>OX422212.1:385793978-388410228 GCA_949130495.1 Sambucus nigra
TTGAGATTAGTTATTTTTCTTGTTTTATTGTGGGAATTAGATGCTCTATACCTTGTTATTTGTGGATTTGAATTAGTTTTATCGATGAGTAGCGCTCCGTTCGCTCTCCCCGGACGGGCGGGGTCTTACAGAATGGTATCAGAACCTAGGTATACGACAACCCTCGGGTCTAGAGTTTTGGGTTTGTTATATTTTTGTTGCACGTATTTTTAAATATATAATGTTTAGATGATCGTTTCGTGTTACGCATCTAGATTAGATGTGATGAATTTATTTTTGGTGACGAGTTTAGTTTTGGAGATTGTTGGCATGATTTTTTAGAGTTAGGCATTCGGCGAATTTCGAGGGCGAAATTCCAATGTTAGTGGGGAAGAGTAACAACCCGCGTAATTTTTGGGGTATTTTCGAAATAAAGCGAAAAATAAATAAATTTTGAGATAGAATTATTTTTATTTCTCAAATACGTTGGTTATTATTTTTAAAGGCGAGAATTTAAAACGGTTTCGAAATCGAAATTAAAATGGTGTTTTAATTGAATTTTAATTATATAGAAGAGTCCTCAAAATATAAAACTCTCTTACAATCCTCAAAACATAAAACTCCATAGCAAAAAAAAAAAATCTAAAAATATTGAACGGTCCGATCGAGCTGAATTTTTTTGGAAAACTTCCTCTCGTCGTTAGCTAATTCTTTGTAAAATATCATCTAATTCCAACGGTCTGATCGTATAGGAAAAAGTTTTTAGTGTTTGTATCTGATTAGAACTCTTTTCTTAATACAACTCTTAATAATTTATATATCAACTAATTCGTGGCTTGGCTTTTCAAATCACCTTTTCTCAAACTTTTCAACGAGAAGACCTCTCCAAAATTACTCCCTTTTATATACAAACCATACCCCCAAACTTATTCAAGATTTCAACCTTAGATTAGAAGGCTTATTTGGTGTTTTCTCGAGTTTGTGCTAGAACGAGATTTGATTATTTTTCGCTAGAAGAACGTCATGGTGTGAATATATTTTGAGGCTTAAATTATATGATGATTCATGTGATGATTTTGAGGTATGGGGTTTTACGCAATATGCTCCTTAATCTCGCGAGTATTATTCTCATTGTTTTCTTGTGATTATTGACTCATATTTGAATTACTAAATTCATTCGAATCTGGAATTTTTTGTTGGAATCTAATTATGATTCATGTTGTATTATTATTGTGTTGATCATGTTGTCATGAAGATTTTAATATGGCACGGAGGTTGGGCACCCGAAAATAATCCTTTTTTCGGATATGCTAAAAATGTATAGGTGCGATACGTTGGTGAGGCTGGGCGACCCGATTAATGTGTTGTTGAGAAGTTATAGTGATGAGATTCGCATTTGATTTGAATATTCGTATTCGTATTGTGATGTTTTATTCCTCGCTAACATATCTGTTGAGCATCTTTCCTGTCGTATTGTTTACTTCCCCATCTATTCTTTTAGTTGGCAGGTTATCGCGAATTTGAGCGCTATGGACCAATTGGGATGATTTTTTAGCGAGGATTCTTTTGGTAAGATTTTTAATACAAGAGATAAGACTTGTATTTATTTATTTTGATGTATAGAGCATTGGAGATTCATTTTAGTATCGAGATAGATAGTTGTTTTAATTCGAGAGACTCGTTGTTTTAATTGAAGAGATTTGAGATTAGTTGTTTCTCTTGTTTTATTGTGGGAATTAGATGCGCTATACCTTCTTATTTGTGGATTTGATTTAGTTTTATCGATGAGTAGCGCTCCGTTCGCTCTCCCCGGGCGGGCGGGGTGTTACAGAATGGTATCAGAGCCTAGGTATACGACAACTCTCGGGTTTTGGGTTTCGGGTCTGTAACATTTTTGTGGCGCATATTTTTGGAGATAGAATGTTCAGATGATCATTTCGTGTTATGCATCTGGATTAGATGTGATGAATTTATTTTTGGTGACGAGTTTTTTTTGGAGATTGTTGGCCTGATTTTTGAGAGTTAGGCATTCGGCGAATTTCGAGGGCGAAATTCCATTGTTAGTGGGGAAGAGTAATAACCCGCATAATTTTTGGGGTATTTTTGAAATAAAGAGAAAAATAAATAAACTTTGAGATAAAATTATTTTTATTTCTCAAATATGTTGGTTATTATTTTTGAAGGCGAGAATTTCAAACGGTTTCGAAATCGAAATTAAAATGGAGTTTTAATTGAATTTTTATTATATTGAAGAATCCTCAAAATATAAAACACTCTTAGAGTCCTCAAAACATAAAACTCTATAGTAAAAAAAATATTTAAAAATATTGAAGGTCCGATCGAGCTGACAATTTTTGGACAGCTTCCTCTCGCCTTTAGCTAATTCTCAGCAAAATATCATCCAATTCCAACGGTCTGATCATCCAGAATAAAGTTTTTAGTGTTTGTATGTGACTAGAACACTTTTCTTAATCAAACTCTTAATCCTTTATAAATCAACTAATTCGTGGCTTGGCTTTTCAAATCACCTTTTCCCAAACTTTTCAAAGGAAGACCTCTCCACAATTACTCCCTCTTATATACAAACCATAGCCCCAAACTTAGTCAAGATTTCAACCTTAGATCAGAAGGCTTATTTGGTGCTTTCTCGAGTTTAGGATATAACGAGATTTGATTTTTTTCGCAAGAAGAACGTGATGGTGTGAATATATTTTGAGGCTTAAATTATACGATGATTCATGTGATGATTTTGTGGTATGGGGTTTTACGCAATATGCTCCTTAATCTCGCGAGTATTATTCTCGTTGTTTTCTTGCGATTATTGAATCATATTTGAATTGCTAAATTCATTGGAATCTGGAAATTTTTGTGGAAATCTAATTATTATTCATGTGGTGTTATTATTGTGTTGATCATGTTGTCATGAAGATTTTAATATGGGACGGAGGTTGGGCACCCACCAATATTCTTTTTTTTGGATATGCGAAAAATGCATAGGCGCGGTACGTTGGTGACGCTTGGTCACCCGTTTAATGTGTTGTTGAGAAATTATAGTGATGAGATTCGCATTTGATTTGAATATTCGTATTCGTATTGTGACGTTTTATTCCTCGCTAACATATTTGTTGAGCATCTTTCCTGTCGTATTGTGTACTTCCCCATCTTTTCTTTTAGTTGGCAGGTTAGCGTGGAATTGAGCGCTATGGACCAATCGGGATGATTTTTTAGCAAGTATTCTTTTGGGAAGATTTTTAATACAAGATAGAAGACTTGTATTTATTTATTTTGATATATAGAGCATTGGAGATTCATTTTAGTATCGAGATAGATAGTTGTTTTAATTAGAGATACTTGTTGTTTTGAATTGAAGAGATTTGAGATTAGTTGTTTTCCTTGTATTATTGTGGGAATTAGATGCTCTATACCTTGTTATTTGTGGATTTGAATTATTTTTATCGATGAGTAGCGCTTCGTTTGCTATCCTGAGGCGGGCGGGGTGTTACAGAATGGTATCAGAGACTAGGTATACGACAACCCTCGGGTCTTGGGTTTTGGGTCTGTTGCATTTTTGTGCCGCGTATTTTTGGAGATAGAATGTTTAGATGATCGTTTAGTGTTAGGCATCTAGATTAGATGTTATGAATTTATTTTTGGTGACGAGTTTATTCTTGGAGATTGTTGGCCTGATTTTTTAGAGTTAGGCATTCGACGAATTTCGAGGGCGAAATTCCATTGTTAGTGGGGAAGTGTAACCACCCGCGTAATTTTTGGGGTATTTTCGAAATAAAGAGAAAAACAAAATAATTTTGAAATAAAATTATTTTTATTTCTCAACTATGTTGGTTATTATTTTTAAAGGCGAGAATTTCAAACGGTTTCGAAATTGAAATTAAAATGGAGTTTTAATTGAATTTTTATTATATTGAAGAGTCCTCAAAATATAAAACACTCTTGGAGTCCTCAAAACATAAAACTCTATAGCAAAAAAAATTATCTAAAAATATTGAACGGTCCGATCGAGCTGAAATGTTTTGGACAAGTTCCGCTCCTCTTTAGCTAATTCTCTGTAAAATTTCATCCAATTCCAACTGTCCGATCGTCCAGAATAAAGTTTTAAATGTTTGTATCTGATTAGAACTCTTTTCTTAATCAAACTCTTAATCCTTTATATATCAACTGATTCGTGGCTTGTATTTTCAAATCACCTTTTCTCTGACTTTTCAACGATAAGACCTATCTAAAATTACTCCCTTTTATTGTAATAACCCTCTCTTCTGATAGCCCACTTTATATTTATTTACAATGCGTAGTGATTTATTATAAATGATAGATGTTGAGTAAATATTAATTTTTTATGTCAAGGTCAATATTTACTAAAATGTTGTATAGTTACCTCGTGAGTAGAAAATGTTCATGAGGTAATTTATAATGTCATAAGAATTTATAAATGACATTTTGGTTTAGAAGGAAACCGGAAGTAAAAATGAGATATAAAATTTCCAAATGATAATTTGGATAGTGTAGTTAGTCCCGGTAGGTGTGAGACAGTCAAAATAAGTGCTATATTGTATTTTGGCATTTCGGGCACTTTTGACTGGTTTTGGCTTAAATAGTGATATCGCGTATTATTTTATCGCGCATTAGTTATTAGAGTTGGGCATTTTAGACTTATGGCCCGATTTAGTCTTGCTAAGAGTTACTATTCCTTTTATGCCCCAAATTGTTAACTTAGAGAGAAAGAGAGAGAGGAAGAAAGCTTTGGAGAAAGAGAGAGATTGAAGATTTGGAGTTTGTTGTTGCTTCCTTCTTCATCAAATCAGATTCTTACACTTGAGGCAAGTAATCTACTTACAAATTTATGATTTAAGTAGAATAATTAGTCTTGATATTTATGGATTTGTTATGATTTAGAAATGTTAGGGCTTTGGTTGGATTTTTGGGTATTAACCACTAGAAATGAATTTGGATGATAAATGATGTTTAAGGTTGATATTTAGGTGTATTTAGGATGTAGAAATTGCAGCAAATGATTCTGGTTGGGCTTGGTTTTGGAGTTGGTCAAATTTGGAGTTCAAGACTCCATAGCCATTCTTGGCTATTCCGCAGGGGGCGAATCGATTCGGCCCCTAGGGCGAATCGATTCGCATAGTTGCAGTCCCCAGGTCTATGTACCCGAATCGATTCGAATTAAGGCCGAATCGATTCGGCTGTATGCAGAAAGTTGATTTTGTCTTCCGAACCGATTCGCTTTAAGGGAGAATCGATTCGGCCCTTGGGGCGAATCGATTCGGTTCCTGCAGTTTCGAGTCATTTTCCCTTTTTATATTTTGATCTTTTCCTTAGGTTTAGGATCTAGGGACCTTCTTGGAAGAAGTAAACTTAGATTCCTAGAGTATTAGTTGAGTTTGGACGTTACCCTAGACTGGAAATGGGTTCATCTGGGGTTTTCTCCGGGGAGGTTTAAAGAAATGTTAAAGCATTACTCCTTCTATTCAAACTTTTAGAAGTTTGGAAGTTAAATGCCCAAACTTGGAGACTTATGGGCTTATCAATTTATATGAACTTTGGGAATTTCTAGGATCATAATGATCATTTGGAGACCTAGACTGGAATTGTAATTTGAGGAAAAATAAATGATAATGTTCGATGGGATTTAGGTTCGCATAAAATGAACCCATAGGTGTTTAAAGATGATAGGTTCAACTAGAATGAACCCCGTTGTTTAATGATGTCAGGTTTAAATAAAAAGAACAAATATCATGATTAATGGAAATGGAATTGGTAATGAATATGATGATAAAATGTAAATGTTAATTTACTGTTACACACCTCTCTAAATGACATCATAAGGGAAGTTCGCTCGTGAGGTGAAGCCCCCTGGCTAATGAATGCAGGGTGGATATAGTCCTAGGCCATGGGAGCGCTTATTGTTATATTTTCTGCGATGGGTAGGAGATTCCGGGTGTGGTCTTGACTATCCCGCAGGCTCATGGCCGCTTCCTGACGTATTGCGATAGGTGCCCAGGTTGTCTTATGTTAGGCCCTGGAAGATGACGGTCATTTAGGGGCGCGCACAGTGGGGAAACCCGGACGGGCGGTCTTATATATCGTTATATGTATATGAATATAACTATATTTTTCATCAAGTTGGACTTGATGGTTGATAAACGCCACAAAGAGCGTATGTTAAATGCCATATAGAGCATAGATATGTGCCATGAAGAGCACGGGAATAATATATGTGCCATATAGAGCACTTGATGTAAATGATATTCCTAATAAGGAATGGAAAGATAATATGGGAAGTTTTAATTAATTCATAGAAGTTATAACTCCTTGATTAAACCGAAAATGGTTTTATTCCTAATAAGGAATGTCAGAAGGAAATGGAAATTGTATTATTAAAGAAGGGTTTTAAATTAAAGTGCTTTACTTTCAATTCTTGTTTGTATTTGTAGATAGCATGTCATACTATCATCCTTATCATTCATGTATAACTATTCATATCTATCATGCTTTTTATTCTTCTGGTAATCATATAGAACCCGGCCCTGACCGGTTTACTTTCCTTGTTGTATATATATTATTGTATCCGCTCATGTGCTCCACCGCAAGGACGCCCGACTTGACTTCCCAAGTTCCCTTCATTTTCGATGAGCTGTAAGGTTTTGCGGGTTATTACAGGACGTTGTATTAGACGCTTTTATTCTTGTTATTCTAGATATGATCGGGTCTTATCACTCGGGCGTGTGGCCCAAACATTTGTATTTGATTAATGAATGTACTATGTAAGATATTTATATTGTTGTACGTCGTTATATGTAGCTGTGGACCGACAGCTTTTTCGGTCCATTTGTGTACATTCGTCTTAGTTGTATTATATATTATCTTTTGGAATTCCACTTGCTCGTCAGATTGGGTTGTTAGTTTAAATTTTCATAACCGCAAATTTTTACACTTTTTGGCAACCCGTTTTCTGATTTATTGGGTGGTTTTCCCGTATACTCAGTTTATTATTGTGATGCTGAGAATGATATCCATCCATGATTCCTGTTACGTTTGAGTATCGGGCTGGCCACCCCTTATCTCGGATTGCGGGTTGTCACAGATGGTATCAGAGCATCAGGTTCTAGAGTACTAGGATCTGTGTGGACTTGTCTCGTTCTACCGTAGCGTTCTTTGATGTAGAGCCTAATGCTAGGACTTCTTGTTGCTTATGTTTGCGATCTTCTACAAAATAGATTGTTTTAACCAGTATTTTAATACTATTATTTTTCTATCTCAGATGCCGCCTAAGAGAGGTCGCCCAGCGAGACGTATTAAGGTCGTAGAGAAGGAAGTAGGTCCTCCACCGCCACTACAAGGGACTGTTAATGTTGCGGATGTAGCAAGCATAGTGGCTGGAGCGATTAATGCCGCCATGACCGTAGTGATCCAACAATTGCCATGGGCTCCAGGTGTTCAAGCTCCTACGGGACTTACTCCGTGGGAAAGGGTTCGGGAGTCCTTTCTAAAGGGCAATCCCCCAGAATTCGAGGGAGGCACGGATGCGGTTAAAGCCGATCAATGGAAGAAAAACATCCAACGCCACCTTCGTATGATAGAATGTAGTGAGGATAAGAAACAAGTCCTTACCACCTTTAAGCTTGTCGGATCCGCTTTACACTGGTGGGAGACGATGACCACACCAGAGCAAAGAGACACAATGTCAATTACTGAGTTCTGGGCTTTGTTTGATCTTAAGTATTTTCCTCCCGCGGTCCAGAGGGAGATGAAGAGGAAGTTACAAGATGTAGTGCAAGGGGAGAGGTCTGTAGCGGAGTATGAGGAGGATTTCACCCGGTTAGCGAGTTTTGCACCAGATGAGGTGACTCCGGAAGAGAGGAAGATCTCGAAGTTTATGGGAGGTCTAAACTGGAGAATCCGAAAACACTTATTGGGTAACCCAGCTTTCTAGACTTTTGGTGAGGTTATGAATGCAGCCTTACTCCATTGCCAGGAGCATCGATTATATATGCAGGGTAGCAAGAAAGCTACTGAAATGAGGCAAGTAGGGAAGCTTGGAGAGTTTATTGCGAGTGGCAATAATAATAGGCACGGACAAGGTGCTTTGCATCAGGCAGATCGGGGTGGCCCTGGAGGTAGAGGTCATCCGGACCGAGGCATTTCCCAATTTAGGAATAACAGGGGTCGAGGTCGGGAGGACATGAAGGGACGGTGCTTCCAATGTGGGGAGGCGGGTCATTACAAGAAGGAATGTCCTCAGATGATTGGGGGTCAGTTTCCTAGGTCTCCGCAGCAGCCAGATGTTCAGTTTCCACCTCCGGTACCAATTATGGTTGTTCCTCTGCATCAGGAATAACTACAGTATGGGCGTGTTTGTCATAATCAGGAGGCTATGCTTCCTCCAGCTCTGCCGGCACCGCCCGTTATTGAGGGTAAGTTTACTCAGAGATACGTGAGTTATTTGCATCGAGTTCTATGGGTAATGGTTCGCTCATTTCTTTTGTTTGTAGGTATGTATAAATTTCTCTTATTAAATTTTGCTTGAGGCCGATTTACTCGTCCTTAACATGGTCGAGTATGATGTGATATTAGTATGTGATTGCTATGCCTTATCTCCACGACCAACAAGTTGAGTGGTAGCGTATAGGAGGGGTTCCTTGTCTGGATTCCGCTTCTGCGGGACGCTCCACGCGTGAACCTTAACAACGTTGAGAGTGGAGATATACCACCTTTCCTTTCTCTTATCTTATGTGTATTACGCTCTATCTCCATGATCAACTAGTTAAGTAGGCATGTGTCGGAGGGGTTCCTTGTTTGGATTTCGCTTTGCGAGACACTCCGCCGCATGAACACTTAACGATATTGTGAGTGGAGATATGCTATTCTTTCCTTTTATTTTATTTTTTTTTATTAAATTATTGTCGAAAGTGGGATTGGAAAGTTTAGCCGAGAATCACGTAGAAGGGTGATTAATGGCTATTGAAGTGCGACATAGAAGCACTGCATATAGTTTTCTCCTCTGATCGATGTGAGGGAGACCGAGGTACGAAGTCGAATTGAGACTTCGGGTTATGCCTTGATAAGAAGGCTATTTAATGAGATGTATATATGTTATAGGGAATATAACTATTGGCTTTCACGAAGGGTGAGCGTTGGGTTGTTATTTTTTTTTATTTAATTGATAGTGCGTAGCTGTAGAATCTTTTCGGTCCCGAACATGTGTCTTAGACCTGTACCCCTCGATGACTGACAAAGCGAGGTAGTAGTGTAACGGGAAGGTTCCTTGTTTGGATTTCGCTTCGGCGAGACGTCCCACGCACGAAACCGAGCAAATGTCGGTAGTTGAGAAAGGTCTTGGGCACTAGGGATATACTTAGCAATAGGTGTACGACTTAGATAGGGTATAGGTAGATAGACTTTAGGATTGTTTGGACGTAGGGCCTTTATGTATGGGACGTAAGTTTAGGAGGGTTGTTGGGAGTTGACCATGACTAAGTCATGCGTAACCTCTAAAAAGGGATTGGTTCCATGATATGAGAAGTGGGAGGATTTCGAGAAGTTGGTAGTTAAGGCTGAAGGAGATGAGGACTCTCATCGTAGAGTGTTACAGAGGTAACGAAGGGGTGAATTGATTCGCACCCATGAGCCATGTAGTTAAGCTCGAAGGTAGATTCAATTAGCAAGTCTCTGTCATGATGGGGAGTGATAATACTGGAGTATCGATTTATTGTTGATGCACCTCACAAGTTTAAACTTGTGAGGAGTATTATCCCCTATTTAAGTAAAAGTCCATCTTGGGGGTGATCGCTGTATAGGAAGGGAGATGCTACTTCTTGGGCATAATTTAGTCTTTCGTGTGAACAACATTTCATTGCAAGATGTCGCAGGAGGAAACAAGGGCGGTTAAAACCATAAATAAGCTGATGATTTAGGAAACAGAACTCTGCTCTTTTGACATTGAGGGTGGGGTGCGTTCCCATAAGAAAATTTTGTCCCGAACGAAAGGGACTTAACTAAAGCAGATATGGAGAAATCACGCGGTTCTAACGTTTCGGTGCATCAAGGTAATGACGAAATGTGCTAAGTTGTACGTCGCTAGTATTATTAGCTGGGCATAGTAAGGTTGTTGTACTACATGGGGTGCCCTTGATTATAGTCCTGACTAGAACAAGACTTTCGTTTCTCATTCTTGGCAACTTTCCAAGAAGTCATGGGAATCGAATTATGGTTAATCACTTTTTGTCATTTTTCCAGATGGCCAGACCAATAGAATAACCATATGTTGGGGCATATACTCCTTATATGCGTGCTTAACTTTAAGAGTAGTCGGGAACAATTCTTTCCACTCGTTGAATTCGCCTATAAGAATTTGTGTCGAATCACTATTAGGACGGCGCTGTAGGAGAAGCCTTGTATGGTAGGCCTTGTTGATTCCCCACTTGTTGGTTAGAAGGGAGAGATGATGGGTCTCTCGTATAACCAAGATCGATGAAAAGAGCTCAGTCGATGCGGGAAGAAGGCATCTGGAGTTTGAGGTCATTAGACCAAGAGTTGTGGTGGGTATCGCTTGTGAAGGGCATTAAGCGTTTCGAGTAAAAGAAGGAAAACTTGCACCGCATGATGTTGTACCTTTCCTAGAAATGTTGCGGTGGGTCCGGTAACCTATTAGCTCGCTTTATTGAAACATTTTGCGGCAAGTTCATAATTTGTTCCTTGTCTCTCATACAAGGGAGTACGAGAGATACGACGGTGCCTTTAGGCACATTCCTTTTGAAGAAGGTGCAACGTGACGGTTCTTATTAGATGTAGTCGGTTGCTATCTTAGAGCGTAGAGTTACGTTTGGGATCGCTGGTAGTACCTTGGGGGATGAGTTCTATATAGTCAGCATAGTGTCGAGAAATCGACATAGGGTCACAAGGATGACCTACGGTAATAGCATCCGCACTTCTTCTTGTGAGGTATACCTGAATTTTGGGGGCAAAATTCCCTCTTAAGGGGGGGAGTATGTAACAACCCTCTCTTCTGATAGCCCACTTTATATTTATTTACAATGCGTAGTGATTTATTATAAATGATAGATGTTGAGTAAATATTAATTTGTTATGTCAAGGTCAATATTTACTAAAATGTTGTATAGTTACCTCGTGAGTAGAAAATGTTCATGAGGTAATTTATAATGTCATAAGAATTTATAAATGACATTTTGGTTTAGAAGGAAATCGGAAGTAAAAATGAGATATAAAATTTCCAAATGATAATTTGGATAGTGTAGTTAGTCCCGGTAGGTGTGAGACAGTCAAAATAAGTGCTATATTGTATTTTGGCATTTCGGGCACTTTTGACTGGTTTTGGCTTAAATAGTGATATCGCGTATTATTTTATCGCGCATTAGTTATTAGAGTTGGGCATTTTAGACTTATGGCCCGATTTAGTCTTGCTAAGACTTACTATTCCTTTTATGCCCCAAATTGTTAACTTAGAGAGAAAGAGAGAGAGGAAGAAAGCTTTGGAGAAAGAGAGAGATTGAAGATTTGGAGTTTGTTGTTGCTTCCTTCTTCATCAAATCAGATTCTTACACTTGAGGCAAGTAATCTACTTGCAAATTTATGATTTAAGTAGAATAATTAGTCTTGATATTTATGGATTTGTTATGATTTAGAAATGTTAGGGTTTTGGTTGGATTTTTGGGTATTAACCACTAGAAATGAATTTGGATGATAAATGATGTTTAAGGTTGATAGCTAGGTGTATTTAGGATGTAGAAATTGCAGCAAATGATTCTGGTTGGGCTTGGTTTTGGAGTTGGTCAAATTTGGAGTTCAAGACTCCATAGCCATTCTTGGCTATTCCGCAGGGGCGAATCGATTCGGCCCCTTGGGGCGAATCGATTCGCATAGTTGCAGTCCCCAGGTCTATGTACCCGAATCGATTCGAATTAAGGCCGAATCGATTCGGCTGTATGCAGAAAGTTGATTTTGTCTTCCGAACCGATTCGCTTTAAGGGAGAATCGATTCGGCCCTTGGGGCGAATCGATTCGGTTCCTGCAGTTTCGAGTCATTTTCCCTTTTTATATTTTGATCTTTTCCTTAGGTTTAGGATCTAGGGACCTTCTTGGAAGAAGTAAACTTAGATTCCTAGAGTATTAGTTGAGTTTGGACGTTACCCTAGACTGGAAATGGGTTCATCTGGGGTTTTCTCCGGGGAGGTTTAAAGAAATGTTAAAGCATTACTCCTTCTATTCAAACTTTTAGAAGTTTGGAAGTTAAATGCCCAAACTTGGAGACTTATGGGCTTATCAATTTATATGAACTTTGGGAATTTCTAGGATCATAATGATCATTTGGAGACCTAGCCTGGAATTGTAATTTGAGGAAAAATAAATGATAATGTTCGATGGGATTTAGGTTCGCATAAAATGAACCCATAGGTGTTTAAAGATGATAGGTTCAACTAGAATGAACCCCGTTGTTTAATGATGTCAGGTTTAAATAAAAAGAACAAATCTCATGGTTAATGGAAATGGAATTGGTAATGAATATGATGATAAAATGTAAATGTTAATTTACTGTTACACACCTCTCTAAATGACATCATAAGGGATGTTCGCTCGTGAGGTGAAGCCCCCTAGCTAATGAATGCAGGGTGGATATAGTCCTAGGCCATGGGAGCGCTTATTGTTATATTTTCTGCGATGGGTAGGAGATTCCGGGTGTGGTCTTGACTATCCCGCAGGCTCATGGCCGCTTCCCGACGTATTGCGATAGGTGCCCAGGTTGTCTTATGTTAGGCCCTGGAAGATGATGGTCATTTAGGGGCGCGCACAGTGGGGAAACCCGGACGGGCGGTCTTAGATATCGTTATATGTATATGAATATAACTATATTTTTCATCAAGTTGGACTTGATGGTTGATAAACTTCGCAAAGAGCGTATGTTAAATGCCATATAGAGCATAGATATGTGCCATGAAGAGCACGGGAATAATATATGTGCCATATAGAGCACTTGATGTAAATGATATTCCTAATAAGGAATGGAAAGATAATATGGGAAGTTTTAATTAATGCATAGAAGTTATAACTCCTTGATTAAACCGAAAATGGTTTTATTCCTAATAAGGAATGTCAGAAGGAAATGGAAATTGTATTATTAAAGAAGGGTTTTAAATTAAAGTGCTTTACTTTCAATTCTTGTTTGTATTTGTAGATAGCATGTCATACTATCATCCTTATCATTCATGTATAACTATTCATATCTATCATGCTTTTTATTCTTCTGGTAATCATATAGAACCTGGCCCTGACCGGTTTACTTTCCTTGTTGTATATATATTATTGTATCCGCTCATGTGCTCCACCGCAAGGACGCCCGACTTGACTTCCCAAGTTCCCTTCATTTTCGACGAGCTGTAAGGTTTTGCGGGTTATTACAGGACGTTGTATTAGACGCTTTCATTCTTGTTATTCTAGATATGATCGGGTCTTGTCACTCGGGCGTGTGGCCCAAACATTTGTATTTGATTAATGAATGTACTATGTAAGATATTTATATTGTTGTACGTCGTTATATGTAGCTGTGGACCGACAGCTTTTTCGGTCCATTTGTGTACATTCGTCTTAGTTGTATTATATATTATCTTTTGGAATTCCACTTGCTCGTCAGATTGGGTTGTTAGTTTAAATTTTCATAACCGCATTTTAAAATTTTTACACTTTTTGGCAACCCGTTTTCTGATTTATTGGGTTGTTTTCCCGTATACTCAGTTTATTATTGTGATGCTGAGAATGATATCCATCCATGATTCCTGTTACGTTTGAGTATCGGGCTGGCCACCTCTTATCTCGGATTGCGGGTTGTCACAGATGGTATCAGAGCATCAGGTTCTAGAGTACTAGGATCTGTGTGGACTTGTCTCGTTCTACCGTAGCGTTCTTTTATGTAGAGCCTAATGCTAGGACTTCTTGTTGCTTATGTTTGCGATCTTCTACAAAATAGATTGTTTTAACCAGTATTTTAATACTATTATTTTTCTATCTCAGATGCCGCCTAAGAGAGGTCGCCCAGCGAGACGTATTAAGGTCGTAGAGAAGGAAGTAGGTCCTCCACCGCCACTACAAGGGACTGTTAATGTTGCGGATGTAGCAAGCATAGTGGCTGGAGAGATTAATGCCGCCATGACCGTAGTGATCCAACAATTGCCATGGGCTCCAGGTGTTCAAGCTCCTACGGGACTTACTCCGTGGGAAAGGGTTCGGGAGTCCTTTCTAAAGGGAAATCCCCCAGAATTCGAGGGAGGCACGGATGCGGTTAAAGCCGATCAATGGAAGAAAAACATCCAATGCCACCTTCGTATGATAGAATGTAGTGAGGATAAGAAACAAGTCCTTACCACTTTTAAGCTTGTCGGATCCGCTTTACACTGGTGGGAGACGATGACCACACCAGAGCAAAGAGACACAATGTCAATTACTGAGTTCTGGGCTTTGTTTGATCTTAAGTATTTTCCTCCCGCGGTCCAGAGGGAGATGAAGAGGAAGTTACAAGATGTAGTGCAAGGGGAGAGGTCTGTAGCGGAGTATGAGGAGGAGTTCACCCGGTTAGCGAGTTTTGCACCAGATGAGGTGACTCCGGAAGAGAGGAAGATCTCGAAGTTTATGGGAGGTCTAAACTGGAGAATCCGAAAACACTTATTGGGTAACCCAGCTTTCTAGACTTTTGGTGAGGTTATGAATGCAGCCTTACTCCATTGCCAGGAGCATCGATTATATATGCAGGGTAGCAAGAAAGCTACTGAAATGAGGCAAGTAGGGAAGCTTGGAGAGTTTATTGCGAGTGGCAATAATAATAGGCACGGACAAGGTGCTTTGCATCAGGCAGATCGGGGTGGCCCTGGAGGTAGAGGTCATCCGGACCGAGGCATTTCCCAATTTAGGAATAACAGGGGTCGAGGTCGGGAGGACATGAAGGGACGGTGCTTCCAATGTGGGGAGGCGGGTCATTACAAGAAGGAATGTCCTCAGATGATTGGGGGTCAGTTTCCTAGGTCTCTGCAGTAGCCAGATGTTCAGTTTCCACCTCCGGTACCAATTATGGTTGTTCCTCTGCATCAGGAATAACTACAGTATGGGCGTGTTTGTCATAATCAGGAGGCTATGCTTCCTCCAGCTCTGCCGGCACCGCCCGTTATTGAGGGTAAGTTTACTCAGAGATACGTGAGTTATTTGTATCGAGTTCTATGGGTAATGGTTCGCTCATTTCTTTTGTTTGTAGGTATGTAGAAATTTCTCTTATTAAATTTTGCTTGAGGCCGATTTACTCGTCCTTAACATGGTCGAGTATGATGTGATATTAGTATGTGATTGCTATGCCTTATCTCCACGACCAACAAGTTGAGTGGTAGCGTATAGGAGGGGTTCCTTGTATGGATTCCGCTTCTGCGGGACGCTCCACGCGTGAACCTTAACAACGTTGAGAGTGGAGATATACCACCTTTCCTTTCTCTTATCTTATGTGTATTACGCTCTATCTCCATGATCAACTAGTTAAGTAGGCATGTGTCGGAGGGGTTCCTTGTTTGGATTTCGCTTTGCGAGACACTCCGCCGCATGAACACTTAACGATATTGTGAGTGGAGATATGCTATTCTTTCCTTTTATTTTATTTTGTTTTATTAAATTATTGTCGAAAGTGGGATTGGAAAGTTTAGCCGAGAATCACGTAGAAGGGTGATTAATGGCTATTAAAGTGCGACATAGAAGCGCTGCATATAGTTTTCTCCTCTGATCGATGTGAGGGAGACCGAGGTACGAAGTCGAATTGAGACTTCGGGTTATGCCTTGATAAGAAGGCTATTTAATGAGATGTATATATGTTATAGGGTATATAATTATTGGGTTTCACGAAGGGTGAGCGTTGGGTTGTTATTTTTTTTTATTTAATTGATAGTGCGTAGCTGTAGAATCTTTTCGGTCCCGAACATGTGTCTTAGACCTGTACCCCTAGATGACTGACAAAGCGAGGTAGTAGTGTAACGGGAAGGTTCCTTGTTTGGATTTCGCTTCGGCGAGACGTCCCACGCACGAAACCGAGCAAATGTCGGTAGTTGAGAAAGGTCTTGGGCACTAGGGATATACTTAGCAATAGGTGTACGACTTAGATAGGGTATAGGTAGATAGACTTTAGGATTGTTTGGACGTAGGGCCTTTATGTATGGGACGTAAGTTTAGGAGGGTTGTTGGGAGTTGACCATGACTAAGTCATGCGTAACCTCTAAAAAGGGATTGGTTCCATGATATGAGAAGTGGGAGGATTTTGAGAAGTTGGTAGTTAAGGCTGAAGGAGATGAGGCCTCTCATCGTAGAGTGTTACAGAGGTAACGAAGGGGTGAATTGATTCGCACCCATGAGCCATGTAGTTAAGCTCGAAGGTAGATTCAATTAGCAAGTCTCTGTCATGATGGGGAGTGATAATACTGGAGTATCGATTTATTGTTGATGCGCCTCACAAGTTTAAACTTGTGAGGAGTATTATCCCCTATTTAAGTAAAAGTCCATCTTGGGGGTGATCGCTGTATAGGAAGGGAGATGCTACTTCCTGGGCAGAATTTAGTCTTTCGTGTGAACAACATTTCATTGCAAGATGTCGCAGGAGGAAACAAGGGCGGTTAAAACCATAAATAAGCTGATGATTTAGGAAACAGAACTCTGCTCTTTTGACATTGAGGGTGGGGTGCGTTCCC
This sequence comes from Sambucus nigra, assembly GCA_949130495.1. NCBI lineage: Eukaryota > Viridiplantae > Streptophyta > Magnoliopsida > Dipsacales > Adoxaceae > Sambucus > Sambucus nigra. The sequence continues at coordinate 385,810,703 of OX422212.1, forward strand.
ATAAGAAAATTTTGTCCCGAACGAAAGGGACTTAACTAAAGCAGATATGGAGAAATCACGCGGTTCTAACGTTTCGGTGCATCAAGGTAATGACGAAATGTGCTAAGTTGTACGTCGCTAGTATTATTAGCTGGGCATAGTAAGGTTGTTGTACTACATGGGGTGCCCTTGATTATAGTCCTGACTAGAACAAGACTTTCGTTTCTCATTCTTGGCAACTTTCCAAGAAGTCATGGGAATCGAATTATGGTTAATCACTTTTTGTCATTTTTCCAGATGGCCACACCAATAGAATAACCATATGTTGGGGCATATACTCCTTATATGCGTGCTTAACTTTAAGAGTAGTCGGGAACAATGCTTTCCACTCGTTGAATTCGCCTATAAGAATTTGTGTCGAATCACTATTAGGACGGCGCTGTAGGAGAAGCCTTGTATGGTAGGCCTTGTTTATTCCTCACTTGTTGGTTAGAAGGGAGAGATGATGGGTCTCTCGTATAACCAAGATCGATGAAAAGAGCTCAGTCGATGCGGGAAGAAGGCATCTGGAGTTTGAGGTCATTAGACCAAGAGTTGTGGTGGGTATCGCTTGTGAAGGGCGTTAAGCGTTTCGAGTAGAAGAAGGAAAACTTGCACCGCATGATGTTGTACCTTTCCTAGAAATGTTGCGGTGGGTCTGGTAACCTATTAGCTCGCTTTATTGAAACATTTTGCGGCAAGTTCATAATTTGTTCCTTGTCTCTCATACAAGGGAGTACGAGAGATACGGCGGTGCCTTTAGGCACATTCCTTTTGAAGAAGGTGCAACGTGACGGTTCTTATTAGATGTAGTCGGTTGCTATCTTAGAGCGTAGAGTTACGTTTGGGATTGCTGGTAGTACCTTGGGGGATGAGTTCAATATAGTCAGCATAGTGTCGAGAAATCGACATAGGGTCGCAAGGATGACTTGCGGGAATAGCATCCGCACTTCTTCTTGTGAGGTATACCTGAATTTTGGGGGTAAAATTCCCTCTTAAGGGGGGGAGTATGTAATAACCCTCTCTTCTGATAGCCCACTTTATATTTATTTACAATGCGTAGTGATTTATTATAAATGATAGATGTTGAGTAAATATTAATTTGTTATGTCAAGGTCAATATTTACTAAAATGTTGTATAGTTACCTCGTGAGTAGAAAATGTTCATGAGGTAATTTATAATGTCATAAGAATTTATAAATGACATTTTGGTTTAGAAGGAAATCGGAAGTAAAAATGAGATATAAAATTTCCAAATGATAATTTGGATAGTGTAGTTAGTCCCGGTAGGTGTGAGACAGTCAAAATAAGTGTTATATTGTATTTTGGCATTTCGGGCACTTTTGACTGGTTTTGGCTTAAATAGTGATATCGCGTATTATTTTATCGTGCATTAGTTATTAGAGTTGGGCATTTTAGACTTATGGCCCGATTTAGTCTTGCTAAGACTTACTATTCCTTTTATGCCCCAAATTGTTAACTTAGAGAGAAAGAGAGAGAGGAAGAAAGCTTTGGAGAAAGAGAGAGATTGAAGATTTGGAGTTTGTTGTTGCTTCCTTCTTCATCAAATCAGATTCTTACACTTGAGGCAAGTAATCTACTTGCAAATTTATGATTTAAGTAGAATAATTAGTCTTGATATTTATGGATTTGTTATGATTTAGAAATGTTAGGGTTTTGGTTGGATTTTTGGGTATTAACCACTAGAAATGAATTTGGATGATAAATGATGTTTAAGGTTGATAGTTAGGTGTATTTAGGATGTAGAAATTGCAGCAAATGATTCTGGTTGGGCTTGGTTTTGGAGTTGGTCAAATTTGGAGTTCAAGACTCCATAGCCATTCTTGGCTATTCCGCAGGGGCGAATCGATTCGGCCCCTTGGGGCGAATCGATTCGCATAGTTGCAGTCCCCAGGTCTATGTACCCGAATCGATTCGAATTAAGGCCGAATCGATTCGGCTGTATGCAGAAAGTTGATTTTGTCTTCCGAACCGATTCGCTTTAAGAGCGAATCGATTCGGCCCTTGGGGCGAATCGATTCGGTTCCTGCAGTTTCGAGTCATTTTCCCTTTTTATATTTTGATCTTTTCCTTAGGTTTAGGATCTAGGGACCTTCTTGGAAGAAGTAAACTTAGATTCCTAGAGTATTAGTTGAGTTTGGACGTTACCCTAGACTGGAAATGGGTTCATCTGGGGTTTTCTCCGGGGAGGTTTAAAGAAATGTTAAAGCATTACTCCTTCTATTCAAACTTTTAGAAGTTTGGAAGTTAAATGCCCAAACTTGGAGACTTATGGGCTTATCAATTTATATGAACTTTGGGAATTTCTAGGATCATAATGATCATTTGGAGACCTAGCCTGGAATTATAATTTGAGGAAAAATAAATGATAATGTTCGATGGGATTTAGGTTCGCATAAAATGAACCCATAGGTGTTTAAAGATGATAGGTTCAACTAGAATGAACCCCGTTGTTTAATGATGTCAGGTTTAAATAAAAAGAACAAATCTCATGGTTAATGGAAATGGAATTGGTAATGAATATGATGATAAAATGTAAATGTTAATTTACTGTTACACACCTCTCTAAATGACATCATAAGGGATGTTCGCTCGTGAGGTGAAGCCCCCTAGCTAATGAATGCAGGGTGGATATAGTCCTAGGCCATGGTAGCGCTTATTGTTATATTTTCTGCGATGGGTAGGAGATTCCGGGTGTGGTCTTGACTATCCCGCAGGCTCATGGCCGCTTCCCGACGTATTGCGATAGGTGCCCAGGTTGTCTTATGTTAGGCCCTGGAAGATGATGGTCATTTAGGGGCGCGCACAGTGGGGAAACCCGGACGGGCGGTCTTAGATATCGTTATATGTATATGAATATAACTATATTTTTCATCAAGTTGGACTTGATGGTTGATAAACGCCGCAAAGAGCGTATGTTAAATGCCATATAGAGCATAGATATGTGCCATGAAGAGCACGGGAATAATATATGTGCCATATAGAGCACTTGATGTAAATGATATTCCTAATAAGGAATGGAAAGATAATATGGGAAGTTTTAATTAATGCATAGAAGTTATAACTCCTTGATTAAACCGAAAATGGTTTTATTCCTAATAAGGAATGTCAGAAGGAAATGGAAATTGTATTATTAAAGAAGGGTTTTAAATTAAAGTGCTTTACTTTCAATTCTTGTTTGTATTTGTAGATAGCATGTCATACTATCATCCTTATCATTCATGTATAACTATTCATATCTATCATGCTTTTTATTCTTCTGGTAATCATATAGAACCCGGCCCTGACCGGTTTACTTTCCTTGTTGTATATATATTATTGTATCCGCTCATGTGCTCCACCGCAAGGACGCCCGACTTGACTTCCCAAGTTCCCTTCATTTTCGACGAGCTGTAAGGTTTTGCGGGTTATTACAGGACGTTGTATTAGACGCTTTCATTCTTGTTATTTTAGATATGATCGGGTCTTGTCACTCGGGCGTGTGGCCCAAACATTTGTATTTGATTAATGAATGTACTATGTAAGATATTTATATTGTTGTACGTCATTATATGTAGCTGTGGACCGACAGCTTATTCGGTCCATTTGTGTACATTCGTCTTAGTTGTATTATATATTATCTTTTGGAATTCCACTTGCTCGTCAGATTGGGTTGTTAGTTTAAATTTTCATAACCGCATTTTAAAATTTTTACACTTTTTGGCAACCCGTTTTCTGATTTATTGGGTGGTTTTCCCGTATACTCAGTTTATTATTGTGATGCTGAGAATGATATCCATCCATGATTCCAGTTACGTTTGACTATCGGGCTGGCCACCCCTTATCTCGGATTGCGGGTTGTCACATTTATATACAAACCATGGCCCCAAACTTATTCAAGATTTCAACCTTAGATTAGAAGGCTTATTTGGTGTTTTATCGAGTTTGGGCTACGACGAGATTTCATTATTTTCGCGAGAAGAACGTGATGGTGTGAATATATTTTGAGGCTTAAACTATATGATGATTCATGTGATGATTTTGAGGTATGGGATTTTACACAATATGCTCCTTAATCTTGCGAGTATTATTCTCGTTGTTTTCTTGCGATTATTGAATCATATTTAAATTTGTTAAATTCATTGGAATCTGGAAATTTTTGTTGGAATGTAATTATGATTCATGTTGTATTATTATTGTGTTGAGAATGTTGTCATGAAGATTTTGATATGTCACGGAGGTTGGGCACCCACCAGTATTCCTTTTTTTGGATATGCTAAAATGCATAGGCGCGGTACATTGGTGACGCTTGGTCACCCGGTTAATGTGTTGTTGAGAAATTATAGTGATGAGATTCGCATTTGATTTGAATATTCGTATTCGCATTGTGACGTTTTATTCCTCGCTAACATATTTGTTGAGCATCTTTCCTGTCGTATTGTGTACTTCCCCATCTTTTCTTTTAGTTGGCAGGTTAGCGTGGAATTGAGCGCTATGGACCAATCGGGATGATTTTTTAGCAAGTATTCTTTTGGAAATATTTTTAATACAAGATAGAAGACTTGTATTTATTTATTTTGATGTATAGAGCATTGGAGATTCATTTTAGCATCGAGATAGATAGTTGTTTTAATTCGAGATACTTGTTGTTTTGAATTGAAGAGATTTGAGATTAGTTGTTTTCCTTGTTTTATTGTGGGAATTAGATGCTCTATACCTTGTTATTTGTGGATTTGAATTATTTTTATCGATGAGTAGCACTTCGTTCGCTATCCTGAGGCGGGCGGGGTGTTACAGAATGGTATCAGAGACTAGGTATACGACAACCCTCGGGTCTTGGGTTTTGGGTCTGTTGAATTTTTGTGCCGCGTATTTTTGGAGATAGAATGTTTAGATGATCGTTTAGTGTTAGGAATCTAGATTAGATGTGATGAATTTATTTTTGGTGACGAGTTTATTCTTGGAGATTGTTGGCCTAATTTTTTAGAGTTAGGCATTCGACGAATTTCGAGGGCGAAATTCCATTGTTAGTGGGGAAGTGTAACCACCCGCGTAATTTTTGGGGTATTTTCGAAATAAAGAGAAAAACAAAATTATTTTGAAATAAAATTATTTTTATTTCTCAACTATGTTGGTTATTATTTTTAAAGGCGAGAATTTCAAACGGTTTCGAAATCGAAATTAAAATGGAGTTTTAATTCAATTTTTATTATATTGAAGAGTCCTCAAAATATAAAACACTCTTAGAGTCCTCAAAACATAAAACTCTATAGCAAAAAAAATTATCTAAAAATATTGAACGGTCCGATCGAGTTGAAATGTTTTGGACAAGTTCCTCGCGTCTTTAGCTAATTCTCTGTAATATTTCATCCAATTCCAACTGTCCGATCGTCCAGAATAAAGTTTTAAATGTTTGTATCTGATTAGAACTCTTTTCTTAATCAAACTCTTAATCCTTTATATATTAACTGATTCGTGGCTTGGATTTTCAAATCACCTTTTCTCTGACTTTTCAATGATAAGACCTCTCTAAAATTACTCCCTTTTATATACAAACCATAGCCGCAAACTTATTCAAGATTTCATCCTTAGATTAGAAGGCTTATTTGGTGTTTTATCGAGTTTGGGCTACGACGAGATTTCATTATTTTCGCGAGAAGAACGTGATAGTGTGAATATATTTTGAGGCTTAAACTATATGATGATTCATGTGATGATTTTGAGGTATGGGGTTTTACACAATATGCTCCTTAATCTTGCGAGTATTATTCTCGTTGTTTTCTTGCGATTATTGAATCATATTTAAATTTGTTAAATTCATTGGAATCTGGAAATTTTTGTTGGAATGTAATTATGATTCATGTTGTATTATTATTGTGTTGAGAATGTTGTCATGAAGATTTTGATATGTCACGGAGGTTGGGCACCAACCAGTATTCCTTTTTATGGATATGCTAAAATGCATAGGCGCGGTACGTTGGTGAGGCTTGGTGACCTGGTTAATGTGTTGTTGAGAAATTATAGTGATGTTATTCGCATTCGATTTGAATATTCGTTTAAGTATTGTGATGTTTTATTCCTCGCTAACATATTTTTTGAGCATCTTTCCTGTCTTATTGTGTACTTCCCCATCTTTTCTTTTAGTTGGCAGGTTAGTGCGGATTTGAGCGCTATGGACCAATTGGGATGTTTTTTTAGCGAGGATTCTTTTGGAAAGATTTTTAATACAAGAGAGAAGACTTGTATTTATTTATTTTGATGTATAGAGAATTGGAGATTCATTTTAGTATCGAGATAGATAGTTGTTTTAATTCGAGAGACTTGTTGTTTTAATTGAAGAGATTTGAGATTAGTTGTTTTTCTTATTTTATTGTGGGAATTAGATGCTCTATACCTTGTTATTTGTGGATTTGAATTAGTTTTATCGATGAGTAGCGCTCCGTTCGCTCTCCCCGGACGGGCGGGGTCTTACAGAATGGTATCAGAACCTAGGTATACGACAACCCTCGGGTCTAGAGTTTTGGGTTTGTTATATTTTTGTTGCGCGTATTTTTAAAGATATAATGTTTAGATGATCGTTTCGTGTTACGCATCTAGATTAGATGTGATGAATTTATTTTTGGTGACGAGTTTAGTTTTGGAGATTGTTGGCCTGATTTTTTAGAGTTAGGCATTCGGCGAATTTCGAGGGCGAAATTCCATTGTTAGTGGGGAAGAGTAACAACCCGCGTAATTTTGGGGGTATTTTCGAAATAAAGAGAAAAATTAATAAATTTTGAGATAAAATTATTTTTATTTCTCAAATACGTTGGTTATTATTTTTAAAGGCGAGAATTTAAAACGGTTTTGAAATCGAAATTAAAATGGTATTTTAATTGAATTTTAATTATATAGAAGAGTCCCCAAAATATAAAACTCTCTTACAGTCCTCAAAACATAAAACTCTATTGCAAAAAAAAAATCTAAAAATATTGAACGGTTCGATCGAGCTGAATTTTTTTGGACAACTTCCTCTCGTCGTTAGCTAATTCTTTGTAAAATATCATCTAATTCCAACGGTTTGATCGTCTAGGAAAAAGTTTTTAGTGTTTGTATCTGATTAGAACTCTCTTCTTAATACAACTCTTAATAATTTATATATCAACTAATTCGTGTCTTGGCTTTTCAAATCACCTTTTCTCAAACTTTTCAACGAGAAGACCTCTCCAAAATTACTCCCTTTTATATACAAACCATACCCCCAAACTTATTCAAGATTTCAACCTTAGATTAGAAGGCTTATTTGGTGTTTTCTCGAGTTTGTGCTAGAACGAGATTTGATTATTTTCGCTAGAAGAACGCCATGGTGTGAATATATTTAGAGGCTTAAATTATATGATGATTCATGTGATGATTTTGAGGTATGGGATTTTACGCAATATGCTCCTTAATCTCGCGAGTATTATTCTCATTGTTTTCTTGTGATTATTGACTCATATTTGAATTACTAAATTCATTCGAATCTGGAATTTTTTGTTGGAATCTAATTATGATTCATGTTGTATTATTATTGTGTTGAGCATGTTGTCATGAAGATTTTAATATGGCACGGAGGTTGGGCACCCGAAAATAATCCTTTTTTCGGATATGCTAAAAATTCATAGGCGCGGTACGTTGGTGAGGCTGGGTGACCGGGTTAATGTGTTGTTGAGATGTTATAGTGATCGGATTCTCATTTGATTTTAATATTTGTATTCGTATTGAGACGTTTTATTCCTCGCTAACATATCTGTTGAGCATCTTTCCCGTCGTATTGTGTACTTCCCCATCTTTTCTTTTAGTTGGCAGGTTAGCTTGAATTTGAGCGCTATGGACCAATTGGGATGATTTTTTAGCGATGATTCTTTTTTTGAAGATTTGTAATATAAGAGATAAGACTTGTATTTATTTATTTTGATGTATAGAGCATTGGAGATTCATTTTAGTATCGAGATAGATAGTTGTTTTAATTCGAGAGACTCGTTGTTTTAATTGAAGAGATTTGAGATTAGTTGTTTCTCTTGTTTTATTGTGGGAATTAGATGCGCTATACCTTCTTATTTGTGGATTTGATTTAGTTTTATCGATGAGTAGCGCTCTGTTCGCTCTCCCCGGGCGGGCGGGGTGTTACAGAATGGTATCAGAGCCTAGGTATACGACAACTCTCGGGTTTTGGGTTTCGGGTCTGTAACATTTTTGTGGCGCATATTTTTGGAGATAGAATGTTCAGATGATCATTTCTTGTTATGCATCTGGATTAGATGTGATGAATTTATTTTTGGTGACGAGTTTTTTTTGGAGATTGTTGGCCTGATTTTTGAGAGTTAGGCATTCGTCGAATTTCGAGGGCGAAATCCATTGTTAGCGGGGAAGAATAATAACCCGCATAATTTTTAGGGTATTTTCGAAATAAAGAGAAAAATAAATAAACTTTGAGATAAAATTATTTTTATTTCTCAAATACGTTGGTTATTATTTTTGAAGGCGAGAATTTCAAACGGTTTCGAAATCGAAATTAAAATGGAGTTTTAATTGAATTTTTATTATATTGAAGAGTCCTCAAAATATAAAACACTCTTAGAGTCCTCAAAACATAAAACTCTATAGTAAAAAAAATATTTAAAAATATTGAACGTCCGATCGAGCTGACAATTTTTGGACAGCTTCCTCTCGCCTTTAGCTAATTCTCAGCAAAATATCATACAATTCCAACGGTCCGATCGTCCAGAATAAAGTTTTTAGTGTTTGTATGTGACTAGAACTCTTTTCTTAATCAAACTCTTAATCCTTTATAAATCAACTAATTCGTGGCTTGGCTTTTCAAATCACCTTTTCCCAAACTTTTCAATGGAAAACCTCTCCACAATTACTCCCTCTTATATACAAACCATAGCCCCAAACTTATTCAAGATTTCAACCTTAGATTAGAAGGCTTATTTGGTGCTTTCTCGAGTTTAGGATAGAACGAGATTTGATTTTTTTCGCAAGAAGAACGTGATGGTGTGAATATATTTTGAGGCTTAAATTATATGATGATTCATGTGATGATTTTGTGGTATGGGGTTTTACGCAATATGCTCCTTAATCTCGCGAGTATTATTCTCGTTGTTTTCTTGCGATTATTGAATCATATTTGAATTGCTAAATTCATTGGAATCTGGAAATTTTTGTGGAAATCTAATTATTATTCATGTGGTGTTATTATTGTGTTGATCATGTTGTCATGAAGATTTTAATATGGGACGGAGGTTGGGCACCCGCCACTATTCCTTTTTTTGGATATGCGAAAAATGCATAGGCGCGGTACGTTGGTGACGCTTGGTCACCCGGTTAATGTGTTGTTGAGAAATTATAGTGATGAGATTCGCATTTGATTTGAATATTCGTATTCGTATTGTGACATTTTATTCCTCGCTAACATATTTGTTGAGCATCTTTCCAGTCGTATTGTGTACTTCCCCATCTTTTCTTTTAGTTGGCAGGTTAGCGTGGAATTGAGCGCTATGGACCAATCGGGATGATTTTTTAGCAAGTATTCTTTTGGGAAGATTTTTAATACAAGATAGAAGACTTGTATTTATTTATTTTGATGTATAGAGCATTGAAGATTCATTTTAGTATCGAGATAGATAGTTGTTTTAATTCGAGATACTTGTTGTTTTGAATTGAAGAGATTTGAGATTAGTTGTTTTCCTTGTTTTATTGTGGGAGTTAGATGCTCTATACCTTGTTATTTGTGGGTTTGAATTATTTTTATCGATGAGTAGCGCTTCGTTCGCTATCCTGAGGCGGGCAGGGTGTTACAGAATGGTATCAGAGACTAGGTATAGGACAACCCTCGGGTCTTAGGTTTTGGGTCTGTTGCATTTTTGTGCCGCGTATTTTTGGAGATAGAATGTTTAGATGATCGTTTAGTGTTAGGCATGTAGATTAGATGTGATGAATTTATTTTTGGTGACGAGTTTATTCTTGGAGATTGTTGGCCTGATTTTTTAGAGTTAGGCATTCGACGAATTTCGAGGGCGAAATTCCATTGTTAGTGGGGAAGTGTAACCACCCGCGTAATTTTTGGGGTATTTTCGAAATAAAGAGAAAAACAAAATAATTTTGAGATAAAATTATTTTTATTTCTCAACTATGTTGGTTATTATTTTTAAAGGCGAGAATTTCAAACGGTTTCGAAATCGAAATTAAAATGAAGTTTTAATTGAATTTTTATTATATTGAAGAGTCCTCAAAATATAAAACACTCTTAGAGTCCTCAAAACATAAAACTCTATAGCAAAAAAACATATTTAAAAATATTGAACGTCCGATCGAGCTGACATTGTTTAGACAGCTTCCTCTCGCCTTTAGCTGATTCTTAGCAAAATATCATCCAATTCCAATGGTCCGATCGTCGAGAATAAAGTTTTTAGTGTTTGTATCTGAATATAACTCTTTTCTTAATCAAACTCTTAATCCTTTATAAATCAACTAATTCGTGGCTTGGCTTTTCAAATAACCTTTTCTCAAACTTTTCAATGGAAGACCTCTCCACAATTACTCCCTTTTTTATACAAACCATAGCCCCAAACTTATTCAAGATTTCAACCTTAGATTAGAAGGCTTATTTGGTGCTTTCTCGAGTTTGGGCTAGTACGAGATTTGATTATTTTTGCGAGAAGAACATGATGGTGTGAATATATTTTGAGGCTTAAATTATATGATGATTCATGTGATGATTTTGTGGTATGGGGTTTTACACAATATGCTCCTTAATCTTGTGAGTATTATTTTTCGTTGTTTTCTTGCGATTATTGGATCATATTTGAATTGCTAAATTCATTGGAATCTGGAATTTTTTGTGGAAATTTAATTATTATTCATGTGGTATTATTATTGTTTTGATCATGTTGTCATGAAGATTTTAATATGGCACGGAGGTTGGGCACCCGCCAATATTCCTTTTTTCGGATATGCTAAAAATGCATAGGCGCGGTACGTTGGTGAGGCTTCGTGACCAGGTTAATGTGTTGTTGAGAAATTTGTGACACCCCGTGATCCGAAATAAGGGGTGGCCAGCCCAATACTCCAATATAACGGAATCATAGATGGAATCATTCTCAGCATCTCAATAAAAATATAGAGTATCCTGGACAACCACCCATTATTTCAGAAAACGGGTTGCCCAAATTTTTAAATTGAAAGTAAATAAAAGAAAACAAACAACCCATTTCCTGAAAAGATAAGGGAAACCACAAGGATGTATATATATCTATAACAACATATAACAAATAAGAGGACCGAATATGTTATCGGTCCGCTAATTCATACAACATTGTTAAGAAATTACAACAATTTATATATTACATTACATTAATCAATTACAAATGCTTTGGCCTCGCCTGAGTAAGGAGACCCAATCCTGTCTAGAATTCAAAAATGAAAACGTCTATACCAAAAGTATCCTGTAATACCCGCAATGCATCACGGCTTGCCGAGGACATCGGAATAAGAATTCAAATCAGGCATCCTTGCGGAGGAGTACCTGAACGGAGACAAGATGCATATGCAACAAGAAATATAAACGGGTCAGGGCCCGGTTCTATATGATTACCAGATGAATAAAAAAGTATGGTAGTTATGAATAATACATCATGAAGAAAGAGAAATAAGAAGTTGCCTACACAATGTAAAAGATAATCTAAGCAGGAACAATAGAAGAAGGAACATTAAACTAAAATCTTCATCGTATGTACAAATTATCTCATATATCTTTTCCCTAATAGAAAATATATGTAAAATCATAATGTTATGCTCTTTATGGCATTTTTATCTCACTTTTAAATTTTTGTAAAAATCCTTTCCTCATCAGGAAAGATAATCATTTTCAAATGCTCTTTGTGGAATTTATGTGTGCTCTTTGTGGCACTACAGTATGCTCTTTATGGCATATAATCCATCAAGTCCCACTTGATTATGAATAGTTATATTTATATATATATAACGATTCTAAGACCGCCCGTCCGGGTTTCCCCACTTTGCGCGCCCCTAAATGACCATCATCTTTCAGGGCCTATCATAAGAGAACCTGGGCACCTAATGCAAAACGTCGGGAAGCGGCCATGTGCCTGCGGGATAGTCAAGACCACACCCGAAATCTCCTACCCATCGCTGAAAAAGATACAACAATAAATGCTCACATGGCCTATGGACTATATCCACCCTGCGTTAATTTTCCAGGGGACATCACCTCACGCGCGAACTTCCCTTATGATGTCATTTAGAGAGGTGTGTTTAAACCATTTTATTTATCATTTTCAAAATCAAGTAGATCATCACTTACCAGTTTCATGATTAAGTAAATTATCATTTACTAAAATCAATACCATTTCCATTTCATTTCATTTCCATGTATATGTTTCATTTTATTCGAAACCATTACTATTTACTTCTTGTAAATAACATAACTTATTATCCGGAGCCATACTTTAGCTTATGTCGACACTACAACCTCAAAGGAGTAAATAACCTCTTGATTATCTCCAAGCATTTTAGGGTATTATTTTAAACCCCAAGATTATCATCTTTCAAAGGAATGAATGAACTTTCAATTTATTCTCCAAACTCACCTTTATGGTGTTATTATGAACCACCAAGGTTAACATAGCTCAATTGAGCTTCCAAAATCTCCCCACATTCTTTTGAGGTGATATTATAAACCATCAAAACTAATATAGCTCAATTGAGCTTCTAAAGTCTCCCAAACATAATACTACATCTCCTAGTTTTATGAGAATCAACTAGAAGAAAAAAAAATGCCCTAACTTCAATTGGCATATCCCCGGAAAACCCCACCAAACCATTTCTAATCTAGGGTAGTATCTCAACTCATCTAGAACTCTAGGACTCTAAGTTTACTTCATTCAAGAAGGTTCCTAGTTCCTATCGAGAATAAGAATCTAGGAAACAAAAAAAATAAGTTTTAAAGTGGAAAATAGAGGACCGATCGACCGGTCCCGAGACCGCGGTCGACCGCGTCTCAAGGTTTTGTCTACGAAGGAAAGCAGAAAGCTCAAAATGGTATATCCAGTCGACCGGTCAAGGGACCGCGGTCGACCGCGCAAGAATTTTATGCCTTTGTGGGAAAGCAGTAAGCCTGTCCCCGAAGGCCCAGTCGACCGGTCGTAGCAGACCTGGGGTTCTTTCACCTTCAAAAACTACACCCAAATGATGATTTACATTTTCCCAAATCTCAAACCTTGTCCACCTTAAACTCAACCAACAATCTTTATCTACCCAAATATTTTCCTATATGATTTATAACCATCAAGACCCACAATTTCTTTAACATAAATCAAGATTAGGGTTTAAATCCCACAAATTCCACCTTTAAACCATAAATGAAAATACACAACTATCATACAATTTATACATCTTAAATCACATATTTGCAAGTAGAATACTTGCCTTAGGGTTGATATTTCTGATTTATTTGTAGAGCAAGCATCAATCCATCTTCAATCTTCATTTTCTCTCTTCTTCCCCCACTTTTCTCTTCCTCTCTCTTTCTCTCTCATTCTCTCTAGGGCTTAAGACCTAAAATAGAGAAATTAAGGGATTTAAAAGACTTAAATCGTGGCTTAACATAAGTCTCCCCACTTAAGTGGTTAATACCACATGAAAAAGACTCGAAATTACGCGTTTGAGTTAAAACCAGGTAAAAGTGCCCGAAACTCAAAAATATAATATGGCACTTATTTTGAATGTCTCGCATATCCCGGGACTAACTACGCCCTCTGAAATGGCATCCCGCAATTTTCTAAACCACTTTAAATTCCAGTTTCAATTAAACCATAATGTGATTTAAAACACATAACACTATAAAACATACAATAGAATGATATTTACTTTCTCATGCAGTAAATATGCAATAACCCAACAAATATTAACTTTTATTACATAAAATAAATGTTTACTCCAGTTCCAACATTTTATGTAATTACCTTATGCGGTAAAATTAATAAAATGAGCCTTCCAGAATCGAGGGTTGTTACATACTCCCCCCCTTAAGAGGGAATTTTGCCCCCAAAATTCGGGCATACCCAAATCTCATAAAGGGTATACTACTCTAAACTAGGATTCTACCATCCTAAACAAACCCCTCGTCATCACAGTCATCCTAAATGGACCCGGACTAAGGTCGACCTTATCGATCTCAGCCTACATCATTTGTGCTCTAGTGTAGCCCAAAGCATTCTTCCCTAACTATAGATTCTACCGTCTTTAAAACGGAAGAAGCTACCCTCACAATTCGGCATAGACCGCTTTACTCCCTCCTCGGGGATGTTTATACCAACTCTAATTGGTTTAACCCCAACACTACTCAACTTTCTTCGCATTGACGTATCCCATCATGGCGTATGGCTCAAAAGCCAAATCTTTAAAGAAATGTTTCGAGACCACTCCAAGTCCAAGGAACATATTACCCGTTGGTTCCATCCAACGAGTATGCGAATTACTCAACCGACTACACTAGGCCACTCATGGTGCCAAGCCTTAGGAAATGATCCATAAGGCTATTCAAAGCCTAATGTTTGTACGGGAATTTCCCTCCATGCCGTTATGCTCTCAGTAGCTATGTGTCCTAAGGCACACATTCCAGGTATGCCTTTCGGCATTAAGTTGACTTCCTCCATTCATCAATCCTCTTTAGGGTGGTAAGGTATACTCCATTCCCATACGGTTCCCATTACTTCATGGAAACTTGTACCCAACCTCCGACACGAATATTTGGTCTCGGTCCACCCTATTTTAATATGAACCTCCTACGGCTCTACCATTCCTCCATCGAGAATGGGGCGTACTCTTCTACATCTAGTCCGCCCATAATGGCCGAAAAAGTAACGATTTGGTCGAACGATCAACAATTTTCTCAAAGAGGATTATGACCATAACGATTTCGGCACTTCAATACAACCGTCTATGAATATACCCCTCTTCATTCCACCGATACTCTTCTTCACACTAGTAGGTGAAATGGTCGATCACAGACTGGAATGCTCTCGTTACAGAGTCTTTCGAGTCATGCTCATTTCATTTGGCTTTCCATGCCAACACAAATATCTCCGACGAGTTTCTTACTCGACACATCTACTACCCCAATCGCATTTCCTTAGCGAATGAGAAAATACCCAATCACTAGTTCTTCTGAAATCCGAGCAATAACTCGATTTCTCCCACAACCTATTGCAACAACTTGTTTCTTCGCGAGAAAGACTAAATTTCCCTGCCCAGGAAGTAGTGCTTCCATTTCTTTAAGGAAATTTCCACAGCAATGAATTTTAAATTCAAGCGTGGGATAATACTTCCCACAAGTTTAGGCTTGTGAGACGCATAGACGATGAGTCCATGCTCCAGTATTAATACTTCTCGCTCCTGGCAGAGACTTATTCATTTACCCCACTCTCAAGATCACTATCATGAGCTCAGGAGTGAAGGTTAGTCCGTTCCTTAACTCCCCGTAAGTGAAGTCGCCACATAGCAACATATCTAAGAAAGGCCTTATCTTCTTCGGCCAAAACCACCCAAACCTCTTGAGACCCCATAAATCTCGTTCCTAGGGATCTAACCCCACATAGAGTTAATCCACAACTCATTCTTGGTCAACTCCTTACCGCCTTCCTAACTCAACGTCACCTGCCCTAAGGGCCTTATGTTCTAATAAACCTAAGGTCGATCTACAAGTATACATCCTACCTAAGTTGTAGATAGATAATACTAAATATATCCCTAGTGTACAAGACCTATCTCAACTTCCGACAATTCGCTCGGTTTCGTGCGTGGGACGTCTCGCCGAAGCGAAATCCAAACAAGGAACCCTCCCGTTACACTACTACCTCGCATCGTTGGTCATTAAAATGTGACGGTCTAAGACACATGATCGGGATCGGTACAATTCTAATTTACAATCCTACTTACCATAGCATCTTTTAAAGATCTTAACTGATCAGTCATTCACTTTCTGTGGAGTCTTTCAGATACATATCCCTTTATATAAACATGGCCTTCTTATCAAGGCACAATCCCGAAGTCTCAATCCGACTTCGTACCTCAGTCTCCCTCACATCGATCAGAGGAGAGAACTATATACAGTGTTTCTATCTCGCACTTTAATAGCCCTTAATCACTCTTCTACGTGATTCTCGGCTAATCTGCCAATCCCACTTCTAACAACAAAATAAATAAAGTAAAAGAGAAAGAAAAGGATAGTGTCTCTCCAATCACAACATCGTTAAGTGTTCATGAGGCGGAGTGTCTCGCCGAAGCGAAATCCAAACAAAGAACCCCTCCGACACATGCCTACTTAACTAGTTGATCATGGAGATAAGCGTAACATGCATAAATAAGACAAACAAATAATCAAACGCTCACACAAGGTAACTAAACGAATAACAAAATCTCCTACCTACCTCGATTCACCTCTATAAAGTCTCAACCTGTATCCAGGGGAGAAATCATAGAACAACTAGTTCCATTTTGAACTAGAAGTAAGATAGCCTTAAAATTTTATTTGCTTGCTATCACACCAGACCGGCCAAAATATATTTACTCGCATAATGTACATAGAACAAGAAAAAGGAAAGATAACATCTCTCCACTCCCAACGTCGTTAAGGTTCATGCGTGGAGCGTCCCGCAAAAGCGGAATCCAAACAAGGAACCCCTCCTATGCATTACTACTTAACCTTGTTGGTCATGGAGATAAGTCACAGCATCCACATATAATGCAAACAAGCAGCAAAAACATTCATACTAGTTATTACATATAGCACATACGCCTTTAAATTTTCATCACTCGTCTTATAACGAGTGAAGAGATCATAAAACTTCCCTACCACGGAAGTCATATAGTTATCTTTCTATAATAATGTCGATACCATTACAAACTCGATATGCACACCCGAATCTAGAGTAGTTATAATACTACTCTATCTTATTCTAAGGAATACACCACCCACTAATAAGGTGGAATTCCCACCAATAATTAACCCAAGCACTCCGGGTCAATACTAATGAATCTCAGACTCCATATTGGAGCCTTATACAAACCAATATTACATCCCTCAACTCCCCAATTAGGCACTTTATTTTTTGCCCTCGTTCTTACAATCAATGTAATGAAAATACGTGGTTCTTCCACATCACTATATCCCACGTAGTTCCTTTTACTTTCTCAATAAAAGAGAACACGCTCTCGGCCTCCTCTTCCTCAGTTCAATGAAACCTTCCCAAGCGTATGTCCACCAATGCGGTTTCATGATCACTACCCCATCAGAAGTGTTATCGACACTTATTCTGGAGCCTATCATTCCATTGGGGGGCTCTCACTTATACCTACCTTTCTTGAGTGCACGATCTCCCTAATTACACAACTCGTCTTCACATGTCAGCCTCTAACGGAGCCTCGCGTGAACACTTGAGGATCTTACCTTCTCCTCCTTCCAGTTACCCCAGAGAAACTTACAATAGGAAGCATCTACCGGGTTACTCCATGGGAAAAACTTCCAGCACCCACGAATAAGGTAACTACGTTCCCATCGTTTGCATACTACTCCTACGGGTGAAGGATTCTCCTCCATCATACTTCTGGGAACTTCTCTACGTCAATTTAACATCGCTTGAATTCTCAAGCTTAGTACCACTTTCTACTTCTAGCGGTACTTGGGAAAACTACATCAACTGTAATTAGTAGTCGTAGTAGCAAGACAAGGAAGTTCAACAAAAAGGGAGCGACCTCCAAAGCGGTCCTCATCCCCGACCACAATTTACAATCCTTAGTAGTTCCTTCTCATGACGCCCTCACAACGAACTTCCTTGGCGTCCTTCAATCGACCTACTATTCTCACACGAATACGCAAAAGATTCTATAGATTCTACCTCATGGCAGAAGAACGAAATCTCACAAGAGAAACCAACGATCTTAATCCTAAGGCTTTATGTCAAATCAAGAGCAACGCTGAAACTTAAGGCGTCCACACAAATTCCTAAGGACTCTAGAACCTGATGCTCTGATACCATCTGTGACACCCCGTGATCCGAAATAAGGGGTGGCCAGCCCAATACTCCAATATAACGGAATCATAGATGGAATCATTCTCAGCATCTCAATAAAAATATAGAGTATCCAGGATAACCACCCACTATTTCAGAAAACGGGTTGCCAAAAATTTTAAATTGAAAGTAAATGAAAGAAAACAAATAACCCATTTCCTGAAAAGATAAGGGAAACCTCAAGGATATATATATATATCTATAACAACAGATAACAAATAAGAGGACCGAATATGTTATCGGTCTGCTAATTCATACAACATTATTAAGCAATTACAATAATTTATATATTACATTACATTAATCAATTACAAAATCTTGGGCCTCGCCCGATTAAGGAGACCCGATCCTTTCTAGAATTCAGAAATAAAAACGTCTATACCAAAAGTATCCCGTAATACCCGCAATGCATCACGGCTTGTCGAGGACATCAGAATAGGAATTCAAATCAGGCATCCTTGCGGCGGAGTACCTGAGCGGAGACAAGATGCATATGCAACAAGAAATATAAACGGGTCAGGGCCCGGTTCTATATGATTACCAGATGAATAAAGAGTATGGCAGTTATGAATAATAAATCATGAAGAAAGAGAAATAAGAAGTTGCCTACACAATGTAAAAGATAATCTAAGTAGGAACAATAGAAGAAGGAACATTAAACTAAAATCTTCATCGTATGTACCAATTATCTCATATATCTTTTCCCTAATAGGAAATATATGTAAAATCACAATGTTATGCTCTTTATGGCATTTTTAATCTCACTTTTACATTTTTCTAAGAATCCTTTCCTCATCAGGAAAGATAATCATTTTCAAATGCTCTTTGTGGCATTTATGTGTGCTCTTTGTGGCACTACAGTATGCTCTTTATGGCATATAATCCATCAAGTCCCACTTGATTATGAATAGTTATATTTATATACATATAACAATTCTAAGACCGCCCGTCCGGGTTTCCCCACTGTGCGCGCCCCTAAATGACCATCATCTTTCAGGGCCTATCATAAGAGAACCTGGGCACCTAATGCAAAACGTTGGGAAGCGGCCATGTGCCTGCGGGATAGTCAAGACCACACCCGGAATCTCCTACCCATCGCAGAAAAATATACAACAATAAATGCTCACATGGCCTATGGACTATATCCACCCTGCGGTTAATTTGCCAAGGGGCATCACCTCACGCGCGAACTTCCCTTATGATGTCATTTAGAGAGGTGTGTTTAAACCATTTTATTTATCATTTTCAAAATCAAGTAGATCATCATTTACCAGTTTCATGATTAAATAAATTATCATTTACTAAAATCAATACCATTTCCATTTCATTTCATTTCCATGTATATGTTTCATTTTATCCGAAACCATTACTATTTACTTCTTGTAAATAACATAACTTATTATCCGGAGCCATACTTTAGCTTATGTCGACACTACAACCTCAAAGGAGTAAATAACCTCTTGATTATCTCTAAGCATTTTAGGGTATTATTTTAAAACCCCAAGATTATCATCTTTCAAAGGAATGAATGAACTTTCAATTTATTCTCCAAACTCACCTTTATGGTGTTATTATGAACCACCAAGGTTAACATAGCTCAATTGAGCTTCCAAAATCTCCCAACATTCTTTTGAGGTGATAATATAAACCATCGAAACTAATATAGCTCAATTGAGCTTCTAAAGTCTCCCAAACATAATACTACATCTCCTAGTTTTATGAGAATCAACTAGAAGAAAAAAAAATGCCCTAACTTCAATTGGCATATCCCCGGAAAACCCCACCAAACCATTTCTAATCTAGGGTAGTATCTCAACTCATCTAGAACTCTAGGACTCTACGTTTACTTCATTCAAGAAGGTTCCTAGTTCCTATCGAGAAGAAGAATCTAGGAAACAAAAAAAAATAAGTTTTAAAGTGGAAAATAGAGGACCGGTCGACCGGTCCCGAGATCGCGGTCGACCGCGTCTCAAGGTTTTGTCTACGAAGGAAAGCAGAAAGCTCAAAATGGTATAGCCGGTCAACCGGTCAAGGTACCGCGGTCGACCGCGTAAGAATTTTATGCCTTTGTGGGAAAGCAGTAAGCCTGTCCCCGAAGGCCCGGTCGACCGGTCAGGGGGCCGCGGTCGACCGGTCGTAGCAGACCTAGGGTTCTTTCTCCTTCAAAAACTACACCCAAATGATGATTTACATTTTCCCAAATCTCAAACCTTGTCCACCTTAAACTCAACCAACAATCTTTATCTACCCAAATATTTTCCTATATGATTTATAACCATCAAGACCCACAATTTCTTTAACATAAATCAAGATTAGGGTTTAAATCCCACAAATTCCACCTTTAAACCATAAATGAAAATACACAACTATCATACAATTTATACATCTTAAATCACATATTTGCAAGTAGAATACTTGCCTTAGGGTTGATATTTCTGATTTATTTGTAGAAGAAGCATCAATCCATCTTCAATCTTCATTTTCTCTCTTCTTCCCCCACTTTTCTCTTCCTCTCTCTTTCTCTCTCATTTTCTCTAGGGCTTAAGACCTAAAATCGAGAAATTAAGGTATTTAAAAGACTTAAATCGTGGCTTAACATAAGTCTCCCCACTTAAGTGGTTAATACCACATGAAAAAGACTCGAAATTACGCGTTTGAGTTAAAACCAGGTAAAAGTGCCCAAAACTAAAAAATACAATATGGCACTTATTTTGACTGTCTCGCATATCACGGGACTAACTACGCCCTCTAAAATGGCATCCCGCAATTTTCTAAACCACTTTAAATTCCAGTTTTAATTAAACCATAATGTGATTTAAAACACATAACACTATAAAACATACAATAGAATGATATTTACTTTCTCATGCAGTAAATATGCAATAACCCAGCAAATATTAACTTTCATTTCATAAAATAAATGTTTACTCCAGTTCCAACATTTTATGTAATTACCATATGCGGTAAAATTAATATAAAATGAGCCTTCGAGAATCGAGGGTTGTTACAAAATTATAGTGATGGGATTCGCATTTGATTTGAATATTCGTATTCGTATTGTGACATTTTATTCCTCCCTAACATATTTGTTGAGCATCTTTCCTGTCGTATTGTGTACTTCCCCATCTTTTCTTTTAGTTGGTAGGTTAGTGCGGATTTGAGCGCTATGGACCAATCGGGATTTTTGCGAGGATTCTTTTGGGAAGATTTTTAATACAAGAGAGAAGACTTGTATTTATTTATTTTGATGTATAGAGCATTGGAGATTCATTTTAGTATCGAGATAGATAGTTGTTTTAATTCGAGAGACTTGTTGTTTTAATTGAAGATATTTGAGACTCGTTGTCTTTCTTGTTTTGTTGTGGGAATTAGATGCTCTATACCTTGTTATTTGTGGATTTGAATTAGTTTTATCGATGAGTAGCGCTCCGTTCGCTCTCCCCGGACGGGCGGGGTCTTACAGAATAATATCAGAGCCTAGGTTGACGACAACTCTCGGGTCTTGGGTTTTGGGTCTGTTGCATTTTTGTGGCGCCTATTTTTGGAGATAGAATGTTTAGATGATCGTTTAGTGTTAGGCATCAAGATTAGATGTGATGAATTTATTTTTGGTGATGAGTTTATTTTTGAAGATTGTTGGCCTGATTTTTGAGAGTTAGGCATTCGGCGAATTTCGAGGGAGAAATTCCATTGTTAGTGGGGAAGTGTAACAACCCGCGTAATTTTTGGGGTATTTTCGAAATAAATTGAAAAATAAATAAATTTTTAGATAAAATTATTTGTATTTCTCAAACATGTTTGTTATTATTTTTAAAGGCGAGAATTTCAAACGGTTTCAAAATTGAAATTAAAATGGAGTTTTAATTGAATTTTAATTATATTGAAGAGTCCTCAAGATATAAAACACTCTTAGAGTCCTCAAAACGTAAAACCCTATAGCAAAAATATACATCTAAAAATATTGAACGGTCCGATCGAGCTGAAATATTTTAGACAACTTCCTCTAATCCTTAGCTAATTCTCAGTTAAATTTCATCCAATTCCAACGGTCCAATCGTCCAAAATAAAGTTTTTTGTGTTTGTATCTGATTAGAACTCTTTTCTTAATCAAACTCTTAATCCTTTATATATCAACTAATTCGTGGCTTGGCTTTTCAAATCACCTTTCTCAAACTTTTCAACGAGAAGACCTCTCCAAAATTACTCCCTTTTATATACAAACCATAGCCCCAAACTTATTCAAGATTTCAACCTTAGATTAGAAGTCCTATTTGGTTTTTTCTCGAGTTTGGGCTAGAACGAGATTTGATTATTTTCGCGAGAAGAACGTGATGGTGTGAATAAATTTTGAGGATTAAATTATATGATGATTCATGTGATGATTTTGAGGTATGGGGTTTTACGCAATATGCTCCTTAATCTCGCGAGTATTATTCTCATTGTTTTCTTGTGATTATTGACTCTTATTTGAATTGCTAAATTCATTGGAATCTGGAAATTTTTGTTGGAATCTAATTATGATTCATTTGGTATTATTATTGTGTTGAGCATGTTTTCATGAAGATTTTAATATGGCACGGAGGTTGGACACCCGCCAATATTCCTTTTTCCGGATATGCTAAATATGCATAGGCGCGGTACGTTGGTGAGGCTGGGTGACCTGGTTAATGTGTTGTTGAGATGTTATAGTGATCGGATTCGCATTTGATTTGAATATTTGTATTCGTATTGAGACGTTTTATTCCTCGCTAACATATCTGTTGAGCATCTTTCCTGTCGTATTGTGTACTTCCCCATCTTTTCTTTTAGTTGGCAGGTTAGCTTGAATTTGAGCGCTATGGACCAATTGGGATGATTTTTTAGCGATGATTCTTTTTTTGAAGATTTGTAATACAAGAGATAAGACTTGTATTTATATATTTTGATGTATAGAGCATTGGAGATTCATTTTAGTATCGAGATAGATAGTTGTTTTAATTCGAGAGACTTGTTGTTTTAATTTAAGAGATTTGAGATTAGTTGTTTCTTTTATTTTATTGTGGGAATTAGATGCTCTATACCTTGTTATTTGTGAATTTGAATTAGTTTTATCGATGAGTAGCGGTCCGTTCGCTCTCCCCGGGCGGGGTGTTACAGAATTGTATCAGAGCCTAGGTATACGACAACTCTCGGGTTTTGAGATAAAATTATTTTTATTTCTCAAATATGTTGGTTATTATTTTTAAAGTCAAGAATTTCAAACGGTTTCGAAATCGAAATTAAAATGGAGTTTTGATTCAATTTTTATTATATAGAAGAGTTCAAAAAATTTTAAACTCTATTAGAGTCCTCAAAACATAAAACTCTATTGCAAAAAAAAATATCTAAAAATAATGAACGGTCCGATCGAGCTGAAATGTTTTGGACAACTTGCTCTCGTCTTTAGCTAATTCTCTTTAAATTTCATCCAATTCCAACGGTCCGATCATCCAGAATAAAGTTTTTAGTGTTTGTATCTGATTAGAACTCTTTTCCTAATCAAACACTTAATCCTTTATATATCAACTAATTCGTGGCTTGGCTTTTCAAATAACCTATTCTCAAACTTTTCAACGAGAAGACCTCTCCAAAATTACTTCCTTTTATATACAAACTATTGCCCCAAACTTATTCAAGATTTCAACCTTAGATTAGAAGGGTTATTTGGTGTTTTCTCGAGTTTGGGATATAACGAGATTTGATTATTTTCACGAGAAGAACGTGATGGTGTGAATATATTTTGAGGCTTAAATTATACGATGATTCATGTGATGATTTTGTGGTATGGTGTTTTACACAATATGCTTCTTAATCTCGCGAGTATTATTCTCGTTGTTTTCTTGTGAGTATTGAACCATAGTTGAATTGCTAACTTCATTAGAATCTGGAATTTTTTATTGGAATCTAATTATGATTCATGTTGTATTATTATTGTGTTGGGCATGTTGTCATGAAGATTTTAATATGGCACGGAGGTTGGGCACCCGCCAATATTCCTTTTTTCGGATATGCTAAAAATGCATTGGCGCGGTACGTTGGTGAGGCTTGGTGACCCGGTTAATGTGTTGTTGAGAAATTATAGTGATGAGATTCGCATTTGATTTGAATATTCGTATTCATATTGTGACGTTTTATTCCTCGCTAATATATTTGTTGAGCATCTTTCCTGTCGTATTGTGTACTTCCCCATCTTTTCTTTTAGTTGGAAGGTTAGCGCGGATTTGAGCGCTATGGACCAATTGGGATGATTTTTTAGCGAGGATTCTTTTGGGAAGATTTTTAATACAAGAGAGAAGACTTGTATTTATTTAGTTTAATGTATAGAGCATTGAAGATTCATTTTAGTATCGAGATAGATAGTTGTTTTAATTCGAGATTGACTTGTTGTTTTGAATTGAAGAGATTTGAGATTACTTGTTTTCCTTGTTTTATTGTGGGAACTAGATGATCTATACCTTGTTATTTGTGGATTTGAATTAGTTTTATCGATGAGTAGCGCTCCGTTCGCTATCCTCAGTCGGGCGGGGTGTTATAGAATGGTATCAGAGCCTAGGTATACGACAACCCACGGGTCTTGGATTTTGGGTCTGTTGCATTTTTGTGGCGCGTATTTTTGGAGATAAAATGTTTAGATGATCGTTTAGTGTTTGACATCTAGATTAGATGTGATGAATTTATTTTTGGTGATGAGTCTATTTTTGGAGATTGTTGACTTGATTTTTGAGAGTTAGGCATTCGGCGAATTTCGAGGGCGAAATTCCATTGTTAGTGGGGAAGTGTAACAATCCGCGTAATTTTTGGGGTATTTTCGAAAGAAATTAAAAAATAAATAAATTTTGAGATAAAATTATTTGTAATTCTCAAACATGTTTGTTATTATTTTTAAAGGCGAGAATTTCAAACGGTTTCGAAATCGAAATTAAAATGGAGTTTTAATTGAATTTTAATTATATTGAAGAGTCCTCAAAATATTAAACTCTCTTAGAATCCTCAAAACGTAAAACCCTATAGCAAATATATATATCTAAAAATATTGAACTGTCCGATCGAGCTAAAATTTTTTGGACAACTTCCTCTCGTCTTTAGCTAATTCTCAGTAAAATTTCATCCAATTCCAACGGTCTGATCGTCCAAAATAAAGTTTTTAGTGTTTGTATCTGATTAGAACTCTTTTCTTAATCAAACTCTTAATCCTTTATATATCAACTAATTCGTGGCTTGGCTTTTCAAATCACCTTTCTCAAACTTTTCAACGAGAAGACCTCTCCAAAATTACTCCCGTTTATATACAAACCATAGCCCCAAACTTATTCAAAATTTCAACCTTAGATTAGAAGGCTTATTTGGTGTTTTCTCGAGTTTGGGATAGAATGAGATTTGATTATTTTCGTGAGAAGAACGTGACGGTGTGAATATATTTTGAGGCTTAAATTATATGATGGTGGGAATTAGATGCTCTATACCTTGTTATTTGTGGATTTGAATTGGTTTTATCGATGAGTAGCGCTCCGTTCGATCTCCCCGGGCGGGCGGGCTGTTACAGAATGGTATCAGAGCCTAGGTATATGACAACCCTCGGGTCTTAGGTTTTGGGTCTGTTGCATTTTTGTGGCGCGTATTTTTGAAGATAGAATGTTTAGATGATCGTTTCGTGCTAGGCATCTAGATTAGATGTGATGAATTTATTTTTGGTGACGAGTTTATTTTTGGAGATTGTTGGCCTGATTTTTTAGAGTTAGGCATTCGACGAATTTCGAGGGCGAAATTCCATTGTTAGTGGGGAAGTGTAACCACCCGCGTAATTTTTGGGGTATTTTCGAAATAAAGAGAAAAATAAATAATTTTGAGATAAAATTATTTTTATTTCTCAAATATGTTGGTTATTATTTTTAAAGGCGAGAATTTCAAACGGTTTCGAAATCGAATTTAAAATGGAGTTTTAATTGAATTTTTATTATATTGAAGAGTCCTCAAAATATAAAACACTCTTAGAGTCCTCAAAACATAAGACTCTGTAGCAAAAAAAAAAATATTTAAAAATATGGAACCTCCGATCGAGCTGACATTTTTTGGACAACTTCCTCTCGCCTTTAGCTAATTCTCAGCAAAATATCATCCAATTCCAACGGTCCGATCGTCCAGAATAAAGTTTTTAGTGTTTGTATCTAACTAGAACTCTTTTCTTAATCAAACTCTTAATCCTTTATAAATCAACTAATTCGTGGCTTGGCTTTTCAAATCACCTTTACTCAAACTTTTCAATGGAAGACCTCTCCACAATTACTCCTTTTTATATACAAACCATAGCCCCAAACTTATTCAAGATTTAAAGCTTAGATTATAAGGCTTATTAGGTGTTTTCTCGAGTTTAGGATAGAATGAGATTTGATTATTTTCGTGAGAAGAACGTGATGGTGTGAATATATTTTGAGTCTTAAATTATACGATGATTCATGTGATGATTTTGTGGTATGGTGTTTTACACAATATGCTCCTTAACCTCGCGAGTATTATTCTCGTTGTTTTCTTGCGATTATTGAATCATAGTTGAATTGCTAAATTCATTGGAATCTGGAAATTTTTGTGGAAATCTAATTATTATTCATGTGGTATTATTATTGTGTTGATCATGTTGTCATGAAGATTTTAATATGGCACGGAGGTTGGGCACCCTCCAATATTCCTTTTTTCGGATATGCTAAAAATGCATAGGCGCGGTACGTTGGTGAGGCTTGGTGACCCGGTTAATGTGTTGTTGAGAAATTATAGTGATGAGATTCGCATTTGATTTGAATATTCGTATTCGTATTGGGACATTTTATTCCTCGCTAACATATTTGTTGAGCATCTTTCCTGTCGTATTGTGTACTTCTCCATCTTTTCTTTTAGTTGGCACGTTAGCACGGATTTGAGCGCTATGGACCAATTGGGATGATTTTTTAGCGAGGATTATTTTGGGAAGATTTTTAATACAAGAGAGAAGACTTGTATTTATTTATTTTGATGTATAGAGCATTGAAGATTCATTTTAGTATCGAGATAGATAGTTGTTTTAAGTCGAGAGACTTGTTGTTTTAATTGAAGAGATTTGAGACTCGTTGTCTTTCTTTTTTTATTGTGGGAATTAGATGCTCTATACCTTGTTATTTGTGGATTTGAATTGGTTTTATCGATGAGTAGCGCTCCGTTCGCTCTCCCCGTGCGGGCGGGCTGTTACAGAATGGTATCAGAGCCTTGGTATATGACAACCCTCGGGTCTTAGGATTTGGGTCTGTTGCATTTTTGTGGTGCGTATTTTTGAAGATAGAAGTTTAGATGATCGTTTCGTGTTAGGCATCTAGATTAGATGTGATGAATTTATTTTTGGTGACGAGTTTATTTTTGGAGATTGTTGGCCTGATTTTTTAGAGTTAGGCATTCGACGAATTTCGAGGGCGAAATTCCATTGTTAGTGGGGAAGTGTAACCACCCGCGTAATTTTTGGGGTATTTTCGAAATAAAGAGAAAAATAAATAATTTTGAGATAAAATTATTTTTATTTCTCAAATATGTTGGTTATTATTTTTAAAGGAGAGAATTTCAAACGGTTTCGAAATCGAAATTAAAAGGGAGTTTTAATAGAATTTTTATTATATTGAAGAGTCCTCAAAATATAAAACACTCTTAGAGTCCTCAAAACATAAAACTCTGTAGCAAAAAAAAAAAATATTTAAAAATATTGAACCTCCGATCGAGCTGAAATTTTTTGGAGAACTTCCTCTGGTCTTTAGCTAATTCTCAGTAAAATTTCATCCAATTCCAACGGTCTGATCGTCCAAAATAAAGTTTTTAGTGTTTGTATCTGATTAGAACTCTTTTCTTAATCAAACTCTTAATCCTTTATATATCAACTAATTCGTGGCTTGGCTTTTCAAATCACCTTTCTCAAACTTTTCAACGAGAAGACCTCTCCAAAATTACTCCCGTTTATATACAAACCATAGCCCCAAACTTATTCAAAATTTCAACCTTAGATTAGAAGGCTTATTTGGTGTTTTCTCGAGTTTGGGATAGAATGAGATTTGATTATTTTCGTGAGAAGAACGTGACGGTGTGAATATATTTTGAGGCTTAAATTATATGATGATGGGAATTAGATTCTCTATACCTTGTTATTTGTGGATTTGAATTGGTTTTATCGATGAGTAGCGCTCCGTTCGATCTCCCCGGGCGGGCGGGCTGTTACAGAATGGTATCAGAGCCTAGGTATATGACAACCCTCGGGTCTTAGGTTTTGGGTCTGTTGCATTTTTGTGGCGCGTATTTTTGAAGATAGAATGTTTAGATGATCGTCTCGTGCTAGGCATCTAGATTAGATGTGATGAATTTATTTTTGGTGACGAGTTTATTTTTGGAGATTGTTGGCCTGATTTTTTAGAGTTAGGCATTCGACGAATTTCGAGGGCGAAATTCCATTGTTAGTGGGGAATTGTAACCACCCGCGTAATTTTTGGGGTATTTTCGATATAAAGAGAAAAATAAATAATTTTGAGATAAAATTATTTTTATTTCTCAAATATGTTGGTTATTATTTTTAAAGGCGAGAATTTCAAACGGTTTCGAAATCGAAATTAAAATGGAGTTTTAATAGAATTTTTATTATATTGAAGAGTCCTCAAAATATAAAACACTCTTAGAGTCCTCAAAACATAAAACTCTGTAGCAAGAAAAAATATTTAAAAATATTGAACCTCCGATCGAGCTGACATTTTTTGGACAGCTTCCTCTCGCCTTTAGCTAATTCTAAGCAAAATATCATCCAATTCCAACGGTCCGATCGTCCAGAATAAAGTTTTTAGTGTTTGTATCTAACTAGAACTCTTTTCTTAATCAAACTCTTAATCCTTTATAAATCAACTAATTCGTGGATTGGCTTTTCAAATCACCTTTTCTCAAACTTTTCAATGGAAGACCTCTCCACAATTACTCCCTTTTATATACAAACCATATCCCCAAACTTATTCAAGTTTTCAACCTTAGATTGTAAGGCTTATTTGGTGTTTTCTCGAGTTTGGGATAGAATGAGATTTGATTATTTTCGCGAGAAGAACGTGATGGTGTGAATATATTTTGAGGCTTAAATTATACGATGATTCATGTGATGATTTTGTGGTATGGTGTTTTACACAATATGCTCCTTAACCTCGCGAGTATTATTCTCGTTGTTTTCTTGCGATTATTGAATCATAGTTGAATTGCTAAATTCATTGGAATCTGGAAATTTTTGTGGAAATCTAATTATTATTCATGTGGTATTATTATTGTGTTGATCATGTTGTCATGAAGATTTTAATATGGCACGGAGGTTGGGCACCCTCCAATATTCCTTTTTTTCGGATATGCTAAAAATGCATAGGCGCGGTACGTTGGTGAGGCTTGGTGACCCGGTTAATGTGTTGTTGAGAAATTATAGTGATGAGATTCGCATTTGATTTGAATATTCGTATTATTATTGGGACATTTTATTCCTCGCTAACATATTTGTTGAGCATCTTTCCTGTCGTATTGTGTACTTCTCCATCTTTTCTTTTAGTTGGCACGTTAGCGCGGATTTGAGCGCTATGGACCAATTGGGATGATTTTTTAGCGAGGATTATTTTGGGAAGATTTTTAATACAAGAGAGAAGACTTGTATTTATTTATTTTGATGTATAGAGCATTGAAGATTCATTTTAGTATCAAGATAGATAGTTGTTTTAATTCGAGAGACTCGTTGTTTTAATTGAAGAGATTTGAGACTCGTTGTCTTTCTTTTTTTATTGTGGGAATTAGATGCTCTATACCTTGTTATTTGTGGATTTGAATTGGTTTTATCGATGAGTAGCGCTCCGTTCGCTCTCCCCGGGCTGGCGGGCTGTTACAGAATGGTATCAGAGCCTTGGTATAGGACAACCCTCGGGTCTTAGGATTTGGGTCTGTTGCATTTTTGTGGCGCGTATTTTTGAAGATAGAATGCTCAGATGATCGTTTCGTGTTAGGCATCTAGATTAGATGTGATGAATTTATTTTTGGTGACGAGTTTATTTTTGGAGATTGTTGGCCTGATTTTTTAGAGTTAGGCATTCGACGAATTTCGAGGGAGAAATTCCATTGTTAGTGGGGAAGTGTAACCACCCGCGTAATTTTTGGGGTCTTTTCGAAATAAAGAGAAAAATAAATAATTTTGAGATAAAATTAATTTTATTTCTCAAATATGTTGGTTATTATTTTTAAAAGCGAGAATTTCAAACGGTTTCGAAATCGAAATTAAAATGGAGTTTTAATAGAATTTTTATTATATTGAAGAGTCCTCAAAATATAAAACACTCTTAGAGTCCTCAAAACATAAAACTCTGTAGCAAAAAAAAATATTTAAAAATATAGAACGTCCGATCGAGCTGACATTTTTTGGACAGCTTCCTCTCGACTTTAGCTAATTCTAAGCAAAATATCATCCAATTCCAACGGTCCGATCGTCCAGAATAAAGTTTTTAGTGTTTGTATCTAACTAGAACTCTTTTCTTAATCAAACTCTTAATCCTTTATAATTCAACTAATTCGTGACTTGGCTTTTCAAATCACCTTTTCTCAAACTTTTCAATGGAAGACCTCTCCACAATTACTCCCTTTTATATACAAACCATAGCCCCAAACTTATTCAAGATTTCAACCTTAGATTATAAGGCTTATTTGGTGTTTTCTCGAGTTTGGGATAGAATGAGATTTGATTATTTTCGTGAGAAGAACGTGATGGTGTGAATATATTTTGAGGCTTAAATTATACGATGATTCATGTGATGATTTCGTGGTATGGTGTTTTACACAATATGCTCCTTAACCTTGCGAGTATTATTCTCGTTGTTTTCTTGCGATTATTGAATCATAGTTGAATTGCTAAATTCATTGGAATCTGGAAATTTTTGTGGAAATCTAATTATTATTCATGTGGTATTATTATTGTGTTGATCATGTTGTCATGAAGATTTTAATATGGCACGGAGGTTGGGCACCCGCCAATATTCCTTTTTTCGGATATGCTAAAAATGCATAGGCGCGGTACGTTGGTGAGGCTTGGTGACCCGGTTAATGTGTTGTTGAGAAATTATAGTGATGAGATTCGCATTTGATTTGAATATTCGTATTCGTATTGTGACATTTTATTCCTCGCTAACATATTTGTTGAGCATCTTTCCGGTCGTATTGTGTACTTCTCCATCTTTTCTTTTAGTTGGCACGTTAGCGCGGATTTGAGCGCTATTGACCAATTGGGATGATTTTTTAGCGAGGATTCTTTTGGGAAGATTTTTAATACAAGAGAGAAGACTTGTATTTATTTATTTTGATGTATAGAGCATTGAAGATTCATTTTAGTATCGAGATCGATAGTTGTTTTAATTCGAGAGACTTGTTGTTTTAATTGAAGAGATTTGAGATTAATTGTTTCTCTTGTTTTATTGTGGGAATTAGACGCTCTATACCTTGTTATTTGAGGATTTGAATTGTATTTATCGATGAGTAGCGCTCCGTTCGCTCTCCCCGGGCGGGCGGGGTGTTACAGAATGGTATCAGAGCCTAGGTAAATGACAACCCTCGGGTCTTGGGTTTTGGGTCTGTTGCATTTTTATGGCGCGTATTTTTGAAGACAGAATGTTTAGATGATCGTTTCGTGTTAGGCATCTAGATTAGATGTGATGAATTTATTTGTGCTGACGAGTTTATTTTTGGAGATTGTTGGCCTGATTTTTTAAAGTTAGGCATTCGACGGATTTCGAGGGCGAAATTCCATTGTTAGTGGGGAAGTGTAACCACTCGCGTAATTTTTGGGGTATTTTCGTAATAAAGAGAAAATTAAATAATTTTGTGATATAATTATTTTTATTTCTCAAATATGTTGGTTATTATTTTTAAAGGCGAGAATTTCAAACGGTTTCGAAATCGAAATTAAAATGGAGTTTTAATTGAATTTTTATTATATTAAAGAGTCCTCAAAATATAAAACACTCTTAGAGTCCTCAAAACATAAAACTCTATAGCAAAAATAAATATTTAAAAATATAGAACGTCCGATCGAGCTGACATTTTTTGGACAGCTTCCTCTCGCCTTTAGCTAATTCTCAGCAAAATATCATCCAATTCATACGGTCCGATCGTCTAGAATAAAGTTTTTAGTTTTTGTATCTGACTAAAACTCTTTTCTTAATCAAACTCTTAATCCTTTATAAATCAACTAATTCGTGGCTTGGCTTTTCAAATCACCTTTTATCAAACTTTTCAATGGAAGACCTCTCCACAATTACTCCCTTTTATATACAAACCATAGCCCCAAACTTACTCAAGATTTCAACCTTAGATTAGAAGGCTTATTTGGTGCTTTCTCGAGTTTGGGCTAGTACGAGATTTGATTATTTTCGCGGGAAGAACATGATGGTGTGAATATATTTTGAGGCTTAAATTATATGATGATTCATGTGATGATTTTGTGATATGGGGTTTAACACAATATGCTCCTTAATCTCGGGAGTATTATTCTCGTTGTTTTCTTGCGATTATTAAATCATATTTGAATTGCTAAATTCATTGGAATCTAGAAATTTTTGTGGAAATATAATTATTATTCATGTGGTATTATTATTGTGTTGATCATGTTATCATGAAGATTTTAATATGGAACGGAGGTTGGGCACCCACCAATATTCCTTTTTTCGGATATGCTAAAAATGCATAGGCGCGGTACGTTGGTGAGGCTTGGTGACCCGGTTAATGTGTTGTTGAGAAATTATAGTGATGAGATTCGCATTTGATTTGAATATTCGTATTCATATTGTGACATTTTATTCCTCGCTAACATATTGTGACAACCCGCTATCCAAAATAGAGGGTGGCCAGCCCTATACCTCGATAAAATAGGAAATGATGGATAAATATCATCCTCAGCATCACAACCATATACAAAGCATAAGGAATAACCACACTATATTCCAAAAACGGGTTATCAAAAACTTTGGTTTTGAAAGAAAAAGAAAACCTTTTCAACAACCCATAGCAGGAATAGAGGGTGGAAACCCCCACAAGCGTACATAAGAAACCCAAAAGATACAAAAGGACCGAATGAAACGTCGGTCAAGAGTAACCATACAACATGCAAATAGTACCAAGGGTTACATAATAGATTCATTATACAATTACAACGGTTAGGGAAACATGCCCGAATAAACTGATCATAGCTAGAAAACATAAACGGAGGCGACTACACAAACATCTCGTGAAACCCGCACAATGTCACGGCTCCTCAAAAACATGTGGAAGGAAAGGTCATTTCGGGCGACTGTGCGGCGGAACACCTGAACGGATTATATATATACATATACAACAAGAAAGGAAAACCGATCAGGGCCGGGTATATGTGATCAATAGATAAATGACAGGTATGACAAGGATGCACAATTAAGCAAGGATGATAGTCTAGCATGGTAACATCATATAAGGAACTAAAACTGATAAAGGACTACATGGAGTGAGATTCATATTAATTCAGAATTAAAAGTACTTATGAGCCTTTATCATCATTCATCATATTTCAATTTTAATCTTCTTTGATTTTCCTTATCAGGAATACAAGTATCATCATGTGCTCTTTATGGCACTAATCTCAATAGCATGCTCTTTGTGGCATAAATTTGCTCTTTATGGCATTCATGTTCCACCGAGTCCAACTCAATAATTAGAATAGTCATAAACATAAATATAACGATTCTAAGACCGCCCGCCCGGGTTTCCCCACTGTGCGCGTCCCTAAATAACCATCATCTTCCAGGGCCTAACATAAGACAACCTGGGATCCTATCGAAATCGTCGGGAAGCGGCCATATGCCTGCGGGGTAGTCAAGACCACACCCAGAATCTCCTACCCATCGCAGAAATAAATAAAACAAGCGCTCATATGGCCTAGGACTATATCCACCCTGCATTCATTAGCCAGGGGGCTTCACCTCTCGCACGGACTTCCCTTAAGATGGTATTTAGAGAGGTGTGTAACATCCATTTTATTTATTTCCATTACATGATTTAGTAATTTATCATTTACCTTATCAATTTCCCATTTTAATAAATGTATAGGCTTAAATCGGGACTATACGTATTTCATACTGTCATAACATCCCCGATAAGAAATTTAGACTCCAAAGTTATTTCCAAAGCCTCCTTTAGGCTTTAACATAAACCCTCAAGTCAAAATCTAACTCAAGTTTATTCCTAAGGTCTCCAAAGTGACCTAAAGATGTTCTAGACCCTTATAGAACTACAAGATAAAAGTAATGCCTAAACATCACTTTAAATTCCCCCTTAAACGAACCCTAGATGAATCCTTTCGAGTCTAGGACGTCGACCCAACTTAGCTAATACTCTAAACCTTATGTTTACTTCATTTAAGAAGGTCCCTAATTACTAATTCTAAAGAAAAAGGGTTAAAATTTAAAAGAAAAATTTTGAAAAAGTGCAGGGCTACCGAATCGATTCGCCCCCTTGGCCGAATCGATTCGGCCAGAAAATTTGGGTTTCTGCATAACTGCCGAATCGATTCGGATAAATTTCGAATCGATTCGGTTCACAAGACTTGAGCACTGGACTTAACCGAATCGATTCGCCCGGGGGCCGAATCGATTCGGGCCTGCGATTTTGCCAAGAATTGGCTATGGAGTCTTGGACTCCATTTTCTACCCCAACTCAAATTTCTTCAAACCAAACTTATATACTAACATCAAGATAACATCAATGATACTATTGACCATCTTAAACCTCATAAATCATCCCAATAATCTTTGAGTGAATCAAAACCCATAAATACATAAGGAAAAACCCTAAGTTGCTAAACCAAAAATTAATACATCATTATCATAGCAAATCATCTATCTCAAGACACAAATAGCAAGTAAAAACTTGCCTTGATTCAGCAACTTGCAGATTTCTTGGTGTAGTGGCAAAATCCTTCTCAATCTCCAAGTCTTTCTCTCTACTCTTCTCTTTCTCTCTTTGGTTTTGGAAAGAAATTAGGGTAATTAGAAGACTTAATAGGCTTAAGTCGTGGCTTAAGGCAAATGTCCCACTTAATTAACTAATAGTGCGATAAAATAATACGCAACTGTATAATTTAGGTACAATCAGTCAAAAATGCCCAAAACTTTAAAATACAATATGGTACATTATCTGACTATTTCGCACGTTCCGGAATCAACTGCAACCTCCAAATTATCATTTGGACAATTTAAAATTCAATTTAGGTTCCTGTTTCATTATTAAGCCAAATATCATTTTGAATTCAAATGATACTAATAAGCATGACAGAGCAATATTTACCCATAATTATGATATGTATGCAAACTCACAATAAATATCAACTTTCTACATTGAATTAACATTCAAATCATAACCCAACACTTGTCTCCAATTACTATACTAAGTAATTACTATAAAATACGGTCTCATAAGCGAGGGTTATTACATACTCCCTCCCTTATGAGGGAATTTTGCCCCCAAAATTTAGGCGTACCTCATAAGAAAAGATGTGGATATTTCTCCCGCATCTCGTCCTCACGTTCCCACGTTGATTCGTTGGCATGATGATGACTCCAATGAACTCTCACTAGGGGCACCACACGAGATCTTAACCTTCGCTCTCCAAACTCAAGGATAGCAACCGGTTGTTCTTCATAAGAAACATCGGGCTGCAAATCGATATCTTCAAAAGGAATGTGCCAAAGGGCACCTTCACACCTTCTGTACTTCTTCAAAGAGGAGACATGAAATACATCATGGATTTGTTGTAAAGGTTACGGCAAGGCGAGTTGGTATGCCACGGGACCAACCTTTGCAATCATCGGGAAAGGTCCAACAAAACGGGGTGCAAGCTTTCCTTTCTTCCCAAAACGTTTAATACCCTTCATCGGGGACACTCGCACTAACACTTGGTCTCCCACCTCCAATTCCATATGTCTCCTACCCGCATCGGCATAACTCTTTTGACGATCTTGGGCTATCCGTATGCGATTTCGAATAAGCTCAATCTTCGAAGAAGTATCTTGGATCATTTCAGGTCCAAGGAACTTGTTATCACCCACTTCCAACCAACAAGCGGGCGACCTACAAGGCCTGCCATACAGAGCTTCATAGGGTGCCATTCCGATAGTAAATTGGTAAGAGTTATTATAAGCAAACTCAACCAATGGAAGGTATTGTTCCCAACTGCCCTTAAAATCGAGTATGCACATACGAAGCATATCCTCCAACATCTGGTTTACCCTTTCGGTCTGACCGTCTGTTTGAGGATGATAGGAAGAGCTTAACTTCAACTCGGTCCCCATAGCTCCCTGGAAACTCTGCCAAAAGTGGGACACAAATATCTTATCTCGATCGGAGACAATGTTTAAAGGTACCCCGTGGAGTCTGACGATCTCCTCAATGAACAACTGGGCATAACGAGCGGTATCATAGTCGGTGCGCACGGGCAAGAAGTGTGCCGACTTGGTCAAACGGTCGACAATCACCCAAATTGAGTCGTGACCCTTTTGCGATCTAGGCAAGCCCATAACAAAGTCCATCGAAATGCTCTCCCATTTCCATACGGGAATCTCGATCGGTTGTAACAAACCTGTCGGTCGCTGGTGGTCAATCTTAACCAACTGACAAGTAGTACATTGAGACACAAACTCAGAGATATCCCTCTTCATACCCGCCCACCAATACAAACGACGCATATCTTGGTACATCTTGTCCCCGCCTGGATGCACCGTGAACTTGGACCCGTGGGATTCTGCCATTACTGCACGTCTCACATCTCCGTCGTCGGGAACCACAAGTCTTCCATGGAAGCGTAGTCCACCCTCAGAATCAATTGAGTACGACTCTGCTCCCTCAGACAACAACTGGCGTGTATGGTCTTGACAAACTTTATCTCTTTTCTGAGCTTCCACAATCTTTGCTATAATCGTGGGAGTAACCGTCAACACAGAAAGGAATGCTCTCACCCCTGCATCCTCCAGGCTGAGTTCTTTCCACTTAGCTTTCCACACCTCAGCTAAGTCTCCATCAGGCTTCCTACTCAAGGCATCTGCTACCACATTCGCCTTTCCGGGGTGATAATGAATATCAAATTGGTAGTCTTTCACAAACTCCAACCAACGACGCTGGCGCATATTCAAATCCTTTTGGGAGAATAAGTATTGTAGTGATTTGTGGTCTGTGAACAGACTAAACTTTTCCCCTAAGAGATAATGCCTCTATATCTTCAAGGCAAATACAACGGCGGAAAATTCCAAGTCATGTACCGGATAGTTCTTCTCGTGAGGCTTCAACTTACGAGAAGCGTACGCAATGGGCTGTCTCTCTTGTTGAAGAACACCTCCTAAACCCAGAAGAGATGCATCAGTGAAGACGAGATATTCCAATCCCGGCTTTGGCAATGCCAGGACTGGAGCCGAAGTTAGTCTATCCTTGAGCTCATCAAAAGCCGCTTGACATGAACTGTCCCATACAAATCTTACTCCTTTCCGGGTTAAATTCGTCAATGGGCTAGCAACCTTGGAAAAGCCCTTAATGAATCGACGGTAATAACCCGCCAAGCCCAGAAAACTACGAACTTCAGTGGGCGTCGTGGGCTGACCCCATTCCTTTACCGCAATCACCTTACCCGGATCCACAGACACGCCTTGGGATGACACCACATGCCCCAGAAACTGAATTTCCTTCAACCAGAAGCCACACTTCTCAAACTTTTCATACAATTGATGATCCCTCAATCTCTGCAGGACCAACCGCAAGTGAGCAGCGTGATCCGACTCTGTCTGAGAATAGACTAGGATGTCATCGATAAATACAATGACAAACTGGTCAAGGAAATCCCGAAACACCCTGTTCATAAGGTCCATAAACACTGCAGGGGCATTGGTTAGCCCAAAGGGCATAACCAAGAATTCATAAGATCCATAACGGGTCAAAAAGGCCGTCTTGGATACATCTTGCTCTCGTATCCTCAATTGGTGATACCCCGTCCTCAAATCGATCTTGGAGAAGTAGGAAGCTCCCCTAAGTTGATCAAACAAGTCGTCGATGCGAGGTAAAGGGTATTTATTCTGGATGGTGACTTTATTCAACTCCCTATAGTCCACGCATAACCGGAGAGAACCGTCTCACTTCTTCACAAACAGTACCGGAGCGCCCCACGGTGAGGTACTACGCCTAATAAAGCCCTGCTCCAGTAGCTTCTGAATCTGATCTCTCAGCTCCCTCATCTCCACAGGAGCCATTCGATAAGGAGCTTTGGCGATCGGTCGAGTTCCCGGCATTAAGTCAATCACAAACTCTATTTCCCAACTTGGAGGTAATCCCGGTATCTCCCGAAAAATATCTTCAAAATCTCTAATGATTGGAAGAGAATTTAGGGGAACCACGACATCTCTAGATGCATCTTCCGCAATACAACATAGGTAAGCACTCGTGCTCCCTTCCATACAAGGCATAACTACCAGGAACATCTCTTGTCCCGGAACCACAAAAACTATACTCTTCCCGAAACAATTTACTATAGCCCGATACTTCACTAGCCAATCCATACCCAAAATAACATCGTACCCGACCATATCAAGGACGAGTAAATCAGCCTCGAAACACAAGTCACCAAGGTTAATTCCTACGTTTTTACATACGAAGAAAATTAATGAGCCATCGCCCATAGAGGATTCAACACTAGTGAAGGTACTTTCAGCAGATTTTATCAAACCAGTAGTCTGGGCAAAACTTCTAGAAATAAAGGAGTGTGTAGCACCCGTATCAAATAGGATTCGACCCATATGCCCATGAATGAAAAACTTACCCTCGATCGCTGGTGGTGACGGAGGAGCTGGAGGGAGTAGAGCCTCCTGAATATGGTAAACCCTTCCGTACTGCAATTGCCCCTGCTAAGGAGGATCAACCGGATTAGGCGCCTGGGGAGGAAACTGTACATACGGCTGCTGTGGGGCCCTTGGAAGATGCCCTCCAACCAACTGAGGACACGCCCTTTTATAGTGGCCCAGCTCCCCACACTGGAAACATTTATTTGCCGCATTATCCTGATTCCTGCCTTGATTATTTCGGAATTGCCCCGCACCTCGGCCCTGTTGGCCCCTACCTCCATTTCCACCTCTACCTCCCTGTGGTTGCTGACCACCTTGACCCTGCCTGTTATTATAGTTGTTGCCACCAGCATTAAACCCACCGAAATGTTGACGCTTTACCGAATCCCCCTGCTGAGGATCCCTCTCAACCTGCTTGTTCCCCGAGGATTGGGATGAAGAAGATGTTCCCCCTCCGCTCCCAGTTCCTCCCTGTCTCACTGTTTGCCCCGCAGTTACAACCTTCTTCTTATTTTGAACAAACAATCTGTGCTCTTGACAGTGAAGTAAAGCAGCATTCATCACATCACCAAAGGTCACCAGAGATGGATTTTCAAGCAAATGTTGTTTTATTCGCCAGTGCAAACCTCCCACAAACTTGAATATCCTCTTCGCTTTTGGAGTTACTTCATCCGGTATAAAGCTTGCTAACTGGGTAAACTCCTCCTCGTACTCGGCAACCGATCTCTCCCCTTGTACCAAATCCTGAAGCTTCCTCTGCATTTCCCTCTGAACTGCAGGAGGGAAATACTTTCCATCAAACAAAGCCCAAAAATTTGTGATTGACATAGTATCCCTTTGTTCGGGTGTCGTCATTGACTCCCACCAGTGCAAGGCCGGTCCGACAAGCTTGAAAGTAACGAGAATTTGCTTTTTCTTCTCACTACATTCCACCATCCTAAGATGGCGCTGCATATCTCTCTTCCACTGGTTTGCCTTGATAACATTCGAACCTCCCTCGAATTCCGGGGGATGTCCCATAAGGAAAGACTCCCTCACCCGTTCCCACTGAGAAAGTCCCGTAGGAACTAGTGCTTCTTGTCCCCTCACTTGAGCTTGTGGCATTCGTTGGGCCACTGTAGTCATCGCGACGTTGACATCTTGGGCCACAATAGTTGCCACTTCAGCGGCACTGATACTCCCCTGCTGCGGTGGAGGACCAAACTCATCCTCAACAACCCTATTACGTCTAGCGGGACGTTCCCTCTTCGGCGGCATCTGAGATAAAGACGAGATAAAGTTAAAACATAATATAAGACAATCTATTTAGCAGAAGATCGCATACATAGGCAGCAAAACAATCCTAACATTAAGTTCTATATCAAAGAACGCTACGGTAGAACGTGACAAGTCCGCATAGATTCTAAAGACTCTAGAACCCGATGCTCTGATACCATCTGTGACAACCCGCTATCCAAAATAGAGGGTGGCCAGCCCTATACCTCAATAAAATAGGAAATCATGGATAAATATCATCCTCAGCATCACAACCATATACAAAGCATAAGGAATAACCACACTATATTCCAGAAAACGGGTTATCAAAAAGTTTGGTTTTGAAAGAAAAAGAAAACATTTTCAACAACCCATAGCAGAAATAGAGGGTGGAAACCCCCACAAGCGTACATAAGAAACCCAAAAGATACAAAAGGACCGAATGAAACGTCGGTCAAGAGTAACCATACAACATGCAAATAGTACCAAGGGTTACATAATAGATTCATTATACAATTACAACAGTTAGGGCAACATGCCCGAATAAACTGATCATAGCTAGAAAACATAAACGGAGGCGACTACACAAACATCTCGTGAAACCCGCACAATGTCACGGCTCCTCAAAAACATGTGGAAGGAAAGGTCATTTTGGGCGACCGTGCGGCGGAACACCTGAACGGATTATATATATACATATACAACAAGAAAGGAAAACCGGTCAGGGCCGGGTATATGTGATCAATAGATAAATGACAGGTATGACAAGGATGCACAGTTAAGCAAGGATGATAGTCTAGCATGGTAACATCATATAAGGAACTAAAACTGATAAAGGACTACATGGAGTGAGATTCATATTAAAACAGAATTAAAAGTACTTATGAGCCTTTATCATCATTCATCATATTTTAATTTTAATCTTCTTTGATTTTCCTTATCAGGAATACAAGTATCATCATGTGCTCTTTATGGCACTAATCTCAATAGCATGCTCTTTGTGGCATAAATTTGCTCTTTATGGCATTCATGTTCCACCGAGTCCAACTCGATAATTAGAATAGTCATAAACATAAATATAACGATTCTAAGACCGCCCGTCCGGGTTTCCCCACTGTGCGCGTCCCTAAATAACCATCATCTTCCAGGGCCTAACATAAGACAACCTGGGATCCTATCGAAATCGTCGGGAAGCGGCCATATGCCTGCGGGGTAGTCAAGACCACACCCAGAATCTCCTACGCATCGCAGAAAGAAATAAAACAAGCACTCATATGGCCTAGGACTATATCCACCCTGCATTCATTAGCCAGGGGGATTCACCTCTCGCACGGACTTCCCTTAAGATGGTATTTAGAGAGGTGTGTAACATCCATTTTATTTATTTCCATTACATGATTTATTAATTTATCATTTACCTTATCAATTTCCCATTTTAATAAATGTATAGGCTTAAATCGGGACTATACGTATTTCATACTGTCATAACATCCCCGATAAGAAATTTAGACTCCAAAGTTATTTCCAAAGCCTCCTTTAGGCTTTAACATAAACCCTCAAGTCAAAATCTAACTCAAGTTGATTCCTAAGGTCTCCAAAGTGACCTAAAGATATAATTTTTGTGGAAATCTAATTATTATTCATGTGGTATTATTATTGTGTTGATCATGTTGTCATGAAGATTTTGATATGGCACGGAGGTTGGGCACCCGTCAATATTCCTTTTTTCGGATATGCTAAAAATGCATAGGCGCGGTACGTTGGTGAAGCTTGGTGACCCGGTTAATGTGTTGTTGAGAAATTATAGTGATGAGATTCGCATTTGATTTGAATATTCGTATTCGTATTGTGACATTTTATTCCTCGCTAATGTATTTGTTGAGCATCTTTCCTGTCGTATTGTGTACTTCCCCATCTTTTCTTTTAGTTGGCACGTTAGCGCGGATTTGAGCGATATGGACCAATTGGGATGATTTTTTAGCGAGGATTCTTTTAGGAAGATTTTTAATACAAGAGAGAAGACTTGTATTTATTTATTTTGATGTATAGAGCATTGAAGATTCATTTTAGTCTCGAGATAGATAGTTGTTTTAATTCGAGAGACTTGTTGTTTTAATTGAAGAGATTTGTGATTAATTGTTTCTCTTGTTTTATTGTGGGAATTTGACGCTCTATACCTTGTTATTTGTGGATTTGAATTGGTTCTATCAATGAGTAGCACTCCGTTCGCTCGCCCCGGGCGGGCGGGGTCTTACAGAATGGTATCGGGGCCTAGGTATATGACAACCCTCGGGTCTTGGGTTTTGGGTCTGTTGCATTTTTGTGGCGCGTATTTTTGGAGATAGAATGTTTAGATGATCGTTTCATGTTAGGGATCTAGATTAGATGTGATGAATTTATTTTTGGTGTTGGCTTGATTTTTGAGAGTTAGGCATTCGGCGAATGTCGAGGGCGAAATTCCATTGTTAGTGGGGAAGTGTAACAACCCGCGTAATTTTTGGGGTATTTTCGAAATAAATTGAAAAATAGATAAATTTTGAGATAAAATAATTTGTATTTTTCAAACATTTTTGTTATTATTTTTAAAGGCGAGAATTTCAAACAGTTTTGAAATCGAAATTAAAATGGAGTTTTAATTGAATTTTAATTATATTGAAGAGTCCTCAAAATATAAAACTCTCTTAGAGTCCTCAAAACATAAAACTCTATAGCAAAAAAAATATCTAAAAATATTAAACGGTCCGATAGAGCTGAAATTTTTTGGACAGCTTCCTCGCGTCTTTAGCTAATTCTCCATAAAATTTCATCCAATTCCAACGGTCCGATCGTCTAAAATAAAGTTTTTAGTGTTTGTATCTGATTAAAACTCTTTTCTTAATACAACTCTTAATCCTTTGTATATCAACTAATTCGTGGCTTGGCTTTTCAAATCACCTTTCTCAAACTTTTCAACGAGAAGACCTCTCCAAAATTACTCCCTTTTATATACAAACCATAGCCCCCAAACTTATTCAAGATTTCAACCTTAGATTAGAAGGCTTATATGGTGTTTTCTCGAGTTTGGGCTAGAACGAGATTTGATTATTTTCGTAAGAAGAACGTTATGGTGTGAATATATTTTGAGGCTTAAATTATATGATGATTCATGTGATGATTTTGAGGTATGGGGTTTTACGCAATATGCTCCTTAATCTCGCGAGTATTATTCTCGTTGTTTTCTTGCGATTATTGACTCATATTTGAATTGCTAAATTCATTGGAATCTGGAAATTTTTGTGGAAATCTAATTATTATTCAAGTGGTATTATTATTGTGTTGATCATGTTGTCATGAAGATTTTAATATGGCACGGAGGTTGGGCACCCGCCAATATTCCTTTTTCCGGATATGCTAAAATGCATAGGCACGGTACGTTGGTGAGGATTGGTGACTCGGTTAATGTGTTGTTGAGAAATTATAGTGATGAGATTCGCATTTAATTTGAATATTCGTATTCGTATTGTGACATTTTATTCCTCGCTAACATATTTGTTGAGCATCTTTCCTGTCGTATTGTGTACTTCCCCATCTTTTCTTTTAGTTGGCACGTTAGCGCGGATTTGAGCGCTATGGACCAATTGGGATGATTTTTTAGCGTGGATTCTTTTGGGAAGATTTTTAATACAAGAGAGAAGACTTGTATTTATTTATTTTGATGTATAGAGCATTGAAGATTCATTTTAGTATTGAGATAGATAGTTGTTTTAATTCGAGAGACTTGTTGTTTTAATTGAAGAGATTTGAGATTAATTGTTTCTCTTGTTTTATTGTGGGAAGTAGACGCTCTATATCGTGTTATTTGTGGATTTGAAATATTTTTATCGATGAGTAGCGCTCCGTTCGCTCTCCCCGGGCGGGCGGGGTGTTACAGAATGGTATCAGAGCCTAGGTAA
This sequence comes from Sambucus nigra, assembly GCA_949130495.1. Lineage (NCBI taxonomy): Eukaryota > Viridiplantae > Streptophyta > Magnoliopsida > Dipsacales > Adoxaceae > Sambucus > Sambucus nigra. Next base: position 385,854,941 of record OX422212.1, read on the forward strand.
ATGACAACCCTCGGGTCTTGGGTTTTGGGTCTGTTGCATTTTTATGGCGCGTACTTTTGAAGACATAATGATTAGATGATCGTTTCGTGTTAGGCATCTAGATTAGATGTGATGAATTTATTTTTTGCCGACGAGTTTATTTTTGGAGATTGTTGGCCTGATTTTTTAGAGTTATGCATTCGACGAATTTCGAGGGCGAAATTCAATTGTTAGTGGGGAAGTGTAACCACCCGGGTAATTTTTGACGTATTTTCGTAATAAAGAGAAAATTAAATAATTTTGAGATATAATTATTTTTATTTCTCAAATATGTTGGTTATTATTTTTAAAGGCGAGAATTTCAAACGGTTTCGAAATCGAAATTAAAATGGAGTTTTAATTGAATTTTTATTATATTGAAGAGTCCTCAAAATATAAAACACTCTTAGAGTCCTCAAAACATAAAACTCTATAGCAAAAAAAAATATTTAAAAATATAGAACGTCCGATCGAGCTGACATTTTTTGGACAGCTTCCTCTCGCCTTTAGCTAATTCTCAGCAAAATATCATCCAATTCCAACGGTCCGATCGTCCAGAATAAAGTTTTTAGTTTTTGTATCTGACTAGAACTCTTTTCTTAATCAAACTCTTAATCCTTTATAAATCAACTAATTCGTGGCTTGGCTTTTCAAATCACCTTTTCTCAAACTTTTCAATGGAAGACCTCTCCACAATTACTCCCTTTTATATACAAACCATAGCCCCAAACTTACTCAAGATTTCAACCTTAGATTAGAAGGCTTATTTGGTGCTTTCTCGAGTTTGGGCTAGTACGAGATTTGATTATTTTCGCGGGAAGAACATGATGGTGTGAATATATTTTGAGGCTTAAATTATATGATGATTCATGTGATGATTTTGTGATATGGGGTTTAACACAATATGCTCCTTAATCTCGCAAGTATTATTCTCGTTGTTTTCTTGCGATTATTAGATCATATTTGAATTGCTAAATTCATTGGAATCTGGAAATTTTTGTGGAAATTGTATTATTATTCATGTGGTATTATTATTGTGTTGATCATGTTATCATGAAGATTTTAATATGGCACGGAGGTTGGGCACCCACCAATATTCCTTTTTTCGGATATGCTAAAAATGCATAGGCGCGGTACGTTGGTGAGGCTTGGTGACCCGATTAATGTGTTGTTGAGAAATTATAGTGTTGAGATTTTCATTTGATTTGAATATTCGTATTCATATTGTGACATTTTATTCCTCGCTTACATATTTGTTGAGCATCTTTCCTGTCGTATTGTGTACTTCCCCATCTTTTCTTTTAGTTGGCTCGTTAGCGCGGATTTGAGGGCTATGGACCAATTGGGATGATTTTTTAGCGAGGACTCTTTTGGGAAGATTTTTAATACAAGAGAGAAGACTTGAATTTATTTATTTTGATGTATAGAGCATTGAAGATTCATTTTAGTATCGAGATAGATAGTTGTTTTAATTCGAGAGACTTGTTGTTTTAATTGAAGAGATTTGAGACTAATTGTTTCTCTTGTTTTATTGTGGGAATTAGGCTCTCTATACCTTGTTATTTGTGGATTTGAATTAGTTTTATCGATGAGTAGCGCTTCGTTCGCTCTCCCCGGGCGGGCGGGGTGTTACAGAATGGTATCAGATCCTAGGTATACGCCAACCCTCGGGTCTTGGGTTTTGGGTCTGTTGCATTTTTGTGGCGCGTATTTTTGGAGATAGAATGTTTAGATGATCGTTTCGTGTTAGGCATCTAGATTAGATGTGATGAATTTATTTTTGGTGACGAGTTTATTTTTGGAGATTATTGGCCTGATTTTTTAGAGTTAGGCATTCGACGAATTACGAGGGCGAAATTCCATTGTTAGTGGGAAAGTGTAACCACACGCGTAATTTTTGGGGTATTTTCGAAATAAAGAGAAAAATAAATAATATTGAGATAAAATTATCTTTATTTCTCAAATATGTTGGTTATTATTTTTAAAGGCGAGAATTTTAAATGGTTTCGAAATCGAAATTAAAAAGGAGTTTTAATTGAATTTTTATTATATTGAAGAGTCCTCAAAATATAAAACTCTCTTAGAGTCCTCAATACATAAAACTCTATAGCAAAAAAAAATATTTAAAAATATAGAATGTCCGATCGAGCTGACATTTTTTGGACAGCTTCCTCTCGCCTTTAGCTAATTCTCAGCAAAATATCATCCAATTCCAACGGTCCGATCGTCCAGAATAAAGTTTTTAGTATTTGTATCTGACTAGAACTCTTTTCTTAATCAAACTCTTAATCCTTTATAAATCAACTAATTCGTGGCTTGTCTTTTCTAATCACCTTTTCTCAAACTTTTCAATGGGAGACCTCTCCACAATTACTCCCTTTTATATACAAACCAAAGCCCCAAACTTACTCAAGCTTTCAACGTTAGATTAGAAGGCTTATTTGGTGCTTTCTCGAGTTTGGGCTAGTACGAGATTTGATTATTTTCGCGAGAATAACATGCTGGTGTGAATATATTTTGAGGCTTAAATTATATGATGATTCATGTGATGATTTTGTGGTATGGGGTTTTACACAATATTCTCCTTAATCTCGTGAGTATTATTCTCGTTGTTTTCTTGCGATTATTGAATCATATTTGAATTGCTAAATTCATTGGAATCTGGAAATTTTTGTGGAAATCTAATTATTATTCATGTGGTATTATTATTGTGTTGATCATGTTGTCATGAAGATTTTAATATGGCACGGAGGTTGGGCACCCGTCAATATTCCTTTTTTCGGATATGCTAAACCTGCATAGGCGCGGTACGTTGGTGAGGCTTGGTGACCCGGTTAATGTGTTGTTAAGAAATTATAGTGATGAGATTCGCATTTGATTTGAATATTCGTATTCGTATTGTGACATTTTATTCCTCGCTAACGTATTTGTTGAGCATATTTCCTGTCGTATTGTGTACTTCCCCATCTTTTCTTTTAGTTAGCACGTTAGTGCGGATTTGAGCGCTATGGACCAATTGGGATGATTTTTTAGCGAGGATTATTTTGGGAAGATTTTTAATACAAGAGAGAAGACTTGTATTTATTTATTTTGATGTATAGAGCATTGAAGATTCATTTTAGTATTGAGATAGATAGTTGTTTTAATTCGAGAGACTTGTTGTTTTAATTGAAGAGATTTGTGATTAATTGTTTCTCTTGTTTTATTGTGGGAATTAGACGCTCTATACCTTGTTATTTGTGGATTTGAATTGGTTTTATCAATGAGTAGCACTCCGTTCGCTCTCCCCGGGCGGGCGGGGTGTTACAGAATGGTATCGGGGCCTAGGTATATGACAACCCTCTGGTCTTGGGTTTTGGGTCTGTTGCATTTTTGTGGCGCGTATGTTTGGAGATAGAATGTTTAGATGATCGTTTCGTGTTAGGGATCTAGATTAGATGTGATTAATTTATTTTTGGTTTTGGCTTGATTTTTGAGAGTTAGGCATTCGACGAATGTCGAGGGCGAAATTCCATTGTTAGTGGGGAAGTGTAACAACCCGCGTAATTTTTGGGGTATATTCGAAATAAATTGAAAAATAAATAAATTTTGAGATAAAATTATTTGTATTTCTCAAACATGTTTGTTATTATTTTTAAAGGCGAGAATTTCAAACGGTTTTGAAATCGAAATTAAAATGGAGTTTTAATTGAATTTTAATTATATTGAAGAGTCCTCAAAATATAAAACTCTCTTAGAGTCCTCAAAATATAAAACTCTATAGCCAAAAAAATATCTAAAAATATTAAACGGTACGATAGAGCTGAAATTTTTTGGACAGCTTCCTCGCGTCTTTAGCTAATTCTCCGTAAAATTTCATCCAATTCCAACGGTCCGATCGTCTAGAATAAAGTTTTTAGTGTTTGTATCTGATTAAAACTCTTTTCTTAATACAACTCTTAATCCTTTGTATATCAACTAATTCGTGGCTTGGCTTTTCAAATCACCTTTCTCAAACTTTTCAACGAGAAGACCTCTCCAAAATTACTCCCTTTTATATACAAACCATAGCCCCCAAACTTATTCAAGATTTCAACCTTAGATTAGAAGGCTTATATGGTGTTTTCTCGAGTTTGGGCTAGAACGAGATTTGATTATTTTCGCAAGAATAACGTGATGGTGTGAATATATTTTGAGGCTTAAATTATATGATGATTCATGTGATGATTTTGAGGTATGGGGTTTTACGCAATATGCTCCTTAATCTCGCGAGTATTATTATCGTTGTTTTCTTGCGATTATTGACTCATATTTGAATTGCTAAATTCATTGGAATCTGGAAATTTTTGTGGAAATCTAATTATTATTCAAGTGGTATTATTATTGTGTTGATCATGTTGTCATGAATATTTTAATATGGCACGGAGGTTGGGCACCCGCCAATATTCCTTTTTCCGGATATGCTAAAATGCATAGGCGCGGTACGTTGGTGAGGCTTGGTGACTCGGTTAATGTGTTGTTGAGAAATTATAGTGATGAGATTCGCATTTGATTTGAATATTCGTATTCGTATTCGTATTGTGACGTTTTATTCCTCGCTAACATATTTGTTGAGCATCTTTCCTGTCGTATTGTGTACTTCCCCATCTTTTCTTTTAGTTGGCACGTTAGCGCGGATTTGAGCGCTATGGACCAATTGGGATGATTTTTTAGCGTGGATTCTTTTGGGAAGATTTTTAATACAAGAGAGAAGACTTGTATTTATTTATTTTGATGTATAGAGCATTGAAGATTCATTTTAGTATCGAGATAGATAGTTGTTTTAATTCGAGAGACTTGTTGTTTTAATTGAAGAGATTTGAGATTAATTGTTTCTCTTGTTTTATTGTGGGAAGTAGACGCTCTATATCGTGTTATTTGTGGATTTGAAATATTTTTATCGATGAGTAGCGCTCCGTTCGCTCTCCCCGGGCGGGCGGGGTGTTACAGAATGGTATCAGAGCCTAGGTAAATGACAACCCTCGGGTCTTGGGTTTTGGGTCTGTTGCATTTTTCTGGCGCGTACTTTTGAAGACATAATGTTTAGATGATCGTTTCGTGTTAGGCATCTAGATTAGATGTGATGAATTTATTTTTTGCCGACGAGTTTATTTTTGGAGATTGTTGGCCTGATTTTTTAGAGTTATGCATTCGACGAATTTCGAGGGCGAAATTCAATTGTTAGTGGGGAAGTGTAACCACCCGGGTAATTTTTGAGGTATTTTCGTAATAAAGAGAAAATTAAATAATTTTGAGATATAATTATTTTTATTTCTCAAATATGTTGGTTATTATTTTTAAAGGCGAGAATTTCAAACGGTTTCGAAATCGAAATTAAAATGGAGTTTTAATTGAATTTTTATTATATTGAAGAGTCCTCAAAATATAAAACACTCTTAGAGTCCTCAAAACATAAAACTCTATAGCAAAAAAAAATATTTAAAAATATAGAACGTCCGATCGAGCTGACATTTTTTGGACAGCTTCCTCTCGCCTTTAGCTAATTCTCAGCAAAATATCATCCAATTCCAACGGTCCGATCGTCCAGAATAAAGTTTTTAGTTTTTGTATCTGACTAGAACTCTTTTCTTAATCAAACTCTTAATCCTTTATAAATCAACTAATTCGTGGCTTGGCTTTTCAAATCACCTTTTCTCAAACTTTTCAATGGAAGACCTCTCCACAATTACTCCCTTTTATATACAAACCATAGCCCCAAACTTACTCAAGATTTCAACCTTAGATTAGAAGGCTTATTTGGTGCTTTCTCGAGTTTGGGCTAGTACGAGATTTGATTATTTTCGCGGGAAGAACATGATGGTGTGAATATATTTTGAGGCTTAAATTATATGATGATTCATGTGATGATTTTGTGATATGGGGTTTAACACAATATGCTCCTTAATCTCGCAAGTATTATTCTCGTTGTTTTCTTGCGATTATTAGATCATATTTGAATTGCTAAATTCATTGGAATCTGGAAATTTTTGTGGAAATTGTATTATTATTCATGTGGTATTATTATTGTGTTGATCATGTTATCATGAAGATTTTAATATGGCACGGAGGTTGGGCACCCCCCAATATTCCTTTTTTCGGATATGCTAAAAATGCATAGGCGCGGTACGTTGGTGAGGCTTGGTGACCCGATTAATGTGTTGTTGAGAAATTATAGTGTTGAGATTTTCATTTGATTTGAATATTCGTATTCATATTGTGACATTTTATTCCTCGCTTACATATTTGTTGAGCATCTTTCCTGTCGTATTGTGTACTTCCCCATCTTTTCTTTTAGTTGGCTCGTTAGCGCGGATTTGAGGGCTATGGACCAATTGGGATGATTTTTTAGCGAGGACTCTTTTGGGAAGATTTTTAATACAAGAGAGAAGACTTGAATTTATTTATTTTGATGTATAGAGCATTGAAGATTCATTTTAGTATCGAGATAGATAGTTGTTTTAATTCGAGAGACTTGTTGTTTTAATTGAAGAGATTTGAGACTAATTGTTTCTCTTGTTTTATTGTGGGAATTAGGCTCTCTATACCTTGTTATTTGTGGATTTGAATTAGTTTTATCGATGAGTAGCGCTTCGTTCGCTCTCCCCGGGCGGGCGGGGTGTTACAGAATGGTATCAGATCCTAGGTATACGCCAACCCTCGGGTCTTGGGTTTTGGGTCTGTTGCATTTTTGTGGCGCGTATTTTTGGAGATAGAATGTTTAGATGATCGTTTCGTGTTAGGCATCTAGATTAGATGTGATGAATTTATTTTTGGTGACGAGTTTATTTTTGGAGATTATTGGCCTGATTTTTTAGAGTTAGGCATTCGACGAATTACGAGGGCGAAATTCCATTGTTAGTGGGAAAGTGTAACCACACGCGTAATTTTTGGGGTATTTTCGAAATAAAGAGAAAAATAAATAATATTGAGATAAAATTATCTTTATTTCTCAAATATGTTGGTTATTATTTTTAAAGGCGAGAATTTTAAATGGTTTCGAAATCGAAATTAAAAAGGAGTTTTAATTGAATTTTTATTATATTGAAGAGTCCTCAAAATATAAAACTCTCTTAGAGTCCTCAATACATAAAACTCTATAGCAAAAAAAAATATTTAAAAATATAGAATGTCCGATCGAGCTGACATTTTTTGGACAGCTTCCTCTCGCCTTTAGCTAATTCTCAGCAAAATATCATCCAATTCCAACGGTCCGATCGTCCAGAATAAAGTTTTTAGTATTTGTATCTGACTAGAACTCTTTTCTTAATCAAACTCTTAATCCTTTATAAATCAACTAATTCGTGGCTTGTCTTTTCTAATCACCTTTTCTCAAACTTTTCAATGGGAGACCTCTCCACAATTACTCCCTTTTATATACAAACCAAAGCCCCAAACTTACTCAAGCTTTCAACGTTAGATTAGAAGGCTTATTTGGTGCTTTCTCGAGTTTGGGCTAGTACGAGATTTGATTATTTTCGCGAGAATAACATGCTGGTGTGAATATATTTTGAGGCTTAAATTATATGATGATTCATGTGATGATTTTGTGGTATGGGGTTTTACACAATATTCTCCTTAATCTCGTGAGTATTATTCTCGTTGTTTTCTTGCGATTATTGAATCATATTTGAATTGCTAAATTCATTGGAATCTGGAAATTTTTGTGGAAATCTAATTATTATTCATGTGGTATTATTATTGTGTTGATCATGTTGTCATGAAGATTTTAATATGGCACGGAGGTTGGGCACCCGTCAATATTCCTTTTTTCGGATATGCTAAACCTGCATAGGCGCGGTACGTTGGTGAGGCTTGGTGACCCGGTTAATGTGTTGTTAAGAAATTATAGTGATGAGATTCGCATTTGATTTGAATATTCGTATTCGTATTGTGACATTTTATTCCTCGCTAACGTATTTGTTGAGCATATTTCCTGTCGTATTGTGTACTTCCCCATCTTTTCTTTTAGTTAGCACGTTAGTGCGGATTTGAGCGCTATGGACCAATTGGGATGATTTTTTAGCGAGGATTATTTTGGGAAGATTTTTAATACAAGAGAGAAGACTTGTATTTATTTATTTTGATGTATAGAGCATTGAAGATTCATTTTAGTATTGAGATAGATAGTTGTTTTAATTCGAGAGACTTGTTGTTTTAATTGAAGAGATTTGTGATTAATTGTTTCTCTTGTTTTATTGTGGGAATTAGACGCTCTATACCTTGTTATTTGTGGATTTGAATTGGTTTTATCAATGAGTAGCACTCCGTTCGCTCTCCCCGGGCGGGCGGGGTGTTACAGAATGGTATCGGGGCCTAGGTATATGACAACCCTCTGGTCTTGGGTTTTGGGTCTGTTGCATTTTTGTGGCGCGTATGTTTGGAGATAGAATGTTTAGATGATCGTTTCGTGTTAGGGATCTAGATTAGATGTGATTAATTTATTTTTGGTTTTGGCTTGATTTTTGAGAGTTAGGCATTCGACGAATGTCGAGGGCGAAATTCCATTGTTAGTGGGGAAGTGTAACAACCCGCGTAATTTTTGGGGTATATTCGAAATAAATTGAAAAATAAATAAATTTTGAGATAAAATTATTTGTATTTCTCAAACATGTTTGTTATTATTTTTAAAGGCGAGAATTTCAAACGGTTTTGAAATCGAAATTAAAATGGAGTTTTAATTGAATTTTAATTATATTGAAGAGTCCTCAAAATATAAAACTCTCTTAGAGTCCTCAAAATATAAAACTCTATAGCCAAAAAAATATCTAAAAATATTAAACGGTACGATAGAGCTGAAATTTTTTGGACAGCTTCCTCGCGTCTTTAGCTAATTCTCCGTAAAATTTCATCCAATTCCAACGGTCCGATCGTCTAGAATAAAGTTTTTAGTGTTTGTATCTGATTAAAACTCTTTTCTTAATACAACTCTTAATCCTTTGTATATCAACTAATTCGTGGCTTGGCTTTTCAAATCACCTTTCTCAAACTTTTCAACGAGAAGACCTCTCCAAAATTACTCCCTTTTATATACAAACCATAGCCCCCAAACTTATTCAAGATTTCAACCTTAGATTAGAAGGCTTATATGGTGTTTTCTCGAGTTTGGGCTAGAACGAGATTTGATTATTTTCGCAAGAATAACGTGATGGTGTGAATATATTTTGAGGCTTAAATTATATGATGATTCATGTGATGATTTTGAGGTATGGGGTTTTACGCAATATGCTCCTTAATCTCGCGAGTATTATTATCGTTGTTTTCTTGCGATTATTGACTCATATTTGAATTGCTAAATTCATTGGAATCTGGAAATTTTTGTGGAAATCTAATTATTATTCAAGTGGTATTATTATTGTGTTGATCATGTTGTCATGAATATTTTAATATGGCACGGAGGTTGGGCACCCGCCAATATTCCTTTTTCCGGATATGCTAAAATGCATAGGCGCGGTACGTTGGTGAGGCTTGGTGACTCGGTTAATGTGTTGTTGAGAAATTATAGTGATGAGATTCGCATTTGATTTGAATATTCGTATTCGTATTCGTATTGTGACGTTTTATTCCTCGCTAACATATTTGTTGAGCATCTTTCCTGTCGTATTGTGTACTTCCCCATCTTTTCTTTTAGTTGGCACGTTAGCGCGGATTTGAGCGCTATGGACCAATTGGGATGATTTTTTAGCGAGGATTCTTTTGGGAAGATTTTTAATACAAGAGAGAAGACTTGTATTTATTTATTTTGATGTATAGAGCATTGAAGATTCATTTTAGTATCGAGATAGATAGTTGTTTTAATTCGAGAGACTTGTTGTTTTAATTGAAGAGATTTGAGATTAATTGTTTCTCTTGTTTTATTGTGGGAATTAGACGCTCTATATCGTGTTATTTGTGGATTTGAAATAGTTTTATCGATGAGTAGCGCTCCGTTCGCTCTCCCCGGGCGGGCGGGGTGTTACAGAATGGTATCAGAGCCTAGGTATACGACAACCCTCGGCTCTTGGGTTTTGGGTCTGTTGCATTTTTGTGGCGCGTATTTTTGGAGATAGAATGTTTAGATGATCGTTTCATGTTAGGCATCTAGATTAGATGTGATGAATTTATTTTTGGTGATGAGTTTATTTTTGGAGATTGTTGGCCTGATTTTTTAGAGTTAGGCATTCGGCGAATGTCGAGTGCGAAATTCCATTGTTAGTGGGGAAGTGTAACAACCCGCGTAATTTTTGGGGTATTTTTGAAATAAATTGAAAAATAAATAAATTTCGAGATAAAATTATTTGTATTTCTCAAACATATTTGTTATTATTTTTAAAGGCGAGAATTTCAAACGGTTTCGAAATCGAAATTAAAATGGGGTTTTAATTGAATTTTAATTATATTGAAGAGTCCTCAAAATATAAAACTCTCTTAGAGTCCTCAAAACGTAAAACCTTATAGCAAAAAGATATATCTAAAAATATTGAACGTTCCGATCGAGCTGAAATTTTTTGGACATCTTCCTCTCGCCTTTAGCTAATTCTCAGTAAAATTTCATCCAATTCCAACGGTCCGATCGTCCAGAATAAAGTTTTTAGTGTTTTTATCTGATTAGAACTCTTTTCTTAATCAAACTCTTAATCCTTTATATATCAATTAATTCGTGGCTTGGATTTTCAAATCACCTTTCTCAAACTTTTCAATGAGAAGACCTCTCCAAAATTACTCCCTTTTATATACAAACCATAGCCCCAAACTTATTCAAGATTTCAACCTTAGATTAGAAGGCTTATATGGTGTTTTCTCGAGTTTGGGCTAGAACGAGATTTGATTATTTTCGCGAGAAGAACGTTATGGTGTGAATATATTTTGAGGCTTAAATTATATGATGATTCATGTGATGATTTTGAGGTATGGGGTTTTACGCAATATGCTCCTTAATCTCGCGAGTATTATTCTCGTTGTTTTCTTGTAATTATTGACTCATATTTCAATTGCTAAATTCATTGGAATCTGTAAATTTTTGTTGGAATCTAATTATGATTCATGTGGTATTATTATTGTGTTGAGCATGTTTTCATGAAGATTTTAATATGGCACGGAGGTTGGACACCCGCCAATATTCCTTTTTCCGAATATGCTAAAAATGCATAGGCGCGGTACGTTGGTGAGGCTGGGTGACCCGGTTAATGTGTTGTTGAGAAATTATAGTGATGAGATTCGCATTTGATTTGATTATTCGTATTCGTATTGTGATGTTTTATTCCTCGCTAACATATCTGTTGAGCATCTTTCCTGTCGTATTGTGTACTTCCCCATCTTTTCTTTTAGTTGGCAGGTTAACGCGAATTTGAGCGCTATAGACCAATTGGGATAATTTTTTAGCGAGGATTCTTTTGGGAAGATTTGTAATATAAGAGATAAGACTTTTATTTATTTATTTTGATGTATAGAGCATTGGAGATTCATTTTAGTATCGAGATAGATAGTTGTTTTAATTCGAGAGACTTGTTCTTTAAATTGAAGAGCTTTGAGATTAGTTGTTTCTCTTATTTTATTGTGGGAATTAGATGCTCCATACCTTGTTATTTGTGAATTTGAATTATTTTTATCGATGAGTAGCGCTCCGTTCACTCTCCCCGGGCAGGCGGGGATTTACAGAATGGTATCAGAGCCTAGGTATATGACAAACCTCTGGTCTTGGATTTTGGGTCTGTTGCATTTTTGTGGCGCGTATTATTAGAGATAGAATGTTTAGATGATCGTTTCATGTTAGGCATCTAGATTAGATGTGATGAATTTATTTTTGGTGACGAGTTTATTTTTGGAGATCGTTGTCCTGATTTTTGAGAGTTAGGCATTCGGCGAATTTCGAGGGCGAAATTCCATTGTTAGTTGGGAAGTGTAACAACCCGCGTAAGTTTTGGGGTATTTTCGAAATAAAGAGAAAACTAAATTTTGAGATAAAATTATCTTTATTTCTCAAATATGTTGTTTATTATTTTTAAAGGCGAGAATTTCAAACGGTTTCGAAATCAAAATTAAAAAGGAGTTTTAATTGAATTTTTATTATACAGAAGAATCCTCAAAATATAAAACTATCTTAGAGTCCTCAAAACATAAAACTCTATAGCAAAAAAATATATCTAAAAATATTGAACGGTCCGATCGAGCTGAAATGTTTTGGACAACTTCCTCTCGTCTTTTTCTAATTCTCAGTAAAATTTCATCCAATTCCAACGGTCCGATCGTCCAGAATAAAGTTTTTAGTGTTTGTATCTGATTAGAACTCTTTTCTTAATCAAACTCTTAATCCTTTATATATCAACTAATTCGTGGCTTGGCTTTTCAAATCACCTTTTCTCAAACTTTTCAACGAGAAGACCTCTCCAAAATTACTCCCTTTTATATACAAACCATAGCCCCCAAACTTATTCAAGATTTCAACCTTAGATTAGAAGGCTTATATGGTGTTTTCTCGAGTTTGGGCTAGAACGAGATTTGATTATTTTCGCTAGAAGAACGTTATGGTGTGAATATATTTTGAGGCTTAAATTATATGATGATTCATGTGATGATTTTGAGGTATGGGGTTTTACGCAATATGCTCCTTAATCTCGCGAGTATTATTCTCGTTGTTTTCTTGCGATTATTGACTCATATTTGAATTGCTAAATTCATTGGAATCTGGAAATTTTTGTGGAAATCTAATTATTATTCAAGTGGTATTATTATTGTGTTGATCATGTTGTCATGAAGATTTTAATATGGCACGGAGGTTGGGCACCCGCCAATATTCCTTTTTCCGGATATGCTAAAATGCATAGGCACGGTACGTTGGTGAGGATTGGTGACTCGGTTAATGTGTTGTTGAGAAATTATAGTGATGAGATTCGCATTTAATTTGAATATTCGTATTCGTATTGTGACATTTTATTCCTCGCTAACATATTTGTTGAGCATCTTTCCTGTCGTATTGTGTACTTCCCCATCTTTTCTTTTAGTTGGCACGTTAGCGCGGATTTGAGCGCTATGGACCAATTGGGATGATTTTTTAGCGTGGATTCTTTTGGGAAGATTTTTAATACAAGAGAGAAGACTTGTATTTATTTATTTTGATGTATAGAGCATTGAAGATTCATTTTAGTATTGAGATAGATAGTTGTTTTAATTCGAGAGACTTGTTGTTTTAATTGAAGAGATTTGAGATTAGTTGTTTCTCTTATTTTATTGTGGGAATTAGATGATCTATACTTTGTTATTTGTGGATTTGAATTAGTTTTATCGATGAGTTGCGCTCCGTTTGGTCTCCCCTGGCGGGTGGGATGTTACATATCTATGCAGTGCCCAATGAGATGAGGTGTAGGGCATTTTCAGGAACAATCACTGGGTCAGCCCAGATATGGTACAACATCCTTCCTCGGGGAAAGATTGTTACTTTCCATTAGCTGATAGAGATATTCGTAGGGAATTTCTGCTTCGGTACGAAGCCAGTCAAAAGAGTAGCACACTTACTAAGTGTGAGGCAGAAAGTAGGAGAAAGTACCAGGGATTACGTCACTTGCTTTAATAACGAGAAACTTAAGGTAATCGACTATGAAGAGAAGATAATAATTACAACACTGATGAGTGGTCTGTTGCCTGACAAGTTATATTATACCTTGGACAAAGATCCCCCCAAATCCATGGCAAAATTGATGGCAAAAGCAGCTAAGATCATGAACGCCGAAGAGGCCATGGCTGCGAAGAAGACAGTTGACATTAAAGCAGAGATCAAGGTCGAAGGTACAACGGAGAAGAAGGATCAGAAGCGCAATGAAAATGGTAAGTGGCCAAAAGGCAAGGAGGCGTTTGAGCAGTTGAAGAAATATGGTAATTACACTCTTTTAAGGTGGACATAATCATATTCTGGAGGAGATTAAGAACATCGAGGAGATAACTTGGCCGAAAAAAATGAGGACAGACCCAAATAAGAGGGATAGGTCCAAATACTGCGAGTTCCATAGAGATCATGGCCACACGACCACACACTGCATAGCTCTCCAGAATGAGATCGAAGCACTCATTAGGCGAGGAAAATTGAGTATGTTCGTTGATCGTCAGAATGGTGGGAAGACTAGCGAGAAAGGAAGACAAAGGTCCAAATCTCCTCGCCGAATAAGAGACGAAAAAAAAATAAACCATGAGGACGATCCAAAGGATGACCCTGACCTCCCCAAAAGGCCAAGGCAACCTGAACGCGAGGTATTTTCAATCCATTTTGGATCATTTGAATGTAATGTGATTATAGGTGGAGATGCAGGGGGTGGGGATCACACTGCTAAAAGGAAATCTTACCTCAATGAGGCCCAGGCTAGTTCTTACATACATCGTATAAATATGACTGAAGATGATCACCCGAGGAAGGTGAACAAGGATAAATTGGTCATTGGTTTTTCCAAAAATGACCTGGAAGGTGTTTTATATCCTCATGATGACCCCTTGGTTATCAAGATGAGGATGAAGGATGTGGTGATCTCGCGAGTATTGGTAGATAATGGTAGCTCTGCAGATATCATGTTCTACTCATGCTTTGACAACTTGAGTTTGAAATTAGCCCAATTGGAGCCATATCACAGGCCCCTCCTTGGTTTCACTGGCGAGAAAGTCTTTCCACTTGGGACGATCAAGTTGGACATGCTAATTGGTACCTGGCCTGCTTGCCGAATGGAAAAAGTGCGCCTTTTCATAATAGACAAGAACGTCCAATCAGCCTACAACATAATCATAGGGAGAGTAGGATTGAAGAAGTTTGAGGGTGTACCATCCATGATACACCAATGTTTGAAGTTTCCTACCAATTTTGGAGTTGGAGTTATGAAAGGCGACCAGAAAGTAGCTCGAGAATGCTAATACTCATCTGCCGAACTGGAAGGATTGGAGGAGGCTGGGAAGAAAACCACCACCTATCAGGTGGAAGAGTCTGAAGATGTAGAGGTCGAGACTTTGGACCCTAGAGATGAGTAATATCTTGTGAAGGGTCAGGTCGTCGAGGCTACAGAGAACCTCATTATGGACGATGAACGACCAGAGCGGACAACTCAAATTAGCGCTTCATTGGATCCATCAATAAAATAGGAGCTAGTGGCATTTTTACGACAAAGAAAGCAAGATTTTGCATGGAGTCATGAAGACATGCCAGGAATAGACCCAACTTTTCTATGCCACGAGCTTAATATTAATAAGGATGTAAAGCCCATGAAGAAGCGAAGAAGGGTATTTATCCCAGAGAAGAACCAGTCTATCCAGGAGGAAGTCGAGAAGCTTAAAAATCCCTCTTCCATTAAAGATGTCAAATATCCAGATTGGCTAGCCAATGTTGTAATGGTGAAGAAGAAGAAGAATAATAAGTGGAGGATGTGTGTAGATTTCACAGATCTCAATAAATCTTGCCCGAAAGATCATTTCCCTTCCCCAAATCGACCAGCTAGTGGACGCTACCTCAGGGCACGAGCTACTGAGCTTCATGGATGCTTACTCCGACTACAACCAGATTAAGATGAAACCAGAAGACAGGGAGAGTACTTCTTTTATTAACCCATGGGGAATATACTGTTATAATGTTATGCCTTTTGGACTTAAAAATGCAGGTGCCATGTACCAAAGGTTGATGAATAAAGTCTTCACAGAGCAAATCAGTAAAAACATGGAGGTTTACGTCGACGATATGCTAACTAAGAGCAAGAAAGCCATCGACCATCTAGCTGATCTTGGCCAAACCTTTGATCGACTAGAAAAATATCAGATGAAGCTGAACCCGACAAAATGCATATTCGATGTACGAGAAGGCATGTTCCTCGGGTATATTGTGAATCAACGAGGCATTGAGGTAAATTCGGAGAATATCAAAGCTTTACTGGAATTACGACCTCCAGCCACAAAGAAGGAAGTGTAAAGCCTCACAGGTCGTATTGTAGCTCTTAATAGGTTTGTATCAAGAGCAATGGACAAATGTCTTCCATTATTTAAAATTCTCAGAATAACTTTCAAGTGGAATGATGAATGTGAGATTGCGTTTCAAGAATTGAAGAAGTACTTGGGGACACCTCCACTGTTATCCAAGACGACGAGGGGTGAAATATTATACTTGTATCTGGAAGTCTTGGAGAGCGCAGTCAGTTCAGCGTTGATAAGAGTGAAGGATGGAGTAAAAACACTAGTGTACTACACCAACAAAGCATTTCGAGGAGCATATATTAGATATCCAAAGTTGAAAAAGCATTAGCTCTAATAGAGGCAAGTAGGAGGATGAAACCTTACTTCCAGGCCCATAACATAGTGGTGTATACTGATATGCCACTTAGACATGCCTTATACAAGCCAGAAAAGTCTGGCAGACTGATGTATTGGGAAGTAAAACTGGGAAAGTGTGATATTTTTTATGAGCCAAGGTCCTCAATCAAAGGGCAAGCAATGGAAGATTTCACTGCGGAGTTCACTTACCCAGATACCCTTGACCAAGAGGAGTCTAATGTAGAACAACTCAAGGATGTTACACGATCATCAAAGATAATCCATGATTAACTCCTCATAACAGATCTACCGAAAGTGGAGAGTGATAAGAGGAACCACAAAATATTCCACCAGGGAACCTTATCAGATTAAGAGTTCGATAATGTTATACCTGTGGAACTTGTACATTGATGGCTCTTCATGTGAAAAAGGAAGTGGAGCCGAAATAATTCTTAACAGCCTTGATGGATTGGATGTCGAATACGCTTTGCGCTTTCAATTTAAAGCTTCCAATAATGAGGCCGAATATGAAGCTATGATCGTGAGCCTCAGTTTAGCAAAAATAATGGATGCAAAGAAAGTCACCGTGTTTAGTGATTCACAATTAATTGTACATCAGATTTTGGGGCTGTATGCAGCGAAGGGAGACTTGATGTCAAGATATCATGCCAAGGCTATAGAGATTGTGTCCACCTTTACAGCAGTTCAATTGGTCAGAATACTGAGATTAGAGAATACGAGAGTTGACTCACTAGCTCGGTTAGCTTCAACCACTCATACCGAGCTATGAAGAACAATTCCTATTAAAATACTGGCAAAATGGAGCATAAATAAAGATCTAATGGTAAAATTCATTACCCTAGCTATGGGACCATCCTAGATGAACCCCATCAGGACATACATCGAGGAAGATATTGTGCCAAATGATCAACTCGAAGCCAAAAGGCTGAAGTTTAAAGCTGCACGATATGTATTAAATAATGATTTTTTGTATAGAAGGGGTATCATCGCAGGACTACAGAGATGTGTGCATCCGTCAGAAGTTAAAAACATGATTGAAGAGGTTTATAAAGGATATTGTGGATCTCACGTGGCAGGTCGGACTCTCCTACAGAGGTTAACGACGCAGGGATATTATTGGCTGACAATGAGAGCTGACTGCACAGCCTATGTGAAGAAGTGCGATAAATGCCAATGTTTCTCTCCCGTTCAAAGAACTCCCTAGGCATTGATAATGCCCATCACTAAACTCGTTCGTATGACACATCAATGAGAGGTTCAGCCTCAACCCACTTGGTATGGTCTGCCACATGCTTTCATCACTGACCACGGTACTCAATTTGATAATGAGGAGTTCGCTGCATATTGTTATCAATCTAATGTACATAAGATCCATTCCGCACCAGGCCATCCCCAGAGCAATGGGCAAACTGAAGTGACGGACAGGACTCTACTGAGTGGCTTGAAGAAATGCCTGGATGAAGCAAAAGGAAATTAGATTAATGAGATACACTCTATGCTATGGGCATATCACACAACTCCCCGAACAGCCACTGGAGAATCGCCTGACATGCTAGCCTTTGGAAGAGAATCAGTTATCCCAATTAAATTGGGCATGCCAACACACAAGGCACTTAATTTTAACTCTCCTATAAGCGATATTATGAGACGCTTAGACCTGGACATGCTCGAGGAAGTTCGTAAAGATGCGGCAATCAAGAACGCAACCTACCAACAGAGAGCAACCATGTTCTATAACAAAATAGTGAAGAAATGTGAACTCAAGGAGGGGGATTCTATGCTCAAGAAGGTGATTTAGAAACATAACAAATTAGAGGCCAACTGACATGGACCTTACAGAGTAACTACAGTTGTTTGCCCTGGGACTTACAGAATATAAACCTTAGAGGGGGAAGAATTTAAAAATACATGGAACACAGAGCATTTGTGTAAGTATTATCAGTAATACAGAATTACATGTACACATTTCTCTTTACATGAATAAAAGTGTTAGTTTTTCCACATTCCTTTTTAGTTTAATATTTGTTGGAGTACTAGTGCTACACACTACATCAATTCCGGTTGATATACATCAACAACCACCAACTCCGATTGGTCAACACCACTAAATTGACCAACAAAGTTGGCATAACAATCATACAAGGCAAAGCCTGTTTGATCATGGATGATCTCAAGGGACATATCAAACTAGACAAGAAGATGGGTGATCTCACGAGGCATCCACTATCTAGGCACCAAGGTAATCTCAACGCGATTACTACAACTAAGCAGGAACATAGGATAAAAATCACTCCACTACTTATGCTCTAATGAGTGATAAGTCACCACAACTAGGCAGCAAATGGGGTAAGCTCTATTGTCTAGGCAAAACAGGACAAATTATCCCTCTATATATATATATACACATTCATCAACAAAACACGAGAAACACATCTCATAAAGTATTTCCAAGGAAATAAAACTTGCACAAAGACCAATTTGTATTTATTAAACACAAGCCAACTACATAAATATGAATTTTGATTCATTAAGTAAAAATTTCCTATTCTATGGGTTTCTTTCCATCTGATTTTGATATAGGTTCAACCCCAGCTAGAGGGTCATCTAACGCATAGGGAGAATTAATAAAATACATATCTTATAGCATTCTGATGTTGCTCGGACATGGTCTATCAAGAAAATGTTGAAGATGAGATATCTCAAAGTCTGAATGAAGCTGGCAATCACCAAGATACCAAGAAACCAACCACCGAGGAATGGCACGAGCTGGAATCCCGCTGATATTGAGTTTGAAGGGAGGAATAGGAAAATCAAGTAATCCAGGCTCACACCAATCCCACAAGGACAGTCCTTGATCAACTTTCATCACACATAAGGCATTCAACCATCCATGTTTGTAACCCTCATTGTTAGATTGTTGCAAGTGAGCATCGAGATGGTATAAAGCTTCATTATATCCCATTATCCAGAATTCTCTAGGCTGTTTGTGAAATTGATAAGTCTATCTCTCAAGCTGCTCGTGGAGCTTCTTCACAAACATTTCTTTACCTTCTAGTACAGAGCTCTAGTTGGAGAGTTGGTTGATAAGACTCTGAATTTTTTAGACATTTTTGTCAGGGCTTGATTTTTCATCGTCAATTGAATGGATTGATTTTTTAAAGCCAGCTGGGTCCTCGTCTCTTCAATATTAATCCGAACAACCCTTTCTCGGCCCCAAGTAGAAGGCTTTGCTCTGTTGCGAGCAGATGGAGTAGGTCCAGTTCATTTCAAAGTCTCCAACTCTTCTCTCAAGGCAGCATTTTCGGTTTTTATAAAGTTAAAACCTTCATCTTTAACTAGAACCAAGGCTCCCGATGAAGAGGAGGCAACAGATCTGAGTTGCTTCACTTCCTCTTCCAACGCAATATTCTCTTGCTCTAGCAGCTTGGCAATGTTTATGTGATCTTAAATCTCAAGTTTCAACACACTTTCTTTTTCTCATGGGTCGAGATGTACTTGTCGTAACCTTTGTTAGCACTTAACTGTTGGTATTTTTTCTCATAACCTTCGTATAAGAGTGCAATGGTTTTTTTATGATGAAGTTGGAGCTCCTTGATCACCCCTTGAAGGTCTTCAATTATTTCATAATAAGCCACATTATTGGACACAACACGATCAAGCAAACACTTCAAGTATTAGTATACATCAACTGCTCGCTCAGAAGCATCGAGTCAAAGGATATTAATTATTTGGGCCTCAGTAAAATCTGCATGACCCGCTTTGAAGTAATCATTATATTTTTTCATCAACTCAGTGTCATGAGCTGATAAGAGTTCCATACTGGTAACAAACTAGCAAGGAAAAGTAAAAACACATTAACAATGATACAGACAGAGCAAGTTAAAGAGAAATTCAAATTAGATCACAATAATCCATTTTATTGATCATAAGAGGAAATATTACAACCAAAAGTTATAAGAAAAAAAGTAAAAGCAGAAGAATAACATAAATAAAGAGCCGAGCAATGCTACACCTTATCCTTATTTCCCATAACACCATCAACAAGTTTGGATGAAGGAGTTGGTTGCTCGGGAGGCATTTGGTGTTGCTCGATAGAAGCTGATGCTCGCTGAACTTACTCGGAGGGTCGAGAAGCAGTAGCAATAGGGACTTATTCTTCTATCATCATGGAAGATTCATCAGATGCAACTTCATCCTCTTCTTCATCGTCAATAGTAGGAGGAGGGCCATGAGTGTGTTTTTGAAACAACTCAGAATCATCCGCAACACTCAACTCTTTTAATGCTGTGACCCATCCGTCCCTGAAGTACTTCAGACTTGCATACTCCATCTGGCAATTAATAGAGGTTAAGGCTCTGTTCCATCCCTTCTCCTAACCAGAGCTGAAAGATTTCTTCACCGTAACCTTTCTCTTCGGTTTCTCAGAAGAAGCACTTTCCTCAGCAAGCTTCACCTTCTCCTCAAGGTCTTTTTTTACGCCGTTCAGCTTCTTCAAGCTTGCCATCAGTCTCTTTCTTACTGACAATGGCGACCTTTAATTTTTCCTCTAACTCCTTGGAGGCATTTATGGCTTAGTCACGAGTTGACTCCACCGATATAAGTTTCTTCTCCCAAGCAGCTTTATCTTCCTCGTATGTCTTCCGAGAGTCTTTCAAGGATTGAGATAACCCAACAAAAGCTTCTTCAATCCCGCCGAATGAATTTGAAGCCTTGATAGCCTCATCCCTATCCAGAATATTATTAAAGCAAGTCATAAACTGAAATAAAGAAAAGGAGCTCAAATTAGAATATGAATACAGTAGGTGGAAATGAAGTAGTAAGGATGATGACACTTACTGACGCGATATACTGGGCCACCAAATCAATAACTTTCTCCCGAGAAAGAGGAGCCCCAGCAACTCGATACACTAGAATGGTCCAAGACTTGATCAAACTCGTGGCCGAACTCGAGTCAATACAAGCTGGGGAGCCAGTTCCCGAGGAAGGACCCCCAATATCATAGGGTCGAGCAGCCGTTTCCATAGGTTTTTCTGCAAGATCTCTCCTCAATCTCCGTAAAGGAGCAACTTCAATCGAAGGTGCTGCCTCTTCTTACGTAATAGCAACACCTTCAATCAAAGGTGATGCCTCTTTTTAGACAACATGACTTTCCCTACTAACCTCCTTGATAGGAGAAATGGTTCCTTTAGATGGAGCACTATACACTTTCTTCGTCCCTTTAGCTGGGACATCCCCCTTGCTCTTCTTTGCTCCATTAGTTCCAGGGGCATGTTTGACAAAGAACGCAAGCATTCTCCTCTTATTCATCATTAAATCAATAATAGAGGTATCCAAGTTAGAAGAGGGTTCTTCGACACTTGCTCGAGATGCTGGTACTTGATCAAGATCGATTACCACAGGAGGGGCAAGAGGACGAGCAATGGAAGAAGAGGTGGTGTTATTGTATCTCAAAAAATAAGAAGAAACTCTAACGTTCTCCCCGTTAACTGATTCATGCACACCCTAGATGAGTTTTAACGCTTTTATATTAATGTCACTCTCTTTTCGGGCATTTCTTTTGTTATCAATTGAAAAAACAAACATGAATATCAGTGACGCATTTTATCAGACGTAAACAGAGCTAAATTGAATAATCGAAAACAACCTATCCCATTGCCATAAAGTGGACATCTGGGACCTTGGTACACATCATTTCCTTTTAGTGGAGGGTGTTGCCAATTTTTCATCACAACCCCATGATCAAAATAATCCCTATTAGCATCGGGAAGATTGACTACTAAAGCTCTATTGGAAAACTTGGTTTTTAAATAAAATGTGGTATCATTGGTAACCCATTTATAACAAAACATAATTTCAGGGATCCTTAAATGAGTCCAATGAATCTGTTTTAACCTATGTACGCCATTAACTACCCTCCGTGTATTTGGAGCTACTCTTGCAGGCACAATATCGAAATATTGGAAAAATTCTAAACACAAGGGATTAGGCAAAAAAGAAAAGACACATTCAGCTATGAAAAGTGAGGGAAACCAGTGCCTCTCAGCTAGAGAAAATAAATCAGATGGAGAAGGAGGTTCTTCTAGAATAACCCAAGAGGGAATTGCAAAATTGACTCGAAATTTATCCAAAGATTCGATAAGGTAAACCATGATGACTAAAGCAAAGAAAGAAGAAGGAAGAAATTCTTACAGAGAATTGAGAAATCTACTAAGGCGGACAATGGAAAGAACGATAGTATAAAAATGGAGTGAGAAAACACAGAGTTTAGAAATCTGGAGATAAAAAGTAGATGATGATCTTTTTCTATCGCCTTTAAATACCTTGCATTAGTAAGAAGGAAAATAAATGATTACTAGAAAAGACGATTGCATTTTCGACGGTTAAAAGATAAAAAAGACGCAAATACCCAAGTGTGTGTCGTAGGTTCAAAATATTTACAAATTTGCCATTTCCCGCTCAAACGACGAAACTAGAGGAAAAGTCCTAAGTGTTGGAGATCTGTAAGTAATCAAGACATACTAAGATATTCGAGCAACGTACGAGTAAAATATTCCACACTCTCATATTAAAACTCAACTGTGAAATATTGGGGGCTTCTGTTGATAGGAAAATTAGTCAGCAGACGTGGACAAATTATATAAAGACACGTGTCATCTTACGTGGCAAATACATATGCTCACCGAGCTACCTAGTCTGTTGAGCTACTCGGCATCCCGAGCTACATAGCGTGCCGACCTACTCAGCATGCAGAGCATCTAGGCAAGACGACTAAGTGACAATTGTCCATTCAATGAACATCGGATTTAATGAACATTCTTATTGTACAGATCTATATGTCTATTAAATAACGACATATCACCTATTCATATTTGTAGCCTCAAGGCTATGAATACATTATAATACCCTCCAAAAAGGAGGATCGATCTCTTGTAATCATCATCGAGAATAAAGAAAACATCGGCAATACAAACAGTGGACATAGGCCATTTCATAAGGCTGAACCACTTTAAAACTCTTTTTTCTTATTATTTATTTCATATTTATTCGTGATTAATTAATTGGATCAAATATAGTTTTTTACATCAACAATTATCATAAACTTCACACTCCTCTAGACAACAAGTAACATTGGAAGTCTCTCTATATTTCTCTCTTCATTTTATCTCCTTTTTTTCAACTGCAATTAACCCATCATTATAATCTATAATAAGTCAGCCAAATGACAAATTTAAGGTCTAGAGAAATAACTTTGATGGCTAAATCTCAATCATCACCCAAAACCCTAACAAATGAAATAACCTAGATGGAACCCACCTAATACAAGAAGGAGTTTAAGAATCATTTGAAAGCCAAGTTTTGAGGAAAATATATCTTATAGTGGGAAAATAAAGGGAATTGAAAATGAAAATGGTAGTAATAGTAAGAGAAGTAATGAACAAATACATGCACTTTTATAACACATACGTGCTCACACATACACACACATATCTAAACTTAGGCTTAAAAACATGCCGTTAGAGGGAAAAACCCATAACAACACCCAAATGGCCACGTAAGAGGCATAAACACATTGCACGGGACTAATGTAACTCGTAGGAACAAATCGTAATCATGAGAATTCCGGTCTGAGAATATGAATATTTTTTTTGCAATTATCTTGACATAGGCTTAAAAATATGCCGCTAGAGGGATAAAACTCGAAGCATCCCTAAAACGACCCCATTAGAGGCTTAGACACCTCGCACGGGGCCAATGTAACTCGTAAGAACTGATCACGTATTCACGGGACTCCCGATCTAAGAATATGTCAAAAATTTCCAAATATATATACTTAGGCTTAAAAACATGTGGCTAGAGGGAGAGAAACTAAAATAACCCCCAAACAGCCCCTTAAAAGGCATGAACACCTCTCACGAGACCAATGTAACTCGTAGGAACTGATCGCGTAGTCACGGGACTCCCGTAACTCATATTATATTGGACCTTGAGAATCCTATTTGTATGCTATTATGATATTGGTGCTTTAGTTTGATTTATAAATGTTTAGTTTGAATTATGAATGCTTAGTATGATTTATGAATGTTTAGTATGATTTATAACTAGGATGACACGGTGCTTCACTTTGAGTTATCAACCCTATGATTACAATATTGCGTAATTGTATACGAATTGGTTGCTGAATACAAGGTTTTTTAGGGGGTTGTCTAAAAATAAATTTTATTCTTTTTATTAAATGAATATGGTCATGGCCCAAATTCGTGACCCCTAATTTTTTTATAAAATAAATAAATAATGTTCATGGTCACAAGTTTGGGTCGTGACCCAATTTGAACATTATCCCACCTATGGTCACAACCTATTTTCGTGACCATGGGGTTATGGATTTGGGTCGTGACCCCATGTGAACATCTTCCCATGCATGATCACGTCCCAAGTTCGGGGTCACGGCCCAGTTCCATGACCATGGAACCAATATTGTCCCACATGAGAGACCATGACCATCATTTAGGATCACAAATAAAGTCTATGACCACTATTGTTGGTCACGATAAACATGGTCATGACCTAGGTCTGTGATCATCTTCGATATTTCTGTAGTGTTACCCAGGCACTGGTGGGTAGAGAGTTTGAAGGGTATGTTAATCCTCACAATCTGGCCATAAGAGGCAACCGAATACCCCCAAAAGAGTTGTATTCCCCAAGGAAGGTTGATCAATATAAGATCGGGTAGCAGAATACCACCGAATCACGTCAACTAGATGTGGGATATATATAGGAAGAACTTAGAGAAGATAACAATGAATGATAAGGGAGAGGTTGCGGATGAATTTTAGCCGAGAAATAGGGTCTATCCTATCTACCTGGTATGAATTCCTCTATTCCAAAGACAATACGAGATAATTGAATAACTACACTTCATAAAAATGGCGAGTGATTTCATTAGGCTCACCAAGACATAACCATTGGATACCTCGACATCGTGTTCCTCATGCCTCTTAAGGTCAATGTGTCATGAGCCGAGGGGATTCAAGAAAAAAAGAATAAAAAAAAATCACTCTAAAAGTGAGAAATACTGGAAAAGCTCAATTCAAAGGTTATAAAATAAGCTTGGTGATGTAATGAAGAATAAGAATCCCCTAGAGAGAGGATTCATGGAAGGATTTCCCTTCGTTCCTGAGATTCTAAACTTTTGAACTCCGAAAAAAATAAGCTACCGATGGTGACATCCAAATATGATGGAAATTCATGCCCATTCACCATATTAAAATGTATCAAATCAATGAATAACATATACTTATTGGTAGATGAAATAATATGTAGAGCCTTATCCAATACTCTCACTGAGGTATCTCATGTATGGTACATTAGCTTGCCAGTGGGTCGAATTATGAACTTTAAAGAGTTGGCAGGCAAGTTTACCCATCAATTTTACTTTAGGCTAAAACCTGATATATGAGTAACTCATCTCCTTAATTTTCATTAGAAGGAAGTGGAACCACTAAAAGACTTTATCCACTACTTCATCGAGAAAAAAATGGAAATGTTGGACTATTATAAAAAGATTGCAATGAACTCACTGATCAATGGCCTCCAACCTGGTCGAATGTATGGGACTTGTTAAAGAAACCTCCCACCACCATGAACAAAATCCTAAAAGAGGATGGGAAGTTCATTGTAGACAAGGAGGTGATGGCTGTAAAATAAGGGGAGTGCAAGGAAGAAAGATATGGGAAATATGTACCAAATAAGGATAAGAGGTAAGAAGATAAGTCAGAACATAAATTCACAAGTTATACTCCTCTCACCACTAGCGTGCATCACATCCTTATTGAAATCAATGACATTGAGAAAATAAAATGGTCAGCATAGCTAAAATCTCGAACAAACAATATGAATAGGAACAAGTACTACAATTATCACAAAGATCATGGGTATGATATAGATGACTATTATTCCCTCAAGGATAATACTAAATTTTTTATTAAGAGAGGTCAATTGAAAAGATTAATGGACTAGAACGTTCAACCTCAATAAAATAGGAAGAGGAAGGGGTCACCTTCTTGGGATTAGTCTCATAAGAAGGAAGGTAAGAAACAAAAAGATGAAGGTTTCTCTAAGGAAGATTCCGAAGATAATCCAGATCTTCTAGAGAAACCAAAAACTCCTAAAGCCAATCTAGACATGATGTCATTTGGCTTAAACATAATTTAAGGAGGAGTAACAGGGGGTGGAATAGAACCTGCAGAAAATATATCTTATATGGGAGAGGCCATGGTTTGGCTCTCGATGTATGGATATAAACATTGCTCAAAAGGATGAAAAAGATATCCGACCCAAAAAAGTGAACAACGATAATTTAATCATTGGATTTTATCGAATTGATTTTAAAAACATTTTATATCCTCGTAATGATCCTCTGGTGATAAGTCTTATAGTCCATTAGTACTATGTCCCCAGAATCTTTGTTGATGGGGGAAGCGTAGCTGATGTATTATTCTAAGAATTCTTTTAAAGGCTTAATCTCAATGTTAAATAATAAAATACCTGCCATCAACCTTTGATTGGTTTAAACGGTAAAAAAGTGACCCTTACTCTAAAGGTTTAGCTTGATGTATGTATAATGGACCATATGCGTTGTGAGAAAAGTTCATTTCATTGTCATGGACCAAAATGTGATTTTTGCATACAACATCATCCTAGACTGAATCTCACTAAAGCATATTGAATCAATTCTATCCACGATCCATCAGATGATGAGGTTTCCAACCCATTTTAGGGTAACGAAAGTTATGGGCAACCGAAATAAAGCCAAAAACTGTTACTTTACGCCATTAGAATAAAAAAAGGCCTACGATAGGAAGACCACCTATTACAATATTGACATTCTTGACCGCAAAATGAATTGAATTTGAAAAAAGGGTGAGGCATTCGAGAAGGTAAATGAAGTGATTGTCGATGAATAGGTGCCTGAAAAAAACATGCAAATTAGCTCATCCTTAAAACCAAACACTAAGAATAAACTAGTCAAACTTCTGAAAAAATAAAGGGATATCTTTTCTTAGCCACATTAAGTTATGTGAGGGATAAACACCAAAACTATATGCCACCATCTGGATGTGGAACCTCTCACTAAAGAAGTAAAAAAAATGGAGATAATTTACTCTATATCATTATTTTCTGATCCAAGAAGAAGAGGTAAAAAAGCTACTAGCAGCTAGACTTATCAAAGAGGTTAAGTATCCCTCTTAGTTATCGAATGTGGTATTGGTGCCAAAGACGAATGGTAAGTGGCACATGTCTGAAGACTTCACATACTTGAATAAGGTTCATCCAAAAGATTATTTCCCTCTTCTAAGGATAGATTAAATGATAGACACTACATCAAGTCATGTGCTCATCAAATTCATGGATACATACAGTGGTTATAAGGCTACCACCTAACGTATATTCTCACGATATAACCAAAAGTAACAAGTCTAATAATACATATAGATACTAAAATCGAGATTTAAACATGTAATAAAAAACATTAGACCTAGTGCCCCACAATCTCTCAACTCCAAACCTTTCTAAACTTCGTGTATGGATGTCTCGTAAATAAAATCCAAGCAAGAAATCCGCTGATACACTTTGATTTGGATTAGTTAGTTATTAAGAGTCGTTGGATCGAGACTCACTATATAACTATAGTAATTACAACATAAACCAAATCCAAACTAGGTACTTACTAAGGATCGCATACCCAATATTTCCTAACTACTGAAAAAACTAGACTTCGTGCATGGGACATCTCGTGAATGAAATCCAAAAAAGTAACCCCCCAATATACTTCTGTCCAGTCGGATAATTCGTCAGAATCCATGGTATGAGAATTCTTAAGAAAATACCAATCATCTCACATCACCATAAACATGTCTAATACCGTAGAGAACTATCCCGACTCACGTATCATATAGGTTGTCCTAGAGTATTAATCGAACTCACATACACCTAATAGTAACCATTGAGTGTTAAAGAAAATCATATATTCACATGAGTAATCATAGGGAATTAACCAAACCCACATATTCATAATAGTTACAAAAGATCAATAACCAAACTCATAACTACCTTATGCCATATGGTGTAACACCCTGTATTTTTGAGTATTTGTAATTTAATTAATTAAAGTATTTTTTTATATTACACGTGTGCCATAATTTAATTGAATTAATTATTATGTGTGAACTAATTATTATGTAGTTATTTAAAATATTAATCGGGAGAGATAGTGATTAATATTTATGCAATGTAATTACTAAGTGAATATTAAATGATTATTTTACACCATAGCGAATGATAGTGACGTGATATTATTATATCTCACTCGGGAGTCAAGTGTAGATTATACGAGGTCGAGATAAGAAATTATTATAGGGTGACTCGGATGACAATTTCGAGGTCACGGTTCGTTCTGTAAGGGTCGAGATAGTCAAAATAGTGTACCCAGGGGTAGTAATTGTGTCCCGGGATCTTTTTAGACATAACCGAGCCCACAGGGGAGTGTTCGGGTCATTTGGGCTTGGCCCATTAGCCTAATTTCTGGAATTAGAATTATAAAACTAGGGTTAGGTAATCGAGGCAGCAAAATTACAGATTTAAAACCCTAAGAATATAAGGAGAAGAGTGGATAGGCCATTAGAGAGGAAGAAAAGAGAGTTTGGAGGTGCAAAGTCTTGATTCAACCTTAATTGTTGTCGAATTTTTGATCGAAAGCAAGGGAGGAGCACTTTCATCACATTAGAAATGAAATCACACCTGTAAATTAAAGGCAAGTATTTATGTTGCATGTTTTTTATTTAGTTATACTATCCATGTAGTGTAAGGATTATAATATCATGATTTTAATTATTTTCTTGAGGTTTAAGTGAATAAAACTCATGAATTGGAATATGATTGCGTGTAGAATGGATCCACATATGTGGAGGACACGAAATCAGTTTACATGTGACAATAGTTATGGAAGAAATTTGGGTAAATGGTTGATTTGGTACGAAGAACTCAAAAACTAGGGTTTTTATGAATATTGAGTTTTGATTTGTTCTTGGGCTTATTTTTAGAGGAATTATTTTGTTAATAATGATAATAATGATCCCAATACATATGAATAACGATTATTAATGTTAGTTGGGAGTTTTGGAACCTTGCATGAAGATTTGAAAATATGATAATAGTGAGAACGTAATTGCATAGAGGAAGAAGAGACCTATTACATTTCGAATCGATTCAGCGTAAGGGAAAATCGATTTGATTTGCTCATTATTGAGAAATCTGCCTTTTAAACCCTGAAATTGTGAATAATTAATGGGGAAAACTTTTGGGACATCTTTAAATCATAATGAGAATTACATTGAATTACAATAGGCCTAATGTGGGGTAGAGTCTTAGCCATAATGAGAGAATTAAGGAGAATACCTATTGAATATGAATTATGAAAATAAGGAATTCGAGGAAATGAGAACGAATTACGGATAGTATGAGTGAACCTATGGTTTAGACCAATAGCGTATGAGAATAGTAGGTATCGATATTTATTAAGGGGTAACTAGGACCCTTCGGGTAGTGAGCGATACTCGTGAATATAAAATAAGACATTATGATTATAATGAATTGTACGATGACTATGCGTGAGATATATATTATGTACAAGATATATATACTTATAGGTTGTGTGTATAGTTATGCCGTATATATATATATATATATATATATATATATATATATATATATATATATACATATGTTGCGTGAATGCCTATGATGTGATATGATTATATGTGTGAACATACCTACGCTGCCTGTTATTCGGAGGTTCCTGCACAGAGGGCGATACCACCTTGACGATTCTAGTGAGGGCTGTATCTATGCCCCAGAACATGGAACTTATGGAGGCTCATTATGTGTGTGTATTAGTGGGACCGGCGTGTCATTTGGGTACGCTATGTATATGCGTATACCAAAGGCTTAGAACCCTATTCGCCTCCATTGTGTGTTGATTTATTTTGGATTCGAGGAGACATGCCGAACCATTGGTCCTTGATTTGGTACGAGAGGTGACTTGATAGCAGAGTATGCCAGCATCATGAGGGGCCATTTCGAGAATTTTATAGTCATATATATTGTATGTGGGATGGGTATATACAAGTGTGATATATCTACTTATATGTGATAGTATAACTCATAGATTGTGTACATCTAAAAGTATTTAAGTAGAGAAAATTAATTGATTGAATTAATAATAATACTTGGGACATATTACTTATTGATTTAGTGGTAGCATTTCGCATGGGTATTATGATAGATCTAGACTTATATGTAATTACGTTATCTAGTTGGGATGGGTAGCATAGCTAGATAGGGTACGGTAGGCGTGCACATTAGTTGAGAGGTGATGATCTCAAGGGAGTGTACGTGTAACTAACATATGAATCTAATAAGTTATTTAAGGCGTGATTTAAACACTTGCAAAATATTTTCAAACTATTTTCTTGGGCTCTGACTCGTATCAAAATATTTTCAAAACCTTTTAGGTGTCTAGCCATAGGGATGCCAAGCTTGATGATTTTATCAAAGGATGCGTCGCTGCAAAACTTATGTAGGCTTGCAGGAGTTGCTTTAGACGCTTCAACTCATTCATTTTAGATAGGATTTCTCTCAGCAATTCAATTAGGAATGTTTCCCTCAGATAATTTAGTTTCCAGTTTATTTACCAGACTTTATTCATATTTGGTTATTTATTTCAGATTGTAGTTTGATTAATTATTTTGAGAACCGAGGGTTTATTCGGTCTTTTATATATATATATATATATATATATATATATATATATATATATATATATATATATATATATATATATATATATATATATATATATCGTGTGATTGTTCATATTATTATTGTGTGGATGGTTGAGTTAAATTAATTTATTTTTGCATGTTGTTATTATAATGAATGATAAAATTTGACACCGACTTAACTTAATGTAGGTGGTCAGTAATTAAATTTTTTTCGACAATGATGCTAAGATTGGACCATACGTGATTCCTCGTTATTTTGATAAAGGACTGATCAATCATGTTTAAAATAGGCCGGGTATCACAAATGGTATCAGAGCATCAGGTTCTAGTATCTATAGGATCTGCGTGGCTTAATATGATTTCAGCGTAGCGTTTTTTGATATAGAGACCTACTATAGGGTTGTTGTATTCCTCTTTGTGCGCACATTTACGTTCTCCTGCTATTAAGTATAGTTGATACGAATCATATACGAGTTCGGTTAGTTACATACACATAATAATATAGTGTGACCAGAGAAGGCCGTTAGAAGGATTGCAGGAGGAGAGGCTCATCAGAAGCCATAGAGTATTGTGGGGATGGTGATCGTGATAGGAGTCACCATGATTATTGTTCAGTGAATGAAGATAGGATAATCACTAGGGCACAGTAGTTTCCCGAAGCACCATTGTATAGAACGGTGGTACAAATTCAAACCCACCCAACATGGTTAGTAAAGGTGCAAGTCAAAGGGACCCTTTCGATGAGCCATATGTAAGGGTTTCAGGAAGAGAGAAAGTGTGATGGGCCAATGGAAGGAGATAATCCAAAGGAAAATGCATATGGTGGAGTGAAGTGGCAGCCATCATTTAAATTTTGGTTTAAAACTTTTGCTCGTAGGAACAATGTTGTCGTGGTGAGAGACAATCACCACATATAAGGAAGTAGATAAGGAATTAAATGAGAAATTTTGGGGGCAGTTTAACTGCAAATTCTTTCATCTGTTGTTCAGAAAGATATGCGAAGGAAGTTGTTGGACTTATCACATGAGCGGCGTATAGAAGCCGATTGTGATGAAAAAGTTATTTGTTTAATTGAATTTAGTACTCGTGGATGTAGGTAGGGAGGGGGAAAATGTTCTTAAGTGTGATGATGGACTCATGAGTAGGAGTCGCCAGTACTTATGGGAAATCTGTCTTGGATGACTTATGCACATGGCTTTAATGACGTTAATTTATAATGTTTATATCACGTTTCCATGGCAAGGGAGCCAAGAGAGTTAGAGAGCCTGGCTAAAAGGGCAAGATTAAATGTAATTGGTGATAGTGAGGCACCACAAGGGGGTACCCAATAGGGGACCCATTTAATTAATCTAGATTAAAGAAATTCCTACCAAGTGACGATGGATTCAGTTTGGGCCATCAGGGCCAGAGGTGTGTTCCATAGGGCTAGTAAAGCCAAAGGAACAACGTGGGTAGTAATGGGGGCAAAAACTACTAGGTCCGAGAGAAGGGCAACCTTGGTATGGCCTGTGGGGCCAGATATAGGAGGATGACATAGAAAGGTTTCCTAGGTATGGAGAGAAGGACCACATGTATCGACCCTATCCACAGCGAGTTAAGAGACACGAGTGGGATACCCAGTAGGGGAAATTACTATAAAAGTTTTTGGATCGATTTGGACGAGAGTGTTATGTCCAAGAAGAAATTGGACTCCCAATGCTATTAACAATTGAAAGTGCGAGTCTTATACTAGGGTGAATGAGGTATGTTTTGAGTAACATGAGAAAATCACAGTATTTTATTAGCATTAGGTTCGCGCATGAGACGGGTTTAGTGTGTGTATCATTGGTGTTACAATTGTGTGTATATATTTACCATTGACTGACGGGGTTGTTTTTTTTGGCTTCATCTATAGGGGAGCGGGTGGAGACACCTAGGGGGTATATTTTAGTGGGTTAACTCATTTCGAGAGATGATATTTGAGTATGAAGTTATCTTGGGTATGGGTTGGTTAGCAATGGGTTGAGTGATGGTGGGCTGTTACAACAAGGTTATCGTATTCGTTTTTCTAGTGCAGGTTGTGTTGTTAAGCAATGTGTCACCTGGAAGAGGGTTGAGCTCGCGTTTATATTATATAGTGGAGGATACTTTAGAGGCTATAGTGTCCTTGTTATATTTGATCCTAGGGTGTAGGGACTATACTGATGTGATTCAGGCTATATTAAGTTTACCGTCGAGTAGAGAAATTTAGCTCATTATCAGCTTAGCATGTGAAAATTAGCGATAGCGAGAGTCTCATGTCGTATAAATGCTTTAGTGATGTGGGAGTGGACAATTAGACTTTTACGTATAGGGATAAGATTTTGGGCTATCTTGGTTATTTGCTTTGGACCTATGGATCTCGATGATCGAAAATTTTAGGTAGTAATATATCAGGGGGTTCTTTATTGGATTTTGCTTACAAGACATCCCACGCATGAACCCCAATGGATGTAAAAAATTGGGAGATGTGTGAGTAACAAGGGCATAGGCTATCACTTTGGATGTTATACGTGTATGTGGATGAAAGCATGAACTGAGAACTATTCTATGATATAAGACCTCTAGAGTTAAGTAGTGCAGTGTCGGGAGCATTGAGGAAATGTTTTGCACCATTAGATGATGGGTGGGGTAGTCTCGAGGAGATTAAATAATTTTCGTAGGATAATTAAAGTTAGCCATACGGTATATCCACACCGAGAATGTGGGGCTAAACTTGAGATAGGTATGTTTCGTGGGGGACGTTAAAGATGATTGTGCAGTCGTGCATGGGATATAGGGTGTATGGGCTCCCTGGTTAATTTGACTTTTAGTATCGTTTATGATAAGGAGGCTTATAAAGGTGTTGAAAATATGCAAGTGGGACAATCAGAAACACAAGTGAAAAGTATGATGGATTGAACTTTGTTCGAGGAAATATGTTAGTTCGATAGTGTGTATATATCATGAGAAAATTCACACAACCACGGTGAGTCAAAAGACGTTGGAAGAAAATGTAAAAGGTATTACTTTACAAGGGAGGACCCAACAAGTTGGGGAATTGAGAAGAGTCTCACCTAGTCGAATGCGTAGCATGGTTTGCGTGTAGATAGGTTGTTAATTCTAACAAATGAAAAGGATCCTAGGAAGGATGCAGTTCTAGAGAATACACATGGGCCATGATTTTTATATATCTCATAAAAAGGGATATAAGATTGAAAAAATGCGTTACTAAAGCCGTTTATTGAAAATAAACTATTTAAGTAACTCCGAGTTATTTTTTGAAGAAACTCTTTTCTTAAATAAAAAAGGATTAATCACAAGAAGTGTTTAATAAAACAGTATGTACGAGATCTTATTCAAGATTTGGTCAATAAGTTTAAAATATAGTTTAAACAAGTTTTAAACACAGCACAACCAAGACTGAGATGAGAAAAGGTAGAAAGATTATGTTCACAATTTTTTACGTGGTAAAACCTCACCAATTGAGGAAACATCCACGACTCCCTCTACGGAGGAAAATGAAAAATCCACTAAAACAAATTTATGAGTTACAAACTATATAACTAACATGCAAACAACTCAGACCTATATAAGTTTAGGAATGTACCCTCTGGTGTCCTTATAACTTCTCTGCAGTTCTGACTGTAGATGTAGTTCTCTCAGTTTGTCAACTTCTAATTTGTTCCAGCACTTTACGTCGACTTATGTTCATAAGATCTTATTACCAACACTTTTCGTGTTGTAGGGTGTAAGTGTTTGTGGAGGTGCTTTCTAACACATGCATGCACACACACACACACACTTATTAAGTACAAACAGTCCTAACAAATTACAGTTACACTATATGCTGTGATCTTTTCTTTTCTTTCTTCTTACAAAACTTTTCACCTTATTTGACCTTTAAATCATTCCCAGAATCCACGGATACCTTGCTAGGAAGACAGACAAGGTCTTAATCAATCTCAAAATTTAGAGAAACTTTTCAAGATTGAAAACCTCCAAGTGAGATTCCAAACTTGGTCAAAGGTTTAGTTTTACGAGAACAAGAAACAGAAAGCATTTATTGTTGATTTCAAAGTAGGAAAACATTTTAGAGAAAATAATCAACAATATATTTCTCAAGATGAGAAATAAAATGAAACTAAGTGTAATGTAACATGAATAACTCAGATCTGAGATTTCTATGAAATCAAAATCTAGATCTAAGTAAAAGTCTAAGTTGGAAATAAGATCTCACGAACACAAGTTTACAGCAACAAAAATAACTCAACTCAAACTCTCAAACACTCAAGAACACTCAGGGTAGTGTTTTTGGATATGGTGTTTGGGTTAGGTTTGAAGAGGATTTAGAGGAATGAAGTTAGGGTTTCTAACTCTCTCTCTTCTCTCTCTGTTTTTCTCTCTTCTCTCTCTTCTATCTCAATTTCTCAAAGGAAATGAAATGGCAAAAGTCTTCGAAGTCTGAGGGAAGGGTCCTTTTTATAGTGGGAGGAGAAGGTTCGAGATATCTGATCAAAACCAAGGGCTGAGATCGAGTCAATTTAAATTGACTTGAATCTAAGGGCTCACACAAGGCGGTGCTTAAACGAACGTTGATTGGCTTAAAAAGTTACACGGGGATTCATCAAGGCAACATGCAGACCATTGATAAGAAATGATCCAAGGGCTGATAACACACGCGTCTATTGTCTCAGTAAAGAAACACACTTCTAACCAATCAGAGGGCAACATGTGTTAGCCAGTTAAGGGATATAAAACGCGCGTCCAAACTAATTACAAAGTATACCCTGAAGTCTCTGCCGCTTTTGGATTCTACCCAAGGTAACATTAGGCCATAATACACAACAAATAATATTAAGAGATTGACCCCAAAACTTTTAAATCAAGTTTTAATTATTAAAACATGGTTTAAAAAATCCCAAATAATTATTAAAAATCAAATTGAGGGATTTAAACACACTCAACACATGTACACACATTATAATGAAATATGACATGCATGAATTGAATTCTAAGTGTGTGAGTGTTGGCAATAGTCCCTTGATCACTACAAGAGGAGAGATGAATATGCATAGCAATTTCTGAGGTTCTTTGGTTTCTAGGATGGACACAATTTTATCACAATTTCCAAACTAGATGAGCACTTATACAATATAGACTCAAGTGAGTCAAAAGTATAAGGGCTTCAATCTCCCCCTTTGGAAATATGAGACAAAATCTCCTTTGAGTCAACTAGGACTCGTAGGGAAACAAAAATAAGAAAAACATAGTCCTATCAAAATTCTATCTACCCAAATCCTAGAAATCAAAAAGTACATAACTCAACTATTTACAATTTAATACCCTAATACATCAGTTGAGAATGACTGTACAAAAAGGAATACCTGCAATGTATCACTACGATCCAACTGTTTAGTATATGTAAGAGATTAGTAGACTCAAATTTCTCCATCATTTTGTCTCAAATGGACAAAGGGAAAAACTTGGATAAGCAGCAAAGGTATTACTCAACACAAACCATACCAATAGATTTACGTAGTGAAATGAATCTATTATAATCTAGAGGTTTGGTAAACATATCTGCGAGTTGTAGATCAGTAGGAAGATAATTGATTTCTAATTCCTTAGATTCAACTAATTCGCGCATAAAATGATGTCTTATTTTTATATGCTTTGTTCGTGAGTGTTGAACAGGGTTTTTAGAAATATTAATAGCACTTTGATTATCACAATAGAGATGCAATTGGTTTCCTTGAATACCATAATCACTTAGCATTTGTTTAAGCCACAATAATTGAGCACAACAGCTACCAGCGACTATGTATTCAGATTCAGCAGTCGAGAGTGATGTGCAGTTTTGTTTTTTACTACTCCATACTACCAAGTTATTACTAATATAATAACATGCTCCTGAAGTGCTTTTACTATCATCAGTACATCCAGCCCAGTCAGCATCAGTGTACCCAATAATAGTGCTTGGTGTGTCATTAGTGTACCAAAGTCCTAGATTCAGAGTGCCTTTAATATATTTAATTATACTTTAAACAGAATTCAAATGGCTCTCTTTAGGGTTGTTTTGATAACGAGCACATACACACACATCATACATGATATCAGGACGCGAGGCAGTAAGATAGAGTAGTGTGCCAATCATACTACGGTATATACTAGGATCTACAGATTTTCCATTTTCATCTTTTGACAATTTTACCGTAGTACTCATAGGTGTGTTAGCATCTTTAGCACTCTCGAGGCCGAATTTCTTAACGATCTCTATAGCGTACTTAGATTGTGAAACAAATAGTCCTTCTGGATTTTGTTTGACTTGGAGACCTAGGAAGAACTGTAACTCCCCCATAAGGGACATCTGAAATTCCTTACTCATAATTTCAGAAAGGATTTTACTTCTGAGGTAGAAGTTGATCCAAATATAATATCGTCTACATATACTTGAGCAATAGTAATGTTTTTGTCAAAATGTTTGACAAATAGAGTTTGGTCATTTCCACCTCTTTTGAAACCTTTCTCCAAAAGAAAACTGGAAAGACGCTCATACCAAGCTCTAGGAGCTTATTTAAGGCCATATAAAGCCTTTTTTAGACGAAATACATGATTTGGATATTTAGGGTCAATGAACCCTTTAGGTTGTTCTACATAGGTTTCCTCAGCGAGAATTCCATTAAGGAACGTAGATTTGACATCCATTTGATATAATGTAAAAAGCATGTGACAAGCTATAGCAAAAAGCAGACGAACTGATTCTAAACGAGTAACAGGGGCAAAGGTCTCGTTAAAATCAATTCCTTCTATTTGGGAGTATCCTTGAGCAACTAATCTAGCTTTATTTCTAATTATTATCCCATTTTCATCAGTTTTATTTTTAATAATCCAACGTGTACCAACAACCTTTTTGTGATCAGGACGTGGAATGAGATACCATACATCATGAATGACAAATTGTAAAAGTTCATCCTGCATAGCAGAAATCCAGTGAGAGTCATTCAATGCCTCATTTACATTCTTTGGTTCCACAAGGGAAACAAAACATGCATAATGTGCATAATTTCTAAGTTGGGATCTTGTACGCACTGGCTCACTAGGGTTGCCAACTATGTTGTTTATGGGATGATCTTTAGAAACCCAGTTAGTTACTTCAGGTGTCTCAATAGGTAATGAATTATCTATTTCAGAAGGGTCATTTTCTAAAATATTTGAAGACTCTTCTTCAATAGGTAATTCACCAGTCTTGCTTTCTATAGTAGTGTCACTAACAATTACATTTATGGATTCCATCATGGTTTTAGTGCGAATATTATACACTTGATAAGCTCTACTGTTAGGGGAGTATCCTAGAAATATGGCTTTATCTCCCCGGCTCTCAAATTTAGATAAGTGTTCCCTATCTTTGCATACATAACAAGTACTGCCAAAGGTTCTAAGATATTTGAGATTAGGCTTTTTATTGTACCAAAGTTCATAAGGGGTTTGTTTGGAATTCTTTCTAAGATAGACCCTATTAATGATGTGACACGCAGTATGAATAGATTCTACCCAAAAGTATTTAGGTAAATTCTTGGCATGTAACATGACACGTGCCATCTCTTGCAAGGTACAATTCTTTCTCTCGGCGATTCCATTTTGTTGAGGAGTCTTAGGAGCACTGAACTCGTGTTTGTAACCATTATAGTCACAGTATTCTATAATACCAGTGTCTTTGAATTCACCACCTCTATCACTACGGATTCTATTTACTTGAGTGTCCTTTTCATTTTCAATCCTAAGAAGAATTTTTAGGAAGGTTTGAAAAGTGTCAGACTTTTGTTTTAAAAAGGCTACCCAAGCAAATCTGGTGAAGTCATCAACCATAACTAAGATATAACTGTGTCCACAAAGGCTAACAGTTTGGGAAGGACCCATTAGGTCCATATGGATGAGTTCTAAGGGATTAGAGGTGAGAATATCTTTGACTTTCTTATGAGGTGCCTTAACAATTTTACCTTCTTGACAGGAACCACAAACAATATTATGAATGGGTTTAATTTTTGGAATTCCTCTTACTATGTCGTGAGTAGACAATTTACTAAGATTATCGTAATTTATGTGACCCATTTTGTTACGCCGTATCTCGTTGTCATCCATTCTGGCAACATTACAAATTTCAGAATTGTTCTTAACAGTGTAGCAGTTCTCAGGAGTTCTGAATCCAGTAATTATGCATTCACCTATTTCATTTAAAATCTTGCAATTGTTCTTTGAAAAAGTAACAGTATGGTCTGAGTCACAAAATTGCGAAATACTAAGTAAGTTGGACTTTAGACCTTTAACTAGAAGAACATCTTTAAGAATAGGAAGCCCATCTTCTTGGAGAGTTCCTTTGCCTATGATTTGAGATGAAAATCCATCACCAAAAATGACTTTACCACCAGCAAATCTGGTTTGGTTTAAAAGTTTAGATTCATCTCCAGTCATGTGCTTAGAACATCCAGAGTCTAAATACCAACCAGATGATGTGTGTTCGGCTTTTAAAGCAGTAACAACAATATTACACTTAATCTAAGGTAATAGATAATCTTTTCTAATCCAAATTGCTATAGTTTTCATCTTGCGCTTATTAGCTCTCAACTGATAAAATTTGCGAGCATTAGATTTTTGCTGAAAAATGTTTTGGGCATGATTTTGAATTTTGTGAAAGACTTGAGCATTTGGTTTAGGAAAGTGCTTAGGATTCCTTCTAGTAAATGTTCTTTTAGTTTTGGTCTTTCTCTTTCTATAGTTAGAGTTTTTATCTGGCTGTCTAGGAAGTATATAATTGTTTCGACTCCTCTTAGAATAGTTAAAGTTCTGGTAAGTACGAGGATTATAGATAGGTTTAACAAGTCTCCTAGCATAGCAACCATCGAAAGAGTGACCATATATGTCACAGTAGGAGCAATAAAGATTGCTCAAGATGGGGGTTTCCTTAGGAAAGTCTCTAAACAGAGGTTTTGAAAAGTTTCCAGTCTGAACTTTATTCCTGGGTAGTACAGGTTTGAAAGTAGGTTCACTCTTTCTGACGTATTTAGCCTTAGGTGAACTTTTATGCTTAGAGCAACTTGATTCCCCAATGTTGAAGTTTTGATGTTTTAAATCAAACTCAGTTTTTAGGGAATGAAAATCTGGGCATGTTTCAATAGGTCTTTTGCCTCCTGACACAAACTTGATAGGTTCAAAAGGTTTTGTCTGTGTTTTCAAATTGGGACAAAATCCTATACCAGTTCGATCATCAGAATTGGTTTTAGATTCAGCAACAAATTCATCAAAACAGTTAAAATTATTTTCAAATTTTGTAAATTTTTTGAAAGCAGTTGTTGTCTTTTCTTTGGTTTGTTCCAATTCTAACAATGTCCCTTTGTATTTTTTCTCCAGAATTTCATTTGTTTAGTCAAATTTTTCAGTTTTTCATCAAAAACTTTAATTTCACTCTCATGAGTTAAACATTGGGTAGTGTACTCTTCAGCATTCAGTTTAACCATCAGGCTTAGATCTTCCAATTTCTTGGTAAGATCTTTAACAGTCTTTTCTAGTCTAGCGCTTTTCTTGAGAGTCTTAGTGTAAAGTGTGTGAATGTCTGGGAGGTCTTCATTGTCCGAGTCACTAAGTGTGGTGTGTGAAGTGACTCCTAAGGCTTCATTCTTAGAACTCACACACCCATTAGCATCGTCATTATCGCATTCCCTTTGGCTCACACACCCCGAGGTAGAACATGTAACATTCTCAATAATCAAAGCATCTAAACCAGTAATGACCACATTCGAAGTATCAGTCATAGAATTATTTGGTTCATCCTCATTAACAAACATAGGAATGTCATCACTATAAATAATCTTGGCAAAGAAAGACATGCAAGGATAAAAAACATCTGAT
This sequence comes from Sambucus nigra, assembly GCA_949130495.1. Taxonomy (NCBI): domain Eukaryota; kingdom Viridiplantae; phylum Streptophyta; class Magnoliopsida; order Dipsacales; family Adoxaceae; genus Sambucus; species Sambucus nigra. The sequence goes on from OX422212.1 coordinate 385,895,986, forward strand.
GACTCAGGTTCCTCATTTTCAGAGTCACTTGAATCATCCCATGTTTTGCAGATGTTAGCTCTAGTGTGTTTGTTTTGAGTGTTAAAATTAACTCTACAGTCTTGTGCAATGTGTCCCAGTTTACCACATCTATAGCATTCAGTCTTCTTAAGGTCTCTATTAGGTCTGATATGAGAGTCCTTGTGATTTTTGTCATTGTTTTTCTCATGAGGTCTGTGACTAGAGGGAGTTGGATAATTTGACTTGCCTTGTTTATTTGCCACTTTGTTTCTAAACTTAATGATTTTCTTGAACTATTTTGTCATTAAGGAAATCTGATTGTCCAAACTCTCTATATCGCAGTCTTCATCAGATTCATCATTGGAAGTATTAAACTCAGGCTTAATCAATTTAGAAGAGAGGCTTAGATTGGAACTAGTCTGTTTCCTATGTTATTGGATTAATTGTTTCTTAAATTCCAGTTCCATTTCCACAGTTCTTAATTTACTACTGAGTAATTCAGGAGTGAGATTTATATCACACATTTCCTCAATAGCATATCTTTTGTTATCAAACTTCTGTGGTAATGATCTCAGAATTTTAGATACAATTTCTTGTCTATCATAGATTATCCCATTAGCATGCAGTTTGGTCACAATATCACTCAGGTTCATATAGAAGTCATCAAATGATTCAGTCTCAGACATAATTAAGGAGTTATACTGCTGGATAAGCATTTGGGTTTTAGCAGCCTTAACTCTAGTGTCTCCTTCATGAGCAGTAACCAAGGTGTCCCAAGCTTCCTTAGAAGTGGTACAGGATGAGATTATTTTGAACTCATGTTCATTTATGGAAATAAATATGGCATTCTTTCCTTTGTTATTATTTCGAGAAACTTGTTTCTCTTCTTGAGTGAACTCACTTATAGCTTTCTTAACTCTCTCATTACTTCCTTCGTTGGCTGGTTTAGTTGGAAAAGTATAACCATTTTCAACAATGTCCCAGACATCATCTCCCAAAGTTCCTTGAAGGAAAGCAATCATCCTTACTTTCTAGTAAACAAAATTGGTTCCATCAAAGATTGGAGGTCTGGTCAAGTTACCAAATCTTTCATTTTTCTCGTCCATATTTGATTTTCAGAAAACAATTTCAGAAACACAGGATCTCTTTAAAAGAAGTTTTACCCAGCTCTGATACCAATTGAAAAAATGCGTTACTAAAGCCGTTTATTGAAAATAAACTATTTAAGTAACTCCGAGTTGTTTTTTGAAGAAACTCTTTTCTTAAATCAAAAAGGATTAATCACAAGAAGTGTTTAATAAAACAATATGTACGAGATCTTATTCAAGATTTGGGCAACAAGTTTAAAATATAGTTTAAACAAGTTTTAAACACAGCACAACCAAGACTGAGATGAGAAAATGTAGAAAGATTCTGTTCATAATTTTTTATGTGGTAAAACCTCACCAATTGAGGAAACATCCACGACTCCCTCTACGGAGTAAAATGAAAAATCCACTAAAACAAATTTATGAGTTACAAACTATATAACTAGCATGCAAACAACTCAGACCTATATAAGTTTAGGAATGTACCCTCTGGTGTCCTTATAACTTCTATGTAGTTCTGACTGTAGATGTAGTTCTCTCAGTTTGTCAACTTATGATTTGTTCCAGCACTTTACGTCGACTTATGCTCACAAGATCTTATTACCAACACTTTTCGTGTTGTAGGGTGTAAGTGTTTGTGGAGGTGCTTTCTAACACATGCATGCACACACACACACACTTATTAAGTACAAACAGTCCTAATAAATTACCGTTACACTATATGCTGTGATCTTTTCTTTTCTTTCTTCTTACAAAACTTTTCACCTTATTTGACCTTTAAATCATTCCCAGAATCCACGGATACCTTGCTAGGAAGACAGACAAGGTCTTAATCAATCTCAAAATTTAGAGAAACTTTTCGAGATTGAAAACCTCCAAGTGAGATTCCAAACTTGGTCAAAGGTTTAGTTTTACAAGAACAAGAAACAGAAAGCATTTATTGTTGATTTCAAAGTAGGAAAACGTTTTAGAGAAAATAATCAACAATATATTTCTGAAGATGAGAAATAAAATGAAACTAAGTGTAATGTAACATGAATAACTCAGATCTGAGATTTCTATGAAATCAAAATCTAGATCTAAGTAAAAGTCTAAGTTGGAAATAAGATCTCACGAACACAAGTTTACAGCAACAAAAATAACTCAACTCAAACTCTCAAACACTCAAGAACACTCAGGGTAGTGTTTTTGGATATGGTGTTTGGGTTAGGTTTGAAGAGGATTTAGAGGAATGAAGTTAGGGTTTCTAACTCTCTCTCTTCTCTCTCTGTTTTTCTCTCTTCTCTCTCTTCTATCTCAATTTCTCAAAGGAAATGAAATGGCAAAAGTCTTCGAAGTCTGAGGGAAGGGTCCTTTTTATAGTGGGAGGAGAAGGTTCGAGATATCTGATCAAAACCAAGGGCTGAGATCGAGTCAATTTAAATTGACTTGAATCTAAGGGCTCACACAAGGCGGTGTTTAAACGAACGTTGATTGGCTTAAAAAGTTACACGGGGATTCATCAAGGCAACATGCAGACCATTGATAAGAAATGATCCAAGGGCTAATAACACACGCGTCTATTGTCTCAGTAAAGAAACACACTTCTAACCAATCAGAGGGCAACAGGTGTTGGCCAGTTAAGGGATATAAAACGCGCGTCTAAACTAATTACAAAGTATACCCTGAAGTCTCTGCCGCTTTTGGATTCTACCCAAGGTAACATTAGGCCATAATACACAACAAATAATATTAAGAGATTGATCCCAAAACTTTTAAATCAAGTTTTAATTATTAAAACATGGTTTAAAAACTCCCAAATAATTATTAAAAATCAAACTGAGGGATTTAAACACACTCAACACATGTACACACATTATAATGCAATATGACATGCATGAATTGAATTCTAAGTGTGTGAGTGTTGGCAATAGTCTCTTGATCACTATAAGAGGAGAGATGAATAGGCATAGAAATTTCTGAGGTTCTTTGTTTTCTAGGATGGACACAATTTTATCACAATTTCCAAACTAGATGAGCACTTATACAATATAGACTCAAGTGAGTCAAAAGTATAAGGGCTTCAAAGATGTTCCACGAGATGTGAGATATTGAGTGTTTGGTTTTCGGGTTGAGTGAGACATAGTGAAGTTGTCTCCAATTGCACCACTCTTAGAGAGAAAAAGTTGTTCCGAGGTTACCAACCAGAATGTTGTGATAAATTGATGATTCCAGGGACGGAATGGATACATAGACTAATAAAGTTCATTATTGGATTATCAAAATCGAAGAAGGTCAAGTTTTTTTCTTTGGGTTATGAAGTGAATTGACCAGGAATGATATAATTGTTAACTATCTGGGGTGTGTTATACTACAGGGCAGTATGCCCAGCATGTTACTAAAGAGAAGAAATGAACTGTAAAAAGGTTCCACCCAATATTAGTGTGAATCAGAACGAGACCCTTGACTCCCACCTTTGATAGGGAGTTTCAGGAGGCGATGGATATGGATTTTCATATTGGCCTAGATGTTTCAACCGTAAGCCGATGGATAGTCGGGAGTGGTGACGTAGAATGTGGTTGATTGCAAGAATGCCTATTTTGGATTTTTGGAGTAATTTTGAATGTTAACTTCAACTGATAGAGCTGCATGTGATGACTCGTAGTAGGATATTATTTACGAGACAAATTCTGAGGCTTCATAGGAAGAAATTTTTTTGCCCACCCTTGGATAGTTGAGAACAGGGAAAAATAAGTTTCTCGGAGCTGGGGTGACTCATGGTCCGTCGAAAAAGATTGAATTAATCCACATCATTTTTCGTATAGTTCAGGAACATAGTGAAAATATGTTGACGTGAACCAAGTTTTGAGGCCTAACATGAGTGGTCAGTGGTCGCTGAGGGTGTCTCCTATAAAGAAAGATGATGTGGTTTGGTAATAAGGAAAATTGGCACCCATATAATAGGGGCCTTTTCTAAAATAGAGATGATAGAGGCAGTGGAGTATATGCTAATCTTTTGAGACATTGTTATCTAACTCACGATAGTTTTGCCTGTCATTGTATAAATGACACCTTATGCATAAGGAAATATGTCGATATGTAAGGGTTCGAATGGACTTGTCGCTAATAGTGGGTTGTAGTGAGTAGACCTTCAGTCAAAACGGTACCATTGGTATTTATATAGTGGAAATACCAAAAGATTATTGCCAGTAAATTTTGGATAGATTTGGATGCAGTTGTGTGCAAGAATCCGAGGTGGTAATACTGGGCGTATCGAAATTTTGAGGACAAAATTCCATTGTAGGAGGAAGAATGTAACTCCCCATATTTCTGAATATTTATAATTTAATTAGTTCGGGTATTTTTTTTTTTCAAATTACACGTGTGCCATAATTTAATTAAATTAATTATTATGTGCTAACAAATTATTATATGGTTATTTAAAATATTAATCGGGAGAGATAATGATTAATATTTATGCAATATAATTACTAAGTGAATAGTAAATGATTATTTTACATCATAGCGAGCGATAGTGACGTGACAATATTATATCTCACCCAGGAGTCTAGTGTAGACTATATGAGGTGGAGATAAGAAGTTATTATAGGGTGACTCAGATAGTGATTTCGAGGTCACGGTTGGTTTCGTAAGGGTCGAGATAGTCAAAATAGTGTACCGAGGGTAGTAATTAGATCCCGGGGCCTTTTTAAACATAACCGAGCTCACACAAGAGTGTTCGGGTCACTTGGGCTTGGCCCGTTAGCCTAATTTAAGGAATAAGGATTATAAAACTAAGGTTAGGTAATTGGGCAGCAACATTACAAACCTAAAACCCTAAAAATCAAATGAGAAAAGAGGGGAGGGTATTAGAGAGGAAGAAAAGAGAGTTTGGAGGTGCAAAGTCTTGATTCAACCTCAATTGTTGCCGGATTCGTGATTGGAATCAAGGGAGGAGCACGTTCATCACATTAGAAATGAAATCAGACCTATAAATTAAAGACAAGTGATCATCTTGCATGTTTTTTATTTAGTTATAATGCCCAGTTTTTTTATTAATAATGTCTTGCAATTTAATATAAAAATCATCAAATTTTTCATCATATTTCATATACATGAAATCATAAAGTCTAACTACAATTTGTGATCTCGCCCTTTTAACCCTAGAATCTCCTTTATGAGTTGTTATTAAAATGTCCCAAGCCTCTTTAGATGTGGTGTGGGTTAAAATTATTTTAAATTCAGTTGAACCCATCGCTTGGAAAATAATATTTCTGCCTTTATTGTTATATTGTGAGTTTAACGTTTCCTCTTTTGTCCATTCAGAGAGGGGTTATATAAAAAAGATTTAAGCATAGCCATCACTAGGTTTTGTAAGGACAGAAAAACAAGTTTCAATCATTTCCTATACCTTATCTCCCTATTGTTGAAGGTGGGCAACTATTTTTACTTTTTTGTAAGCAAAGTTGTCCCCGTCAAACGTGGGAGGACGTACATAACTACCATTTTGATCTCCCAAATAAAAAATAGATTTTAAAAAGAGTTCAAGATCCTTGTTGAATAAAAACCTTTAAAAAAGTGAATCCTTAATCTCTGATACCACTTGTAATAACCTAACATACTAAAGTGTCTAAAGATATAAAAACCTATGGTAGTTTATAAATTTAAGCACTCACATACACAAGTAAGAAAAAATGGTGATGCTTGATGTAAATACCATTTGAGAATGAGATGAGAAAAAGTGGAAAGAACATATTATATGTTCTCGAGGAAACCAACAAGTGAAAAACCCTTTGTCCTTTAGTACTCGAAAAATACACACACCCAAGTCCACTAATACCAATGTTTAAGTATAGACTACAACAATACAAGTGTAAATGAAACATTTATTTCAATACAATAAGTACACCAAGACAAGAACTAATCAATCGCACAACAACTGAATCTACTAAACAACCAAGGTGGTGACACTTTGGAACACACACACAACTACACACCCAAAACAAGGATATCAGTGAAGTTGCACACGACACAAACAAATTATAATAAGAAAAGTTTGATTTAATCAAAACTCAAAAAGATTATAAATTACTAAGAGATGAAACAAATACAAGGTTATCTTTTACTAAAAAATATTTTTAATAGTAAAGATTAAACCTAACATAAAATCAGTTATGTGTAAATATGCACACAAATAAAACAGGGCGAATTAAATCCCCTAAAGTTTGTTTTACACAACTGAATAAAAAAATATACTTAAACCAATTTTAAGATGGAATTAATTTAGACAGGAATTAGGTCACAAATGCCAAGTCTAATTGAATTAAACAAATAGTGTATGTGATGAGATCAAAACATAAAATCTAAGATCTATTTTTTAAAAATAATTGAAGTTAAAAAAAAATTCTACCAATAACACAAACAAATGCTTAAAAAAAAGATTCCGAACAGGATATCACAGAAAGTGAGATATGTTAACAAAGACCACGAACAGGATATCACAGATCTATAGGCTACAAAAAAATGTTCGAAAATGTTAAAAATTACAGGAACCAAAGAACTAAGTCTAGACAAATTTTGTTTGGGGTCTGAGATTAAGACGTAGATATTATCACATGCAGGGATCAAATCTTACATAAAATAAGTTAAAAAAATAGATCTAAAAAATTTGAGTTGGTATTTGAAACGTAAAAAAATCAGTTTAAGTAAAAACAACCCTTATTATTTTAGATCTAACAAACTTTGTTCTAGATTTAAAATAATAATGTCAATATGTATATGATTAAACGAAGAAGAAGAGAGAGTATGTTACCCACTAGAGCCAAAAAAAAAAAATTCAAGGCAAAACTAGTTAAATAATAATTCGGGCCAACAAGCTTTAAACACGATCAGTACTAATCACCCACTTCTCAAATAAGAAAATCCAAAGTTTGGAATTAACCTTAGATACACAACCTCAATCAGAAGGGATAAACTAGGACCCTCAAAACTCAAAACCACACACAATTAGTGGTGGAGCCAGGATTTTAGATCAGGACGGGCTAAGAAGCAAATTACATAATATTTGAATGAAACAAATGCAAATACTAAAACTTATACACAATATAATACCAAAAGTATAGATTCAACATATGCAAAAGAGAGTTTTTCTCTATATTTAGTCACACGTGACACAAAAAATACATCATATGAGCTAATGGAGTTGAACCCTACGATCCTTTCGTGAATCAAAATCATCTATTAGCAAATCCAAATCAATGTCTTCAGCAGGCTCTCTTTCAATTGTGAGTATCATGAAATCTTCTAGGTAATCATCACCTATCTCGTTACGAAGAGTTATTTTTATAAGTTTCATAGCTGAAAAGGCATGTTCTGTTGATGTTGTGGATACTGGAAGAGTCAATACAAGATTAATTAATCTATCAATTAATGAATAGATATCCATTTTTCTTTTTTTAGCTAATGTTCTACACAATTCAGAGATTCTAGACAAATTTTTAAAACTAGGAATATTTGGAATATCATGCTCATAGTGTTGCAACTGATGCTTCAATGTGAATACATCATCTTTGGAAAAATCATGAGGATAAAATGATTCTGCAAGCTTGCATATATCATCAATTTTAAATGACTTATAAGCATCGCGAGGATCCAAAGGAGTGCTAAGAGTAAGAATTTCCATTGCCCCCTCGATAAATCTACAATTTAACTCCATTATTTGAAAGTCGATTGCAGCATTGAAAGTATCAATTTGGTAATGATGATGAATTGTTATATTATCGCGTTGCTAACAAGAATGCCGAGCGTCCACTTTATAAGAAGCGTCCATATTTGGGATCTCAATGCCATGTCTTTCGCAAAACGACCGCACTTTTTCAGAGAAGGAATTCCAACGAGTTTCCCTTAACTTTTGAAGAAGCTTTTTTGTTGTTGAAACAAGTTGCATAACATTCACAATGTCTTGAGACTTTTGCTAAAGTGCTTGACAAAGTATATCACTGATCCCCATGATCTCATTCAATAATTGTAAAATAAATACAGATTCAAAAGTGGTCATCGCATCATAAGAACCTTTAGCCTCAGAGCGTATAAGATAAGTAGGCCCACCATTTAACTAAAGATTTTCAACAATTTCACAAGATGGGCTAAAAAAATCAATCAAACTATGAACAGAACTCAAACGAGATCTCCAACGAGTGGCTACCGCACGATGTACTGTCTTCCTTTGATTAACGCCTCTTCCCATTTGAAGTTCACCAAGTGCCACCTTATTTGCAACTTCGGCAGCTTGTCTAGACTTAAATTCACTTTGACGTTTTGGAGAAGCACCAACAATATTCACAATAACATTCAACTTTGAGAAGAACAACCATATATATTACCCATCTCTCGATGCCGAAACTAATGCAAGTTGTAACTAGTGGGCAAAGCAATGCACGTAATAAGCATATGGACACTCCTTAAGAAAGAGTGATTGCAATCCCTTCCAAGCTCCCCGCATATTACTAGCTCCATCATACCCTTGACCCCGCATTTTATCAATATGAATATTATAATCTGAAAGTTACCCAATAATTTATTTTTTGAGTGTCAAAGAAGTGGTGTCTTCTACACTCACAATACCAAAAAATCGTTCACGTACCACCCCTCCCTCATCAGTAAATATTATGACAGTGGCCATTTGCTTTTTAACAGAGACATCTTGTGCTTCGTCGACCAATATGTAATAAATCCCATCACCAATTTCTTTACGGATCTTACTTATCTCATTATCACCAAGAACATTCAAGATTTCTTTTTGAATCATTGGAGAGATATACTTTGCATTTCCTGGAGCATTTTTTAAGACAACCTCAGCAACTTTCTCATCATGATTCGTTGTGTGTTTTATCAATTCAATGAAATTTCCAGCATTTTGTGCGTCGGGAGTTTCAACATAAGCTTTAAATGCACATGCTTGAAATGCAAGAAAACGTGCACATTCAACTGATGTATTTAAATGCAATCGATTATTTTCAACAACTTCTTAGACTGTGAATTCAAAACTCTTGGAATGTGTTGAAAAGGATTCATTAAATCTTCAGCTGACTGGACAACACTCATATGGACTGGAGGAGTACAACCCATGTGTTTCAAAAAAGAACATTTGGGGCCACCAATCCTTTTCCAACTTTGGAACCCTTCAACAGTATATGTCGAACGGGTGGGTGGATTAGTTTCAAACAAGAAACAATAAAAACAATATGCTTTATTTTTTCAATAGAATACTCAAGCCAAGGGTATCTTTGAAACCAACCACTTTGAAAGTGATGAATTTGTTTTTCGTCTTGAATGGGTGGATATTCTTGAAGTATGGGTTGATAAGGTCCCATTTTTATGTATTTCTTTCGAATCTCATCTCGGTCATCAACGAAGTGTTTCAATATTTGTAGACATAACCCAAGATCTCGAGTGAGAGTGTTGTCTCCTTCAATGGTTCAACCCTTTGAATTTTAGGAGGTGGCTCAGGGGATATTAAACGAGTATTATCCGTCAATATAGGCGCATTTGAATCGTTTGTTGGTTTGAAAAATGATAACAAAGTTTTTCTTGATATTAGAACCTAAAATGAAAAAAGAATTAAAATTCCTAATTTCAACAATAAATGGAAATAAATATGGAGCAATAATAATCCTAATTACAACAATAAAAAGGCCCAAAATTAATAAGAAGCCCTAATTTCAATATTTAAAATTACACTGATAAAATGCCTAAAAAATATTGATATTATGTTTTCAATAATAAATAAATATTGATGCTATGTGAGAAATAATGAAACATTTGGAGATAACTCATATTATCAGATAAGATTTGAAGTTTCTTAACTTAAAGTATAAAAAAATACCAACTGATGAGCAGCGCAGAAAACAGTTGAGAGAAGATGTGGTAGGTAAGGGCGATGGTGGGAGGCGGTGAGAGAAGGTGAGCAGGGCGGCCGGTTGCTGCTGCGTGTGGCCAGCTAGATAGAGACGGTCTGAGAGGAGGTGAGTAGGTCTCGTCTGATACTAGGTCTCTCATCTCGTCTCTTGTTTTTTGGACGAAAACTGAAAGGGTTAGTAGGTGGGTATGTTTTGCTGCTAGCGTGCTGCGTGTTTTGTTTAAGGTTTTGGATATTTACAATTTTCCCCTCAATTTAAAATGTTAGTAAAATATTACGTTAGACTTTAAAAATAAGGGGAGGGCTGAACTGTAATTACCAAAAAAATCATCAATGTTTTTTTTCCTACTTTCCGAGATGGGCTGGCGTCCCCCCCAGCCCTCTTATGGCTCCTCCTTTACAGACAACAAACACACAATCTAACGTATATATGAATGAGTATGTATATGAAGGTGTTTAGTGGAAAGTATGTCAAACTCATGGAATTATAAAAAGAAAAGGAGAGAAGAAATTTTGGCAGTGTTTCTTCAGATTTTGCAAATATAAGCCTTAATTTTTCAAATACATGTAATACCCCATGATTTTAATGACTTTTAAAATTGGTTATATTTTAAATTAATGGATTAATTGGATTTTATTATAAATTAATTCATTTGGGTTTTATCCAAATTGTGGATATAAAAAATGTATGATTCTGAATATTACTTAAAGATATTTAGGTAATATATGAATGTGATGCTATTGATATGACTGTGTGATATTAAATCAGTAATTTGAATTTTTAGTTGGGCGCGGTATGGGACGTGTTGGGACTAATTTGTTAAATTAAAAAGGGAGTTTATTTTCTATCGACCTTATAGTCATTTCGACTGCGTCGTTGCGTCCGAAAGGTTTGAAATAGTCAGAAAAGTCTATTTGGTTGTTAAATTTGGGTCTCAGGTCATTTGAAAATGAATAGACAACCCAAAAGGGCATTTTAGTCATTTTTATAGGGGGATGAATAGTGATTTCGGATTTTGTCCTATTATAAGTATTTGGAGATTAAGTGTACGTGGGTTATTCATCTCTTCTACACAAAATAGAGAAGTCATCTTCTTAGAGAGAGTGAAAGATTGCTTGGAAAGAGAAAAGCTTACTTGGGAAGGAGAAGAGAAAAGACAAAAGGTCACCACCACCAACCACCACCGGAAGTTGGCCGGAGAAGGGAGAACCACCTGTGATATACTACACCAAAGGATCAGACGTTCATTAGAGGCAAGTGTTTGATAATCGCAATCTAAGTTTGTATATTGTCCATGTTAGAATAGTTATAAAAAGAGATGATTTTTCATATTTGGAACAAATAATGGAGTTTTTAAATGGATTTCTGGAAACTGAAAATATATAGGAATCAAACTCATGTTGTAGGTAGTTAGTAATCCACGAAATAATCATAAATCTATTGAAGAAATTCTGAAAACCATTGATGTGTTCTTGAAGATATTATGTTGATAATTTTCTGGAAAAAGAGGATATAAACATGCTTTTAATTCAATCTCTTGATGATTCTAGTATGTTTAGATGATTAGAATCATTTATATATGTTGATATATCATGTAGTAAGGATTATAAGTCATTTGGGTTGTTGATATGAAGTTTTTAATGATAAAAAATGGTTCAACCCGTAGTAGAAGAAATGCAGAAAAACTGGACTGTTACTTGGGCGATCGATCGATCGACCCCCTGCCTTCAATCGGCTGACCTCCCCAGAATTGTTAAAGATGCACCTTTTTAATGTTGGTTCTTATCCCAAACCTTTTGTAGATCTTTGGTGATTATTAATTGAATATTATGGGACTTAGAGAAAATTTGAATTAAAGAAGTAAAGTGATAATATTTTAATACGTAAGTTTTGAGAGGTATATGCTACGTATGGGAACTATCTTAGGGTAATGTGGGTACCTTGTTGATATTGTATTATAGGAATGATAATGCCTATTTGATTGATTAATGATTATGTGTATGACATACCTAGCTTACTTGCTATCGACAAGAGGTTTCCGCGTGAGGGCAGTCATATCCTGATGAATCCATGGGATCTTTGATTTGTCACTCAAGAACATAGGTCTATGAAAGACTTATCGTGGAGTTGATAAGTCCGCTGACTGTGGGTACGTAGGTATGTGCGTGAACCATGGATACGAGAACTATGTTCGCCTCTAATTTGTATGTTGACGTTTGTGGTTCGGGAAATTCTTACCAAACCTTTTGTCCCCTATTTGGCGACCAACGATATTTGGACATGATAGCATAGTAAGCATGCACCGCAGCTGTGACTCGGGGTGCCGTATTATATATGTATATATATATATATATATATATATATATATATATATAATGAATTAAATGAATGAATGGATATATTATGGTTAAATCATCTACTGTGTGATAATTGTAGATAATGGTGAATTGAGAAAAATAATTGAATTAAGTTAATGAACATTTATTGAAAAGCTTAATTCATAATAATGAGAAACGATTCATATTAATGAGAAAAGTATATGAATGATTATAAGACGTATGGTATAGGACATACGGGGTTATGATACGTGATGGAATCATATTATGGGAACTAGTGAGGATGAACCATTAACTAGGAGGTTAATAGGAAGCGTTAAGTGTGCACTCTAGATGAGAGGTGAGAATAGCAAGTGAGAGTTGGATACTAACATGTAGATAATAAATGCTTTATTACACTTGTTAAATACTTGCTGTTTTAAAAATCATTTTTACAATCGGGCTCTGACCCGTTTCCTTACATATTTTCTTTTCTATTTCACCTTCTATATCAGGTGTCCAGCAGCAGGGACGCCAACCTTAGTTGATTATGACGAGCTATGGAGATATGGAGTATTTCTTAGACGCTTATATTCTTTTGATTCACAGTATTCTCTTAGTTAGGGCATGTCGTCCAAAGGAACTTAATTATTTCTTTTCTATCTGTGTCATATACTCTTGTATTTGTGTCGTTTTAATACATTTACTATTGTAGGGATTAATATATTGGATTATTATGTGGGAATGTTTATTCCAATTGCATTTAAATTCTTTTGAGATATCTGTTCGGTTATCAATGTTGTAGAATAATATGTGTTGTGTTATTCGTAAACTAAAAATGGATTTTGTTGAATTAAAATTTGGAAAGTTTTTAACACCATCTTAATTGGGTATTGGGTGATTTGTAAATGTCTTTGATAGTGATGATAAGAATGAGCCAACTGTATATTTTGTTTTAATTTGGTATGGGACTGGCCACCCGGTATTTAATTAGGCGGGGTGTTATAGGTGGTATCAGAGCATCAGGTTCTAGTGTCCTTTAGGATCTGTACGGCTTATTGTGTTTTTAACTTAGCGTTCTTTGATGTAGAGCCCTATGAGTAGGATTATTGCTTTTCTTTTTACGCCTACGATCTTCAGCTATTTTGTTACATCAAATACTGGTAGTGTACTCTCGTTTCAGATGCCTCCTCGACGTGCACCTCAGCCCACCCCAGCTCAGGGTACAATGACTGCGGCCGAAGTTGCTGTAATTGTCGCTCAGGCAGTCAATGCAGCTTTAGCTGATGTTCAGTAGGCTCCAGCACAGGCACCATTTGTGCCACCCGCGTAAGGGCAAGTGTTTCCTACTGCATGGGAACGAGCGAGGGATGCTTTTCAAAAGGCACACCCACCCGAGTTTCAGGTAGGATCAGATGTTGTGACTGCTAGCCAATGGAAGAAAGATATCCAAAGGCACTTGAGAATTCTCGAATGCACTGAGGTTCAATGTCAAATACTAGCCACATTCAAGCTAGTAGGGGCAGCTTTGCAATGGTGGGAAGCTACGACCACTATAGAGGAGAGAGACACAATAACTATCCAAGACTTTTGGATACGGTTTGATGGGAAGTACTTTCCTTTCGCCATCCAAACAGAGATGAGGCGAAAACTCCTTGATTTAAAGTAGGGAGAGAAGACGGTGGTGGAATACGAGGAAGAATTTACGCGATTAACTAATTTGGTACCAGCAGAGGTACCCACTGAGGAGAGGAGAATTCTAATGTTCACTAATGGGTTGAACTATAAGATTCGCCAGCATTTATTGGGGAATATTTCATTACGTACTTATGCAGATGTTCTTAATGCTGCAATGCTTCACTGCCAGGATAAACGCTTTCATACTCAGGGTGTCAAGCGGGGGTTTGGGTCAAGCCTGCAAGGCAAGACTACTGGGGGCAGTTCTAGTGGGACTCAGCCAGGACAGAGTCATCAGCGTCAGGGTGAGCAGGGTTCCCAGACATGGGATTATGCTAAGCGTTTACGATCTGGAGATTCTCGATTTGATGATAGAGTTAATGGTCAAGGACATCAGGGCCATCAGGGCCAAAGATAGGCTCATCAGGGCCAAGGGAGAGGAGGTAATGGCCAGCAGGGTCGGGGTCAACAGGGGCAAAGTGGTAAAAAGTTTGCAGGAAAATGTTTCATGTGCGGCAAGTATGTCCATAAATGACAAGATTATCCTGATAAAGACAAATTCCCTCAGCAACAAAATGCTTGACAGGAGCCACAGACACTAGTGTTTCCACCAGCTGCTCTTCCAGCTCCAGCTCCGGTGCTAGCACTACCTCCCATTCCCGCAGTACCCGCACAGCCGGGTCAGTACGGGCGTGTATATAACGTCCATCAAGCAGCGAATCAACAACCATCACCCGCGAATGAGGGTATGTTTTCTATCTAAGGAGTTATGAGGCTAATATTGATTTTTGTAGCGAGTAATATTGTGTGGGCAAAAGGGTTGCTAAACTTAGCCATAACACTGTTATTTACATAGACTCATCGAGGGGTGTGGGACACCTATATTTTACATGTCATCACGAGGGTTTGATTTTTATGCGATTACTTACTTTGGGTATGTTCGAACATGATGTGACTATCGGCATGTATTTACTTGTGGTATATGAGAGCATATGTACTACTACTAGCCAGCATCTTATCTTTAATAAGAGAGTAGATGAGTAGAATTTTTAATTACGATCGATAAAACCTGTAAAAAGGTTATATACTATTGATTAAGGACCTGAGGAGTTTCGATGACCGACTACTTTAGGTAGTAGTGTATCGGGGGGGTTCCTTGTTTGGATTTCGCTTGGGAGACACCCCACGCATGAAACTAATAATCGTTGGGAGTCGAAATAAGTTAGGTCTTTAGGATATGAGTTTATAACCTTTGCGATAAATATTATAATGAAAGTTATACGATAGGGTGTATGGGTGCCCTGGATGGTTGGATTGTAGTAGTTTTCTTAATTGTGAAAAAGTAAGCAGTTGTGACTTCAGGATTTATTAGTTTAAATACGTGAGGATCATTTTTCCAAAGTTTGTCACGAGGACGGTATAGGGAAGATTGGATTAATTTTAAATTTGATTCTGTTGGAACTATATGGTGAGACTTAGTGTAACATCGATGGGGATTTTCGTTAATGTACTGTATGGCCGATACTACTTAGATTTCTTACTATGTGATATTTATACTCGGAGTTGACCTTACCAGTATGATTTATCCTTCCGAATTTCGGGACGAAATTCTATTATAAGGGGGGAAGTATGTAATACCCCGTGATTTTAATGACTTTTAAAATTGGTTATATTTTAAATTAATGGATTAATTGGATTTTATTAAAAATTAATTCATTTAGGTTTTATCCAAATTGTGGATATAAAAAATGTATGATTCTGAATATTACTTAAAGATATTTAGGTAATATATGAATGTGATGCTATTGATATGGCTGTGTGATATTAAATCAGTAATTTGAATTTTTAGTCGGACGTGGTATGGGCCGTGTCGGGACTAATTTGTTAAATTAAAAAGGGAGTTTATTTTATATCGACCTTATAGTCATTTGACTGCATCGTTGCGTCCGGAAGGCTTCAAATAGTCAGAAAATCTATTTGGATGTTGGATTTGGGTCTCGGGTCATTTGGAAATGAATAGACAACCCAAATGGGCATTTTAGTCATTTTTATAAGGGGATGAATAGTGATTTTGGATTTTGTCCTATTATAAGTATTTAGAGATTAAGTGTACATGGGTTATTCATCTCTTCTACACAAAATAGAGAATTCATCTTCTTAGAGAGAGTGAAAGGTTGCTTGGGAAGAGAAAACCTTACTTGGGAAGGAGAAGAGCAAAGAGAAAAAGGTCACCACCACCGGAAGTTGGCCGGAGAAGGGAGAACTTCCTGTGATATACTACACCAAAGGATCACACCTTCATTAGAGGCAAGTGTTTCATAATGGCAATCTAAGTTTGTATATTCTCCATGTTATAATAGTCATAAAAAGAGATGATTTTATATGTTTGGAACAAATAATGGAGTTTTTAAATGGATTTCTGGAAACTGAAAATATATAGGAATCAAACTCATGTTGTAGGTAGTTAGTAATCCACGAAATAATCATAAATCTGTTGAAGAAATTCTGAAAACCATTGATGTGTTCTTGAAGATATTATGTTGATAATTTTCTGAAAAAAGAGGATATAAACATGCTTTTAATTCAATCTCTTGATGATTCTAGGATGTTTAGATGATTAGAATCATTTATATATGTTGATATATCATGTAGTAAGGATTATAAGTCATTTGGGTTGTTAATATGAAGTTTTTAATGATAAAAAATGGTTAAACCCGTAGTAGAAGGAATGCAGAAAAACTGGACTGTTACTTGGGCGATCGATCGATCGACCCCCTGCCTTCGATCAGCCGACCTCCCCAGAATTGTTAAAGATGCTCATTTTTAATGTTGGTTCTTATCCCAAAACTTTTGTAGATCTTTGGTGATTATTAATTGAATATTATGGGACTTAGAGAAGATCAGTAAGCCCTAGTTAAGATTTGAATTAATTTGATTGGGATTTAATCGATTATAATAATGATAATCAAATTGAAAGGAATTTCGGTTGCTAGATTTATTTGTTGGATTCTAATTGGTATGCATGAGGATTAAAGATATGACCAGTAAGGGTGATTGAATATAACACCTGGGTATCCTTAAGTTTACAAGAGGGTTTAATCCTAAGTGAAAGAAGATGTGGTTATAAGAGATTTGAAACTATCGGTTTTTTACCTACTTAAAGTGGAGGTTAATTCGTAGTAATTCGGGAGATATGACGATATGGACCAGTAGGGTATTAGTGACTTCATATTGAATATATGTTGAGAAAAAACCTATTTGAACCTTGAGTAATGATTGAGGCTCGGGGATAATTGAATTAAAGAAGTAAAGTGATAATATTTTAATACGTAAGATTTGAGAGATATAATGCTACGTATGGGAAATATCTTAGGGTAATGTGAGTACCTTGTTGATATTGTATTATAGGAATGATAATGCCTATTTGATTGATTAATGATTATGTGTATGACATACCTAGCTTACTTGCTATCGACGAGAGGTTTGCGCGTGAGGGCAGTCATATCCTGATGAATCCATGGGATCTTTGATTTGTCGCTCAAGAACATAGGTCTATGAAAGACTTATCGTGGAGTTGATAAGTCCCCTGACTGTGGGTACGTAGGTATGTGCGTGAACCATAAATACGAGAACTATGTTCGCCTCCAATTTGTATGTTGACGTTTGTGGTTCGGGAAATTATTACCGAACCTTTTGTCCCCTATTTGGCGACCAACGATATTTGGACATGATAGCATAGTAAGCATGCACCGCAACTGTGACTCGGGGTGCCGTATTATATATGTGTATATATATATATATATAATGAATTAAATGAATGAATGGATATATTATGGTTAAATCATCTACTGTGTGATAATTGTAGATAACGGTGAATTGAGAAAAAGAATTGAATTAAGTTAATGAATATTTATTGAAAAGCTTAATTCAAATTAATGAGAAACGATTCATATTAATGAGAAAAGTATATGAATGATTATAAGACGTATGGTTTGGGACATACGGGGTTATGATACGGGATGGAATCATATTATGGGAACTAGTGAGGATGAACCATTAACTAGGAGGTTAATAGGAAGCGTTAAGTGTGCACTCTAGATGAGAGGTGAGAATAGCAAGTGAGAGTTGGATACTAACATGTACATAATAAATGCTTTATTCCACTTATTAAATACATGTTGTTTTATAAATAATTTTTAAAATCGGGCTCCGAACCGTTTCCTTGCATATTTTCCTTTCTATTGTACCTTCTATAACAGGTGTCCAGTAGCAGGGACGCCAACCTTAGTTGATTATGACGAGCTATGGAGCTATGGGGTATTGCATAGACACTTATCTTCTTTTGATTCATAGTATTCTCTTAGTGGAACTTAATTATCTCTTTTCTATCTATGTCATATACTCTTGTATTTTTGTAGTTTTAATACATTTACTATTGTAGGGATTACTGTATTGGATTATTATGTGGGAATGTTTATTCCAATTGCATTTAAATTCTATTGAGGTATCTATTCGGTTATCAATGTTGTAGAATAATATGTGTTGTGTTATTCGTAAACTAAAAATGGATTTTGTTGAATTAAAATTTGGAAAATTTTTAACACCAGCTTAATTAGGTATTGGGTGATTTGTAAATGTTTTCGACAGTGATGCTAAGAATGAGCCAATTGCATATTCTGTTTTAATTTAGTATGGGACTAGCCACCCGGTATTTAATTAGGGGGTGTTACAATACACAATGATTCTTATATATAGCAAGCGAAGGAAGGATTTAGGCACAACAAGGTTTGATATGATAATGCCAACAACCAAAAGGGTATAAATGTATACAACCAAGCACTGCAGAGGTCAGAAAAGGAATGGAAAAAGTAAGGACACATGCGTAAATATCCTTATAAATAGTAGGGGCGTAGAGGTAAAACCAATGGGGACACAACGGTCTAGAAACCAGATGACCAGTCAGCCCACACGAGCACTCAACGCATGCAAGGGACTACCCAAACCAATTGGTTGTTTGACAACCACAAGGATTGAGAGAAGACCAATAAAAGTGCTGTCGTTTAATGTTGTATTAAAAATGTTAATTAAACAAAAAATTGTTCAATCAAAAGTATAATTTTAGCACTTATTTAAAAAAATATATATATAAAATCGAAAAAAATTAATAAAATGCTAGAAAGATTATAAACTCAACAAATTATGATATAAAAATTATGTAAGAGAAAAATACAAGTGAATTGTATTTTAACAAAAATAATTTAAATATTAACACATTAAACTTAATTTGTTTAAAACAAGGTTTAAAAGGTATTTAAAAATATTCTTAACCAAAAATAAAATGAAGAACTATAAAGGGATGCAAAAAAAATAATTTTTCTCAAAATTGAGCCAATAAAAATGAGATTTTTTCAAACCCTTTCCAAGAAACCTCTAGTGAAAGCCGAGCGTATAGGGTTTTTGCCAATAACCTTGCGCACGGGCCCATTTTGAGGTTGTTCGCATGCCTCCTTGTCCAAAACTCCCCACATATATCAGTGCGCACGGGGCTAATTTATAGTCATGCGCATAACACTATGAAAAGTCATGCCCATTGGTGTAGGATTGCTACTTTCGATTGTGCAAACATGCATTGGAGTGGGGTTTCGTTCATTGTAAAGAGGGCATTCATTGTTTGGCACTGACTTTGCCTTGATATATGTTTGGTGACCCCTTTAACAAGATATTTCTTGGGATATCGGATCATTGGGGACATTTCCTAGGTGTTGGAAATCGTTTGAACGACTTTTGGTGTCTTTTATATGATGTTTCCATTGTGCACTGGAAACGGTTGATCGATGTGTTGTGTCGGTTGACCAATGATCGGGAAGCTTCTGGCGACCCATTATATAGGATATTTTGAAGCACCTCGAATAATTGTGGACTTGCCTAGGTGTTGGGAATCATTTTAACTAATTTTTGCATCGTTTGGACAACGTTTCCATTGTACACTGGAAATGGGCGACCGACATACCGTGTTGGTCGGTCGATTATCGGGCCACTTTTGACGACCCATGTATTGAGAATTTCTTGGGACCTAGGATTGTTGTGGACTTTCCTAGGTATTGGGTATCAAGTGAATGAATTTTGAATTCGTTTGGACAATATTTCCATTATGCATTGGAAATGGTAGACTGATGTGCCACGTCGGTCGATCGACGGTCATGAAGCTTTTGGCGATGCATTTTTCAGGACTTTTTTGGGTCATCAGGGCTTAGTGGACTTAATTTGGGGGTGTTGGCTACATAGGAAATGGGATGGTAATGTTCGTCGGACATGGTGGAAATTTTGACCCTCTAGTGGTCTGGACTCATCCCCTTATAAGACATTTTAACGAAATTTGCAAAATGGTAGCAGTAGACATCAACTGAAATAATATAAAAACTCGAGTTTTCCCATATGACAAAGTTCACTTTCGTCCCTGGGAAGTAACAATACGTTGCTGGAAAGGTTTAGGGGTGTGCCTTAATATTTGGAAAATTTTGGAAAAAATGCATCGGTCGACCATTTTGCGCATCAATTGACTGACATGCACATGAGGTTCCTTACCGAGTGCTGCCCAGTCACTATGATCGAGTTTTATTATGCACGCGAGGTTCTCTGCCAAGATCATATCGAGTTTTATCTTAAGCGTGAGGTTCCTTCTTGAGCGCTTGAACGAGTTCTCTTATGTGGCATCGGTTGACCGATGGTCGCATCCATTGACCAACATTGCCTTACCGTTGTGTGTCAATCGATCGACTTTACCCTTTTTTTTAATATCATTTGAATGCCATTTCCTTGGTTCTAGGCATTACCTAATGTTCTTGTTGGGTAATTTGGTCATAACCTTACTAAGGTTGCCTATTTTGGGCGTCGGTCGATCGATTTGCCTTCGTGCACTAGAAATGATCGACTGACTTACTAGTCTATTCGGGTATCATTGGGATGACCTTGACTTTTACGGGGAGTCACCTAGATGATATTGCCTTGATTGGAACGATATTGAACTTTTTTGGGCATCGCTTTGAAGAGTTTTCCTTGGTTCTAGGCATCACTTGGCATACTTATTGGGTCACTTGGGTATCACCTTGCCCACATTACCTTCATTCGCTATAATCAATTGGTTGACTTGCGGGGTCATTTGGGTTCGCGTGGCTAACATTTTCATGGTGTTAGGCATTATCTAACCAACTAGATGGGTTGTGTGGGCAGGGTAATTCGGGTTCGCCTGACCGATATTTCCATGGTGTTAGGCATTATCTAACAAACTAGATGGGTTGTGTGGGCATCGCCTGGATGAGATTGCAGATTTTGGGGCGTCACCTGAACAACTTTGGCTTGGTTCTAGGCATCACTTGGACGATATTACATCATTTCCAGGCATCGTTCAAACGACGTTGCCTTGATATTATGAATCACCCGAACGACTTTGTAAGGTCAAAATTTCTAATTGAGTCTATTTGTATGTAACTAACTTAATTCCAGAACAAAACTTGTTTCAGTCATAGATAGATTTTTTATATTGTCACGATTCCCACAAAGTCTATGACGTGTTTATTTTGAAGACATAGCGGCCAAGCTTTAAAGATATATCATGCTGCGTTTATTGGTGCATGTTTCAGGTCTTCATCATGTTTCGATCTCTCTGGTATGAACGCATAATGTTTATGGGACTCGAAAAATATTTTAAGGATGATAGTTTGTTTATAAATGTTTTTGAAATGTTTAAAATGATTTTAAAAGCTTTTATCTTCGTTTATTCTGAGATAAACATTGTTTAGAGTCATGTGAATTCCTTCTTAGAGACTTCAAACGACATGAATAGTTTTTCAAATGACATGTCTCAGTCGATCGAACGACATGGAGATATGGTTAGAACGAGATGCCGAATTAAATTTTTTATTTAAGGCATTTTCTATCAGAATTTTGTAAGTTTGCAGAACCAAAATACAGTTTAGCGCAATGAAATTTTTCTCCATGGGTTTTCCAAGGTTTTCAAAGACAAATAACCATCCTTAGTGTTTAAAAGATCTGAGCTTTCATACACAATTGCTCTAGAGTTCTTGTTTGCACCTTTTGGAGTTTGTTCATTTCTATTGAACTTTGTTCGTTGGATTTTTGCGGTGAAGAAATGGTGAAGGCCATGTTTAGAATCGTAGAAGGTTGCCAAAGATGCATCGATGGACACCGAGGCACTCGTGAATGCGTGTGTTATGGATGAGTATCATGGAAGGATTTCCACGTGAGCACTATGGAGGAGCAGTTAAAGTAAAAAAGAACATCAAGGCTTGTGGGGATCGAGTCATTATGTAAGTTTAGTCGTCTTTGTTTGTAAAAACCGTATCATAGTGATTGTCTCGCTTGGGCCGCTCGAAGTTTTTTCCCTTAGTGGTTTCCTCGTACATCATGCGTTGTGAACTTTCTTTTATTTTACTTTCTTTAATCACCTAGATGCATGTTTAGGATTAAACAAGATAAAATTGGGTTTAAGTAAATTTGGTTCACATACTTAGTGCGTGTTAAAATCGAAAAAAGTTTCAGAAAGAAGCTTGGAAAATAAAATATGAATAGTTGGGCCGTTTGGATGAAAAATAAACGGGTTTGCACAACGAATCGTAAAGTTAAAAAATCGTGTCCTGACGCTATTATTTGTAGAATCATCAAAATACCAGATTTGTGTGCATAAAGTTTGTTTAGTTCATTAAGCTCAATATATTAATTGTCACATATTACTAAAACTAAGTTTGATTACATTTAACAATCAATTAGAGCTTCTTGATCGTTTCGATATGTTCATATTGTGATTCATTTGTTGTAGTTCATAACCATTCATTCCATGTCCATATTTGAGAACATTGATACTATGTTTTCAAGACACTCACATTATTTTTACTTGGTTTATTTTTATGTTTTGAGTCTATTTTACTACTGTTTCTTATTTCCAGTACCTATTTTCATGAAATTTTTTCACTAGGCACAACTTTGCAATTTTTCGTGCTGGAACATAGAAGTTTTTAAAGTCGTTCAAATGACTTACGGACGTCATTCGAACGGCATGTCCAAGTCGTTCGAAGACTGGTTCAAACGATACAAGTTTTGAGGCGGTAATTTTGTCAAGTATGGTCGTTAGTAAGGTCATTTTTAGGGTCGTTAGATAGATGCTTTAAATGATAACTAACTGTTTTAGATCGTTTTTCACCTCATTTAAATGACATTCCTATGTCGTTCAAACGACACGGCATAGTCGTTCGAACGACCCTGTCTGGATTTTTGAGCCTTCTTCTTTTTCAATTTCTACTTCATATATGAGATTATTTCATTATGTTTTGGTACTTCTGGGTTCACTTGGACAATTTACATGAAGTCGATGGTGCTTATTCATGCTTTGATTCTTATACTGCATTATTTTGTTTAGTCACATCTTTGCTTAGATTGTTGATTTCATATTTATGACTATTTTCTAGCTACGATTTGATATCGTCTGATTATTTTTAGGTGGCTTTACATGTTTATCTAGATATGCTTCATTGATTATTTCATTCTAAATATGTTTGTTTTTCTTTTTCACTTATTGTATATTTGAGACAAAAAGGGGGAAAGATGGTATGTGATGTAGGGGGGATTGTTTGAGAGCGCATATATCTTGTTGCATTGCAAATTGATATAATGTTTTTTGACCATTTGTATGTTAATATTTTTGGTATCGTGTTGTCTTGCACAAATTGGTATCATGATCTACCACATGTTTAACAAATGATTTATTTTACATATTGGTATTTTTCATATCATTTGTTCCTCCATACTTCACTGGGTATTTGTTTGTTTCTCGTGTGTAGGCATTCTTCAGCGATTAGAGATTTCGAGACTACATCACATTCAGACGGCTCATGCTCGTCGGACCTGCATATACTAGTCCTTGTCCTATAATTTTTTATTTTGTTTTTTTTGGATGGGATTTAGGTGTCATGTGACTTGACAGCCCGACTTAGGATTTTCACTGTATGGGTTTTGTCCCAGAATAGTTCAAGGGGGAGAATTGTAAGGGCAAAATTTCCAATTGAGTCTATTTTTATGTAATTGACTTAATTTTGAAACAAAACTTGTTTGAGTCATGAAAAGATTTTTTATATTGTCACGATTCCCACAAAGCCGTGTTTATTTTGAAGACGTAGCATCCAAGCTTCAAATATATATATATATCCCGCCGTGTTTATTGGTGCACTATTCGCGTCTTTATCCTGTTCCGATCTATCAGGTATGAACGCATAATGTTTATAGGACTCAACAAATGTTTTAAGGATGATATTTGTTTATAATTTTTTTTGAATGTTTAAAATGATTTTAAAAGATTTTATGTTCATTTATTCTTAGATAAACATTCTTTAGTGTCGTGTGAATTCCTTCCCCGAGTTTAAAGACTTCATACGACATGAACAGTCATTCAAACGACATGTCTCAATCGTTCGAATGATATGGAGATCTCGTTGCCGACTTAAATTTTTATTTAAGGTGTTTTTCTCTAAGAATTTTGTAAGTGTACAGAACCAAAATATAGTTTAGAGCAGTGACGTTTTTCTGTTGAACATTGTTCATCAGAGTTTTGCGGTGAAGAAATGGTTAAAGCTATGTTCTGAATCCTAGACGGTTGCCAAAGATGCATCAGTTGACACTGAGGCACTCGTGGATGCGTGTGCTGTGGACGAGTATTGTGGAAGGATTTATGCATGGGCACTATAGAGGAGTGGTTAAAGTGAATAAGAGCGTCAAGACTTGTGGGGATCGAGTCGTTGTGTAAGTATGTTTGTCGTCCTTTGTAGAACAGTATCATAATGATTGTCTGGCTTGGGCTGTTCGAGGTTTTTTTCCTTAGTAGTTTCCTCGTACATCCTGTGTTGTGAACTTTACTTTATTTTACTTTATTTAGTCACCTAGATGCATATTTAGGATTAAACAAGATAAATTGGGATTAGGTAAATTTGGTTCACATATTTGGTGCATGTTAAAACTGGAAAAAGGTCTTTGAAAAAAAAAATATTTTGTCATCTTAAAGCACACTTTGAAAAAGGGGCCTACAACTTTAGTCACCTGGTTTACATTGACTTGTTTCTAGGCATCACCTAAATGAATTTAACTACCTTTGGGGAGTCACCTTGCCAACATTATCTTGTTTCCAGGCATCACCCAAATGACTTTGCTTATTTTGAGACATCACATGGTCGACATTGCATTATTTATAGGCATCACCTAACCGACTTTTCCTTTATTTTGAGAGTCACCTTTGTGACATTGGCCTCACCCGAACGATTTTGCCTTAGTGCAAGGGAACTCCTTCGCCAAAGTGACTTAATGTTTTTCCATTAACCCACGTGTAAGAGTAATGATAACTAGACTTTAGTGTATATGTCGTTGTTGAAAGCCAAGTTAGTCAAAAACCTCAAATACCTACAAACTATAATAAACTCAAGTGTAGAGGTAAGTAAGGGTATCAATCCACTTTCAAGGGTGTAAGCAAGAGACAAATTCAATTATAATTCACTTTTTATTTTCTCTTTGTGCTTTTTTACTTTTCTACTTTTTTTTTAGCTTTTTCAATATTAAAACAATAGGGTGAGCTGATGATTTAAACTAAACTAAATTAAAGTGTGAGATGAAAAGAACTAACTAGAAATTTACTAAAATGAAAATTAAAGTCTAAACTAAAAATAAGAGATAAGTGAGGTAAATAATTGTGAGAACAATCAAGGAGTGGGATTACACCACAAATTTTAGTTATTCTACTTAATTAATTTAATTATTTGAATTATCCCAAATTAATATCAAAATTACAAATCAACTCTCGTTGCAAGTGTAATTATAATAGTAATCTTTTAGAAAATTAAGTTTAACAGCCCACAACTCTAGAAAAATAGATCTATACTCCTTTTAATTAATCACCCGCTAGGATCGATCAATTAAAATTTATGTAAATCTTAGAAAATAAATTTAGAGTTGAAATTCAAGTTATAATACCCCACTTAAGAAACCCATATCTCTAGTTCGAATCTAAAATGGGTATTATAATTAGAATTTTGATTTTCTCTTGAAAATCATTTACCCTCTCTCGAGGCGTAAATTTAAGAGTGAGGGATTAAAATTAACATTAAAAGGGACTTTTCAAGTAATTAAACTAATTAAAATAATATAATATAAAATAAGGGTTTTACCCCACCCCTTGAAAGGGGATTTAGCCTAACATGGTATCAAACATAATAAATAAATTTTCAATAGGAATTAATATAATAAAAGAGAACAAATCTTCAGAAGTCTCCTTGAAATTGGCAATTTGAACTCTATCCTTGAAATTGAAGCATACAACCCTCCAAGTAAGTGATCAACAAAGATATAAATGAAAAATTTACTCAACTTGAATCTCACACAATTATCACTCACAAATATCTAAAAAAATGAAAATACACTATTTACAATTATTTCTACCTAATTTATTCTAACCTAACTCTCAACAATTCTCTAGAATTTTCTCTCTATTTGATGATTTTTTTTGAATTGGGGTCTTGAGTTTTCTTTTATAGTAGATGGATGGCACACATGGAGCTAAGGGGTATTTTGGGTAGACAAAGGTGCAAGAGGGTGTGTAAGGTATTGAGTGAGGGTTTATTTAGAAATTTAATGGAGGGTGCATGTGGTTTAGGTGTGAGGTCATGTGGATAGTGAGATGAGGGAATAAAATCAAATTTGGGGATGAGAGGTTTGGAGTCATTTTGAGTATTGAGTTAGAAAAGATTAGTTGGGGTTTTTTAAGGGTATATTGGGAAGAGGGGTTTAAAAGAGGTTTAAGTGGCACATGGAGTATTTGTTTGGTGTTGGTTTATTTGTCTTGGAAGATGGAAAAGTCGTGGGTGGCTTTTGGGAGAATTGGATCAAAGGTGGAAATGGGTTCATGGGTAATGGGTTGGACATGGGTGTTCTCGGGTCGCACAGGCTATGGCCACGGTTTGTAGCAGGGGTCGGAGGTGGGTTGATGATGGCGGTGCTGTCAGGCGGGTCAGGACCAGAGAGAGGAGCAGGGGTAGAGGGTTTCGGGGTTAGGTAATGCGACTGTGGGTGCCTCCGTGGGTCGCAGGAGAGAGGTCAGGACAGGTCGGCGGTGTGGGTTGGTGATCCTACGGGTTGGACAGGGGAAGAAAAATGGGTATGGGACAGGAGGGTTCCTATGGGTTTAGCAGTGGGAAGAGAGAGAGAGGGTCGCCGGTGGCGGGTTGAGGGGTTGTTAGTGGAAGTTCGGCGCCGGGGTAGGTATAGGTCGTGATCGGAGGTAAGAGGGGGGGTCAATGTTGTCATGGGGTTTAGAAGGTGGGTGATGGGTATTGGGGGTTTTGGTTATGGATGGATGAGAGGGAGTGGTGGGAGGTTAAAGATGGGTTAGTGGGTGTATTTGGTGTGTGAGGGTGTATAGAATTAATGTGTGGGTGAGGGTGTAGGGGATAGTGTTTGGGTGTAATTGCATAAGTGAGGGTGTATGTGTTTAAATTGGACCCTTAAAAGTAACACTCATAAAATAAAATTAATAAAATAAAAATCTAATAAAATCCTATTCTAAAATAAAACAAGGACTCAAATAAAATTGAAACTAAAAAGAGAAATTAAATAAAAATAAAAATAAAAATAAAATCTAATAAAACTAAAACTAAAATCCTAAAAAGAAAATGTAAAATCAAAATAAACTAAAAATAAATAAATCCTAAAAAATCTAATCCTAATAAAATAAGATAAAATAAAATAAAAACTAAAACTAAAAACTAATAAAATAAAAATCAAAATAAAATTATACTAATAAAATAAAATAAAACCTAGAAAATACTAAATAAATCTAAAATAAATCATAAAAATAAAAATGACTCAAACTAAAAATCTAAAAAATAATAAAAAGGGCACAAACAAACACACACGGGCTTTGGGGTAAGTTTAGGCTAGGCTAGAATTACGGCATAAGGGAATTAACTCCAATTTAACTGCAAATTGCCTGGAAATATAGCTTTTGACACCGCAACTGCAATTAAGCCTGCATATTGAACAATTAAGCGCATAAGACCCAAATTTCCAAGAATTAGCAACTAAAGTACGTCTATTTGGGGTATAAATTGTACAATTTTGGGTGCTTATCAAGTAATATTTATAGATTCTCATAGATGAGGATTATTTTATAGTTTTGGCATATCCCATTACAAATAAGCAACTCAAACCGAACACTACATCTTCAACATGATTCAAAGACATACCGACAAGTTATGGAGGTATAAAATTGTGGCTTTCATGAATTTATATGAATCATATTTTGGGATGATGGCTTTTAAAAATTTAGGCTTTTTATAAAAGTAATTTTAAAATAATTTTTTTGTGGTCTCGTTCAAACGAGATTGAGTCTCATTTGAATGAGCGATGCAATCACATTAGAACCACCGTTGAACGATCTTCAAATGAGATATCTTTGCATTGACATATATTGATCTTTAGAAGCTCATTAAAAGGAAGTTCGAATGAGAATGGCTATCATTAGAACGATCTCAAGTTTGGTTCAAACCAAGCCACTGCTTTCGTTCGAATGAGGTTTATTTTTGTTTGAACGAACCGGTTGCCTTGAAATTCAGTTTTTTTTATTTATAAAAACCTGTTTTATTCAGAAATTTAGAGGGACTTTTTTGAAACGATTTTTTCTTACCTGTTCAAACGTTTTTCCTTTTTGGTTTTCCAAAACAACTTTTATTTTCACAAATCTTTCATCCCCATATGTGATTTATGATATTTATGAAACCCTAGTTTCTAAATACACTTGCAAAAACTCTTGTAAAGTACTACTCTACTGTTGAGTTGTGGAATCGAGGTTTCACTACTAAGACGAAGAAGGCTAATATGTGGATATCGAGAGAAGACGTCTTTCTATGGGTGACACTGGAATGGGCCGTTTCTGTAGAAGGAATTGAAGACTTTGCGCATTATACTTAGTCGTTTTATGTAGTCTATAAGTTGGATGTGTCTGTCGATTACTCTATAGTGTTGAATATAGGTTTTTCCCTTTTTAAGGAGTTTTACTTATTTTCTTTGCATGCGTATTTTGACTGTGTGTGATTGATTGGAATTAATTTGTAATATTTCATCACATGAACACTTAATTGCTAATCAAGATAAAAATCGATTAAAATTGGAATTTGTTTGTGAGGAACCTAGTATACGAATCAATCCATAGAATATCACATTCTCATATTAGTATCTGAGCCGATTACACTAAAATATTATGTGATCCTTTATACAAATTTTTTTTATAATCAATTTTTTAAAATTGGTGATCTTTAAAAATTTGGATTTTATGGGTAATTTGTATAACAAGCTTCCTATTTTTGATGGGTCAAATTATGCATATTGAAAAGGTAGGATGAGGTCTTTTTTAAAAGTAATTAATGAAATGGTTTGTCTTGTATGTGAAAGAATGTGGACACCACCCACTGTGACTAATGATAATATCGAAAGTATTAAACCCGTCACTGCTTGGACGGAGGATGAATTTAAATGGAGTACTTACAACTCTCACAACCTAAATGCTATTTCTGGAGCCGTTACCCTGATGAGTGGTGCCGCATTATGATGTGTAGCATGTCTAAAGAAGCTTGGGATACCCTTTAGAACAGTCACAAGGGTACCAGTGCAGTGAAAGTTTCTAAATTGCAAAATCTCACCACACAATTTGAAATAATTATATTGCTAGAGTTTATATCATTTGATGGGTTTTACGCATGTTTATCGGACATAGAAAATTCTAGTTTTAATTTAGGTGAGAAAATTCCTGAGACGCGAGTTGTTAAAAGGATTTTAAAATCTCTTCCGGGTCGTTTTATTCCTAAGGTTATTGTGCTTAGTTCTTTTTGTATATTTGATACGCTTAGGTTAGAAGATCTCTTAGGAGACCTTCCGACTTATGAGACCTACATGTTTCACAAAACCTTCAAACCTAAGGAAAAGGGAATTTCTTTAAGGCTCAGTCGAAAAATAAAGAGGAAGTTTCTTCTGACTCCGAATATGATTTTGATTTTGATGACTTAGACCTGTTTGCAAAAAATGCAAAAAGTTTCTCAAACTTAGAAAATAAAATACTTCAAAGAAAAGAAAAGTTTTGAGAATGATAAACATTATAAATCGGACAAGAAAAAATTTGAAAAAGAAAAAAAGAGGAAGAAAGATATTATGAGTTCGAGGGTAAGGGTCACAAAGCATACGAGTGTGTTAGGCATGTAAAGAGACAAGGAAAAGGAAAATATGCCTTCAATGCCACGCTTAGTGAGAGCGATATCAAATCGATGAATTTCGGGGATGAATCACCTCATGGACGTAACTGCATCTTGTTCATGGCTAGTAATGATAGTACATCTAGTGAACATCATGCTGATGAGGATGATATTAAATATGATGACCTCGATAGTGAGTTTAATCATTTCTAAGAGAGTGAAGGAGATACTACTTTAAGTGAGAGAAAGAGTGACCTTCAACTTTCTTACGCCGATATTTATACTAAGTCCTTTTAAACGAAGCAAAAAAATAAAGGTTTAGTGCATAGAGTTTTAGACTTAAAGAAGGAGTTGAGAGAGACGAGAGAGAGAGAGTCCTCAGTGAGAAATTCTTTAGGAGAGAGAGTCATTTTAGTAGAAAGGGAGAATGGTGACTTGACTAACAAAGTGGCCAGTCTTACGAGATATCTTCAAACATTTGTGGAGACTCATGAGAAACTTGAAGCCCTTGTATCCCAACTCAAGAATGATCTCGAATGTGCCGGAGAGGTTAAGGTTACTATAGAGGATACATCGAAGAAATTTGGAAAGATGATCCTCAGTCACGCTTTAGCTTTTTGGGAGAGGAAAGGAATAGGTTATGACGAAGCCTCCATTTCACATACCGCAACATAACCGGTTCAAAAATTTGTGGTAGATCCTTATAGGCCTCGACTTAAACCATAAAATAGAGTTTAACCTAAGAAAGAAACTTAAGCTAGACCCAAACAAGTCTATGTTTGCACCTTTTGTAAAAGGAGATGTCACCTCTAGTAGTTTTGCTACAAGTTAGGTAAAACTAAACCTACACATACTCCCGTGCACTGCTCTAGCGATTATGCTAATTTTAGAGAGAAAGTTAAGTTTCTAGTCGCTACTTTAGAAAACTTAATGGAAGTATTTCAATGGATGTATATGCCATTTGATAATGCTTCTAATGCTCTGACTAGAGCTAATAATGACAAGGGTAAACCAAAGGTTACCTCCACTTGGATACTGAAGTAATACGACAAAGACCTTATTATGCATGTTGGTCTAAGGTCCAAAATACTTCCTAACTGTATTTTGATAGTGGGTTCTCTAGGCACATGACCGGTGACATATTCTCTTTTACCAACCTTGAGGATTGCAAGGAAGGCAAATCACCTTTGGAGATGGGAGTAGGTCTAGGATTTTAGGACGTGGATGTGTTGACTACGATTTTCTAAACTGGATAATGTGTTTTACATTAAAGTGTTAAAATCGATATTAATAAGCGTAACCCAATTGTACAATGCAAACTTTGCGATAAAGTTAATCGGTCCTAATGTAACGTATATGATCAATCAGGTGAACTTTTACTACAAGGTGTGAGGATCGAAGACAATTTCTATGGGATTGTGCCCATGTCCTCCTTTATGTGAAATAGTGCCAAGGTCTCCTCTATGTACAATTAACATCAAAGGCTAGGTCATGTGAACTTTAAAGATCTTGAGAAATCAGTGAAAAAGACCTAGTTCGGGGCTTACCGTCACTTAGGAAACTAACTTCCTCGATTTGTGGACCTTTCCAATAAGGAATTTTTTTTTGAAGTCCCCATAAGTAGTTGAATACCATTACCACCACACGTATTTTGGAGTTGATTTACATGGATCTTATGGGTTCTACTCTCTTAGAGAGATTAGATGGTAAGAGATATATTCTCATGATGGTCGATGACTTTTTTGGATACTCTATTGTGGGAATTCTTGAAGAAAAGCCTGAACCGATTGAGTTCTCTGGATACTCTATCGTGGGAATTCTTGAAGAAAAGTCTGATCCGATTGAGTTCTTAACAGCCAAGTGTCATGTCATTCAAAACCAACACAGTGTCACTATTAATGCGATGCGTAGTGAAAACGATACTGAATTTAAATAAGCCAAAGTGAATAGCTATTGTGATGGAGTGGACATCAAATATGAGTTTTTGGCCATTCGTACTCCTAAAAAAAGGGATAGTTGAGAGGAAGAACTAGATAATACAAGTGATGGATAGATCCATGCTTCATGGGAGACACAAACGTAGACATTTTTGGGCAGAGGCGATGAGTGCCACATGCCATATAGTAAATGGGAAATATCTGTGTCCACACACGTTACACATGCCTTATGAGTTATGGACAGGGAAGAAACCCAATCTATCGTATTTCAATGTCTTTGGGAGTACTTGCTATATACTCATAGATTAAGAGCACTTAGGAAATTTTGACTCTGAGAGAGATAAAGGGATATTTTTAGGTTATTCATCGTCGAGTAGGGCTTATAGGGTGTTTAACCTTGCAATCTATAAGGTTACGGAGTCAATAAATGTCATGATTAGAGATGACGATCCGTCGACGTCTATTGACCTTAGCCCCTAGTATGAGGAAGATGTACCCCCTGGCGACGATCCAATCCTTCTTCATATTACCCAGGTGGATCCCATTATTAATTTATAGGATCCACCATCTTCGGTTCGAAAGAGTCATGACCCTACCGCTATTCATGGTAATCCTACACTAGTTATCAAGACTCATGCTCAACTTGAGAATGTGGTTAACTACCTTTGCTACACCTCCATAATCGAACCCAATAATGTGAAAGAAGCACTCAAGGATGAGAATTTGACATCAGCTATGTAAGATAAGTTGCTTCAAATTTGTAAGAACAATGACTAGGAGCTAGTCCCCCGACATAGCGAGACAAAGTGATAGGTACATAGTAAATCTACAAGAACAATATGGATGATAATGGTACCATAGTTCTTAATAAGGCTAGGTTGGTCACTTAAGTCTACACATAAATTGAGGGTGTAGACTTTGATGAGACATTCTCTCCTGTTGCTAGGCTTAAGTCCATCTACTTACAACTTGCCAAATCACGTCATCTGAGCTTCAAGTTATATTAGATGGATGTAAATAGTGCCTTTCTAAATGGCATTCTATAGGAGGAAGTTTACGTGGAACAAACAAATGAGTTTGAAGACCATAAGAACCCAGGACACATCGTTTATCTTAAGAAGGCCCTATTTGGTTTGAAGAAAGCACACTGTGCTTGGTACGATAGGCTCACTTCCTATATCTTAGCTCGTGGCTTTAAGAGAGGGGGGAGTGGATAAGACGTTGTTTGTTAGGACACAGAGTGGTGTTATCTCGATTGACCAAGTCTATGTAGATGACATAGTATTTGGATCCAAATGCTCCCGATATGCTCACACTTTTGAGGAGGAGATGAAGAACGAGTTTGAGAGGAGCATGGTTGGCGAGCTTACATTATTCCTAGGTCTCTAGGTTCGTCATCTTGAGGATGAGATATTTATATCTCAATCTAAATATGGAAGGGTCCTAGAGAAGAAGTTTGGTTTTGACTTCGATAAGTACTCACGCACTCCTATGAGTACGTAAATAAAGCTTAGCAAAGACACTTTAAGCAAGGACTACCTTTATAGCAGCATGATAGGTAGTCTTCTCTACTTAACTGCTAGTCATCCCGACATTGCCTTTAGCGTTGGAGTCTATGCTCGATATCAGGCGTTCCCAAAAGATACTTACTTGATCGCACTTATAAGTATCATCAAATACATGAGTGACACTCATTCCTACGATATTTGGTATTCTTTTGATATCAATGACCGTTTATTCCCCTATTTGAATGGCAATTGGTCCGGTGATGTTGATGGTTGTAGAAGCACCTCAAGTGAGTGTTTTTACTTTAGGAGTGCTCTTGTCTCTTGGTCGATAAAGAAGACAAAATCCATATCTTTGTCTGTGCCGTAGGTTAAGTATATTTCGACCGGGAGTTATTTCACGCAACTCTTATAGATGAAGCAAATGCTGGAAGATTATGGGATTTCACAAGGCACAATGATTATTTCTTGTGATAATACGAGAGCGATCCATATATCCTATAATTTGGTCCAACATTCACGCACAAAGCACACTGGGATACATGAGCATTTTATACATGATCTAGTTAAGGAGAAGTTTATATGCTTGAGATTTGTGAGCACTAAATGTAGATTGACCGATAATTTCATAAAACCTTTAGGTGCACTTAGATTCAAGGATCTTAGGAAGTCTTTGGGTATTTTCTCTGTTGGTTGAGTTGGGGTACTTTATCGAGTATATGATGCTTATTTTGAGTGCAAGAATTATCACAATAAAAAATATAGAAAGCGATACCGAGCAGAAAATAAATAATCACACACATAACACCAAAGGTATGTGGTTCGGCAATTTGCCTGCGTCCATGGAGAGGATACTGTTTTCTATTAGTGTCTCTTAAATAATAGAAGTTACATCCCCTTTGACCCTAGTCCGGGTTTACATTTATAGTTGTGATTCTATGTGATGTAATTGCATAAGTAACTCAACCAACATGTGGATAGCTCATAGGTGTCCCTAAATATCTCTCCGAGATTTTTGGTAAACGATTTGTCTATCTCCATGCATTTAAGAACATGTCAAAAAGATGGGTCCAAATTAAATATCTGAGTTGGTCCAGATAGTCCAGTTTGCACGCTCGGCTGGTCGGCTGTATCAGTGGGCTTAAAGAATAATTAAGCCGCCACATTTATCATGTTCATATCTTATA
The DNA here is from genome assembly GCA_949130495.1 of Sambucus nigra. NCBI lineage: Eukaryota > Viridiplantae > Streptophyta > Magnoliopsida > Dipsacales > Adoxaceae > Sambucus > Sambucus nigra. Next base: position 385,930,884 of record OX422212.1, read on the forward strand.
TTGCTATTTATAAATTCTATTATTATTGTATTTATAAGTTTTCTTCTTTGATATATTTTTTTGAAAAATTCCAAAAAGATTTTTGGTTTTTAAGAAAACGTTGAAAAAGATTTTATTTTCATAAAATTTTTGAGAAAGACAAAAAGATTTTTTTTTATTTTCACAGTATATGGATGAACATTTAAGATATTTTGATCACCCTTATATTCCATCCATTCAAGTGGATTTTTCATACTGCTTTGAGATATGACTTTGTTTCGATTAGTGTTCTTAATAATGTGTGGATAATATTTCATTAATCATTGATGATTTCTGTCTAAATATTAGAATCTTTGTCACCATTATTGAAAGCCTCGGACGAACTTTTGTGAACATTGTGCTTACTTGTCATTTGTCAAATACGATATTCTCATATGAATTTTGCTTAATAACGAACCAAATGTGAAAAGAGACAAGTTATGTATATAAGAACCATTGGTTGGATATCTTTTCCCGAAAATATTGATATATGTTAAGCAATGGAAATGGGCTACTAAAGAGAAAAATAATCTTTGCGTTAAAAGCCACCATTTACATAAAAGAGCCCAAAAAGATTAATGACAGACAAAAACAAAAATTCTAAGGCTATTTATTTTATATTCATTGTTGCTTCGCTATATATGAGAATTATAATTTCTTCAAAATATCTGAGAGTGAATTATTATATATGAGATATTTTTTGGGAGTTATAAATTATAAGATAAATGGGGTTGCACAATGGACTTTCTTGAAAAATATTAAATAGTTTGGTGTTATTGGTGCGAAAATCATTTAACTTCATGGCATATTTATTAAGTTGAGTCAATTTCATTTGAGTTCACTATTTTACACCTAAGGTAGACTTTAAGTTCTTTCTTTAGAAGTGTCGCATGACCTCATGCACTAATGTTATGAATGTTTATGGTTATTCGCCTATGCAAAATGTTCACACAATTACATTCCATTTTCATGATTCAGATTTTAGTATTATTCAGCGGTGACTATATATTTTTGTACTTATATGTACTTTTTATACTTATACTTTAAAAAATTGTTGAAAAAGTTTCAAAAATAGTAGGTATGCCTTTTGAGATTATCATTACATGTGCTTTACTTGATTATCTTTGTGATGGTAGTTTTGCTTCTTATTGTGATGATTAATATCCATGTATAGTTTCCACTCCTTTGTCTATTTTGGACAACAAGGGGGAGAGTTATCAAATTGAGGGGGAGTTTTATTTTTCTTTACAACTCGTAGACGTCACGGTATTTATTGTTTTATATGTGTAGGTCTCTTCCTCTTTGATGATTACTTCATGGACTACACAAGATGAAGAAAAAGCTAGCCAAGGGGATAAAAAGTATCAATTAAAGATAAAATTACATCTGCCATTTCATTTATAAGGTTTGGGAGGCCATTAGGATTCATTATCATAGAGGGTTTTATTGTAATTTAGTTTTCACTTTTGTTTTGTACCGGAATAGCCAAAGGGGGAAATTTGTAAGAGAAAAATATTATAGTTACTCATACCTTTGGATTATTTTATTATTTTGGCGTATCCCATTACAAACTAGCATCTCAAACCGAACACTACATCTCCAAGATCATTCAAAGACACACTGACAAGTTATGGAGGTATAAACTTGTGGCTTTCATGAATTTAAATGAATCATATTCTGGGATGTCATACTTTAAAAATGGAGGATTTTTATAAAAGAAATTTTAAAATAAAAAGTTTTTTTTGGTCTTGTTCAAATAAGATTGAGTCTCGTTCGAATGAGATATGCAGCGTTGTTAGAATCACCATCAAATGACCTTCAAACAAGATATCTCTGTCTTGACAGAGATTGGCTGTTGGAAGCTTATTAGAAGGTAGTTCGAATGATAATGGGTTGTCATTAAAATGAGAACTATTTTGGTTTGAATAAATCACTATTTTCGTTCGAACAAATCTGCCGCCTTGAAATTTATGTTTTTTTATAAAGTGCTATTTTGATTAGAAATTTAGAGGAACTTTTGTGAAAACGATTTTTCCATACATGTTCCAAAGTTTGTCCTTTTTGGTTTTCCAAAACCACTTTTACTTTCATCCCCATATGTGATTTATGAGATTTATGAAACTCTAGTTTCTAAATACACTTGCATAAACCCTTATAGAGTTCTACTCTACTGATGACTTGTGGAACCAAGGTTTCACTACTGAAGAAGAAGGCTAATAGATGTATACCGAGAGAAGATTACTTTTTATGGGAGGCACTAGACTGGGTCATATTCTGTAGAAGGAATTGAATACTTTGTGCGTTATACGTAGTTGTTCTATGTAGTCCGTAAGTCGATTGTGTCTGTCAATTAATCTATAGTGATGAATTTAGATTTTGCCCTTTTTAGGGTTTTTTTCGTATTTGATTTGCATCCGTATTTTGACTGTGTGTGATTGATTATAATTAATTTGGAACGTTTCATCACATGAACACTTAATTGCTTACTAAGATAAAAATTGATTAAAATTAGAATTTATGTGTGAGAAACCCAGTATACGAATCAATCCATAGAATTCAACATTCTCACCATGAATGCCGATATCCCAGTATGCGTCCTTGGTTGCGAACCTGACTTGGAATGAGGAATCCAACTCGACATTCACTACTCGCATTTGAGATTTTCAATCATTTTCCGCCATTGTGCACACATACGGCGTTGATGTAACTTAGATAACTATAATTCTTTCTAAGGATACAATTCGGTGATGATGCTTAATTTCCTTATCATTTAACATATTTCCCATCCTTTGGTGATCATTTGACTAGATGTTGGGAATTATTTGCCTAAGGTTAATGTTTTTCAACACTTAGAGGATTCTAAGTATGGTGTGAGCTTTTTGAGAGTGCGCTTGCATTCAATGTTTAACCCTGTTTAATTAAATTCCAATTTTATCCCCAGATTTTAATTGAATCCCTAAAACATGCATCTAATTGTAATTGAGAATAATATGAATTATCTATCAGGGGTAAAACCTTTTATTTATCTATAAAATGTAAATATCCAACTTACAATTACATAGCAGAAATACATCATTTTCGTGACGACAAAATACCCACGGGTGTTGGTTCGAAGTTTTCACCAGGAGATCCCGTAAGAGCTCTAATTGTTCAGCAATGGAGAGAACCTTCTTCTCAACAAGGGTTACTCTAGAATGAGTAAGATGAATAATCAAGCCAAGAATGATTCACATAAAAGATTTAGGATTTTTGTAGTGAATCAAAAAGGGATTAAAGCCTAAAAGATGAAGTCTTTTGGTGTATCAAAAGATGCAAAAACAGAGTTTTTAAAGGCCTGCAAAACCAAACTTCGTAGCAGGTTTTTATAGACTGAATAAAAAGTTGAGGTTGCGTTGGTCGTTTGAATTTGTTCGAACGACATCTGCATGTCGTTTGAATGACATTAGATGTCTTTACTAAACGACATAAGAAATGACCCTAAAAATTCAAAACAGTACGGGTTAGTTTGATGCATTTTAAAAATGACATTCGAGTAACCCTTCAAACGACATATACTGTCGTTTGGACGACATCTCAATGTCGTTTGAACGACATTGCTATGTCGTTTGAATGACTTAAGTGAAAAATACTTGACAAAAAAGTCTCGCCTACAGGTTTTAAAAAATAATTTTTGACTTAAAAAAGTGCCTTAATTTTGATAAAAACATTTTATAAAAATATCCCAAATAAATAAGTGAACATTAATAACTCTAATTAATCACTTTACCTTTTAGCGTAGCGGAGTTAGTAGGAATAGAGCCGGTTGAAGATGCGCGACGCACGTTGTCAATGATGGGTGCGTGTTAATGATGCGTGTATATCATGATTCGGATGATGGACATCAAGGTAGAACGTGTGAAGACGTGCCGAGATGTATCGGTATACGATATAATAATTGTGATCTAGGACAACACATAAATTCCTAGATTCTAAACAGTCATTTATAAAACATGTCCTTATAAATATCCTCCTATGTCTATGCCATTACATTCACAAAAAATCCTAATTATGCTACCGAACAAAAATATAAGACATACAATCTGATATCCCTCAAACCCATAAATGGAAATATCAAATAAAATGTTTTCAAAATTCTTCAACATCTTAAAAGCTTTAATTCTCCAACGTTTCTTTGTCATCATCAGGGTGTGCAAAATAATGATCCCTAATTTTGTACCTACACACATTAGATAAGAAACAAATACCCATGACGCGCAACAGTTTGAAATATAATGATAAGAACAAAATCAATATCAATCTAGTTCAACCAAATCATTAAATTAAACAAGTAAAATAAAGCATCTCCCTCATGATTCATTCTTCCCCTTTTTATGATGTACCCAAATAGACAAATAAGAAGAACACAAGGCAATACATATGGAGAGTGTCACAAGGTCATAAACTTTTCTTTTTTCAATTTTTCAAAATTTTTCTTACAAAAAAATATACAACAAATAATCACACCATGAACGAACGGGAAAATAACCATGTCGGTGATAGTGAAACTGAAGGGATGTGATCGAATTCGATAGAAAAATCAATGCAAACAATCATAACATATGTGCATGATGAATTTTGGATACTCCTAACGAATGAACTCGACATCTTCCTTAGGTGTAAAAATGGTGGAATTGTAAGAAATTGACTCAATCTAATCAACAAATCGAAGATCAAAATGATTTCCACACCAATAACGCCCAAAATAAATTAATGTTTTTTTCGAGATTTTCAAGAATGTGGCTAACCAAACTCCCTCAAATGTAATAATGATCATATAATGGTATTTCTTTTCTTGTGAATGATCATATCAACCTATCCTTGGATACTTTTTCCAATGCCACACTTTTTTGGCTCTTTTCAATTCTTTGGGTCATGGATACTGTTTTCAATGCCACACTCTTTTGACTCGATTTAAGCGGTGGCTTAATCGCAAAGGATATTGTGAGTACCTTTCGTAGCCCTTCCACATTTGCCACTCAATATATTTAAAGTGAAACAAATTCCTCACAGGCAACGGTTATTACATGCACGAATCTATTATTCTCATTTTATCGCATTTGGTTCATTGTATAGGTAGAATTGAGATGGAAACAGTCAAACCAACATGTGACAGATGATCAAAAAATTCAAATGAAACCATGCATGTGTGCATTAAAGGAGAAAAGGAGTCAAACATGTAGATGAATATCACTAATCACATCTCAATGATTCCATACATTATAAAGCGCATGAATGAAATGAAGTAGCATCTCAAATCACTATCAAAAAGTCACGTGGAATACGAAAATGAAGTTGTGACTTCGGCCATCTTAAATGTTCATTCATAAAAGGTGTAAGAAAAATACAAAACTCTTTTTCTGTTTTAAAAAAAAATTATAAAAAGAAAATCTTTTTATCTTTTTCTAAAAAAGTATCAAAATAAAATCTTTTTGGATTTTTCAATTTTTCTAAAAAAATAGAAAATCTTTTTGTATTTTTCTAAAAATATGAAAAAAAATGAAAATATACTACAAAAATGATATAAACGATACAACCTAGAAATTGGAATCATGTGATATGAACCTGAAAAATGCATCCTATTCTAGACATGGTAACCACCTATCAGTCAACTGTGAAAATTCCTAAAGACTTCCCAAGACTCTCGAATCTACGGGTATCTAAAGGCTTTGTGAAAATATCAGTTAACTGAAGGTCAGTGGACACAAAACTCAAGGACATGACTTTATCTTTTACTAACTTTTGGATAAAGTGCTTGCATATCCTAATGTGTTTTGTGCACGAATGCTGGACTAGATTGTCAGATATGTGTATCGTGCTCGTGTTATGACAAGAAATAGTCATGGTGTCCTATGATATCCCCTAATCCTCGAGCATCTGATTCATTCATAGAAGTTGCGTGCAACAAATCCCGATGGTTATGTATACACCCTCCCCAGTGGACAAAGAGACGGAGTTTTGCTTCTTTCTCAACCAAGAGACAAGAGTAGAACCAAAGAAGAAAAACCCATCACAAGTGCTCCTATATCCATCTGCATCCCCGACCTAATCGGCATCCGAATAGGCGAATAAACGGTTATCGGTATCAAAGGAATACCAAATTCCATATGAGAGAGTCCCACTTACGTATTTGATAATACTTTTAAGAGAGAGTAAGTGCGACTCTTTCGGGGATGCCTGATATCGCGCACAGACTCCAACACTAAAGGCGATGTCGGGATGACTAGCAATCAAGCTAATAAGACTACCTATCATACTCCGATACACAGTTTGCTTTACGTCCTTTCCTGAAGCGTCCTTGCTAACCTTAGTTGAGGTAATCATCGGGGTACGTGCATGATTAGTGGAGTCTAAACTAAATTTCTTCATAAGGTCTCTTGCATACTTAGATTGGGAGATGAACATCCCATCCTCTAGCTGACGAACCTGGAGACCAATGAAGAATATAAGGTCACTAACCATGATTATCTCGAACTCGCTCTTCATCTCCTCCTCAAAGTCGTGAGCATGTGGATCCAAAGACTATGTTATCCACATAAAACTTGGCAACCAAAATTGAACCAACTACTCTCCTGACAAATAATGTCTTATCTACTCCCCCTTTACTGAAGCCACGGGATAAGATATAGGAAGTAAGCCTCTCGTACCAAGGATGGCATTCTTGCTTCAAACCATATAGGGATTTTCTCAGATAATAGACGCGTTCAGGGTGCTTAAGGTCTTCAAACCCTTTTACTTGTTACACATAAACATCCTCTTGTAGAATGACATTCAGAAAGGAAATCTTGACATCCATCTGATGTAACTTGAAGCGCAGATGACATGCGATGGCGAGTAGTAGACGGACGGACTCAAGCCTCGCAATAGGAGAAAATTTCTCCTCAAAGTATAGACCCTCAATCTATGTGTAGCCCTTAGAGACTAATCTAACCTTATTGCGTATAATGGTACCATTCTCATCCATCTTGTTTTTATAGATCCACTTGGTACTAATCACATTATTCTCACTAGGTTGGGGAACAAGTTACCAGACATCATTCTTTCTAAATTGAAAGAACTCATCCTTCATAGCAGATATCTAGTGTTCATCTTTGAGTGCTTATTTGACGTTCTTAGGCTTGACTTTAGACGTGTAGCACAGAAATCTAACCACCATATGTAGCTGAGCACAAGTCTTAACCCCTAAAGTGGGATCTCCTAGAATAGCGGAAGGGTCATGACCCTTGTGAACCCAAGAAGGTGTGTCCCTTAGGTTAGGAGTAGGGTCCACACTGGGTGTGTAAGGGGCAATGGGATCATTAGATAGAAGTACGTCATCCTCAAACAAAAGGCTAGAATAAAAAATGCCGATCGTTCGTCATCTTGCACGGTGGCATTTATTGACTCCATAACCTATGATTTGCTCAAGTTAAAAACCCGGTATGCTCTACTCATCGATGAATAGCCTAATAATATTCCCTCTTCTCTCTGGGAGTCAAACTTTCCTAAATTCTCTCTATCCCATATGATGTAGCATTTTCTCCCCAAACATGGAAATATGAAAGGTTGTGATTCTTTTCAGTTCACAATTCATAAGGCGTCTGAAGTGTGTGTGGAGGAAGATAATTCCTATTCACCGTGTCGTACGCGGTAGACACTGCCTATGCCCAAAATATCTTAGAAACTCTACGACCTAAAAGCATATCTCTAGACATCTCCTCAATCAGTCGGTTATTCCTCTTAAGAATCCCATTTTGCTGAGGAGTCTTCACGGCCGAAAATTCATGTTTAATGCCGAGGCTATCATAGTAAAGATCCACCTTTGTTTCCTTAAATTCAGTGACATTGCCACTACACATTCTATTGATAATGACACTGTGTTAATTTTGCAGGGCACATCACTTGGTCGTAAGAAACTCTACAGCGTCGGATTTCTTTATCAGGAATCCTACTATGGAATAAAGTAGGAAATCATCTACCGTCACGAGGATATACCTCTTACCACCCAAACTCTTAGTACGAGTAGGACCCACAAGATCCATTTGAATTAACTCAAGCACTCGTGAAGTGCTAATGGAATTTAACTTCCTATGGGGGCTACGAACTTACTTTCCCAATTGACAGGGTCTAGAAATCGTGAAAGTTGTCTTTCCAAGTGATGGGAAGCCACGTACTAGGTCCTTTTTAGATAAGCGCTCCAAATCTCTAAAATTCACGTGACCTAGACATTGATGCGAGAAATCCATAGGAGTGATCGTGGCGCTGTTACAGACAGATGAGGACTTGGGCACAATCCCATAACAATTATCTTTAGTACTCATCCCTTGCAATAGAAGTTTATTAGCTTGATGATAAACATTGCACTCCTTCCGGTCAAACTTTACTGTAAAGTCAGCATCACACAACTGGTTAATGCTAAGAAGGTTCGCTTTTAACACTTTGACGTACAAAACATTCTCTAGCATAGGAAACCCGGGTATCTCTATTGTACCTCGTCCTACTATGCTAGACTTTTTTCCATCTCTAAAAGTGAATTTACCTTCCTTACGATCCTCTAGGTAGGTAAAAAATGATACGTCACCTGTCATGTGCCTATAGCACCCACTATCAAAATACCACTGTGAGGTATTATGTGCTTTAAGAGCAACATGAACAACAAGGGCCTTTTCGTCATTTTTAGACACCTAATAAGTGGTAACCTTTTGTTTACCCTTTCTGTTGATGGTTCTAGGCGGGATGTTGGAAGTATTCACTAATGGCAAGGACATCCGTTTGAACTCTTCCATCAAGTTGTGAGAGGTGGCGACTAGAAACTCAACTTTCTCTCTTATATTAGTAAGATCACTAGTGTGGGGGTTACGAAGCATGTGGACATCTTGTACGACCCAAACTATAGGAAAAGTCGCTTAGGTAGCCTTTTTTTGCATTAGGTAAAAAAATATACAGACTTGGGACGACCATGGTTTGCTTTTCTTCCCCAAGATGTTCTTTGGGGTTTTGGTTGATGGCCATATGGATTTGTTGTAAACTCAGGAATTAGTTCCGGTATAATATGAGACGTGGAAGCACCGTCAAAACTAATTCACTGCCTTTCACCAAACCCTAAAGCAGGGGCGAGGATCATCTTTCCCATCTTTCCATATTTGTCCTCTATTTTTACCTCGACCTCCTGGGCTCTTTCAAGGTCATGAGTGAGTTGGGCTATAGGGGCTTCAAGTTTCTTCTGAGCCTCCACAGACGCAAGGAGATCACTCGTAAGACTAGTCACTTTCTTGGTAAAGTCCCCTTTCTCTCTCTCAAAACTCCCCCCCCCCTCTCTCTCTCTCTCTCTCTCTCTCTCTCTCTCTCCAAATAATCTATTTTTCTCTCCAAACTGACTTTGTCTTTCTATAAAAACTCTCTCTCGCTCTCTCTCTCTCAACATAAACTCTCTCTCTCAAGGACATTCTAATGGAGAACTGTTTCTCTATCATCTCTCCTAAATCTTTTTCTAAGGCGATAATCCTAAGAGCTTACCCTTTGTTATGCTTTTTAGTTTTAAATGAATCAGTATAAAAATCGGAGTAGGCACGTAGTAGATCACTCTTGCTCTTACTTGAAGCATCCTCCCCCTCCCTCACTCACATCTCTTTCACTATCGAGGTGTCCATGTGAAGTATCTTCCTCATTGTCGTGAGGTGCACTATCTATACTCACATGACTAGCCATGAATGCGACGACTCATCTCCGTAATCCACCAACTCGACCTCACTTTCATCACTAAGGGATGCATTTAAAGCGGATTTGCCTTTTCCTTGACGTTTAAACCTAGTTGGACACCCAAAAGCTTTATGACCTCTATCGTCACACTCATAACATATATCTTCGTCTATTTTCAGAGTGTCATTTTTATTTTTATCAATCTCCTTTCTAGATTTATTTTTCCCCAAATTATTTTTATCTTTGAAATTGCCTTTGTTTTTTAATTCGAGAAATTTCTTGAATTTTTTTGCAAACAGTGCCAAATCGTCTAAATCAAAATCAAACTCCGAATCTGGCATTTCTTCCACTCTTATTTTAGACGACTCTCCCCTCTTTCTAGATAACCCCTCACTTTTTTTAGCCTGGGCTCTAAGTACTATGACTTTATCTTTGGATTTAACTGTATTAGGTAACATGTTAATTTCATATGTCTGGTGGGCTTCTACCAGTTCTTTATGACTCCTCAAATTTCCTATTGAATTTAGCATAGTGAATTTAGGGATAAAACTCTTAGACTTTTTAACTACGCTAGCATCAGGAATATGTTCACCAAGATTGAAACTAGTATTGATAATATCAGATAAATGAGCATGGAATTCATAAAAACACTCAAATTCAAGCATGATAATTGTTTCAAATTGAGTAATTGAAATTTAAATTTAAATTCTTTGACTGCATTAGCACCTTCATGGGTAAGTTAAAGAACATCCTATGCTTATTTTGACGTGGTACACGTTATGATGTGTTGGAACTCGTCAGGTGTGACGGCTCTAGAAATTGCACTTTTCCAATGAGAGTTATATGTGCTCCATTTAAATTCTTCCTTAGTCCAGTCTGACACCGATTTAAGGTTTGTCCAATTATTTATGGTGACAATGGGAGGATTCCACCCTATTTCACATACAACCCAAACTCACTTTATCGATGGCCTTTAATTGAGATATCATACGGGCTTTTCAATAAGCATAATTAGTCCCGTAAAAAAATGGCTTACAATTATACAAGTTTTCCATTGAGTTTGAACTTTTTCAAAAATCAATTTTTTAGAAAAAATTGATATCTAGAAAAAATTTACAAAAACATTATAGGGTATATAATTGGCTCTGATACCAATTTGAGAGTGCGCTTGCGTTCAATGTTCGAACTTGCTTAATTAAATTCTAATTTTATGCCAAGATTTTAATTAAATCCCTAAAACATGCATCTAATTGTGATTGACAATAACATGAATTATCTAGCATGCACAACCAAACAATCACAACACAGATTTGAGGAAAATCCCCAGCAGGGGCAAAACCTTTTATTTCTCTATAAACTTTAAATCTTCAACTTACAATTACATAGAAGAAATACAGCGTTTTGGTGATGATGAAATACCCTCAGGTGTCGGTTCGAAGTCTTCAGTAAGAGATCCCTCAAGAGTTCCAATTTTTCATCAATGAAGACAACCTTCTTATCCACAAAGGTTACTTTAGAATGAGTACGATGAATAATCAAGCCAAAAATGATTCACATAAAAGATTTGGGATTTTTCACTAAGCCTAAAGTATGAAGTCTTTTGGTGCATCAAAAAATGCCAAAACAGATTTTTTAAAGACTTTTAAAACCTAAATTCATAACAGGTATTTATAGTTTGAATAAAAAGTTGAGGCGACGCTGGTCTTTTGAAGTCGTTCGAATGACATCGGTATGTCGTTTGATCGACATTAGATGTCGTTACTGACAACATAAGAAATGACCCTAAAAATGCAAAACAGTACGGGTTCGTTTGATGCACCTTAAAAATAACCTTCGAGCAATCATTCAAACGACAAGTGCTATAATTAGAAGCTATCGTTTGAACGACATCTCAATGTCGTTTGAACGACATTGCTATGTCATTTGAACGACACGAGAGAAAAATACTCGACAAAAACATCTCGCCTACAAGTCATAAAAAATAAATTTTGACTTAGAAAAATGCCTCAATTTTGATAAAAACAGTTTATACAAATATCCCAAATAAATGCGTGAACGTTAATAATGACAATTAATCATTTTACCTTTTAGCGTAGTGGAGTTAGTGGGAATAGAGCTGGTTGAAGATGCACGACGCATGTTGCCAATTATAGGTGAGTGTTGGTGATGCGTGTAGCTCAAGATTCGGATGATGGACGTCAAGGTAGAACATGTGAAGACGTGTCGAGATGTAATGGTATACGACATACTAACTATGATCTAGGACAACACCGAAATTCCTATATTCTAGACGAACATTTACAAAACATGTCCTTACACTTTCAAACCTCTCGAATTTTGTGAGAATATGTGTTGGGATTTTGGTGGGGGAGAGACAAATTGAAGCAACGCCATTACGACCAAAACTCAGTATTTTTGGGTTTCTTCTTCCCCGACCCCAAAGTTACGCCTTCTGAAACCCTTGCCTGTTATTATTGATCCCACCAAAGCTTCTAACACCTCTAGAACACCTTTTTATTATCTATAATTAATTTTAAAATAAAAACCAACTATAGACACCATATTCTAGTGGCCCCCAAGTCTCTCCTTAGGTCCTTATCCCCTCCCTAATTCACTACAAACCCTAGGTCATACTCTGAGTACTGATCTAGAGGCCATTGGGATCTCTCGATCCCTGTTTGACTCCGATCAACTCCATCGTTAGAGCGAAAGATCAATGAATATTTCAAGGGCTATAAATCTCCTTTCTAATGATCCGTCCCATGTGCGAATTGGCATAACAGTTCAGACGACCGGGCCATTTTACTACCAAAAATTGATCTAGAGACCACCGGCTACTCCTGATCCCCGTTTGACTCAGGTCAACTCCATCATCAGAGCGAAAGCTCAAAGAATCTTCTAAGGGAACTGAAACCCCTTTCCAATAATCCACCTCGTGCACAAAATGACATAACGATTTGGATGAACGGTCCATTTTCCCCCCAAAATTGATCCGGAGGCCATTGGGACTCCCGAGCTCCGTTTGACCAAAGTAAACTCTTCATCTAAAATGAGACTAAATGAATCTTTGAAGGGAACTGAATACCCTTTCTATCAGTGAAACCCATGCGTAAATGAGACTTACAGTATGGATGAACAATCCGTTTTAGTCCAAAGGGCACTGAGCGCTTTTAGAAATCTGCACGCGACTACCAATTACCAGGTCCATTTCCCTTCCTATCGATAGTGTGTATAGGCTTAACCGCCAATAGTTATGATAAGGACAATGCCGATCGGCAGTTCCCCTACCTTATATAAGGAGAGCATGAGCCCACCTTCCAAGGAACCTCAAAAGGATCAACTTTAGTGATCTCAACAACATTCTTCTTAAGTTAACGAGATTTCCTTATTTGAAACCTTTCTCCACCTTTCATTCCCATTACTTTCACAACCAATTTATAAAAACTCTTCCTATATTCTTCATTCAGTTGCAAGGAAGCTCATTATCTATCAACATCAATCTCCAAGTCTTCAAAGAAGGTCCAAACATTCTTTTCTCTATGTACACCTCACACTGCCTACACTTGTATAGAGGTTCATTTATATCAACATGTTTCACACACCACTTAGAATATCCATGCTTAGGTGCTGCTAGCACACACCTCCACTTATCAAACTTATACATGCTCACTTGTATTTATCACACACCGCTCGTAGTTTATCTATGGTTAATCTCACTACCACACGCTCACTTATAGATTTTCACACATCATTGACTCTCACGTATCCTTGCTTAGTGTAATCTTCATGCTCCATGATAGATTTACTTTTCATGATACTTGTACATTCTTCCTTATTAGCATAATGCTCATCAAGCCAAATAAAATACTATCTACATAATATAATAATCAAGATTCATGCATTCTGCACACTAGATCACTAAGTCCATGGCTATTGACCAAAATTTTTCCAGTACTGGCGGATCAGTTTATGATGGGCGCTGGTCCGACAGGGTGCAGTTAGCCTAATAAATATGACTCTCACCAACCATTGGTTAAGTACCTTCGACGTATATCGAATGCTCCCCCCCACATCATACCGCTTGACCGAACTCACAACGGGAGGTATATAACAGGGAACTTATTCACGTACATCGAGTATATCGAATTATCTCTCACAGTAATGCCCCTGTAAGGTATATAGTGAGGTAATTCGCATACACTCAGGTATCTCACATGGCTTGTCCACATGTACCGATTACCCTCAAAAGCAAGACGTATATCATGGAAGTCATGTCAAAGGGGGAACCTTTCTACTAACCCAACAACTACATACCCTTATATAGGTGTCAAACCTTGGGAACTCATATTTAGTTTTTCGATTACTACCCAAAACTCTACCAAAATGCCGGGTCGGCATGCAACCCAATTTTCATGAAATTTCATTTTTTTTCCAAAATGGGACCCTGTCCATTAGGCTGGCAAAAAATCGAATCAAGTTTTACATATTTTCAAACCCAATTTACCAGACTCAGTTCTCGTTCGACACTTATTTTTGCATTTAGGTAAACCTAATACAAGTGAAAACATAATAATAATAATAATAATAATAATAATAATAATAATAATAATAATAATAATAATAATAATAATAATAAAATAATGTTGAGAGTCTTCTCTTGTTTTTCCTCCGCCCTTACCAAAAGTGTCAAAAACATGTTCTCCCCTCTTTTATCAAAGTATAAAAAAACACTTTTCCCCTCCTTTTATCAAAATACCCAAAACATTATGTCCTCCCATTTTCCAAAAAAATGTCAAAAACATTTTCTTCTTTTTCGATAAAAGATTCTTCCTTTTCTCTTTAAAAAAAATTCGAATCATTTTCCCCCCAGGTCAATCGCATACCCGACCCTTGGCCTGGCTCCATATTGGCTTCGGTATTCCATCAAACTGCCCTAGAGCTCCGTCAGTTCTCCCGCTGCTTCCTCCGAGTTCGGAATCCACCTTCACTAACTCTCCATGGAGAACGCAGACCAGTACATAACGTGCAACCTGATTTGATTATGGTCCCAGTCATACTTACCTCCAAGATTAACAATCTTCAAACATAGGATCATGAGATGCAGAAAAATTAGATCCCTATTCCCACAGATCTTGAGGTTCTCTTCCCTCGCGCTATGGGTCCGACCTCACCTGAGCCTATTTAGGTCCCCGAAGAATATCAGCACACTCCACGTGCCCCTCCTGCCAATGGTTCACCACCAACCCATCTCCTTATGTCGAATCTTGCCCAACCAAGGGCTAACTTGTCAGTACCCATCGATTCGAAGGAAGAAGAGTGAAACAAGGTCAAGGAGGACCTTGAGCTATTAACTAAGAAATTTAACCAAGTCCGAATCTCCGAAAACTACATGGATTACACCCATATGTCTCTATACCCTAAAGCAAGGCTAACGAAAAAATTCAAGATGACCAACATTGAGAAGTTAGGGGGTAGCGAGCCCCCAATTGTTGGGGGTACCGATCCATGAATCTCCTAGGTTCCTCTGAGGAAATAATGGCCCAAATGTTTTGCAAACTCTAAAAGACAACGCTCTTCGTTGGTTCCTATCCCTCAAGGAATCCAAAATTCACAGTTGGGAGGATGTTGCCCATGAATTCATGTTGTAGTACAGATACAACAAGGAGTTAGAGGTTACACGATGTGATTTAAAACTTCTCAAGAAGAACATCGAAGAAACTATAAGTAATTTTATAGCAAGGTGGAGGGAGAAAGCGGACACTATGACGAACCGGACTTTCAAAAAGGAGCAAGTTAGTATTATGAAGACAAAATTCTTACCCCATGTTCGAGCGACGATGGGAGGATGATATTACCCACACTTTTGAGCCCGTCAAGAAGCAGGAGTGGAGATTGAAGAAAGTATTTCCAATACCGAAGCTGAGCCATAAAAAGTATCCGGACAGTTCACTCCCAAAAAATATGGGAAGCCTGCTACAGTCTCGACCATCAATAATATATCACATCCTGCTTCCTATTGGGCGCCAGAATACCGGATTGGCCCATTAGAAAAGAATACACCGAGCTTCATGCTCCCATTTTTAAAGCTTACCAAGCCCTATCGAGCTGAAATCTGATCAAGATGTTGGACCCTCGTCCATTACCAAACTCACTTTCTAAAAATTTCAAACCTGAGGCCTATTGTGATTTCCATCAACATTTCAACCCTACCATTGAGTAGTGATTTCATCTCTGAAATTTAAATCAAGATTTAATTAACCAGGGTGTCATTTCCCCACAAACCAATATTAAACCCAACACCGCTCACAACCCACTCCCAAATCATGCAAATGTCTTCTTCCTAGAAAATGATCCAGAATTTGACCCATCAACCCAGACTGTACATAGTAAATCACCCATTAACCCGTATCTTCACCCAAACCTCTAAAATTTTGCCCATATTTTCTCCTACACCCTACCTATTTTGTCGACCAAGCCCTATCACTTCTTACAAGAGCATGCATCGCCGTTTGTACTCGTTTCAGAGGAAAAAAATATGGAATTGCCAGCAGTACTAAATCAACTCCTAGAGTTCAGGATGAAATTGCACTCGAAAATGACCATTGGCTACTAGAAGTTCAGTACACTGTTCATGAAATCCAGTAAGTGGGCTCGAGAGTCAGATAATTAGGTGGTACCCAGTGACGAAGTCAATTTAGATGATGTAGTACAGATTATGGCAGATATGTTCTGACTGTCCGATGATATTTTTAGTATGTTTGAGCTACTTAATGCATTGAAACTATAAGGGCTATTGGCCCCTTCACTTATGCATCTCCTTGTTGAGTTGAAGGAACTATATGAAGAAGCTGTGGAGGATTTGGAATGCATTGACTTATAATGGAAAAATGACATCGTTGCCACCGGATGGGGGGACGAGTTTGATAACACAGATGAACATCCAAGCCAAGAAAAGGGTTAGCCCAGTGATCGGTATGTGTGGGATGTTATCATTTGAAGATCATATAGAGGAAATCAACAAAGCTGCTGAAAAGCCCGAGATAGATAAAGAAATGGGGTTTATGTTCTTCCCCTCCTTCGTGACCTATATAACAAGATCTAGAAGGCACTTCCAAAGTCCTAATCCTCAGTCATCATGGATAGACAAAGGAAAGGGAATTGTCGAGAAACTCCCCATGCCAATTACCATCGAGAAAGAAAAATCCTTGACCAACTCAAGAAAACTCAAGCCAACATCACATTGTGGGAACTCTTTATGTCTTACCAATAACACCAAAATGCCTTGATAAAATTACTTATCGGACCCACAATCCCTCTTTCCATCATTCCAGAAGAGGCTGTGAACCTAGACAGGTCTTTAACCTTTATAAGATTACTCTCCTTTTTTGAAGAAAAATATCCTAAAATTTGGTCCTAATCATAACTATGCCCTTAACATCTGTGTGAGGTAATGAGGAAGACAGTCCCCCTATCACTCATCAATAATGGATCAATACTCAATGATTGCTCGTTAAGAACCTTTAACTTCCTGGGTTTGAAGGTAAGTGACCTTGCTCCAACTTCCACCGTAGTGCATGCTTATGAAAATACTCGCCAAGAGGTGATGGGATCCATAAAGCTTATAATAGAGGTTAGCCGTATAAATCCCGTTACCGAGTTCCAAGTTATCGACAGACCTTCTTGTTTCAACGTATTCATTGGTCTACCGTGGCTTCACATCATCAAGGGGGTATCTTCATCTCTCCATAAAAAAATGAAGTTCTTCGCCAAGGAGCATGTCATCACCATATTAGGCGACGATGATAATACTAAGAATGCAAGCACAAGTGACCCTATACTAGAGATATAACATGGGTCAAATGACATGCTTCTGTATGTCTTCCGAGTCAAACCACTTCCATTCCCAGTAGAAGATGATTTCATAGATAGAGTATGTCTAAAGCACAACTCTCACGATAATATGAACATAATATAAATGTTTAACAATATGCACTTCATGCCCGGACTGGGTTTGGAAGATGACAACAGGGGATACTAGAACCCATAATAATGAAGAAGGCCTTTCCTCTATATATCCTGGGTTATTAACCATCATTAGAGGAACTTAAAATGATCCTATAACCTCAGTTGAAGTGAAGATTATAAAGTACCAAGCCTATTTCGAGGGATTCCTTGAATTGAAGATTTGTCAAAGAGGGGGAAGACTTTTCCTTTTATGGCTTTCCCAAATCATGGTATGATCATGTGGACAAAAAACTGAAGCCAGGGATGGATATCTTTTTCCAAGACAGTTACTCCTAGGCTGAGAAATCCTAGCATCATATGAAACCACTCATGGAGAAATTTGCAGTTGTTAATGAGGTTTTCGGGGGAAGTGACTCCGAGGACTCATTCAATCTGTAGACACTGGGACTGACACTCTACATAATCCACTCAAGAGCTACATATTGGATCCTTCCACTCTAATCAAGACATCTGATGAACTCCTCCTCAACTTGAATGCTATACCAGTTCCACTTGCTAAAATGAAACTCAACCCAAATGTTTATCCTATTTCTTCTTCTTTTGTTGTTCCTCCCTTTTCTGATAACAATGTAATAGAGACCTCCTTCGACGAGGTTCTCAAGGCTATTTTTCTCAAGAATGAAATGTACAAAAATTTTGAGTATCTTGTTATGCCTTACATTAATTGTCTTGATTCTAATCAAACTCTTGAGGATGATGATTTTGCAAATGAATAATTCTTAACTGATCTTATTAAGGTTAATAACAAAAAGCATAATCGCGTTCAAATTAATGATGATGAAACTTTTATTATCAATCTCGATTCTATTAGCCAACTGTGCAAGATTCGTGTAGGGTCCACCCTTGATGAGCATCAACGCATGTAACTAGAAGAACTACTGAAGGAATTTTTGGACGTCTTCGCATGGTCCTACGACGACATGCTCTAAATCGATCCCAAAATAGCTCAACACAAGATTCCAACTCTCTCGGAATGTCAACTAGTCAAATAAAAATTGTGAAACCTCAGCACTGAATGGTCATTCAAGGTCAAAAAAGAGGTGGTCAAGTAGTTGAATGTAGGATTCATCCGATTAATCGAATATCCCATATGGATATCCAACATATTACCCATACCAAATTTAAGAGGAAAAGTCCACATGTACATTGACTACATATATTTGAACAAGGCCTCTTCGAAAGATGATTAACCGCTGCATAATATCGACATAATCATGGATAACACAACCATTCACGCTCTCAAGTCATTCGTTGATGGTTTTGTCGAATACAATAAGATCAAGATGCACCCTTATCATCATGAAAAAATCTCATTCATCACCCCTTGGGGAACCTTCTATTACACAGTTATGCCATTCAGTCTAAAAAACATAGTGTACCTACCAAAGTGCTGCCACAACCATCTTGCATGATTTGATACACAAAGAGGTCGAGATTTACATGGATGATATGATCATTAAGTCTAAGAATCAGTAACGTCACGTTCCCACTGTCCATAAGTTCTTTGAACGATTGCAGCGATATCAGACGCGACTTAACCCACAGAAATGTGTCTTCGGCGTTACAAAAGGAAAGCTTTTGGGATTCATGGTTAGTGAGAAGGGGATTGAATAAGATCTAGTAAAACTATAAGCCATACTTGAAATTCCACCACCCCGAATGGATATGGAAGTCCGGGGATTATTAGGAAAATTACAGTACATCAGTGACTTCATCAACCAATTGACTTCTGTTTATGAACCCATCTTCAAACTCCTCCGAAAGGATTCAACCAAAGTCTGGAATGAATCTTATCAGGAAGCCTTTGATCGAATCAAGTAGTATCTAACCCGACCTCTATTACCTGGTATCCCTCTACTCCTATACTTGAACGTAACAAACACTGCAGCTGGGGCTTTGATAGCTCAATATCTTGAAGAATTATGCAAATAGAGGGCCATCTACTATGCCAGTCATAAATTAGTCAGGTATGAAGTCATCTACACTGCCTTGGACAAGGCATGTGTCGCCCTTGTCTGGGTCACTAAAAAATTACGACACTACATGCACGCTTTTCCCATTAGACTTGTATCCCGAATGGATCCTATCAAAAACCTTCTTGAGAAACCCACCTTGTTTAGACGAAAGGCCCTATGGTTGATATTTCTAGTTGAATTAGATATTGTGTATGTCACAAGAAAGTCATGAAAAGGGAGAGACATCTTCGACTACATTTCTGACTACCCCGTGGAAGAAGCTAATATTTGGATCTCCAAATTCCCGGATGAATATATGCTTTGCACCTCTCGGGAAGACCTCCAGTGGTAAATGTTCTTTAACGGAGCTGCTAACAAAAAGGGATACAATAGTGGGATACTTCTGATCACCCCTGATGATGCTCACACTCCTATAACCATCAGGCTAGATTTTCCCTGCACCAAAAACATGATTGAATAAGAGGCATGCACCGTAGGACTCAAAGTCACTCTCAAGAAAGGTATCCAATGCCTAGATGTGTATAGGAACTCTGCCCTTATCATCGTCCAGGTCTTTAAAAGGTGGAAAGTTAAAGATGAAAATCACTTACCCTTCCACGCCTACTGAGAGGAATTGGCCTCCCAGTTCTGAGATATTGCCTTGAACTACTTTCCCCGAGCAAGGAACAACTTGGTCGATGCCATTGCTACCTTATCCTCTATGGTCTATATTCCCGAGGGAATAATGATGGACCCTTTCCTAGTCTAAAAACAAGATAAACTGACCCACTGCCACTATATCGATCTCGTCAAAAAAGAGGATTCCAATATGATCGAGTGCTGGTACTATAACATTTAGTGCCTCTTAAAACATGGTAGGTACCCCCAAGACGCAGATAAGGAAGATCGTGCGACCCTTCAAAAAATGGTTGCCCAATACATTGTCTGCGATAAATCACTGTTCAAGAGAAACTTAAACAGAACCCACTTACACTGCATCACAGGGGCTGCATGGAATAAATGATGCGAAAAATCCATAATGGGTAATGAGGACCCCACATGAATGGCCATATGCTCGCCAAGAAAATTATCCGCTAGGGGTATTATTGGACCACCATGGTTCTGGATTGCACCGCCTATGTCCAAAGATGCCTTATATGCCAACACTTTTCTAATCTCTAGCACTTGCCTTCGTGAGAATTGTATAACATGACCTCTCCCTGGTCGTTATCCACATGGGGCATCAATAGCATAGGGAAAGACTCCAACGGGCATGAGTTCATCCTTATTGCCATTGATTACTTAACTAAATGGGTCAAAGCTGAGTCATACGCATTGCTGAATACCAAAAAGGTATCTAAATTCATCTGAAGGAACATCATCTGCCAATATGGGGTTTCGCATGAGCTAGTGTCAGATAACGGGTTACATTTTGAGGTATAAGTCAGAGAAGTAGACGACGAGTATGGGATTTAGAGACATAAATCTTCTCCCAATCGACCAAAAACCAACCACGCAGTTGAAGCCTCCAATAAGAACCTCAATGCAATCATTAGCAAAATGATAAAAAAATATCAAGATTGGGCCGATTGGATCCCTTATGCCCTTTGGGGATACCGTACTTCAGTCTGGGCATCTAATGGGGCTACCCGTTACTCTCTGGTATACGACATGGAAGCAACCCTACTCGTTGAACTAAAAATACATTCATTACACGTCATGCTTGAAAGAAAAGTCAACGAGTAAGACTGGCATCAAAACCGTTTTGACGCGTTGTTTCTCTTAGATGAAAGGAGGCTAAAGTCTCTATATTATATACTGGGATACCATCGTCATATAGTGCGATCATTCCATAGGAGAGACAAGGACTGTGGTGTCCAAGAAGGGGACTTAGCCCTCAAAGAAATCATAGAACTCGTTTGGGACCCCAGCGGGATATTCAACACAAACTGGAGTGGCCCCTACATCATGAACAAGATGCTATCTAGTGGCGCCACTATGCTCACTGACCTTGACAGAGAAGATATGGCGCATTTAGTCAACCTGGATCATCTCAAGAAATTATACCACTAGTCTGAAATCTCGACGCGCCATCCCCCCGGAAAAATAATTATTCATTTCCCTCTACTTAGAACTACGTGGGGTTTGGTTCTCTAGAAAACCCTTTTTCTTTCAAAAATGAAATTTAAAAAATATTAAAAACCCTAGAGGTACATAGGGATCTCATACTCTTTACATGCTCACAGTACCCTTCTTTTTTACAAAATACTATTATTTTCTTAGCACCGAGAACGACGGTTTATTTTATCATTTTCATGAACAAAAAGATTATGTATGCTTAGCAATTGATTTAGACAATTCAAATGTAAACCTAATAAAATGGCACAATAACAGAATTAAAATCCTTATTTTATTCCATAAAAGAGAAAATTCAGCAAAATTATAGGAAATATTAGTGTAGGGAGTCAAACAACTATCCGCGCCAACCAAACTACCTCTAAAAAAAAACTAGCCAAACCTTCTCAAATTTATTACCCAAAATAAAAAACAACCAAACACATTTCTATCACAAAAAACTTCATAGGAAAACACCAGCTTCTTAAAAGACCCTATCCATAGCTACTGGAAGACCCGACCCCATCATCATCTTCTCCTTGATTCCCCTAAACTTCCCTTACTTAGATGGTATGCCGAAGGCGCTCCATGGAATGATAAGCCCGGACCATCCTAGAGAAAACCACTATGCCCCTTCCATAGTGTCAAACATGATGAACCATCTTTGTTCGGTTTCCTCTACCAAGATCTTAGCCACTACCCTCTTCCATAGCCATTGCATATAGTGTCCAAAAACATGCCAAACCCTTCCAACAGAGTGACAAGGAGGGGTTGAAGGCTGACACTTCTCCCATAGACATGCCAATCGCATGCGCAAGCTTTTAGTCAAATCCTCTACAAGAAAGAAATCCAGGGTATAGGTAGACACAATTTGCTCCCATTCAACTTAACACAAGAGCTGCCAAGGGAAATATAATGCGATTTATCGGAGACCAACTAATCGAACATACCGATATTCCCCAAGTTCCAGAATGGGTTGCACCTTCCCCCACAAGGGCACCGACCAGCGCAGACATCAAGCTCCACGCTCCATAAACCAGTTTACCCAGTTCTCTACGGATGGGCCAAAGCTGATGAAATAAGGAGTGAATAAATTCAGCACAACTGTTAACGGATGTTTAGGGGGACTACCAAACAGAATCTCTCGGCCATCCACATGAACAGCATACCTGGTATTACTAAAAAAAATTAGAGCGACCTTCCCGCCGAGCATCTTCATCTTTCAAGGTCTCTTCTAGTATCACCGTTGTTGGCTTGTGACGATATGAAATCCACACTGTAATAGCAGCCAATTGAGGATCTACCATCAGGTACCCAATCACTAGCAGTAGCTTCGAAGTTAAGCAAATGGCAACAGATCTGACATGACCCGCATCATTGAAATTCCTGAGATACATAGAATACAGTACAACTAGGAGAGACAACATTCCCTAGTGACCAATGGTTGAGGTGCCAAAGATAAATGTGGGGAAATCCTACTAACAGCTGCCGAGAAGATTGAGAGAATTCAGGTATGGTTGCCACCACAAGTGGATTAATCTCCAAAGTAGAGAAAAACTCTTTATAGGGAGGATATACCTCGTCTAAGAAAAAGTAGAAAACTTAATCCTCAAGATACCAAAATTATGCTTCTGCTGCTAGCATGTTCTAGTCGATGGGCCGGTTACGCAATAAAGAGACCCAACGCAAGTTAAAAGCATCGTAGTCTACATTGTACACACACATAACTTCCAAATTATCGAGATATTAAGAAAATTCTACACTCATGGGAAGGGCCATTTTGGAATGATAAGACAGAAGGAAAGAAATAAGCGAGAAAGAAAAAAATGTGAATGGGTAAAGAATAACACCACCTTACCCCCCTTTTATACTTGAAAACTTTAGCTAAAAACTAGAAGTCTGTAAATCCGAATGAAAGAACTGACCCACCAAAGGACTCTAAGCTGCAGGAAAGTGAAATCAAAGCCCTAGAATGATTTGGCATGACCCATATGCCGATAGGGAGGACAAGGGGTATGTTGATCAACAACCCCTATTTTTAGAAAATTCTATTTTTCTTTTTTGACAAAATCAAATTACCTCAAAAAATAAATCTTTATTTCAATTTTTTCTCGAGTTATTTACACTCTCTCCTCGAAAAAAATAAAATGACTCGTCTTTTTTACGGTTTCAGAAACAAAGTAAAGAGTGCATGTAGAGTAAGTCATTTATAAAAAGATAAAATAAAATTTCATTATTTTTTATATAAATTGCCATTAGCATCCTTTTTTCTAGAAAATAGAAGAAAACAAAAACAACGGGACTCAGCCCAAAACCCCAAACTCTCTCTCTAAGATCTCCCATCCCTATGACGAACGCGCTACCCCCGACGACGAGTTGAGGAGCCTCCACTACCTGATCCAGATCCCTCCTCAGAAGTAGCAGGCGACTCTAAACAAAAAGGAATCTAAATCAAATCCCAAATACGGGCCATCGCAAAGGCACCATATCGCGAATGTCCCTCAGCCAAGTAGTCGACACCTAGACATGCTAAAAGAAAAAAAGGGAAAATCAGTCAGTCTAAAGAAAAAGAAGAAATCAGAAAG
Source organism: Sambucus nigra (assembly GCA_949130495.1). NCBI lineage: Eukaryota > Viridiplantae > Streptophyta > Magnoliopsida > Dipsacales > Adoxaceae > Sambucus > Sambucus nigra. Next base: position 385,955,296 of record OX422212.1, read on the forward strand.
ACAAAGGACAAAGAAATGAAAAGATATACCTTTGGTTGAAGCGAGTCCTCTGTTAGCTCCAACATCGCCTTGTCCACCGAATTAGGGTGGTGCTTCACACTCAATCATCCCCCTCCAACCTGTCGGATATTGTAGGAAGGATGATAAAGATGAATGAATGAAACCTCTGTCTCCATTGCCGCCGCTGGCGATGAAGCAACACCGGTGCTGTGGGCAACCCCCACCGTCTGACTCGTACCCCTGCTCGAAGTCGTAGGAGGTGTAGGCATGTTCACTACATCATAAATACAAGAGGGCATCAACCAGCTCATCACAAAGTCAAGGTAGTCTTAAGTCTCCACCGTATCAGTATAGCACGAGTAGGGCTTGTCAATTATTGCCACCGCCCTGACCTCCTCTGACATATCTCGCACCCACCTTATGTACCTCCGGGGCATCGCCAGTGGGACCACTACCTTGTCCTCTATGATTCGTCAGACTCCTCTCTCTCCTAAATACCAAGAATAGCCGAATTCGTGCTCCATCAACCGGTACGTCTATGCATTCATCCTGGTCATCCCTCTATGCTGGATAGCCATCTCCTAGGTAAAGAAAGTCACTTTCATTTTTTCAAAATAAAGTCAATACTTGAGTAAACAAAGAAAATGCCAAAAAAAGGATTCAGAAGAGGAGAAATAACATGGTCGCTCGTCAGGACATTCAAAACCTAAAGCACTACTGATAAGGAAGTAGACTGCTTCGACCGTCGATTAGACTTCTGCCACTGGTACATTCGGCAGAAGCTCCCCATCGACTCATCTTGTAAACCTATCAAATTGAAATTGAGCCCAATCACCTCATATAACCATGTCTGCAGAAAAGGTAGGAAAAAGCAGAAGAAGAGAGAAGAAAATTGCAAGAAAATACATAAAAAGAAATGAGAAAATTACATCCAGTAGATATGTTACTCCGAAAAAAGTTTGTCGACAGCATCGGTTGAAAGCATCCAAAGAAGAATAAAGGGTTGCCAAATTCAGTCTCCCCTAGTCATAGAGATATATATTCAAAAATACCTTCAAAATGGTAAAAAACATAAGTAGAGGACATGGTCGCTCGACATCACCAATAAACCCCCCAACAGCGGGTGAATAAACAAGTGGGAAATCTACCTCACATACATACCGTCGGTCTCGTCGATCCTCCGACTCAGTGGAACCTCCTGGAGAAGAGAGATATGAATCGAGTCCCCCAAGACTATCCACCCCACATCTCCTAGCACTACATCAACCGCTACAAGTGTCACCCTCAGAGACTGGTCCACCTCTATCTTTTTGCCCTCGTAATCAGTCCCCATCAGCTGTTGGACATCAATGGAGGTTGCCGTCATATCCCCGAATTCAATTATATGTTGTGGTTAGTGTCCCACCACCTTTACCCCAACGCACACATAACGGCCATAGAGCACGACGTCTCATCCAAAGAAGACGCCAAGCAACAAAAACCCACGGAGGTGACTACCCAGCACATCACCGCAGCGGAATGCTCCCACACATCCCTAAATCCTGTTGTCCCCTGAGAATGAAATCTTGTAGAAGATATATCAGTTTGCCAAAATATAAAAGAAACCTTTGGTCAAATTCAAAGAAATGAGAAAATACCAAGAAGAAAAAGAATGCCAAAAATTATGTGGTACTTATATCACCATTAAGGTTCCTCACCCTAGACGACCGGGGGTATGAAGGTTCGTACAGCAGAAAGAGGTTAATGACAATATGTTCGAACATGTCGAAAGCGTTCTCATTGCCCAATGCCAGGGGCACCCTAGAGCACAAGTCTAGGTTTGCCGAATTGTCAACACCCAACCACGCCATGTGAGTCTCACTACTTGAGAAATCCTCCATTTTTTAGTCGAGGAGACAATGAAGGACCAGATTGTAGAAGAGAGAAAAAGAAGATTGGAAAGATAGAAGATGTGAAAAATGAAGAGAATTATCCCCTTTTTATAGGAGGTTAAGGGGCATGCCGATCGGCAGTTCCTTGACACCCACAAATCGACACCTGCCTATTTCCCTTCCCAAGTCAGCCCCGAAGATTGTGCCACTGTCGATTGAAAATTCCTTCCACACTTCGATCGGCAATACCCCTAAAATTTTGTACAAACAATCCGAGAAAATTCGAAAAATTTCCTGAAAATTTCCTAAAATTGCCAAATATATATATTGGAACATTTCTTCACAAAAAAAAACAATTTTCAATCTCCGAAATCCCCAGCCAGATTGATACCACATTTGATCCCCAGCTTAAACCCTAAAAATTAGTGCACCCGCATCCCAAAGCCCATTATAACTCCCCAGTAGAATCCCAAAACGTCATCCTCAGCAGAAATGAAATGCTCCCCCAAAAGGGCTATGTAATATCCTCTCGTTGCCCCAGTGAAAATTCTTGAATTAAACTTTCTCCCAATAAAAATTTCTAACTTCCCCAAGTAGATCTAGTAATGTCTCCAAAAAACACACTCCCCAGCAGAATCACAAGTGCATCCAAATCCCCAAGGTAAATGCTCCCCAGAGTGCAAACCCCGCATTTATAATAAAAAGGTCTTTAGAATCGACCTCGACCCTCAGAATTGTTCACTCCTACTAAAGGTCCTCAGAATTGACCTTGACCCTCAGAATTGGTCGCCTCCACTTAAGGTCCTCAGAATTGACCTTAGCCCTCAGAATTGGTCGACTCTATTTAAGGTCCTCATAATTGATCTCGACCCTCATAATTGGTCGGTCCTACTAGAGGTCCTCAAAATTTACCTCAAACCTTAGAATTTATCTCCTTAACTTAAGGTCCTCGAAATTGACCTCGATCCTCAAATTGGTCGCCCCTATTTAAGGTCCTCAGAATTGACCTCGACCCTCATAATTGATTACCTCTACTTAAGGCCCTAAGAATTGGGCTTGAATGTCTGAATTGTTTGATCCTACTAAAGGTCTTTAGAATTAAGCCTAACCTTAAGAATTGGTCGCCTCTACTTAAGGTCCTCAAAATTGACCTCAATCCTCAGAATTGGTCGCCTCTACTTAAGGTCCTTAGAATTTACCTCGACCCTCAAAATTGGTCGCCATCACTTAAGGTCCTCAGAATTGACCTCGACTGTCAAAATTGGTCGCCACCACTTAAGTTCCTCAAAATTGATCTCGACCCTCAGAATTGGTCGCCTCCACTTAAGGTCCTCAGAATTGATCTTGGCCCTTAGAACTGGTCGCCTCTACTTAAGGCCCTCATAATTGATCTCGACCCTCAGAATTGGTCTCTCCTACTAAAGGTCCTCAAAATTTACCTCATCCCTCAAAATTCGTCACCTTAACTTAATGTCCTCATAATTGACCTCGATCCTCATAATTGGTTGCCCCTATTTAAGGTCCTCGGAATTAACCTCTACCCACATAATTGGATACCTCTACTTAAGGTACTCAGAATTAACCTTGACCCTCATAATTGTTCGCTCATACTAAAGGTGCTTAGAATTAACCCTGACCCTAAGAATTAGTCGCCTCTACTTGAGGTCCTCATAATTTACCTCGACGCTAAGAATTGGTCGCCTCTACTTAAGGTCCTCAGAATTGACCTCGACCCTCAGAATTGGTTGCCATCACTTAAGGCCCTCAGAATTGACCTCGACCATAAGAATTGGTCGCCAACACTTATGGTCCTCAGAATTGACCTCAACCCTCAGAATTGGTCGCCTCCACTTAAGGTCCTTAGAATTTACCTCGACCCTAAGAATTGGTCGCCTCCACTTAAGGTCCTCACAATTTACCCCCTCAGAATTGGTCACCCCGACTTAAGGTCCTTAGAATGAACTTTACCCTTAGAAATGGTCTCCTTCACTTAAGGTCCTCAAAATTGACCTTGACCCTCAGAAGATGTCTCCTCCACTTAAGGTCCTCAAAATTGACCTCGACCTTTAGAATTGGTCACTCCTTCTTCAGAACCTCAGAATTATCCTTAGCCCTCATAATTGGTCTCCATAACCTTAGGTCCTCAGAATTGACCTCGACCCATAGAATTGATCGCCATTAACCTTAGGTGCTCAGAATTGACCTTGTCCCTCATAATTTGTTACCAAAACTTTAAATCCATAGAATTGACCTCGTCCACAGGATCGACCATATTTAATATCACTTTAGGTCCTCATAATCGACTCGAACCTCTGAAACGATCATCCTCGTCTCTTTATATCCACATAATTGACCTCTTTCCCAAAACATCATGTGATGTCTTTTCGAAGACTTTCACTTATCACAAGCTCACCTGTAGAGGGGCCCTGTAGACACTACATTATAGGACCCCCTTAAGTCTCTCCTTAGGTCCCTAAAACCTCCCCAATTCACTACAAACCCTAGGTCATACTCCGAGTAATGATCTAGAGGCCATAGGTATCTCTCGAGCCCCATTTAACTCCGACGAAATCCATCCTCAGAGCAGAAGATCAATGAATCTTCGAAGGGATCAAAATCCACTTCTAAGGGTTCACAACGTGTAGGAATCAGCACAACAGTTTGGATGAATGAACCATTTTACTATCAAAAACCGATTTGGAGAAAGCTTAATGAATCTTCAAAGGGCACTGAAACCCATTTTCAAAGGTCCACTATGTGCACAAAATGGCATAACGGTTCGAATAAATAACCCATTTTCCCCTGAAAATTGATCCGAAGGCCATCGAATGCTCCCGGGCTCCGTTTGTCCAAAGTTAACTCTTCATCTCAAACAATAGTAAATAAATATCTAAAAGGCACTATATACCCTTTTCAATTATTTTCCTCATGCACGAATAAGCCTTACTATACGGGCAAATGATCCATTTTACTTGGAAGGGTCACCGGGCGCTTTCAAGACCTGTTTGACCAAAGTCAACACTCTGAACCGAGAGAAGCTCTTTGGAACATAGAATTACCTTGAAATCATTTCCAATGGTCTACCCTTTGCAAGATTAAGAATACAGTTTGGATGAATGATCCATCGTCATCCGACTACCTGATGTCCAAGGGACCTACGAGCACTTTCGAGCCCCGTTTGACCCAAAGTCAACACCCGAACCTAGGAGCGGCCCAAGGATTCTCAAAGGTCTCTAAATCACCTTTCTAATGGTATAACCCATCCACTATTCTGACTTATGGATTGCGTTTCATGATAATTTTTCCAAAAAATCAACACGAGACTTCCAATTAACAAGTCTATTTTAGTGTGTCTAGGGTTACCTGCCTATAGGCAGGACACGGACAATGCCGATCGGCAGTCCCCTACCCTATATATGGAGAGAATGATCTCACCTTCCAAGGAACCTCATAAGCATCAACTTCAGTGATCTCAGCAACATTCTTCTGAAGTCAGCGTGGTTTCCTTGTTTGAAACCTTTCTCCACCTTTCATTCCCATCACTTTCATACCCAATTTAGCAAAAATCCTCCCACATTCTTCATTCAATTGCAAGGAAGCTCATCATTAATCAAGATCAATATCTAAGTCTCCAAAGAGGGTTCAAACATGCTTCTATCTCTTTGAATTTCTATATTTTTGCATTAGTTATATAATTCCTTAATTTAGCTTTTACTTTAGATCATACACATATTAATGTTCAATCCTTTATTAGTTATATTGCACATAATATATTTTCTTTTAAAAAAACAAAGCAAGAAAAAGAGGGTTACACCTATAAATTCAGACAGGATTCTTCATCATATTTTCTCAAAACAAAAAATATCTTTTGTACACAAACACATATAATAAACTCTCATTTGAATATATGGGATAAACCCCGCCTTTGTTCTACATGCAAACTATGTGGACTTTGATGCCTTTATAGGCTATGTAGGCATCTCGAGCTCAAACCCAAGACTCGAGTCCTATTTTCATATTTTTATCTTTTTCCTATTTTATCCATATATTATCCATATATATCATACTTGTGATTCATAAATTTGTCTTATCTAACACATATTATCATTTCATTATAACGATCAATATCTCAATAAATGCACACATCATATTTTTAATTATTATTTTGGGAACATCCTTATCAATGACCTCACTCCATCCCTTCCATGATGCGACTCGAGCGATTTTGATCTCTAGTTATATGTACACGCACACATATTTCATGGAGAAATTAAGGAAAATAGAAACATATGCCCACGAGAGACCGAAAGGGAGGGATGGGTGCCTAACACCTTCCTATTCCGTAACTTAGCCCTTGAACCTCTGAACTATTGGTTTCGCAAGCATAAATTTGTCTTTGATGCTTCTCTCTCGAGAAGACATGTTCTTTTTCTTGTTTTACAAAAAATAGGCTAGCGACTCTATCTCTTTACATCCCCCCAAAATAGACTGTGATCGAAGCACCCCCCGGGGTAGCGAGGGGAGCGGGACCTTTATCCTCCCTCTTTCACTTGAAGCGCCGAGGAGGAGAAGATCTCGGGATGGGCACACCAGCCCTTTATGTTCATAATCTAAGTTTAAATATTCTGAAATTAATGTAACCTTAAAACTAAATTTCATTCAGTTTATAGCAATATCTTCCACTAAACTTGTGAGTATGAATTAATAAACCATTATAACTATAAAACGAATCATATTTGCAATGATTAATGATTCAACATAGGTTAATCACAGTTCTCCAAAAATATAAACCCTATAGTTCTAAGTTAAACATGACTATTATTATGAACTTATGTTTAATCATCTAATCAGTTCAGATCAACAATATGCATGTATAATCTCATAACTACCTTATGCAATAGGGTACACAACATAATATAAATCCTTATTAAGGTATAAAGTAATCAACCAACTGTGAACAGTCATGATATGAGTGTTCAAATAACTCTTTTTGTTCTATGGTTTACACGATTAAACCAAATCATAACTGCTCCGCAACTAAGCATTTGATCAACTTAAGCCCCAGACTAAACCACATTGAGAGTTTAACTACTCTCCACCAGCCCATTGTTAAGGAACATACCACAACTGTATAATGTTAATTACTATTTATTCAATATGATTAACCCACCACAAGTGTTCATTTTAACAGTGTTAATTTGTTATTACGCCTTTAGATTTATGTTTAACATACGTAAACATAACCAGAGTAGGTAAACAAATAATATCCGAAACTTTTGTATACTCATACACATATACAAATTACCATGTGCATTCCTAACCATTTCCTTTAAAACACATAATCGAGATAAACACAACCCGAAAATGTAACCCCCCCCCCCCCCCCACACACACATATATATATATATATATATATACACACACACACACACACACACACACTCTCACGGGACATAATCTCGTTACTATTACTAGACTAGAAATAACTCAACACCCCAAACACTTTCCTAAACCAATCCTAAAAAATCAATAAACTCATACCAAGCAAACTCTATTGAAAATCAAGCATCTAGGCTTTCTTCCAATAACTGTGAGCATGGTTTCATTTTGAGATTATGTTCATGCCTCCCTATCGAAAACCCACTAGATATATCCGTACGCAGTGGGCTAATTTACAGTCCTGTAAACTGCATCACGAATAGACCCAATGCACCCAAAACTTTGCAGTTTCGGCTTTCTTCTTCCCCAACTGCCAAGTTACGCCTTCTAAAACCCTAGTCCATTATTAACGACCCTACTAATGTTTCTAATACCTCCAGAATACCTTTTTATGATCTTTAATCACTTCTTAATCAAAACCTAACTCTTTATGTTCATAATCTAAGTTTTATATTCATTAATCGGGGTTGAAACATTAATTTACCATATTATTCAATTGATTCAACCTTAAACCCGAATTTCATCCAATTAATGATATCCTCCATAAAACATTTGACTATGCATTAATTAACCATTCTAACTATAAAATGAATAATACTACAACGATTAATGATTCAAAATATGTTAATGATTATTTTCTAAAAATATAATCCATATAGTTCTAAGTTAAACATGACTATTAATATGAACACGAGTTTAATTATCTAATCAATATATATCTCCAATATGTATATTTAATAATTAGATTCTATAACTCAAAGATCAGATTTAGACCCTAATAACATGTTCATAACCATTTGATTCATTTACAACAACGAAAATCTCAAATATGTTACATTAATACGATAAATAAGATAGTATTTCTTCCTTTAAGAGAAGAAAGAAACATAGTTGATGCCATTTTGATTTCCCTCTTAGTCTCCCAAAGTTACCCTCTACTACTAGGATATGAAATATGATGTGTTATGATGATTAATTAGGTTTAATTAACTATTTATAACCCTAATCCTAAAGGTCCACTATGGGCCCACTTTTAGACCCCTAAATAAGCCTAAACTACTAACCAAATTGTCTTAAAACTTGGTCCATATGGGTACCTACCGATGTCTTCCAATTTGAACCTTAAAAAACAAAACCTCAAGCATCTATATTCCCCTAGAGCCCTATCCAGTGGTACCAACTCCTAAATTAAAAATGTATTACAACCATGTTATTAAATTAAAGAGTAATCCATAAATTATTTAAAATTCTTATTTTAAGTTTCAATTTATAATCCAAGCCAATCAATTTAAATGAATTACCAATTAAATCACCTGAGTATATATTAATTAATTATTAACTAATTATTTTTTAATTCTAAAAAATATGGGGCATTACAATTTTCCACCTAATAATGGAATTTCTTCTTCGAAATTCATCCAAATCCTCTGCTACCAAACTAGACTTAAAAATAGTAGGCTTCTAGATCCATATCTCTACTCTCAGTACAAACTCACACATCAAACTAATAATCCAAATAAGGAAATATGCGTATATACTCATAACCTACCTTTTAAGTATTGGACCTAATAGCTTATGAAAACTCAAAACATGCTTTAAACAAGGCATTCATTTTCTCGGTACTAACTTGTGCCGTGGGGAATCAACCATGTCGTGGAAATCACCCATGCCAACTTTATTTAGCAACTCACTAACGATGTGGTAAATCACCCAAGCCATCATACTCAACATCTCACTCAATATGTGGCAAAAAACCTTGTCATTCATCCCTATCTAACGTGGGAATTATTATCTCTCTGGCTCTGGTGGTACTGGTAGAGCTAGCAAAACATGAATAGGTGTTGGCAACTGTAGTGCTGGTAGAATCATCTTATGTTGATGAATCCTATCACTCTACTCATTCAACTCCAATGGGTTAGCCTTTAGACACCTCTTGGACTAATGAACCTCCTCTCCACATACATAACAATGTCCCTTAAAAGTCTCCAGTGTGAACCCCTAATTATTTGCCCACTACTTCCCATTTATGTTTCTTCCATGGATGGTACTCCGTCGGTTGATCATGTGGTGGATTATGCATAAAATCATGTGTAAAACATTTACTATTGATTTATGAAGGTCTATTTTATTACTTTTAAAATGAGAATCAAGTTTGTGAGAGTGCTTTATATTTGCTTGAATATATTTTTTCATGTTTAATATCGGCCAATAGAGCTTCGTAGGAACTACAGTGAGTCGACTTCAGTTGATCACAAAGGAGATTGGAATTCTGATTATAGCACTATTGAGCAATTCATAGTCTAGATAGGGAGTTGACATCCTATTAGAACGGTTGCGATAAAATCCTAGTAGCTTCTCTCAAACTACGGGAATCTGTATGATGGTTAAAGAAATGGTACTATGGTTCAATAGATTATTGTGATTCGTACAAGCCACAAATTTATTGAACATGACCACCTAAGATATTTGAGTCTTAGGGATGCCTTAACTAGACTCAGGAAATGTCACACCATTTTCAAGGGGTTCATAGATTATTATTCCCGAGAATTATGAGGATTATAATGATAATATAATTGTTAGTTTGATTTCTATGGGTACAATTCAATCTTGGATTGAATCAAATGATCTTTTCATATTTGGTGACATTTATGTAAGCATGTCTGAGATCTTAATTTGGAGGAATCCGCATCCAAGGATACCTTGGATTACGATACTCGCTTGATATACTTATAAGATTTTTTCCACCAGTGAACCTGATCAGTAGATTATTCATAATATGGTGGAGTAGCAAAAAAGTTCGAGAATCAAAGAATTTATTATATATTCGTTAATGTCAATTTGCAAAAAATTGATTTGACTAAACGGGTATTGGAATCTTAATGCAGGGAATCATATTATATACCATAATAAACTTTGAAAATAAGACCTCAGTATATCTAAATGATTTTGAGATAATTAAATTGGAGTGCAACCATAATTATTTAGTGGAAGTAATTTAGATTAAATAGACAAAGGAAATAAAATTATGATAAATGTAAATTGGGATTTTCGAGTATTTAAATTTAATTATTTGTCTTGGGTCCCTAGTGTAGCCTAAATACCCAAGTAGTTAAATTCATACTCTCAAAAAATCCAATTTATCGCAAGTCCACCTTTTATACTTGTATATAGGCATTTGAAAGGGTTTGAATAATTATTCACAAGCATTAGGGTTTGAGAGAAACGAGATAAAACACTATTAATGTTTTAGTGAATGGTCTATAGAGAGACTACCATATCTTAAGTTTTAGCAAAGGTTTTAATCTCAAAAGGTGTCCACCCACTTACCTGACTTTGGGAAGATCATATACTAGAAGATCATAGCGTTCAGAAGGTTTAAGAGAGGTTTTAGAGATCCAAATTAAGGCAACCCTACATCTACATCAAATACTTTTCTCCCCATCATATTTCAACTGAATTCGCAATGGTATTGTGTAATAAACTCTAGATTTATTCTGTAAACCGAGTTGTTTATTTTTTGTTCTTTCCTATGTTTGATTAATCAAAGACCCATGTCTAAATTTCATTACACGCATATCAATCCCTACCAATTGATATCAGAGTCTTTGGTTTAGATTAATCATCCATTGGATGGGTCCATGTTGTCCAAACAAGAAAATCCTAGTTTTGTATGGTGTGAAATGTTTTATATTTATGTGTGATTTCGTGCTAACATGGTTTTGAAGAGATTCTTAGTGTATATCCCTTTCATCGTGGTCATGAATTTTTTTCTATGTGATTGGATCCTACGGTGGTTTATCCATAGTTATTTTTTGTCTCTCGATTGGATATGGTTGTAATAATTAAGTTTTGTTATTATTTTATATCGTTGTATTTGGAGGCATTTGGGAGGGGATGTAATGTTGTTATTCACTTGGAATCATGTATTAGGGTTTGTTTAATTGTTTGAAAAAATTTCATGGAGGTTAATGAAGTTTTTGGATGGCTATGGATTTTTTTTTGTGCAAATTCGAGAGAAAGAAGACTAGACCCGATAGGGTTGATCAATCGAACCCACCATTAAAAGCCTAGTTGTCTGCCTTCATAGGTGGTTTTCCGAGATTCTTCCCCAAATTATTTTCTAATCGTGGAAAATGATATTCCAGTGTTCAAGACTCTCAAGATCTCTTTATTTTAATGAAGTCTACTTCTAGTTGAACTCTTGCCCAAAAAGGAAGTATTCTTCGACAATAATACTTTTGCATGGAGGGTTTTACTTCATGTTGAAGTCTAGGCCATTATGGAATGGGATTTTATATCTTTTATTTTTTTCTGTAATTATTTATTTACTTACTTGGATGTCTCATTATTGCAGTATGTTGCATAATTCGTGAGCAAATTAATTGAACAATTAGGAACAATCGATTTATAGACAACATGGATTATTATTTTGAGACCGGCCTAGATCACCGATTTTCTTTGAAAATTTGTGTTTAATTTTTTCTTTTCTAAATTTAATTGAATCAGGGTAATTAAATTTAAAGGTGTGGATTAAATTGGGATATCCGGGCTTTACTTAATTTGGAAAATTAAAAATTATTTTTTATTTTAAGAAAATTAAACTGCGAGATCAAGATATTTCATTCATAAAGGTGAATTTGGAAATAACCAAGGATTTCATTTTGGTGTTTTGGAATAGAATAAATTATTGTTATAAGCCCTGGGTTTTTTCAAATACTAAGTGGGCGAGGGGTTTCAACCTAAATCCCCTGGTCTCCATCGGTGTTTTCCTGAATTAAGACGTGATTTACTTCTCGTGTCAGCTAGTCCCCCCCGAATGGAATTAATTAAGGCATGACGAATTCATTAAAACTCTTAAGTGATAGTTTTAAGAATTAAAATGTGAGTGAGTTTGATCCCCCCCCCCCCCCCCCAACCCACACGGAGAAGTCCATCACGAGTGGATTCTATTTCGAGGATTAAACTAGTGGTATACACTTAATCATAATTAATTACATCATCCCCCATGGAATCACGATCATTAATTGTGGGTCAAAAAGTCATTGACTAATAATTTATGTTAAAAAGAGGCAGCTGAACTATCCAGGTATATAATTCAAAGATGTAGGTTGTCTAACGAGTTTTTCTTTAAAATGGCGGTGAGGGGGCCACTTTAAAATTGAAACAAAGTTCAATTCTCACATGTATATTTTGAAATTAATTCACTTTCCAAATTTGTGATTCTCAGATTTTAAAATGGGATCTTCATTTAATCCACTTTGTTTAATCTTATAGGACAATGAAATTGATGGAATGAATTATATTGTCAGGACAAGAAACCTAAACATTGTGCTAACTACTTAGAACTTTAAGTTTATCTTGACAGAGGTCTTCCCTGCTAAGACGGAGGAAAGGGCATCTGAAAGGGATGTCAAAGACTAACAGAGGTGGAAAAAGTCTTATCAGATGGCTCGCTGATCAGATATTTGCCTCGATGACTAGTTACAGCACGAGCATCAACAAATTTCCACTGCTTATAACATGATTATGAGCCTCAGATGGTGGAGGATCAGAATCGTACCGTAAGGTTAGATGCTATGGCAAGGCTGGTCAACATCAAGATGCCTATGGGTTCTCTAATCCGCAAGAACATTCTAAAGATGATGTCCATCTTAGGAGAACTGGAAGTGGTTAAGTCTGAAATCGATGTGAAAGCATAAGTTGATATCATGCTCCAATCACTACCAGAGGCCTTTAAATTTTTTTGCCTAAAAGATTCTATGAATAAATTTGATTTTCCTCTAGTGCAACTTCTTAAAGAACTCCAGTCTACAAAGAATATAAATAGGTATAAGGGTGTGGTTCACATTACTAAGAAATGCCTATTTACTTTTGTCCCGAAAGTTAAGAAGAAGAAGGGAAAGGATCAGGAATAACCTAAAGTCTCCAAGTCGAACTTTAAGCCCTAAGGTGGAGGTAAGAAGCTGAAAGGCAACTGTTACATCTACAAATAGGAAGGAAGCTGGAAGAAATAGTGCCCTATCTTCTTAGCCAAGAAGAATGGAAATGGAAACTTCTCCTAAATCATTGAACCATGTTTTGTGGTGCAATCCATGGTACATAGTGTGTAGATTTCACATCCACTAATCATGTTTGTAATTGTTTGCAAGGGTACCAGGTAACCAGGGAGATCAGTGATGGAGAGATGTTTGTATTCATGGTCAATCATCACAAGGCAATAGTAGTAGCAGTTGGACATTTAGTTTTAGTTTTTGGTGTAGACAACAAGTTAATATTAATAAATTTTTTATGTTCCTGGCATTAGAAGAGATTAAATATCTATTTTTAAGCTTGTGATGAATTAATATCTGGTTCATTTTAATAAATGAGTTTTTATAGAAATGGAAAATCTCTTATCTATTCTGGAGGTGTGGAAAATGATCCCTATATTATAAGACCTATCTCACCACTAATACTTAATAATGAATTGAATAAATTAAATGAAAAATCTTTGGCACTTATGGTTACATCATATCAATTTGAAAAGTATACACAGACTGATTTCAAATTGACGTTTGAGTTCATTGGAATTGAGGCACTTCTCGTCTGTGAATCCAGCTTAGAGGGAAAGATAACCAAGAGGCCATTTACGGCTAAAGGGTATAGGGACAAAACTGTGTTGAAATTGGTTCATGCTAATTTGTGTAGGCCTATGCTTATCTAGGAAAGAGATGGTTACGATTACTTCATCCCTTTCATAGATGATTGCTCGAGGTTTGGATATGTTTACCTAATCCAAAACAAGTCTGAAGCCTTTGATAAGTTTAAAAAGTATGAGGCTGAGGTAGAGAGATTTCATGGTAAACTAATCCATACTTTGCAATCTGATTATTTTGGGGAACACCTCTTAGGAGAGTTTGGACAACATTTATCAGAGTTGGGTATCACAATCCAATTATCTGCACTGGGCACTCCACAATAAAATGGTGTGCCAAAAAGAAGGATCATGCCTCTTTTGGATATAGTTAGGTACATGACGAATTATCCACATCTACCATATTCCTTTTCGGGTTTTAGATTATAGACGACTACATATTTATTGAACTTAGTTACCTATAAACTTGTCTTGTCAACTCCCGTAGAACTTTGTAAAGGGAAAATGCTAAGTCTAGCTCACGTTGGGATACAGGGTTGCCCATCACATGAGCTGCAGAAGGAGCCATGGAAGTTGTAATCAAGGAAAAATGTATGTCTCTTTATGGGTTATCCAAAGGGAACCAAGGATGCCAAGTCTATAATGCTAAGGATCAGAAATTATTTCTTCACCCAAATGATAGGCTCTTGGAGGAAGATTATATTATTAAACACAACCCCGAGAATAAGATTATCTTGCAAGAGCTAAGAGAATAAGAGCAGGAAAATGCTTTAGGACCACCCGTACAGGATGAAATACGACCTAATATCGACAGTACACTGTTTGATCGTTGTGGGATCATTGTATACGATTAGGATTCACATGTCCTTTATACTGGACCACAAGTGGAGCCATGTCTTAGTGAGAGGGTCAGGCATCATCCTGATAGGTAAACAAGAACTAGATCTCGTTAAATATGATAAGGCACTCGAAGACAAGGAGATATATTTAATGTATTCGAATTGAGTGTGGGAAATTGTAGACTTTTTAGATTAGATAAAACCCATCGGATGCAAGTGAATCAATCAGAGAAAAAGAGGGGTAAATGGGAAGGTGGAAACCTTCGAGGGATGGCTTTTTGCGAAAGTAAAAGACACTAGTATGGATAATGTCTAAAGAACACGACATTATTTTTAAAATTTTGAAATGTAAATTAATCTTAGCATCGATTGTTAAGTTAAAAAAATTAATCAAAATAATCCTATCCTAAACACGCATCTAAGTGATAGTAAGATAAAATAAAATAATCAAATCAAAACGTCTGTTAACGCAAAAATTCTCCAACTATGCAGACCAATAAGAAATGGGCATTTGCCATCCAACGTGGCAATATTAATACTTTCTCGGCACCCGAGGAGACTTTCTCGGCACCTAAGGAGAGTTTCTCATCACCCGAGGACACTTGGTCGGCATACCAACCAACTCATGGCATACCAACCAACTCAAGG
Source organism: Sambucus nigra (assembly GCA_949130495.1). Classification (NCBI taxonomy): domain Eukaryota; kingdom Viridiplantae; phylum Streptophyta; class Magnoliopsida; order Dipsacales; family Adoxaceae; genus Sambucus; species Sambucus nigra. The sequence continues at coordinate 385,970,727 of OX422212.1, forward strand.
AAAACCAACCACCCTAGAAGACCAATAGTCATATTTATTGCACATAGATGTAAATGTCTGAATATATAAAGACATTCCATCTCTTGGACTCCCATCACTATAAATACATGCCTTCCCTTAGCCAAAGGTAGAGGCTACACAATCTGAACAACTATGAAATTCTCTACACACCTCTCTCTATCTATACCGTATTGTGCTGTTGTAAACCCCTGGGAATAAAATAACAATGGATGTAGGCTTTTCCTTATAGATGAACCACTTTAAAAACCTTTGTCTCTTATGTGTTTGATGGGTTCATCACTTCATCTTCAATAATCATCTTTATACCTTCAATTTATATGTTGTTGATGCCGATAAGATATCATGGATGCTATTTCTAGACATCAACAGATTGACACTATCTGTGGGAACGTGTTATAAGCATTATACTCCATCAAATGCTAAGTTTTTATTTTCTCCATGTATAACTAATTATATGTTATGCACGCATCTTTTTGTTAAAATCATGATTCTCATACGTTTATGTTCATAAATTTAGAGATCGATTCAATTATATGCTGAACATACATCTTCTGATTCAATCATAATTTTCATATGAATTAATATTGTGATTCGGGAATATGTGAAACAGTAGATTTCAGAATTTATAAGTTTTGTACGAATCCTGAAATATATTGATTCTCAAAATTTTATGGGTATATATGCTTAAAGAATCTGTTAAATCAATTCATTCATACCCAACATGTATTCGATTTTCATAATTTCAGTAGATGAAAAGACAATTGCAATCAAAAGATTTTTCTGTACATCAAAAGCAAGAATTAGTATTTTTAAATCCTCCGAAACAACAAATCTCTTCCCTGGATTAGATCTGATATTTTAATTCCCATATCTGATATTTTTACTGGGAATAAACATCTAAAACGATTCTCTCTCTTCAGAGACGACAACTGCAATGTTTCCTTTAAGGAACTGTATGATTTTTATTTATCAATCAGTTGTGTTAATTTTAGACAATTTTGATGATGAAGCTCGTGTATTTCTTATGATCTGCGCAAAGCTATCTATTTTTCATAACGATACATCTAAAACGTTGAAAATCTTGATTTTAATAATAGTTATGAATAATCTGCTCCTTTTTCTGTATGCATCTTGAAAATCATAGATATAGATCCTTTTTCTCTCTTGATGCACACACGTCACAACTGAAAATTGAAAAAAGGAGATAGGTATCCACCAGCGAGTGCAAATTTATAACTGGTGAAGAAAACAATGTTCACAAGAAGGATCTTACAAATTCAGACTCGGATTTTCGATCGAAGCAACTTCCAAGCAGTTAACTCGTATTAAACTACAAATTCCCCTCTCACATCTTTCAAGAAGAATTTGGCTGGATTCTAGTACAAAAGTTATAAAACGAATTAAAGGTCGGCAATAGTTGGCATCACCTGACACTGGTCGGCTACCAGAAGAAAACATATATAAAATTTCTGAGGATCAGACCTGTAGGTCGGAGGCATTCTACTCTGGTTGGCGAAAGATATCGCACAGATTGAGGGCTCTCACGACCTCCTATTTGTTGGTCAGTAGCAAGAAAATGAAAATCATCATCTCTGTATCTAGAGTTTTTCTTGCATAGGGTGATCGACGACCACTGTACGAAGAAGAGAATCTCAATTAGTCGACAAAATATAGCATTTTGCCATCTGCGTGTTTAAGACATCAGAGTTCTCTTAAAATTTGTGAAGATTGGGTGGTGCCCAACTATCTATTATTTCTCTATTACTGTTGGGTTGAAACCCCGACCATCCATCAATTATCAACATCAACTATTATTCCTCTATTTTGCTCGAAATTCAAGTGAGACGAACAGGACAACAGGTCGGGGACTCCTTATAATTGGTCGATGAAATTTTATAAGGTCAGCAATAGTGACCATCCAGATTTTACGTGTTCACCAGAGCATTTTTATTGATCGGTATAATTAGAGCGCTGGTCGGTGGCAAGTAGAGGATTAACACCAGAACAGAGAATGGACAATTTACTGCTCGCATCTTCAGATGGAGAAATTTGATTCAGTCATTTTGACTTTGTCAAAATTGATATAATGCTGCTAAAAGACAACCCCCATATCCTTTACTAATTCACGAGAGGGGAACTTGTAGTTTAATATAAGAGCATACCTTATTATTCTTTATGCTGAAATAATCTTCAAACATCAAATTATATCTGATTAGTTATTGGAGTTTAAATAACTTTACAAAAAGTCTAGATTAAAACTTATGCCTCACGTATGGCACAAATTTGATAAAAAGTTTCTCAGTACAAAACATATTATTTCATATTTTGAAATTTTTATTGCCTAATGTTAGAGCGGATACATATAATATATTATTTCGCTGAATAATTATTCTCATGATAATGACTTTTTGATTTAGCCTCCACAGATGTTCGAGCAACTTATTAAATTCCACAGGTATAAGATGTAGTCACGACAAAGTACTCAACCACAATCTTAAACTTTTGGAAAATATTATCATTGATCGGCATTATGAAATTTTGCCTCAGCGATGCACTATTGATTTTATTATTGCTCTAATATATGCTCAAGCACGATTCATTATCTATATCCATTTGGATGCATATTCTATACTCATCTCAACATGCAGCTCGGTAAAATATTTATTATTATATATTCAGCTCTGAGGAAATTTGCATCAATTATTATATTATCTCCAACAGACAGTTAATCGGGAAAATTCTTCTCTATCTATATATTCAACAACCACCAACTAAAAGTTGTTCTCCATCAGCAACCACCAACTAAATGTTGGTCGGCATCAACAAAGACACCAACAATGTTGGTAAAACAATCGATCAAGGCAAGTCCTGCTTGATTATGGGTGACCCAAGAAGGCAAATAAACTAAGAAGGAACATGGGATAAATATTCAATTGCTTAGGCACTTATGGGAAATCTAGATAATATTGTTACAACTAGGCAGGAGAATGGGATAAATATTCCATTGCCTAGGCACTTACACTGAGTAGGAACATGGGATAAATATTCCATTGCTTAGGCACTTATGGGTGATCAAAAGATCACTACAACTAGGAAGGAGCATGGGATAAATATATTCCATTGCCTATGCACAAAGACAAATCAAATTGGCAAATTGTCAATTCATATATAGAGATTAACAGAAGATAAATTATGTAGAGGGGGATTGAAGGTAATTTTGAGATTATAGGTAATTCCACATTAGCAACAGTGTTTTGGGGATTAAGGCACCGTGGCAGCTCAGCGAGGCAACTCAGTATCACAACTTGTATTTTAGCTTATTGTATTACTCATATTGTATCTTTGTTTATATTGACTGTAATCTATAACGGTTGTAATTATGTAACGAGAATAATAATGAGTTTTAGTGTGAGGTCAAACGGCACTCGCGAGAGAACACGCTTGGCAGGGCCTGGGAGAGATTTCATTCTCTATCGAATGACCTCACAGTGGGAACTTTAGAGGGACTTGGTTTGGAGGATTGAGAAGTGAGGCACCGTTGGGACTTATTCAACCGTCTTAGATACACCTGGTAAAACACCGAAGGACCCTGAACGTGGAACCTCGGGCGGAGAATCTTGGAGTTACATCGGGCATTGAGTTAGGAACCAAATAACCCTCTACTTAATGTCACATCTACTGTAGGTGATGTCACTATATAGCTAAACAATGTCAGACATGCACTTGAGTAAACCATCATGGTATTTGGGGCTATCAGGTAGTTGGTGAGCCACCTCTGCGACAACAGCCCCCTGACACACAGTGGTTAGGCAAAAGGCATGTCTTGGCATTTAATATTTATGACGTGGAGACAACTAGCGCATCAGGTATTTAATGTTTGTGACATAAAGTATGAGGGAGGTCTTTCACAGGCATTGATGACTGAGTTGCCTCGGGGGTGGTGTGGGGGATATTTAAGGACCCTAACCACCTTTGAGGGAGAGATATATTTTTGAGAGTTCAGAAGTTATTACTAAAGAGAATATATATCGTAGAGAGTTATTACAAACCGTAGAGTTTGCTCACCAACTATTGTCATTTATTAGGAAGCTTTTAATACTTGATAGAGATTCTTGAGGGTGGTTAGTGTATTTTGGCTGCCTACTAAGGTGTATCTAGGGTGATTACTTCTCTCTCCCTCTAGCTAAGTTGCTTCTAAGTTCATTACTACTTTCTGAGTTATACACGAGAGATTTTTGAGATCAAACTGAGTTCATCTTCATTGAGATTGTGTGTGCATGTCCTATAATTAACCGCAAGTTTTGTTTAATTAACTTATCATTACCGTACTCAAAATGGGTTACACCACCATCTTATCTAAACTACCCTCTTACATTTGGCGACTCTGCAGGGGAGGCATTCTTATAAGTAAGGAGTATGGTGCAAGATAATGTTAATCGAAGGCTAAATATTGATGACATCCAACACAATGAAGAGAAAGCTGCAAGAGAACTGGAGGCTCTAAGGGATGGGGGCCCTCGAATAGAGGTACCCCCGATTCAGGCGATGACAACCATTCCAGGGGTGACACAAGCTTCCACGAGTGCAGGGTTGGAACCCACTCAGGTGGCACTCCTCATGAGTAAGTTTTATGAGTTTTTACAAACTTTGGTAGCTTCAACGATGCTGGGAGGATTGGAAGACAATGCCTTCGTAACACCAGGGGCAGCCCCAACGGCCCCACCAGGTGCAGGTGTAGTGGGAATGGTCCCAGCAAGCGTGCCCTCTGTCGTGAATCCAGCAGTGGGAGCCTCAAGAGTATCATTAGCCCCAACTGTGATGATTGTTCCAGCTGCAACGAGCACTCAGCCCATGGCCCCATTGGTTGTTGCCTTAGTAGCATCACCCATGGATGAAATGAGGAAGGAGATGCTGAAGTTCATGCAAGCTTCCTCGTAATCTGCGGGCGAGGTAGATTCGATTTATGATGACTTTCGAACACCTTATCCTCAGGAATACAATGATGAGCCCTATCCAAAGGACTATATTCCTCATATTTTTGAAAAATACACAGGGAAAGGTGGGAATCCGAAGGAGCATATTAAGTGGTTTGTTGAACACTTGGCAGCGCATTGCAGTAATAAAAAGCTTAGGTTAAGGGAGTTTTCTAAATCCTTAATCGATAAATCATATACCTGGTATTCCCATTTGGCTCCTAACATCGTTTCTATATGGGAAGAGATGCACATATTGTTTGTCCAGAAGTTCTTTATGGCAGAAGATGAGTTTACTTTGACCCAACTGGTTAGGGAAAAACAACGACCTAGGGAAGAAGTTGTGGACTATGTTATAAGGTTCCAGAAAAGATCCCTCGACGCGAGGGAGGAGGCCAAAGAGTCTAAATTATTGCAGATCTGCGCTAAGGGGCTGCTTCCTGAGTACATCTACCATCTTATCAATGAAACGCGCGAGGGGACTTTTTCGACGTTCTTGAAAGCAGCGAGGAATATCTCCTTGGTGGTACGACCAAATCCGATGGTGGGACCTATGATATTTAGGCAACCGATACAACCTGTGGGGGGGAGGTCTCAACCCCCATGGGTAGGGTACATCGAGGGAGGAGATGGGGGCAAGGTGCTGAAGAAGGATAATAAGAGGAAGTTTGGGAGAAACGGAGAGGACCCACCACCATTACCTTGTACAGTAGAGGAGGCTGTTAGCTGTTACAATGTAATGGTCCAAGGGGGAATGGTCTATGAGCCAAAGGACATTCCCGTTAGGGAACCCGATGCGGCAACGAAGGCAGATCCTAAGTACTTCCAGGTTCATCGGAGGATCCAGCATCTAACAGAGAGATGTTTCACACTGAAAAGAATCATCGATAAGTACGTGAAGGAAGGGACGTTCCAAATCCCTCCACATAACGTCAATAACAATCCGTTGCCAGCACATGGGTCCAATCTCGTGGTGGCCTATGATAAAGAAGTGGAGAGAGGAGAAAGAGAGTCAATGACGAAGCAAGAAGAGTACGAAGAAGCTATGGAAGATTGTATGAGAGGAATGGCTAATGTAGTACTGGCCTATGATGAGGCAAGTGCCAAAGACGTGGAGGATGTGTACGGAGTTGAAGGTGAGGAAGCATACCCAGTCCTAGAGTACTGTGCAGTTTCAAAATCCTCGAAATTCACCTGGTTCTTCGACCAGGTGGGGATAACGAAAGAGAATAGGTCCAACCTAGGCAATACTTGACATTGCGAGGAAGAATGTGGTCCCTTCGCTGATATGGAAGGGACCCATGGCCAGGTTGGTTAGGAGATTTGTCTCAGAAGTAACCTTTAGCGATGAAGATAGGGCTGTAAGGTTCCCTCATAACAGGCCATTGTATGTGACCTCTAGCATCAATGGAGTTAGATTTATAAGGACTCTTATGGATGTAGGATCTTCCATCAATATCATGTCAATCAACTCTTTACATGCAACCAATATTCCAGAAGAAAGGTTGGTCCCCATGCCCTTGGTGATTTCGGGGTATGATAACCAATCTTCTAAATCCACTGGGTATGTTAATGTTGGGATTGTGATGGGAAATCTGAGTTCCCATATCAAGTTCCACATAATAGAGAGTGCAACTTCCTATCATATGCTAATAGGAAGGGTGTGGATGCAATACTAAGGGCTAGTTCCTTCTACGTACCACCAATGCGCTAAGCGAACATCAAGAGGACATAGGTGACCATTAGTGCTACGAAGAGGCCCTTCTCTATCGAGGAAGCTCACTTAGTAAATGTGGCATTTTACACTAAGTTGGAAGAGGATGTTCGGGTCCTAATGAGAAGAATAGAAGGATCATGGGTTCCCTCAATCAGAGAAAGGATGGGGCCTTTGAATGAGAAGGGTAAAGAGGTTGCAAGCAGCGCAAGAGTAATGACCAAAAAAGCTCACCAGGTGGTCCCTCAGCCCCAAAACATCTCGAAGAAGCTCAAAGACAGGATGCGGCCCAGAGTGGATCCAATGGAGCATAAGGTTCAACAAAAAAGCATGCTGAGTCGGTTCTTAGGAAAAAGAGTGGTCGAGGCTTCTAGAGAGAAGAAGAGGAAGGAAGTAACCACTACCATTAGATAGTGCAAGAAGGTCTTTACCGAGGAAGGAAAAGTGGTATATCGATTATAATGGAGTGAGCGGGTGGTCGAAGAAATTGATGACGAGGTCGACCCGATATATGAATCTTTTCTGGTAGATCAACGGGGATAATGTATGGTGATAAATTACTCCAGCATATAGGAACTTGTGGAGGAAGTCACTGAGGAACCAAATTACATGACGGATCGACCAAAATCGCAGGCACAAGAACTGGAGTAGTTGAACCTAGCGAGAGAAGAGGAGGACCCAAGGCCCATTTTCATCTCAAAAGATCTCAATAAGGAAAAACGAAAGGCCTTGGTGGAGTTGATTCTAGAATTTATAGATGTCTTTACGTGGAAATACACGAAGATAGAGGGGCTGGATGAGGGGGTGAGCCGCCACAGGTTGAACGTAATTCCTTTAGCCATTCCAGTGAAACAAGCAACGAGAACGTACAAGCCTGAGCTAAATTTGAAGCTCAAGGAAGAGGTTCAATGCTTAATAATGGCAGGGTTTATCACACTGATACATCACCCACTCTGGCTATCTAGAATTGTCCCAATGGGAAAGAAAGACAAAAACCAATTAAGGATCTGTGTGGATTTCAGATATTTGAATATATCTTATCCCAAAGATGAGTTCCCTCTGCCCTCCATCGATAGCCTGATAGATGAAATATCTGGTCATAAGATGTATAACTTCATGGATGGGTATGTAGGGTACAACTAGATCAAAATGGATCCCATGGATGTAGAGAAAACAACGTTTAGAACCCCATTAGGAAACTTCATGTACAAGGTGATGCCGTTTGGACTCAAGAACGCTAGGGTGACTTACCAGAGAACAATGATAGCCATTTTCCATGACTTCTTCCACAAATTTGTGGAATTCTATGTGGATGATTTGGTCATCAAATCGAGGAAAAAAGATTCCCATCTGAGCGATTTGAGGAAGGTGTTTTCCCGCTGCAGGAAGTTTAAATGAAAGATGAATCCATTGAAGTGTGTTTTTGGAGTGACAAGTGGGAATTTCCTAGGCTTTTTGGTTGATTGACAAGGGGTGCGGATGGACCAGTATAAACAACGGGGGATCTTGGAAATGCCATGTCCAAGAACGGTGAAAGAGCTGAAGAGTTTCCTTAGTAAGGTCTCCTACCTTAGAAGATTTGTGCCTGGATTGGTCGAAATAACACACCCACTGATGCAGCTGTTGCGAAATAACACAAAATTCAGGTGGGAGGAAACTCATCAGGAGTCCCTTCACGGACTGAAGAAGCTGCTTGTTTCACCACAGACCATGGTTCCCCTAATGGTGGGAATACCGTTGCAATTGAACCTCACGTCGACTATGAGGTTTGTGGGAGCTTTACTGGCACAAGAGGTTGACGGGTAAGAATGACCAGTCTACTACCTCAGCCGAATCATCCATGGACCAAAAGTCAGATTCAGTATCTTAAAAAGGCATTATTTGGCCTTAGTCTTTGTAGCACAAAAACTTAGGCATTATATGTTGTCTTTTACAATTTATATTGTGACTAGATTTGATCCTATTAAGTATTTTCTAGCAAGAACGATTTTGACTGGTAGAGCAGCTAGGTGGTTCCTCATACTATCCGAGTATGACTTGAAGTGCATGGTTCCTCGCACAATCAAAAGCCAGGTGTACGCTGAATTATTGGCTATTTTCCCCTCAGGAACGTTTGAGCCACCCAAAGAAAGTAGTCTAGGAGAAAATTTGCAGGCCAATCATGTAGACGCGTTGGAAGAGGAATGGATAATGTAGTTCAATGGATCCTCGGCAGAAAAGAAAGGAGGAGCGGGGGTTATTATTTCAAAAGGAATGGAGGAGATTTGCCTTTCCTATAATTTAGATTTCCCTTGTTCTAACAACAAGGCGGAATATGAAGCATTGGTGTTGGGATTGCTAGAGGCTCTTCGAAGTGGGATTCGTTCACTTTGCATCAAAGGGGATTCAAACTTAGTGGTCTAGCAAGTGAATGGAGAGTACGCATTGAAACACATGAGCCTGACACCATACATGACAATCATTCAGAGGCTCCCCTGCCAGTTCCATCGGACCAAGATCAAGAGACATCCCAGAATGATGAATCGCCACCCAGAGGCATATGCCACCATTGCCCAGAAAATGGTCATGAGGAATGATACAACTGCCGTCGTGATCCAATGAAGAACAACTCCTTTGATGGTACATCCAATTCTACCAATGGGGGAGGATGCGAACTGGAGGGGAGATATTAGTAAGCAACTAGAGTCTAGTGAGGGAATGATGGGGCTTAGAGAATTAGCCCAGTACTTTACAAACCAGGGAAACCTCTACTTCAGAAATTCAGGGGGATGGGTGTTGAGGTGCATCGGTCCAGAAGAAGTAGAGAAAAAATTGAAGAAAATACACGAAGAGCACTATGAAACAACTCAGATACCCCTCTACCAAAGAATGCAAAGGGAGGGGTATTTTTGGCCAAGAATGAAATAGGATGCTACAGAGCTACAACGGAAGTGCGACAAATACCAGTTATTCTTCGAGGCAATAGAATGTCATTTCCTGGGGGCTCAGGCTGACTGGAGACAACCCTATATCGACTTCATTGAAAATGGAGTTGTCCCAACAAAGAATATTGATACGATGGGACTCCGGCGAAGGGCCTCGAGATTCTACATTCAGGAGGGGCAGATCATTTAGCCTCGCGAGCTTTTACCATCAACACGGATTCTAAGTATTGGAATCAAAGCTCTCTCCCTAGGTTGGTTAAAGGTTTACTTAAGCTGGATAGACTGCATACTCCTCAAATAAGACATAGAATTAATAAGATGTAAATGGGGATAAGATAAATCCCCATATTTTCTTTCAAGTTTTCTCTATGTAATGGGGTTATAATAAAATCCCATATTTATCGCTTTCTTTCTAGAGTATTGGGACCAACCTCTAGATTTTAAGTTTGCTTGGGTTTGTAAGCTTCGGAGAGGCTTTTTCTCCATCTTATATTTATAAAATGTGTGGGGGTTCCGTCCCTCTTTGGTAAAAAAAAAAGGAGGGGCAGATTTATCGAAGGGGATACTTGTGTTGCATCACAAAGAAAGAAGCAGCGGAGGTCCTCAAACAGGCGCACGATCCAGCTCATATAGGAGGGGACAAGTTATATGACCAGTTGATGACTTTGGGATACTATTAGCCAACAATGGAGAAAGACTCCTCTGAGTTCGTTCGGAAGTGTAAGGCTTGCCAACTTTATGGAAATATGATCCATGCCCCATTGGTGGACCTACACTCCCTGTCAACGCCCTATCCTTTTCACACTTGGGAGTTCGACCTAGTAGGGGAAATACACCCTTCTTCAAGGGGGAAGATATAAATACTAATAAGAACGGGGTGTTTCACAAAGTGGGCCAAAGCGATACCACTGAGAAGGGAAATAACGGGGGTGGTGAGCAACTTCCTCAGAGAATACATCATCTGCCATTTTGGGATCCCAAAGGTTATCCTTTCAGATAATGGAACCCCCTTCGTCAATTCAGAAGTAACAATGGTCACAGACAAGTACTCCATTGTCCATCATACCTCGACGGTGGCATATCCAAAGGGGAATGGTCAGGCCAAAGGAACTAACAAAACCTTAGTTAATATCTTGGCTAAAATAATGGAGGATTTCCCAGGATCGTGGGACTACAAGATATCAACCATATTATGGGCCTAACGAATAACTAAGAGGAAGGCCATAGGGTATACACCGTTCTCTCTTGTTTATGGGGCAGAGGAGATTCTCCCAGTAGAGTTAGAAGTTCCCTCGGCTCGATATGCTCTGTGAAGTAGCATGCTCCCTCAGAATAGACATGTGCAGTTGGAAGCATTGGATGAACATAGAGACAATGCGATGCAACACTTTCAAATGTATACGGAACAACTTTCCAGGGCATATGATAACTTAGTGAGACCAAGGAAGTTCGTGGAGGAAGACCTTGTATTGAAAGCAGCAGTGAAACACATCATGGGGCTTCCTCTACCCAAGTTTGCAGAGAATTGGGAGGGACCTTCTATTGTAAAAGAAGCTCATTACTCAGGTTATTGCTTAATTTATAATATGGAAGAAGACAGGACATTCAAGATTAACAACAAATGGCTGAAAGTCTATCATGTGTAGACAATTATGTTTGGACCACTGATGTAGCTGGCTGTTGTTATAAATACAAAAGTTCTTTTTGTGATGAGTATGTGAAAGAGTGCGCGTGCGTTCAAATAAGGAAATTATTAAATTAAATTTAGTTTTACCAAATTAAGTCCTAAACATGCATCTAGGTGTGATTGAATAAGATGAAATCATGCAAGAACATTCAAACACACACATGAGAGGAAAAATCCCCCAAAATGGGCAAAACCTTTTATTTTTCACTATAATTTTGTAATATACGGTTAACGGATTACAATGAAAAATACAGTGACACAAAAATACCCACCGGCATCAGTTATGTATTTGACGGCTGGAATCTCCCTTGGGAACTCCAGATGAGCAGCAATGAAGAAGGAAGACGGATTCTCCACAAAGGTTTAATAAACACAAGGTGGTGTTCTTGGGTTATAAAAGGATTCACAAAGGTTTGGCAATGATATGTGAATCTGAAGACGTGTGTGCTTGCGTTCAAATGATCAAATTATATATAAAACCCTTTTAACACAAACAAACCCTAAACATGCAGCAGTATGTGATTGAATAAATTGATAATCTACGCAAGAACATTCAAACACACGCAATTAAGGAAAAATCCCCCACAGGGGCAAAACCATTTATTTTCACTATAATTTGTAAGAAAACGGCTTACAATCGGATTACAATGAAAATACAAGTTGACTAAGAATTACCCTCGGGTATCGGATTCTGTAGTTGCGGCTGGAACTATCCCTTTCCAGTAGGGCTGCAATGGAGAAGAGAAACAGCTTCTCCACAAGGGTTGAACAAACCAAAGTTGTGTTCTTGGGTTGCAAAAGGATTCACAAATATTTGGCAAGGATGTGTGAATCAAAACATGAGTCTTGGGACTCAAAAATATGAAGACTAGAGGTATTTGGACTCTCAAATTCGTCTTTCAAAGTCTTGCAAAACAACTCCCCCGAAGTTGGTATTTATAGGGAAATACATGAAGAGACCCACAATTTTAAAACTCTGAAATTCTATCCAGCGTACAGGTACCCTGAACCGGTTCGGGTACCCTGCGAACCGGTTTCGGACTGGGTTCGGGGAAGTGTGCTGGGAACAGGGGATTAAACACTTAGAAAAATTCCCAGTATTTTCTATGTAAATATCTCCATTTTCAACGGGCCATAACTTGTTCACCGTAGCTTGGATTGAGGTGCAGTTTCTTCCAGTATCTTTGTTGCGGCAAGCTCTTCAACTTTCCAGTTGACCAGTCCTCTGAACAGTGGCTGTAAAATTACCAATTTTCCCTTGAACATCCCTATCATGCCTTGTTTCACTGATTTGCCTTCTCTTGCGTACCACTTGCATTACAAGCCTCGAATCAAGGAACGTGAAGTCGTTGATGCAGATGAGGGACACATTAATGGAGATAATGCATGCTTGATTCCCGGAATCGGATAGAGGCCATCATGTGAGATCGTGAGGTGACGTGCCAAATGTAGCGGCGTACGACATAAATAAATGAAACATTTCGGACATGAGAAAAACGTCCTTACAAATCTCCCCCTATGTCTATGCCGGTACATACATAAAAAATCGGAATTATTAAATATGAAATTGCCTATACAAATCTACCCTCCCATGAACCCAAAACTGGAAAAGGTACAAGTGAATAGTCTTCATCGTTTGTTCTTCAAATCGTCAGGAATCTCAAATCTTTTCTCATCAGGGTGTGCAATTTAGTGATCATCAATGTAGTACCTACACACATGAGATAAAGCAAAATACCAAGTGACATATCGAGTTTGAAATGATGAGATAAACATATATATATCAATTTATGAGCAAACTCAAATTTCAAATAAACTCAAATTTCAAATCTCCCCCATAATAAGATAATTCATTCTCCCCCTTTTTAGGATGTCCCCAAATAGACAAATGAGAGAAACAAATCAAATAAGCACGAGCGGGGTGACACTAGGATAAAACCACACCATGAATGAACACAAAGCAACCAAGTCGATGATAGCGTAAATGAAGTGGTGTGATCAAATTCGATAGGAAAATCAATGCATACAAACATGACATATGTGCACGATGAATATTGGATATTCCTAGCGAATGAACTCAAATGCTTCCTTTGGTGCAAAATAATGACAATATAAGATATTGACTCAATCAAATCAACAAATCAAAGCTCAAAATGATTTTCACACCAATAACGTCCAACATGATTTTATGCTTTTTCAGGACTTTCAAGGAAGTGCAAACCCGTTTATATTCTCCAACCAAACTCCCTCAGATATTATTTTGAGTAGAGGCATTCTAAATTCTCAAACTTTGGAGAATTGATGGTGAAACCTAAGTGGCCCATATTTGGCATGAAATGCTTTTTATTGCCTGTAAATTTTTTCGAGCTCTTTTAACCTCTTTGGACCTCGGAAATTAAAATTCCTCCATTTTTTTAGGTCCTTTTTAACGGTGGCTTTTGCGCAAAGGATAGATGATTACCTTTCGCAGCCCCTCCCCGTTATACAAAAACACACAGTCTCACCAAAACGGTTTTTACATGCATTCCAATCTTGTCATGTTTTATCGCATTTTATACATTGTATAGACAGGATTGAGATGGAAACACTCAAGCCAACATGAGATTGACAAGTGCAACAATCAAATATAGCCGTGCATGTGTGAAATAAAGGATATAGGAGTCAAACATGTAGGAAGATATCACGAATTACATCTCAAAGACTCCATACAATGTAAAGCACATGGATGAAATGATGTAGCTTCTCAAAACTCTATCAAACAGTCACATGGATATATGGAATGAAGTGGTGACTTGGCTAACTTAAATGCTCATCCATAAAAGGAGCTTAAAAGTACAAAAATCTTTTTGGTCTTTTTCAAAAAAATTTATCAAAATAAAATCTTTTTGTGCTTTTCTTAAACAAAATAAAGAAAATCTTTTTGTATTTTTCAAAAGAAATATAAAACGCAAAAAGAATATAACAAAGCTGTACAACTAAACAATGGTACATATAAAACAGACTAGCAATAGGAAGCATATGATATGAACATGAAGAAGCATCCTATTCTAGACATAGATCAACCCCTCAGTCAACTATGCAAATCCCCAAAGACTTCCTAAGATTCTCAAATCTAAGGGCATCTAAAGGTTTCGTGAAGATGTCGACTAACTGACGGTCGTTGGGAACAAAACTCAGGGATAGAGTGTTCTCCTCAACTAACTGACGAATAAAGTGTTCACGTATCCTAATGTGTTTTGTGCGCGAATGCTGGACGGGATTACGAGATATGTGTATCGCGCTCGTGTTATCACAAGAAATGATCATGGTGTCTTGTGAAATCCCAAAATCTTCCAACATTTGCTTCATCCACAAGATTTGTGTGCAACAACTCCCAGCGGCAATGTACTCAGCCTCCGCAGTGGACAAAGAGATGGAATTTTGCTTCTTGCTCAGCCAGGAGACAAGAGCAGAACCAAAATAGAAACACCCACCAGAAGTGCTCCTACAACCATCTACATCCCCGGCCCAATCGGCATCCGAATAGGCGGACAAACGGTCATCGGTATCAAAGGAATACCAAATACCGTATGATAGAGTCCCACTCACGTATTTAATAATACGTTTTAGAGCAAGTAAATGTGACTCTTTCGGGGACACCTGATATCGCGCACAGACTCCAACACTAAAGGCGATGTAGGGACGACTAGAAGTCAAGTAGATAAGACTACCTATCATACTCCGATATAAGGTTTGCTCTACGTCCTTGCCTGAAGTGTCCTTACTAAGCTTGGTAGTGGTACTCATAGGTGTACGTGCATGCTTAGCGGAGTCTAAACCAAATTTCTTCACTAGGTCTCTAGCATACTTGGATTGGGAGATGAAAATCCCATCCTCTAGCTGACGAACCTGGAGACCAAGGAAGAATGTAAGCTCACCAACCATGCTCATCTCAAACTCACTTTTCATCTCCTCCTCAAAGTGGTGAGCATGCTGGGAGCATGTGGATCCAAAGACTATGTCGTCCACATAGACCTGGGAAACCAAAATAGCACCGTCATCTCTCCTGACGAACAACGTCATATCTACTCCCCCTCTCTTGAAGCCACGAGCTAAGAGATAGGAAGTAAGCCTCTCGTACCAAGCACGGGGTGATTTCTTCAAACCATACAAGGCTTTCCTAAGATAGTAAACGTGTTCTGGGTGCTGAGGGTCTTCAAACCCTTTTGGTTGTTCCACATAAACCTCCTCCTATAGAATGCCATTCAGAAAGGCACTCTTGACATCCATCTGATATACCTTAAAGCGTAGACGACATGCGATGGCGAGCAGAAGACGGACGGACTCAAGCCTCGCAACAGGAGCAAATGTCTCCCCAAAGTCTACACCCTCTATCTGTGTGTAGCCTTGAGTGACCAACCTAGCCTTATTTCGGATTATGGTACCATTTTCATCCATTTTGTTCTTAAAAATCCACCGGGTACCTATCACATTAATCTCACTAGGTCGCGGGACAAGTTCCCAGACATCATTCTTTTTAAACTGAAGCAACTCATCCTGCATAGAAGATATCCAGTGTTCATCCTTGAGTGCTTCTTTATGGTTCTTGGGCTCAACTTTGGACGTGTAGCAAAGATGGCTAACAACGTTCTCTAGCTGAGCACAAGTCTTGACCCCTAGAGTGGGATCGCCAACAATGGAAGATGGGTCATGACTCTTGCGAACCCAAGCAGGTGTGTCCCCTAATACAGGAGTAGGGTCCACAGAGTGTGAGAGAGGAACAGGTAAATCACTGTCAGAACAATCCTCATCCTCACACTGAAGGTTAGGATCAATAACCATTGGAGGTTCGTCATCTTGTATGGTAACGTTTATTGATTCCATAACCCTAGAGCTCTTCAGGTTAAAAACTCGGTATGCTCTGCTATTCGATGAATATACTAGAAATATTCCCTCGTCGCTCCGGGAGTCAAACTTTCCTAATTGCTCTCTATCCTGTAGGATGTAGCATTTACTCCCCAAAACACGGAAATATGCCAGGTTGGGCTTCTTGCCATTCCACAACTCATAAGGAGTGTGAAGTGTGTGTGGACGCAGATACACCCTATTCACCGTGTGGCATGCAGTAGACACTGCCTCTGCCCAAAATCTCCTAGAAACTTTACGACCTAGAAGCATAGATCTAGCCATCTCTTGGATCGTTCTATTCTTTCTCTCAACAATCCCATTTTGCTGAGGAGATCTCACAGCAGAAAACTCATATTTGATCCCGAGGCTATTACAGTAAAGGTCTACCTTTGCTTCTGTGAATTCCGTGCCGTTGTCACTACGTATATTGTTAATAATGACACCGTGTTGATTTTGCAGGACACGACACTTGGTCGTTAAAAATTCTACAGCATCGGATTTCTCTCTCAGTAAACCTACAATGGAGTACCTGGAGAAATCATCTACCATCACGAGGATGTACCTCTTACCACCTAGACTCTCGGTACGAGTGGGACCCATAAGATCCATGTGAATCAACTCCAGAACACGAGAGGTGGTAATGGAATGCAACTTCCTATGAGGACTACGAATTTGTTTTCCCAACTGACAGGGTCCACAAACGGTCGAAGTTGACTTTCCAAGAGATGGTAAGCCACGTACTAGATCCTTTTTAGCTAAACGATTAAGATCTCTAAAGTTCACGTGACCTAGACGTTGGTGCCACAAATCCATAGGAGTGATCGTGGCGCTGTTGCAGACAAGTGAGGGTGTGGGCTCAGTCCCATAGCAATTATCCTCGGTCCTCACCCCTTGCATCAAAAGTTTACCGGCTTGATTGTAGACTTTACACGCGTCCCGATCAAACTTTACTGCAAAGTCAGTGTCGCACAGCTGGCTAATGCTGAGAAGGTTTGCTTTCAAACCTTTGACGTACAAAACATTTTCTAGCTTAGGAAATCCAGGTAACTCGACAGTACCACGTCCTATAATGCTAGACTTTCTCCCATCTCCAAAGGTGACTCTGCCATCCTGATAGTCCTCAAGAGTCGTAAAAAATGAGGCATCACCTGTCATGTGTCTGGAGCACCCACTATCAAAATACCACTTAGAGGTATTATGTTCTTTGAGAGCAACATGAACAACAAAGGCCTTTTTATCTTTCTTAGGTACCCAAGCAGGGCCGACCTTTTGTTTGCCTTTGTTGTTGTTGGTTTTAGCTGAAATGTGAGAAGTATTTACTAACGGCAAAGACATCCGTCGGAATTCTTTCATTAAACTTTTAGTTGTGGCAGCTAAGAACTCAACACGCTCTCTCAGACTAGAAAACTCATCAGTATGACGTGGTGGAGCAGTAGTACGTCGTGTTCGACCCATACTATAGCAAGATTCCCTATGGAGGCCTTTTCTTTTGCAATAAGTACAAAAGAGCACAGTCAAAGGCGGACCCTGGTTTGCTTTTCTTGGTCGAATTCTCCTTCGAGGTTTTTGACGGTGACCATAAGTAGTTGTAGTAAACTCAGGAACTGGTCCAGGTGCAATTTGGGATGTGGAGGCACCATCATAACCAATTCCTTGACGATCACCAAAACCTAAAGCGGGGCCGAGGAGAATCTTTCCCATCTTCCCAGATCTGTCCTCGATTTGTACCTTGACTTCCCGTGCTTTCTCAAGATCATGAGTCAGCTGGGCAACAAGGGCTTCAAGTTTCTTTCGAGTCTCCACGGAGGAATGGAGCTGACTCGTAAGACTAGCCACTTGCTTAATCAAGTCCCCTATCTCTTTCTCTAAAACACACACACTCTCTCTCTCTAAACAAATTCTCATTCTCGACACATGTAGAATCTCTCTCTCTCAGGGCGGTGCAGGTGGAGAACTCTCTTTCTCTCGCTTTCTTTAAATCTTCCTCTAAGCAAGTGATCTTAAGAACTAACGCTTTGTTACGCTTTTTAGTTTTAAAAGACTCAGAATATAACTCAGCGTAGGCGCGTTGTATATCACTCTCGCTCTCACTTGTGTCATCCTCCCCCTCACTCACATTGATCTCACTGTCGAGGTGTCCCTATGAAGCATCATCCTCAACATCGTGAGGTGAACTAAGAGTGCTCACTTGGCTGGCCATGAATGCCGTGAAGTTACACTCATGCGGTGACTCATCTCCTGAATCCACCGTCTCGACCTCACTGTCGTCACTAAGGGTAGCATTAAGGACAGCTTTCCCTTTCTCTCTATTCAGACGATTGGCACACTCAAAAGCTCTATGACCCCTACCATCGCACTCAAAACATCTCTCACTTTCTTTCAGAGGAGGATTTTTGGAATCTTTTTCATTTTTCTTTTCAAACTTATTTTTCTCAAATTTATTTTTATCTTTAAAATTGCCATTTTTCTTAAATTTGAGAATCCTCTTGAATTTTTTTGCGAAAAGAGCCAAATCATCTAAGTCAAAATCGTACTCAGAATCTGACGTGTCAGTCTCTCTCTTTCTAGATGACTCAACTCTCTTTCTAGCTGACCCCTCACTCCTTCTCTCTTGGGCTTTAAGTGCAATTCCCTTATCTTTAGATTTAGCATTTTTCGGGAACAT
The DNA here is from genome assembly GCA_949130495.1 of Sambucus nigra. NCBI lineage: Eukaryota > Viridiplantae > Streptophyta > Magnoliopsida > Dipsacales > Adoxaceae > Sambucus > Sambucus nigra. The sequence continues at coordinate 385,989,598 of OX422212.1, forward strand.
ATCAATTTCGTAAGTTTGCAAATCTCCTACAAGTTCTTCCAATTTTAGCGTATTTAAATTACCCATAGAATTTAGCACAGTGACTTTAGGGATAAAACGCTTAGGCAAAAAACGAAGAATCTTTTTAAGAACTCTAGCATTCGGAATATGTTCACCAAGATTAAAACTAGTATTCACAATGTCAGAAAGTCTAGCATAAAATTCATCAAAGCATTCAGAATCATGCATGGTGATTGTTTCAAATTGAGTTGTCAAGTTTTGCAACTTAGACTCTTTCACAGCATTAGTTCCTTCATGGGTGAGTTGTAAAACATCCCATGCCTCTTTTGACGTGGTACACGTCATTATGCGTTTGAACTCATCAGGTGTGACAGACCCAGAAATAGCACTTAGACCCTTAGAATTAAAAGATGACCATTTAAATTCTTCATCAGTTCAAGAAGTGTCAGGTTTCAAGTTGGTCACATTATCAACAGTCACGGTGGGAGGAGTCCACCCTCGTTCAACCAAAATCCAGACACGTTCATCAATGGCTTTTAAAGCCGACCTCATACGGGCTTTCCAATAAGCATAATTTGTCCCGTCAAAAACAGGCATTTTATAATATGACTTCTCCATTTGAACACGCACTTTTTCAAAAATCAATTTTTTCAGAAAATTGATATCTTAGAAAAATTTTGCGGAAAAATGAATACGCGATAGATTAGCGTAACCTGCTCTGATACCAATTTGAAGACGTGTGTGCTTGCGTTCAAATGATCAAATTATATATAAAACCCTTTTAACACAAACAAACCCTAAACATGCAGCAGTATGTGATTGGATAAATTGATAATCTACGCAAGAACATTCAAACACACGCAATTAAGGAAAAATCCCCCATAGGGGCAAAACCATTTATTTTCACTATAATTTGTAAAGAAACGGCTTACAATCGGATTACAGTGAAAATACAAGTTGACTAAGAATTACCCTCGGGTATCGGATTCTGTAGTCATGGCTGGAACTATCCCTTTCCAGTAGGGCTGCAATGGAGAAGAGAAACGACTTCTCCACAAGGGTTGAACAAACCAAAGTTGTGTTCTTGGGTTGTAAAAGGATTCACAAATATTTGGCAAGGATGTGTGAATCAAAACATGAGTCTTGGGACTCAAAAATATGAAGACTAGAGGTATTTGGACTCTCAAATTCGTCTTTCAAAGTCTTGCAAAAAAACTCCCCCGAAGTTGGTATTTATAGGGAAATACATGAAGAGACCCACGAATTTAAAACTCTGAAATTCTATCCAGCGTACAGGTACCCTGAACCGGTTCGGGTACCCTGTGAACCGGTTCTCCCCCCCCCCCCCTCCGAACCGGTTTCGGACTGGGTTCGGGGAAGTGTGCTAGGAACAGGGGATTAAACACTTAGAAAAATTCCCAGTATTTTCTATGTAAATATCTCCATTTTCAACGGGCCATAACTTGTTCACCGTAGCTCGGATTGAGGTGCCGTTTCTTCCAGTATATTTTTTGAGGCAAGCTCTTCAACTTTCCAGTTGATCGGTCCTCCAGACAGTGGCTGTAAAATTACCAATTTGCCCTTGAACATCCCTATCGTGCCTTGTTTCACTGATTTGACTTCTCTTGCGTACCACTTGCATTACGAGCCTAGAATCAAGGAACGTGAAGTCGTTGATGCAGATTAGGGACACATTAATGGAGATAATGCATGCTTGATTCCCGAAATTCGGATAGAGGCCGTCATGTGAGATCGTGAGGTTACGTGCCAAATGTAGCGCCGTACGATATAAATAAGTGAAACATTTCGGACATGAGAAAAATGTCCTTACAGAATCAAAAGATGAGTTTTGGAACTCAAAAAGGTGAAGACTAGATGTATTTGGACTCTCAAAGTCTTGGAAAATAACTCCCCCGAAGTTGGTTTTTATAGGGAAACCAATAAAGAATTTCACAATTTTAAAACTCTGCCAGTGTACATGTACCCCAAACCGGTTCGAGTGTACCGCAAATTGGTTCACCCCTTAACCGATTTGGCCTTCGGTTCACAAAAGTTCGCTAGAATGTGGGGCTTTAAACACTTAGCATTTTCCATGATTTTTCCTCAAAATTTTCTCCATTTTCAAAGGACCATAACATCTTCACCGTAGCTCGAATTGAGGTTCCATTTCTTCCAGTATCTTCCTTGAGGCGAGCTCTTCAACTTTATAGTTGACAGGTCTTCCTGATGGTGGTTGTAAAATTACCAAAATACCCTTGAACTTCCATATCTTGCCTTCTTTCACTGTTTTGACTATTCTTGCGTACCACTTGCATTAAGTCCCTAAAATCATGGAACGTGAAGTCATTAAGGCAGATGTGGGACACGTGATGGAGATGTTGAATGCTTGGTTCTTATAATTCAGATTGAGCTCGTCGTGTGAGATCATGTAGAGATGTGCGAAATGTAACGGCGTACGACATACATACATGTAAGATATCAGACATGACAAAAATGTCCTTACAAATCTCCTCCTATGTCTATGCCGGTACATACATAAAAATACGAATTATCAAATAACACATTGCCTATACAAATCTACCCTTCCATGAGACCAAAACTGGAAAGATATAAATGAATAAGTCTTCATTGTTTGATTTTCAAATCTTTTCTCATCAGGGTGTGCAATTCAGTGATCATCAATGTAGTTCCTACATACATGAGATAAAGCAAATACCAAGTGACGTATCGAGTTTGAAATGAGATAAATATAGATACCAATTTATGATGAAAGAAAATGACAAATCTCAAATCTCAAAAACTCCCCCATAATATGATAATTCTTCTTCCCCTTTTTATTATGTCCCCAAATAGACAAATGTGAGAAGCAGAAATGAATGCAAATGGAGAATGTCACAGGGTTAAAAAAACTTCTATTTTTGAATTTTTCTAAAATTTTCACACAAAATATACAAACAAAGAAACGTACCATGAACGAACACAAAACAGCCAAGTCGATGATAACGCAAATGTATGGGTGTGATAAAATTCGATAGGAAAATCAATGCATACAAACATGACATATGTGCACGATGAATATCGAATACTCCTAATGAATGAACTCAAAATCTTCCTTTGGTGTAAAAAAAATGAAATATGAGACATTGACTCAGTCAAATCAACACATCAAAGCTCAAACGTCCAAAACGATTTCAGGCTTTTTCAGAACTTTCAAGGAAGTGAAGAACCGTTTGAATTCTCCAACCAAACTCCCTCAGATTTATATATTGAAGAGAGGTAATCTAAATTCTCAAACTTTGGAAAATTGATGGTGAAACCTAATGGCCCATATTTGGCATGAATTGCTTTTTATTGCCTTTAAAAACGTTTTCGGGCTCTTTTAACCTCTTTGGACCACGGATAATAAAATTCCTTCATTTTTAGGTCCTTTTTAACGGTGGCTTAGTATTCGCAAAGGCTAAATGAACCTTTCGCAGCCCTTCCCCATTTTCAAATAAACACACAATCTCACCAAACGGTTTTTACATGCATTCCAATATTGTCAAGTGTTATCGCATATTGTACATTGTATAGACATCATTGAGATGGCAACACTCAAGACAATATGTGATAGACAGGTACAATAATCAAATATAGCCATGCATGTGTGCAATAAAGAAGATGAGATTCAAACATGTACTAAGATATCACTAATCACATCTCAAAGACTCCAAACATTGTGCATCACATGGTTGCAATGATGTAACGTCTCAAAACACTATCAAATAGTCACGTGAATAAATGGAATGAAATTTGTGACTCGACTATCTTAAATGCTCATCCATAGCGGGTGCAAAAAAAAATACAAAAATCTTTTTGTGCTTTTTCAAAAAAAATTTACAAAAAAAGAAAATCTTTTTAGATTTTTCTAAACAAAAATATAAAAAGAACAAAAGTAATAATACACATGATACAAACCAACAATAGGAAGCATATGATATGAACATGAAAATGTATCCTATCCTAGACACGGACCAACCCCTCAGTCAACTGTGCAAATTCCCAAAGACTTCCTAAGACTCTCAAATCTAAGGGATCTAAAGGTTTTGTGAAAATATCGGCTAACTGACGGTTGATGGGAACGAAACTCAGGGATACGACCTTCTCCTTAACTAACTGACGTATAAAGTGCTCGCGTATCCTGATGTGCTTTGTGCGGGAATGCTAGACAGGATTGCGGGATATGTGTATCGCACTCGTGTTATCACAGGAGATGGTCATGGTGTCTTGTGATATCCCATAATCCTCCATCATGTGCTTCATCCATAAGAGTTGCGTGCAATAACTCCCGATTGCGATGTACTTAGCCTCCGAAATGGACAAAGAGATAGAGTTCTGGTTCTTACTCAGTCAGGAGACAAGAGCAGAACCACCCACCAAAAGTTCTCCTAAAACCATCTACATCCCCGGCCCAATCAGTATCGGAATAGGTAAAAAATGATCATTACTATCAAAGGAATACCAAATACCATATGAGAGAGTCCCACTCACGTATTTGATGATACGTTTTAGAGAGAGTAAGTGTGACTCTTTAGGGGACGCCTGATATCACGCACAGACTCTAACACTAAAGTCTATATCAGGATGACTGGCAGTCAAGTAGAGAAGACAACCTATCATACTCCGATATAAGGTTTGCTCTACGTCCTTGCCTGAAGTATCCTTACTAAGCTTGATAAAAGTACTCATAGGTGTACGTGCATGATTAGAGGAGTCTAAACCAAATTTCTTCACTAGGTCTCTAGCATACATGGATTGGGAGATGAACATCCCATCCTCTAGCTGATGAACCTGGAGACCAAGGAAGAAAGTAAGCTCACCTACCATTCTCATCTCAAACTCACTTTTCATCTCCTCCTCAAAGTGGTGAGCATGTTAGGATCACAAGGATCCAAAGACTATGTCATCCACATAGACCTGGGTAACCAAGATAGCATTGTCATCTCTCCTGACGAACAACGTCATATCAACTCCCCCTCTCTTGAAGCCACCGGCTAAGAGATCGGAAGTAAGCCTCTCGTACCAGGCATGGTGTGCTTCCTTCAAACCATACAAGGCTTTCCTCAGATAGTAAACGTGCTAAAGGTACTTAGGGTCTTCAAACCCTTTTGGTTGTTCCACGTAAACCTCCTCTTATAGAATGCCATTTAGAAAGGCACTCTTGACATCCATCTGATATAACATGAAGTGCAGATGACATGCGATGGCGATTAGTAAGCGGACGGACTCAAGCCTCACAACAGGCGCAAATGTCTCCCCAAAGTCTACACCCTCTATCTGTGTGTAGCCTTGAGTGAACAAGCTAGCCTTATTTCTGATTATGGTACCATTTTCATCCATTTCATTCTTGAAAATCCACCTGGTACCTATCACATTAGTCTCACTAGGTCGGGGGACTAGTTCGCAGACATTGTTCTTTTTAAACTGAAGTAACTCATCCTGCATATCAGATATCCAATGCTCATCATTGTGTGCTTCTTTATGATTCTTGGGCTCGACTTTGGACGTGTAGCAAAAATGGATAATGACGTTTTATAGCTGAGCACGAGTCTTGACCCCAAGAGTGGGATCGCCTAGAATGGAGGTCGGGTCATGATTCTTGCGAAACCAAGCAGGTGTGTCCCCTAACACAGGAGTAGGGTTGGTAAGTGTTAATACCAAATTTATTCTGCTGACATGGCTCAATAAAGTGAAGACACGTGGCAATCTACGTGCCAACGACAAATACTTCTGAGGAACTCACATGCTCCGAGGAACCATACTACAATGAGGAACACTGATTCCCGAGGAACTCATACGCTCCGAGGAACAAGAACTCTCCGAGGAACTCTTGAGTACTGAGAAGCTTAGGCGATCCGAGCTGCACCTCGAACAAAGCATTAATTGCAGGATAACCAAAAATTTGACTATTCATTAAATGCTTATCATTCAGACGCACATGCTTAAGGGGCATTGAATGTATTACCCTTTCATATGTACATAATTTAATATATTACCCTTTCACATTACAGCCTCAGGGCTATAAATACATTGTACAATCCTCATTGTAAAGGGAGGGAATTTCTTGATATAACTTGTAATCGACAATTCCCAAACAATCAGCAATAACATAACAGTGGACGTAGGCCATTCTTATAAGGCTGAACCACTTTAAAAATTCTTTATCTCATTTATTTATCTGTGATTGAATAATTAGATATGATCTAATTTTTTACATCAACAGATTGGCGCCGTCTGTGGGAAACGACTGGTAATATCGTTTTTCATCAAAAACAATCCATCACAAATGGCTAATATTCCAGAATCTAGCAATTGAAACGCTGAAAGCCCTCCAAATCCATCTGCTCTACCAAATATTCCAGATCTGGCTGGAATAATGACAAATCTGGCTTATGGCCAGATCGTCATGCAAGAAACTATGCGACAACTCATACAAACCCTCCATGGTGGTGCACCAACCCATTCAGGACTGCAAAGTATTCAAAGAAATACCCAGGCACCTTCTTCACGTACTAGACGTACCGATTCATATCGCAATGAGGAGTTTGAGGATTTTTATTATCAACCTGGACGAACTTCGTCAGTGCGAGCCACAGATATTGAACAACGTATCACTCTCTCCCCAGAAAGGACCAGTGCGCTAGAAAGATTAAGCAGAGTATCTCCTTTCGATCGATTAGGTCCTAGGAGGAGCAAAAGTCCTCCTAGAGCCCCATCGAGGAGTTTTAGACGACCATTAGATTTAAGGGAAGGATCTGCCCAGTCGCGACTAGCAGCTCGTGAAGATAGATCCCAGGAAGCCACTTCAACGTGATCAGTTTCTCGAACCAACAGGACCGAGGAAGGAAATGATGCATGGAAAGGCTCTATTCAAAGGCTGGAGGATAAATTGGGGGAAATGGTTAAAGCTAAGAACCCTCTACAACGAACCTTTATTCGAGGAACACATTTTGTCCAGGCTATTGTAGATTTTCCAACACCATCAAAATTCAAAGCAACTGTTGTGACCCCCAAATATGATGGAAAGACTGACCCCATCCTTCATATAGAAAAATACCAAGCTGCAGCCGACATATATGTTGTTCCAGATGAGATGAGATGCAGGGCATTCTCGGGAACTCTTACCGGGTCTGCTCAAATATGGTATAATAATCTTCCTCGAGGTAAGATTTCAACTTTTCTTCAATTGGCCGAGTTTTTCATTGGGAATTTCTATTTTGGAGCAAAGCTAGTTAAGCGAGTAGCTCATTTGTTAAGTGTTAGACAAAAGGCTGGTGAGAGTACCAGAGATTATATAACTCGTTTTAATTATGAGAAACTCGAAGTAATTGATTATGAGGAGAAGACAGCGATTACCGCCTTGATGAGTGGACTACTGCCCAACAAGTTGTACTATACTTTGGCCAAAGATCCACCTAGAACCATGTCGAATCTGATGGGAAAAGCTTCCAAGATTATGAATGCCGAGGAGGCTATGGATGTAAAGAAGAACATGGATGCTAAAGAAACCAAGGTGGAAGGTGATAAAGCTAAGAAGAAAGAGCATAAGAACAATGGTAATGACAAGCATTCAAGAACTAGATCGGTATGGGACACAATGAAGAAATTTGATAATTATACTCCTTTGAAGAAGAATATCAACCATGTTCTAGAAGAAATCAAGAACAACGAGGAATTAAACTGGCCAGAGAAAATAAAGGCAGACCCTGACAAGAGGAATAAGGCAAAGTATTGCGAGTTTCATAAAGATCATGGCCATATGACCAAAAATTGCATAGCTCTTTAAAATGAGATTGAAACACTCATCAGACAAGGAAACCTGGCAAAGTACGTTGATCGTGGAAGCGAAAGAAGGAACAATGATCGAACAAGAGAGAGGTCTAGATCTCCTCGTCGAGCAGAGGAGAACAAGAAAAGAAACCATGAAGTTGATCCCGAAGATGACCCCGATCTTCCCAAGAGACCAAGGCAACCAGAACGAGAGGTATTTTCAATACGCTTTAGGTCATTTGATTGTAATGTTATAACAGTTGGAGATGCAGGAGGAGGAGACCTTACTGCCGAGATAAAATCTTACCTCTGTGAGGCTCAAGCTTGCTCGTACATTCAACGAATAAATCTAGCTGAGGAGGATCGCCCGAGAAAGGTGAACAAAGAGAAGTTGGTCATTGGGTTCTCAAAGAATGTCCTTGCAGGTGTTCTATATCCTCATGATGACCCATTGGTGATCAAGATGAGAATGAAGGAGGTAATGATTTCAAGAGTACTGGTAGACAATGGTAGCTCGGTAGACATCATGTTTTACTCGTGCTTCGATAGTTTAAATCTAAAGCTATCTCAACTGGAGCCTTATCATAGACCCCTTCTCAATTTTTCTGGAGAGAAAGTATTTCCACTTAGGACGATCAAGTTGGATATATTCATTGGTACATGGCCTGCTTGTCGAACAGAAAGAATACGCTTCTTCATGATGGATAAGAATGTTCAATCATCATATAATATCATCATGAGAAGAGTAGGATAGAAGAAATTTGAGGTTGTACCATCTACAGTGCATCAATGCCTAAAGTTTCCTACAAATTTTGGAGTAGGATTTGTGAAAGGTGACCAGAAAGTAGCTCGGGAATGCTATTATTCATCCGCCGAGCAAGAGGAACTGGAGCAATCAAGGAAAAAGACTACTACCTATCAAGTGGATAAAGGTGTAGAAATTGAAACATTGGAGCCTAGAGATGAGTCTCAAATCGTGAAGGGTCAAGTGGTGGAAGCTACTGAAAACATCATTCTGGACGACGAGCACCCTGAGCGAACTACTCAAGTAGGTTCGTCGTTGGAAACCTCACTAAAACAAGAATTGATAACTTTCCTTAGAAGCAGAAAGCAAACTTTTGCGTGGTGTCATGAGGATATGCCCGAGATAGACCCAAATTTCTTATGTCACGAACTCAATGTGAATAAGGAGATCAAGCCTGTGAAGCAAATAAGAAGAGTATTCAACCCCGAGAAGAATCAAGCTATACAGGAGGAAGTCGAGAAGCTCCAGAAAGCCTGCTTTATTGAATATGTTAAATATCCAGGCTGGTTAGTAAATGTGGTGATGGTGAAAAAGAAGAATAACAAATGGAGGATGTGTGCAGATTTTACCGACCTTAATAAAGCATGTCCAAAGGATCACTTTCTGCTTCCCCAAATTGATCAACTAGTGGATGCTACCTCAGGACACGAGCTGTTGAGCTTCATGGATGCTTATTCTGGCTACAATCAGATTAAAATGAAACCTGAAGATAGGGAGAGTACTTCTTTCATTACCCCTAGGGGAACTTATTGTTATAATGTTATGCCTTTTGGTTTGAAAAATGCAGGTGTGACATATCAGAGGTTGATGAACAAAGTCTTTGCTGAACAAATCAGTTGCAATATGGAAGTCTATGTTGACGATATGCTGACAAAGAGCAAGAAAGCTGCCGATCATCTAGTTGACTTAAGTCAGACTTTTGATCAACTAGATAAATATCAAATGAAGCTAAACCCGACGAAGTGCATATTTGGAGTGCGAGAAGGCATGTTTCTCGGATACATTGTCAACCAACGAGGCATTGAGGAAAATCCTGAAAACATCAAAGCTCTATTAGGGCTCCGATATCCAACGACGAAGAAAGAGGCGCAAAGTCTTACAGGACGAGTATCAGCACTCAACAGATTTGTATCGCGAGCAACTGATCGATGTCTCCCATTCTTCAAGACAGTCCGAAAGACTTTTGAGTGGAATGATGAATGTGAGAAGGCTTTTTAAGACTTGAAGAAATATTTGGGAGCACCTCCACTGTTGTCCAGGCCGGTGATGGGAGAAAAATTGTACTTGTATCTAGCAGTATCGAAGAATGCAGTTAGCTCGGCATTGATAAGAGTGGAGAATGGAGTACAAAAACTAATCTATTACACAAGTAAGGCCTTCCGAGGAGCAGAGATCAGATATCCAAGGCTGGAAAAGTTAGCACTGGAACTGATTGAGGCGAGTAGGAGAATGAGGTCATACTTCCAAGCTCATACTATAGTCGTATATACTGATATGTCGTTGAGGCAAGCCCTTCAAAAACTAAAAAAATTAGGGAGATTGATGTACTGGGCAATAGAGCTTGGAGAATACGATATAGTCTATGAACCCAGATCATCGCTTAAAGGGCAAGCTGTAACGGATTTTATAGCAGAGTTCACCTATCCTGATACCCCCGAGGAGCAAAAGTTGCTTGCTGATCAACCTGTGGATGTTACAGGATCATCAAATTCGAGCTCAAACCAACTCCGGTTGGTAAAAGGGCAAGAAAAGATGATTGACGAAGAGCAAGAAATATCAGGGGAGTATGAAAGGAAGCAACAAATATTTCACCGAGGAACTCTATCAGATCAAAAGTTTGAAGACGAGTTACCTATATGGAGGCTATATGTAGATGGCTCATCTTGCACAACAGGCAGTGGGGAAGGGATAGTTTTAAGCACTCCGGACGAGGTCGACATGGAATACGCCCTACGTTTCCAATTCAAAGCTTCGAATAATGAGGCTGAGTATGAGGCCATGATTGCAGGTCTTAATTTGGCAAAAATTATGGAGGCGCAGCAAATTATTGTCTTCAGTGATTCTCAATTAATTATAAATCAAATGTTGGGAATATATGCAGCCAAAGGAGAATTAATGATCAAATACCATGCAAAGGTGATGGAGTTGGTATCAGAATTTGCTGCTATTCAGCTGGTCAGAATACCAAGAATAGAGAATGCAAGAGCAGATGCCCTAGCTCGATTAGCATCAGCTACTCGTACCGAACTACGAAGAACAAACCCAATTGAAGTTTTAGCTGGTTGGAGTATAGATGAAGATTTGGCGATGAACTTTATCACCCTTGATTTAGGAGCATCTTGGATGGATCCCATCAGGGCATATATTGAGGAGGGAGAATTACCAATTGACAAGCTCGCAGCCAAGAAATTGAAGTTTAAAGATGCTCGGTATGTATTAACTAATGGTATTTTATATAGACGAGGAATTATGGCAGGTTTGTAAAGATGTGTACATCCCTCCGAGGTGAAAGAATTGATTGAAGAGATCCATGAAGGGTCATGTGGAGCCCATATAGCAGGTCGGACGCTTTTGCAAAGGATGATAACGCGGGGATATTACTGTCCGACGATGAGGGCTGATTGTGTAGCCCATGCCAAGAAATGTGACAAATGCCAGCGCTTTTCTTCCATCCGAAGAACTCCACAAGCATTGTTGACACCCATCACTTCCCCTTGGTCGTTTGCCATGTGGGGAATAGATTTGGTCGGACCACTGCCAATGACCAGAGGAAGGTTCAAATACCTCGTCGTCACAGTGGATTATTTTACTAAGTGAGTGGAAGATGAGCCTCTCATTGATATGACGTACGAGAAGGTGTACCAATTTATTTGGAAGAACATCATTTATCGATACGGTCTTCCTCATGCTTTCATCACAGACCATGGAACACAATTTGATAACGAGGAGTTCGCTGCCTATTGTCATCAATCAAATGTGTTGAAGATCCACTCAGCACCAGGCCATCCTCAAAGTAATGGACAAACTGAAGTGACAAACAGAACACTGCTGAATGGTTTGGAGAAAAGACTGGACGATGCGAAAGAAAATTGGATTAACGAGTTACAGTCAGTATTGTGGGCTTACCGAACTACTCCCCGAGTAGCAACTGGAGAATCTCCATATATGCTAGCGTTTGAAAGTGAAGCTGTTATACATGCCAAGTTGAGCCTCCCAACACATAGGGTACTGAATTTCAATTCCCCTATCAGCGACTTAATGAGAAGATTGGATTTAGACATGCTCGAGGAAGTTAGAGAAGAAGCAGCCATCAGAAATGCTTCATACCAATAACGAACAGCTCCATTCTACAATAAGAGGGTGAAGAAGTGCAACCTGAAAGAAGGAGACTACGTGCTGAAGAAAGTAGTTCAAAAGCACAACAAACTGGAGGCAAACTGGCATGGACCATACCGAGTTACAAAAGTTGTTCGACCAGGAACTTACCGAATAGCAACTTTAGAAGGGGAGGAGTTTAAGAATGCATGGAAAGCAGAGAAACTGCGCAAGTATTATCAGTGATGTGTATTTTATCCTTTTATTGAAAGTTTTTCGGGGAATACTAGTGCTACACACTACTTGGCGAAACTCGGCAAAACTTGGGCTACTCAAAATTTTTCTCAAAAATGCCAGCTAGGATTGGTCGAGAAAAAAATGTATTCCTCTGGGAAGTAAAACTTATATTCCTCCGGGAAGTAAAACTTGTATTCCTCCGGGAAGTAAAGCTACCTGTATTCCTCCGGGAAGTAAAACTACATGTATTCCTTCGGAAAGTAAAGCTACCTGTATTCCTCCGGGAAGTAAAACTACCTGTATTCCTCCGGGAAGTAAAGATACTTGTATTCCTCCGGGAAGTAAAACTATGTGTTACTCGGGAAGTAAAAATATTCCTAAAAATGCCAACTTATATTGGTTAGGAAGTAAATATATTCTTGAAAATGCCAACTAAAAGCTCCTCGTAGAGGAAAAATCCACTAACTATGGCTGGTCGGGGATAAAAATCCACTAACTGTAGTTGGTCGAGAAGGAAATTTACCGACCTTGGTTGGTCGGAAACATTTTATGAATACGAGAAAATGATCAAGCAAAATTATTGATACTCGTGACTTTTTAAAATTATTAGTAAGTTGGTCGAGAAACAACTTAGTGAGTTGGTCGAGAAACAACTTAGTAAGTTGGTCGAGGAATAACTTAGTAATTTTTTATAATGACTACCACAAATTCAAGCTAGTCGACAATAAGTTGATCGACAAACAACACAATATTGTTATCTTTTTAATAGACATACATGCACAAATGTAAAGTATTTTACAAGACAATAGCAATTAAGATTGCGAACAAAAATAAAAGTCTTTCATTAAATAAAAAACAAATTACATTGAGAATGAAATGTATACTAACTATTACATCAAAATTCCTTCTCTATTGGTTTCTTCCCCTCTGCTTTTGAAACAGGTTCCTCGCCAGCAGGCGGATCATTTAAAGCAAGAGGAGAGTTTATGAAGTTCAAATCTTTTAACATCCTCATATTCATCACGGATGGTCGATCTAGGAGGTGCTCGGGACGAGATATCTCGACACTTGAATGGAGATTATAGTCACCGAGATACTTGGAAATTAAGCATCAAGGAATGGCCCGAGCAGGGATCCAACTTATATCAAGTTTGAATGGTGGCACGGGTAGGTCGAGCAGCCCAGGATCATGGTAGTCCAATAGGTAATGACCCTGTTCGAGTTGCAGCACACCTAAGGCATTCAACCAGCCTTTCTTGTAGCCCTCATTATTGGCATTCTGGATACGATCGTCCAAGTGGTACAGAGCCTCGTTGTACCCAGCCATCCAGAACTCCCTGGGCTGTTTGTGGAATTGATATGTCATTCTTTCCAGTTGCTCATGGATATTTTTTATGAAGAGTTCCTTATTCTCCAAGACTGACTTCTGCACAGAAAGCTGCTCTTCCAGGTCCCTGATCTTCTTTGACATTTCAGCCCACGCCTGGTTCTTTGCCATTAATTGGAAAACTTGGTTCTCCAAAGAAGATTGAGTCCTCTGTTCCTCGACAGGAATTTGAGATGCTCTTGCTCATCCACGAGAAGATGTAGAGGGGCCAACTCTCTTCAAGGTATCCAATTCGTCCCTTAAGTTGGCGTTCTCGACTTCCAAGAATGAGAATCCTTCGTCAGTCACTGGGATCAAGGCTTTTGAAGTGGAAGCTGCAGACTTCAACTGTGACAACTCTCTTTGCAGGTTATTATTCTCTTGCTCTAATAATTCAGCTATTTGTCTGCACTCCTCGACCTCAGCCCTCAGATTTCTCTCCCTCACATCGTAGCCAGCAAAATGCTTCTCGTATCCCTTGTCAGCATTGAGTTGCTAATACTTCTTCTCATACCCCTCGTGAAAAAGGGCAGTGGATTCTTTGTATTGTTGCTGAAGGTCTTTAAGAGTGCCTTGGAGATCCTCGATCATATCATAATAAGCCACATTATTGGCTACTGCATGATCAAGCAGACACTTCAAGTATTGGTAGGCCTTAATTGCCTATTCTGAAGCATCTTGACCGAGGATGTCGACGATTTGTGATGCACTCAGATCCGTGTGACCAGCCTTAAAGTATTCATTGCATTACCTTAACAGCTTTGTATCGTGAGCAGATAATAATCCTATCCTGGACAAAAACTACTAGAGGAAGAAAAATCAGTAATCAATAATCCAAACAGAGCATGAAGAAGAGACAACAGTATGAATAAACAAAAGTTCAAGTTTTATTATATCATAAAGGTCAGAAGTACAAGGTTCATAATTACATGTTCAAGATTACATTTGTTAAAGAAAAATAAAATAGAGATATCCTAACAACTCTACACCTTTTCCTTATCTCCCAAAACTTTCTCGGGAGGATGGGACGAGGAAGTAGGTTGCTCGGATGGAGCGGATAGTGGTTGGAGAAGTTCTGGAGGTTGCTCGGAGGAAGTTGCAGGTAGTTGATACACTTCATCCCTAGACAAAGAAGCATGTTGACAATTTTTTATAACAACTCTGTGCTCAAAATAGTACCTATTGGCATCCGGGAGATTGACCACTAAAGCCCTATTTAAAAATCTAGTTTTTAAATAAAAAGTGTTATCACCCACTTCCCATCTATAACAAAACATGATTTCTGGAATTCCTATGCGAGTTCCATGAATTTGATTTAACCTATGAACCCCATTAACTATTCTCCATGTATTGGGGGCTATTCTTGCAGGAACAACATCAAAATATTGACAAAATTTCAGACATAGAGGGTTGGGCGGAAAAAAAAATCCACATTCAGCAACAAAGAGATTGGGGAACCAATGTCCCTCAGCCAAACGGAAATAGTCAGAAGGCTCAAAAAGCTCTTCTAGAATAACCCAGGAGGGAATAGAAAAATCAGAGCGAAATTTATCAAGAGATTCAACAGGGTAAACCATGATGAATAAAGGAAATGAAGAAGAAGGAAGAAGATCTTACAGAAAAAGAGTGGATCTGTTGACAACGAACGATGAAAAGGATGAACGCACAAGAGAGTAAGACAATGGAAAATTCGAAGATGCAAATTTGAAAAAGTAGAAGACGATGGGATTGTTTGTGACACTTAAATACTCTGCCTTGGGAAACGGTAAAGTAATGATTACAAAAAGAAACGATTACGCTACCGGCGGCTAGAAGGACAAAAAGTACGCGGAGATCGAGGCGGTTATAAAAATTCAAAAAAAGCCTGATTCTACGAATTTGGAAAGAGAAATAAATACAAAAGACTCCTAAATTTCAGGATGACGATTTAAAACTGCCATATTCCGAGAAAGAATGTTCCACACTCCTCAAAGTTCAAACTATGAAACATTGGGGGCTTCTGTTGATACCAAATTTAGTCTGCTGACATGGCTCAATAAAGTGAAGACACGTGACAATCTATGTGGAAATGATAAATACTTCTGAGGAACTCACATGCTCCGAGGAACCATACTACAATGAGGAACACTGATTCCCCGAGGAACTCATACGCTCCGAGGAACAAGAACTCTCCGAGGAACTCTTGAGTACCGAGAAGCATAGGCGGTCCGAGAAACTCAGGCGGTCCGAGCTGCACCTCGAACAAAGCATTAATAGCAGGATAACTAATAGTTTTACTGTTCATTAAATACTTATCATTCAGACGCATACGTTTAAAGGGCATTGAATGTATTACCCTTTCATATGTACATCATTTAATATATTACCCGTTCACATTACAGCCTCAGGGCTATAAATACATTGTACAATCCTCATTGTAAAGGGAGGGAATTTCTTGATATAACTTGTAATCGAGAATTCCCAAATAATCAGCAATAACATAACAGTGGACATAGGCCATTCTTATAAGGCTGAACCACTTTAAAAATTCTTTATCTCATTTATTTATCTGTGATTGAATAATTAGATATGATCTAATTTTTTACATCAACAGTAAGGGACAAGTAAATCACTTTCAAAAAAGTCCTCATGCTCACACTGAAGTTTAGGATCAATAACCATCGGAGGTTCATCATCTTGCACGGTGACGTTTATTGACTCTATAACCTTAGAGCTCTTTAGGTCAAAGACCCGGTATGCTCTACTATTCGATGAATATCCTAGTAATATTACCTCGTCGCTTCGGGAGTCAAACTTTCCTAATTGCTCTCTATCCCGTAGGATGTAGCATTTACTCCCAAAAATACGGAAATATGCAACGTTGGGTTTCTTTCCAGTCCACAATTCATATGGTGTCTTAAGTGTGTGTGGACGCATGTAAACCCTATTCACCATGTGGCATGTAGTAGACACTGCCTATGCCCAAAATCTCCTAGAAACATTACGACCTAGAAGCATAGACCTAGCCATTTCTTGGATCGTCCTATTCTTTCTCTCAACAATTTCATTTTGATGAGGAGTTTTCACAATAGAAAACTCATGTTTGATCCCAAGTCTATCACAGTAAAGATCTACCTTTGCTTCCTTAAATTTTGTGCCATTGTCATTACGTCTTCTGTTAATAGTAACTTCATGTTGGTTTTGTAGGATACGACACTTGGTCGTTAAAAACTCTACAACATCGGATTTATCTCTCCGAAAACCTACAATCGAATATCTGGAGAAATCGTCTACCATCACGAGGATATACCTCTTACCACCCAGACTCTCAGTACGAGTAGGACCTATAAGATTCATGTGAATCAACTCAAGTACACGGGGAGGTGGTAATGGAATGCAACTGCCTAAGTGGGCTATGAATTTGCTTTCCCAACTGACAGGGCCCACAAACCGTGGAAGTTGGCTTTCCAAGTGATGGTAAGCCGTGTACTAGGTCCTTTTTAACTAAAGGAGTCAAATCTCTAACATTCACATGACCTAGATTTTAGTGCCACAAATCCATAGGAGTGATCGTGGCGCTGTTACAGATAAGTGAGGACGTGGGCTCAGTCGCATAGCAATTATTCTCTATACTCACCCCTCGCACTAAAAGTTTACCAACTTGATTATAGACATTACACGCGTCCCGATAAAACTTTACGGTAAAGTCAGCGTCGCACAACTGGCTAATGTTGAGAAGGTTTTCTTGTAAACCTTTGACGTACAAAACATTCTCTAGCTTAGGAAATCATGGTAATTCTACTGTACCTCGTCCTACAATTCTAGACTTGCTCCCATCTCCAAAGGTGACTCTACCATCCTTATAATCCTCGAGGTAGGTAGAAAATGAGGCATCACCTGTCATATGTCTGGAGCACCCACTATCAAAATACCACTATGAGGTATTATGTGCTTTGAGAGCGAAATGAACAATAAGGGATTTCTTATCTCTCTTAGGTACCCAAGAAGTGGTAACCTTTTGTTTTCCCTTGTTGTTGTTGGTTTTAGCCGGGAAGTGAGAAGTATTCGCTAACGTTAAAGACATCCGTCGAAATTACTCCATCGAACTCTGTTATGTGGCAGCTAAAAACTCAACACGCTCTCTCAGACTATCAAAATCATCAGTATGATGTGGTGGAGAAGTAGTACGTCGTGTCTGATCCAAACTATATATAAACTCCCTCAGTTGGCCTTTTCTTTTGTAATACGTACAGAAGAACGTAGTCTTAGGCGGACATGGGTTTGCTTTTCTTGGTCAAACTCTCCTACGTTATTTTTTATGATGGCCATATGGAGTCGTAGTAAACTCAGTAACTGGTCCAGGTGCAATTTGGGACATGGAGGCACCATCATAACCTAAAGCGGGGTCGATGAGCATCTTTCCCATCTCCCCAGATATGTCCTCGATTTGTACCTTGAATTCCCGTGCTCTCTCAAGATCATGAAAAGCTGGGCTACAAGGGATTCAAGTTTCTTTCTAGTCTCTAGGGAGGAATGGAGCTCACTCGTAAGACTATCCACTTGTTTAGTCAAGTCCCCTCTCTCTTTCTCAAAACAACTCTCTCTCTCTCTAAACAAACTCTCTCTCTCAACATAGGTAGACTCTCTCTCTCAAGGTGGTTCAGGTGGAGGACTCTCTCTCTCGATTTTTCTAAATCTTCCTCTAGAGAGGTGATCCTAAGAACTAACTCTTTGTTATTCATTTTAGTTTTAAATGACTCATTATATAACTCGACGTAGGCGCGTTGAAGATTACTCTTGATCTCACTTGCATCATCCTCCCCCTCACTCACATCGCTCTCACCATCGAGGTGTCCCTGTGAAGTAAAATCCTCATCATCGTAAGGAGTATTAGAAATGCTCACATGACTAGCCATGAATGCGGTGAAGTTACACTCATGTGGTGACTCATCTCGAGAGTCCATCGACTCGACCTCACTGTCATCACTAAGGGTAACATTAAGGACAACTTTTCCCTTTTCTCTATTCAGCCTAGTAGCACACTTAAAAGCTCTATGACCCCTACCATCGCACTCAAAGTATCTCTCACTCTCTTTCTTAGGAGGATCTTTAAAATCTTTTTTATTTTTCTTTTCAAACTTATTTTTCTCAAACTTCTTTTTATCTTTCAAATTTCCATTTTTGTTAAATTTGAGAATTTTCTTGAAATTTTTAGTAAATAAGGCCAAATCATCTAAATCAAAGTCACACTCAGAATCTGACGTATCTATCTCTCCCTTTCTAGATGACTCCCTATTTCTTGTCGACCCATCACTTTTTCTCTCTTGGGCATTAAGTGCAATTCCCTTATCTTTAGACTTGACAGATTTAGGAAACATATCAATTTCATACATTTGCAAGTCTCCTACAAGTTCCTCCAATTTAAGCGTATTTAAATTACCCATAGAATTTAACACAGTGACTTCAGGGATAAAACTCTTTGGCAGTGATCGAGGAATCTTTTTAACAACTCTAGCATTAGGAATGTGTTCACCAAGATTAAATCTAGTGTTTACAATATCAGACAGTCTAGCATAAAATTCATCAAAACATTCAGTTTCAAGCATGGTGATGGTTTCAATTTGAGTTGTCAAATTTTGCTATTTAGACTCTTTCACAGCATTAGTTCCTTCATGGGTAAGTTGTAAAACATCCCATGCCTTTTTTGACTTGGTGCACGTCATTATCCGTTTGAACTCATCAAGTGTGACAGATCCAGAAATAGCACTTAAACCCTTAGAATTAAAAGATGACCATTTAAATTCTTCTCCAGTCCATGTAGTGTCAGGTTTTAAACTAGTCACGTTATTAACAGTGACGGGGGGAGGAGTCCATCCTCTTTCAAATAAAATCCAGACACGTTCATCAATGGCTTTTAATGCAGATCTCATGCGGGCTTTCCAGTATGCAAAGTTTGTCCCATTAAAAATTGACATTTTATTATACAATTTCTCCATTATGAACACGCTCTTTTTCAAAAATCAAATTTTCAGAAAATTGATATCGTAGAAAACGTTTGCGGAAAATTACACGGTAAAGTTGTGTAATTGGCTCTGATACCAATTTGAAAGAGTGCGCGTGCATTCAAATAAGGAAATTATTAAATTAAATTCAATTTTCCCAAATTAAGTCCGAAACATGCATCTAGGTGTGATTGAATAAGACGAAATCATGCAAGAACATTCAAACACACACATGAGAGTAAAAATCCCCTAAAGGGGCAAAACCTTTCATTTTTCACTATAATTTTGTAATATATGGTTACACGGATTACAATAAAAAATATAGTGACACAAAAATACCCGCAGTCATCGGTTCTGTAGTTCGCGATTGGAATCTCCCTCGGGAACTCCAGATTAGTAGCAATGAAGAAGGAAGACGGCTTCTCCACAGAGGTTGAACAAACACAAGGTTGTGTTCTTGGGTTACAAAAGGATTCGCAAAGGTTTGGCAATGATATGTGAATCAAAACATGAGTTTTGGAACTCAAAAAGGTGAAGACTATATGTATTTGTAATCTCAAATTCGTCTCTCAAAGTCTTGTAAAATAACTCCCCCGAAGTTGGTTTTTATAGGGAAACCAATAAAGAATTTCACGATTTTAAAACTCTACCAGCGTACAATTACCCCAAATCGGTTCGGGTGTACCGCTAACTGGTTCACCCCCCGAACCATTTTGGCCTTCAGTTCGCAGAAATTCGCTCGAATGTGGGGCTTTAAACACTTAGCATTATTCCAACAGTTTTCCTCGGAATTTTCTCCATTTTCAAAGGGCCATAACTTCTTCACCGTAGCTTGGATTGAGGTGTCATTTCTTCCAGTATCTTCATCACAGTGAGATCTTCAACTTTCTAGTTGACTAGTCTTTCGGACGCTAGCTATAAATTTACCAAAATAACCTTGAACTTTCATATCTTGCCTTTTTTCACTATTTTGACTTTTCTTGCGTACCACTTGCATTAAGTCCCTAAAATCGTGGAACGTGAAGTCATTGAGGCAGATGTGGGACACATGATGGAGATGTTTAATGCTTGATTCTCGAAATTCAGATTGAGGTCGTCATGTGAGATCGTGTAGAGATGTGCCAAATGTAACGGCGTACGACATACATACATGTAAGATATCGGACATGACAAAAATGTCCTTACAGTATGCAAGTTCTTTTTATTATAACTCAAGTAGAGAGGAAAGAATTACATAACTTCACACTTCACAATCTATGTAAACAGTTGTAACACAAAGAAATGGCATGAGAAAATAAATATCTTTTTCCATTCATAAACTTTGGGGCATTAAAAAATTGGGAGATATTGCCCAAGAATTACATGAGAAGAAAATAAAAAATATACATACAAGATCATTGGCCTAAGAGGAAACACTGGTCTGGAGAAGAGAAAATATCTCCAGGGAGGCCCAAAGAAGCTGCTTGGCAAGACCGTTGAGCGTTGATAGAGACCTCTAACCTTGTTTGTGCCTGTGTACGCTCGATCATGAGTTTCTCTTATTTCAGCTTCGCTAAACGTAGAGCTTCTTAGATGTCCTCCACCTCCTTATCAATGGCTCCAAGAAGAGGTGTTATCTTGGACAACTTAGCTTCCTCAGCCCGCTAGTCCTCCTGATGTTTTAGCAAGAGTTCCCTCTGGTTGTCCAGTTGTTGGATCTTCAAGGCCTTTAAATGCATGATAAGCCTACCAAAACGGAATCCATCGCTACCCAACTCCCTTAGATTACCCAAAAATTTGTTAAGGAGGGTCCTGGTAATGTTTGAGGTCGGAGTGTTGGCAATTTTAGCAACGACGGTAGCCATGCCCTAAAGACTGTAACTCATAACAGAGATGTTTGAACGTAGGCAATCCACTATGAACGTCTCAGGATGATGATTTAAAAGTTGTTCAACGACCAGATGATGGTTGGCAGGCATTTGAGGGGAACGCTGAAGCACCATCAGGCATAAGGTGTGAGGAGCTAGGTCGGGCAGAGGAAGTTCGCAGCCAGATTCGCTCTCTGCAGTAGCATCGATCGTGGAACCTTGATCATTATGGCTAGATTTTTCTAAAGAGACAGGTTCCCAATGGGGCGAGGCAATAGGTGAAGGAACTAGTGGAGAATCCTCCCGAGCAACCTGAAAACAGTTAGAGGAAATAAGAAGTTGATGAAAAAACCTTAACACATGTTTTCGTTGTTAAGTCACCAATATAGGAGGAGTTTATGAAACAAAACCTTAACAAGTGGAGTTTACGAAAAATCTTAACAAGCGTTTTCGTTGTTAAGTCACCGATATAGGTGGAGTTTATGAAAAAAACCTTAACAAGCGTTTTCGTTGTTAAGTCACCGATACAAGTGGAGTTTATGAAAAAACCTTAACAAGTGTTTTTGTTGTTGAGTCACCGATATAGGTGGATTTTATGAAAAATCTTAACAAGCATTTTCATTGTTAAGTCGCCGATATAGGTGGAGTTTATGAAAAAAAATCTTAACAAGTGTTTTCCTTCTTAAGTCACCAATATAAGTGGATTTATGAAAAAATCTTAACTAGTGTTTTCGTTGTTAAGTCACCGATATAGGTGGAGGCTTATGAAAAAATCTTAACAAGCATTTTCGTTGTTAAGTCACCCATATAGGTGGAGTCTATGAAAAAAAACCTTAGCAAGTGTTTTCATTGTTAAGTCACAAACACGGGTGAAGTTCGAGGAACTGAGAAATGCAGAGAGAAATTTGGGAAGTACCTAAGCAGTAGTAGAAGTGAGAACATGAGTCACCACGGTGGCCATAATGGTAGAAATCGTTGGGGGAAGGGTCATAGCCTCAGTAGCTTTAATGGGGCCCTTGGCTGAAGAAGTCTTAACGATAAGCGAACCTCCCTCGCCAATATAAGGTACTAAGGCTAACACGAGCATATCATTAGTGTAAGACGTTGGACCTTCAAGAGATGCCCAAACTCCGGTGGGTATAGAAGAACTAAAATAAGGAGCAGTAGTATCAACCTGGGCCTTCGAAAGGAAAAGGCCACAAAGAGCAAAGGGTGGAGAGAGACTTGGAGAAAGCTGCAGCAACAAAGCTAAGTGTTAGAAATGACAAATTAGTACTCAAAAAGAAAAAAAAACTTATAAACGCTACTTACCCACATTATGGCACTAAAGAGGGGAATTGCAGTCAGAGGTCTCACCAGTACAGGAGGAAGAACGATGCTGGCTACCAGAAATCCCATCTCAACCAGGGGCATCCCAACATGTCAAGGTATAGCATATTACACAGAAAGAAAAGAGGTGGAATAGAGAAATGTTATCAGACCTAATAGGTAATAGATAATATGTTACCTCAGGGAAACTTTCTGCAACTAGAACAAGGGGCGGAAGATGTTCGGGCTGAGGTTCTAATACAGAAGAAGCTTGGGGTGGGCTTATTGTTTCAGTAGATTCAATGGTAGTAGCCTCTGCAGTAGCATATCTAGCCCATTGGGAGGATGAACGACGAGAATAAGGAAGACTTATCAGGGGGAACAGGGAAGGGTAGTGTCTGTTAGAGAGATACTGCAATGCCCCCCCCCCCCCCCCAACGAAATGACTTACAGGGGGTCTGGGGGGGACTAGGCCCTTCTTCTTCGACTCCCTGCACTAAAACATTTTCTTATTAAGAAATGAGCAGATGCAACACACCTTAAGAGAAGGGTAATAAGAAATAAAGAATGCACACATACCTCAGATCCAGAGGGAGAACGAGAAGGTATAACCACTAGTGAAGGTGGCGATGAGGCAGCAGCAAAAGGAGTTAGGGATGGAGGTTTCTCAAGCGTCCGTTTCTTCTGGGACTTGGTACCCAACATTTTCTTCCTTGAGCTCGTTGCATCACCACCTTCAATTACCCTCAATCTTTTTCTCCTCTTTGCCAATGGATCAGTCTGATCAACCACGATCGTGGAAAAGTCAACCGAAGGAGGAACGACGGCAATGTGCCGTTGAAACTCAACATTTATTCTTTCAGCCTTAGCTTGCACCTACCTCCTGAGCTCTTCAGCTACCTTTGAAGACATAGAAGGGGGAACGGAGGCAATAGGAAATGCATCCAAAGGAGTTTGTGCTTAAACTTGGGGCTTAGACTTTGAGTACTTGGAATGATTGGCTTTCCTAGTAGTTGGCTGAGAAGACCCTTCTCTTGTTACAGCTTCAGTCGAAGGGGAAGTTTATTTAGGAGCTACAATGACCTTGGGTTTCGTGACGGAAGTTGGGATCATTGGGAAATGAGGGGGTATCTCCTGGGGAGATTCTTTAATGGTTTTACTCAAAGGAAACTCAACCCCAAGCACGGAGTTTCCGTTAAGACCCAGTTTAGAAGAAGAGAAAGCAAGGACTGGGGGATATTGAGGGGGGGGGGGGCTAAATGTACTCATGGATTAAATCCAAATGCCTCAAATGGAACTTGGTATTAAAGGAGGTGGATACGTCTCCCTTCCTCGTGGCACTAGGAAGTGTGACACGACCATCAATGGTGGACGTCACACCAAGCACCGCGGCTGCAGTATAGAAGGTGCAGGCTTCAGCAAAAGTGTCCCTTTGGTGGTTATATTGAAACATAGGTCGAGGGGACCGCTAATTAAACCCGAACTGCCTGCTACATCTGTCAGGGTTGTAGGGCTCTAAGTTGTACCCCCATTCAGTATAGGAAGGAAGAAACCCGGGGGTAAATATAAGCACCACGGCTTGTGAGGGACCTTCTACAACTGGGACGAACTTGACCATTATCGCTGTAGAAGGAAAAAAGTTCTAACTATGGGCAAATGTAGACTCACTGTATGGTCTCATCACAAAGGATTCTAAAAGATCGAAAACTTCCATTTTATCTTTTCGACTTTGTTTTTTGTGAACACATAAGAGGCGTGGGGGCTTCATACCTTGGCTCACAGGCAGAGAAATGGACTTGGTGGAAATGGCAGGAAAACGGGTGTAAAGAAAGCCCGTCAAAAAGATGGTATTGGCCAGATTTGCTAAGTTATAACGGTCCAGTGATCGTGCCATGCTGACGTGGGTTCGATCCAACTAGGTGTAGAGGGACCCCAAGGCGATGGTAGCCAGAAGAAGATTGAAACCCCTGGACAAATGAATTGAAATGTTTATAAGATCCCTCCTAGGTTGATCGTTGGGTTTCCCAGTCAGGAAGAATCGTGAAAGCAACACAAGTATGTAGGTCGGTAGTTCCAGGGATGTACCTTTACCTCAGCCCGTTGCAGCATTGACATCCTTCGGAGTCGGAGCTTTGAAAAAATAGTTGATGAGGGGATTAAATGGGGTTTTATTCTAGGAACCACTGCAACTGCAGAATATGCGGTCCAGCTCAGCTCAATCAACGATCTCTTCGGCATTCAAGGCCTCATCGTAATATGTGAACTCACCCATCGGCTCAAACCCTAAGAGCTCGCAGATATCCTCCAATGTAACAGTGAACTCTCCCCACGCAGCAAAGAATGTGTGAGTTATTATGTTCCATTTAGAGACTAGCACTTGGAGCTCCGCATTATGCTTAGAGAGGGTGAACTCCCCAAACCAGTAGGCTCGATGCAACCCAACCTTTGCAAAAGCAGCAGCGTGAGAACACTGGAGATATGTATATCAGGAACTGAAATGGGCTGGCGACCCTCCGAGTGCTTCAAACTCAATCTTAGAATATGGTAAGTCATTTAGGTCCAGACAAAAATGCCGAATCCCCTCGAGTGGAAGATAGCCACACTTTGATGAATCCATTTCCTCATCACCCAATAGTAAGGGGTCGAATTTAGATGAGAAATGGCAAGTCTTGCATGCATAAAAAAATATATCATCTTCGTCAAAGATGGGCGCCCGAAGATAGAGGCGTAGTTGCTATTGACGAGTAGCATTCAGGGCATCGCCGCTAGGGGCAGCAACAGGGCCAGCAGTAGCAGAAGGGGAGCCTGACTGAGGGGTAGTGATGGAAACCTTAGAAGTACTTAGAGAAGCCATAATACAGTGGCGATGAATGCTATATCTGAGTAATAACGGCTATGAACAAGGAGGGATCAGCACAACAACGGGTCGTGGCTTAACAGATGAGAGAGGGGGGAGATTGAGTAAAGAATTAGGCAATAATGGAGTTCGCAAAAAGTTTCTCTCTCTAAGGAATACGGGAGTTTGAAGAAGAAGGAAAGAGAGGGGTTTGGAAAAAGATATGTTTGAAGCCTTTTAAACCTGATTTTTGAGTTTACCACCATCGTACGTGCACGACTGCCTATAATCATTTTAAATGAACATGTGGCACTTCGGGAATTGTTTTGACAGCTGAAAAGACAACGCTACGTCATTTATGAAGTTACTCCTACGGAATATAAAGGGTTTCCTTCCTAAGAAAGTTTGAGTTTTGCGCCAGAATGTTTGTCAGACATATCAATAACTCCCAACGGAAAAGTTGTCCCAACGGTTCCAAAAAGCTACGACGCCCCCTCGCCACAAGTCCAAACGTTGTTAAAATAGGTGACTCGGTTGCATTAGGAAGAATTTCTTCTTTTTTGAACATAGAGAAGAATTATGAAGGATAATTTCACCTACCAAGAATCAGAATGAGTATTTGACAAGGTTAGTAGGCCTTTCGGGAGAAGTTCAAATAATAATGCTAGAACGGTTGAAGCGCAGTATAAAGAAAAAGTAGCGATGTCCCTTCGTCAAATCCCTTACAATTCGTAGTGCTTTGGCTCACATACATCGAGGAGAATTTTACTTTTTCTTGGAGATTATAACGCCTTGGTTCTAACGAAGGAAAGGAGGCTAGAATTTTTTCACGCAGAGAAGGTTCATCGGTTTGAGAAGGTTCATCGGTTTTGTGCAGACATTTCTTGCTCCAATAAATCTCTCCACGAAGGGGAAAATATAGAGGGGGCTTGAAGGTGATTTTGAGATTAGAGGTAATTCCACATTAGCAACAGTGTTTTGGGGATTAAGGCACCATGGCATATCAGTGTGGCAGCTCAACATCATAACTTGTATTTTAGCTTTTTGTAGTAGTCATATTGTATCTTTGTTTATATTGACTATAAGCTATAACGGTTGTAGTTATGTAACGAGAATAATAATGAGTTTTAGTGTGAGGTCAAACGGTACTCGCGAGAGACCAGGCTTGGCAGGGCCTAGGAGAGCTTTTATGCTCTATCGAATGACCTCACCGTGGGAATTTTAGAGGGACATGGTTTAGAGAATTGAGAAGTGAGAAGTGAGTCACCATTGGGACTTGTCCGACCATCTTAGATACACCTGGTAAAACACCGAAAGACCCTGATCGTGGAACCTCGGGCGAAGCAGCTTGGATTTCCGTCAGGCATTGAGATGGGAGTCAAACAACTCTCTACATAATGTCACATCTATTGTAGGTGATGTCACGATCTAGCTAAACAATGTCAGACATGCACTTGAGTAAACCACCATGGTATTTGGGGCTGTCAGGTAGTTAGTGAGCCACCTCTGCGACAACAGCCCCTGACACACAGTGGTTAGGCAAAAGGCATGTCTTGATATTTAATGTTTATGACGTGGAGGCAACTAGCGCATCAGGTATTTAATATTTGTGACATAAAGTATGAGGGAGGTCTTTCACAGGCATTGATGATTGAGTTGCCTCGGGGGTGGGGTGGGTGGGGGGGCTATTTAAGGGCCCCAACTGATATGCCCAAAATATACCTGGCAGCTTAGAGATAATAACCTTGGCAAAATAGTGGTCGAGGCAGCAAGGGGTCTAAACTGGCGATTGGAGATCTTTCCTAACATAAGGTCGGCTATGGCCGATGTTATTAGTACCCCACTACCAGGGAACATGTGAGGTCTACATGGCTCATGTTGTCAGTTATCCAACAGGTCGTCCACAACCGACATCACGTCAGCATCATACATCAACCTCGGTTGGGTATCAACCGTGGTCAGTAAAGACTAGCACAGTCATCATAATCAACCTCGGCTAGGAATCAACCGACGTTCCAACTACCACGACAAGAAAACTATTTTTTTTCGGCAATTTTTTTGCGGCAGTTATAAGAAATGCCCAGAAAAAATTTATCCCGACATTTATTTTTAAATGCAAAAAATTTATGGAATTTATTTATAAATGCCAAAAATTTATTACACTTTTTAGGAAAAGTAAAAAAATATACGGTATTTTAAAGAAAATGCCAAAACATTTATGCTAAAATTAGGCTTGGAATTTTTAAGTTGTCGGGATCTTTAGCGGGGTTTTTTCTTCCTTTTTCTGAGCGGGTTAGATCGCCCTTTCTCTCGATCAGTCTCTCAAAAAGTCTTGCACCCCCATATTGTAAATCGACTACAGCCGACCAGCAACAGCTGCCTCCACGAGCCATCAAGGTTCCCGCCGCCGACCATCAAGTTTCTCACCGTCGAACACTCCTACTTTTAACAAGGTACAATCTCTCAGTTTTTTTGGATTCTAATATTTTTTTTGCTTTCTATTTGACTTCCTAAAATTGGGTTCATAATATAATTATTTTGGGTTCAAACTTCGTTTGATTTGTTGTAATTTGTTTTTCTTTCAATTTTGAGGTATATTCTATTATATCTCTCGTCTCTCTCTCTAGCAAGGTATAATCTCTCAGTTCGGAGTAGTTTTATTTGGGATTTTGTATGGGCTTTATGCTTTCTCTAATTTTATGGGGTTGATGTCTATTTTTTGGGGTTTGATATTTATACATTTGGAGTTTAAAATTGGGTTTCTGTTGCAGATTATGTTATCTCTACTTTAGATCGTTTTTTTTCACTTTGGTAGAATTATGTTTCATTTTAGTTCTTACTCCATACATTTTCCCTAATATAGTGGATTGGTGATTTTACAGTTGTTTTTTCCTTTAAATTATTCTATAATCATGGAGGAAAAAAAGAAATATAGAACAATTTACACGTTTGGAAAATCAGAAATATTAAACAAACTAGAAATATCTGAGATGGCTTTGGAAGATCTCTTCATATAATTTTTTTTTCTTTTAATTATTTTTTCTTACACATTCTACTCAAATTTGTTCAGATTTTTGGTATTGCAATTGCAGATGATAGACAAATTGCTAAGAAAAGCTTGTCTAGCTTGTGTTTTACTGACTTGTTATAATTTACATTATTTTATTCTATAAAGTTCCTTTTATTCCTCTTGGTTTTATTCTCGCTAGACCCAAAAAATGAGCCGATATGGGCGGGTAAAAAATGGGTATTGGCTAACCCCGAGTCAAATTAGGGTCAGTCCAATACAGGTTTGGATTGGGTCAAACCGTTAACCTGGGACCGCGTAATAAATTCGTAATCGAGATTGAAAATAATTTATGAAATCTATTTGTCAAAATCAGATGGTAATCAATTTTCTCAAGATCAAATTTAATCAATCTTAGAAGAAATTAGTTATTGATTTCCTCTAAACCCAAAAAGAAGATAAAGACGATAGATAGAGAAAGAGATATAGAAACAGAGAGGCGATAAATACCACATGGATGGTTTTGATGGTTCCATCCATCATTTTTGATATTTGGTGCCAAGTGGCTTTGGAGAGAGAACTGTCACCATTTTATTGTAGCTGAGATATGGTTTCGTGGTTTTAATGTAAGGTTTGGTTATACCCAGAATGACCCGCTACTAACCCATTACTAAATCGACTTATTTTACTCCTCAAACCATTCTGACCCACAAACATAACTGATGGGCCCCGATCAAATTATTTTAAGTGGGTTCATCCTCAAAAACCCATATTGTCAGGTTTAATTCTCACTTTTTTCCACAAAAAGTCAAGATAATGTGTGTGTGTGTGTGTGTGTGTGTGTGTGTGTGTGTGTGTGGATAGTGGGGGTGAGAATTGGATGGTGGTTGGAGCCAATATACTCTGTTGTTCTTGGTTTATGCTTTAAAATATATATTGTAAGAGTAAGAATTCTAATTGGATTCTATTATATTCTATGTCGTATTTCTTTTTGAGGATTATTGGATAGCTTTATTTTTCTACATATATGGTTATTTTCCATGAATGAAACTTCTATTCAAACCCTAGAGGTTCTGTTTTCTCGAAACTAAGTTATTCATTTTCTATGTTTTGATTAATTTTACATTGTGTATTGATTTGTTTTCGCATTCAGGATGAGGTTTCCACAATTAGATTTGATTTAGAGGCTCTTAAGGTATACACAAGGCGATTCACTTCAGATGTTTTATTTACTTTCTTAGTCTAATGATATTTATATTTTTTTTGTCTAATTTAACTTTGGATTGAAAACATAATGAAGGAGCTTCGAGGTATGAATATTTCCTATTTTTTCACGGTTAATTCATAAATGTGATTTAATAAGTTATTGGCTTATATGCCTTTCTTGCATCCTCATCATCTATTCAGGTAAGAGTTTATAGAGAAAATGTTTGAGGTTAACACTAAGATAATGTAGGTCTCATTTGGTCATATTAACATTATTTTTCTCGTGTAAAGATTTTTTCCCCTAGACCAATTTGGTTTCTTATAACTTGCTATATCATGAAATATTATGCATTCCACGAGTAACGTACTCTTAAATTTGAGGTTGACCTTTTCCCTTGATTGTATATAAGGCAATGAAATGTGGGTTCTCATAGTAGTATTGTGTATTGTACTACTGGATTGTATAGAAAGTAAATTAACACAATAAAAGTTGAAAAATATGGAATCCTTCAAATTTTCCATGGCAAATATTTCCTATCAAACACATCCTTAGTAAGGAAAAAAATATATAAAGATCACTATCAAACACATCCTTGATATCTTGATGATTTAGAAACAATTTGTTATTTGATTTTCAGTTAATTATGGCTAGGAACAGAATTGGAATTACTAAGTATGCTGCTGAAGTAAGTTTGAATATGATCATTTAAATTTGTAATCCTCTTTTAGTTATATATGGAATGGTTGAACTAATAATTGGAGCTTAGTTTCTTTTTTATCATACACAGTTGATTAGTAACACCTCATTGGTATATCTCAACAAAGTTGTGGATGGATGCTATGCTCAACTCATGTAAAACACTTTCGGTAATTTTTCGATACTTGTTGTAGGTAAGTGTATCACTACACTTGTTTTTATTGATTTTATTACCAATTCTTTAGAAAATTTAAAATATTTTTTAGTGTTATGTATTTAATATCATCTCTTTCCTATTCTGTTATGTAGGCTTGTGTCCAAATATTTATTGGATTAATGAAAGATTGGTGTGCTAGGTCCGTTACTGAAGAAAAGGTAATTAATCTTGACTTCATCTATAACTGTGAGACGAACTAATCAAATGTACTAAAATGGTGAGTGTTTTTCAGGTGCCTGGTTTCGAAAGTTTTATTATTGAGGTTTTCGCAATGAACTTCCATTCTAATTTTCACACCTTCGATTTTGATTTACTTTTTTTCCCCTGAAAGTTGTTGTGTATGTTCAGGGGCCAAACTAGATTCTTATCCATCTGTATTCTTTAGTAGTAGAAAACTTTCTGATATGTTTACTGGGGCTAAACTAATTCCCTGATTGTGATGGACTTTTGGCAGTTTATTTTATTTGGAGAAATCGTATTGGCTCTGAAGGTCATGTATGAGAAATTTGGCGATGATTTTATTGTTCATTTTGTATCGAAAGGTTTAGCAACTGCACATTTATCGTCAACTATTCATAGCTGAGCCCCTTATAGTCTTGATTATTTCCCTATTACTTGATTTTTTTAGTGCTATTTATTTTGTAGACTATGAAGTCTTAGTATATTAGCACTCAAGAATAGACTATACTTGAAATTTCTTTACACGGATTTTTACTTGAGAGTAGAATTTAGGTAGAGCATCATTTCAAGAATGGACTAAGCTGATTTCAGTTGCACAACCCAATGATATTAGGTCTTTTCAGGTTGTATTACCTAGAGCATATTCAAAGAGCGGTGAGCAAGTGCTTTTGGAACAGGACAATAAAAGGCTTGTTTGGTATGACCTTAAGAGGAAAACAATAAAAAGTGTTGGAGTTTGTGGCTTGCCAAAGTTTTTCGAGTCAAATGTCTGTGTTGGAAGCCTTGTCAAGATGCCCAATGGTGGTGGGGGGACTAATGCGAAGAATCGTCTAGCACAGGAAAAAAGGAAGAAGGAGAAAAAAAAAGAACAAGTCGAAAGAGGTAAAATAGTGAAGTTATTCCCCCTGTATTATATATCTTTACGTTGCTTAACTTGATTATAGTTCCCACTATATTTTTTATTTTTTTTTCAAAACTATATGAAAGGAAATGGATTAAAAAAAATATTAAAGAAATCGCCTACCCATTGTCACTTAACCGAATGCGAGCAACAACAGTAGTAATCATTTGCTCAAAACATTACCAAAAAACGTACCTCTTGTGAGAGTAAAATGCAGCTTTGAAGCTTAAACCTTGTAACATGTATTTTCTGAGCAAGAAATCGAGAATTGAGAGATGGGAGTTTGGGCTTTAGGTATTTTGAAGAAGGAAGTAATCAATCATAGACCCTCTCCATACGCGAAGTAATAGTGAGGTTATATGTAGTTTGAAGGCCTGACTTCCCCAGATCCATAATATCGTGTTTCAAACATTTCCATTTTCCAGTTGCCTTAGCATGCCTCTCTACAGCACGTTACAAGCAATCTAAACTATACAAAACCAATCCGAACATGCATTGAGCCTCTCTTTCAAGTCCTTGATCTAGGCAAGTTTGGAATTGCATAATCCTTTTTTCAACCTCCACTATTAGTAGCCTTTTTTGGAGCCGAGCTATCCTTCCCCTGCCTTTTGCTCTCGTGTCCTGTTTGAACCATGTAGGCACTAACATGAGCAGAATAAGGGAGAGAAAGAAAGCTGGTAAAGAAGCTAGAATCGCAAAGTTTATCTCATTGGCCTTGAGTATCTGGTTCAGTTCAAGCATTTCCATCACAATATCCAGTTTTATCTTTTGAATCTAGATAAGTAATGCAGGAACAAGTTATCCCCCCAAAAGACTCTGAATGGGATGCATTAGTTCCTTTTCATACATAGTCATAACTATTTCAAGCATTTCCTGGTCGAAAGCATTTACTAGAACCTTTTGGCCTTTAGTTTGCTCACTGAAATTCAGTAACATTATGTGCAGAGAGTTAACAGTTAACTGAACTTCTTCAAGTTCCAATACACCTTTGTGCCTCTTTCGAAATGTGTCGAAAAGCTCATATCTTATAGACAAAAGTGATTGCTCTACATGATCACTCCAAAAGCCAACTTTAGAGTCCTTTGCCTCACGAATCCAATTGTCAATGTCAGAACTTCCAGTCAATCTACTATGACGTAGAAGCCATATTGAACAGACTGAGATGCCGACAAACCCGCATGTGTAGCGCATCCAGTATAGAGTTAATTTCCTTAGTTTTTGGTGTATGGAAACAAGGGAAGATATGTATGAATCCAATTTGTGTAGATTTTGATAAATCATGTTGATAGCATCCCTAATCTCACAATCAGTCCACTGAGAGCCTTCCTGATTTACTTCTGGAAAGCTCTTAAACATAAGAGGGAACGAATAGTTACCATCAATAGAAGAATAACTTTGGCGTATTGCATGTAAATGGCCAATTGAGAACTCCAATTTTTAAAATAACTCATTAAGAGTGACTGGTAAAAAGGGCAGCGCCTTCTCTGGATCCTTGACTAATTTCTCCCCAAGTCGGTCAACCTCCATATAAAGCTGTGCTAAAAATATAGCCAGGGCAAATCTCAATCTACTTAAGATAGTTATACTCTCGGATATGTGAGTAAAATCCGAGTAGTATAGACATTCCATGCTACCCTCAACAACACAATAACGTATTTACTGAACCCTACCATTAATAAATGCCCATGTCCCTCTCTCAAACATCATGAAGTATACTTTCTGAGCTCTATATCCCTCTGCTCTAGATTGCCAAAATTGCAAGTTCTTCTAGATACTATGCAAATTTAAAAAGATGTGATCCAAAATATCCTCCAAAACATCAAAAACTCTAGATGCCTCAGACAAAACCATTATAGAATATGGTGAATTTGAAGGCAGGGGGAGAGGGAGAGAGATTCTGCGCCTGCATGAGATGTTATAGGTCTCTCACCCTTGTCAATATCCCTAAACTTATCTGAGTGGTTCCCTTCCCATGAAAGTCAGAAATTTGATAAATATCGGTAAGCTAGATGTTTCTGACATGTTATCTGGTGAAATTTAATTCACTATTGGTAGTTGTATAATGTTAGAAGGCTTATACATGAGAGGGAGTTTTCAGCGGGATCATTCTTTCTTCTCTTTTATGGATTCACATTTCTTCTTATATTTATTGTCTATTTACTTATCCTTTCCCCTTAACGAATCAGTAAACCAAATGGAGTATAATGGCAAACAGAGAATGAAGGAATAGACATTTATATCAAAGAAATCGATAAGTACTCTAAGAAATAATTTTATGTCACTTCAAAATTAATGATGCCAAATATAAACTTTGACCAGACTAATAACATGTGTCTAACTTGAGCATTACTTGATTTCATAAGGTGCACAACGTCTGTGTTTAGAAGATTGATATTACTAATAGTATTAATATTCCACAACTAAGAGGGTATAGATGTCAATTTCGTAAATGCTAAATAAGCTTATCCGGGGAAAACAGTTGAAGCATCGATATGTTTAATTTTACGTCTTATGGATCGAGATATTATATAGCAAGGGGTGGTATCTAATTTCCCCCCCAATGATAGAATATACTTATCTCCAGCAAACTCACTCATGGGAATAATGGAAGTTATTCTCTCACCATCAGATAAGGACAAAATTTAGGCCAACGGTGTGCCAGTAGCAGCACGTCTGCATGCTGGAATTTTTTAGGCTCGAGCAGAGTAGACAATTCCCTTATCATTGAAGTACGGGGCATGTTCATGAGCAAGAAAAATAAGAATAGTGGTTTTTCCTCCAACTATGACACATCCTCGCCCAGTTAGATATGCCTCTAAACAAAAAATAAATGCACCCTCACCCTTAGAAAATATAGATGACACTAAAGTGACAAAGATAATTACCACTAGTCATGATTGCCGATTGAATTGTAGTCGTGCTACAATAAGGGTAGAGTGTTTTGAGTAGACCAACAACAGTAGAAATAGGCGGGAACAACATAGAGGTACCGGATTCTGTGTTGAACGGTGTCCTACGTTTATCAAAATCTTTTTTCTATCGGGCTTACTGCTTCAGAGTATGCAGTTATAATGTTCACTCCCGGTGCAGTAATAACAGGTTGCATATCATATCAACACAAAATATTATAATCACAAAATAATAAAAATGGTAGACACCTATGAAAGGGTAAAATGATTGATTGGATTAAACCTTAAGAATCTCGGGTGTAACAGTATTGGGGCCCTTAGAAGAGAAAGCAACCATAAATGGAGCAGGTTAAATGTTAATTTTTGCCTCAAGATCTGCAATGAATCTGGGCGGGTCACTGTCAAAGATACATCCTAATAAATAATATTCTTACTTAAACAAAAATAAAAGATACATCCTAAAGTTAATCTAATAAATAATATTAATAATAAAAATGTGTCATGGAGAGAGCGAGAGAGAGATAAACAGTAGAATTGAGGTATGCATAGACGGCAAGACCATCGGTATAGTTAAGATGTGATGCGAGAAAAACATGAGCATCGGAAATAATTTCATTACTGCTAGCCTTATACTGATAATATTTTGGGATGGTTCTTTGCAAAGATATTTTGGGATGGTTCTTTTCAAAGAACCATCGGAAATAATTTCATTACAAGGCAGACTAATATTTTTCTGTTCACCTTGTCATGGTCGAGTGTTCCTACTTTACAAAGCCTCCTCATAGGAAACAACATACAACAAAACACAAGGTAGTTTTAAGACAACTATAAAGGCTTATAACTTAAAAACATGATTTTAAAAATAATTTCTTACGTGTCTTCAGTGGATGCATTGGCAACTTTAGTCTCTGCTCTGCCAATGAGTGAATAGAATCTAGCATCTCTCAATGGTTCAGAAAGGCTTGTCCCCTGTTAATAACAAAAGGAGAATGAATAAAATTTAACAAAACAAAGTGCTAATAAACCACAAAAAATAACTCATTTGGTAAAAAATCCAAACCTTTAGGCGCTCCCCATCGCATAGTTGAACAAAAGTTTTAAACTACCGATCAATTGTTTTCGCTCCAACAATTAGTATCCACGGAGCAACATTTGTCACAGTTCCAGCATATGGTCTTGAATTCCCAACCGAACAAACTACCAATATACCATTCTTAACAGTATGAAACGCGCCAATGGAAAACGCCATCATGCATGGCCATATCAAAGCCTTTCAGGATATCAGCATCGAAAAATTTGTTTCCATCCACGGGTGTCCAACATACTTTATAAGAAGCAATGCGTGCTTTAGGTGAACCACCTTTCGCAGTTTTATTTCCTACAGCAAAGACATTTGCCCCCGGAACAAGTTTACCCCCGACAGTTGATAGCATGTGGGACCCGTGTTCTTCGTAGTCTGAGGCAGTGTTCATAGAAGTGTTGATTTTGTCTACATAGGCATTATAACCTTCGTTGAAGTACTTCATTGGAAGAATTTTACTTTTTCTATGAAATTATAACGCTGCAATTCTAACGAGGGAAAGAAGGCCAGAATTTTTTCACACAAAGAAGGTCCATCGGATTGAGAAGTTTCGTGCAGGCATTTCTTGTTCCAACAAATCTCTCCATGAAGGGGAAAATGTAGAGGGGGCTTGAAGGTAATCCTGAGATTATGGATAATTCCCTAATTGGCAATAATTTTTTAGATTAAGCAACCGAGGCATCTCAAGCGTGGCAACTCAGCTTACCTCTACTACCCTGGGTTCATGCTAAAAAAAGTCACAGTTATGAACGAATGCGTCTTCTCCGTAGGGCCTCATCAAGAAGATCTCAAAACGATCAATCACAGAGATCAACTCCTTTCGACTCAGTTTCTTATGATAAAGATAGGAGCGTGGGGGCAGAATTGTTCCCCTATAAGGAGGGCGGTTAATTTTAGCCACTACGGCAGGGAAACGAACATAAAGGAAGCTCGTTAGAAGGACACAGTTGGCGAAATTTTCCAAGTTATAATGACCAAGAGATCATTCCATGTCAAAGAAGGTCCTATCAAGCCATATATAAAGATATCCTAAGGCAATTGCAGCCAGAGGAAGTTTGGTACCCCGGGCCAAATAAAGGGAAATGTTGATAAGGTCCCTTTGGGGCTGATCGTTGGGTTTTCCCGGTAGAAGGAAGCGGGAAAGAAGGAAAAGGATGTAGGAAGGAAGTTCCAGCGATGTACCTTGACCAGGGGAACATCCAGAAGAACTACCTCCAACAGAATCCTTGAAGAAGTAATTGATAAGTGGGGAGAAAGTGGCCTTGTTCGATGAACTGGTGCAGCTTCGGCATATTCGGTCCAACTCCAAATGGTCAGCTGTCTCCTGGGCATCTAGAGCCTCGTCAGTATAAGGCTCGTGGCCTGTTTCTTTAAGGCCCAGGAGCTCACACACATCTTCCAATGTTACGGTGAACTCACCCCACGCAGCGATGAACGTATGGGTAGTAACGTTCCAGAGAGACACCAGAATAGAAAGGGCAACATTATTCTTGGAGAGAGTGAACTCACCAAATCACTTGGCCCGTTGCAGCCCAACCCTAGTGAGAGTTTCAGCATATGATCTCTACATGTGGGAGTTCTATGCAGCAAAGTGAGCGGGAGAACCCCCGGGTGCTTCAAAATTAATGTGGGACCACGGGAAGTCCCCTCGCTCCAAACGAAATCTGAGAGTCCCCTCGGGAGGAAGAAAGCCCCACTTAGTAGAATCTTCATCTTCATCACCCAACAACAAAGGGTCAAACTTAGAAGAAAAATGGACCACCTTACATGCATCAGCAAAATCATCACCTTCTCCAAATATAGGTGATCAGCGGTAAAACCTTAATTGTTCCTGGTGGACAGCATCCAGGGTAGTGGTAGGGGTAGAGGTAGCAGGCGGAGCACTGGTGGAAGACTTGGTGGGGTTGCTTAAAGACTCCATAACATATATGGATAAAATATAAAAAAAGCTCCAAGCAAGAAAGGTCTGAGAACGAGAATGGAGGAGCACAACCACAGGTGCTGGTGTAGAAAATCAGAAGGGAAGAAAGTAGATAATGACCCAGCAACAATGGAGTTATCACAAGCTTTCTCTCTCTAAATTAAATGGAAGCTTGAAGAAGACGAAGGAAAAATAAGATAAAATAAGGGTTTAAGTGTTTGGATATGGCCGTTTGAAATTTCTGAGTTTAGCTTTTAGAGTTTCCCACCATCGCAAGTGCGTGGTCGCCTATAATCATTACAATTGAGCATGTGGAACTTTGGGAACTACTTTGGCAGTTGAAAAGACAGCGCCACATCATTAATGAGTTGACATATAGGGAACAGAAAGCGTCGCCTTCTTAAAAAAGTTTGAGTTTTGGTGCCAGAAGCTTTTGTCAGGCATATCCAATAAACTTCTAACGAAGAAGATGTCCCAACGGTTTCAAAAAGCTACGATGTCCCCTCACCACAAGTCCAAATGTTGTTTAAATTGTGACTCAGCTACATCGAGGATAATTTCACTTACCAGGAGTCCAAACGATTATTTGAGAAGGTTAATAGGCCTTTCGCGGGAATTCCAAATAGTAAAGCTAGAATGGTTGAGCGCATGAGGAAAAAGTGGTGATGCCCCTTCGCCCAAGCCCCAATGAGTTATGACGCTTCAGCTCAGGTACACCGGGGAGAATTTTACTTTTTCCCGGAAATTATAACGCTGCGGTTCTAACGAGGGAAAGAAGGCCAGAATTTTTTCACACAAAGAAGGTCCATCGGATTGAGAAGTTTCGTGCAGACATTTCTTGTTCCAAAAAATCTCTCCACAAAGGGGAAACTGTAGATGGGGCTTGAAGGTAATCATGATATTAGGGATAATTCCTTAATTGGCAATAGTGTTTGAGATTAAGCAACTGAGGCAGCTCAAGCGTGGCAACTTATCGAGGCAGCTTGGCATGGCAGCTGATACTTTAGCTTGTTGTATTAGTCATATTACATTTCTGTTTATGTTGACTGTAAGCTATAATGGCTGTAATGATGTAATGAGAATAATAATGAGTTTTAGTATGAGGTCAAACCGTACTCGCGAGAGACTAGGCTTGGCAGGGCCTGGGAGATCTTTTATTCTTTATCGAAGGACCTCGCCATGGGAACTTTAGAGGGACTTGGTTTGGAGGATTGAGAAGTGAGGCACCATTGGGGCTTGTCCTGACCATCTTGGATACACCTGGTAAAAACATCTAAGGACCCTGACCGTGAAACCTCGGGCGGAGTAGCTTGGAGTTCCATCGGGCATTGAGTTGAGAACCAAACAACCCTCTACTTAATGTCACATCTACTGTAGGTGATGTCACTAGCTAGCTAAACCATGTCAGACATGCACTTGAGTAAATCGCCTTGGTATTAAGGGATGTCAGGCAGTTGGTGAGCCACCTTTGCGACAACAGTCACCTGACACACAATGGTTAGGCAAAAGGTATGTCTTGGCATTTAATGTTTATGATGTGGAGACAACTAGTGCATCAGGCATTTAATGTTGTGACATAAAGTATGAGGGATGTCTTTCATAATATTTAATGACTGAGTTACCTCGGGGGTGGTGGGGGGGGGGGGCTATTTAATTACCCCAACCACCTTTGAGGAAGAGGATCTTTTTTAGGATTGAGGAGTTATTGCTAGAGAGAATACACACGAGAGAGGGAGAGTTATTGCAAACCAAAGAGTTCGCTCACTCACCATTGTTATTTATTACTAAGATTTTAATACTTGACAAGGATTTCTTGGGGGTGTTTGGTGTGTTTCTACCTGCCTACTATGGTGTATCTAGGGTGCTTACTTCTCTCTCCCTTTAGATAAGTTACTTCTAAAGTTCATTACTATTTCCTGAGTTATACACGAGAGTTTTGAGAGTTTAAACTGAGTTTATCTTCATTGGGTTTGTGTCTGTGTATCCTATCATTAATCCAAATCTTTGCCCAAATTAGCTTATCATTACCATACTCATATAGGGGTTACGCCTCCATCTATAACCTAAAGTACCCTCTTACACCTGCAATGTTAAAATAGACATGAAAATTCAAATCTGCCAAAATATTGATCAATTAATTTGATCATCATATAGACATGAAAATTATACTAAAGATAAATAGATTTTAGAGTAAAATGAAAAAAAAAGATTTAACATTAACAGGTAAAACTAGCAGGGTCATTTAATTATGAGATATTTTGACTTTGCACCCTAAATTTGAGTCATGTTTTTACCTCTGTACCCCATATTTTGAAATGTTTGACTTTGCACCTTATTGGTGTATCACTGAAGCATAAAAATTTTTGCTAAAAACTTAAAACATGTGTCACAAAAGCTAACAAACATAATGAAAATAAAGGATGGGAAGTCAAAATCTCATTAATTATTGATTAATGAATAACAAAACTATATGTGATGCTTCGATTTTGACCCCGTATTTTGAAACAAAAAATTAATTTGTGCATAACGCTTTTTGTTTCCCATAATTATTTATTTAAAGATTTCTATGTTGTTCTTCCCCTATTTATAATTAATATTATTTATAGCATCGTCCTCATTTTGCTGCTTTAGCTCAATGCCTTTTGCCTATTTAGATTCAAAATGTGAGTTGATTTGATGATGGTATCATTGTAGGTAATTTCGTTACTATTTCGGCACTCTTTGTTACCTTACAGTTTCATAGGATCATGAAATCGACAAGAACATTAAAATATCGAAAATCATGAAGCTCATCAAGGCACTTGGAGTTATTAGAGGTAATAGAACCAACATGATTTCTCTTATTATGCCTCCACGTGATCAAATCTCGCCGATCACTAAGATGTTGGGAGATGAATTTGGAAGTGATTCAAATATAAAAAGTAGGGTTAATCGTCAGTCTGTTGGTATGAAGAAGTTACTTAGGTTTAATTACATCTACTCATGTTGCACAGAGATTAGAGCTGGCAATTTTTTGCCCGATAACCGGTTTACGGTATAACCCGAAATGACCCGAACATGACTCGATTAGTTTGTATAGATTTAGGAGTACCCAAAACTTATACTAATATAAAAGTCAATACAACCCGAAAATTACACGACTAACCCGAATTTCCACCCCTAACAGAGATTGAACAACTTGGTATGTCTCTACTTAGTTCTATTTCTACCGATATCTCAATATTTTTCTCTAATTGCACGCTCTCTGTATTGGAATCTGAAAAAACATATAAAATATCCGATTGGTGTATATACTAGTTTAACTTGAATACCTATGTTTTGTTGCTAAGCTTATAATCCTTAAATAATTTACAATGAGAAGAATGATTCACAATGAGCTACTCATCCCATGTTTTATTACGTATTGTCTTCTTCTGACATCTAATTATGGTCGAAAAATGTTGGAATTCCAATTTTGGAGGCTCGGTGTTTTTGATGCTTAAGCAACCATTAACACACATCCAAATTTTGATGCAACTTCAAAATTTTATGGCTTAATAATGGTTGTATGCTAATCTTTTTATTCAATGTTTTGCCAGTAAGCGTTGGTGCACAACATCAAGTTAAAAGTCCAGAAATGGTCGTTGTTGTGCGATCCAAATCCAAACTCTCGTGCGAATTTAAAAGTTGCACGAATGCTTAGTGAGAGTAATCGTGAGTACAACAGGAGAGTATGGGAGATTGTTGAGTAGAGCTGGGAATGAAAGGAGATATAGTTCTGGATTAGTCTTAGTTTTTGAAGATTTGCCAAACCTGCTTCAAATCTTGATTAAAAAAATATAAAGGCCTTTTTCTAGCTTGATCTTCCCTTGTTAATACTCCTAATTGAAATCAATCATCCTTTGCAGGTTACTGCTTTGATTTGCAAACATGGCTGATGGATCATAATATCCAAGACTGTTGCTGCTACAATTCAGAGAGTTAAGCTTTTGATTCAAAATCAGAATGAGATGCTTAAATCTGGCAGGCTGTCCGAACCATACAGGGGAATTTCTGATTGCCTTGCCAGTACTATTGAAGATGAAGGTGTCATTTATCTTTGGAGAGTCAATACTACTAATGTTATCAGATACTTCCTCACCCAGATCAATCTACTTTTAATTTAATCTTGTTAGTCCTACCTTCATATAGTTATGCTCGAAATGCAATAAAATATTTGCGTATATTTGTGTATCATAAACACATACATGAGATAAAGGAGGTCATTAACCTATCCAAAAGTTGTTAGACAATATTTTAAATCTTTTTACTACTGAATTCAGTTTGAGTCGTTGCCTAAACCTTCATCCCACTTCTATAATGCCATGTTGAAAGTATCAATTCCCTCTAGCTAGTTCTTGCGGTGGTCCAATTCAGTTTCCATTTTAATATTTGATTAATGGAATATAGTTGATTAATGGGCAATCTCCCAAAAGAATATATTCGAACTAGCTTGAGGGAAGCCAGTATAATGGAGGTATGAATACTTAGCATAACTAGTTTGAGGAGAGAGATGTATGCTGCGATATCATTGTGATGACCATAATACTTAATATTAAGTCCTCTCTTAATTTTTTACATTTTGTTGAACCATTCTTTCTATGTAACATTGAATATGCTTGCAGATTGTAAGGAATAACAATTACAATACTGATAAGATTGCAAAAGATGAATTTAGGATGCAAGTGAGGGTCGTGCTTACTTCAATTGATGCACGAGTCCTTCCACCGCCAACGGTATCCATTTCCTACATTATCCAATTATGACTACATTATCTTTACCCTCTAAGTGGTTTCGACTCTAACCTCCACTTTGGTGTTCCCAGATTAAGTATCATGAGACTGGGCGAGAGAGTAGAGTTGATCCATGAGTGGGGCAGTGGAACATGATTAACAAGGTTAATTAAAATTTATACATTTACATAAATATTGACAACTAAAGTGAACTAAAAAATATTTTGAATGTATCTTTGTTTTTTTCACTATATAATGCTGATAACATCTTTCATTACGAAGATGCCTTTTTCTCGTTAGATGCTGATAGAAATAGACTCGTATAACCATTGTCTTGAATAATTTCTAGTGTCTTTCCTCATTTTTCAAGAGGTTATTCTTTTGCTTAATGCTTCTTTGTGATATGGTGCAGGTCCAACTTGGCACACATTCCTTTATTTTTGTTAATGTGTATAGGAGTGATGGTACTCCCTCATCCTCAAAGTTTGAAGAGTGTGTTTCTCATCTTGTTGATGGTATGCTACTTACCCATAAACTTCTTATATTACTTATTCTATAAAGTAAATATGTCATGATCATAGTTTTCAAATTGTGAATCGAATCAGGAATCGAAAACCCTATGAATCGAATCGTGAATGGAATTGTAAGAAACTATTTAAACGTAAAATATGTAGGAAATAATATATAAATGAAAAGAGAACACATTAAGAATATGCCGATAATTTGAAAACATCTATACTTTGGCTTAAAAACAAGCATTTAAAAGGGTGAAAACCCAAACCAACCCTCCAAACGGCCCCATAAGAGACATGGACACCTCGCACGGGACCAATGTAACTTGTAAGAACCGACCGCGTAGTCACGGGTCTCCTGCTTTGAGGATATAGTGATAATTTGAAAACATCTACATTAAGCTTAAAAACAAGTTGTTAAAAGGGTGAAAACCCAAATCATCCCCCAAACGACCCCGTAAGAGGCATGAACACCTCGAACGGGACCAATATAACTTGTAGGAATTGACCATGTAGTCACGTGTCTCTCGATTTGAGAATATGATGATAATGTGAAAATATGTAGATTAAGCTTAAAATATGTCGTTAGAGGGTGAAAACTCAAACCATCTCCCAAACAGCCTTGTAAGAGGCACTAATACCTCATACGGGACTAATATAACTCGTAAGAACTGACTACATAGTCGTGGGACTCCCAGATTGAGAATATAATGATAATTTGAAAATATCTAGAATAGGGTTAAAAATAAGTCGCTAAAAGGGTGAAAACCCAAACTAGTCTCGAACAACCCCGTAAGAGGCATGTACATCTTGAATGGGATAAATGTAACTTATAAGAACTGATTGCGTAATCACTAGTCTCTCGGTTTGTTACTATGACGATAATTTGAAAATATCTAGATTAGGCTTAAAAATATGCCGTTAGAGGGTGAAAACCTAATGTCATGTTTTGTACAATGATTATTATTTTTTGTATGGGGTCATTTTAAAATGATATTATGGGGTCATTTTAAAATTATGGTAAGAATAATTATTGTCTTCAACTAAGATTATTGTCTTTTGTATGGTGTCATTTTAAAATGATAGTAAGAATAAGGTTATTGTCTTTCATTGGTGATATCAATTTACAACGTGCTTATGAAGTTATATTTGTTTATATTCCTCTTCATTTTTTCGCATCTTAGGTGATTAAGAAGATTATGAAAATGGATGCACCTGAGCCCTTCAACATTCCAGTGAATCCTATTGCAGTGTGTATACCTGTAAGTATGAATTGCTTTCAATGTATACTTCTTTTTCTTATTCCTTTTTCTTTTTTTTTTGCTCTATATATTTTCATTGATTTATTTTGTTTTTTCCTTTTAACTATGGATAAATATTTATTGGTCTACGGCTAAAATATAAGTATCAATGACTAACGATTGACTTTTTTATTTATAGGTCGAAGAGGATGTATGACTTTGATGAAGAAGGATCGTACATTATATAAAATTTTGTTTCGCTTCATGTTTTCCCGCTTATTTTTATTGGACACGTGATATATTTTATTTTTTGGATGGAT
The DNA here is from genome assembly GCA_949130495.1 of Sambucus nigra. Lineage (NCBI taxonomy): Eukaryota > Viridiplantae > Streptophyta > Magnoliopsida > Dipsacales > Adoxaceae > Sambucus > Sambucus nigra. The sequence goes on from OX422212.1 coordinate 386,034,045, forward strand.
AACCGTTCCAAGCACAATTATGTTTATTTACGATGAATGTTATTGGTTTTAATTCTCTTAATTTAATGTCATGGCAATGTATTTGCACATAAATACAATACTTCTTATAAATGATTTTTTTAACACTTCTTTGCAGTCATATATTGCAAAATATTATTAACATTTTGTTTAATGCCATTATTATCATTCTCGGTATTTTTTAGTGCCGCCAAAAGTTTGTTGAACATTTAATTGGTGTTGTAAAAGGTTATTACCAACACTTTTTTAATGCCGCTGAAAGGTTTTTACCAGCATTAATATGAATGGTTGAAAATGCTTCTAATTTTTGCGGCATTTTTTAAATTGTCGTTGTTCTTTTACCACATTGGCTGCCGCACTTGTGGAAATGCCGTCAAAAGTGTTGCTAAATTTTCACCGCATTTTTTAAAATGTCGTTGTTATTTTATCACATTGGCTATTACCGCACTTGTGAAAATGCCGGCAAAAGTGCCGCAAAAAGTGTTACCGACATTTTTAGTGCTTTTCTCAGCATTTAATTTATGCCGAAAAAAATTAATATTCCTGAAGTGTACGCCTGCATAACCTCGGCCCAGGCCGATATTATAACTCCTCTCTTCTTACCTCGACTTTCTATTGGGCCGAGCTGATAGTGAATAACCTCGGATAAGGTAATAGTCAGATTTTCCCAACCTCGTACTCTTCCAGGCCGAGGTTGTACCTGCCAAGGATAGGTCCGAGCATTCATAAGCATATGCAAGAAAAGGAACACGTGGACAAAAATCAGTTGTAACCGATTCAACCCCCTCATGTGGAGGAATATTTCATCATCATTATCTACATATGACAAGGATAGATGTCTTCATCAGATTGGCTAGATTGACACATACATGCTCATTGCATGCATGGGGGTACAGTACACCCCCCAAACACTATATATACTTGTCTTCTCCTACTTAGAGAAGGATCCCATAATTACAACCCTAGCTAAACTCTGTCAAATTATACAGTAGACAGATAAAGCTTGAGAGATTGTATCCATGGCCATTAGTGCCCTATTTTAGTGACCTTATTCACTCACTTACACAGTGGACATAGGCATAATTGGCTGAACCACTTACATATTGATGTTCATCCTCTTCTCCTCATCTCAATCTCTTATATTTAGTATATACTTGAGCTTCCATTGTTATCACCGATTTGAGCTTACAAACACCTTGAAGGGTGGTTCTATTTCCAGCATCATCATTTTGGCGTCGTCTGTGGGAACGAGAAGCCATATCTTCCTCTTTTTCTGCTTAAGCTCACCGGAGACTCTGGTGGTGAACCAGGACTCACCCATTGTGTGGAGTTGTTTCACCATTGAAAGAGGTCCTTTAAGGTATTAAGATCATCTTATTCACAAGCTCTTTAGTTTTAACATATGGCACCGAAGTTAGCACCACCACCTCCACCATCTGGTGTTGGAGGACCTAGTTCCAGCCAGGCACCACCCCAGTCCGAAATGGCTGAGGTGGCTACAGCCTTGAAGTCCTTGGCTGCAATGCAACAAGTAATGAAGGAGAAATTTGCATAACTCAGTCAAAATATGATGAGGCCACCTGGGGTCTCACTGGAGATGATTACTCCGACGGCTGCTCAACCCTATCTTGAAGCCAGCGGACCACCCCAAGCACCACGAAAAGTCCAACCTACACCTCAACGAAGGAGGGATGTTGCTTACCCTAGGTATTTGCGTTTGGGTAGGCAAGGACACCCTTTCCATGAGGATAGGTATGGAGATATAGAGGCAGAAGATGATCCAAGGGACTACTGGGAGCCGTATGAGGTCTCGAACAACACTGTACGTCCTATCCACCAAAGCTGAGGTTGTGTGGACAGAAGAGACGATGTTGCCCAACCAAGAGGATCAACCTTTGATCGCTTGAGCCGAGGGTCGGATTTTGAAAGGCTTGGCCCAGTAAATGACCTAAGACAGAGGTTATGAAGATCAAGAAGCGCAGCTCGATCTCAGAAGGGAAATGGTGAATGTCGGACTCGTCATGACCGACCCCATAATGGCTGACCACAGCAAGGCTGAGATAGGGATACATAGGAGGTCAACAGCCGACGTTATGATGCGGTGAAGGAACCCTCAGTCCACCCCTTGGCGGTGGCTGGGGATAACCTCGTCTAGGCTAACGTGGCTAGGCCATGGAATGATTCCATCCAACGCCTTGAAGAGAAGATAGGAGACCTCATCAAAAGCCAACACCCACTACAAATAGTTTTATCAGAGGGCTCCCCATTCATGGATAAGATAGTGAACTTCCTAACCCCTTCCAAGTTCAAACAGCCTACGGATGTCTCCTAAGTATGATGGTAGTACTAACCCTGTGCATCATATTGAGATGTACCAGTCAGAGGCGAACATTTATTCAATCCCTGATGAGATGAAGTTTCGGGCCTTCTCCGGAACTTTAACAGGAGTTTTACACATTTGGTTCACCTCTCTTTTAAGAACTCGATTGAGAACTTTAAGGGCTTGGCTGAACAGTTCATTCACAACTTCTGTTTTAGGGTAAGACCTCAAAAGAAAACCACTCATCTGCTGTACATCAAGCAGGGAAAGAATGAGAGCCTAAGAGACTACATTTCTAGATTCAACAAAGAGAAATCAGAGGTTGAAGATTATGAAGAGAATATAGCCATGACAACCCTCATTGGAGGACTTCAGAAGGGAAAGTTACAATGGAAACTGGCGGAAGACCCGCCCAAGTCTATGGAAGAGCCATTGGAAATTATAGGAAAAGTCATGAACACCGAAGAGGCCATGGCCGCGAAGTATGAGGATGAGAATGGAAGTGGCAGCGAGAAATTCCAAAGAAAGAAAGATGGAAAGAAGAGGTCAGCCGACGACAAGTTTGCACGTTATACTCCTCTAACTGTGAGATACGAACACATACTCAATGAGATCAAGAATGACCGATCACTAAGATGGACAGATAAGCTGAAGGCTCCTCTGCATAAGAGGAATAAGAACTTGTGGTGTGAGTTCCACTAAGACCACGGCCATGTGACAGACAAGTACTTTTCCTTAAAAGATGAGATCGAGAAGATGTTAAAATCCGTGAAGTTGAGGAAATATGTTGATGGTAAGGCTCGTAAGAGGGGAAGAGATGACCCTAAAAAGAAGATAAACGACAGATGTCGAGATGATACCGCAGTAAGAAGAGATGATGACTCAGATGGGGATGATGAAGATGATCCAGACCTCCCACTAAAAGACGACAGTGCCTCGGTGAAGAGGGTAGGAATGATATTTTTTAGAGTTAGCACCATCTGTGGAGGACTTAGTGGAGGTGACTCTGAAGTAGCTGATCGAAGAGCTCATGTGGCAGAGGCCAAGTCAGTGACCAAAGTAGAGGTTGTGAATCTCTCATCTTCAAATGCAAAGCAGAAGAGGAAGAAGGTAGATATGGATACTCTTATAGTTGGATTCTCTCGACTCGACTTCAAAGGTATCCTAGCCCCACATGATGACACTTTAATAATAACAACAAGAGTGCACGGGTGCGAGGTACAGAGAATCCTTGTATATGGAGGAAGTTCAGCGGACGTGATGTTCTGGCCTTGTTTCAAAAGCCTAGGTCTTAGCAGAGCTAGGCTAGTACCTTATCACCATCCGTTGATGGGCTTCAGCGGGGAGAAGGTCCATTCGTTGGGCATGTATGAGATGGATGTATGAATGGGCGATGAGTGGACTAAGAGGTTGACTCAAAAGATTAATTTTTTCGTTATGGTTGAAAACGTCTTCTTGGCATACAACCTCATCATAGGACGAGTTACCCTTAAGGAATTTGAAGTCGTGCGTGTCAACGGTACACCAAATGTTAAAATTCCTGACCCCCTATGGGGTAGGGGATGTCCAGGGGGACCAGACGTCGGTTCGAGAATGTTACTTAAACTCGGCGGAAGATAGGGAGGCCCATAATAGGGAAGCAACCACATATAGCATTGATACATTTGATCCTAGGGATGAAACAAAGTGGAAGAAAGGAGAGGCCGCGGAAGAAGTAGAATCCATCGTCCTGAATAAGGACGAACAAAAAAAAAATCGTCCAAGTCGGTAATGACTTAAAATCGGAGATCAAGGAAGAACTGATAAAATTCTTGAGGAATATGCAGAGTGTCTTCGCTTGGAGCCATAGAGACATGTCTGTCATCGACCCAGAGGTTATGTGCCACAAACTGAATATCGCAGAAGATTCTAAGCCAATCAAACAATTATGAAGAGTTTCCTCCAAGGAATAGTATGACGTCATTAGGGAAGAGGTCAGAAAGTTGGAAGAGGCAGAATTCATCAGGGAGGTCATATACCCAGAGTGGTTATTAAACGCCGTCATTGAGCCCAAAACCAATGAAAAATGGAGGATGTGCGTAGAATTCACCGACCTGAACAAGTCTTCCACAAAAGATAGTTATCCCTTACCTCGGACTGATTAGATGGTATATGCTACGGCAGGGCATGAGCTCATGAGCTTCATGGACGCGTGTTCATGTTATAACCAGATCTTCATGGATACTGAAGACTCAGAGAAGACAACCTTCATCACAAATAAGGGGACTTATTGCTAAAAAGTCATGCCCTTCAGCTTAAAGAATGCAGGGGCCACATATTAAAGTCTTGTAAATAAGATGTTTGAAGATCAAATTGGCAACACCATGGAGGTATATGTAGATGATATGTTGACAAAGAGCTTGAAGGCTTTCACTCACGTGGCAGACCTAGAGAGAACTTTCAACATCATGGACTTATATAAAATGAAACTTAATCCCGCAAAGTGTGTCTTCGGAGTAGGAGCTGGAAAATTTCTTGGATTCATTATTAATCATAGGGGAATAGAAGCCAATCCTGAGAAGATCAAGGCTCTGCTTGATATGAAGACACCAAGAAGTATAAAAGATGTTCAGAGGCTCACTGGAAGAGTAGCGGCACTCAATAGATTTGTTTCTAGAGCCACGGACAAATGTCTTCCATTTTTAAAGTACTTAGAAAGGCTTTCGAATGGGATGAAGAGTGTGACAAGGCCTTTAAGCATCTAAAGTCCTACCTCGGATCCCCCATCCTCTTATCTCGGCCCATCATGGGGGAGAAGTTATATGTTTATTTAGCAGTCTCAGAATCAGCTATAAGTGCAGCCATAGTACAGGAAGACGTTGGGGTATAAAGGCCTGTATACTTCAATAGTAAGGCCCTTCAAGGGTCTGAAAAAAACTACCATAGGATGGAGAAATTGGCCTACGCTTTGATACACACTTCTAGGAAGATGAAACCCTATTTCCAATCCCACTCTATGGTCATCCTCACTGATTCCCTATTAAGGCAAGTCCTCCACAAGCTTGAGAAGTCAGGCAGATTGATGACCTAGGCCATAGAATTGGGAGAGTATGGCCTTATTTATCAACCTTGGGTGTCCATTAAAGGGAAGGCACTTGAAGACTTTGTTGTTGAGTTCACGTGGGAACAGACTGAGGTTGAGAACAGTTCAGTGATCGCAGAGGGATCAAATAGTAAGGTCTTTCGAGACCTGGAAGAGGTTGTGTGCAATAAAGTCAGAAATGGAATAGCTAAGAATGAGGAAGACAGGTACCTCTTCAACCAAGGAATCCTGTCAGAGGGGAGCTTCTCTTCTAATGAAGACGTTCCGATCATCTTCATTAATGGGTCTTCTTGCGAAAGTGGAAGCAATGCAGGGCTGATAATCTCAGCTCCGGATGGTACCAATGTTGATTATGCACTAAGGTTCAACTTCAAGGCATCAAATAACGATTCAGAATATGAGGCCATGATAACAGGCCTCTCCTTAGCAAAGACCCTTAGGGTTGGTCGACTCCTACTTCATAGTGACCCGAGGTTAGTTATCAATCAAGTGTTTGGAGTTTACAAGGCCAAGGATGAAAGGATGGCCAGATACCTGAAGAGGCTAATAATGATGTTTGAAATCTTCAAAGAGGTGAAGATGAAGAGAGTACCTCGACAAAATAATAGCCATGCAGATGCGCTAGCAAGGTTGGCCTCAACAACAAGGTCAGGCATCAGAAGGACGGTACTAGTCGAGATCCTGCTCAAATCGACCATTGAGGAAGAAAAGGTTGCCAACTCTTGCCTCAACTTGAACTAGGGAGACTCATGGATGGACCCCTTCGTCAAATATATCAGAGAGGGGGAGCTGTGGGAATCAAAGATAGAAAGGAGGAAACTGAGGTACAGAGATGCAAAGTTCTCAATAATAGGAGATGTCCTATATAAGAAAGGATTTTTATTACCTTTCCTCAGATGCGTTCATCCCACAGAGGTCCCCTGCGTCTTACAAGAGGTACACAAGGGTTCTTGCTCCAGTCAAATAGGAGGAAGACCTTTGGCCAAAAGGGATATCACGCAAGGATATTGGTGGCCAACTTTGGCCAAGGATGTCGCGGCCTACATGAAGAGGTATGACAAATGCCAAAGATTCTCCACTATCCCCCATCAACCTCATCAACCTATGATGTCAATCAGTTCCCATGGGCCATTCGTAGTATGGGGAATTGACTTGGTACTTCCCTTGCCAAGAGCTGTGAATAATTATCAATTTCTGATAGTAGCAATTGATTACTTCTCCAAGTAGGTGAAGGCTGAACCGATGATTATGGTTACAGAGAAGAAGACCTTCCAATTTATTTGGAAGAGCATCATATGCATACATAGCCTCCCAAACACCCTCATCTTAGACAATGGAACCCAGTTCAAGAATCCATCCTTGGGGAAATACTGCGAGAGAGTTGGGATCAAGAAATTTTTCTCTTCTCCTGGCCGACCTCAGGAAAATGGTCAGACCGAAGTCACGAACAAAACACTCCTCGATGGGATTAAGAAGAGGTTGGAGGAAGCTAAGGGGAGATGGACTGAAGAGGTTTATGTTGTGTTATTGGCCAACAGAACAACGGCTAGGACACCAACGGGGGAAACCCCATTCATGTTAGCATATGTCTCAGAAGTCGGCATACCAACAGAGGTAGGACTCCCCACTCACAGAGTTCAGACCTATGACCCCGAGAACAATGGGGAAGAGAGAAGACTTGACCAAGATTTGATTGAGGAGATAAGGGAAGACGTCAAGATCAAACAGGCAGCCTACTAGTAGAGAATAGCAAAATTCTACAACAAAAGGGTAAAATCGAGGCCCATAGATGTAGAAGACCTGGTGCTGAAGAAAATGCTGCAGAAGGTAAAATAAGCTTTAGCCAAATTGGCATGGCCCTTACAAAGTGATCGAGGAGGTTGTACCCGGGACCTACAGCCTAGAAAACCTTGAAGGGGAACCTTTCTCCAATCCATGGAATGCTGATCATCTGAAAAAGTTTTACATATGATGTTGCAATGGTTTTTATGTAAATGTATCATCTTATGAAGAGATTATTAATGAAAAGATCAGTTCCTGGGTCAATTCTTGGTTCATTATGCTTTCGTGGAAAAATTTATGGGGGTAACATCTTAGTTTAATGACCTCAGACCTTAAACATCATAACTTGGTGATAAGGTCTGAGGTGAAACATCATATTTAAATGACCTCGGACCTTAAACATCATTAATTTGGTGAAATTTATGGGGGTAACATCTTAGTTTGATGACCTCAGACCTTAAACATCATAACTTGGTGACAGGATCTGAGGTGAAACATCATATTTGGATGACCTCAGACCTTAAACATCATTAATTTGCTGAAATTTATGGGGGTAACATCATAGTTTGATGACCTTAGACCTTAAACATCATAACTTGGTGAAAAGGTCTGAGGTGAAACATCATATTTAGATGACCTCAGATCGTAAACATCATTTATTTGGTGAAATTAATGTTGATAACATCTTAGTTTGATGACCTCAGACCTTAAACATCATAACTTGGTGACAAGGTCTAAGGTGAAATATCATATTTGGATGACCTTAGACCTTAAACATCATTAATTTGGTGAAATTTATGGGGGTAACATCTTAGTTTAATGACCTCAGACCTTAAACATCATAACCTGGTGATAAGGTCTGAGGTGAAACATCATATTTGGATGACCTCAGACCTTAAATATCATTAATTGGGTGAAATTTATTGGGGTAACATCTTATTTTGATGACCTCGGACCTTAAACATCATAACTTGGTGATAAGGTCTGAGGTGAAACATCATATTTGGATGACCTCAGACCGTAAACATCATTAATTTTGTGAAATTTATGGGGCTAACATCTTAGTTGGATGACCTCAGACCTTAAACATCATAACTTGGTGACAAGGTTTAAGGTGAAACATCATATTTGGATGACCTCAGACCGTAAACATCATTAATTTGGTGAAATTAATGTTGGTAACATCTTAGTTTGATGGCCTCAGACCTTAAACATGATAACTTTGTGATAGGGTCTGAGGTGAAACATTATATTTGGATGACCTTAGTCCTTAAAAATCATTAATTTGGTGAAATTTGTGGTGGTAACATCTTTGTTTGATGACCTCAGACCTTAAAACATCATAACTTGGTGATAAGGTCTGAGGTGAAACATCATAGTTGGATGACCTCAGACATCGTAACCATTAATTTGGTAATATTTTACAAGGGTAACATCATAGTTTAGTGATGAAGACATCAATGCACGGTATATAAAAATATTCAAGGTCAAAAGAAGCAAAGTTCTCCTCAGAGAATGACACAGCACAGAAGTTAGAATTACAAGTCAAAATGTAATAGAAAATGTTATCAGAGGTTACAGACCAATATGAATCAGAAACAAAAATTACAAATAAGAGCTTCAAAAAATACGACCTAAGTGTCTGCAACCAGGGCATCATCAGACGAGATGGGGATAGCGCGATCGCTCTTTTGGTATTTATTTTACCTCTAATCCTTTGGGGCATTAATGGAAGATTTCATATTTTTTTTAGCATCGGCCTTAGAAGTGCCGACGTTCTGCTTAGATGGGGGAGGAGGGAGAGCATTGAGCCCAGCTTTCTTCACCAGCTTAATAAGACTTGGCGCAGAAGTCGTCTGACATCCCTTCGGGGCGTTCTGTAGAAATAAAAAACATGTCTGAGTTATTAAATTAGAAACGTCAAAATATCAGAGGTACAACTTAGCAAAATAAACACTTACGAAGTTCGGCTAAAGGACTTCCCCCCAGGCTAGTCTCAAAGACGTAGTAAGGGGACATCAGGTGATATTACTTGACCAGCCGACCAAGCTCCCCCTGATCTTGAAGGTCCTTGACCTTTTAGCTTAGCCCAGGGTCGGCTTTAGCAGCCAGTGATACTTTTCCCCACCTCAGAGGGGTCCTCAGCTCTATAGATGAATAGGGGGCACAATTACCAAATTCCCAGGCCCCAAAAATAAAGAAGTATCGCGGTTTCCAATTGTGATTTGAGGTTTGGGTATCGAATAACATCCTCTTGTCAGACTTCCAAGCTAGAAAGTGGAGTAGCTCGTATGGTTTCTAACAGAGGAGGGCAAGTAGCACCCTGTGAAGACCCTGACAGGAAGGTCTGAATGATGAACTGCCCCCTAAGACGATGGCTCCAATCATCACTGTCCAGGCATTGGGAGACAAATGGGAAGGGGCCAGGTCGATATGGGATAATATGACCCTAATTATTGGATGGATGGGGAGACGAAATCCTAACTTAAACATCTGCTCATATACATAGATCTCCCTATCTCGACCACCAAAGGCCCTCTCATCTCTTAGAGGTCTCCTAAGTTTAATAGAAGGATCGATGGAATAAAGGTGCCTAAAATCTAAAAGATCAAATTCATTGGCAGTGATCTCTATCTCAGTTGCCTCCGAGATGTCAACGTCACTTTCGTGACCATCATCCTCATCCTTGGCGATATCAACCTAGGCAGGCGTAGGAGCACCATATGGGAACCTCTGAGCTAACTCAGCCCCTGTGGCGACCGATAGAGGAATAACATCTATTATCGATGGAATATCCACACTCGGCCCTACAACTTCAACATCAAAAGAAGTCCTTGAAGAGCTATAACTATTGTGGGACGAGGCACGACTCTCGACCTCAGCCTGATTAGGGACCTGATCTTGCCTAATGGAGAAATCCATTGCCTCCTTGAATGAGTCAACAGACATGGGGTCTGAGGTGGATGACTCAGACTCAGACATTGGAGTGGGTTCCAATGGAGTCTCCACTATCTCAACTGGTTCTGCTAGTTCAGGGTATATCACCCTCAAGGGGGTGGAAAGATAGGTCTGAGAGGGAATACATCAAACCTATGAGCTTCTTCTTGGGATCGTTCTATTTGCCTAATCTTGTCCAGAGTCTTCTCCCCTAAGAGAAGGGAATTCCTATAAGATCTGATAAAGGGTTATGAGCATATGAGTCAGACCCTACACTTGGGACAATAAATCAAAAATAAAAAAGTTGGCAACTTAACTAAGGATCAAACTGGGATTTTAAAACAAGAATAGTGAAGAACAGGGACCACCGAAAAACTCAATAAGTCACCAGAAAACCCATACGATCGCCAAAAAATGATAAAAGTTGCCGAAAAATACAAGAAATGCAGAAATAAGGATGTAAATGGAAGGAAAGGTGAAGACAGTACCCGAGTAAGTGCGAGATGAGGGACAAGAAGAGTACGAACAATGAAAATGCAGAGGTCTGAGTGGCGATGAAAGTCTTGGAGACGACAGAGAGGACACAGGACGCTTAGGTGGGAAAAGGAGAAGAAATGGAAAAAATAAGAAGGAAATGAGGTTTAAAAATCCCAAACCCATATGCACGCGCCCCAAGGCCCATCATTGCCTCGAGGCACTAAAAAGAAACCATCATGGCACTTGGCCAACACACTATCTACTGCAATACTTGACACTTGTCAAATGAATATTGGTGCACCATGAAGAAAGGTCTCGGAGCTACATACCCCATAGTCACCCATTCACATAAGTAACTAAGGGCTAGGGGGTGATTGATGTGCCCGAAATATACCTGACAGCTTGTAGATACTAACCTCAGGAAAATGGTGGCCGAGGCAGCAAGGGGTCTAAATTGGCGATTGGCGATCTCGCCTAACATAAGGTCGGCTACGGCCGACATTATTAGTACCCCACTACCAGGGAACAAGTGAGGTCTAGATGGCTCAGATTATCAATTATCCAATATGTTGTCCACAGTCGACATCACGTCAGCATCATACATTAACCTCGGCTAGGTATTACCCGAGATCAGTAAAGACTACCACAGTCATCATAATCAACCTCTGCTAGGAATCAGGCGACGTTCCAACTACGTCTGCGTAACCTCGGCATAAGCCGACGTTACAACTCCTCTCTTATTACCTCGGCTTTCTATTAGGCCGAGCTCATCGTGAATAACCTCGGATAAGGTAGTAGTCAGATTTTCCCAACCTCGTACTCTTCCAGGCCGAGGTTGTACCTGCCAAGGACAGGGCCGAGCATTCATAAGCATATGTAAGGGAAGGAACACGTGGACAAAATCAGTTGTGATCGAATCAACCCCCTCACGTGGGGGGATATTTCATCATCATTCTCTACATGTGACAAGGACATATGTCTTCATTAGATTGGCTAGATCAACACGTACATGCTCATTATATGCATGGGGGGTACAGTACACCCCCCAAACACTATATATACTTGTCTTCTCCTACCTTGAGAAGGATCCCATAATTACAACCCTAGTTAAACTCTATTAAATTATACTGTAGAGAGAGAAAGCTTGAGAGATTGTATCCATGGACATTAATGCCCTATTTTAGTGACCTTATTCACTCACTTGCACAATGGACGTAGGCCTAATTGGATGAACCACTTATATATTGGTGTTCATCCTCTTCTCCTCATCTCAATCTCTTATATTTAGTATATACTTGAGCTGCCATTGTTATCACCGATTTGAGCTTACAAACACCTTGAAGGGTAGTGTTATTTTCAGCATCATCACCAACCACCTTTGAGGAAGAGAGATCTTTTTGAGAGTTCAGAAGTTATTACTAGAGAGAATATACATCGAAGAGAGTTATTACAAACCGGAGAGTTTGCTCACCTACCATTGTCACTTATTAGGAAGCTTTTAATACTTAATAGAGATTCTTAAGGGTGGTTGGTGTGTTTTGGCTGCCTGCCAAGGTGTATCTAGGGTGCTTACTTCTCTCTCCCTCTAGCTAAGTTACTTCTAAGTTCGTTACTACTTTCTGAGTTATACACGAGAGATTTGTGAGATCAAACTGAGTTCATCTTCATTGAGATTGTGTATGCATGTCCTATAATTAATCCAAGGTTTTTTTTTAATTAACTTATCATTACCGTACTCAAAAGGGGTTACGCCTCCATCTTATTTAAACTACCCTCTTACAAATTCCATGATTATATATTACTAGTTGAAGAATGCCCTGGAAATCTATTATTCTCTAACAATGCAGGATCAATCAATCCCTTCCTTATTATTATCTGGATTTCTTATTAAGCCTGACAGATGGTCGGCATTCTTATTACCTGGATTTCTTATTAATCCTGATAGATGGTCGGTACTCTTATTATTTGGATTTCTTATCAAGCCTGACAGATGGTCGGCACACTTATTATCTGAATTTCTTATTAAATCCCGGCAGATGGTCAACACTCTTATTCTTTATCTGGATTTCTCTGCCCTTTTATTATGGTTATGAATTTCTCACTAGCATGGATATTCGATGCAAATTATATATTACGCTCAATCATGCTTATTATTGGATCATTCTATCAAGTCCTGACAAATGCTCGGGCATAATTATTATTATTCAATCTCCTCAGCCCAACTGAGGGCTCCATATATGCCGATCAATGGAACATACCAGAATTAGATTCCTAATTGGAATATATCACATTCCTAATTAGAATTCCAGCATGTTTCTATTTGGACTATATGTTGAAAGTAGTTTTACTCAACCAAAATTACTTGGTCGGCAAATTATTTCTATGGTCACATCAAGACAGTATGGAAATGCAAACATGCAAAGTTCTTGGGAAATCAAATCTTTTCTAGCAAGACTGACATACTTCAAGGCCAAGAAAGCATCCAGAGTTCATATTCCACACTTGGGGGCTTTTATTACAGAATTAATTATTCCAGTGGCACAGTTTGATAATATCATGCAACATCAGTTGAGCATCAGATGCAGCTCCTAATCGTAACAAAATAAGAGAGATCACTGATCACTCATTATACAGGAGTTATTGTGCACATACTATTAAAGTTCAAGGGTTAAATTCAACATATACATCAATGGAGATTTCCAATATTGCTACCCCAACCAACATTGAAGAAGAAGTTTTATAAAAAAGTTTCAAAGTCCACCACTAGATTGGTACTAATCAGATTGAAGAGTTGGGTTCAAAATCTATAATGTTACTCGGCAAAGCACTCAGAGGAGTAGAGGTCAGAAAAATTAAAGATGGACAATCAACACTCAGTTGGTCGGCACAGAAGGCAGTTGGTCGGCTAATGATAGAAATAACTTTTCGATATATTTTCGTTGTTGCTTGAAAATCTTTTCTAATCAAAATGCTCAAATACCTACAAAACAATAACAATCTCGAGTGTAAAGGTAAGTAAGGGTATCAATCCACTTCCAATGGAGTAAGCTAGAGACAAATTCAATTGTAATTCACTTTTTATTTTCTTTTTGTGCTTTTTCACTTTTCTACTTTTTTTAGCTTTTTCAAATATTAAAACAATTGGGTAAGGTGATGATTTAAACTAAACTAAAGTAAATGTGATATGATAACAACTAACTAGAAAGTTTCTAAAATGAAAAATAAATTCTAAACTAAAATAAGAGATAAAGTGAGTTAAATAATTGTGAGAACAATCAAGGAGTGGGATTACACCACAAATTTTAGCTATTCTAACTAATTAATTTAATTAATTGAATTCTCCCAAATTAATATCAAAATTAAAAATCAAGTATCGTTGCAAATGTAATTTTAATAGTAACCTTTTAAAAAATTAAGTTTAACACCCCACAACTCTAGAAAATAGATCTACACTCCTTTTAATTAATCACCCGCTAGGATCGATCAATTAAAATTTATGTCAGTCTTAGAAAATAAATTTCGAGTTGATATTCAAGTTATAATACCCCACTTAAGAAACCCCTATCTCTAGTTCGAATCTAAAATGGGTATTATAACTAGAATTTCGATTTTCTCTCAAAAATCATTTACCCTCTCTCAAGGCATACATTTAAGGGCGAGGGATCAAAAATAACATTCAAAGGGAATTTTCAAGTAATCAGACTAATTAAACTAAAATAACATCAAATAAGGGTTTCCCCCCACCCCTTGAAAGGGGATTTAGCCTAACATGATATTAAACATGATGAATAAATAATCAAAGGCATATATAATAAAAGAGTAGAGAAAGAGAACAAATCTTCAACAAGGTATCCTTGAAATTGGCAATTTGAACTCTATCATCTTCCATACAATTCAATTGCTCACAAATAAATCTCACCAAATCTCTAAAAAGAAATAAAAACAAAAACTATTTACAAAATGGTGTTTATCTCTCTATAATTCTCTCTCTAAAAATTCCTATCTAAAAAGCTCTTTCTTCAAATGGGGTCTTCATCTTCATTTATAGTAGATGCATGGACCATGAGGGGTAAAAATGGGAGGACAAGAGTGTATGGAATATGGAAGGTATGGGTGAGGGTTAATTTAGGAATTAATGGAGGGTACATGTGGTTTGGGTGTGAGGTCATGATAGTGGGGAGAATGAGGGTAATTTTGGAATTGGGGTTAAGTTGGTTAGTTGGGGGGTAATAAGGTAAAAGAGGTATAAGTTAGTTTTAACACAAGTGGCTTTGTTTTAATTTTGGTCTTTGGTTTTGTTTGTGACTTTGCTGATAAAAAACATTTTTGGATTGGGAGGTCAAATGGGTCTTGGTTATAGAAGGTTTCGGATCCGGTTGGATGGGTTGAATAGTGGGAGGCTGTGCCGGAGTAGGGTTGAAACGAGGTCGCGTCGGCAGGTGGTTTGGCAGCAGTGGATTGGGGTAGGATCGAGGAGGCCGTGAGTTGTTGGACGTCGCGGGTTCGCCGGAGGCAGGGGGTTGACGCCGACGGCGGCGTCGCAGGGTAGGGGTGCTGGTCAGGTGGGCTGAGAGATTTCGGGTTGGCTCGGAGGGGAATACCGACGGGATCGGAGTAGGGGGGCTGAGATTGAGGTCACCGACTGGGTAAGGTGGAGGCTTGGGGGGGAGGGGAGATCGGGTTGGGGCCGGAGTTGGGTCGAGAGTCGCAAGGGGATATGTGTATGTGTTGGGTTTGGGGTTGTTACGGGATGGTTGTTAATGGAGGTGAGAGAGTGGAGAGATGGGGATGATGATGAATAGTAGGTGGGGGGTTTGTTGGAGAAGATGAGTGGGGGTGGGTTGGTGTGTGATGAGGGTGTAGGGGAGTGAGGTGTGGGTGAGGGTGTATTGTTTAGGTGTAGGATAGTGTATGGGATTTGTGTGTGTGTTTAGTTAATTTGGATCCCTAAAAAAAACCCACTATAACTAAAAATCTAAAAATTAAATTCCTACTCAAAAAAGGAAATAAAGACTCAATTAAAAATGAAAGTAAAAAGAAATGAAAATAAAAAATAAAAATCTATTAAACTAAAACTAAAATCCTAAATAAGTAAAATATAACAAAACTAAAATTAAATGAATCTAAAAAAAACTAATCCTAATAAAAACTAAAAACTAATAAAAATCAAAATCAAAATAAAATAAAATAACACTAATAAAATAAACCTAGAAATTCTAAATAAATCTAAAATAAATCCTAAAAATAAAAATGACTCAAAATAAAAATATAAAAAATATAAAAAGACACAAACTAAACACACACGGGCTGGGGTGATGCTTTGTGCTAGGTTTAGGCTCGGGTAAGGGTAGGCTAGGATACATGACAAGGTATTTAGCACCATATTGCACACAATTGTCTTGATTTAAGCGTTTGAACTATGCAATGCACAATTTGACCTACAAATAAACATTTAAGCGCATAAGACCCATATTGTCAAGAATTAGCAACTAAAGTGCGTCTAATCGGGGTATAAAATGTACACTTTTGGGTGCTTATCACACCACCCCCAAACAGAGCGTTGCTAGTCCTTGAGCAATAGGATAGAGAGAAAGAGAAAGATGAGTAACCAAAAGTGTACCACTTTCATGGGCACTTGCGATTGCACTTAGCATATGCAACAAGCCTTTAAACATATAGGTTGCCCTACAGGACGAGTTGTGTCTCGTGAGGGTTTGCAGAGAATATACTCACAAAATTCTTATTTGTAAAGATTTATTGAAAGGCAGTCAGTCTCTTATTAGACGTAGAATGATCGCACAATCCATCACATTAGAAATATTTTGGGAAATACAAGCTAGAATTGCATAAAAAGTTTAGCTAAGTAAATACTCAAGGCACATCCTTCCTAGAACTCAATGTGTGTAGTGTGAATCAGTCAAAACGGGTCGAGTATCACAAGAGTAATTCCTAGATTACCTTTTCGGAATCAATGCTTCAACTTCAAATCTCACTGGATATATCTCTCTCAAATAAACTCTGGAGATTAGGGTAAGTGTATCGCTCTTGTGTGTGAGGAGGTGAGTAAATGTAAGAAAGTTCAAACGTCTCACACACACATAAGAAAGAACGAACAATAAGAAAGAAATTTGATCTCATAAAAGAATGCTAATCACTGTAGTAAGAACGTCGAGTTATTCATTATGTAGACTTTCATTTTCCCGATCACTTAGGTTAATATGGATGATAATGGGTAAGGGGAAAATGAGATGGGAAGGATATGATGATATGAGGTAGGATGGTGATATGATGGATGGATGGTGTATGATGGATGTAAAATGGATGGATATGCGATAAGATTGAGAAGATGTACTATGAAGAACAAATGTCTTTATTACATAAGAATTAACTACAACTCTCTCTTTCTTTTCTTTTTTTTTCTTTTTCTTTTTCTTTTTCTTTTTCTTTTTCTTTTTCTTTTTCTTTTTCTTTTTGTTATTTATCTGTTTTTTTTTTCAAACCAACACTGAAGACATTTAATATTTGGAACAAACACTCTTTTTCTAAAAAATGATGATGGATGATATATGAATGGAGTGGAGAATGTGTATGGATGATGAGGGGAATAAATGGGAATATGGGTGAAGTGAATGGTAAATGTGATATGGAAAAGTGGTAAGTGTATGGATGAAAATCTAGTATTCGGGACAAATTTCAAGACACGCGTTTCTTACAACTCGAAAAAGATGTCATTCTCAGTGATCAAGCCAAAACTGAATAATAATGAGATCATACAATAATTAAAGTACGGACCCAAAAGAAGTTGAATCAACTCGTGACTCGGAGATTGCGTAAGACTCTCTAAAAGGGTAAAAGGAACGAATCTCACAAGCTAAAGTCTCCACTAGTGATCCTTAAGGTTCTCTTTAGAATTGTAGTACTCCTCAACTCTAAACCGTAGTGACGTGATAAGTGCGCAAATTTTGTTGAGTCTAGGACTTCATGGTGCAATATGACTTGGACGTATTACATAAGCTATTTAGAAAAAATATTTACTAGCTTGATTCCTAGACTTAAAAAGATGGATGATTGAAAATTCACATTAATAAATGAGATGAAAGAAACAACACGAAATTTTAAAAATCAGGTTTAAAACTCAAAATTTTTCAAAAGAGGTACGATTTTGATAAAATTTCCCACCCCCAAACAAAAAGGAACATCGTCCTTAATGTTAAGGAAAATGATGTTTAAAATTGAGAGCATAAGGTAGGAAAGAGTTTACCAGAATAAACCGCTAATGAAGTGGAAAGATGTAGCCAAGAATAAACCTGAATAAATGATAAGCGAAAAAAAGTGTAAAAGTCTATAAACATGGAAAAACATAGGGTGATGTGAAACACCACCCCCAAATAGGATGAGACTAGTACAAGAAACGCGGGCAGCCTCCCGGTAGCGCTAAGTGATGAGTGCATTGTTTTGTATCATTTATACCCAAATCTAGGACTTGTTAGTCTCGTTATATCATTAATAAAGAACTCTTAGAGTTATTTTCATTTAAAAGAAAAAATACAAATTTTAGAATAAACGGGGTTAATAATGCAATTTTCAGAACTTCACGCTCACATCTTATATTGCTAATCTCTTGTGCAAGTTTGTTTTTAAGTATTGGCAGATTTAAAAAGAAAGCGGTGAAGTCCCGACGCAAAATGAGCATGAAAAGGGAACCTATGCAACTTCAGGGGAAAAATTATAAATTCAAAAGATTTATTTCGGACTCGGACCAAACATAAAAATTGAAGGCCTTGAATCAAGGGACGCCTGGGTTCAAACGGCGTGACAATCGGAGTTGAAACGAAGAAGTTATGGCCGTGCAAAGTTCGAATTCAAAAGAAAGTCAAAGTCAAAGCCCCGGGTTAATGCCCGAAGTAAACCTCGAGACCCGAACACTATTGAAATTTTTTGGGGACCCAAATGAGGGACACGTCGGTTTAAACGGCAAGTCAATCGGACTCCGAATAAAGAAGTTATGGTAATTTGGGCTATTGTGCAAATTATGTAATTTGGGATTTAATATGATGTTAAATATAATTGGAGGCATATTATTAACAATGATGGTAGTTGGTTAAGTGGTTGGAGTGTTGGCCATGAACAAGGGAGGTTAGGGGTTTGACCCCTGCCTGTCCCATTTAATTTGGCAAAATTTTTTACAAAAAAAAAAAACTCATTACTCCACGTGCTAAACCCATTATCCCACTTGCTAAACCCATTATCCCACCAACCATTTTTCCTATTCTGCCGAAATAAAAGAAAAAAAAACTCCCACCAACCCATGTTTACTCCCATAATTCCTCCCCATTTCCCCCACATTTTGTACCCCATTTAGGGGTATAAATCATGAGCCAATTTCGACATTGGGGGAGACTTTGAAAATAACACTTTTGGATAGAAAAAAAAACACTTTGAGAGATAAAAAAAATTGTGTAGAGAGTATTTTGGAGGCACACTTTGGAGGAGCATATTGTATATTGTAATTCAAGTATTGGACCCGAAATTTTGTAAGTTGGCATTTATTAATGAAAATTATTTTTTCGGCTTGCAATATTTTTGTGTCAATTATGTCGTGTGAGTAGTTTAATTACTAGGACTTAGGTGATATTTATCATGACTAATTAAACCACGCATGTTAATTTAATTTCGTACATATTCCGACGTGTTCTAATTTGAAATAAAAAAACTCGGTATTCGCTTAAAATTACACGAGACTGTATTTTTAAACCTCAACGAATTAATTATAAATTCATGTTTTAAAAAAAATAAGTTGTCATTTTTGATGGGTTATGCTTGCACTTAAATGTTTTGATACCTCATGCTTAAGTACACGTTAAAAATTTTAAACATGATATTTTCGAGGGAATAGGGATTTATGGTGTCTAATTCAAGAGATGTTAAAATATTTTGTGTGCATGTATTGTTTTATTCTCCGAAATGTACGCGACGAGAGTCGGTATATTTTGTGTTATAAATTCGGAATTACGGAATTAAATTGATGTGTCAATTTAATTAGAATTGACAAACGGAACTGACATCCTAGATTCTTCCACATTTAATATTATCTTTTGTACTTGTTCGTTTATTCCGTCTTTATTTTTATTGTTATATACTTGTTACATAATTTGTGTCACGCATTTATTTATTTATTTTGTTCCATCACTCGATCACATTGACATACTCATATGTCTAGTTAGACAATTGATATTTTATAAAAGTTGACGAAAACTCTGTGGGTTCGACCCGTACTTACACCCGCTATATTTCAATAACCCGTGCACTTGAAGTAATTTTAACTTTTAAAATTTGACAACAAGTTTTTGGCGCCGTTGTCGGGGATTTCGATTGATTTTAAGAATATTGATTTTCGGACTAGTTTTAAAAAAAAAAAAATCGTAAGAATAATAAAAAAATATATATATATTCCAGCAGTATTTTTTTTATTTTTACAAATTTAAAAAAAACATTTATACTCGTTTATGAATAACTAGTTATTGGTTTTTTACACTAGTTTTGTCATAAAAGTACTCAAAAACCCAAAAAACAAAAAAAAACTGAAAAACATCAAATATTCCAGCAGCAATTTTTTTCAGAATTAAAAAAAAATTAAAGTCTTTTTGTGATTAAATAGTGTTTTTGACACTAGTTTTGTCTTAAACTAACTAAAATTTTGAAAATTTCGAAATTAATTATTTTTTTTCCTTTCTGAAAATCTCCAGATTTCAACGCTGTTGTATAAAAAAAATTAAAAAAAAAAAAACAGATTTAAAATGTTTTGTGAGAAACTAGTTGTTTTTAACACTAGTTTGTCATAAAAGTACTTAAAAAATTTGAAAAATTCGAAATTAATTTTTTTTTTTCCTCTCGAAATTTCCAGATTTTCGTGTTTCTGTAATTTGAAAAGAAAAAATAAAAAAAATACTTTATTTTATAGTCATTTCAGTTGCATAATTTATATTTTTTTCCAGTATATATATATATATATATATATTTTTCTCCATTCTTATAGTGTGTTTTTGGTTATTATTTGTTCTTTTTTTTTAAGTGTAAAAATTCCTTGTAAATGCATGCGTAAGTATTTTTGTATTTAATAATTTTTGCATTTTACGCTTGGTATTTTTTTTGTGTTCTTTTTTAAAAAATGGAGAAAAGAGAAAAACTCGAAAAAGCAAGCAGCCGTAGGAAAAGCGCTAAAGTTACTTGTGCAATCTTGCCACGCGCACAAGGTACTCTCGGAGACGACTGAAACGGAGACGACGTTTCCCTCCGATCGACGTCAAATAAAACTTCGACCCGGCGTAAACAAGTGACCGTAAAAAGTCCACGTCGGAGGTAAGTCTTGTGTGCTCCTACGTGAAACTATTTTCGCAAATTTCAATAAGCACGTTGCATAATTTTACTTAAGGGCAAAACCCAATTTTAAGATAAGGTGGGGATTTAATCACCCCTCCTTGGCCCACAAATCATTAAGTTGCCCGAGCATCTGCATAACCCAAGCCATAATTTTAATTTAAAAAATATTAGACATTGGCCATAGGGTGTCACATAGCTCATAGGCATATTCTTTTCAAGGCTAGGATTAAAAGCTAATCCAAACACAAAATTTTCAAATCGATGCCATTTTGACCTTGACTAGGATTGGTGGTTTTTAATGAGTCTTCGTACCGACCACCTACCTGGAGGAAATATTTGGTAATTGAGGCGATAGTCCGGAGTTGGTCGTCTTTTAAATTCTCCCTCGTCAAGAATTAGGATCTCTTTAATTATGGAGATTATTTCGGAGACCCATTGTCGTCGAATAATCTCGGAAAACTAGATCTTAAAAATTTAACTTCCCCTCACCTAATTCAGATAAACTCAAATTGCTTTGTGTTAGCTTAGAAATTTTGTGGTCCTGTGTGGAATTATTTGCTTTATATATATATATATATATATATATATATATATATATATATATATATATATATATATATATATATATAATTAATTAAAAAAATATTTATAATAAAAAAAATCCGGTGAGCGCAGTGTATGCTAGGTTGGTGTCGAGATTCTACGGGTCGTTTAGCTAGAGTGGAGTCTAGTATTCCTGATACTGTTATAGGTAGCACCTCGATTTTCACCGAAATGGGAGATGAGCTAGCAACTCGTGCCCTAAAGGATTACTTGTATCCCAATAGGGCAAGCCAACCATCATGCATACTTCCCCCCCCCCCCCCCCCCCCCCCCGCACAATGCAAACAATTTCGAGTTCAAGTCGGGAATAATTCATTTACTTCCCACCTTTCGAGGCACAGAAAAGGAGGACCCGTACCTCCACGTGCGTGAGTTTGAAGAAATTTGTGGAATGGTTAGGTTACAACAACTCACCGATGAGATTGTTAAACTAAAATTGTTTCCATTTTCTTTGAAAGACAAAGCTAAGAGTTGGCTACTCTCACTTAAACCAAATTCCATCATTACCTGGAATCAGTTGAGTGTTGAATTTTTGCAAAAGTTTTTCCCTAGCCAAAAGACGGTGGCAATACATCACGCCATCAATACTTTCAATCAAAAAGAGGGAGAGACGTTATGGATGTACTTGGAAAGATTCAAGGACTTGCTCCTGCAATGTCCTCACCACGTAATCGAATTAGGTCGTCAAATCCAGATTTTGTATGAGGGTTTCGATTACACTACTCGATCTATGCTTGAACTTATGTGTAGTGGAGATTTCACAGAAAAGAGTGAGGCCGACGCATGGTCATTTTAGAATCCATTGCTCAGAAGTCCCAGCGATGGGCACCCCATTGGGATTCGAAGACCACCACAATTAATGAGGGTAATGCTCACCCAGAAGAACAAGGTTTTGGACTAGATGAAAAAGTGGCCACCTTGGCCCGACATTTAGACGCCTTGGAAACGAGTAAAGAGGGTAACCGAACCACACATGCCACCGTGCAACATGTAGGGTCAACTATGTGTTTGCTTTGCGATAGTTTCGACCACCTCGTCGAAAGTTGCCCCACCCTTCCGGCCCATAAAGCTCTCACCGAGCAAGAAAATGCCCTCTATCAAAACAAGCCCAAGTACGACCCATTTTCCAATTCTTACAATCCAGGTTGGAAGGATCACCCCAACTTTTCATGGTCTAAAGGACAATACCAGGGTAGTGGAGGTCATTCTTTAAGTAACTCACCCCCGGGTTTCCAAAAGAGCACCTCCGCACCGTCGTTCCCTTCACCTCAAAAGATTCACTCTTTAGAAGAAACGATGAATTTACTTGCCCAAAATACCCTACAATTTAAAAAGACCACGCAAAGTGTCCTCCAATATGCACAACAAAACTTGCATGCCAACACCCAATCGATTGCCAAATTAGAGGTACAAGTGAGTCAACTAGCCAATGCTTTGAGCGAGAGAAATAAAGGAATGTTCCCAAGCCAACCTGAGCCTAATCCTAAGGGTAACATTCCTAGGGGTCAGTATGTTGTCCAAAATAACACTAGCACGTCCATTACCCAAGAGTATGCTAAGGCTATAATCACACTTAGGTCAGGTAAAGAAGTCGAGAATAATATCTCATGACCCACCATGAGTGAATCCGAGAAAGATAAGGAAAATAAGGACCCACCTATGGATCCAACTTCTTCCTCGCCCTCATCCTCTGAACCATCTATTGAGACCTACGTCCCGAAATCTCCATTTCCACAACGTTTAGTGACACAAAAGAAAAAGGAGCAAGTGGATAAAATGTTAAAAGTATTTAAGCACGTACAAATTAATATCCCGTTGCTTGATGCCATACAACAAGTTCCATCCTACGCTAAATTTTTGAAGGACCTTTGTACCTTCAAGAGAAGCACCAACGTACCCAAGAAAGCTTTTCTCGCCGAGCAAGAAAGATCGATCATTTCTTATCGAACTCCCATCAAGTATAAGGATCCCGGTACTCCAACGATCTCTATCAAGATAGGGGAGCACCACATTGAGAAAGCCCTTCTAGATTTAGGAGCAAGCGTGAACCTTCTGCCGTACACCGTGTACGAGAAACTAGGTTTGGGGGAGTTGAAACTGACTAGGATTACCTTGTCCTTAGCCAACCGTTCTGTGATTCCGAGAGGCATTGTTGCGTACGTCCTAATTAAAGTGGGTGACTTTATATTTTCTGTCAACTTTGTTGTCTTGGACACCCAACAAGTGCAAAATCCTATTGCACAAATCCCTGTTATTTTGGGTCGTCCTTTCCTCGCCACATCTGATGCCGTCATTCGGTGTCGTAGCGGCCAATTGAATCTATCATCTGGAAACATGACTATGGACCTTAATGTGTTCAATTTGGCCAAACAACCACCCGATGACGACGAACCCGTGGATGTCGACATGATTGATAGTATCATCCGAGAGACTTTCGAGCAAACTTATAATGACGACCCTTTAGCATCTTGTCTTGCCTTTTTTGGGTCCGAATTTGATGTCGAGCAGTCCATCGAAGAAGTCAATTCCCTCCTCGACTCCGCCCCTATCATAGAAGTGGGAAATTGGAAGTCTAAACCTGAGCCCCTCTCACTTTCCATGTCACCTATTCCACCCTCGATTGAAAAGCCCCCGAGCTTGAATTGAAGCCGTTACCAGAATCACTCGAGTATAGGTTCTTAGGACCTTCTGATACCTTGACTGTTATCATAGCGTATGACCTAGATAAAGAACAAGAAGGTAAGTTATTGCGTGTTCTCAGTGAACACAAATAATCCCTCGGTTGGACCATAGCCGACATTAAAGGGATAAGTCCGTCAGTGTGCATGCACAAAATACACTTAGAAGAAAATGCTAAAAATTCTCGTGAAGCACAACGTCGACTTAACCCCATGCTGAAAGAAGTAATCCGAGCTGAGGTGCTCAAGTTGTTAGATGTGGGTAGTATTTATCCCATCTCTGATAGCCAATGGGTCAGCCCCATTCAGGTTGTTCCAAAGAAATCTGGTGTTACAGTGGTGAGAAATGATAATAACGAGTTAGTCCCCAGTAGGATGCAAATCGATTGGCGTGTCTGTATAGACTATAGGAAGCTGAACACTGTCTCACGGAAGGATCACTTTCCCCTTCCGTTCATAGGCCAAATGCTTGAGAGATTAGCCAGTCACCCCTATTACTGTTTTTTCGACGGTTATTCCGGTTATAATCAAATTCCAATTATTCTCGAGGATCAAGAGAAAACCACATTCACTTGTCCATTTGGTACTTTTGCTTATCGACGCATGCCCTTCGGGCTATGTAACGCACCCGCTACCTTTCAACGGTGCATGATGAGTATCTTTTTGGACATGGTCGAAAGGTTTCTTGAGGTTTTTATGGATGATTTCTCTGTGTTTGGGCCTAATTTTGATGAGTGCCTTCACCACCTTACCCTTGTTCTGAAGAGGTGTAAGGAAAAGAACCTTATACTCAATTGGGAGAAGTGTCACTTCATGGTTAAACAAGGCATATTATTAGGTCATATTATCTCTGAAAAGGGTATCGAGGTTGATAAGGCTAAAATTGATCTCATTTCTAATCTCTCACCCCCAAAAACTGTGCGTGAAATTCGATCATTCTTAGGACACGCCGGTTTTTATCGGAGATTCGTTAAGGATTTTAGTAAAATCTCTCGGCCTTTATGAAATCTTCTAGCCAACGAAACACCCTTTGAGTTCACCGATGATTTCCTTCAAGCCTTTGAGAGGCTAAAGAAGGAATTGACCTCAGCACCTATTATGCGACCCCCCGACTGGGGTCAACCGTTCGAACTCATGTGTGACGCTTTTGACTATTCACTAGGTGCAGTTCTGGGGCAGCGAGATGAGAAACTTCCTCATGTTATATACTATGCCAGCAGGACTCTTAATGACGCTCAATTAAATTATTCCACCATTGAGAAAGAGTTCTTGGCTGTCGTATTCGCGCTAGAAAAGTTTAGGTCTTACTTGATAGGATCCAAAGTCGTCATTTTCACCGATCACGCGGCCTTGCGACACCTTTTATCTAAAAAGGATGCTAAGGCTCGGCTCATTAGGTGGATCCTATTACTTCAAGAGTTTGACCTTGAAATTCGAGATAAAAAGGGTTGTGAGAATGTAGTGGCAGATCACCTATCTAGGTTGACCGTTGAATCTTCCAATGACGTTGCCACTTAATGAGTCTTTCCCCGATGAGCAACTATTTCTTGTCAACCAACTTTCGTGGTTCGCCGATATTGTGAACTATCTTGTGACGGGTGAAATGCCACTGCATTGGGCTAAGCAAGATCGTTCTAAAATTTTAAAGTAAGCTAAGCATTTCTTTTGGGATGACCCGTATCTTTTCAAGTATTGTCCCGATCAAATCATTCGAAAATGTGTCCCCGATCATGAGATTCATAGCGTAATCTCTTTTTGCCATGACCAAGCTTGTGGAGGTCATTTCAGTACTAAGAAAACCGCTGCGAAAATTTTGAAGTGTGGATTCTATTGGCCCACCATTTTTCGTGACTCCAATGACTATAGTAGAAGTTGTGACCGATGCCAAAGGTTAGGAAAGATCACTCGTAGGAATATGATGCCATTGAGTCCTATATTGGTTATTGAGGTTTTTGACTGTTGGGGCATTGATTTCATGGGTCCATTCCCGAAAGCCTACGGTAATCTTTACATCCTTTTGGCAGTTGATTATGTCTCTAAGTGGGTCGAAGCTATACCGAGTCGGACAAATGATCGCCATGTGGTAGTCAAATTTATTCGAGAAAATAATTTTTCCCGATTCGGTACACCTCGAGCCATCATTAGCGATCAAGGAACCCATTTCTGCAATCGATCATTTGAGAGTCTCATGAAAAAAGTATTCAATCACGCATAAAGTAGGATGCTCTTATCATCCTCAAAGTAGTGGACAAGTTGAAGTGTCTAATAGGCAAATCAAGCTAATCATCGAGAAAACAGTGAATCCAAATCGAAAGGACTGGTCCTTACGGTTATTAGATGCACTGTGGGCTTATCGTACTGCCTATAAAACCCCACTTGCTATGTCCCCGTATAGGTTATCTACGAAAAAGTCTGCCACCTTCCGATAGAGTTATAACACAAGGCCTATTGGGCCATTACGGCCTTTAATTTCGATTTACCTGTTGCCGGAGAGGTCTGAAAACTCCAACTCAATGAATTAGAGGAGATTCGGAATGATGCGTACGAAAACGCAAAATTGTATAAAGATAAAATGAAAATGTTCCATGGCAAGTCCATCCTACGGAAGTCATTTGAGCCTGGACAAAAAGTTCTCTTGTACAATTCTAGATTTCATCTCTTTCCTGGTAAGTTAAGGTCTAGATGGTCCGGTCCCTTTATTGTTAAGACAGTCTACCCACATGGGGCAGTTGAGATAGAGAATCCTAAAAATGGTGAAATTCTCAAAGTTAATGGTCAAAGGTTGAAGCCATACCTGGAATTGCGAGATCGGGAAGTGGAGGACATTCTCCTCCAAGACCCGGTATACCATGAGTAAACATAACTTGGGTCGTGTTTTTGTATTATAGGTTTTTTTCTTTTTTTCTTTTCTTTTTGTAATTATTTTTCTTCCAGGCAACATGTGTTGGAGAAAGTCCCTCATTACGGTAATATCTTTCATATCTTTTCCACCTTTAAAATTTTTGTCTTGAACATTGAGGACAATGTATAAATTAGGTTTGGGGTATTGAGGTCATTTTTCTCCTCTTTTAAAAAAAACACAAAATCAGAAAATTTTTAAAAATCCAAAAATATTTTCAATATAAGTGAGTTTTGAAACAATTTCTTAACATAGAATTAATTCACAAATCCCTTAACTTATAAAATTTTGACACTTAGCCATATAAAATGATCGAAAATGGATAGTGAGGCGAAAGTTAATATGCTTAAAGAATAAATGTGGAGATTTTAGCCCGGTGAGATATTGTGCCATTCATAGTTTTCGAGAGATTTAAATCAATCCGAGTTAAAATAACTCACACTTTCCTTCAGTGATAAATTTGTTGATGATTTCAAATTCATTGTTTTGTTTGATTACTGAAAACAAAAGGTCAAAATCAGAATCTTATGCACTAGAAGTCTTAGTAAGTCGTATTGAGATACAAATCAACTTAATGAAACTTGAGAGATGAAATTAAGCCCTTGTTTGAAAGCCCAAAAATTAAGCCCAAACTCCAACATTTTTTATATTATTACATTGCAAGACCATTTGAGCCAAAAGAAGATAAGTCTTTTATTGAAAGCCCACTATCCTACCCCACTCCAACTAGGAGTTTAAAACCCATAAAAAGAAGCCATACCCATTTTCTGAGAATACTAGGGTAAAATTACGGTTGGAAAAAGGCCAAAAGAAAATGAGGTTGCAAGAATGATGTGTGAAAAGAAAAGAACAAAAGAAAAAAAAGGAGAAGAAAGAAAAAAAATGCAAGTTTGAAAAAAAAAAGGAAAGAGAAAAGAAAATTGGAGGTGAGAAAAAGTACCTAAAAGTCAAAATACCGAAAAACCTCTATATTCTCAGACATTTTGAACTCCAAGAGTCATTCTTTCTAGCCAAAATTCGAGCTTACAATAAAACCAAAGAAAGTCTTAATCGATCTCAAGTGAAGTTAGTTAAAGTTTGGAGAGAAGATGAATAGGATCTATGGTGTGATTCAATGTTTTCAAAAAGTAATCAATTTT
This sequence comes from Sambucus nigra, assembly GCA_949130495.1. Taxonomy (NCBI): domain Eukaryota; kingdom Viridiplantae; phylum Streptophyta; class Magnoliopsida; order Dipsacales; family Adoxaceae; genus Sambucus; species Sambucus nigra. The sequence continues at coordinate 386,062,360 of OX422212.1, forward strand.
CCGTTCATGAGATCATATTCATCCATTATAAAAAGTTCGTTCTTGATCATGTATATGTGAAATTTGTTCATATAAATTTACTCTTTTATTCACATATACCGAGAGAAAATAACCCATTTCCGAGTGTTCGATTCTGAGTGCATTCTATGAGACTTTGAAATCAAAACAAACTTTCGGATAAGAAATGTAATGATCAAATCTTTTGAAATGGACGGTTATATTGGCTATGCACACACACACGATACGTTGAGATTGAAAAGTGAAATTCTGCTATATTTATGAAGTTTTCATTCAAACTTGGTTATATTACTTTTGAGTATTTTGTATTGAGTCAAGTTTTTGAATTTTGTGGGTATATTCTCTGCAAACCCTCACGAGACAAAACTCGTCCACTAGGGCAGCCTAGAGGTTTAACGGCTTGTTGCACATGCTAAGTGCAACCGTGATTCCCACGAAAGTGAGTTAGATTTTAATTTTTGCTCGAGGACTAGCAAAGTTTAGGTTTGGGGGTATTTGATGAGTGCATTATTTTGTATCATTTATACCCAAATCTAGGACTTGTTAGTCTCATTATATCATTAATAAAGAACTTTTAGAGTTATTTTTATTTAAAAGAAAAAATATAAATTTTAGAATAAACGGGGTTAATAATGAAATTTTGAGAAATTCACTCTCACATCTAATATTGCTAATCTCTTGTGCAAGTTTGTTTTTAAGTATTGGCAGATTTAAAAAGAAAGCGGTGAAGTCCGGACGAAAAATGAGCATGAAAAGGGCACCTACGCAACTTCAGGGGCAAATTATAAATTCAAAAGATTTATTTCAGACTCGGACCAAACATGAAAATTGAAGGCCTTGAATCAAGGGACGCTTGGGTTCAAACGGCGTGACAATCGGAGTTGAAACGAAGAAGTTATGGCCGTTCAAAGTTCGAATTCAAAAGAAAGTCAAAGTCAAAGCCCCGGGTCAATGCCTGAAGTCAATCTCGAGACCTGAACACTATTGAAAATTTGTTGGGCCTGAAATGAGGGACACGTCGGTTTAAACAGCAAGTCAATCGAACTCTGGTTGAAGAAGTTATGGTGATTTGGGCTATTGTGCAAATTATGAAATTTGGGATTTGATATGATGTTAAATATAACTGGAGGCATATTATGAACAAAGATGGTAGTTGGTTAAGTGGTTGGAGTCTTGGCCATGCACAAGGGAGGTTAGGGGTTCGACCCTTGCCTGCCCCATTTATTTTTTGGCGAAATTTTTTACAAAAAAAAAAGACTCATTACTCCACCTGCTAAACCCATTATCCCACTTGGTAAACCCATTATCCCACCAACCCTTTTTCCTATTCTACCAAAATAAAAGGAAAAAAAAAAACTCCCACCAACCCATTTTTCTTCCCATAATTCCTCCCCATTTCCCTCACGTTTTGTACCCCATTTTGGGGTATAAATCATGAGCCAATTTCGACATTGGGGGAGACTTTGAAAACAACACTTTTGGATAGAAAAAAAACACTTTGAGAGATAAAAAAAATTGTATAGAGAGTATTTTGGAGGCACACTTTGGAGGAGCATATTGTGTATTGTAATTCAAGTATTGGACCCGAAATTTTGTAAGTTGTCATTTATTAATGAAAATTATTTTTTCGGCTTGCAATATTTGTGTGTCAATTATGTCGTGTGAGTAGTTTAATTACTAGGACTTAGGTGATGTTTGTCATGACTAATTAAACCACGCATGTTAATTTAATTTCGTACATATTCCGGCGTGTTCTAATTTGAAATAAAAAAATTCGGTATTCTCTTAAAATTACACGAGACTGTATTTTTAAACCTCAACGAATTAATTATAAATTCATGCTTTAAAAAAAATTTAAGTTGTCATTTTTGATGGGTTATGCATGCACTTAGATGTTTTGATACCTCATGCTTAAGTACACGTTAAAAATTTTAAACATGATATTTTCGAGGGAATAGGGATTTATAGTGTCTAATTCAAGAGACGATAAAATATTTTGAGTGCATGTAATGTTTTATTCTCCGAAATGTACGCGACAAGAGTCGGTATATTTTGTGTTATAAATTCAGAATTACGGAATTAAATTGATGTGTTAATTTAATTAGAATTGACAAACGGAACTGACGTCCTAGATTCTTCCACATTTAATATTATCTCTTGTACTTGTTCATTTATTCCGTCTTTATTTTTATTGTTACATACTTGTTACATAATTTGTGTCACCTAATTATTTATTTATTTTGTTCCATCACTCAATCACATTGACACACTCATATGTCTAGTTGGACAATCGATATTTTATAAAAGTTGATGAAATCTCTGTGGGTTCGACTAGTACTTACACCCGCTATATTTCAATAACCCGTGCACTTGCGGTAATTTTAACTTTAAAATTTGACAACACTAAGTTTAATATCTTTAGCCAGACCGATGAAATCTCACCCTAAGGATAGGATCTATGATGGATCGGGGCGGCAGAAGAATGGGTGATGAGAATCACCCCCAAATAAGACTGAAGCGTCAGTCTTGTTGGATCAGGTCTAAGAATGGTCAATGCACTTGTATGGAAAAGTGCATCACACGATGCAAAGCATCGGTGGACCAAGGGCGGGTGGGAAAAAGGGTAAAAGTGAGAAAGGCATGGCTGATGAAGCATCGATCACGGGCCTTATTGATCCAGAAGATGAGGGCAACTAGGGCCCTATAAGCATGGTGCTCTAGTTGGTGAGGGAGGAGAAATGGTGTGGAAATAGTAATGGGTTGGGACTCATAAAAATCACACGACCGTTCTATAAATGGACGATGATAATGGTCGCACCGTGACACACCAGGGAGCTGTCGATGGGAAAAATCAACACCACAAGGAAGTGGTGTGCATGGAGGAACAAGATCGATGTCACGGAAGTGGAGAGTAGCACCACAAATACTCTCATGGGTGGGGGATGGTTTGAGGTGAGGATCTAAAAATGTAGATGGAAACTTGAAATGTGTAAAATCAAGATCCAAACCAGGTGGTGGGGTGGAAGGGATAATGGGTGGGTCGGGTGGGATAAACGGTGGAGGAAGATGATCCAACTCAAGAGTGAGAGACACACACTCCTCATGAGGCGCGGAGTGATCCACAAGGGAACTCGCAGGAGGAAGTGTGGAAATAAACGAGTGAGTGATCAACTTATCCACCATTATGCCGCCATCCGATGTGGTTAAAGGGTCTAACGAGGCATTAAGATCCGAGATAGATGAATTAACATCAATATTCGGCTCAAGGGGAGCCAAATATGATGGGGTAGGATCCAAATGCAGAGAGGTGGGAACCATCTCCGACACTATCTCGGTACAATGGTGAACACTCATTGCCGGAGCTAACCTAAAATATATGGTCATGTCAGAGACATATGCAATTGGGGCATAAGGTAAAATCTCGGGCATAGTTTTGGATTCTATGGGAAAGTGAGTGGGAACCTCAAAGTGGGGTTCATGTGGACATGATGGGTTTGGATCAGGCTCACTATAGAAAGGTAAGTCAAAACAATTGTCAACTTGGGGCCCGAACCATGGAATGGTCTCAACTTTAAGATTCTCGGGGTGGTAGGGTTGGTCACACTCAAAATCAGTGTCACAAGAGGACACAACATCATCATACTCGATTGAAACGATGGGTGGAGCCATAGGAATGTCCGACTCTCGTGCACAATCCAATAGATTTAACCTTTGTTCAAGCCTTTGGAGAGCTTGAGTTTGAATTTGAGTGGCTTGTTCTTCCTCGAGTTGAACTTTTGTAAGAGGCTTTCAAGAGCGGATGTGGGTGGTGTTGGTGGGGTGACGGGTGGTGGAGGTGGAGTGACGGGTGGTGGAGGTGGGTGAGGTGGACACGACTCGCTATGATCATGACTATATGGAGAATACTCAAATGAAGTGGGTGAGTGGGGCGAAGATCATCATACACGAAAGGACCACTTTCGTGATGGAAAATTGGGTGATGCTCATGGGGTGAGTAGTGAGGGAACTGATCGTGAACAGGTGCACAAGGTTTCCATGACGACTGTTGGAACGTGTGAGGATCCACAACATCGGGTTGGAATTCGTATTACGTGGAAGGGTGATCAGGCCTCCACGAATAGCTCGGGTACTCACACCACTCGGGATTGGGCGTATCGGGATAGTAAGCCGAGGTGGGTTCTGGAACAGTGTAATATGGATACACATGTTCCATGGTGGGTTTAGATGGATATGGAATGTAAGGTCACTCATGGGACATGTGATCGACATAATAACAGTGGGTGCACAACAAAGGATGAGACACGTCGACACTTGACACTGAGGGTGATGGAATATGAGGTGCATGCATGGATGGGTCAAGAGTATTAACGAAACTTGTGAGAGAGGTGAAACCATTAAAACTATCATAAAGAGACAGCTCGGGATCACTCTCACACGTGTCACGTGTCAATGGAAAGTGACCAAAGTAGTCCCGTAAAGGACATTCATCGTCCATGAGGAAAGAAATATATATATATATATATATATATATATATATATATATATATATATATATATATATATATATATATATTTAAATTTTTTCAAAAGGATAGAAAATATTTTTGGATTTTTTAAAAATAAAGGAAGAAAAGATTTTTGGATTTTTCTAAAAGGAAAGAAAGAAAATATTTTTGGATTTTTTTTTATAAAAATAATAGAAGAAAATATTTTTGGATTTTTTTTTTTGGAAGAAAAGGTGGGGATAAATATGGACTCTAAAATTTGGGAAAAACTAGCTAAAACTGACTACCAAAAAAATAAATTGGACACACACACCAGTCAAGAAAATTTCTTAACTAGAACATAGTCAATTTTTATCTTTAAATTTAGTGAAAGGGTAATCAAATTTTAATTAAGTCCACGGCGATAAAAATCACGAAAATGTATTTGTGATCGCCTTTGCAAAAATATTCTCCTAGTAGGCTACCTAGTTGTCTGATTTTAAATTTAGTGATGGCTAGGGTAGCACACAATGATAAGCGAGTGAGTCGAGTGATGAAATCCCTTCTCATGAGTGACGGGGTGTAGGTCTTAGTCAATTAATTCATCACACCATTCGAAAATAAATGTGAGAATAAAATCAAGTAAGAGCACACAAAGCACACAACATAATTGACTCGCTAACAGGAGAAGCGCGAGTGTTTGAGAAATATACCTCCAACGATTTTTACGCCGCGGGGTGCCAAAAAATTTGAGTCGACCGGGGGGAGATCACGCCTATCTTAGTCGGCCCCGGGAGTCTGACCGACCCAAGATAGAGAGGCTTCTAAATCCTCGCCAATGGACACCCTCTCTCTACCTTTTCCTGTTTCCCTATCACGCCTGTCTTCAATTATTACAAATTTAAATGGAAAATAAATGGTGTCTCTATGCACCGCAATAAAAGCCAAGATAATAAAGTCCTAATACAAGCCTTCTAATAAAATGCAATAATGGTACTAAAAATAACAAAGCGCAAAAAAAAAATGAACTATAATATGAAATCCTCTCCAAGTGCTTCACGATCCCAAGAATGGCAACGACGCCATTTGATAGAAATAACTTTTCGATATATTTTCGTCGTTGCTTGAAAAGCTTTTCTAATCAAAATCCTCAAATACCTACAAAATAATAACAATCTCAAGTATAGAGGTAAGTAAGGGTATCAATCCACTTCCAAGGGGCTAAGCTAGAGACAAATTCAATTGTAATTCACTTTTTATTTTCTTTTTGTCCTTTTTCACATTTCTACTTTTGTTAGCCTTTTCCAATATTAAAACAATTAGGTGAGGTGATGATTTAAACTAAACTAAAGTAAATGTGATATGATAACAACTAACTAGAAAGTTACTAAAATGAAAAATAAATTCTAAACTAAAATAAGAGATAAAGTGAGGTAAATAATTGTGAGAACAATCAAGGAGCGGGATTACACTACAAATTTTAGCTATTCTAACTAATTAATTTAATTAATTGAATTCTCCCAAATTAATATCAAAATTACAAATCAACTCTCGTTGCAAATTTAATCTTAATAGTAACCTTTTAGAAAATTAAGTTTAACACCCCACAACTCTAGAAAATAGATCTACATTCCTTTTTAATTAATCACCCGCTAGGATCGATCAATTAAAATTTATGTCAATCTTAGAAAATAAATTTAGTGTTAAAATTCAAGTTATAATACCCAGTTAAGAAACCCCTATCTCTAGTTCGAATCTAAAATGGGTATTATAACTAGAATTTCGATTTTCTCTCGAAAATCATTTACCCTCTCTCGAGGTGTAAATTTAAGGGTGAGGGATAAAAAATAACATTCAAAGGGAATTTTCAAGTAATGAAACTAATTAAACTAAAATAACATCAAATAAGGGTTTCCCCTCACCCCTTGAAAGGGAATTTAGCCTAACATGATATTAAACATGATGAACAAATAATCAAAGGAATATATAATAAAAGAGTAGAGAAAGAGAACAAATCTTCAATAAGTCTCATTGAAATTGGCAATTTGAACTCTATCATCTTCCATACAATTCAATTACTCACAATTAAATCTCACCAAATCTCTAAAAAGAAATAAAAACAAAAACTATTTACAAAATGGTGTTTATCTCTCTACAATTCTGTCTCTAAAAATTCCTATCTAAAAAGCTCTTTCTTCAAATGGGGTCTTCATCTTCATTTATAGTAGATGCGTGGAGCATGAGGGGTAAAAATGGGAGGACAAGAGTGTATGGAATATGGAAGGTATGGGTGGGTGTTAATTTCGGAATTAATGGAGGGTGCATGTGGTTTGGGTGTGAGGTCATGATAGTGGGGAGAATGAGGGTAATTTTGGAATTGGGGTTAAGTTGGTTAGTTGGAGGGTAATAAGGGAAAAGGGGTATAAGTTAGTTTTAACACATCTGGCTTTGTTTTAATTTTGGTCTTTGGTTTTGTTTGTGACTTTGCTGATAAAAATCGTTTTTGGGTTAGGAGGTCAAATGGGTCTTGGTTAGAGAAGGTTTCGGATCCGGTTGAATGGGTTGGATAGTGGGAGGCTGTGCCAGAGTAGGGTTGAAATGAGGTCGTGCTGGCAGGTGGTTTGGCGGCAGCGGATTGGGGTAGGATCGAGGCTACCGCGAGTTGCTGGACGTCGCGGGTTCGCCGGAGGCAGGGGGTTGACGCTGACGGCGGCGTCGCAGGGTAGGGGTTCTGGTCAGGTGGGCTGAGCGGTTTTGGGTTGGCTCGGAGGGGAACGCCGACGCGATCGGAGTAGGGGGTCCGGGCTTGAGGTCTCCGACTGGGTAAGGTGGAGGTTTGGGGGGAAGGGGAGATCGGGTTGGGGCCGGATTTGGGTTGAGAGTTGCAAGGGGAGAGGTGTATGTGTTGGATTTTGGGTTATTATGGGATGGTTGGTAATGGAGGTGAGAGAGTGGAGAGATGGGGATGATGATGAATAGTAGGTGGCGGGTTTGTTGGAGAAGATGAGTGGGGTTGGGTTGGTATGTGATGAGGGTGTAGGGGAGTGAGGTGTGGGTGAGGGTGTATTGTTTAGGTGTAGGATAGTGTATGGGATTTGTGTGTGTGTTTAGTTAATTTGGATCCTTAAAAAAATATAAATAAAACCACTATAACTAAAAATCTAAAATTAAATTCCTACTCTAAAAATAAAATAAAGACTCAATTAAAAATGAAAGTAAAAAGAATTAAAAATAAAAATCTATTAAACTAAAACTAAAATTCTAAAAAAGTAAAATATAACAAAACTAGAATTAAATGAATCTAAAAAAAATCTAATCCTAATAAAAACTAGAAACCAATAAAAATCAAAATAAAATAAAATAACACTAATAAAATAAACCTTGAAATTCTAAATAAATCTAAAATAAATCCTAAAAATAAAAATGACTCAAACTAAAAATCTAAAAAGTATAAAAAGACACAAACTAAACACACGCGGGCTGGGGTGATGTTTTGGGCTAGGTTTAGGCTTGGGTAACGGTAGGCTAGGATACGAGACAAGGTATTTAGCACCATATTGCACACAATTGTCTTGATTTAAGTGTTTAAACTCTGCAATGCACAATTTGACCTACAAAATAAACATTTAAGCGCATAAGACCCATATTACCGAGAATTTGCAACTAAAGTGCGTCTATTCGGGGTATAAAATGTACACTTTTGGGTGCTTATTAGCTAACCAACCAACCAACCAACCAACATACTTGAAGATTATGACAAGCTAAAAGCTGCAAACTATGAAGTTACTGCATCCAGATTCCCAGGGGTGATACATAGCACACGTTCGCTTGACCCTTATAAGAAAGATTATCTCCAACGCAACCATCAATCATCCTGCATCATCCAGTGACCAGAATATAGTGCACTTTATGTTGAACAAATCAAGAAGTCATATCAGTAATTTCATTATGCACGAGCACCGGGCAACATTGAAGAATAAATACTCCATCCTTTCAGTAAACCATCAAGCATGGAGCATTGGGGGCTTCTGTTAATGAAAAAATTCTCCAACTATGCGAACCAATAAGAAATGGACACTTGTCATCCAACATGGCAATATTTGTACTTGCTCGACACCCGAGGAGAGTTGTTTGGCACTAGGGAGAGTTGCTCGGCACCTAAGGACAGTTGCTCGCCACCCAAGGAGACTTGGTTGGCATACCAACCAACTCATGTCATACCAACCAACTCAAGTAAAACCAACCACCCTAGAAGACCAACAGTCATATTCATTGTACATAGATATAAATGTCTGAATATATAAAGACATTCCATCTCTTGGACTGCCATCACTATAAATGCATGCCTTCCCTTAGCTAAAGGTACAGGCTACACAATCTGAACAACTAAGCAATTCTCTACACCTCTCTCTCTCTCTCTCTCTCTCTCTCTCTCTCTCTCTCTCTATACCATATTGTGCTATTGTAAACCCTTGGGAATAAAATAATAGTGGATGTAGGCTTTTTCTTACAGTCGAACCACTTTAAAAACCTTTGTCTCTTATGTGTTTGATGTGATCATTACTTCATCTTCAATCATCATCTTCATACCTTCATTTTATCTGTGATATCTTATTGGCATCAACAATGCCCAATGTACGAGGAAACCCAAATGAGAATAATCTTGGATGTCCCAGCCAACGCAATTCACTATATCAGGAATTACAAAAGGACATGATAGAAGACTTACATAACCAATTCGACTCCTTCAAGACTTGACGCATCTTCTCAACTTAGACCTTCTGCACATCATTATGTAGGAGTCCACCTACGTAGTGCCACAATGCAAAATTCCAAACACGCCTCAGTATCCACTAATTTAGGCTAAAAAATAGTCACAAAGTACGGAGTCCACCACACAATGAGCATGGAGTCCACCATATGAAAAAATATTTAGCAATATGTTTATGAGTAAATAAACTTTTGGTGCGAAACTGAGATGTCAATTGTTCATATACAGATGAAACTCAGATCTCAAACTTTTTGGGTGAAATTAGGGTTTGGAGGCTTTTAGTTATAGATAAGAAAATGATTTTTGTCAAAATTATCACATAAAAAGATGCCAGCATGCCTATATATAAAAACAAGAATTTCAGGGATGTGAAATCTAATTCAAGCAAAAATAGTTGGTTCTTTTAAATGGAGTGAAAAATCTCATTCAACCCAATAATAGCCTTGTTCGAAAAAAATGACAAATCTCGTTCGAATAGACTTTGAACGAGCTTTGAACGAGAATCCACTGAGAAACATAGACAACTCGTTTAAAATTCATTTGAATGACATTCACTAGCTCGTTCGAATGAATAAACAATCTTATTCCAACGACTTTAAAACAAAATTATTTTTCTAATAAAATTCATTTTATGAGAAAGTCCTTAAACAATATTTAAAACAATACCCAATTGATATCCACGAATCAAACTAAAATGCATCAATAGCTTTTAAGATTCCCTGAATGTTGAATACAAAATGTGGTATGAAACACAACACAATGATGAATATTCTTTACTTGTCCACTACAGTCTTTAAATAAAACATGTCACAAGCTTTGAAAGATAAATAAACTCAAGACCGAAATTATGACTCAAACGGTTTTGTTCAAATGGAATTAGACATTACATACAAATTGATTCAATTCAAAAATTTGTCCTTACAAATATCCCCTTTTAGATATTCCAGTACACCTCCCCCCCCCCCAAAAAAAAAAAGAAAAAAAAACTATTGGTCGTTAAGCTCATCTAAAATCTCAATCCCCAACCCGAAAAGGAAAAAGTACAGTGTTGATAGGCATAAACTTTGAGTAGCTTTGCTTTTGTAAAACTTTACTACAACATTGAAAACCTGCACATTTAAACACAACTTTCAAATAAAACTTGAATATATAACAATATAAAAAAATTGAAAAACCCTTCCCTTTTATCTAATCAAGCTCTACCATAGATAGGACGTCTCCCCCAAGGTAAAAATCTCCCTTCGAGTTAAAGGATTAGATACCATTTTCCCCCATTTGTTAAGGAATATACAAACAATTGAGTGCGCAATATAAATAACTCTCCCCCTAAATTTAACCCATGTAAACATAAAGGAAAACAAGTAATATTATGAGATAATGTGAAGTGATACATGCAACGACAAACAACTCGCCAACACAAGCACAAATAATCCAAACAATGAATAGAAGATTAATTTTGATGCATAAAAATGAGATATCAATGATAGGAAGAAACAAAAGATACCAATGTGATGATAAAAATACCAATATGAGTCGAAGATTAAGTATATGAATACTATGGATTAAATGCAAAAGCAAAGGCTCAAAACAAAAAAAATATACCATATACATATATAACCGAACATACCATTGATGCACATAAATATATAGGTATGAACACCACAAATAAGACACAAACCACATAAGTTTTTCACATTAGCATAATATCAACGTGTTTAAACAAAGGTTGTATGGGTGAAGGGGAATGAACTAGAGACAAAATAAATAGGACCCAGACACTCAGAATATGTCCAATTAGTTTTATTTAACCACAAAAACATATTGACTTCAGTTTAGCCACACAATGACAATTAAAGAGCCCGTGGATGGACAAACATACTCAATGCACACCATCTTATAAATCTGGATGATTCTCAAATAAATAGCATCAAATAATTAAGATAAACTAGGACTCATTATACAAACCCATTGATCTTCAACATAATACCCTCAAAATGTAAACAAATATCAATTTTTCTCTCATTCTGAAGATACTAAAATTTCATGCATTAATAAACAAATATGAACTTGGCAGTATTTTCTTTTCTTTTCCTCTCTTTTCTTTTAGGCTCTTGTCAATGGTAGCCTTTCACGCAAATGAGAATTCTCCTTCCGTATCCCTTTCCCATTGCACACTCATTTTTTTTTAAAAATAAGATCAAACTCAATTGATTCTTCTTACATGCACAAATTTCTCATAGTAAAAAATATTATGTAAATGACAAAATATTGATAGAAGAATACCTCATTTAGCTCATGCAATATAGGCAGTAAAATCCAAAAGAGATCATTCAGAGTATGTGCCGAGGCATATACAAAGTGAATCCATTTAAGAAAATCAAATTTGAACTACTCCATACAAAAATGATTAAGAACAATCCAAGCGTTGAAAATCACAATCAAATGTCATAGTCACATGGATAGATGGAAGGAACGGGATTTAGACACGCCGATATGCCACACAAAATGTTTAAAATTAATCTACACATAAACAATTTTTTTTGAGTTTTTAAATGTTTTTCCTAAACCAATACCACTTGAAAACTAAACTCAAAAATACAAAAACTCTTTTTGTATTTTTCTCTTAAAGACCCAGTAAAGAAAAATCGAAATACAAAAGACCCAAATGCCATACAACTAGAAAACACATATAACATGAAATACAAAAGCTAGTGTATGAAAACATGCAAACACAATCAACCATTAGATTTAGCATTAGAAGTTTCATGTGAAAGCATTCGATAATTAAAAACTCTAATGTTTAAAGTCTCCAAATCCAATTTCCTAACCCACATAGGTGTAATACAATTATCTTCGGTTTTGGGAGCCTCAGTGGCTTTTGTCATACAATTCCCATGACATTTTCTAAGATTAAAGAAAAAATGCCTAAGGTGACCTTTCCTACCACAATATGTGCACATGTCGACACGACGAGGAATGTTACCTAAGGGTTGAACTTTTCTAATGTCCTTGAAAATTGTTAAATCTTTCAAAATATTGACATTGGCATTATCAGTGGAAGAAATAGGATCATTGAACCCAATTCACATATTTTCCTTTCTGATTTGGACGGTGCCTAACATCTTGTCCAATGTTTCTTAACAAGACTCCAAATCAAAATTAATGTGAATCGAGCCTCTCAATATCTCTTCTAAATCCTTTATCTTAGACTCGAGAAAATTATGAGACTCGTCATAAACTTGGGAAACCTTCCTCAAAATCTCTATTAATCCTTAAAGGTTATCACTCTCCCCCTCAATAAAAGTGGGTTTATCCCTAAGAGTCTTCTCATGTTGCCTGCGATCCTCAATCAATTTTAAACCATCATTCCCAACGACATGTTCTTTCAACTTAGCGCCCACCTTCAAGTTTTCCTTTTTCAACTTGAAAGACTCCGCGTATAACTTCTGAAAGAAAACTTGAATCTCACTATCCTCCTCCTTGTCCCCTTCTTATTATTTACTCTCTTCACCACTCACTTGGGATTATCACATTTTCTCCTCAGAATAGTCATGTACAAAATTATCTTCATCTAAAGACTTTTCATTAAGGCTCACATCACTGGCCATGGACGCGATGAAATTATGTTCAATGGGGGAATTGGATTCCTCTTCGGATTCACTATCTCTAAGGGTAGCATTGTATGCCTTTGGATTCTTTCCTTCCTTCTCCAGCTTAGTAGCACACTCAGTTTCCCTAAATCCATAACCCTCACACCTAAAACATCTATCCAATTCATTAGTCTTAAAATTATTATTGCAACTATTAGGGAATTTTACAACCTTATTAAACTTATTTTTCTCAAACTTCTTTTCATCACCTTTTTTTTTCAAACCTGACAAATTTTCTAAATTTGTTTTGAAAACATCGTCATATCATCATAATCGATGTCAGTCTTGTCATCCAAAACAAGTGTTTCCTCCTTCCAAACTTTCAAAGTAATGCCCTTATCTTTCTTCTTTCGTGAAGGAAATATGTCGAGCTCATAGCTTTAAAGGCAAATTATAAGATCCTCGAGATTCATGGAGTCTAAAATACCTAAATAGTTCAAGATAATCACTTTAGGGTTAAATCTTTCAGCTAAGGACCTTAAGATTATCTCAACTATTCTGTTTCTAGGTATTGTCTCTCCCAAGGTTAAACGATTATTTAACAATATCAGACTGTCTCTTATAAAACTCATCAAAGGTTTCACTCTCCTCCATCCTAATTGTTTCAAATTGAGTGGTGAGGTTTTGGAGTTTCGAAGACTTAACAACACTAGTACCCTCATGAGTGAGTTAAAGTAATTCTTAAGCCTCTTTAGACATTTGAAATGTTAGAATATGATAGAAATCCTCCGGTGTGATAAACAAATAATATATTCATGCCATGTGAGTTATAATTAGAGAATTTATACTCATCCTCCCTCCAAGAGACAATAGGTTTAGGAATTCTATGCTCACTAACTAAAGTCTTGGGTGGGAACCATACCTTAAGAAAAACTAGCAATACCCTCTCCTCTATTTCCTTAAGTAATGATTTCATATGTGCTTTACAATACGCGTAATTAGGACCATTAAGCAATGGTGGTATAGAAAATGATGGACTTTTCATATAAAAATCATTCGGATTCATGTCAAACAACTTATAGACACCCACTCTGATACCACTTGAAAAATGCTAATATGGATAATGTCCAAAACATACTCCCACTATTTTTCAAATTTTCAAATTTAAATTAAACTTAGAACCAATTAAAATGATTGTTGAGTTAAACTAATTAACCAATTTTATCTTACCCTAAGCATGCATCTAGTTGATAGTGGGATAAAATTAAATAATCAAACCACGATTCTCGATGTACGAGTAACCCCAAATGGACAAAAACTCGGATGACCCAACCAACACAATTTACTATGTCAGAAATTATAAAGGACATGAGAGAATACTTACACAACTAACTCGACTAGCCTTGATGCATCTTCGCTGCTCAGACCTTCTACACAACGACACATAGGAGTTCACCTATGCACTGGCACAACGCGTAGGTCCATACATGCCTCGGTATCCACAGATTCATGCTCAACAAACCATCACAAACACATATTTCCCCGCATTTAAACCACAACGAGCACGGAGTCAGCCGTATGAAACAATACTCAACAATTTTTTGATGAGTAAACAACCTTTTGGTGCCAAATGGATATTTAATTATACATATAGAGATGAAGCTTGGATCTTAAAGTGTTTGGGGAAAACTAGGGTTTGGAGGCTTTTGGATATAGATAGGAAAATATTTTTTGCCAAAATTCTCACGTAAAAAAGATGTCAGCATGCCTATTTATAAAAAAACAAGACTTTTGAGTGACAAAATCTCGTTCGAATGAAAATAGTAGGGTTGTTTGAATAAAGTCAATAATATCATCCGAACCAATAACAACTTCATTTGAATGAAATTGCTAATCTCGTTTGAATAAACTTTGAATGATCTTCGAACAAGAATCCTTTGACAAATGAAGAGAACTTTTTTTAACTTCATTTGAAGGTCATTTACACGACATTCACCAACTCAGTCATACGACTTTAAAACAAAAATTATTTTTTATTTAAAATCCATTTTATGAAAATAGCCTCAAACTAGATCTAAAACAACACCTAATTGATATCTAGGAGTCAAACTAAAATGCATCCATACATTTTGGTATTCCATGGATGTTAAAGATAAAACGTGGCACAAAACATGAAACAATGATGTAGACGTTTTACTTGGCCATTGCAGTCTTCAAACAAAACATGTCATAACCTTTGAAGGATAAACCAACTCAAGACCCAACTTATGACTAAAACGGTTTTGCCCAAACGAAATTAAGCTAATACATACAAATTGACTCAAATCAGAAATTTGTCCATACAGAAAGCGTTCACTCAAAAAGAGGGTATTGATTATGAGAAGACCTTTTTATCGGTAGGCATGATTAAGTCTATCCGTATTCTCTTATTCAATGATGCACATCTTATTTAGGAGATTTAGCAAATGAACATTAAGATTGAGTTCTTGAATGAAAATCTTATTGAATGCATATATATGGTTCAACCCAAGGGATTCATAGCAAAGGGCCAACAAATTGTGGTGTGCAAGGTTAAAAGATCCATTTATGGAATTTAGAAAGCATGAAGGTCTTAAAATATCTGATTTGATTAGTGAGAGTGCACTTGCGATCTTAATGGATTATTTCTATAATTATGTGTCCAGCACACACAAGTTCAAACTTGATCTAATGAGCCTAAACAAGCATCTAGGTAATAAAGCTGATAAAATTAAACATGTAAACACGACAAGGAAATACAAGGAAAAAACCCTTGCGGGTAAAACATTTTATCAGCACTATAGTGTTTTAAAAGACACAACTTAAAAAACTTCTATAGAATATGGCTCAGTCCAGATTCATCCACAGGTGGCGGTCCAACCTTGGTATCCACCCATCAACCTTGGTCTTCCTTGAGAAGTGATCCCCTAGAAAAACACAATTGTTAGTAGTGAAGAAAATATCTCCAAAAGAAACTCGTGTATAAAACTATCTAGGGTTTTAAATTGATCCGAATATATAGTGGGAACTTTTGCAATGAGTTTTCAGAAATTGATTTCTCAAAAGTCTCGTCAAAATACTGTACAAAATAGTTATTTATAAGGTGACACAAAATTCAAGACGGTGACATTCGTTTGAAATAAAAACTAAGCCTCATTTAAACGAGAAAAAACTATCGTTTGAAAGACATAAGGTTGTTTGAATGAAATTAGAATCTCGTTTGAAATGAGCTTCGAACATGACAAAATAGTACGCCCTCCATAACTGTTCGATTGAAGGGACCTTCAAACGGCCACATCAAATAAGATTGCATAGTCATTTGAACGATATGAATTCATGTATTTTGAAAATTTTAAACATAGAAAATTGTTTAGAAAAATGCCTCGATTTTAAATCAAATTACTCCCAAATATAAACGCAAATAAATTCAAAATCCTAAATTATTTTATACATTTGTGTTGTGAAGATGTTCTTGAATTTGGAGATGATGAAAATTGGGTCTTTGTGACGGATCGAATCAATCGGTAGTGGGATATGCCAAAAACTAAATGTAGCCTAAGCTATGAGCAAATTTTTGCTCTTATAAATCTCCCCCTTTTTGGCTATTTTGGTACAAACATAAAACCGAAATTCAAATTATAAATAATCCCCTAAGATGAATACAAAATCCTAATACCCTATCAAACCCTAAAATTGATAGGTACAAGGATAGAGTTATCTTGAAAATAAAGTCTTCAAATATTCACTTCTTCTTTGTCTTATCTTGGGAACTTTATCTTCATTGAGTGTAATCCAAAAATGATCTTTCAAAGTATCTACACACAAGAAACAAAGAAAATATCCCGTGATGCATCAAGTCTCAAATATATTAAATAAAATGCATAAAGATATGAAAATCTCCCCCATAAGTTGTTATTCCCCTTTTATTTTGTCCAAAATTGGCAAGGAGCAAAAAATAACCCTAAAAAGATAAAGAACATCACTAAGCATAACAAGATATCACCATAAAAAGATATGAATGAATAATCATGCAATGATAATCTCAAAAGACATCATAAACTATTTTTAATTTTTAAAAAAAATTCAAGCAAAAAAAATAATTTTACAAAAACAACACACCATGTAGAAACATAAAAATAACCAAATCATGGAAACGAAATGTAAGGATGTGAACACATTTTATAGGTTAATTAACATATGTGCGCGAACGATTGAGACACCACTTACTTAATATCTCAAAGTTTACCTTTGGTGTAAAAATGGCAAACTTAAGTGAAATCGACTTAACCTATTCAACTAATAAAAATCTTGAGTGATTTTCACACCAATAATGCTCAAAACTATGTAATGTTTTATGAGATTTTTTTAGGTCGTGCAAACCCATTGATCTTCGACTTAACTCCCTCAAAACTGACATATTGAATTTTTTCTCTCAAATCTTGTTGAGGAATAATAATGCTCATATGTAGCGAAGCATCAACGTTCTTGAAATTAGCCTGACACTTATTTTTTCTTTTTATGTGACTTTAATCTTTTAGGCTCTTTTCATTTTGCAAATGCTGCCTATTCACGCAAAGACAATCTGTCTTTTGCAGCATGATTCCATTACTTGAAAGATACCAAATTTACCGGAGATATTATTTTCAATTTTCAAATTCGGACAATGGTTCTTACAAGAACTACTTTCATTATCTCTTTTTTCACATTTGGTTTGTTTTAAAAGAAGGATTTAGCTGAAAACACTACAATCGACACGTGAAAGGTAAGTGCAATACTCAAATAAGTTCGTGCTCATTGCATTATACGTGACAATGAGTCAAACATGTAGTAAGTAGTCATCATATCACATCTTAGTGACTCCACACATTATAAAGCACAAAAAAGAAATGATGTCATGTCTCAAAATACTACAAAAGTAACCATGTGGATATGGAATGAATGGGTGGCTCGGACATCTTTAACGTTCATCCGCATATGGTGAAAAAAATACAAAACACTTTTTTTGGACTTTTCATAAAATTTTATCAAAAATAAAATCTTTTTGGCTTTTTCACTTTTTCTTAAAAGGAAATCAAAAATATTTTTGTTTTTTTCCAAAAAATTTTAAGAAAAACAAAAAACTTTTTGGATTTTTCTAAAAAAAATATATCAAAATGAAAAAAGATAAATACAATGGTAGTATAATCTAGAAATAGGAATAAATATGAATAAGCATGGAACTCATCTTCTACTAGATAACATATCTAATCTTAGTCAACGATGAAAATACCTAAAGACTTCCTAAGATCCTCGAATCGAAGTGCATCTAAAGGTTTTGTGAAAATATCGGCTAACTGATGATTAGTGCTCACAAAGCTCAAGGACACGACCTTCTCCTCAACTAGGTATCGAATAAAGTTCTCGTATATCCTAATGTGCTTTGTGCATGAATGATGGACTAGATTTTTTGAAATGTGAATGGCATTCGTATTATCATAGGAAATAGTCATCATCCTCTGTGAAATGCCTTAATCCTCCAAAATATGTTCCATCCATAAGGGTTGTGTGAAACAACTCTGGAAGCTATATACTCAGCCTCCGCCAAGGACAAAGATATGGAGTTTTGCTTCTTGCTCATGCACGAGAAAAGAGCACTCATAAAGTAGAATCACCCACCCTAAGTGCTCCTACACCCATCGACATCCCCAGCCCAATCGACATCGAATAGGCAGGCAAACGATCATCAATATCAAATGAATACCAAATATCGTATGATAGAGTTCCATTCATATATTTGGTGATACGTTTAAGTGCCTGCAAGTGTGACTTATTCTCGAACGCCTGGTATCGCACACAGACTCCGATATTAAAGTCAATATCGGGTCAACTAGCGGTAAGGTAAAGAACACTACCTATCACTATACGATATAAAGACTGCTCTAGGTCATTTCTAAAGCTTCTTTGCTAAGCTTTATCGATGAACTCATAAGAGTGCGAGTGTGCTTATCGGAGTCTAGATCGAATATCTTCACTAGGTCTCTTGCATATTTTGATTGAGATATAAATATCCCATCCTCAATCCGACAAACCTGAAGACCTATGAATAATGTAATCTCACTAACCATGCTCATCTCAAACTCACTCTTCATCTCCTCCTAAAAAGTGTGAGAATGTTGTGATCACGTGGATCCAAATACTATGTCATCCACACAGACCTAGTCAACCATAATAGCACCACTCTCACTCCTCACAAATAATGTGTTATCTACTTCCCCACTCTTGAATCCGCGAGCTAAGAGATAGGAACTAAGCCTATCATACCAAGCACAGGGTGTTTGACTCAAACCATACAAGCCTTTCCTAAGATAGTAGACATGTCCAGCGTGCTTTGGTTTACAAACCCTTTCGGTTTTTCCACGTAAACCTCACTTTTGCATCTATCTGATATAACTTAAAGCTCAGATAACATGCTATGACGAGTAGTAAATGATCAGACTCAAGACTAGCAATAGGAGTAAATGTCTCCTCAAAGTCTACACCCTCGATCTTTGTGTAGCCTTGAACGACCAACCTAGCATTATTACAAACTATGGTACCATTTTCATTCACTTTATTCTTGATAATCCACTTGGTACCTATCACGTGAGTATTGCTAGGTAGGGGGACTAACTCCCAGACATCATTCTTTCTGAACTAAAGAAACTCCTCTTACATTGCCGATATCCAATGCTCATCCTTGAGTGCTTCTTTCACGTTCTTAGGCTCGACTAGGGATGTGTATCATAGAGAACTAATAACATTTTTTAGTTAAGCACAAGTCTTGACACCTAGTGTAGTATGTCCAAGTATAGAATAAGGGTTATGAATATTTCGAACCCAAGATGGTGTCTCACCCAAAATAGGAATGGGGTCCACTATGGTTGCATGAGGAAGAATGTAATCATCGCGAGGGGGTGCATCATCCTCAAACTGCGGGCTAGGAGCAATAAACACTAACGTTTAGTCATCTCTAATAATGATGTTTATTGACACCACAACCTTAGAGATAGACAAATTATAAACTCGATAATCCCTATCGTTGATGAATATCTAAAAAATATCCCCTCATCGCTCCGAGAGTCTAATTTTCCTAAGGTCTCTATATCTCGTAAGATGTAGCATGTACTCCCAAAACACGAAAACATGATAGGTTAGGATTCTTTCTTGTACACAACTCATAAGGCGTATTAAGCGTGTGTTGACAAAGGTATACCCTATTCACCATATGGTATGTGGTGCTCGTTGCCTTTGCCCAAAAATGTCTGGGCACATTTTTCCTAAGAAGCATGGATCTAGCCGTCTCTTGTGTCATTCGATTTTTCCTCTCAATAATCCCATTTTTCTGATGAGTACGGGCGGCCAAAAAATCATGCTTTATGTCCACTTTATCGCAATAGCTATCCACATTCACTTCTTTAAATCCAGTGTCATTGTCACTAAGCATTTGATTAATATTGACTCCGTGTTGGTTTTATACGACACGACATTTACTTATAAGGAACTCAACTATATCGCTCAAAGGAATACTACAAACAAGTATCTAGAAATGTCATCAACCATCACGAGAATGTATCTCCTACCACCTAAACTCTCCGAGTGAGTAGGACCCATAAGATCTGTGTGAATCAACTCCAAAACACGGGTGGTGGTAATGGTATTAAACTTCTAATGGGGACATAAAAATTGTTTACCTTATTGGCAAGGTCCACAAACTGAGAAAGTTGGTTTCCCAAGTGATGGTAAGCCACGAAGTAGGTCCTTTTTCACTAATCTCTCAAGATATCTAAAGTTCAATTGAGGTAGTCGTTGATGCCAAAGTCCATAGTTGAAATCGGGGAACTATCACACACAAAATAGACGGGGCACAATCCCATGACAATTATCTTCCGTCCTCGTACCTTGTAGTTAAATTTTACTGAATTGATCATAAACATTGCATTTGGATCGGTCAACCTTTATCGCAAAGTTTGTGTTGTATATTTGTCTTATGCAAATCAAGTTTTCTCTCAACCCCTTTTACGTACAACACATCATCTAGCTTAGGAAATTCGATTATCTCAACACTGCCACGTAATGTTAGATCTACTCCCATCTCCAAAGGTGACTTTACCTTTCTTACGATCCTCAAGGTGGGTAAAAAATGAGACATCACCCGTCATGTGACTAGAACACCCATTATCAAAATACCATTGGTAATTGTTTTGAGACTTGATAGTAACATGAATAACAAGGTCTTTCTTGTCTCACTTAGGTACCCAAGTGGCGGTAATCTTTTGTTTTCCCTTGTCATTTTTTACTCTAGTCGGAATATTGGAATCGTTCTCAAACGTCAAAGACATCCGTTAAATTTTTTCCTTTAAACTATGGGAAGTTGCGAATAGAAATTCAACTTGTTCCCTAAGACTATCAAAGTCTCTAAAGTGGTGTACGAGAGTATGTGTACGACTGGTTCTACCTAATTTATAGCAAAACTCTCTAATGTGACATCTCTTTTTGGAATATGTGAAAACATAGACAAGTTTGGGTCTACCTCGCTTTGATTTTCTAGGTGGAACTATTTTAGGTGGATTAGGCCTCCTAGGTGGATTCAGTCAAGGGCCATAAGGGTCCATCATAAACTCAGGATCGACTTTGGTGAGATATGATAACTAGATGCACCATCGTAGCCTAATCCTTGCCTCTCTATGTTTCCTAAAGTGGGGTCGAGGAACATATCACCAACCTTCTTTAGTGTGTCCTCGATAGTTACCTTGACCTCCCGGACACATTTGAGATCTTTCTTGAGTTGTGATATAAGGGCTTTAAGTTTCTCACGAGTCTGTATGGATGCTTGGATATCTCTCATAAGACTAGTCACTTTGTTGGTCAAGTCCTCGTTCTCTCTCTCAACTATGCAAACTCTCTCTCCCAAAGCTTCTCTCACCGATAATTCATTCTCTTTTACCTCACAGAACTCTTTCTCTAGCGCTAAAACTCTCATCACTAAACCTATATTTTGTTTCTTTGTTTTAAAGGACTCGACATAAAGAGCGATGTAGGTGCGCTAAAATATCACTCTCTATCACTTAAAGAATTATCTCCCCCACTACCCTCGGAACGACTAGACTCACTGTCAAGGTGTTCATGTTTAGTAGCTTCCTCATCATCATGAGGTGCACTAGATGTATTTACATGACTAGCCATGAATACGGTGAAGTTACATCCATACGGTGATTATTCTCCGGAACTCACTGACTCGACCTCACTAACACTAAGCATGACTTTTAAGGATGCTTTACCTTTCCCTTGACGTTTCAACCTAGTTTCATAGTCATAACATTTGTGACCCTTTCCCTCACACTCATAACATCTCTCCTCACTTTTATTTTGGAAATCTTTATTTTCTTTTTCTAAGTTTTTCTTCCCCATTCTAAATTTTTTATCTTTCTCAAAACTCTTCTTATCTTTGGAAGGATTTTGCCTTTTAAGTTTGAGAAATTTCTAAAAATTTTTAGCAAAAAAGGGCTAAATCATTTTTGTCATAATCAAACTCCGAATAGGATGATGTTTCCTATCTCTTTTGAGACACTTACTCTCTCTTCCTCGATTGGGCTTTAAGTGTTACCTTCTTATCCTTAGGCTTAACTATTTTTGGAAACATATGTATCTCATACGTTTGAAGATCTCCTATGATTTCTTTTAACCTAAGAGTATCTAAGATCCCTAGAAAATTAAGAGCCGTAAACTAGGAATAAAGCGTGCGGGAACCGATCTCAAGATTTTCTTAACTACACGCGTCTCGATTATTCTCTCACCAAAATTGAAATTCGAGTTAACTATATCGGAAAGTCATGCATAAAACTCATCAAAAGAATCATATTCAAGCATTGTTATCGTTTCAAATTGTGTGGAAAGGTTTTGTATCTTAGAAGCTTTCACAACATTAGTACCCTCGTGAGTGAGCTGGAGGGTATCTCAAGATTCTTTAGACGTGGTACACATCATAATGCGACAAAACTCGTCAGGGGTAACGGCTCTCGATAAGACACTCAAACCGCGGGAATTAGAGTTGTCCCACTCAAAATCATCCCCTGTCCACTATGAGACAGGTTTAGGGCCGACGACATTATCGACTATGACAGTAGGAGGTGTCCACCCTATTTCACAGACTATCCAGACACGTTCATCTATGGCGTTGAAGGCAAAAGTCATCCTAGTCTTTCAGTATGCATAATTAGTACCATCAAAGATGGGCACTCGATTATACAAATTCTCCAATAAAATCAAAATTTTCAAAGATAAACAATTTTCAAAAAAATTGATATCAAGAGGAAAATATTTTTGTGGAAAATATCACACATTAAATTTATAAAATAGGCTCTGATACCAATTTGAGAGTGCGCTTACAATCTTAATGGATAATTTCTATAATTAAGTTTCTTGTATACACAAGTCAAAATTTTATTTAATTACCCTAAACAAGCATCTAGGTGATAAAGTAGATCAAAGTAAACATGCAAACATGACAAGGTAATATGAGGAAAAACGCCTTGTGGTTAAAACCTTTTATCAGCACAATAGAGTTTTACAAGACACAACTTACAAAACCTCTATAGAATTAGAATCAGACCAGAGTCATCCATAGGTGGGGGTCCACCCTCGGTATCCACCCATCAACCTTAGTCTTCCTTCTGCAGTGATCTCCTCGAGAACCATACTGGTCAGTAGTGAAGAGAATCTCTCCATAAGAAACTCAGATATAAAACTATCTAGGGCTTTAAACTGATTTATATATATAGTTGGGAGTGATGATGCTAAATCAAAAGAGGTTTTTAATCTAAAGAAAGTGTGAACTTTTGCATTAGGTTTTCAAAAATCAATTTTGCAAAAAGCCTTGTCAAAATACTGCACGAAACAGATATTTATAAGGTGACACAAAATTCGAGGCAACAACACTCGTAGGAATGAAAACTAAACCTTGTTGGAACGAGAAAAGACTCATGTTTGAACAACATAATGTCTTTTGAATGAAATCTTAATCTTGTTTGAGGCGAGCTTCGAACATGACAAAATAATACGGCATCGTTAAATGTTCGATTGAAGGAACATTCAAACGACCACATCGAACAAGATTGCACAGTCATTTGAACGAGATTCCCATCTCGTTCGAATGATATGCGCATATTTTGAAAATTTTTAAATCCAAAAAAATGTTTAGAAAAATACCTTGATTTTAAATAAAATACCTCCCAAATATAAACGCAAATAAATTCAAAATCCTAAATTATTGTATACCTTTGTATTGTGAATATCTTCTTGAATTTGGAGATAATAAAAATCGGTTCTTCATGATGGCTCGAATCAATAGGTAGCGGGATATGCCAAAAACTACATGTACCCTAAGCTATGAGAAAGTTATGCTCTTACAATCAGGTGAGCAAATTCGTTATTTTTTATCAATGTATAGATGAAACTTGTGTGTATAATAATAATGACAAATGGGTGGTGGTATTTTATAATAATTTACGTTGATGATATTATCCTTATCGGGAATAGTGTGGGTGTATTGTCTAGAAGAAGAGCGTGTTTGTCTGTTAATTCTATATGAAAGGCTTATGAGGAGCTATCCACATCCTAAGGATCAAGGTATTAAGTTATCGGAAGAATATAATGGTGGACTTATCACAAGGGTTAGCATGAAGGAATCCAAGAAATAGTTTCCACCTTTTAGGCATGGAGTTTCTTTATTTAAGTATCAATGTCCTAATACGTCTGATGAGATGGAGAGGATGAAGAATATACCATATGATTCAACGATGGGTAGACTCATGTATGCCATTGTTTGTACAAGATCAAAAATCGGTTATGCCATTAGCATGGTCATCATATTCCACTCTTGTCTAAGTGAGGATCACTGGATTGTAGTGAAGCACATTCTCAAGTACCTGAAGAGGACTAGAGATTATATGTTAATTTACTCAATAGATAGTCTAGTACTCGTTGGGTACACTGAATCTAATTTATAGTCGAATAGAGATTATAGGAAATCAACCTTAGGATATGTGTTTACCCTAGAAGGTGGAACCATGAGTTGGAGGAGTGGAAAGAAATCATGTATTGATGATTTGACTATGGATGTCGAGTATGTTCTCACTTAAGTGGCAGAAAAAGATGTTTTTTTATCTCCAGAACTTCCTACGTGATTTTTGTGTGGTTCACTGAGTACAATGGACTATTACACATTGTTGTGATAATAATGGTGCGGTTGTGAATTTGAAACAACCAAGTACTCATTAGAGGGCGAAGCACATTGAGCACAAGTATCACCTGATTCAGGACATCATGAAAATGGGTGACATCAAAGTGAATAAGATTTCAACTAAGGACAACCTGGCAGATCATTTTACAAAGAGCTTACCAACTATGACTTTTAACAGTCACGTAGAAGGAATGGGAGTCAAATGCATGACCACATGGATTTAAGATTTAGTGGGAGATTGGCGGGGTTTATCCATAAAACCATGTCTAAAATAATTCTTATTTATTTATAAAGGATTGTTTAATTCATTTTCAAATAATAATCAAGTTTCTGAGAATTATTTATATTTATTTAAATATATTGTTTCATGTTTAATGTTGGTCACTAGGGCTTAGTAGGAATTCGAGTGAGTTTGCTTTATGTTGATCACAAAGGAGATTGGAATTCCAGTTCTAACATTATTGAATACTTCACAACCTAGATAGGGATTTGACATCCTAGCACAATGCTTACGATGCAATGCTAGTATTTTATCACAAACTATGGGAACCTATATGATGGTTCGTGACCTTGTACCATAGTTTAATAAAGAATTTTGATTGATACATCCCATAAATGTACTAAAGAGGATCACCTATGAGATTTGGGTCAAAGGGATGTCTTGAATAGACTTTGGCAATCTCGTACCAATTGCAAAGGGTGCATAGATTTCTATGGTTGAAATTCAATCTTGGATTAAATCAAATAATCTCCGCATATTAAGTGATAATTATGTAAGTTGGTCTGAGATCTTAATTCAGAGGAATCCGCATCTTGGTACACCGTAGAATGAGATACTCCCTTGATAAACTTATAATATTTGTTTCCATTAGTAAACCTGATTAGTGGGGAGAAAGCTAATAGACCTAGGGTGTGTAGAGAAAAACACCACCAAATTTTATCTTCACAATTTTTAATTTACTTACACTAATTTAGAAAAACCACAAGTTTTGTATAAAGCAATTTATTGATTTAATTATTGACCTAAGCATGCATCTAGGTGAGTATAGTAAATAGTAAAATAATTAAATCACAACACAACAATGTATGAGGAAAACCCATAATGGGAATAATCTCGGATGACCCAGCCACAAAAGTCCAGTACGATATAAGAAGTTTACAAGAACAATTTAGACATACTCATTAACTCGACTCCTTCAAACTTTGATGCATTTCCTTGATCCTTAGAATCTTGTTTTCAGTCACTATTGGACGCCTTCTAACAACCACACAATTCAAGCGCTTGTCTCGTAACCGATCTAACTGCTGAACAACACCAAATGCGATGTCAAAATGATAGATGTATGTATGATTCTTGGACATCAAACATCGGTGTAAACAAGGGTTTTATTTTGGAAGATTTTTTTAAAACAAACACATAAACATGGAAAGCTTTTTAAACAAGTTTGGTAACTCAAAAATCTTGGAAAAGTCTCTCCAAAATCTGTTTCTTCGCACTCCTAGTTATAAGAGGTTTTCTAAAAATGAGATAAGCTTGAAAAATGAAGTTTATAATGGAAAACGTTCCAGCTCATTCGAACAAAATTGGATCTCATTCGGACGATGATACACATATCGTTCAAATAGCTTATAACTAGACTTCCAATAATATTCCATAGGATGTTATAAATGGACCGTTCGAAGTTCATTGGATCAATGTTCTAATGAGGTGCATAAACTCGTTCGGATGATAAACCTAAGGTCATTCTAACGGCATGCCGGATTTTAAAAAAAATATTTAAAAAAATTATAAATTCTTTTTATAAATGGACACCCAAAACCAATCCAAGGAACAAACATAAACATGTTTTCATACCTCATTGAGATCCCTTGGATGATGAAGATGAAACTCAGCTTGAAACATGATGTATACTCGATGTCTGTTTTACTTTGGCAGCTACAATATTCAATCGGATGTTACAGACTTGAAGGACAAACATTGTAAGTCCTAACCTATGATTCGAATAAGTTTTGTCCGAACACGACATTAAGCCAATACATATAAATTAACTAAATTTATAAATTTGTTCTTACAAGTGGATTATTTCTAATCCGACAGAGTAGAAAAATAAGTTAAGTCTCAGAATCAAGGAATTGATTAGATATTGGGTTAAGTTATTTTATGACAAATTAATTTGACCAAGAGGGTATCAAAATATTAACATGGGGAATCGTATTATGTACCATAATCATCTTTGAAAATAATACCTCGATATATCTGAGTGATTTCTGAGGCAATTAAATGTGAGTGCAGTCATAACTATTAGTGGAATTAATTATGATTAAATGAATAAATGAAATAAATTACGATAAATGTAATTTGGGAATTTTGAGTATTTATTTGGAGCTAATTTAATAATTTGTCTTAGGTCCATAGTGTAGTCCAAATACCCAAGTAGTCAAGCCCATACTCCCAATAAACCCAGTTTAGCCCAAGCCTACCATTTATAATTGTATATTTATATGTGTGGAAAGGGGTCCAAATCATTATTCACAGGCGTTAAGATTTGAGAGAGGTGAAAGAAAATACTATTTATAGTTTTAGTTCAGGGGGCTAGAGAGAGACGTCCATATCTCAAGTTTTAGAAAAGGTTTTGATCTTAAAAGGTGTCTTCCCACCTACCTGGCTTTGGGGAGGATCATACACCAGAAGATCATAGTATTTATAAGGTTTTGGAGATCCAAACAAGGTATCCCTACATCTACATCAAATATTATTCTCCCCATCAGATTGCAATCCGATCTGCAACTAAACCCTAGGTTATTTCTTCAAATCTAGTTGTTTATTTTTATTCTTTCATATGTTTGATTAATAAAAGATCCAAGGCTGAAATTTTATTCCACATATATCGATCCCCAATAGATCCATATGGTGTGACTTTGTGTCCTCCCTGTGATAAGAGTGTTTTCCTAAATTTATCCCACTCCTTTTATCTTGATTAGAGTCGTTCCCCTTTCCTCTTGTCTTCCCATTGTTGGACTTTTGAAAGTCTAAATTTTCCCAACAATGCATAAGTGCAACATTCTCTATCTGAGTATACATAGTGTATGTTGGGTTTCCCAATAATACTTGACTGGCCCTCAAAATTAGTTCCCTGATGAAATAACCCATATGTTTATCCTTAATACTCAACTCCACAGTTACGAACATAGAGAGATTTGTGAATTCCTACTCATACTCGGTCACCAAGCGTTTTCCTTGAACCAAAGACAATAATTCCATCTTCTTCATTAATCTAACTACTGGCCGACAATATTTTTCCTAAAAGCTCTTCCAGAACTCACCTATGTCCATATTGCTCCTCTCATCGATGGTGTTGGTAGATATCCACCTTTTTTACAACCCACCCACTAGCTTAAAGGTGTAAAGCATCTACCTCTGTACCTTTGTTCACCCTAACATCCTTAAGTGCCACTAAATGTCCTTCATCCACTGATGTGCCACCGAAATGTTTATAGTTCCCAAAAACTCTGGTGGGCCACGCTTAGTAAAAAGTCCACATGCCCTCTCTCAAATAGAAAATAATGGCTGAATTACACCAAAATAGGAAGATTGACATACTCAATTGGTCACGATTTAGAGCCGTGACCTAAAATTTAAACCCGTAACTAACCATGTGACCAAAACAAAGAGTGATACCAATAACTAATTGGTCACAGTTCTGGACCATGACAACAATGGTCACAGTTTTAGATCGTGGCTAATTTGTGACCCTTTAGGCGACGAATTTCTCACTAAATTTTTTGCCATAATGGTAAGGGTTTGGGACCGTGACACACTCGTGACCAATACCAGGGAATTATGGTCAAGGTTCTAAACTGTGATCACCAACCCTAGTTCAAAATGGTCACCTTTACTTGGTCATGGTCCACAACTGTGAACAATTTTTGATATTTTATTGGTCATAGTAGGGATCACGATTTAGATCCGTGGATAAGTTTCAGTGTTCCATTGGTCACATTATGGGTCACGATTTAGAACCGTGACCATTTTAAAGCTATAAATCAGAGAACTTTGGTCTCAAATTGGACCCCACTGATTTCGTTTCTCTCTATCTATCTAAACTCTCTCCACCGTGATCTCAACCTCTCTCCCTCTCTCTACCAGTCTCTCTCTCTCTCTCTCTCTCCCTCCCCCCCCTTACTGGGTACATCTCTCTCTGTACATATTTTAATGTTTGTGTGTGTGTGTTTCAATGCACGTGTGTGTGTTTGTGTTTTAATGTGTGTTTTAATGCATGTGTGTGTGTGTGTGTGTGTGTGTGTGTGTGTTCCAATGTATGTGTTTACACACACACACACACACACACACATATACACACACACATATACACACACACATAATGGCGAAATTGAAATGCACGAAATTGTTTGGAGTTCAAAATATTTTTAAAAATATTTCATCAAATATAATAAACTCAAATTGAGTCAAAAATTGAAATGCACAAAAAATAATTTTTAAAAAACCCTCAGGTTAGTTAAAAATATTATATATACATGATTAAACATCAAATTTTAAAATATATATATATATATATATATATATACGTGTGTGTGTGTGTGTTCGTGTGTGTGATTATTCTCGCACATTTTATATTGAAATATAATCCTATTTATTATTATAAATTGTATATGAAACCCTTGATGTAGAGTTGACTTATTAAGGTTTCAGACTTGTTCTCGAAGTTATGATAATTCGAATATATGTTGATTAATTGAGATATAATTAAAAGTTTATTTAAAATATGAGAAAGTTTATGTAGGTATGGTTATATCTATAACTCCATGGGTAATACCCTTGATACCAAATACTTGATTGATGATACTCTAAGTATGAAAATGTAAAATTGTTGCCATGAGAAAATTTTGCATTAGAATACCCCAAGATATTATATTCTTGGAATTATGTAGTTTTTAAATTATGTTATTGGAATTATTGTATTACGTTCTTGTTAAATTATGTTCTTGGAATTGAGAAATGAACTAATTATGTAAGGAACTTTATTCCTTAAGAGAATCAATCAAGTAGACGATTTATAAGTAGTAAAGGATAAACTTGTGTTGGATAGTTGGATTGATGGTTATTGTGGCTTGTGTGAATGATCACAGTTGGATAAGAATAATGGATACTTAAAACTTTCACTCTATTAATTCTTCATAATAAACATTTAACTAATTATTTGTCTTAACGACTACCTTAACGACCATGCACATAGATACACACGCACTCACAAATGCACAAATACACATACAAACAGACTCACATGCCCCCCCCCCCCCCATATATATATATATATATATATATTACATGTTTATAATTCAAGAAATACCCGTACGTGAGAAAATCTATATAAGGGAGATTTTAATGGCCATGTAAGAGAAGATCGTGTAGGATATGAGATAGTGCATGGAGGATATGGTTTTGGAGATATGAACGACGAGGGAGAGTCTATCTTAGATTTTGCGATGGCTTATGATTTTGTACTAGAAAATACATGTTTTAAAAAGAGGCTTGAACACTTAATAACTTATAAAAGTGGAACGCATAAGAGCCAAATAGATTTTTTCATTACTATAAAAGGAGACCGATTAACGTGTAAAGATTTTAAGGTTATCCTGGGAGAGAGCTTAACCTCACAACATAGGATAATGGTGTTGGATATAAATATTAAAAATCAATCACGAGTGAGAAAAGTGAAGATTAACCCACGAACTAGGTGGTGGAACTTAAAAGGAGAGAAATTAGAACTATTTAAAGATAAATTATTAAATTAAGCAACATGGAATACTGAAGAAGAGACTAACATAATGTGGAATAATATGGCCACATACATTAGGAGAATATCAAAAGAAATTCCTGGAGAATCAAAAGGCAAGGGGCCACAATCTAAAGAAACTTGGTGGTGGAATGAAGAAGTACAAAATATAGTAAAAATTACAAGAGAGTGCTTCAAAACATGGCAAACAAATAGAAATGAAGAAAAGTTTGAGAAATATAAATGGGCTAAAAAGGAAGTTAAGAAAGTGGTAAGAGATGCTAAGTTAAAAGCATATGTTGATCTTTATACAAAATTGGGTACGCAAGAAGGGGGAAAAAGTATTTACAAGCTTGCTAAACTTAGTGACAAGAAAACAAAAGATTTTAATAACATTAAGTGTACCAAATGTGATGATTCGAGAGTCCTAGTCAAAGATGATGAAATTATGAAGATGGAAAAAATACTTTGAGAAGTTATTAAATGGAGATAATGGGAGTAGATTAGATATAGAGGAACTTAGGGAGACTCGAGAAAATATATTTTTTCGCAAAATTGGGACAACAGAGGTAAGGATTGCTCTAAAAAAGATGAAAACGGGGAAGGCTTTAGGACCAGATGGTATCCCTATTAAGGTTTGGAAGTTATTAGGGGAGGATGGAGTATCATGGCTTACAAAATTATTTAATAGAATTTTAATGACTAATAGGATGCCAGATGAATGGAGAAAAAGTGTTTCAGTACCTATTTATAAAAATAAAGGGGACATACAAAGTTGTTCAAATTAT
Source organism: Sambucus nigra (assembly GCA_949130495.1). Taxonomy (NCBI): domain Eukaryota; kingdom Viridiplantae; phylum Streptophyta; class Magnoliopsida; order Dipsacales; family Adoxaceae; genus Sambucus; species Sambucus nigra. The sequence continues at coordinate 386,094,080 of OX422212.1, forward strand.
CGTGGTATTAAGTTAATTAATCATACAATGAAAGTTTAGGAGAGAGAGATTGAATATATATTGAGATTAAAGATAATAGTATATGAGAATAAATGTGGGTTTATGCATGGGAGGTCAACAATGGAAGAAATCTATTTATTGAGGAGATTAATTGAGAGGTATAGGGAGAAAAAGAAGGATCTTCATATGATTTTTATAGATTTGGAGAAGGCGTATAATAGGATACCCAGAGATATAATATGGTGGGTTCTATATAAAAGAGGAGTGACTCATGGATATATTGATGTGATCAAGGATATGTATGATGGTGCGATGACTACAGTAAGAACATCAGCCCAAAAAGTAGTGAATTTTCCATTACGGTAGGTCTACACCAAGGTTCAACATTAAGTCCTTATGTATTTGCTCTTATTATGGATGAGCTGATGGGAAAAATACAATATGAGGTGCCATGGTGTATGATATTTGCAGATGGTATTGTTTTAGTGGATAAGACTAAGACGAAGATTAATGCTAGGTTGGAATTGTGGAGAGAGACTTTAGAAACAAGAGGACTTAAAATAAGCAGAACTAAAACAGATTATGTGGAGTGCAATTTTAGTAGTAATAGGAGGAAAAATGGAGATGTGGTAAAATTGGATGGTCAATAGATACCTAGAAATGATCATTTTCGTTATTTAGGATCGATTATCCAAAAAAATGGAGATATTAGTGATGATGTTACTCATAGGATTAGAGGAGGTTGGGTTAAGTGGAGAAGGGTTATCAGTGTTTTGTGTGATAAGCGTATACCTTTGAACTTAAAAGGTACATTTTATAGGATGGCCATTAGACCCGCCATATTATATGGGACAGAGTGTTGGGCAACCAAGAAACAAAATGTGCAGAAAATGAGTGTGGCAGAGATGCGAATGCCAAGATGGATTTTTGATAAAACTCGAAAGGATAAAATTAAAAATGAACAAATTCACGAAACGGTAAAAGTAGCTCCTATAGAAGATAAATTGAGAGAAAATCGACTTAGATGGTTTTGCAGGTCAAGCGCAGACCAATGGATGATCCTGTAAGGAAGAGTGATTTAGTTAGTATTGATGGCATCATAATGGGTAGAGGCATGCCTAAATTGACTTGGTGGGATATTATAAAAAAGGACATGATGTTATGTTGTTTAACTGAATATATTGCACTGGACAGAATGGAGTGGAAGAATACGATTCATGTAGCCGACCCCAAATAATTAGGCAAAGGCTTTGTTGAGTTGACTTGAGTTGAGTTATGTTTATAATAGAGTCATTTGGTTAACTTGTTGTGGTTGTGTTCATCCATTACTTCAATGGTTGTTGTTTCGATGAACACAAATTGGTGGAAAGGCTTGTACAAATGGTGGATAGATAATAATTTTAAGTTTAATTAAAGTAAAATGAACATAAATTGAACTTGTTGTGTTTGATTGATAGGATGGAAAACCATAAGTTGTTTAGGATTAATTAGAGTCATTACCTCTATGACTCATATTCACATCCTCTATATATTTTCTCAGGAAAAATGAGTCACGGTAGTAATTACTTTCATCAGGATTATGAGAGAGTGAAATTTTAACTCACCAAAATATCTTTCATTAGTGCGCGCAATATAGAGGGAACTCCAATTTAATGTGAATAGGAAAATTGAACAATTTAATTACCTTACTAATCGTGGAGTTAATCTCTTGCAAGAGTACCTATTCAATTGTATTTTATTTTCCTTGCCAGAATGTTGGGATGAGTTAGTAGAGAATATATTTTTCCTGTATAATCCAGACAGGGAAGTGATGTTGGTAACACTTTCAGAAAAGGCTGAAAAAATATTCATCCATTGTGGATAAAACTCTGTAAAGAGAGAATTTACTAATATTGCAATGTCTAATAACATGTTTATATTTAAAATGAGCTTGTAAATAAGTTTATGAAGAAAGGATTACGAGTTCATGTCACGGACCTTTATACGTCAATCACATATAAGCTTTTTCCCAGTCGTTCGCGTGAAAAATTTCATCAGTTTTTAAAAAGTAATACTGATTGGATGGAAATCAAACACATCGCGCATGTTTTAAAAGGTGTTGAAAAGGTATATACATATATATAGTCATAAACTGTACTTTCTTACATATGCCACTATTTTTTTTAATTGTAAGAAATGTCGTACAAAATGGGAAGTAGTCAACCGAATAGAAAAACGTCATCACTTAGGCGCTCTCCTACACCCCAACCTTAATTCTTAACTCCTCTGAGTTATTGAAGCACCTTATACTCTTGACTTACTTGAGTCTACATTGTATAAGTGCTCATCTAGTTTAGAAATTGTGACAAAATTTATGTCCCTTCCCCTAGATACCAAAGAACCTCAGATTCTTCTCATGATACCTCAATTAATTCATTTAAAGGTAAATTATCAACCACAAACACACTAGGATTGCACACATATTATATCTTGCATCATTTGCTTGTGTGTAATTAATTCCCTTTTAAATAAATTTGTACTAATTTTGGGATTTTTTAAAATAATTTTTAAATGATTTTATACATAATAAAAGTTGGGTTTTAAAAACATTTGGGGTCATTTTATGATTACTGGTTTTATCTAATTTTGCCTGAATGTTTGGTTGGGTAGAATACGAAAGCGCTTGAGACTTAAGGGTGTGGTGATTTAAATTGATTTAAACTGTTTTAGTTTTGTTTTTCAAAACTAGTTACATAATCATGAACATATCTCGTACATATTTTTATTAAACACATCTTGTGGTTAATCTATTTCATTTAAAGAAAAGAGTTTCTCCAAAAAATAGTTCGGAGTTACTTAGACAGTTTAATCTTGAATTAAATGACTTAAGTAACAGCTTTTCAATTGGTATCAGAGCTTTAGAAATTTTCTTTAAAGATCTTGTGATTCTGAAATTGTTTTCTTAAAATCAAACAATGGATGAGAAATATGAAAGATTTGGTAACTTGTCCAGACCCCCTCTCTTTGATGGAAACAACTTTCCTTACTGAAAAGTAACGATGGTTGCTTTCATACAAGGAACCTTAGGAGATGATGTCTGGGACATTGTTGAAAATGGATATAATTATCCTACTAAACCAGCCACTGAAGGAAGAAATGAGAGGATTAAGGAAGTATTAAGTGAACTCACTCGAGAAGATAAGCAAGCCTCTCTAAACAATGAAAAAGGCAAGAATGCCATTTTTATGTCTATAAATGAACATGAGTTCAAAAAGATCTCATCTTGTACCACTTCTAAAGAAGCTTGGGATAAACTGGTTACTGCACATGAAGGTGACACTAGAGTTAAGGCTGCTAAAACTCATATGCTTATCCAGCAGTATAGCTCTTTAATCATGTCAGACTCTAAATCATTTGATGACTTTTACATGAATTTGACTGACATTGTGACCAAGTTACATTCTAATGGGATAACCTATGATAGAAATGAAATTGTCTAAAAAATTCTAAGGTCATTGCCACAGAAATTTGATAACAAAAGATATGCTATTGAGGAAATGAGTGTTCAAAATCTCACTCCTGAATTACTCAGTAGTAAACTGAGAACTGTGGAAATGAAACTAGAATTCAAGAAACAATTAACCCAGTCCCATAGGAAGCAGACTAGTTCCAATTTGAGTTTGTCCTCTAAACTGATAAAACCTGAGCTTAATATTCCCAATAATGATTCTTATTATGATGAGGAGTGTGATATAAATAGTTTGGATAATCATATTGCCTTGATGTCGAAGCTGTTTAAGAAGATTGTGAAATTTAGAACTAAAATAGAAACCAGACAAGGCAAGTCAAATCATCCAAAATCACAAACCTCATTAGAAAGTTCAAGACAAACATCACAAGGACATTCATACAAGACCTAACAAAGACTTTAAGAATATTGAATGTTTTAGATGTGGAAAATTGAGTCATTTAGCACAAGATTGTAGAGTTAACTTGAACATGACCAACAAACATACTAGGGCCAACATTTGCAAGACATGGAATGATTCAAGTGATTCTGATAATGAGGAACCTAAGTCATCTGATGTTTTTTATCCTTGCATGTCTTTCTTTGCTAAGATAATCTATCATAATGATGTGCCTAAGTATGAGGATGATGATAATAGCTCTACTTCTGTTGTTATGAATCATGCTGCTACTGGTTTAGATGATTTAATTTTTGAGAACATTGGTAGCTCTATAGTGGGGTGTGTGAGTCAAAGGGAAAGAGATAATGACGATGTCAATGTGTGTGTGAGTTCAAGAATTGAATCCTTAGGGGTCACTTCACACACTACACTTAGTGATTCAGACACTGAAGACCTTCTTGATGTTCACACACTTTATGTCAAAACTCTCAAGAAAAGCTCTAGACTAGAGAAGATAGTGAAAAACCTCACTAAGAAACTAGAAGACCTAAGTGTAATGGTTAAACTTAACGCTGAAGGGTATACTACCCAATGTCTAACTCATGAAAATGAAGTCAAACTTTTTTTATCATAAATTGAAAATTTTAATTGAAACTAATGAAACTCTGGAGAAAAAATATAAAGGGACATTATTAGAATTAGAACAAGCTAAAGAAAAGATAACAACTGTTTTCAAAAAATTTGCTAAGTTTGAAAATAATTCTAATTATTTTGATGATTTTGTTACTGATTCAAAAACCAATTCTGATGATAGAATTGGAATAGGATTTTTCCCGAATTCAAAGACAAATTAAAAACTTTGAATCAATCAAGTTTGTGTCAGGTGGCAAAAGACGTATGGAAACCTGTCCATATTTTCAATCCCTAAATGATGAGTTTGATAAAAATAATAAAAGTTGGACATTGGGGAATCAAGTCACTCAAAGTGTGATAGTCTACCTAAGGCTAAATACGTCTGCCCTCCGATTAGGAAGAGTGATTCTACGTTTCATACTGTACTCCCTAGGAATAAGGTTTAAAGTCAAAATCCCATGAAACCTATGTTTACAGACTTTCCTAAGGAGATAGCCTCTTCAAGAAATTTGTATTTCTCCTGTTGTGAAATATACGGACATTCTTTCGAAGGTTGCTACTCTAGACGTTTAGTTGATCCTGTCTATAATACCCTTTTATACCAAAACTTTAACTACTCTTGGAGAAGCCGTAACAAATATGTTCTGCCTAGGTAACCAGACAAAAACTCTAACTATAGAAAGAGAAAGACCAGACCTAAAAAATCATTTACAAGAGGAATTCCTAGGCATTTTTCTAAACCAAAGGCTCATATCCTCAATAAAACTTAAATACATGCGCAAAATATTTTTCAACAAAAATCTAATGCTCACAAGTTTTATCAAATGAGAGCAAATATGTGCAAAACAAAAACAAGAGCTATTTGGGTTAGAAAATATGAGTTATTGCCCAAGATGAAGTGTAACATTGTGATTACTGCTTTAAAAGTTGAACACACTACTTCTGGTTGGTATTTAGACTCTCGGTGTTCAAAACATATGACTGGGGATGATACAAAACTTTTAAAAAAAACTAGCTTTACTGGAAGAAAGTTATTTTCGGTGATGGTCTACCATCTCAAATCATTGGTAAAGTAACACTCCAAGAAGAAGGATTGCCTCTGCTTGAAAATGTTCTTCTACTAAAAGGTCTCAAGGCTAATCTACTTAGTATCTCGTAATTTTGTGACTCAAATCATACTGTCACCTTTTCAAAGAATAATTGTAAGATTTCAAATGAAAAAGTTGAGTGCGTAATTACAGGACTTAGGACTCCCGATAATTTTTATACTGTCCTGAACAGTACTGAAGTCTATAACATTTCCAGAATGGATGACAATGAAATATGGCCTAATAGGATGGGTCACATAAATTACAATAGCCTTAGTAAATTGTCTTCACAATAAATAGTTAGAGGAATTCCACAGATCAAACCTATCTTTAACATTGTCTGTGGATCATATCAGGAAGGTAAAATTGTTACGGCACCTCATAAGAAAGTTAAAGATATCCTTACCTCTAAACCCTTGGAGCTCATCCATATGGACCTAATGGGTCCTTCTCGTACTGTTAGTCTATGTGGACACAGTTACATTCTAGTTATGGTAGATGACTTCACCAGGTTTACTTGGGTGGCCTTATTAAAACAAAAGTCAGACACTTTGAGAACCTTTTTGAAAATCTGACTTCATATTGAAAATGAGAAGGAAACTCAAGTAAATAGAATTCGTTGTGATAGAGGAGGAGAATTCATAGATACAGGTGTTATAGAGTATTGTGACTATAATGGTGACAAATATGAATTTAGTTCTCCTAAGACTCCTCAACAAAATGGAATTGCTGAGCAAAAGAATCGTACCCTTCAAGAGATGTAACGTGTTATGATTCATGCCAAGTGTTTACCTAAATATTTTTGGGTAGAATCAATTCGTACTACGTGTCGCATTATTAATAGGGTCTATCTTAGGGATAATTCTAAAAAAAGTACTTACGAACTATGGTATGGGAAGAAGCCCAATATTAAATACCTTAGAACTTTTTGTAGTATATGTTACGTCTGCAAAGACAGAGAACACTTATCCAAATTTGAGACTCGTGGAGATAAATCTATCTTCCTAGGATATTCTCCTGACATTAGCGCATACCATGTCTATAATCTTCGCACAAAGACTTTAATGTAATCCATAAATGTTATTGTAAGTGACACTACTGTTAAGAGTAAGACTAGAGAACCAACTATTGTAGAAGAGTCTGAAATTGTTTTAGAAAATGACTCTCCAGAAATAGATGATTCTTTACCTATTGAGAAACCTGATGTGCCTAACTGGGTTTCTAAAGATCATCCGGTAGATAACGTTGTTGGTAACCCTTGTGAGCCTATACGTATAATATCCCAATTAAGAAACTATGCTCATTATGCATGTTTTGTTTCACTTGTGGAACTAAAGAATGTAAATGAGGCATTGAATGACCCTCAATGGATTTCTTCCATGCAGGAAGAACTTTTTCAATTTGTCATTCATGATGTTTGATATCTTGTACCTAGGCCTGATCATAAAAAGGTTATTGGTACACGTTGGCTATTTAAAAATAAAAATAATGGAAGTGGTATAATCATTAGAAACAAAGCCAGATTAGTGGCTCAAGGATATTCTCAAATTGAAGTAATATATTTTAACGAGACGTTTGCTCCTGTTACTCGCTTAGAATCTGTTCGTCTTCTCCTTGCTATAGCCTGTTACTTACATTTTATGCTTTACCAAATGGATGTAAAATTAGCCTTTCTTAATGGAAACTTGACTGAAGAGACCTATGTTGAACAACCCAAAGGGTTTATTGACCCTCAATATTCAAATCATGTTTATCGTGTTAAAAAAGGCATTGTATGGTCTGAAACAAGCGCCAAGAGCTTGGTATGAGCGTCTTTCCAACTTTCTCTTAGATAAAGGTTTTAAGAGAGGCGAAAATGATCAAACTCTATTTGTCAAACATTTTGACAAAGATATTATCATAGCACAAGTATATGTCGACGATATCATTTTTGGATCAACTTCCCCTTCATAAGTTAAATCATTTTCTAAAATTATGCATAAAGAATTTTAAATGTCACTTATGGGGGAGTTGCAATTTTTTTAGGTCTTCAAGTTAAACAAAATTCGAAAGGTTTATTTGTTTTGCATCGAAATATGCTTTAGAGATTGTTAAAAAATTCGTTCTTGAAAGTGCCAAAGAAGCTAAAACTCCCATGAGTACTACGGTCAAGTTATCTAAAGATGAGAGTGGAAAATCAATTGATCCTACTCTATATCGTAGTATGATAGGAAGCTTACTATACCTTAATCCCTCGCATCCTGATATTATGTATGCAGTTTGCGTGTGTGCCCATTATCAAAATAATCCTACAGAGAGCCACTTAGTATGTGTAAAAAGAATCATTAAATACATGAAAGGAAATTTAAATTTTGGTCTCTGTTACACCAATGATACTCCTAGTACTATAATAGGATACACTGATGCCGATTGGGCAGGGTGTGCTGATGATAATAAGAGCACATCAGGGGCATGTTACTATATTGGTAATAATTTGGTAGGATGGAGTAGTAAGAAACAAAACTGCATTTCTTTAACTACAGTTGAATCTGAATACATTGTTGCTGGTAACTGTTGTGCCCAATTACTTTGGCTTAAGAAAATTCTAAATGATTATGTCATTCAAGATGACCAACTGCATATCTATTATGATAATCAAAGCGCGAATTAGTTGAAACTAAGGAATTAGAAATTAATTATCTTCCTACTGATTTGCAGCTCGCAGATATGTTTACAAAACCTTTAGATTACAATAGATTTCATTCTTTGCGAAAATCGATAGGAATGGTTTGTGCTGAACAAACTCATGTGACTTAAGTAATTTTTTTCCCTTTGTCCATTTGAGACAAAATGGCGGAGAAATTTGGGTCTTATGAGTTCATTTTTTCTTGTACATATCTCTAAAAAGCTTAATCTCAGTCTTATTTGCAGGAATTTGTACCGTTGTCTACAACAGATGTTATTAGGGTATTGGTTTGTAATTAGTTAAGTTATGTAATTTTCTTTTTCTAGGATATGGGTAGATACAATTTTTTTTATAGGAATAGGATTTTGTTTTTTTTGTATCCCTACAAGTCCTAGTTGACTCAAAGGAGATTTTGTCTCATATTTCCAAAGGGGGAGATTGAATCACCTTATACTCTTGACTTACTTGAGTCTACATTGTAGAAGTGCTCATCTAGTTTGGAAATTATGAAAAAATTTGTGTCCCATCCCCTAGATACCAAAGAACCTCAGATTCTTCTCATCATGCCTCAATTGATTCATTTAAAGGTAAATTATCAACCACACACACACTAGTATTGCATACATATTATATCTTGCATCATTTGCTTGTGTACGAATTAATTCCCTTTTAAATAAGTTTTTACTAATTTTGGGATTTTTTAAATAATTTTTAAATGATTTTATACATAATAAAAGTTGGGTTTTATAAATATTTGGGGTCATTTTGTGATTATTGGTTTTATCTACTCTTGCCTGAATGTTTGGTTGGGTAGAATTCGAAAGCGCTTGAGACTTAAGGGTGTGCTGATTTAAATTGATTTAAATTGTTTTAGTTTTGTTTTTCAAAACTAGTTACATAATCTTGAACATATCTCGTGCATATTTTTATTAAACACATCTTGTGGTTAATCTGTTTGATTTAAAGAAAAGAGTTTCCTAAAAAACAGTTAGGAGTTACTTAGGCAGTCTAATCTTGAATTAAATGACTTAAGTAACATATTTTCAGTTATCAATGCTCTACTCCATCGGAGATTCAATCTACCACTCTATCTCTAAGTCAGCAAACTCAAGAACCCCTTATTAATCCAACACTGAATAATCCAAATCCAACCCTAGGAAGCCCATTGGGTTCTCCTTGGGCGAGAATCATACAATCTGTCATAAAGCCAACCTTTATCTTTTTAAAAATCGTTGTTTGTCTCTCAAAAAATTGACTATGGGTGTTAGGGGCTCATGCAACAAGAATAAGGTTTCTATTGCCATAAAGGATGATATGTGGCAGTAGCTTGATAAGACTTTTTCATTCCTAATCAGTTTAAAGTAAAATCATCTTTCATGAGCATGTAATCAGTTGAAAATATAATTGAAGAACCTACAGAAGAATTTTGTATCGAAGGGGGCAACGAGTTATGATATTTTATGGTTGAAAGACAGAGTTACCAAAAATGTTGAAATGCCCACTGACCAATGGAAAGACTTCTTGGAGAATGAGTCCAGGGAGTGAAAATTGACTTAGAAGGAGAGAAATAAGCTTAACAGATGAAAGAAAGTTGATGTACGTAAACTGAGGGAAAAATATTATGATGATATGAAGATGAATGGGTAAAATGGACCAAGAGGACTCTGAAAGATGGTAAAAAATTAATCGGGTTAACTTGTACTTGCATGCTGGACGAGAGAAAATGACTAATAAATTCCCAAACAAATTGGCTACGAATCTAGTGAGTTTGAATTTAGTTATCATATATATACACGTTATAATAAAATATTATTTAAATTATAGTCCTAAATGTAGTATTATGTTTACCGGAAATAATAGAAGTCATGTTGCGCAGTTAGTCCAAGTGTAACCCCTATGACATTGAAGAAGATGACATTACCAAGTTACTTAGGAGGGACAATAAAAGGAGGATAAGATGTGTGGTCTCATGCGCCAAGTAAAAAATTAGAGCACAATGTACCTCTATTGGATGATATCTCTACGGTGAGGAGTCACGCGTTAATAGAGGCAAAAGACCATGCTTGGATTAAAGGAGAGGTGTTGGAGCTTTAGAAGGAGGTGGGAAGTTTTAGCAATAACATGATAATCCTAACGAATGAAATCCATGGGTCAGTCCAATTATTTACTCAATAATAGGGTTACCCCCTCAGATTGTCTTCAAACATTCTCCTATCCTACGCCTCAAAGTTTACCCTCCCAAATTCCTCCTCTTAGAACATTCCCCTCCTAAATGCTTCCTATAACATTACTTGGATCATCAAACATTCTTGGGACCATCTCCATCCAGGAAAGGTGACTTTGGTGAGTCGTATTATACAAGGGACTTGTCCAATAACATGGTTATGGGCATGTACACTCTCAATTTCATGATTGTCAAAAAAAATGTTGACAATCTCCCTTTAGCTATGGGTGAGGCTCATATATTAGTTGATATAATATATGATGGTTATGGAAATGAGTTTGTTTACTTTGATCACGGGGAAAGGCCTCTGTTAAGAAAGTATCAATATTATTTTATTACCTGGAGAGTTTATTTGTTGGATAAGTCGAGGCATTGAAAAATGCTTTCTTTTTGAACAAATTTGTAATATTTTAATTATCTAGGACGTCTGTTTGGTTTTATTCCATATTTACTGATAATGAAGTCAAATGAATTTGTTTCAAATTTATTTGGGTTGAATGAATTTGATTAAATTGTAAAATGAGAGTTCTTGTATCTAACATGACCTTCGTTTCAACCTATTTATTTAGGTGATTTGAAATTTGAAGAGTACTTAATGGGTTTCCCATAATACAAAGAGTGTATGGAAGAGATTCATAGAGTATCTGATAATCATTTAGAGGGCATTCAGGAATTTATTATATATGTAGATAGAAATCTTAATAGTGATAAGATTTCGTGTCCATGAAACTGTTATATAAACAAAAAATTTAAGTCTTTGGAAGATGTTTAATTGCATTTACAAATGTGGGGCATGATGCAAGAATATAAGATATGGACATTACATGGGGGAATGAATGTACCATATGTTCGAATAGAGTTACCGGTATATGATCATGTGACAGAATACCCTTGGATGAAAGGGGTGAACGAGTCACCAACACATCGTCCTTTGATCAACCTAATTGGCGATGCTTATAGAGTCCACCACTACCAAAACTGCCAGCCTATGGATACGGATAATATGCATTATGACCAAGTCAATTAATAAGTTGATGCTGAATTACTCAAAGATTGGGAATACATACGGTTAAAAGCCGATGCGACTAGACCTTTGTATAGAAATTGCGAAGAAGATCACTCAGTATTGTACGCATTGATCGGTTTGCATAATTTGAAGAGTCAATTTAGGTTGTCGGGCAATAGCGTAACTGTAATTCTTAAGTTGTCTAAAGACATTATCTTAAAAAAGAACACGTTACCAGATAGTTATCCGAGCATGAAAAATATCTTGAAGGGTTTGGGTTTAAAGTACAAATCTATTCATGCATGCAAGTACGATTTCATATTGTACGTTAATGAACACAAACAAAAAATGAACGTTATGTATGCAAGGAGCCAAGCTATATAGTTTGTGAGAGTAAAAAAGATGGTACAACAAAATTTTACAAGTTCTCATAATTTCCACAAATTTTATTAAAGTATTTTCCCCTCGATTCACGATTAAAAAGATTTTTCACTGTACTGTGGATAACAGAGGCCATAACATGGAATGCTCGAGCCGACGTGGGTGGGAATCTCATGCATCACCCTGTTGAATCATTGATCTGGAAGCTTTCAAATACATGGCGCACTGAATTTATAAAAGAATTAAGGAATTACCATCTTGCATTATCAACTTACGGGTTTAAACCTTTTGGTAATTTAAGAACTAATCAAAGTTATTGCCTAGTTCTCATGGTTCCTTCAATTCTCCCTCCTACATTATACATGAGAGACTAGTTCACATTATTGTCGTTGTCTATACCCGGGTGAAAGGCTCTCGACGATGATATTGATATTTTCTTTGTCCCTTATATCGAAGAACTTAAAGAGTTGTGGGATGAAGGCATGAGAGTGTTTGGCGCTCAAAATGGTAAAGAGTTCACACTGAAATCAATGGTTTTTTGGGCAATCCATGACTTTTTTTTCCTATGGGACCATATCCGGTTGCAATGTTCATGGTTATTATGGATCTCCCATCTGTGGGGAGGAGACTGCATCCACTTGGCTACATAATAGTGGGAAGATGAATTATGTCGATCATCGTGGATCTCTGCCGAGTATGACCCTTTTAGCAATGACAAGTCTAACTTTTACCCATCGGTTAAGAGCATAGGGTGGAACATAATCGGCGTAGGTTATCAAATCGCAGATAAGGCAAAGACTGCGGATTCGAGAAATAAGTTTGTAGGCAAACACCCTGAGTTTGTAGGCCTGATGCATAATTATAGGATGGATTTGTAAGATCCTAATAAAATGAAGTCATGGTATAGATGGTCAATCACTACACCAAAAATAGGAATCTGGCTCGGTTTAAAACTGTGCCAGATCAAATCTGGCACGGTTTTGAACTGTGCCAGAATCAGGTGTTCCAAAATTGCAATTTTTTCTGGCACGGCTCAAAAGTGTGCCAGATTCAGCCAAACAGAAACACTTCTGGCACACTTTTAAACCGTTCCAGAATTTGATATTTCTGGCACACTTTTGGCACAGTTTTTAACTGTGCCAGATTCAGAACAGTTTAAAAAAATTGGCACAATTCAAAACCATGTCAAAGTATGATACACTTCTGCCACGGTTTTGAACTGTGCTAAATTTTTTATAAAAAAAATTAATTATTTGAAAGAACAAAATTCACAAATTAATAATATTGTGGGTTGTTAATAAACTAATGTACATACAAACTTCAAAATATTACAAGTCTTTAACACTTCACAGGCCCAAAAAAATTGGGCAGAGTTTCCTCTATTTTCTGTACATTCCAAAACCTTTTAATAATAAACCTGCCTAACATAAAGCCCGAACGGCCACAAAATATAATAATTAACTTACAAAAGCCCGCACGGTCATAAAAGACAACAATAAAACAACAAAAGGTCACCTGGCCATGACAAAAAAAATGGAATCATGAATAAACCCTTTGTTGTAAACCATTGAGTTCTCTGTGTGTTCCACGTGAATAAATGCCAACGATAAACTGTTATCCTGCAAAAAACAATAGGATACAAAAAAGATACGATATTAGTAACCCAATAATTTATAAAAAAAAATTACTCAAACTAAAAAATTACATATATGAGTGCAAATTATCATCATACTCTCAAACCGGGAGACCCGGGACTACGCGGTCAGTTCCTACAAGTTACATTGGTCTCGTGCGAGGTGTTCGTGCCTCCTACGGGGTCGTTTGGGGGCTAGTTCGGGTTTTCACCCTTTAATGGCTTGTTTTTAAGTCTAAGTATGGTTTTTGCAAATTATCGTCATACTCTCAAACCAGGAGACCCGAGACTACGCGGTCAGTTTCTACAAGTTACATTGGTCCCGTGCGAGGTGTTCGTGCCTCGTACGGGGCCGTTTGGAGGATGGTTTTGGATTTTCACCCTTTAACGGCATATTTTTAAGTCTAAGTGTTATTTTTGCAAATTATCATCATATTCTCAAACCGTGAGACCCGGGACTACGAGGCCAGATCCTACAAGTTACATTGGTCCCGTGCGAGGTGTTCGTGCCTCTTACGGGTCCGTTTATGGACTAGTTGGGGTTTTCACCCTTAAACGACATGTTTTTAAGTCTAAGTGTTATTTTTGCAAATTATCATCATACTCTCAAATCGGGAGACCCGGGACAACGCGGTCAGTTCCTACAAGTTACATTGGTCTCGTTCGAGGTGTTCGTGCCTCCTACGGGGTCGTTTGGGGGTTGATTTCGGTTTTCACCTTTAACGGCTTGTTTTTAAGTTTAAGTGTGATTTTTTTAAATTATCATCATACTCTCAAACTGGGAGACCCAGGACTACGAGGTCAGTTCCTATAAAGTACATTGGTCCCGTGCGAGGTGTTCGTGCCACCTACGGGGTCGTATGGAGGTTGGTTTGGGTTTTCACCCTTTAACGACTTATTTTAAAGTCTATGTGTGATTTTTACAAATTATCATCATACTCTCAAATCGAGAGACCCGGGACTACGCGGTCAGTTCCTACAAGTTACATTGGTCCCGTGCGAGGTGTTCGTGCCTCCTACGGGGTCATTTGGGGGCTGGTTTGGGTTTTCACCCTTTAACGGCTTGTTTGTAAGTCTAAGTGTGATTTTTGTAAATTATCGCCATACTCTCAAATCGGGAGACCTGGGACTATGCGGTCAGTTCCTACAAGTTACATTGGTCCCGTGCCAGGTGTTCGTGCCTCCTAGGGGGTCGTTTGGGGTTAGTTTGGGTTTACACCCTTTAACGACTTGTTTTTAAGTTTAAGTGTGATTTTTGCAAATTATCGTCATACTCTCAAATCGGGAGACCCAGGACTACGCGGTCAGTTCCTACAAGTTACATTGTCTCGTGCGAGGTGTTCGTGCCTCCTACGGGATCGTATGGGGGTTGGTTTGGATTTTCACCCTTTAACGGATTGTTTTTAAGTCTAAGTGTGATTTTTGCAAATTATCGTCATACTCTCACACCGGGAGACCCGGTACTATGCGGTCAGTTCCTAAAAGTTACATTGGTCCCGTGCGAGGCGTTCGTGCCTCCTATAGGGTCGTATAGGGGCTGGTTTTGGTTTTCACACTTTAATGGCATGTTTTCAACTCTAAGTGTGATTTTTGAAAACTATCGTCATACTCTCAAACTGGCAAACTCGAGACTACGCGGTCAGTTCCTACAAGTTACATTGGTCCCGTGCGAGGTGTTCGTGCCTCCTACGGGTCCGTTTAGGGACTGGTTGGGGTTTTCACCATTTAACTACCTATTTTTAAGTCAAAGTGTTATTTTTCCAAATTATCTTCATACTCTCAAACCGGGAGACCCGGGACTACGCGGTCAGTTCCTACAAGTTACATTGGTCCCGTGCGAGGTGTTCATGCCTCTTACGGGTCCGTTTGGGGACTGGTTGGGGTTTTCACCCTTTAACGACCTATTTTTAAGTCTAAGTGTTATTTTTGCAAACTATCGACATACCCTCAAACCAGGAGACCCGAGACTACGCGGTCAGTTCCTACAAGTTACATTGGTCCCGTACGAGGTGTTCGTGCCTCCTACAGGATCGTTTGAGGGCTGATTTGGGTTTTCACCCTTTAACGGCTTGATTTTAAGTCTAAGTGTGATTTTTGCAAATTATCATCATACGCTCAAACCGGGAGGCCCGGGACTACGCGATCATTTCCTACAAGTTACATTGGTCACGTGCGAGGTGTTCGTACCTCCTACGGGGTCGTATGGGGGATGGTTTGGGTTGTCACCCTTTAACGGTTTGTTTTCAAGTTTAAGTGTGATTTTTGCAAATTATCGTCATACTCTCAAACCGGGAGACCCGGGACTACGCGGTCAGTTCCTAAAAGTTATATTGCTCACGTGTGAGGTGTTCATGCCTCCTACGGGGTCATTTGGGGGCTGGTTTGGGTTTTCACCCTTTAACGGCTTATTTTTTTATATAGGTGTAATTTTTGCAAATTATCATCATACTCTCAAATTGGGAGACCCGGGACTACGCGATTAGTTCCTACAAGTTACATTAGTCCCGTGCGAGGTGTTCGTTTCTCCTACGGTGTCGTATGGGGGCTGGTTTGGGTTTTCACCTTTTAATGACTTGTTTTCAAGTCGAATTGTGGTTTTTGCAAATTAGCGTCATACTCTCAAACTGAGAGACCCGGGACTACACGGTTAGTTCGTACAAGTAACATTGGTCCCATGCGAGGTTTTCGTGCCTCCCACGGGGTCGTAAGGGGGTTGGTTTTGGATTTTCACCCTCTAACGTCATATTTTTAAGTCTAAGTGTGGTTTTTGCAAATTAGCGTCATACTTTCAAACCGGGAGAGTCAGCACTATGCAGTTAGTTCTTACAAGTTACATTGGTCCCGTGTGAGGTGTTCGTGCCTCCCACGGGGTCGTATGGGGGCTGGTTTGGATTTTCAAACTTTAACGGCTTATTTTTAAGTCTAAGTGTGATTTTTACAAATTATCATCATACTCTCAAACCGAGAGACCCGGGACTGCGCGGTCAGTTCCTACAAGTTACATTGGTCACGTGCGAGGTGTTCGTGCGTCCTTCGGGGTCGTTTGGGGGCTCATTATTTTTTTCACCATTTAATGGCTTATTTTTAAGTCTAATTGTGATTTTTTCAAATTATCATCTTTCTCTCAAATCGGGAGATCTGGGACTACGCGGTCAGTTCCTACAAGTTACATTGGTCCCGTGCGAGGTGTTTGTGCCTCCTACGGGATCGTATGGGGGCTGGTTTGGGTTTTCACCCTTTAACGGACTCTTTTTATGTCTAAGTGTTATTTTTGCAAATTATCGTCATATTCTCAAACCGTGAGACTGGGACTACGAGGCCAGTTCCTACAAGTTACATTGGTTCCGTGCGAGGTGTTCGTTCCTCATACGGGTCCGTTTAGGGACTGGTTGGGGTTTTCACCCTATAACTACCTGTTTTTAAGTCTAAGTGTTATTTTTGCAAATTATCTTCATAATCTCAAACTGGAACACCAGGAACTACGCCTCCAGTTCCAACAAGTTACATTGGTCCCGTGCGAGGTGTCCATGCCTCCAACGGGTTCGTTTGGGGGCAGATTTGGGTTTTCACTCTTTAACGACTTATTTTTTAAGTCTAAGTGTGAATTTTGCAAATTATCGTTATACTCTCAAATTGGGAGACTCGGGACTACGCGGTCAGTTCCTACAAGTTACATTGGTCACGTACGAGGTGTCCGTTCCTCTTTCGGGGTCGTATGGGGGTTGGTTTGGGTTTTCACCCATTAACCGCTTGTTTTTAAGTCTAAGTGTGGTTTTTGCAAATTATCATCATACTCTCAAACCAGGAGACCCTGGACTACACGGATAGTTCCTACAAGTTACATTGGTCCTGTACGAGGTGTTTGTGCCTCCCTCGGGGTCGTATGGGGGCTGGTTTGGGTTTTCACCCTTTAACGGCTTGTTTTTAAGTTTAACTGTGATTTTTGCAAATTATCGCCATACTCTCAAAATGAGAGACCCGAGACTACGCGTTCAGTTCCTACAAGTTACATTGGTCATGTGCGAGGTGTTTGTGCCTCCTACAGGGTCGTTTGGGGGCTGGTTTGGGTTTTCAAACTTTAACGGCTTATTTTTAAGTCTAAGTGTGATTTTTACAAATTATCATCATACTCTCAAACCGAGAGACCCGGGACTGCGCGGTCAGTTCCTACAAGTTACATTGGTCACGTGCGAGGTGTTCGTGCGTCCTTCGGGGTCGTTTGGGGGCTCATTATTTTTTTCACCATTTAATGGCTTATTTTTAAGTCTAATTGTGATTTTTTCAAATTATCATCTTTCTCTCAAATCGGGAGATCCGGGACTACGCGGTCAGTTCCTACAAGTTACATTGGTCCCGTGCGAGGTGTTTGTGCCTCCTACGGGATCGTATGGGGGCTGGTTTGGGTTTTCACCCTTTAACGGACTCTTTTTATGTCTAAGTGTTATTTTTGCAAATTATCGTCATATTCTCAAACCGTGAGACTGGGACTACGAGGCCAGTTCCTACAAGTTACATTGGTTCCGTGCGAGGTGTTCGTTCCTCATACGGGTCCGTTTAGGGACTGGTTGGGGTTTTCACCCTATAACTACCTGTTTTTAAGTCTAAGTGTTATTTTTGCAAATTATCTTCATAATCTCAAACTGGAACACCAGGAACTACGCCTCCAGTTCCAACAAGTTACATTGGTCCCGTGCGAGGTGTCCATGCCTCCAACGGGTTCGTTTGGGGGCAGATTTGGGTTTTCACTCTTTAACGACTTATTTTTTAAGTCTAAGTGTGAATTTTGCAAATTATCGTTATACTCTCAAATTGGGAGACTCGGGACTACGCGGTCAGTTCCTACAAGTTACATTGGTCACGTACGAGGTGTCCGTTCCTCTTTCGGGGTCGTATGGGGGTTGGTTTGGGTTTTCACCCATTAACCGCTTGTTTTTAAGTCTAAGTGTGGTTTTTGCAAATTATCATCATACTCTCAAACCAGGAGACCCTGGACTACACGGATAGTTCCTACAAGTTACATTGGTCCTGTACGAGGTGTTTGTGCCTCCCTCGGGGTCGTATGGGGGCTGGTTTGGGTTTTCACCCTTTAACGGCTTGTTTTTAAGTTTAACTGTGATTTTTGCAAATTATCGCCATACTCTCAAAATGAGAGACCCGAGACTACGCGTTCAGTTCCTACAAGTTACATTGGTCATGTGCGAGGTGTTTGTGCCTCCTACAGGGTCGTTTGGGGGCTGGTTTGGGTTTTCACCCTTTAACGGCTTGTTTTTAAGTCTAATTGTGATTTTTGAAAATTATCGTCATACTCTCAAACTGGGAGACCCGAGACTACGCGGTCAGTTCCTACAAGTTACATTGGTCCCGTGCTAGGTGTTCGTGCCTCCTACGAGGTCGTTTGGGGGATGGTTTGTATTTTCACTCTTTAACGACTTATTTTTAAGTTTAAGTGTGATTTTTGTAAATTATCGTCATACTCTCAAATCGAGAGACCCGGGACTACGCGGTCAGTTCCTACAAGTTACATTGGGCCCGTGTGAGGTGTTCGTGCCTTGTACGGTATCATATGGGCGCTGGTTTGGGTTTTCACCCTTTAACGAACTGTTTTAAAGTCTAAGTGTTATTTTTGCAAATTATCATCATATTCTCAAACCGTGAGACCCGGAACTATGAGGCCAGATCCTACAAGTTACATTGGTCCCGTGCGAGGTGTTCGTGCCTCCTACTGGTCCGTTTAGGGACTGGTTGGGGTTTTCACCCTTTAACTACCTATTTTTAAGTCAAAGTGTTATTTTTGCAAATTATCTTCATACTCTCAAATCGAGAGACCCGGGACTACGCGATCAGTTCCTACAAGTTACATTGGTCCCGTGCGAGGTGTTCACGCCTCCTATGGTGTCGTATGGGTTTTCACCATTTAACGGATTGTGTTTAAGTTTAAGTGTGATTTTTGCAAATTATCGTCATACTCTCAAACCGGGAGACTCGTGACTACGCGATCAGTTCCTACAAGTTACATTGGTCCCATGTGATGTGTTCGTGCCTCCTACGGGGTCGTTTGTGGCCTGATTTGGGTTTTCACCCTTTAACGGCTTGATTTTTAGTCTAAGTGTGATTTTTGCAAATTATCATCATACTCTCAAACCGGGAGACCCGGGACTAGGCGGTCAGTTCTTATAAGTTACATTGGTCCCGTGCGAGGTGTTCGTGCCTCCTACGGGGTCGTATGGAGGCTGGTTTTGGTTTTCACCCTTTAACGTCTTATTTTTAAGTCTAAGTGTGATTTTTACAAATTATCATCGTACTCTTGAACCGAGAGACCCGGGACGACGTGGTCAGTTCCTACAAGTTACATTGGTCCCGTGCTAGGTGTTCGTCCATCCTACGGGGTCGTACTAGGGCTCATTTGGGTTTTCACCCTTCAACGGATTGTTTTTAAGTCTAAGTGTGGTTTTTACAAATTATCACCATACTCTTAAATTGGGAGACTCGGGATTACGCGGTTAGTTCCTATAAGTTACATTGGTCCCGTGCGAGGTGTTCGTGCCTCCCACAGGGTCGTATGGGGGCTGGTTTGGGTTTTCACCCATTAACGGCTTGTTTTTAAGTCTAAGTGTGATTTTTGCAAATTATCGTCATACTCTCAAACCCAGAGACCCCAGACTACGCGGTTAGTTCCTACAAGTTACATTGGTCACGTGCGAGGTGTTCGTGCCTCCTACGGGGTCGTTTGAGGGCTAGTTTGGGTTTTCACCCTTTAACGACTTATTTTTTAGTCTAAGTGTGATTTTTGCAAATTATCGTCATACTCTCAAATCGGGAGACCCGGAACAACACTGTCAGTTCCTACAAGTTACATTGGTCCCGTGTGAGGTGTCCGTGTCTCCTACGGGATCGTATGGGGGCTAGTTTGAGTTTTCACCATTTCACGGCTTATTTTTATGTCTAAGTGTGATTTTTACAAATTATAGTCATACTCTCAAACCGAGAGACCCGGGACTACGCGATCAGTTCCTACAAGTTACATTGGTCACATGCGAGGTGTTCGTGCCTCCTACGGGGTTGTATGGAGACTTGTTTTTAAGTATAAGTGTGATTTTAGCAAATTATCATCATACTCTCAAATCGAGAGACCCGGGACTACGCGGTCAGTTCCTACAAGTTACATTGGTCACGTGTGAGGTGTTCGTCCCTCCTACGGGGTCGTATGGGGGTTGGTTTGGGTTTTCACCCTTTAACAACTTGTTTTTTAAGTCCAAGTGTGATTTTTGCAAATTATCATCATACTCTCAAACCGAGAGACCCTAGACTACGAGATCTGTTCCTATAAGTTACATTGGTCCCGTGTGAGGTGTTCGTGCCTCCTACGGGTCCGTTTACGGACTGGTTGGGGTTTTCACCCTTTAACTACCTGTTTTTAAGTCTAAGTGTTATTTTTGCAAATTATCTTCATACTCTCAAACTGGGAGACCTGGGACTACGCGGTCAATTCCTATAAGTTACATTCGTCCCGTGCGAGGTGTTCGTGCGTCCTTCGGGGTTGTTTGGGGGCTCATTATTTTTTTCACCCTTTAATGGCTTGTTTTTAAGTCTAAGTGTGATTTTTGCAAATTATCATCATACTCTCAAACCGCGAGACCCGGGACTACGCGGTCAGTTCCTACAAGTTACATTGGTCCCGTGCGAGGTGTCTGTGCCTCCTACGGGGACGTTTGGGGGATGGTTTGGGTTTTCACCCTTTAACGGCTTGTTTTTAAGTCTAAGTGTGATTTTTGTAAATTATCGTCATACTTTCAAACTGGGAGACCCGAGACTATGTGGTCAGTTCCTACAAGTTACATTGGTCCCGTGCGAGGTGTTCGTGCCTCCAACGGGGTCGTTTGGGGGCTGGTTTTGATTTTCACCCTTTAACGGCCTGTTTTTAAGTCTAAGTGTGATTTTTACAAATTATTGTCATACTCTCAAACCGGGATACCCGGGACTACGCTATCAGTTCCCACTAGTTACATTGGTCCCGTGCGAGGTGTTCGTGCCTCCTACGGGTTCGTTTGGGTGCTGGTTTGGTTTTTCACCCTTTAACGGCTTGTTTTTAAGTCTAAGTGTGATGTTTGTAAATTATCGTCATAGTCTCAAATCGGTAGACCCAGCACTACGCAGTCAGTTCCTACAAGCTACATTGGTCCCGTGCGAGGTGTCAGTGCCTCCTACAGGGTCTTATGGGGGCTTGTTTGGATTTTCACCCTTTAACGGCTTGTTTTTAAGTCTAAGTGTGATTTTTGCAAATTATCGTCAGACTCTCAAATCGGGAGACCCGGGTCTCCGCGGTCAGTTCCTACAAGTTATATTGGCCCTGTGCAAGGTGTTCGTGCCTCCTACGTGGTTGTTTGGGGGCTGGTTTGGGTTTTCACCCTCTAACGGCTTGTTTTTAAGGCTAAGTGTGATTTTCACAAATTATTGTCATACTCTCAAACCAGGAGACCTGGGACTACGCGGTCAGTTCTTACTAGTTACATTGGTCCCGTGCGAGGTGTTCGTGCTTCCTACTGGTTCGTTTGGGGGTTGGTTTGGGTTTTCACCCTTTAACGGCTTGTTTTTAAGTCTAAGTGTGATTTTTTCAAATTATCGTCATACTCTCAAATCGAGAGACCCGATGCTATGAAGTCAGTTCCTATAAGTTACATTCGTCCCGTGCGAGGTGTCCGTGCCTCCTACGGGATTGTATGGGGGCTGGTTTGAGTTTTCATCCTTTAACGGCTTGTTTTTAAGTCTATGTGTGATTTTTATAAATTATCATCATACTCTCAAATCGGGAGACCCGGGACTACGCAGCCAGTTCCTACAAGTTACATTGGTCCCGTGCGAGGTGTTCGTGCCTCCTATGGGTTCGTGTGGGCTCTGGTTTGGGTTTTCACCCTTTAACGGCTTGTTTTTAAGTCTAAGTGTGATTTTTGCAAATTATCGTCACTCTCAAACCGGGAGACCTGGTACTATGCGTTTAGTTCCTACAAGTTATATTGGTCCCGTGCGAGGTGTCCGTGCCTCCTACGGTGTCTTATGGGGGCTGGTTTGGGTTTTAACCGTTTAATGGCTTGTTTTTATGTCTAAGTGTGATTTTTGCAAATTATCATCATACTCTCAAACCGAGAAACTCGGGACAACGCGGTTAGTTCCTATAAGTTACATTGGTCCCGTGCGAGGTGCTCATGCCTCCCACGGGGTCGTATGGGGGCTGGTTTGGGTTTTCACCCTTTAATCGCTTATTTTTTAGTCTAAGTATGATTTTTGCAAATTATCGTCATACTCTCAAACCGGGAGACCCGGGACAATGCGGTTAGTTCCCATAAGTTACATTGGTCTTGTGCGAGGTGTTCGTGCCTCCCATGGGGTCGGATGGGGGTTGGTTTGGGTTTTCACCCTTTAACGGCTTGTTTTTAAGTCCATGTATGATTTTTGCAAATTATCATCATACTATCAAACCTAGAGACCCGGGACTACAAGGTCAGTTCCTACAAGTTACATTGGTCACGTGCGAGGAGTTCGTGCATCCTATAGGGTCGTTTGGGGGCAGGTTTGGGTTTTCACCCTTTAACCGCTTGTTTTTAAGTCTAAGTGTGATTTTTGCAAATTATCGTCACTCCCAAACCGGGAGACCCGGTACTACGCGGTCAATTCCAACAAGTTATATTGGTTCCGTGCGAGGTGTCCGTGCCTCCTACGGGGTCTTACGGGGGCTGGTTTGGGTTTTAACCCTTTAATGACTTGTTTTTAAGTCTAATTGTGATTTTTGCAAATTATCATCATACTCTCAAACCGGGAGACCAAAGACTACGCGGTAGTTCCTAAGAGTTACATTGGTCCCGTGCAAGGTGTTCGTGCCTCCTACGGTGTCGTTTAGTGGCTGGTTTGGGTTTTCACTCTTTAACGACTTATTTTTAAGTCTAAGTGTGATTTTTGCAAATTACAGTCATACTCTCAAATCTGGAGTCCCGAAACTACACGGTCAGTTCCTACAAGTTACATTGGTCCCGTGGGAGGTGTCCGTGCCTCCTACGGGATGGTATGGGGGTTGGTTTGGGTTTTTACCCTTTATCGGCTTGTTTTTAGGTCTAAGTGTGATTTTTACAAATTATCGTCATACTCTCAAACCGGGAGACCCGGGACTACGCGGTCAGTTCCTACAAGTTACATTGGTCACGTGCGAGGTGTTCGTGCCTCCTACAGGGTCGTATGGGGGTTGGTTTGGGTTTTCACCCTTTAACGGCTTATTTTTAAGTTTAAGTGTGATTTTTGCAAATTATCGTCATACTCTCAAACCGGGAGACCCGGGACTACGCGGTCAGTGACTACAAGTTACATTGGTCCCGTGCGAGGTGTTCGTGCCTCCTACGGTGTCGTATGGGGGCTCGTTTGGGTTATCACCCTTTAACAACTTATTTTTAAGTCTAAGTGTGATTTTTATAAATTATCGTCATACTCTCAAATCGGGAGACCCGGGACCACGCGATCAGTCCTACAAGTTGCATTGCACCTGTGCGAGGTGTTCGTGCCTCATACGGGGTCGTATGGGGGTTGTTTTGGGTTTTCACCCTTTAACGATTTATTTGTAAGTCTAAGTGTGATTTTTGCAAATTATCATCATACTCTCAAACCGGGAGACCTGGGACTACACGGTCAGTTTCTACAAGTTACATTGGTCCCGTGCGAGGTGTCCGTGCCTCCTACGGGGTCTTATGGCGGCTGGTTTGGGTTTTCACCCTTTAACGGCTTGATTTTAAGTCTAAGTGTTATTTTTGCAAATTATCGTCATACTCTCAAACCAGGAAACTCGGGACTACGCGGTCAGTTCCTACAAGTTACATTGGTACCGTGCGAGGTGTTCGTGACTTATACGGGGTCGTATGGGGCTATTTTTGGTTTTCACCCTTTAACGACTTGTTTTTAAGTCTAAGTGTGGTTTTTACAAATTATTGTCATACTCTCAAATCGGGAGACCCGAGACTACGCGGTCAGTTCCTACAAGTTACATTGGTCTCGTGCGAGGTGTTCGTGCCTCTTACGAGTCCGTTTGTAGAATGGTTGGTGTTTTCACTCTTTAACGACCTATTTTTAAGTCTAAGTGTTATTTTTGCAAATTACCGTCATACTCTCAAACCGGGAGACCCGAGACTACGCAGTCAGTTACTACAAGTTACATTGGTCCCGTACGTGGTGTTCGTGCCTCCGACGGAGTCGTTTGGGGGCTGATTTGGGTTTTCACCCTTTAACGGGTTATTTTTAAGTCTAAGTGTGATTTTTCAAATTATCATCATACTCTCAAATCGGGAGACCCGGGACTACGTGATCTATTCCTACAAGTTATATTAGTCCCGTGCGAGGTGTTCGTGCCTCCTATGGGGTAGTATGGAGGCTGGTTTGGGTTTTCACCCTTTAACGGCTTATTTTTAAGTCTAAGTGTGATTTTTACAAATTGTCATCGTACTCATAAAACGAGAGACCCGGGACTACGTGATCAGTTCCTACAAGTTACATTAGTCCCGTGCGAGGTGTTCGTCCCTCCTATGGGGTCGTTTGAGGGATGGTTTGGGTTTTCACCCTTTAACAGCTTGTTTTTTAGTCTAAGAGTGATTTTTGTAAATTATCATCATACTCTCAAACTGGTTGACCCAGGACTATGCGGTTAGTTCCTACAAGTTACATTGGTCCCGTGTGAGGTGTTCCTGCCTCCTATGGGGTCGTATGGGGGCCGGTTTGGGTTTTCACCCTTTAACGACTTCTTTTTAGTTCTAAGTGTCATTTTTGCAAATTATCGTCATACTCTCAAACCGGGATACTCGGGACTACGCGGTCAGTTCCTACAAGTTACAATGGTCACGTGCGAGGTGTTCGTGCCTCCTACGGGGTTGTTTGGGGGATGGTTTGGGTTTTCACTCTTTAACGAATTATTTTTAAGTCTAAGTGTTATTTTTGCAAATTATCGTCATATTCTCAAACCGTGAGACCCGAGACTACGAGGCCAGTTCCTATAAGTTACATTTGTCCCGTGCGAGGTGTTCGTGCCTCCTACGGGACCCTTTAGGGACTGGTTTGGGTTTTCACCCTTTAACTACCTGTTTTTTAAGTCTAAGTGTTATTTTTGCAAATTATCTTCATACTCTCAAATCGGGAGACCCGAGACTACGCGGTGAGTTCCTACAAGTTACATTGGTCACGTGTGAGGTGTTCGTGCCTCCTATAGGGTCGTTTGGGGGTTGGTTTGGGTTTTCACCCTTTAACAGCTTGTTTTTAAGTCTAATTGTGATTTTTGCAAATTAGCGACATATTCTCAAATCGGGAGACCCGAGACTACGCGGTCAGTTCCTACAAGTTACATTGGTCCCGTGCGAGGTGTTCGTGCCTCCTACGGGGTTGTTTAAGGGCTGGTTTGGGTTTTCACTCTTTGACGACTTGTTTTTAAGTCTAAGTGTGATTTTTGCAAATTATCATCATACTCTCAAATCAGGAGACCCGGAACTACATGGTCAGTTCCTACAAGTTACATTGGTCCCGTGCGAGGTGTCCGTGCCTCCTACCGGATTGTATGGCGGCTAGTTTGGGTTTTCACCCTTTAACAGCTTGTTTTTTAAGTCTAAGTGTGATTTCTATAAATTATCGTCATACACTCAAACTGGGAGACCCGGGACAACGTGGTCAGTTCCTACAAGTTACATTGGTCACGTGCGAGGTGTTCGTGCCTCCTACAGGGTCGTATGGGGACTGGTTTGGGTTTTCACCCTTTAACGGCTTGTTTTTAAGTTTAAGTGTGATTTTTGCAAATTATCGTCATACTCTCAAATCGGGAGACCCGGGCCTATGCGGTCAGTTCCTACAAGTTACATTGTTCCCTTGCGAGGTGTTCGTGCCTCCAACGGGGTCGTATGGGGGCTGGTTTGGATTATCACCCTTTAATAGCTTGTTTTTAAGTCTAAGTGTGATTTTTGGAAATTATCGTCAGACTCTCAAATTGGGAGACCCGGAACTACGCGGTCAGTCCTACAAGTTGCATTGGTCCCGTGCGAGGTGTCTGTGCCTCCTACGGGGTCGTATAGGGGCTGGTTTGGGTTTTCACCCTTTAACGACTTATTTTTAAGTCTAAGTGTGATTTTCGCAAATTATCATCAGACTCTCAAACCGGGAGACCAGGGACTACGCGGTCCGTTCCTACAAGTTACATTGGTCACGTGCGAGGTGTTCATGCCTCCTACGGGGTCGTATGGGGGCCGGTTTGGGTTTTCACCCTTTAACGACTTGTTTTTAAGTCTAAGTGCGATTTTTGAAATTATCATCATACTCTCAAACTGGGAGACCCGAGACTACGAGATCAGTTCCTACAAGTTACATTGGTTCCGTGCGAGGTGTTCGTGCCTCTTACGGGTCCGTTTGGGGGCTGGTTGGGGTTTTCACCCTTTAACAACCTGTTTTTAAGTCTAAGTGTTATTTTTGCAAATTATCATCATATTCTCAAATCGGGACACTCGGGACTACGCGGTCAGTTCCTACAGGTTACATTGGTCCCGCGCGAGAGTTCGTGCCTCTTACGAGGTCGTTTGGGGGCTGGTTTGGGTTTTTACCCTTTAACGGCCTATTTTTAAGTGTAAGTGTTGATTTTTGCAAATTATCGTCATATTCTTAAACCGGGAGACCCGTGACTACGCGGCCAGTTCCTACAAGTTACATTGGTCCCGTACGAGGTGTTCGTGCCTGTTACGGGTCCGTTTGGGGGTTGGTTTAGGTTTTCACCCTTTAACGACCTGTTTTTAAGTCTAAGTGTTATTTTTGGAAATTATCATCATATTCTCGAATCGGGAGACCCAGGACTACGCGGTCAGTTCATACAACTTACATTGGTCCAGTGTGAGGTCTTCGTGCCTCCTAAGGGATTGTTTGGAGGTTGTTTTGAATTTTCATCCTCTAACGGTCGGATTTTGATCAATTTAGAACGTTTATTGATTTTAAATTTTTTTGACATAGTTTCATTTGTTTATTCATGACATCCAACATGTTTTAACATTTAAAATAAACTCAACAGCAGGAGCAAATTCTAAAACCAAACCACCAGCAAATCCCTTCCCAATTTAACTAAATAAGCTCATAAAGTAAGCCATTTTACGTTTGGTTACTTGTTGCCGCTATTTCAGGCCATTTTTTTATTTAATGCTGCAACATTTAAAAAGAATTTGAGACTTTGAGACTAACCAGATTTCATTTGTATTTGTATAGGCACCCTATGAACTCTTCGTGCCATAACTTCTCGAAAGTATCCCATTTGGTCCAACAATGTCTGCAAATTCTGAAATCATCAACTAACTTCTTCGAATTCTCATCAAATGAATCAATCCTCTTGTTCTTTGCATAGTATTGGGTGGAGATATTGAACAATTTTTAGGGGCATCTCGAAGTACAAATCAATCGCTGACAAGGAAAATATAATAAAGATAAAGAGATACTCTTAACGAACTAATTACATAAATTTAAGCTAACTCGGAAAGACAAAACACAAGTGAAATAAACAAGTGAGTGACAGTTTGTATAAGAAAAATAACTAATAAGTTATCATAAAAGATATCTTCACCACCTAATATTCTCAACCTACATTAGCAAATTAACATAGTCCTTATTTTGAGTTAATCAACTACTATATAAAATATATATTCAGTAATCAAACCAAATAGTGCTTAAAGATTAAGCAATTGGGTACAAAGGTTATTAAGGCTTTAAAATCTAATAGCTCACTAATGGACAACAATAACCAAACAGTAAGAACATGTATAACCAATAGAGTAACTGAGTTCCTTAGTATGTTGTAGCTCAACTATCTCAAGCTGAGATTCCTTAATAATATTTTCCAGAGCACTAACCTGAATAAAGAAAATTGACACCTCAGCCAATAAGACATATGAATTCAAGACACAAGCCAAAAATTGTTTTTACCAAAGTACAAATTTCATCATCCTCATACTTAAGAGCTAGAATGTTTTCATCCCCAAGTTCACACGAACAAAGGTGTATTCTCAAAACACCCTCTGGATATAACCTATGCCAATGCCACGTTTATAACTATTCTTGGTGTACCAATGTGATGTGTACAAAATAAGAGGAAACGACGTAAGGGGTGCTAATAAAAACTAATTTGGTGCCTAAAATGTGCCAATAAAAAACCAAGTCTCGCTCTATTCCGCTTCTGATATGTACACACATGTTATGCCTATTAACATTTTCTCATAATAATGTACTCAACTCTCAACAAGTAGCTATCGAGTACAAAGATTGAAAATTTCCACAGCCCGGTTAAACTCAATTCAAATTTAAAACTTATCATGTGTTCCTAAAGATTAGGTATAGTTGTTATCTCCATTGTGTATATATGTATACCCATCTCGGCTGGAATCAATTTAGTATTATCAATACAAAAACAAGTCAGTTTCTTTAACAGCAAAACTATTATGGTATCAGAGGCATAAATTATTTTTTGGACCTGCTATCACTAATATTATGTTTCCTCTAAACCTGCTTGTACCAATGGCCTCCTCATCAAACAGAAATGGTGATAACTCCTGCTCATCTCCTACATTGAATTTAAGTCACGCACATCACTATATTTCTATCAAACTGACAAACAAAAATTAATTTTATTGGACAACTCAAATTGAGCCTTTCTCAGTGGCCAAAATCACCTACCTTTTATTGATTGTAGTCGATCCCCATCTGAAGCAGTAGCAGTAAAACTCTTTCTCAAAACATCAAAACATCACTGCATTTCCAAAACCATAGTCTCTACCACCGTTGGTGCTACCGGAACAACCACACGAACGTCGCCGCTCTTCTTCTCCTGGTCGTGGTCACAATCCCCTTAGTCGGATTAGGATTAGGATAAGGGGTTTGAGTGAGAGAGAGGGAAAGAGAGCGTGAGAGAGAGAGAGAGAGAGAGAGAGAGAGAGAGAGAGGGAGGAGATATTCCGAGAGGAGAGAGAGCGGGAGAACAAAAATGATTGAGGGGTTTAATTTTTTTTAGGATATTTATATTTTAGTGAAGTGTTATCAATTTTGGCACACTTTTAGACAGTGCCAAAATTTGGCATGGCTTAAAAGTGTGCCATATTATTATTAAACCGTGCCAAAATTTGGCACAGTTTTAAGCTGTGCCAGATTTTTAATATCAAAGTGTGCCAAATTGGTGTTTTTGGTGTAGTGAATCTTATTTTACTTTCCGTATTGGAAAGAGCATTGCGAAAGGCATGGAATTTATGTGATGCACAAGAAGAAGAATATTATCAAACATAAGGTAGGAACATGTCTGGATAGATCTCATTCGAAATATGGAGAGAGGGCGCATGGAGATCTAAAGGATATGGAAATAAAAAGTAATGTGATTAAAAATTAATACTACAACTGGAAGAAATTTAATTCCCATGGGTGCTTTCACTTTGACTAATAGTGAGAAAAAGTTCCTCCTAGACACGTTGTTCAATTTGAAGACTACGAATGATTATCCCGATAGTTTTCACAAGGTTGTAAGCTACAAATAAAATGACCTGAAATAGTTTAATTGTTATGACTGGTACATCATCATAAAATAAATCCCTCTCTTTATTTAACATTGATTTTATGAGCAAAAAGATCTTCGTAAGGAAACTACGTGGATTATTTTGTGCTTCAGCTTACTATGTGCAAAAATGGTAAACAAGCCGTACATTAAGTCAGCAAAAGACACTTTAACAGAGCCAATTTATGTCTTAGAGAAGTATTTTCTTCCATCGTTGTTTGACATAAGCGTCCACCTACTTGTGCATTTATGTGACGAGGCTTTGTTGTGTGGGCACATCAGGTATTGGCATCGTTGGATGTATCCTTTTGAGAAATTGATTAAAACCTTCAAAGACTATTTTTAAATATACACGGTGTATTGGAGGGTTAATTGTGGAAGAATACATGAAAATAGATCATCGTTATATGCCCAGAAACATATGCCGGGAAAATGGCTTAGGTGGTTCAATCCTCGTGGAGAACAAGTGATCAAGGAACTTAACGAGTTTGAGGATGAATTGCCTTTCGAGATCCCTAAAGAGGTGAGACTCACCAATTTGCAATACAAGTAAGCAACTCGTTATATCTTTGAGTCCTAAGATGAAGTTTAAGATTATAGAGAGTAAATGACTACATATATAACTTGTTTTTATTTGATTTCTTGTATTCTCTACATTACCATCTAAACTCAATAATTTTATAAACACGTTTTTAAATTATGAGTGTAAAATGGTTAGAAATTAGAAGATAAGTGATCTTAGGGCATGGGTATTAAAAGAGGAAATTCTAAGCTCTTCTATTACAGTTATTTGTGTATATATTATAAAACATGGCCTAATACAAATCCATTAAAAATGTAGCTTTTAAGGAAAGGTGATGTGTCTTTAAGGCTTTTATGCCTAGCCAAAGGTCCTAGTTTTATGCGAAGGAGTTTAAGAAATTCAATTTCAATGGTTTTAATTTCGTCTCATACCCATGCAAGGAAAAAATATTGATGTAAAACTTCAAAATATCAATTTCTGCCTTAATTTCTATGTAGCTAGCAAAAGCAATAAAAAAATACAGAGGACACGTTGTTGACCTATTAATGGATTGTCCAATACATCGTGGAACTATATTACTTAGACTTCAAAGAAGTCGTCTTCTATGGTGACTATGTGAAGTTGGAGGACAATACGAGTGGTTGAAAATTTGATACTCGCTCAAAACTTGTAATGGGAGATGAAGAGTAAAGATCGCTTGATCGACAAGCATTCCTTTCAAAATGTTAAGAAGGTATTCTACTCTAAGTTCATAAATGATGAAAATTGGTCTGTTAGTATGCATGTACCTAAGGGTTTGACTACTCAAGAAGACACATTAAAGGCTTTTAAAGAGTTCCAGTCTGCTCTTGATAGCAATCCTAATTTGGTTGTTCTTTTAGTTAATTTAGACGGAGATTGATTTTAAAAACATTATATTATTGTCATTTAGTTAACTCTTGTATGAAAACCCTATTTGTATCGTATGTATTGGAACAACCCTCATATTGATTTATGTTTGTGTATCTTCTATTCATATATTTAGTTTTCTTACACTCGTTTCCCCATCGCTCACATGTTGTAAAATATCATTCTAGAGATCTTCTTAAGTTTTGAAAGCAACACTGATAACAAACCGCCAATCTAAGGTAACCACATAAATGGTCATGGATTTTGTTGATGATAAATATTTGTGTGGTTGACTAGATTGGTGGTTTTTGATGTTCACCGAGAGACAAGGCATCAAAGTCTCTTATTGGTAACACTAAATCCATTTTTTATATTCTTTAATCAGTAATCCTACTTTGTTTAGTGTTATTCTGTTATTTTTAGATTGTATCACCAATCCCACTCATTTTGTTGTCATATATATATTAACATATATTTCCATAAATAAAAAATCCAAAAAAGGGGACTATACCATAATTCCCAACTTAGAGTGTTCTCACAATTTTCCACACTTTCAACACATTTCACATATATTGTCATAAATTAAAAAACACACCCTAGATTAGGATAATAGGTTAAACCCCAACCTTGTTCATCTTACAAACTACGTGGACTTTGATGCGATTTTGGCTACGTAGGCGTCCCGAAGTTATTGGGATTCAATTTCTTTGTTACTTACCATTTGCAATGTTTGGAAATCTTATTTGAAGTCCTAATTGGACAAGGAACATTGTGAAGTCTAGTTTTGTGCAAGAACATAATAATTGTATTAGATTTTAATTAGGATATTGTGATGTTATTGTCATATTCACACAATCATGCATTGTATTGTTATCTCTATTGAACACGTTGATGGATTTAGTTAGCTAATTTGTGTTGTATTATTATTTTTTTATTTATGGATGGTGTAGTGGCTAAATATTTATTTATGGAAACGTAAACAGGTTTGAAAAACATAGAGGTTTTTTTGGGGTGATGAAAATTATGTTTTTAATTTTTTTTAATTTGGTCTCAATTTTAGACCGTGACCAAAATTGTGACAAAATTATAAATAATAGTAATTTGTCACAGCTCAGAACCGTGACCAAATATAATTTTTTATAATTCGGTGTTAGTGTTGGTCACAGTCTAAAATCGTGACCCAGTGTGATAAATTAAAAATGTTAAATTTAGTTACGTTCCACAGCTGTAACTAAATATTTAAAAATTTATATTGTCACATTGGGGGTCACGTTTTTAAACTGTGGCCAACACTAACACAACTTTGAATGGATTACTATGGGTCAAAATTTTGGAACGTGACCATATGGTTACAGTTTTGAACCTTGTTCATATGGTTAAGGTATTGGATCATGACCCCCATATTGGGTAACAGTTTTGGACCATGACCTACGATTTTGTAACCCTCAATATGGTGACGGACTAAAACTGTGACCCATAGGATTTGATCACGGGCCAAAATCATGACCACCTACGTGTTTTGTGTAGTATTGAGATGGCACAACCATTGGCGGTTGTATTTCTTGAGGATGCTAAAGGTGCTTTAATGCGGTGGTCACTCAAGTTGTGACTGTCTGGGCAATGATTACAGCTAAATCAATTAGTTCTATTGGGGGTTCTTAAAATGGTGGCTACTGGTCCGACTTAGTCTCCCGGATGGCAGCCCTGGGGGAAACTATCTATCCCCTAATACTTAAAATGTTTTCCATAAAAAAAACATGGAAATTCATATAAGATATTGATCACTAATATTGAATATCGATCACAAATATCGTATACAAATTATCCTAATCATATGACTCTAACATCAAAGGATGCAACGCGGAATACTTAATGAGCACAGCATAGATCCTAAGGACACTTGGAGTTGGGAAGCTCTGATACCAATTGTTCTACCCCTTATTTACCATTCACAGTTAATCATGCTGACTTGCCAAACATAGGGCCACATTATGCAATTTATATCATTGTCAACATCAAGGATAAATAAAAATCTCAATAAAATAAAATCACTGACAATAATGTATTATGAACACTGTAAATAACTGAGATAAAATAATATGAAAGAATCTCCAATCAAAAATTGAATCCACTAATTGTAATAAAACTCTATAATACAAATAGTCTCAAACTGAAATGTAAACCCCTTCGTACCACCTCGACCCACAATTAAAATACTAAATAATAAATAATTATAATGCCAACTTAAATAAAATAATAATCCTACTATAATGATATTAAAATGGATATCCAAAAACTGCAAGTCTAATTACTAAGTTATGTTACTCCAACCACATAATACATGGGAAAATATTTTTAATAGATTTAGGTCAGAGATCGAAAGTTGCATGAAATGTCTATACTATTTAATAGTATTAAATACGACCCATTTACGCTTCATGTCGTCCCCCAACGACACTCGTACCCCACATGCCCCACCTATCCTTTAATAGGGTATAGTTAGAACTATTTATATCCATCCTTGCCTCAATATATTAAGGCTACCGCCCCACGTATAATAACTTCTCATGAGATAACCAAAACTAGCAAGTCTAATAATACAACTAGCTAATAATCTTAAGATTTAAACATGAAATAAAACCATCATTCTCAGTGCCCCACTGTCTTTCAACTCCCAACCGTACTAAAATTCATGCGTTGGATGTCATATTAATGAAATCCAAAAAAGGAGCCCCCTGATACACTTCAATTTTGCTTAGTTGGTAATTAAGATCCATTGGCCCGAGACTCACTGTATCACTGTAGTAAGTACAATATAAACTGAATCCAAACTAGGTAATTACTAAGGATCTCATAACAAATATATCTTAACTCCTAAATGAACTAGACACTATGCGTGTTACGTCTCTCAAATAAAATCCAAACAAGGAACCCCCGATTCACTTCAATCTAGCCAAATCATTCGCTATAATCCATGGTACGAGACTCTAAAAGAAAATGCCATTTATCTCACACCACCACAAACATATCTGATATCATAGAGAACTACCCCAGCTAAAAACTTACTCGCGTTGTGGAAGATTAACCATGCCATCCTTCCCAATAACTTACGCATGTTGTGGCGGACCAAACATGCCAAAATAATCATTAAATAACCCATGTTGTGTAACACCTTGTATTTTTATGCATTAACTTAATTATGATATTATCTTAATTTCCTGAGTGACATTTGATGTCACCATTTAGAAGTTTATATGTGTTATATAAATATATATCTGAAAATCAGACATAATATACGATAAAATATTAATTAAATAGTTTAACGTGACTTTGTATTATGGACGACTATGGAATGGTCAGGCACTTGGTATCAATGTCTTCTTTGTTTGTATTATCTCCTTGGTGTCAAGTTCCATCGATCGTGAAGTAGTTTTCTATAATATCGTACTGCACTAAATTAATAAATAAGTAAATATTGGACTTTTGGACTTTTTTAGATTAAATTGCTAAAATTTTCAATCTAGAGTAGTAAATGATTTATGTAATGCTTTTGGTTAGTTTTGGGATGCATATAATGTCCATTTTTTGTCTAAAATTATGGGGCCCAGTCCTATTAGGATAATATAGTACTCAAGAAGTATTTTAGGCCTATTGGAAATGCTTTTGGATTCATTTAGATGAGGTGTATGTAGGGGCTTAACCTAATTTCATGAATTAAAGGTTTTAAGGAGTCATTAAGGTTTCCATAATTCATATTTTACAACTGGAGAGGATCCCTAAGGTTATAGAGAAGGAACCGTAATAGGACGAGAAGAATTGGGAGCTTCTTGGTAAAATTCCTTCACAATTTTGATTGTGGCAAGTTTAATTAGAGTTCCATTTAAATTTGTTTTGTGTTATAATATTCTGATTCTTTGAAGTCTAAACATAGTCTAATAATAATCTGGTTTAGAGGTTTAATTAGTTGAAATTGTAATTTACTTATTTAAGAAAAAAAACTAGGTTAATTACGTAATCTATAATTTAAGAATTTCTTCATGTATTTGCATTGGAATCATTATAGAATGCTTAGGAATTTATCATATACTATTTAGCAATAAAAACCACATGTTAATTGGTCAAATCAATGTATAATTGAATCAAATTGGATTAATTACATAAAACGAGGGTTCTTAACTTAAATTTGTAATTAACTCTTTAATCATGCTATAATTGTATAAAATATATATATATATATATATATATATATATATATATATATATATATATATATATATATATAAAGAGAGAGAGAGAGAGAGATTTACATTGATGTTATTACAACTATATATGGAGTATATTGAGTTTTCATAATGGTTTGAGGAGCTTGAATTTCTTTAATGGATTTTGGGGGTTCAAATATTGAAGACATCCAGGACAATCGACTGATCAATCTTTGGAACTTTATCGAGCAACCAGTGGAAGTCGATCGATCGGTACCTCTATTTTGGTCTGAGAGTGGGTTGTTGTTTCGTTTGGATGTATTTTAGGAATTAGCGATCGATTAGGGTGGTTTCTTAGTCAACTATATATATGTAAGTAAATGAATAATATGGTTTAGAAGATCTTTATTTTGGTCTTAGAGTGGGATTCCTAACTTTATGAAGATCAGTAGATTACGTAATATGAATTAAGACTAAGTAAATTTTTTATGTCGGGGTTTACTATTCTTATAATTTATGTGAAACATACTAGGTGTGAGTCCTTGTGGTATTGTATACTTGAGAGTATATCCTTATAGGGTGCATACGACGTCTACCACATTCATACCCCGGTGACATAGATGGGATTTACCTCGATCATTTTACCCCAGACATTACGTGCTGATGTACTCATGTTATCTCATGGTGATAAAACATGTAAGGACATGTTTTATAAATGTCCAGGGTAGTATCTAGGCATTTCTATTTTATCCTAGATTCTAGAATATATGTCGTATACCGATACAGTCGATGATTAGGCATAAATTCTTCCTAATTTATCCCCTTAATTTATGGATTTTTAGGGCCTCGAATAATGTAATTCATCTTGATTTACCTCATTGATATGCACTTGACCATTCTACATAGTATCTCGGGTTTTGTGCCTTTTTCATGATAATTACAGGTATTTATTGCTAAGTAAAAAAGGCAAAAATCCAAAGTAGAAGGTTGAATCAAGGAAGAAAAGTCAAAAGGGAAAAAGCATAAAAGCGTAATTTTCATCAGGAATTTGGATGAGAACCCAAAATGAAAGTTGAAGACCTTGAGTCTACAAGTGCGTAGGAAGAAACGATGTCCAAATCCGAGTTCGGGAGCAGAATTTACAAGGTTCTAAAGATGAAAGAAGTCAAGAGAGGAGTATTGGATGAAAAACTAGGGAGATCCGGACCTTTTACTTTTAAAGGATCCGGACCGGTTTGGTAGCAAGACCTCTGAATGAAAAATAGGAGCGATCCAGACCTTTTAATTTTAAAGGATTCAGACCGCCCCTACGCAGAAGCCTAATTCAAATAAGGGAGCGATCCAGACCGCCCATCCCCGACGATCCGGACCACTTTGGATTTTCTCAGAATTTTATTTTTTAAGAATGTTTTGGTTGGCTCAATCCCTGGTTTTGAACAAGTGTGAAGATTGAAGTTTTATTTTCGAATTTTCTTTAATACGAGTAAAATTTGTTTTTTAATTCTTTAATTTTACTTTGATTAGTTAATTGTTTGGATTCAACACGTTCTTATTCCTTATTCTCCATATAGCATGATGTTTTGCTTTACAAAAATTACGTTTTTATTTAGTTTAGTTATGTTCGGCTATGTTTTTAAGGCTTGGGGTGCATGAACCCCACCCGATGTAATTCATCATAATGGGAATAAATTTTTGAATTAAAAATCTTAAAGGAATCATATTGCGCAACTATCGCAACCGTCGTAGGACTTTTGATCTTGTTTGCCCTAGGTAATCGGGATGCTTAAGAGTGTGACGCGCGTATTAGTTAAAGTGATACCGCATTATTCTTGCCTTTGATTTCGTATGATGCGGGCTTCATTACTTCATATACGTAATGATTAGGATTAATAAAGACCGGGTTCGTTTAAAGTTTTAATTCCGAAATCTAGTATCCTACGAGGTGAATTAATTCCTTCACATAATTGTCATTTATTTGTAACATAGGGTGTGGGGATTGTAACCCAACCTATTATTTAGATTCGTAATTAATTCCTTCACTTAATTGTCATTTATTCTTAAGTTAGATAAACTAGTTTCACTTCAATAATATTTAATTTAGTTGTAGTCAATTTAAATTTGCATTTAGTTCGTAGCTATACTCCCATTCAAAGCATCTTTTAATTTCTTTTTAGAGTCAAGTTAGGATTATCTATCTTTCTAACGTCGTCACATCTTTACGTCCTATTTCCCTGAGGATCGATACGCCATCTTATCGGGTTTATTACTTCTGAGACGAATTTGTACTTGAATCATAACTAGCTCGCACTTTAGACACAAATTGAGTCGCGTCAAGTTTTTGGTGGCCTTATCGAGGAATGAGGTAGACTGTATGTTAGCTTGAGTTAATCCATAACATTGACCAAAAATTAAAAAAATAATAATAATATTTCATCTCTCAAAAGCCTATAATATAAAATCCACACCAAACTCCTCAAATCACTCCTATGCGCATTCACAAAAATCCAATTGTCGAGTACAACCCATATAGCCCACACACGCCTTACCATCCTCAATTTTGGGTTCTAGCTCCTACACCGCCAAACTCAACAACAAGCTACCCATCTAGTTACACTTCAGGTTACACTCTTAGCACACCGAGTAAGGATACCGAGTCGTTAAGTGAGAGAACCATGTCACAGCACGGAAGCGTAGGTGTGGGAGAGGGAGAGGCACCTTATCGACCCTTGAGAAAATTCTTGTACCCTGATCGATCAGTCAGTCCGGGCTGCATTTTGCTCCCATATAATGCAGGGCAATTCCATTTCCAAAATGGAATGATCCAAATCCTTCCCACGTATCATGGAATGGAATCGAAAGAGCCCTAGCTCCACATTAGGGAGTTTGAAGAGGCATGCGAGATGTTCAGCGATCAAGTATGGACAAAAGATATGATTCGCCTCAAGATTTTCCCATTTTCTCTCAAGGATAAAGCTAAGACCTGGATATGGTCTTTACCTCCCAATTCGATTACGTTGTGGAATGAGTTACAATCTAAGTTTCTCAAGAAGTTCTTCCCTCCACACCGGATGAACTCTATTACGGCTCAAATTCAAACCTTTCGATAATTAGAAAATGAGCCATTTGATCGATGTTTCGAGCATTTCAACGACTTAGTTACTTCATTCCCTAATCATGGACTTGATAAAAGAAAATCATTTTATTCTTCCATAATGGGCTGAACATCAACTCCAAACAACTTGTTAAAATAATGTGTGAGGGCCCCTTTATTGAATTAAACGCTAAAGATGCTGAGCTCCACTTGAGGTATGTCGCCAACACTACTCAAGCATGGGATACATCTGACCCTAGTGCTCAGACTCAAACTCTACAAGCATCCACCACTCCATCGACGTCCGTTCTATTCAATGTCGACAGAGATATCATGCCCATGACGAACCATCGACTCAATCAAATTGATAATGGTAGCAGAGAGTTACTCACTATGCACGTAAGAGAACCAACTAGCCCCATCCATATCCCTGTTGAGAAGGTATGTGTTATTTGTGAAGCGGGACATTCAACAGAGGAATGCCCGACGATTCCTACTTTAAAAGTTATGCTTAATGAGAAGGTAAATGGTGTAGGAGGATTCAAAGGTAATTTTGGTGCCCCGCATGGAAACTCTTATAACCCTTCATAGAAAAACCTCATAGGTTTTAGTTATGGGAAATCGTAGGCTGCATTGAATCCTAATTCACATGTTGGACCTCCTCCACCTCCACACTTTCAACAAGCACCGCCTATGTAAGGACACGGGCCAACACCACCTCTTCCATCTCCATATATCACTCCACCAAAGAGAACTCTTGAGGACATAATACACAAATTCATAAACTCCCAAAGTGCAACCAATGCTAGATATGAGCTCATGTTCACGGACATAACTACAAATATTTCGAAGTTGTAATCATCGTTGAGTGTCCAAGAGAAGGGTAAGTTTTCTGCTCAGGGCCAAAGACCTCCCTAAGGTCAAACTAGTGTTAGCTCTACTTCCATGGAACATTAAGAGAAATGTCAATCCATATCCACTGTACATATTGGGAGGTTTATTGATTTATGACCTCCGCCACACGATGCATCGAAAGACAAGGAGATTTCGCCTGACACCAAAGAGGTCTAAGATGTCCCCTTGAAAGAGAGTGAAAAGTATGACACTAGTGATCTAGAGATAGTAGTGAAACCACCCACCGCAGAGCCATTTACTCAACGGTTGGTGCCTTCCCAAAAAGTCAACCCCCGTGATGATGTGCTAGAAGTCCTTAAGCAAGTGAAGTTAAACTTACCTTTCCTCGATGCCATCAAGAAAATTCATGCTTATCAAAAAGTAATTAAAGACTTATTGACG
This sequence comes from Sambucus nigra, assembly GCA_949130495.1. NCBI lineage: Eukaryota > Viridiplantae > Streptophyta > Magnoliopsida > Dipsacales > Adoxaceae > Sambucus > Sambucus nigra. Next base: position 386,134,173 of record OX422212.1, read on the forward strand.
ATAAATAGGAGGCTTAAGGTAAAGAAGAACGTGTTTCTCACACAAAATGTGAGCTTCGTTCTACTCAATGATCTCCCTCCAATGTTCAAAGATTCGAGTGCACCCACTATTTCCTGCATCATAGGATAGAATCAAATCGAAAAAGCCTTACTCGATTTAGGGGAGAGTGTCAATATCCTCCCCTACTCCATCTATAGGGAACTTGATTTGGGTGACCTCAAGCCACAAATATCACTCTCTAATTAGCGTATCGAACCGTGAAGATACCAAGAGGTATTGTTGAGGGCGTGATAGTCCAAGTTGATACTTTCTACTTCCTGGTAGAATTTATCATTTGGGACACGGAGCCCTCATTCGCCTCAAGTAATCATGTTCCCATTATCCTTGGTTACCCATTATTATGTATGAATAATACATTGACTAACACTAGAAATGGGCAAATGCAAATCACTTTCGGGAACATGACTTTAAAGACCAACATCTTCAACATAGACCAACATGTGAGGGAAGAGGATGATCTTCACACACTAAGCCTTATTGACAAGATCGTAAAGGATCACATGGAGGAAAAATATAGTGGATATGCGCTAGGAGCTTGCCTTATATCGAGCAATGAGAGTACAGGAGCGTACACTGACTTTAAGAAGGAAATAGAGGAGTTGAGAGAGATACTTGATGAGAGAGCGTCGGACGAGGACGTGAGAGATGTATGTTGGGTTTCTAGATTTGAGTAATTACCATCGAGGGAGGCACACATGGTTCTCTCTAGTCAAAAATTCCCTACCCTCGAATTAAATAAGCTACCCTCTAATGTCAAATATGCTTATTTAGGAGAGAACGAGACATTTCCTATTATTATCTCACCTAGCCTAGATGAAGAGCAAGAGGCTAAATTGTTGAAAATTTTGAGGAAGCACCAAAGTTATTTTGGTTGGTTCATAGCTGATTTGAAGTGTATAAGTCCTTTGATTTGTACCCATAAAATCCACCTCGAGGAGGATGTGAAACCCTCGAGGGAAATGTAAAGAAGATTGAACCCTACTAGGAGAGAGGTAGTAAGACTGTTGGATGCCAGGATTATCTACCCAATCTAGGATAGCAAATAGGTTAGTCCCATACAAGTTATCTCGAAGAAGTCGGGCATGACCATGATTGAAAATGCTAAGGGTGAGTTAGTCCCCCAATGTACAACCGCTGGGTGGCGCATTTGCATTGATTACTGGAAACTCAATATGAGAACTAGGAAAGACCACTTCCACTTAATATTCATTGATCAGATGTTAGAAAGATTAGCAGGGCACCCTTATTATTTCTTCCTAGATGGTTATTACGGATATAACCAAATAGAGGTAGATGTGCTTGATCAAGAGAAGATGACTTTCACATGTCCTTTTGGTACGTTTGCCTACAAACGTATGCCATTCAGATTGTGCAATGTGCCTGCGACCTTTAAAATGCATGTTAAGTATATTTAGTGACATGATTGAGAGAGGACTTGAAGTATTCATGGATAACTTTAGCGTATTTGGCACCTCTTTCGATCTTTGTTTAGCAAATCTTGAGAAAGTACTTGCTCGGTGTGTGGAAAATAACTTATTGCTAAATTAGGAAAAAAGCCATTTTATGGTCAATAAGGGAATAGTTCTTGACCACATTGTCTAATCCAAAGGACTTGAAATTAATAGAGCTAAGATAAATGTCATGGATGATCTACCCCCACCCAAATCACTAAAAGACGTGCATTCTTTCTTAGGACACATGGGGTTTTATAAAAGGTTTATTAAGGACTTTAGCTCCATCGCTAGACCCTTGAGTAACCTTCTCATGAAGGACACCCCATTTGAGTGGAATGAAGTATGCCAATGCGCTTTTGAAAAATTGAAAAGCATGCTTGTTTCCACTCCCATCATGCAAGCTCTGGATTGGTCCTTGCCATTCGAGCTCAGGTGTGATGCGAGTGATTTTGCAATAGGGGCTTCTTTGGGACAAAGGAAAGATAAGGAGGCTCATGTCATTTACTACGCTAGTCGGACTTTAACCGGACCACAACTTAATTACACCACCACGGAGAAAGAATTTCTAGGGGTAGCTTTTGCTCTAGAAAAATTTCATTCATACCTCATCGGTTCACCCATTACTTGTTTCACCGACCACGAGGCGTTAGAATACCTCCTTGTAACAAAATATGCAAAGCTGTGCCTCATAAGGTGGATCATACTCCTACAAGAGTTAATCTCTCCATTAAAGATAAAAAAGGACTAGAAAATGTCATTTCCGATCACTTATCCCGACTTTCGTCCGACGTACCTAGTGATCCTATACCCATAGATGAATATTTCTCGGATGAATAACTCTTTGACACCTCGTCTGTCCCCTGGCTTGTGAATATAGTCAATTATCTTATCACAGGAGTCGTCCCTCTCGATTGGACACCACAAGAGGAGAAGAGGTTCATTACCTGGTCACGCGTGTTTTTTTTTATGATCCATTCCTCTTTAAGTATCGTGCAGACCAAATCATCTGGCGATGTGTACCAGATGATGGAATACCCAAAGTCATCTAATTTTGTCATTAAAAAGAATGTGGAGGACATTTCTCGACGAGAAGACGACCTCCAAAACTCTCCTAAGTGGTCTCTACTGGCCCACAATGTTTCGAGATGTGAGCAATTATTGCAAATCATGCGATAGGTGCCAATGGATAGGGGCTATTACCCGATGAGACATGATGCCATTATCCTTATACTTATTATTAAGATTGTTGACTGTTGGGGTATTGACTTCATCGGTCTTTTTCCTCATCTTTTGTATACCTATATATCCTTGTTGCGGTAGACTACGTTTCTAGATGGGTGGAAGCTATAGCTACCAAAATAAATTACAATAAAGTGGCGATACGTTTCTTACAGGAACACATACTTTCCCGCTTCGGTGCTCCGAAAACGATTATTAGTGATAATGGCACGCCTTTTTGCAACAGGCCATTTAAGAAGCTTATGATAAAATATGGAGTCGTTCACAAGGTTGGAATGACCTATCACCCACAAAAGAATGGGTAGGCCGAGTTGGCGAATTGGTAAATCAAGAGCATCCTCGAGAAGACCATCGATCCTAACCGGAATGATTGGTCCCTTCTGTTGAATGATTCGCTATGGGCCTATCGTACGCATATAAGAATCCACTAAGAGTGTCCCCGTTCTGCTTTGTGTATGGAAAACTTTGACCTCTTCCGATCGAGTTAGAACACAAAGAGTATTGGGCCATTAAGAGGTTGAACTATGACATGGGCAAAGCCAGTGAAGCTCGCAAGCTTCAGTTAAATGAGTTAGAGGAGATACGCAATGACGTATATGAAAATGCTAAAATATCCAAAGAAAAGATTAAACTCGCACATGATAAGATTATCCGGAACAAAGAGTTTCTTCCTAGGTAAAAAGTGTTTCTCTACAACTCTCGGCTTCATCTATTTTCAGGTAAGTTGCGTTCTTGGTGGATTGGACCATTCATTGTAAAAAACTTATTCCCCCACGGAGCTGTGGAATTAGAAGATCCAAAGGGGGGAAGTACATTCAAAGTTAATGGACAACACCTAAAGCCATATTTAGAGGCATGTTTAGAGGATGTCGACACCATTTGGTTATTGGACCCCGATTATGGAGTTGAGTGAGCTACAGTTGAGAGGTCATCGCACCCACGATGCGTATAGGGTGATTCTTGTTTATAGTAGAAGTGTGTCAATTAGGATAGGTAGAGTAGGTTGAGTAAATAGGTCACACCAGGCAGGTTTGTAAGCACACCGCATTGAGAAAATGCCTAAGGATTCGAAACTAGGATTGAGAGAAATCGAGTTCATGTTGAGTTGATATCATAACAGGAAAGCCTTAAGAGTATGTGAGTGGAGTAAAAATCCTTCAAGGTAAATCCACTACAAATTGAGCAGCGGTCCGGACCGCCCCTGAGCAATCTGTCCGGATCGCTTTCAAAGGAAATTCTATTGCAATTTAGGCGTCGATCGGTCTGAATTTCCTTTAAGGAAAAAGTTATTATAAATTAAGGGTCGATTCGAATCTCCTTTGGGCACCCGGTCCATACTGCCCTCTGGTTTTCTTTGACAATCCATAGGTTCATCCATTCTTCTCCCCAATCCCCTCATTTCCCTCCATTTCATTTTCCCCATACATACACTCCCCAATTCATTTCCCCTTTTCCCTCCATTCACCTTCCCTCAAATTCTAACCCTTCCCCTAGCCAATACCCACCTATAAATATACACCCTTCCCCCTCATCTCTTCCCCACCATATCTTCTAAACTCTCATCCTCCCTATTCTCTAATTTACTCCTACCCACACACTATTTCTCCTATGGCATACCAAGCCCGTCCCCAGAAGTATAACTCTATCGAGTTCATCAACAATAATCCTGCATACCGCTCCTATCAAGAGCAATAGTGGTGCGAATAGTTTTTCAGGCCATCCTGCAAGCTCCAAATTGAATGAGTGGTGCTTTGGCAAGAGTTGAAAAATTCTGTTATCAACCTTTTCCCCCCAAAAGGTTGGTGCCTCTATCTAAACGAGCCTCACAATTCCGTTTAGGCAATCGCGTTTCGAGAGTTTTATGGCACCCTTCTCCGCATCGCTGAATTTGTCACTGAGGCACGTGTGGATGGCCAGCGTATTCCCTTCTCCGTCGAGACCATAGCCGAGAAGCTTTTCGAAAAAGATGTTCCAAATCGCGCCAACTTAATGTACCCCAATGCTCTTGCCCCGCTCGACAAAGATGTTTACATCCAATGTATAGCACCCGATGAAGTTTGGGGTTCAGGAGTTTTTAGGGTCGATCGGATGAGTGAAAAGGTGTGTCTCACCTTTCAAATCGTGTGCACCAATATATTGTAAAATTCCAATGATTCCAGCATGCGATCCCGACAAGCTGCTCTCATTTATCACCTCTTTGATCGCTCCTCCTCTGTAAATCTGGCACACATAATTTATCGAGATGTTTTCTTTGGTGCGTTAGATGAAAATGGCACTACTCCTCTTCCGTATGTGCGGTTCATTACTTCTATTCTCATCGACATTCTTATTGTCCCACAAGCATGTTCCATTTGCCTCCTAATCCCTTTTGGGCAGGCCACCCGCAATAAGAGCGAGAGACAAAGAGCGCTTTTACATGCCCAGGAAGATGAGGATTCCAATGATAAGGAGGGAAGCACTGAGGAGGAAGATGACATCGAAATGGGAGACCAAGAAGAGGAATATGAGGAGGAAGCTGATTCTTATTTTGAGATTCCCACGACTGATTTTGATAGGCGCCTCATGGCGCTTGAGACCAAAATTGACGGGTTAATTACTCAATATACCAGGGATCAGGAGGCCAACCATCATGCTTATCGATGTGATACAAGCATGATGCAACGCCTTCAAGCTCAAATGTATCAATTATCATTTGGTACCCCCCCCCTCCAAGATATTTCTATGATCCATACAACCTGAGTGTGCCTGGTAGTTCTCGCCCACCGCCCTAGTTGAGTGTTTGTTTGGTGATTATGTTGGTTGTCTGTGAGTTGGATTGGTTGATTGTAATGTTTGTGTTTCCTTACTTTAGTGTACCACAGTCTTGCTTAATTAAGAATTTTCCCTATTTGTTTGTTTTATGTATCACACTTCTTATTTTTCCTTGTTTAGTTTTTAGTCCTTTTGATTGGGGACAATGCAAAAGTCTAAGTTAGGGGGGGGGGGGGGGGGTGACAAGTGCGTATGTCTAAAACTTCATAAATTTCCAAAATGACTAGAAAAATCCAAAAAAATAAATTGAAAAATATTGAAATAATCCAAAAATATTTTTCTTACAAATAAATAAAAATTGGAATTTAAATTTTTCAAAAATATCACCAACAATTTGTTTAAAGTCTCAAATTGTAAATATCAAGAACACAAAGCCAAAATTGACCAAAGATGGGAATTGAAAGAAAATTGACGACTTTGCGAATAAGTGTGGAGATTAATCAACCTGGTGAGATTCGAGCATACCACTTTTTCTGACTTTTTAAATCAATCCGAGTTAATGATTAACTCAAAGTTTGATTCAGTATTTTAATAAGTCGTTATGAACTCAGAGTTATTGTTTTGATCGGTAACGGGAATAGTGTTTGATATTTCCTCAAAAATCATGCCAAATATATCTCTAAACTCAAATTAATCTCGAACGCATATGGTAAAGCATTTAGCAATTTCGACAATGAAGTAAGCCATCGTTTTACCCAAAAAGATTAGCCATAAAAAGTTGTGAAAAATCATCCCTTTTTCAAACCCAATTAAGTCGAGTAAATGTTTCCCTTTTCACTTGATTAACCTGAAAAACCCAATTAGCCCGAAATTCTTAAAATCGAGTATTCATCAAATAAAGTCTGAAAAGTGCATAAGAAGGGGCAAGAAAAATAGAAAAAGAAGAAAAAATGAGCAAATGCTTGAAAAAGCACTAACGGACATCACAAGAAAATTTTTCAATTCCAAAAATATCCAACCATCTCCTTTTACCCATTATACCTTATAACCCAAAAAAGTCCTAACCGAGTCCGAATTACAAATTTGGTTACCACATGGAGAGTTAAGGCACTAAAAGATATTAAATGTGTGAGTACGAGGCGATGTTTTTGTTTCCCAATATCTTTTCACCTCAAATAGTCCGTATTTCATAATTATGTGCGTGAGCATGTGTTCCATTACATTTACTCGTATAAATCACGCACGTCGAGAGGAAATAGCCACATTCTGAGTGATTCGTTTCTCAGAGTATTCCGTGAGGATTTGAATCAAAATGAATTTTCGAAAAAGGAACGTAATGATGAATCGGTGGAAATTAACGGTTATATTTCTGGCTTCGCACACACACACACACACACGATGATTTGAGACTGTTGAATATGAATTTGGGGTGACTATTTTCTGGAAGGTTTAGATTGTACAATTTTAAGTATTTTGAAATTTCTTTGAGTCGATAACGAATTTTGTGGATATATTCACTACAAACCCTCACAAGACACAACTCGCCCTACTAGGGTAACCTAGAGGTTTAAAGGCTTACTGCATACGATAAATGCAATCGCTTGCCCGCAAAAGTGGTATTCTATCCTAATAAAACGAATTTCCAGAGTTGAGCCTTAGTTGGATTCTTTTACATTGCTTAGGACGCGCAAAGTTTTAAGTTAGGGGGGGTTGATTAGGCATAAATTCTTCCGAATTTATCCCCTTAATTTAGGAATTTTTAGCACCTTGAATAATGTAATTCACCTTGATTTATCTCATTTATATGCAACTGGCCTTTATACATATTATCTTGAGTTTTTTGCCCTTTTCACGATAATTATCGATTTTTATTGCTAAGTAAAAAAGGGAAAAAGCCAAAGCAAAAGCAAAAGCAAAAGGTTGAATCAAGGAATAAAAGTCAAAAGGGAAAAAGCGTAATTTCCATCTGGAATCTGGATGAGAACCCAAATGAAAGTTGAATACCTCGAGTCTGCAAGTGCGTAACAAGAAACGGCGTCCAAATTCGAGTTCTGTAGCCGAAGTTATAGGGTTCTAAAGATGAGAGAAGACAAGAGAGGAGTTCTGGATGAAAAACTAGGGCGATCCAGACCTTTTAATTTTAAAGGATCCGGATCGGTTTGGCAGCAAGATCTCTGAATGAAAAATAGGAGTGATTCGAACCTTTTAATTTTAAAGGATCCAGACCAACCCTACGCAAAAGCCTGACTCGAATAAGGGAGCGATCCAGACCACCCAGCCCCGCCGGTCCGAACCGCTTTGGACTTTCTCAGAATTTCATTTTTTAAGAATTTTTTGATTGGCTCAATCTCTTGTAAATTTGGGAGACTATTTATTCAAAGTGGTTACACATTATTTGGGGTTCGATTTTATTAGTTTTTCCAGCAATAGTAGAAGGTTTTTTGTAAAAAAAAAAACCTAGTTTTGAATAAGAGTGAAGATTGAAGTTTTATTTTCGAATTTTCTTCAATACATGTAATATTTGTCTTTTAATTCTTCAGCTTTACGTTGATTAGTTATTTGTTTGTATTCAACACGTTCGTATTCCGTGTTCTCCATATAGCATGATGTTTTGCTTTTCAAAAATTGCATTTTTATTTAGTTTAGTTATGTCCAGCTAAGTTTTTATGGGTTGGGGTGCATGAACCCCACCCGATGTAATTCATCATAATGGGAATAAATTTTTGAGTTAAAAATCTTAAAGGAATTGTGTTGAGCAACTATCGCAACCGTCGTAGGACTTTTGATCTCGTTTTCCCTAGGTAAAAGGGATGCTTAAGACTGCGACGCGCGTGTTAGTTCAAGTGACACCGCTTTATTCTTGCCTTTGATTTCGTATGATGTGGGCTTCATTCCTTCATATACTGGTTCGTTTAAAGTTTTAATTCTAAAATCTAGTATCTTATAAGGTGAATGACTAGGGTGTGGGGGATTTTAACCCAACCTATTGTTTCCATTCGTTGTTAATTCCTCCACATAATTGTCATTTATTCTTAAGTTAGATAGACTAGTTGCACTTCAATAATATTAAATATATTTGTCGTCAATTTAAATCTGCATTTAGTTCTTAGATATACTCCCATTCAAAGTATCTTTTCATTTCTTTTTAGACTCAAGTTAGGATTATTTATCTCTTTAATATCGTCACGTCTCCACGTCCTATTTCCCTGAGGATCGATAGCCCATCTTATCGGGTTTATTACTTTCGCGATCGGTTCACACTTGAACCGTAATTAGCATGCACTTTAGACACAAATTAAGTCACGTCAGTCGACTTGTCTCAGCACGATCATATATCGATGGCCTCAATCCGAATTAGGAGTTTCACGTGTCCATTATCACCATCATCGTGATTCACTGCCATTATCTTCAATCAATCGTGTGTTCGTGGTAACGTTTTTCAGTTCATAAGGGTTCATTTTGAGACGCTGCTTAAAATTAGATACCGAACCGATTCGGTCTTGAAGAAAAATGAACCGGTTCGCTGATCTGAAATTTCTTTGTCTAAATTTGGATACCGAACCGATCCGGTCAGAATAAAAAAAATGAACCGATCCGACACTGGCAAACTCACTGGAAAGTTTTAACAATCGGACCGATCCGATGATCCTTTCCGGACCATTCCGACGAGCCTTGGAAAAATCTTCCCTCTAGATTATTTAATTTCCTATAAAATCTATCTTCGGGGATGTTTTCATTTAAGACTTTGGAGGAAATATTTATCAAACCTAATATATCAAGTCTTCACCTTTTATCAAGCCCAAACACTTTGAGATTCACAAGCACCCAGAATTACATGTGTGAATCATTCTAAACCTACGTACCCACATATGTGGAGCATCTTGTGTTGAGAAAAAGGTTATCTACACTACTGAACTTGGAGCGTCTTGCGGGAAGCTCTTGCTGATGACAACGAACCGCTGTCTGAGGGTCTTCGTTTGTCAAATTTCATTTCTCTATGTATGTAAGTGTTTACAAATCATATTGAAATAAAAAGGTTTTTCCCCTTTCGGGGATTTTTCCTCATTTGCTATGTGTGATTGAATATTGCATGATTGGAATATGTTTATTAATTAATCAATCACCATTAGACGCATGACCTAAGTGTGTATTTAAAACTGGGTATTTAAAAACTGGGGTTAATTAAATAGGTTTTTGTAGTTGAACAAAATGCGCACTCTCAAATTGGTATCAGTGCCAATTATACAACTTAACCATGTAATTTTTCGCAAAGTTTTTTTTTGTGAATATCAATTTTTAAAAAAAATTGATTTCTTAAAAAGGCATTTGTTCAAATGGAAAAATTGGTTAGTAAAATTCCAGTTTTTGACGGGTCTAACTATGCATACTAGAAAGCTCGTATGAAATCCGTCCTTAAAGCCATTGACGAACGTGTGTGGATTCTTGTTGAAAATTGGTGGACACCTCCCACCGTCACTGTTGAAAACCTGACAACTTTAAAATATGTGGCTCAATGGATAGATGATAAATTGAAATGGTCCACGTATAATTATAAAGGACTAAGTGTCATTTCGGGATCCGTCACTCCGAACGAGTTCCGACGAATAATGATGTGTACCACGTCTAAAGAAGCATGGGACGTACTACAACTTACCCATGAAGGAACTAATGATGTTAATGAGTCTAAACTGCAAAGTTTAACAACTCAGTTTGAAAAAATTACCATATTGGAATCCGAATGCTTTGACGAATTTTATTCTCATTTATCTGATATAGTCAATACTAGTTTCAACCTTGGTGAACATATCCTTAATGCTAAAGTTGTTAAAAAGATATTGTGTTCCTTACCTAAGCATTTACAATATTAAATTCTTTAAGAAACTTGAACTCCCTTAAATTAGAATAATTAGTAGGTGATCTTCAAACCTATGAAATAGACATGTTTCCTTTAGTTGTTAAAGCAAAAGATAAAGGAATTGCTCTTAAGGCCCAAGCCAAAAAGATTTTTGAGTCAGCTAGGAGAAGGGTAGAATCATCTAAATGGAGTGAGGAAAATACGTCATAATCTGATTTCGACTTTGATTTTTGGCTTTGTTCGCGAAGAATTTTAAGAAATTTCTCAAGTTAAAAATAGTAAATGATAAAAAAATATTATCAAAAAGAAAAGAAAGACACGCCCGAGAGAAATGAAGGGAGATTATATTAGTGTGACGGTTAGGGTCATAGAGCTTTTGAGTTCGCTACGAGGCTGAACGGACTAGCCAAAGAAAAAGGAAAAGTTTTTCTAAATGTTACCTTGAGTGATGATAGTGAAGTCGAGTCAGTGGATTCGGGAGAAGAATCACTGCATGCGTGCAACTTCATCGCATTCATGGCTAGCCATGAAATATATTCGGATGCACCTCACGCTGATGAGGATGCCTCTTTACATGGAGACCTCAACACTGAGAGTGAGAGAGAGGATGCATGGAGTGAGAGCGAGAGTGAGCTTAATCGCGCTTATGCTGATTTATATGTTGATTCTTTTAAAACCAAAAAGCGTAGTAAAAGTTTAGTTCTTAGGATTTCAGAGTTAGAGAAAGGGTTAGGAGAGATAAGAGAGAGTGAGTCCTCCTTGTGCATCGCTTTAAAAGAGAGAGAGAGAGAGAGAGACTGTTTGAAGAGAGAAAGTTTGTCTAGAGAGAAAGAGAAGTGTTTTGAGAAAGTCAAAGAGGAGTTGACAAAGTAAGTGGCTAATATGACAAGAGACCTTTGTGGATCCGAAGAGTATTGTAAGATTCTAGAATCCCTTGTTTCCTAGCCCACTCATGATCATGAAAGAGCACAAGAAGTCAAGGTTTAAATCGAGGATAGATCTGGAAAGATGGGAAAGATCCTCCTCGCCCCTTCTTTAGGATTTGGTGAGAGTCCTATAATTGGTTTTGATGGTGTATCCACTTCAAAAATTTCACCTGGACCAGTCCCTAAGTTTACAACGAATCCTTATGTTCATCCACTAAACCCAAAAAAGTTATTCGGCTAAGAAAATAAAATCGAGGTAGACCTCAGATTGCGTACTTCTGTACTTATTGTAAAAGGAAAGTCCACCTGAGAGAATTTTTCTATAGTTTGGGTCAAACATGACGTACTTATTCTCCATCACACCCCACGAGTAATCTCACAAGACTGAGAGAGCAAGTTGAGTTTTTAGTCATGACTTCTCAGAGTTTAATGGGGGGATTCCAACGATTATCTGGACCGTCTGTGGATACTACCAACTTTGCAACTAGAACCACCAGCAATAACGACAAAAAAAAGTTACCTCCACTTGGGTACCTAAAAATGACAACAAAGATCTTATTTCTCATATTTCTCTGAAATCTCATGATACCTCACAGTGGTATTTTGACAGTGGGTGTTCTAAACACATAACTGTGATGTCTCATTTTTTACCTCCTTAGTGGATCGCAAGGAAGGTAAAGTCACTTTCGGCGATGGGAGTAGGTCTAGCATTTTAGGATGAGGTACCATAGAGATATCAGGGTTTCCTAAGTTAGAGAATGTATGGTACGTCAAAGGTTTGAAGGTAAACCTTCTCAGCATCAGCCAATTGTGTGACGTTGACTTGGCAGTGAAGTTTGACTGGGATGCTTGTAATGTTTATGATCAAGAAGGTAAACTTGTATTGCAAGGGGTGAGGACAGAAGATAACTGCTATGGGATAGTAACCAAGTTCTCATTTGTCTGCAACAGTGCGACGATCACTCCTATGGATCTGTGGCATCAACATCTAGTTCATGTGAACTTGAGAGATTTAGATCGTCTTGTTAAAAAGGACCTAGTACGTAGCTTACCATCTCTTGGAAGACCAACTTCCACAGTTTGCGAACCATGTTTATTGGGAAAGTAAATTCGTAGACCCCATAGGAAGTTAAACTCCATTACCACCTCTAGAGTACTTGAGTTGATTCACATGAATCTTATGGGTCCTACTCGTACACAGAGTTTGAGTGGTATTCTATCATAGGTTTTTTGAAAAAGAAATCAGATGTTGTTGAGTTTTGGACGACCAAGTGTCATGTCCTTCAAAAGCAACACGGTGTCACTATCAATAGAATACATTGCGACAACGACATTGAATTCAGGGAACAAAAAGTAAATCTTTACTGTGATAGCCTTGGGATCAAAGATGAATTTTCAATCATGAAGACCCCTCAGCAAAATGGGATTGTTGAGCATAAGAACCGGACGATTCAGGAAATGTCTAGATCTATGCTTCTTGGTCGTAAAGTTTCTAGGAGATTTTGGGCAGAGGTAGTGTCTATCGCATGCCATACGGTGAATATGGTTTACTTTCATCCACACACACTTTAAATGCCTTATGAATTGTGGACTGAAAAGAAGCCCAACCTGGCATATTTTTGTGTCTTTGGGAGTAAATGCTACATCCTACAGGATAAAGAGAAACTAGGAAAGTTAGACTCCCAGAGTGACGAGGGAATACTGTTAGGATATTCATCGAACAGTAGAGCATACCGAGTTTTTAACCTGATCATCTCTAAGGTTATGGAGTCAATTAACGTCACCGTACAAGATGACGAACCTTCGATGTTAGTTGACCCCAACCATTTATGTGAGGATGATGCACTTCCTATTGATGATCCCATTATTCCTCCCATACCCAGGGTGGACCCTACTCCTATCTTAGGGGACACACCTACTTGGGTTCGCAAGAGTCATGATCCTACATCTATTTTAGGAGATCCCACCCTAGGGGTCAAGACTCGTGCTCAGATAGAGAACGTTGTTAGCCATGTCTGCTACACGTCCAAACTCAAGCCCAAGAATCATAAAAAAGCACTCAAGGATGAACACTAGATATCTGCCATATAGGATGAGTTGCTTCAAGTTAAAAAGAATTATGTCCGGGAACTTGTCCCTTACCTAGTGAGACTAAAGTGATTGATACCAAATGGATTTTCAAGAATAAAATGGATGAAAATGGTACGATTATCCGTAACAAGGATAGTTTGGTCGCTCGGGGCTATACACAGATTGAGGGTGTAGACTTTAAGGAGACATTATCTCCTATTGTGAGGCTTGAGTCGGTCCACTTACTACTTGCCATCGCATGTCATCTGAGCTTCAAGTTACATCAGATGGATGTCAAGAGTGCCTTTCTGAATGGCATTCTACAGGAGGAAGTATATATGGAACAACTAAAAGGGTTTGAAGACCCTGATCATCCTGAACACATCTACTATCTGAGTAAATCCTTGTATGGTTTGAAGCAAGCACCCCGTGCTCGGTACGAGAGGCTTACTTCCTATCTCTTAGCACGCGACTTTAAGAGAGGGGGAGTTGATATGATGTTATTTGCCAGGAGAGATGACGATGCTATTTTGGTTGCCTAGGTTTATATAGACGACATAGTCTTTGGATCCACGTGCCCCCAGCATGCTCATCGCTTTGAGGAGGAGATGAAGAGTGAATTTGAGATGAGCATGGTAGGTGAGATTACATTCTTCCTTGGCCTTCAGGTTCGTCAGCTAGAGGATGGGATGTTCATCTCCCAATACAAATATGCTAGAGAACTAGTGAAGAAATTTGGCTGGACTCCGCTAAGCACGCATGTACACCCATTAGTACATCTATAAAGCTTAGTACGGACACTTGAGTCAAGGACAATGAGTAAACCTTGTATCGAATTATGATAGACAGTCTTCTCTGCCTGACTGCTAGTTATCATGACATTGCCTTTAGTGTTGGAGTCTATGCGCGATATCAGGCATCCCCCCAAGAGTCACACTTACTCGCTATAAAATATATTATTAAATACGTGAGTGGGACTCTTTTCTACGGCATCTGGTATTCCTTTGATACCAATGACCGATTGTTCGCCTATTCAGATGCCGATTGGGTCGAGGATGCAGATAGATGTAGGAGCACTTATGGTGGGTGTTTCTTATTTGGTTCTACTCTTATCTCTTGGTTGAGCAAAAACAAAACTCCATATCTTTGTCCACTGCAGAGGCTGAGTACATAGCCGTCGGGAGTTGTTGCACGCATATTCTGTGGATGAAGCAGATACTGGAGGATTATGGGATATCAAAAGACACCATAACAATTTCCTGTGATAACACGGGCTCGATGCATATGTACCAAAATCCTATCCAGCACACGTGCACAATGCACATTAGGATACGCGAGCCCTTTATTCATGAGAATGTCGAAGAAAAGGTCGTATCCTTGCATTTTATGTCTATGGACCTTCAGTTAACCGATATTATGACGAAGACTTTAGATGCCCTTAGATTCGAAAGTCTTAGCAAGTCTTTAGGAATTTGCACTGTTGACTGAGGGGTTATTCCATATTTAGAGTAGGATGCATTTTTATGTTCATATCATCTGATTCATAATTCTAATCTGTTTTATTTGTATCATTTTTTATATTGCATTTTTTTATTCTTTGAAAAATACAAAAAAGATTTTGGTTATTTAAGAAAATATGAAAAGTTCAAAAATATTTTCGGTTCTTTTTAAGAAAAAAATGAAAATTCAAAAAGATTTTTGTAATTTGTATGCACCTTTTATGGTTCGACATTTAGGATGGCCAATGTCACCATATCATCTCCATCTTTCATGTGACAGTTTGGTAGTGAGTAGATATGTTACTTCACTTCATCATGTGCTTTACGATGTTTTGGTGCCATTGAGATGTTTTTACTGATATCTTTCTATATGTTTGGCTCCTTATCTCCTTTATTGCATTCATGCACTAATGTGGTTGATTATTGTGCTTGTCTTATCCCATGTTGGTTAGTGCTTTCATCTCAATTCTACCTATACAACTAACAAAATGCAATAAAACTTGAAAATTGAAGAGGTGCATGTTATTCCATTTCCAGTGAGAACTTTGTTTAATAAAATTTTGATGAGTGAAAATTGGGAAGAGCGCTGGGAAAAAATAATAATCTTTATGAGAAATGCCCCCATTTAAAAGGACCTTATAAAGCATGGCACTAATAAAATTTTCCAAGGTCATTTAAAAGAGAAATTGGGCAAACCTAGTTAGTTTTATATGATCATTCAAACATAAAAATTATATATGATCATTAATATTCGTGAGGGAGATTGGTTGGAAATTTTGTTAGCGGTTTCGCACTTTTCTGAAAAATGTCTTGAAAAAAGCATTAAATATTTTTGGGTGTTATTGGTGTGAAAATCATGCTAGACTTTGATTTGGCGATTTGGTTAAGTCAATTTTAGTTAAATTCCTCTCTTTTACACCTAAGGACGAGATTGAGTACATTTGTTAGGATTATCCGATATTCCATCGTGCACATATGTCATGTTAGTATGCATTGACTGTCCTATTAAATTTGATCACACCTCTATAATTCCGCTTCCATTGACTTGGTTATCTTAATGTGCTTTCCATGGTGTGATTCTGTGTTGTATATTTTGAAAGCTAATCTCTGAAAAATCAAAAATAGAACGTGGTTCTTCGTGTGACATTATCCATTTGTATTTATTTGTGTTCTTTCTTTTTGTCTATTTGGGGACATCATAAAAAGGGGAAGAACGAATTATGGGGGAGCATGATTTATTTTCATTATGGGGGAGAATGGTTTGTTTTCATAATTGATATACTCATTTTTATTTATCATTATATTTCAAATAGTTGCGCATCACGGGTACTTGTTTCTTACCTCATGTGTGTAGGTATCAAATTAAGGAAAGTTTTTGCATACCCTGACGAGGACAAAGAAAGTTTGAAGATGGTTGAAGTCATTCATTGAATTTTTCCTGTTTGGGGATTTACTGGAAATACTATATTGTATAACATTTGGCTCTTTTATGTTGGGGCATTATAATTCGGATCATAATTCGGATTTTGTTTTTATGTATGTATCGGCATAGACATAGGGGGATATTTGTGAGGGCATGTTCTATAAATGTCTAGGGTAGTATCAAGGCATTTCTAATTTATCCTAGATTTTAGAATATATATGTCGTATACCGCTATAGTCTGCTCATCTGAGCACGATCATATTTCAATGGCCTCAATCCGAATTTTGAGTTTCACGTGTCCATCATCACCATCATCGTTCATCACTGCCATTATCTTCAATCAATCGTGTGTTCGTGGTAACGTTTTCTGATTCATAAGGGTTCGTTTTCAGAAGCTGTTTAAAATTAGATATCGGACCGATCCAGTCCTTAAGAAAATCAAACCGGTCCACTGATCTGAAAGTTCTCTGTCTAAATTTGGATACTGGACCGATCCGACCAGAATAAAAAATGAATCGATCCATCACTAGCAAACTCACTGGAAAGTTTTAACAACCGGACTGTTCTGATGATCCTTTCCAGACTAGTTCGATGAGCCTCAGAAAAATCTAGCTTCCATACTCTTTACGTTCCTATAAAATCTATCTTCGGGGATGTTTTCATTTAAGACTTTGGAGGAAACATTTATCAGACCTAATATATCAAGTCTTTACCTTTTATCAAGACTAAACACTTTGAGATTCACAAACACTCATAATTATATGTGTTAATAATTCTAGACCCACATACCCACATATGTGGAGCATCTTGTGTTGAGAAAGTGTTCTTTACACTGCTGACCTTGGAGCGTCTTACAGGAAGATCTTGCTGATGACATCGAATCGGTGCCTGAGGGTCTTCATTTGTCAAATTGTATTTCTCTATGTATGTAAGTGTTTACAAATCATATTGAAATAAAAAGGTTTTGCCCCTTCCGAGGATTTTTCCTCATTTGCTATATGTGATTGAAGATTGCATGATTTGGAGGTGTTTATTAATTAATCAATCACCATTAGAAGAATGACCTAAGTGTGTATTTAAAATGGATATTTATAAACTAGGCTTAATTAGATAGGTTTCTCTAGTTAAACAAAAAACACACTCTCAAAACGGGTGACTCCTTTCATATAACTTTGGTATGGGGTCATATGATTAGTGTGAAAGCGTATTGATTATCCCTTGTTGATGTTTTTGGGTTATTAATGTGGAACAATCTATAACTTGTTAGAATAAATTTCTAAATAGAGTCAATTTGTTTATTTTGGCTTACTTCATATTTGGAAAAAACTGTTTGAGTCATAGGTTAGGACTTTAGTGTGTTGACCTTTCAAACCTATGACATGGTTTCTTGAAGACATAGTGACCAAGTTAAAATGTCTACATTATCATGTCATGTTTCGTGCCATGTTTCATCTTCAACTGCCTAAGAATCTGAAAAAGGTATGGATGCATTTTAGTTTGATTCATGGATATCATTAGGTGTTTGTTTTATTTGTTTGAGGTTATTTTTCATAAAGGATTTTTATAAGAATTTTTTTGTTTTTGAACAAAGTCATTCAAATGAGTCTTTGAAGTTGTTCAAACTAATTCATGTAATTCTCCGAACAAGATTTTTTGTTGGGTCGAATGAGTTGGCTATATCGTTAAAACGACATTTAAACGAGGAAGTTTTTCTAATATTGAAAACTTCATTCGAAACTCATTCGAACGAGATAGGCATCTTCGTTCAAACAAGGTCCGATTTGGTTCGAACAAAATTATGCACTTCATTCGAACGAACCTCTATTTTCATCCGAACAAGCATTCATCAATTCAAATGTCATTTTTCTATAAACATGCATTCTGGGAACTTTTTAGGTTGAGAATTTTGGAGAAATCACTTTTCTACCATAAAGAAAAAGCCTTAAAGCCCTAGTTTCACTCAACCCCTTGGAAATCCAAGATTCAATCTTTGTATGCTTTGAGATCTTGTTTGGTATCAAGGTTTTACTCATCATCATCTTTGTTGAGTATTCATACGATCGATTTCATATTTTTTGATTACGCACGGTGGACTCTCTATTTGTGGTGTTGTGATGAAGAAATGGTGGACTCTATTGTTTGTTTCGTAGATAATTACTGAAGATGTTCTTTGGATACCGTGGCATGTGTGGACTCACTCATTGTGGCAGTGTATGAGTGAACTCTTGCATGACACTAGGTGAAGGTTGAGGAATGAAGAGCATCAAGGACTGCGAGGACATCGAGTCTGTGTTATAAGTCTCCTGTTATGCTCTTTATAATTCCATACTTAGTAGATTTTACGTGGCTAGGATACTCAAGGTTTTTCCCATTTGGGCTTTTCTCATACATCGGGCATTATGTGATTGTTTATTTTAATTGATCCTGCTATCACCTAGGCATGTTTTAGGATAAAATAAAATTGGCTAAATATATTTTACACAACTTTCATTTAAAATTGGTGCTTATGTATATTTGGGTTATGTATTTTTAATTTTAATATTTAATTAAAAAATTAACTTTTGTTTAGACCATTCTGTATATCTGCAACTTCAAATTGGTATCAAAGAGGGTACACTAAGTTATCGTGTTGATCCGTTTTTTGTGCTAATTTAGGATTGGTTATTTTTCCTCTCTCTCGTTTTTTATTTTCTCTCAATGGATCAACATAGGAATAAGTTTTCCAATGTTTTTATCAATGATGATGATTTTGATATTCGAAAGGGGTTTGATGAGCTTCATAGTCGTGCTGAAAAGTCGACTCGTTTGAATTTGAAGTTTGCAAAAAGAATAAAATTTCTTAAAAAACAAAACTTGTGTTTTAAAACTGAAATTCAATTTTTACAAAGTATTCAAACTCAAAGAGATATCCTTCGTGAGAAGCTCATGGATATGAATCATGTTTTTAAAAATTTAGAATTGTCCAAAATGTGAGTGATGATAGAGTCTAGGTTTTAGATAATGAATTAAAGAACTCAAAACGTTTGAAACTAGGGTGAAATATCCTTCTAGGAATTATTAATAAGTTGAAGAAGGAGTTCCTAGCATTTGAAGAGTCTAAATCTTTACTTGAGTCTAGAGTTTTAAAGTTACAAGATGAATTAAGAGACTCAAGTAGTGTTGTTATTGGCTTCAATAATTCAAATACTTCCGCTACTAAAGCCAATACCAATGTTTGTTTTAGAGTGTAAACCTCTACTAACGATGTTAAACAAGGTTAATCCATAGGTAACATGCCTCGTGTTTACACATGTCTGCATTGTGGTAGGTAAGGTTACCTTAGGGCATTTTGTTATGATCTTAGAAGTGGTCTTAGGAAGTCTAAATCCCTTATCACCATGGTTTCCAAATATCGAGTCATTATGCATTCATCTATTTGGGTTAGGAAATCATTTTTGGTGACATTGAATATTAGACTTGTTGAATCTTGCACGTTATCACATGATTCTTCCCATGCTATATCTTATGAGTGATTATGGTTGCATTTTTTTATATATTAGCAGTTACACTTCATGTTATATATTAGTGCTAGTTGTATGATATTTATCTTTTGTATTTTGATTTTCCATTTTTTTGGTCAGATTGAGAAAAACATAAAAAGATTTTGTCTGTCTTTTGAGTTTGTTTTTCATTTGGTTCCATAAAATGTTTAAAAACTCAAAAAGATTTTATTTGTGTAGTTTAGTTTTACACATTTTGTGTGGAATATCCGTGTGATTAAATCCTCTTCATTCCATGTTTCCATGTGGCAAGGACATCGAATTATAATTTTTAATGCTTAGATTGTTCTTATTCATAATTGCATGGAAAATTTCGACTCTGATTTGCTCAATGGACTTACTTTGTATATGTCTCAACACATACATGCACTAGAACTTTTGGATTTTAACTTCACATGTTATATTTGAGATAAGTGAGATGTTCTCCCATCAATCTTGTCATCTACATATCTTTTGACTTTGGGGAATTTGTCCATGCAAACATCATTGCCCATGAGTATGTTAATTTTTTATTGAATATATGAGGGTGCATGAAAAAGGGATACGAAAGGAGAAAAACTCCTTTATGGGAAAGCCACCATTGGCAAGAGCCTAACAATAAGAGGCAAAAAGAAAAGATTAAAGGGCAATATGTTTGTTCGTTTGATTTTCAAAAATGGTATCTTCAAAAAATTGAGTGAAAAAATATGATTAGCTTTTTAGGGTGTTATTGTTGAAGATCAACGGGTCTTCACAATAAATCTGATTAGGCATAAATTCTTCCAAATTTATCCCCTTAATCTAGAGACTTTTATCACCTCGTACTATGTAAACAACATTGATTAACCTCATATTTTATATACTAACATTTCTTATATAGTGCATCGATTTTTGTGTATTTCTCTTACATTTTGTAGGAAACTCATTCAAGACAAGAAACGAGAAAACTCAAATTCAAGAAATAAAGACAAAATGCAAGAGGAGGAAAGTCAAGGGAAAATAAGTAATTTTACACCCGAAAGCCAAGAAGAAGTTGAAGTTTGTGGGTCCACGAGCACGTAGGAAGAAAAGACATCCAAATACGAGTTACAAGCAAAAGTTATGAAGGTTCAAAGTTGGTAAGAAATCATGGCAAAAGATGAAAAGAAGAAGAAAAAGACTTACAAAAATTTTCAACTCAAATTTTTGCATCAACTCTGGTTTAGAAGGGTGTTATCAACAGAAAAAAGCAAACGAAATAAAAAATACACTCTTATTAATGACACCCGAGAGGTACCCGCGAGGGTCACCCAGAAGCCCAAAAGGCATTGCGAAGTATCAGCGCCACTTCGAGCGTCGGCACCGCGACAAGGGTCGGCGCCGCCTCACATGTCAGCGCCGATACAAGCACCAGCGCCACTTCGAGCGTCGGCGTCACTTCGAGCATCAGCGCCGCGAGAAGGGTCAGCGCCGTCTCACATGTCAGCACCGATTAAAGCATTAACGCCACTTCGAGTGTCGGCGCCACGACAAAGGTCGGCGCCGCCTCACATGTCAGCGCCAATTCAAGGTTCAGCGCCACTTCGAGCATCGACGCCACGACAAAGGTCGGCGTCGCCTCACATGTCAATGCCGATTCAAGCACCAGCGCCACTTCGAGCGTCGGCGCCACTTCGAGCATCGGCGCCGAGACAAGGGTCGGAGCCGTCTCACATGTCAGCGCCGATTCAAGCATCGATGCCACTTCGAGCATCGGTGCCACGACAAAGGTCGGCGCCGCCTCATATGTCAGCGCCAATTCAAGGTTCAGCGCCACTTCGAGCGTCGGCGCCACGATAAAGGTCGGTGCCGCCTCACATGCCAGCGCCAATTCAAGGTTCAGCGCCACTTCGAGCGTCGGCGCCACGACAAAGGTCGGCGCCGCCTCACATGCTAGCACCAATTCAAACATCAGCGCCACTTCGAGCATCGGCGCTACGACAAAGGTCGGCGCCGCCTCACATATCAGCGCCCATTCAAGTATCCGCGCTACTTCGAGCGTCGGCGCCGCTTCGAGCGTCGGCGCCACTTCGAGCGTCGGCACCGCCTCACATGACAGCGCCAATTAGAGGAGATGAGGCCTTTTCAAGCGTCAGCGCTACCTCAAGTATCAACGCTGCTTCAAACGTCAATGCCACTTCAAGTGTCGACGCCGCTGCAAGCGTCGGAACTGCGTCACGTGTCGATGCCACTACAAGTGTCGGCGCCACTTCAAATACCAGCGCCGATGCAAGGGTCCGCGCCGCTACAAAGGTTGGCGCCGTTTCAAGTTCCAGCGCCGCTTCAAGGGCCACTGCAACAATGACAGTTGAGAGAGTCGGCGTCACCGCAAGAGTCAGTGCCACTACAAGGGTCACTGCAGAAATGTTATTCGAGAAGTGCTTCTACAGGGGTTTTCATCATAAAACAGCAGTCTCTAAATGAATAACAGCACTAACACTTTATTTTCTTGCACAGGTAGCCTAGTCAAGCAAGCAGGGCTCGAACAGGCGCATTGGGACCTCCTGGGAGTTTTGGCTTGGCGACTGAGGGACAAGGTATGTTGAGCAAGCTCAACCACTTAGCACTATAGGATTGAGAGAATACTAGTAGGAAGACCCAGAAGTCACTCGAGATCACACACATTGCACACTTGGTCACAAGTGAAGTGAGCAGCCAAAGAGATGGCTACTCACAAGAAGTAAACTCTTTACAAGAAAATGACTTTCCCAGAAGAGGGGGTCCTCGAGGTCCCTCTCAAGAAAAATAACACTTTTAGAGGAGATGAGGCCTTAAGGTCTCCTCTCTCCAAATTTGCAAAATTGCACCACAAGTTACCGTTTCAAAAGATAACTACCAAAATCTGCTATTTTGTCTCCATTAGGGGACATATGTAATTTTTGAGTTTTGGTTGGCGCCTGCAGAGGGGACAGGCAGGCTGCCTACAAGTAGGGACAAATGGTACACTTCAGACATTGTTCCCCATCAACTCTCTCAATTTTGGCGCCCAAAATCGCCAGCTCACCCCTAACGCCCATGTATAAATAGACCTCTGGGCAAGGTCAAAAGACAATAGAAAAAATTACACTGTTACTCTGCTAAAATATCACCAGACCTACCTAAGTATTCTCTCCCTGCTCAATCTCATAGTGCTGAGTGCCTTGTTCCTTCACTCCCCACTGACAGCCATCACTCTCAGGTGTTTCCCTTGAGAAAATTACTATTTTTGTTGTGAAAGTTCATCTTCTTGCAGGGAGTGAGTTGAAGCTTGAGTTCCATTGTTACCAGAAGGAGAAGTTTTCTTCAGAAGTTGCACCAGGAGACCTTAAAACCTTGCAGGCAGCGTCCATTGGAGTGGGTCACGCCTCACCCTTTCCAGTTATTCATAGACCCCAGTCTCACTACCCTCCTACATTTGGCGACTCTGCTGGGGAGGTATCCTCATTTCCATGGACAAAGAAGGTTTCAATGTCTCTAAGCAGTTGGTTTTTGAGGATATTCCATCTGGTAATGGAGCTCACAGTGACTAGACTACTCAGGAAGAAGTGGTGGTGATCGGAGCCAAGGCGCCAGCGCCTCAGGGAGGTCAGACCAGTTCGCCGGCAGTAGCTCCAATGGCAGGTATGAACCTTATGGCAATGTTTTTTGACTTTTTAAAGAAAAACAACGTGGATCTATCAAACTTGGGTCAAGGTTGTGTGACACTTGTTGTTTCCCCTTCCGGAGGGATAGCCACTCCTATTACGATTCCGGCAGAGACGATTCCGTCTCGGAAGGCGGCGCAGGAGCAGGTCCTGGCGCCAACAGGTTCTCCAGTTCCTAAAAGCACATGTTTGGAGGAATCACCCTCTAAGGCTGTTACTATGGAAGAAGTGAGGAAGCTCCTTTCCTCCACTCAAAGAGAGGGTTCCCACCTATACGAGGAGTTACAAGACCCCTATCCACAGGAAGTAAGTGAGAAGCCATACCCTGAGGGGTATATTCCACCAAAATTTATCAAGTTTAGCGGTAGGGGGAGAACCCTAGAGAACACGTGAAGAGGTTCGTCGAGTACCTGGGAGTACATGCTGGCGACAAGAACCTGAGATTGAGGGAGTTCTCTAAAACTCTCACTGGGAAAGCTTATACATGGTATTCCCACTTGGCGCCTAACAGCGTCCCTACTTGGGAAGAGATGCACAGGCAGTTCCTTCAGAATTTTTTTGTAGCAGAGGATGAATTTACACTAAGGCACCTAGCGCAAGAGGTCCAGAAGCCATGAGAAGAGTTGATGCACTACATCAAGCGATTTCGCGAGAGGGCCTTAGATGTTCACGAGGATGTGGCGGAGGCCAGGTTGCTGCAGATATGTGTGGAAGGACTCCTGGAAGAGTACAAGTTTCACTTGATCAACGAAACTAGAGATGGAACTTTCAGAGAATTCACCAGGGCCGCCAGCAACATAGCTATGATAATCAAACCGAGAGCCCCAGGTTGGAGGACACAAGTTCCACTGACTCCCGGGAGGTTTCAAGTTGCGAGGAGGCAAGCGGTTAACTATGTGGATGGGAGTAAATAAGGGAAGAAGGGAGGCTCTGGGGCCAAGATCGACAGTCCCGACAACAAGAGAAAATTCGGGGAAGATGCCCCGCCGCCACTGTCGTCCAGCGTAGCGGAGGCTATGGATTGTTACCGCACCTTGGTGCAAGAGGGCGTAGCAGGACCTCCCCACCTAAAAGGAGAGACCCCCACTGCAGCTGACAAGGCCAATCCGAAGTACTGCGAATTGCACCAACGAGTGCAGCACTCTACCAAGGATTGTTACTACTTGAGAAGGATCATTGGTGAGCAGATGGCCAGCGGTACCTTGCAGATACCCCCTGTGGACGTTAACGAGAACCCACTTCCTACGCATAACTTTGGAACCGCCAACATGGTAGTGGCCTACGACGAAGAAGCTACGAGAAGTCTTATGAAGCGGGAGAGTGGCGAGCAGTTATGCGAGGAGTTAGAGAATCTGTCACTGAGCAGACTTCAGCTAGAAAGAAAGCAAGAGGAGTGGTTCTTCACTCCAGAGCATGAAAACGGGAGTGGGGAAGTTGAGGAAGTCGCTCTCTCGGAAGGCGAGGTAGACGTCATCCTCGCTCTAGACGAGGGAGGGACCTCTGAAGCGGAGTATGTTTGCAGTGCCCAGACGTACGAGGTAGACTTAGATTCTGAATGTGAGGCCATAGCGAGGAGCCCCAAGTTCAAGTGGTTTTTCGACCAGATAGGAGTGAAGTACGACACGAGGGCGTCCATCACGAGGAAAGTCTTAGAGGCGGTGCAGCAGCAAGGAGACCCTTCGCTAAATTGGCAGGGGCCAATCGAAAGGATGATTAAGAAGTATACCTCTGAAGTGGTGTTTTCAGAAGCAGATAGGGTGATGCCCTACTTCCACAACCGCCCGTTGTACGTCACAGCCATAATTAATGGAGTCTCATTTCCTAGGGAGTTGATGGATGGAGGAGCATCCATTAACATCATGCCCATCAGTACATTATATGAAATGGGAATCGACCAGGAGAAGGTGGTTCCGGTACCGCTAGTAATTTCCGGATTCGACAACGCCGGAATGCAGTCAATTGGATACGTGAATGTGGGAATTAAGTTGGGAAATTTCACCTCCCACATCAAATTTCATGTTATTAACGCTGACACCAGCTACCAATTACTCATTGGAAGGGTATGGATGCACACTCGTGGCGTAGTGCCTTCCACCTACCATCAGTGCGCGAAGGCAAATATTAGAGGTACAGAGATAGTAATCAAGGCCACGCAGAGACCCTTCACCGTTGAGGAGGCCCACCTGGTAGATGCTGCCTTTTACACGGAGTTGGACGAGGAAAGAAAGGTCTCTACAAGAAAGCTAGCAGGAAGCAAGGTAGCTAAGGGAAGGGTCCCGCAGAAAAAATCCGTTCATGACCGTCTAGGGGAGAGGATAATCCCCCACATGTCAAAAGGCAAGAGGAAGGTAGAGGAGGTAGCTAGACCTCCTCGAACTTACAAGAAAGTGGTTTTGCCCAATGGAAAAGTCATCTACCGTTTATAACGGTCTGTGTGGGCGATGTTCTGGGATGAGAGCATCGACCCGGCGCCCGAGTGTTTTATTGTTGATGAATCCCATATTGTTGAGCATGTCGAAGAACCAGAAGAGGCGCCAGAGTGCATGCAAGACGGGCCCAGGGAGCAGCTGCATGAATTAGAGGAAATCAAGTTGGGGTTAGAAGAGGGCGAGAGTAGACCCATTCTAATTTCCAAGTTTCTGGAACTGAAGCAGAAGGAAGAGCTCATTGAGCTACTTAAGGAGTTCACTGATGTATTTGCTTGGAAGTACACGGAGATGCCAGGAATAGACGCAGAAGTGAGCTCTCATAGATTGAACATCCTACCCAATGCCATTCCAGTAAGGCAAGCCACACGCACATATAAAGCAGACCTTGATTTAAAAATAAAGACTGAGGTGGAGAAGTTGTTAGCGGCAGGGTTCATCAAGCCTATTCAGCACCCCATATGGCTGTCCAGCATAGTGCCAGTGGCAAAGAGAGACAAGACCCAAATCAGAATCTGCGTAGACTTTCGCGACTTGAACAGGGCGTGTCCTAAGGATGAATTCCCACTACCTAGCATAGACAGCTTACTGGATTCCACCGTGGGACATGAGATGTATAGCTTCATGGACGGGTATGTTGGATATAACCAGATTAAAATGGACCCCGCCGATGCAGAGAAGACTGCCTTCCGCACACCGTTAGGGAACTTTCACTATACAGTCATGCCCTTCGGATTGAAGAACGCTGGAGCCACATACCAGCGGACCATGATGGCAATTTCACGACTTATTTCATGATATACTAGAATTCTATGTGGATGAATTGGTGGTGAAGTATAGGAAAGAAAACAAGCACATTCAGGATCTCAGGAGAGTATTCGAGAGGTGTCGTCGGTATAAGATGAGAATGAACCCCTCAAAGTGTACCTTTGGGGTTACTGCAGGGAAAATCTTAGGTTTTGTGGTAAATAGACAAGGAGTGCAAGTGGATGCAGAGAAGATGAAAGCCATTGTGATGATGCCACCGCCCAAGAGTCAGAGACAACTTAAGAGCTTCCTGGGAAAGGTATCCTACCTAAGGAGGTTTATACCTGCATTGGCAGAAGTAACTCATCCGTTCGCACCTCTACTAAAAGACAAAGCCAAGTGGGTTTGGGGAGAGAGGTAAGAGAGTGCGTTCAAGAAGATTAAAGAAATCCTAGCCTCTCCGTCCACGATGATTCCCCCCGAAGCCGGAGCGCCGCTGCTGCTCTACCTCACTTCCACAGAGAGGTCGATAGGGTCCCTCTTGGCGCAAGAGAAGGAAGGAATGGAAAAGCCGGTCTACTACCTGTCAAGAGTAATATCCGAAACAGAATCAAGATACACCAGCGTTGAGAGGCACTGCATGGCGCTGGTATTTGTAGCCCAGAAGTTGAGACACTACCTTCTAGCCTTCACCGTTCACATAGTCACCAAGTGTGATCCCATCAAGTACCTCCTCGCGCGGACTATACTCGTGGGACGAGCAGCAAGGTGGTTTTTGATCTTGTCAGGATATGATCTAAAATGCGTAGTGCCTAAAGCCATTAAGAGCCAGGCGGTAGCAGATCTGCTGGCCCACTTCCCGAGTGGGGTTTTCGAACCACCTAATGAAGAGCTACCCGGAGAAAGTTTCCAAGCATGCATGGCGGAGGAGGTGAATAAGTGGTTTATGGAGTTTGATGGTTCTAGTGCCCAAGGAACAGGTGGGGTCGGCGTCATACTGTCAGATGGGAAGGAGAAGATTACCCTCTCTTTCAAGTTAGATTTTAAATGCTCAAATAATGAAGCTGAGTACGAAGCCCTCATTCTAGGGATGTTGGAAGCACTCAGAAGAGGGATCAGGGTACTGTGTATATGAGGAGACTCCAATCTGGTAGTAAGGAAGGTCAATGGAGAGTTTTCCCTTAAACATGCCAACTTAGCACCGTACAGACACATCATCCAACGACTGCTGGGACAGTTCTTGGAAGTAACTGTGGAGAGGCAGGCCCGAACGATGAACAGGCACCCTGACGCACTCGCCACCATAGTACAAAAGTTGGACATGGAGGAGTCAGAAGCAACCATCACAGTGAGGCGGAGAACAGTGCCTACTACCGTAAAGTCCTTATTCCCAAGTGACGAGCCGGAAGATTGGAGGCGTCTGGTGGAGAAGTAACTTGAAACCAGGGAAGGGACAATGAAAATATTGGAGTTAGCCAACTATCATGTGTTGCAGGGAACTCTCTATTTCAAGAGTCCCGGAGGGTTTCTGGCAAGGTGCGTAGGGGAGCAAGAAGCCAAAGAGAGGTTAATGGAAATGCACCAGAAGCACTGTGGGGATACGAATATTCCTCTATACAGACGACTGCAGCGAAGCGGGTATTTTTGGCCCGCCATGAGCGTAGAAACGGCCCGCTTGCAACAAAGTTGTTTAAAGTGATAAGATAATTTTGACTATCCGACGGAGGCTAACTTCGTGGAAGCCTTCGAAGATTGGAGACAGCCGTACCTAGCATATCTAAAAGATGGGGAGCTGCCCGCCGAGAGAGCGAATGAAATTTACCTTAGAAAAAGGATAGCACGTTTCTACTTGGTCAAAGGAGAGCTATATAGGAAAGGGTACAATGAGAAGGCGCTAAGGTGCGTAGCCAAAGAGGAAGTGGAAATGGTGCTGAAAGAGGCTCATGAGCCCTCCCACATGGGAGGCGCCAAGCTATATGATCAACTGATGACGCTGGGATACTACTGGCCGACCATGGAGGCTAACTCAATTGGATATGTGAAAAAGTGTAGAGCATGCCAGGTGCATGGAAACATAGTGCACGCTCCCTCTGTCAGCCTACAAAGCTTGGCAACCCCCTATCCCTTCCACACATGGGCGTTCGACCTGGTGGGTAAGATCGCCCCAGCATCTCACGGCAAGGATTTTATCATTGTGGCTACAGAATTGTATACCAAATGGGCGGAGGCCATTCCTTTAAGGAGAGTCACTGCCCAAGTGGTAACCCAGTTTATAAAGGAGTATATCATATGTAGGTTTGGTATACCCAAAGTGATCCTAACGGATAATGGGAAGCAATTTGTATGCAAAGAGATGGCCCTCCTCACGGACAAGTATAAGATTGTGCATAATAGCTCAACCATATCCTACCCCAAGGGAAATGGCCAAGAAGAAGCTACTAATAAGACCCTGATAAATATTTTGAAGAAAATGCTAGAAGACATGCCGGGAGCATGGGATGAGAAGTTGCCTATGGTGTTATGGGCCTACCGTACTTCGAAAAGAAAGCCAACGGGGTTCACTCCCTTCTCTCTAGTATATGGGACTGAAGCTGTCCTACCAGTGGAACTGGCAGTACCTTTAGCCAGAATTTCTCTTAGCAATGGGCTCATCCCAGACCCAAGGCATGTGCAACCGGAGGCGCTGGATGAGCACAGAGACAAGGCGAGAGAGAATTTCAAAGTCTACACTCAGTAACTGTCCAGGGCCTACGAAAATTTGGTTAATCCTAGGGAATTCCAGGTGGGAGATCTAGTCCTGCGAGCATCAACTCACCATCTCCGTAGCATGTCGGTGTCGAAATTCAAACCTAACTAGGAAGGCCCTTTTGTTGTCAGATGAGTGGGGAAGTCGGGCTACTGCCAGATATCAGAACCAGAGAGTGATTGCCTCCAGTCCATCAACTGCAAGTGGCTAAAGAGATACTATGCTTAGTAACAACTAACAAGTTTTGTTTGTGTTTTGCATGTCGGTAATGGATGTCAAGGATTGCTTCTATACCAGAAAAGTTTTTTTGTAATTTTTTTTGAAGCAATACTACATTGTAAACAGCACACAAAGGTAAAGAAATGAAATAGCAACACTTTTGATCATTGTTGACATTTGCTTTGCTTGCTCATTTATACATACATATATGCTCCCTATTAAGTTAGAAGAGAGTACAAAAAAAAGATCGGGAACTTTGCTCACTACATTTGGGAGGTAAGTCCATCCTAAGAGAAAGTATACTGAGCAAAGTCCCCCAGACATAAATTAATACAGTTTTATAATAAAATCAGGCTTCCGGAAAGGGGCGGGGGTCACCCTCCTCTCCAACCCAGCCTCTACGACTATAAGCAGTAATATGTAGGAATACCCCCACAGACAGGAGGGGCAACCCAAGAAAGTCACATGCCAACACCTCACAGCTACAAGAGGTGCATTTTCAAAAAAAATGTGTACAATATGATAATACATAACTTTTTATATCAATGAAAATACCCCGCAGTATATGGGGTAGCCACCAGTGGACTAAAGGCTCACAGAAATTAGAGCAAGTCATGTAAAACAAACACCCACAGCATAAAGGGAGAACAAAAGAAAAAGAAAGTGCAGAAGAAACAAAGTGTCTCATACAGGAATGATAAGTGATGTACACATAGAATTCTGAGCACTACAAAGCAAGAGGTAGCCTATCGGCTAGAAACCACAAAAAATAAATCATCGCGCGCAATGGCGCCAGCATATGACGGACCAGCCTCCCGCAGAAACTCTTCCTCCAACCTGACGAATTTAGTATCATCCTCCTCATCGCCAGACTCGAGTCTGGCAAGCTTCACCTGCAGTAGGGTGATCTGATTCCGGATCCTCGTAGCCTCAGTGTGTCGTTACTCAACCCTGGACTGCCGGGAAGTGTGAAACCTCACTATCTTTCGGAAAGGAACACTCAGAAAGGGACAAACCCCTGCGTCAAGCCAATCCAAACGAAAATGATAGAACTGCTGTAAGTCGCGGAGAGCATCCAAGAATAGAAAGATAGAAGAGCTAGTCAGCTTAGCAGGGGAGGTAGCCAAGAACTCATGAACATGGCTGGCAAGAGCCCTCAGGTTGAAGGCCGTAAGACTGTCAACCTGGAGTATACTCTGAGAAGTGAACGTCTCGGGATGGTGCTCCAAGATGAGATCCAAGAGCTGACGCTCATGTACCCTGAAGCGGCCTGGTAACTCCTCACGCCATAGCCTACTAGAAATAGTCGCAGCGTCCTTTGCTTCATCATCGCCCTCGGAGTGGCGAGACTCTACCTCAAAAGGAAGAAAAGAAGACTCCCCACCAGAATCATCATCACCGACTAAAGGAGTGAACTCAGAACTGTGATCTCCCTCCACAGTTGCCCCACTACCAGTCTCCACAGTTATCGGAGTATCCTCATATACCTAGAAACAATGAGACAAGGGTAAAATGAAAATGCTTGCACAGTATACGCAAGAAGAAAGTAGGGGAATAGTAAAAAAAAGGGGGGTATGCCAGTCTAATACCTCTCTCGCAGTTGCCCCACTGCCAGACTCCACAGTCACCGAAGTACTCTCATGCACCTGGAAACAATGAGACAAGGGTGAAATGGGAATGCTTGCACAGTATACGCAAGAAGAAAAAAGGGGAATAGTAAAAAGAGGGGGTATGCCAGTCTAATACCTCTCTCACAGCTGCCCCACTACCAGACTCCACAGTCATCGGAGTACTCTCATGCACCTGGAAACAATGAGACAGGGGTAAAATGAGAATGCTTGCACAGTATATGCAAGAAGCAAATAGGGGAATTGTAAAAGGAGGAGGTATGCCAGTCTAATACCTCTCTCACAGCGGCCCCACTGCCAGACTCCATAGTCATCGTAGTACTCTCATGCACCTGGAAACAATGAGACAAGGGTGGAATGAGAATGCTTGCACAGTATGCGCAAGAAGGAGGAAAGTAGATACTCTTATACACGGCACCTGAACAACACCCTCCGTAACGGTCATAGACGGAGGAGCAGGGGCTCCCGTAGGGGCAACAACACTGATCGATGCTCCAGAAGGGGTTGCCTCGGCGACCAATGCTTCCGAAGAAGCTAACTCAACCTCAGACACCTCCGGAAGAACAATCTCAGCGACAGAGGCCGCGAGAGGTAAGTGAGGCTGCGAGTGACAAAAAAGGGCGACAGGTAACAAATCAGTTATTCCATGAACGATAAATACCTCAATTAAAAAGAGGGTGAGGGAATCTCCTCAAAAGGGCACCGTAGAGATAGCTACCTGAAGAGGCGCAACAACAGGACAAACCAGCCCATGTAGAGGGGCTGCTGAAACGGCAGTGGCAGGAGCCGCACTCGAAACAGCGCCAAGGGATAACTGCGACAAAGTAAAAGAGGGCTACGATAAGTACAGACTGGACAGATAAGAAAATAGAACTAAGAAAATAAAAGAATACCTGAACGCCATCCAAGGGGGAAGCGCGAAAAAAGACGGTTGGCGCAGTAGGGGCTGTACTGATAGCCTGCAAAGAATGAAAATACGTTGTTTATCACATGTTCGAGGAAAAGGAGATCCCATTGCTTCAACAGAAAGGACTGACCTGAAGTGTGGGCTCACTGGTTTAGGCCACGGTAAATATTGGGCCACGAGAAATCGCCTGAACCAAAGGTCTACCGTCCATAGATACGCGGGCCCTAGGGATAGAAATTCTTCCCGAAGAGGATAAACCCGGGGCGATAACGCCAGCTAAGGGAGGAACCCCTCCCTGAGAAGAAAGTCCAAGAGCCATTAGGACTCCTGTTAATAGGAAAAAAATATTCAAAGGTAAAGAAAAAAATATATACGTATCTCAGATGAACAGGGGCCCAGGGGCTCAACTGCAGAAGTGCCCACCGCCGAGACAAAAGAAGATGGTGTGGCAACGCCCAAAGACACAACTCTCTACGCATGATAAATGGGTAAATAAAAGGAAGAAGTAAAAAAAATGGCGCAATGAAAGTTTTGAAAAAAGAAAAGCATACCTGAGGAGAAGGGGAAGCCACAGGGGTGGTCCTGGTGACAGTAAAGTGCACGGACCAAAGCTGCGAGGAAATGACAGTGTACGCAACCAAAAGGCAGTTAGAAGATGAATAAATTACAACAGCTGTTAAATGAATTAAGGAGACAGCAAACCTCTCTAAACAGGCCTCGGGAGGAAATGAGCATGGAGTTCCTCTCCCGCTGAAAGGGCGTCGGTTGTAGTGGGGGAAGAGGAGAACTACTTTCTTCTACAGAATTGGCCTGCACAAATATAACAGAATGCTTTGAATGAAAAAATACATATATATATAATGAGAGGAAGAAAGAAAATCATATGCAAAAAAATATAGACAAGTAAAGGGAGAACGCTTACAGTAACAGGGCGTGTAGTCTGGCTATAAGGAAGATGGGTGGGGCTGACCCCCCTGGAGAACGGGAGGCTTCATCATCGCTAGAAGACTCTCTGGAGATAGATAACAAAGCATAAGTGTTAGTAGTGCTTTCGCTATGGAAACCCAGGCCTCCCATATCACCCGAAGAAGAACTATGGTCGTCATAGGAAGGGGTGCTTCCATAATCAACTAGTTCCTCTTCCAATGAAGGGGAGGGAGATGAAGGAACTCCTTGAGAATTGGTTCCACTAAGTAAAGGATGTTGTGATATAGTACCTTCCGCAATAGGAATAGACGCGACCCGCGTCTCCTGGGAAGTAAGGCTCGGTAAGGAGTAACCTTTCCCTTTCACTATTTCGGAAGTTCCCCCTGCACCAAAGTTGCCAGTATTGGACTCTTGATCCACCGTAGAGGAAGCAACTAGGCCAACGCCATCTCCTTTCTTTTTCTTCGCAGACCGAGTCCTCACAGGAGAAGAAGGAGGAGAAGCAGTAGTAGCAGGAACAAAATTGGAGACATCGGCGTCAGGGTGTTTCCTTTTGCTGGTAGTAGAGGTGCCCGTCTTCCCTTTGCTTTTTGGTTGGCTTTTAGACTTCACAGGGGGAAGCTCAGTCGACGGAGGCGAAAGTGACTCGTCAATGAGAGGTTTCACTAAAATAGGGATGGCCTGCTCCAAGGGTGGCGTAGAGGTGGTGCTGAGAAACCAAGGATCTTTCTGAGTCCGCCTGACCAAAAACTGAACTCTGGTATATTTAATGGGGTTAGTCTCATGAGGAGGGCCAACTACACATTCTTGAATAAGATGAACCTGCTGTTGCCAAAGAAGGAACCAAGATGAAGTGAATGAAGGATGATAATTGCAGGGAGGCACATAGAGACCACCCAAACCACTGACTCTGCGGAATAATCCCTGAAGAGTAAAGCTAGCACACGCCTCTGAGAATGCCTCAGAATGACTGTTGTAGGTAGGAAGAGGAGGAGTGTGAATGCCCTGATCATAGCCAAACTGCCGTCTTGCCCTCTTGGAATGATAAGATTCAGAACGCGGACCTAACTCGGTCCAAGAAGGAAGGTGACACGGTAAGAGCATCGTCACCACATTAATATGAGGACACGTGGAAACCGACCCCACTGCTGAAGGGCAATAGAAGGTCCCGCCGTTGCCGGGGAAAGAAAGCCAGCTGAAAGTACCCCCAGGGCGCCTGGTGTAAGGCCGAAACTGAAACTCCTTGATATCATCAATCAACATTCCCAGAGACTGCTTGGGAGTTTTCCTATGCCACCGAAGAAGTCTCGCAGCGTCACTATGACAAGCGTGAGCCCCTGAAGTAAAGTGGGGGAAATGCTCAAACAAAAAGGCCATCAAGAGAGGGGCGTTGACATGATTAGCAACATCATACCGACCGTAGGACCTCTCTACATCTATGTGTGCTCGGTCTATCCAGGTGTAAATCGAACCCAAGGTCAGGGCAGCCATGGGTACCGATCTACCGCGAGACAATCGTACAGCCAATCTAAAAAGAAGTTCGTGAGGACAATCTTCGGGCTTACCTGGTAGAAGGAACCGAGTCAGGAACGTAACGAGGAAAGCGAATAAATGTGTAGGAGAGTGAAGCTTAGGACCATCCTGGGATCTGGGGGCTGCACGAGAAGTCTCCCCCTTTTTCAACTGCTCAAAGTCTCTGAACTAGTATCTTTGCCATTTGGCAAAGGAATGCTTGGAATGACCAGTTATATTTATGGCCACATACCTCGAGCACTCTCCGAGAGCCGACCGTAACTCCCCCACCAGCTCCTGCTCTAGGGAGTCCTCGCAGTCATCGGAAAAGACCTACTGCCCAAAGAAAGGAAGGGCGTACAACTCACATATATCTTCTAGGGTAACGATAAATTCCCCCCAGCCCGTGACAAAGGTGTGAGACTCCATACTCCACCGAGACAATAAGAGATTGAGCGAAGAATCGTGTTTAAATATGGTGCAGGACTTCAGGCTGCTGACGGCGGTGAAGAGTCCCACCTCCCTAAGAATAGCCACATAATCAGGAACGCTCAGAACATAATCGACCCAACTGGCCCACTCCTCTGTAGGTCCACCGGGGGTTTTAACTTCAACGTTGGAATAAGGAAAGTCACCACGGTCAACTGGGACTCAGAGAATGGAATTCGGAGAAATAGTAGGAAGACCAGCATACTCAGTTAACCCCGCATGAGAACGTTCGAGAACAGCACCCGAAAATTTTTCCCCAAAATCGGAAAGTGAAATCATGAAACTGTCAGCAGGACCGAAAAAAGGAGAGAGACGATAAATACCAAAGTCTCGCCCTTGGCGAATGTGCATATAGTCCTTCCATGCCTGAGAAGAGCTTGGCGTAGCTGATGAACCACCTAGAGCCATTGGCTCAAGAAAAGAACTCACCCTAGTGGGGACTCCGAGCGAGGGACCCTCGGGGTCCCCTGTCGCAAAAAAAGAAGTAGAGGCAGAAACCCCAGCAAAATCATGTGAAGAGCCCCTGGTCAGTAGCATGCTCTCCGTAACACCAATAGTCGGCGAGACACCCTGGGTCACGGAACCCCCGAGGTGACAAAATGTCGAGACACCCCCTTCCACGAACGAGAGACTCGTGGACGCGAGACCAAGTCTCGAGCCCCCCGACTGCTGACGAGAGGTAACCATGCTGCCATAAGCTGAAATACCCATTTCAGAAACAGTCAAAGGCATCGAGACACCCGAGGGCGAAATGCGAGCGTCGGCACTAATACCTGTCGAGACCCCCTTCCTCCAAACTCATCTTCAACAGACAAAGAACTCCCCGCGCCTAGCTCAATGCGCGAGGAACCACTGACGGCGCCAGAAAAATCCGAGATACCCTTATCCACACCAATTGGATAAATTTCAGAAAAGATCGTGGGCACCGAGACACCCAAGGTCGAGACGCCCCCATACGCCAATGACGGATTGAGCGGGAGACCCTCGGATACAGGACACAAGGAAGTATTCCCCATATTCGCGCCAGGGTGCGAGGAATCACTGCCAGCGCTACGGCGCGTTAAGACACCTGTAGAGGACGCATCGGAGAGCTTCATCGCGACCCCCTCACGCGGAGGACTTCTAATAAAACTCGTCATGGGCGAGAGGCCCCCATACACAGATATAGGAGGCGAGGAGATCTCTCGCCGAAAAAAATCAGCATCATGAGGTCTTGAATGGGGCGAGAGACCCTCGGATGGGGGACCAACTGAAGAAGAACCTTCGCGGGCAGCCATCCCAACCAAGAAACTTAAACTCGCACCCAGATCGGTCGAGACACCGTGTCCCTCGCGCAGAACCCGAATAGTCGAGATACCCCCCGCCGGCAGTACAGCCTTGGTCGAGACATCGTGTCCCTTGCGCATACCATCTACAGTCGATATATTCCCCGCCAGCAGCAAAGCCTCGGACGAGACACCCCTCGTCGCGGAGGAACCCAAACAAAAGGCCGCGTATGACGACGCGGAGGGCGAGGAACCCTCGAGGGCTCTCGACGCAAAATCTGAGAAGGCGGGTATAGAGGATGAAACACCGACGCCGCTGGTCGGACGGAATGAGGGATCGCTGACGATTGGTGTTTCGGCCATAGAATCGTTGGAAACGATTGATGAAGAAGGTATAGAGCTTAGAATATTGGGGGTTTTAGAGTTTCTTACATTTGGAGAGACATTCGTTGGTTTGGAATCCATGGATGAGAGGGTATGATAGTTGGGAAGGTTAGAGCAAAAATGAGGAGATGGGTGGCTATGGTGTTTTAAAAGTCCCTTTCTCACTCTCTCTCACTACAAACCCAAAACCCAAAAGCATCTTGTGTTTTTTTTAAGAAGATGAAGGAGCCCAAGAAAAGGGGCTTATGTTTTTTGCACCAAAATGGGAAAACGTGCAGGAAGGCAAAAAGTTGATGACCTTTTTTTCCCAAATGATGAGATGACAGTTCCCACACTGACGCGTGGATTCTCAAAAAATTAAAAACCTCGGATAAAGGGACATCGCAGTTAATGATCCAAGGGTCCCTCAGAAAATATATATATATATATATATATATATATATATATATACATACATATATATATGATTGTTGAAACCAGATTTGTAGCGTACAAAGTTTTTTTAGTCTACCCAACCAAAAAATCTTTGCACGAGGGGCTAATGTAGAAGGGTGTTATCAACAGAAAAAAGAAAACGAAATAAAAAATACTCTCTTATTAATGACACCCGAGAGGTACCCGCGAGGGTCACCAAGAAGCCCAAAAGCCATTGCGAAGTATCAGCGCCACTTCGAGCGTCGGGGCCGCGACAAGGGTCGGCGCTGCCTCACATGTCAGCGCCGATTCAAGCACCAGCGCCACTTCGAGCGTCGGCGTCGCGACAAGGGTCAGCGTCGTCTCACATGTCAGCGCCGATTCAAGAATCAACGCCACTTCGAGCGTCGGCGCCACGACAAAGGTCGACGCCGCCTCACATGTCAGCGCCAATTCAAGGTTCAGCGCCACTTCGAGCGTCGGCGCCACGACAAAGGTCGGCGCCGCCTCACATGTCAGCGCCGATTCAAGCACCAGCGCCACTTCAAGCGTCGGCGCCGCGACAAGGGTCGGCGCCATCTCACATGTCAGCGCCGATTCAAGCATCAACGCCACTTCGAGCGTCGGCGCCACTTCGAGCATCGGCACCACGACAAAGGTCAGCGCCGCCTCACATGTCAGCGCCAATTCAAGGTTCAGCTCCACTTCGAGAGTCGGCGCCACTTCGAGCATCGGCGCCACGACAAAGGTCGGCGCCGCCTCACATGTCAGCGCCAATTCAAGGTTCAGCGCCACTTCGAGCGTCGGCGCCACTTCGAGCATCGGCGCTACGACAAAGGTCGGCGCCGCCTCACATGCCAGCACCGATTCAAACATCAGCGCCACTTCGAGCGTCGGCGCCACGACAAAGGTCGGCACCGCCTCACATGTCAGCGCCAATTCAAGTATCAGCGCTACTTCGAGCGTCGGCGTTACTTCGAGCGTCGGCGCCACTTCGAACCTCGGTGCCACGACGAGGGTCGGCGCCGCCTCACATGATAACGCCAATTAGAGGAGATGAGGACTTTTCAAGAGTCAGCGCTACCTCAAGTATCAGCGTTGCTTCAAACGTCAACGCCACTTCAAGTTTTGACAGCGCTGCAAGTGTCGAAGCCGCGTCACGTGTCGATGCCACTGTAAGTGTCGGCGCCACTTCAAATACCAGCGCCGATGCAAGGGTCCGCGTCGCCACAAAGGTCGGCGCCGTTTCAAGTGCCAGCGCCGCTTCAAGGGCCACTGCAATAATGACAGTTGAGAGAGTCGGCATCACCGCAAGAGTCAGTGCCACTGCAAGGGTCACTGCAGAAATGTTATTCGAGAAGTGCTGCTACAGGGGTTTTCATCATGAAACAGCAGTCTCTAAATGAACAACAGCACTAACACTTTATTTTCTTGCACAGGTAGCCTAGTCAAGCAAGTAGGGCTCGAACAGGCGCATTGGGACCTCCTGGGAGTTTTGGCTTGGCGGCTGAGGGACAAGGTATGTTGAGCAAGCTCAACCACTTAGCACTATATGATTGAGAGAATACTAGTAGGAAGACCCAGAAGTCACTCGAGACCACACACACTGCACACTTGGTCACAAGTGAAGTGAGCAGCCAAAGAGATGGCTACTCACAAGAAGTAAACTCTTTATAAGAAAATGACTTTCCCAGAAGAGGGGGTCCTCGAGGTCCCTCTCAAGAAAAATAACACTTTTAAAGGAGATGAGGCCTTAAGGTCTCCTCTCTCCAAATTTGCAAAATTGCACCACAAGTTACCGTTTCAAAAGATAACTACCAAAATCTCCTATTTTGTCTCCATTAGGGGACATATGTGCTTTTTGAATTTTGGTCAGCGGCAGGTGGCGCCTGCAGAGGGGACAGGCAGGCTGCCTACAGGTAGGGACAAATGGTACACTTCAGACATTGTTCCCCATCAACTCTCTCAATTTTGGCGCCCAAAATCGCCAGCTCACCCCTAACGCCCATGTATAAATAGACCTCTGGGTAAGGTCAAAAGACAATAGAAAAAATTGCATTATTACTCTGCTAAAATATCACCAGACCTACCTAAGTATTCTCTCCCTGCTCAATCTCATAGTCCTGAGTGCCTTGTTCCTTCACTCCCCACTGACAGCCATCACTCTTAGGTGTTTCTCTTGAGAAAATTACTATTTTTGTTGTGAAAGTTCATCTTCTTGCAGGGAGTGAGTTGAAGCTTGAGTTCCATTGTTACCAGAAGGAGAAGTTTTCTTCAGAAGTTGCACCAGGAGACCTTAAAACCTTGCAGGCAGCGTCCATTGGAGTGGGTCAGGCCTCACCCTTTCCAGTTATTCATAGACCCCAGTCTCACTACCCTCCTACATCTGGAAAGGTGAACCAGTTCGTCCCAGTGAAGAATAAAATCATTGAACCGGTTTGGCGTGCGAAATTTCTAATTTTTTTATATCGAAAAAAGAGTTGTGCATAGTTGAGTCACTTAAAATATAATGTTATGTACTTAGTTGTTTAAACCACCAGACATTAGAGAGATCTTTTTTTCATGGTTTTAGAGGATTCTTGCACCCAAGAACCCTAGGTTTTGCTTTCTTCAACAATACTCTAGTGTTTATGCATGAATTCAAGATTTTCTTCTACAAAGTTTATGTTATTCATCTCTACTCTTCAAGGTTAATAATTTCTTGGATTCCAATTATTTCTTACATGCTCAGGTATAGTTTTCTTATTATTATGATTACATGCACCTTGGATAATATGTTTTTCATTTGAAAAATCATGTCTGGCTAGATTTATAAGGGCTGGGATGCATGGACCCAACCCGATGTGGTTTGAACGAATAAAACAAATTGGTTATTTAAATTAAATAATGATTGGATCGTGTTGATTGGTGATCATAACTATCATAACTATTGTCTGACGACAATGCCTCCTATCTAGATCACAAGGATATAAGGGTCTAAAATAAAACTTCTTGCATCCACAGATGCGACAGCAACATCTGACTCTAAAGAATCATTATCCATGCATCCCTGTGTCTGGACACCTAATATATATACATATATAGCAAGAGAGGGGAAAATAGAGAAATGGGTGAGAGCATGAGATTTGAAAATATTTAACAAGTGCTTAAAATCCATATTTTAAAATATGAAATTTCTTATATTTAAACTGGTATCTCACTCTCATGAGATACACCTCACCCCTCTTATAATAGTGCGCACCTTTCGTATACGTTTTAAACAACCTAGTTAAGCTACCCCACCTAACTAATCTCTTTAACCCATCTTTTAAATCCTTATAACTATCACCTACCTTGCGTGATATAATATGTTATACCGTAAGCTATTACATAAGCTTTTAGTTGATATAATCATTCATATGATATATATACACTCCTTATTTCTATATAAAACTATACCGTTCATAATCCGCAACTTTCACTAGTTTTAAATACCATTTTCACTTTAACATATAACATTCTTTATATGTAAATGGTTCTCGCTTGAACCTACAATTTACATTTGTATTACTTCGGATATAAAACTACCGGAAGAAGAATGGTATCTTATTCATTTTACTTTTTACACTACTTATAGTTATATGACATCTCATATTCATATACAAGCAATATACTATAAACAACAAGTATATTTATACCTATTTTACAATCATAAGTATAATAACCATCCCACTGAGCTATAACTCGAGGATGCAGTCTCAAAGTAACCATCCATTTCCGGGTTTGCTCAAATTAACCCCAATACCATGTCGGACTCTTTCATGATCATGGTAGAAATACTAAATGGTGGAGGCGGTCATATTCCCTCCTGAAAGTGGAATAAAAATAATATCGCACCCATATATGGGACGATATGACCTGGGGATGTACTTTCCCGGCTCCATAAGCTAGGGGATTCACCCACATCACGCAACCTCCCTAGATAACACTAGAGATATATATAATTTGGCTATCTATCCCTATGCCTGTGGAACCGGTCTCTAAAATACAAATATACCAATCACATACATATATATTTATTTTATCAAATCATATATATACTGTAACAACTCCCGTATATATAATACATATCACTTCTCAATTCCATCATATAAATATCACATCTAGAATCCCCTTCAATAATATCCAAGTTATAATTTAACTCCCCATGCACTTGAGGGAAGAAAACTAACAAATTCAGCAAAGGTGAATCGATTCGCTGCAAATGCGAATCGATTCGGAATTGCGAATTGATTCGGTCTCAATTCAAATCGATTCAGCCTGAGACAGCCTTATAGGTCCCATTATGCGAATCGGTTCGGTCCAGATCCGAATCGATTCGCCCTGTTCGGAGCTCACTGTTTGGGCAATTTCATCTTCTCCAAAATACCAAAATATCAACCCATTCTCTATTTTGTGGTTTCTAATCTCAACCAACAACACTATAATCATTCTAACACTGATTTATAATTGACACGTCAATTAATTTGTGGTATTAAACCATCTCTCTTAGATTTAAACCCTAAAACCATTAAAACCATAGTTTATCATTTATCCCCATTTCTAACCATTTCTACACACCATTAACATGGGTTTAACACTAGAAGTCATCAAGAGATTACAATACATAAATTTTCCCAATATCAGGTTTGATCTCGAACTAACGATTTCGATCTCTGACACCTTTTCATAGAAAAATCATTACCAATTCAAAAAAAAATCTGAAAAAATATGTGGTGAGCGCCCACGCGACCGTATCGAAAATATCTAGAAATTTTATTTTTTGACAAAGAGTCGAATCGATTTGGTTCCTAGCTAAATCGATTCAGAAAGGATGTTGAGCTACTATTTACCTTCTTCTCCAATTTTCTCTTTAATCCAACATTTAACCAACCAATCCCTTAAGGTCTCTACAATATCAACCAACATAAATATCACCTAGTAACTATGATATAACCAACACATCAATTAAATCAAGGGATTAAGCTATTAGATCAAGATTTCAAACCCTAAACCCATTTTTACCCATCTTCCATTTTCTCAATAACAATTTCACCACTAACATGGATTCTTACTCATAATTTGTATGGATTTAATAACACATCAAATTATATGAGATTAGTCAAAAAAGTTCCATTTTATTTCAATAATTGAACTCAAAATCACATGGTTTATACCAACGATAATATGAGAAAAACACACTTAAATAGTTAAAGCAAGATAAACACTTGCCTCATGGATAAAATCCGACGACCTCGAGTCCAATCCCGCGGAGTTTGGCCCGGAAATACCTTTCC
Source organism: Sambucus nigra (assembly GCA_949130495.1). Classification (NCBI taxonomy): domain Eukaryota; kingdom Viridiplantae; phylum Streptophyta; class Magnoliopsida; order Dipsacales; family Adoxaceae; genus Sambucus; species Sambucus nigra. The sequence goes on from OX422212.1 coordinate 386,176,588, forward strand.
TCTCTTCCTTTCTTTCCTTCTTCTTTTCTTTATTTTCTCCCTCTCCCACGAGGCTTATAAGAAAGAAATAAGGGTTATCCCTAATTAAACTGAAAAATGACTCGTTTACTAAATTGTGAGTCCCTACTAGTCCAAAAATCCCTAGAACCCAAACACTATCTTCGGGTACTCTATTCTGACTATCTTGGCCATTCTGAAACCAACCATACTCTCGAAATCTCCATCCGATTCACTTAACTAAAATTCACTAATTAAACCCAACACATCTCAATACGCGTGTTTTCTAAATAAAATATTATCATTTATCACTTTACCCAACTGTGACATATAATTAAAATAATCCAACTCATTTACTTAGTCTCAAAAGTAAATGTAACACACATCGGTAAACATCTAACACTCATAAACTCCAAAAATTATTATTCACGGTAATTCCTCGAATTTCCAAATTACACCCACTTGTGCAATTTAAATATCTATAAAATTATGGGGTATTACGTACTTCCCCCCTTATAACGGAATTTTTTCCTCAAAATTTGGTTACAACCTGTATCACCAACGTAGGATCGCTAATCACACTATGTCCTAGTTCACCGAAGTCGAATGGTACTAACACAATGGTACCCTACCATGTACTCATTCATGGTACCCACCTATCTCAAGGCTTATAATCTAACGCACTAGCTTAACAACAAGCTTGACTAAGTCTCTACATGTTGAAAATGATGACACATCGCACCTAGTGCTTCTATAACCATATTTAAAGATAACGAGCCTATAATCACAGCTCTAACGTATCGATCTTTTTGGAAAGTCGCATCACCCTAAGCGCTCTATTCGTCTATACCATGACATAGAATTTCCCCCCAAAAGGAAACTGCACTGGCACTTGACTACTCCCGTCATTTTCACCTATATATGATGTTCAATCCAATTCACTCCAATTCCATTCACAATTTCCCCAAAGCAAAATCTTCGGTTGTATATACTACACCCCCTTTCTATCTCGGAAGGTATATAAAATCAACATACTTCCTCAGCCTGGTGCTAACACCTGGGTACTCCCAACCCGAATAACTCAAAATTTAATTCTTCCTATACCTGGAAATCCAATCCCTTTTAAAGTTAACCCATCAATCTTCTCAACTCCCACTCATACTAGACAATAGAATAACAAGTCTTAAATGGGCGAAGGAATGTAATTAATTACAAGGCTAAACTCAAGAACAAGTATTATAAGACAAAGAATGCCATCTCAAGATACATAAATTAATCAATCACATATAAAATTATTTACAAAACCACTAAGCTATAATATAAATTCTAGGATCTAAGAAAAGATAAATTTACAAAATCTAAGAAGAAAACATATTAAGATAATGAATAACCACTTAAATCTAGAGTAAGAACACCTAAAATTCTAAGATATGGATATGGTAGGAAGATAGATAAAAATTGGGTGCTGAATTAGCTTGGTTTGGGTAGAAATGGGTAAAGCTTTGAAATAGGCTCATATAGTTGTCTTACATATACAATACTATTTTGTTGACATGAAGGTCGGGTTCTCTGATTGTGAGGTACATTGTTGAGGCCAAGCTATATGTTTGCGGGGATGCGAACATGGATAAGGATTCCAAAAGTGCATAAAGAAAACCACACATAAGTGTATAAAATAGTCTTCTTTGAATAAGAATGTACATTATATCTATGTAAAAGAACCTTTGATATGACCATATATTCTTTCAAAAATCACACTCAAGGTTCATGTTATGTCCAACACTCTACATAAAGAATGATTTAACATTCAAAAGGAATGGTGTTTAAAATTACAACTAATTACAAAGTAGAGTGCTTAAAGATAACTCGTGATAAGAATGAATAAAATGGGAATTAACCAGTAAAATAGAAAATAGAGATTAATGTTTGATCTTAGTTTTTGAAAATTTTGGGGTTTTTCTTTGAAAAAGCTTCATTTTTTTCCATCATTTTCATCTACCTTTTTTTCTTCCTCATTTAGCAATCTTTGGATAAAACTTTCAACTATCATATCTTAGAACATTTAGATTATCATGATAGGAACACATGAACTTCACCTTACTTTTACTCTTCATAGATGTACCATTAGAAGAAGAACAATCTAAGTACGGTGGAAAAATGGCTTGTGTACGAGATGTGGATAAGAGATTTAACCATAAGGAGACGATGAGATCTCACTTCAAAACCCAATTATGCTCGTGTTTAAATGATATATCCCATAATGGAATGTTACCCAACTTATGAGATGTATCGTTTAAATCCAAATTAAAAGTGGATGAGGATGAGGATAATAACTCAATCTCTAGCATGAAGATTTTTTTCATTAAGGAAATCTCTTAGTTTTCACCCTTTTTCAAGGATTTCCTTAAGTATTCAACCTCAACATGAAGGAAGCCATGATAACCACCCTTTTTGCCATTTGGTCTATCAAAAATCATGCTTTGATCATCTACGTTGTTCTCATAACTCACTCATATAATACCTTTGCTCTTCAACATTGGCTAGCATGGTGGAGAGTTATATATTCTTCTTCTTCAGTTCTATTGACTTCTAAAAAACATGAGCATATGTATTGATGGTGTTGTAATCTACACCCTCACCATCAATAAATGAGGCATCGATGGTAGCATCAACACACGTGGTAGGAAAATAAAATCCCTTTAAATCACATAAATCATCAAAATTCTCCCATGACATAAAAGTTGCATAGTTGTTGTTAGGATATTCTTAATCAAACTTCGAGTCATCATCATCACTAAACTTAGATTGATTTGAATTTTTTCCACTACCTTGACTCTATTATATAGGACATTGCTTGGAATTATGTCCTTTACCACTACATGTTTTTGATGTGACAGTACTTGGAGAATACTGGTTCTTCTCCCCACTTCCTTAATCAGACTCAAACTTATATAGGTATGATTTTGGGTCGCCTTTGATTTGAAATTGATTTTCAATCTCTTGTCAAATTTCCTAGTTAATTAGGTTATTTCTTCTTCACTAAGTTAATAGAAATAGACAGAGAAACCTTATGAGCTTTTTCTTTGAAAGCTATTCTCTTTCCTTAAATAGGTTTTGTGGGGAATAATTCAAATTATTCTCTTAGATATGAAGCGATCCTACCAATTCATTTAATTTAATAGGAGTTTTATGCAAGGCTCTAACTTCTCCAATGGAATCAAGCTATCCACGGAATATAACGGGTTGACATTTAAGAATATTATCAATGATTATTTTCTCTTTGATAACCTTTCCCAAAGAAAACATCGAATTCACCATGTCACATAGTTGAGCAAAAAATTCATCAAAAGTTTTGTTCTCCTTAATGGTAAGTAGTTAGGAATGATTGGTGAGGCATTAAATATTATAATGCTTTATAGTGGAGGTGCTTTCATATGTTGTTTGTAAAACTTCCCATGCCTCATTAAACGTAAGGCACGTCATTTGCATAAAGTCTCTTATGGTTACGCAATTAAAGATTGCGTTTAAACCCTTAGCATTCCACCCACTCTATACGGACATTTTTCTACACTCCCTTTCAGTTTTAGATTTGTGTTGAATTTATTCTAGAATAAACCTTTGAGTCATTATAACTTTGCATAAAGTCTCTTGAGTCATAATGTTATATCATATGAAAATAAAAGATAAAGGCATCGTGATTGATAGTACCAAATCGAATTAGACAACTACATTGCATAACGGAGATTTTGTGAAAATAACAATCTTAGAAGTTTTGTAATTCCTTATATCTTACTTTAATTTCTTGGTAGTGACATTGAATGACTTTTATGAAAATAACTTTTTGAAAAGGTTTAAAACAGTTTTTTGTTAAAAGTTTGTCAACTGTCATTATTCAAGCACCTTATTCGAACGACGTTTCCCTATATTGAAATAATATCAATCGAGAGCCTATGCTTTAGGCACTAATGTCTCGATAGAAGTCTGTCTTTAAACGAGGAACCCTCGATTGAAGATTATTTCGAACAAGGGATTACTATCCATAAACAATGACCCTCAGCCAAAGTTTTTATCAATCGATAACCCCTCGATAAGTCTTTGGTTTGAACGACGGTATTTGTCTTGAAAAATGTGTTTAAATGGATCTCTTTCAGTGCAAAACTATTTAAACACATTCATATGCATATTCCAATTGACCAAGCCCAGTTTTTCAAAACCCATTTGGTTTTTGAAAAGATTCCTTCCATTTCAAATAGTCTGTCAACTCTATTCAAGTAAAGTAGACACTAGGCTTACAAATCCTTAGAGATCTACTACATGGAGAAGGCTAGAAGTTAGGATTACGTTTCGTCATTACTCACCAACTGAGATAGATGGATACCAAGGCCTTAGTGATTGTTTGGAAAAAAATTTATTGGGGCGAATATCACTAGCATGGGTATAGGCAAAATAAGAGAACATAAGGGAGTGATATCGTAGCGGTCATCGTTGCTGTATATGTAAGCCATATTTGAGTCCTTAATAAGTTTTATAAATATTCATTCAGTATTAGTGGACTTTGTGTGGGTTGGGTACGATCGTGGTTTTTCCCGTGAGGGTTTCTACTCTAAATACTAATTTTCTTTATGTGATTTCTTTCTAATATTTTCTTTCGCTGTTTATCGCCAACTACATGCAATTTGGACTTAAATTAATTTATTCGATAAATTAAAATTTGGTTCAAATTAAAAAAGTATTATTAATTTGCGTTATTTGTTAATTAATTAATTAAATTTGGACCATAAGGAACATACTTATTTTACACTTGTATTAGGACCAATTTTATGATTCATCTGGGGGTATGTCTATTGAGGTTCAGCCGATCACTTGACTGCATGTGTTTAATGGTAGTAACTACAAGTACTGGAAGGCACGTACGGAATTTTTCTAAGTCCAAAGACGAGAGGGTTTGTTAGTCGTAGTTATGGGGTGGAGATGTCCAGCAACCTTTCTATGAGAAATATTTTCCCTAAACTTGAGGAAGCCTAATCTGAGGTTCAACATAGGGTAGCTAACTGCAACTCGAGGGAGACTAATGCTATTTTCTATGAGTAACCCAAGAATAGTTCAATTGGATCTCTACATTTACTAGATCCAAGGAGGCGTGGGATATTCTATACTACCCCGTATTTTGTAGAATTAAATAAATTATTCTTTAATAATTAATAATGTTTTTACTCAGGTGCTTTAATGGGTAATTCATTTAAATTAATTGGGTTGGATTATTAACTCGAACTTAAAAAGAAAATTTTAAATAATTTATGGAAGACTCGCTAATTTAATAACAGAGATGTAATAATTTTTTAAGCTACGAGTTGGTACTATTGGATTATGCTCTAGGGGAATACAAATGCCTGGGGTTGTATTTTTAAGGTGCCATATTAAGCCCAAGAGAGGTACCCCTTTGGGTCCATTTTTAGGAGTGTCTGGCTAGTGGTTTAGGCTTATTTGACAATTCAAAAGTAGATCCATAGTGGACCTAGGGGATTAGAGTTATAAATAGATAATTAAATCTAATAAATCATCATAACACATCATATTTCATAACCTAACAGCAGCAGAGGCTAACTTTGGGAGAATAGGAGAGCAATTAAAAGGTTCAAGTAGGTTCATTTCTTCGCTTAATAGCCACTAAAACTTTTTAAATCAGATTCAATAATTATGACATACTAAAGGTGATTGATTCATTCCATTAGACCCATAAAGATAGCATAAGCTTCAGTTTCTATGTTAGAGTGGTCACTAATGCAGATATTAAAACCTTTCAATAATTGACCTTTTTCATCTGTAAGAACTCCACCAACGCCACTTGGACCTGGATTATGTTTGGAACAACCATCAATGTTCAATTTCAGCTCTATACCCTTAGGGGGATTCCAACTCACCTTAATTACTTCCTGCTTCGTAAATCTGCTATTTAGGGGCTTCACAGCAATATCTTTGGTAACATGTAGGTTAATCAACTCCTTTATCTGCATTATCACTCTATTAGTAGAAATTTCGTACCTTCATATTTAAATTTTTTTCTACAAGTCCATAGCCCCCAGATGACGAAGGCATGGATAAGAATTTTGGACGATTCTTTAATAAGACTAGTCCATGATCCAATCAATCTTCCCCTGGCAAAAGTGTTATTATTAGAGACCCCGTCAAAATTTTAAAATGATTCCACACCTTTATGGCCATTCCACTATCCCCAAATAAATGGTTAGAGTCTTCTTCCTTGTTAGTCCCGTAACAACAGCAGATTGAAGAACCACTAATGCCTATTTTCCTTATAGCACTGTCAACAGCAAGTTTGTCTCTTAATAATCTCCAAATAAGGGTTAAGATTTTAATGGGAATGGACTTGTGCCAAATAAGAGAATTAATTCAAGATCTGACTCTATTAGTTCAGATGGAATGTCAAGCAGTCTTCATGGAGAAAATACCAGACTATTCTATGGTCCAAACTAGCATGTCTTTAAAATTCATCTCCAAGGTTTTGATCTCTACAACTTTATACACTATTTATTAAGGCAGGTATAAGGCTAATTTGTACCTATTCCATTTCCCGGTGTCATCCAACATCTCCTTAACCGGGTAGTTAATATGTAGCCCTTAATTAGCTAAAGCCCCGCCACCTGTTAAGTTACCCAAACTGAAGTGGATATCATATTTACCCATAAGCCACATGGAGTTAGATTCTAATTTGTCTCTGCCTTGTATCATTCTTCTCCAAATGGTCAAACCACCTTTAGAGTTAGTAAGAAATGGATGTTTCAATCTACAACATTTTTTCATCATGAAATTCGACCAACGAGACTTTTGCTCTCCGAATTTCCACCAAAGTTTTATACTGAAGCTAGGAACCCATTCTTCCATTTATCTGATGTTGAAGCCGCATTCTTTTATAAGCCCATAAATGTCTTTCCATTTATCCCAATGGTACATGGGATTCCCTTCAATAGAACCCCATAAAAAGTCAGCCAAAATCTTTTCTATGTTGTGTAAGACCTTTTTTAGAGGGTTAATCGATGGGATGATGTAGGGGGAACTGATTGGAGGACTTGTTTGAACAAAGTAACTCTAGCACCCATGGAGAGGAGTCTACCATGCCAAATAGCTAATTTAGCTCTAATTTTCTTAATCATGTCATCAAACAAGACACTTTTCTTTCTCCATACTAAGATTGGACAACCCAAGTATTTGAAAGGAGAATCTTTGACTTCCACTTTTAGACGACTTGAGATCCATCTTTTTCTGCTAGCGGTTATGACGTTGGAACTAAACAAGGAGCTTTTCTCATAATTAATTAACTGGCTCGACGTTCTTCGTATATATCAATCACCTTCTTTAATTTCTTAATAGAAGATAAATAACATAAAGAAAAAGTGAGGATGTCATCAGCAAAATCTAAATGAGATATAATGGGGTAGCCAATTGGACTTTTGAAAGGATTGAAAGAATCTTCATTAGCAATGTGTTCGAGATTTATAGAGAGCACCTCAACAACTATAATGAATAGGCAAGGGAAAAAAGAATCCCCTTGCCTCGGTCCTTTAAAAGACTTAAAGAATCCATTAGCATCTCCATTAACCACAATAGAGAACCAAACATTTGATTTAAGCCTCCACATCATATGTAGCCAAACTTCATTGAAGTGAAACTTTCTTAGCACTTCGATAAGGAAGAACCAATTCAGGCTGTTATAAGCTTTATCCATGTCCAATTTGATAGAATGATTCCCCCCTTCATTTTTGCCATTCATTATGGATATCATTTTCCGAGTCACCAAAATATTCTCAATGATGCCTCTGCCCTTAACAAAACCACTTTGGTTTGGAGAAATGAGCATAGGCAGAAGAAGATCAAGTCTAGAAGTAAGAACTTTAGATATGATTTTATTTGACAAGTTGTAGAGGCTTATAGGTTGATATCATCATATTCAGACACACTCTCAGATTTGGTGATGAGGACAATAGCAGTAGATGTAATAATTTTAGGTATCTCCATACCTAAAAATAACCCTTCCACCATCTTCCTCACGTCATCACCAATAATGTTCCAAGTAGCTTTGTAGAAATTCCCAGAAAAACCCTCCATATCGAGAGCATTGCCGCCATTGAGGCTATCAACTGCAAACTTAATTTGTCAATGGAGGGGATATCAATAAGCATTTGGTTGTCTTCCTCATTTATCATCTCTGGGAGCACACTGAGAAGCTGGTCATCATTGGTCATTGGTCAGGATAGTTTCAACATGAAAATGTTAGAAGAAATAAATTACTGCTTCTGCTTTGATATCATTCTGATTTTTCAGCCAAGTATTATCAAAGTTTTTGATCTGATGAATAACACCTTTGGTTCTTCTCATCTTAACACAAGCATGAAAATACTTAGAATTTACATCCCCCCCCCCCCCCCCCCCCCCCCTACAAATCTTCCTCAATCTGCATATGTTTGTTGAACTCGACCATAGATTCTTACATACTAATTTTGTTCTCTACAAAAGGGCTATCTTCAAAAGCAATTTCAACTTTTAAGAACTCATCCTCTGCCTCAGTTAAATATTGGAAGATATTCCCAAATTTCTCCTTATCCCAATTAGATAGAACACTTTTCATCTTCTTTAGATTATTGACCATGGCATACATGGGATTCCCTCCACCACAAATCTCCCAGTTATTCTTCACTGCCTCCACGAAACTATGGTAATTAATCCAGAAATTCTGGAAGACAAATATTTTAGGGGCATCATCCAAATTAGTGTTTAAAGAGACTAAATAGGAGAGTGATCTGACGCTACTTTGGACAAATGATCCACTTTAATACCCCTAAACAAGTTCTACCATTCCACATTAGCAGATATTCTTTCAACACACTCCCAAATAGAAAGACTCCAGCTCCATTTATTCCACCAAGTAAATTTGAACCCATTGAAACCCAAATCAATTAGCCCTGCATTAGCAATCGGACTAAGAAGTCATTACCAGCCCGAAGATTGAAATCATTATTACCTCCTGCCTTTTCCTTAGTTGTGAAAACAGTGTTAATTCGCCTCCCACTACCCATGTTTCATTAGTAACTTCATTACAAAGATAGTCCCATAGTCTAAGCCTTTCATTTTTAGTGCTTATATCATAAATAAGAGATATTTTGAAATGATTCTGCACAGTTGGCTGCTTCACTTCAATGGTAATACATTGATCCATTTGGGATATTACTGAGCAATTTATTCCATGAGAGTAAAAATACTAGATAGAATTTGAATAATTAAGATCAGCCTTATCAAAACCAAATTTCCTTTTAAATTCATCAATTTTGCAGGCATCCACCCTCAGGGGCGGATAGAGCTTGAGCCCAAGAGGGGCCATCGCCCCGGTTGGATAACTACAAAAAAAAAAAAAAAAAAAAAAAAAATTGATAAAAACAGCCAATGGTCAGCAGTAATTTTTCATTAAAGAAATTTCATGAGTTCATCCTATAAAAAATGGCTATTGAAATAAATTTCATGAGCACTAATTTGTGTAATTTGTATGTATGTTTGTGTGGTTTCAAATTGTTAATAATGATTGAGAGTAATTGTTTGGGCATTGTAAAACTATAATTTGTTTAAAATTAGAAATAACCCCCAAAAAAATCGCCTCGGGGGCTCCCACCCCCGAACCCCCGACAACACTAAACTTTCGCATATGTAATTTTCAACCGATTTGGCCCCGGTTGGACTAAAATCCTGGATCCGCTACTGTCCACCCTAGGCTCCATACAAACCAACATAAAAAGGTTTTAAATTTTAATGAAACGTTTTATTCTCCTGCCAACACTCTTATTTGCTATCCCCCTAAGATTAAAAGAAAATTACTCGAATCATTAAACAGTGTGAGGGTGAGAACTCTTAGAGTTTGCTCTCAGTGTCTTATTTTGGTCGGCACTGTGAGACTGACTTAGGAATTTATGGGGTCATCTTTTTTTATTTTTCACTTTGTGCCAAGTATCGCCTTCTTTATTGGGGGTTGGAGGGGTTTTCCTAGGGAAAATATTTAACTGAGTCACTCTTTGGACTTCTTATTTCCTTGTGTTTATTTCTCTCTCCTGTTCTGCTTCAGTCTCCCGATTGTCTCCCAAGTCTGCCTCCATATCTTGCTGATAAACCTGCTCTCTTTCAAGTTTCTCTTCCTCCATTTGGTTCTCCTTATTCACTTATTTTTTGTCTTGTTTGTCTCCCAATTCGGCCTCCACTGCAAGGTTGACATCCTTCTCTGCTTCTATTTCTCCATCCTCCATATGTTTCTCCTGCTGAGATTGGTTAATATTGGCATCTTCACTGGTGATTACACCTATAGAGACGTTTGTGTAGTTTTTGTTATAGTCTCCAGTTGTGGAATTCATGCGAACAGTAGGATTGCATTGCTTATCCTGCTCGGGATTATTAAATTGTGTTTCTCTACTTTCATTCATTACATTTTTATTGCTCCCCGATCAATCAGCGATTTATTTTGTGCTATATTATTGTTTTTGAAGTTTTTTCTCACCCATTCTTTCCTGCTTTCTAATTTTTTCTCCTTCGATTTTCCCACGATATTATCTTTATTTTTAGATTCTTTTTGTGCAGTTGAGCCATTGTTATTCCTTTTCTCTGTGACATATTCTAAATTTGCATTCAATTTCTGGATGTCCTTGTTTACCACATGTTAGGCAATAGTTAGGAATATTCTCATATTCAAACATTTGCCAAAATCCTCAACCATTGTTTCCTTAACCAATCCATTCTCTCTTCGGGTTTCGTCGGTATGCACCGGGGGGGGGGGGGGGGGGGGGGGGGGGGGGGAGGGGTATGGGCATGGAAAGGAGTTAAAAGTCCTAACAAGTTGCATGCTTATGTTTGTTAAGCATAAATCTAAAGGTGTAAAGAATGAATTAAAAAGTTAAAATGCACATGTGGTTGGTTAATCATAGTGAATAAAAAATGATTAATAATATACAGTTGTGGTACATTCCATAACGATGGGTTGGTATAGATTAGTTGGACTCTTAATGTGGTTAAGGATCAGGATTGAGTTGATGAAATGCTCGGTCGTGGGATGGTCAGGGTTTTGTTTAATCGTGTAAATGATAGAACATAAAGTGTGAATTGAACATTCGTATCATGATGGTTCAGAGTTGGTTGATTACTCGATACATTGAAGCGGATCTATATTATGTTGTATAACTTGTGACATATGGTAGTTAAGAGTTGGGCTATTTCTCTTTGGTAACTATTGTGAATACGTGGTTTGGGTCCATGCTCTATGATTACTAATTTGAATGCGTGATTGGGTTAACCCTATATGGTTACTATTCTATGTATGTGAGCTAAGGTAATGCTCTATGGTAACTTGTATGATACGTTAGTTGGGGTAGTCCTCTATGATATCAGATATGTTTTTGTCGTACCATGGATTCTGGTGAATGATTTGGATAAACCAAAGTGTATTATGGGGTTCCTTCTTTGAATTTCATTCGTGAGACGTCCCACACATAGAGTCTACTTAGGTTGGGAGTTTAGAGACATTATGTATGATATCCTTAGTAATTACCTAGTTTGGATTTAGTTTATGTTGTAATTACTATAGTGATATAATGAATGTCAGGCCAATGGATCCTGATGACCAAATGAGCTAAAAAGAAGTGTATCGGGGAGTTTCTTGTTTCGATTTCAATTATAAGATCTCCCATGCATGAATTTTAGTAAGGTTGGGAGTTGAGAGACGGTGGGGCACTAGGAACGATGGTTTTTATTATATGTTTAAATCTTAAAGTTAATATCTAGTTGTATTATTAGGCTTGTTACTTTTGGTTATCTCGTGAGAAGTTATTGTACGTGTGGTGTAGCCTTAGTATGTTGATGCAAGGGTGGATAAGGATAGTTTAAGGGATAGTAGGTAACACGTCTCATTGACATGTCCAATTATGCAAGAGATCCTTTGACTAGGTCAATGGCGTCAAAGTCCTATTTTGCAAACTCAGTGCATTAAAATGATCAATATACCCCCAAAATATCATTCACAGCTAACTACCTCGTTTTTTCCAAAAAAACAAACCATCAAATTTTTGAAAGTCCATTACTTCAAATCTACAAATCCAAAATATATAAAATTTATATATTTGGAATCTACTCATTAAGATCTATCAAACAAGACCCATATTAAATATTTTTCAACGAAAAAATCAAAACGGATAAATTTATTATTTCTGTAAAATCTCCATTTTTTCGGCGAAAACTCCATTTGTTTAGAGAAAATTCTTCTTCTCCAGCTGCAACGATGGTGACGCTGGCGTGGGCCAGAAAATGGAAAGAAATAGACAAATAGAGATTGAGAAAAGAGAAAAATAAAGAGAAGAAAACACTATAGTGAGCATGTTCGGTGGCCTACGGTGATCTTCTCCGATGGACTATTCTGGAGAGTCTCCAGTGGGTTGGGGTGAGGGTTGGGATTGGGGTTGGGGTTTAGAGAGTGTGTGTGTGGTTGTGTGTTTGTTTTTAGAGAGATAGTGAATGGGTTTAAAATGGGATATGTGAGGGGTATATTTGACTAAATATATGTGCTTTGTAATGAAAAAGTACTTGATGAAATAAAGAAAAGTTGATGGGATTTTATGCATCTTTAACGCAATAAATGAGGCTAGGCCATAATAATGTCATAATTCAAACTATATCAGGTTAAAGTAAAGGTGAGGTATGGTTGGTACGAGTGTAGGTGGGAGACGACATGAGGCATAAATGGGTCGCATTTAATATTGTTAAGTAATATAGACATTTCTTTCAACTTTCGGGCCCTGACCCAAATCTATTAAAAATATTTCCCCATATATTCTTAGGCAGGACTAGCAGGTCTGAGTAATTAGAGTTCCATTTGTTGGATATCCAATTCATTATCCTTATAGTATGATTGCTATTTCATTTCAATTGACATTCCAGTTATTTATTATTTAGGAATTTTATTATGGATCGATGTGGTTCCAAGTGGTTTATATTTCAGTTTGAGACTATTTTTATTGTGGAGTTTTATTACAGTTGGTGAATTCGGTTTTTTAATGGAGGCTCTTCATATTATTGTTGTGGATGGTTTTATTTTATTGAGATTTTTATTTATCATTGATAATAAGAATGATATAAATTGCATAACACGCCCCTATCTTGAGTATGTCATCCAGATCAGCTACATGGGAAAGAAGGGGTGTTACAATTGGTATAAGAGCATCCGAAATTCTTGTTTACTTAGCATTTATGTTGCACTCGTTAGGTTTTCTACGTTGTGTTCTTCGATGTTAGAGCCATATGATTAGTATGATTTGCATTCTCTATTAGTGATTGGTATCTTATACAAATTTCCTTTTGTCTTTCAGATGGCAAACACTTGAGTTAGGAGGGGATAAATAATTGTCACCGGGGTTGCCAACCGGGAGACTAAGATGGACTAGTAGGTACCACATTAGGCACTACCACTAACACCAATTGATTTATCGACCATCATTGCCCAGGCAGTCATAGCTAGAGTGATCGCCACATTGAAGTACCTCTAGCAGCCCCAAAAGCCACATTCGTTGGTGGCTGTGCTAGCTCAACCATAATTTTCTATTTGAGAAAGGTAAAGCGGGTTTTTTACTAATGGTAACCCGCTAAAGTTCGTGAGAAGTATAGATATTTCAGTGGCACATCAGTAGAGGAAGGATATTCAGAGGCACTTTTGGATGTTCGGGTCAACATAGGTTCAGAGATAGATGCCTACATTCTTTACGATAGTAGGTATGTCATTACAATGGTGGGAGTTTACCATAATTATAGATAATATGTGAAGTATGGACATAGATGAGTTCTGGAAGAGGTTCTAGGACAAGTATTATTCTACAGTAGTTAAAAAATGAAGAAGATGGAATTTTTTGCTCTTGTTTAAGGGAACCTCACGGTGGCCAAGTATGGGTAGGAGTTAACAAATCTCTTTATGTTTGAACCTAGTGAGGTGAGTACCGAGGATAAACGGATAGATTGTTTCATCAGGCGACTGACTTGGAGGATCAATCAAGTATTATTGGGGAATCCAACATACACGATGTATACTCAGCTGGTGAATGTTGCACTTATGCATTGTGAGGAAAATTTAGACTTTCAATAGTCCAAGAATGGGAAAACAACAGACAAAGGTACTAACTCTACTCAAGAGAAAAGGAGTACGAAAAATTGAGGAAAGAACTTTTATCATACGGGGGACATAAAGTCACAGTGTGCAAATCAATCGACGGAGTACTAGCCATGGAAGAAATATAAAAAGGAAGAAGTGGTCCAATAACAAGGGGTTCATAATGGAAACTTTTAAGGGACGTTGATATGTATGTGGAGAGGAGGGTTATTCGGCCAAAAGTTATCCGAAGGCTAACCTAAGTGAGTTATATGAGCATGGTAATAGGATTCAACTGCTTCATACAATTCTACCAGAATTATAGTTGCCAACGCCTATTCATTTTCTGCTAGACCTACCGGCACCATCAAAGCCATAGAGATATAAATTCTCACGTTAGAGAGGGACATTATCATGGTACCTCATTAAAATGAGTACATATCAAATGGACTAGGGTATGTCTTTATTACTTTATCACTTTATATATTTTTAATTCCCTTATATGTGTATGGGTAAGGTAAAGGTAGGTAGGATATGTAAATACCCTATACATGTTATGTGTAACTATAAGGAATGTTGGTATGGGTAATTTACTGCATAATGGGTTACTTACTCATGTGGTTGGCATGGGTGATTTTCCACAACATGTGACACCCTTAAAAATCTAATAATAGGTTGTTCAAGTCTAAAATAAATTATACAAGGTTTTATACAATTGGGTATCATTCTAAGCAACGGACAATAATGTAAAGTACGTACAATAAAAGACTGAATCATAGTCAATTGGAAAACTCAATAGCATCTGATACCATCACGGACATAAATAAAGTCTGACAGGGAAAATAAAACTATCTCAAGATAACCCCAATAACTGAAATTAAACGTACTACATAAATCTGACCCAACTGACTGTAAAGAGTGATAAGAGTGGGCACGTTGTCCAAACACTTACATCCTAGATAGGCAAAGAAATCAATATATCAGGGTTGAGGTTGTAATGGTGGCATAGGTCCTGAAAAGTAAATCCAACAAAAACGTTAATAACGAGTCAATGTAGAATATGATTATAATTTAATTTAGACTACAATATCATTATGTATCTTCCTCTTGTCTTTGAGTTGTTTTTAATTGTATTCCAACCTAAACAACCCTAGATATCACATGTGCCTAAACCCAAGCCGAAGTGATCCCATGATTAAGTTTATTCATCTCATTTGAATATAACTAATGGATCCCAAATCACTCTTCACTAAATATCTCAAGTGTATAAGAATATAAATAAATACAAACACAAAGTCATCGTTTAATATAAGTACGATCCTAGCCACGTACATAAATAAATGGGCTCCACTCAAGCCCCTACATAATGAAGGCCTACTCAATTGCCTTCGGGGACCTCTCGCACCGTACTAAGTAGAGTTATGAAGTTACGGATATGCATAATGGTCTAACCAAAGTCCATTTTTAATATTTTTTAAAATATATATTAAACTTAAAGATAATTAAGTGAAATAAACCAAAGAACCAATTTTAAATGGAAGCTGTGTAAAACAATTTTAGCCAATTTTATTTTAACCTTAAACATGCATCTATAGATAAAGTAAAATAAACATTAACACAATGCCTGATGTACGAGAAAAATCCAAATGAGAAAAATCATGAATGGTCCAACCACGAAAAATACACCAAGTATGGAATTACAAAGGACATGCCAGAAGACTTACAACACAGACTCGATGCCCTCGCAAGCATTGATGCTCTTTGTTCCTAAACCTTTGCCTAGTGTCATGTAAGAGTCCACTCATACACTGCCAGAATGTGTGAGTCCATACATGCTTTGGTATCCACCGAATAACTTCAGCAATCGTCTATGGATCAAACAATGCAGTTCACCACTTTTTCACTACAAAACCATAAATACGGAGTCCGTCGTGCGTAAATATAAAATACAAAATCCTCCGTATGAAACGTAATCAACAAAAATGATGATGAGTAAAAACTTAATGCCAAATGAGATCTCAAAGCGTATAAAGATTGAATCTTGTATCTCAAAGTGTTTGGGTGAAACTAGGGTTTGAAGGCTTTTGGTTTATGATAGAAAAGTATTTTTTTGCCAAAATTCCCAACTTAAAAAGTTCTCACCACGTCTGTTTGTAGAAAACACATTTTTTAGAGTGGTAGAAACTCATTCGAACAAAAACATAGGTTCATTCGAATGAAGTGCATAATCTCGTACAAACCAAACTGAACCTCGTTTGAATGAATTGGCCTATCACATTCAAACATGCTTCGAACGAGTTTCAAATGAAGTTTTCACCGTTAAAAAATCTTCCTCGTTTAAACCTTTTTTGCATGTCCTCCCAATGACATAACCATCTCATTCGAACCAATAGAAAATATCATTTGAACAAACTACATCAATTCATTTGAACAGCTTTAAAACTAGTTCGAACGACTTTACTCAAAAATAAAATTTTCTTATAAAAATCCTTTATGAAAACTAGCCTAAAATAAATAAAACAAACACCCAATGATATCCAGAAATCAAACTAAAATGCGTCCATACCTCTTTGATTTTCCTGGGATGTTGAAAAAAAAACGTCGCACGAAACACGAGATAGTGATATAAACATTCTAACTTAGCTGCCACGTCTTCACCTGGTTACTCATCAGGGCGTTCAGCGCCACACGCACATTCTTCAAAGAAAGGGATTGGTTTGAATGCCTATTCGACTTCCGCCACATGTACATCCTGTAGAAGTCTCCCATCTTGCTCGCCTTCAAGGATACCAACCCCTCATTATTACCTATCACCTCATAAAACCACATCTGCAAAAGGCAACGCTAAAAATCAAAATAAAGGAAGAAAGAAAAAATATTGCAAAAAAATTAAAGGGGAAATTGAACTTAAAGATAACTTCTAAGAGATATGTGGGCCTTGTAAACTTCTGTCAGTAGCACTGACTGAAAGCATCCAAAGAATCATAAAGGGATGCCAAAGTAAAGCTTCCTCAATCATACAAATGGATCTCTGAGATGATCTTCCAAAATGAAATAAACCATAGATGAATGATGTCGTCGCTCGTCGCAACCATAAATCTCCCCAACAAAAGCAAAATGAATAAGTGGGCTGCCTGTCTCACCTACCGCCCATCTGTCTCGTCAATCTGCCTAGACAGCAGAGTCTCCTTCAGCACATATATTCAGATAAAATCCCCCCAATACGATTCTTCCTATATCCCCCAAGGCAACTCGCGTCGTCGCCTCCGTAATCCGTAGAGTCTGGTCCACTACGATTTGGTGACCAACACACTCCAGCCCTATTAGCTGCTGGACATTCAAGGGAGTAATCGTCATCTCCCCAACTCTTAAGTGAAGTGTGGGTTATGTCCCACCACCTCTCGCTCAGCGCACAGGATTTCATGAGTGAAATGTGGCATTCAGATCTCCCTTTTAGATTACGTGCACACGAGCGAGGGGTGTTGGAGATGATCCTGGAGAACCACCCTGAGACTTTTACGTCTCAGAGTGTTCTCAATATTGATAGTCTCATGGTATTCAACTTAAAGGCTTTGTCCATCCACCTTCACGTCTTCCTATCTACTTTTCCTGCTGATATGACCACTCAGAGGGTTACACTATTCCTTGAGGCTCTTTATGACCTCCAGTGCTATTATCACTTCCAGTTAGACTGGCTCGACGCTTAGGTCTGTCACTTTCTTGGTGTTACTTTTAGGAAGATGATGAAGCTCCATACTTCCAACTAGTCCAGAGTGTAGAAGCGTCAGGATGAGGCAGCTCGAATCCAAGTTCAGATTCAACCCCTCCAAGCCAAGCTGGCTAAGCTAGAGATCGGTGAGGCTGAGGATGAGGCCAGGTGGCTAGACTAGAGGAGAGGCTTGTTGAGGAGGTAGGTCCTTCCTACACAGATCTGTGCTCCCGATAGGACTTATTTATTATTTTGTTTAGAGGGTAGCTAGTCTTGTTATGTAGGCCTCATATTGTATATATGTTTTTCATATGTAAATGACTGTTGACTTATTAATGAAAAAGATTCGTCGGCTTACATTATGCTATTTATTCTTTGCTCCTATTTTGATTTTAATATCTGCTTACTATGATCTGCTCCGATTTTCTGTTTCCATTTAGTCTATTTGAACTACCCCGTGTATTATAGGGTACTTTCATATTCACAGAGCGTGCTGTCATTTTAGAGCTGCCCTTTCTAACTGTGGGGTACTTGCATATTATCTCAGCAAGTTAATATTTTATATCTTCCCCTTCTAACCATGTGGTACTTGCATATTATCTGAGAAAGTTAATATTTTAGATCTTTCCCTTCTAATTATGGGGTATTTGCATATTATCTGAGCAAGTTAATATTTTAGAGTTGCCCCTTCTAACTGTGGGGTACTTTGCATATGCACATTCATTTCTTCGGGAATAACTAGGAGAAAAGGGTTGGCTTTTCTCCTTCCCACAAACTTTGAATATAATTCACAAATAAATAAAATGACTATTTATTTAGAAAACATTGCCCCTGGTCTGCGGGGTCCTTATTTCAAACAGTTTGTTAGTAACCTTTTTTCTAAAAAAAATATAGGGGGGGGGGGGGGGGGTAAAACCCCTTTCTCCATAATTTTTTAAAACTAGTCAAGTAAAGCTTTTCTTTTAGAACATAGGTTTGGAGATGTTCTCTAGGCTACAAATCTTAATGTAAGAAAATAATGAAGAAAAGTTTTCATTTTATTATTACTTGGAGGATGTCCTCATACTGGTTCCGTGACAAGGATAAAACAATTTGTCAATTATGTCAGGATGGACTTTGCTCATTATACTTTTTTCCTAGAATGGATGTACCCCCGACCCTCTTCTAGACTAGTATAGATTATTTATAAAAAACTATTATTGTGCATCTACCTCATATAGTAGGTAAGTAAACGAAATAAGAATCATCCTGCAATGATCAAAAGAGTTGTTATTCATTTATTTTCATATTGTGTATTATTTATAAGATTATGTTGCTATATCATCTTTAAAAAAACTTCTCTGGTGCTAGAGCAAGGCGCTTAAATTCTTTAAAAGGAAATGAATTTTAACAAAATTATGCATAATACATTTTCAGTCACTTGTAATTGATGGATTGGAGACAGTCGCTCTCCGTCTCCATGATCTGGCAGTACCCTAGTTTGCCTACCCCTCTTACAACAAAGGGGCCTTCCCAGTTGGGTTTGAACTTTGACGTCGTCATGTTGTGGAGGTGATGAGTGGATATGTAGAGGACCAATTCTCCCACTTGAAACTCTCTGGGCTTGACAAGGTTCTCATAAGATTTGGATAGCTGCTGGGTGTAGACTTTAAAGTTATCTTTTGCCTTATCTCTGTACTCATTTAGTTCCTACAACTGTACATGTCATGGTTTAGGGATAAGTCCATTGCTTAGAGCAACCCTAGCTGACGGTACCGCCAGTTCCACCGGTAGTTACTCAATACCATGGATAGTTTCTCATCCCATGCCCCTGGCATGTCTTTCAACATCTTTTTCATGATATTGATCAAGGTCTTATTTTTTGCCTTCGCTTGGCCATTCCCCTTAGGGTAGGAGATAGTTGAGTTGTTGTGCACATTCTTATACCTATTTATGATAAGTGTCATTTCTTTGCAAACAAATTATTTCCCATTATCATGAGGATCACTTTGGGTATACCGAGACTACATATGACATATTCTTTTATAAACTTGGTCACCACTTAGGCGATCACTCTCCTAAGGGGAATGACTTCGGCCCATTTGGTATACAACTCTCTAGCCACAATAATGAAATCTTTGCCCTGAGATGTTAGGTTGATCTTTATTATTAAATCAAACTCCCATATGTGGAAGGGGTAGGGAGGTGATAGGCTTTGCAAACTGACAGAAGAGTCATGTACCATGTTACCATGTACTTGGCAGGCTTTTCACTTTTTCACATAACCAATGGAATCATCCTCCGAGGTTGGCCAATAATACCCTAACATCATTAACTGGTCATATAGTTTGGCACTTCCCATGTGGGAGGACTCATGGGCCTCCTTCAACACTCTTCCAACATCCTCTTTGGCTACAACTTTTAATGCTTTCTCATTATATCCCTTCCTATAGAGCTCCCCTTTTACTAGGTGGAAGCGGGAAACTCTCTTTCATAAATAAATCTCATCTGCTCTTTTTGTATGTAGTTCACACTTAATGAGCCACACATAGTGATTATATGGATTGTAAAAGCCACCAGGTAGTGTCTCAACTTTTGAGCAATGAAGACCAGGGTGAGACATTATCTCTCAACATTGGTATATCTTGATTATATACTCGAGATCACCCTTGACAAGTAATACAATGGCTTATCTACCCCTCATTCTCTTGAGACAACAGCACTCCTCTAAAAATTTTTGTTGAAGTGAGGTAAGAGGCGCCCCAGCCTCCAACGAGATCATCATAGATAGAGCTAAAATTTCTTTGATCTTTTCAAAGGCTTTCTTCTGTTCCTACCCCCTAGGTCCACTTAACTTTTTGCTTCAGAAGGGGTGTACATGGGTGGGTCACCTCCGCCAGTTCATGTATGAACCTTCTTAGGTAGGACACATTTCCTAAGAAACTTTTGAGTTACCTTTGACTCTTTGGAGTTGATATTATCACGATGGATTTCTTCTTTTCCATATCAACCTGCACCCCTTGCCTATTTACTACAGACCCCAAAAACTTTCCTGTAGTGACCTCGAAGGCACAATTTGAAGGGTTCATTCGCATATTATACTTGAGGCACCTTTTAAACACCCATCTGAGGTCATGAATATGCTTGCTTTCTCTCTTGGACTTCACCACTAGGTCATGAATATAATCTTTTAATATATCATGAAATAAATCATGGAAGGTGGCCATCGTGGTCCGCTAGTAGGTGGCCCCGATGTTCTTCAATACAAATTCCATGACTATATAGTGGAAGTTTCCCAATGACGTGCGAAAGGCAGTCTTCTCCACATCCACCAGGTCCATCTTGATCAGATTATAACTGATGTACCCACCTATGAAACTATACATTTCATGACCTGTGATAACATCTACTAAACAGTCTGTACTAGGCAAGGGAAACTCATCACTGGGACATGCTCGATTTAAGTAATGAAAATCCACACAAATTTAGATTTGACTCTTGTCCTTCTTCGCCACTACCACAATGCTTGATAGCCACACAGGGTGCTAAATGAGTTTAATGAACCCCGCCGCCAACAGTTTCTCTACTTATGCTTTTATCTTTAGGCTGAGCTCAACTTTGTACATACAAGTTGCTTGTTTAACTGGGAGAGCATTGGGAAGAACATTTAATTTATGGGACCTCACTTCTGGGTCAATCCTTAGCATCTTTGTGTATTTCTAGCCAAATACATCAGTGAACTCCTTGAGCAAGTTAATGAGCTCTCCCTTTTGCTCTGGATTCAAACTTTTAGAAATTAGAATGGGTCTACTTTCATTCCCTTCTAATCCCAAATTGATTTCCTCTAGCTCTTGCAGCTGCTCCCTGGGTCCATCTTGGATGCACTCTGGAGCCTTTTCTAATTTTTTAATATGTTAAATGGTGTGGGACTCATCCACCATAAAACACTCTAGTGTTGGGTCGACACTCTCATCCTAGAACGTCTCCTGCATAGATCGTTATAAACGGTATATAACTTTCCCATATGGTAGGACCACCTTCTTGCATTTTCAAGGGGGTTTAGCTACCTCCTCTGCCTTCCCTTTTCCTTTTGATATGTGGGGAACCACCCTCTCCCCCAAACGACTGTGGATAGAGTTCTTTGGTTGGGCACATCCTCCAACAACTTACCTTTCCTCTAACTTTCTTACAAAAATCTTCCTTTTTTCATCAAGCTTCCTATAAATTGCTGCATCGACTAGGTGGGCCTCCTCAATTGAAAATTTCTTTTGCGTTGCTGTGATTATAATCTCAGTACCTCGAATGTTGGCTTTTGCACATTGGGGGTATGTGAAGGATACTATTCCATGGATATGCATCCACACCCTTCCAATGAGCAACCGGTAGCTGATGTTGGCATTGATGAAGTGGAATTTGATGTGAAAAGTGAAATTCCCCAACTTAATACCCATGTTCACATACTAAAGGGACTGCATGCTTACGCTATCGAATCCTGAAATCACCAACGGTACAGGTACTGTCTTCTCTTGATTGATCCTTGATATACCCAAGTATGGCCTCGGCCTGGGGGTGCATACCTCGGCTGAGATGAGAGCCGAGACGACGGCCGACCCACCAGTGCCTGGGGGGCCCACGAGATCATCCCTCGGCCAGGGGTACCTCGGCCGAGGCCGACGCTACAACATACACTTCCCCGGGGACACTTCTCATATCACAGATGTCAATGTCAACTCCAGGTACCAAGGAATAGAAGCCCCGGTCAACATGAACCCTACCTCGGAGGAGGCCGAGGTTACCAGAGGCATCGTTTACCATCAGCACGCCAATGATTCGGCCCAGGCCGACACAGGTACATACCTCGGCTGACATTAAGGCGAGACATCTCATGACACCTCACGGATTGAGCGGGCGACCAACCTTTATAGCTCGGCAGTTCCTATGCCGAGGCCATTCACCCGCATGACTGCCGAAGTATCCGTTGACATTTGGATAAGGACACCTGGCATAAATGAGTTACAACAAGATTATTCTCCACCTGTGGAGGGAATATTTCATCATCATTACTTACATGTGGTCCTGACAGCTGGCATACCCTCATTGGTGAGGAAACTACACACATGCACATTACATGCATAGGGGGTACATTACACCCCCTAGGCACTATATAAAGGGATCACCCCTACCTTGCAAAGGGATCCACATATTAAAACCCTAGCTGAAACTCTGTCCATATATACACAGTAGAGAGAGAAAGAGCTTGAGAGGTTGTAACCATGGCCATTAGTGCCTTCTTTCAGTGACATTACTCATACACACTCGCAGTGGACGTAGGCCGGTTTGGCTGAACCACTTATATTTCTGCTTTCATTCCTCTTATCCTCACCTCATTCTTACCTTATTCATATAGCTGTGTTGCCATTGTTACACCTGTATTGAGCTTGCAAACACCTCACCCGGTGGTGCTGATTTTCGGCATCATCATTTTGGCGCCGTCTGTGGGAAGAGAGAGGCTATCTCATCCTCATTTTCTGCTTTACCTCACCGGAGACTCTGGTGGTGAACCAGAATCCACCCCTTGCGTGGAGCTGTTTCACCATTGAAAGAGACCCTTTCAGGTATTAAGCCCCCCTGCAACTAAGGCTCTATACAGTTTAACACATGGCACCAGACATGCCGCCACCTCTTCCGCCGCCCGGAGGTGGGGGAGCTAGCTCCAGTCAGGCTCCTCCCCAGTCCGAAATGGCGGAGGTGGCAGCTGCCTTGAAATCTTTGGCTGCAACACAACAAGCGATGAAGGAGAAATTTGCACAGCTCAGCCAAACCATGATGATGAGACCACCTGGAGTCTCACCGGACATGATCACCCCGGCGGCAGTTCAACCCCAACCGGGTGCCAGGGGACCACCCCAGGCACCGATGAAGGACCAACCTGCACCCCAGCGGAGAAGGGACGTTGCTGACCCTAGGCATTTGCGCCTGGGGAGGCAAGGAAACCCTTGCCCGGAGGACAGGTACGATGACATAGGAGTAGAAGAGGCCCCAGAAGACTGCTGGGAGCCATATGAGGTGTCCGATAATACCGTACGACCTCTTCGGCAAAGCCAAGGATGTGTCAGCCTAAGAAGAGATGAGGCCCAGCAGAGAGGGTCGGCCTTCAACAGGTTGAGCAGAGGCTCGGCCTTCGAGAGGCTGGGACCAGTTAATGACCTAAGACACAGGCTATCGAGGTCAAGGAGTGCAGCAGGCTCCCAAAGAGGGGCTCGGCCAGATCAAGGACGACCCATGGAGGGAAGAGCAAGGGAACAGGAAGAGGTCAACAGTCAGAGGGTCGTGGCTGGGGAACCCTCTGTCCACCGCAGAGAGGTGGCAGGGGATAACCTCGGCCAAGTTGACGAGAGAAGACCATGGAATGACTCGATCCAACGTCTCGAGGAGAAGATAGGGGACCTCATAAAGAGCAAGGACCCCTTACAGAGGGGCTACACGGAGGGCTCACCATTTGTGGCTAAGATAGTGGGGTTCCCAACCCTAGCTAAATTCAAGCCTCCTGTAGTGACTCCTAAGTACGATGGCAGCACTAACCCTGTGCACCACATCGAGATGTATCAGTCGGCGGCAGATATTTACTCGATACCTGATGAGATGAAGTGCAGGGCCTTCTCGGGCACCCTAACAGGGGCTGCGCATAGCTGGTTCACCTCTCTTCCAAAGAATTCAATCAAAAACTTCAAGGGATTGGCCGAGAAGTTCATCCACAACTTCTGCTTTGGAGTAAGGCCCCAAAAGAAGACCACCCACCTCCTATACGTCAAACAGGCTAAGGGTGAAAGCCTAAGGGACTATATAGCAAGATTCAACAAGGAGAAGTTGGAGGTGGAGGATTACGAGGAGAGCATAGCCATGACCGCCCTTATGGGAGGTCTTCAGAAGGGAAAGCTACTATGGAAGCTGGCGGAAGACCCCCCCAAGTCTATGGCGGAGCTGTTGTCCACTGCAGGAAAAGTAATGAATGCGGAGGAGGCGATGGCCGCCAAATACGAGGAGGAGAACCGCGGTAGTGCTGGGAGGTCCCAGGGCAAGAAGGAAGGAAAGAAGCGGTCAGCAGATGACAAGTTCGCCCATTACACTCCTCTGACCGTGAGCTGTGAGCACATTCTTAATGAGATCAAGAGTGACCGGGCTCTGAGATGGCCAGAGAAGTTGAAGGCTCCGCCACACAAGAGGAATAAAAACCCCTGGTGTGAGTTTCATCAGGACCACGGCCATGTCACAGACAGATGCTTTGCCCTGAAGGACGAGATTGAGAAGATGCTGAAATCCGGGAAGCTAAGAAAGTATGTGGATGGCAAGGCCCCAAAGGGCGGCAGAGAAGACCCTAGGAAGATAAGAGACGACAAGTGCCGTGGTGATATCCCGGCTAAAAGGCATGATGATTCAGATGGCAATGATGAAGATGACCTGGATCTCCCACCTAGGGATGACAACACCCCAGTGAAGAGGGTAGGAATGATCTCCTTTGGTGTTAGCACCATATGTGGGGGATTCGCAGGGGGTGGATCTGAGGTAGCCGATAGAAAGGCTCATGTCGCGGAGGCCAAGTCGGTAGTCAGGCCAGAGGTTGTGAACCTGACGTCTTTTGACGCTGTGCAGAAGAGAACGAAGGTGGACGTGGACACCCTGGTGGTGGGTTTCTCCCGGCTCGACTTCAAGGGCATCTTAGCCCCCCATGATGACCCCTTGGTCATAACGACAAGGGTGCATGGGTGCGACGTAGGGAGAATCCTCATAGATGGGGGAAGCTCAGCAGATGTAATGTTCTGGCCTTGTTTCAAGAGCTTGGGTCTCAGCAGATCAAGATTAGTGCCATACCACCATCCCTTGATAGGCTTTAGTGGTGAGAAAGTGCACCCGTTAGGCATGTATGAGATGGATGTGCGTATGGGGGATGAGTGGCCTAAGAGGCTGACTAAGAAGATAAACTTTTTTGTGATGGACGAGAATGTCTACTCTGCCTACAACCTCATCGTTGGAAGAGTAGCCCTCAAGGAGTTTGAAGCCGTGCCGTCAACGGTCCATCAAATGCTAAAATTCCCGACCCCTTACGGGGTAGGGGAAGTGCAGGGGGATCAGACCACGGCACGGGAGTGTTACTTCAACTCAGGTGAAGAGAGGGAGGCCCATAAGAGAGCAACCGCCACCTACATCATAGACACTCTTGATCCGAGAGATGAAACAAAGCTGAAGAAGGGCGAGGCCGCGGAAGAGGTAGAATCCATCGTCCTCAATGAGGACGAGCCGGAAAAAACCATCCAGGTCGGCAAGGCCCTAGAAACAAAGATTAAGGAAGAGCTGGTAAGCCTTCTCAGGAAGAGGCAGAGTGTCTTTGCCTGGAGCCACACCGACATGCCTGGTATAGACCCCGAGGTCATGACCCACAAACTCAACGTGGACAGGGATGCCAGGCCAATCAAGCAGAGGAGGAGAATTTACTCCAGAGAGAATTATGAGGTCATTCGGGAAGAGGTGAAGAAGTTGGAAGAGGCCGAGTTCATACGAGAGGTCACCTATCCAGAGTGGCTCTCAAATGCAGTGATCGTGCCTAAGGCCAATGGAAAGTGGCGGATGTGTGTAGATTTCACAGACCTGAATAGGTCCTGCCCGAAGGACAGCTATCCCCTACCTAGGATAGACCAGATGGTGGACGCAACAGCAGGGCATGAGCTCATGAGCTTCATGGATGCTTATTCGGGTTATAACCAAATATTCATGGATGCCGAAGACTCTGGGAAGACAGCCTTCATCACTGACAAGGGGACATACTGTTACAAGGTAATGCCCTTTGGTCTGAAAAATGCGGGGGCAACATATCAGCGTCTCGTCAATAGGATGTTTGAGGAGCAGATAGGTAAGACCATGGAGGTGTACGTGGACGATATGCTAACGAAGAGCCTGAAGGCATGTACTCATGTGGCAGACCTTGAGAAGACCTTCGATGTCATGGACTCGTACGGAATGAAGCTCAACCCGGCCAAATGTGTCTTCGGGGTAGGAGCAGGGAAGTTCCTGGGGTTCATCGTTAATCAAAGGGGGATTGAGGCAAACCCAGAGAAGATCAAGGCATTGCTCGACATGAAGACTCCTAGGAGTATCAAGGATGTCCAAAGACTCACGGGAAGAGTGGCAGCCCTGAACAGGTTTGTTTCCAGAGCAACCGATAAGTGTCTTCCATTCTTCAAGGTCCTAAGGAAGGCCTTCCAGTGGGATGAAGAGTGTGAAAAATCTTTTGATCAGCTCAAGTCCTACTTGGGGTCTCCCCTGCTGCTGTCCTGGCCCATTGCGGGAGAAAGGTTGTTTGTGTATCTAGCAGTCTTTGAGTCGGCCATTAACGCGGCCATCATACGAGAAGAGGGTGGAGTTCAGAGACCTGTGTACTTTAACAGTAAGGCCCTACAAGGGTCTGAACAGAACTATCCCCGGATGGAGAAGTTGGCTTATGCTCTTATCCATGCTTCAAGGAAAATGAAACCCTACTTTCAAGCTCACTCTATGACAGTCCTCACGGACTCCCCGCTAAGACAGGTCCTGCACAAGCCTGAGAAGGCCGGAAGATTGATGGCCTGGGCCATTGAACTAGGAGAGTATGATCTTACTTACCAACCCAGGACAGCCATTAAGGGGCAGGCCCTTGCTGATTTTGTCGCAGAGTTCACTTGGGAAGAGACTGAGTCAGAGAAGACCTTGGAAGGTGGCGAAGATAAGGGCAGAGGCATCTCCCGAGATTCGGAAGAAATGAACCCAAACGTCTTCGGGGGCTGAGAAGAGGTAGTCCCAGACAATTCTCGGAGGATAATAGAAGAAAACGAAGAGGATCGATACCTCTTCAAAAAAGGAGTGATGAGAGAAGGGGTTTTCTCTTCAGATGAAGACGTTTGGAGCCTCTTCGTGGATGGATCCTCCTGTGACGGTGGAAATGGCGCGGGGCTAGTACTCTCAGCTCCAGATGGCGCCAACATTGAGTATGCCTTAAGATTCAACTTCCAAGCATCAAACAACGAGTCTGAGTATGAGGCCATGATAGCGGGCCTCCTATTGGCAACAACTCTGCGGGTAAAGCGGCTTCTACTCCATAGCGACTCAAGGTTGGTTGTCAACCAGGTGTTGGGAGCGTACGAGGCCAAGGATGAGAGGATGGCCAGATACCTAAAAAAGGTGAGAGGTTTGCTCGAATTTTTTGAAGAAGCCAAACTGAAGAGAGTGCCGAGATTGAGCAACAATCACGCCGACGCATTGGCAAGGCTGGCCTCGGCAATGAAGACAGACTTGGGAAGAACCATCCCAATTGAAATCCTGGGAAGGGCAAGCATCGAGGAGGACGAGGTATGCATCCCTTGTCACAACGTGAACCTAGGGGGCTCTTGGATCGACCCGCTCGTCAGATACTTAAGAGAGGGGGAGCTACCTGAGTCCAAGGTGGAAGGAAGAAAGTTGAGGTACAGAGCTGCCAAGTTCTCTTTGATAGGGGATGTCTTGTATAAAAAGGGGTTCCTCTTGCCCCTCCTCAGATGTGTGCATCCCATGGAGGTAACCCGGGTCTTGCGGGAGGTTCATGAGGGCTCTTGCTCTAGCCATATAGGAGGAAGACCCCTAGCCAAGAGGATCATCACTCAGGGATATTGGTGGCCAACCTTGTCGAGGGACGCCGCTGACTATGTGAAGAGGTGCGACAAATGCCAGAGGTTCGCTACTATCCCTCACCAACCCCATCAGCCTATGACATCAATCTCTTCTCCATGGCCGTTCGCGGTATGGGGAATCGACTTGGTAGGACCTTTGCCAAGAGCAGTCAACAACTATAGATTCTTGATAGTTTCCATTGACTACTTTTCAAAATGGGTAGAAGCCGAACCCATGATAACAATTACGGAGCAGAAGACCTTTCAGTTCATCTAGAAGAACATCATATGTAGGTATGGCCTCCCAAACACGCTCATCTCAGATAATGGGACCCAGTTCAAGAATGCCTCCTTAGAGAAGTATTGCCAAAGTGTGGGGATTAAGCAGTTCTTCTCATCTCCTGGTCGACCCCAGGCTAATGGCCAGACTGAAGTCACAAATAGGACAATCTTGGATGGAATCAAGAAGAGGTTAGAAAACGCGAAAGTGAGATGGATAGAAGAGGTTTACGCTGTGCTATGGGCTTACAGGACAACAGCAAGGACACCCACAGGAGAAACCCCATTCATGCTGGCACACGGTTCAGAAGCCGTCATACCAACTGAGATAGGCCTACCAACTCATCGGATTCAGACCTATGATCCAGACAGCAATGGAGAAAAGAGGAGGTTAGACTTGGACCTCATTGAAGAAAGAAGGGAAGACGCGGAGGTCAGGAAAGCAGCCTACCAGCAGAGGGCAGCAAAGTTCTACAATCAAAGGGTAAAGACAAGACCCATTGCGGTAGGAGACCTAGTGCTTAAGAAAACCCTACAGAAAGCAAACAAGCTACACCTGAACTGGCATGGCCCCTACAGAGTAACGGAAGAGGTTGTGCCTGGCACGTATAGGCTAGAGAACCTAGAGGGAGAACCCTTCACCAACCCGTGGAATGCCGACCACCTAAAGAGATATTTCATATAATGTTGCATCCATTTTGTCAATTGTAAAAGTACCATCTTATTGAGAAGAGGTTGTGAATAAAGAACAGTTTCCATGGCAAATTCTTGTTTCATCTTAACATCATTCATTTGGTGAAATTAATTATGGGGGCAACCTCTTAGGTGAGGACCTCAGACCTTAAACATCATTAATTTGGTGAAATTAATTATGGGGGCAACCTCTTAGGTGAGGACCTTAGACCTTTAAACATCATTAATCTGGTGACATTACGAGGCTTAACTCGGCCTAGGAGATGACCTCAGACCCTCATAACACCACTTGGTGGTGACGAGGTCTGAGCTCGGATACCTCGGCTAGAGGACCTCAGACCCTTAACATCATTCATTTGGTGAAATTTATTATGAGGATAACCTCTTAGGTGAGGACCTCAGACCTTAAACATCATTAATTTGGTGACATTATGAGTTACCTCGGCCTAGGTAATGACCTCAGACCCTCATAACATCACTTGGTGGTGACGAGGTCTGAGCTCGGATACCTCGGCTAGAGGACCTCAGACCCTTAACATCATTCATTTGGTGAAATTTATTATGAGGATAACCTCTTAGGTGAGGACCTCAGACCTTAAACATCATTAATTTGGTGACATTATGAGTTACCTTGGCCTAGGTAATGACCTCAGACCCTCATAACATCACTTCGTGGTGACGAGGTCTGAGCTCGGATACCTCGGCTAGAGGACCTCGGACCCTTAACATCATTCATTTGGTGAAATTTATTATGAGGATAACCTCTTAGGTGAGGACCTCAGACCTTAAACATCATTAAGTTGGCGACATTACGAGGCTTACCTCGGCCTAGGCGATGACCTCAGACCCTCATAACACCACTTGGTGGTGACGAGGTCTGAGCTCGGACACCTCGGCTATAGGGCCTCAGACCTTAAACATCATTAATTTGGTGACATTACGAGGCTTACCTCGGCCTAGGTGATGACCTCAGACCCTCATAACATCACTTGGTGGTGACGAGGTCTGAGCTCGGATACCTCGGCTAGAGGACCTCAGACCCTTAACATCATTCGTTTGGTGAAATTTATTATGAGGATAACCTCTTAGGTGAGGACCTCAGACTCTTAAGTGTTGGTTATGGCATCACATTCAGTAATGACTTCAGAGAGTGCATAGCATTCATATACATTCACAAATAAAGATGGAGACATTTGCATTCAACAAAAGAAAGAAATTGCATAATATTTATGTGTTTGAGAAATTACATACGAGATTACAAGTCAAAACAAAAAATGCAAAATACAAGTCAAACATCTGAAGGAGGAATGTTTGATGTCTCGTCTGGGTCGGCCTGCTCGGTATTGGTCACCTGAGCTACCTCGTTGGCAGGGTCAGTATCTCCGAGGTCAGTCCCTTCCAGAGTAACAGTTTGACCAGGGGCAGCAGCTTCATCCTCTATTTCCTGCAAGGCCTGGGCAAACTGGGCATCGGCAAGGCCGAGGCCAACAAAATCTGAGGCCTTAATAGTGCCAACCTCGGCCTCCCTTACCTCGGCCCACTTGGATGTGGCCTTGATACCCCTTTCAAGGTACTCCAGGCCAAAACCTACAAACTCCTCGGAGACCTTATAATCAGCAATTATTGTCTCCGAGGCGTCTGTAAGAGAAGCCTTCACCGCGGCATCAACCTTCTCCTGCAAAGCCTCGTCCTTGTCCTTCAGGGCCTTGTTATGACTCTGAACAAGTGCAGAGATGTCCTTCTCTAAGGATTGGGCCTTATTTTCAGAGGTCTGAGCCTTGGTCTCAGCCTCCTGCAACTCGGTCCTCAGACGAGCAACCTCGGCCTTCAGGGTGCCCTCAACTTTTTCAGCCTCCTGCCCCTTTTGGATGAGAGGCAATTTCCTCAGAGCCCAGTTGGATAGCTGATACATGGCAGCCGCACCCTGCACAGTAAATGAAGAAGTTAGATGAGATCAACATCAGACATTGTACTTTGGACGAGAACAAGTTATACCTGGACTACTCGGTGAAGACCAAATTCAACCATCAGGGGAGTGTCCATGGCCCTGAAGAAACGCTTGTCGGCCTCGGTCATCATATTGTTCAGAGCATCCATGGCCTGTCGGCTGTGGCCGACCACGCTATCAGACAGTTTCAACTGGTCCAAACGTGCTGATAACGTGTCGGCCGTGAGGGGGACCGCAGTATCTGAGGCCCTCTTGAATCTGGAGGTCGGCCTCTGATCCTCAGGAGGAGGGACCTCAGGCGCCCTCTTCTTAGACTTAGATGTAGAGGGAGCCGGTGGGGGAACATTCATGCCAGTCTTCTTGACAAGTCTGGACAAGCTTGGAGCCGCCATCTCCCACAACTCGTCCGAAATGTCTGGTGGTTTCTCTGCAAAAGTAAAAAGATACGAGTCAGAAATAAAGTACATATGATAAGAGGCTACACGGTTAAAATAAAAATCCTTACCAAAGTCAGGTAAGGGACTTCCGCCAAGGCTCGTCCCCGAGAGATACTGGGGGGTCAGTAGATGCTCAAATTTTACAAACATCCCATGGGACCCTTGGTCCTGCAGGGCCTTCACCCTTTTTCCATGTTGCACACTTAGTCCAGGGTCGGCCCTAGCAGCCATGGTAACTTTTCCCCATTTCCGGGGTATTCTCGGCTCGAAGATGGACGAGGGAATGGAAGAACCAAATTCCCAAGGCCCTGAGACAAAAAAGTACCTGGGTTTCCAATTATGGTTGGAGGTCTGAGTGACCAGGAGCATCTTTTTCTCAGGCCTCCGAGCCACAAAGTGGTAGTAGCTCGGATGGTTCTTGGCCGAGGTAGGGACGTAACAACCAGCAAAGACCTGCACTGGGAGGTCAGAGTGGTGAACCGCCCTCCACAAAATGATGGCCCCTATAATAACCCTCCAGGCATTGGGAGAGAGCTGCGAGGGGGCCAAATTGATGAATGATAGAATGGTCCTAATGACGGGGTGGATGGGAAGACGAAAACCTAACTTGAACATCTGCTCGTACAGGCAGATTTCACCATCCCTGCCGTGGTAGGCCCTCTCTTCCCTCAGAGGTCTCCTCAAGTGAATAGAGGGGCTAATGGAGTATAAGTACCTAATGTGCAATAGGTCCACCTCGGTGATGGTGCTCTCGTACTCGTCTGCCTCAGAGGTGTCAACTTCACTTTCGACATCCTCATCATCGTCAGACTCAACGTCGGCTGGAGCAGACGTGGACGGGTTACCGGGGAACCTCTGAGCAAACTCGGCCTCGGTTACGGCCGACAGGGGAATAGCATTTAGGATGCTAGGCACGACCACACTTGGCTCTACAAGTTCAACCTCTGAAGAAGAACTAGAGGTACTTGTGCTATTTTGGGATGAGGCACGACTGGAGACCTCGGCATGATCAGGGTTCAGATCAGCCTGAGTAGCGAAGTCCATGGCTTCTTGGAAAGAGTCCACTGACATCGGGTCAGAGGTGGAAGACTCAGACTCAGACATCGGCAAGTTGTTGGCAGAGACGTCTGTCTGGTAAAAAGTTTCAGGTGGACGAGGGTATACCACCTTGAGAGGTGGAGGAAAGAGAGGTCTGACAGGGGACCCTTGTGACCTACGAGCTTCTTCCTGAGCTCTCTCTATTTGTCTAATTTTTTCTAAGGTCTTTTCTTGTAGAGAGGGAAAGTCTCCAATAAGTTGGTACAGGGGTCTGAGCATCTGGGGACGAGACAAGGCTTTGTCAGACCTTAAACTTGGGGAATATCCTAAAAACTACAAACAAAGATGGCTTGAAAAGTTAAGGAAATTTTAGATCAAACTAAAGAACCTATGCAGGAAGCCTGGCCCACCGGAAAACTCAAGATCTAACCGGAAACCCCAAGATCTCACCGGAAAACTCAAGATCTCACCGGAAAACTCAAGATCTAGCCGGAAAATTCAAAATAAAAGATATCGAAAACGAAGAAAATGGAGATGGAGGATACCTGAAGGTCAGATTGATGAATAAAGGTGGAGAGTATCGCGCAGGAAGGGAGGTATCCCTCGGCAGAACGATTGCTGGAGTAAGGGCTAACTTCGGAGAGTGAGAGAAGTTCCAGAAAACAGGGAAACAGTCGCTTGAACAGGAAAGAAATGAGGAAGAAGAAGAAGGAAAATGGTTTTAACCTTTAAATACTTGGGCACGATTCCCAAGGCTCATCATTGCCTTGGGAAGCCCAAGGGACAACTGACTACATGTGCCAACCAAGTGGGCACACCTTGGCAACGGACAAGTGTCAAGCAGGTATTGACTTTGGGGTGAATAGACCTCAGAGGCAAGAACCCCCTAGCCATCCACTCTCGCAAATGGCTAAGGGCTGGGGGGTGATTGATATACCCAAGTATGGCCTCGGCCTGGGGGTGCATACCTCGGCCGAGATGAGAGCCGAGACGACGGCCGACCCACCAGTGCCTGGGGGGCCCACGAGATCATCCCTCGGCCAGGGGTACCTCGGCCGAGGCCGACGCTACAACATACACTTCCCCGGGGACACTTCTCATATCACAGATGTCAATGTCAACTCCAGGTACCAAGGAATAGAAGCCCCGGTCAACATGAACCCTACCTCGGAGGAGGCCGAGGTTACCAGAGGCATCGTTTACCATCAGCACGCCAATGATTCGGCCCAGGCCGACACAGGTACGTACCTTGGCTGACATTAAGCCGAGACATCTCATGACACCTCACGGATTGAGCGGGCGACCAACCTTTATAGCTCGGCAGTTCCTATGCCGAGGCCATTCACCCGCATGACTGCCGAAGTATCCGTTGACATTTGGATAAGGACACCTGGCATAAATCAGTTACAACAAGATTATTCTCCACCTGTGGAGGGAATATTTCATCATCATTACTTACATGTGGTCCTGACAGCTGGCATACCCTCATTGGTGAGGAAACTACACACATGCACATTACATGCATAGGGGGTACATTACACCCCCTAGGCACTATATAAAGGGATCACCCCTACCTTGCAAAGGGATCCACATATTAAAACCCTAGCTGAAACTCTGTCCATATATACATAGTAGAGAGAGAAAGAGCTTGAGAGGTTGTAACCATGGCCATTAGTGCCTTCTTTCAGTGACATTACTCACACACACTCGCAGTGGACGTATGCCGGTTTGGCTGAACCACTTATATTTCTGCTTTCATTCCTCTTATCCTCACCTCATTCTTACCTTATTCATATAGCTGTGTTGCCATTGTTACACCTGTATTGAGCTTGCAAACACCTCACCCGGTGGTGCTGATTTTCGACATCATCAATCCCCATCTCATACAACGTACTGATTATCATAATATTAATATACGCTCCTCCATCCATCAATAACCTAGGGAAAGAGAACCCATTGATCATAGTTATCACATACAATGTGTGGTTGTGAAAACATGGCACTTGTCCGTCTGCCTCAGAGAAGGGACCACTTCAGAAGTGTATCTTTTGATCAACCTCCCAATTGATCCCTGGTAATTAAGTGAGGGGTCCCCACTCTACTGCACCACTTCCAAAACCTTCGTTGTGATGACTAACTTGGTGTCATACTTTACTCCTCTCTGATTAAAGAACCACTTGAACTTAGGAGTCCTTACTATGGCTTCACACTCAGAGTCTAACTCCACTTCATAGTTCGAGCATTATAGACATACTCTGCCTCATATGTCCCTCGTTCATCCAGAGAAATGATGAAATCTACTTTGTCTTCTATGGGTTTCACTTGCTCAAACCCCTCATATCCATCCTCTTCTTGGTTAGAATTAAATAACCACTCCTCACGTGTCCCTCTTTCTTAATTCTTTATTTATTGTTTAGTGTTAGGCCTTCCAGCTCCTCACATATTTTTTCGTTACCTTCCCATTCCCTCAGGTCTTGATCTGCTTCTTTATTATATTATACTACCATATTGGCAGCGCCATAATTTTGCACTGGGAGTGGGTTCTCGTTGACATCCGCAAGGGGGTATTTATAAAGTACCACTAGCCACCTGATCACCAATGATCCTCCTTAGGTAGTAATAGTCTTTGGTGGAGTGTTTCACCCTCTGATGTAACTCATAATACTTGGGATTAGCTTTGTCTGCTACTGTTGGGATTTCCCCATTTAAATGAGGGGGACCTGCTACCACCTTTCGTACCATCATATGATAACAATCCATTACTTTTGCTACGCTGCAAGGCAGTGGTGGTGGGGCATCCTCTCTAAACTTCCTCTTCCTCTTCCTCGCTAGGCTGTTGCTTTTGGATCTGGGGCCTCCTTTCTTGCCTTTTGAACCCATTTATATAATTAACTGCTTGCCTCCTCGAGACTTGAAATCTTCCAAAAGTCAGTGGCACTTGCATCCTCCAGATTGAGGACCTAGGCTTGATTATCATTGCTATATTACTGGCGGCTCTGGTGAACTCTCTAAAAGTTCCATCTCTAGTCTCATTGAAAAAGTGGATCATATATTCTTCTAAGATCCCCTCAACACATATTTGTAGTAGCCCTGCCTCTGCCACATCCTCATCGACATCTAGCGCTCTCTCGTGAAAATGCTTAATATATTGCATGAGCTCTTCATCGGGCTTCTGGACCTCCTGCGCCTGGTGTCTGAACGTGAACTCCTCCTCTACAATGAATTTTTTTTAAGGAACTGCCTATTGGGCGTCAAGTGGGAGTACCATGTGTAGGCCTTCCTTGTGAGAGTCTTGGAGAATTCCCACAACCTCATATTCTTGTAATTCCCATGCACCCCCAGGTACTAAAAAAATCTCTTCACGTGCTCTGTTAGATTTTCTCCTTTTCCATTGAACTTAATAAAGTTTGGTGGAATATACCCCTCTTGGTATGTCTTCTCATTCACACCTCGTGGGTAGGGATTCTATAACTCCTTATATAGATGAAAAGCTTCCCTTTGAGAGGAGGAGAACAGGTTCTTCACTCCCTTAATGGTAATAACCTTGGATGGAGATTCCTCCAAACCCTTGCTCTTTGCTGATGGTAAGCTCGACGATGTCATAACATTCTCTAGTGCCACCTTTCGTAGTGGAGCCACGTCTATTATCATTGTTGTTGAAGCGGTTGCCCCTCCATAGGGGGATACTTCTAGTGTTACACAACTTTGGCTCAAGGTGGCCAAATCCAGATTGTTGTGTTTCAGAAACTCAAGAAACATGCTCATTAGACTCATGCCTACCATTGGAGCTGATGTTGCTGTATTAGTCTGTCCTCCCTAAGGAGCAGGCATCCTAGATCTAGTCACCATTATCTCTTCTTGGATGGTCTAATCAATTTAAAGTCCATTTCTAGATGAGTATCTTCAAAAATCAACTGCTTAGAAATGTTAAAACCTTCTTTATCCATGATAGTGAGGATACCTCCACAGCGGAGTCGCCAAATGTAGGAGGGTAGTGTGACTGGGGCCTGGTAAGATACTGAAACATGTGAGGTGTGACCCACTTCAATGAACTCTTCCTCCAAGGTCTTTAAGAGTTTATAGGGCATCATATGGTAAAACCTTCCCTTTTTGGTGAAAATGGAACCACAATTGGAACCACCTCCTGCAAGAATGAGCTTCACAATAATAAAAGTAACTTTTCTAAAAAAATATCTCCTGAGAATAGTGTTTATCAATGTGGGAGTGAAGAAACAGGCATTTGGAACATACAGAGAGAGCAGGGAGAGAATACTAGGGGGTCTAGTGTGATTTTGATAGAGCAACGATATGACTTGAGTTTCTAATCTCTGATTTGACCTCACCAATGGTCCTATTTATAGGTGAGCATGGGGTTGGTTTGGGCCTTTTTAGGCGCCACAATCAAGAGGGAAAAATTAGAGACATAAGTTTTGTAATGTACTTTTTGTCCCTACTAGGTCTGCAGCCGCATGTCCCCTATGACAGACGACACTTGGTGTGAATAAAAGTCAAAAAGAAAATATATCTCCTAATGGAGACAAAATATTTTATTTGGTAAATATATTTTGAAATGGTAACACGTTGCACAAACTTTGTAAACTTGAGAGGGGCCTCGAGGACCACCTCCTCTAAAACAATTAAACTTGAAAGGGGGGCTTTGAGGACCCCTTCTTTAAAATCTTTCTACTTGATAGGGTCTTTGATGACCTCTTCCTCTAAAATCATTTATATAAAAAGTTCATTTCTTATAAGGAACCTCTTGGTTGCTCACCTTTATTATGACTGAGTGTAACTGTGTACGGGTTGGGTAACCCCTAGAGTCTTTCTACTTCTATTCTCTCAATATTAAAGTTCTAAGTGATTGAGTTTTCTCAACAAACATTGTTCCTCAACCACCAAGTCAAAACTTCAAGACATCCCATCTGGCCTATTTGAGCCCTTCTTTCTCAACTAGGCTACGTGCATAAGAAAGTAAAATATTAGAACTTTAATATTTTTTAGGTAACAAACCCTTGAGAGGAGGTCACTCTCGGTGGACCTCGTAACCCTGTATCATTTATGTGGTAAGTCATTTGGGAGTAAGGGGATCACTCTGGGTAAACCTCTTCACCCTTCTTCCATTTCTGTGATATGTTAACTGGGGCAGAGGGGGTTTCTTGCAATGATTCCCCTTGCCTTGACCATTTTTTGTGGTCTCAATACCTTTGGAGGAGTTGCTCGTGGTTTCCCTTCTTGAACTTACCTTTTTCTATGGCTTGAACTTTTAGGGCGAGGGGCTCCTCGTGGTGGAGCCTCCTCATCCTAACTTCATTTATGTGACTCTAAACTTTGGGGATGAAGGGCTCCTCGTGGTGGGCCTCCTCATCTTAACTCTCTTTCTGTGATATTTAAACTTTGGCGACGAGGGGCTCCTCGTGGTGGGCCTCCTCGTCCTAACTTCATTTTTATGATTTTGAGCTTTGGGGTCGAGGGGCTCCTCGTGGTGGGCCTCCTCTTCCCAACTCTCTTTCTATGATCTTTGAACTTTGGGACAAGGGGCTTCATGTGGTGGGACTTATCACCCAATTAAGTGTTTGTCTTTTCCAGAGCACTCTTTGGAGGGGATGCTCATGATGAGGCCCCCGCCATATGGTCCTGTTCGCCTATATATTTAGGCAAATGGGTGAGCACCCCTATACAAAAAGCAATAATTTTACTCTCAACCTAGTATTGACAAATCATTTTCCAAAACAGTTTTTTCTAGGGTATGATATTTTTTCAAGCCTGAAAAATATACTTGTGAGTTTTTCCAAAAATAAAACTTTCAGTACATATTTTAAACCATAAAATATCCTCACACATTCTAGTTATAATTGGTGGTTACTCAGTGGTTATGTAATCTCCGAATAAAGTATTCTTCTAAATTAAAGAATATTTTTTAGGGTACTACTTTAAGACATTGGACGAGTCCATAACCAATCGTGGTTTTGTAGTGTTCTCCAACTTATAGCGATTTTCTTGGAGAATATGGTGCGAAAGAGTAGATAGTCAGTTTGTTCATTGTGTGATTCTAAGTCACCCTTTTCTCCATAGGGGGTTTTTCCTCCTACACCTCGTGTTATGTGACTTATCTTGTCTTTTCGCATCATATAATCTCATGTTTTAACTTCAAGATAAAATTGATTTGATTCTAATAGTAACAAAAAAATTGATACATAAACTCTTAGGATTATTTTAACTAATTGATTATGAAAATATAACCTTTGGTATTATTATATTAATTAGATTTATTCCATGTTAAAGCATTTAAGTCTTGCATCAATTAAGCCAAAAATCTTGAATTTTGATAGACGTGTTATAGAGAGTGAGGCTCATTCATTAGACTTCATCGAAACTGGACTTTGAAGATCTACTTGACTTCTCTATAACATAAAGACTTCTATTAGTGACCTTTAAAGATGTGTCCTTTAATAACGTTTTATCATTGAATATCTACTTCTATGCACACATACTTGTTTTTCATTATAATTTAAAAACGGAATTTTTAAACCGAATAAGTGACTTTAATATTTGAGAAGTGATGTGTATAACCTTGGTAACAACCTACTTTTTTTCAAAATGTTATTTGATTAGGGCAATGTGATATCGCACAGACCTAACTATGGCCCCGTGCGCACGACCCTGCACTCATTTAGACTTTGAAATCTTTGCCTAAAAGCGTTCGCATGGATGCACATTTTAGGTATGTCTTGAAACTTTGCCTAAAACCATGCCCGTGGTGATTAATTTCTCTTGTGCACACAACAAACCATATTTTTGAAAAACTTATATAAATAGGTCTTTTTCCCTCTTCTTTTAAACAAATTTGAGTTCCTCTATTACTTCTCTAAGATTTATTGAGTATTTTCTAGGTTGAGAGAATTTCAATTGATTTTCTTTATTCAAATTGACTTATTCCTCCCAAAACTGAGTAAAAACCTAGATCTACACAAGATCAATGATTTGTGAGGAATTGGGAGCGAATTAAAATCAGATTCACTTAGCATAGATTTAATCTAAACTCATTAATATTTTAATTGAAGAATTACACTGAAATATCTACAGAGGAGGTGCTTCGAGATATTGGAGAGTTTAAAGCATGGTGTGACTCTAAGGAGGAGAATGTACTTCCTTGTTTGTCTTATGGAGCTTACGATGGATCGATCATCATCAATGGGGGATAATTTAATGTTTATAACTAACTTATCATGAGTGCATGAGAGACAAGTACTTTTTTGCATTGTCTAAAACCTTTAAGTTAAATGAGAGATCATAGTCCATTGAGGTTTTTTACCCCTTGGTGGTGGTGGTGGGGGGGGGGGGGGGGGTTCTTATAAAATATGTCTTTTGGATAGTTTATATGTTGTTTACTTGACCTCCATCACATATATCACTTATATCTCACTTCTATCTAGTCCATTCCATCAAATTGACTTTAAGATTTAGCATCTAGTGTCAATTAACCTAGATTTCTTAATTGAAGTTATAACTTGTTGGTCCACATGTCTCTTATCACTTCACCTAGTTGATCATTATGCAAGCATTGCTAAAATTGATATCAAAATGAAAATTGACAAAAATTGGGCATAGTTTGTGAGTAAAACTATTCAACCCCCTGCAGGTTTATATGAGTAGAAAACTATTATAGAACACACCAAATCCTTAGTTTAATAGAAAAGGAAAATTATCTATCACAGGTTAATTAATATTTAAATGGGTAGCTATCATCGAGATCTCTCACTCTTGGGTTGTATCCAAGGTCGTCCGAGTAGGACATTAAAAATGGATAGGGCATCAAGTAATGGAAACTTAACATAAATTTTGATTATCCATTTGATGACCATGAGCACAAGGGATGTTAAAACATTTCAGTGAGTGTTTTCATAGTCTCAAATGGTCATGGATAATGTATTGAATATAACTACTATGTATCTATGGCACCGCATAGAGGTCACATGTTAATGGTGGATACATTATTGATTAGGACCAAAGAACTGTGTCTCCTTAGAATTTGGTAGTCATGTCTATTCCATAACCAATGATTTCATCCTTAGGTAGGAAATTCATTATCATAGAAATTCATATTGTGCTACATAGTAATGGAGCCTATGGTGGAAGACATATCTATCGAGGATATGTCACGAGTTACAAAGGTGATGGATAATAGTTTGATGAGCGAGCCCCTACATTACCAAGAGGAGGCCATAATTTCTATATTATGATATTTCTACAGGTTATTGAAAGTTATACTTTCATCTTAGTGACTTCATTATCTGAGTCAGGGATGGGGTTCTATTGAGGCCTTTTTGCCCTATTTGGAATGATAATGAGATCTACATGTTATCTTGATGGGGTGAGAAAGATGAAATATCCCTTTTGAAATGCCAATTGTTTAGGTCAATCATCCGTTCTAATAATTATATCTTCTAAAGTAAGTCCTCTAGGGTGATTGGTAATATACTAGGATTGGCTTTGGCTGGGATAGAGATTTAAATTTAATCAATTGATGATAGAACAACCTCGAAATTTTCTTTTATATTTGACACTTTTACGATGCTAACTGAACTATTTCAATTATACTATCAACCTATTTTACCGATGTTTATTTCAAAGGTTGTGGTGCTTATCACTATAATAGTGGCTAAGAAGAACTTTTCATTAACGATGTCACTTTCCTAAGATGTCCTTGATTATCGATTATTTCATGTCAGAGAATCCTTTTAGAAGATTTAGGTTGATTCTTTGGAAAATAGTGGAAGCCTCACATAAGATATTATTGTGTTGATATCTTAGGCGAGCATCATCTAAATCCTAAGGATAATGGACAATAATGAACCACAAAATATCCTAGGATTTGATAATCCACCTTAAATGTTTAAAACCTCTGTCTCTTATGTTGTATGTATTTGATATGTTTTTCACATTTTTGGTAAAGTATTAGTGTCTTCATAGTGGTGATCCTTCTAATTGTGTGTGGACCCATTTTATCATCTACTATTGGAGCTCGATGATGTTGACAATATAGGTCGCTTCGATGTAGACATATCCATAGTTCATCTACACTACGGTGTGATCATAGGACTAAGGGTAAGTTTCTTGAATGAACATGTCAAAGTTTAACTAGTTGAAAAGATGTCCAAGGATATTGTATCTTTATTTCGTGTTCCATATTGGTTCATCTTCATAAGGTTATGTGTCACTACCCGAGTAAGGACTAGCATTGATAGCCACACATGTGATATGTTGAATGTCTTCTAAATAGATATCCCATTCAATTGGTTTGATAAGGATGTAGATGTTGATGCTATAGTATCAAAGCCGTCTTAATTGGTTAAATAATTGCAATAGTTTTCCTTTTTAAGACACTTAAGGTTGATGGTCACCTATAAGTTATTTCCTCTTTTTCCCTATTCTCACCTAATGATTATTTTA
Source organism: Sambucus nigra (assembly GCA_949130495.1). Lineage (NCBI taxonomy): Eukaryota > Viridiplantae > Streptophyta > Magnoliopsida > Dipsacales > Adoxaceae > Sambucus > Sambucus nigra. The sequence goes on from OX422212.1 coordinate 386,218,964, forward strand.
CTATATGTCGTTGTGCTTTGTGTCTGATGCCTTGTACCCTGGACCAAATTCAGGCTTATGTGGGTAGAGGTCCCATGAAGGAAATTATTTCTAACTCATTCAGCCCCAGGCCTTTACCTGATAAGTGACTGCATTTGGACATAATGTTCCAAACCATTAAGTTGATAAGGAGTTTAACCCCTAATTCATCTATAGCCTTGCATTTGGTGATGATTAGCCCCTCAAAATTATTCGTGAGGGAGTTATCGTATGCGCATATTTGTCTACCATCTTTGATATATACAACACTGAAAGTTTCAAGGGTACTTTGAGGTGGATACGTTCGAATGATATTGATATTATAGGATTCTTGCAATGAGCCAAAGATGGTATATGTTTTTGTTTAAGTCACTATTTATGACGTTTGCTGTGGCCATCCTCGATCCTAGCGACGAGCGGGCGGCGTGAGGGAGGATCCTAGGTCCCTCACATCCCTCTCAGGAGCGCTTCAGCTGGCGTCATTTGGGTGAGGTGAAAAATGTGTAGAGATAGAGTCGCCAATCTATTTTACTCAAAACAGACAAAAGAAAGGAAGTCATCCCGAAGGACAGCATCCAAAGGCATACTAATGCATACGAAACCAAAATGACTCAAAAAGGGTCCGAAGGCTAAGTTACGAAATGGGAAGGTGTTAGGCACCCATTCCGCCCTTATGGTCTCTCATGGGTTTTTTCCATTTTCCTTTATTTTCCCCATGATATGTGTGCATGTGTATATATATTGGAGATAGGAATTATCGACTTGTATCATGAAAGGGGTAAAGCGAGTCATCCGTAGGAAGGTATAAAAATATTAGAAAATAGGATTTACGCGATTATCCTTACGTTGATCGTTACGATGAAACGACAACGCATGTGGAATAATACGCCACTAAGGATAAATATATGTAATCTAGGAAGATTGAATTTAAAGAGAATAGGAGATGAGAGAAAAAGTACAAACAGGACTCGAATCTCGAATTTTACTTCGAGATGCCTATGTAGCCTATAGAGGCATCAAAGTCCACGTAGTTCACATACAAAACGAGGGGTGGGGTTTATCCCATATATCCAACCGGTGACTTCTCTTATTTGTATGTGTGTGTGTGTGTGTAGAAAAAGCGTTTTAGTTGTGAGAAAAGTGCAAGAAAAGTGTGAGAATTCCCATTTGGAATTTATGAGAAAACCCTCTTTTTCTTGTTTTTGTGGTTTTTTATTTGTATGAAAATAAGAGAGATGAAATAATACTAAATAAAAAGTATATTAGGATATGTGAGATGAGACAATAAAAGTGCTAAGTAAAAAATAAGTTAATGCGAATTTAAGGAGAAAATTGAGAAAATTTGACCTTCTTGAAGATCTTGAGCTTGAGCTTGATCGTGAATGTTGGAGAGAAGCCCTTGCACTTGGATAATGATGGAGAGTGGTTAATTCACCAAGTTTGATGAAAAGGATGATGAAAAGTGAAGGTTGGAAAGGGATTTTGATGTCAAAATCGCGCTGACTTCGAGAGAGGTTTTCTGGATTTGTTGAGAGTGATATGCTTCTGATCTGGGCCCCTTTTGTAATAAAGTCAAGGCCTCCTTTTTAAAGGCCCAGGTAATTGCCAATCGTCATAGCCATGGTCCTGCCAGTCGTCAGGTGCGTTTAGGCACACTGCCGATAGGCAGGGTCTGGGACTTGCCGTTTGGAAGTGTCTTTCAGGCATTTTTGGAAAATCGGTCGCAGAGTGCAAATTGTTGATCCGAATCGTTCACGAGGTGGACCGTTGGAAAGGTAATTTAGAGACCTTAGAAAGTCCTTTGGACCGCTCCCGGGTTCAGGAGTTGACTTTGGGTCAAATATGGCTCGAAAGCATTCGTCGGTCTATTGGACGGGGAATCGTCGGATGCAAACAGATCGTTTGTCCGTATGGTAAGTCCGAATCATGCACGGGGTGGACCGTTGGAAATGTTAGGAGATAAAAATTCGACATTCCAAAGAGTTTTATCCGGTTTGGGGAGTTGACTTTGGTCAATCGGGCCCTGGAAGCATTCAGTGATCTTTTGGAGTAAAACGAATCGTTCGTCCGTACCGTAAGTTAGAATCACGCACGAGATAGACCATTGTGAAGGGGTTTCAGTGCCCTTTGAATATTCATTCAGTCTTGGTCGATTTGAGGAGTTTACTTAGGTCAAATGGCGCCCGGGAGAGCCCAGTGGCCTCCTGATTGAGTTTCGGGGGGAAACGGGTCGTTCGTCCGCATGGTAAGTCATAATCGCACACGGGATGGACCGTTGGAAAGGGGTTTCAGGGCCCTTCTAAGATTCATTTAGTCTCGATCGAGCTAAAGACTTTGACTTTCGATCAAATGGAGCCCGGGAGCATCCAGTGGCCTCCTGATTGAGTTTCGGGGAAAACTAGTCGTTCGTCCTCATGGTAAGTAGAAATCGTGCACGGGATGGACTGTTGGAAAGGAGTTTCAGGGCCCTTAGAAGATTCATTCAGTCTCGATCAAGCTGAAGACTTTGACTTTCGGTCAAACGGAGCCTGGGAGTGCCTGACGGCTTCTAGGTCAGTACTCGAGGTATGACCTGGGTTTGTAGTGATGAAGGGAGGTGATAAGGACCTAAGGGGAGTTTAAGGGGTAAAATATTGGGGTGTTTACAGAGCCCCTCGACGGGTGAGTTTGGAACAAACGATAGCCGTCGAATAGACACCGCATGATACTTTTAAGGGAGGATGACCAATTCAGAGGGTCGATGACGATTCTGAGGACATGAGGGAGCGAGGATGATCAATTTAGGGGGTCAAGGTCAATTTTGAGTACCTAAGGAAACGAGGATGAACAATTTAGGGGGTCGAGGTTGATTCTAAGGACCTAAGGGATGGTTTGGAGGAAAGGTTTATGCCAATTCCTGAGGAGGGGATGACCGATTCTGCGAGTCGAAGCCAATTCTGAGGGCTTGAAGATGAGGGCGAACGATTCTGCAAGTCGAAGCCAATTCTGAGGGCTTGAATATGGGGGTGATCAATTTTGCAGGTCGAAGCCAATTCTGAGGCCTTAAAGATGAGGGTGACCGATTCTACGGGTCGAAGCCAATTCTTAGGGCTTGAAGATGAGGGTGATCGATTATGCGGGTCGAAGCAAATTCTGAGGGCTTAAGTAGAGATAACCATTTTTACGGGTCGAAGCCAATTCTGCGGGCTTAAGTAGAGATGACCAGTTCTGCGAGTGGAATCCAATTCTGTGGGCTTAAGGTGAGATGACCAATTCTGCGGGTCGAAGTCAATTCTGCTGGCTTAAGTAAAGATGACCCATTCTGCGGGTCGAAGCCAATTTCGCGGGCTTAAGGTGATATGACCAATTCTGCGGGTCGATGTTAATTCTGTGAGCTTAAGTAGAAATGACCAATTCTGAGGGTCGAAGCCAATTCTGTGGTCTTAAGTAGAGATGACCAATTCTATGGGTCGAAGCCAATTCTACGGGCTTAAGTAGGGATAACCAATTCTGCGGGTCGAAGACAATTCTACGAGCTTAAGTAGAGATAACCAATTATGCGGGTCGAAGCCAATTATGAGGGCTTAATTAGGGATAACCAATTCTGCAGGTCGAAGCCAATTCTACGGGCTTAAGTAGAGATGTTCTTGGGGAACTCTGTCGGGGAGATTTATGTTTTGATTTTGTTTTGGGCTGGGGAGCTAATTGCTGGGGAAATCTTTTGCAAAAAATTCACTAGGGAGGTGATTAGGTGGCCCAAGGTTTGGATGTATTGCTTGGGGAAAATTGAGACCTTTGGGGTATAGGGGCGATCTTTAGAGATCCTCCGGGGACATTGTTGAGAGGAGTTTTGTTTTGTTTTGTGGAGTTCCGTTTGGGAAATAGGGGTTCCTCTTAAGGGAGTGCAAAAATTTCTTGGTGAAAATGTTCTAAATCCTTCCTGGGATTTTTAGGAATTTTATGAGAATTTTTCAGGGATGTCTGGTATTTTCTGGGAATTTTTATACAAAATTTTAAGGGGGGTGCCGGTCGACATGATACAAAGGGTGACATTCGGCAGTGGCATGGACTTTTGGACTACCTCAGGAAGTAAGGGGTTATTGTCGATCAGTGGTTGGGGGGTCTGTGCCGATCGATATGACCCTTGACATCCTATTTAAAGGGGCAAATTACCTTCATTTTTCACAGCTTCTTGCTTTCTTTCTTTCTGTGATTTTCCTCTGCAAATCGTTCTAGCATTCAGATCTCTAAGAAATGGCTGCCTTTGTGAGCACTACAGCGCATAGGGAATGGTTGACTGTTAATGACTGGGAAAATGTGGAGTGGAGGGCTAGGGAGCCTCTTGCTTTAAGGAGTGAGAACTCCTTTGATGCATTCGAGTTGGTTACGAATGAGCGAACCTTTCTATGGGAGATATCGCGTCATCGCTCGTCGAGGGTGGTGAACCCTGGAAGTTATGCAAGTAAAGACTTTTGACATTCTTCTCTTTTTGATGATTTTTCCTTCCTTCTTGAATTTTTGACAAGGTTTTTTCTTTCGACAGTCCGATATCTCTTTGAAGAACATGCATGCCCGCGGGACGACATGGCTTAAGGACATTTGGGATCATCTTCCACCTGTGGTGCGTTGGGTGGTATCCTCAGCGAGTTTTGGGAGGTTGTCGTATGCGCTGGATGAGATGCCTCGTTCTACAGCGGTCTTGTACGCTCTGGGGGAGAGATGATGGGATACTACCCACACCTTCCATTTCAGTTTTAGGGAGATGACCATGACTCCCATAGACGTGCAGAAGCTGCTGGGGCTAGATTGTGACGGAGAGTAGATAGAGGTGGATCGCACCATGCGGGTCAGGCCAGAGGAGGTGCGTGCTGCACTTGGTGACGTAGGGAGGATAGTGTTTGGTAATTCTATTAGGTTGTCCTTTCTAAATGATGTTTTGCTGAGTAGGGAGGTTGATGTGGAGGACGGGCTGCAAGTGAGGCAGATGTCCCGGTTGTTCATATTATTAGCGCTGGGAGGTTTCGTGGTGGCGTCGAGTGGCGACATCGTCCACTTGTGGTTCTTGCCGTATTTGAGGATGTTTTTGAACATCCCGCTCTATGATTGGGGGAGCGTGACTATGGCGACCCTCTATTTTTCTTTGGATGCATTCAATCGGTGTTGCCGATAAACTTTTACTGGAGCCACGTAGCTCCTCGAGGTATCCTTTAATTTTGCGCATGCATTCGTATTTTCCTTATGCGTCTCTTTTTTTTATTGAGAATTCCTATCTTTGGTAGACGTGGTTCTATGAGGTGATTGGGTGCAATAACCAGCTGATTTCTCTGAAGGATGACACCATTGGGGACTTTTGCCGATTGTATCAGCGGCGGAAGGCCAATCGGTAGTCGAAGGGATCTCTTTCTCTGTAGGCAGTGCGTCAGGTCTTGAATGGCCTGACCAGTGGTAGGGTAAGACTCTTTCCTTTCAGCCTTGAATTTTTGCACATTCTGATTCTCTATTGACTTATGTCTGCTAGGGATTTTTAGGTGACTTTTTACCCTTGGGGGACAACTATTCAGGATACGGGGGTGACTGGGGTAAATGCGTAGATGAGGCGTTTGCTGGACCATGTGTTTGGCCACTGTTGGTATCTAGGGGAAAAGGTGGTTTGGAAGATTGCGGAGGAGGAGGTGGTGGTGCCACCTGTGCATCCTCATACATCTATGAGGCGATATCAGCTATTTTCGGAGGATACGAGGATTGCGGTGATGATCGTTGAGTCCTACCTATTGTATACTCATATGGATGCGCCGTATGATTATATGGACTTTGTGATGAGCTGGTTGATGGAGCCCAGCATATATGATGCCTTTCCTTTCCCTCATACGGGTTCGAGTCGGGCGGTGGGGTCTTCCCATAGCAGCGGTGGCCCATCGACGTCTGCGGCGACTTCAGAGGTTCCCTTTGTTAGATTGCATACCCCTTCGTACAACTTTCGGCGGCCTGATGGGGGCATGGTGCCTATATTGCACCGTCCTCATGCGATGGATCCGAATGAGTTAGGTTTGACAGAGGAGGTTCTTCATCTTGTGGTATACCTTCTTCCTCTTTTTGGTTCCTTTTCTATTTTGATCCCTCTTTGATACTAATTTTGCCTTTCTTCCAGCAAGTTCGGGTGTCGACCACTTGGCTGAGGGACAACAAAGACTGGATATCTTCGGTGACTGCCCATATTCAAAATACGGTCCCAGTTCCTTTTTTCTTGGTTCCATCTTCTTTGTCTAGGGAGGACTCTGGCTCGAGTAGTGGTGGTGCGTTGTCTCGTCGTAGGGGAAAGAGAGCACATTACAGGGATTGAAGCTCTTAGAGAGAGGGGTGAAGGGTAGGTGAGAGAGAGAGAATGTGGGTTCGGGTTGAGTCCCGTTATTTTTTTTTCTTTCCTGCAAAATTTGATGTAACACAGAAGAATATATGTATGCAATGCAATGGGATCTTTATTAATGGTGAGTGAATGAATGCACATGCACTTTTTACAATGCTGCTGAGACCGTAAAAAAAGATATTTTTGAGATTTTGAAGGAAGGTTTTAAAAATGAGAAATTATATAGGGGTGGAAGAGGATTTTTTAAATTCTGTTGAGAATATCAATTTATTTTTATTGAGTTTCTAATTTTGACAAAACAGGAAAAAGGAAAATTTCCAAAAATAGGGGGTTGTCGATCGGCAAGACCCTTGTCCTGCCTATCGGCAGTCAAGTCCAGTCCCATCAATTCAAAGCTTTGATTAGTGACCTCTTTAGCCTCTTATACTTTGTGGGATAGGATTCCCTCCGATTTCTGTAAGGGTCATGTCTTTTGTGAGGGTTCTGAAGTATAAAAAGGGGTAAGGGTGGAGTGTTTCCATCACACCTTCACATTCTTACTTACTCGCCTACTATTTCTTAGTCTTACAAGATGGCTCTCCCAGGTAGCATTGAGTTTGCTAACTACCTCTAAGCCTTGGAAGCAATGTGCTCTTATAATGTCGACTACGATGCTTTCAACATGCGTCGAGTCTCTTTGTGGCGCAATCAACCCATTGAGTGGAACATGCTGATAGAGGCAGTAAAATTTTGGTACCCCAAAGACCATGTATTCCGCTTTGGGTTGGATAAAGTTTTTCCTACCTAAGAGAAATATTTTTCCATGCTGGGGATAAATCCCAGTGTTACCGCGACTTTACCTGAATTTTTCCATCGTCCTAGGGATTTACTAGCTGGGCTTCTTCACATTTCGACTTCGGCGACCAGACCATTGGTTACTGGAGGAATGATCTCCCTTTCGACGGTGTTACAGTCCATGCATTTGTAGGAGACTAGCGATGCTGGATACACCGGAGCCGTTATTCTGGGCTTAGTATCAAAATTTCTGTTGGTGGACTAACAACTTGCATCCATTATCTCCTAGATGTCATACTGTCGCAATCCTGTGGCGGTGATAATGGCGGAGACTTTGAATGGCCTGGATGCTTGGAGAGAAGGTCATTCTGCCTTCGTGAGGGGTAGCTCCCTGATTCTGTTCATGTGGTTGTCTGAAAGACTCCACCTAGTGACTCCTCCAGAATATCCTTTGTCGGTTGTACCCAACTACTTTTCGCATTGCTTCATCAGCGTTGGATTATATATTGAGAGCTCGGAGAATTGGCTTATGGAGCGTAGGGCTCTAAATTTATACTGGTCAGTGCCCTGGTGGGGACAGTTGCTGCCTATTCTGGAGATAGGAGAATACTCTTATGTCCGGCTTGTTGGTCTCAGGCAAACCTCTTTCTATTTCCCTTGGTGACTTCTACGTCAATTTGGCTGGGAGCAGGTCATGCCACCTCGAACACTAGACTTCTTTCTGATAGAAGATTTAACTGAGCGTCTGCACCTGCAGCTCGACTCTATGTGGGAGAATCGGCATCCATCGACCCATCCTTCTTAATCTGTTGGGAGAGTTTGGCATATCCCTGTGGATTATATGAAGTGGTTGTGGAGGAGGGTAGTCAGCAAGATGTTGGAAGTAGAGATTAGACAAAGGTGGTTTGTTTTGTTTAATACCATGGAGGGAGGTGTGGTAGTTTTTCTGAAGTTGGTTCAAGCTTATCGGTCTATGGAGCATTTGCGACACTCGATTCAGGCAGGGGAAGCTTGGGAACCCCAGGATGCAGATGATGATGATGGAGTGGGCTCCTCTGGTAGCTACGGCTAGGACTCTTGGAGAGTTTATTTTATAATGGAGAATAAATGTGGGGATTTTATTTTAGCTTTTTTTAGGAAGGCGGGGGGGAAGGGAGTTATCTGTTACTTTATGTAATTGCATTGCAATTTCCTATTAATGAAACAAATGAGTTTTTGATCATCCAGATGTGCCTTTTGATGAGTTTTTTATTTTTGAATTATCTATACCAATCGCTAAGGCATACATAATCCTTTTGTTCAAGTGTATGTTAGAATGAACTGTCGTTCTCAGAGATAAGAAAATAATAGTATTTTATGAAAAAGAAAGGGTCATGCTCATGTAGGGTGTATGAGCTGCCTACGTACCTATGGGTTTTTTAAAAAGTTTTAATTTGTTTGAAAATGGTTTTTTGCAGAGGATCAGTCCCACGTAGTTCTGGGTAGAGGGAAATGAAGAGATTTTTTTTAGAATAGAAGGGAGATGAGAAGAGTCGTTGCACACCGAGATTTCGGACTAGGGGTAGAACTTCTTGAGACTGTCCAGGTTGACTGGACGAGCCATCTCTTCCCCGTCTAAATCAGTGAGTATGAGGCACTGCCAGACAAGATCTTATTAATAATGTAGGGGCCGCTCCAATTGGGCTTGAATTTCCCTCTGGGGTCCCAGATGGGTTCTATGATCTCTTTGAGGACTAGATGCCCTTCTCGGACACCGCAGTGCTTGACTATATTATTGAATGATTGTGATATTCGGTGATGGTACCCTTGTATGTGGTATAGCACTTTTAATCTCCTTTCGTCTAGGTGGGTCAGCTCATCAAGACGACTTTGGCACCAGTCTTCTTCACTGACTTTGCTTTCAAGCATGACGCCCAGCGAGGGTATTTACAGCTCGACTGGTAGGATGACTTCCATGCCATGGACTAGAGAGTAAGGGGTAGCCTCAGTAGAGGTTCGAATTGAGGTTCGGTAGCCCCAGAGGGTGTATGGGATCCGGTCGGCCCAATCTCATATAATTTTAGTCATTTTGCTGATGATGGCTTTGAGGTTCTTATTAGCGGTTTCAACTGCACCGTTGGTCTGAGATCGGTAGGGAGAAGATTTGTGTCTTTTAATCCATACTCGTTGACCACTTCTGTAACTTCTGCCTCAAAATATAACCCATTATTTGACACTAGCTCGTGCAGGACCCCATATCGGCAGATGATGTTTTTCTTGATGAATTTGGCCACTTTCTTGTCATTCAACACTGCGTATGACTCAACTTTGACCCATTTGGTGAAGTAATCAATGGAAACTAGGATGAACTCATGCCCATTGGAAGCCTTCGGTGTAACCTTCCCTATGATGTCAATGCCCCAGGTGGAGAACATCCAGGGAGAGGTCATGTTGTATAATTCGTGCAAAGGCAGATGTTGAAGGTTGGAGAGCTGTTGGCATTTGAGGCATCTCCGGACATAGGCAGTGCAATCCTGGAGCATGGTGGTCCAGTAATAGCCTTTTCATATGATCTTCTTAGCAAGCATGTGACCATTCATGTGGGGTTCGCATTCCCCGTTATGGATTCTTTGCATCCTTTCTTACATGTCAGCCCCTGCGATGTAGCGTAGATGGGTTCCATCGAAGTTTCTTTTGAATAGTGCTTTGTGACAGATGATGTATTGGGCGGCCAACATTCGTAGGGTTTCCCAATCTTTCTTGTTGGAACCCTCGGGATACTTACCATGCTTGAGGAGGTTCCAGATATCATAATACAAGTAGTTGGCTAGCTCATGATCTTCTTTGGTGAGGAGCTCAATGTGTTAGCAGTGGGTTGGTTTGTCTTGCTTTTGGATCAGGAAGGTGGCCATTATTATTCCTTTGGGAATATCGACCATGGAGGCCAAGGTAGCAAGGGCATTGGCTATGTTATTGTTTGCTCTAGGTAGGTAATGGAAAGTGATGTCTTGGAATTGGTAGGCTAGCTCTTCTAAGTGGGCATGGAAGGGTTGGAGTTTCTCATCCTTAACTCTTTATTTTATAAGCACTTGATCGATGACGGGGGAGGAATCCCCGTAGACGTCTAGGTATCGAATACCTTTCTTGAGAGAAACTTTGAGGCCTACCGTGAATGCCTCATATTCAGTCATGTTGTTGGTACAAGGAAAATCTAGCTTGATGGAGATTGGAGTGTGGTATTCATCTGGGGCGTTCAGGAGTATCCCAATGCCATATCCCTTTTTGTTGGAAGCACCGTCAAAGAACATTTGTCAACGAAGGTTTTTCGGGGCAGTGTAGAGAATATTCTCATTTGGGAATTCGGAGATCTAGACATCAGCCTCATCCATGGGGTAATCAACGAGGTAGTCAGAGACGACTCATCCTTTCATGGCTTTCTGTGTAACGTACACGATATCGAACTCGGTAAGGAGAATCAACCATCGGGCCATTTGGATGGACAAGGTGAGTTTCTCAAGCAGGTATTTGATGGGGTCCATTCGGGATATAAGTTTGATAGAAAAGGCGATCATGTAGTGTTGCAACTTTTGGGTGACCCAGACAAGCGCGACACGTGCCTTTTCCAAAGAAGTGTAGTTAACCTCGTATCCAACCAATTTACAACTGGCATAATAGATGGCTCTTTCTTTACGAGAATCTTCAAGGTATTGGTCTAACAAAACCCTAGATGCAGTGTCGGTTATGGTTAGGTATAGGAGCAAAGGGAGATCAGGATGTGGTGGCATGAGTACCGGGGGTTGGGTCAGATACTGTTTGATTTGATCAGAAGCTTCTTTCCAGTCCTCATTCCAAACCTTGGTTGAATCCTTTCGGAGGAGTTTGAAGATAGGTTCGTAGATGGAGTTTAGTTGGCTGATAAATCGACTGATGTATTGCAATTTCCCAAGGAAACCTCATACCACTTTCTCTGTTTGGGGAGGTGGCATTTCAAGTATGGCTTTCAGCTTGGCAGAATCTGCTTCTATCCCATTCTCACTGACCATGAATCCCAAGAGTTTTCCCTTTGTAACGCCGAAGACGCATTTCTGCGAATTGAGTCTCATCTGATACTGTCACAGTCGTTCGATGAACTTTTAGAGAGCGGGAACATAACCTTCTCTAGTCTTGGATTTGATAATCATATCATCCACATAGACCTCAACCTCTTTGTGAATCAGATCATGCAGGATGGTTGTAGCAGCCCTCTGGTAGGTAGCCCCGACGTTCTTGAGACCAAATGGCAGAATAATGTAACAAAAGGTTCTCCTTGGGTTATGAATGCATTTTTTTCTTGGTGGTCTGGGTGCATTTTGATTTTGTTATATCCGACAAACCCATCAACGAATGACTTGAGATCATGATTGGTTGTGTTGTCTACGATCATATCGATATTGGGTAACGGATAATCATCCTTTGGAGACGCTTTGTTCAAGTCTCGATAGTCTACACACATCCGAACTTATCCTCCTGATTTCAGCACGAGCATTATGTTATCTAGCCATGTGGGATACTTGATCACACGAATAAAACCTGTGTTCAACTGTTTGACCACCTCTTATTTGACCTTGAGCGACCATTTGGTGCGAAACTTTCTCAACTTCTGTTTACCAGCTTGTAATCTGGAAGAGTGGGAATCTCGTGCTGAGCTGTTTCAGGATCAATGTCGGGCATATCGTCATATGACCATGCGAAGACATCCACAAAATTCCTTTAGGAATTTTTTGAGTTGTGCATGCTCATGCTCGTTAAGGGTAGCCCCTATCCTAATCTCGCGCAGTTGGCTACTAGAAACGAGGTTAATAACAATAGTCTCTTCTTTATTACCTTGAACACGGTTATGTTGTTTATTATTAACCTTATTTAGATTAGTTAAGAATTGTTCATTTGTAAAATCATCATCAAAAGTTTGATTAGAATCCAAACAGTTAATGTAAGGCACAACAAGATACTCAAAATCTTAGTTTATTTCATTGATAGGAAAAATAGCATTAAGAACCTCATTAAAGGAGGACTGGATTACATTTGAACAAGGATAGACAACATAAGAAGAAATGGGGTAAACATTAGGATTAGGGGAGGTTTTAGCAGGTAGAACTGGCGCAGCATGCCAGTTGAGGAGAGGTGTATCAACAACTTTAATCAGTTGGGACGGATCCGATGATGTAGTGCCTGAGTGAACCATGAAGAGTGTTTGAACCAGTGTCTGTAAGTTGAAGGAATATTCGGAGTCACTTTCCTCAGTCTCTTCAGCATGGTGTTGGGAACTCTCAGCCCATGGGTAGTTGCCTTGGAAAAAGATCTCCATTTTAGGATTCATCTTCTTGTCTGTATGGTCATACCATGGTTCTAGAAAGCCATAAAAGGGGAAGTATTATCCATCTTTGATGAATTGTCCATTCAAACAATCACCTGGGATAGTCTGGACACAGTCTAGTCCTCTCTTTGGTCGAGACTGGCGTATTATTCTGAGCTCTTGTTCTGATGGTTGATACCCCAAACCACAAGGAGGAAAATCCTTCTTCAGTTCAATCGGCTCGAGTATCCCTTGTTGTCTTTATCCTAGCCCTAGTCCGGGAATAAAGTTCATGCTTCTAAACATCTGAATCACATTGACCTTGCCATGAGGGTCGTATTATGGACAAACCCTTTCTTTGAAGTCGTCCCCTGTCGGGAGTAGGAGTGGTTTAACTCGGAATCCTGATAGGAGCATATCATTTGAATCGTGTTGTATCTCAAGAATGGGACTTATAGTACTTGCACCCTCGGCATTATCGTCGTCACCCAAAATGGTGATGACTCATCCGTCGACGAAGAACTTCAATTTTTGATGGAGTGAGGAAGACACACCCTTGATACTGTGGAGCCAAGGTCATCCTAGCAACAAATTGAAATAAGATGGGATGTCAATAACTTGGAATTCGATGACAAAGTTTATAGGGCCAGCCCATATTATAAGCTTTATGGATCTTATCACCTCCCGACGGGTATTATCGTAGGCACGCACAACAGCAAAGGTTGGATCGAGGTCGCTTTCTTTCAATCCTAAACATTTGAAGGTTCTTACTGGACAGACATTCAAGGCGGATCCATTATCGATAAGAGAGAGTGGCACGACCTTCCCCATAACTTCGACAGAGATGTTGAGTGCATGATTGTGGTTTAGCCCTATCTTGGGGATTTATTCTTCGTAAAAAGATAGCATTCGAGTAGAGGTCAAGGATCCGACCAAATTTATTACTTCTTCTAGTGTGGTAGAAGGAGGAACTGTGGGTCCAGTGAGCAACTTGATCAAAGCGTATCTGTGCATCTGAGAAGACATGAAAAGCCCCCATAGAGTGATGTTAGATTGAGTTTTCTTTAGTTCATCGAGGATCTTGCTCTCCTCAAGGGTCATCTCTGGCATAAGAAGGTTTTCCATGCCCTTCCCCTTGTCATTGGCTGGTAGTGAGCTTGGGATCTGGTAATGCCTTCCTGATCTGGTCATGTGATTTACTAAAGAAGGAAAGAACATGATTCCCGTTTCTTTGTCAACCTCGAGTTGTTCTGCCACCTTATTTATTTCTCTGAGAAGTTCTTGAAATGATATCATACCACACATGTCGGCTATCGAGCCAGTTTTCTCTGAAGCTTGCTCTTCATTCGAATCTGTGAACTCTTCCCCCATCTGGTGGCAATAATTCTGTCTTTCCACGTAAAGTCGATACATTCCACAACTTCAATGGCTTCTTCATACAGGCCTTCCCATTTGGTGGGGATATGTAAGGGTGAAGGGACCAGGCGCCCTTGTATCTTCAAAGCATCGAATAACTTGGTGATACTGTAAATGTTATTAGTTTGTCGAAATAATTCTGCCATAATCTGGACAACATCATCCAGGCTGACTTCATCGATCGGTACTACCCAACTATTTGACTCTCGAGCCCATTTTCGTGCTTCCAAGAACGGCGTACTGAACCTTTAGTAATCAATGATCATCTATGAGGGTAATTTCAGCCCGAACTCTAGGAGTCGGTTTAAGACTTCTGATAATTCCATACTTCCATTTTCGAAACGGATACGGACGGCGATGCATGCTCTGGTAAGGAGTGACAGTGCCTGATCAGCGAGGCTAGCAGGGTGTAGGAGGAGATATGGGCAAATTTAGAGAGGTTTAGGAGAGTATATGGGTGTGATTTGAGTTGAGGGATCTAATTATGGGTTTTCTTCTAGAAAGATGGCATTGGCATGATTTGGGAGTGGGTTATGAGTAGTGCTTGGCTTAGGATTGGCTGGTGGGGCGATGGTACCCCGATCAATTAGACCTTGTATTATGTTTTGGAGGTGAAAGCATTGGTCAGTGGTATGGACATCCGTTTGGTGAAAGGCACAATGGGCATCTACCTTGAAGTTTATTGGGAGTGGATTTGGCAATGGAAGAGGATCCAAGGGTTTGATAAGGTTTAGGCTTAGTAAGGCTTGATAGACTTTGGAGAGAGGATCATGGAGCTCGGTATATTCCTTTCAGACTGGGACATGGCAGCTTTTTGGTGCCCATGAGGTGGTTGGTTGAGAGATGTTGTTGATGGTTGAGACTGCAGCACTGGTAGGCTTATCATATTTCCTGAGGGTGAGCTGTTCGGACACCTTCTTCGGTTCGACATTTGTTTTAGCAAGAACTTCCTCTATTTCTACTCCCGCTTCTCTGAGAGCTGGGAAATATGGATATTATTATCCTCCCATCGTTGCTCGGACATGGGGTAAGAAGTTCTTCTTCACTATGCTGACTTGTTCTTTCTCAGAAGGATGATTGGTCATGGTTGCTACTTTTTCCCTCCATCGGGCTATGAAGTTACTAACTGATTCCTCAGAGTTCTGTTTGGGTAGCTCTAAATCACGGCGGGTGACCTCAAGCACTTTGTTGTATTTGTACTGTGACATAAATTCTTGGTCTACATCCTCCCAGCTACGGATTCTAGACTCTTCGAGAGATAAAAACCATCGGAGGGCTCTATCCTTCAAAGTTTGCTGAAACATTTGGGTCGTCACTTCTTCTAAAGTCCCTAATAGAGTCATGGAACGGTGATAGCTACGTAGATGAACAATCGGGGGTCCACTTCCTTCGAATTTCTCGATATTTGGCATCTTGAACTTCTCGGGTAACCTCGCTTTAGGATAAGGAGACATGTGGCTATAGTCCATGTAATTCCTCGAGATTGTGACTTGGTCAAACTTATTGGTGAGCATATTGAGGTCCTCTTAGACTTTATTCATCTCTTCTTCCTTTGGATCAATGATCATAGGCAAGTTAGCCCCATTCTAGGCAAGATTCGGCATCAGAAGCTGGGTTGGCGGTGACCCATTAACGGGAGGGGCACGTGGAGCATGCTAATACTCTTCAAGAACCCAGATAGGCTCGGGTGGACCCATAACGCGAGGATATAGGGCCTCAGGCTATTGAGGAACAGGAACCTAGTTTCCTTTCATCTCTCAGACCTTAGTTTGGAGGTGTCAATCTTAGACACAAGCTGAGCTAGGACTGCCGTCAAATTCGGCTGCACGATGGGGACTTAATTTGTGTTCTCCATGGAAAGCTAATGGATACCGGACTCGAAAGAAGTAACAGAGGAACAGACAGAACTCCGAGGTGATTTGACTGAAGACCGAAGCCAATAAGGAGCCAGGCCAAGGGCTTGCGATCGACCTGAGAAGGCGCAAAAATGGGATTTATTTTGAGAAAAAAAAGGATGAAAATATTTTTGACATTTTTTTCTTTTTTCTTTTTGAGATTGGAAGACAAAATATTTTTGGCTTTTTGATAAAAAGAGGATAAATTTTTTTTGGAGTTTTTGATAAAGAAGGAGAGATGGTCTCAGCATGATTATTTCAATTATTATGTTTTCACTCGTATTAATTCTCCTAAATGCAAAATGAAATGCCAGACGGGAACCGAGCCTAGAAAAATTGGGTTTGTAATATATGCAAAGCTATGGATGGACTTGTGACCATGCTCACGAATAGGGTCCCATTTTAAAAATGCGCGAGCATTCGGGCGACAGGCCTACCCGGAATTTCGGTAGAGTTTCGGGTTGAAACCGATAATCTTATATGTATGTCCTCGTCTTGACACCTATATGCGGGTATGCAGTTGATTGGGTGAATCGAAAAGGGTTCCCCTCTTTGGTGTGACTTCCAAGATATGCGTCTTGATCTTACGGGCAATCGGTACGTGTGGACAAGCCATTTGATATACCTGAGTGTACATGAATTGCCGCACTATATACCTCATGCGTACGTGTGAGAGAAAATTCGATATACTCGGCGTACATGAATAATTTCCCTACGATATACCTCCCATCATGACATCGATCAAGCGGTATGATGCGGGGGAACTGTTTGATATATGTCGAAGGTACTTGGCCAATGGAATGTGAGAGTCATATCGCTTAGGCTAATTATGCCCTGTCAGACCAGCTCCCATCACGAAGTGACCCTCCAGTTACTGGGTAAAATTTGGTCAATCACAATGTTCTTTGGTGATGTCGTGTGAATCATGCATGATTCTCTTGTTAGTATCTTACGAGAATGTATTTCTTGATTATACCAAACAGGGAGCAAAGTAAAAGTACCAATGGTACACCAAGTATGGATGGGTGATGCGTGAAACATGTGGATATATGTGACCCTAGGTGCACGTGGTGCGAAGTTTACATTGAGAATTTTCTAAAAGTGTGTGAATAGAAGCATAAGCATGGAGTACACATGAGTAATAAAGGGGAACATGCAAATAGGGGGAAAATATAAACAAATATAACATCCATTTAAATAGAGTCTAGACCTCATATAATCCCCAGCAGAGTCGCCACTGTGGCCATCCCCGATCCTCGCGGTGGGCGGGAGGCGTGAGGCATGAGGGAGGATCCTAGGTCCCGCGCATCCCTCTCGGGAGCGCTTCGGCCAGAGTCATTTGGGTGAGGTGAAAAATGTAGAGAGATAGAGTCGCCAGTATATTTTACTCAAAACAGAAAAAAGAAAGGGAGTCATCCCGAAGGACATCATCCAAAGACATACTGATGCTTACGAAATAAAATTGATTAAAAAAGGGTCCAAAGGCTAAGTTACAAAATGGGAAGGTGTTAGGCACCCATTCCGCCCTTACGGTCTCTCATGGGTTTTTGCTATTTTTCTTTATTTTCCCCGTGATATGTGTGCATGTGTATATATAGTGGAGAGAGGAATTATAGACTTGTACCATGGAAGAGGTAAAGCGAGTCATCCGTAGGAAGGTATAAAAATATTAGAAAATAGGATTTATGCGATTATTCTTACGTTGATCGTTACGATGGAACGACAACACATGTGGAATAATACGCCACTAAGGACAAATATATGTATATATAAGTAATCTAGGAGGCTTGAATTTAAAGAGAATAGGAGATGAGAGAAAAAGTAAAAATAGGACTCGAATCTCGAATTTACCCCGAGACGCCTACATAGCCTATAGAGGCATCAAAGTCCACGTAGTTTGCATGCAAAATGAGGGGTGGGGTTTATCCCATAAATCCAACTGGGGACTTCTCTTATTTGTGTGTGTGTGTGTGAAGAAAAAGTGTTTTAGTTGTGAGAAAAGTGTGAGAATTTCGTTTGGAATTTATGAGCAAACCCTCTTTTTCTTGTTGTTTTGGTTTTTTATTTGTATGAAAATAAGAGATGTGAAATAATACTAAATAAAAAGTATATTAGGATATGTGAGATGAAAGAATAAAAGTGATAAGTAATAAAACAAGTTAATGCGAATTTATGAGAATTTAAGGAGAGAATTGAGAAAACTGGACCTTCTTGAAGATCTTGAGCTTGAGCTTGATCTTGAATGTTGGAGAGCAACCCTTGCACTTGGATGATGATGGAGAGTGGTTAATTAACCAAGTGTGATGAAAAGGATGATGAAAAGTGAAGGTTGGAAAGGAATTTTGATGTTGAAATCGCGCTGACTTCGAGAGAGATTTTCTGGATTTGCTGAGAGTGATATGCTTCTGATCTGGGCCCGTAATGAGGTCAAGTCCTCCTTTTTATAGGCCCAGGTCATTGCCGATCAGTATAGCCCTGGTACTGCCAATCGGCAGGTGCGTTTAGGCACACTGCCGATATGCAAGGTGTGGGACCTACCGTTTGGCTGTGTCTTTCAGGCCTTTTTGGAAAATCGATCGCAGAGCGCAAACCATTAATCCGAATCATGCACGGGGTGGACCTTTGGAAATTTAATTTAGAGACTTTCGAAAGTCCTTTGTACCGCTCCTGGGTTCGGGAGTTGACTTTGGGTCAAATATGGCCCGGAAGCATTCACCGGTCCATTGGACGGGGAATCGTCGGACTCAAACGGATCGTTCGTTCGTATGGTAAGTTCGAATAGGGCACGGGGCGGACCATTGGAAAGGTTAGGAGATGGACTTCGACATTTCAAAGAGTTTGATTCGGTTCGGGGTGTTGACTTTGGTCAATCGATCCCAGGAAGCATTCGGTGACCTTTCAGAGTAAAATGGATTGTTCGTCTGAATCGTAAGTGAGAATCACGCATGGGGTGGACCGTTGGAAAGGGGTTTCAGTGACCTTTGAAGATTCATTTAGTCTCAGTCGAGTTGAAGAGTTGATTTAGGTCAAATGGATCCCGGGAGCGCCCGGTGGCCTCCTGATTGAGTTTCGGGGGAAAACGAGTCGTTCGTCCACATGGTAAGTCGGAATCGTGCATGGGATGGATCGTTGGAAAGGGTATTCAGAGACCTTTGAAGATTCATTCAGTCTTGGTTGAGCTGAAGACTTTGACTTTCGATCAAACGGAGCCCGGGAGCACCTGGTGACCTCATGATTGAGTTTCGGGAGAAAACGGATCTTTCGTCCGCATGGTAAGTCGGAATCACGCACGGGACAGACCATTAGAAAGGAGTTTCAGGGCCCTTTGAATATTCATTTAGTCTCGATCGAGCTGAAGACTTTAACTTTCAGTCAAATGGAGCCTGGGAGTGCCCGACCGCTTCTAGGTCAGTACTCGGGGTATGACCTGGGTTTGTAGTGATGAAGGGAGGTGCTAAGGACCTAAGGGGAGTTTAAGGGGTAACAAAATGAGGTGTCTACATACGCTCTATTATGTCGAGATGAAATAAATTCTATATCTTAATGGGGATTCATGAGGGGGGGGGGGGGGGGGGGGAGGGGACGAATCGGCTCTTCATGTTT
The DNA here is from genome assembly GCA_949130495.1 of Sambucus nigra. NCBI lineage: Eukaryota > Viridiplantae > Streptophyta > Magnoliopsida > Dipsacales > Adoxaceae > Sambucus > Sambucus nigra. The sequence goes on from OX422212.1 coordinate 386,238,324, forward strand.
CTAGTGATAAGCATGATCATATAATAACATATTATAAGGTGACCTATAATCCACTTATAGTAAGGTCATTCTACTGATGTAAGTATGTACTCTAGTGTAAAGGGAGTATGTAATGGGTTGGATAATTGTTCTTCTCTCCTTGTAGAAAGTATGACATTTCATATCTCTTCACAACATTTCTCTTCGTCTTTGAAATCCTATTTTTTAACCTAAAATCTCTACTATATTTTATTCTCTACTCGAGAATTCCTAGTGAGCTTAGAAGTCTACAAAGAAGGACTAACATGGATATAAGATCAAGGCGGTAGAATAATCCCTTGGGTCAGACATTTTTCTCAGAATGGGTTTACTAACGTTGGATGACTCTGAAGTGGCGTGGAGCACTTCATAAAACTAGATTCATCATTAGAAAGGTAGCATATGGTAACCTATATTGGGGAAATGGACTGAATTAGGATAGAGGAATGTCATAGACAGTAGTTTAAAGGTTTCTGTCACATACCTCTTCTCACTCGTAGGAGTAGTCCTTAATAGGTTATATGTTTGGTAACTTTAGAAGGGTGGGATATTTGAATAGTAAGAACTCGATTATATGAAACACACTAAATTCACAATGGTTTCCATTTACTGGATAAGAGAAAGTGCATGGCCTGGATAAGGAAGGTCATGTGGTCAATGGTGGATTTGATGTATTATATGAGGTGGGTCATGTGTGATTGTATGGGCATGAGAGGGAAGGTTACTATTTGATTGTATGAGGTGGGTTATGTGTCTTATGATCGATGAATGGGAACTATGAGTGAAGAGGGGCCAACGTTTGGTGTATGTGCAAGGATATGCTTTACACTCCCTTCGGTTTTATTTATGTTAAATTAATTCTAGAACAAACCTTTGTGTTGTAGCATCTTTGAATAGATTCTATCAAGTTGTAATACTACATCAAGTGAAGGCAAAGAGACAAAGCACCATAACAAGGATTACCAAAACAGATCAAATATATTCATTCCATATCAGAGATTTGGTAAAGTTAAATGTTTTCAAAAGTTTTGTATTTCCATATTATTTACTTTATTGCTAGGAAGTGACAACAAATGACTTTAATGAAAAAATATATGGAAAATACTTTTTAAATATTTTTTAGCAAAATTTTATCAAGGGTCAAAATTGAATGACCTCGTTCGATCGAGGACACCCTCGATCAAAGTTGTTTTTTTAAACGAGGGCACACTATCTTCAATAATTTATCCCTGATCAAAAATAATTTTTTAAACTAAAATGAGGGATCCCTTATTCAAACGATGTCTTTTGTCTTGAAAAGCATATTTACTTTAATCCCATTTACTACTAAACTTTAAACACCGTTGAACACATCTTTCAAAGTAAAAGCCTATTTTTTCCAAAACCCTAATTTGGTTTTGCAAGAATCCTTTGAGTTTGTGAGATCTTGCCAACTCTAGGCAATCAAAGTAGAATCTAGGATTTTAAATACCCTAAGATATTCTATATTCAAGAAGATGATACATTGGATTATGCGTGGGCAGATTGTCGCCAACTAAGATTAGTGAATATCAAGGCCTTGGAGGTTGTGCAACTGATTCCTCAACTAGAGCGGTTATTGCTAGTACACTCATAGGTAGATGAACAAAATGCAAGGGAATGATCACATTAGAGGAATTTTCGTCATATATGCAAGACACGTTTGTGTCCTTATTAAGTTCTATAAACATTAAATTTAGTACTTGTGGACTTGTACATGGGTTGGGGAGATATTGTTTTTCCCGCTAGAGTTTTCACTCTAAAATACTTATGTGCTTGTTTGATTGATTTCATTACTTATGTTGTTCATCACTAAATGCTGTAATTTGTACTAATTAATTTATTCGGTAATAACAAAACCTAATTCATTTTAAAAGTAAATAATTTTTTTTATGTTTTAATTAAAATTGATTGATTTAAATTGGGCCCTTAGGCACATAACTATTTTTCAAACTGGTATCAGAGCCCGTTTTATCATAAATCCAGGGAGTATGCCATTTGAGGATCAGTTGGTAACACGATCACCTATTTTTATGGTAGTAATTATGCGTACTTGTAGGCGCATATGAATTTTTTCCTTAATTACCAAGATGAGGGGGTGGTGTTAATTGTAGTTAAGGGTGGAGACATCCAACAACTTTACTAGCAGATATCCTTGTCCTTAAACCTGAGGAGTCATGGCCTCAGGATGAACATAGGGTCGCTAACTAAAACTATGGGGGGATTAATACCATTTTGTGGTATCACACAAGTAGTGTTACGTAGGATCCAAGAAGTCATTGTGCATTCTTCATCTCACCCTTGATACCATTCGAGTCTCAAAGATCCATCATCTCTCCATCCGGTTTAAGTTGTTGAATATGCAAGAAAATTATACCTTTTAGAAGTTTTATGAAAAACTCCTTGACATAGTGAACTCTACTTTCGTTTAGGTGATAAGATCCCGAACTCTAGAATTTGTAAGAAAAGCCTTAGCTCACTACCACCTAGATTTCTACGCCATATCTCAACCTTAAACATTATAGGAGGTATAAATAACATGAAGGTAGAGGAGATCATAGGGTATATCCAAACCTTTGAGTTAAAAACTGCCAACCACCCAAGAAAGAGAATGGAATTGCATTGAAGGGATAAAAGAGTGCTTCCTCAAGCTCGGATGAACAGTCCAATGATAATGAGGCTATATTGCCTTGTTGATCAAGCAATTAAATAATTTCCTCAGATCTAATCCTCAAAAGTTCACATTTGATAAGAAAGGATGAGAGAACAGTAAGGCCAACATGGTATATAAATCTTCTGGTAGACGTGAGTGTAAGTCTAGAAAAAGAGAAATTGGATGACGACTCTAAAAAGTTCTTTTAATGCCAGGGATTTAGGCATTTGGCACGTGAGTGTCCTACTAGGTTAAAAAGAATAGGTAATGAGAAAAAGGCTATGAAGGCCAATCTTAGTGATAGTGACAATGTTCACTTCCATCGAGGATACAATTGGTCCTTAAAACTCCATTTATGGAGAAAAGGATTGAAAAGATGGTGTTGAGTCCGATATTGATGGAGATAATACGATAAAGGAAATTATATTTGCCGATGAGACTAAAGAACAACTACAAATGAAGTTCAATTCTCTCCTTGATTTAAGTCGAGGTATGTAGAAGGTTAATGGAAAGCTTACAGAGAAGCTTGGTTTATATAATAGTGAGCTATGTTATTTAAGGGAGATAAATGAATAAATAATTAATGTAAATAATCTAGAAGCTACTGTCATTAAGAAGTTGAAAGTGGGGGATAAAGAGATTAAGCTCTTGCATTAAAATGATAGTACCTTGAAGATGGGTCTCCTCAAGTCATCGCATGCATGTGAGATTTTAGAGGCATAATACGGGAAGTTTAATAAATACACTCAAGAGTATAAGAAGGTGAAAGTTGAACTTGAAGTGCATCCCAAGAAGTTAAATAAGATGCTTATTTATCATCTCAATCCTTAAAGAAAAAATGGTCTCGGCTATGATGGTGTACGAGCATTTAAGCCAAAAAAAGAGATAAATTTTGTCAAAGGTTCAATAAACACACGTCTTTATCACCCTTTGAGAATTTCTCCCATTACAAAGAAGGTGGACCCTTCATAACCATAATTTTGCAACTGCTATTGCAAGAGGAAGGTTCACCTTAAATATTGTTACCACTTGCTTGTGAAAAGTGGGTATGCTCCTCTACGTTTTAATAGAGATTTCTATAAGCTCTAAGAACATGTTGAGTATAGGTTTGATAATCTCAATTTCTTAGATAATAATTCAAAAGAATGATTGTTTCCCTTCCTAGTGATCAAGGTAAAAAGGATATGAGGAATAAGAAGAAACAAAAAGTTGTTAGAGTAATGGATGAGGGTTATGACTCTCATTTGTCTCATTCGTTTAAGTGAGTCATCCATATCACCTATAGGTTAGGATTTCGTTTGTCATATTTATTTCGTGTTATCCTTCTTAGTCTCTATGAAAGTTTTTTTTTGGTTTTATATTTTTCTGGAAAATACAAAAAGATTTTTGTTTTTTGTGGCTTTTGTGTATGGGATGATAGAGGATACGAGAACAATTTCTTATAACATATTTTCTTTTCTGGGTATTTAGAATTTCAATGAATAATTTGATCCTATTGTAGACTTCACTTAATCATTGCCTTTAGAGTTCTCTTAGAAATAACCTATTACAATAATGTCGTAGTCTTCACCATATTGCACATACATTAACACAAGTTGTAATAGGATTTATAATTGATCTTTACTCAAAAAGCTTGCGTGCAATGCATTTTCACTCAATTAGATCATAGTTTCTTCTCTAGAGTTTTGAGGTGAACTTGTAATAACCATTTTTTAGTTTTTAAAAAAAATGATGAGAGGAGGATTGGTAATATTTGCCAAAAGAGGGTGATAACTACCACTGGGAGAAGACTTTAAACACAATATTTGCGCAATTGGGAGATATAAAATTCAAATGTTAATGCAAGGGAAAACTCTAAAAATATAAGCAAATGCAAAATTTAAAAAGCACAAATTGAGGGTGGTATAAGTCGAATGTCAATGGGTTAGCACACTTTAATCTTGTTTATGATTTTTTGGCCTCATTGAAATGTTCAAAATACACAGTTAGCTTTAGGTCTCTTTTGACGTGAATCCAAAATAATTGAACTCTTTTCAGTATAGTTAAGTCGTATCATAGATTGCTCAACTAGGCAGGTTATATGGTTCACATTAAGTTTTGTATAGGAGTCACTATTTATCTAGTTTATTTAAACCTTTCCCATTCATTTTAGGTTACACATGTGGAGTTTTAAAGTTTAAAATAATTTGTTTCACGGTGCCACTTGTGTTTTTATTTTATTTTCCTCAAGTTTTATTGTTTTTCCCTCGATTTTTTTTTTGTTTGAGGCTTTGGCTCTCATTCGAACAAGGGATACCCTGGTTCAGAAGAGACCTCATTCAAATGATCCAATCAGGGTTAGGTATAAAAGGGGTCTTCGTCTTCACATTGTTTCATTTTCCTATGCCTCACCCATTTCAAAATATAAAGCTTGGATTTTTTGTTTTTGTCCCAGTAGATCATATTTGCAACATTTATTTTAGGATTCTTGGTCTCTAGGTATGTTTCTTACTCTTCCTCATTTTTCGTTTATATATCTGAATATATGTGTGTGTCTGTGAGTGTGTGTGTGTGTGTGTGTGTGTGTTTAGGTGTATATGTGTGTGTGGTGTTTTTACTTTTCTTATACATATATTGGCATTATTTTGTTTATACATTGTAATATGTGTGAGAAAAACCTATTTTTTATATTTTTTTTATAAATGTATGTATGTGTTTTTTATGGTATTTTTTTCCTTAGATAATGATGAAAACATTATTTTAATTGATATATTTGTTGGGTCATTTGCTTTATGTAGGTTTTCAATTGGTGGTTAGTGATGCGGTTGAATTTAGTTTTTTTAATCTAGTTTAGGTTTTTATCTTACCCGTAAAACGAATTTTGTTAGGTTACCTTGGTATATTTTCCATTATGGGAAAGAAATCCAAAAAGATTCCTCCTCAGCCTCACCCATGTTATAGCGCATTCTGCTGGGCTATGCGTGCAGATTTAATACAGTTCGTTTCTACCTCGTATTACCAAACGCAGATGGTGGTTGAGCATCCCACTTACTTTCCTGACTAGGATGGGAATTCACTTCCTCCTTGGTTATGTGGTAGGGGATGGGAGGAAACCCTCTAGTTGAGTGGATCATTTCATGTAGAAATTGCGTGCGAGTTTTATTTTGATTTTAGGGTTAATGGGGAGTTTACAGTGTCCAGGGTTAGACGTTTCGATACCATTATCTCATCCGATACCATTATTGAGATCTTAGACATTCTTAGGGTTCCCTCACCCTAGTATCCCGAGCTTCCTGACCATCTCACACCTTACCATATTGTCTATAGGACCATTCACTTTACAAATCTTTCCTTGTGCAATTGTAATCCATCACAGAGCCACCATATTTATTTTGACTGTCGCCTAGTTAATAAGATAATTAGTTTCAATCTCCGACCCATAGGGAATCGTAATACCTACAACCCTGATCATATTTAATTTATGCACGATATTAGCACTAGCCTGATCAGTGATCTCCCATCTCTTAACTGGAAGCACATCTATGAGTGAGTTATAAGTTGAAGACCAATGGTTTTGTATATTTTCGTCTAGTATATGTTTATTTTCCTTATTGAACAATTAACATAACAAGTTATTCAAGTCTTAATCGACATGAACCGATGAACACTCAACATTTTTTAAATTGGTTGAATTGTAGTTCTTTTTCAAATATGAGTTGCATTAAAGGGTTAATGTATAACATAAGTGGGGCATATTGTCCCTAAAATATACCCAAGAGGGCGAGGGGTGAATTGGGTATTATAAATTAAATTACAATTTAAAAAATTTCAAACTTTTTTTTTCTAGAATATTAATTACAATGAGATGATTCAATTCTTAATAAATTAATTAATCAAAAAATAAATAATAAATCTAGATAGTTAATATCAATATTAAAGATATAGTTTAGAGAGACTTTACAAGACGAGATATTCATCCATGCTAAAGATGGTACTAGAGACACTTCATTATCTTCAGTTCACTAAGGTTAAAACAATAACCTAACAACGATTTATCACACCTTGTAAATCGAAACCAACAAGACTTTAAACTCGTCGTTGCCCAAGTGGAACACACGTAAAATCCAAAGATATAATACCACCTTGACTCCCCCCAACTATGGAACTACTGGTCGTGAAGAAACAATGAAGTCCAATCGTTGTAACAAAAATAAATTTAATAACCAAAATGTAAAACAAAGGTTTGCTTAAATAAGAAATAATCGTGAAATGGATTTTCACTCTCTCTCTCTAAAAAATGAACTTTCAAACAAGTACAAGTATAATGGTTCAAGGGTTAAGATTTTGGATCTTTGGCACAAGTGGGTAAGGGATTGGTAGCTTTGCTCAAGTGGGTAATGTCTTTTCTTGAATCTTTTGCTTTAATGGAGTTTTGGGGCCTTGGTTTCTATCTATAAAAACTCAAAGATGGAAAACAAAAGCTTGATTATGGAACTATCAATATTGGGATAATTTTGTAATAGCTTATGTGTTTTTAATGTAAGATAAATGGGTCTTTTTATAGGAATTTGGAAAAACTATTTGTTGGAAGGTACGTTCGCAATTTCAGGGACTTTGGGATTTTAGAAATCAAATTAGGGTTGTTGAAAAACTTAACCAAACTACTATTTGAGTCAACTCTACATATATATAAAGCCTACTCTATATTATGGGAAAATAATATGGACCTTGCTTTTTGATTTGTGGCCTAAGTAAAAATGTCATAATCATTTGGCCTAAAATACCTAGGTGTAGAGTCGACTCTTCCATGGCATGGAGTCGAATCTATAAGGGTCAAATGGGTCAATATGATCTTTTTGTTCTATGTAAGGTTTATGAAGGTTTTGAGAAGTTTTTTAAGGGGTTGTAAATTCTTTTGTGATATTTTTTACTCCTTTACAAACACTTCTAAACCTTTAAATCTTGGAAATAACTTTTTTTATTCTCTTTATCAGATGACTTTGAGTGATTCTTCTTGAAATGAGACCTGAGCTTCCTATGGTTTGATCATGGTCTTGTTAGGTTGTTGACTTGCTTCTTTAGATCATAGAAATCTTTGCATGGATTGGGGAAGTTTCTTTGATCTTGATCTTTACATATCTTTTTTTTTCTTTGATTATGAACTCATGTCATGGTGTTGGATTTCTTGAACTTGTAGAGGATTTTCATGGCTTGTATCTTTTGTTGCAATGCTTGTGATCTTCGAGTCTCTTGTTTCCTTGGATAATATGATCCTTATGTGTTATCTCACCATGCATTGCGTGCTTCTTTTCTTCCCAAGTACATTAGAGAGAAGATAGTGATATATGATCACATATAAATTGTGTTGTTATCAGACAAAATCCTTTTTTCAAATACTTTATACTTTAGAGGGTCTATCTAACTTTTCTGGGTTTCGTCTTCATTCTTATTCTCGTTAGACAACTTGTGTGGGATTACATAGACTCGACGTTATCGTGACTTGATATTTTTGTGTTTTGTGTTATTTTTTGGAGTTTTATCCTGTTGAGATATGAACATGATGTTCTTTATTGAAATATGTTTTACCATGTTAGTATATCCATGATTATTTATCACATATCTCATTAAGAATATTCTTTATTAATTTTTCTTGATTTGTGTAAGTCATTTTTTTCCAATTTCTTCCTCTCTCTATTCGAGACAGAATAGGAAAAAATTTTGGTATCCGAGGGGAATATATATTTAGTGGGAGTAGTTTAGTGCATGCATTGTAAGTTATAATTTCTATCAATTTATACACATCTCCTATATCATTAGTATTTCACAAGGTTTGTGTTTATATATTCTGGATATACGGTGTTCATTATGTTGATATACCATGAACTGAAGAAGCCATGTGTCTTTAACGAGTATTGTGAGGATTGGAACGGGTAGATTCATGTATAAGATCTTTTCTATTTTTTGATTTGTCCCAAAATAGCCAAAGGGGAAATTTGTAAGGAAATATTTTACACTCCCTTAGGTTCAATTTGTGTTGTCATAATTTCAAAACAAACCTTTGTGTCATAATGTCTTTGGACTCAAACAAGCCCCACGAGCACGGTGTGAAAGACTAAGTGATTTTATCATCATTAACAACTTTGTGCAACGATCAGTCGATACAACCTTCATATCAAAATACAAAACTAAGATATCTGATAACCACCAAAAAGTGTACATTTTATACCCCGAATAGACGTATTTTTGTTGCAAATTCTCGATAATTTTGGTCTTATGCGCTTTACTGTCTATTTTGTAGGTCGAAATCACATTACGGTGTTCAATCGCATATTTCTAGGAAATTGTGCGGATTATGGAGCTAATTAGACCTTGTCCCTTACCCTAGCCTACCCTAAACCTGTCCCGAATCGTGTGTGTTTAGCTTGTCCCATTTTATTTTATTTGCGTCATTTTATTTTTACGGTTTATTTTATTATTTTACTTTATTGAGTCATATATATATTTTTAGGATTTTTATATTTTTTGCGCGTCGTGTATCAGTTTTTTTATTTTCTTTTATTTTTCTTAGTTTTTACTTAGTTTCTTATTATTATTTCATTTTCTATTTTTTATTTTATTAGTTTTTTTTTAATTTTTTTTATTTTAGTTGTGTTTAGTTTTTTTAGTGTGTCGTATCATTTTTATTTTAGTTGATTTTTATTTTATTTTATTTTAGTTAAATTTTTATTTTTTTTATTTTATTTTTTAGTTTTATTTTATTTTGTTTTATGGTCATGAATTAAACACACACAAAAAATATCCTACACTCACATATACCCTAAACTAATACCTCACCCTCACCTTAAATCTCCTATACCTCAAACACTCACCCACACCCTCATCCCCACCATATTACCTACACCCTCACCACACACCATCAAACCCATCACCCATATTCGACCTCCCACCAAACCCATCTGCTCTCTCCTCCATTAATCAAACACTTACCTCTTCTCTCCCCCACCACCATTAATACCCTTATAACCTCACAATCTCCATAACAACTAACACCATCACCTCACCACCCCCTTACCCCCCTCTCCGGTGCCCCCTCGCCCAGCTCTGGTCGGAGCTTTTACCACTCCACCTAACCCGTCGGACCTGCCATCTACGTCACCCTTTCTACTCCCCTAGCCTTGAACCCATCAGCCCGAGCCTACACCCGCTGCCGCATACCCAATACTGAAATAAGAAGCCCATCAGCACCCTGCTCCATGTCCGACCCTACCACCATCAACCCGCCACCTCATCGCCCATCTCCGTCGCTCATCTACCTCCGTCGGCCAGCTTGCCGCCGGCGTCGTAAGCCACAACCCGCAACTACCGCTTCCACTTGCCAACTAAATCCAAAAACCCCATGTCACCCATTTCCCACAGTCAACATCCAAAACCATTTCTCATTGCAACCAAACAAAAAAAAAATCGTGCTGCAAAACCTAAGACCATCTCCAAAATAAAACAAATAAAAAAACCCATGTGTCCACTTAAAATCAATTAAACTCCTTTTTACCCCTTTTACCTATTATACCCCTAACTACCTCTTTAAAATAAATTTGATTTTATCCCCACTTCCCACATGACCTCACACAACCCATGCACATATGTGCATAATTCCCTAAACACCCTCACCTCAACACCTTACATACCTCTTACACATTAAACCTACCCAAATTACCCCCATACTCCATACCTACTATTTGAGGAAGATTAAGACCATTTTGATGGGGATCTCTAATTTAGTTTTTAACTCTTGTGTGATAAAATTCTGTACCCCCCTCTTTAGAGAGTATTTGCATTTTTAGCAAATATCTCAATATAGAGGTGTGTAGTGAAATTTATTTCTAGGATGGATTTCACCTCACCCATCTATAATGAATTTTTGCATTTTTAGCAATTATTTCATAATAGATTGATGTAGTAAAATTCATCCCTTATGGGAGATAAATTCTAATCCATTCCTTTATGTTGAGATTTTTCATTTTTAGCAATTATCTCAACATAAAGTTATGATTTAGAATTTATTTCTTTGGATGAGCTCTAATGTACAATTTTATAATGTTAGGATTTTCATTTTTAGCAAATCTCTTTTATTATTTAATTATCCATTATGAATTCATCCATTGCCCTTTTTTATTATTTTTTTTTGTGATTTTCATTTTAGAAGTAATTTTGTAGAGAGAATTCTAGAGAGAGAAATACCATTTTAGTTTATTTTTTTTAGGTTAGAATTTATTTTATTTTACTTTTTTTTAGATAGTGAGGGAAAAATAAATTGTTGTGAGGATTAATTTAGTGAAGTTTTTGATGTAATTTTGTTTAGATCATTCAAATTGAGGGATGTTAATTTCAACACATAGAGTGAAGTTCAATTAAGCATCAAGAGATTGAGTTTGATTCATCTCTTCTCTTCTCATTTATTTTATGCCATTGATTATATAATTTGTCAAATTTCATACCAAGTTAGGGTAAATCCCCTTTCAAGGGGTGGGGTGAACCCTTATTTGATGTTATTTTAGTTTAATTACTTGAAAAGTTCCGTTGAATGTTAATTTTGATCCCTCACCCTTAAATTTACGCCTCGAGAGAGGGTAAATGATTTTCGAGAGAAAATTGAAATTCTTGTTATAATACCCATTTTAGATTCGAGCTAGAGATAGGGGTTTCTTAAGTGGGGTATTATTACTTAAATTTCAACTCTAAATTTATTTTCTATGATTTAGATAAATTTTAATCGATCAATCCTAGCGGATGATTAATTAAAAGGAGTGTAGATCTAGTTTTCTAGAGTTGTGGAAATTAAACTTAATTTTCTAAAAGGTTACTATTAAAATTACATTTTCAACGAGAGTTGATTTGTAATTTTGATATTAATTTGGGAGAATTCAATTAATTAAATTAATTAGTTAGAATAGCTAAAATTTGTGGTGTAATCCCACTCCTTGATTGTTCTCACATTTATTTACCTCATTTATCTCATATTTTTGTGTTAAACTTTATTTTTTATTTTAGTCACTTTTTAGTTTGTAATTTGATCGTCCATATAGTTTAGTGTTATTTCACCTCACCTCACCTAATTGTTTTAATATTTGAAAAAGCTAAAAAAAATAGAAAAAGCCAAAGCCCAAAAAGAAAATAAAATTGAATTACAATTGAGTTTGTCTCTTGCTTACCCCCTTGATGTGGATTGATACCCTTACTTACGTCTACACTTGCGTTTGTTATATTTTGTAGGTATTTTAAGGTTTTGATTAACTTGTCTTTCAACAAAGACGACGCAAAATAAGTTTAAGTTATCAATATCCTTCTTATTCAAGTTTATATTGATGAAATCATTTTCGGATCCACCAATGACAAAATGTGTGAAGATTTTGCAAAGTTTATGAATACCAAATTTGAATGAGTCACTTGGGGTGATTAAACTATTTTTTTAGGAGTCTAAGTAAAACAAAATAAAAATGAAAATTTTCCCAACCAATACAAATACATTAATGAACTACTCCACAAATTTTGTTTATCTACCTCAAAACCCATTGACACCCCCATTGAGCACATCTATAAAAATTGACTTTGACAATTACGGAAAGGAAGTCGATAGAAAATTATATAAGGAATGATAGGAAGTCAATTAGACCTAACAACAAGGCTACTCGATATCATGTTTGGTTACTTTCACTATAAACGTTTCCAATCACAACCAAAATAATCCCATATAACTACCATTAAAAGAATATTTTTCTACCTTATAGGAACCATAGAATTAGGTCTTTGGTATCCTAAGATTCAAGTTTTGATGTTATAAGATACTTGGACACCGATTACGCTGGATGTAAGGTTAGTCGAAAAAGCACTCAGGGAGCATGCAACTTCCTTGGAACCTCACATTTTGATGGACAACTAGGAAATAACAATCAATCACAATATCCACTTCCGAAGCCAAATATCTTGTCGCCAGAAATTGTTGTGCTCAAATATTATACATTAAACAACAATTAGGAGGTTTTCAAATGTTCATCGCCAAAATTTTGATCCTATGTGAGAACACAAACGTTATTCCCGTCACAAAAAAAAATAGTTCAACACTTTAGAATCAAACATATTGGCATCAAACATCACTTTTTACAAAACCATGTATAAAAGGGAGATGTGGAACTCCAATTTATTTCTATCGAAAAATTACTAACAAATATTTTCACCAAACCTCTCCCAGAAGATAGATTTTAAACCATTCGTCATGAACTTCTCATGCAAAACCTATATTAAATTGATTGATTTAAATATATCACTGCATTTTATACATGTGGTTTAACCATCTTTTGTACTAGCCATTTTTTTAAAAAGTTCGCCTCTACACATGCTGACTACTTATATTATATCTAAAATACACTTTACAAAACCTCCCTTTTTGCTAATGAAAAAGGGGGAGAAAAATATACTTTTGAGAAAATGGATTAAGACAAGACAAAGGGGGAGTTACTTGTACCAATAAAACATTTTTTCTCGAACCATATCAATTGTATGGTCATTATTAAAAAGGGGGAGATTGTGAAATATAAATTATTTCAAAGAAAAGGATTTTGTATGTAAGAACACAAATAATATGTGATCATACCTCATTATCTTCTCTCTAATGTACGTGAGATAAAAAGAAGCGCCCAATACATGATGATATACAACACAAGGATCATATCATCCATGCAACCAAGATATCAAGATCACAAGCATTGCAAAAGAAGGTACAATCCATGAAAATAATATATAATCGTGATCTCAAAATCGAATCAAAGAAAGAGATGTGAATATCAAAATATCCTTGTCAACCTTGAAAGAACAAACAAGTCAATCAAAGCATTATTAAATATAATTTAAAGTTGCATTTCTCAAAGAAAAAAGATCAAGAGAATCAAGAAAAGTTCATCCCGAGATTCAAGGGATTAGAAGTACTTGTATTGAAGTAAAGAATCTCATAAAAGCAAGTACAAATCCAAAACAACATCCCTAAACCTTTACTATATCAAAAGAAGAAGAAAAATTATTTTCCTATTCATATATTCTACTTCATAAGAGAATGGATTAGAATCCAAGTCTAGGTAGAGTCGACTCCAAGAGAAGGTATTTTAAGCCATTACATTCTGACTTTTTCACTTGGGCAAAAAAAAAAGATGAGTTTTCAAAAGTTCCCCTTTATATAGAGTCAAGTCTATATGTGTTAAAATGACACCAATGGTATTTTGGATAAATATTTACAATAACTCTATTTTGAATTTCAAAATAGCAAAGTTCCCTCATATTACTAAAATACCCTCCAACGAATAGTTTTTAAAATGCCTATAAAAGTAACCCGTTGCTTTGTTTCAAAAACACATAAGTCATTACAATATTATATCAAAAGTGAAAGTTCCATCATAAATATTGTGTGATCACATTACTTGGATTTCTAGAGATAGAAATCAAGAAAAACTACTTGGTAGTTTTAGACCCAAAAACTCCATTAGAGTAAAAGCATCAAGAAAACCCACTTAAGCAAAGGTTTTTATTGAAACCCCTTTTAGCCAAGTTCCTAATCCTTTACCCACTCGTTCTAAAGAACTAAAATATTACCCTTCAAAGATTGTACTTGTTATTGTTTGAAAGTTTAATTTTTAGAGAGAGAAAATAAAGACCCATATAACCATTATTGTCTATTTAGGTAAACTTTGTTTTACACTTTGGTTACGTACTTTATATTGTTATAATGTGTGAACTTCATTGTATCTTCACGGGTAGTGCCATTGTTGTGGGGAGTCAAGGTGGGAATAGACCTTAGGCTATTGCCTAGTTGTGGATTAAACTTGGATGCGTTTAGCATCTTGTTGGTTGCGGTTTTGACGTGTGATAAGTCCTGGTAAGGTTATTGGTTTTACCTTAGTGAACTGTAGATAGTGAAGTTTCTCAAGGACTGTCTCGAGCATGGATGTACCCAAGGAAAAATCATGTTAAAATATAGGTTTGAAAAGTATCTCTTAACTCTCTCTTTAACATTGCTTTTAATTCTATAACCTTATTATGTATTGATTGATCAATTACTTCATTACCAATTGAACCATCTTGTTGAAATTAATCTTTATAAGAGAAGTTTGGAAAGTTTTGAATAGCCATTTAATTTACAATATCAAATTCCCTCTTAGGTATATTTCAGGAATAAGAATTGGTGCCAAGGCCTAGCTCATTGATACTTATTTTGAAATTATATTTTTGAATCTAAATACTTAAATGATAACCTTTTCAAATACCAACATTGTTGAATGACAATCTACAAACCGATTCCCATTTTTGATGGATCTATAACTTTTTTGAAAAATAGAATGCAATGGTTTATTCATGCCCATGATTATGAAACACAGATAGTTATTATTAATTGTCCTTATTCACCCATGAAAATTATTGATGATGCTTCTACATCAAAACTTAAAATTGATAACTTGCTCCAAATTAATATCAAAGAGTATCTTGTTGTTGATCCACTAAATAAAAATGTGATATTGTTTAAATCACACAAGAAGGCAGATCTTAAGTAAATGAAGATAAGATTAGTATTCTTGTGCATACCTATGAATTATTTCAAATGAAGAATCCATTTACTTACTTTATTATAAATTCAAATATACTATTTAAACACTTCATAATCTTGGAAAAGTAGTTACTCACAATAAAAATGCTAGAAGACTTCTCAAGTCAATGCTAAAGAAGTAGGATTCATAAAAGATCATCCTTTAAGCATAACTCAACTCTAAAGATTTATCCTTGGAAGACTACTGGATCACTCATGACCTATGAGATCAAACTTAAAAAAAGAGATGAAAGAGGAAAGACTGATCCGAACAAAAGCTTAGCACTCATTGGAAACATGGATCAAGGAGATACCACCACTCAAAAAATTGATGGCACTCTTTAAAAAAAATTCAAAGTTTTCTAAAACATCAATACGAAGGTGAACCCAACCCATTTAATTTCAAAAGGGATCAACCCAATGAAAATCAATCCAAAGAAGAAAAATGTTTTAGATGCAATGAGTATGGTCACTTTATAAAGAATTGTACCAAACGCAATATTGAAATAAAGAAAGGAAGAAGAAATCACTGTGAGGAACATAGAAAGAAGGCAATGAAAGCCACATGGTTTCAATTAGAAGACTCTTATCCCAGTGATGAAATATATCTCTCGTGGGAATAGATGATGAGGTAACTTCTTGTAAATTTCCAAATTTATATCAAAACTTAAAAATGGATTTTTAATCACTTTTAGAAAAATGTGAAGTTTTAGAAAAGAAAAATATTCAGCCGAAACTAAGTTCTAATAACTCTCTTATAAATCGTGACAAAACCTTGGATAAACTTCGTAGACTTAAAAATGAAAATAGTTTTATAAAAAGGAAAGACACTCTCTTAGAGGAAAAGAAAATAAATACTCATTCTTTATAAAAAGAACACTTAAAACTAAAAAGGGATTTATGAGCCACAAAAAAATCTTTTCAAAAGCTCAAAACAAGTAGCAAATGATTGGATCTAATCCTAGGAAGTCCAAAACCCTCATATGTCAAAAGTGGAAACAACCACCTTGAAGAAAAGAAACATGAGTTTCTGAGCATCCTAAGATAAGATAAAAAATGCCATCATTGTCAAGATGCATGCTCACATAAGATAAAGGTATCTCCTCGAAAACATTATAGTTTATCACCATAAGCTAACTTCTATGGATCTAACATTCCATGGGTACTAAAAACAAAGTTATTTCAATGAATTATGTAGGTTTTCATGAAGGAATACACAAAGTAAGGGAAGTGGTACCTAGACAACAGATGTTCTCGATACATGACGAAAGATTAAAAAAGGTTTTCTAGATACCAAAAAAAGGAGGAAACATCACGTTTGGAGAGAATTTAAAAGGAAGAATCATCGGCGTAGTTAAAATTGGTATACCAAATTCTCCTTGCATTAATAATGCCTTACTCATTGATGAACTAAAACATAACTTGATTAGAACTAGTAAACTATGTGATAAAGGATATCAAGTCTACTTGGATTCAAAACATTATATAGTGAAAAAAGCCATAAATAATGAAGTATGTTTTGTTACTTCAAGAACCTTAAATGTTTACACATAGGATATAAATGACCTCACCCATCAAAAACTAAAATGTCTTAAAGCCATAAATAATGAAGTATGTTTTGTTACTTCAAGAACCTTAAATGTTTACACATAGGATATAAAAGACCTCACCCATCAAAAACTAAAATGTCTTACCTCTTTAGATGATTTCTCTTGGTTATGGCATAGATGATTATAACATGCTCATATGGAACTCATTCACAAACTTTATAGCAAAGATCTTGTTGGAGGGCTTCTAAATGAACAATACCTAAAAGACAAAATTTGTGATGCATGTTAATACAGAAAGAAACATAAAACATCATTTAATTTGAAAAAAAGATATGACTTCATCAAGACCTATTGAACTCATATGCCTAGATTTATTTGAACCTAACCCCGTTTCTATCTTAAACAATAAAGTATATCCATCTACAATTGTTGATGATTTCTCTCGATATTATTGGGGTGTTATTCTTGACTAACAAAAGTGAAACATATATATTCTTTGTGAAGTTTTATAAAAGAACAAAATGAGAAAATCGTGATGATAAAGCATGCACGAATTGACAGAGTAAGAGAGTTAAAAACAAAGATATGGAAGACTATTGCAATGAACAATGGTATAAGCATAACTTCTCGGCTCCTTAAATGCCATAAAAAATGGAGGAATATAAAGGAATAATGGATCACTTCAAGATATGTTCCATACAATGCTTAATGAATACAAGATGCTAGAATACTTTTAGGTTGAAGCCGTAAGAACCTCTTGCCATGTGATCAATAGAGTTACAACCCAGAAGGTAATCAACCAAACTCCTTATGAAATTTGGAAAGGTAAGAAACCTAAAATTGGGTGGTTTAAAGTATTTGGATGCAAATGTTTATTTTAAATGATCGAAAAAAATTAAGCAAATTTGAACCTAAATTTGATAAAGGAATATTTTTAGGTTATTCTACGAATACCAAAACCTATAGGATTTTCAACTAAAGAACCCATGTTATTCAAGAATCCATGAATGTTACATTTGATGAAAAAAATCCTTATTTTCCCTAACGACACAATGATGATGATGAGTTTAACCTAGTAAAAGAGAAAATAGAAACCCTTTCCATAAATTCAACCAAAAATTCACATGAAACTCCAATTGAAAAAGAAACCCACCTAGACCTACCTCGAAGTTGGAAATTTATTAGCTAGCATCGCAAAGATCAACTTATCTAAGAAACATCACAAGGAGTGACAAGTAGATCCAAGCAAAGAGATACCTGCAACAACTTTGCATCTGTATCCCAAGATAGATGAATCATAGCTACTTTCTTTGTGAGTAGATCTCGTAGAATTCGAAAGAAACCAAGTTTTGAATCTTGTAACACCACCCAAGAACAAATACATCATAGGTACTAAGTGGGTCTTTAAAAACAAAAGACGAAATCAGAAAAATCACTCGAAACATATCTCGTCTTGTCACTCAAGTATATAAGTAAGAAAAAGGAATTGATTGCAAATAAACATTTGTCCCCTTTGCATGGATAGAGGCTATACATATATTACTAGATTTATCATGTTTTAAAGGATATAAACTTTTTCAAATGTGTGTTAAAAGTTCTTTTATAAATTTTTTTATAAATGACAAAGTCTATGTACCCTGAGTTTTGAAAACAATACATAAAAAAATCATGTTTTTAAGAACACAAAATCCCTATATGGATTCAAATAAGCCCCTCGAGCATAGTATGAAAGAGTACATGGGTTTCTCATCATTAAAATTTTTTTGTGAAGATTGGTCTATACAACACTTTTTATCAAAATACAAAACCAAGACATCCTTCTTATTCAAGTCTATATTGATGATATCATTTTTGGATCCGCCAATGACAAAATGTGTGGAGATTATTCAAAATGTATGCATATGAATTTGAATGATTTTCATGGGGGAATTAAACTTTTTTTTAGGTCTCCAATTTAAAGAAAATAAAATGGATTTTTTTTCTCTACCAATCAAAATACATTAATGAACTACCTGACAAATTTAGGTTATCAACCTCAAAACCCATTCCCATCCCTATGAGAACCTCCATAAATATATATTCTAATCAAAATGAAAAGAAAGATGATAGAAAACTTTATAAAGAATTGATAGGAAGTATATTTAACCCGATTGCAAGTGTACTCGATACCATGTTTAGTGTATGAATTCGTACATGATTTCAATCTCAACGAAAAGAATCCCATCTAACTTTCATTACAATAATTTTATGCTACCTTATAGGGACAATGAAATTTGATCTTTGGGATAGCTGAAGATGAATATGTGATCACAAAAAATCGTTATGCTTGAACATTATAAATTAAACAATGATTAGGCTATTTTATAATGTTTGTCGCCAAAATTCTAATTTTGTGTCCTAACACAAGTGCAATTTCCATCACAAAAAACCTGATGCAACACTATAAAAACAAACATATTATGATTAAACATCATTTTTTATGAGACCATGCATAAAAGGGAGATGTGGAACTCCAATTTATTTTTACCAAAAAATAAATAGCAAATATTTTCACCAAACCTCTTCCAGAAAATAGATTTATATAATGCATCGTGAAGTTTGCATGGAAAACCTACATTAAATTCATTGACTTGAATACATCACTGCATTTTATACATACGATTATCCATTTATTATACTGTGACACCCCGCCTAATAAAATACCGGGTGATCAGTTCTATACCAAATTAAAATAGGAATCCCAGTTGGATCATCCTTAGCATCACCGTCGAAAACTTTTTAAAACATACTAACCACCTAGTATTCCAAAAACTGGTGCCAAATTTTAACTTTTTAATTTAACAAAATAGTACATGCGGAATTAAATACAAACCATTCACACAACTGAATAAGTCAAATGAATAATTAATTTAAATAACTTGCCGAATAAACCATCGGCCACCAAAGTAAAATAATCCAATACAAACAACTAACACCTGAAGGATTACATCTGAAAATTGTACTGAGAAGTCTGGGCGACAAGCCCTAAATAAAACTGAACTGAGAAATGATTCCTACTCTAGGAATGAATGAACGATGCGTCTAATCCAAACTCCTGCTAGCATCCACATATGCTGCAACTCCGTGTCCCTGAAATAGAATATCAATCCTAGCGTCCCTGTGGCTGGACACCTAAAAGGTTTTGAAAATAGTTTTATAGCAAGGGTTAGAACCCAAAACATTTTTAAAATATTTTGCAAGTGAATTAACTGCAGTAATTTAAAATGCATGAATGCGCTTCATATTTAAGTTAGTGTCGCACTCCCTTGTGGACATTCTCACCCCTCCACTATTGTGCACACCTACCGGCTACCCTAACCCCACCTAGTTGTACTACCCCGTTCAACTAGTCCTGGTATAACCATCCCTTTCCATACTACTATAACCCGAGTATAATGATTCTTGAATTATAAGTTACATCACAATTAACTTACTTAATTCCTCTTATATATTAGCATATAACCGTGTCACTAGTTATATAAAGTAAGTACATCACACACTGTATTATTACCCGTATATAATATTTACTACCATTATATACATACCTTTACCAGAATATCCACACATATAATATACGTACATCCATCCCTTCGAGTATACCCTCGCCGGATGATTCCCTCTAAAATGCTATCTCACTAGGTGTGCTAACAAAACCTAGTTCCCCAAGTTGGAATCGCTCACCAACTTGACCCAAAATATAAAAGTAGTGGAGGCGGTCATATTCCTTCCCTGAAAGTGAGATACATCCCTCACCCATATATACCGGACGCTATGACCTGGGGATATACTCGCCCTACTCCTCAAGCTAGGGGATTCACCCACATCGCGCAACCTCCCTTGATAGCATTAGAGTATATAAATTGAATAAATTTCTAGTCACTGATATTTAATATCCCACATAATATAAACACGTATATATATACTATCATTGTACCGTATATATATAATATGAATCCCGGCTTTACCGTGTACTCAAAATCCCGTACACTGCCTGTAATTTAATATCACACACAATATACACACGAATATATATATATATATATATATATATATACTATCACTACACCGTATATATATATATTATAAACCCTGGCTTTACCGTGTACCAAAAATTCCGTACATTGCCTAATATTTCCTGAGTTTGTGGCCCGACTCAACGTAATTAATTTATCTCACTTAATAATTTATCATCCTCTCGAGTCTATGTCCGACTCTAATATAATTAATTCACGCCTCAATTAATATAATACTTTCCCCGAGTCTGTGGTCCGACTCTAATTAAATTAATTAACACACCCATTAATTTAATACCTCCCCGAGTCTACAATCTGACTCTAATTAAATTAATTAACACGCTTATTAATTTAATACCTCCCCGGATCTACAATCCGACTCTAATTAAATTAATTAATACACCCATTAATATAATACCCACCCGAGTCTACAATCCGACTCTTATTTAATTAATTTACACGTTAATTAATCAACACAAATCCGATTCTATGGTCCGACTCTAATATAATTAATACCAAATTGAGTCTATGGTCTGACTCCCAATTAATTAATTTAGACATTAATTAATTTATACCAAACTCCGGGTCTACAACCCGACCCTAAACTAATTAATTACAACATCAATTATTTTAATACTTTTTCGAGTCTACCCTCCGACTCTACCTTCGTTAATTATCACATCCATTAATTTAATAACTTGGTGTCACCCAACCATTATCCCCGGGCTAACTTACTTAGCCCGTAACTGAATATTTCCCGAGTCTTTGTTCCTATCACAAGGAAACACACAATAGGCATTCACAACCCAAGTAATCCTATAAAACAGTAGATATTTACACAACCCAATTCTTCATACTTGTACGTAATATATTTCTCTCTAATATTCACCGTACTTGTTTGCTTTACGAATTTATTTCACTTTCGTATTAATTCAAGTATTCACATAACTCTAAGGGTCCTAGTTACCCCTAGTTATATCCATTCAGTAGTTACCCTTGTTAACCCACTGACCTAACGAATTTAAGCTCGCTCATGCTTTTTCGTAATTATATTCTTATCATCTCGAATTAGAGTACGTCACAATCAAGCCTATGAATCTCCACGTTAACTCTCTCACAAAATTAAAGTTCAACACTCAATCATAGACCTACTTCCATATCATTATTCCATCAATATATTTCATCAAGGTCCCAAACACTTCCCAGATAAAATTTTAGACATTTGAGGCTTAAAAAGAAAAATCTCAAATTTTCTGGCAGATTAAACACCCTCTAGTAAAATTTTGATTTCTCCCTCTACAGAACTACGATTGACCTGATTCCAAGTTCATTGGATAGCTAAGAGAATTATATTTCCAGTAATGTATGGTTCACACTCTAATTCGAAGTATAATTCAAATAGCACACATTTAAAGTCGCGTCAAAATTCTGGCAGATTACTATGTTGACAGATCAAACACCCTGTAGTAAAATGTCGATCACTCCCTCTAGAGAACTCCTATTGATCGGATTCCAAGTTCATTTGATATATAAGAGAAATACCTTTCCAGACATGTATGGTTCACACTCTAATTCGAAGTACAACTCAAATGGCATACGTTTAAATTTGTGTCAAAAATTCTGGCAGGTTGACATCTTGTGTTCATCAATTAAACCCTAAGTCATTCAAGATTCATGTTCTTCATCCAAGAACTCGTAAAGATTCTATGTTAATCATCAATTATATTCAAATTTCATTTTATCTTTACTTAGGGATATATAATACGCCTATTTCTTACTTTGAATCCCATTCAATAGCTACATGAACAAAACCCCCATTTTTATACGCATTTATCCCCAAAACGAATTTTGGTTTACACATCACTATGATATGAATTGATTATCATCAATTTAGAGATCACAACAGTTAACCACTTACCTGTAAGTGTTCGTAGTGTCTGATCCGTTGGCATAGTCCCTCAATTTGGCTCCAAAATCTCCAAATTGGCTTTTGCTAAGCTTTACCCCAATTTTTCTCTCAAGCCCTAGGCTTAGAATTATGTTGGCTGCCATTCCTTAATCTCCCAATTAGGTTAAAAAACCCTTAATCCCGTTTTTCACCTAATGGGCTTAATTAAAGTGCCCCAACTCACCCCGTGTGGGCCCGGCTATGCCCAAAAATACCTCGAGACCCAATTACTACCCCCAGGTACTCTTTTCTGACTATCTCGACCCATTCGGACTCAACCGCGCACTCAAAATTGACATTCGAATTAATTTATAAAAGTCCTTATCTCACACCCAATTTAGTCTATACCGACTCCCGGCTGGGATAAGTGTAATGACTCGAAATGACATAATTAAATTATTACTATTCACTTAGTAAATAAATTTTCCTAAACATTAACCATTCACTCCCCGATTAATATTTAAATATATATATTGCCATAATTAATTCAATTAAAATTACAACACACAAGTAATTTAAAATTCTCGAATTAATTAAATATTAAATGTATAAAAATACGGGGTGTTACATACTTCCCCCATTACAAAGGAACTTCGTCCTCGAAATTAAGATAAACCTGGTGTTCCAATATTCACATATTACTCATTAGTCATGTGCCTCCAAGCCCGCTATATCTATCACATCCGCTTCTAACCATACGTTACACAAGTATGTATTTAAACTTAACCATGGCGCCCATACACCCTATACTCGTGCTTAACCGCACAAAATTTTGCCTTAATTAACCCGGGTGCCCATACACCCTATTCCCGCGCTCTACCGCACGAAAGTTACCCGACTATGCTAGTCGTAACCCGTAATATAACTTCGAACTCGTAGTCATATCACATATATATATATATACACACACACATATATATCTACTTCCCGGGTACCCAACCCATGTGCTAACGTCCAAACATCTCCCCATAAATACTTGTCTCTCTACACAAAAGTATATACGCTTACCCTTATGCTACCAAAGACAGCATAAAATACTGCGCCCTTACTACCACTAGTCCTTGCGCAAAATAAATCCGGAGCTATCTCTCTTTGCTCGAAAATCAATTTAACCACCCTGATTCACTTTAGTAAACATCCCCACTTATCGGGATAAAATGTGAGAACACAAAACCTCACTATGTGCCACTGCACCACGCAATACGACATATATATCCACATATATATAGGCTATACGACCTCTCCGGTGATACCTAGTGCCAACCATACCCTGGTGTCGCGGACACCAAAATTTAACTCCACTATCCACAATAGTTAAATTCCATCGCTATCCAGCCGATGTTTAAAAAGTATTATCAACCCTACTCCCATAATTCTCGAAAGTAGTAATTCCTCGCATAATTCAACCAATCACTCAGTGTACGCCTCCACTCTCCCATGAAGAACACTAAGGAACTCCGCTACCCTACGAAAAGTTTACCCACATGCTATGGCTGCTACCGCCAACACACCCACTAAGTTCGACTCACCTGCGAACTCTAGTGAAAAATAACTCTTATACTATGACATCCTCTTTGTCACTCAACAATATACCCCATGCCCCTAGGGTAAAATAATTACTTCTATACTCCAGCTGCAACGGCTGGTTCTCGATTTCCGGAGCAGCTTCTCCCTGCCCGAATGCACCCGTGACTTGCTTTAGTGGCTGTACATCCAGGACCTCGTCCTGTAGTTGACCCCTGCCTCGCTTAAGGCAATATCTCTTCATGTGTCTCACTTTTACCACAAACGAAACACTTTCTAATATGTTCACCCTGCCACTGATCCCTTCCATGCCAACATTGTTGGAATTCTTGGCCATCCCGCCAATAACCTCCTGTTTTAGATCATTTGGCATGATTTCCTTGCCGGAAATCCTGCCCCTGATCTCCCCCAGTCTGCTGCTGGGATACCCCACTGGTATTATTCCCTTCTTCCTCATCCGACTGGTTAATCCCCACTCCCTTCCCGCTTCCTTTCGCGTGGAAGCGATATTCCCAACAGTGCCAGAGTGTTACGTTAATGACATCAGTATAACCTACTAATGCGGAATTATCAATTAAATGTTGTCCGATTCTCCAGACTAACCCATCCATAAACTTTGCTTTCTTTCTCTTTTCCTCTCTTACCTTATCCGGTACAAAATTTGCCAACGAGTGAAATCTTCCTCGTAATCGGCCACTGAACAGTCTCCCTTTGAGTCTCCTCACAAAATTTTCTCCTCATTTCAGTCTCGACCGCTGAAGGAAAAATACTTGCGTTCGAACCGCACCCGAAACTCTGCAGTAGCTAGTGTGTCCCTTTCCTCAACTGTGGTGATCGACCCCCACCACTGTAGTGCCACTCCCACTAACTAAAAGTGGTTAGCATTCATTTTTGCACCCCATCGCAATCTCCCATGCGTAGGTGACGCTGGATACCTCTCTTCCTTGACGCGCTAGTATTACACCTGAACCTCCTCGCAACTCTGGTGGGTTCCCACTAAAAATAACTTCTCTTTCTTAATTCCACCCCGACGACCCCGCATGAGTCTGAACATCCGGCGCCATTAACACTTGTGGCGGATCCCGTGGAAAGTACCTTGTTGTTTGCGACTACCGTCGTTTCAAGCGCCCGTGCCATTAGTTCGGTTATCTGTGCTGCCAAAATTATCTTTGGCAGTTGTTGCCGTAACTCTTACTCCTGACGAGCCTCCCTCGTCTCGCCTACCCCTGCTGCCCTAGCTGCTCTCCCTCTCCTGGGCGTCATCTGGAATGGGAATCGAATTGTATGAGTTCACTTTCAAAAATAAATTCGCAGAAGAACGTATATGCCCATATATATGAGAATACAACAATCCTATGATAGGGCTCTATATCAAAGATTACTAAGCCGAAGCGTGAAAAGCCGCACAGATCCTAAGGACACTAGAACCTGATGCTCTGATACCATCTGTGACACCCCGCCTAATAAAATACTGAGTGATCAGTCATATACCAAATTAAAACAGGAATTCCAGTTGGATCATCCTTAGCATCACTGTCGAAAACTTTTTAAAACATACTAACCACCTAGTATTCCAAAAACTGGTGCCAAATTTTAACTTTTTAATTTAACAAAATAGTACATGCGGAATTAAATATAAACCATTCACACAACTGAATAAGTCAACTGAATAATTAATTTAAATAACTTGCCGAATAAACCATCGGCCACCAAAGTAAAATAATCCAATACAAACATCAAACACCTGACGGATTACATCTGAAAACTGTACTGAGAAGTCTGGGCAACAAGCCCTAAGTAAATCTGAACTGAGAAATGATTCCTACTCTAGGAATGAATGAACGATGCGTTTAATCCAAACTCCTACTAGCATCCACATATGCTGCAGCTCCATGTCCCTGGAATAGAATATCAATCCTGGCGTCCCTGTGACGGGACACCTAAAAGGTTTTGAAAATAGTTTTATACAAAGGGTTAAAACCCAAAACATTTTTAAAATATTTAGCAAGTGAATTAACTGCAGTAATTTAAAATGCATGAATGCGCTTCATATTTAAGTTAGTGTCGCACTACTTTGTGGACATTCTCACCCCTCCACTATTGTGCACACCTACCGGTTACCCTAACCCCACCTAGTTGTACTACCCCGTTCAACTAGTCCTAGTATAACCATCCCTTGCCATACTACTCTAACCCGAGTATAATGATTCTTGAATTATAAGTTACCTCACAATTAACTTACTCAATTCCTCTTAAATATTAGCATATAACCGTGTCACTAGTTATATAAAGTAAATACATCACACACTGTATTATTACCCGTATATAATATTTACTACCATTATATACGTACCTTTACCACAATATCCACACATATAATATACGTACATCCATCCCTTTGAGTATACCCTCGCCGGATGATTCCCTCTAAAATGCTATCTCACTAGGTGTGCTCACAAAACCTAGTTCCCCAAGTTGGAATCACTCACCAACTTGGCCCAAAATATAAACGTAGTGGAGGCAGTCATATTCCTTCCCTGAATGTGAGATACATCCCTCACCCATATATACTGGACGCTATGACCTGGGGATATACTCGCCCTACTCCTCAAGCTAGGGGATTCACCCACATCGCGCAACCTCCGTTGATGGCATTAGAGTATATAAATTGAATAAATATCTAGTCACTGATATTTAATATCCCACATAATATAAACACGTATATATATACTATCATTGTACCGTATATATATAATATGAATCTCGGCTTTACCGTGTACTCAAAATCTCGTACACTGCCTGTAATTTAATATCACACACAATATATACACGGATATATATATATATATATATATATATATATATATATATATATATATATATATATATATATATATATATATATATATATATATATATATATATATATATATACTATCACTACAACGTATATATATATTATAAACCCTGGCTTTACCGTGTACCAAAAATTCCGTATACTGCCTAATATTTCCTGAGTTTGTGGCCCGACTCAACGTAATTAATTTTTCTCACATAATAATTTATCATCCTCCCGAGTCTATGTCCGACTCTAATATAATTAATTCATGCCTCAATTAATATAATACTTTCCCCGAGTCTGTGGTCCGAATCTAATTAAATTAATTAACACACCGATTAATTTAATACCTCCCCGAGTCTACAATCCGACTCTAATTAAATTAATTAACACACTTATTAATTTAATACCTCCCCAAGTCTACAATCCGACTCTAATTAAATTAATTAACACACCCATTAATTTAATACCCACCCGATTCTACAATCCGACTCTTATTTAATTAATTTACACGTTAATTAATCAACACAAATCCGAGTCTGTGGTCCGACTCTAATATAATTAATACCAAATTGAGTCTGTGGTCCGACTCTAATATAATTAATACCAAATTGAGTTTGTGGTCCGACTCCCAATTAATTAATTTAGACATTAATTAATTTATACCAAACTTCGGGTCTACAACCCGACCCTAAACTAATTAATTACAACATCAATTAATTTAATACTTTTTCGAGTCTACCCTCCGACTCTACCTTCGTTAATTATCACATCCATTAATTTAATAACTTGGTGTCACCCAACCATTATCCCCGGGCTCACTTACTTAGCCCGTAACTTAATATTTCCCGAGTCTTTGTTCCTATCACAAGGGAACACACAATAGGCATTCACAACCCAAGTAATCCTATAAAACAGTAGGTATTTACAAAACCCAATTCTTCATACTTGTACGTAATATATTTCTCTCTAATATTCACCGTACTTGTTTGCTTTACGAATTTATTTCACTTTCGTATTAATTCAAGTATTCACATAACTCTAAGGGTCCTAGTTACCCCTAGTTATATCAATTCAGTAGTTACCCTTGTTAACCCACTGACCTAACGAATTTAAGCTCGCTCACGCTTTTCCGTAATTATATTCTTATCATCTCGAATTAGAGTACGTCACAATCAAGCCTATGAATATCCACCTTAACTCTCTCACAAAATTAAAGTTCAACACTCAATCATAGACCTACTTCCATATCATTATTCCATCAATATATTTCATCAAGGTCCCAAACACTTCCCTGATAAAATTTTAGACATTTGAGGCTTAAAAAGAAAAATCTCAAATTTTCTGGCAGATTAAACACCCTCTAGTAAAATTTCGATTTCTCCCTCTACAGAACTCCGATTGACCTGATTCCAAGTTCATTGGATATCTAAGAGAATTATATTTCCAGTAATGTATGGTTCACACTCTAATTCGAAGTAGAATTCAAATAGCACACGTTTAAAGTCACGTCAAAATTCTGGCAGATTACTATGTTGACAGGTCAAACACCCTACAGGAAAATGTCGATCACTCCCTCTACAGAACTCCTATTGATCTGATTCCAAGTTCATTGGATATATAAGAGAAATACCTTTCCAGGAATGTATGGTTCACACTCTAATTAGAAGTACAACTCAAATGGCATACGTTTAAATTTGTGTTAAAAATTCTGGCAGGTTGACATCTTGTGTTCATCAATTAAACCCTAAGTCATTCAAGATTCATGTTCTTCATCCAAGAACTCATAAAGATTCTATGTTAATCATCAATTATATTCAAATTTCATTTTATCTTTACTTAGGGATATATAATACACCTATTTCTTACTTTGAATCCCATTCAATAGCTACATGAACAAAACCCCCATTTTTATACGCATTTATCCCCAAAACGAATTTTGGTTTACACATCACTATGATATGAATTGATTATCATCAATTTAGAGATCACAACAGTTAACCACTTGCCTGTAAGTGTTCGTAGTGTCTGATCCGTTGGCGTAGTCCCTCAATTTGGCTCCAAAATCTCCAAATTGGCTTTTGCTAAGCTTTCCCCCAATTTTCCTCTCAAGCCCTAGGCTTAGAATTATGTTGGCTGCCATTCCTTAATCTTCCAATTAGGTTAAAAAACCCTTAATCCCGTTTTTCACCTAATGGGCTTAATTAAAGTGCCCCAACTCACCCCGTGTGTGCCCGGCTATGCTAAAAATACTCCGAGACCCAATTACTACCCCCGGGTACTCTTTTCTGACTATCTCGACCCATCCGGACTCAACCGCGCACTCAGAATTGACATTCGAATTAATTTATAAAAATCCTTATCTCACACCCAATTTAGTCTATACCGACTCCCGGCTGGGATAAGTGTAATGACTCGAAATGACGTAATTAAATTATTACTATTCACTTAGTAAATAAATTTCCCTAAACATTAACCATTCACTCCCCGATTAATATTTAAATATATATATTGCCATAATTAATTCAATTAAAATTACAACACACAAGTAATTTAAAATTCTCGAATTAATTAAATATTAAATGTATAAAAATACGGGGTGTTACATATACTAACCACCATTTCATAATGTTCGCTTATGCATAGGCCGATTACTCGTATTATATCCATAATACTCTTCTTAAAACCAATGGGGAGATAAAAATATATTTTTGAGAAAAAGAATAAAGCTACCACAAAGTGGGAGTTCCATGTACTAATAAAATATTTTTTCTCAAACCATATCAATTGTACGGTCATCAAGAAGGGGGAGATTGTAAAATATAAAGTTTTTCAAATTGATGGATTTTGTATGACAATAACACAATTGATATGTGATCAAACTTCACAATCCCCACCCTAGTGTAGTTGAGATAAATATAAGCAATCAATACGTGATGAGATATAACACAAGGATAATATCATCCATGCAACCATGATATCAAAATCACAAGCATTAGAAAAGAAGATACAATCCACGAAAAGAAAATACAATCATGAGATCATGAATATAAATAAGTCCGACCTCGGTCTAGCTGAGACTTGACTTAGTAGCATGCCCCCTCACAGCTTACCTCGGGCTCGTCCTGTTGTGGACCCCACATCTCAAGGGCTCTAGCTAAATGGTTTTGGCCTCCGAGAAATCCTCCCAGCGACATTCACCACCGTTTATAAAGGCTATTATCGGACTTTGGTCACGACATCGTCAAGTATTAGCATTAGCTTGTGTCGGCCTTATATACCCTCAAAAAGCCAAGAGATCCATTATTGTCCATATTTACCAGGAGTTAGATGTTAGTCTCGACCCCATAATTTTTTGGAGCTGCCTCACTAATCTCATCCAATTGAGATCTTATATCGCCGACACCACTAACTCGTGTGGAACATGTGACCTGGGTAATGATGGAATACGTGGCCAAAACCATTACAGTAAATCAGTCCCATATGAGGAGAATATTTGGTCATCACGGATTACATATGTGATATCGTGTTTTTTCTCTCTCATTAGCTCATCTACGTCATCCATGCATGTTATGTGCCAGTGGTGACACTGCGCACCCCCAAATCTATAAAAGGCTTGTTACCTCATCTTCTCAGGGGATCGATGATTGTTTACCTACTGTTATACGCTAAACAGTAGTTATAAGGAGATAAAAGGGAGAATGTGCAATCCTTCAATGGCTTCCAGCCCATGTTAATAGTGGAAATACTTCTCACATTGCGCAATGGACGTAGGCCAAGCCCCAAACCACTTAAACACCCGTATCCTCTTATTATCTCTCATCTCTTCTACTATATATATATATATATATATATATATATATATATATATATATATATATATATATATATACATATCAATCCACCATGAATACACAGACCTAGGAATTGATTTCAACACGTCTTAGTGTGATATCCTCTATCATTACTCATAATCAGAGGAAAAAAAGAGTTGTGTAGGTTAAGACATCATTGTCAACCATGCAAGAAAAAACAAGTCAACCAAAGAATTTTCAATTGTCATTTTAAGAAGCATTACTCAAAGAAAAAAGATTAAGAGAATCAAGAAAATTTCACTACAAGATTCAAAGGTTTAGAAGTGATTGTATATAAGTAAACAATTTCACAAAAGCAAGTACAAACCCCAAACAGCTTCCCTACAACTTCCTAAACCTTTACTAGATCAAAAGAAGAAGAAAATGTGTCATTTTCCCATTATAGAGTCGAATCTATAAGAGGATGGAGTCAAATCTAAGTCCAGGTAGAATCGACTCTAACATTAGGTATTTTAGGCCATTACATTATCATTTTTTCACTTGGGCCAAAAATAAAAAAGACAAGTTTTTAAAAGTTCCCCTTTATTTAGAGTCAACTCTATTTATGTTAAAATGACTCCAATGGTAGTTTGGACATATATTTCCAACAACACTATTTTTAATTTCAAAATACTACAGTTCCCTCATATTACCAAATGACCCTCCAACGATTAGTTTTTGAAATGTAAATAAAATGAACTCTTTCCTTATCTTCCAAAACACGCAAGATATTACAACATGCGTATTCTTATTATCTCTCATCTTTTTCACTTTATATATATATATATATATATATATATATATATATATATATATATATATATATGTCTGTATGTGTGTGGGTGTATGTATGTGTGTGTGGGTGTGTGTAGATGTATTAATCTATCATAAATACACAAACCTAAGAATTGAGTTGAACACATATTAAGGTGATATCCTTTTGAGTACTAAGCAAGAAAAGAATGAACCTCTGAGGGAGTATATTTCCCGTTTCAATACGAAGAAATTAGAGGCGGAAGACTATGATGAGAACGTTTCACTGACAACCCTTATTAGTAGGATGCAAGTGGGAAAACTCCTATGGAAGATCTTAGAAGATCCTTTAAAAACTATGACAGAAGTCCAAGCTATGGCCGGGAAATTCATGAATGTGGAGGAGGCCATGGAAGCTAAGAGAGGGGACAAAAAATAGGCTAGCAATGGGAAGTCCAATCAAGGCAAGCACAAGGATGGGAAGAAGAGGATGAACTACGATAGGTGTGCCAAATACACTCGATTAACTGTAATCCTGGATTTAATCTTGAATGAGATTAAGGACGATAGATAACTCAAGTGGCCGAAAAAGATAGAATCTCCACCCCATAAGACAGATAAGAGTAAATGGTGTGAGTTCCATCAGGACTACGACCACATAATAAATAATTCTTTCCCCTTAAAGATGAGATTGAAAAATTCTTGAAGCATGGGAAATTCTTAAAGTATTTTGATTAGAGTGGTGGCCAAGATGAGGGTAGAAAGAGATTTAATGGAAGAAAGGACAATAAGCCGAGAAATGAAGTGCAAGGAAATAAGAATGAATGAGAGTCTGGTGATAGTAGGAATGATGATCCCGACCTTCCAGTAAAAATCCCAGGGGAAAAAAGGAGCCTTGTGTATTATTTCCTTTGATGTCAAGATGATATGTGGTGGGCTAGCTACCGGAGGCACTAAGCCAGTAGATAGAAAGGTTCATGTGGTCGAAGCAAAGGCAGCACCCAAGAGAGTTATGATTAACTCTATCGAAACTGAGGCAAAGTTGAGAAAGGTAAAAAAGGTTGACATGGACAATTTAGTTGTAGGTTTCTAAAGACTGGATTTTAATGGAATACTGGCCCTGCACAACGAACCTCTTATCATTAGTATGCAAATACACGACTATGACGTGGCTCGTATTTTCGTCGATGGGGGTAGCTTGATCGATGTAATGTTCTGAGATTATTTTAAGGGCCTCAAACTGAGAAGGAAGAGATTGGTCCCGTACCATCAACCCTTGATCCAATTCAATTTAGGAAAGGTCCATGCTTTAGGAGTTTATGAGATGGATGCATATATGGGCACTTGGTCGAGGAGCCTAACCAGAAAATTCAACTTCTTCAAGATGGACAAACATATTTTCTTGGCTTATAAAATTATTTTGTGGAGAGTGGCGCTACAAGAATTTGAGGTCATACCATCCACTATGCACCAAATGATGAAATTCCTGAGTCCTTATAGAGTAGGGTAAGTACAAGGTGACCAGGTGGAAGCCTGAGAGTGTTATTTCACCTCGGCCGAGGAGAGAGAGCCTCATAATACGAAGAACACATCTCATAATTTTGACACCCTTAATCCAAGGGATGAGAGAAAGATTAAGAAAGGGTAACCCACCGACGAGATAGAATGCATCGTCCTCAATGAGGACGAGCTAAAAAAATCCATCCAAATCGATAGGAAGGAACATATCACGTTTCTCAGAGAAAGGAAGAGTATATTTGCATGGATCCATGGAGATATGCTGGGGATTGACCCCGAAATTATTTAACATCGGCTCAATATAGATGAGAGTGTTAATACGGTAAAGCAGAGACATCGAAGCTTTTCAAGAGATAGATATGAAGTGATTCAATACGAGGTTAAAAAGTTACATGTGATAGACTTTATTAGAGAGCTCCAGTACCTAGACTGGCTCTCCAATGTCATCATTGTGCCAAAACACAATAGGAAATGGAGGATGTGCATTGATTTCACGAACCTGAATAAAACCTAAAAAAAAAGAGAACTTTCCTTTACCTCAGATTGACCAGATGGTTGACTCCACGGTCGGACATGAGCTCATGAGATTTATGGAAGTATACTCCGGGTATAATCAGATTTGTACGCACAAAAAAAATGCTGAGAAGAAGTCCCTTATCACTGATAAAGGAACCTACTAATATAAAGTAATGCCTGTTGGCCTGAATAACATAGGGGAAACCTATCAGAGGTTGGTCAAAAAGATGTTTGAAGATCATATTTCTAAAACCATAGAGGTATATGTAGACGGCATGTTGGAGAAGATCTTGAAAGAGAAAATGCACATAGCTGACTTGAAAAAACACTTTTAACACGATAGCAAAAATGCAAAGTGAAATTAAATCCAACAAAGTGTGCCTTCGGGGTCTGTGAAGGAAAATTTCTTAGCTTTATTGTGAATTAAAGGGGGATTGAGGAAAACCCTGACAAGATTAAAGAACTGATAGACATGAAAATGTCAAAACCATCAAGGATGTTCAGAGATTGACGGGATGAGTGGCTACTATCAATCGTTTTATCACTCGGGCAATCGACGAGTGTTTTCCTTTTTTTAATATCTTAAGAAAGGCTTTTATCTAGAACGAGGAATGTGAAAAGTCATTTCAGGACTTAAAGGTTTACCTTGGTTTTCCTATAATACTCTTTTGCCCTATACAATGAGAAAAGTTGTTCTTATGCCTAGTCGTCTCAGAGTCGGCAATCAGTGTAGCCATAAATCGAGACAATAATGGAGTCGAGAAGCCTTTGTACTTTAATAAAAAAATCTTTGTAGGGGAGGAGATGAACTATCCAAAGATGGAAAAGATGGCGTATGCCTTGATATATGCCTCAAGGAAAATGAAGCTCTATTTCCAGATGCATACTATGGTGGTGTTAATGAACACTCCTTCGAGACAAGTCATTTATAAACCCAAGAAATTGGGTAGGCTAATGGATTGGTCAGTAGAGTTAGGTGAAATTACATCATTTATTAGACGAGGAGTGTGATTAGCACTAGTAGACTTTGTGGCTGAATTCTCCTAGGCTGAGGGTGATGATGATGAAGTCGAAAAAGAGG
Organism: Sambucus nigra; assembly: GCA_949130495.1. NCBI lineage: Eukaryota > Viridiplantae > Streptophyta > Magnoliopsida > Dipsacales > Adoxaceae > Sambucus > Sambucus nigra. Next base: position 386,273,252 of record OX422212.1, read on the forward strand.
CCGAAGTGTCATCCTGTGTCCAAAAATAGGTACTCGCCGAGAAGGTACATACCGATATTACAGACCAAATGGTAGTGAAATATTTATTTATTAAGAAAGGGATATTGGATGGGAGTCCTTTCACAAAAGGAGGACCTCTTTGGATCTTATTTATTGATGGTTCGTCTTATGAAAGTAATAGTGGGGCATGTTTGATGGAAGAAAAATCAAAAACACTTTGTAGTTCAGTTTCAAAGAATCAAATAATGAGTGTGAGTGAGAGGTCTTACTGGTAGGCCTCTCCCTGGCTAAGGCACTAAACATTGGTGAAATGATAACTCATAGTGACTCTCAGCTAATCGTTAATCATGCACTTGGAATATGCGAGGCTAAAGATGAAAATATGGTCAAGTACTTAACGAGAGTTAGGAAAATATTTATAAGTTTTGATGAAGTTAAAGTAAAGAGGATCCCGAGATTAGAAAATAGCATAGGTGATGCATTGGCAAGACTCGCATCGATAACCTGAAATAAGATTAGGCGTTTGGTGTCTGTTTAAAAATAGCTAAAGCCGAGCATTGAAGGGGACGAGAGAGGCATGAATTTATACCCCAACTTAAATCTGGGGGAGTCCTAAATGGACCCTATAATTGAGTACATTAGTGATAGGAAGCTGCTAGAATCAAAGGCCGAGAGGAAGAAGATTAGGTAACGAGTGACCAAGTTCACCATCGTAGGTGATGTCCTTTATAAGAGATGTCTCATGCTCCTATTGCTTCAATACGTACATTACCTTAGAGACAGAGTATGTTCTCCAAGATGTGCATTAAGGGACTTATACGATTCATGTTGGAGGCCGATCTCTTTCCAAAAGAATCATCACATAGGGGTATTTTTAGCCCATGCTTGCTAAAGACTCGATGGAGTATGTTAAAAAGTGTGACAAGTTCCAGTGTTTGGCAAGTATCCCTCATTAAACCCATCAACCACACTCGTCTATAAAAGCCCCATGGTCTTTCGCAGTTTGGGGTATAGACTTGGTTGGCCCTCTTCCCAAGAAAACAAGGAATTACATGTATCTGATTGCAGCCATTTATTATTTTTCCAAATGGGTGGAGGCTGAAGAAATGATAACTATCACTGAAGCGAATACGCTCAAATTTATATGGTAAAATATCATTTGTGTCAACATAGCCTTCTTAACACCATGATATCATATTATAGCAAACACTTTAAGAATAAATCCTTAGAATCATATTATACTAGGGTCGGCATTAAATAGTTTTACTCCTCGCTCGGTCGACCTCAACCCAACAACCAAACTGAGGTCACAACTAGAACAATTTTTAATGGAATAAAGAAGAACCTTAAGGACATGATGGGAAAATGGGTAGACGAACAATATGGAGTTTTCTAGGCCTACAAGACTACCGAGAAAACACTGAAAGGGGAGACACATTCATGCTGACCTATGGATCTGAGGCAATAATTCTAACAGAACTTGGACTCCCATGACACAGAGTCCAAGCCTTATGATTTGGAGGAAAACCTTGAATAAATAAGGTTAGATATAGGCTTGATTGAGGAAATATGAGAAGACGCCACAGTTAGAGAGTCTGCATATCAACATAGACCAACCAAGTTCTACAGCAAAAGGGTGAAGTCTCGACCTATAGCCATTGGAGATCTCATCCTGAAGAAGGTTTGTAAAAAAGCCAATAAGATACACCTGAATTGGTGTGGCCCCTAAAGGGTAATAGATGAAGTCGTATCGGGCACGTTTCAGTTAGAAAATCTTGAAGGGGAGCCGTTCTCCAACCCCAGGAACCCGGAGTGCCTAAAGAGATATTGGCCGTAGTCTATCAATTCCAGTGGTTCTGAATCCCAATGTGTCGCTTACAATTTTGTTAAGGAAATTGTGCTCAATGTTATGTTTAAAGATCGTATTTGGCTATATATGAATGAAGGATTATAATGAGAAATATAACAAGAATTTCCTCATACACCATTTTTATCATCCTTTCCATTATTTAGTTTGTATGACACCTAACTATAGAACATCATTTATTACGGTGAATTAATTTATAACTCCGCCTCGATGTTACAAGAATGATTGAGGAGTTTCGGCTCCAACATATCCTTCCAACAATGCCAAAAGGGGGATGACTCCTTGAACATCACTCTAAGTGGTGAGGGTAAAAATAATTTAAGTATGGTTGTTTGCAACATCATTTATTGTGGTGAATTAATTTATAACTCTCTCTTGGCGATATGAGAACAATTAAGGAGTATCGTCTCCAACATATCCTTCTAATAATGGAGAGAGGGGTGATTACTCCTTGAATATCACTCTAAGTGGTGAGGGTAAAAATCATTTAAGTATGGTTATGTGATACATCATTATTTATGGTGGATTAGTTTAAAAAATCCCTCTCGGCGATATGAAAATGGTTGAGGAGTCTCGACTCCAATGCACCCTTCCAATAATGCCGATAGAGGGGGGAACAGTTCATTAAATAATTTGAATGTTATGTTCTCAGACATCAATAATTTGTGAGAAAAGCTAGGTCTGGGTAAACAATTGGCACAATAAATAAAACATAATATTCATTCAATAAGACATTTATTCAAGACGATAGTGAGCTTGCAAAAAATCAGCAATGATATTTAGTGGCAGTCAAATATGCCATGAAATAGGGATGACATAAAAATTGTTCAGAATAAAAAAAATTGGAGAACTATTGAAAACCATCAGTGTTTAAGAGATAATGTTTTTGAGAAACGTAGTTACATAACAAAGAGGGCATAAAGACATTAGGATGTCGACCAGCAGAAAAATGAAATTTTTGTTCTTTGCCTCGGTGCGTTCGGTCTCTGAGGGCGCAACAAGAGTTTCAGGAGGGTTGGCAATCTTTCCCTCTTGATCACCTGCTGCTCCCTCAACCACTTAAGGGTTAACAACTATCGTCTTAGCCATAATAATTGGGACCTTGACCATAGCATGCATCTGATTTAAGGCTTCCATGGTCTTAGGGTTGGCTAGACTGAAAGATGTGATAACCTCAACTAGTTGGCAGTCAGAAGAAGTTAAGTATGGACTCATGTTGGATACTCGATGACAAACAGTCTTGCCTCCTTTCTCTAAGTATTGAATAACATAGTTTGAGAACCTATCAGATTCTTTAAATTTCAAGATACAGTTTTTAACTGCTACTTTGACCTTCGTATCCTTGGCCTTGGACAACTCCCTTAGGTTTTCATTCAAATCACCAATCTTCACTTAGATGTCAACTCTCACTTTTTGTAATCTCTCTTGATGCCTCTACCTCTTCTAAGTAACCTTATTATCATAGTCAACTTTTACCTATGGAGCTGCTCCTTCAAATTATTATTCTCGATCAGGTCATTCTCGATTAATTTAACTTTTTGGTCAACTTTACTAGTCCATAGTTGAATGTTTTGAAGGTCAATGATAGACTGCAAGATGAGAATCTGAGCTCGTAAAGATGACACAACACTTGGATGAAAAATAATCAATTGCAATAAAAAAGGCAAGAGTTGTTACCTGGGTGGCCTTGTATAGGGCAAAGTTTAATACCAGAGAGGGCTCTTGGGCATCAAAATACTGACTGCCACACTCAGGGACAATCATGGATATAGCCTCTCAAGCCCTAAGTAAATTTTCGATCAAAGAGTTGGTGGTCATACATAGCCGAGAAAGACGAGTGGTATCCATTGAATCATCCCTAATCGGGATGATGGAATCATGGGTCATCTGCCGTAGGGAATCCTTTTGCTTTTTTTGGGGGGAGGGGGGAGGATTTGTGGAAGCACCCTCTGCTACCTATTTCCTCTTCTTAAATCCCTCAGTAATAATGGGACCAACATCCATCATTTTCTACCGAGTTTGTATCGGTGCAATATTTTTTCTAGAAAGACGAGCCAAAATATTTCCTGTAATTAGGGCTATAGTCTCCCACACTTGATCAAAAACTTGTTCATGAAGGTCTGCAAATAAGACAGGGAAATTAGTATGACTTAAATAGACAGCAAGAATATGATAGTAAAGTTAAAAAGTTTTCAAAACTTACGCAATTAAGTTAGGGGGTCAACCCCCAACCCAGTGCTAGTAAGCATTTCAGGATCAATGAGATCCTCAAAGACGACAAGTCCCTCGTCCTTGGCGGAAGTGTGCAGAAGATCGATGCTTGTCTTGGTATCATTGCTGAGGTCAAGTTATAATTTGGCTGACATGATTACATTGCCCCACCTTTTAGGGATCCTCAACTAATTGACTCCAGAAGGGACACTACTTTCGAACTCCCATTTGCCAGATATAAAGAAAGATCGAGACTTCTAATCGTGGTTGGTATTCCGATTGATTTGAATAAGTGGAAGCAACATGATGAGGTCTTAGTAGAAGACACATAAGATATCTATTGGAAGATCGGACTCGTATGCAACCTTCCAGAGTTGGATAGCTCCAAGCAGTGTCCTCTAAGTGTTGGGGGTAAATTTGGAAGGAAAAATGCTAATACAAGCAGGATGGCCCTTATATTAGGAGGTATCAATAGATGGAAGCCTATCCTAAATATTTTCTCATAAATTGAAACTTCGCCTTTAATCTGAATACTAACGGTCCTCTCTTCCTCAGAGGGGGATGTTATCTCAATGGAAGACTTCACACTGTACAAGTGGCTCCAAAGGATTAAGTCATCCACTCAGAATGGACGAGGCATAACTTGTGTCAAGTTCCTCTTCTTCCTCGTCTTTAGAGGCATCCTCCGCTTCAACGGTAGGAGCCTTACCATGGGGGTCTCATCTCACAAAATCGGCCTCTATCACAATCGATATGGGGATAGCCATTAGTGGTATATGGTATGCCACCTTAACCAGAGACTTGTCATCAGAGATATCTAAAACCCCATGTTGAGGATTGCCTTGTTGACGAGATGACGTCATGAGATGACCACAGTTATTAGATTTAACTTTTTTAGTCTCGTCCAACCAATCATTTGAAACCCTCATAGCTTCCTCAAAGGAGTCACTCCCAGCTCTTTGCCGATAATTAGGAGGTTTTGGGATGTGATCGGGACTATAACCTGGGGAATATGTGGAAAAAAACCTGAGATGACGTAGTAGACATGGAATCACTGATGGAAATTACAACCCTAGGCTCGGCCAAAGTGGGGTAAGTTAAGATCAAAGGGGTACGAACAACAAACAAGGGTACATGGTTCAAGGGAAGTCTGAACTTGACTTTGACCTTCTTCTTAGCCTCGACCGCAACTTTACAGATCTCTCGTAAAATACACTCTCTGTGATGGGGAAAATTCTCCACATGTTCGTATAAACTTCGACACATGAAAAACTAAAGTAATATTTGACCACAGTTGACTTAAAAATCTAGCAAAAGAAGTTAAATAGTTTTAAAAGAAACGAATCAAGAACACCAAGAATCCCAATGACTAAATACGTCGAACAACCGAGACCACACCTAAAAACCTTAAGTCTTTCCTAAAATCCCAACTGTTAAACCAAATGTAATTTAATACACCTATGAAACCCTCTAATTCGATCCTAGCACCACCAAAAAAGGTGGCGGGATAACTAAGAAAACTATAAAAAAATGGAAATGAAATTTACGAAAGAAATGCTAATGTATTGACTAGAGGAGGAAATGGGAGTTACCTAGGACTAGAAAAGCACCGGAAAAGAGGAAGGGAAGCAGAGGGAAATCACCAAAAAGAGGAAGAGGCAGTGGAAAGAGAGAGTGAGACTCTGGTTGCTTAAGCTCAAAAACAAAGAAAATGGAAGGAGAATGAGAAAGAAACGAAAAGAGTTGGTATTTAAACCAACACAAGTGGCGCGCGATTTCCAAAAGAAAATCATTAGGGAATAGGTCCCAAAGCCACAAATGCTGCTGCCACCACTCGAGAAACATGCCATGCCAACCATGGAGTGACAGGTGTCCACTTGGGATGTTGAAATGACACTTCTGCCAGACACTCAAATGATGCCTCTAGTAACGCATTAGTCCACTCACATCATAAAGTATGCTCTGACACTGAGGGGTTATCTAAATAAATCTAAACAAACGAATTTACACCTCAACCTCCCATTAAAATTCAAGAATAAGGTCTAGGGGTTATTGATATGCATAAGTCTGACCTCGGCCTAGCTGAGACTCGACCTGGCACCGTTCCACCTCACAGCTTACCTCAAGCTCGTCCTGTTATAGACCTCATATCCCAATGGCTCTACTTAAATGGTCTCATCCTCTGAGACATCCTCTTAATGACATTCACCACCACTTATAAAGGCTACTACTGGACTTTGGGCACAACATCGTCAAGTATCGTCACTAGCTTATGTCGGCCTCATATACCCTCAATAAGACGACATATCAATTATTGACCATATTTAATAGGAGTCAGTTATCAGTCTCGACCTCGTACTCTTTCAAATCTATCTCACTAGTCTCGACCAGCCAATACCTTATATCGCCAACACCAGCAAGTCGCGTGGAACATATGACCCGGGTAATGATGGAAAATGTGGATAAAACCATTACAGTAAATCAACCCACGTGAGGGGAATATTTGGTCATCATGGATTACACATGTGATATACAACTGTCGCTCTCCCATTAGATCATATACCTCATGCACTCAAGTTTCATGCCTGGGGTGAGACTGTGCACCCCTAACAGTATAAAAGGCCTGCACTTCATCTTCTGAGGGGATCGATGATTTTTGACCTACTGTTATACTGATAAACTATAGGTTGTAGAGAGAAAGGGAAAGAACTTGCAATCCACCAATGGATTTCATCCCATGTTTATAGAGGAAATACTTTCTTTCTTTCTATATATATATATATATATATATATACATATATATATATATATGATTCGAGTAGGCTTGCTTTATACGCCGGATCTGTATATGTATATATATATATATATATATGTATATATATATATATATATATATATATATATATATATATATATATATATATATATATATATATATATATATGTATATATATATACACTAGGGTATGCCCGTGCCTAAAGGCATGACACAAAATTTTGAAAGTGTACGTCATTTATTGGACCATACATCGTATTTACATACATACAGGCACCTTGTTTATGTACATACATACATATACTGTGGTACAAACCTTTTATGTTAAAATAATGACAACAAAATAACTATCGACCTGATTTAATTTTAATAAAAATAAGTTAATTTTTGTAAAAATTGAACATAGTCTCCTTTATTTATAGGACTATCGACCTATTTAAGGTATAAAAAAAATACTCAACAACCAAATAAATACACTCATGGATCTTGTATAAACTAAATAAAATGGGGCAAACTTCCATTTGTTTATAAGATTATCCACGTGTTTAAGGTATTAAAAAACACTTCAACAATGAAAATAGTGACTCATACATCACATATTCAACAATATTTTATAAAAATGCAATGTATAAAACCTAACAATTCAAAAAAAATTGGAGTGAGTTTGTGACTCAATAACATGCTCCCATATTTTTTAATGACCAATCATGTTCCATTACGTAAACCATACTCCGGGACAATATTTCTCAAAAGCATAATTGGACTACTCAATTTTGAACGCCATCTGCAAAACAACAACAGTTTGTAAACTATTGAATATAGAATTAACAGTTCTGATAACATGATTTTATAATAATTTTCTATATGTAGAATTAACATATAGAATTAGCAGTTTTGAACCCAAAAACCATAATTCCTTAGGTTGAAAGATGATAACAGGTATCTCCAAAGACTATATGACCAATGTAGACTATGTTGGCTGAATATGCGTGCATATGGAAATATATTAATAGTTGCAATGAGGCCAAGATTATGATTACAATAAGGTCAGCACCAAAAAGAACATTTTGTTACAAGCCTATGAAATGCCCCTATGCTAACAGTGATAAAAGGGCATACAACCCCACAACAAACAATATCAAATAAATCATATCTATAAATGTTTACAAATAAGAATCTAAATGAATGAAAATAGAAAAAAAAAAATTTAATTCTAAATATAAACCTATAACTAAATAAGAAGCTTATAACAACCCACCACAATCAAATCATTAATGTGTCATAATATTATATTTCAAGTTCATAAGCTAATTTTGTGACAGGTCTCATGCAACCCAAGACATCCAATCTAATCAAATTAAACTTATGAAAAAAGTGTACACTAAGAAACATGAAAAACACTTCATCTTAATTAAAGGAAAACACACATAGACATCGTCTTGAATTACTCTTAAAAAGATTCGAAAAAAATTGAAAGAAGAAAATTTCATCTAAGAATAACATATCAGGGCATGTATACGAAAATCACATGTTAGTATCTACAGGATTTTTATAATGGGTTATTTTTGTATTAATCCAATGGTTCACTTGGATGAATGTTGGATCATAATGAGGTGGATTGATTAAATCATTTTTAAAATCTTATCATTTATCACATATTAGAGTCAGGCACGTGCTTTTTGTTGATCCAACGTATTAGAAGGTTTTTGGGTTTTATTTTTATTTTAAGTTAGTAGAGGATGGGCTTCAATTCCTTAGGATTGATTACATCAAATTCATTGACAACATGGGTATTTTGGAGAGGAACTATCAGAAGAAGATGGGTATACTCATGATTCTTCCTAATATATAGTTCTTTGAATTGTGGCGACTATCGAAATAGTAGGAGATTTTCGCATAATATGGAATTTCCTTTCTGAAAAAAGAGAGAATAAATTGAATTTTTTTACTTAGAATGAATAGAAATGTTTAGAACCCAAACAACCTCAAACAGATAAAACATATATAAAAAAAATCAAGCATCAAAATCAAACTTAGAATGAACCAAAATTTCAACATAAATAGGATCTAAAATACCAATGTTTGGAACCCAAGCAAAGAGAAAATATAACAAAAAAAAATTAAAATCAGAGGCAGGTGGGATTAAAGCAGAAAAAAAACACCAATCACCAAACCTCTTATATACAGAAAAACCAAACCCAACTATGATATAAACGAAACTATTTTGACGCACAATCAACAAAACAAAATATATAACGAAACTATTTTGACATAAAAAAAGCATAGTTACATAATTACTAATGTATACCCCCACACAATTACTAATGTATAACCCCACAAAATTTTAAATGCCAAATACACATCCGAAATAAAACGAGAAGAATTTTAAGTTGCACTATAGTGTGATACAAAGGTTGGGTTCCTCTTTAAGCCATATTTTCAATTTTTCACTATGTAATCTATAAAATTGAAAGGACAAAAAAACAATTGATATGCCTATACATTGTAACTTTACAAAGTATTAACATTTTTATTACTCTAAATCGTAAGTTAACCTCTAACTAACATCACTGCATATATGTCGCTACATACATGCTGCTGTAAGCCAAGTTGTGCATATATGCAACATATATCAGATATATGTGAGAGTAATCCAATCACAAATGTTCAATTTTACATACATTTATCATTTATCATTTAATATACATAATAAATACCGTTTTCTATTGCTGGTTTAACAGTATAAAGTTTAACATTTTATCAGTATAAAGTTACCTGGCTTGCTGTTGCAAATCCCTAACTCAGGGAGAGACTCGAGAGAGATGGAGGGGTGCCCCTGACAGGGGAGGAGGAGGAGGGGCACTGGAAGGGGCGCTGGTTTGGGGCGAGCAACATTGATGTAATTGCGTTGGTTTAGGAAGCATAAGGCCGACCAGTAGAAGCAGTAGCACAACCTCTACTATAGGGGTGAGGGGATGAAGGAAAATGGGAGAATGGCTGCAAACCCTTCCTCACGTTATTCCGCCCACTCTCTATTGCAAAAATCAATTTAACATGATAGCTTTACAACACTAAAATGTTTGCTGAGGAACACTTATGAATAAATAAATTTAAGAAAAACAACTATGAAATAAAGCATGACATGTTTTATTGAAATTGCTACAAATAAATAAACACCACCTCAAATATCTGAATACATATACACTAATTAGTAAATACATGTTTTATATCAAATTTTAAGGAAATATTAATGTATATTCATCTAGAGATAGAAAAAGAAATGTAAACAAAATATATTAAGGAGTAAATTCTATAGCATTATAAATTAATAGTCTCGAACTAACACATTTGCATCAAAACATTCATTTGTGTTCAAGTGATGATTTTGATAAAGCTCATTTAAGGTTTCCAAATGTACATGATTTTTAAATTTACTTCAAAGGAAAATTTGGGAATTTAGAATTCAAAAATAGATATGAATTCATTATAGCCACATGAACCCCCAATAATCCACGACTTACTCTCTATGAAAATCATTTTGTCCAATTTTTCATACTGCATAAGATAGTAAAAATTACATATTGCTTACTTCGTGTAGATCTATGTACCTGTTATAGTATCTTAAGAATCTCTTCGTGTGGATGTATGGGAGATAAGAGAAGGTGAAAAGAAGCATTAAATTGCATAATGAGCAACAAAAAACAGAGTAGTTGAAATATTCCAAGATACTTCAAAAAATACATAATAAATTTTTTTGATATACATTCTAAAACATTATAAAAAGTATTCTATTGGATCTATATTAGTGTTCACTATAATGATGCTTAAGATACGGGTTTAATTACATATAATTCCAAGAGGACACAATTACATGAGAGTCACCTTACTCTGTTATTCTCGTATCAAGGCTGCCAATCGAACGTCTGCTTTCACACTTCTCATCAATAAAATTGTTTGGGTCCTACACTCATGTTTACAATAGATCAATTAGGAGTTTTCATATGCTACAAAGACGTCATGCCAGAGTACAGTAGAAAAGTTTTCGAGAAAGTATATTATCTATGGCGGTTGAAAATAACATTGACAAATCATAATGATGTGTATAAAAAAAAACTAAGAGCACATTCAAATAAAATATGAATCAGATCTCCAATAACTATGGACATGTTTAGGGACTTGCTTCCGATATGGTACGAAAGCATCTCCATGATCAATCAAGTTAGAAAAAAATACAAAAAAATTGTCTAAAATACATCATTTATTATACGTGATGTTATTTAATTGAACAAGAAAATCAATAAAAAAAAGAGTAAAAAAGATATACGGACGATGAGACAGCCTACAGTTCTAAATAAATTTGATAATCACTCAATTAGAACTTAAACAAAATTCCTGAATATGATCAAACATATTAGTGAGAATCAACAAAAAGTAAGTTTCTTAAAGGCGCCTAAAGTTTGAAAACCTGATATGAAATTGGGGAATTACCTCAAGAACAAGTGTCATGCTTGGATTCACTCATCTATAATGTATGTCACTCCCTACATTGCATGCCACTTCCTCGTATGAAATCGTACCTCTAATTTAAACATTTAATGAACATGAATGATCAACTCATAATTTTCAAATCATGTATCCAAGAATACTCTATATAAATACGACAGTCGACAACAAATTGTATAAATCCAGAACTTGTATAAAGCGTATTTTCAAATTGAAACATAATTGAATATCTAATTCAAAAGAACAAATGTTGGAATAAAAAATATTCTAAACTTAATAACATTATAATTCAGTATACCTATGAAAAACATCAAAACAAAATATTTACCCACTTTAATTCCTATTCCCTAATTTCAAGAATCAACCCCTTCCAAAACAAATTATAACACAATAGGTATTTTTGGACACTATAAAATAAACAAATCCCTTGTACAATAAAAAGCAGGTCCAATGTTAGTTTATCAAAGTTTAAGTACTAAAAGTCGAGTTCAATAAATAATGCATGATTAAGAAAGATTCATAATCAAAAAGTTGGGTGTCTTTTGTGTGGTTGGAGAGTATGAGAGAGATTCTAGTTAGGTAAGTTTACTAATTTACCCCCTTTTTGAATTTTGAAGAAAGGGGGAAATAAATTAGAGTGTGTCAAAAAGGAGGAACCATAGATTTGAGGGATGAAAATGGCATTACGAAACAAATTCATCTTATGACATATAATATGTGTCTTATGACATCATATGAATAGTGTACAATTTTTATCCCTTATTTATATACTAGCGAAATGCCCGTGCCTGAAGGCATGGTGAAAATTTCCAAAATAAGTAATCGCAAAATGGAGAAAAATGTTAAAGTATGTAATTGAAAAACAACAAAAATTTCGTTCTCCGATAAAACAAAGTATAAATTTTAAAAAAATTGGCCATAATATCCTTTATTTATCGAACTATCCACCCTGTTTAACAACTAATAAATAGTCCAAGAACTTATATCTCAACAACAACAATATATCAAATCTTCAAAAATAATAAGTCAATAACTCATCTTCATAACTTACCTATGTTTACCAACAATAATATACAAAATCCGCAAAAATTAAAAATAGGAAATAACTACTGGTTTATAGAACTATCCACCATATTTAAGATAAATAAATCCCAACAATAGACCATGTAGTCCTAAATCCCAAACACACCGGCTATAATATGATTTCAACAGTCTTATATGAAAAAAGTAACTCTCAATTGTGTAAAATTGATTCTCAAGAAGATATAAGAATTATACACATGAAGTCATAACATGATGTCTACCAAAAACTTTGTCATCACTTGAGGTATAATAAAATAATTTGCAAGCATACATAAACAAAGAGATTTCTACATAACACTTTTTACAATTCAATAACTGTATTACGTACCAACAACTTTGTCAAATCTGGTCCTCCTTTAAAAAGAACTTTTAAATGTAGAAAACAGAAGCTAAAAAAATATAACTAGAAGATAAACAAACCATTGGCATTTAAGATATCACCTTAAAAACAGAGGGGACCACATATAAGATATCAACTTAAAAACTATGACCACTGTTCATCTTTTGAATGATAATTTTACAACTTGGATAATTTAAGATAAAAACAACGGAGCACTAAAAACGCAGGGACACCAAAAAGGCAGGGGCACCAAGACATTCACGCCCAAAATCATATGTTAAAACCATACAAAAATAAAAATAAAAAAGGATAAAAACTAAATTTCAGTGCAACAAAATTAAAAGCAAGCACCAATAAGACAATTACTTTTAATCGAAACCATTAATTTAGTAACATGTAATATCCTCTCGAATAACACCTAACTTGTGTGGAATCCAATTGAAGAAATGTACAATAAAAATTAAAATAATATGAGTACTTCTACGCCGACTCAGAAATGTGACGACTTGCGATATACCGCTCCAACTTAATTACTCCTCCAACTTAATTATTGCTCCAGCTTGGATAAGAACCGAGACGACTTGGTAGGAGAACCCGGGCATGTATGTCTTCATGATCATCCTCTCTGAACTCATGTTCATGGTTTTAATTTATCTGGTCACCAGTAATAGAAACATCCATGGGACTGAAAAGAAGCCATAAAAGATAGAATCGTCAGGAATTATTTACAGACCTTCGCACTTTGGGTTTCAGGTGGAGTTAGCTTCGATCGCAATGGGTGCATCACGTGCTACTTCTACTACTCACATTGCTACATATGGCTTTTCTGCAAGTTGTAATTAAGAAGAAATATAGAATTTATCAGAAATAGAATACACATAATAAATTCTTAAAGCAGGAATTGAACAAAATATTTTAAACATGAGCAGCCTCTTTCAATCAAATACCTGTAGTAAGGGTGTATTTGATTATTCTGAATAATTCATTAAACATGAGCATTTATTTGCACACTCAAAACTTACCCATTCTTCTAGACCTCAATAAATGGTGCTTAAAAAAAATACTTTAAACAGGAGTTGACATGTTGAATTAAAATGTGATTATTCAAAATTGTTCGTGTTGCCTCTTTTCATTCAAAAGACTTCAAAGATGATTATTCAGAATCGTTCATGTTCAACGTATTGTTTATTTGGTTGACTAAATTGTCCCAAACATTATTCTAGTGCATAGCACCATCGTCAATAAAAAAACACATGCCAAAGAGGAGTGTAATCGAATGGACTTTCTAATATTGAAACATAGTGTCAACTGAAATATTAATATATGGATGCTTAAAACCAAACAATTCATAATAATCACGTGTTAAGGATACATTAAACATGAACTTTTATATATGCACATTTGCAACTCACACGGGTAAAAAAAAGTCCATCACCTAGGGGGGAACCATGAACTTTTATATTTTCAAATCACAAATATGAAAAAAATAAGGTACCACCAAAGATTAAAAAAGGTACCAATAAAGATAGTCATCTGGGAATTATGTCAAGCACCAGTTATGAAACAAAAAGAATGCAAATTTATAAAATCCATCAATTTCGATTCATCCACTAAATGATGTTTTAGAAACCAAAAATATATGTATTGTATGGTTAATATTCAATACTCCCATTCCAACGATGTCACTTAACCACCTGAAGGGCATGCAATATGTTGGAAAATATCTTCCCAAATTCTTCCAATTTACTATAAGAAGCAATATAAATTGTAGACTAATAAATTTGTCAAGATAAATCTTTCATGACCATCATTAGCCCTCTTGTATATTAATAGACATTGAGAAAACTATAAACTCTACAAAATGATCTTTATCACGGATATAAGCAAGGAGCTTAACTACCTTATCTAGTGTTTTCTTGATGGCTTCATCACTCAATATTTCATCCAGCAGCTTGGGCCCCTATTTTTATAGTCACCCTACGAAAGGCTTCATGGCGAAAGATGATACGACTGGTCTCACAGTGATAATTGGTCACCCTACAAATTATTAACATAGGTCTAAATATTACAACTTGCAGTGTTAACTTATATGGTCTAGATATAATCCTGCAGAAAGAAAGAAAAAAGTAAAATGAAAGTAAAATCAGTATAGATATGATATATCCCATTACAAAGACAAAACTGAATCCCAAAACTAAAGCATAAATGGTAAATATAAAAGAAATATCGAATGCATACATGAAAATATCACCACCTGAATCTAACAGTTCACACCCACTTAACAAATTTTTTGCAGTGTATGAATTTATAAAATCAAATATATAACAAATCCATTTCATTACATCGACTCCAAATATTTATG
Source organism: Sambucus nigra (assembly GCA_949130495.1). NCBI lineage: Eukaryota > Viridiplantae > Streptophyta > Magnoliopsida > Dipsacales > Adoxaceae > Sambucus > Sambucus nigra. The sequence goes on from OX422212.1 coordinate 386,288,394, forward strand.
TAGCTTTGTGCAGGACTCAAGCATATGCATAGTTTTGAGCCTCCATATGCACATAATGATGTCAAACCTGGCAATGTCCTTCTAACACATTGAAAAGGACAACCACCTCTTCCAATAATGATGGACTTTAGAAGTGCTCGTCCTGCAAGAAAGCATATTCGCTCTCATTAAGAGCCACTACAACTCTAGGAATGGGCATCTGAGCACTATTGAGCACCTTTCCGTGCTCCAGAATTGTGGGATTACCCTAGGCATGTAGATACTGGCAAAAAACTGACATTTGATCCTTAGGTTGCACTTTATATGCAATAATGTACAGTGTATCTCCATATGAGTATACAATGGGGAAATTTAGAGGAAGCCTTGAGTTGGCCATTGTAAATGCATAGATGAAATGGCCAACTGGGCCTAAGCCTTCATATCCAGAGGCTCTTCACTAGTTTCTAACATGGATGCTCCAAACCTAAGCCACAGTGCAACCTCGCGTAGATGATATCAGCAATCATGTTGAAAAATTGATATAAAAGTTCTCTCATTGAACAACTGGCAATCACAAGACATACTGGATTAGTTCACAGGGGTGTACCATCCATAATTTACACATCAACATACATTGGGGTCATTAATTCGATTACGTTAAGTACTTACCTTTATTGTGAAAAGGTCATAAGAAGAGCAGTAGAAGTTTCTTATGTATCCTTTAATACAGATGTTGAAGAGTAGTTTTGGTGATTGTGGTTTAGTTTTCATGAATTATGAATCCCACCTTTTTTAATCTTATGTAATTTGAAGGACCTGACAAAAAAAAAGTGGAACAATTATTGGAAACAGAAAATGCCTTGAATTATAATTGTAGTCAGGGTGATTTTGAGGCACAACCCTCTCATCCAAGAAAAATAATTGGACTAATGGGTGAGGCACTTTGAGTACCACGTTGTTGTCAATGAAACTCGGTACATGAGTCAAACAAAAGGAAAAGGCATAGTGAAAACTATGGGAAAATTAAGCACGAAAAAATGAGAGAGTATGAAAGTTAAATACATGTAAATTTGAGATACAATGAAACAATATGGAAATTCTAATCAATTTAAAACTACACCCAAGTTTTTTGATATTTCAAGTGAACCTACGATTGTTCTTGTGAAAATAAAAATACATCCATAGTTGAAGCTTTGCTTTCAACAAAGATTGTAACTTATTTAGAGTGTGAGAGATAATAAGAGAAATGAGTATAAGAATCACAAATAAATTAATAAATGCCTCAAATCTTAAAAAAAAGATAAATGAGTACCTGCAACCTGAAAAAGACTAAATCATTACATGTGGGTGTGAGAAATGGGAGAATCTCTCAAACGTCAAAACATAATTCCAAAAGAAACCTAAAAACATACAAATTAACCCTACAAAATAGAGAGCAAACTCTTAAATTAAAGGGAACAATAAATATATAGAAATCAAAAGTAAGAGAAGAAGATCACACCTCAAAATTAAGAGAGAGAGTATACTTTATTTCATCGAGAATTTTCCAAACACATAAATCATCAAAATCACATAAAATAAATCAATTTTGAAGAACTCTACAACACAAAACAACTCGATTATCTTAACCCTAGTTTCATAAATTCAAGAGGAGAAGAAGATCTCACCCTGAGTGGAGGCTGAATCACATTTTGCGAATACCTAGATCTGCGTGTGTTCGAGATATTACCGAGAGAGAGATGAGGCAAAAACGGAGGTGGAGTCGATGGAGAGGAAAATCGTAAATGTGTGTGTGTGTGAGAGAGAGACAGAGAGAGAGATGAGATGAGAGGCAGATAGGTTTCGTTTGGGTATCTATAGAATTGTAGAGTTTGGGGAAGTGAACCGGAGAGAGAAAATATTCTCTTTTTTATGTATTACTAATACACCCTTTGTATTTGAATCATAGTGAAATTTTAGAAGTAAAATGGGGGGGGGGGGGGGGAAGATAATTTTAGGAGGTTAAAATTTTAAATGCCATATAAATTATAAAATCAACTGTGGTGTTTTGTAGAGATTAAGCTATGAATTGTGATCTTACCCTCCATTTTTTGCCTTAGTGTCTAAATCCTCACCTCTACTTATGTTATCACCTTATGGAGTACTAAAAGCTCTTACTCCTCATTATATATATATATATATATATATATATATATATATATATATATATATATATATATATGTTTATGTATCAATCCACTATGAATACACAGACCTAGGAATTGAGTTGCACAAATCTTAGGGTGATATCCTATATCATCAGTCATAATCAAAGGAAAAAAATAGATTAAGACATCATTCCCAACCATTTAAGAATAAAAAACTCAACCAAAGAAAGTTCAGTTGTAATTTCAAGAAGCATTACTCAAAGAAAAATGATTAAGAGAATCAAGAAAATTTATCAGAAGATTCAAAGGTTTAGAAGTGATTGTAAATAAGTAAATAATTTCACAAAAGCAAGTACAAACCCCAAACAACTTCCCTAAAACTTCCTAAACCTTTACTAGATCAAAAGAAGAAGAAAAATGTTATTTTCCCATTATAGAGTTGACTCTATAAGAGGATGGAGTCAAATCTAGGTCCAGGTAGAGTCGACTCTAACATAAGGTATTTTCGGCCATTATATTATCACTTTTTCACTTGGGCCAAAAATAAAAAAGACAAGATTTCAAAAGTTCTCCTTCATATAGAGTTAAATCTATATGTGTGAAAATGACTCCAAGCGTTGTTTGGACATATATTTTTAACAACACTATTTTTAATTTCAAAATACCAGAGTTCCCTCATATTACTAAAATACCCTCAATTGACTAGTTTTTGAAATGTCTATAAAATGAAACCTTTCCTTATCTTCCAAAATGCACAAGATATCACATAATTATCTCAAGAGTGAAAGTTCCATAATCAAGCTTATGTGATCCTAGTCCTTGAGTTTTTAGGGAGAGAAATTAAGAAGACCCATTTGGTAATTTTAGACCCAAAAACTCCATTAGCGCAAAATCTTGAAGAATGCCCACTTGAGCAAAAATTCTTATTCAAACCCCTTTTAGCCAAGTTAAATACATTACCCACTTATGCTAAAGATCTAAAAGCTTACCCTTTAAACATTGTGCTTTTGATTGTTTGAAAGTTTACTTTCCAGAGAGAGTAGTAAAAGGGAATATCATTATTGTTACTTATTTAAGCAAACATTGTTTTACACTTTGGTTATGATACTTTCTATTATTACTATGGTTGAACTTCATTATATCCTTACGGCCGATAGTGCCATAGTTGTAGGGAGTCAAGATAGGATTAAATTTTGTTCTCTTGCATGGCTATCGCTTGAATAGTGACGAGTTTATCATCTTAATGGTTACAGTTGTGAGGTGTGGTTAAACCAGAGATAGTGAAGTTTCTCTAGTACTGTCTCAAGTATTAATGTAGGTAAGGCCGAAACATGTTAAAATATTAGTTTACGAAGTCTCTCTTAAATCTATTTTTATTATTGCTATTAATTATCTAGCATTATTGCTCATTGATTAGTTAATTGTTTCATTACTAATTGAACCATCATATCGCAATTAATCTTGAAGATAGAGTTTGAAAATTTTCATATAGCCATTTAATTGACAATATCCAATTCGCCCCCTCCTGGGTATATTTATTAGATAGCGAGTTACTCCCTTCATCATTGTTACATGATTGTTATTTAATATGAATGGATTCTATAGTAGGTTATCTATAATTATCGTTCTAGATTCGATTTGGTTATAATAATTAGGTTGAGAACTCGCCTATAATATGTTCTTAGGCAAAGATGGTTCGAACAAACAAAAAGTCCAAATTTTGTATTTTTCAAATTTTAAAGACTGAAACATTAAACTCAATTAACTCAATCAAACTTAGCACCAAATTGTAAATCTTTATGGTGGAAACCTGATTTACCCAATTTTATCTTTTCATTCTAAAACATACATCTAAGTGATTAGCTGATAAAATAATAAATCATCACAAAACGCCAATATACGAGAAAAATCATAAAGGGAAAAACATCGGACGACCTAACCAACTGATCACTATGATTTGGGAATTTGATCAGCCATGTTGTGCATATTTTTCTCAAACCGTTTTGCATCTTTCTAATGATTTTGGAATTTAAGAAATTTCTTGAATTTCTTTGCCAACATGGCCAAATCTTTGGACTCAATGTCGGACTTATCATCCGAAATAATTTTTTCCTCCTTTCGGGCTTTCAAAGCAATAGTTTTTCTTTCCTCGTCACATTCTTAGAGGTAAACATGTTAAACCCATAAATTTGTGAGCCATATACAAGCTCTTCAAGTTTCGTGGAATCTTGAGTATCCAAAGAATTAAAAATTTGGATTAAATATTTCAGGCAATGACCTTAAATTTTTTTTGATTACTCGATTGTCGGGTATCTTCTTTACCAAGTTAAAAGCCTAGTTAACTATATCGAATAGTCTAATGTAAAATTCATCAAATGAATCACTCTCTAACATGTTAATGGTTTCAAACTGATTGGTAGGGTTTTAGAGTTTGGAAGCCTTAACATCACTAGTTACTTTATGGGTGAGTTGGAGTATATCCCAAGCCTCTTTATATGTCTCATAATACAAAATATGATGAAACTCTTTCGAGGTGACGAAACAAAATAGAGCAGTTAAACCTCAAGAATTAAAATTCGCTAAACTATGTTCAGCCTCACTCTATTATTCTACGGGTTTTAAATTAATTTCTTCTCTATCTCTAGTGACAGTTGGAGACCACCCTTTGACTACTGCTAATCACATCGACTCATCTATAGCCTTAAGTGTTGATTTCATACACATTTTTGAGCATGCATAGTTTGACCCGTCAAACATAGAGTTTCTAATAGCATCAAATACTCCAAAATTTAAGCCTAAAGACACAGGATCATAACACAATAAATAAATGCAACCCGCTCTGATACCAATTTGAGAACACCCCTCCAGTATGTGCTTAGGCAAAATGGTTCGAACAAACCAAAAAGTATAATTTTTGTATTTTTCAAATTTTAAATATTGAAACTTTAAACTAAATTAAGCCAATCAAACTTAGCACCAATTTTAACCTTTGTTGTGGAAAACTGATTTAACCAATTTTATCTTTTTATCCTAAAAACATACATCTAAGTGATAAGAAGATAAAATAAATAAATTATCCACAAGACGCAGATGTCCGAGGAAAAATCACAAAAGGAAAAACCTCGAACGACCCAAACAACAGATCACTATTATACGATTTTACAAAGCATAGACAATAAACTTAATCAATGACTCGATTATCAACAAGCTTTGACACTCTTCCATCTTCCACCACTCCTCAACAGTGCAAAGCAAGAGTCCACCTATGCAAGTTACCATAATGCACAAGCCCACGCACGTCTTGGTATCCGCCGATGAGGTTTAATAACCGTCTACAGATAGGAGCACGAGATCCAACAGTTCTTCACCGTAATATCACAAACACGGTGTCCACCCCATGTAAATACTAGGTATGGAATCCACTGCATGAAACTAGTTCTGTTTAGATGTAGATAATCAAACCTTGGTGCCCAAACTAAAGATCTCATACCACATTACTATGAATAACATGGATCTTTAAGCTCAAAGGGTGAAACGAGGATTTTGGAACTTTAGTAAACAGATAGGAAAGTATTTTTTGCCAAAAGTTCTTAAATTTTTTCAACCCAACACGTTTTAAATAGAAAAACATGAATTTAAGGTGCCAAACTCGTTTGAACGAATACACAAGTTTATTTGAACGCGATTAGATTTTCGTTTTAACGAAAATGCATTTCATTCAAATGAAACAACATTCTCGTTGGGCCGCCCTTCTAACAATCTTCTAATGAGATGTGCAATCCTTCGTAGACGATTCTCGTTCGATGATCTTTAGATGGCATTACAACGAGATCTTAATTTAATTCAAACGAGATCTGAAGTCATACGAGCGAAAAATAAATTTCGTTCTAAAGAGTTCAATTCTCATTCTAATGAGATTAAAACCAAAAATATTTTTCTGTAAAAAACATTTTAAAACAGTTTCAAACGATTTTAAGTTCAAAACCAAACACCCTTAAAAATATCCACGTACTCATATTCAATATGCATTCATACCTGCGAGATCCTCGGTAAACCTGAAGATATACTTAGCACCTAACACGACACGATGTATCCAATATTTGAATCTTGGTTACTTTGTTTTAACCAAACTCATCATAGGCTCATGTCATCAACAACACAAAGCCTAAAATATGACTCAAATATTTTGTTTGGAATTAAGGAAATTATATACAAATTGATTTGATTGGAAATTTTTCCTTAGAAATCTTCCCCTTTGGCTATTCCGAGACAAAAAAAAATCTTATAGACCATAAAGCTATCTAAAAAGACTCATTTCCTAACCCCAAAAAGGGAAAAGAATACAAACGCTTGACAAACAGACAAACTGAGGAGTTTTACTTTACTTGAAAACTTTTTTGCAAGGATGTAAACATATAAGCTTGCACACTTAAACACACCTTAAAATGGAAAGAGAATATAACAAGTATAAATACACAAATAAATAAATATCTAAAAATGTCTAAAATAATATCAACCTAGGTAAGACGCCCCACTAAGATAAGGATATCCTAATCATGTAAAGAAAGATTCCATTTCTCCCCCTTTTTGTTTAGGAATAGACAAAATAAGATAACATTGAACAATTACTCCCCCTAAAAACCAAATCTCCCCATAAATATGTGACCATAAGATATCAATTTTAAACATTAGGAGAAGGGAATAGCGCATGCAATGGTCTAAAGTTCAACAAACACACAACATGGTAACTTAAGCTCAAATAGTCCAAACAAAAATGAACAATATCGGCATTAATTCATAAAGGTATCAATTTGAATTAGCAGTGTAGTTTAATACCAATTTGAAACTACCAAAATGAGACATGTAATTTTAAATCAAGCAATGAGAGACATAAATATGATCATAAAGCATGCCAGATAAAATCCAATGATAAAGCATAAGGCAAAAATGGACCAAATGCAAACCGCAAAGACTCAAAGCACGATACCATATATATTATATGCAAAATATACTATTGAAAATCCAACATATATATATTTATATATATATAAGTATAAAAAATCATAAAACTTAACCCAAAACACATAAACTTTACACACTAGCATAGTATCGATGTTTCTAGACACGTGGGATGGAATGACTGGGCATGAACTAGATACAAATGAATTATGATACAAACACTCAATTATATTCAATAAGTTCTTATTAACCACAAACTTTATCAAACTAAGATTTAGCCTCAAGTGACAAGATAAAGAGAACTTTAAGAATAAACAAGCACATTGCACACAAACCTAGAATATTGATGATACTACAAATCAATAACATCGTGATGAAGTAATCATAACTAGGATTCAATGTGCAAACCCATTGATCCGTAACTAAACACCCTCAAAAGATAAACATATATAATATTTTCCTTTCTTTTATTTTCTCAATTATTTTGAAGCTATTTCTTTTGAAAGATCAAACAAACTAAACAACTTGGCCTTTTGCAATTTTTCCGTTTTTATTGCCTTTAATTTTTTTATTAGGCTCTTGTCAATGGTGGCTTTCCTACAAAGGATATTTTCTCATTTCGTATCTCTTTCCCGTGAACCCTCATATTTTTAACACTAATCAAATAAGCTCATGGGCAATAATTCTTATATGCACAAATCTCCCATAGTCATAAAATATGTTGATGATAAGATTCACGGGAGAACATCTCACAAAGTTAAAAAAATACGTGTGAATTTAACGTTAAAAAAGAACGTGCATGTGTGTGCGAAGGCATATACAAAGTCAAATTCATAAAGCAAATCTAGTTCCAAAAAACTCCATGCAAGCATAATTAAGAACAATCTAAGTATCAACAATCATAATCAAATGACCTAGCTAAATGAAAAGTACGAAATTAATTGGATTTAAACACACAAATATGCCACACTAAATGTGCAAAACTAAAATACACAAAAACAAAAAATCTTTTTGAGTTTTTCTAAAAATTTTCAAAATAAACTACCAATTTTGAAAACAAACTCTAACTCGAACCACATTTATGGACATATTGTTGCATAAATTTGGCTCGCTTTGAAGAGTTGAAGGTTGAAGAGTGTCCACGGGCTAGTACACCGACTTGTGTTGGTTGAAGAGTGCCCACAGGCTAGTACACCGACCTGTGTTGTTCCTTTTCACCAGCATCCATGGACCAAAAGAATTACCTGTCAGGACTTCCTCAGAAGATGATGTGTACTATCTTCTCTGCCGGCATCAGAACAATTATATACACACATATGTATGTATAGTGAGAGAGAGTTGCTAATTTATAATAGTAAAATCTCTCTTGATTGAACCCCTTTCCATGACCACGCCAAGTTTATTCTTTTGTTTCTGCAGAGAGGCAATATGACTTTGATCTGATGTAAATGAGAAGTTTGTTGTTGCTTGAGAGTGAATAGTGAGAGGCGAAATAATTTGTAGGAGATCAAGAAGGGACTTGTGATTATCAGTGAGGAAATAAATGAAATGGAAATATATGTATTAGGAGTATAAGTTAGTAATGGATACGTGTCTTTTATTCAACTCTTGTATAACCTGTATAAATACTTCTCTTGTATCAAGTGTGTTATGAATGAAATCATTATTTTGTTTTTACCAAATCATTCGTTTGTTTCTCTTTCTCTTTCATCTCTCAATCTAGGGTTTTCTTTGATCTCTATTATGGTATCAGAGCAGCACACATCTTCTTCTACAAATGATACAAACGATCGTTCGAATAATGGTCGTAATATTTCTACTCCAAATTCCACCACATAAATCTCAAAATTCTCTCTAGTGACATTCTCTCATTCTTTATCTATCAAATTAGATGTCAAAAATTTCTTGATCTAAAACAACAAATCCTATCTACAGTTAAAGGTTATGGCCTTCATCATTTTCTTCTTGATGAAAATAGTATTCCTCTGAAGTTTAAGTGTGTTGATGATGAGAAATTAGGGTTAACTTCTCCAGAATACCTAAATTGTGAACAACATGATCAGTTACTCTTATCATGGATTCTCTTCTCAATTTTAGACTCAATTCTTCGTCGATTGGTAGGCTGTGAGACATCCTCTCAGATCTGGAAAATGTTGTTGAAGTATTTTGCAGCACAAACTAGAGCTAGAGTTAGCCAAATAAAAACAAAACTGCAGAGTCTGAAGAAAGGATCACTATATGTTGATGATTATCTCTCTAAACTCAAGACAACCGTTGATGCCCTAGATTCAGTAGGTCATTTTCTCACTGAGAAAGAACATGTTGATGAAATCTTGGATGGTCTTCCCTCAAAGTATGATCCTTTCACAATCTCTATTTCTACTCGAACTAATGATTATTTTGTTGATGAAGTTGAGGCGTTACTAATGGCAGAAGAAGCAAAAATTAAAAAACATCACAAAGCACTTGGTTCCTCTCCTTCTTGCTACTATACTGCTAATCAAAATTATAATCGAGGAAGAGGATACTTCCATCGAGGATCTTCTGGTCATTTTCAAAGTGGAAGAGGTCAATCTCACACTTTTGGAAATAGAGGAAATTATCGTGGATACAGAGGCGGAGGTCGTTTCAATTGGACATGATCTAGTAAGCCTCAATGTCAACTTTGTGGGAGATATAGTCACATTGTTGGCAAGTGCTACTATCGTTTTAATCATAGCTTCAGTGGACCTTCTCAATTACATAACACATCTTTACCTGAACCTTCTCAACCTCAAAAGAATATTTCGTCAGCTTTCTTGACCCATTCTACCATGAGCAATCCTATTTCTGAGTATGCAGACACTAGTTGGTATCCATATTCTAGAGATTCAAACCATGTGACTTCAGATGCTGATAATCTGATGCAAAGCACAATTTTTAGAGGAAAAGAACAGATTCACATTGGAGATGGAACGAGTTTTTCCATTAAACATAATGGTCATTCACTTTTTCATACTCCTTTTTATTCTCGGATTCTTTATTTAAAACAACTTCTTCATGTGCCTTCCATCACTAAAAATCTTATAAGTGTCTCTAAATTTGCAAGAGAAAACTTTGTTTTCTTTTAATTTCATTCCGATTCTTGTTTTGTCAAGGACAAAAACACCAGAGTTGTTCTCATGGGAGGAATAGTTAAGGATGGACTATATACCTTTGATTCATCTCAAATCCTGTTCCAGCGTACTAAAAAGTCTTCTTCGGAGTAGGAATTTCAAGTTCAAAGTTCTACTAGTAGTACTTCATTTCTTAGTTATCATGTTTCCACTTCTAGTCCTATGATTGACAATTCTAGTCTTGTTATTGATAGTTCATGTGATTTTTTTGCTCTATGGAACAATAGACTTGTCCATCCCTCAACTCAAGTTGTAAAGAAGGTCATGAATTGTTGTAATGTCTCTTTCAATGATAATAAAACCATTCTTTCTAATGTTCATCCTATTGCTTGGATAAAATACGCAAACTTCCCTTTACTGCTTCAAAACCCATTAATACTAAACTTCTCCAATTAATTCATTCTGATTTATGGGGAACAACTCCAATTAAATCAAGAAATGGTTATATTTACTAAATCATCTTTATAGATGCCTTTTCAAGGTTTAGCTGGGTATATATGATTAGAAACAAATCTGATGCTTTTCCTATTTTCTGTCAATTTAAGAAAATGGTTGAATTACAATTGAATACTAAAATCAAAGCCTTGCAAACTGATTGGTGTGGTGAATTTAGAACTTTTAGATCCTTTCTTGATGAAAATGGCATAATTCACAAAGTTTCATGTCCCCACACTCAAGCGCAAAATGGTTTAGCAGAGAGAAAACACAGAACCCTTGTTGAACATGCATTGTCATTACTATCTCAAGCCTCTCTTCCTCATAAATACTAGGATGAAGCCTTTAGAACTGTTACCTAGCTTACAAATAGGATGCCCACACCAATTCTTCAAGGAAAATGTCCTCTTGAAGTTCTTTTTCAGGACAAACCAAATTACTCCTTTCTCTAAGTGTTTGGATGTGCTTGTTATCCAAAATTAAGGCCTTACACTAAACATAAGCTTCAATATAGAAGTCTTCAATGAGTTTTTTTGGGATATAGTTTAAATCATAAGGGCTACAAATGTCTTGCTTCTGAGGCACTACACCAAAATGGTCAAATTGGCACCCTTCAACCGTCCAGCTTTGTCACAGTCATTAACTGTGATAAGGCCGTGACAATACCTTGTCACGATCAATGAGCATGACAAGTAGAGTTGTAGCGAACTTGTCACGATCATTGACCGTAATAATCATATAAAGTTATCATGGTCAATGATCATGACATGTCCGTGACTATTCTATCAGTAAAAAAACCTCCCTCTTCTTTTTTTTTCCACCGATTCTCATTCCCTCCATTTCTCTCTCTCTCTAGCGACTGCACAGTCTCTCTCTATAACTTTGGTATGTTTTCTCTCTCTCTTTCTTATCCATTCATGTATATGTGTATGTATATGTGCGTGTGTGTATATATATGTGTGTAAATGTACATGTGTGTGTAGTGTATATATGCGTGTGGGGGGGGGGGGTGTTTGTGCATATGTGTGTATGTGTATATATTTGTGTGTGTTTATGTGTGTATGTCTATGTGTGTATTTGTGTGTGTGTGTGTGTGTGTGTGTGTGTGTGTGTGTGTGTGTATGTGCATGTGTATATGTGTGTGTACGTGTGTTGGGCAGCGGCAGTGGGGGGTAGGGGCCGGGGGCTGTGTGTGTATATGTGCATGTGTGCATTTTATTAATTAAATTTTTATTAGTTTATTAGATATTGCCCCTTATATTGTAGTCCCCCTTGTAAAAGAATTTATTGATTTAATATTGATTGGTTGTTAATTTTTTTTGTAAATTAATAATTAGTGCCCCTTTCATATGTAAGTAGGATTTCCCCTCATTGTAAATTAGTAAATTAATAATTGTATACTTTAATTTTTAGTTTAATTGATGAAAAGAATTAATTGAGTAGATGAATTAGAAGGAGTAAGGGATACACATTTGTTGTTTCCATTGCGGTTAGATTATCGTGGATCGATGTTGGGTTGGTTAATTTTAAAAGTGGCATGACCATTGGATTATTGTCCACATGGGGGGGGGGGATTTCAACTTTTTTTGAAAATTACATTATATAACGAACAATATATATAGTATGATAATTAAATGAAACATACTTGAAATTACATATAGTGCGCATAGATACAAGCCTTCTAGTTCTTATCCGTACGCATTCAATAACCCTTAGACCCGTTCGATAGTCATTACCCCTGTAATGAGATCTCTCGAATTGTCTCGTTTGTACAGTTTGGGAATGCATAATTTCTGTATAATAATATTCTTAGTGGATTAAAGTTGTTACTTTTGGAGGAAGTTCTGCAGTCGTATCCTAATGTTCTCTGGGTACATACAAGATTGACAAGTATGATTGTTATTTCAATTGATCAATTGAACTAACACTCACACTTGCCAATATACGTCGTGTACTTGGAGAACTACGGGGATATGCTACCAATTTTTTCTCAAATTGTAACAACGTGCATGGGCTGTTAAGTATATTATAGAAATATGTGGTCTTGAATGGGATAGGACCACTCACCTTTTAGAGGATATGGAGGAAATAGGAATTTCTATTATAAATTGAATTTGAATTTGAAATTGAAATTTAAAAATCGAATATAAATAAGACATAATTAAATGAAACATACTATAAATCTAAGTTTTGTTTATACTAATCCATGAATATACGTTTCTTACCTTTAATAGGTGATTATATGTGGTAGCTGTGATGGGATATCCGAAATACAAAGAGTGGATAGGTGAGACAAATAGAATGGGGGATGTGTTTCGCAGAGGTGCTAATGAAATCGTGAAATACACAAAGAGATGTCATAATGATGAAGAGTTTCCGTGTCCGTGTGCTAGTTGTAAGAATGCTAAGGTGTTTGAGTGGAAAATAGTTAAACTACATTTGTTAAGATCGGGTATGTAAGATATTTATCGATTTTGGAGTTTTCACGGTGAATTAAAAGTTCCTTTTGTCCCTGGACAACCTTCAACAAGTAGGATAGATGTAGAAGGGGATGACGTAGATCATAATATGTTAGAGGATTTAGTTGATGATGTGTACAGAGTTTATGAAGCAGAGGAGAATGAGGTTACTGATGATGTACAAGGTTCAAGTGCTCGTGAAGATATTACGCTAAACCTTGATGATGACTACCAAAGTTTAAAATTTAAGGCGACTGAACCGTTATACTCTGGCTGTGAGAAAGATCAAACAACTTTGCATGCCATGGTTGGTTTGCACAGTTTGAAGATGCAGTACGGTTTTTCTGGCAATAACGTGATAGGAATTCAAGGCTTACTACCCAAGGAGAATACGCTTCCAAATAGCTATCCTTTTTTGAAGAATAGTTTGAAAGGTTTGGGAATGAAGTATAAATCGATTCATGCTTGTGTCTATGATTGCATACTATACCGAAAGAAGTATGAAAATCTCGATCGTTGTTCGGTATGCGATGAACCTAGATATGTCAAATCTACTGGTAAGGAAGGCAGAAGCTCAAAAGTGCCTCAAAAAGTGTTAAAATATTTTCCCGTTGGTCCTAGATTAAAGCAATTTTTCACAGTACCATGGATAGCGGAGGCAATGACTTGGTATGCTAGGGTAGAAGTAGGGGTAATCTCATGCGTCATCCTATTGATTCTACAGCTTGGAGGAGGATGAATTATGAGTATCCCGATTTTGCTCGAGAACAGTACAACATTCGTTTGGCCATATCAACATATGATTTCAATCCATTTGGAAATATAATCACCAATCAGAGTGTATGGCTAGTGATCCTAGCCCCACTCAACCTCCCTCCTTCACAGTGTATGAGACCTGAATTTTCGATGATATCTTTGTTAATACCTGAGCCAAAGGCACTAAGTGATGATATCGACGTCTACCTGGATCCTTTGGTAGAAGAATTAAATGAGTTATGGGAAGAGGGTGTGAAATCATTTTACTCTTTTAGAAAAGAAGAGTTTACTCTGAAAGCTATGTTGATGTGGGCAATTCATGATTTTCCAACTTATGGGACATTATCCGGTTGTGTAGTACATGGTTATTTGGGGTGTCCTATTTGTGGAGACGAGACTGAATCTCTTCATTTATCCATTAGCTCAAACAATATATACCATTTCCATAGGAGATTTTTACCCTCAGCTCATAGTTTCATATTTGAGAAAGGTTCTAATTTTTTATTGGGTGGGATTAAACATAGGCTACCGCCGAGAAACCTTTCAGGTTTAAAAATTGAAAGTAAATATTCTGAATGTGGCCCTAATATGCCAGGTAAGAATCCCAAATATAAGAATGTCAAGCATCAGAAGACCCCAACTGGGAATAAAACTGAGACAAGAAAGGCATGGTCTAGGAGGTCAATTTTATTTGACTTGCCTTATTGGAAGAATAACCCGGTGCGCCATGTATTGGATGTGCTGCATGCAGAGAAGAATTTCGCTGAACATATTGTGGGCACTTGCCTTGGGGGGAGTCATTCGAATGATGGAGAAAATTCACGAAAAGACCTTAAATCGTTGAAACTTAAGCCACAACTATGGTTGAAAGAAGATACTAGGGGAAGGACAATAATTCCCCTTGGTGCGTTTACTTTGTCGAATGAGGAAAGGAAAGTGCTTTTAGACACACTCTATAATTTGAAGGGGCCATCTAATTTTTTGTCCAACTTGCAAAAGATTGTGAATTATGCTACTCATGATTTACATAAGTGTAAGTCTCACGATTGTCATGTGATCATGCAATTGGTTCCTCTATTATTTAAGCACTGTTTCTCCAAGCACAAGGATTTGTGGAGGGCTATTATGAAAATTAGTATTACCTTCTCACTCTTGTGTGAGAAGGTAGTCAATTAAGAACACATAGTGGCCGCAAAATTGGCGGTGACCGAAACGATTTGTGTGTTGGAGAAGTACTTTCCCCCAGCATTCTTTAACATAAGTGTTCACTTATTGTTACACCTATGCGACGGAGCACTTCTTTGTGGTCCAGTTAGATATCGGTGGATGTATCCGTTTGAAAGATTGATGAATATTTTTAAAGATTACGTCAAGAATACGTGATACATTGCAAGATCAATTGTAGAGGAATACATCACCTTGGAGTCATCAATATATACTCGGGAATATATGCCTGAATCGACCAACGTTGATGACACTACTGAGCTCCTCGGCCCCTAGGCTCCCCAAATATGGCAAATTAGGGATGGCCAGTGAGAATAAAATGGGGCTATTAGCAAGATCCCTTGAGCTGGTAAAGACGATCATCGACCCGGGGTACACTAGTTGGAGGGAGATGCCAAATGAGCTCAAGTTAGATATTTGGGTGGCACTACAGGTAATGTATTTATATTTATATTTATATGAATATGAATATTTCAATTTCAATTTCAATTTTGATTTCGATTTCGATTTCGATTTCGAGTTCAATTTCATTTTATATTTATATTTATATTTACTCGCAACTAACATTGTATTTATTGGACAGGAACAATTCAGCCTGGATCCAAACCTACACGATTCCGTCTTAGAGTAGTTGAGGGGGTAACACAAGACGTGAAAGAAAAATATGCGAACCCGGTACTTTGGAAAGACCCGAGAGTCCGTTATCCGAATACGTGAATCCATCTCGTCGAAGGAGCTGATCTCATTGGCATAATGGCAAAAGTTCATTGATAATGAGATCGGGGAGCGACAATTGGCATATCGCCAATCGGGGAGGGGAAATCGGGCAAAAAAGACGGACGTGCACTAATTCGTCCGGACGTCTTATGCCGAGATGGAGCATAGGATGATGGTAAGATTTAATTTTTCCATAACTAGAGAAATATATTATTTTGCATTATTTTACTTTGCGGGGCCGATACTAATTTTGCATTATTTTATTTTAGGGGACAGGGAGTGGCCCTAGGGCTAGGCCACATTGGCTCGATACTTATGTGGCTGTTCGGAAGAAGAAGGCAAAGGACAAGAAGGTGCCCCCAAGAGTCGCGGCCATGATTGTAAGTAATCTAATAGTTTACTTTTTGTTAATTACGTTATAATTTTTTTATTTACTTATTTTACTAATCATGTGCTTTTTGTCGTTTCATGCAAAGCTTAAGGAAGTACATGAGTCGCAGTCTGATGCTGGAAAGGCATATTTGTCCATAGACGCACTCATCCAAGTGCTTGGCACTGATCGCAATGGGTGGACAAGAGGGGTGAGCTCGCAGGTGGCCAAATCTAGGATCATTGGATTGGAGACGAGAGACAATGGGTTGGCTCAAATGGTGGACTCGCATGACGCGAAGCTGTTCCGTTTAGAGGCGACGGTCCAAGATATGTTCTCATTCATAAAGCGTTCGTTGGGCGGAAACCGTAAGGGGAAAGGGAAGGAGGAGGTGCAGGAGGACGAGGATGTGGACCTCGCTGCTTCATCGCCGACACGTGCGGACTTTGATGATCCACTCCTCTATTTTGCTCCCTTCGACCGACCGATGTCTACACTTGGTTGGCCGAGCGTGTTTTGACTGGACATATTTGATGGCGAGCGGATAGGACGGGCATTGTGGGACCCGAATACCGTCCACGGTATGCCCGTTCATGGACGTTCGCTTCAAGACATCGAGTCCAAGGTGCTCGTCACGCATGTGATACCCGGGAAGGAAAATTCCCCATTGTGGTTGGGCGAATAATGCGACACGATGTATATTGTTGGGTGTGTCAATTCGTATATCGTGTGGCCTACTCACCTCCTCAGAGCTAACCTTACCCCAGACATGTAGTGATATTATTTGAATTGAATTGTTTCAAGTTGTTACATTTGAATTATATTTGGATTATATCGTGATGCATATTGTTTTGAATGTATATTTGCATTATCTCTATTTTATTTGGATATATGATGTTTGAACAGGTACAAAGTTGCTATAACAGGTACAAATATACTGCTAGGCAGTGACCATATTGCCCAGCAGATTTTTTTTCAATTCTGCCAAGAATTGTCACGGTCATTGGCCGTGACAAGTCCGTGACAAATAAAACTTGTCACGATCAATGACCATGATTTTATTTTATTAAAAGTAGACCGTGACATGACCGTGACAATTCTAATGAACTTGTCACGATCAATGACCGTGACACGTTTGTGACAACAAAAGTTGTCACCCCCAGAATTATCACGGTCATTGACCTTGATAAGTCCAACTTCTCAAGGTCAATGACCGTGACAATTTGGCAGATTTGGTGTAGTGATGGCAGAATTTACATCTCAAGAAATGTCATTTTTAATGAGAAATTATTTCCTTTTGCATCATCATCATCATTTCCATCATCATCATCATCATCATCATCATCATCCATAAACACTCTTGTTTCCTCTTCTATTTTCCTAACAACTTCTTCCTCTATTTTGTGTCCTCTTCTTTCCCCTCCCTCCTTCCCTTCCTGTGACAGACCTATATGCAGTGTGGATACTACTGTTTCTAATTTTAATGATAATTTTGCTTCTTTTTCTACTGATACTAAGGCCCTATTTGGTTTCCAACTATAATTCTGTTTTTTGTGTTTAAATACAATTCTGATAAAAATCTTCGTTTGGCAACCTGTTTTTAAACACAGAATTATAATATTTTTTTGTTATAATCAAGTTTTTCAGAAAACAGGTTTAGGGTGTTTTATAACTTCTATTTTTTATTTTTCAACTCAGAACTATTCATTCTTAACATTTTAAAGCAGTTATACCTTAATATATAATATACATACATAATAAATTAATGTGTGTGTAATTCTTATAAATAAAAAATATGTATGCACACGTAAACAAAATTATGTATGGAATAATATAAAGTTAAATATTATTATTAATAGATGGATGATACTTATATATAGTTTTATATATGTATTATTAATGTATGGAATACTATAAAATATACATATAGTACATATGTATTAAAAAATATTATCAATTCATGCATGTATATAATTTTATAGTGAATTATATATATATATATATATATATATATATATATATATATATATATATATATATATATATATATATATATATATATATAGGGAGAGGTTCACAAGTGGACCAAAATAATGGACCTTAACAAAAAACACATAATAACACATTAATTTTAATTTCTATAGTCTAATTGGTCCGTGCTAGCGGCACCCGAGACCACACCTTCACCCCACTAACCCCCCACCCCACCCCCCACTCACCCCCACCGCCTCACCCCCCCCCCCCCAACACCCACCATCACCATAGCATCCCTTGTGGCAGCCCTTATGACAGCAGAGCTGCCATGGGGGTGGGGGTGGGTGGGGTGGGTGGGGGGCGTGTGGGGGGTGGGGGATCGATTGACACACGTATTTGGTGCAGCTGGCGCGGACCAATTACACTATAGGAATTAAAATTAATGTGTTATTATGTGTTTGTTTGTTAAGGTCCATTAAAAAGTCCATTCTTTTGGTCCACTTGTGAACCTCTCCCTATATATATATATATATATAATGAGGTATCACGTATTTTTAAATATGTTTAATATCATGTATTTTTATATATACCTCATTAAATATATCTAAAAATACATGATACCTCATTACACACACACACACACACACACACACACATATTTGATATAAACATATATGTTTGCTAATTTTGTCAAATTTTCAAAAAACTGTATTTAAAAACAAGTTTACCAAACGCACACCAATAATTATCAACACAAAAAACTAAATTTTAAAATTGTATTTAAAGACAGCGTTTAAATCGAGTTTTCTAAATAGAGAACCAAATAGGCCCTAATGCTCCTCCACAAGTTGTTTCTCCTACTAAGTCTATATCAATTGGTGCTCAAGAATTAGAATCATAATCATCACCACAACTACATGTTGTACCTCCTACCAATACTCACATCATAACAACACGGTCCAAAGATGGAATTTTTAAGCCCAAAATTTTTCTAGCTTTTGTTTCTCCACCTAATAGTGTTCCAAATTCTCTTTCTCGTACAAATTGGAGATAGGCTATGATTGAAGAATATCAAGCTCTCTTGAAGAATGGCACTTGGTATTTAGTTCCATTACCTCCTGACTGACAACCTATAGGTTGTAAATGGGTGTTCAGAGTAAAGGAAAACCCAAATGTTTCTGTTGCAAAGTACAAAGCCAAGCTTGTAGCTCAAGGTTTTCACCAACAAGCTGGTTTTGATTTTATAGAAACCTTCAGTCCCGTAGTGAAGCCATCCACTATCAGAATTGTTGTCTCTAGTCTTGTCTTATGGAAGGTCTGTTAGGAAAGTTGACGTTAATAATTCATTTATCAATGGCATTCTGCATGAAGAAGTGTACATGGAGCATCCAACAGGATTTGTCAGTGATCACTCTCCCACTTATGTCTGCAAACTTCATAAAGCTCTCTATGGAATCAAACAATCTCCAAGAGCTTGGTTTGAAAAATTTCAGACTACTCTCTTTCATCTTGGGTTCACCTCTGCCAAATCTGATCAATCCTTATTCATTAGAAATACTCCTCATCATGTCACCTATATTCTAGTCTATGTTGATGACATCCTTGTCACTGGAAGCTCTTCTTTTATACCGGATACTCTCGTGACTCAACTTAATTCCTCTTTTTCTTTAAAAGATTTGGGTCCCATTAATTATTTTTTGGGTATTCAAGTAACTCACACTACGGAATGATTTCATTTGTCTCAAACCAAATATATTACTGATCTATTTCAGAAAACCAAGATGTTATATTCAAAACCTCTAGCTACACCAATGACAAGTGGCCTCAAACTTAGTGTTCCTGAAAATGCTCAACTTTACAGAAGCACCATTAGAGATTTGCAATATGCAACTATTACCAGACCGGAAATAGCCTTCAGTGTCAATAAGGTATGCCAATTCATGCAAAATCCTAGTGAAGTACATTGGCAAGAAGTAAAAAGAATTTTGAGATATCTTCAAGGAACTCTTCAGTATGGATTACATTTGAGAAAGTCTTCTTATCTCTCTTTAGTTAGCTATTGTGATACTGACTGGGCGTCTGATCCAGATGACAAAAGATCAATCTCAGGAAATTGTATTTTTTCTTGGGCAAATGCTTTCCTAGACTTCCAAGAAATAGAGTACTGTGTCAAGATCCAGTACAGAGGCAGAGTATAGAAGCTTGGCTAATCTAGTTGCAGAACTCACCTGGATTAAATCTATGTTGACTGAATTGCATGTTTCATTATCTCAACCTCGTATTATGTGGTGTGACAACCTCAGCACAATCTTATTATCTGCTAATCTTGTTCTCCATGCTAGATCTAAGCATATTGAGCTAGACTTATAATTTGTCAGAGAGAATGTTGTGAATCGGGAAATCGATGTTAGACATGTTCCAGCCTCAGCTCAAATTGCATATATTTTCACCAAGGTTGTTTCTTCTCTTTGTTCAATCCAAATAGGTTCAAACTTAGTGTAGAAAATCTATCTACACTAAGTTTGAGGGGGGCTGACAGGAGTATAAGTTAGTAATGGACACGCGTCTTTTATTCAACTCTTGTACAGCCTGTATAAATACTTCTCGTGTATCAAATTTGTTATGAATGAAATCATTATTCTGTTTTTACCAAATCATTCGTTTGTTTCTCTTCTCTTTCATCTCTCAATCTAGGGTTTTCTTTGATCTCTATCAACATGGAACCTTGTGGAGCGAGAAAGACACAGAAGAACGGGATAAATGGATGGGTGGAGAGAGAGAGAGAGAGAGAGAGAGAGAGATTGATTACAGGACAATACTGCTCATGTGATCATTGACAGTTAATGTAAACTGAAGTATATCATTCCCTTATTCACGTTAATTGTAAGAACTAAAAAAAATCAATAAGGCTATGGTGACAAGATATCCGATGATATGCTTTGGGAACACGGAGACATATCTTTCATCAATTGGAAGATGTTTTGGGTGGCCCTCATTAGTCTTAACACATCTTCTAATAAATGTGATATACATATCCTCTGCCAGTCTAAAAGTACTATAACAAATTCAGCTTCATATTATTTTCCTTGTTCTATCCATCAAACAAACGCCTAATAGACTCTCCATGTTTTAGGAATACATTACTAAAGATCGTCCGCACAAGAAAAAATGGCAAGGACCAATCATATATACCTTGCATCTTTGGGAACTGTCTTATACGTCAGCTTCCAAACGAATAAAGAAATAATGCACAGAAGTTAACATATATGATATCACGAATAAAGAAGATAATCAACAACTTCAAAGCAACAAAACAATCACCATTACATTTATCACAGTAATTTAACCTACATTCACTCAGGTTAACTAAGTTGAGAAGGTAATTAAGTAGAACTTACTATTACTTATGATGATGAAATATCTGAATCATGACTGGGCCATTTTCTCCATTTATGACAGTGCTTACTTAACCCTCCATTCTGTCAGAGCAGCATTGTCTCTGCAGACTGCATGTGGCAACCTGTGCGCGTGCCTGCCCTTCGGTTCATTCTCCACCCCATCTTAATGCAGATTAATGCACATCACATCCAACTTCAAGTGCCATCTTGGCTTGCAAACAATCAGACCAGACTCAGATTTGTATTTAATCATACGGGTTCCATAATTACTAGTTTTCATAGAATTTAGGTCTACTCAATTTTAGACATAACTTTTTATGCAAAAGCAATTAGAAATCTGCAAGCCCCTTGCCCATGTTGCAGAGTTCTCGAGATCTAAGGGGAAGGATCCAGACACATCCATAAAATTTGCAAGTCCAAATAAAAAAGAATATTCCACCTCAGGATAATTATACATTATTGTGAATGTGGCTAAATCCTAACCCTTCATTCTAAGATGGACTAGATCGAACACTACACCATAGAGTTCCAAACAATCTAGAAAAGCTGTATCTGTTGAAGACAAGAAACCCACTGCGCCTGCAAGTATCTTTACAGAACAACAAGTTGCATATATTTCAGCCAACAGCAATGGGAACTATGGGACCAGGATAAATAATTGATTTCGTGAAGGGTTCTGTTGAAAATACCTTCATTTTTTAAGCACAAAACCCCATACAAAATCCCCTTTTTTATTCGTAGGAAGTTAGGAACCCACAAAACTTTAGCACATATTAACCGGGAGAAAATGAACTTTTACCAATCTATCTCCTCCAAAAACAATCCAAATAAAAAAGAACTTTTGCAAACATCATTTAGCCTCTCCTCACCCACAAAAAAATAGGTACATTATTACCATAGATAGTAAATTTAGATCCCGTTTACTAAGTTTATAGTCAAACAAGTCTTACGAATTTTTCTTTCGTCTATTTGGTCCAATTTAAACTATTTTTGTTCAAATAGGTTCCATTGAATTTTTCTTTGGTCTATTTGATCCAATTTAAAATATTTTTGTTCAAATAGGTTCTATTAGAAAACCAGTAGTAGATATTTACTATCGATGCAATTTCTGCAAAACATATAAAAAAAATTACTATCTACGGTAATAATGTAACGTAGTAATATTTTCTTTTGATGGGGCTAATTAGGAAATGTCTTATATAAACGGGACTTATTTTCCAAGCTCCCCAAAAAACAAATGACAGCAACTGGCACCTCCACCAACATCATTTCTCTCTTCCTCCTTCCTTCCATTTCTCTCCCTCTCTATCGGGTGTGTGGACAAAACCCCCCCATTCAAGACTGATCCTAAGGATTGGAGTGCCCTCTGCAAAACTTAACATAGGGACCCCCCAATTTTTTTTGTACAAATGTATTAAATACTTAAAAAAATCATTGAAAAACAGTTCTTCTAGTATTTCTACTTGCAAAATTACTAATTAAACTTTAACATTTGAAAAAATGGGCTCCTAGAAAACTAAATCCATTTCAAAAATGGGCCTTTTTTAGTGTGCATAAAATATTTTTGGACCCCAAAAATATATATAATTTGATGATTTCTCTAAAATGGGCCTTGTGCCACTGCCCACTTGGCAGATACCCAGGGTCGGGTCTACCCCCATTAATATTCCCCATCACTGACTTAACCTTACTACCACTCCAACATGAACCAAGCTCTAATCTATATATATATATATATATATATATATATATATATATATATATAAATTGGAGAGAGAGAGAGAGAGAGAGAGAGAGATGGTGCCGGTGGCCTGCTGGTGGTGGAGAGGGAGGCATTTTCTACTGGTGGTGAAGAAGGTGGTTTCAAAAGTAAGGTTAGGTTGTAAATTAGGATTTAGTTGAAGATGATGTGTAAAATATACAAATAACCTTGAATAGGTATTGGCTCCTTAATTAGTGTTTGGAGACAAGCAAAGTAACTTATGTGGTATTAGTAAGGAAAGTTCCAACCCACTTATTTTTCTACCCACCACACATCTATCAAATCCCTAATATAGGACTGACTTTCTATTTACCCACCCCACCTCACGGGGTGGCTTATCAGAAGAAAAACAAAACAGACTTTAGAGACACACACATTACTGCTTTCTTCCCTATCTTTTGTTGTACTATAATCTAACTTTGATGACAATTTCTTCTTGTTTTTATTTGGTCTACCCGTAAATTTATTCTTTAAAGGTGGTGCCAAGTTGGTGGAGGTTGGAATATTGACCTATCAATAATGAAATGTACTACGAAAAATATGTTCGGTAACAAGAAGTTTTTAGGTGTCCTATATTTAGATTCTTCATTCGTTATTTTCCTATCTTTGTTTTAATTATTTAATTCGTGGAAGTTGTATGTTCCTAGTTATTGAGAATCGTAATTGTTGTCTTGCTTCTAGCTACTATGGATACTAGTGTAATATATTATCTAGTCTAATACAAAAAAAATCTTTTTCTATATTCTCAAATTCTCCTCAAATAAGTTAATAACTATTTCTCTCCTTCTAAATCCTTGGTTGCCCATATCTAGCAATTTCAATTTCCTAAACAAAACAATAAATACATTCCAAACAAACTCATAAAACTAACAGTGGTATCAGAGCATGGTTCCATCACCATCTTGGCGTAACCAAATTTTTCTACCTACATCCCTTCACCATAAACTCACTCTGATTTTTCATCTAACATGTCTAATTCGTTGATTCCAATCCCTGCATTTGATGGGGAAAACTATGACTTTTGGAGTTTCAAAATGAAGATATTTCTCCAAGCCCATGATATATGGGATGTCGTTAATGAAGGTTTTATCCATCCTAAAGACAACGCTACCTTCAAAAACGCATAGAAGAAGGAATTAAAGGAGAATATAGTGAAGGATACAAAAGCCTTCAGTTTTCTTTAACAAGCGGTCAGTGACTCAATATTTTCAAAACTAACCGGAGCCACAAATTCCAAAGAAGCATGGGAGATCTTACAAGAAGAGTTCAAGGGAAACGTAAAGGTACGAACAATTAAACTACAAGCATTGAGAAGGGAATGTGAGAATTTAAAAATAAAGGAATTTGAGAGCTCCAAATCATACTATTCTAAAAAATAGGAATTAGTGAATCAAATAAGATCCTAGGGGAAAAATATACCCAATAAAAGGATTGTCGAAAAAATTCTTATTAGTGTCACTGCAGAGTTTTATCCTATTATAACCACAATTGAAAGTACAAATGATCTAAAAATACTTTCAATGACCGAACTAATGGGCTCTCTAGAAGCATACGAGCAAAGACTAAGTAAGCGTAGTGAAGATTCAACAGAAACTGCCTTGTAATCTAAGTCCAATTCACTGTCTCTAAATTCCAGACAAGGTAATTGGAGAAAATTCTAGAAGGGAGGAAACATCTGGAAATAATGGAAATTTGAAAAATCAAGGTGAGAAAAAAGGAAATTTCCACCTTGTGGTATTTGTAAAAAAGATAAATCATTCAGAAAAAGATTATTGGTTTCATGACAAATCAAAATGCCGAAACTAAAAGAAGTTCGGGTATGAAGAAAAAGATTGTCGTCTAAAGGAAAAACACCAAGCCAACTTCTCTGAAGAAAAAAATGAAAAGGAGTTCTATTCTACGCCTTCCAAGCAATAATAGAGGAGAAGGAGGATACTTGGTACATCGACATCGGTTGTAGGAATCACATGACTACAAAAGAAGACATTTTCCACGATATTGACACGCCAGTCAAGTCACAAGTTCGATTGGAAAATGGTGAAGTTGTTGAGGCAAAGGATAAATGCACAATAACCGTGCATACAAAGAAAGGTACGCGCTAGATCAAAGATGTCTTACGTGTGCCTAGTTTACACCAAAGTCTACTTAGTGTTGGGCAAATGATGGAAATTGGGTACTCCTTATACTTTTCAGGAGGCTCGCATACCATCTATGACAAAAAGAATAAAAATCTCGAAATAGTTATGGTAAAAATTAAGAACAATAGAAATTTCCCTATCAATTGGAAATATGCAAAAGATATAACTATGAAGACACAATTAGATGACTTGTATCTATGGCACCAAAGATTCGGTCACTTCAACTTCTATGCATTAAAGTTACTCCATTAGAAGAACATGATGAGAGACATGTCGCTGGTAACAGAGGTAGATCATGTCAGCGAAGGCTGTATGCACGAGAAGCAACAAATACAACCTTTCCCATTAGGAAAATCATGGAGAGCCAAGTCATTACTGGAGTTAGTGCACACTGACGTATGTGGACCTATGAGGACACCCTCTCACGAGAATAAAATGTACTTCATCTTATTCATTGATGACTATACAAGAATGATGTGGATCTATTTTCTCCATGAAAAATCAGGAGTTTTTAGAGTTTTCAAAAAAAATTAAAAAATTCGTTGAGAAACAAAGTGGTCACTTCATCAAAGTTTTGAGAAGTGACAGAAGACAAGAGTATAACTCCAATTAATTTGATAAGTTATGTAAAGATGGAGGAGTAGAACACCAACAAACTATTCGGTATGCTCCAAAGTAGAACGGAATTTCTGAAAGCAAAAATAGGAGAGTCGTGAAGATGGCCAGAACGATGATTAAGGAGAAAGGCCTTCCCAAGCCTTTTTGAGTAGAAGTAGTCTACACTACAGTGTACCTCCTAAACAGGCTTCCTACCAAAGTTGTTCTAAATAAGACACAGATCGAAGCTTGGAGCGGTCAAAAGTCGTCAGCAAAACATCTTAGAGTGTTCGGGTGCATATGTTATTCTCATATTCCATGCAAAAAGAGAACCAAGCTCGACGACAAGTCAAAAAAAGGAATATTCTTAGGCTATAGTACTCAATCAAAAGTTTACCAAGTCTATAACCTAATAATCAAGAAGTTGATGATCAGTCGCCATGTGGAGTTTGATGAAACTGGGAACAAGAGAATATTGAAAGAAAAAGCATCATCACATATACACCGCCATAACAAAGTGAAGATATGGAGACTACAGCTGCCCTGACACCAGAAGCAACACCTCCAGCATCACCAAGGTAAGAAACTCATCTCCAGAATCAACTCCTATACGGACCAGACCATTAGCATAGATCTACGAAACTTATAACTTCACGATTCTATAACCGGAGAGTTATGAAGTTGTCACAAAATAAGAAGTTTGTATCAAAGCTATGGAAGAAGAGATAAAGATGATCGAGAAGAACAAGACTTGGGAGTTGGTGGATCGACCAAAGGACAAAGATGTCATCGGAGTAAAGTGGGTCTTCAAAATCAAACTATAACCTGATGGCTCAATCCAGAACTACAAAGCAAAGTTAGTAGTGAAAGGTTACTCACAATAATTCAGAGTTAACTACAATGAAAATTTTGCAGCAGTGGCGCGATTATACACAATTAAAGCACTAGTAGTGATAGCCACTCAAAATCACTAGAAGATTCAACAACTAGATGTCAAAGCAGCATTCCTTAGTGGATATCTCAAGGAAAAAATCTACGTTGAACAGCCACAGGGTTTCGAGGTGCAAGGAAAAGAAGATAAAGTCCTTCGACTAAAGAAATCCTTGTATGGTCTAAAGCAAGCTCCGAGAGACTGGTACAGCAGAATTGATGGATACTTCATCGATCAAGTATTTAGGAGGAGCCCGAGAAAGACAACTCTCTACATCAAGACCCATGGTCAGAACCATACTCTTATCATTTCCCTTTATGTGGATGATCCAATATATATAGGCAATTATGAAAAGATAATAAAGGAGTTTAAAGAATACATGATGAAGACATTCGAGATGATCAACTTGGGCTTGATGCACTACTTTTTTGGCACTGAAATAAGCCAATAAAATGGTAGAATCTTCTTGTCACTAAAGAAATACATCGAGAACCTCCTAAAAAACGTTCGAATGTACGACTGCAAATCTATTTCTACGACGCTCATGACCAATGAAAAACTTAGGAAGGACGACAGTTCGTATAATGCAGACGCCTCTCTCTATAGGAGCCTTATTGGGAGCTTACTATACCTCACAGCTACTCGACCGAACACAATGTATGCCATAAGTTTGCTATCTAGATTCATGCAGTGTCCAACTCAAATTCACTATGGAGAGACTAAGAGAATACTTAGGTACTTATAATGCACGAAAGAATACGGTATAAGGTACAAGTCTACTACCTACTCAAGACTGATTGAGTACACGGATAGTGATTGGGCCGAATCGGTGGATGACATAAGAAGCACTTCAGGCTATGCATTCACACTTGTTTTTGGATTCTTCTTATGGGAATCAAATAAGCAAGATACAGTAGCTCAATCCTCACCAGAAGCCAAGTATGTAGCATCCTTAAGCTCAGCATGTCAAGAAATTTGGCTAAGGCAAATACTTGAGGATATGGGAGCGATGCAGAGTGGACCTACATAAATCTACTGTGACAGCAAATTCTTAATTACGATGGCAAATAATGCAGCTTATCATAATCGAACAAAGCATATTACAATCAAGTACCATTTCTTGCAAAAGTTAATATCCAACAAAGAGATCGAGTTGAATTATTGCAAGACTGAAGAACAAGTTGCAGATATTTTCACAAAAGCACTATCAACAGCCAAGTTAAAATAACTACGAACCATGCTTGGTATTTTAGGAATTAGCATCATGGAGGAGTGTTGAAATGTGATACTTATTCCTAGAATAGTTTAGAATATTCTAGATAATGCCAACTATTAAGCATAAGTTAATCCATATTATATAAGATAGAGCATACTTGTAATGTATAGAATATTCTAGAATAGTAAGGAAGTATGTAGGCTTTGGAATGTTCCCATAAGGAGATGAGAACCTTCTGGAGAATTAATCTAGACCATCGATGTATTTTAATCTCCACCATCCATTAAGTCGGTGAGATGCCTAAATAGGTGGCGAGGTCATTTGGCCAAACCATCCCAATCTAAGCCGAGCATTGTAATCTATCATCAAGTCTAAGACAAAAACTTTCTTTCTTTTTTCTATATTCCCAAATTCTCCTCAAATAAGTTACCAACTAATTCTCTCCATCATTGGTTGCCCATATCTAGCAATTTTAATTTCCTAAACTAAACATTTAATTACATTCCAAACAACCTCCTAAAACTAAAAAGTAGACTAGACCATGAGAGTTCTTATTTGATATTTTAAACACTCGTAAGAAGTTTTTTCGTAGATATTAACTATTAGTTATTGTTCTTTAATTTTTTATACCCATGAAATTTACGTAAAACTTTCATAACTATATATTTTGTACCGAACTGTTAAAACACCTTTTAAAGCTTCTGAAAATCTTCATAAACATAGCTTCAGAACTTTATAGTTCATAACTAGAATCTTCACAAATAACACATGGATTAAAATTGGTTATATACTGGTTGGGTTCTCATATACTCTAGTGGGTTGCGATTATAATATATTTGGTGGGTTGCAGTTCTCTACTTACATGATTGTTCTTCCTAATACAAATGCAAAATAGTTAGTTGCGTAATTGGGGTGGTCTTATTAGGTTGCAATAAAACCACCTTTACTTGGTGTTTGTGAAAAAAACTGAGGTGCCTTTAACATAAGCCAATCCAAAAAAAATCCAAATCCGTTTTGACTCGGCTAGCACCATTTCATATGTGATACATAGAGAAAAGGATGATGAGGCAAATCAAAGGTGCATTATACAAGGACGAGTATTTGTTGTTTCATTTCTACATATCTAAATACATAGAAACTGCATGAAAAAAAATATTGTTGAACTTAATTTGCTTGTTCATATACATAGAAAACATCAATTGTTAATTCCATCTAATATGTTTGATCTTTGTTATTAGATTTTTACAGATTTACATAGTAAGAACTTGCAAAAATCAATTTCGTATGGCTAGATGAAAGAGAAGCACATGTAAAACTTGACTTGCTATTGTTTAAAGAGATCTTATTTTAATACGTTATATATATATATATACAATTTATTGATCTTTTATTTGGACACATTTGAACAGAAAGTTGAATCCAAAGTGTTTCAAGATTTCCCTAGGAAGATGTTTACACTACTTAATTACTAAAAGGAAAAATAATAAAGATTTTTTAAAACACATTTTCTCACTTGACTTCAATCATTTTGCAAAAAATTGTCATTATAGGTTCAGGAACAAGCTTAAATGACAAATGTAATACAATTTCTTATAGGGGATAATTATGGAAAATCATAAATACAAACAAATTCTCAAGAACTTGCCAAAATATAAAATATGGACTAAATTTGTAAACATAATTTAAAGAATCTATGTTACAAAAAGCAGGGATTAAAATTATAAGTGAATAGATCGATGATGTATAACCAAGACAAATAATATTACAAGTCCTATATGTGGATTCTCTGTTTTAATATTTGTTAGTTTTTAATCAGGACTCTTAATTTGGAACAGATGTAATAAAAATGTAACATATAAATCGGGAGTTCCACCAAGTGGACAGTCAATGATTGGGCTAGAACTTGGGCAATACAAAATGCAATATTTCGTTATTAATTGTTTCAATCTTTCGATCATGACCGAATTTGAGACCTCTTCATAATAATTTTGGGGCAATTACCAAAAAGTCCTGTGAATATTTTTTAATACACGTTTAGTCTAACCTTTTTATTTTGTTCTGAAAGTCCCTCAACACATAAAAAGGGTAAAAAAAGGAGATTCGGTGAGGGTCGTCAGAGCTCCGGCAGCGGGGGATGGTGTGGGAATACCGTTAGTGCAGACCTTTAAAAATAAGAGAATATTGGTTAACTGGGTGTTTGAGGTACTTTTTGGAACAAAATAAAAAGGCTTGGACTAAATGCGTATTAAAAAATATTTGAGGGACTTTTTGGTAATTGATCCATAATTTTAATGTGGAGGATGGTTAGAAAGATGCAAACTATATGGTCCCAAACACATAGAGGTTGCTCATCAATTTGCATTTTGTGTTGCAAATAACTAAACTACAAGTTCTTTTACACAAATTTGAGTAAAAAACCATAGAAGTTTCAATCGACCCATATATCAAAAGGTGATTTTTAAATACTCAAATATGTATTTTATGGAGAAAAATAAAATCTACAAAAGCGTTTTCTCTTCTATTTACTTCTTTTTCCTGATAAAGAAGCAAGAAAAGACTCAATCTTTTGTTGAATGACAACACTTGCAAACAAATCAGCAAGTGCCAATAGTATACCTGTTCTATCATCACTATCACCTAGATCTCCCAAAAGAAATATGGACAAGTCCTGCTCAGTGGTTGCATTCTTACTTTTCTAGTTCTCCCCATTTTCTTCTATTTTAGAATTTGTTCCAACTTTTGAAGTATCCTTCATAACACCATCTATCACTTCACTAATAGATTTTTGCTTCATGTACTGCTTTTCAGACCTAAACCCATCAAATTGAATTCAATATATTCAGTTATTCACTACCAATAAACTGTTTACACAAACACATTTTAAATAATATATTCGCAACCATAAAATAATATGAACAGGTGAATGCAAGGCGGTACACTCTTGAATCAATGCTCCAAATTTTTTGAAAGAGTTTACTAGAGAAGATTTAGCTCAACGTGTGAAATGTTTTTTTTATAAGGAGTGAAAGTGGATATGAATGTCAATTGTATAGGCTATTTAAATGTCCAATTATTTTACAATAGACGGGCGTATTCATGAGACTTTTGAAAGGAGAAATTCAAAGTAAAAAAATCATTCTTTTAGAAGGGATACATCACTCAAAAAAGCTTTTAAAGATGTTCATATATAGTAACTACATTATACGTTTGAATCAAAGAAGGGAAGAAATTATGAAGATAACTTTTTCCTATAAAAGGGATATGGTCCATAAGGTAAGTTACTAATCTAACATTGCTGATTTTTTTTCTTTTTTTGATATCTTAGGGTGTCCATGCCTCTTGTAGAACCTAACTGATTAAAAGAGTAAACTTCAACCCAGAGGTGAGGCCACGGTTGGGTAGAGGGGGGTCATGGCCACCCCCAAGGTTTGAAATTTTTGGAGAAAAGCCTATAACATGTAATGCCTTCAATGTCACTTTTGTTTTGTGGTCCCCCCCCCCCCCCCCCCCCCCCCAAAAAAAAAAAAAAAAAAAAAGAAATCATCTTATTACCCAAAGACAAATGACACCCAAACTCACGGTTAAACTTTGAATGTGTGGTTATTTATGTAACAGAGACACTTATTGAAGAATTTCCATCCAAACAAGTTTTAATATTATTAAACTTACCAAAGTAAGGTATTAAACTTACAAAAATGAGGGGACTACATAATATAAAACTAACCAAATTTCTTGGTCAAGAAAACCAAAACCTTTCTTCGCCATTCCTTCATAACCTTTGTTCCGTTAAACCATTTCAAACAAACTATTGTTTCAACAAACATGTTATTCCTTCATATGTTTGTTGTCTCTTAACAAGCTGGTCTCTCTCATTTTTTATTTTTTTATTTGTGATTTGTGAGCCCTATATTTATCCATTATTTCACTACTTCCCTTATTTGTTAAGTTATGTTTGTAAATGTTATATTTATTTTATTTACACTTATATAAATTTTATCCATAACATAACAAATATTGATATGACTTCGTGTGTTTAGTTCCTTTATTTTTTTTTGTTTTACCCCTAACTTTTTAAGTCTGAAATGCATTTTAATTTCATATTATCACCCAATGATATTATTACATTAAACTGATGTGTTGATGATAATGTTACAATAAATTGATGTGTCACCCAATATACCTGATTTACGATATTTTATTACTAAAATATAATTTAAATGAGTAATTTATATAATGCAAATTGAATGAATATTTGTCATTCAATTAATATATTTTTTAGGGATATAAAATTACTAAAAACTATAAATAACCCTAAAAAAATCATCTCGGGGGCTCCCGCACCCGAACCCTCGCCACTAGTTTGGCCTTTTCTTAACTTTGCCCCCCCCCCCCTAAGTTTGGATCCTGGCTTTGCCCCTGCTTCAACCCTCCAACCAAGACACACTATGGGTTGCGGCCCCAAGAGGGGTTTGAACTCTTGACGTCCAGGTTGTGAGGTAAAAAGCCCTTGCCACTAGGATGGTTTTACATTATTTCAACGCAATTCTACATAATTTATTCCTAAAATAGTTCATAGGGACCAAAGTTTACAGACATAAGAAAATGCCTTCAAAGAAAGAAATAAAGCAAAGAACAATGTTGTCTTGGACCAAACATATCATTGTTTATGTTCAGAACTCAAAGGGCTCAGCATCTGTCATTTCCCAACACAAAAGAAAAGAGAGTTCAATACTCATAGTAAAAGTCACTAGCTGATGACAAATAGACAATTGTATTTTGATTGTATATTCAATGAAAAGAATCTAGTTAGGGTGCATTTGGTTATGAAATTTGAAAGAAGATTAAATAAGAATTTATTTTTATGAGAAGTTGGTAAAGAGTGAGAAAATTAGCCAGTATAACCTCTTTCATTGCGGACCAAATGCAAATTGGATGTTGTTCATAGAGGGCCCTCTCTCTCACCAGAAAATTCCACTACAATTTGGAAAGACTTGGAAACTTTATTGTGCTAAGCTTGACAAATTTATAACTAGAGTAATTGTTAAGATAAAAAAAACTTTCCCCATAGTATCCACCCAATCAACAAACGCATCTGCATTTATCCTCGCATCAAAAGTAGGGATGTCAACCATGCATCTCCTTTAACAATTTTCTCTAAAAGCTTCCACATAATGTCTAAATGATATGGACATCTCATCCCTTTGTGGCATGTTCCTCTCCATTCCTCTCATAATCTGAGGACACATTGAAAGGTCCTAAAGCACAAGGTCTTCATCGCCCAAGATGTAAACGTGGCTACTCAAAATCCCCATTGTGTTTACCAAAATTGGGAACGATGAGATCTTAGGTTAGACAATCATTTATTAAATTCCCTTCTTTGCAAGAAACAAAAAAACTACGATTCTCCAAAAGAAACGACAAAGATAGTTATCAGCTCAGCGCTAGATTAGCTAGAGGGGAGTGATTCCGAAAACACATCATCCATACTAGGTCCGTGAAGAGGCATATAACCAGAATGTCTTTCACCCGTATGCCCAGTATTAAATGCCCCTCTTTTCCTCAATCAGGTTCTCAGAGAAATTCCCAAAAACCTGGGGTCCCACAGGAGGTGGTGGATGTTAGACCCAATCACGACTTTTTTAGCCCTTGTCACGAAAATTTTTAAGAGGAACGTGGGTCACTTGATACATGGTATGGGTACGGATACATTGTACATTCTTTTAGTCGATAAGCGGTACGATGTGGGTATACTTAATTGGTTGACTACTTTGTATCATGGGAAATTTATTATTATTGGGATTCTTTTAGTATTACAACCATACATTTTGTTAAGATTAATATCCTACCTCAATATAGAATGGTTCCCTATGAAATTATGTATTGGAATAATCTCAGTATTTTATTATATATTAAAACGATATATAAAATATTTAGTATATAAACTTTTTTCTTCCCATTTACTAGAATTATTAAAGTCAAAAGTTCTCTTGTACCTAATAATAACTAAAGTAATAAAAGTTAAAATTGGGAACACCACTTTTATAGATTCGGATTGCGAACCCATTATGTTTCGGCTAATGCGACCCCGGACCACGGTACGTTGTGAGGTTCAGTGAATCTAGTAACTATAGTCGCAAGTCGATTGATTCGGTAGGAAGGGACATAGTGGAACAGTTATATGGGAACTCGAAGAAGCTTCAAGGGCCCTCTCCTCGACCATATATAGGGTGACATTGGAATTGGACGTGGCATGTTCCTTCAAGGCCGATGGGGTGGAAAATTTTCAGGGTCGGTGGTCCTTTGCTTTTTCATTCCCAACCAACTATAGTTGGTGGATTTTCTTCCAAACCAATCGTAGTTGGTATTTCTGAGAAATTTTGTATTCCCGACCAACTATAGTTGGTGTTTCTAGGCTTGATGCGTAGTGTGTAGCACTGGTACTCCAAAAAAATTTCAACAAAAGGAGAGAATTGGGCGAAATATCCAAAATTTTATTCATATCGAAGAAAACTGCATTACGTAGAGATTAAATTACTGATAATATTTGCGCAGATGCTCTGCGTTCCATACATTCTTAAATTCCTCTCCTTCTAAGGTTTTGATTTTATACGTCCTCGGTCGAACAACCTCTGTTACTCTGTAAGGCCTATGCCAGTTAGCTTCCAATTTTTTTTGCTTTTGAATTACTTTCTTTAGCACATAGTCTCCTTCTTTCAGGTCGCATTTCTTTACTCTCTTGTTATAGAACAGAGTTGTCCATTGCTGGTATGCAGCGTTTCTGATTGCTGCTTCTTCTCTAACTTCCTCGAGCATATCCAAATCTAATCTTCTCATCAAGTCACTGATAGGAGAGTTGAAATTCAGCACCCTATGTGTAGGGAGACCAAGCTCGGCAGGTATAACAGCTTCACTTCCAAATGTCAGCATATATGGAGATTCTCTTGTGGCTGCTCGTAGAATAGTACGATAAGCCCATCGTACAGAATGTAGCTCGATGATCCAATTTGCCTTTGCATCATTTAATTTTTTCTTCAATCCATTCAGCAGCATTCTGTTTGTCACTTCAGTTTGTCCATTGCTTTGAGGGTGTCCTGGTGCAGAGTGGGTTTTTAATATGTTCGACTAATGACAATACGCAGCAAACTCCTCATTATCGAATTGGGTTCCCTGGTCTGTGATGAATGCATGAGGAAGACCATATCTACAAATGATGTTCTTCCATATAAATTGATACACTTTGTCATATGTCATATCGATAAGGGTCTCAGTTTCCACCCACTTAGTAAAGTAATCCACTGCGACGACGAGATATTTAAACCTTCCTCTGGTCGTTGGAAGTGGCCCGGCCAAGTCAATTCCCCACATGGAAAATGTCCAAGGGGAAGTAATGGGTGTCAACAGTGCTTGGGGAGTTCTTCGAATAGTGGAGAAGCATTGACATTTGTCACATTTTTTGGCGTAGGCTATGTAATCAGCCCTCATTGTCGGCCAATAGAATCCCTATGTCATTATCCTTTGCGGAAGTGTCCGACCTGCTACATGGGCTCCATAAGACCCTTCATGGACTTCTTCGATCAAGTCTTTCACCTCGACGGGATGTACACATCTCTACAAGTCAGCTATAATTCCTCGTCTATATAGAACACCATTGGTCAATACATAACGAGCAGCTTTAAACTTTAGTTTATTGGCTGTGAGTTTATCAGTTGGCAAATACCCTTCTTCAATATATGCTCCGATAGGATCCATCCAAGATGGTCCTAAATCAAGGCTAATAAAGTTCATCATCAGATCTTCATCTATGCTCCGACTAGCCAAGACTTCTATTGGGATTGTTCTTCATAGCTCGGTGCGTGTGGCTGAAGCTAACCGAGCTAAGGCATCTGCTCTGGCATTCTCCAATCTTGGTATTCTAATTATCTGCACTTCCATCAGACTTGATAAAATCTCCATCGCTTTTGCATGATACCTGATCATTAATTCTCCTTTGGCTTCATATACTCCAAGTATTTTATTTACAATTAACTGTGAGTCACTGAATATAATAACTTGCTCTGCCCCCATAGTTTTTGCCAAATTAAGGCCTGTAATCATAGCTTTATATTCAGCCTCATTATTAGAAGCCTTGAATTAGAAGCGCGGAGCATACTCCACATCAACCTCATCCGGGTTGTTCAAAATAATCCTTGCCCCACAGCCTGTAGTGCAAGATGAGCCATCCACATATAGATTCCATATAGGTACCTCGTCTTCAAATTTTTGATCGGATAGAGTTCCTCGGTGGAATATTTGTTTCTTCCTTTTATCCTCCTCTAGCACTTCTTGCTGCTCATCGAACCTCTTCTCTTGCTCGCCGACCGCCTTAAGTTGGCCGGGGGTTAAATTTGATGATCATGTAACATCCACAGGTTGGTCGATGTGCAGCTTTTGTTCCTCGGAGGTACCAGGATAGGTGAATTCTGCAATAAAATCTGTTACTGCTTGCCCTTTAAGCGACGATCTAGGCTCATAAACTATGTCATATTCACCAAGTTCTACTGCCCAGTACATCAATCTCCCTGATTTTTCTGGTTTATGGAGAGCCTGCCTCAACGGCATATCAGTATACACAACTATGGTATGAGCTTGGAAGTATGGCCTCATCCTTCTACTCGCTTCGATCAAAGCTAGCGCCAACTTTTCTAGTCTTGGATATCTGATCTCTACTCCTCGAAAGGCTTTGCTAGTGTAATAGATTGGTTTTTGCACTCCACCCTCCATTCTTATCAATGTCGAGCTAACTGCATTCTCCGACACTGCCAAATACAAGTACAATCTTTCCCCCATCACTGGCCTGGATAATAGTGGAGGTGCTCCCAGATATTTCTTTAATTCTTAAAAAGCCTTCTCACATTCGTCATTCCATTCAAACGTTCTTCGGAGTGTTTTGAAGAATGGGAGGCATCTATCTGTTGCTCGGGATATAAATCTATTAAGTGCTGCAACTCGCCCAGTGAGACTTTGTACTTCCTTCTTCGTCGTTGGAGATCGGAGTCCCAATAGAGCCTTGATCTTCTCGGGGTTTGCTTCGATTCCTCGTTGGTTGACAATATACCCGAGGAATATGCCTTCTCGTACTCCGAATATGCACTTGGTGGGATTCAGCTTCATTTGATATTTATCTAGTTGATCAAAGGTCTGGCCTAAGTCAATTAGATGGTCAGCAGCTCTTTTTCTCTTTGTCAGCATATCATCAACATAAACTTCCATATTGCAACTGATTTGTTCTACAAATACCTTGTTCATCAGCCGTTGATATGTTGCACCTGCATTTTTCAAACCATAAGGCATAACATTATAACAATAAGTTCCCCTAGGGGTAATGAAAGAGGTACTCTCCTTGTCTTCA
Organism: Sambucus nigra; assembly: GCA_949130495.1. NCBI lineage: Eukaryota > Viridiplantae > Streptophyta > Magnoliopsida > Dipsacales > Adoxaceae > Sambucus > Sambucus nigra. The sequence continues at coordinate 386,325,999 of OX422212.1, forward strand.
GGTTTCATTTTAATCTAGTTGTAACCAGAATAAGCATCCATAAATCTCAACAACTCGTGTCCCGAGGTAGCATCCACTAATTGATCAATTCGGGGCAAAGTAAAATGATCCTTTGGGCATGCCTTGTTAAGGTCGGTAAAGTCTACACACATCCTCCACTTGTTGTTTTTCTTCTTCACCATTACTACATTTGCCAACCAGTCTGGATATTTGACACCGTCAATAAAGTAATCTTTCTGGAGCTTCTCGACCTCCTCTTGTATGGCTTGGTTCTTCTCGGGGCTGAACACTCTTCGTCTCTTCTTCACTGGCTTGATCTCCTTATTCACATTGATCTCGTGACATAAGAAATTTGGATCTATTCCTGGCATATCCTCATGACTCCAAGCAAAAGTGTGTTTTATGCTTTTTAGGAAAACTATCAATTCCTGTTTTAGTGAGTCATCTAAGGACGAACCTATTTGAGTTGTTCGTTTCGTGTGCTCGTCGTCCAAAATGACATTTTCAGTAGCTTCCACCACATGACCTTTCACAAGCTGCGATTCATCTCTAGGATCCAATATTTCAATCTCTGCACCTTCATCCACTTGGTAGGTCGTAGTCTTTTTCCTAGATTCCTCCAGTTCTTCTTTCTCGGCAGATGAGTAATAACATTCCCGAGTAACGTTTTGGTCACCCTTCACAACTCCTACTCCAAAATTGGTTGGAAACTTCAGACATTGATGTACAGTAGATGGTACTGCTTCGAACTTCTTCAAACCTACCCTTCCCATGATGATATTGTAAGATGACTGGACATTCTTATCAATCACAAAGAAATGTACTCTTTTTGTTCGACAAGCAGGCCATGTGCGATGAACATATCGAACTTGATCGTCCCAAGTGGAAAGACTTTCTCGCCAGCAAACCCGAGGAGGGGCCTGTGATAAGGTTCCAACTGAGACAACTTTATATTTAAACTATCGAAGCATGAGTAGAACATGATATCCGCCGAGCTACCATTATCCACCAGTACTCTTGAAATTATTACTTCCTTCATCCTCATTTTGATCACCAGTGGATCATTATGAGGATATAGTACACCTACGAGGTCGTTCTTGGAGAAACCAATGACCAGTTTTTCTTTGTTCACCTTTCTCGGGCGATCATCCTCAGCTAGATTTATTCGCTGAATGTATGAACAAGCTTGAGCTTTATTGAGGTAAGCTTTCCTTTCCGCAGTAAGGTCCCCACCTCTAGCATCTCCACCTATAATAATGTTACAATCAAATGATCCAAAACGAATTGAAAATACCTCACGTTCTGGTTGTCTTGGTCTTTTGGGGAGATCGGGGTCGTCTTCTGGATCATCTTCACGATCTCTTTTCTTGTTTTTTTCTGCTCGACGAGAAAATCTAGACCTCTGTCTTGCTCGGTCGTTGCTTTTTCTTTCATTTCTTCGATCAACATACTTGGCCAGCTTTCCCCGTCTGATGAGTGCTTCGATTTCATTCTGGAGAGCTATGTAATTATTGGTCGTGTGACCATGATCTTTATGGAACTCGCAATATTTGGCCTTATTCCTCTTGTCAGGGTCTGACTTCATTTTCTCAGGCCAGTTTAGTTCCTCGCTGTTCTTGATCTCTTCTAGGACATGGTTTATGTCTACTTTCAAAGGAGTATAATTTTCAAATTTCTTCAATATTTCCCATGATGGCTTTGCTTTTGACTGCTTGTCACTACCACTGTTCTTATGTTCTTTCTTTTTAGCCTTATCAACCTCCACCTTGGTCTCTTTGGTGTCCATGTTATTTTTCGCAGCCATAGCCTCCTCGGCATTCATGATCTTGGCCGCTTTTGCCATTAGTTCTGACATGGTTCTGGGTGGATCTTTGGCCAAAGAATAGTACAATTTATTGGGCAACAGTCCACTCATCAAAGCAGTAATTGTTGTCTTTTCCTCGTAATCAATAACTTCGAGCTTCTCGTTATTGAAACGAGTTATGTAATCCCTGATGCTCTCACCTGTTTTTTATCTAACACTTAACAAATGTGCCACTCGTTTAACTGGTTTTGCTCCAAAATCGAAATTTCCAATGAAGAGCTCGGCCAATTGAAAGAAAGTTGATATATTCCCCCGAGGAAGATTATTGTACCATATTTGTGCAGATTTGGTAAGAGTTCTCGAAAATTCCCTGCATCTCATCTCGTCTGGCACGGCATAGATGTATGCAGCAGCTTGGCATTGTTCTATATGAAGGACAGGGTCAGCTTTTCCATCATATTTAGGGGTCACAACATGTGCTTTGAACTTCGATAGTGTGGGAAAATCCACAATTGCCTGTATAAAAGTTATCCCTTGGACAAAAGTTCTTTGTAGAGGATTCTTGTCTTAACCATTTCCCCTAGTCTATCCTCCAACCATTGAATAGAGCCTTTCCATGCATCATTTCCCTCCTCGGGCCTATTGGTTCGAGCAATTGATCGTGTTGAAGTCGCTTCCTGGGATCTATCTTGTCGAGCAACTGGTTGTGATTAGGCAGAACCCTCTCTTAGATCAGATGGTCGTCGAAAGTTTCTCGACACAGCCTTAGGAGTACTTTTATTCTTCCTAGGGCCCAATCGATCAAAAGGAGAGATCCTACTTAATCTCTCCAATGCACTAGTCCTTTCTGGAGAGAGTGTGATGTGTTGTTCAGTATTTGTGGCTCGTACTGATGAAGTTCGACCCGGTTGATAAGAAAAATCATCAGATTTCTCAGTGCGATATGAATCGCTTTGCCTAATACGCGAAGAAACTAAATGGGTATTTCTTTGAACACTTCGTTATCCTGAATGGGTCGATGCTCCACCTTGGATAGTTTGCATGAGTTGTCGCATAGTCTCTTGCATAGTCGACTGGCCTTGAGCCAAATTGGCCATAATTCCAGCCAAATCTTGGACATTTGGAGGAGCGGATGGATTCGGGGGGTTTCCATCATTTCGATTACTGGATTCAGGATTATCAGCCATTGGTGACAAATTGTTTTGGTGAAAAATGAGAATTTCAGTCGTTTCCCACAGACGGTGCCAATCTGTTGATGTAAAAAATTAGATTATCTCTAATTACTTAATCACAGATAAAAAATAAATAAGACAAGAGATTTTTAAAGTGGTTCAGCCTTGAATGAATGGCCTACGTCCACTGTTTGTATTATTATTGACTGTTTGGAAATTCTCGATTACCGGTTTTACCAAGAAATTCCGAGTCCCCTTACAATGAGGATGATACAATGTATTTATAGCCCTCAGGTTGTAAATATAAAAGGATAATACATAGCTGTCCAATAGACGTATACATCTGTATGATAATAATGAGCATTTAATGCGCATTCAATACTCTTAATTATTCAGCTATAAATTCTCTAAACGAGGTGCAGCTCGGACCGCCTAAGTAGCTCGGTATATATGAGTTGCTCGGTATAATAAATTTCCTCGGAGAGCACCTGTTGCTCAGAGTGTCTGATTTGGTCGGGAAGGTTGAGTTCCTCAAAGTCAAGGTGTTGTTCAGAAATGTTTGTAAGTGCCATGTAGATTGACACGTGTCTCCACTTCACTGATCCACTTCAGTAGACTAAATTTTGGTATCAACATCTAACATCTGATCAATCCTCAAAAACATGAAGCTATCAATAGGGCAAGCTTTATTCATATATGTAAAATCAACACACATCCTCTATTTTCTATTGGCTTTAGGGACGATGACAACATTGGCCAACCACTTCGGGTAAAATACCTCTCTGATGAAGTTTGCCTTCTATAACTTTTCCACCTCTTCCCGGATGACATTATACTTCTCTCACGAGTCGACTCTTCTTCTATATCAGATCGTCCTCGCATCATCGGCCACATTGACAAAGAACTTTTGGATCAATACCACTCATATCTTCATGTCTCTCGGCAAAGATGCTTTGCCTCTTCCTTAACAGCTTAACCAACTCCTCTTTGACCTCTTTCCTTAGGTCTTTGCCAATTTGGATAGTTTTTTATAGCTCATCTTTATTGAGGATGATGGATTCTACGTCCTCATCGGACTCACCCTTCTTCAGTTTCTTTACATCTCTAGAGTCTAAGGTATCAATGTTGTAGGTCGTAATGGACCTTTTGTATGCTTCTCTCTCCTTCGCTAAGTTGATGTAGTATTCACGTGCCTCAACTTGGTCCACCTAAGCTTTCCCTACCCCATATAGGGTGGGAAATTTAATCATCTGGTGGACTATTGAGGGTACGACCTCAAATTCCTTGAGGGATACCCTTCTGAGAATTATATTGTAGGTCGAGTAAATGTTTTCATCCATGATGAAGAAGTTGGTCTTCCTTATAACACATTTCGTCCAGTTGTTCTCCATTCTTACTTCCATTTCATATATGCCCAGAGACTGTACTTTCTCCCCACTAAAGCCGATGAGTTGTTGGTGATATGGAATCAACCTCTTCTTGCTCAGGTCTAGAACTTTGTAGCAATCCGATAACATAATGTTGGCTGATATGGTGTCACTATATTATTGATCCACTTGGTTAAGTAATTTTGACCCACAATAATAGCCCCCAATGCTCCATGCTTAAAGATTCATCGAAAGAATAGAGTATTTTCTTCAAAAGTTGCTCGATGCTAAAAAAGGTCTATGGTTGGCAGTAGACCTCTTGAACTTGTAAATTTCTCTCTCCTATTATAGGACGGTGTTACTTTTAAAAATATCATGAAAATAGCAAACTTTTGGAGGGTACGTCGGCCTTTTAGCAGCCTTGGGATATGAAAAGCCGTCAAAAATTCAATCGACTGACTCAGTTAATCATTTTGAATCTCAGAAATCGAGGGTGACCATTGTATCTATAAAAGATTAAATCTTTCCCCCCATTTTCTTTAACTTAAACCTTAACATTCCCTAATGTTGCAAGTTCTTTCGTTGTTTTTAAGAGTTTCTATATATGTTAGTTGCATTTGTAAGAATCTCTTACCTTTTTTCTTCATTTTTCTCTTTCTACACTTGTTGAGAACGTTTACATTATTAAATAGGGTCCTTGGAAGAGTTTAGGGAGATAATAAAAATTCCACAATGGGTAACATTAAAGATTGTGTCTAAGCCAGTTAATGTGTCGGCTTTAGAAGAGGGTCACTGGTTGCCCACAATTTTCATCGTCGAGTGTAAAATTACATTTCTCCCTGATGATTTATATTTAGAGTTTTGTCATCATTTTGATATGGTACCTGCTAGGGTAGCCACCAATAGATGGAGAATAGTCAATAGAGTTAATCATTTGAATATGTTGTATGGAACCAACATAGGAATTAACCAATTAATGTATTGATATAAGTGGGGAACCACAGTAGAAAACACATATTACATCAAAACATGCCAAGCCAATAGAGCTTTAGTAGTTAATCTGCCCGATTCCAATAAGGACTATTGGGATTATGGAGTAGTTGCAAAGAATTGGCAGCATGCCTCCCTTCCTGAGGGGATAAGATATACTGGTCTAAGATGCCCCCGGGAAGGGCGTGGCATAGATCGACAATTTTTTTTATTTATATTTCTTATATGCTTGTATATTGTTTGCTGTTATGCCAACTAATGTACTGTGTTTGCCTTTTTTGCAGGGATAAGGAAGAAAGACTGCCCTTGTGACTCTGAAGTGAATTTTAACGATCTGAATTTTTTTTGGTCGATTTAATAAAGACTAGGGGAAGCCCACCCTAGGTCAGCATTTGTTATGCTAGGCTACAAGAGTTCAATTAATTCATTTGTTGTCCTACCTACTAAAGATATTCCTAAGACCCCATAGAATTAGAAGATTATGTTTCTTTTGTTAGTGCTTCTGAATCTTCCTTTGAAAATGAGGTTTTGTTGTTGGAGGAAATTTCTGTTCATTTGAGTCCTTTGATCTTACCACTATCTTAACCATCCTTCCATCTCAAGACCGAATGGTAAAGAGGAACATTTATAACTTGATGACTAGAGTTATCTCTCCACCTCTCGAGAAGAGGAAAACGACTGTTGGTGAATGGTCTAAAAGCTGAAGAGTTGAAGGGCACATACCCCCCCAGTTCAAGAGGTTGAGAAGGGGTCCTCTTTCTCATCAGGACTTAGTGCAAAAATCCTAGCATGATCCAGCCTCTGCCTTTGTTACTGTAAACCCCGAATTAGAAAGGGATAAAATCCATATTGGGGAGCTGCTAGCAAATAGGTCGGCAGTTGCCCTTATGACTAGGGCCAGGTTACTTGAGAGACCTAACTAAAATTTAGCTTTGGTAATTCACTTACATAATTTTGTCTATTTTTTATTTTAATTTTCCTTAATAATTTTTTTAGATCCCCATGTGTTTGCATTATTTGCAGTTCTGGTCGACTATGACCAACTGTAGATGAGGGATGACCAGTTGAGGGAGTCATCCACTGATGTTAAAAAATCCTTCAAAGGATTGAAGATGTCTCTCAATGACTCCAAGGAGGATCATAAGAGAGACTAGGATAAGTGGCAAGGTCTTTTGAAAGACGTCGAGTAGAAAAAAAAGGAGGCTGAGAAAGTTGCTGCTAACTCGACCTTGGAGACTGTTAAAGAAAAAGAAAAAGTTCCCAGAGCTGAAGGCCTAATGAAGAAGGTTAAAAAAGATGCCTTCAATAAGAGTTGGGACAATGCTTTTTTTGATTCCCCCTTTAGATTGAATATATGAAGATGTTTTCTTTTCACTACACCAAAAACAGTAATCTAGCATGGTTTAAAACTGTGCCATATCAAATCTGACATGGTTTTAAACTGTGCCAGAATCAGGTGTTCCAAAATGGAAAAAAATTTATGGCACGGTTTAAAAGTGTACCAGATTTGGCCAAACAGTAACACTTTTGGCACACTTTTAAACCGTGACAGAATTTGATGTTTCTGGCACACTTTTAAACTGTGCCAGATTGAGTACATTTTGGTACACTTTTGGCACAGTTCGAAATCGTGCCAAAATTTGATACTCTTTTGGCACGGTTTTGAACTGTGCTAAATTTTTAAATAAAAAAAATTATAAATAATATTATCCCAAAAAAATCAGAAACATTTTCACAATTTTTGTACTTGTTTTAAAATAACAAAAATTCAATAATAATATAAAATCAGCGTGGCAAAAATAGTACAATCGAAATACACATCCATACAATAAGCCCACTAAAAATTAATGGCTCAAATTCCATTGATAGAAAATTCATGTCAATAAATATGAAATTCATCCAAATACATAAGGAAATTTGAATTTTATCTCAATTCATGTCAATATAAAATTCATGTCAATACATATGAAATTCATCTCAAATTTTTCGATCTTCTCTTCAAGCAGCACTAACGTGTTTAACTCCTCATTTATCAAGCAACACTGATTCGCCTCTACATGCACAACCATCGAATTCCAATGGGTTCCAACCTATAAAACAGACAAACAAAAAAGAGTAATTAATTCTTATAATTTGACAAGATTGAAGATCAGGAGAGTATATTGAATTAATACATTATCATATACGTGTCTGAAATAATGAAGATGAGCAACAAAGAGTAGAGCATCAGCGCAATGCAACACAAAAAATAGGATATGCAATTTTATATGCTAATCTTGTATCAATGACACAAGACAATATATAATGTACACGTAAGGGGTAATGCCAAGTCACCAACATTAGGAAAAATAAATGAATAGTCAGTACTGATTTTCTCTCTCACTTCTATGTCCGCTTAGTTCGATAAAATGTGAGATAGTCGTGGACATGTTACGCACCCCAACTAGTCGTGGTTTTCTATTGTACATCCAACGTTAATGGTGAATACCTTAAAGGAAAATCATATGTACATTAAATTTAATCCCCAAACTTTCTCTGAATCAAGTGATTGTACATTTGGTGGGACTAGGGATATTAATGCAGTGTGAGGTAGAGTGCACTTAATGCATTACTCTAATAATCCTTTTTTGGAAGTTAAACCGTTTGAGGAAAAAGAAAAAAGATACTTTTTGAATTTAGACTTGACTTCAATAGATGGAGCATTGAACCTCAATGGATGACACAAAAAAAATCAATTCACAACTTCCATTTGGTCTAAATTCAAAGGAGTGAGTCTGGTAAAACTACCTGCATTGGCTCCATTTGGTCCTAAACATCTAAGAATCCATAGCCTCAAGCTTATTGTCCTTGTCAGAATCATTGACCTTGATAATGTAAACCTGAAAAAGGAAAATGAGTTAAACACCTGATATATAGTACAGTTGGAAGTGAAGGGATTAAAAGAGTTGTAAAACCAATTCCAACTATGATTCTTATTAAATGTTGGATATTTGATAAAATGATCCTTTCAAGAAATGGATAATCCAAATGGGGTGGGAAACATTCCTAGCTTAAAAAAAACTTTTGTTAGAATTCTAAAGTGGAATATGTGACAAGAAAATAAAAATAACACTGCATTGTCCTCCTTAAATGCAGTACGCCGGATTAGTTGGGACACAACTGCATATCCATCGACCAAACCATGATCAATCGCAAATCCTCTCCATCCACCACTAAGTCCTACTTTTACGGAAAAGTATACCGTTGGATAGTCTTGTCCCTATTCATTAATCAATGTTACAGTTTCATCACTTATCGAAAGGTTCCTTCAACCAAAATAACTCGGAAGCCCCTGTTCATTACACTTACATTTGCAATAGTCCATCATATTCAATATAAATAATTAACATATAAAGAAAGACACTTATATATATATAACACTTATATATTCATTACACTTATATATATATAACACTTAAAGTTGTTATATATATATATATATATATATATATATATATATATATATATATATAACAACATGTAATAGCTTCTATGTCGATATCTACATAGTCACTTGAAACTCCCGTGTGGTATGCTAAAATCTTCAAATAACAATAAAATATAGAAATTACATAAGTAGATATTGCTGTCACATAATACATACCATCACGTTTAGGAAAATCACCGCCCTGAAAAATAAATAGCAAATATTAAACCTCTAGAATTTAATAAAAAACGTGTTTGTCAAAACATGGATGGGCAGGTTGAAGTTCAATAAATATACAATAGCCAATTCAGTAAGCACAGCCTTAAAACTACATCACAAGAAAAGCAGTCGTGACCATGAACCCTGTATCCTACAACAACATAAATAAGGATAGCAGACTACAGAGACCACTACTAAGACATGCTCAACCAGGAAACTAGGCCTGGGAGGGAAGGAATTGCGTTTATTCTTGATTCGTGTAATAGATAAAGAACATACATGAGCTAAGGATCCTTTAACAACATGGGGCAAGAATGATCCTTTGTAGTGCAAGGGTCTTCCACATTTCAGACTAACTCCTTTCTCCCCTGACAAATAGTATTTTGAAGTGGCATTGTTGAATAGAAAAATTGTTGAAGTGGCATGTGCCTATAGAAAAACAGATAAAATTCTAAAAACAGAATAACACTAACCAAATAAATTATAGAAAAGGTGAAGAGCACAATATTGTATAACCTCAATTAAATAAGCAATGAAACTCTAGAAACAATCATCAATTCTAAAACATGTATTGTATAACATATAATGCAGTACCTATTGATGAAACTGCTCTTGAAATTGGGGTCTTAAATCCTTAGAGAACTTCCCAATCGAATGCATGGCTGCCCAACGCACACAATCATGGCTATCAAAAATTAAACTCGGTACTACATTTACCAAGCAGTACCTAAATCGACAATAAAAGAATGAGATGAGAAAATCCAATCCATCATGAAGATATATTAACAAAACCAATCTACTTATAACCCCTAAGCATAATCACACTACCCAGTACAAGAAACAACAAGTTATCTAGTACTTTTGAGCATCCCTCTGACATTAGGCCAATGGCAGTACTGGCTGCGCGACGCTTTTCCCAATTGGAATCAGCCAAGAAGTCGACAAGTATATGTAAATGGGGTCCAATTGCAGCTCCATGCAGCGTAATCGAGAGTGAAGAAGAAAAAGAAAAATTAGGGGGAAATGAACTGGAATTCCACAAATAAATAGGCAGTTTTTGAAGCATCCCACACCCTGTGTCCCTGTTTTCTGCTACAGTGAGTGCAAAATCAATCGAAAAATGTCGCATTTTCCCTTCGAGTCCTCACCTTCTGCAAGAAGAAACATGTCATTAACAAAAAAACTCAATATCAAATGCCAAGAACTCAATCCTAGTCCCAGTTAAAACAATCATATCCTACATGACCTTTTGGACATACACTTTGTCTAGTCCCTCACTCACACCTGAAAATAATGTATACCTCATCAAAGTCATAGTCTCTTCAAATTTATCGCGACCTGATGGGATACCCAAGTACATAATCAACTTCACGAATACCTCAACTGTAACAACATCCATGACCTCACCATCCCACCCTTCATTAATCACAAAAAGAAGCCCCTTCCTCAACCTATCCACATGACGAACAAACATATGAGTAATCCTTGGAATTAATTCGTCCAGCAGTAAAAGCTTGTTGGCACGAGTCATGGATAAATACGAAGTTAAAAGCTTGTTCCAATTGAGATTAATATTGAAATGAAGGGTTCCTTCATAACACTACTTTTATTTTGATGGAATCAAACATAACATACCATTAACATAAAAACATAGATATCTACCAAATCAAAATAAAAACAGAACAAAATATGAAACACCACCTGCTTTGTTGATTATCCTAGTGAAATTAAAAGGCATTAGGTGCACTAAATATTGTTAAAGTATTGAGAGTATATAGAACTTGTAATATCATAATATTTTTAGTTTCATTCAACTGAGTTAAATGTAAAAATAATCAATCTAATAATGAAAATGTCGAGCGCAGAGTATTAACAAAAGCCTGCACCTTATGTGAATTCATTGTCTTTTGCTCCTTCAAATCATCATGTGAACAAAACACTTTGGGAATTGAACTCAATTATTCCAGATTATAAGTTGAGGAGCCTCCTTTTGTTTTTCACTCTGTTCCTTTCTCTTTTGTTTTTAGACGACATCATAGCTTAAGATTGAGACATCTACTGCAGGAGCAAAATGAATGTGCACAAACTCGATACTTCTACAGACCCATTCGCCATTCAGATGTTTATCCATATATCTGGACCCATTCACCAATGGGTGTCTATGTCCATAAAACCTAAACTAAAAAATAACGCAATAATGCGAGGACCTAACTTGTGAACATAGAATAATTCTATATCATGCTTCCTTCTAATTTCTACCTGTGAACATAGGATAAAAATGATAAAATGTTGGATGTAAAAACTATTAAATCATATTCAAGCTTTGAACCACAAACATACATTAAATTCACCCAAAAATCAAATCATATAGAACTAACTTGTGTACTCACAGTTAACATACCCCCAATCCCAAGTGTACTCACACTTAGACACAATAAAATGTCCACGGAGCTGTGATAATAAACTCACATCAATTTCAGTTGTGCATCCAATAAAAAATGAAACTCAACTTGATATCTTACCTCTAATAACCAATATCAACACAGAATACAACACAAAATGCTAAATACCTTTAAATTCCAAAGAATGTATAGACTACATTAAGAGAAGTAGAATGATTCATCATTTGGTTTAGGGGGTGATAAATCTGTACAATCTTTCATTTTTCCCAAAAACATAAATTATATGCCAATGAAAGGTGAAAAGAGAATTAAGTTTTACTAAATATGATATTTGGTAACATTGAGACAAAGGTGTATAACAGAGGTATCACGTCTAAGAGTTATAAACACCAATATCCAAATCAATAATAAAGATGTCATGTCAAAAAAGGGGAATTGTGGTTGAATTAACATCAAACCATTTGGTTTAGGGGGTTACAAAAAAGGGGCATTGAAGTATAGGCTGATGTGAGAATATGTTTGACTAAGACGGGATATAAATTCGTAGTTATGACTTCACTGACAGAAAGACAAAAAAGCAGGGGTTTTGTTATAGTATCTGAACATTGGGGTTATGATATTTATTTTTTATCAGATAAAAGAGACACGCCTTGATTCAGAGTTAAAATTTAACGTGTCACTTGGGAGGACTAACCTCAACATGCGATCGTTCGTCCCATGGATACAATTTATCATTCTTTCAATATGGGAGTTCTTCAAATAAAATTAAGAGGAAACAACACTAATGCCAACAGTAGAACACAACACATACGAAAAGGACAATGAGCTTACGAATCCGTTTATTGAGTAACTATGTGATGAATGAATGAAAATAGAGATATTTTATCTTTGCAAAAGAGGAGGGTAAAATAAATCGCAAGCTTTAAACCACCTTGAGCTTAAATAAGAAATTATGCCAATAATACACTAAGGAAAAAACTCAGAACCTAGGTGAAAAAATAATCATACATAATAGAGAACTACTTAATCAATCGAAATCATATAGATAAATGCAACTAATTAGATATAACCCACAAATGATTGTTTTCTGAAACAGTTTACCCTCAAAGTTGAAAATAAAGAACCTTAAGAATATATAGACATGGGAGAGATTTGTACCTTCTAATGCTAAAGGATTTGATCATTGTTCGAGAAAATTTCTTCCCGTGCTTGGAGAATCCTAAACATTAACAAAAACCTAAGAAATTTTGGCAGTTATCTCTTTATGGTAGCTGCAAAAATAAGAAAGAGGTGGTCATGAGGAAATTATGTTCAAACAACACAAAATTACATCATAATAATAAACTTGGGAATGGGATCTATCAGTACTAAACATAGATCTCAAGTTTTTAATATATGTGTAACCATATATTATGTAATCACCGCAGGTCGAATGATACAAGTACATAGTTAAAAATAACTAACATCAAGGCTAATATAGAGTATGGAGAAAATATTTGACACTACAATATGAACACTGTACCACTAAAATCATGCACTATAATTAGGATTACATAAATAAAAATATTAATCCTTGAGGAAACAAAAGAAATTGAAAATAGATAGACTAATTCTTTACAAAGACAAAGATAATACCCACCGAACATAAGTTGAGTAAATCTTAATCATCAAATACCTTACAAATCCAAATATCATACCCACGAAACAATATGGTAAAAGGAAGTTGGGCTTACCTTTAATCAAACATACGTGCTATTTTTATACTTTACAACTCATACGACTAATTGTCATACACCATTTTCCTGGAACACATGAGTAAGCAAATTAAACAAAAGTAGTAATAAATCATAACTAAAAGGTTGAACCACATAATAAAACTACACATTTCTAATAACTAATGTAATTCAAATTATACCAACCCAGATTAAGATATAAAGAAAAATGTAGTTATTTGATAAGAATACTCAAATAAGAGTATACGAAATTGTCGATTAAGGAGCAAGAAAGATCTGAACATCAGCTTGCATATGGGGGACCTGAATTCTCATATTTGAATGAAAATTTTCAAAAGCCTTTGCATAAGTACCTTGAGAACCTGGGGCTAAAACCCAGCAAAACCAACTTTTTATCCCAGTGGTCAGGTCCTACGTTGGCTAAAGAAACTCAAGAAGTTCGCTCAGAAATAGGAAATAAGAAATAAGAAATTAGACCATTGTTTGTTGATAGCACCAAGAAGTTCGTTCAAATTGTTGTGGAAATTTGAGGCAAGCATACTATTTATATAAAAAAAGATTAAGTAGTGAATTGCCTCCTCAATTGAAGCAATTATATTGATCCATATGCCATCAATCTCTTTAGAAACTTCTTTATGAACACAGTTCAAAAAATATGCTCTTATAACAATGAACCACTCCATCAAGATAAACACTAATTAAAAATTGAAACTGTTTAACCCCACACGTGTACCCAACAGTTGTAACAACATATACCGACCTATAAAGTTAACATATACTGAGCTTATTTATGGATTTTAGTTTCACACACCAAAAACCATACATAACACAAAAATAAGAACACTCAAAGTTAAACAAATATTTTTGAAATACAATTAAATACTTCGTATCTTTTCAGGCATCAAATTCATTGTTGAAGAAAAATTAGTCTCCAAAACAAACCTTGGAGAGTCCACTCAATTTCTATTGAGTAAAAAATAATGAATTCTCCATTAACATCTATGTTCAAAAGTTTATTAATGAACATTTATGGTAATATTAGAATGGAATGGACTTCAACATTCAAAGAAATTGTTTCACTCATACATGCAGTTGACTTCAATAGTTGATCACGAACTTCTAATATTTCTATCATATAGTTCTAAGGATTTAATAACATGGCATATTCTAAAATACATGAATATAGGGAGATAAGTTATCTTCTCGGTGGCATTCCACCGAATGGTTCATGGGAATAATGTAGAACTTATAAGAACAAAACATAAAACAAAACAAAACCCGATGGTATGTCTTATATAGGTATATATACATATATATATTAATATGATTATGTATAGACAATTGGACATACTTCTATACATGTACAAACAATTGAAGGTTTTATACTCAATAATGCAGTGCTCAAATTAAGAAATGAATATGACCATCATCAACCGAAGCATAGAAAGTTGATGACTCGTGGGACGATTAAGAGGAAAAAAGTTATTTTAGAATTAATGGAAAAGATATGGATCCCGTGGCCCAAACAATTTCTCACCAGGTGCTTCCACACTCTATAATTTTATGAAATAGTGGTAGGTCTATAAAAATCAAAAGTTCATCATTTCCTAACGTATCTCTCACAACCCCCCACGTAATGGATTAGATAGACTTCTTTCAATCACACATTATGTCCAACACCTCGATAGCTATTAAAGAGGTCTAGGCACTATTATAGAAATAAAATAGTCCTAATCTATAAACAACTTCACATGATGAAGTTGGTGTTAATAGTTCTGTAATTAGAATTGTATAATAAAATCCTATAAACAGCAATAACCAAGTGTCAATAATTATAAGTTCTTAAATCCTATAAACAACAATAACATAATGTGAAAAATTACAATCATATTAGAAAGCCTATAAACAAACTAGAAAATAATTATAAGTTCCTAAATCCTAACAACTTTATAATTATAAGCGTATAAGAAAATCCAACAAACAACAACCTATATATATGTGTATAGATACATACAAATATATAGATATGTGTATATATACGTACATATTGTCAGGCACATATATGTACAAAGAATTAATTCTGACAGTGTTCCAAAGAATTATAATATTTGAACAAAATATTCAAACAAACATTTTATCATACACCATTCATACACAATCATAGATGCTTTGTATAATTGATTATATATGCAATATTTGCATTGACATAAAAAAATTACAAGAAACATTTATATGAAACCTACATAACATCATAACCTCTAAAAAAAATAACCTCAAATTTTAACTTAAGAAATATAAAAAAAGTCAAATAGTTATCCAAGGTGTAACTCATGTTTTTTTTTTAAACATGGAGCAAATAAAAATAACTACTAAAATAGGGGAAAATGAAATACCCCCCCAAAAAAAACAATAAATATTTAAAATTCTATTTATAAAACCCTAAAAATGCAAAACATGAATCAAATCATATATTCCATAAACTCTAGGATCAAATTTGATACCTTTCAAAGAATACTTTCCAAGAATACTTTGAACCCTAACTTTGGCAGATTGCTAATACCTTTGTAGAGAAAATCGGGAACCCCAACTTTGTCTTTGTAAAGACTTAGGTTAAAAAAAATACAGATGCTTTTAAATATTAGCTGATTGGGGTGAGTGAGTGAGAGAGAGACGAGCGCAGAGAGAGAGAGAGCTGAGATGAGAGACCGAGTTGACCGGATAGAGCTCTCCATGTTGACCAAAGAGAGAGAGAGAGAGAGAGAGAGAGAGAGAGAGAGAGAGAGAGAGAGAGATGGTCGAAGAGAGAGAAATCAAAGAAAAGTGCGGGAATGAGCTGTGAGGGTGAGAGGGAATCAACACAAGTTAGTATGATGATTTTTTTAGGGTATTTTATATTTTAATCTAGTGTACTTAATTTTGGCATTGTTATAAAGAGTGCTAGATTGTCATTAAACCGTGAAAGAATTTGGCACTATTTAAAACTGTGCCAGATTTTTAATATTAGGGTGTGCCAAAATATTATTTTTGGGGTAGTGTTTAAGGAGGGTTGAACCTTGGCCTTCAATTAGGTCGGCACTGCTGCCAACTTTAAACACTTTCAGAATCATAACCCTGGCACCCCCGAACATAGATGAAGAGATCAGGGCTGAATAAGGAAGTGGAGAATCTTCCATAATGGCTGAAGCTTCTGTGGTGGCAGTCAGCTTAGCTAAGAAGGATGTAGACAAGGAGAAGGTGTAACTTCCTAGCTGGCTGGAAGTTTTATTTTTTCCTTTGTTTTGTTTTATTCCTTTTATAATCCAAACAAGATCCTTCTGAGGTGTAATGGATGTTATTTAATAATAATTAAACTTTGTGTTGGACTTTTTTATTGTTGCTTCAAAACTCGTTGATCAATTTTTGTGCTTATAGTCTTATTTTCCAGTTTAAATCCAAGATAAATGCCATTGTAGTTACTGAAAGTGACTTGTACAGAATAAGTGTCCGGTTGTTTGGCATTGACCGTGAGGAATTTAATGAAGATGAGTTGAAAGAGTTGCTCAACTTGGATGATTCAAACCAGGTGATGGAAGCATATAGTCATCTTCACAGACTCTTTGACCAAGCAGTGGAAAATAATATTGCTTATTATGAAATGATTGATCAAATGCAAGAGAATCACAGGGCTTTTCTTGCTAGACTTCATGAAGATTATGAAGCAAATTATAACCTATTGAGTACTAAATATTGTTTTGATAAAAAACAATCCAAGATATCTCTTCAGCCTTCTGGAAGAAAGAATTCCTATTAAATTGTGAGGTGTAAAGTGCTCGGGAGGTGGATAGTATATTAGAAAGGAAAAATAATGCCTGTAGGAATGAACGAGAGATCTTAAAAAAGTCCTTGGGGGTTGTTCAAGATGAATTCCCCTCCTTTGTGTAACTGAAGAATTCCAAGTTGATGGAAAAACTAAAATTTTTAAAGAAAATCATGGCTGGCCAATCATTTAAATAAATGGAGCTTTCTTGGTCAACCATTAAGGAAGAGAGGACTAAGATGACCTTAGACGATCAAGGAACCTTAATTAAGAGTAAGGATGTGGCTATTAAGAAACTCACTAATAACATTGATCATCTAACTTTCTATTTCCACAAGCAACCCAGGACAGTTTGGATGGATGATTATGATCAAGCCTTGGTGCATTTAGGGGATGGGTTAGAGAAATCCCTGCATGAAGGTCATAAATGGGGTTGGCAATAGTTATGAATGTTCATAAGACAGACCAATTATTGTATTGGCACAATCTATGTGTGTTAATTTACTTTAATTCTCCCTCCAGAATTGATGCTAATTGGATCCCCACTGATGCTATTCCTTAGATCTTGGTTAGAAAATATTTGGATGGTTTTGGATTATATGATGAAGTCAGTTATGTTCGTCCATAGCATCTGGTGAACATGCTGAGTTCAAGTGGTCATGACAGGTTGAGAGACTTGAGTTCATGACATCCTAAGAGACTTGCATTATATTATTCTTCCTTCTACTCTTGATATTCCTCCTCTTAGGACGGATAAAGCTCATGGAAAATGTCCTGTCGATTAAGGATTACTCTTTTCTTAGTCTTTTATTGTTTAATATTGATTTACAATAAACATCTTTGTTGATAAACATGTGTTAATTAGGTATTTGGAATTTATTTAATGACTAGGCATTCTGATTAAATGATTTCCAGTTCCAGCCGACTAATCTTCTTACCTTGGTTTATATTTTGGGAAGAACCTGAGTTTTCAGCCTTAGGTTCTACTAACGCACTTAGGTTTGTCAAAATATATCTTTATCATTTTTAAACTAAGTGTTTTTCATTAGTTAACATTAGAGACCAAATGTTTTAGGATCTTTCCTTAATTTAATTCGGTTTGGTAAAACACCTTATTCTTAACTTTAGGTGTCATACAGGAAGTTTTTAAGAGAACTGGGCACTTCTCATTCGTGAAACTTCTTGTTCGTGACTAGTCAAAGACGAAGCTATACATGAGTTTCCATATATGGATCATGAGTTTTTTCTTTCTTTTGTTGTCTGAGATGATTGCCATCTCCTATTCCCAAAAAAAAACGTTAAAAGGAGGTTTAAATGATAACAAACTTGATACTTTCTTATTGAAATGAGCATAACTATTACATAAAGTTTTACCTCATAAATATTGGTAATACTTTATGATATGTTCAGCATTCCATAGGTTCTTGAATTCTTCTGCTTCAAGTGTTTCCAAATGGTAAGTTCCTGATCGAATAACCGCCAAGAAACGATAAATGCCATGCCAATTAGCCTCTAATTTGTTGCCCTTTTGGAGCACTTTTTGAGAACATAATCTCCTTCTTTTAGGTTGCTCGGCTTGACTCTACTGATATAAAATTGAGCATTGTGTTGCTGATAAGAAGACATTTGAAGCACAGTATCTTCTCTAACCTCTTCGATTAAGTCTAGGTCTAACTGCCTCATGAGATCACTTTTTGGTGAGTCAAAATTGAATACTTGGTATCTGGGCAAGCCTATTTTTATCGGAACCACTGCTTATGTTCCAAACACCAACATATAAGCAGTTTTTCTATAGGCCCATAGAGCGCAGTGTAGTTCATTAATACAGTTACCTTTTGCATCGTCAAGTCTCTTTTTCAAACCATTGAGCAATATTTTATTAGTTACCTTTGTTTGATCATTGAATTGAGGATGTCCTGAGGAAAAATGAAGTTTCTGTATTTTGGAGTCGACATAATAATTCTTAAATTCTTGATTATCAAATTGAGTGAAATGGCCAGTGATGAAAGCATATGGTATACCATATCGGCATATGATATACTTCCATATAAATTGAAAGACTCTTTTATAGGTCATTTCCACTAAGGGTTTGACCTCCAGCTAGTTAATAAAGTAATCCACTACGATTATCAAGTATTTATATTGTCCTCTTATCTTCGATAATGGGTCGACTTAATCAATTTCCCAAATGGCAAAAGGCTAGGTAGAAGTGATTGTGGTTAGGGTAGACCCCGATCTTCTATGTATAGGGTGAATCTTTGACACTTGTCACACTTCCTAGTAAACAAAGGGCATTGTGCTTTCATAATTTTCCAGTAATGCCCTTGTATGGATATACATCTTACTAGTGATTGGCCATCTAAATAAGCTCCACGTGAGCCTTTATTCACTTTTTTTATTAATTCTAGAACTTGGATTAGATGTACAGATTATAGTATAGAAATAGTGTACCCTCTCTTATACAAGACTCCCCTTTCCAACATATAACTAGCTACTTTGCACCTTAGTTTACTCACTTCTTTGGGGTTGGTAGGTAACAAACCCTTGTCGATGTAGTTTTTTATATGATGTCCTAATTTTATGGAGATTAAGGTGCCAGTCTTCTAATCTATGATTCTGTGAGAAAGAATTTGTATTGGAATAGTCCTTCAAAGCTCTGTCCTGGTCGCCGAGGCCAGCAGAGAAAGTGCATCTTCTCTGGCATTCTTAATCCTTGGTATCCCAAATATCTTGACTGGCAATATTTTGGATAAGTCCCCAAAATCTTTAGAAAGATACTTCTCGATGATCTCCCCCTTGACCCCATATACTTAGAGCACCTAATTAATGTGACACCCCGCCTAATTAAATACCGGGCGATCACTCATTTATTAGATTAAAATCAAGGTGAACAGTTGGTTCATTCTTAGCATCACTGTCGAAAAATACTTTTCCAATTTAAACACCCTAAATAATTAAGCTACGTGTCAAAACCATTTTAGACTTTACTTTCCAAATTTTATTTTATATAAACCAACATTTAAAACTTTGCATAATACACAATTTAATAGTCACACCACAACTATCCAGGAACATACAATCGAAATAATCAAACATTCAACTAGTTGAATCCAACATTTAATACTTTAAATGGAAACATCATGGCAATAATAAATCCCAACGTGCAAGTACTGGAAATAAATGGATTAAAATATCCAATAAGACAACTGAATAATGGAAAGGGCGACACGAGCCCAACTGAAATAAATAGTGCTAAGAGTGGAATCAAATGAATGAGGTCGTCTAAGCAAGAGGCATGCAACTTCCACCTAAGCTGCAGCACGTTCCTTCCAAAGGATCATATGCAAGATGCCCCTGTGGCTGGGCACCTGTAATATATACATATATATACAAGAGAGAGAGGAGAAATAGAGACGGGTCAGAGCCCGATAGTGTAAATGATTTAAAATTTGTTTAGCAATTATTTAAAATGTTTACAGGCCAATGCAACAACATATTAGTGCGACACTCTCTTGAGAAATTCTCACCTCTCTTCTAATGTGCACACCTATCGTACTAACCTTCCTAGCGGTTTAACTCAACTTATCTTAGGTTACTCGTAAGGTTTAAACTAAACAATTCAACTGTTTAAGAAGTAAATTTCATTTAGTGACAAAGCTCTCATTTTTTACTTTATTTATTAATAAAGTTTTCCAGAAATATACTATACTTTCGAAACAGGTATTTCTCAATTGAAATCATTACTCATCTCTTACTTACCATAAACACAGTAGGAAATTCTAAATTTCATAAATTCATATATATATTAAATACTCGCATAATATATATATTCTATCAACACCCCACATAAAAATTATGGTGCGGGCATACTCTGCTATCCAATCCCCGTATCACTCGTACAAAGGGAAATACGAGTTCGGAATCACTCTCGAACTGTATTAATACATACACAAACAATATTGAGGCGAAGCATAGATTCAAAGTCTCTAAGAGGTCAGTACATACCCTCACGTCTCTTAGGACCGTCTGACCATCGATCAGATAGCCTGTACCAAGTACATCTATCTTCTAGGGTACGAGTCAATATCCCCCATAAAGGTCCCATCGAGATAAGACTGTCCCAGCGCGGTAACCTCAGGGATAGCAAGTAGCGTGGGCATAATTTTTACACGTATATAGTTTATTCACAAACACAGTCATATAAATATACTACTTTTACCATATCAAATTTAGGTTCATCTCATAACCCATAATTATAACATTTATCCTTTTTTCTCATTATTTAGTCATCACTTATAATGGTTCGTCTCTTACTTTAATTTGAGGGATTAATCCAACTCACTACGTAACACTCATGGACTTTATCCTCCCAAGTGTAGAATTTCAGTAGGTACTCATCTAATTTCCAACGTAACTATTTTACATGTATCTCCCTTTAATGCATAATTTCATCATCCCTCATATTTAAATATCCCAAAATGTACATCTCATCTTACCTTAAAGGTCTCATAATTATTAATAAGTCCTACTGGTCTCCTTTACTTTCCAAATTATTTTAATAAGGATGCCCAAATATTTCTACTCATTTAATTTGAATTTAACTATTTTCAAAGGGGAAATGTGAGTCTGCCAGAAGGGGTCGATCGATCGATGGCAGGAGCTCGATCGATCGATGCGTCGATCGATCGGCGCCCCTGGCTCGATCGATCGATCAAACAGGTATACGAATTCTGCAGATTAACAGTTACGGGTTTCATAATCAAACCTCAATCAAATCCAGATTTTTCACACCTAAACTCCCTAAAATTTGTACTACAGATGGTATGAACCCATATTATACATCTTCAACGTAAAGCATGCAATTTTTCATCAATAACCATAGATTAATAGGCCAAAACTCATATAAATCTCAAGAATCCTTGAATTTCTTTAACATGATTCTAATCAGTCTTTTTCCAGAAATTTCTACTCCTAATTCATCATAAATTCGTGGTTAAGCCTCTACATGTGAAGGGGTTTCCAGATTATCATTCAAATCATTACTACATGCAATTTTCCTATCTCCAACATGGATTTTGTTCTACCAAACTCATACTAATCACCCTAGACTAACATGAACGATGAATTAACGAAAATAAGCAAGATAAATACTTGCCTGGAAATTTCAAAGTTCTGATTTGATGACGAATTTGGTGTGGTTGCATTCCCTGTCGCGCGATCTACACGTTGGTGGTGGTGGCGGTGCAACCGGATGAATTTTCGATCTAGAATTTGCTTTGAAAGCTCTCTCCTTCCCTCTCCTATGGCCGTCACTTGTCTTTGTTTGTGTTAACCCTAGAAGGAAACCTTAGACATCTGATATAACCCTTGAAATTTCGTGGGTTTAATTACCCAAAATTACAAAATGTCCAAAATGCCCTCCAGGGGTACAAATTAAGCCTAAAAACACCCCGAGACCCAAACTAAACCCCCGGGTACACTTTTCTGACTATATCGACCCCTTCAGACACTTTGGCGCACTCAAAATGATCATACGAGCAACTTATAATTTATTCACTTTTATTAATCAATATTTAGTCCCGACGCGACACGGGCGCGTCCCGACTCAAATTTTCAAAATTGTCATTTTATTCACTCTTGACATTTAATAGAACCAATATTATATTACTTTACTCATTAGTAATATTCAACAACAAGTTTCCCATAATTACTAACTCACATCACGTTAATAATTATAAAGTGATTAATTTCCGGATTTATATTAAATTAATAACTCACATTAAATTTAATAAATCTCCAAATTAATATAGCATAAAAATACGGGGTATTACAATTAACAATTAATTGGGAGTCACTACGGGTTATGCCTTGTTCGACACCCAATTTCGACACATGCGGGCTTTTGCTCCCAATTTCAGAAAGGGACAATATTTGCAAGCCATATAGAGTATTCGATTATGCGAATGAAGCCTACGTTCAGTTTTTTTACAACTTCTTCTTTGGCTTTGAAGGACTATTCTATTTGGAGCTTCCTTAGTTTTCGCTTGATGGTTTTAATTTCTTGGAATGTGGGAATCTCGTGCTAAGATATCTCTAGATCAATGTCAAGGATGTCTTCGTAGGACTATGCAAAGATGTCCACAAACTCCTTTAGAAGATTTTTGAATTTTGTCCGCTATTACTCATTAAGGATAGATCCTAGCTTAATCTAGCTTAGATGGCTACTAGAGTCAAGATTAATAACAACAATCTCATCATCATTAGTTTAAGCGCGGTTATGTCGTTTATTATTTTCCTTATTGAGATCAATTAAGAATTTCTCATTTACTAAGTCATCATCATTAAAAGTTTGATTTAATCAATACAATTAATGTAAGGTACAACAAGATACTCAAAATCGTCGTTTATTTCGTCATCAAGAAATACAACATTGAAAACTTCATCGAAAGAGCCCTTATTTACAATGATATCATAAATGGGAGAAACAATAACAAGTTCGTGGATTTCTTGAATGGGGTGGATAGCAAGATTTAGCAAGGCTTGAGTGGGCTAGACTATAATGGCATTCTAGTTAATGAGAGTTGCTTCAGCAGTGGTAATTTTTGTGGACGAGTCTGATCGCATAATTTCTTAGCAAATCATACAGAGACTCCTTCCCAGTGTCTGCAGTTCAAATGAGTCCTCGATGTCGCTATCCTCAAAGTATTCAATGTTTTCCTTTGTCTTTCTTATCGAAGGTTACACCTCTTTCTTCCATTCCTCACCTCAAGTGTTGTCATCATGGAAGAAGACCTCTAGCCTCGATTTTATCTTTTTGTCAATGGGGTTATACTATGGTTCAAAAAATCCGCAAAAGGGGCCGTCTTCGCACTATGATTCATCATTTGAGCTTTAAAAATCATCACCCCATCCCGTGGTGACGATATCCTCCTGCTAAGAGTACTCTATGCACACAACAAGATTTGTCGCTTAATCACATTAGTCTTCCCACTCAGTGGGGAAGTGAAGGGGTGAGAGGACCAGATGCCTCTAGAGTTTCAAGGTTTCAAGCAACTCGGGGATGCTACATATCTCCCATTTTTAGTGAAATATATCTGACATGGTCTGAACGACATAATCCAAAGTTAATTTATTCTGCGGGTAGCACCCATTTATCTGAAACATGATCCCACTTTTGGGGGGTATATAAATAGGCCAGTAAACCTTTCATAGTCGATGGTCATCTATGTGGGCAGTTTTGGCCCAAACATTCGGAGTTCATCAAGTAATTTTGGTAGTTCCATCCCTCCTCCCTCTCATCGGGCGCGAACGATAATACAGGCTCATGTGAGGAGCAATAGGTATTGATCAATAGAGCTCATGGGATGTAGGAGAAAATATGGGCAAACATTAAGGGGTTTGGATGATATCGTGGATGTGGCAGATATTTTGACAGGAAAAATTTGGGTGAAGGGGTCAAATTATGGGTTATCCTCTAGGAAGATGGCATTTATCCCTATTCCATGTATTGGGAGAGGATTATGCATGGTGTTGGGTTTAGGGTTAGATAGTGGAGTGATGATGCCTCCTTGTATGAGGCCTAGAATCACATTTTTTAGGTGAATACATTAGTTGATGGTGTGGCCTGCGATTTGATGAAAGTCATAGTGAACAACATTTTTGGAGTTCTTAGGAAGGGAATTTGGCAATGGTCAGGGTTCCAATGGCTTGATGAGGTTTTGGGCTAGTGATTAGGCATAAATTATTCACATTTCTCCCCTTAATTTCGGTATTTTTATGATCCCGCGCATTGTAAATAGCTTGGATTTATATTATATTTATGCTACTAATCCTTTTTGGCAAGTATTTCGTAGTTTGTGTATCTCTTATGTGTTTTACAGGTATTTTATGCAAATTAGTATGAAAGAGAACGCAAAATAGTGAAAGAAAGCAAGAAATAGGGAGTTCAAGGGCATTTTCATAATTTTATAGCCATATTTCGGAGGTAGAAAGTTGAAGAGATCTAAATTACAAGAACACTGGAAAAAATCGAGCTACGGTGAAGAAGTTATGCCCATTTAAAGTTGAGAAAGAAATCCAAGGAAAAATTGTTAAGGACGAACCGAACCGAACCAAAGTGATTGAAAAACGAACCGATCCGGCCATTTAGTCACGCTCAGAGTCCATTAAAACAGTAGACACTCTTTCTAAGTGTGACAAATTGCCAGATACGAAATTTTTATTTTGTGCTTATCTTTTAGCCAAAAGAGTCTTATGTTTTAGAGACTCTTATAAACGGACCTCTAGCCTATATATTTAGTCATTAGGACACCTTTTAAAAATATTTCATTCATGTAAAAGCTCCAAATCAAGTAGGAACATCTAGGAGAAGACTTTACATATTTTGCACCTTTAATTCAATAGTTTTTTGAGTTTTTCTTCGACCTTTGATTTCTTCTTGCATGTTCTTATTCTACAATCTTGGTAACTTTTATTTCCAGCATTTTTATTATTATTTCTCATGTTTCATCTCTCTTTCCAAATAATTATGAGTTCATACAACGTAGATACCATAGTTTTCACTAATTTCACCATGTTATGGTAGATTTATAAGGGTTGGGATGCATGAACTCCACCCGATGTAACTTACGATAATGGAAATAGAATTTTGAATTAAAATCTTAGGTGAATTGTATCGTAGTTAATGCGATACTGCTTTAATTCATCCTCTGCTTACATACTGTGTGGGCTACGATCCCTCATATATATAACACTTAGGAGTATTGAAGACTGTGTCTTAATTCGTCCTTTGCTTACATACTGTGCGGGCTACGATCCCTCATTTATGTAATACTTAGGAGTATTAAAGACCGGGTTCATCTAAAGTTTTAATTCCAAATCTAGTATCCTACTAAGTGAATTACTAGGGTGTGGGGGATTGTAACGCGACCTATCTTTCTCATTTCATAGTTAAATTTTAGTCAATTCGCTATTAGTTATTCATTAAAGTAATTGCATTTCATTTATTCATAATTTCATTAGTTGATCATTTTCATATTTGCATCTAGTTGTAATCCAAATCACCTTTTCCTTCTTTTTTGAGTCAAGTTAGGGTTAACAGTCTTACCTTTGTCATCACGTTCACTTGTCCTAGTTCCCTGAGGATTCGATACCCAGACTAGACATTATACTCTACAAGAGTGTAGTTAAAGTTTAGGTTTTTTTGTATTGTAGTCGGAAGCCGATAACAATGACTAGCGTATTTACATGGACGCTCGATTTTCACCTCAATGAAAATGGCGCCGTTGCCGGGGAACTAGGTAAACTTAGGTTAGATCGAGTCAATCTAAAGCTTAGACCAAAAGTTTCAAAAAATAAAAATAAAAGAAAACAAATGATGAGTATTACGAGGGAGATGCTGGATGAGAGCGAATGGCAAGATATAATAGATGAATTCCATCATAGTAACCATCCCTCCACATCACAGAATCCTTCGGAGGAGAGTGAGAGAGAATTTTCGAATAATGCGCAAGAAAGAGCGTTAGGAGATATGATCCTAGAGGACTTTGAGAATAAATTCGGGCCGGTGGATGAGAGTTTAACTATCGAAGTCAAATCTCTATTGGACTCATTTTGTCACATAGAAGAGAGCGCATAGAAAGATAGGATATATGATTTCCTTCTTTGTGAACATCAACCCATGCCACTGGAGTTCTTGGATGCAATCAAGGCCATGGTTAGAGTATCATCCGATTTAGAGCTCGATCCATACATTATCAAGTTTAGGGACAATCTAGGCCATTCCAAAATTCACTTTGATATTCTCTCCAAGTCGGCCTATTTGGGATACAAGGTGATTCAGCACCTCGTTGACTTCACTCACCTCATTCATCATATACCTCGAGGTGTTCATTTTTTCAATTGGCTCGACTCCAAATTGTTCCGACTTTTGGTTTACGATGTGAGGAAGACGAGCAAGACAAGAAGAGCATCATTCCTTGTGCAAGGGGTCAGGTGAGTTTATGGAGAGTTAAGATGTCGTCACACCCCTGACGCGTATGGTGTGATTTTTATCATATTATTGAGTCATGTGTTAGTGTCATTTAGTGTCTTTATGTGTTTTAAATATTTACTTGTTTTATTTATCGCACTTCTTATTTTACCTTCTTCAGATTTTAGTCCTTTTGATTGAGGACAATGCAAAAGTCTAAGTTAGGAGGGGTGGCGAGTGCGTATTTCTAAAACTTCACAAATTTTCAAAATGCCAAAAAATTAGAAAACTTCAAAATTTCCAAAAAAAAAATTGAAAAACTCAGAAAAGCCAAAAATATTTTTCTTCAAAATAAATAAAAATTGGAATTTAAAAGCTTAAAAAATGTCACAATTTTTTGTCTCAAGTTGTAAAAATCCAATGCACAAAGCCAAAGTTGACAAAAGATGGAAATTGAGCGAAAATTGACGACTTAACGAATAAGTGTGGCGATTAATCAACCCGGTGAAATTTTGAGCCTATCGATTTTTTTGAGTTTTTAAATCAATCCGAGTTTATGATTAACTCAATGTTCTTTTCAGCGTTTTAATAAGTCGCTGATGATCTCGATTTTATTGTTTTGATCGGTTATAGGAAATATGTGAGATATTTTCTCGAATAATGAGCACTAAAATATCTCTAAACTAAATTAATCTCAAAATGCATATGGTAATGCAATTAGTAATTAGGACAATGAAGTAGGCCCTCGTTTGTCACCCAAAAAAGTTGGCCAGAAAAAGTCGTGAAAAAGTACCCCTTTTGCAACCCAATTTCAGACGACTAAGTTTTTTTTTCTTTCGTTTGACAACCCGAAAAAACCCAATTAGCCCAGAATTGTGAAAATTGAATATTCATCAAATAAAGTTCGAAAAGTGCATAAAAAGGGGCAAGAAAAGAATAGATATGCTCAACAAAAATCGCAAGTCAAAAATAAAAAAATAAGAAAAAATGAGCAAAATCCCGGAAAAGCACTAATGGACATCATTAATGAAGTTTCCAATTCTGATCTTCCCTACCATTCCCACTTTATCCAGTATACCTTTAACCCAAAAAAGTCCTAACCGAGTCCAAATTGCAAAATTGGTTACCGCATGGAGAGCTAAAACACAAAAAGATAAGAAAATATATTAGAAGTGTGAATTAGAGGCGATGTTCTCGTTTCCCTATAACAATAATCCGTTGATGAGATCAATATACCATAAAATTCTGTCTTTATATTTTGTGTTCGTGAACTTGGTTCTAATACATTTACTCTTATAAATCACACATACCTAGAGAATAGTCACACTTCCGAGTGATTCGTTTGTGAGTGTATTCGGTGAGATTTTGAAATCCAAGCGAATTTTTGGAAAGTAACGTAAAGATCAATCGGTGATTAGCAGTTCGATTTTTGGCTTCACACACACACACTATGACTTGAGACTTGTGAATATAATTTTAAGGTGATCAATTATGAGGAGTTTAAATTGTACAATTTTTAAGTATTTTTATTTTTCTTTGAGTCAACAATGAATTTTGTGGGTATATTCACTGCAAACCCTCACGAGACACCACTCGTCCTACTAGGGTAACCTAGGGGTTTAACGGCTTATTGCATATGCTAAATACAATCGCTTCCCGCGAAAAAGGTATTATATCCCAATAGAGTTTTTGAAGGGTCGTTAACTCATACTCTTTTGCTTTTACATTTCTCAGGACGCGCAAAGTTCTAAGTTAAGGGGGTTTGATTAAGCATAAATTATTCACATTTATGCCCTTAATTTTGATATTTTTATGATCTTGTGCATTGTAAATAGCTTGGATTTGTATAATATCTATGTTCCTAACTCTTTTTTGCAAGTATTTCATGGTTTGTGTATCTCTTATGCATTTTATAGGTATT
The DNA here is from genome assembly GCA_949130495.1 of Sambucus nigra. Taxonomy (NCBI): domain Eukaryota; kingdom Viridiplantae; phylum Streptophyta; class Magnoliopsida; order Dipsacales; family Adoxaceae; genus Sambucus; species Sambucus nigra. The sequence goes on from OX422212.1 coordinate 386,354,839, forward strand.
TCATGCAAATTAGTGCGAAAGAGAAAGTAAAACAGTGAAAGAAAGAAAGAAATGGGGAGTTCAAGGGTATTTTCATAATTTTATAGCCATATTTCTGTGACACCCCGCCTAATTATATACCGGGCGATCACTCATTTATTAAATTAAAATCAAGGTGAACAGTTGGTTCATTCTTAGCATCACCGTCGTCAAAATAAAATTTCCAATTTAAGCACCCTAAATAATTAAGCTAAGTGTCAAAACCATTTTAGATATTACTTTCCAAATTTTATTCAAAACCAATATTTTAAAACTTTACATAATTCAAAATTTAAGAATCATCCAACAAATACACTAGAACAAACAATCCAATTAATTAAACATCCAACTGAGAAAAATACCAACATTAAAACTTAAAGGAAAACATCCTGACATTAATAAAACCCAAAGTGCAAATACTGGAAATAAAAGAATCACAATGTCCAATAAAACAACTAAACAATGGAAAAGGGCGACACATGCCCAACTGATAAAATAAATGCTATGAGTGGAATCAAGAAATGAGGTCGTCTAAGTAAGAGGCCTGCAACTCCCGCCTAAGCTGCAGTGCGTTCCTTCCAAGGATCATATGCAAGACGCCCCTGTGGCTGGGCACCTGTAATATATACATATATATGCAAGAGAGAAAAGAAAATGGAAATGGGTCAGAGCCCTATTGTAAAAACGATTTAAAATTTGTTTAGCAAGTATTTAAAATGTTTACTGGCCAATGCAACAACACATTAGTGCGACACTCCCTTGAGAAATTCTCACCTCTCTTCTAATGTGCATGCCTATCGTACTAACCGTCCCAACGATTTAACTCATCTTATCTTATGTCGCTCGTAAGATTTAAACTGACAATTTCAACGGTTTAAGAGGTTAATTTCAATTAACATCAAATTTCTTATTTAACCTTATTTACTTAATAGAGTCTCTTGGCAATATATCATACTTTTCAAATTCCTATTCTGAATTTGAAATAATTAATCATTTCTTACTTACCATAAACACAGTAGGTAGTTCCCAAATTCCAGAATTTAATATATATATTAAATAATTATATAATATATATATTCTAACGGCACCCCACATAAAAATTATGGTGCGGGCATACTCTGCTATCCAGTCCCCGTATCACTCGTGCTAAGGGAAATACAAGTTCGGAATCACTCTCGAACTGTATTAATACAAACACAAACCACATTGAGGCGACGTATATATTCCAGGTCTCTAAGAGGTCAGTACATGACCTCACGTCTTTTAGGACCGTCTGAGCTATCGATTTGATAGCCTGTACCGAAGGATTTCTATCTTCTAGGGTACGAGTCAATATCCCCCATAAAGGTCCCATCGAGATAAGACTGTCCCAGCGCGGTAACCTCAGGGATAGCAAGTAGTGCGGGCATGGTTTTCTCACGTATATAGTATATGCATAAACACAGTCATATAAATATATTACTATTACCACATCAAATTTAGGTACATCTCACAACCCGTAATTATGATATTTATCCTTTTTTCTCGTTATTTAGTTATCACGTTAACGGGTCGTTTCCTACTTTAATTTGTGGGATTATCCCAACTTATCAAGTGACACTCGTGAACTTCTATACTCCAAAGTATAATTTCAGTATGTACTCATTTATTTTTCCAACGTAACTATTTTACTCGTCTCCCCCTTTTTATACCTAGTTCCATTGTCCCTTATATGTAAACATCCCAAAAAAATGTAGATCTCATCTTACATTAAAGATTTCATATTATCAATAAGTCCTACTGGTCTTCTTTATCTCCCAAATATTTTAATAAGGATGTTAAAGGATTATTATACCTTTAAATTAAATTCAACTATTTAGAAGGGGAATTATGAATCTGCCGGGAGAGGTCGATCGATCGATGGCAGGGGCTCGATCGATCGATGCATCGATCGATCGACACTCCTGGTTCGATCGATCGATCAAACAGGTATGGGGAATTCTGTAGATTAACAGTTACGGGTTATATCAATCAACATTATCCAAATCCGGTTTTTTAACACCCAAACTTCAAAAAATTGGTACTACAAACATTATAAACCCAAACTAACAATCTTCTACGTAAAGCATGTGAATTTTCATCAATAACGATGGATTAAAGGGCCAAAACTTATATAAATCTTATGAACCCTAGAAATTTCTTTAACTTTGTTCTAATCAACATTTTTCCAGAATTTCTACTTCTAATCCATCATAAATCCGTGGTTCAACTTCTACATATGAATGGGGATTTCTAGATTAACATTTATATCACTACTACATGCAATTTTCCTATCTCCAACATGGGTTTTCTTCTATGAAAATAATCATAATCAACCCTAGACTAACATGAATGATGCATTAACGAAATTAAGCATGATAAATACTTGCCTGGGAACTTTTTGGTCTCTGATATGTGCTGAAATCAGTGTGGTTATGATCCTTGCGACGTGATCTCTCGTTTGGCAGCGACAACGGCGCAAACGGAGGAGTTTTCGGCCTCGAATTCTTTGGCAAGCTCTCTCCTTCCTTCTCCAATGGCCGTCACTTGATTTTGGTTGTGTTAACCCTAGAAGGCAACCCTAAGCATCTGATATAACCTTGTAATTTTCGTGGGTTTAATTACCAAAAATTACGAAATGTCCAAAACGCCCTCCCGGGGTGCTAAATAGCCCTAAAAATTCCCCGAGACCCAAACTAAACCCCCGGGTACATATTTTTTACTATCTCGACCCTTTCGGACACTTTGGCGCACTCAAAATGACCATACTGGTGACTTATAATTTATTCACTTTTATTCATCAATATTTAGTCCCGACACGACACAGGCGCGTCCCGACTTAAATTTCCAAAATTGTCATTTTATTCACTCATGACATTTAATAGAACCAATATCATATATTACTTTGCTCATTAGTAATATTCAATAAGTTTCCCATACTTACTAACTCACATCACGTTAGTAATTATATAAATAATAAATTTTTGGATTTATATTAAATTAATAACTCACATTAAATTTAATAAATCCCCAAATTTAGAAAGCATTAAAATACGGGGTATTACATACTTCCCCCCTAATAACGGAATTTCGTCCCGAAATTCAAAAAACAAGGCATACCTGGTAAGAATAAATCTGGGTATCTCTCGCGCATATCTGCCTCGCGCTCCCACGTGGATTCCTCCACATTATGATGCTCCCACTGGACTCGTACAAGTGGAACTACCTTCGACCTCAATCTCCTCTCGCTATGGTCTAGGATAGCCACTGGTCTCTCCTCGTAAGAGCTGTCAGGCTGTAAGTCTATCTCTTCTATCGCGATGTGGGTGTGGACCATATCATCCCGAAGGTATCGTCTCAACGACGAGATGTGGAATACATCGTGGATGCGATGTAGATGCTCTAGTAGTCCCAATCTGTATGCTATCGGCCCAATCCTCTCGATAATGGTAAATGGTCCCACGTATCTCGGGGCCAATTTCCCTTTCTTCCCGAACCTCATCACTCCTTTCATAGGAGATACACATAGTAATACTTGGTCCCCCACATTAAATTCTCGGAAGAACCATTTCGCATCGGCGTAGCTTTTCTGCCTGCCCTGGGCTACTCGAATGCGACTCCTGATCATCTCAATCCTAGCAGAGGTTTCCTGGATCACCTCTCGTCCGAGTAACTTGTTATCCCCCACCTCTAGCCAATAAGTTGGGGAACGACAAGGCCTGCTATACAAAGCCTTGAATGGAGCCATGCCAATCGTGAACTGATAAGAGTTATTATAAGCGAACTCTACCAGTGGAAGATGTGGCTCCCAACCTCCTCCAAAATCAAGGACACACATGCGTAGCATATCTTCTAACATCTGATTAGTACGATCTGTTTGTCCATCTGTCTGTGGGTGATAAGCTGAAATCAACCTCAACTCTGTATCCATAGCCTCCTGGAAGCTCTCCCAAAAACGCGATACGAAAATTTTGTCTCTATCTGACACAATATTCAGGGGCACCCCATGTAATCTGACAATCTCGGCAATAAACAACTGAGCATACTGACCCGTGGTATAGTCCGTTCGCACGGTAGAAAATGATCCACCTTGGTCAAACGATCCACAATCACCCATATAGAATCGTGGCCCCGCTGTGATGTAGGCAACCCTGTAATAAAATCCATGGAAATACTCTTCCACTTGCACGCGGGTATTTACAATGGCTGAAACAACCCTGACGATTTCGGATGGTCCACCTTTACCAGCTGGCAGGTAGAACACTTGGACACGAACTCAGCAATGTCCTTTTTTATCCCACTCCACCAGTATTGTTGCCTCATATCTTGGTACATCTTATCGCCTCCCGGATGTACCGTAAATTGGGACTCGTGAGACTGGGTCATTACTACATGGCGTAAGTCTGCTCCTTCTGGTACCACCAATCTCCCTTTAAACCTCAAACCCCCATCAGAACTAATAAAATAGGACTCAGCACCCTCGGCTAAAAGTCATACAATCTGCTACTGGCAAAATGGGTCTGCGATCTGTGCCTGTATCACCCTCGTAACTATCTCGGGTGTCACTGTCATAACAGATATGAAGGAACAGACTACTGCGTCCTGATGACCCAACTCTTTACACTTTGCTTTCCAGATGTTCGCTACATCGTCTATCGGTCTATGGCTCAACGCATCGACAACTACGTTGGCCTTCCCCGGATGGCACTGTATATCGAACTGATAGTCCTTCACGAACTCTAACCACCTGTGCTGATGCATATTCAGCTCTCACTGAGTGAACGGGTACTGCAGTGAATTGTGGTCTGTGAACAGGCAAAATTTCTCCCCCAATAAATAGTGCCTCCATATCCTCAATGCAAAAATGACCGCTGATAACTCTAGGTCGTGTGTGGAGTAATTCTTCTCGTGCGGCTTAAGCTTGTGGGAGGCAAAAACTATAGCCTTCTCCTCCTACTGAAGTACTCCCCCAAGTCCCCGTAAAAGGGCATCGGTGTAAACTAGGTACTCCACGCCTGGCTTAGGTAAGGTAAGGACCGGTGCTAAATAAATCTTGTCTTTCAGCTCGTCGAAGGCCAATTGACAAGCATCGTCCCAAACATATAGTTTTCCCTTGCAAGTCAGGTTCGTCAATGGACCCGCTATTTTGGAGAAACCCCGAATGAATTTCCTGTAGTATTCGGCTAATCCCAAGAAACTACGTACTTCCGTCGGTGTCGTGGGTTGTCCCCAGTCCCTCATCGCTGACACTTTACTCGGGTCAACTGCTATCCCCTGTTCAGAAACAACATGCTGCAAGAACTGCACTTCCGGTAACTAGAACCCGCACTTCTCATACTTAGAATATAGCTGATTCTCTCGTAGAGTCTGAAGAACCTGCCTCAAGTGCTCGGCATGCTTCTCCTCGGAGTGTGAATATATTAGAATGTCATCTATGAAGACGATGACAAACTGATCCAAGAACTCTCTGAAAACTCGGTTCATCAAGTCCATGAATACGACTGGAGCATTTGTGAGTCCAAATGGCATCACTCTGAACTCATAGGACCCATATCTCATCAAGAAAGTAGTCTTTAAAACATCCTGCTCCCTAATACGTAGCTGATGGTACCCTGACATCATATATATCTTCGAAAAGAAAGTTGCTCCCCTCAACTGGTCGAACGGATCATCGATTTGAGGCAACGAATACTTGTTCCATATCGTGACCTTGTTCATCTCCCGGTAGTCCACACATAGCCTCAGTGAACCATCTCTCTTTTTCACAAACAAAACTGGAGCACCCCAAGGTGAGGTACTCCTGCGAATGAAGCCCTGACCTAACATCTGCTCTATCTGATCTCGTAACTCTCGCATCTCTACCGGAGCCATACGGTATGGAGCGCGCACTATAGGTCGAGTATTCGGTAATAAATCTATGACAAAGTCTATCTCACGACTGGGGGGTAGGCCTGGTATCTCCTAAAATACATCAGAATACTCACGAATAACTGGGATCTAGTCTAAGGGAATCACAACCTCCTTAGAGGTATCCTCCTCTATGTAATACAAATGAGCGGTCGAGCCTCCCTCTGGGTGAGGCATCGCCACTACAAACATCTCTTACCCCGGAATGGCAAAGATAATACTCCCACCAAAACAATCTATCATGGCTCTATAAGCTGCGAGCCAATCCATACCGATAGTAACATCGTGCTCATGCATATCTAAGACTAACATGTCTGCTGGTAATACCAAGCTGCCAATCTCTACCCCCACTCCCCGGCATATAAAGAAAATTAGCAAACCATTTCCCAATGGTGAGTCTACACACGTCACAGTGCTCTCTGCTATGGCTAATAACCCTAAGGCCTTCGCAAAATGGGTAGCTATAAAACAGTGCGTCGCCCCAGTATCAAATAAAACTCGACCCATATTACGTTGGATAGGAAACGTACCCTTAATCGCGGGTGGTACCTGTGGAGCTGCTGCCTGGTGGACATTATAGAAACATCCGTACTGTAACTGTCCCTATTGCACCAAAGCAGCTGGAATGGCTGGTAGGGCTTGTACCTGAGCTGGTGCTGGGAGGGTAGCTGGATAAAGTGGCCTATGTGGCTCATTACAGGCACCCTGCTGTTGTGGGGCCCTATCACCCTCTGGACAATCCTGGCGCTTATGGCCATGCTTGCCTCACACAAAGCATGGACCTCTGAAATTACCTCCCCTCTTTCCCTGCTGACCACAGCCCTGTTGGCCGTTACCGCACCGCCACTGGCCCTGTTGGTCCTGATGAAAATGTTGTTGGCCCTGTTGGCCCTGCTGCTGGCGGTGTTGGCCTTGCTGGCCCTGATGATTAGGCTGGCCCTGCTGACCCTGCCTAAATCCCCCAAATCCCTACCGGGAATCACCTGATCGGAACCGCTTGGCAGAGTCCCCCTGATGGGAACTCTTCTCATGCTGACGAGTCTGCCCCTGAGATGTCGGTGCTCCACTAGTGCCACTGCCCCCTGTCCTGCCCTGCTGGCCGGACTCTCCTGCCCGCTTGTTTCCCTGCAAATGGAAGCGGTGATCCTGGAAGTGTAGTAAAGAAGCATTGAGTACATCTGTAAAGGTACTCAGAGACAGATTCCCTATAAGGTGCTGATGGAGCCTCCAAGCTAACCTATCCACAAACAACAATATCTTCTTGCCCTCAGTGGGTACCTCATCTGGCACTATAGTGAGAAGTCTCGGGAACTCCTCTTCATACTCAACAACAGTAGAATTCTCCTGCTTCAAGTTCAGTAACTTTTGCCTCATCTCAGTTTGCACGACGGATGGAAAATACTTGCGGTCAAACCTCTCCCAGAATGACTGAATTAGGATAGTATCCCTCTCCTCTAAGGTGGTGGTGGATTCCCACCACTGCAAAGCGGCCCCCACTAGCTTAAATAAGGCCAACAACTGTTTCTGCACGTTCGTGCACTCATACATACGCAGATGCCTCTGGATATCTTTCTTCCATTGGCTGACGATGATGATATCTGAACTACCCAAGAACTCAGGGGGATGCGCCTTCTGAAAGGCATCCCTAACCCGCTTCCATGCTGATGGAAGCTGTGCATGTACTGGCGCCACTGCCTGAATTTGGCGTGGAGCCTGCTGTACTACCGCCAACGCGGCATTCACCGCCTGAGCAACAATAGCGGTTACCTCATTAGCATTCATCGTTCCCTGAGCCGGAGCTGCTTGCTGCTCGGCTTGGGCATGCCTATCCTTTGGTGCATGTCTCGGAGGCATCAGAAACGTGAAGAAATTTACTAGTCTACAGTTATTATCAAATATCAAATAGCTGAAGACATAATCGTAAAAGCAAGAATACAACAATCTTAAAATTGGGCTCTATAACAAAAATGTTAAGCTGAAAGCGAAATAAGCCGTACAGATCCTAAGGACACTAGAACCTGATGCTCTGATACCACTTGTGACACCCCGCCTAATTAAATACCGGGCGATCACTCCTTTATTAAATTAAAATCAAGGTGAACAGTTGGTTCATTCTTAGCATCACTGTCGTCAAAATAAATTTTCCAATTTAAACACTTTAAATAATTAAGCTAAGTGTCAAAACCATTTTAGTTATTACTTTCCACATTTTATTCAAAACCAATATTTTAAAACTTTACATAATTCACAATTTAAGAATCATCCAACAAATACACTAGAACAAACAATCCAATTAATTGAACATCCAACTGAGAAAAATACCAACATTAAAACTTAAAGGAAAACATCCTGAGAGTAATAAAACCAAAAGTGCAAATACTGGAAATAAAAGAATCACAATGTCCAATAAAACAACTGAATAATGGAAAAGGGCGACACATGCCCAACTGATAAAATAAATGCTAGGAGTGGAATCAAGAAATGAGATCGTCTAAGCAAGAGGCTTGCAACTCCCACCTAAGCTGCAGCGCGTTCCTTCCAAGGATCCTATGCAAGACGCCCCTGTGGCTGGGCACCTGTAATATATACATATATATGTAAGAGAGAAAAGAAAATGGAAACGAGTCAGAGCCCAATTGTAAAAATGATTTAAAATTTGTTTAGCAAGTATTTAAAATGTTTACTGGCCAATGCAACAACACATTAGTGCGACACTCCCTTGAGAAATTCTCACCTCTCTTCTAATGTGCACGCCTATCGTACTAACCTTCCCAACGGTTTAACTCATCTTATATTATGTCGCTCGTAAGATTTAAACTAACAATTTCAACGGTTTAAGAGGTTAATTTCAATTAACATCAAAGTTCTCATTTAACCTTATTTACTTAATAGAGTCTCTTGGCAATATATCATACTTTTCAAATTCCTATTCTCAATTTGAAATAATTAATCATTTCTTAATTACCATAAACATAGTAGGTAGTTCCCAAATTCCAGAATTTAATATATATATTAAATACTCATATAATATATATATTCTAACGGCACCCCAAATAAAATTTATGGTGCGGGCATACTCTACTATCCAGTCCCCGTATCACTCGTACTAAGGAAATTACAAGTTCGGAATCACTCTCGAACTGTATAAATACAAACACAAACAACATTGAGACGAAGTATAGATTCCAGGTCTCTAAGAGGTCAGTACATGACCTCACGTCTCTTAGGACCGTCTGAACTATCGATTCGATAGCATGTACCGAAGGATTTGTATCTTCTAGGGTACGATTCAATATTCCCCGATAAAGGTTCCATCGAGATAAGACTGTCCCAGCGCGGTAATCTCAGGGATAGCAAGTAGCGCGGACATGGTTTTCTCACGTATATAGTATATGCATAAACACAGTCATATAAATATACTACCATTACCACATCAAATTTAGGTACATCTCACAACCCATAATTATGATATTTATCCTTATTTCTCATTATTTAGTTATCACGTATAACGGTTCGTTTCCTACTTTAATTTGTGGAATTATCCCAACTTATCAAGTGACACTCGTGAATTTCTATACTCCAAAGTATAATTTCAGTATGTACTCATTTATTTTTCCAACGTAACTACTTTACTCGTCTCCCCCTTTTTATACCTAGTTCCATTGTCCCTTATATGTAAACATCCCCAATAAATGTAAATCTCATCTTACATTAAAGATTTCATATTATCAATAAGTCCTACTGGTCTTCTTTATCTCCCAAATATTTTAATAAGGATGTCCAAGGATTATTATACCTTTAAATTAAATTTAACTATTTAGAAGGGGAATTATGAATCTGCCAGGAGGGGTCGATCGATCGATGGCAGGGGCTCGATCGATCGATGCGTCGATCGATCGACACTCCTGGTTCGATCGATCGATCAAACAGGTATGGGGAATTCTGCAGATTAACAGTTACGAGTTCTATCATTCAACATCATCCAAATCCTTATTTTTAACACCCAAACTCCCAGAAATTTGTACTACAAACATTATAAACCCAAACTAACAATCTTCTACGTAAAGCATGTGAATTTTCATCAATAACCATGGATTAAAGGGCCAAAACTTATATAAATCTTATGAACCCTAGAAATTTCTTTAACTTTGTTATAATCAACCTTTTTCCATAATTTCTACTTCTAATCCATCATAAATCCATGGTTCAACCTCTACATATGAAGGGGGATTTCCAGATTAACATTTATATCATTACTACATGCAATTTTCCTATCTCCAACATGGGTTTTCTTCTATGAAACTCATCATAATCAACCCTAGACTAACATGAATGATGCATTAACGAAATTAAGCAAGATAAATACTCGCCTGGGAATTTTTGGTCTCTGATTTGTGCTGAAATCAGTGTGGTTACGATCCTTGCGACGTGATCTCTCGTTTGGCGGCGACAATGGCGCAAACGGAGGAGTTTTCAGCCTACAATTCTTTGGCAAGCTCTCTCCTTCCTTCTCCAATGGATGTCACTTGCTTTTGGTTGTGTTAAACCTAGAAGGAAACCCTAAGCATCTGATATAACCTTGTAATTTTCGTGGATTTAATTATCCAAAATTACGAAATGTCCAAAACGCCCTCCCAGGGTGCTAAATACGCCTAAAAACGCCCCGAGATCCAAACTAAACCCCCGGGTACATATTTTTTACTGTCTCAACCCTTCCGGACACTTTGGCGCACTCAAAATGACCATACGGGTGACTTATAATTTATTCACTTTTATTAATCAATATTTAGTCCCGACACGACGTAGGCGCATCCCGACTTAAATTTCCAAAATTGTCATTTTATTCACTCGTGAAATTTAATAGAACCAATATCACTTATTGCTTTGCTCATTAGTAATATTCAACAAGTTTCCCATACTTACTAACCCACAACACGTTAGTAATTATAAAAATAATAAATTTCCGGATTTATATTAAATTAATAACTCACATTAAATTTAATAAATCCCCAAATTTAGAAAGCATAAAAATACGGGGTATTACAATTTCGTAGTTGGGGAAAACTAGAAAGTTGAAGATCCCTAAATTACAAGAACACGGTTAAGGACGAGTTACGGTAAAGAAGTTATTCCCATTTGAAGTTGAGAAAGAAATTCAAGGAAAAACTGTTAAGGACGAACCGAACTGAAGAGATTGAAAAACGAACCAATCCGTCTATTTAATCACGCTCGGAGTCCTATACAAAATTAGTCATGCTTTCTAAGGGTGGCAAATTGCACTACACCAAAAATAGGAATCTGGCACGGTTTAAAACTGTGCCAGATCAAATCTGGCATGGTTTTGAACTATGCCAGAATCAGGTGTTTCAAAATGGCCCTTTTTTTCTGGCACGGCTCAAAAGTGTGCCAGATTTGGCCAAACAGGAACACTTCTGGCACACTTTTAAATCGTGCCAGAATTTGATATTTCTGGCACACTTTTGGCATAGTTTTTAACTGTGCTAGATTTAACACAGTTTAAAAAAAATTGGCACAGTTCAAAACCGTGCCAAAATATGATACACTTTTGCCACGGTTTTGAACTGTGCCAAATTTTTTTATAAAAAGAAAAAAAAATTATTTGAAAGCACAAAAATTCACAAATTTAAAATATTTCACATTGTTGATAAACTAATGTACATACAAACTTCAAAATATTACAAGTCTTTAATAGTTCACAGGTCAAAAAAAATTGGGCAGAGTTTCCTTTATTTTCTAGACATTCCACTAATACAAAACCTGCCTAATATAAAGCTCGCACGGCCACAAAATATAAAAATTAACTCACAAAAGCCCGCACGGTCATAAAAGTTAATAATAAAACTACAAAAGCCCGCACGGCCATAACAAAAAAAATGAAATCATGAATAAACCCCTTGTTGTAAACCATTGAGTTCTCTGTGTGTTCCACGTGAATAAATGCCAATGATAAACTGTTATCCTGCAAAAAAAAATAGGATAAAAAAAAAGATACGATATAAGTAACCCAACAATTTATAAAAAAAAATTACTCAAACTACAAAATTACATATAAGAGTGGAAATTATCGTCATATTCTCAAACCGGGAGACTCGGGACTACGCGGTCAGTTCTTACAAGTTACATCGGTCCTGTGCGAGATGTTCGTGCCTCCTACGGGGTCGTTTCGGGGCTGGTTTGGGTTTTCACCCTTTAACGTCTTGTTTTTAAGTCTAAGTGTTGATTTTTTCAAATTATCCTCATATTCTCAAACCGAGAGCCCCAAGACTACGCGGTCAGTTCCTACAAGTTACATTGGTCCCGTGCGAGGTGTTCATGCCTCCTACGGGGTCGTTTGGGGGTTGGTTTAGGTTTTCACCCTTTAACGGATTATTTTTAAGTTTAAGTGTTGATTTCTGCAAATTATCGTCATATTCTCAAACCGGGAGACCCCGGACTACGCGGTCAGTTCCTACAAGTTACATGATCCCGTGCAAGGTGTTCGTGCCTCTTACGGGGTCGTTTGGGGGCTGGTTTGGGTTTTCACCCTTTAATGGCTTGTTTTTAAGTCTAAGTGTTGATTTTTGCCAATTATCGTCGTATTCACAAATCGGGAGGCCCGAGAATATGCGGTCAGTTCCAACAAGTTACATTGGTCCCGTGTGAGGTGTTCGTGTCGCCTACGGGGTGGTTTGGGTTTTCACCCTTTAACGGCTTGTTTTTAAGTCTAAGTGTTGATTTTTGTAAAATATTGTCATATTCTCAAACCGAGAGACCCGGGACTACGCGGCCAGTTCCTACAAGTTACATTGGTCCCGTGCGAGGTGTTCGGGCCTTATACGTGGTCGTTTGGCGGTAGGTTTGGGTTTTCACCCTTTAATGGCTTGTTTTTAAGTCTAAGTGTTGATTTTTGCAAATTATCATCATATTCACAAATCGGGAGACCCGGGACTATGCGATCAGTTCCTACAAGTTACATTGGTCCCGTGCGATGTGTTCGTGCCTCCTACGTGGTCGTTTGGGAGATGGTTTGGGTTTTCACCCTTTAACGGCTTGTTTTTAAGTCTAAGTGGGATTTTTACAAATTATCGTTATATTCAAAAATCGGGAGACTCGGGACTACGCGGTCAGTTCTTGCAAGTTACATTGGTCCCGTGCGAGGTCTCCGTGCCTCCTACGAGGTCGTTTGGGGGTTGGTTTGGGTTTTCTCCCTTCAACGACTTGTTTTTAAGTCTCAGTGTTGATTTTTTTAAATTATTCGCATTATTCTAAATTCGGGAGACTCGGGACAACGCGATGAGTTCCTACATGTTACATTGGTCCCGTGCGAGGTGTTCGTGCCTCTTACGGGATCGTTTGGGGGCCGGTTTGGGTTTTCACCCTTTAAGGGCTTGTTTTTAAGTATAAGTGTGATTTTTACAAATTATCTCCATATTCTCAAACTGGGAGACCCGGGACTACGCGGTCAGTTCCTACAAGTTACATTGGTCCCGTACGAGGTCTTCGTGCCTCTTACGGGGTCGTTTGGGGGCTAGTTTTGATTTTCACCCTTTAACGACTTGTTCTTAAGTCTAAGTTTTATTTTTGCCAATTATCGCCATATTCACTAACCAGGAGACCCGGGACTATGCGGTCAGTTCCAACAAGTTACATTGGTCCCGTGCGAGGTGTTCATGCCTCTTACGGGGTCGTTTGGGGGTTGGTTTTGGTTTTCACCCTTTAATGGCTTGTTTTTAAGTTTAAGTATTGATTTCATTGATTTTTGCAAATTATCGTCATATTCTCAAACCGAGAGACCCGGGACTACGCGATCACTTCCTACAAGTAACATTTGTCCATGTGAGGTGTTCGTGCCTCCTACGGGTCTCTTTTGGGGTTGGTTTGGATTTTCACCCTTTAAAGGCTTATTTTTAAGTCTAAGTGTTGATTTTGGCAAATTATCATCATATTCACAAATTGGGAGACCCGGGACTACACGGTCAGTTCCTAAAAGTTACCTTGGTCCCGTGCAAGTTATTCGTGCCTCCTACGGGTCGTTTGGGGGCTGGTTTGGGTTTTCACCCTTTAACGGCTCGTCTTTAAGTTTAAGTGTTGATTTTGTTGAATTTTGAAAATTATCGTCATATTCTGAAATCGGGAGAGTCGGGACTATGCGATTAGTTCCTATAAGTTACATTGGTCCCGTGCGAGGTGTTCGTGCCTCCTACGTGGTCGTTTGGGGGCTGGTTTGGGTTTTCTCCCTTTAAAGGCTTGTTTTAAGTCTAAGTGTTGATTTTTGTAAATTATCGTTATATTCACAAACCGGGAGACCCAGGACTATGCAGTCAGTTTCTACAAGTTCCATTGGTCCCGTGCGAGCTGTTCGCGCCTCCTACGTGGTCGTTTGGGGGATGGTTTGGGTTTTCACTCTTTAACGGCTTGTTTTTAAGTCTAGGTGTGATTTTTGCAAATTATCGTCAGATTCACAAACCGGGAGACCCGAGACTACGCGGTTAGTGCCTACAAGTTAATTAGTATCGTACGAGGTGTTCGTGCCTCCTACAGGGTCGTTTGGGGGCTAGTTTGGGTTTTCACCCTTTACGGCTTGTTTTTAAGTGTAAGTGTTAATTTTTGTAAATTATCATCATATTCTAAATTCGGGGGACCCGGGACAACGCGGTTAGTTCCTACAAGTTACATTGATCCCGTGCGAGGTGTTCGTGCCTCTTACAATGTCGTTTGGGGGCTGGTTTGGGTTTTCGCCCTTTAACGGCTCGTTTTTAAGTAAGTGTTGATTTTTGTAAATTATCATCATACTCTAAATTCGGGAGACCCGAGACAATGCGATCAGTTTCTACAAGTTACATTGGTCCCGTGGTAGGTGTTCGTGACTCTTACGGGGTCGTTTGGGGTTGGTTTGGGTTTTCACCCTTTAACGGCTTGTTTTTAAGTTTAAGTGTTGATTTTGTTGATTTTTGCAAATTATCATCATATTCTCAAATCGGGAGATCCGGGACTTCGCGGTTAGTTCCTACAAGGTACATTGGTCCCGTGCAAGGTGTTCAAGCCTCCTACGTGGTCGTTTAGGGGCTGGTTTGGGTTTTCAACCTTTAAAGGCTTGTTTTTAACTCTAAGTGTTGATTTTTGTAAATTATCGTCATATTCACAAATCGGGAGACCTGGGACTACGCCGTCAATTCCTACAACTCACATTGATCCCGTGCGAGGTGTTCGTGCCTCCTACGGGATCGTTTGGGGGTTGGTTTGGGTTTTCACCCTTTAACGACTTGTTTTTAAGTTTAAGTGTTGATTCTGTTGATTTTTGCAAATTATCATCGTATTCTCAAACCGGGAGACCCGGGACTACGCGATCAGTTCCTACAAGTTACATTGATCCCGTGCGAGGTGTTCGTGCCTCTTACAGGGTCGTTTGGGGTTGGTTTGGGTTTTCGCCCTTTAACGGCTCGTTTTTAAGTAAGTGTAGATTTTTGTAAATTATCATCATACTCTAAATTCGGGAGACCCGAGACAATGCGGTCAGTTGCTACAAGTTACATTGGTCCCGTGCGAGGTGTTCGTGGCTCCTACGGGGTCGTTTGGGGGTTGGTTTGGGTTTTCAGCCTTTGACGGCTTGTTTTTAAGTTTAAGTGTTGATTTTGTTGATTTTTACAAATTATCGTCATATTCCCAAACCGGGAGACTCGGGACTACGCGGTTAGTTCCTACAAGTTACATTGGTCCCGTGCGAGGTGTTCGTGCCTCCTACGTGGTCGTTTGGGTGTTGGTTCGGGTTTTCACCCTTTAAAGGCCTATTTTTAAGTCTAAGTGTTGATTTTTGCAAATTATCGTTATATTCACAAACCGGGAGACTCGGGACTACGCGATCAGTTCCTACAAGTTACATGGGTTCCGTACGAGGTGTTCATGCCTCCTACGTGGTCGTTTGAGGGTTGGTTTTGGTTTTCACCCTTTAACAACTTGTTTTTAAGTCAAAGTGTTGATTTTTGTAAATTATCATCATATTCTAAGTTCGAGAGACCCTGGACAACGCGGTCAGTTCGTACAAGTTACATTAATCCCGTGCGAGGTGTTCGTGCCTCTTACGGGGTTGTTTGGTGGATGGTTTGGGTTTTCACCCTTTAACGGTTCGTTTTTAAGTAAGTGTTAATTTTTTTAAATTATCAACAGATTCTAAATCCTGGAGGCCCAGGACAATGCGGTCAGTTACAACAAGTTACATTGGTCCCGTGCGAGGTGTTCGTGACTCTTACGGGGTCGTTTGGGGGTTGGTTTGCGTTTTCACCCTTTAACGGCTTGTATTTAAGTTTAAGTGTTGATTTTGTTGATTTTTGTAAATTATCGTCATATTCTCAAATCGGGAGACCCGAGACTTTGCAGTTAGTTCCTACAAGGTACAATGGTCCCGTGCAAGGTGTTCGTGCCTCCTACGTGGTCGTTTGGGGGTTAGTTTGCGTTTTCAACCTTTAAAGGCTTGTTTTTAAGTCTAAGTGTTAATTTTTGTAAATTATCGTCTTATTCACAAACCGGGAGACCCGGGACTACGCGGTCAGTTCCTACAAGTTACATTGATCCTTTGCGAGGTGTTCGTGCCTCCTACGGGATCGTTTGGGGGCTGGTTTGGGTTTTCACCATTTAACGGCTTGTTTTTAAGTTTAAGTGTTGATTTTGTACAAATTATCATCATATTCAAAAATCGGGAGACCCGGGACTACGCGGTCAGTTCCTACAAGTTAATTAGTCTCGTGCGAGGTGTTCGTGCCTCGTACGGGGTCGTTTGGGGGCTAGTTTGGGTTTTCACCCTTTAACGGCTTGTTTTTAAGTCTAAGTGTTAATTTTTGTAAATTATCATCATATTTTAAATCCGGGGTACCCGAGACAACATTGTCAGTTCCTACAAGTTACATTGATCCCGTGCGAGGTGTTCGTGCCTCTTACGGGGTCGTTTGGGGGTTGGTTTGGGTTTTCACCCTTTAGCGGCTCATTTTTAAGTAAGTGTTGATTTTTGTAAATTATCATCATATTCTAAATCCGGGAGACCCGGGACAATGCGGCCAGTTACTACAAGTTACATTGGTCCCGTGCGACGTGTTCATGCCTCTTACGGGGTCGTTTGGGTATGGTTTGGGTTTTCACCCTTTAAGCGCTTGTTTTTAAGTTTAAGTGTTGATTTTGTTGATTTTTGCAAATTATCATCATATTCTCAAACCGGGAGACCCGGGAATACGCGGTTAGTTCCTAAAAGTTACATTGGTCCCGTGCGAGGTCTTCGTGCCTCCTACGGGGTCGTTTGGGTGCTCGTTTGGGTTTTCACACTTCAACGACTTGTTTTTAAGTCTAAGTGTTGATTTTTTAAAATTATCGTCATATTCTAAATTCGGGAGATCGGGACTACGCGGTCAGTTCCTACATGTTACATTGGTCCCGTGCGAGGTGTTCGTGCCTCTTACGGGGTCGTTTGGGGGCTGGTTTGCGTTGTCTCCCTTTAACGGCTTGTTTTCAAGTTTAAGTGTGATTTTTGAAAATTATCGTCATATTCACAAATCGAGATACCCGGGACTACGCGGTCAGTACCTACAAGTTACATTGGGCCCGTGCGAGGTGTTCGTGCCTTCTACGGGGTCGTTTGGGGGTTGGTTTGGGTTTTCACCATATGACGGCTTGTTTTTAAGTCTAAGTGTTAATTTTTATAATTTATCGTCATATTATAAATTCAGAGACCCGGGATAATGCGGTGAGTTCCTACAAGTTACATTGGTCCCGTGCGAGGTGTTCGTGCATCTTACGGGGTCGTTTGTGGGCTGGTTTGGGTTTTCACTCTTTAACGGCTAATTTTTAAGTCTAAATGTGACTTTCCAAATTATCGTCATATACTCAAACCAGGAGACCTGAGACTACACGGTCAGTTCCTACAAGTTACATTGGTCCCGTGCGAGGTCTTCGTGCCTCCTAGAGGGTCGTTTGGGGGCTGGTTTGGGTTTTCACCCTTCAACGACTTGTTTTTAAGTCTAAGTGTTGATTTATTTAAATTATCATCATATTCTAAATTCGGGAGACTCGGGACTACGCGGTGAGTTCCTACATGTTACATTGGTCCCGTGCGAGGTGTTCGTGCCTCTTACGGGGTCGTTTGTGGGCCGGTTTGGGTTTTCACCCTTTAACGGCTAGTTTTCAAGTATAAGTGTGATTTTTACAAATTATCGCCATATTCTCAAACTGGGAGACCCGCTACTACGTGGTCAGTTCCTACAAGTTACATTGGTCAAGTACGAAGTCTTCGTGCCTCTACGGGGTCGTTTGGGGGCTGGTTTGGATTTTCACCCTCTAACGACTTGTTTTTAAGTCTAAGTTTCATTTTTGCCAATTATCGTCATATTCACTAACCAGGAGACCCGGGACAACGCGGTCAGTTCCTACAAGTTACATTGGTCCCGTGCGAGGTGTTCGTGCCTCTTATGGGGTCGTTTGGGGGCTGATTTGGGTTTTCACCCTTTAATGGCTTGTTTTTAAGTTTAAGTGTTGATTTCGTTGATTTTTGCAAATTATCATCATATTCTCAAACTGGGAGACCCGGGACTACGCGGTCAGTTCCTACAAGTTACATTGGTCCCTGTGAGATGTTCATGTCTCCTACGGGTCTGTTTGGGGGCTGGTTTGGGTTTTCACCCTTTAACGGCTTATTTTTAAGTCTAAGTGTTGATTTTGGCAAATTATCATCATATTCACAAATCGGGAGACCCGGGACTACACGATCAGTTCCTAAAAGTAACCTTGGTCCCGTGCGAGGTGTTCGTGCCTCCTACGGGTCGTTTGGGGGCTGGTTTGGGTTTTCATCCTTTAACGGCTCGTCTTTAAGTTTAAGTGTTGATTTTGTTGAATTATGAAAATTATCATCATATTCTGAAATCGGAAGACTCGGGACTACGCGGTTAGTTCCTACAAGTTACATTGGTCCCGTGCGAGGTGTTCGTGCCTCCTACGTGGTCGTTTGGGGGCTGGTTTGGGTTTTCACCCTTTAAAGGCTTGTTTTTAACTCTAAATGTGATTTTCCCAAATTATCGTCATATTTTCAAATCGGGAGACCCGGTACTACGCGGTCAGTTCCTAAAAGTTACATTGGTCCCGTGCGAGGTCTTCGTGCCTCCTACGGGGTCGTTTGGGAGCTGGTTTGGGTTTTCACCCTTCAACGACTTGTTTTTAAGTCTAAGTGTTGATTTTTTTAAATTATCGTCATATTCCATATCCGGGAGACTCGGGACTACGCGGTCAGTTCCTACATGTTACATTGGTCCCGTGCGAGGTGTTCGTGCCTCTTACGGGGTCGTTTGGGGGCTGATTTAGATTTTCACCCTTTAACGGCTTATTTTTAAGTTTAAGTATTGATTTTGTTGATTTTTGCAAATTATCGTCATATTCTCAAATCGAGAGACTCGGGACTTCGCGGTTAGTTCCTATAAGGTACATTGGTCACATACAAGGTGTTCGTGCCTCCTACGTGGTCGTTTGGGGGTTGGTATGGGTTTTCAACCTTTAAATTCTTGTTTTTAAGTCTAAGTGTTAATTTTTGTAAATTAACGTCATATTCACAAACCGGGAGACCCGAAACTACGCGGTCAGTTCCTACAAGTTACATTGATCCCGTGAGAGGTGTTCGTGCCTCCTACGGGATCGTTTGGGGGCTGGTTTGGGTTTTCACCCTTTAACGACTTATTTTTAAGTTTAAGTGTTGATTTTTGCAAATTATCATCATATTCCCAAACCGGGAGACCCGGGACTACGCGGTCAGTTCCTACATAGTACATTGGTCACGTGCGAGGTGTTCGTGCTAGGGGTGCCCATCGAAACCAAAAATCTGATAAACCGAACCAAACTGACTGCATTGGTTCGATTTGGATCGGTTTTTTTGCTCAATGGTTCGGTTCCGGTTTGAAAAAAAACCGATCCATCGGTTCGGTTCTCGGTTCTAGGGTAAAAAAACCCAATCTGATCCGAAAACCAATCCGGTCCGAACCAATCCGGGACCGAACCAATTTATAATTACATATATATATTTATTTAATATATTTCACACTTGTAATTTATATTTTTGTGACTATTTGAGTTTCTAACTTAAGTTATTGAGGTCAAAATTAATTTTGACCTTAAAAAAATTAGTTATGAAACACATTAATCTGAAAAAAAAATAGTTATGAAATATGATTTTGGAACCGAAAACCGATCCGATCCGATCCGGGAACCGCTGGTTCGGTTTGGTTTGGTTCTTTATTAAAGTCGGTTCGGTTCTGGTTCCCAAAATTTGGAACCGACCCAGGTCGGTTCGGTTCTCGGATTAGTACCAAAACCGATCCAAACCGAACTCTGTGCACCCCTAGTTCGTGCCTCCTACGTGGTCGTTTGGGGGCTGGTTTGGGTTTTCACCCTTTAACGGCTTATTTTCAAGTTTAAGTGTGATTTTTGCAAATTATTGTCATATTCACAAATTGAGAGACCCGAGACTACGCGGTCAGTTCCTACAAGTAACATTGGGCACATGCGAGGTGTTCGTGCCTCCTACGGGATCATTTAGGGGCTGGTTTGGGTTTTCAGCCTTTGATGGCTTGTTTTTAAGTATAAGTGTTGATTTTTGTAAATTATCATCATATTCTAAATTCGAGAGACACAATGCGGTCAGTTCCTACAAGTTACATTGGTCTCGTGCGAGGTGTTCGTGCATCTTACGGGGTCGTTTTGTGGGCTGGTTTGGGTTTTCACTCTTTAACGGCTTGTTTTTAACTCTAAATGTGATTTTCCCAAATTATCATCATATTCTCAAATCGGGAGACCCGAGACTACGCGGTCAGTTACTAAAAGTTACATTGGTCCCGTGCGAGGTCTTCGTGCCTCCGACGGGGTCGTTTGGGGGCTGGTTTGGGTTTTCACCCTTCAATGACTTGTTTTTAAGTCTAAGTGTTGATTTTTTTAAATTATCGTCATATTCAAAATCCGGGAGACTCGGGACTACACGGTCAGTTACTACAAGTTACATTGGTCCCGTGCGACGTGTTCGTGCCTCTTACGAGGTCGTTTGGGGGATGGTTTGGGTTTTCACGCTTTAACGGCTTGTTTTTAAGTTTAAGTGTTGATTTTGTTAATTTTTTCAAATTATCATCATATTCTGAAATCGGGAGACCCGGGACTTCGCGGTTAGTTCGTACAAGGTACATTGGTCACGGGCAAGGTGTTCGTGCCTCCCACGTGGTCGTTTTGGGGGCTGGTTTGAGTTTTCAACCTTTAATGGCTTGTTTTAATGTCTAAGTGTTGATTTTTGTAAATTATCGTCATATTCACAAACCGGGAGACCCGGGACTACGCGGTCAGTTCCTACAAGTTACATTGATCCCATGTGAGATGTTCGTGCCTCCTACGGGATCAGTTGGGGGTTGCTTTGGGTTTTCACCCTTTAACGGCTTGTTTTTAAGTTTAAGTGTTGATTTTGTTGATTTTTGCAAATTATCAACATATTCTCAAACCAGGAGACCCGGGACTATACGGTCAGTTCCTATAAAGTACATTGGTCCCGTGCGAGGTGTTCGTGCCTCCTACGTGGTCGTTTGGGGGCTGGTTTTGGTTTTCACCCTTTAACGACTTATTATCAAGTTTAAGTGTGATTTTTGCAAATTATCGTCATATTCACAAATCGGGATACCCGGGACTACGCGGTCAGTACCTACAAGTTACGTTGGGCCCGTACGAGGTGTTCGTGCCTTCTACGGGGTCGTTTGGGGGCTGGTTTGGGTTTTCACCATTTGACGGCTTGTTTTTAAGTCTAAGTGTTAATTTTTGTAATTTATCATCATATTCTAAATCCGAGAGACCCGGGACTACGCGGTCAGTTCCTACAAGTTACATTGGTCCCGTGCGAGGTATTCGTGCCTCCTACGTGGTCGTTTGGGGGCTGGTTTGGGTTTTCACCCTTTAACGGCTTATTTTTAAGTCTAAGTGATATTTTTGCAAATTATCATCATATTCACAAATCGGGAGACCCGGGACTTCGCGATCAGTTCCTACAAGTTACATTGGTCCCGTGTGAGGGGTTCGTGCCTCCTACGGGGTTGTTTGGTGGTGGGTTTGGGTTTTCACCCTTTGACGGCGTGTTTTTAAGTTTAAGTGTTGGTTTTTATAAATTATCGTCATATCATAATTTGAGAAACCCGGTACAACGCGGTCAGTTCCTCAAGTTACATTGGTTCTGTGCGAGGTGTTCATGCCTCTTACGGGGTCGTTTGGGGGCTGGTTTGGGTTTTCACCCTTTAACGGCTTGTTTTTAAGTCTAAGTGTTATTTTTGCCAATTATTGTCATATTCACTAACCGAGAGTCCCGGGACTACGCGGTCAGTTCCGACAAGTTACATTGGTCCCGTACGTGGTGTTTGTGCCTCCTACGGGGTCGTTTGGGGGCTGGTTTGGGTTTTCATCCTTTAACGGTGATATTTAAGTCTATTTGTGATTTTTGAAAATTATCATCATATTCACAAATAGGGAGACCCGGGACTACGCGGTCAGTTCCTACAAGTTACATTAGTCCCGTGCGAGGTGTTCGTGCCTCCTATGGGGTCGTTTGGGGCCTGCTTTGGGTTTCCACCCTTTAATGGCTTGTTTTCAAGTGTAAGTGTTAATTTTTGTAAATTATCATCATATTCTAAATTCGGGAGACCCGGGACAATGCGGTCACTTCCTACAAGTTACATTGATCCCGTGCGAGGTGTTCATGCCTCTTACGGGGTCGTTTGGGGGCTGGTTTTGATTTCACCCTTTAACGACTTGTTTTTAAGTAAGTGTTAATTTTTGTAAATTATCGTCATATTGTAAATCCGGGAGATCCGGGACAACGCAGCCAATTCCTACAAGTTACATTGGTCCCGTTCGAGGTGTTCGTGCCTCTTACGAGGTCGTTTGGGGGTTTGTTTGGGTTTTCACCCTTTAACGGCTCGTTTTTAAGTTTAAGTGTTGATTTTGTTGATTTTTGCAAATTATCATCATATTCTCAAACTGGGAGACCCGGGACTACGCGGTCAGTTCCTACAAGTTACGTTGGTCCCGTGCGAGGTGTTTGTGCCTCCTATGTGGTCGTTTGGGGGCTGGTTTGGGTTTTCAACCTTTAAAGGCTTATTTTTAAGTCTAAGTGTTGTTTTTTGTAAATTATCATCATATTCACCAATCGGGAGACCCGGTACTATGCGGTCAGTTCCTACAAGTTACATTGGTCCCGTACGAGGTGTTCGTGCCTCCTACGGGGTCGTTTGGGGGCTGGTTTGGGTTTTCACCCTTTAAGGGCTTGTTTTTAAGTTTAAGTGTTGATTTTGTTTATTTTTCCAAATATCCATCAGATTCTCAAATCGGGAGACCCGGGACTACGCGATCAGTTCCTATAAGTTACATTGGTCCCGTGCGAGGTATTTGTGCCTCCTACGTGGTCGTTTGGGTCCTGGTTTGAGTTTTCACCCCTTAACGGCTTATTTTTAAGTCTAAGCGAGATTTTTGCAAATTATCATCATATTCACAAACCGGGAGACCCGGGACTTCGCGGTCAGTTCCTATAAGTTACATTGGTCCCGTGTGAGGGGTTCGTGCCTCCTATGGGGTCGTTTGGGGGCGGGTTTGGGTTTTCACCCTTTGACGGCGTGTTTTTAAGTCTAAGTGTTGGTTTTTGCAAATTATCATCATATTCTAAATTCGAGAAACCCGGTATAATGCAGTCAGTTCCTCATGTTACATTGGTTCTGTGCGAGGTGGTCGTGCCTCTTACGGGGTCGTTTGGGGGCTGGTTTGGGTTTTCACCCTTTAACGGCTTGTTTTTAAGTCTAAGTGTGATTTTTCCAAATTATCGTCATATTCTCAAACCGGGAGACCCGAAACTACGCGGTCAGTTCCTACAAGTTACATTGGTCTCGTACGAGGTGTTTGTGCCTCCTACGGGGTCGTTTGGGGGCTAGTTTAGGTTTTCACCCTTTAACGGCTTTTTCTTAAGTTTAATTGTTGATTTTGTTGATTTTTGAAAATTATCATCCTATTCTCAAATCGGGAGACCCGAGACTACGCGGTTAGTTCCTAAAAGTCACATTTGTCCCGTGCGAGGTGTTCGTGCCTCCTACGTAGTCGTTTGGGGGCTGGTTTGGGTTTTCACCTTTTAAAGGCTTATTTTTAAGTCTAAGTGGTGATCTTTGCAAATTATCATCTATTTCGCAAACCGGGAGACCCGGGACTACGCGTTCAGTTCCTATAAGTTACATTGGTCCCGTGCGAGGTGTCCATGCCTCCTACGGGGTCGTTTGGGAGCTGGTTTGGGTTTTCACCCTTTAACGGCTTGTTTTTAAATCTAAGGGTGATTTTTGCAAATTATCATCATATTCTCATACTGGGACTTTCGGGGCTACGCGGTTAGTTCCTACAAGTTACATTGGTCCCGTACGAGGTGTTCGTGCCTCCTACGGGGTCGTTTGGGGGCTGGTTTGGATTTTCGCCCTTTAACGGCTTATTTTTAAGTCTAAGTGTTATTTTTGCCAATTATCGTCATATTCACTAACCGCGAGATCCGGGACATCCTCGGTCAGTTCCTACAAGTTACATTGGTCTTGTGCGAGGTGTTCGTGACTCTTACGGGGTCGCTTGGGGGTTGGTTTGGGTTTTCACCCTTTAACGGCTTGTTTTTCAATTTAAGTGTTAATTTTTGTTAATTATCGTCATATTCTAAATCCGTGAGACCCGGGAAAGCGCGGTCAATTCCTACAAGTTACATTGGTCCCGTGCGAGGTGTTCGTGCCTCTTACGGGGTCGTTTGGGGCCTGATTTTAGTTTTCACCCTTTAACGTCTTGTTTTTAAGTCTAAGTGTGATTTTTGCAAACTATCGCCATATTCTCAAACCGGGAGACCCGGGACTATGCGATCAGTTCCTGCTAGTTACATTGGTCCCGTACGAGGTGTTCGTGCCTCTTACAAGGTCGTTTGGGGGTAGGTTTGGATTTTCACCCATTAACGGCTTGTTTTTAAGTCTAAGTGTTATTTTTGCCAATTATCGTCATATTCACTAACCGTGAGTGCCAGGACTACGCGGTCAGTTCCAAAAAGTTACATTGGTCTCGTGCGAGGTGTTCGTGCCTCCTACGGGGTCGTTTGGGAGGTGGTTTGGGTTATCACCCTTTAACGGCTTGTTTTTATGTCTAAGTGTTGATTTTTGTAAATTATCGTCATATTCACAAATCGGGAGACCCGGGACTACGCGATCAGTTCCTCCAAGTTACATTGGTCTCGTACGAGGAGTTCGTTCCTCCTACAGGGTCGTTTGAGGGATGATTTAGGTTTTCATCCTTTAACAACTTATTTTCAAGTTTAAGTGTTGATTTTTGCAAATTATCATCATATTCTCAAACCGGGAGACCCGGGACATCGCGACCAGTTCCTACAGGTTACATTTGTCCCGTGCGAGGTGTTCGTGCCTCCTACGGGGTCGTTTGGGGGCTGATTTGGGTTTTCACCCTTTAAAGGCTTTTTTCAAGTCTAAGTGTTGATTTTTGCAAATTAACGTCTTATTCACAAACCGGGAGACCCGGGACTATGCGGTGAGTTACTACAAGTTACATTTGTCTCGTGCGAGGTGTTCGTGCCTCCTACGAGGTCATTTGGGGGCTGCTTTGGGCTTTCACCCTTTAACGGCTTCTTTTTAAGTTAAGTGTTGATTATGTTGATTTTTGTAAATTATCGTCATATTCTCAAACCGAGAGACCCGGGACTACGCGATCAGTTCCTACTAGTCACATTGGTCCCGTGCGAGGTGTTCGTGCCTGTTACAGTGTCATTTGGGAGCTGGTTTAGGTTTTTACCCTTTAACGGCTTGTTTTTAAGTCTAAGTGTGATTTTTGTATATTATCGTCATATTCACAAACCGGGAGACCCGGGACTACGCGGTCAGTTCTTACAATTTACATTGGTCCCGTGCAAGTTGTTTGTGCCTCCTACGTGGTCGTTTGGGGGCTGGTTTGGGTTTTCACCATTTAACGACTTATTTTTAAGTCTAAGTGCTGATTTTTTCAAATTATCGTCATATTCACAATCTAAGAGACCCGAGACTACACGATCAGTTCCTACAAGTTACATTGGTCCCATGCGAGGTGTTCGTGCCTCCAACAGGGACGTTTAGTGGCTGGTTTAGGTTTTCACCCTTTAACGGCTTGTTTTTAATTCTAAGTGTTAGTTTTGCAAATTATCGATTATTCTCAAACCGGGAGACCCGTGACTACGCGGTCAGTTCCTACATATTACATTGGTCCCGTGCTAGGTGTTCGTGCCTCTTACGGGTCTGTTTGGGGGCTGGTTTGGGTTTTCACCCTTTAAAGGCCTGTTTTTAAGTCTAAGTGTTATTTTTGTAAATTATCGTCGTATTCTCAAATCGGGAGACTCGTGACTATGCGGTCAGTTCCTACAAGCTTCATTGGTCCCGTGCGAGGTGTCCGTGCCTCGTACGGGTCCGTTTCGGGGCTGGTTTGGGTTTTCACCCTTTTACGGCTTGTTTTTAAGTCTAAGTGAATGGTCTTTTCCAAATTATCGTGGTATTCTCAAACCGGGAGACCCGTTACTACGCGGTCAGTTCCTAGAAGCTACATTAGTGTCGTGCGAGGTGTTCGTGCCTCTTATGGATCCGTTTGGGGGTTGGTTTAGGTTTTCATCCTTTAACGACTTATTTTTAAGTCTAAGTATTAATTTTTACAAACTATCATCATATTCACAAACTGGGAGACCCGGGACTACGCGATCATTTCCTACAAGTTACATTGATCCAGTATGAGGTGTTCGTACCTCTTACAGGTTCGTTTGGTGTTGGTTTGGGTTTTCACCCTTTAACGGCCTGTTTTTAAGTCTAGGTGTTGTTTTTGTAAACTATCATCATATTCTCAAACCGGGAGACCCGTGACTATGCGGTCAGTTCCTACAAGCTACATTAGTCTCGTGCGAGGTGTTCGTGCGTCTTACGGGTCCATTTGGGGGCTAACTCAATAGGCATTAGCACCTGATAAGGAAACCGAGTGTAGATTAATGTTCGGCGTCTTTTTCTTCATTTCCATTTTTGATGATCAATCACATAGAGGGTTTTCATTCTAATAAATGAAACTATAAAGCAAAAATTGTAGAAAACGTTGTCCATTACCTTTAAAGCCAGGTGCGATCACATTAGCAAGAACACCACCATTATTGAGTTCATGTTGCCCAAGCCCATCACCCTCTGCTGCCAAACATCGAAGCACAACCTCAATGTAGTAACAGTCCCTTGATGCCACAACATGAAACACACATTTTATAGCTTCGTCAAAGCTCTATTCTTTGTGCATATCAGCTTTGAGCAATCTCAAACGATTATTGCCTCCACACAATGTTAACAGATGCAAAGACACTGCTGAGAATTATAGAAATTAGCCGTCACTAGACTACATAACCGATGTAACCATCATTTAGACTAATATTAGTACAAATTACTCTAAGAGCTACATAAGAACATAAACAATACCTGAGTAGGAAGATAATAACCTAAGAACGTAATCAGAATGTCAAAAACAAAATTAGAATGTAAATAATACAACCCATCAAAAACCAAATCTGAACGTAAGAACATAAATACTTGAGTTTCTTCTTCTCAAAACCAACCAAACAAAATCCAACCTGTCAAAAACCAAATCAGAATGTAATAATACAAATACAAATCCAAATCAGAAGTTAAGAAATCAGAAACTAATAATAGACCATCCGATCCATGGCCCTGAATAGACAACTTTGGAGCTTCGACAAGTCTCATTCCATCGCTATATGCGAGGAACTTGTTAACTTGTATTGGCTCCTGTAAAATAGAAATACGATAATATAACGTTTGAATCTCTAGTCTGAAATTGGCTTATATAGTTTGAAATTGAATCTATCTTCCTATGGCGTTTCCATCTTTGGGCTTTTTAACTTCTACAATAGTCCCATCCTAGAGATACCCTTTTATATCTCGGAGAGATGAACAGAAAAATAACAATGCAAGTTTGGTGAAAACCCAAGATAGTACCTTCAAATTAAACACAAATCCAAATTAGAACCTATAAAAACGAAAATACACAAAAACCAAATTCGTGAGAAACTTAAAAACCAAAAATAAAAAACCTAATGAGAGAGAGATAAATGGTCTTATTTTACTACAATTCTCATCAAAATTTCAAGTCGTAAGATAAAATTTATTTTGCAGGTGAAAATATCGAATCAAATTGAAAGAGAAATTTAACGGACTCGTTGAAGAAGACATGTGAAAACAAAGCCCTAGAAATTTCAGGCCTGTATCTGTATGTATCGTAATTATGGTGCATAATCCAAAAGTAAACGAGCATGTGGATATCTACAACAAAGTACCAAATTCCAAATTAGATAAACAAACGCCATAAGATCCTGTTTAAACAAGAATAGAAGCAAAACTAGATTTGAAAAAAGTGGTCAGAATCAAGAATGTTTTGAGCAGTTGTACACTACTGAAACTATATATACATAATGAATCCCAATCACTATACTTCAACCATTCATAGTTTTTTCAATAATTTTTTCTTGAAATAAGGCAACATTAGGCTTGTGTTAGCATAATTGAAATTATACTTACATAATGAATCCCAATTGAATTTATGAAAACTGTGAGTAAAATTGAATTCAAGCAAGTATTACGACTGTGAACCCAAGCAGGAATAAATTAGAGGTCTAACCCAATTGGATAAACCAAGCATGTATAAAAAAAATGGCAGGTATATGATTTGTCAAACCAAACATGTATAAAAAACTAGTAATACTAATATAAAATATTTGTAGTACCAATTCTAAAAATTAAATGATAAAAAAAATTGGTAATACCAGTATGAAATCAAATGGAATCGAATGGAATAGAGAGCATAAATCGAAACCAAAAACAATTAAAAACCTAATTTCTCCAACACATTTTCGAAATCAAAAGAAGATCCTTAAATTAGAAAGCATAAATCGAATGGAATAGAGAGACTACCTATCGGATGAGGGCAGAGCTGAGGATGGCGACGAGGACTGAGGGCGGCAGCCTTGTCGCTGAGAGGGTGAGGGCATCGTTATAGGTTTGGGTTATGGGGGTAGGGGAGATACCAGTGAGTAGAGAGCGAGCGGGGTACAAGAGCAGGGACGGGAGCGGGAGACGAGAGCGGGAGCCAAAAGTAAAATTAATATTTTTGGGGGTATTATATATTTTAGTCAAGTGTGCTCAATTTTGGCACGCTTTAAAACAGTGCCAAATTTTGGCATTGTTTTAAAGTATGTCAAATTTCTATTAAACCGTGCCAAAATCTGGCACAGTTTTCAACTGTGCCAGATTTTTAATATCAGGGTGTGCCAAAATGCTGTTTTTGGTGTAGTGTTGCCAGATACAGGATTTTTATTTTGTGCTTATCTTTTAGCCAAAAGAGTTTCATATTTTGGGAACTCTTCTAAACGACCTCTAGCCTAAATATTTAGTCATTAGGACTCCTTTTAAAAAGATGTCATTCATGTAAATTCTCCAAATCAAGTAGGAACATCTAGGAGAAGACTTTACATATTTTGCACCTTTAATTCAAGAGCTTTTCGAGTTTTTCTTCGACCTTTGATTTCTTCTTGCAAGTTCTTATTCTACAATCTTAGTAACTTTTATTTCCAACACTTATATTATTATTTCTCATGTTTCATCTCTCTTTCCAAGTAATTATGAGTTCATGCAACCTAGATAACGTAGTTTTCACTAATTTCACCATGTTATGGTAGATTTATAAGGGTTGGGATGCATGAACCCCACCCGATGTCATTTATGATAGTGGAAATAGACTTTTGAATTAAAATCTTAGGTGAATTGTATCGTAGTTAATGTGATACTGCTTTAATTCACCATTTGCTTACATATTGTACGGGCTACGATCCCTCATATATGTAATACTTAGGAGTGTTGAAGACCGTGTCTTAATTCATCATTTTCTTACATACTGTGCGAGCTACGATCCCTCATATATGTAATACTTAGTAGAATTAAAGATCGAGTTCATCTAAAGTTTTAATTCTAAATCTAGTATCCTACGAAGTGAATTACTATGTTGTGGTGGATTGTAATCCGACCTATCTTTCTCATTTCATATTCAAAGTGTAGTCAAGTCGTTATTAGTTATTCATTAGAATAATTGCATTTCATTTATTCATAATTTCATTAGTTGTTCATTTTCATATTTGCATCTAGTTGTAATCCAAATTACCTTTTCCTTCTTTTTAGAGTCAAGTTAGGGTTAATAGTCTTACCTTTGTCGTCACATTCACTCGTCCTAATTCCCTGAGGATTCGATACCCAGACTAGCCATTATACTCCGCAAGAGTGTAGTTAAAGTTTAGGTTTTTTTGTATTATAGTCGGAAGCCGATAACAATGACTAGCGTATTTACACGGACGCTCGGTTTCCACCTCGATTAGCTAGTAAGGCTTAATTAACTTTTGATAGGGGAGCATGGTTTTAAATATATTCTTTTCTAGCAGTGTTGGGGAAATTCTCAAGTGCCCAGGAAGTAGCAGGTTGGTAGATGTTGTTGATTATTGAGGCTGAGGTACTAGTCGATTTATTATTTCTTTAGTGCAAATTAATTGGCCAACCTTTTTAGTTCAGACTCCATCTTGTGATTAACAAACCATTCTTCAATCTCCACACTAGCCTCCTATAAGCCTCTATAATGTAGGTTGTGTAGTCCTCCCATCGATGTTTGGATATGCGGTAGGGAATTCTTCTTCACTATAATCATTTGCACTTTTTTTATGACCAGTTGGGCATAGTTTCAGCTTCTTCTCTCCATATTTTCAATGAAACTACTGATTAATTCTCCAGAATTTTTTTCAAGTAGCTCTAGGTCTCTACGTGTAACTTTCAATTCTTCATTATAGTTATACTGTGACATAAACTCTCTAGCCACGTCCTCCCAATTGTGAATTCTGGATTCCTCGGGTGACATGAATCACCTGGGGGCACTATCTTTTAGGGTTTACTGAAACATTTAGGCTAATATCTCTTCTAAAGCCCAATGGAGGGTCATGGCTAAGTGGTAGCTGTGTAAATGCATAATTGGGAGCCCACGGCCTCCAAATTTCACGACGTCTAGCATCTTGAATTTCTCTAGTGATCTAGCTTTAGGATAGGGAGATATGTAGGTGTAGTCATATAGTTTCCTAAGATCTTGACTTGGTCGAATTTTTTTGATAATATCTTGAGGTCTTCCTTAATGTTTTTTAGTTCTTCTTCTTTAGGGTCCACGGACACTGGCGGATTATCCCCTGGCTGGTTGAGCTTCAAAATTTATAGTTGAGCGGGTGGCATATTAATACTCCTTTGGAACCTAAACTAGTTCAAGGGCATGTGGACCCATGGCACGAGGAAATAAGATTTCATCTTCATGAGATTCAGGAGATTAGGCCCGATGTCATTGTATCTCTTGGACATCAGATCGAAGTTTATCAATCTTAGCACTAAGTTAGGATAGGATGGGCATCAAATCTGGTTGGATATTCGGTTCTTGATTTGTGTTCTTCTTTAAATACTTGCAGAGGTCGCTCTCAAATTCCATGGAAGTAGCAGAGGAAGAGATTGAGCTTCTAGGTGGTTTGACGAAAGACTGAAGTGAATTTGGAGCAGGGCTAAACTCTGGGTATGCGATCAACTTGATTGGGAAAAATGATTTTGGTTTAT
Source organism: Sambucus nigra (assembly GCA_949130495.1). Classification (NCBI taxonomy): domain Eukaryota; kingdom Viridiplantae; phylum Streptophyta; class Magnoliopsida; order Dipsacales; family Adoxaceae; genus Sambucus; species Sambucus nigra. The sequence continues at coordinate 386,386,536 of OX422212.1, forward strand.
TTTTTTGAGGAGAAAGGGAATATTTGTTTGTGTGTTTTTTTAAAATGGAAGAAATATGTTCTTAGTATTTTCATTTTTAAAAATAAGGGAAAAGGGGAAATCCTCAGCATGATTATTATTATTAAGTTCTACTTGTATTATGTTTGCCTAAATGTAAGGAAAATACCGGACTGGATCCGAGCTTCGGGGAAAGATAGGGTAAAAGATACAAGATACAGTTTGACTTGCTTGTAGGCTCACAAACAGGGTCTTGTTTTAAAAATGGGCGAATTAGCGCAAAAAATTGAGTGGTAATCTACAGAGTTTCCCATAGTAATCGACAAACTAGATATGAGTGCCCTAAGGCATATGCCTATGTGAGGTTTATGAAATTGGTGGGTTAGTGGAAGGGTTCCCTCCTTTGGGATAACTTTCACGATATACTTATTGCCTATAAGGGAAATCATTCATCGGTACGTGTGGACAAGCCATTTGATATACAATTGTGTACGTGAATTTCCTCATGATATACCTCATAAGAACAGTATGTATGAGATAGAATTCAATATACTCAACGTACATGAATGAGTTCCCTATTATATACCTCTCATCGTTATTGCGGTCAAGCGATACGATGCGGAGGGGACCGTTCGATATACATAGAAGGTACGAGGCTAATGGAAGTTTAGAATCATATAGCTTAGGTTAATTATGCCCCGCGACACTAACACCAATCACGAAGTGATTCTCCAGTACACGAAAAATTATTTTGTCAAATATTGCCATGCTCGGGTGATGTAGTGTGCAAAATGCACGAGTCTTGACTAATATCTTATAGAGCTTTTTTGTATGCTAAGTAAAGGGAGTGTTATCGCTCTGAGAAAGAATATACAAATAGCATGAGATAAGAGGTACAATTATGGAAATTAAATCTGGAATGGAGCATGAAGATTGTATCAAACATAGTGATAGAGTGTGAAACATGTGGGTGTACAAGTGAGTGAGATATATGTGCAAAGTGAGATAGTGACGTGTGAATAGTGTCAGTGAAACGACATGTGAATAAATACAAGTGAAAGTACATTCTAGTGAGTCTAAGCATTGATAATCTATAAGTGGTGTGTGAGATGTGTAAGTTAACACAAAGATATATACAAGTGAGAAGAAGTGAGGGTGCATATTAATGAAGCTAAGCATAGATAATCTACAAGTGGTGTGTGGAGCATATAAGTAACGGTGAGCCTATATACGAATGTGAGTGTGTGAAGTGAGCATGGTGAATATATACAAGTAAGCATAAGGTAAAATATGGTGAACAAGTAAAAGTGAGTGAAAAATGATATATACATGAAAAGAGAGTATGGTAGAGATAAATATATAAGATGTAAGCATAGGAGTAAAAGGGGAACATACAAGTGGAGCCATATTCACGCATGTAGAGAAGTAGGAGAGTAAAGAAGTAACACCCATATGGAAATAGAGTCTAGTCCTCCAGAAAATCCCTAGCAGATTCGCCACTTTGGCCATCCGTGTCAAATTCATTCGGCACGGGCAGGCCCCAAAATCAGGATGGGAAGGGAAAAAGGCCCTCCTCTCTTCCCTTGTCAGCGCCTGTGGGTGATTCAAAGATATGGAGCTCCTATTTTCACCACTCGTGCCGACATCTTCTCGATCTACCTCAAATATAAAATTGGTCGTCATCAAAGGGGATAACATAAAGGAATTGTAACACCCGATATTTCTGAGTATTTAAATTTACTCAGTCGGTAATTTATTAGTTTTATTTTAAATTACGCAAAAGTAATTTAATTGAATTGAATGATAATGGGATTATTTAATATTAATCGAGAGAGTGAGATAATGATTATTATGAATTTAATTTACTAAGTGAAAATAGTAAATAACGTATGGAAATTATTACGTGTAATAGCGAGTGAGATTGGCATAATTGGAAATATCTCAACCGGGAGTCGCATGTAGACTAATTTAGGGTCGAGATTGAATAATTATGTAGAGTGACTCAGATGATGATTTTGAGGTCACGGATGACTCCCGAAACGTAACCCGAGGGTGTCGATTGGGCACCGTATAGGGGCATTTTAGTCATTTGGAAAATAAGGGTTAGGAGACATACGAATATCTAACTCCTTTATTAGATGCTAGATAAGACGGGCTAGGTTTAGAAACTCAAAATACAACGAGAGTCCATTGGAGAACAAAATGAGAGAGTCCTTGGATCTTTTAAGGAGTTTTGTAGAGCTTTTAATCTCAAACTTGCACCACAAAAAACTTAGGAGTGAGTATTGATAGAGAAGACAATCAAATCCATCACCAAGACATGAAATCAGACCCTACTAATCAAAGGCAAGTGTTTATATACAAGTTATTTGAAGTTATAACACCCATGTGAATAGGGTTTCATCATATTTTGATTGATGTGATAATCCTAGGAAGAAAGAAAGGATTTAAACGCATGTTTGGGTAGGAATTGCATGTAGAATGATCTGATATCAGTAGAGGATAATAAGTTAGAGATTTTGAATTGTTATCCACAAATTGATTTTGGGTTTGTGTTAAAGGTTAATGGAGAATATGAAAACCTAGTGTCTTTTAGGATTAGATGATTAAATCCATTCTTGAATGATATTCGTAATGTTTTGAAGTAAAAATTACGTTAGAAACTCTCATATACATGTGGAAAGGGTTTAGGACAATTGGTTTTAAGTTTGGTGAAGAAATATGTATGTTATGTGGGTGTTAATGGTGAAAACACACATGCGTAGGGGAAGAAGAAAACGTGGTACAAAGCGAATCGATTCATCCCAAGACCGAAGGATTCGGTAAGGCGAACTGATTCGGTATTTGGGCGAATCGATTCGTCCCTACCAGTTTTGCCTATTTAAGCCTTGAAACTTTGTGTAAATGATTGGGTGACCTTTGGGCATCTTTAAATCATTATGAAGGATTTATGGGATTATAATAATACCTTGATTAGGCCATATTGTAGTCTTAGAGAGAGAGATAAGTCTATAATGATTCGGGCGTAAATTGTAATTAATTTGTGAGAATGAGATTGCAATTACGGGAAAGCGTGAGTGAGCTTATGGCATGAACCGGTAAGGAAAGGAAGACTTAGATACTGAAATAGAGCAAGGGGTAACTAGGCCCCTTAGATTAGAGAATAATAATCAATTAAATACGATAGTGAGAATAATCATAAATTGAATGTACGGTGAGTATTCGAGTGATTTGTACTATGTACAAAAGATGGTAATTTAGTTTTGTGAATTCCTACTGAATATATATAGGTTGTATGTGTACCTATTATATAATTGATGATATATGATAACATACCTACATTTACTGCTATCACGGAGGTTCCCACGCAGTGGGTGATCCCACCTTGTCAATTCTAGGGAGGTTTGGATTTGTGCCATGTAACAAAGAACTTATGGTGGCTCACTATGTGTCGTGTATTAGTGTGTCCGGCATGCCGTTTGGGTTCGTTAGGTATGTGGGCAACCTAAAGGATTAGAATTATGTTTGCCTCCCCTGGTTATTATTTGACTTTGGGTTCGGGGAGATGTATCGAACCAATTGTCCCTATTTAGTACGAGAGGTACTTGGAGTGATAGCAGAGTATGCCAATTTTTCACGGTGGTCCTTTTGAGATATATATATATATATATATATATATATATATATATATATATATATATATATATATATATATATATATATATATATACATGAATGTTCTACTTATGTATAACAGTAGATAGTTAGATAGTGGATATATAAAGATTGAATTAAGTGGTGAAACTTAATAATTGAAAAAAAAATGAGATTGTAAGTGCTACGGTAATTTCAACTATTATAACGTATGAGAAACGTCAACTAACGGGTGAAGTACTTTATGAACGGAGACGTGTTTGTATTCAGAAATAATTAAGTATAGTTATCCTGTGTAGAATAGCTAGGTGGGCTAAGTAGAAACGTTAGGCGTGCGCAATAGGTAATAGGTGAGGAAACTCAAGTGAGTACCTGAACCTAACATATGTAATCAATAACTGATTTTAAATTGTGATAAATACTTGCTAAATATTTTCAAAATGTTTTAGGTTCTAACCCTTACTATAATATCTTTTCAAAACCTTTTAGGTGTCCAGCCACAGGGACACCCGACTTGGTGATTCCTTACAAGGACGTATAGCTGGAACGCTATGGAGGCTTGCAGAGTTTTGATTAGACGCATCTATCATTTCATTTCTAGCATAGGAGTTTATTTCAGTATTTCAATTTGGGCATGTTGGCCCCATTTGAGACTATATTCATTTAGTCTTTCAGTTTCAAACATGTATTCAGATTTTCTTATCAGCTGGATATATTATTTGGTTTGGGATTTGTGCCGATGGTTTATTCGGCAAGACTTTATTTACTTATTTACTTCAGATTATTTGGACGCTAGTATTATGTGAGTGTTGTAAATTATTTTTTCGCATATTATTATTATTATTATTATTATTATTATTATTTGTCTGCTTAATGCAAGATAAAATTTGGCACCGGCATAATTAACTAATATGTGATTAGTAATTAATTTGGTTTTCTACGGTGATTCTAAGAATGAACCTTTTTGTAAATCATGTTTTAATTTAATAAAGGCCTAATCAACCAGTATTTAATCAAGCGGGGTGTATCAGATGGTATCAGAGTATTAGGTTCTAGTGTCCATAGGATCTATACGGCTTATTACGATTTCAGCGTATCGTTCTTTTGTTATAGAGCCCTATTATTAGATTGTTGCTTTTATCTTCGCATGTTTGAGATATCATACTTCTGCTATTAGATGTTTATATAAATTATGCACTGATACAATTCGATTTGTTTTCAGATGCCACGGAGAAGAGAGCGAGTAGCTAGGGAAACGGATAGGGATGAGTTGAGGGAGGATCACCAAGAGCCACAAGCGGTGCCTAAGCCACATCCACCACCAGAGATGATCTCGATGGTCCAAGTGGAAAATATAATGGCCCAGGAAGTCAATGCAGTGATGACAGCTATGGCATTGCATTTCCCATAGCCTAAGCCACAGCAGCTAGTGGCACCGATTATTCAGGCCCAGGCAGGACAATATACTTAGTAGAGAGTCCGAGAGACATTCTAGAAGGTCCACACGCCTGAGTTTAAGGGGAGTTCTGATGTGGTAGAGGCATGTCAGTGGAAAAAGAATATTAAGCACCATTTACGCATGGTAGAGTGTTCTAAGATGCAGAAATAGATACTGTCTACTTTAAGACTGGTTGGAGCAGCCTTACAGTGATGGGAGTGGGTGACAACCGCTGAGGAGAGAGATATGATGACTATTACCGAGTTTTGGGTACGGTTCAATCGTAAATACTTTCTCCATGCAGTCGAGTCAGAGATGAAAAGGAAGTTTAAGGAGGTGACACAGGGTGACCACTCAGTAGTTGAGTACGAGGAGGAGTTCACCCGTCTGCCTAGTTTTGGTCTCGATGTCGTGAGCAGTGAGGAGATAAAGAAGACAAAGTTTATGGAAGGGTTAGCCTCTACGATCAAGCAACATTTTATCGATAACCCCGCATTGGTGACATATACTGATGTCGTCGATGCCGCTCTTATCCACTATAAGACCATCACTTTCGTGCAAAGGGGAGTAAGATATGTGAAGAGACTAGTCAGCATGGTAAGGCAATTAGGGGTGGTGCCATCTCGACATGGCAGCAGCAGACACTCAGTCATCAGGGGCAAGATTCTCGGTAGGGGAATAATGCCAAGATATTCAGGCATGAAGGGTACCGACTGGAGGGGTAGGGTTACAGACAGGGTTAGCAGGGCCCAAACCAGCAGTAGTTTCCTTAAGTCCATCAGGGCCAAGGGAACTATGGGAGGCCATCAGGACAGCAGTGTCAGGGCCAGCAGGGCCAGAGACAGAGAGAGTTCCCCGAGCGGTGCTTCATTTTTGGCCAGCAGGGTCACAAGAGGAGATATTTCTCATAGCAGGGTAGGGCATAATAGTAGGGTGCTCAGCAGGGACTACAGACTCCTTTACCCCCAGCAGCACCAGCACCAGCCCCTTAGCAATAGCAGGGTCAGATGCACTACAGGCGTGTGTATAATATTCAGGACATACTGATGCCACCTGTACCTTAGGCGCGAACAGCAGTGGAGGGTACGTTTCCTATTCATGGACTTGAGGATCGAATTCTTTTTTATATTGGGGCATCGCATTCGTTTATTAAGACCTGATTTGCTAGAGCTACTGCTTTATTAGAGAGCGTCGGTAGTCTCCTTATGTGTGTAGAGCCACCGATGGGCAGTGGTTCACCTATACACTTGATTTATAGAGGAGTCAATATCATGATAGGGAGACTGAGCTTAGCAGTATACCTTCTAGTGTTAGACACGGACGGGAATGATGTGATTTCGAGCATGGAATGGTTGGCAGGATATAGGGCGATGGTAGACTGTTATGAGAGAACCATAGTTTTCTCCATCCCAGGACAGGAGATGTTCTTGGTGGTGCCTCAAAGGAGGTAGTGATTCTGTTAGACTCAATTTCGATCGTGAGAGATTTTGAGGATGTATTACAGGAGATTCTCAGGTTACCACTCAGCTGAGAGATCGAGTTTATGATTGACCTAGCACTAGCTACGAGACCAATTGCCCAATCAACATATCGTATGGCCCTTGCGGAGATACGTGAGTTGAAAGAGCAGATTCAGCAACTCTTCAGTCAGGGTTTCATTCGGTGGAGTACATCACCATGGGGTGCCCTGATTTTATTGGTGAAAATGAGAAATGGTTCGCTTCACTTATGTGTGGAATACAAGGAATTGAACAAGGTTATGGTACGGAATAAGTATCTATTATCGAGGATCGGTGACCTATTTGATCAGTCGAGAGGGGTTGCCTACTTCTCAAAGATTGATCTGAGATCGGGTTATCACTGACTACGTATTCGGGAGAAGGATGTTCCCAATACCAATTTTCTATCGTGGTATGGGTCATACGAGTTCAGAGTGATGCTGTTTGGGCTCATCAATGCACCAACAGTGTTCATGGATCTCATGAGCAGAGTATTCAGAGAGTTCTTGGACCAGTCTGTGATCGTATTTATAGGCAATATTTTGGTTTACTCTTGTACCGAGGAGGAGCACAAGGAGCATCTGCATGGGATCTTGCAGACACCTTCGATACCATCAGTTGTATGCTAAATTTGGGAAGTGCGGATTTTGGCAACGAGAGGTGCATTTTCTCGGACACGTCGTATCTGATAGGGGTGTTACAGTTGATACGAGTAAAGTATCGATGGTAAGGTAGTGGGGACAGCCCATGACACCAATGAATATTCGCAGCTTCTTGGGTATGTCCGAGTGTTGTAAATGCTTCAGTAAGGGATTTTCAAAGATTGTGGGTCCATCGACAAACCTGACTCGTAAGGGGGTACCGTTCATGTGGAGTGCCACTATTAGCTGGCCTTTGATGTGCGAAAGGACAAGTTGATGTCAGCACCAGTGATTGAATTGCCTAAGAGTGGGGTGAAGTATCGAGTTTGCACTCATGCATCCTTGTAGTGATTGGGGAGTGTATTCCAGCAGGAGGAGTGGGCCATAGCTTATGCACCTCGAAAGATTAAGCCCCATGAGAAGAATGATCCCACCCACGACCATGAGTTAGCAGTGGTCATTTTTGCTTTAAGGATATGGAGGCATTATCTGTTGGGAGATAAGTTTACATTGTTAGCAGACATGTTGAACCAACGACCTATTGAAGAGTTAGCAAAGGTCTGGAAAGAGAAGTGGAGTGAGTTTCAACTTATGATGAGGTCGCCAGAGCGTGTACTTCAATAGTATCTATCACTCCAGAGATTATGATACGGGCAGTGAAATTGCAAGAAGAGGATCATTTCTATCAGGACAAGTTGCGACAGTTATTAGCTGAGGGTGCAGAGTCTTACTCGATCACCTTGGAGAGAGGTCTACATTTTAATGGGAGATTAGTTGTGCATGAGGATGAGGATTTGAGGCATGCTGTGATGACTGAGTCCTATTATTCAAGATTTACGGTACATCCCAGTGGGAATAAGATATACCAGGATATGAGGAGACCGTACTGGTGGGTAGGAATGAAGAGAGACATAACAGAGTTTGTCTCGAATTATCTTACTTGTCATCTTGTCAAAGTTGACCCTCAGAGACCTTCAGGAATGTTACAACCATTGGAGACTCCCATGTGGAAGTGGGAGAGTATCTTGATGGAATTTATTATAGCGCGTCCGACATTGTAGAGGGGTCACGATTCCATTTAGGTGATAGTGGATCGATTGACTAAGGGGGCCCACTTCTTATCGGTTCACATCGACTACAAGACGAGTCAGTGCGCATAGTTATTCATTATGAAGATAGTTAAGTTGCACGGGGTGTCACTTAACATTGTGTCTGATAGAGACAAGATATTCATGTCTCACTTCTGGCAGAGCTTCCAGAAAATAATGGGTACAAACTTGCAGTTGAGTACCGCCTATCATCCATAGACATATGGGCAGACTGAGTGGGTTAATCAGATGCTAGAGGACATGTTTAGGATGTGGATTCCGGATTTTGGGGGAGGATGGGATCAATACCTTCCATTGGTAGAGTTTGCATATAATAACTCTTACCAATTCACTATCGGTGTGTAATTATTTGAGGCATTGTATGGGAGACCTTATAGGTCACCCTCTTACAGGTTAGAGGTGGGGGACAACAAGTTATTGGGTCCAGAGATGATACAGGAGATAACTGCTAAGATTGAGCTAATTCAGGGATAAATTAGAATTATTCAGGATAGGCAGAAGAGTTATTCTAATGTCGATCGGACGCAGGTGGAGTTAGAGGTTGGGGATCAGGTATTGATTCGCATGTCTCATATGAAGGGGATCATGAGATTCGGGAATAAAGGGAAGTTAGCACCGAGATATGTGGGCCATTTCCCGATTATTGAGAGGGTGGGATCAGTGGCATATATATTGGGATTACCAGAGCATCTTAAGCGGATACACGATGCGTTCCATGTAGCGTCGCTGAAGAAGTATACGAGGAGTGAGAGAGCTTTTTGGCACATTTCACTCGATGAGATTTATTTGCATCCAGACATCTCGTATGAGAAGAGACCCGTGTCTATTCTGGATTGTAGTGAGCATAAACTTAGGTCTAAGGTGTTGGTACTAGTCAGAGTTCAGTGGGGACATCACAGTGTTGATGAGTCTACTTGGGAGTGGGAGGATGACATGCGAGAGCAATATCCAGAGTTGTTTACCGCAGGTATGACCTAATTTCGGGGACAAAATTCCAAGTAAGGGGGGACGTATGTAACACCCCATATTTCTGAGTATTTGAATTTAATTAGTTTGGTAATTTTCGTATTTCTGAGTATTTAAATTTCATCAGTTCGGTAATTCATTTGTTTTATTTTAAATTACGTGAGAGAAGTAATTTTATTGAATTGGATGATAATGTGATTATTTAATATTAATCGAGAGAGTGAGATAATGATTAATATTATGAATTTAATTTACTAAGTGAAAACAGCAAATAATGTATGGAAATTATTACGCGTAATAGTGATTGAGATTAGTGTAATTAGAACTATCTCAGTTGAAAGTTGTGTGTAGACTAATTTGGGGTTGAAATGAAATAATTATTTATAGTGACTCAGATGATGATTTTGAGGTCACGGATGACTCTGAAAGGGTTGAAATAGTCAAAATAATATACCTGGGGGTCTCGATTGGGTCCTAAGGTATTTTTAGGCTAGACCAACACCTTATAGGGGCATTTTAGTCGTTTGGAAAATGAGGGTTAGGAGACCTACGAATTTCTAACTCCTTTATCAGATGTTAGATAAGAGAGGCTAGGTTTAGAAACTCAAAATACAACGGAAGTCCATTGTAGAACAGGAGGAGAGAGTCCTTGGAGCTTCTAAGGAGATTCGTGGAGCTTTTCATATTAATCTTACACCACAAGCAACTTATGAGTGAGGATTGATACAGAAGACAATCAAATCCATCACCAAGCCACAAAATCAGACCCTAATGATCAAAGGAAAGTGTTTATATACAAGGTATTTGAAGTTATAATACCCATGTGACTAGGGTTTCATCATATTTTAATTGAAGTGATAATTTTTGGAAGAAAAGAATAATTTAAACGCATATTTGGGTAGGAATTGCATGTAGAATGATCTGATATTAGTGGAGGAAAATAAATTAGAGATTTTGAATGGCTATCCACAAATTAATTATGGGATTGTGTTGAAGATTAGTGGGGAATATTAAAACCTAGGGTTCTTGAGGATTAGATGATTAAATCCAATCTCGAATGATATTAAAAAAAATTCATGTAAAAATGACATTAGAAACTGTCCTAATATATGTGGGAATGGTTTGGGACAATTGGTTTTAAGTTTGGTGGAGAAACATGTAAGTTATGTGGGTGTTAATGGTGAAAAACTCACCTGCCTAGGGGGTAAAAAACATTGTAGAAAACGAATCGATTCGGTATTTGGACGAATCAATTCGGCCCTGCCAGTTTTGCCTATGTTGCCAATTTAAGTGTTAAAACTTTGTGTAAATGATTGGGTGACCTTTGGGGCCTCTTAAATCATTATGAGGGACTTATAGGATTACAGTAGTACCTTAATCAGGGCATGTGGTAGACTTAGGGACAGAGGTAAGACTAGAATGATTCGAACTTAAATTGTAATTAATTCGCGAGAATGAGAATGTAATTATGGGAAAGCGTGAGTAAGATTATGGAATGAATTAGTAAGGTAAGGATGACTTAGGTACTGAAAAAGAACAAGGGGTAACTAGGGCCCTTAGAGTAGAGAATAAAACTCCATTACATACGATAGTGAGTATAATCATAAATTGAATGTACGGTGAGTATTCGAGTGGTATGTACTATGTACAAATGATGATAATTAAGTTATGTGAATACCAACTGAATATATATAGCTTGTGTGTGTACCTATTATATAATTGATGATATATGTTAACATACCTACGCTTCCTACTATCACGTAGGTTCCCGTGCTATGGGCAATCCCTCCTTGCCGATTCCAGGGAGGTCTGGATTCATTACCCAGAACATAGAAGTTAAGGTGGCTCACTATGCGTCGTGGATTAGTGTGTCCTGCATGTCGTTTGGGTACGCTAGGTATGTGCATAGCCCAAAGTCTTAGAATTGTGTTTGCCTCCACTGATTGTTATTTGACTTTGGGTTCGCGGAGATGTACCAAACCAATTGTCCCTATTTAGTACGAGAGGTACTTGGACTGATAGCATAGTATGTCCATGATTCACGGTGATCCTTCGAGAGACACTGTAATGATATATATACCGATATGAATATTCTTCTTATGTGTGACAACAGATAATTAGATAGTGAATATCTAAAGATTGAATTAAGTGGTGAAACTTACTAATTGAAAAAAATGAGAATGTAAGTGATATGATAATTTCAACTATTTTAACGTATGAGAAATGTTAACTAATGGGTTAAGTACTGTATGGGTGGTACGGGAACAGAGACATGTTCGTATTCAGAAATACTTAAGTCTAGTTAGCTTAGGTATAATTGCTAGGTGGGCTAAGTAGAAATGTTAGGCATGCACAATAGTTGAGAGGTGAGAAAACTCGAGTCAGTGTCCGTGAATCTAACATGTGTAATCAACAACTGATTTTAAATTGTGATAAATACTTGCTACATATTTTCAAAATGTTTTGGATTCTAACTCTTGCTATAAAATCTTTTTAAAACCTTTTAGGTATCCAGCCACAGGGACGCCCAACTTGATGATTGGGCATGTTGGCCCCATTTGAGACTTTATTCACTTAGTATTTCAGTTTCGAACTTGTATTCGGATTTTCTTATTAGTTGGATTTATTATTTGGTTTGGGATTTGAGCTGATGGTTTATTCGGTAAGACTTTATTAACTTATTTACTTGGGATGATTTGGCCTGTAGTATTATGTGAATTGATTAATTTAGTTTTTCACATATTATTATTATTATTATTATTATTATTATTATTATTATTATTATTATTATTATTATTATTATTCTGTTTAATGTAAGATAAAATTTAGCTCCGGCTTAATTAACTAATAGGTGATTAGTAATCAATTTGGTTTTCGACAGTGATGCTATGAATGAAGCATTTTATAAATCTTATTTTAATTTAATAAAGGCCTGATCACCGAGTATTTAATTAGGTGGAGTGTCTCAGATGGTATTAGAGCATCTGGTTCTAGTGTCCATTGGATCTATATATATTATTATGATTTCAGAGTATCGTTCTTTTTGTTATAGAACCCTATTATTAGGACTGTTGCTTTTATCTTCACGTGTTTGAGATATCGTACTTCTGTTAATCGATTTTTATATAAATTGTGTACTTGTGCAATTCGATATATTTTCAGATGCCACAGAGAAGAGAGCGAGCACCTAGGGCAATGTCTATGGATGAGTTGAAGGAGGCTCACCAGGTGCCCTAGGAGGTGCCTCAGCCACAACCACCACCAGAGATGATCTCGGTGAACCAAGTGGTAAAGATTGTGGCCCAATCGGTCAATGCAGCGATGATTGCTATGGTTGTGCATTTCCCATATCCCCGAAAGTATCAATAGGTGGCACCGGTCATGCAGGCATAGATAGGACCATCTACTTGGCAGAGAGTCAGAGAGACGTTCCAGAAGGGACACCCGCCCGAGTTTCAGTGTAATTCGGATCTGCTGGAGATGTTAGTTGAAGAAGAATATTCAGCACCTTCTGTACATGGTATAGTGTTTTGAGATGCAAAAATAGATGTTAGCTACTTTCAGACTGGCAGGAGCAGCCTTACAGTGGTGGCAGTCGGTGACCACAGCCGAGGAGAGACATGATGACTATTATCGAGTTCTGGGTGTTATTCGATGGAAAATACTTTCTACCTACAGTTGAGTCATATATGCGAAATAAGTATGGGGAGGTGACACAGGGTGACCGCTCGGTAGTTGTGTACGAGGAGGAGTTCACCTGTCTGGCTAATTTTATGCCAGATGTGATCATCAATAAGGAGAGAAAGAAGACAAAGTTTGTGGATGGGTTCGACTGGAAGATCAGGAAGCATTTGATCAGTAACCATGCATTGATGACATATACTTATGTCATCAATGCCTCTCTTGTACACTGTAGTATTATCGCTTACATGCAAAGGGGAAAAAGAGAGGTGGAGAGCCTCGCCATCATGGCAAGGCAAATGGTGGTGGCGCCAGATCGACACCGCAACAACAGACAGTCAGTCACCAGGGGCAGGATTCTCGACAGAAGAAACATGCCAAGAGATTTAGGCATGGTGGGTACCGACCAAAGGGGCAGGGTTATAGACAGGATCAGTAGGGCCCAAACCAATAGCAGTTTCCTCAGGTTTATTAGAGTGAAGCGAACTAGGGGGAGGCCATCATGGCCGGTAGCATCAGGGCCAACAGGGACATAGACATAGAGAGTTCTCGGTGGTAGTGCTTCATGTGTGACTAGTATGGTCACAAGAGGAGAGATTTCCCATAGCAGGGAATGGCATAACAGCAGGATACCCTGTAGGGACAACAGGCTCCTTTACCCCCAACAGCACCAGCCCCTCAACAGTAGTAGGGTCAGATGCACTACGGGCATGTGTATAGCGTCTGGTACATACCGATGCCACCTTCACCTCAGGCATCGCCAGCAGTAGAGGGTACATTTCTTATTTATGGGCTTGAGGGTGGGATTTTTTTTATACTGAGGCATCGCATTCGTTTATTAAGACCAGATTTGCTAGAGATGCCGATTTATTAGAGACCGTCAGTAGTCTCCTTATGTGTATAGAGTCGCCGATGGGTAGTGGTTCACGGATACACTCGATTTATTGAGGAGTTGATAGCGTGACAGGGAAACTGAGCTTAGCGGAAGACCTTCTAGTGTTAGACATAGAGGGGTACGATATTATTCTGGGTATGGATTAGTTGGCAGGATATATAGCGATGGTAGAATGTTATGAGAGAACCATAGTTTTCTCCATCCCAAGATAGAAGATGTTCTTGGTGGCGATGGTGTTGAACATTAATGAAGAATATGAAAACCTAGGAGTTTTGAGGATTAGATGACTAAATCCATTCTTGAATGATATTCGTAATGTTTTGACGTAAAATTTACATTAGAAACTGTCTTAATACATGTTGGAAGGGTTTGGGAAAATTGGATTTAAGTTTAGTGGAGAAACAGGTAAGTTATGTGGGTGTTAATGGTGATAAGCGCACCTGCATTGGGGAAGAAGGCAATCTGGTATAGAGAGAATCGATTCGACGCAAGACCGAATCGATTCGGCAAGGAGAATTGATTTGGTATTTGGGCGAATCAATTCGGCCCTGCTAGTTTTGCCTATGTTGCCTATTTAAGCCTTGAAACTTTTTGTAAATGATTGGGTGACCTTTGGGGCCTCTTTAAATCATTATGAGGGACTTATGGGGTTACAGTAGGACTTTGATCAGGACATGTGGTAGTCTTAGTAAGAAATATAAGACTAGAATTATTCGGGCCTAATTTCTAATTAATTTGCGAGAATGAGACTGTAATTACGAAAAATCTTGAGTGAGCTTGTAGCATGAAGCAGTAGGGTAAGGAAGACTTAGCTACTGAAATAGAACAAGGGTTAACTAGGGCCCTTAGAGTAGAGAATAATAGTCCATTAAATACTATAATGAGAATAATCATAAATTCAATGTACGGTGAGTTTTCGAGTGATATGTACTACGTACAAATGATGATAATTAAGTTTTATAAATGCCTACTGAATACATATAGGTTATGTGTGTACCAATTATATAATTAATTATATATGTTAACATACCTATGTTGCTTAATATCATGGAGGTTATCGTGCAGTGAGCGATCCCACCTTGCCAATTCTAGGAAGGTCTAGAATTGTACCCCATAACATAGAACTTAGGGCGGCTCAATAGTTGAGAGGGGGGGAAACTTAAGTGAGTGTACGTGAACCTAACATGTGTAATCAATAACTAATTTTAAATTGAGATATATACTTGCTAAATATTTTCAAAATGTTTTGAGGTCTAACCCTTGCTATAAAATATTTTTAAAACCTTTTTGATGTCCACCCACAGGGATGACCGACTTGATGATTCCTTACAGGGACGTATAGCTGCAGCGTTGTGGAGGCTTGCAGAGTTTTGATTAGACGCATCTATCATTTTATTTCTAGCATAGGAGGTTATTTCAGTATTTCAGTTTGCGTATTGTGGGCCCATTTGAGACTTTATTCATTTAGTATTTCAGCTTCAGACTTGTATTCAGATTTTCTTATCAGTTGGATTTATTATTTGGTTTGGGATTTGAGTCGATGGTTTATTCGACAAGACTTTATTTACTTGAGATGATTTGGACTCTAGTATTATGTGAATGTTGTAATTTAGTTTTTCGCATATTATTATTATTAGGGTCATTTACTATTTGTTTATCATATTTTGTTCTTGGGGTACGTTTGTTTGCATTATAGTTATATGATTGTTATTTTGAAGGTTTCTGGTAACATCCGTTTGCCAGCTAAACCCTTATTGTCATTTACTATTATAACCTTATATATAAATACCCTTATTTAAAACCTAAACCCTTATACCTTGATTTTAGCCCAAAAAAAAATTTATTTCCAAAAAATAAATTCCAGCGAAAACAATATTAAAATAAAACAGATTTCAATTAAAAAAATACATCTCCAAAAAAATATTAAAATAAAATTGATTTCAGTTTAAAAAATTATTTTCAAGAAATCATATATATATAATGTGTTAAGGCCAGTGCATTTGTAAATCTTGTTTTGTTAAACCAAGTGACGTCTTATTATATGTATTAAGGACTGTGATTGTTAGTTGAGATGAAACTTATTTTCTTGTGATTCACTATATGTGGTGAATGAAAAGATATATAGTATCTCTAATTATGAGCCCAAGGTCTAATTGTTTTTCAACCAATTAAAATGATTTATTCCAGTTTAAATAAAATTAATTATTCGAGTTTATATATTTAAAAAATTCCAGCATGTTTAAAAATGAATTTTAGTTAAAATACACAGCTATAAAATAATTTTTAAAAACTGTTTAAAAAGGATTTTCAATTAAAAATATGATTTTCAAGATGTTTAAAAATGTTTATATGAAGAAAATCATTTTCAGAAAAAAAAATATGATTTTCTGTTAAAAATGTTTATAAATGCTTAAACGAAGAAAATCATTTAAAATGTGATTTTCAGAAATAAAAAAGTTTGCTACGAAATAAAAAGAATATAAAAAATGTATTTTTTATATATACAAAAAGAACTCTTTATATATACAAAAAGAACTGTTTGTCAACTGTTTTATAAAAAGTAATTTCTAAAAACTGTTTGTTAACTGTTTAAAAACTAAATTCGGCATAAAAAAATTATTTTCGAAAATGTTTCTAAAAACTGTTTTCAGAAATTATTTTCAGGAATGTTTCTAAAAAAATGTTTCTAAAAACTGTTTGATAAAAACAGAAATATTTTTAGCCAAAAAAAAATTCCAAGTAAAAAAATATTAAAATAAAACTGATTTAAAATTGTTTTCATTTAAAAAAATTCAATTTTTTTTTGTTTCTGAAAATAAATTCCAGAAATCCAAGCAACAAATTTCCAACAAAAAAAGCATATAAAATTTAACGGTTTCAATTCAACAATTTTTCAACAAATTTCCAGTTAAAAAATATGTAAATCTGTTTTCATCCAAAAAATATATTTTCCAGCAAAATAAAAAGGATTTAAAAAAAAAGCCTAAAAAACTATTGTCTAATACATAAACCCCAAACAAAACTATTTTTTTAAACTATTTTTGTAAACACTTCATATATTTTTAACTGTTTTTATCTTTAAATAATTTTTTTTGGTTATAAACGTTTTTGTTTTCTTAAAATATTTTTTTTAACTGGAATGAGTTTTATTTTGTAATTTTTTTGCTGGAAATATTTTTTTTTGTAGTTAGAAATCGTTTTTGGGTAGAAAACAAATTTCTGTTGTTGAAAATCAATTTTTTTGGTTGAAAACAATTTTCGGAAATTGTTTTTTAAAAACTTTTTAACAATATTTTTCCTAAATATTTAAACCTTATAATATATATATATATATATATACACACACACACGCACACACTATAATAGTAATGTATATATTTAATTTTGGAAACAATTTTTACTAAATAGTTTTTATAAATTTTAAACAGTTATTATAAATATTGAACATATTTTATAAATAATAAATAATTTTTATTTTTATAAACATTAAACAGTTTCTAAAAATATTGTAGAGTTTTTTTACAAATACTAAACATTTTTTTTATAAATATTTAACATTTTTTATTAAAAAGTTCTTATTAAACAACATTTTGGACCCAAACAATGACATCAAGGGCAAATATGTCATTTATCATCTAAGAGACAACTTTTAAAAGATGTCAGCTAACGGTCAACTGAGCAACTGATGGTTTTCGTTAGTTTTGGATCCAACGAACTAATACGTAAACAAGCATACCCCAGGAACAAAATACTTATAACAAATGTATCTCAAACACTAAATGACCCTTATTATTATTATTATTATTTATCTGTTTAATGCAAGATAAAATTTGGCACCGGCTTAATTAACTGATAGGTGATTAGTAATTAATTTGGTTATCGATAGTGATGCTAAGAATGAACCATTTTGTAAATCTTATTTTAATTTAATAAAGGCCTGACCACCCGCTATTTAATTTGGCAGGGTGTCTCAAGAATGGAATCGCCTACCTATTTTCCTCAAAACAGGCCAAAGAATGCAGCCGCGTCGAGAGAACGTCATCAAGGTCATTCTAATGCATATGAAATCAAGTGATTCGAAGGTTTGGGGACTAAGTTATGGAATGGGAAGGTGCTATGCACCCATTTTCTCCGTTTTGGTCTCTCATTAGCTATGTTCATTTTCTTATTTTCTCCAAAGCGTGAAATGTGTATACATGTGTGTAATATAAATAATGGGAGAGGGGAATCATCTAAATCACGTCATGAAAAAAACAGAGCAAAATCATCCATAGGTGTGTACACAAAAATAATCATAAACATATGATGTAAATGTTCACCGAATCACAAATCGCTATGAAAGAGAGAATGTGCATGTCGGACGAGACAAAACTATTTGGGAGTTCAAGACTCACAAAATACATGCAGTAGAATATAAATGACATAAAAATGAAAAGGAAGGACTCGAATATTGGGATTGGCCCGAGAGGCCTACGTAGCCCAAGGGGCATCAAAGTTCACGTAGTTAAAAAATAATGTAGGGTGGGGTTGAACTCATAAACTTAGATTTAAGACTCCTCTTTGAGTGCTTTCTGAGAAAAATGTGTTCAAGTGTGAAAGTGTGAGAAAATGAGGAAGTCTTACTTTTAGAATTTACGAGTAAAAGCTCTTTTTATCTTTTTGGGGTTTTTATGAAAATAAGTTGTGGGAAATACTAAAATAAAAGTGGATATTATTTTATGTGAGATAATAAATCACAACTAAAAGATATTACAAAACAAGAATAAAGTGAATAATAACACTAAATGAATAAACTAGAAAAGAGATGAGGGTGGACCTCATAGAAGACTTGTGTTGCTTAATTTGGGAGATATGTAGGATAATTTTGTATTAATATAAGAGTGACATGATAGGATGAGGTAGGTGACTAAATGTGGTAGGAAAGTGAGGTGGGGGAATGTTAGAAAACATGATTTTTTGGTAATGAGAATGCTCTGATTTCGAGGGAATGGTTGTTGAATGCTTAAAGGGATCTCCTAGAAGTGAGGTCATGGGATCTTTATATAGTGCACTTTTAGGGTTGGAGGGGGTGACGATCGGCATGGCCCCTGGCCTTCCTATTAACACAATGATTGCCTTACTGGGCAAGGAAAGTACCTTCTTATAGGCAGTGGGTATGGGGTGACTATAAACAGTTCGGAATAGAATTTTTTGAAAAAATGGGCTTAAAATGAAAACCTTAACTCTGAATCATGCATGATCACGATTGTTGAAAAGGTAATTCAGATCCCTTTAAGAATCCATAAGCCAGTCTTGGGTTTAGGAGTAAACCAAAGTCAAACAAGTCTGAAAAGCGCTTGTTAGTCTCTGAACATAGGGTCGTTAAAAACATTCTAAGGTCACTACTTTCTCGATTTATTCCCAAGGTTACGGTTCTTAAATCTTTAGGGATTTTAGACACACTTAGGCTAGAAGAAATATTAGGAGACCTTATGGACCTTCAGACTTATGAGATAGATATGTTCCCTAAAACCATTAAATTCAATTATATAGGGGTAGAGATATAGGCTCGAGATTAAAAGAAGAAAAAGGAGAGAGTTTCTCAGTCTGAACCCAATGGTGAATTTAATGTTGATGACTTGGCCTTGTTTGAAAAAAAAAGTTTCTCAAATTTTCCAAAGAAAATTCTTCTATAGAAAGATTTTTGAGAAAAACGAAAATAAGAATGACGTCAAGGATAGAGGTGAGAAAGAGGAAAAGATAAGGTATTTTGAGTGCGAAGGCAAAGGGAAAAAGTCATATAAGTGTCCCATTATGCGAAATAAAAAGGGAAAGGAGATTGCAAATAAAACCACTCTTAGAGATAGTGACATCGAGTCGATTGATTCAGGAGGAAAATCACCACATGAACTGAGCATTGCATTCATGGATAGTCACGTGCGTACTTCTAGTTTATCCCACGACAATGAAGACATATGTAAACATGAGAGCCTCGATGATGTTTTGAGTCATTCAGGAGATAGTGAGAGTGATGATGAGATGGAAAGTGAGGGAGAAGAGGATCTCCAAAAAGATTTTAGTGATTTATACACTGAGACATTGAAAACTAAAAAATTGAACAAATATTTTTCTCTTAGGTTATTAGATTTAGAGAGAGAGAGAGAGAGAGAGAGAGAGAGAGGTGAAAGTTTTGAGGGTGTGTGAGGCATCAACGAGTAACCTCAAGAAGGTGAAGATTTCTTTACATGAGCGGTTGATCATTTTAGGCCGAGAAAAGAGTGATTTGACCAATACCGGGGATAGTGTTATAGGAGATCTCCAATTTTCATTGGAGACTCGTGAGAAACTTAAAGCCTGTGTATCCCAACTCGAGAGAGATCTAGAACGTGCCTAGGAGGTCAAAGTCACTTTAGAGGACACATCTAAGAAGGTTGGAATGATGATCTTCTGTCCCACTTTGGGTAATGTTAAGAGGCTATGAATAAGTTATGACGGTGATTCCACTTCCCATGTAGCACCCGAGCTGGTTTTCGAGTTTGTGTTAGATCCATATGGCCCTCGACTTAACCCACCAAGGCATTTGAATCCACGTAGGAGAGCTTGTTCTAGACGTTTTGAGAGATGTGGGACGAAGACCGTGTATGTTTGTTCCCATTGCAAAAAAAATATGTCACCTAAGAGAGTTTTATTTTAAGTTGGGTAGAGTGTCTTATAGGTTTCTTCCAAAATATGCTACCATACAAGTTTTTGCATGCACTCTCACACAAGTTACCCTTCATTCTCCTGCACATCACCACTACACCAAAACTAGAGATTGGTCACGGCCAAAATCCCTGACCAAAACTGTGGGTCGCGAACATGGGCCGTGACCATTTTGGGCGTGACCAATTTCGTGGCTCGCAGCCCAAGTCCGTGACCAAAATATGGTTACGGCCCAGAGGGGTCACGGCAGATGGTCGCGGACTTGGACCGTGACTCATGCCATGACAGGTCGCGGCCCTCATCTGTGACCCACAACCGTGAAAAATTGGTCGCAGCCAAAGTTCGTGACCACGACCGTGACAAAAAAATTTAAAAAAAAATTGGTCGCGGCGCTCATCCGTGACCCACAACCGTGACAAATTGGTCGCAGCCAAAGTCCGCGACCCACAACCGTGACAAAAAAAATGGTCGCGGCCCAAGTCCGTGACCCACAACCTTGACAAATTGGTCGCGGACTTGGGTCGCGATCCACAACCATGACGAAAAAAAGGAAAAAAAATGGTCGCGGACTTTGCCACAACCATTTTTATGCGCGACGGAAAAAATAAAAAATGGTCATGGACAAAGTCCATGACCATATTTAACTATAATTTTAAAAATAATGTATTTTTTTGTCCAATTCTAAAATTGGGGGTCTTGTGAGTGCACCGTCGGTTGCTACGTGTAACGTTGGATGCGTACGAGGTGTTACAAATATTTATTATTGGCAAAATAATAAAACAAATCACAAATTGCGAATCAAGAACGTTTTGAATAAACAAATATATATACAAACTTAAAAATATTACACGTCTTAATAATTCACAGACCAAAAAAAAAATTGGGCAGAGTTTCCTTTATTTTCTTGGCATTCCAAACCCTGTAAATGTAAAACCTACTTATTATAAAGCCCGCACGACCATAAAATTCAACAATCAAATTATAAAAGCTCGCACAGCCATAAAACTAAACAATAAAAGCCCGTACGGCTGTAACACATAAAAAACATAATCCTGAATATCCACAACATATAAACAATCTTCATGTTGTAAACCATTGCCTCCTTCATTTGTTCCACATGCAAAAATCCTACAAATGATAGGATACAAAAAAAAATATTAGCAACCAAGTAGTTTTACAAAAAATTTAATCAAGCTGAAAAATTGCATACATGAGTTAAAATTATCGACATATCAATGTTTTTAAGTCTAAAAAATATGCAAAATATCATCGTATTCTCAAACCGGGAGTCCCGTGGCTGCGTGGTCAGTTCCTACGAGTTACATTGGTCCCGCGGGAGGTGTTGGTGCCTCCCACGGCACCGTTCGGGGGCTGTTTTGATTTTTCACCCTCTAACGCCATATTTTTAAGCCTAAGTCTATAAATATGCAAATTATCGTCGTATTCTCAAACTAGGAGATCCGCGGTTACGTGGTCAGTACCTACGAGTTACATTGATCCCGTGGGAGGTGTTGGTGCCTACCACGGGACCGTTCGGGGGCTGTTTTGGGTTTTCATCCTCTAGCACCATGTTTTTAAGCCTAAGTCTAAAAATATGAAAATTACTGTCGTATTTATCAAAACGGGAGATCCGTGGTTACGCGGTCAGTTCCTACGACTCACATTGGTCCCGTGGGAGATGTTGGCGCCACCCACGGGGCCGTTCATTACGGGTTTTCACCCACTAATGCCATGCTTTTAAGCCTAAGTCTAGAAGTATGAAACTTACCGTTGTATTCTCAAATCGGGAGTCCCATGGCTATGCGATCAGTTCTTACGAGTTACATTGGTCCCGTGGGAGGTGTTGGTGCCTCCCACGGGGCCCTTCGGGGGCTGTTTTGGGCTTTCACCATCTAACGCCATGTTTTTAAGCCTAAGTTTAAAAATATGCAAATTATCGTCGTATTCTCAAACAGGGAGTCCCATGGATGCGTGGTCAGTTCCTACGAGTTACATTGGTCTCGTGAGAGGTGTTGGGGCCTCCCATGGGGCCATTCGGGGATTGTTTTGGGTTTTCACTCTCTAACGCCATATTTTTAAGCCTAAGTCTATAAATATACAAATTACTGTTGTATTCTCAAATCGGGAGTCCCGTGGCTGCGCGGTCAGTTCCTACGAGTCGCATTGATCCCGTGGGAGGTGTTGGTGCCACCCACGGGGCCTTCCGAGGCTGTTTTGGGTTTTCCCCAACTAACGCCATGTTTTGCCTAAGTCTACAAATATGCAAATTATCGTCGTATTCTCAAATTGGAAGTCCCGTGGTTGCGCGGTCAGTTCCTACGACTCACACTGGTCCCGTGGGAGGTGTTGGTGCCACCCACGGAGCCGTTCGAGGACAGTTTCGAGTTTTCACCCACTAACGCCCTATTTTTAAGCCTAAGTATAGAAATATGCAAATTATCATCGTATTCTCAAATCGGGAGTCCCGTGACTGCGCGATCAGTTCCTATGATTTACATTGGTCCCGTGGGAGGTGTTGGTGCCTCTCACGGAGCCGTTCAGGGGTTGTTTCGAGTTTTCACCCACTAACGCCCTATTTTTAAGCCTAAGTATATAAATATGCAAATTATCATCGTATTCTCAAACCGAGAGTCCCATGGCCGTGCGGTCAGTTCCTACGAGTTACATTGGTCCCGTGAGAGGTGTTGGTGCCTCCCATGGGGTCATTCGGGGGTTGTTTTGGGTTTTCACCCTCTAACGCCATATTTAAGCCTAAGTCTAGAAATATGCAAATTATCGTTGTATTCTCAAATCGGGAGTCCCGTGGTTGCGCGGTCAGTTCCTATGAGTCACATTGATCCCGTAGGAGGTGTTGGTGCCACCCACGGGGCCGTTTGGGGGTTGTTTTGAGTTTTCCCCCACTAACGTCATGTTTTGCCTAAGTCTAGAAATATGAAAATTATCGTCCTATTCTCAAATTCGGAGTCCCGTGGTTGCTCTGTCAGTTCCTACGACTCACACTGGTCCCGTGGGAGGTGTTGGTGCCACTCACGGAGCCGTTCGGGGGCTGTTTAGGGTTTTCACCCACTAACGCCCTATTTTTAAGCCTAAGTATAAAAATATGTAAATTATCATCATATTCTCAAACCGAGAGTCCCGCGTCTACGCGCTCAGTTCCTACGGGTAATATTGGTCCCATGGGAGGTGTTGGCGCCTCCCACGTTTCCCTTCGAGGGCTATTTTGGGTTTTCACCCACTAACGCCATGTTTTTAAGACTAACTCTAGAAATATACAAATTATCATCATATTCTCAAACCGGGAGTCCCGTGGCAACGCTGCTAGTTCCTACGAGTTACATTAGTCCCGTGGGAGGTGTTGATGCCTCCCACAGGACCCTTCGGGGGCTGTTTTGGGTTTTCACCTTCTAACACCATGTTTTTAAGCATTAGTCTAGAAATATGCAAATTATCGTCGTATTCTCAAACCGACAGTCTCGTGGCTACGTGGTCAGTTCCTACAAGATACATTGGTCCCGTGGGAGGTGTTGGTGCCTCCCACGGGGACGTTCGGGGTCTGTTTTGACTTTTCACCCTCTAACGCCTTGTTTTTAAGCCTAAGTCTAGAAATATATAAATTATCATCGTATTCTCATATCGGGAGACCCGCGATTGTGCGGTCAGTTCCTACGAGTTATATTGGTCCCATGGGAGGTGTTGGTGCCACCAACGGGGCCATTCGGGCACTGTTTTGGGTTTTCACCCTCTAACGCCATGTTTTTCAGAGTAAGTCTAGAAATATGAAAATTATCATCGTATTCTCATACCGGGAGACCCGTGGTTGCGCGATCAGTTCCTACGAGTCACATTAGTCCCGTGGGAGGTGTTAGTGCCACCCACGGAGCCATTCGAGGGCTGTTTCGGGTTTTCACCCACTAACGTCATGTTTTTAAGCCTAAATTTAGAAATATACAAATTATCATCGTATTCTCAAACCGAGAGTCCTTGGACTGCACGGTCAGTTCCTACGAGTTAAATTGGTCCCGTGGGAGGTGTTGGTTCCTCTCATGGGGCCGTTCGGGCGCTGTTTTGGGTTTTCGCCCTCTAACGCCATGTTTTTAAACCTAAGTCTAGAAATACACAAATTATCGATGTATTCTAAAACCGGGAGTCTCGTGGCTGCGCGATCAGTTCCTACGAGTCACATTGGTCCCGTGAGAGGTGTTAGTGCCTCCCACGGGACTGTTCTGGGGCTATTTTGGGTTTTCACCCTCTAACGCCTTGTTTTTAAGCCTAAGTCTAGAAATATTCAAATTATCGTCTTATTCTCAAACCGGAAGACACGCAGCTGAGTGGTTAGTTCCTACGAGTTACATTGGTCCCGTGGGAGGTGTTGGTGCCTCACACGGGGCCGTTCGGGGGCTGTTTTGGATTTTCATCCTCTAATGCCATTCTTTTAAGTCTAAGTCTAAAAATATGCAAATTATCGTCGTATTCTCAAATCAGGAGACTCGTGGTTGTGTAGTCAGTTCCTACGAGTCACATTGGTCCCGTAGGATGTGTTGGTGCCATCCACAGAGCCGTTCGAGGGCTGTTTCGGGTTATCACCCACTAATGCCATGTTTTTAAGCCTAAGTCTAGAATTATGTAAATTACCGCCGTATTCTCAAGCTAGGAGTCCCGTGGCTACGCAATCAGTTCCTACGAGTTACATTGGTCCCGTGGGAGGTGTTGGTGCCTCGCACGGGGCCCTTCGGGGGCTGTTTTGGGTTTTCACCCTCTAACACCATGTTTTTAAGACTAAGTCTAGAAATATAAAAATTATCATCGTATTCTCAAATCGAGAGTCCCGTGGCTGTTCGATCAGTTCCTACGAGTTACATTAGTCCTGTGGGAGGTGTTGGTGCCTCCCACGGGGCAATTCGGGGGCTGTTTTGGATTTTCACCCTCTAACACTATGTTTTTAAGCCTAAATCTAGAAATATAAAAATTATCGTTGTATTCTCAAATCGAGAGACCCGTGGTTGTGCGGTCAGTGCCTACGAGTCACATTGGTCCTTTGGGAGGTGTTGGTGCCACCCACGGAGCCGTTTGAGAGTTGTTTCAGGTTTTCACCCACTAACGCCATGTTTTTAAACCTAAGTCTAGAAATATGCAAATTACCATCATATTCTCAAACTCGGGAGTCTCGTGGCTGCGCAGTCAGTTCCTACGAGTTATATTAGTTCCGTGGGAGGTGTTGGTGCCTCCCACGGGTCCCTTCGTGGGCTGATTCGGGTTTTTACCCTCTAACGCCATGTTTTTAAGCCTAAGTCTAGAAATATGTAAATTATCATCGTATTCTCAAATCTAGACTCTCGTGGCTGCGCGATCAGTTCCTACGAGTAACATTAGTCTCGTGGGAGGTGTTGGTGCCTCCCACGGAGCCGTTCGAGGGTTATTTTGGTTTTTCACCCTTTAACGTCATATTTTTAATCCTACGTCTAGAAATATACAAATTATTGTCGTATTCTCAAACTGGGAGACCCGCGACTGCGCGGTCAGTTCCTACGATTTACATTGGTCCCGTGGGAGGTGTTGGTGCCTCCCACGGGGCCATTCGGGGGCTGTTTCGGGTTTTCACCCACTAACGCCATGTTTTTATGCCTAAGTGTAGAATATTCAAATTACCGTCATATTCTCAAATCGGGATTCCCGCGGCAGCGTGGTCAGTTCCTACGAGTTACATTGGTCCCGTGGGAGGTGTTGGTGCAACCCATGGGGCCGTTCGGGGGCTATTTCGAGTTTTTTCCCTCTAACGCCATGTTTTGCCTAAGTCTAGAAATATGCAAATTATCGTCGTATTCTCAAATCGGGAGTCCCGTGGCTGCGCGCTCAGTTCTTATGACACACACTGGTCCCATAGGAGGTGTTGGTGCAACCCATGGAGCCGTTCGGGGGCTGTTTTGGGTTTTCACCCACTAACATCATGTTTTTAAGCCTAAGTCTAGAAATATGAAAATTATCATCGTATTCTCAAATCGGGAGTCCCGTGGCTGCGCGATCAGTTCCTACGAGTTGCATTAGTCCCGTGGGAGGTGTTGGTGCCTCCCACGGGGACCTTCGGGGGCTGTTTCGGGTTTTCACCCACTAACGCCATGTTTTTAAGCCTAACTCTAGAAATATGCAAATTATCGTCGTATTCTCAAATCGGGAGTTTCGTGGCTACGCGGTCAGTTTCAACGAGTTACATTAGTCCCGTGGGAGGTGTTGATGCCTCCCACGGAACCCTTCAGGGGCTGTTTTGGGTTTTCACCCTCTAACGCCATGTTTTTAAGCCTAACTCTAAAAATTTGCAAATTATGGTCGTATTCTCAAACCGGGAGTCCTGTGGCTGCGTGGTCAGTTCTTACGAGTTACATTGGTTCCATGGGAGGTGTTGGTGCCCCCCACGGGGCCGTTCGGGGGTTGTTTTGGGTTTTCACCCTCTAACGTCATGTTTTTAAGCCTAAGTCTAGAAATATGCAGATTATTGTCATATTCTCAAACGGAGAGATTCGCGGCTACGCGGTTAGTTCCTACGAGTTACATTGGTCCCGTGGGATGTATTGGTGCCACCCACGAGACTATTCGGAGGCTGTTTTGGGTTTTCACCCTCTAACACCATGTTTTTAAGCCTAAGTCTAGAAATATGCAAATTATCGTCATATTCTCAAACCGAGAGAACTGTGGTTTTGTGGCCAATTCCTACAAGTCACCTTGGTCCCGTGGGAGGTGTTGGTGCCACCCACGGAGCCGTTCGAGGGTTGTTTCGGGTTTTCACCCACTAATGTCATGTTTCTAAGCCTAAGTCTAGAAATATGCAAATTACCGTCGTATTCTCAAACTGGGAGTCCCGTGGCTACGCGATCAGTTCTTACGAGTTACATTGGTCCCGTGGGAGGTATTGGTGCCTCCCACGGGGCCCTTCGGGGGCTGTTTTGGGTTTTCACCCTCTAACACCATATTTTTAAGACTAAGTCTAGAAATATAAAAATTATCATCGTATTCTCAAACCGAGAGTCCCGTGGTTGCGCGGTCAGTTCCTACAAGTTACATTGGTCCTATGGGAGGTGTTGGTGCATCCCACGGGGCCCTTTGGGGCTGTTTTGGGTTTTCACCCTTTAACGCCATGTTTTATCAGCCTAAGTCTAGAAATATAAAAATTATCGTTTTATTCTAAAACTAGGGAGTCCCGTGGCTACGCGGTCAGTTCCTACGAGTTACATTGGTCCCGTGGGAGGTGTTTGTGCCTCTCACGGGTCCATTCGTGGATTATTTCGGATTTTCATCTTCTAACGCCATGTTTTTAAGCCTAAGTCTAGAAATATGCAAATTATCATCGTATTCTCAAACCGAAATTCCCGTGGATGCGCGGTCAGTTCCTAAGAGTAACATTGGTCTCGTGGGACGTGTTGGTGCCTCCCACGGGGCCGTTTGGGGGCTGTTTTAGGTTTCACCATCTAACGCCATGTTTTTAAGCCTAAGTCTAGAAATATACAAATTATCATCCTATTCTCAAATCGGGAGACCCGCGTCTGCGCGGTAAGTTCCTACGAGTTACATTGGTCCCGTGGGAGGTGTTGGTGCCACCCACGGGGCTGTTCAGGGGTTATTTCGAGTTTTCACCCACTAACGCCATGTTTTTTAGCCTAAGTCTAGAAATATGCAAATTACCGTCGTATTCTCAAACCGGGAGTCTTGCGACTGCATGGTCAGTTCCTACGAGTTACATTGGTCCCATGGGAAGTGTTGGTGCCACCCACAGGGCCGTTCCGGGGCTGTTTCGATTTTTTTCTCACTAACTCCATGTGTCAATCGGGCATGTTATGGAATTAAATTATCGTAACATCGTGTATCAAATTATCCATACAATGTCAAGATAATAGAAGCATTAGTAAGGCACCTAAGGTTAGTGATGATAATGCGACGAAACGACGAAACATATTAAAATTTTCTAACCAAATCATTAATTTCAACACATGAACACATTATGACTATTTAGAAACCCATTTTATTATGCCCATGTGAGCATCGCAGAGTTGCCCGTGTCTAAGAAATTTTGTGAGCATTTTAAAATACTTAAAATAGAAAGAACCGCACGGGTATGATCATTTAACACCCATACACTAACTCAAACTATTCTAAAAAAGCGATTAGAAAAAAAGACTTACTTGATTTACAAAAAGAAATATTATTACAATTACCTCGACAGATTGCTGTGTGTTGGCCCAAAAGTGTCCCAAATAAAGATCTCCATAATGTTATTATCAATTTTATCACCACCTACGGGACAAACAATAGAAAACCATGTAATGTATGACGTTAGTATAAAATTCCAGGATATAAAATTCCAAGATATAACACCCCAAACGTTTGATCGTACAGTACAAACAACAAATACAACCAAGTAATGTATGATGTTAGTTTAAAATTTCAAAATATAGCACACCCAATGTTTGATGAAGTGATAAACAAAATTATATCACACCAAATTTTTTGTCGATGATATGAAAATGTAAAGAAAATTACTAACTACAATCGTCCTAAGAAAAAAGAAGATACAAATTATGATTTTTTTTAAAATTGACAAATTATGAAAACATTTAACACCCATTATTCTACTACAGACATTACAAAATACTTTTAAAAAATAAATAACCCAAAGAACCCATTCCTCTTCCTTCACTAATCTATCAAACCATGGCCCATCTTCAAACGCCAAAGTGAAATGGAGGCTTAGACATTATCATATTCCAACCAATCAAACCCGAACAAACTCATCAGATTTGGAGTAGAGTTCTAATCTGATAATTTTATAAAATGAAGAGATTAAGATTTACCTTAATCGAATCCATTTGACTAACCTCCACTCCACTATCATAACTCTAGTAGCAAGCAGCCACCACTTTGCTCATAAATTGTATATTCAGTAGATAAAGGAAATGGTTGTGGTTTATAATGGCATCACAGATATATTGCAAAAGAAAAGAGTGAGAGCCAAAATCAATACCCGAGATACCCATCTCCTAAAACCCAAATCGCCCCTGCCTCAATAACCCTCACCGAACCAACCAAATGCTTTGCTCTCCTGAAAAACCCACTGAACCTCCATATACGGTCATACAAAACCTTTAAAACCTGCACCTGCTACCAGCGTTTGGGGAAGAAACCTTGCACCTACTACCAGCGTTTGGGGAAGAAAGAACTTCATACGGTATAGCCCATACCCAACATCGCACCTTTTCCACAGTTTGGAGAAGAAAAATAAATAAGATGAGCGGGGAAAAGAGAATTTGAGACGCTTTGTTTTGTTTTAGGGTTAACAGTGGTCACGGCCTAGAGCCATGACCCACCCACCGCGACCCATTAATGAAGCTAAGTGGGATGTATACTGCCTATTGGTCACGGCCCATAGCCGTGACCCATACCAAAAAATGGTCACGGCTCATAGCTGTGACCCTCAATTTGTGATGCGCGACCCTTTTTCATCAACCCTAGTGCTTGAATGAGGGATAGTCACGGCCCATAGCCGTGACCCACACCCAGAAATGGTCACGACCCTAATCCATGACCCTAAATGTGTGTACTCTCTTCTTCGTCATGCCATGGGTCATGGACTTGAGACGTGACCCATCCGCGACCAAGCTTGGAGGGAATTTTGGGGCGAGTTTGGCGCCAAGATGGTCACGACCTAATCATGGCCCAAGTTCGCGACCACTGTGGTCACGGACTTGGGCCGTGACCACTTCCAGAGCATCGATAATTTAGTGTGATAATAAATATGGTCACGCCAAATGTTGACTGAGTCACAGCCCAAGTCCGCGACCAGCTGGTCGCAGATTTGGGCTGTGACCCACTGGGCATGACCATTCACAGGATTTGGTGTGGTGCACATGAGAGATTTGAAGAGTTTTCTAGAGAAAGTGGAGTATTTAGTCAAGACTTCACAAACTTTTATGGATGTTTTTCATAGGATATCATCTCCTTTGGAGAACTCTGGGCCTAATGCTTAAGGTTGAGACTCATTTGCTAGAATAGGGTGTTTTTCATGCTTATATAATATATCCCTATTGCTATACTATAATATCACGGTACTTATATTTTTTGTATTTTGATATGTTTTACTTGGAAAAATTTGAAAAATACAAAAATATTTTGGTTTCTTTTAAGAAAAGGTGAAAAGGCAAAAATATTTTATTTTTGATAAATTTTTTGAAAAAATCCAAAAAGAGTTTTATATTTATTTAACACCATATGTGGATGAACATTAAAGATGTCCGAATCACCTATTCATTCCATAGCTACGTGACTATTTTGGAGTGTTTTAAGACATAATATCATTTCATTTTTGTTCTTTATAATGCGTGGAATCATTATGATGCGATATGATGATTACTTGCTACATGTTTGACTCTTTTTTCACCTTTAATCCACACAAGCACGGACTTATTTGAGTATTTTACTTCCATTTCACTTGTCGATTTTAGTGTTTTCATCTCAATCCTTCTTTTAAAATGAGATAATAAAAGTAGGGCATGTAAGGACCATTGTTCGGATTGAAAACATTAAAAATCATTTATTCGGTATATTTGGTATATTTTATGCAATGGAATAAGGTTGTGAAAGACATGCTGACTTTGTGTGAAAACCCAACATTTGCAAAAAGAAAAGAGCCAAAAAGATTAACGACACATAAAAACAGAAATGCTAGGCCAATTTCTAAGAACATTGATGCTTCGCTACACATGAGCATCAATTTCTTCAAAAAGATTTGAGTGAGAAAATCAACATGTGAGTTTTGAGGGAGTTAAGTCGAAGATCAATGAGTTTATGCGTCCTTAAAAATCTTGAAAGAATTACATAGTTTTGTGTGTTATATGTGTGAAAATAACTTATGATTTTTATTAGTTGATTAGGTTAAGTCAATGTCACTTGAGTTCGCCATTTTTATACATAAGGTTGGCTTTGAGATCTTACGTTAGTTGCGTCTCATTCCTTCATGCACATATATTATGATTGTATATATTGATTACCTTATAGAATATTTTCACACCCCTACATTATGTTTTCATGATTCGGTTATTTTGTGTTTCTCCATGGTGTGTTGTATTTGTTAAATTTTTTTCCACTTGAAAAAATTGAAATTTTTTTAAAATAGTTTGTGGAGACTTTGAATTTATCATTGCATGCACTTATTTGATATATCTTTGTGATGATATTCTACCTTTATTAATGTAACCTATTTTTCATGATTTGTTTTTACTCATTGTCTATTTAGGACAAAATAAAATGGAGAGAACAAATTACGGGGGAGATTACATGAATTTGGTTTATGGGGAGAATTTACGCATTTTTTATATATGTCAAACTCAGTACATCACATGATATTTTCTTTGTTTCATGTGTGTAGGTACTTTTGAAAGATCATATTTGTATTACACTCGATAAAGACAAAGTGCCCAAGAGAAGACAAAGAAGAATTAGAGATTTGAAGATTCTAATTTCAAAGACTTCATTATTCTTGTACCTATCCATTTTAGGGTTTGAAAGGGTATTAGGACATTGTATTTATCTTAGGAGATTTCATTGTAACTTAGATTTAGATTTTATGTTTGTATCGGATTAGACAAAAAGGGGGAGATTTGTAAGAGCATGATTTATATCATTTTCTCATAGCTTAGGCTGACATAGTTTTTTGCATATCCTGCTACTGTTTGATTTGAGCCATCACGAAGACCAAATATCCAACATCTCCAACTTTCATGCATCTCCACTCTATGAAGGTATAATGAAATTAAGATTAAATTTATTTCTTGAATTTATTTTGGGATGTTTATTTTTATTAAAACTGGAAATAGGATTTTTTATTAAAAACTTGACACATTTTTCTTTATTTAAAAGTTTTTCAAAGTTCGCGTATCTCGTTTAAACGGGATGGGATTCTCATTCTAAAGAGTTTCAATTTTCATTCAAGGTCTCGTTTGAAGTTTACTTCGATCGAACATCGAATGAAGGCATACTTCTTTAGGTCATTTTAAGGTCGTTTGAACTTCATTAAAATGAGATGGCTAATTGGTTCGAACGAGATTTATTTCATTCAAACGAATTGCAATTCTCATTCAAACGAGCTTCAAAATTCGTTCGAACAAGATGCCACCTTAAAATTTATAAACGTCATATATATACATGTTTCGTGTTTTTTTTCATTAACACTTCTGGCATAACTGGTTTTGCATACCTTTAGCAAAAGTTTTCAACATTTTAAGTTTAGAAAACCTTTTTGATTCACAAATTACATTAACATAATATATTTGAGTGAATCTAGTTTAAACGCTATAGTTTGTATCCTTGCATACACAACCTTTGTGAAGAAGGAATCTCCATGACTTACTTGTGAAACTTGAGGGGATCACTGCAGTAGACGAAGGTTGAGGCTGAAGAAAACTTCAGTTCTTATGATTCTTTCGAGGATCACTGCTAAAGGAAAGCTGTGGTTTTGTGATTCTTGAGAGGATTATAGTAGATTCAATTATAAAATTTGTTAGTTATGATTTTTGAATTTTATAAAGTGAATAAAAGGTTATACTCATAAGGTTTTTTTTCCTAGAACTCTGTTTTGATTGCATGCTTTCTTGATTTACATTTTGAATCACATAGTTGAATGTTCTAGGTCTATTAGAATTAAAAATTAGTGTAGGTTGTCATCGAAATTTAATAAGTTAACACCATTAGATCATTGCGCACCCTTCTCACTAAGGAGAAAATAATTGAAGAATTTTTTTGTTTGTGATAAAACGATAAAGTTAACAGTAAGGATGAAGGTAATATTTTATTTAAATTGAATATGTCGTTACCTAGTGCGTATTTACTTATAAAAATTTAAGTGAATTCCAAGTTGGAAAATGTGAATTCACTTGAAACACTGAATTCATATTTCTTAACTAAGAATTCACTTTAATTAATTATTTTGTTAGAGTTTAATTAGACCCACTAATCCAAATTGAATTCGCGGTTGGCAAAAAAAAAATAAACTAGAATACACAATTGCCAACTACGAAACTACATAGTCCAATATTTTTTTTTTTGAATTTGTTGATGATGCAAAGAGAATGGTTATTTAGTCTAATTCAACCTAGTTTAGGATCTTTTAAATAATTGTTTAGACCCCAAATTTCACCCCCACTAGCTTTATTTCTTCAAATGCACATGATTGGGTTAAATTTATTGATCTTTCTGATGAGTTTGGGTACACAAGGTTGTCATTGGAAATTTCAAAAGAAGTAGGCACCACAATACGAATTGATCAATCAACTCTTGATAAAAAAAAATATGGGTTATTTTCTCGAGTTCTAGTATATATTGATTTCTCTTACAAAGCTCCAAATCTTATTGTTATTTATTATGAAGAGATAAGAATACTGATCAAAATCGTGTTAAATTATCATCCATCTTTTTGTGATTACTGCAATATCATTGGACATTGTCAACTATAATTCCATCCAATCAGTTAAAACTTTAACAAAAAACTAATAGCAACAATTGTGAGACCCAACATAAGATGGTTCATAATTTGGGTCGGGCTAAAGATGGTACTACTACACAGAATTTGGGTCGAGTGGGGATTTGACTACCTAGAATTTGGGTTAGGTAGAGGGTGGTTCTGCAGTCCATATTATCTGCCCAAATGAGTCCAATTCAAAGGTCCATCAAACACCAGGAAACAAGCTAAAGGTTAAGGCTAACAACAATCCCATTACTTTAGAAAGCACGGTGAGGTTAGGTCTGTTGGGGATTATGATAGAGAAATAAAAAATATGTTAACTTTGTAAATTATGGCTTAATCCTAGGATAAAGGTGAACCAAAAGGCAACAATCCTTTTAATGGGGGAGTTCAAATTCACACACTTGTTAGTTAACAACCACAATAGTTTAACGAGAAAAAATTATATTTTTTTATTGAATATTGGTCAACTTTCCGTAACATTTTTCAAGCCCTATACCTCATATTCCCATAAATTATGAAGAAGACTTCATTTTCTCGTTAAGCTCTCGTGGTCCAATCATAAAAGTTGACAAGAACAAATCTCAAATAAATCAAAAAGATCAAGACATAATCAATCACAAGTAGGAAGAAGAGTCAATTCAACAGACTGAAGGAGATGCTAAGAAAGAAATTGAAGAGGATTTACTCAAGTTAAACAAAGAGATTCGAAATCAAGTTGAAAATAAGTTCTATGACACCCCGCTTAATTAAATACCGGTTAATCAGTACTTTATTAAATTAAAACATGATTTCCATTTGGTTCATTCTTAGCATCACTATCGAAAATCTTATTAATTTCAATACATGATACTTGTC
This sequence comes from Sambucus nigra, assembly GCA_949130495.1. Classification (NCBI taxonomy): domain Eukaryota; kingdom Viridiplantae; phylum Streptophyta; class Magnoliopsida; order Dipsacales; family Adoxaceae; genus Sambucus; species Sambucus nigra. The sequence continues at coordinate 386,421,453 of OX422212.1, forward strand.
CCAAAAGTTCAGAAAGAAGAGTTTCTTAATTCAAACTGACTTTCTCTCTCTAGGTTTTATCTCTCTTTTTCTCGATTCTTCTAAATTCTATTCGTGTTTTCTTCATTCTTTCATGTCTGATCCTTTCGTGTTCTCTGATGAGAATATTGAATAGGATTAGGTCTCCTCCATCTGTTCATTTCGATAAGGAATTCACTAAATATCAGTGGAAGATAATACGTCAACCAAATAATATTATGTGGAATTTTGAGAAAGAGTTACAAGACAAATTAAAGATTCCGACCGTGACTTTACACAATCCTGGAGAGAAAAATTAGGGGAGTACTTTGAGTAGCGATGTTGCATTGAAAATGTAAATCCAAGAAATCAAGATTCTTGATAAAACTATTAGTCCTTCGGCTATGATGAAAAAGGAAACAAGAGGGGGTTAGGGTTCAGGAGGTAAATAAATTATTTCTGGATGGAATTATTGGGAAAGAATATGATGATCATTTTCTAATTAATGTTGGATTCATCTAATGGAGAATTTATTACTTCTAAAGAAAGTAGTGATGTAAGGAAGGCTATTATAGAAGACAAGGGGAAAATGTTGATAATAGATCTGTAGGTAGAAAACCGATGAATTGGGCAAAAATTATAAACCCTAATAGAGAGAAAGTTGTGAGGAATAATCTTCAATTCATTCCTTTTAATATAGATGAAGATGGAAGAAGAGATGAATGAAATGTGTTAGAATTTAGGTGTATGAAATTCATGAGGAAATGAAGAGATGGGAGAACTTAATAATGCCCTATGTCCTTGGATCTTGGGTTTCATATTAAGCTATGAAGAGTTATATTGGTCGAAGATGGAATAAGTTTGGAAGACCAGAGGTCTATATGTTACAATCGAGAGTGTTCATTATAGCATTTGATGATGTGGAAGCTCAACAAGAGGTTCTATATCTAGGACCTTGGTCATTTGAAAATAAGCCTCTTATTGTGAAGCCACGGAGTGTTAATGTTAGTCTTGAGAAAGAGGGTTTGGAAACTTTTCCTATTTGGATCAGATTACTTAGACTAAAACTACATTTTGGGTTGATTTCATGTTGAGAAAAATTACAGGTGTGGTAGGGAAACCTTTGTTCACATATAGAATGACTGCTAGAAGGGAGAGACCTACTTATGTGAGAGTGTGTGTAGAGATTGAATTAGAGGATGATTTGCCTAAGTTGATTCCTATTCAAAACCATGACAGGAATGTGATGATGCAAGCAGTTAAATATGAATAGATCCCGATTATAAGCAACACGTGTAAAGTCTTTGGTCACAAAGGATAGAATTGCTTAAAGAATAAGAAACCAATGCAAGTCTGGAAACAGGATGGAATAAAGGATGTTATGGGAGAATGGAAGATGTTGTTACTAGTGGAAAAAATGATGAGATCATTGAAAATCCAGGAAAGATAATGTCAAAAAAGGAATGAAGTACATGGGGGCAATGTGGAATATGTTTCAGAGAAATATTGGTACTGATTTGCAAGCTAACGAAGTGCAAGGAATAAAAGGAACACAGAAAAACAGGTCAAGGGAGGTAGTTAAAGTAGTACAAAAAATAGGGGTGCATGAAAGAGTGGAAGATGAAATTAAAATGGTTAATGGGGTAAAGGAGAAAGAGATAGATGAAATTGAAATGGGGAATACTTTTTAAGTTTTGCAAGATAAAGATGTTATTAGCAGCATAGTGGAGGAGATATGGGTAGTGATAAAGGAAAAAAAAAGCATATTGACATGGACATAGTAAATGAAGTTGCCAAAAGTAATAAGAGCTACAAAATGAGCAAGAAAGGTGGAGGAAAGGGGGGAACTAAAAATAAATGATGATAAAAGTAGGTTTCTAGAATATTAAGGGATGCAATGCACCCCATAAATAGAGAGAAGTTAATAAATACATTTTAGATAATGATATTAGTTTGTTATATTTGATTGAAGTTAAAGTTGGGAATAAAAACATTTTGAAGTTTAAAGAAAATTATTTCTACAGATGGGATCTTCTTCATAATACCCCTATGATGGGACCTGGTAGAGTATGGATTGCCTGGGATCTTAATTTCCTGAATGTTATGGAGGATAGTAAGATGGAATAATCTTTGACAATTAGAGCTACTATAAGGGAGAATGGATATTCTTGTTGGATTATTGGAGTTTATGGGTCTAATGAAAGAGATAGTAGGAGAAATCTTTGGGATTACTGCAAAGGCATTGTTGGTCTGTGTAGTGATGATCTATGGATAATGAGACGTGATTTTAATGTAATCAGGAATGCAAAAGATAGAGTGGGTGGTGTTGGTGTTATTTGTGATGATATTGGGGAATTTAATGAGTATATAGCTGATATCAATAAGGAGAAATTTTCAGTTAATGGTTGTTGGTTAACATGACGTAATGGTAGATAAGGATTAGCTAATATTTAGAGTATAATTGATATAATTCTTTGTAATGAGATTTGTCAACAACTGTTTATGGAGTGTGAGGTTTTAGTTGATTTTCCACGTGTATCAGATCATTCCCCTGTAGTCTTAACTATTCATATGGTTAAAGACAAATTTAATAAGCCTTTTAAATTTTTTGATATGTGGATGAAAAATTCTACCTTCAAGGATATCCTCATGAAAGGTTAGGAAATTGAGATCAATGCTAATCTATGTTCAAGGTAGTTAGGAGACTTAAAATGTTAAAGACTGAGTTTAAAGGCTTGAATAGGAAATGGTTTTGTAACATATCATTTAGGGTGAATCGTAAAAAGATGGAGTTATATGGTATTCAAAGACAATTGGTTAACAAAGGGGGAGATGGACATCATATTAATAAAAGAAGACATTACCTTATTGAGTATTTTGAGTTGAGAGATATAGAAGAGGAATTCTACAAACAGGAGTCTAAAGTCCAGTGGTTGGAGTTGGGTGATAAAAACACTGTTGTCTTTATAAGAAAGTTAATAACAATATTGATATAAGTAAAATTCTCTCTATAAGGGATGATGAAGATAATTTGGTATGTGGGCATAAGAATGTGCATAAGGAGGCTATGACATTTTTTCCCAACTTCTGGGATCAAACCATACCAACAATGAAGTTTATAGAAGTAAACTTTGGTGGTACTAGACAAGATGGCTTAATGATCAGCATAAGGAATATTTGAAAATGGATATTACCTATGAGGAATTTAAAGAGGCTTTATTTAATATTGATCCCAAAAATGCTCCTAGCCTTTATGGTTATAATTTTGGGTTTTTTCAAAGTAATTGGGATATATTGTGTCAGAGTACAGATAATGCAGTGCTTTTTTTCTTTAATAAATATTGAATGTTAAGAGAGTGGAATGCTACACTGATTAGCTTAATCCCTAAATACAATTCTACTATTTCTATGAAAGAGTTTAGACCCATTTCTTGTTATAATACAACTCAATAAGATCATTCCTAAAGTCATTGTGAGAAGGCATATAAGTATTATTCCTAGTTTGGTTAATAATAGATAATCTGCTTTTGTGAAGGGGAGGAATATAGCTGAGAACATTCTTCTTGTGTAAGAAATTGTTAAGGGTTATCATTTGGACAAGGGTAATCCTAGATGTGCTATTAAAATTGATTTGATAAAAGCTTATGAGTCTCTTAATTAGGAATTTTTTAAAGCTATTTTGACGGTTATGGAGATCCTTTTGGAAGTTATTACTTGGATTGTGGAATATATTCAGATAACAAGTTATTATGTGATTATTAATGGGGGGATTGATGACATTTTCAAAGGCACTAATGGTCTCAGACGAGGGGGTCCTTTATCCCCTTATTTATTTCTTCTTGTGATGGAAGGTTTCTCCTAGTTACTAGATGAAGAAATTCGGAGAGGAGAGTTTAAATATCATCCAAATTGTGAGTAGTAAGAATTTCACATTGTAACTTTTTTGGTGACCTGTTTATTGTTGCTAGGATAATGAGAGTACTTTTAAATTCATTATTAAAGTCTTAAAAGACTTTACAAGTTTATCAGGGTTGGAGCCTAGTTATACTAAATATGAAGTATTTTTTCCGAGAGTTGGTGAGGGGATGAAGGATAGGCTGTGCAATATGATGGGTATGAAGAATGGTTCTCTTCCTGTGAACTACTTGGGTGTTCCTTTGATATCAACTAGATTGAAGAATCATGACTGTAAAGTGTTGGTGAAAAAAATGTTATATAGAATAAGAAGTTGGACTAATAGATGGTTGTTATGCTTGAAGAGTTAAACTTATTATCTCTATTCTCAGGAGTATTCAAGTATAATGGATTAGTCCATTATAATTCCTAAAGGGGTTGTTAAAGAGATTGATCAAATTCTGATTAGAATTCTAAAGATGTTATTAAATAGATGCATATAATATATTAGAATGAAAAAGGAGAATCTATGTGGCCGACCCCATATGATGGGATTAAGGTAGGGATGATGATGACCAAGCTTAAGAAATTTGGGGCTAAAGTTTCATGGAGTGATATTTTATTTTCTTATGAAGAGGGTGGTTTGTAAGTTGAAAGTCTCTATGAATGGAATAAAGCTTGCATGTTTAGACATTTGTGGGATATAGACAAGAAAAATGACTCTCTATGGGTTAAACATATTCACTCTATTATGTTGAAGAATAAATCAATATGGGCTACTAAACTGAATATGAATTGCTCATGGACCTGTAGGAGGCTATGGAAGTTAAGGAGAAAGATTACTCCTTATGACACGCAGTCAACATCAGCCCACTACCTCCCTCAAGTGGCACCTAAGTCAGCAGTAGGTTATCCTCCCTACAAGAGAAACTCTAAAAAAAAATGTATCTCGGGTTCCAAAATATTTCATTAAACTATTGGGATTTTTATGAATTAAAAAACAAAGGTTTGGAGCCGAAAAAAATAAGACAAAAGTATTCTGCAGATTGCAATTTTCGTCTACTGTAAAACGCCAGGTCTTCTTAACAAAAAAGGACTCATTTAACATGCTTTATATAGAACAATTGAGCCGGTGATTTGGCTCAAACAAAGTGGAAATCTCGCTTGAACGATGCCTCATGTCGCTTGAACGACCAGGCATAAAAAAAATAATTTTTTATTCTGTTAAAATTTTTTCCTCAACACTTATAAAAAATTCTTTGATGAAAAACAATGCCTCAAGACTTAGAAAATATTTTAGAAAAATATCCCAACACTTTTAAATGAACCGTTAAGGAACTTAAACATATCTTTACCAAAATTAATCTCGCAGAGGCTTGAATGTTGAAGAACTTTTGATATTCGGTTCATCTTCATGTATCTTCAAACTTGAACTTTTTCTTGGATGGTTTGTATCGGTATATGACATATACTAATGTAAACGGGACTTATAAAATATGTCCTTACAAATCTCCCCCTATGTCTATACCGGTACAAATAAAAATATCTGAATTATCAATTTAAAATGCTTAGACAAATTTAATACCCTCCCATGATCCCAAAACTGAAAAGGTACTAAAAATGCTAGGTAAAAACATTTCTTCAAAAATCTTCAACATAAAATCTTCAAGCTTTTCTCATCAGGGTGTACAATATATGAGCATCAATATTTGTACCTACACACATGAGACAAAGCAAATACCTTCGTGACTTATCGAGTTTGAAATGAGATAAACATAACATCAAAATAAATATCGAATCTCAAATCTTAAATCTCCCCCATAAGGTAAAACTCCCCATAATTCGTTCTCCCCCTTTTTATTTGTCTGAAATAGGCAAGGAAATGACTAAATGAAATAAACATGGAGTTGTCACTATAAGCATAGCAAACAACTACGATCATTAAGAGATACTAAAAAGCATTCCATAAACTATTTTTGATTTTTTTTTTAATTTTTCACACAAAAAACACAAAAACAATTTTACAAGAAGCACACACCATGAATTTTGACTAAGATAACCAAATCATGGAAACGGAATAAATGGGTGTGAACAAATTCGATAGGAAAATCAATGCAATCAAAAATAACAAATGTGCACGATGAATACGGATACTCCTAACGAATGATATCAAAATCGTCCTTAGGTGTAAAAAATGTGAATTTATATGACATCGACTCAATCTAAACGACACATCAAAGTCTAAAATGATTTCCACACCAATAACGTCTAAAACTATATAGTAATTTTTCAAGACTTTTGTGCAAACCTGTTTTTTACATTTTTCCATCCGAAGACCCTCATAAATAATAATGCATTTACTTTTTCTTGAGGTGATCTATTTTTCTCCCCTTAAAGAAATCTTATTGGCTCCATTTTTTGAATATGATTATTTTTATTGCCTTGATTTTTTCTTAGGCTCTTTTAAACAGTGTCTTTCACGATGAGTTAATTTTGTACTCTCGCAGCCCTTTCCCGTGAACATTCATCATTTTTTGCAATTTAATTCCTCACGGTAAACGGTTCCTACATGCACTACTTTCATCATCAAGTTTTATCGCATTTGGTTCGTTTTAGAGATAGGATTGAGATGAAAACACTTCTACCAACATGTCATTTGACAAGTAAAATAATCAAATAAATCCGTGCTCATGTGCATTAAAGGAAACTAAGAGTCAAACATGTAGGTAGTAATCTCAAATTACATCTTAATGACTCCAAACATTATAAAGCACAAAAATAAAATGATGACGCATATCAAAACACTATCAAGTCATCACATGATTATGGAATGAAATTGTGTCTTGGTCATCCTAAATGTCCATTCATAAACGGTGTAAACAAAATACAAAACTCTTATTGTCTTTTTCTCAAAATTTTATGAAAATAAAATCCTTTTGCCTTTTTACAATTTTTTCCCAAAAAAATAGAAAATCTTTTTGTATTTTTCTAAAAAATTTCAAAAATAAAAATATTTTTGGTTTTCGAAAAATATATCAAAAATGGAAAATATAAATACAAAATTGATACATACTAGCAATGGGCATAAAATATCATCATGAAAATCATCCTATGCTAGCAAACAAGTCGTAGCCTCAACCGTTAGGTGCGGTGGAGTTTTTTAAAGGTGGTGACATCCTATGAAAAACATCCATCAAGTCATGTGAAGTCCTGACTAAAAACTTTACCTGCTCCCTAAGATGTGCAAACTCTCTCATGTAATCATTTGAAACATCATGTGTGGGTGCGTGTGTGGAAACACGTGTAGTAGAAAAATATGACACATTACCCAACTAAAAGCAAAACTTTCTAAGGTGTCCTCTCTTCTTAAAATGGGCACAAACATACACGGACCTAGGAACACCTCTCTCAAAACGTCTACAGTGCACTCTCCTATCAGGTAAGGAATTCCTAGGTGGGTTCGGTTGATATCCATATGGATCAATCACAAAATCGGGAACCACTTCAAGTAAAACTTGGTAAGTGGATGCACCTTCATGATCTATTCCTAGTCTCTCGACATTACCCAAAGAGGGACCGAGGAGCATCTTTCCTACCCTCTTAGATGTATCCTCTAAAGTGATCTTTACCTCCTAGGCACATTCAAGATCTCTCTCTAATTATGACACACGGGCTATAAGTTAACTATTCTCCCGATTCATGATGATCAACTGCTCACTCAAAGAAACCTTCACCTTATCGAGTTAACTCGTTGATGCCTCAAATCCCCTCAACCTCTCAATACCCCTCTCCAATATCAAATTTCTTGTTCAATTTCTTCGTCTTTAAGGTTTCGGCGACAAATCTATAAACGTAATTTGGAGCTCACTATCACTCTCACTAGTGCACTCGTTATTATACTCGTTGGAAACAATCAAACTACCATCCTTGGGGGTCTCACGTGCATAAGTATCCTCATCACCGTGGGATAAACTAGTTGTGCTCACGTGATTAGCTTAAAAGTCAAAAACTTCCCATTTGAAGACTCATCCCCTGAATCTTTCACCTTTTCCTCACTACGCTAAGAGTGGATGGCATGGCAATCGTTTTACCCTTTCTCTTTAACTTAGTGGGACACTCAAATGCTCTATGCCCTCTACCCTCACACTCAAAATATCTCTCTTCTTCCTCTTTCTCTTTCTCACCCTCTTTCTCACTGCTTTCTTTGACCTCATCTTTCTTTTTATTTTTTCTCAAAAACCCTTTTATTGGAAGAATTTATCTTTGAAAACTTGAGAAATTTTTTGCAAGCATGGCCATATTAAAATCAGACTTGGACTCATAAACCCTCACTCTCTTTCTCTTCCCACTCTTGGACACTTCATTTCCCTTCCTAGACTGGGCTCTAAGTTCTATCCCTCTATCCTTAGGCTTGACAATGTTGGGGACCATGTCAATCTCATAGGTCTGGAGGTCTCCTACCAGCTCTAACAATTTTAAAAGGCTCAAATTACCTAAGGAATTCAAAACAGTCACTTTAGGGATAAAAACGTTTTGGCAGCGATCTCAAAATCTTTTTAACCACTCGTGCATCAGGAATGTGCTCGCCAAGCTTGAAACTAATGTTGACAATATTAGATAGGCGTGCGTAAAAATTATCAAAATACTCAGATTCAAGCATTATTATTGTTTCAAATTGAGTAGTTAAAATTTGAATTTTAGACTCTTTGGTCGCATTTGTGCCTTCATGGGTAAGTTGTAAGACATACCACCCTTCTTTAAACGTGGTGCACATCATAATACATCGAAACTCCTCACGAATGACGACGCCAAAAATTGCAATTAGCCCACGTGAATTAAAAGTGCTCCACTTAAACACATACTCAGTCCAATTTGCCTTAGGTTTTAAATTAGTAACATTATTTGCAGTGACGGTGGGAGGAGTCCAGCCTCTTTCAAAAATAATCCAAATGCGCTCATCGATTGTTTTTAAATGTAATTTCATGCGGACTTTCCAATAGGCATAATTACACCCGTAAAAAATTGGCAACCGATTATATGAGTTTTCATTTGGAAACATTGCGATTTTTCAAAATCAGATTTTAAAAAAAATCAATATTACAAAATTTTGCGAAAAACAAGGTCACTCGAAAAATTAGAGAAACCTGCTCTGATACCAATTTGAGAAAGCGATGTGATATTGATTAAACCTAGTTCGCAAATTGCAATTGTAAACATATTTAATTGGAGTTAATTTTTAAACCAATTTAATTCAACCCTAAAACATGCAACTACGTGGGTAAAATCAAACCAATATAAATAATTGTTAACACATAAATTTCAGGAAAAAATTCAAAAGGAAAAACCCTTCATTTCACTTAAAATACTGACAATGATTATAAGTGAAATCTGCAATGAATATCCGCAGATACCCACAAGAACATGGAGTTCTAAATCAGTAATAAATCAACCTCAGAAGATCCATAAAGAGACGCAGTTCAATCAGCCGAGGAACATCCACGAGTACTCCATATGACACGCAGTCAACGTCATCCTAGTACATCCCTCAAGTGGCACCTAAATCAGCAGTATGTTATCCTCCCTATAAGAGAAATTCTAGCAAAAATGTATCTCGACTCCAAAATAATTCACTAAACTATTGAAATTTTTTTGAATTGAAAAACAAAGGTTTGAACCCTAAAAGGAGAATACAAAAGTATTTTGCAGATTGCAGTTTTCGTGTACTATAAAATGTCAAGTCTTCTTAACGAAAAAGGACTCATTTAACATGTTTTATATAGAAAAATTGTGTTGGTGCTATAGCTCAAACGAAGTGGAGATCTCGCTCGAACGATGCCTCATGTCGCTCGAACGACATATCGCGCAACATTGCCATACCGGTTAAATGACATGCACATGTCGCTCGAATGACCACGCACAAGAAAATAATTTTTTATTCTGTTAAAAATTCCGCATCAACACTTAGAAAAAATTCTTTGACGAAAAACAACGACTCAAACTTAGAAAATATTTTAGAAAAATATCATAACACTTTTAAATGAACCGTTAAGGAACTTAAACACATCCTTACCAACATTAATCTGGATGCAAGGTGGCTTGGTTCCAGTTGTTAGGCTTGGTTGAGTAGTTGGATGGTTGGCGTTTTATGGGCCATTCTCCCTTGGTTCCATTACTCATTTCAGAGTTGGTGTTGCTGCTTTTGTGGGTGCTCTTATGGTTGTAGTTTGGATTTATGGAGGTTAGCAAGGGTTTGGGGTTGAAAGGTTGAAAACGAGGTGTTTTTGGAATGGATTGGTTGGTTGGAGTTAATGAGTATAGATTGTAGAGTATGTCTTGGGAGGACGATGCTTGCATGCTTTGTTATTGGCTAGTTTGGTGGTGGTAGTCATGTGGATTATTTGTGTATATTGCTGGCTTGGTGTGGGATTGGCTTGTTGGGCGGTGGTTTTTGTTTGGTTTATTCTGTGAGCAGGTTTGTTGGGTTGGGTATGAGCCTCTTGGTTTTGTTTGGGTTGTTTCTGTTGTATTTGTTAGATTGAGTCTTGGGCCTGCTTGCCTTTGTTTTGTTGGACCTGTGTCCCTTGGGTGAGTGTAGTGTAGGGTCTTATTGATATATTATCTTAGGCTTTGCTCTTTGGTATAATTAAATTACATTTTATAAAAAAAAAGGTTCAGAAAGAAATAATAATAATAAAATTATGATGATTAATTATGTTTTCTTTAAATTCCTGCAACATATCCGAAATTCCTGATGTGCAACGCTAGACATGGCATGAGAAAAAATAGTTAATTATGTTTTCTTTAAATTTAAGTGTAATTTGAGTTGTTGCATCAATCGTTGGTAGACTTTATAATTCTCTCATTTTCTTTCTGTGTTTGCTTAGTGGTGGTCGCACTCATCCACATTTTTCATTTTTTAAATAAATTTATGCTCCTATCGAGCTTTGCCCGAAATAAAAAGTCTAATATTTTATAAATATAGCTCCGACTCCATTATTTTTATAAATATATATCAAACTATATCTTTTAATAAAAAATTCTACATTTGGACTCAATTTGCGAAATCCCTGGTAGATAATCTTTGTTAGAGAATAGACCATGTTAGTTGAATACTTCTATAAATCATGATGTAATATCAGCATTCTATTCGTCTAATTACATTGATTATCTTGCACAGACAAAAAAAATTATTTCTATCGTTTTGTCATTAAATCAACCGTCACGAAAGTATAATTATTTGATCTTAAAGAACTCACTGTTTGTATTACCAAACATCCAGACTCAAATTTCATGAATATATATTGAAACTAAACCTTGTAAACAAGAAAGTGTTGAGTTTGGACTTTAATCGCCTCTAGTGAATCAAAGAAATACCGTTCTTGATGATCGAGCTCCTGCAATGAGAATGATGGAAACGTTGCGACAATGCTTATGCTGTAATGCACGTACAACATCAATGTATTGATTTTTTTTTTTTTGCTGTTAAAGATACTATTTAAAAGGGGATTTCAAGAAAAAGTTCACACAATTCTCAAAGTGTATCAAAATAGAAGATTCTACATAATTTTATAAATTTAATTCCTATATTAAAAATACGATGAAAAATAGTGAAAAATGGTGCCGCTGGCACGGACAGAAAAATTGAACTCCTAACTGTAAAATGACCATACAAATAAATGCTATTGTATCAAAGGGACTAAATTTATAAATTTAAAAAACATTATTCTAAAAATCCAAATAAAAAAGAAATATGAGTTTTACCTTAATTCTATATATTCAAAATCATATGATGTCTATGGTCCTACTCGCCTTATTCATGATCATTTTCATCAGCACCATCCCTTCGGCTTGAAAATGATATGGTGGCACATTCAAGGCCCTCGATCGGATGTTGATTTACAATGGGCCACATATCTCTGGTGACAGTTCTGATGAGATATTCGGACAAATAAATATTAGGGCTACCAGTTTACTCCATTTGTTCTCTCTCTCTCTGTTATATGTTGCAACAGACACGTAAAGAATAATTTAAGATATTTTGTGAAATAAGTGGGGACCGTTTGATAACACATAATCTAACATAATTGGTTTTGCGTCCTGTCATGCCGTGTTTACCTAGTGTTGGGTGTTAAAGAGTAACTCCACATCTCGTTACAATCGTGTATGAATTCTCATTTTGGCATCCTGTCCAATAAACAACAATTTTATGAAAACGAGATTTGGGAACGAGAGCCTAATTAAACAACCAAAAATATAATATGATGAAGTAGCCCTATTTATATTGCTTGTTACCATCGTACAGTGTCTTAAAATTATATATGTTCTTCTGGAAGGTTGTAAGCTCTATTAATTTGAGTGACTCCTCCTCCACTGAAGGCGCTGTGAACAGTAGGCAATTCTTGGTTGTTTTTATTTAAAAGGAAAGGTTGGATTTGGACCTTCAGAATAGAAAAGTGCAATAACGGAAAAGGAGCGGTACAAGTTGATACTTTTGTTCAATAATGTTTCATAACCAACAAATTCCTTGTCATGTTTTTTATTTATTTATTTGTATTTATTACTAGTTTACTCGATGTATTTCATTACCAATGTTTGAAGTTTGTTACCTAACAATGCGCAAATAAACCACTACAACTTTCTTTACCGAAAAAATAAACCCGAAGAAGGTATGAAAAAGTACAATTGTTACACTTGCGTGATTCCAAATTTTCAGAGAACATATTTTTATGGTAAATTCTATTTATACAGAATTATTTATACAGATTGGCGTATCGTGTCTGTATTTATTCGTGTCTTAAGTGGACACAAGACACGAACCAATATAGACACGACACGTCAATCGATTCTGTACGAATCCTCTGTGCATATAGAACTACTATATATTCATATGTAATGCATGCCTTGCGGCAAGTTTAAATCCCGAAAATACAAAGTAAAACACAAAATTTGTAAGAGCAATTTTGGTGGGACACAATTATCCAGACTAACCAATGTATTTTTGATATATTAATGTGTTATTTAAACTCTCTAAAAAAAATAATGTGTCCCAATCAAATTATGGGAGCTTTCCATTGTAGTCCGTGGCCAATAATTTTTTTGAATTCTAGCGCACTTACATATTTTTAGGAAATTAAGGTTTCTTCTCTTAATGTATAATTTAAAAATTAGGGTATACACAAACTTAACATATATATATATATATATATATTATAAAAAAAATCATGTATACATTATATATTCGTGTACAAATTACACTTTTTTCAAAAATAAAAATACAAAACTTTCTTGTATAATTACAAAATTTAATGAGTACATTACTGAAAAATCAATTATACACTAATGATGTCATTCACCCACAAAATATTACCGATCAGAGAGTTAAGCTAAAAATTCATGAAATTATTCACTTTAGATTTCAGAAGTATAGAGAAAAACATGAGGGAATTTTCAGAAATACTACTCTATCCGTCCCAAATTAATTGTTAATGTTTTAGAGTCAGAGATTTGAAGAAATGTTTATTCTTTCCAAATTTATCCTCCTCAAAATAATGAATATCTTTGAGTGCAAGACATGCAATTGGATCAATATTATGTTATGTATACTGTTCGGATGGATAACTTGGTAATATAACCTAGTTTTATATGTTAGTTTTTCGAAACACGACTATTAATTTAGAACGCGCTTTAAAGGAAAACATGGCTATTAGTTTGAAATAAATTAAGGATCCGTTTGATAGAAAACTGGAAAAATGCATTTGATTCCAGGACAAACAATTTCAAAGCAAATGAATATTTTACAACTTGTGTCTGTTTGATACAAGTTAGAAAATCATCAATTTTCCATATTTTCAATCAAACGCAAAAGCTGGAAAATAGATATAAATGTGAAAAATTTGTTTACGGAATATATATATAATAAATATATATTATTAAATATACAAAATATATGAATATATATTATATTATTTGCGAAATATATATATTCCCTAAATTATTATTTATTTTCGAAAAAATATACAAAATATATGAATATATATTTACATATATACAAAATATTATATTCTGTATATATATATATATGTGTGTGTATATATATATATATACATACAGAATGTAATATACATATATATGTATATATTATATATACATATGTATATAATATACATATATATGGAATATATATTATATATATATCTATATTTTGTAAGTAATATATATTAAATATAAGGAATATATGAAATATACAAAATTTAATATACGCAATATACATATATGTGCTAAAATATACGAATATATATTAAAATATACGAAATATATATATTTATATATTTATTCATATTCGCAATATACATATATGTGCTAAAATATACGAATATATATTAAAATATACGAAATATATATATATATATATATATATATATATATATATATATATATATATATATATATATATTAACAATATATATTTATATATTTATGAAATATATAGAGTTATAAAAAAATTGGTTTTAAGTGATTTGTCACCCAAAGGTGCCAAACAAAAACCTGCTCCCAAAGAATTGAATTTCACCCTAGGGTGTCAAATTGTGCTTAAGGGGTGTTGTACATAGAAAACAAATTTCATAGCAAATTAAGGCTATCAAACATACCAGAATTTTTTAACTTTTGAAAATTTGCCTTGAAATTTTTGTGCTATCAAACGGACCCTATGTATAATAAATTAACAACATATTGTAGTGTTTTTTCTTTTATTTGCATATTTGGGTTTTATCAATACCCCGTTTATATTCCGAAAACAAAACACAAGATATAGGAAATTTCTTGGAAATCTCTTGCCTCTCTCATTGTATCTGTTCTGCTTGATAATCTTTCCAAGACCCTACACCGCTACCACTAGTGTAGGGTAGGATGTATTTTTGGGAATTTTTGGCTGATTAGGTTAAGCTATGCTAGCAAGTAGTGGGTGGTGACATGAGAGTGTGTTAGAAAGAGATTGTTCGGATGCATGTTGTGTCTAGTTTGCAGAATTAGGCAAGGCGTGACCCTGAGATGTTAGCTAGGGGGAGTTGTCGATTTCTATTATCATCCAAGATCAATAAGAACAAAAGGAAAAACAAACAAGAACATCACTACAATTTGTTGTTGCCATGTGAAGAGTGGGACTAAAATGGTGGTGTGGCTGACAAATAACATAAGGTTTTAAGATATTTGTGATGTGTAACGTTGCCTAAATCCATTTGATCTTATTTTCTATGTCTTAATGAAGGTTGTATATGTGGGCCAGGAATATGTTCCTTAAAGGATCGAAACATAACTCGTTTAAGAGAAGTCAATAACACATAATATTATGCATTCTTTAAGGATATTAGGAGAAAAGAAGGTTAATTACACTTATATCTTGAACTTTAACACCCACTTCATCACCCGGATTTTTAATTTTGAGATTTAACTTCTAAACTTCGAAAGCAACATCAAATAACTCCTTAACTTAACACAGTTAATTTTTTATACGGAAAATGCATAATGTGAGTATAAAAGTTAAAAAAAATAAAAATTACAGAATAAAACATGAAAAAATTATGTAAAAACATGAAAATTATAGAAAAACATTTAATTTTTTTGGAACTTAGATATTTTTTTTAAAAAATCCACAAATCACAAAAATAAATATAAATTACAAAAAATTAAAAAATCTGAAGATATTAATTTTTTTGAAGAAATTTGTAAATAATAAAAAATATACATACCAATACTCACGTGATATTTTCACTTGTATTTTGAAAATACACGTATATTTTTCACGTGTATTTTCAAAATACACGTGATATTCTTGATATTTCAAAATTTACATACCAATACTCACGTGTACTTTGAAAATATCACGTGTATTTTCAAAATACACGTGATATTTTCACTTGTATTTTGAAAATACACGTGTGTTTTCACTTGTATTTTGAAAATACATGTGATATTTTCACGTGTATTTTCAAAAAACACGTGATATAACAAGTGTATTTTGAAAGTACACTTTGTATTTACAAAACATAGTACACGTGTACTTTGTAAAATACAAGTGTACTTTATAAAGTAGAATTGTATTTTTAAAATACATGTGATATTCTCTCTTGTTCTTTCAAAATACACTTG
This sequence comes from Sambucus nigra, assembly GCA_949130495.1. Taxonomy (NCBI): domain Eukaryota; kingdom Viridiplantae; phylum Streptophyta; class Magnoliopsida; order Dipsacales; family Adoxaceae; genus Sambucus; species Sambucus nigra. The sequence continues at coordinate 386,437,491 of OX422212.1, forward strand.
ATATTTTCACTTGTATTTTCAAAATACACGTGATAATTTAACGTGTATTTTGAAAATACACGTCTTATATCACGTGTATTTTGAAAATACACGTCTTATACCACGTGTATTTTGAAAATACACGTCTTATATCACGTGAAAGTGCACTTGTATTTTACAAAGTACACGTGTACTATGTTTTGTAAATATAATCAGTGTACTTTAAAAATACACTTGTTATATTTATCAATATTATAAATGTACTTTAGAAAGTACACGTGAACTTATATTGACAAAGTACACGTTAAATTTATAAAAATCACGTGTACTTTCAAAATACATGTGGTGACAATTATATTCAACACAAATAAATAAGAAAAGTGCAATCACCAGAGGAAATAAAGAAGATAAAATGCCAATCACACAACACAGTAGGTACGTGGTTCAGCAAGAATGCCTACGTCCACGGTGGTCCAGTGAGTATTATTTCTATATACTCCGGGGAGCGTTTTACAGAGAATACAGTGCGTGTCTTTTTTCCCAGGCTTAGGGTTTATTATATGCGTGTTTGTTCTCGGGGAATGGGGGTGTTGGACTCCCCCACGTCCATCTGTACTCCTAGAATATCTCCCTATGAGATTTCAGGAGTGGACTAGGTCATAACTGAATTCTGTTGAGATTCGAGGGGCCCAGACTTTGGGCCATTCTTATTGGGCTACTCGCCTGGGCCTATGATGACAAATCCGGGTACCCACAATTGCCCCTAAAATTGTTGGGACACAATTTGGGCTCAATAAATTTAAATGATTTGTCATAATGGCTCTCTTGTAAATTGTGTAACTCTTCCCAAAGTTGAAAACTGATTTGGTCGGCAGCTTGCTTCGTGTCCTGTGCACGATGATTGGAAGCATTTAAAAGTCATTTGGAGCAGCATTTTTATACTATCGTTTCAAGCTTCTTAACATTTTCTCATCCTCTGCGAGCTTTAGTTGTTGCGCCCTCTTCTCCAGGTCTTCATTTTCTTTGCTTTCAATCTCCCTTATCATCTGGGCTTGTGATCTTGCGTTGTCCAAGCCAAACATTCATCTCTTAAGTCCCCTTTGCTCTCTCTCTGTGCTTTCTCTGTTGAGTTTTCTTTTGAATTTGCAATTTAGGGTTTACAAATGATGAAGATAGGTAATAGATCAGTGTCTGAATTTAGGAAGTTTTATAATATCCCAGAATGGTTAGAGATTGAGTGCGTCTCTATCCCTAAGAATGTTAGAGAGATAGAGGGCGCTCATTGGATTCACGTCTTGTTGCTTTCCCAAGGGTGTCTTACTTTTCCTCTAAGTAATTTGTTCCTGCATTTCTTTGGTTATTTCAACATCATCCCTGCACAGTGCTCACCCAATGTCTGGAAGATAGTCAATGGTGTCCATAGAATAAATCAACTTTATGGCACTAAATTAGGGCTCGCTGAAATTTATTTTTGTTATTCCTTCTCTCGAACGATCTCTGGTCTTCTTTACCTCAAGGCCATGAGTCCTGACAGGGTATTGGTAGTAAATTTACCTGATTCCCACAAGGACTACTGGCAAGAGGTCTTTATTGCTAGGAATTGGCAGTTCTCCCCCCAGATTGAGAGGACGAGGTCTGATAGATTCTGTGTTCCCTTTTATGGGGAAGAGTACATATGTAATCTTCGCTCTGCTCTTTCGATCTACTTGTTAATGTATGCTTTTTTTGATACTTTCGTGTTTTCTTTTCAGCGAGGACAAAGAGTACATAAGTCCGAGCTGTTGAGCTGATTAAGGCTTGGAACATTAGAGAGCCTTTGGCTAAAGGTGAACATCCCCGGTCGGCCGTTTTTCTCCTGGAATACAAGAACATCGGGTCCAGTTTCATTGCATGGCCTGTAGACAGTATTCATGTCCTAGATATTACTGAAGAAGTTGTTGTTGACCCCATCCAGTTGGTCGAGGAAGAAAGCAGTTATGAAAGTGATATTACAGGAGGTACTGAAGGTGGTTCTGGTGAGGCGAGCTCCAGTAGTGAAAGTTATTCTAGCTCAGAAGAGGTTTCTGAGGCTCAAGAGTCTTCAAGTACATCCACCAGTTCTAGCGAGGAAATGGCTCCCTCTAGGAGGAGCCTGATCCGTGATGATGATGATGAGGATGATGTGCTTCTCGCTTAGTGGTCGAAGAAGCAAAAATCCAACAGTGGGGCTATTGCCACTGGTTCTCAGTCTGCTGCTCATGAGTAGGAGAAGAAGAGAAAAGAAGAAGAGCAGTTGAGAGAGAGAGAGAGAGAGAGAGAGAGAGAGAGAGAGAGAGAGAGACGACTGAAGAGAAAAAGAACGTGGAGGAGAGGAAGAAGGCAGAAAGGGATAAGGAGAGAGAAGAGGAGAGTGAAGGCAAGGAGGAAGGCTGGGAAAGCTTTAGTGCACGTATCTGTGTTGCTAGAGGGGGCCTCGGTTGCCATCTCTCCCCAACTAGTTCCTACGCTGCTCAAGAGAGCAGTCCTGCCTGTTGATCGCTAAAGGGCAATGGGGACTGACCAGTTAGCCTTGCAAGCGAGTCAAAGGCTAGCCTTGGTAAGTCTGTTTCATTTCTTTAACACTTGTAAAACTTTATTTTGCTGCTCTCTTTTAATGTTTTCTTTTTATTTGCAGTTTGTGACTGACTTCGCCGTGCTCTATCGCTCTCGCGACGAGCTAGTGAATAAGAATGCTGAGTTTGAGAAGAAAAATGATGTTCTGAAGGGGAAGAGTATCACGCTCGAGGCTAGCTTGAAGACTACCGATACTACTCAGATGTCCTCTGATCTTGCCCTTGTTGAAGCCAATCGGGCGAGGGAAGCAGCAGTTAAGGGTCTGAACGAGCTGCGATAGGCCTATGATTTAGTCTGCTCAAGCAAGCTAGCGGTGGCGGAGGAGAATAAGGTGCTGGTGGAGAAGCTGAAGGAGAAAGAGTCTGAGGCAACCACTATTAAGGAAGGTTCATATAATTCTTGGTGGGCTGCCGTCTATGAGGATGCTGAGGTTCAGATAGGCTACATCAGTCGTCTGAACTTCAAGAAGGGCTGGAATAAGGCTCTTCTGCTACCGGGGTAGATGTTGATTCTCCCTTATTCGATGAGCATGATCCAGGCCCAAATCCTATCGTAGACGAAGCTCCTGCCCCAGTAATCGAAGGTATTGACTTCGCCTCCCAATAAGTTCCTATTGATGCCCTTTTTTCTCGGGGGACAGAAGTTGTCCCTTCTTAGGGAGATACTCATACTGCTACTGATAAGGGGAAGCAACTAGCTTCTTCTGAACAAACCGAGGTCGCTAGCTAGTGTGCTTTTAGGGATTCTCTGTATTTTTACTTTACTTATACTTCTTTTGAATAAATCGATGTAATTATACCCTTTTATTTCAATGAAATGAAAGTTCTTTCCTTTTTATATATTGATTCTTCTTCTTTTTTACTGCTTGTATGGCTTGTATGGCTTGTATGGCTTGTAGTTGGTTAATGTAGATGAATATATACCAGCCACTTCTCAACTGGGAAGAATTCTCAGTCCAGATGTGAGTGCTCAAGTTTTCCAGATCTTCGTAAAAATTTACAAATCGCTACGATCGAGGAATAAGAGTTTCATAGATCAGTCAGAGCTCATTGCTAAACTGAAAGACATGCTTCAGGAAATGGAAGAAGTTAGAACTTCTATTCAAGAGGAAGTGAACACTCTGAGAGCAAGACTCCTCGATGCCACTGAGATTAACTAAGTGAGAGAAGTTTTGCAACAGGAAAATGAGTCCTTGAGGAGGGAAGTGTTGTGCCTCAGGGAGCATGCACCGAGCACCGCACCTCGTGTTTTAAGGGGTTCCTCTTCATCACGAGTTGTCACAGGACCAAGCGATGCTCCTCCGATTCTTTGAGGTTCTACCTCATCGACTGTTCCACGAGCTGGTCCAAATATAAGAAGTCCAGCTAGGGAAATGGACGAGCTCCATGAAGATGTCCATCAAGCATACGTGATTACTGTTGGGCTTTAAAGGGATGTCACACGGCTGAGACATCTGTTTAAGAAAGGACCTCGACGAGTGTGGGCTGATGGTTACGACCAAGGTTGGACAGATGCTCGGACGAGGCTGATAGAGTTTGAAGAGATCGCATTTATTAGGGGATGGTTGAGTGCCCTCGGGGAGCTGTAAGTTCCAAGGAACTCAGTAATCTGGTACCGTCACGAGATCTCTCCTTTAACTTTACGATCTAACCCTTTCAGGAGGGACGACCAATGGATCCCTATCGATGCTATCCCCAGGCAGATGTTAGAGCCAACCGCTAATGAGGTCGAGCAGGAACTAGCTCCTCATTCGGACGATGGCCAAAGAGCACAAGTGGATGACTATCTTATTCAGAGGCCTCAGCCTCATTAGGATTTTACCAGTTGTAACTCTCTGTATATATGTAATGAAGTAATGTAATATTGATGTTTTGGGCGATCTCGCCGATTAAACACGGGTTGTACATTCTTATTGTAAATGTGATGAAGTAATATAATATCTATGTTTTGGGCGATCTCACCGACTAAACATGTGTTCATCATTTATCTCTCACTTAATTATCTTGGGCCCCTGATGGCTGACTAGATTGGTAGGGTTACAATGTTGAGTTAGTGTCCTCCCAGTCCAGTATGCTTATAAGATACCGTTCTGCCTCACTTTACCTTTTAGGTCGTGCCGTCGCACTCCCTTAGGCCAAAGTGTGGCAATAGAGAGGACACACATGGAACTGGATGTTCTATCCGAGCAGGTTTTTTATCCAAACATAGTCTGGTGACCAATTCATTTTTGGTCTAATTGCCTAAGGATCCCCTGTAGGGCTTCATATATTGGCGGGGCAATGATAGAAGGTTGTTCGTGTTTCATAACGAATACCTGAGGAGGGTGATACCCTAATTTTATGCTTTGAGTAAGGTGCCTGTTATTTGGAAAGGCTATGCAAGTTATAAAGTTCTCAATACAGGATTAACACTTAATAGAATGCAACTGCCAAACATCTTTCATTAATTCACAAGTAAATAAAAAATAAGTTGCCAATTCCAAAGATTTGATAAGAGAGCCAAGGCAAAGAAAAAGCTAGAAATAGAATTTCTTTAGGTTGGTTGCGTTCCATGCTCAGAGTATCTCTCTGCCCTCCAGCATTTCTAAGTGATAGGCTCCTTATAGATCGTCTCTTGTTGTCTTGAATGGTCCTTCCCATTTTGGCCCTAGCTTGCCGTCTGATGGTTTTACTGCGCTTCCAAGGACTTTCCTTAGGACGTAGTCCCCAACCTGGAATGCCCTCGGATTGACCTTCTTGTTATATTATTTCGTGAGCTGTTATTGATAGCTCGCTAGCCTTACTATGGCTAGGTCTCTGAGTTCATCATCTAGATCAAGTTCAGCGAGTAATGCTGCATCGTTTTGGCCTTGATAAAAAAGGATGGTTCTTATCGTTGGTAAACCAGCTTCTAAGGGGATGATTGCTTCCATTCCGTATGTTAGTGAGAATGGGGTTTCCCCAGTTTCTCGCCGTGGGGTAGTGCGGTAAGCCCACAAAATATGCTGCAGCTCACTCACCCATGCACCTTTGGCTCACTCTAGTCATTTCTTCAACCCCTCGATCACTGTTTTATTAGAAGCCTCGGCTTGACCGTTGCTCTGGGGGTATGCCACCGAGTTAAAATAGTGCCTGATTTCGTGTTCATTACAAAAGTTCTGGAAAGGTCCACTCTCGAACTGTGTTCCGTTGTTAGTGATGATGGTTCTGTGGATTCCAAAATGGGTAATTATGTTTTTCCATATGAATCTCATCATATCTACATCTCGGATATTTTCGAGTGGCTCTGCCTCGATCCATTTTGTGAAGTAATCCGTTGCGACCAATAGATACTTGCGGTTGTCGGTGGCGGTAGGAAGTGGGCCTACGATGTCCATTCCCCATTGGGCGAAAGGCCAAGGGCTGGTGAGTGATCTTAGGTCGCTGGTAGGTTGGTGAACCATAGGAGCATGTAGTTTATATTTTTTGCATTTGCGAGTATATACTGCCGAATCTTTTTGCATATATGGCCACCAGTAGCCTTCCTTCATAGCTAAAAAATCTAGTGATCTTCCTCCAATATGGATTCCACAGATTCCTTTATGAAGCTCGTGTAGAACTTGCTCGACGTCCTTCGGGTGGGCATATTGAAGGTAAGGGTCGGTGAATGATCTTTTGTATAGTTTTCCCTCAAGAGATAAGTGAAAGCGAGCATCTTTTACTCTTATCTGATGAGTGGACTTTTTGTCATCTAGAAGTGTACCATCTTTCAAATAGTCCCTCAGAGGGTTCATCCAACTAGGCGCTGACTCAATCTGGAGCATGTGTTCTAGGTTTGACGGCTCATCATTCTGGTTGATGCTCGGATGGGCGAGGAAGTCGATGGGGATCATCCTCTTCAAGTCGGGATCAATCGCTGAACTTAGGGCTACCAGGGCGTCAACATGGCTATTCTGTCCTCTGGGAAATTATTGGACATTGACTTTCTCAAAGCTGGATATTAGCTCATTTGCCACGGCAAGGCATGATGCCATTCTTTCATCTCTTACGTTGAAGTCCCCACTTATCTGATTGGAGACCAATTATGAGTCACCAAATACCTATAGTTGCTTTGCCCCCAATGCCTGTGCCTTCTGCAGGCCGGCTATCAAAGCTTCGTATTCTGCCTCGTTGTTGGAGGCTTCAAATCCAAGCTTGATCCATTGCTCGAGGATTATGTTCTCTGGGGTGATGAGCACACTGCCTAATCCTGCCCCCCTTTGAGTTGGAGGCTCCATCGACAAACAGTGGCCAGACCCCTTCTGATGGGTGTTCTTCAATTTCCTTCATGGGTTAAATTTAGCCGTAAGGCTATTTGCCAGTGAATTCTATGATGAAATCTGCGAGAACCTGCCCTTTGATTAGATTCCTGGGCTGAAATTGGATATCAAATCGTCCGAGCTCGACTAGCCACTTGAATAGTCTACTAGACAAATCCTCTTTCCGCAGGACTGCTTTAAGGGGGTGTGATGTAAGGACGGTGATAGTGTGAGCTTCGAAGTAGTTTTTCCGCTTCCTTGAGGCTATTATTAGTGCGAAGGTGAACTTTTCGAGTGGCAGGTAACGCTGTTCGGCGTCCAATAAGGTCTTGCTCGCATAGTAGACTGGATGCTAGATTCCTGCTTTCACGCACACCAGTGCAGAGCTAACGGCGTGGATGGAGACAGCGAGGTATAAGTAGCGGTAATCATCTTCTTGAGGTATGATGAGCAAAGGCGGCTTGCTAAGATAGGTCTTCAGTTCCTCCAATGCTTTCGAGCAATCTTGATTCCACTCTACTGTTTTGTTTCCTTTCAGGAGATGGAAGAATGGCTTGCACTTCTCAGAGGACTTTGAAATAAAATGGTTCAAGGCTGCGAGCATACCTGTGAGCTTCTTCACATCCCGTATTGTGCGAGGTGGTTGTACCCTATTGATCACATCGATCTGATCCGGGTTGGCCTCAATGCCTCTCTTGCTAACCAAATATCCAAGGAATTTTCCTGACTGGGCACTAAAAGAACACTTGCTCATGTTGAGCTTCAGTCGGTATTTCTCGAGAATTTTGAAGGTATTGGATAGGTCTGAGAGATGGTTTTCTTTTCACTTGCTTTTGACGAGCATATCGTCGATGTAGACTTCCATGGTTTCTCCTATTTAAGTTTTGAACATCTTAGTGACTAGCCTCTGGTAAGTTGTTCCTGTATTCTTGATCCCAAAGGGCATAACTTTGTAGAAGTACAATCCGACAATGTCTTATCTTGGTCTGGTGCATGCAGGGGATCTAATGATACCCCGAATATGCGTCCAAAAAACTCATTCTCTCGTGAGCTTTTGTGGCGTCCACCAATTGGTCAATTTTTGGGAGAGGGAAACTGTCCTTAGGGTATGCCCTGTTAAGGTCAGTGAAGTCAATGAAGACTCTCCATTTTCCATTACTCTTCGGAACTACTACTGGGTTGGATAACCATTTAGGGAATTAAACTTTCCGTATAGATCCTGCATCCATCAATTTTTTAACTTCTTTCTCTACGTCTTTAGCCTTCTCTGGCGCGGCTCGTCGTGCTTTTTGTGCGATAGGCCTGAAAGTGGGGTCGACGTGTAACCTATGGCAAACCACACTGGGATCAATGCCAGGCGGCTCGTAAGGTTCCCACGCAAAAATGTCTAGGTTGCTTCTCAGTAACACCGTCAATTCTTTCTTTTCGTATTCTATAAGAGAAGTTCCGATCAAAAAACTCCTTCCTGCCTTGCTTTCACCGACCGTTACTTCCTCTAAGCTCTCGATGACCCGCTCGGAAGGGAGGATCCTGGTCTCCTCCACTCCGGGCCTTCCATATCTTAGTTGCTGTTTTGAAGGTATCAGACCTTCTTGTTCCTTGACCTCGTCTTTGGCCTTCTCGACCTTCTTCTCTAGTTTCGAGCGGATGGCTTCTATGAAGCACCTTCTTGCCATCACCTGATCCCCGTGAATCTCCATTACTCCTCGCTCTATTACGTACTTGAGTTTTTGATGGTAGGTCGAAGGTACTGCCTTCATTGCATGCAGCCACGCCCTGCCAAGGATAGCTTGATATGGAAAGTCGATGTCGACCACCAGAAACTCTATCATTTTAGAGACACTTCCTGCCCTCACCGGAAGCACGATCTTTCCCAATAAAATAGTCACTTTTCCAGCGAAGCCAACTAAAGGGACAGTGGCTTCCTTCAAATCGGCAATGCTTAACTTTAATTTCCTGAAGAGGTCGAGATACATTACCTCGGATGAGCTTCCCTGGTCAACGAGTAGCTTATCGACGTTGTAGTTGGCTATCCTGAGCGTAATGATCAAAGCGTCGTGATATGGGGTTCTTACTCCCACCAGATCTTCATCTGTGAACACGATATGTTTGCTATAGTCGACGTCATCTGCTCACCGACGCTTTCCTGATTGTGCCTTTGCTGGATCAATCTAAAAAGCTTGCATTACTGCTGTAAGCTTTTTTACCTCCATCCGAGCTGAATTCCCCTGAATCTGCTTCATATCAGATGCCCCATGAATTACTGCGAATTCATGGCCAGTATCGTCTTCGAGTACGTTGTTAGGTCTTATTTCTCCATTGGCAGCAACTTTCTCTGCCTTCTTCTCCACAAACTCGTTCAGGTGCCCAGACTGGGCTAGTTCTTCAAGGTGAGACTTAAGAGCTTTGCAGTGCTCAGTCTTATGTCCTCCATCTTTATGAAAAGTGCATCTCAGCGCATTGTTTCTCTTTGAGGGATCTCCTCCCATCTTTCTGGGTTACTTAACAAATGGCTCGTCTCTGATCTTTGCCAGAATCTTGTTGATTGATTCTTTGAAGACAGTGTTGACTGCTTGAAATGATTTCAAAACATCGTTTTTGCCTCTGTTCTTGGAGCCATTCTTGCCCCCATTCTTACCTCCTTTCTTCTGGTTCTCATCTTTATGGTTGCCTTTGGCAGTGAGCTTAGTTCGACCGTTCTCCCCTGCATTGAGGCGGGTCACATCCTCTACTTTGGCATACTTCTCGATGCGAGCCATCAGGACATCGATGGTCGTGGCCTCCTTCTTCGTTAGGGATTGGTGCAGAAGGCAAGAGCTGGGTAAACCAATCTTAAAAAAGGCTACTACTACTTACTCCGAGCAGTCCTCGACCTCGTTGAATAACTACCAGTACCTCTTCGCGTAGTCCCGGAGGCTCTCTTGAGGCGTTTTTTTATTGTTAGTAAAGCATCCATCCTTTTAGGATGGGAGCTACTAGTAATGAAGCGGGTCGTAAAGATATCGGGCAGGGACTCAAAACTCCTGATAGACCTGTTAGGGACCCTCTCGAACCATTTATGCGCCACATCATGCAGACTCGAGGGGAAAATTCGATACATCAGCGCATCCTGATGGTTCCAAAGAGTCATGGCTTGCATGTACTGCCTAACGTGATCAATAGGGTCAGTTTTTTCGTCATAGATCTTAAATCTCGAAATAGAAAATTTACTGGGGACTTCCTCTTCTTCTATCTCCATTGAGAAAGGGGATTTTATCTGGGTCTTGAGAGCTCGTCTAGCAAGCTACCTAATCGATCTTGCACCTTGATGTGCTGGGTGTTGGTCTATCTCCCTTCGAACTAAATTTCGTATGTTCTCATTGCTGCGAGTTGGGCTCCTGTAACGGCGAGCCGATCGCTGGTGCTCGAGCGAGTCGTCGCTTGACTCGTGCTTCTCACTTTTTTGGGATCCACATCTAGGGTTCCTTCCTCGGCTGCGAGACTTGCTCGCCTGAAGGCTAGGAGTGCGATGTGAACGTCGCCTAGTGCTGCGATGGAGCTCTTTCTCCATCCTTTCTAATTTCCTTTTGAGGGGAGCATTCTCAGCCTCTTGCTTGTGAGCAGACTCCCTCTGCTCTTAGAGCCTTGCCTCGTAGGCATCAATCAATCTGGAGATTTATGTGGACTTTGCTGGTCCTTGGCTCTCCTCTGAGGCTGACCTATCTGGGCGAGCCCTATGATCTGAACGTCGAACTTCAGATCTGATCCTGTGAGGAGTAGTTTGTTCTTGGACATCTCCTGCCTGAGGGGCATTACTGCTATGACCAGACATTTTAAATTTCTTTGTTGGTGAGGGCTTTCTCAAGAAAGACAAACGATTCCCACAGACGGCGCCAATTGTAGTGACAATTATATTCAACACAAATAAATAAAAAAAGGTCAATCCCCAGAGGAAATAAAGAAGATAAAATGCTAATCACACAACACAGTATGTACGTGATTTAGCAAGAATGCCTACGTCCACGGTGGTGCAGTCAGTATTATTTTTATATACTCCGGAGAGCGTTTTACAGAGAATATAGCGCGTGTCTTTTTCCTCAGGCTTAGGGTTTATTATATACGTGTTTGTTCTCGGAGAGTGGGGGTGTTGGACTCCCCCACGTCCATCTGTACTCCTAGAATATCTCCCTACGAGATTTCAGGAGTGGACTAGGCCATAACTGAATTCTGTTGAGATTCGAGGGGCCCAGACTTTGGGCCATTCTTATTGGGCTACTCGTCTGGGCCTATGATGACAAATCCGGGTACCCACAATACAATTGTAAAATTTGCAAATTACACGTTTAATTTTGCGTGCATTTTGAACAAATCACTTGTATTTTCCATTATGAATCCCTAGGTAATACAAGTATTAATATCATTTTATTTTTTGTATGATCACAGTATTGGGCATGTGAGAAATTTGAAATTATTTCTCCTGTTGAAGAATTCAAAGATAAGACTCCAAAATTCCTGAAGTGGAAATTGTCGTCTTTGAGATAATGGTTTGGGAAGAATGATATCGCAACAACAACTTTGATGCATACTAGAAATAAACCAGCTTGTAAGGACAATTCTGTACAAAAGGAATCTCAGTTTGAAGGGCTAAGTTACTCTTTGAACATTTCTATAGAAAGTCCTATACATGTTGATTCGTCATCAGAAAAAGTTGTTGAAGATATTAATCACAATGAGTTTTCACATGGTTGGAATATTACCCTTAAAAACATTGTGACTCCAAAGAAAAAGAATGGAAAAGATCAACCAAAGGTTAATTTGGAGGAATAAATTGCTGTTTTGAAAAGGGAATTGTTGAAAAAAAAAACTATCTAAAGCAGCTGAAGACTTTAATGGTGCACTTGATAAAGTGACCTCTTCGGAGGTGGAGAGTTCCATTTGGAATGTACAATTGCAGGTAGACCGTGATTCACTTTTTAAAGCCCATGAGTAAATGAAGAAGTTAAAGGCGGAGAATTCCAACCTTTTGAAGGAAAAAGATTTACTAAATAAGTTGGAGGTGGAAAATGCCCAACTAGTTGAGTTAAACAATTCTTTAAAAGAAAAGCTTAATCAAGTCACAATGAGTGACTCAGATAGAATTAAAAAATTAGATGAATCATTGAAAAAACAAGCAGAATCAACATGAATTTTGGAATAAAAAAATAGATATTTGTCTCTGAGTAATGAAGATCTCAAAAAAAAGTATGATGATACATTGCAAAAATGGAAAGATACTGACATAAAAAAGATGACATTGAGGCAGAATCTTAAGGAGTCAGAATTGAAAAGAACTCAATAGGTAGTTTTGATTATAAATAATGCAGAGTAGACATAGTTTTCCTAAAGTACACGCAGTTTTCCTAAAGTACACGCAGTTTTATTTCATAGTATTTTTAATGCAGATTTATTTGATATTAGAAATAATGTAGAGTACATGCATTATTTGATTAAAAATAATGCAGTTTTATTCAAGTATTGCTTAAAATGTAACATTCTTTTTGTATAACATGAAAACAATAATAAAATCCTTAATGACGAAATTTCGGAGTTGAAGAAAATGCTTGATGAATCAGCATTGAAAAAAACTGATCAGGTATCTATAAAGTACAATAGATATATAGTACACGCCTTTACTTTCTATAGTAAACGCAAATTATGTTGAAAGTGCACGTGTATATTATAAATTTTATAAAGTACACGTATTTTATAATACATGCGTGTATATTATAAAATACACGCATGTATTAAAACACACGCGTGTACTTTATAAAATACACGTAAGAGAAAATGAATCATTGTTTCAAAAAATGCTTACAATCCAACATTCCTTGTTAAATATATCAGACAAACACTAATAAGCAACTCATGGACGAAATTTTGAGTTTGAAGATTGAACTAGCCTCAAAGACAGTTTAGGGCACCCCCAAAATACCCAAAACAAAAGGGCCTCTTAGAGGACAGAAGAAAAGAAAAGCTGACAGCGAAACCGAAAAGCATGAACCAATTAAGAAACAAAAAGAGTCAAAGCTGAGAAAATGCCGTCTAACAATAGCTCAACAAATGAAAGAAACTCACTTCAAGCTTGAAGCAATCAAAGTATACAAATATCTCGATGAAGCTTCGAAGAAAAAGATTGAAGAGTTTATTCAAAAGGCTGAGCCAGGGTAAAGTGTATTTTTTTATGATTTATCACTTCGCTAATTTATATTTCTTTTTGTGCAAAAGAATAAGGTTATTATTATTATACAATTCTTATTGATTATATAAAATACAAGATATTTATTTTCCAAGGGCTGGTTTCGTATGTCCCATGGGAAGATTTTGTTGAAGTCCTCAACATTCAAGAAATTTCAAGCCAAGTATGTAGTTCAAATATTAGACATCCATTAAATTTCAACATTATTATTTCCTCACCATTTTATATTGTGTGAAACAGATAATACTTGCTTTTAGTGAAGTGTTGAGGTTTAAATTGTCAAAGGAAGGTCTCTCCTACTCACACACTTTTTTTTATTATTGTTGGGTAAGTACAATTAAACCGAAAGCTTTGTGAAACAAAATTTCAATTAGTTATTAACACAATGTCTATAGTTTTTTATTCAGATAGAATCTTGTAGCACAAATGAAGTCAATAAGAAGGGGGAGTTATACAGAGATTTATTTGAATACTTAGGCACTTGTAATAATTTGATCATTGTACTAAGACATAGTGTAGGACATTTCACACTACTTGTAATATACAAAAAAGAAAATAAAGTTGTCCACATGGATTCCCTTCGACCGAACGACAAGGAAAAAACACGATATTCTTCGATGATGCGAAAAAATTGGTTAATGCCTAAACTTAATTAGTAATGTTACCTGTACTTATATTATACACGTGTACACGTGTATAATATAATGCATGTACTTTGTATTAGTTGCACATAATCACCCAGATTATTAAAGTACACGCATCATATTTTAAAATACACGTGAAATGAACCAATACAAATTATGTGTACTTTAATATTATGCATGTACTTTTAACTCTTTAGGCAAAATACACGCATCATATTTTAAAATATACGTGATATGAAAAAATAAAATATACGTGTACTTTAATATTATGCGTGTACTTTTAACTCTTTAGGCAAAGTACACGCATCATATTTTAAAATACACGTGATATTAAAAAATAAAATATACATGTACTTTAATATAATACGTGTACTTTTCACTCTTTAATCTTCATACACTCTTTTATTTGTATACACTAAATATTTGTCTTCTTAACAGTTTTATGTTTCCAAAAAATACTGTGCCTGTTGAAGACTGAAGCATAAACAATGAAAAACAATGGTTTTAAAATTCAGAGGAAATTTGATGAAGGTACACCAAATGAGTTTACATTGGATGATGATCCATTGAATAAGAAAGAAAAAAGGACAATAGATTTCTTGCTGGAAAGTGATCTCAAATTTGACCTAATAAGAGATCATGAATTCCCTAAACAATATAGTGGGTAAGCAAAACTTCATTTCTAAAAATTACTAATTTGTATCTTTTCAAAAAATTTCATTCACATCATACTAACTTATATATTTATTTTATTTTAATCTCAGGGTTGACTGTGGGGTGTTCTGCATGTACTACATTGAACAAATTAGCAGAAACGAGGAATTGCAAAAATTATTTCAAGACCCTGACATGTTAAAATAAAGAGCATATGTACTCAGATAAATTCTTCTATCAAAATATTTCTTCCCCCGAAAGGAGAAAAAACTTCTATAAATTGTGATTCAAATACAAACCATATTTGTAATTTATTTTGTGTTATATTGGTTATTGTTTACAATATTTATTACACCAAAATGGTTTATTTTCGCTAGCGCGGACCACAACCCACGTAAGGTTTAGACAAACAATGCACCTGAGTGTTATGAAATAATGTACACGTATTTTTCACGAAAACAACAAGTGATAATTACTAAGTACACATGAATTCTTCAAAGTCCACACAGTTTGACTAAAGTACAAGCACTATTTAATATAATAATTTTTTATTTTTAATTGAAAACTACTTTAAATATTTATTTAGGACACAATAACCAAAATTAATTTATTAAGATCAATTACTCACTTCCAAACTACTTCTGGTAAAGAAATAAATAGCTTTAACGTTTCCTATAAAAGAGTAATATTTTTTCCTTTCTTAACCATTACATCTAGGGTAAAGATAACATAATGGCTATTCCAGCAGAAAACTTGCGAGATACTCTTGAGAGAGATGAAAGAAATAAAATAAAAACAAGGCAAATTGAGGAAAATATTTCCTCATATGAAACTGGCTTTGAGCAGTTTCAAACATATGTGAGGGAAAGCTATTCTGGACTTCCACCCAATCCCATAGATTTATTTGATGTGGATGAGGACCCTCCTCAAACACATGAAGACTCATGTCTTTCTATACACAAGAAGCTCCCATGAAAATCGCCAAGCTGAAGGAGAAGATGGCTCTCCATGAAGGCCTTGTAGCCGTCATAGAAGAAGAAATTCGACACTGGTCGAATTTAATTAACTCTCTTCCTAACACCCTAGATGCCTTTGACAAACTTACCTAATAGAAGCCTTCTTTAGTTTTTTTCAGCTTTTGTCATGTGAAAAAATTATACTTTATTTTTTTATTTTTAATAAAAATTGTATTTCTTTCATGCATGTATTCTCACTTATGTCATACACCAAATATAGTAAAGTACACTTTAACCCTTATAAAAATGATCACATGTATTTTACAAAATGTAAACATTAATATCATTTAATGTAAAAAAAATTGGTATGTCAAAATATGATTCTATCTATTATAAATTATAATACACGCAAGTTTTTATAAAGCACAGATAAAATATTGTCCCAAACAATTATATAAATGCGTGTACTTTATATATTACACCTGTACTTTATAAAGTACATGCATAGTCTATAAAGTACACGCCTATTGAAATACTTGTATAATAATGCCGCTGGCGCGGACCATAATACACATAGGAATTTAAGAATATGAGTGATCCAAGTGTCTTTTATAAAGTACAAGCACATTGTAATGTCCAAAACCATTTTCCAAAAAGTACATGCATTTATATACGTCTACTTGATAAAATTACATGCATAATACATAAAGTACACGTATATTGAATTAAAATTTTGTCATATCAATATGCATGTACTTTGCTAAAATATGCGTGTACACGTATATTTAAATGCGTGTACTTTAATTATTATGCATGTACTTCATAAAGTACACTCACATTTCATCAAGTACATGCATATTATATTTATATTATGCGTGTACTTCATGCATGTACATCATAAAGTACACGCATATTTCATCAAGTAAATCTAAATTAAATGTCATTAATAAATTACACACATGCTTTTATAAAGTACACGCATATTGAACTGACCAAATCCATTTTTAAATGCGTGTACTTTATGTATTCTATGTGTACTTCATAAAGTACACGCATATTTCATCAAGTACACACATTGATAAAATTGCTTTGGACATCAAAATGCGCGTGTAGTGTACATAACATGCGTATACAAATGTAAAGTACACGTGAACATCAGGAAAAATGATCACGTGTATTTTATGAAAAATATGTGTACAGGTACACAAAAAACAAACTAAAAAATGAGACTTAAAATTAAAATTACATTCATTTATGTGAAACAAATGGTTTATTAATTAATTTATTCAATCAAATGGTTAAAATGAATGAATTCAACAATTTTAAAAGTACTTAAATGGGTTCTTTATAATTAGACCTGTAATGACTCGTTTTACTACACCTCGAGCAAGTAACTTCCCTTACTGTGATCTCACCAAAATCATTTATTCTCTTATTTCTTGGCCTGCTTGTCGGTCTCTTAGTCATTGGTGGAAGGACAGATGGATTTTCAGGAATAGTAATATTTAAGGAAATCAAATCAGGAAGAGGAACAATAGGTATCGAGTATGATTTTCTGTAGAAAGATACCTTATAGTACTCCTCAATATAATCATAAATACTGGTCCTTTTCCTCCGCACAATACAAACAGCATGAGAACATGGAAAACATCTAATCTGCCAACTCTTACAAGAATAAGTCCTTTCTCCTAACTCAACTGTTGCTCGCACTTCTGAATGAACTTCAAATACATTTTGACTTGAGCGAATAATAGTCCAATGTCGGCTTTATTCCAATTTTCATTCAGTAACTTTTAAAAAAATGACATAGCTCATTTGTCCAAGTGTCAGACTCAACAAGTTTGTTTGTATTGAAATTCATAATCTTCACACTCAATTTATCAAGCATATTCATTACTGGTAAATGCCTTTACTCCAATATCCATGAATTGAATGAATCCATAACACTAGATGCAATGTCACCATACCGTTTACCAGGGAAATATGAACAGGACCAATTCTCGGGAGACAAACTATTAATGAAATTGGAAATAGCAGCTCCTCCTTCCTTCTTTAATCCTTCAATATTCTTGTGAAATACATCTACTGAGACAGCATATGCACAAGACAAAAAATCTTTAACAATTTTCTTTCAAAATCCAGCACAATTCCCACGAATTTTCTTTTTTATATTCCCTTGTAAATGATGTAGTAAAGGATCAATATGCGGAATTATAACTGAAAATATATTACAAACTTATTATTACAGACTGGAATTGAAACAAAATTAAAACTTACAGAAACTGGAAGAGTCCACCGGAATATAGCCGGAATGTTCTTACTTATTACAATAAGAGAGAGAGAGAGAGAGAGAGAGAGAGAGAGAGAGAGAGAGAGAGGAGTAAAATTAAGCGTAATTACAACTGAGGGGAAGCCCTCTATTTATACACGGGGAGAGGAATAAATAATTCCTTAGAAGGGGCCCTCCAGGTTGAAAGGCGCGACAAAGTCTTTTGTCCTCTTGCGTCGGCTGCTGGGCCAGTGGGGTCATAGGAATCACGGGCGGTTTGCAAGTGGGTTGTGAGACACCATTGGGACCTACCACTTCGATCGAAAAGTAGTGAGCCTTGTCTTGAAGCGTCGGCTGACAGAAGCGTCTGGTCCGACTGGGGCCAGGTGGGCCAGTCACCTCAAATCATCTAGGCCATCAGTGCCAGTGTTGGGGGATGAGTCATCCAACCGTCGTGTTGGGAGCTCCGATCTCAGTGAGTGGAAGAAAGCTTGTCTTAGCTGGATATTGGTCATGTCACCAATGTCAGGAAAGGGGTCGTCTTCAGGAACTTGGGATTCTCAGGCCAGACAAAAGAAAGGATTATCCTTTTGAGCAGAAGCCATTGATGCATCATCATCATCATCATCAGAAGGGAGAGGAATGGGATTTCGGTTGAGTGTATCAGGGTTAAGACTGGGTTTAGCTGGAACACTACCATCTCCAAAAGCAGTTCTAAACTGGTTCTGGGTAAATTCCATAGCCTTTTGCAATAGCTCTTGCTCCGTCGCTTTGGGGAACTGCTTCTTCAGTGCAGCTTTCAAATCCACAATTGGATTAGGTGCAGGCATCATCTGTTCTGCAGGGGGCGGTGATTCATCAACGAAATTCATGTAGTTACTCAGACTACTCTTCATTTGCCCAATAGTGGAACCAATATCGATACCACTCCACCACCGGTAAAAGAAGATGCGTTCAAGTAGAGGAATATTATGGTCATTGACTCTACAACGCAGATCCCAGCTGAAGATCCATGGAATATCCATCTCGAAGAAAAAGAGTAGGGTGTTTAATCCTACCGGAGCTTTATTTTTCCCTTTTAAAAGAGGATGAAATTGAATCCAGGGAAGAAAAAGTTTATCCTGGGTAATTTCATCAGGGAAGAAGTCAATTCCTGGGCCAAATTTGTCCCACCAATTGAACACCCATCCTGGGTAAGATTTTCGCAAAGAATTTGGGCACAAAATAAAAAACCAAGTATGTTTGTGCTCTGCATTTCGGTAATAAAATGCTTTTGTCCAAGCCTGGACATAATCCCAATAATTATAGGATCCACCAACATGCGAACTTAATTTTTGCGCTTTCAAAGGATGGATTCCCCATTCTCGGGGAGATATGAATTTCTTTAAGACAGCCTTGCTATAAGCAATGGGGGAATGAGAATTTCCCTGGTGTTTGTTAGTATGACTAAACACCACTGATTCAGTTTCCACGAGAATCGCCTCGTATACCGTCCGGTATTTTCCTTCTTGCACTTGATAATTATGAGTATCAAGATACTGGGACTTAATTTCCCAGGGCACAGACATCTGCTGCTTGTCCTCCTCATTGAGGATCAGTACTAATTCTGAAGTCTTGCAATTAGGAATGAATTTGTACTTGATAGTTTCCAAAACCTCTTTAGCAGATTTCTTTTTGCTAAAAGGGTTAAGGGGGGAGTATTCTTTTCCCTGTTCTTCGCACTCTAGCAGAGGAACTCAACATAATCCTATATCGGAGGATATTGATCATCATTCAGGATGATCTTTTCTTTACCAGGCCGGCGAGAATACCCGTTGTTGTTTCCTTTACCACGCCCACGAGAGGGGCCACTCATCGGTCCTGCAAAAACTCTTTAGTTAAAAAATCGGGAAGAGAGTTATTTTCCCCTTTGATATGTTCTATATCAAAATCAAAAGCCGATAAGTTTGCTTTCCATCTGGCAAAAATCTATTTTGAAACTATATTTTCAACATCTTTTTGCAAAACCTGTTTAACACCACTACAATCAATTCGTAGCAAAAATTTCTGATTTAACAAATCATCTTGAAATTTTGAAATGCATTTTACGACAGAAAAGATTTCTTTCTTAATGGTGGAGTAATTTTTTGAGGCATCTTTCCAAGATCCTGAAGTAAAACGAACAAGTTCTTCTTTTTAGTTAAAGAATTTATTTGTTTTAAAATACCACCAAATCCTAAATCTGAGGCGTCAGTCTCGACGATTTTGAAAAAAGAGGGGTTGGCTAAAGCTAGACAAGGAAGTTGCTTGACTTTCAGTTTAATTTTCTGAACAACTTTAGTATGCTCATCAGTCCAAGGAGCAGGGTTCTTTTTCAACCGAGAGTAAAGGATAGCACTGTCTTGTGCAAGATTTTTGTAATAGTCACCAATATAATTGAGACTACCCAGAAATCTTTGAAGTTGAGTTTTCTCCTTAAGTTCATCAGGAAACTTTGAAGCAAACTCAATACTTCTATCAATGGGGAGTATTTTCCCCTCTCCAATGTTATGCCTTAAAAATCTGACATTTGTTTGAAAAATTTTCATTTTAGGGGCGGAGACAACTAAACCATTAGTTTTAACAACATCTTTAAAAAATTTTTAATTTAAAGTGTTGGTCAATTGAATTAGAGAAGATAAGGATATCATCAATATAAACAATTGAGAAATCAGAAAAAGGATTAAAAATATCGTTCATGATATTTTGGAATTCAGAGGGGGCGTTTTTTAGCCCAAAAGGTAATACATTCCATTGATAATGGCCAAAGGGAACCACAAAAGCAGTCTTATACCAATCTTGTGGTGCAATTTGGATCTGCCAATATCCATATTTTAAATAAAATTTTAAAAAAATCCTGGCAGAATGCAACCTGTCTAATAAATCCTTTTTATTAGGAATTGGATATCTTATCCATTGCAACACTTTATTTAGGGGCTTGTAATTAATTACAAGCCTAGGAACACCGCGTTCCTGCTCAGCCGCCTTGTTAACATAAAAAGTTGTACAACTCCAAGGAGAATAACTCTTAGTTATAAGCTTTTTATCCAACAAGTTCTGGATCTCATCCTTGCAAAGATCGAGGAGCTCAGTCTTCATTTGATTGGGTCTAGCTTTGGTCGGAATGGATCGTTCATGAAATCTTTTTCATAAGGAAGAGAAACAATATGTTTCTTTCTGTCCCAAAAAGCATTAGGGATATCACTGCAAATTACTGCTGTTAACTGGTGTTTAACAACCTGAATTTTGCCCATGATATTAGGGGACATTAAATTCTTTTTAATGTTTAGATTAGAGATTTCCTTTTGAAGAAAATTAAGGTGGTTTTCTTTGAAAATAATGTTATTAGTCAAAGAGTTAATTTTCTTAATCTCGGGACGAGTAATAAATTCAAAAACAATTTTTTGATTTTGAATAGTGGTGTAGATACCACTAGAATCAATTTTATCAATAGGCATAAGCATTGATAAAAAAAAGGAGTACCTAGAATTATCTGTTGAGATAAATCGCCAATAAGCAAGAAGGTACTATCTAAACAAATTCCATTGTTACAGATGGAAACATTAGTTAATTTAAATCTAATGCCCATGCTATCTCCGCTAGCATTAAACAAAGATTGAGTAGTCTTCTCAAAGTATTCAGTAGGAACAATTCCTTCCTGAATACAATTCATATCAGCACCGCTATCAACAAGGGCAATGATGTTACCAAGAGAGAACTCTTTGTTAATCACTAAGTTGATAGTAGTATACCACTTTTGTCTTGGTACACGGCTGATAACACCTAAATAATCCACAGAATCTTCAGTACTAGGAGTAGTGTTGGAAGTTCCTGGATCAGAATGCTTCTGAGCATTTTTTAGACTATCAATCTCAGTTTGCATTTTGTCATGCTGTAACTTAAGTTGTTTTAACTCAGTTTTAAGTGTATTCACTTCATGTCTTAGATCATTAAGACTAGCAGGCTTGTTATTAGTTCCAGATTTTTCCAAACGATTGAGTACTTCCTTAAGGCTGTACTCTTTAGAAGAATCAGGGATAAAAACCTCTTCCTGGGCATAACAAGACTTAATTAGTTTTATCTTAATGTCAGGATCAGTAACCTTATTAATAACATCAATCATATCCTGTTGCTGACTGGTAAGGACATTAAGACTTAATCCATTTAATTGAATTATGGATTGGAGATGATCGCATCTCTTAGTTAATTCATTACACTGGTAGTCTCCGTTCTTGGAGACATCTGAGTCGCTAGAGCTTTGGATATAGCAAAGCTCATCATCGCTCTCAGAGGAGGAGTCCTCTTGTTCTTCAGAGGAACCGGAGTTAAGCAAAAGTTTGCTTAACTGAGACTTCAGATGCTCATCAATCTGAAGGTTGCTAATCTTAGCTTCCATTTTACATTTATTAGCATAGTGGCCAAATTTACCACATTTAAAGCATTTAGGGCCGGATTTGTTAGTTTTTTTAACAAATTTCTTTTTATGTTTATATTCTTTTTCTTTAGGAATATAAGCCCTTTCTTCTTATGTTTATAGGTGGGTTTTTTAGGAACTTTTTTAGTCTTTTTGGAGACTTTACGGGTGGAAGTTCCTGTGTCAAAAGCGAACTGCTCACAAAACTCACCAAGCTCTTTCTTTCCTGAAAGATTCTGCTTCTTAAGTTATCTCTGCAACTTAAGGTCATTACAGAGGGAAAGACCCTCCTGAATGACAATACTTATGAGCTGGCCATAAGTGTAATTTGAGTAAGGGATAGAGATACCACCATTGGCGTCTCTCATCTTCTTACGTACTTTCTCAGCGAAGAAAGTGGGAAGGCCATCAATGAATTTTGCTTTCCAGTTCTCAGAGTTGCCATCGCCTCTCTGAGTAATCCTATCAAGGAACACGTCCTTGTACCACCTAAACTGGCTAAGAGTAGGACACCTAAGGTTTTGTAATAATTCTCTATTACGTTCATTATGGGAATCAGTACTGCCAATAAAGTGATGAACAATGGCGAGCATAAGGGTATAAACCGCATATGATACACTAATGTCTTGCATTTGTTCGTTCTTTACAATTTTTACAGCAGTGAGAATCTCATTTCTCTGATGTTCTGTCAGAATATTTCCCCACCATCCTCTGATGGTACCAGTAAATCCAGCAGTTATCATCTACGCAATGCTATGATCAGGAGCATCATTATGTTTACATATGGTGGCATAGATAGACATTTGATGAATCATCTCATAAATCTGGGATTCAGTTTTATCATTCAGATTCCAATCATAGATAGATTTACCGTGAAAAGTATTCTGCATTACGGCGCTCTCTTCGAAGAGCAGATCCTGAGGGGTTGGCCTATGGTAGTAATTTCTAGCCGGGCCAATATTATTAGTATAAGTAATTTTATTAACCTCAGGAGGACGTCCAAAAGAAAGTTCAAATCCCTGAACATCTTTTAGAGAGATGTCTGATTCAGAATCAGAATCATCATGGGATAAAGTGTTAAGCTTTAACCCTTTGAGATCTTTCTCGATCTCTTTGAGATCGGACATAAATTCTGTTTTAGTTCCCATTTTAAAACCTTTAACTTCAAACCTATCGTGTTAAGGATAAGGTTGGTATAATTACCTTGTTTGATAGTTAAACAACTCAACAGAATTGAGAATGCTCAGGCACATAACCCTGTTAAGATTCCCTCAGACTTTGCAAAAAGTCTTGTTAAACCTATAGTTCAACCTCCTATTGAAGTTAAAGGTTTTAAAATGGGAACTAAAATGGAATTTATGTCCCATCTCAAAGAGATCGAGAAAGATCTCAAAGGGTTAAAGCTTAACACTTTATCCCATGATGATTCTGATTCTGAATCAGATATCTCTCTAAAAGATGTTCAGGGACATGAACTTTCTTTTGGACGTCCTCCTGAGGTTAATAAAATTACTTATAGTAATAATATTGGCCCGACTAGAAATTACTACCATAGGCCAACCCCTCAGGATCTGCTATTCGAAGAGAGCGCCGTGATGCAGAATACTTTTCACGGTAAATCTATCTATGATTGGAATCTGGATGGTAAAACTGAATCCCAGATTTATGAGATGATTCATCAAATGTCTATGTATGCCACCATATGTAAACATAATGATGCTCCTGATCATAGCATTGCGCAGATGATAACTGCTGGATTTACTGGTACCATCAGAGGATGGTGGGGAAATATTCTGACAGAACATCAGAGAAATGAGATTCTCACTGCTGTAAAAATTGTAAAGAACGAACAAATGCAAGACATTGGTGTACCGGATGCGATTTATACCCTTATGCTCGCCATTGTTCATCACTTTATTGGCAATACTGATTCCCATAATGAACGTAATAGAGAATTATTACAAAACCTTAGGTGTCCTACTCTTAGCCAGTTTAGGTGGTACAAGGACGTGTTCCTTGCTAGGGTTATTCAGAGAGGCGATGGCAACTCTGAGCACTGGAAAGCCAAATTCATTGATGGCCTTCCCACTTTCTTCGCTGAGAAAGTACGAAAGAAGATGAGAGACGCCAATGGTGGTATCTCTATCCCTTACTCGAATTACACTTATGATCAGCTCATAAGTGTTGTCATTCAGGAGGGTCTTTCCCTCTGTAATGACCTTAGGTTGTAGAGACCACTTAAGAAGAAGAATCTTTCAGGAAAGAAAGAGCTTGGTGAGTTTTGTGAGCAGTTCGCCTTTGACACAGGAACTTCCACCCGTAAAGTCTCCAAAAAGACTAAAAAAGTTTCTAAAAAACCCACCTATAAACATAAGAAGAAAAGGGCTTATATTCCTAAAGAAAAAGAATATAAACATAAAAAGAAATTTGTTAAAAAGAAAACTAACAAATCCGGCCCTAAATGCTTTAAATGTGGTAAAATTGGCCACTATGCTAATAAATGTAAAATGGAAGCTAAGATTAGCAACCTTCAGATTGATGAGCATCTGAAGTCTCAGTTAAGCAAACTTTTTCTTAACTCCAGTTCCTCTGAAGAACAAGAGGACTCCTCCTCTGAGAGCGATGATGAGCTTTGCTATATCCAAAGCTCTAGCGACTCAGATGTCTCCAAGAACGGAGACTACCAGTGTAATGAATTAACTAAGAGATGCGATCATCTCCAATCCATAATTCAATTAAATGGATTAAGTCTTAATGTCCTTACCAGTCAGCAACAGGATATGATTGATGTTATTAATCAGGTTACTGATCCTGACATTAAGCTAAAACTAATTAAGTCTTGTTATGCCCAGGAAGAGGTTTTTATCCCTGATTCTTCTAAAGAGTACAGCCTTAAGGAAGTACTCAATCGTTTGGAAAAATCTGGAACTAATAACAAGCCTGCTAGTCTTAATGATCTAAGACATGAAGTGAATACACTTAAAACTGAGTTAAAACAACTTAAGTTACAGCATGACAAAATGCAAACTGAGATTGATAGTCTAAAAAATGCTCAGAAGCATTCTGATCCAGGAACTTCCAACACTACTCCTAGTACTGAAGATTCTGTGGATTATTTAGGTGTTATCAGCCATGTACCAAGCCAAAAGTGGTATACTACTATCAACTTAGTGATTAACAAAGAGTTCTCTCTTTGTAACATCATTGCCCTTGTTGATAGCGGTGCTGATATGAATTGTATTCAGGAAGGAATTGTTCCTACTGAATACTTTGAGAAGACTACTCAATCTTTGTTTAATGCTAGCGGAGATAGCATGGGCATTAGATTTAAATTAACTAATGTTTCCATCTGTAACAATGGAATTTGTTTAGATAGTACCTTCTTGCTTATTGGCGATTTATCTCAACAGATAATTCTAGGTACTCCTTTTTTTTATCAATGCTTATGCCTATTGATAAAATTGATTCTAGTGGTATCTACACCACTATTCAAAATCAAAAAATTGTTTTTGAATTTATTACTCGTCCCGAGATTAAGAAAATTAACTCTTTGACTAATAACATTATTTTCAAAGAAAACCACCGTAATTTTCTTCAAAAGGAAATCTCTAATCTAAACATTAAAAAGAATTTAATGTCCCCTAATATCATGGGCAAAATTCAGGTTGTTAAACACCAGTTAACAGCAGAAATTTGCAGTGATATCCCTAACGCTTAATTTTACTCCTCTCTCTCTCTCTCTCTCTCTATCTCTCTTATTGTAATAAGTAAGAACATTCCGGCTATATTCTGGTGGACTCTTCCAGTTTCTGTAAGTTTTAATTTTGTTTCAATTCCAGTCTGTAATAATAAGTTTGTAATATATTTCCAGTTATAATTCCGCATATTGATCCTTTACTTGTTGGTATCAGAGCCATGATTGGCTAATTTGTGTGTTAGTATTTAGGTTAGTAATACAGTTGATCTAAAATATGTCGTCGTAATAGTAAGGTTACTCTGCTCCAGTATGAGTAAGACTACTATTCACCGATGTGAATAGTAATTTACTATTCACATCAGAATTCTAATTTATATGATCACTATTCACATTAAAATCCTAATTTAAATGATTAATATTCATATTGAAAACCTAATTTAAATGATACTAATCAGGAGAAATAGAAATCTGATTGTGATATACTGGTAACTTGTCACGTAACCGGGTTGCCGTTTAGCCGGGGAGGCGTTAGGCTTATTCCCAAAGTAAATCGTTGACCACTGGGTATCAAAAGTGATTTCTAATTCGGCTTATTATTTTCATTTAACTGGCGAATTTCGATTTAAATATTAATTCCATTTAGATTTAGAATTATGATTTGAATATTGTTTTATTTAAATTAAGATTTTGTTTTGTATAATATTTTTCTATTCCAGATCATAGGGTTATTACTATTCTAAATATTAACATCTGTATAATGGAATCACACACCGTTGATACACACACAACACAAGAGTTCACGAAGAACTCTTCTTTAATTGAGTTTGATGTTCAGAAGGATCTGAACAGGTGGACTATTCCAAATGTCCATCCGAAAGTTATTTATAACACTAACTGGTATAACTTTCGTAGCAAGTACGCTATTAAGACTATGGAACAAACCCTTAGTCTGGACGAGCAAGATAAGAGTATCGAGCTCTTTAAACGGGATGATCTTCTTGATCATATAAAGGATAAAAATTATCACTTTATTCATGTAGGTTTAATTAAAATTGCTTTTAAACCCTTGACCCTTTCTGGCATGAACGCCTGTCTCCAAGCTACACTTCGTGATGGAAGATGTACTAATTTTAGACAATCTTTGATGGGAGCAATTGAAACTAGTTTATGTAATGGACCAGTTTATTTTGATGTGTTTCCAAATATAATTTTGTTTTTAATTGATATGCACCTTTGTAAGTGTTTGAGTCTTAGGGTCCAAACCAAAGGTTATAACTTTCTTCCGGGATCGGAAACTGTTGGGATTATTTATAGGATTTATTGCAAGGTAATGAATACTATGGCTCCCAATATTAAGCAATTAAGTCCTTTTGGTAAAACGGTGTTAATTGACACACATCTTATAGATTCTAATGTTCACACACCTAGAACTATAAGTTGGGACGAAATTGACTTCCCAGAGACTTGGGCTATAAAAAATGTTGTTCCTCCTCAACCTTGTCAGAATCATGATGTTGAAGACATCATTGAGGAGAAAGATGGAGATGTTTTTCTAAATTTTAGGAAATTTAATAGGTGTCAATCCTCTAGGAGTTACTCTTCTAGAACCCCCTTTGTTACCTATCCTCCATCCACTTCAAGACACTCTGTCTGTGAAGAAAACCTTAGAAACCCTTCATATCAGGATGATATGAATGTTCATGGTACGTTTACCCATGACCAAATACCACATGGTATTTATGAGAAGAAGGATTCTTCTCAGCGCAGGGAATCCCCTACGGCGTCTGAAATGAATGCCAGACTTTAACCCCTCTTTCTTTTAATGATTTTTACAATTAATAGGAAAGAGATAAGTGCTGAGTTTAACTTACCAGAATGGGATAGTTTTAGGACTTGGTACTTTAACAAATATGATAAAACTATGTTAGAATTTTATAAAAAAGAATTTTATAAATGGGTGGAAGAGAACCAGCTGGTTACTTCTTTTTTAGTTAAAGAATTTATTTGTTTTAAAATACCACCAAATCCTAAATCTGAGGCGTCAGTCTCGACGATTTTGAAAAAAGAGGGGTTGGCTAAAGCTAGACAAGGAAGTTGCTTGACTTTCAGTTTAATTTTCTGAACAGCTTTAGTATGCTCATCAGTCCAAGGAGCAGGGTTCTTTTTCAACCGAGAGTATTCTTTTCCCTGTTCTTCGCACTCTGGCGGAGGAACTCAACATAATCCTGTATCGGAGGATATTGATCATCATTCAGGATGATCTTTTCTTTACCAGGCCGGCGAGAATACCCGCTGCTGTTGCCTTTACCACGCCCACGAGAGGGGCCATTCATCGGTCCTGCAAAAACTCTATAGTTAAAAAATCAGGAAGAGAGTTATTTTCCCCTTTGATATGTTCTATATCAAAATCAAAAGCCGATAAGTTTGCTTGCCATCTGGCAAAAATCTGTTTTGAAACTATATTTTCAATATCTTTTTGCAAAACCTGTTTAACAGCACTACAATCAATTCTTAGCAAAAATTTCTGATTTAACAAATCATCTTGAAATTTTGAAATGCATTTTACGACAGAAAAGATTTCTTTCTTAATGGTGGAGTAATTTTTTGAGGCATCTTTCCAAGATTATGAAGTAAAAATTCTAACATGGTTTTGTAAATAACAAGACAAAACATAAAAATGTACCGTAAACATGATAAAGATAAAAAGACATGCACGCTTACTTTTCAATTTTTTGCTTGGCTTTATTATTAACAACACTAACATCAACATACACGCATAAAAATGTAAAGTACAGTTGAACTAAACGAAAATATTCAAAGGTACTTTACATTTTTAACGTGTACTTGGCTTTATTATTTCTAAATAGCAACACATATCATAAAAGTACACGCATAAAAATGAAAAGTACACATGAAATTAACAAAAATATTCACGTGTACTTGACATGTACTATGCGTGTACTTTAGTTTGTATTCAACATAACAACACATATCATCAAAGTACATGCATAAAAATGAAAAGTACAAGTGAAATTAACAAAAATATTCACGTGTACTTGATATGTACTATGCGTGTACTTTAGTTTGTATTCAACATAACACATATCATCAAAGTACACGCATAAAAATGAAAAGTACATGTGAAATTAACAAAAACATTCACATGTACTTGACATGTACTATGCAGGTACTTTAGTTTGTATTCAACATAACAACATTGATAAGCACCCAAAACTGTACAATTTATACCCCGAATAGACGTACTTTTGTTGCTAATTCTCGACAATATGGATCTTATGTGCTTAAATATTAATTATGCAGGCTTAATTGCAGTTGCAGTGTCAAAAGCTATATTTTCAAGCAATTTGGAGTTAATTGGAGATAATTCCCTCCCCCGTATCCCACCCGAGCCTACACCTAGCCCAAACTTACCCAAGCCTGTGTGTGTTTTGTTTGTCCCTTTTTAATATTTTTTAGATTTTTAGTTTGAGTTATTTTATTTTTAGGATTTATTTTAGATTTATTTAGGTTTTTTAGGTTTTATTTTCTATTTTATTTTATTAATATAATTTTATTTTATTTTGATTCTCTTAGTTTTTAGTTTTAGTTTTATTTTATTAGGATTAGAATTTTTAGGATTTCATGTATTTTTAGTTTTATTAGATTTTGCATTTTCTTTTTAGGATTTTAATTTTAAGTTTTATTAGATTTTATTTTTATTTTTTTATTTTAGTTCTTTTTAGTTTCAATTTTTATTTGAATCTGTGTTTTATTTTTAGAATAGGAATTTAATTTTTAGACTTTTAGGGTCCGTTTGGTTCTCTATTCAGAAAATTCGATTTAAACACTGTTTTTAAATACAGTTTTAAAATTCAGTTTTTTGTGTTTATAATTATTGGTGTGCGTTTGGTAAAGTTGTTTTTAAATACAGTTTTTTGAAAATTTGACAAAATTGACAAATATGTATATTTATATCATACATATGCGTGTGTGTGTGTGTGGATATATATATATATATATGTATGTATGTACATATAAACATACATAAAACTTTCATACATACATGATACATGAATGTATACATACATACATACATCATAAATTATATACATGTACATTTAATAACATGTATTTTTAGGTATATTTAATGAGGTATGTTGTGTAGTTTAATTATATATATATATATATATATATATATATATAAACTTTCATACATACATGATACATGAATGTATACATATACATACATACATACATCATACATTATATACACGTACATTTAATATCATGTATCTTTAGGTATATTTAATGAGATATGTTAGGGAGTTTAACTCTCTCTCTCTCTCTCTCTCTCTCTCTCTCTCTCTCTCTCTCTCTCTCTCTCTCTCTCTCTCTATATATATATATATATATATATAATGATATCGCATATATAATTCACTATAAAATTATATACATACATGAATTGATAATATTTTTTAATACATATGTACTATATGTATATTTTATATTATTCCATACATTAATAATATATGTATAAAGCTATATATAAGTATCATGTATCTATTGATAATATTATTTAACTTTATATTATTCCATACGTAATTTTGTGTATATATACATATATATTTTTTATTTATAAGAATTACACACATTAATGTATTATGTATGTATATTATATATTAAGGTATAATTGCTTTAAAATATTAAGAATGAATAATTCTGAGTTGAAAAAAAAAAAAAAAATAGATGTTATAAAACACCAAAAATCTGTTTTCTGAAAAATTTGATTATAAGACAGGAATATTATAATTATGTGTTTAAAAACAGATTGCCAAACGAAGATTTTTATCAGAATTATATTTAAACACAAGAAACAGAATTATAGTTGCAAATCAAACAGGCCCTTAGTTTTAGTAATTTTATTTTTATTAGTTAATTTTATTAGGGTCCAAATTAAACACACACCCCTTATAACTCCCATACACTATCTTACATCCTAACCTAATACCTCACCTTAACTCTTCCTACACCTCAACACACCCAACTACACCCCCTGTAATCTTCTACCTCCCAACACCTCTCTCTTCTCTCTCGTCACTTACCCCCTACCTTAACCCCATTCCTGTCTCTCCTCCATCCTCAATAACCCATTCCCTTGTCAGCCCCACCTTTGTCCAGCTACCATTCTCACCAACCACAGCCAGCCCCATCTTGACCTCCCATACCTGCAACCTCTGCAGCCCGGTCGTGACCCAGCGCCGGCGAAAGCCAGACCACACCCCAGCCCCTGATCGGAACCCCCATCTTGACCTCCCATACCCGCGACCTCAGCAGCCCCCTACCCGCCGAAACCCAAACCATCGCCCCCTCCTACCATCTTCAACCCGGCAGCGCCCCATGCCTTCTCCGGCGCTACCTACTCCACCGCCGGCGCAGCCCTAAGCCGGCGCCAACCGGCCCCTCTCTCTCCGGCGACCGTTGTTACCTTCACCGGTGCAGAACAAACTACCCAAACCGCTGCCACCTACCGCCGGTGCCCAGCAGACCCTCCGATCCTACTCGGCCCTCCATCCCCTCCAGCGGACAGCCTCAGCTTACCCGCCGGCGACCCTATCCCCATCTCCCAATCTGACGCCGTCGTCGGCGTTCTCCTCTCTCCTGGTGGCATTCAACCAGCCACCTGACCCTCGTTCCCATCTCACCCTTGACCGCCAACCTCCCACCTGCTCCGGCCATGTTAACCCCTTCGTCCCTCCATCTCCGGCCAACCCTTTATCCAAGAACCCAAACCCAATTTCATCCCAAAAGAACCATGTCCCATTTTCTTCCATTCTCAAAATCGTGAGCTGCCAATAAACCAATCAAAGCAAAACAAAACAAAACAAAGACCCCATTTGAGGGGCCAGCGTGGAGATAGGAATTTGTAGAGAGAGAAAATACCATTTTAGTGTAGTTTTAGATTAGAATTTTTATTTTATTATTTTTAGATAGTGAGGAGAAAATAAATTGTTGTGAGGATTAATTTTGAGTGAAATTCTTGATGTAATTGTGTTTCAATCATTCAAACTAAGGGATGTGAATTTCAACTCATGGATTGAAGATCAATTAAGCATCAAGAGATTGGGGTTTGATTGTTCTTTTCTCTTCTCATTTATTTTATGCCTTTGATTGTTAATTTGTCATATTTTATATTATGTTAGGCTAAATCCTCTTTCAAGGGGTGGGGTAAAACCCTTATTTGATGTTATTTTATTTTAATTATTTTAATTACTTGAAAAGTCCATTTGAATGTTAATTTTGATCTCTCACCCTTAAATTTACGCCTCGAGAGAGGGTAAATGATTTTCGAGAGAAAATCGAAATTCTTGTGATAATACCCATTTTAGATTCGAACTAGAGATAGAGGTTTCTTAAGTGGGGTATTATAACTTGAATTTCAACTCTAAATTTGTTTTCTAAGATTTACATAAATTTTAATTGATCGATCCTAGTGGGTGATTAATTAAAAGGAGTGTAGATCTATTTTCTAGAGTTGTGGGATGTTAAACTTAATTTTCTAAAATATTCTATTATAATTATACTTGCAACGAGAGTTGATTTGTAATTTTGATATTTATTTGGTAGAATTCAAATAATTAAATTAATTAATTAGAATAACCAAAATTTGTGGTGTAATCCCACTCCTTGATCGTTCTCACAATTATTTACTTCACTTTTTCTATTATTTTTAGTTTAGACTTTATTTTTCATTTTAGTAACTTTCTAGTTAGTTATTTTTATCTCACATTTAGTTTAGTTTTGTTTAAATCATCACCTCACCCTATTGTTTTAATATTGAAAAAGCTAAAAAAAATTAGAAAAGTGAAAAAGCACAAAAATAAAATAAAAAGTGAATTACAATTGAATTTGTTCCATTTGCTTTACAACCTTGAAAGTGGATTGATACCCTTAATTACCTCTACACTTGAAATTATTATATTTTGGAGGTATTTGAGGTTTTGACTAACTTGGCTTTCAACAACGACATACAAAAAGCATCGTTATCAAACATAATCATGAAAGTACATGCATAGAAATAAAAAGTACACGTGAAATTAACAAAAACATTTACGTGTACTTGACATGTACTATGCGTGTACTTTATTTAGTATTACACATAACATCATTATCATCAAAGTACACGCATAAAAATGAAAAGTACACGTGAAATTAAGAAAAACATTCGCGTGTACTTGACATGTACTATGCGTGTACTTTACTTAGTATTACACATAATAAGACATATCATCAAAATACACGCAAAAAAATGAAAAGTACACGTGAACTAAAACAAAGACATTCAAAGGTACTTTATATTTTTATGCGTGTATTTTGATGACATGGAATGAAATAAATAAAATATTTAGAATTAATTTACCATTGTTCTCATTCCTTGCAGTAGCTAATAATATTGTTCCACGGTAACGGCTCTTCAAAAAGGCACCATCAAGAAATAAAACATGTCTGCAGTATTGAAATCAATAAATACATCCTCTAAACATTATAAATATTCTCTTGAATTTTTTACTCTCATGTTCCACGTCAAGGATGCAATGCGACCCAGGATTATACTGCAATAGAAGGTCATGATAATTATTCGTTAATGCATAAGAAACCTTTTCATCACCATGTATATCAACAGCAGCCATCTCTTTCGCACCCCATGCATGTTGATAAGCTATATCAAGACCATAATTCTTCTTTATATCTCTAACTATATCAATTGGTCTCAATAGCGGGTATCTCTAAGATCATCAGCTACCAATGTTGAAACCAACTTGGAGGCTATCATTTTGGCTTATGGACTACGAAAGACACCTCTACATGCATGCTCATTATTCATTGCACGTATGTAAAAGTATCCATTTATTGTAGATAATGAAGCATGGATTCTCCACATGCAATTCTCAGTAGTCTTTTTAGAGCATTCAATCGTCACTCGAGTTTAATCATTCTTCAAATACACATACTTGAACCCAACCTCAATGGCATACTTTCACAATTTATCCCGAAATTCCACTACACCTCCTTCAAAACACTGCTGCTCATGACTTATATAAGTCTTCCAATCATTCGAAAGATAAACTTTCGACTTACTTGGCTCCACACCTCCAAGATAAAAGTCATTTTCAATGCAACTATTAAAATCATTTGCATGGACTGATGATAAAGACTCTAACCTCTGTGTATTTGTATCACCACTGTCAACTCTCTCAGAACTTGTATTACTGCAGTCAATCCCTTTAAAAATCAGATTAGAGCATTCAACCCGTTCACGAAATGTATTACTTGGCAATGGTAATGAATCAATGACATATATCCAAATGAAATTAGCTTTCACCATCAATTGGGACCGCAATATACAACAAACATCGTTGTCACAAACCAATATGAACCGACATTCATCACCAAATGAATACCTCAATGAAAAACTCCCACTTCTCAAATTAGTAAACCTAATACACAACTCATTGCATATGAAATCTAATGAGCTATCTTTAAATATTTAAATACAAGCCATATTATCCAAATAACAACACCTTGCTATTACAATACTTACCATAATGTCCTGCAGTAAAACAGAGACGAAAAATATTTACTTCAAGGTCAACAATTATAAAAATGTGTGCAATAATTTAATGCATGAAATATCAAAATATTTATTTATAATTAATATAAAACTATAGGCATTATTTAAAAACTTATACACGAAGCAATAAAGTAGACACATATTTTCAAAAAAATAATCACGTCTACTTTATAAACACTGTGTGTACTTTGAAAACTGATATCGAATTGGTTATTTTCGCTGGCGCGGACCTATATCAATAAGTGATTCAATACCAAATCAAAATCAAGGACTCTTAAAATTAGAATGAAAGATAAATAATATTCATTCAACACATTCAACTAACAATTACAAATATTGATAAATATAACTTATATATGAAGAATCAAAACATTAATGTATAAAAAACACAAAATCAAAACATATACATATATAACATATAAAAAGCTATTCAATCACATGAATGAATATTACAATGAGTCTCTTGAATCAAAACAAAGGACATACACTTATTGTAATCGATCGAAAATAGAAAAACCAACTGCTAATAAAGATAAACTTACAAATGATAGAGCCAAGTGATACAGGTAGAATCGATTAAGAACACTGTAATCGATTATAGGACAGATGAAAAAAGCATAAGATTGATGTTATTTTCGATTTCGGAGAATAGTCGTTAGTTGCAGAGAAAACTCCAATATCCGATGAGGTTTATGATTTTTTTAAATTGGCAGTATTTATATGTTGGACTTAATCATTTAAAATTTGGTTCACCGGTTTTTTTGTCCAAAATTGTTAGTCCAAGGACTAGACCGTAAAAATTTATAGAATTTATGAGAAGGGGCACAGCTAGTGAAAATCCATCGCTGCAATGAATGAAATCTTCGTTGTGGGAAAGGTTCTACGATAGACATACAACCACCATATAAAATGCAAACACAAGATTTTTTAGAAGAGTTTTATTAGAATTTCATATAAAGTCCAAAAATCCATATCAACCACACAAAGACACGCCGAGAATATTTATAAATGAACTAATATGATAAAATATGCACGAGTCTAAGTCTCCATTTCCCTTCCTAAGAGTGGTATAAAAGGATACACATCGAGAATGAGGATTCATTTGAATGATTTGTATGATGCTTTTTCGGAATGACCTTAAGGACAAGAGTCAAAGTATATATAATTAATAAAATAAGATCATAGAATCATATCGGGCGCATGACTATAATGCATACTCTTACACTGTATATCAATGTGTATGTTCTTGTATGTGTGTGTGCGTGAAGAGAGGGGGGAGGTGGGGGTGGGAAAACTATATCTGCCATGAGAGAGAGAGAGAGAGAGAGAGAGAGAGAGTAATGAGTTTTTCTTTTTCTTTTTTAAGATTTAAAAAATATTGAAATACAAAATACCCTCTTAAAAGTCACATGGAATAAAAATGACCCATTTTCCTTTAAAAAAATAAACAGTATTAATGTTAGGGGGTTATTTAAAATCGTGTTGAAAGTTTAGGGGGTTAAATTAGAAAAATAAAGTTTAGGTAGTGAAGTGAAAATGGGTATTAAGTGTAGAGA
Organism: Sambucus nigra; assembly: GCA_949130495.1. NCBI lineage: Eukaryota > Viridiplantae > Streptophyta > Magnoliopsida > Dipsacales > Adoxaceae > Sambucus > Sambucus nigra. Next base: position 386,473,371 of record OX422212.1, read on the forward strand.
GTATGTGTAATTAACCTTAGAAAATATAAATGATAATGACATATGTCATTACATGGGCATTAAATAATAAATAACAAAAACCTTATAAGTGTTGCTAGGGAGGGTGGGAGTATAAACACCCTATGGATAATGGATAATAAGGGCCAAAAAGTAGCGTTATGCCAATACTTGAAAATTATATAAAAACAGTTAAAAATTTTGGAAATTGGAAAATATTTTAAAAGTCTAGAAATCATGAAAATAAATATCAATTACAAAAAAAAACATTTAAAAAATCTGAATTATTTTTCAATGAAATCCAAAAATTAAAAATAAAAACATTTCAAAATTAAAAGAAAAACTTATAAAAATATGAACGACCTTTAAAAATTTCTAAGAACTCTAAATATTATAGAAAAACTTTTAAAACTCTAAAAATAATAGGGAAAACATTTAAAATATAAGAAAATTTTGAAAAAAAACACTCTAATAAATTTGAATATAATAGAAAAAATAATTAAAATTGCAGTAAAATTTAAAAAAATATTTTAAAAAATTTTAAAAATCAAAAAATATTTTATTGTTTCTAAATTCTACAAATAGAAGAAACTTTTTTTTGAACCATTCAAAAACCTTTCAAAAGGATATATATATATATATATATAGTTGGTAACCCTGAATGAGGACCATTTTTTTAAAATAGTAAAACAAATATTTTTGGGCTGATTTTTTTTTATAATTTTTAAACATTTCAATAGGACCATAAAAAAATAATAAGTTCAAAATAATTTTTTTTGCTATTTTAAAAAAATCGGTCAAATTTTGTTAGTTTTTAAGTTGTTAAAAACTGATAAAGTTTTACCGATTTTTTTAAAGTAGTAAAATAATTCATTTTGAGTTGATTTTTTTTATATGGCCCTACTAAAATGTTTAAAAGCTTTATAAAAAAATTAGCTCAAAAAGATTTTTTTTACTATTTTATCAAAATTGATCCGCGCCAACGGTATGGAAATAGAGGTCCTCATGAGATCTGCTTGCTCTCTCTCTCTCTCTCTCTCTCTCTCTCTATATATATATATATATATATATATATATATATATATATATATATATATATATATATATTGAAAACCCTTTAACGAGTCGTAAATAGTAGGAAAAAAACATTTAATCAATTCGAATATATTTAAAAAAACTTTTAAAAGTTCTCTAAATAATAGAAAAAATAGTTAAAAGGTAAGAATAGTATTTTTTTTTAAAAAGTTTACAAAAAATCCGAAGAAAAAATAGAAAAGACATTTAAATATATTTCCATTGAAAAAAATTCCAACAAAAAAGGACATTAAAAAAATGAAAAAGAGAGACTCTAAAATCATTTTCATTTTTGCTGAAACTATAAAAAAAAAAGCAATAGTAAAAAATAAAAATAAAATAAAACACCCCAGCAACTCCCTCTCATCCCACCCGACGACCTCCCCCACCCCAGATTTGTTGGGTTTTATTTGAAATATAAGCCAGATTCGTTAAGCTTCTTTCCACTTAAATATGTTAGTTTTTTGTACCTGGAGATGGTCGTGGTAGAGGTGGGTGGAGATAGCAATGTCAGAGGTGGATGGGGGTATGGACGTGGTCGGCGATGGATGGAGTTTCAAAATGTGTTGCGTGTGCGCAATTCAGTGTAAGATGTAATACCCCGTAATTTTAATGATTTTTAATGTGGGATTAATTTAATTAATTGGAGTTTAATTTGGGTTAAAATAAATATTAATTAGAGATATAAGGGTTAATATTTATTTATATTGAATTTTACTTAGTGAATGAGTAATAATAATGATAAGAAAACTTTAGGGTGGTTGTGAGTGAGAAATACGGCAGTTATAATAAATTTAGTCGGGACGCGCATGTTAGTCGTGTCGGGACTTAAATTCGTTAATAATTGGTAATTTTATTTTTGGTATTTTATATGGTCATTTTGAGTGCACCAATATATCCGGAAGGGTCGAGATAGTCAGAAAATTCTACCCGAGAGTTTAGTTTGGGTCCCGGGGCACTTTTAAGCCAAACCGACACCCCAAAGGGGTATTTTAGTCTTTTAAAATTTTGAAAAAAGGGGACCAACGAAAATTAGAGAGTTAAAGTATGAGAAACGTAGAGGAAATTAGGGTTATCAGTTTTTAAACCAAAAGAGAGAGCACAGGAGGGAGAAGGAGAGTTCCTCGGAGTTTTAAGGCCAAAAGTCATCATCTTGCACCAAAACCACCACCAAATTGTAGATCGGCGAGAGAGGATCACAACCATACCCTTCTTCTTCCACGAATCAGCACTATCAATTGAGCAAGTGTTTATCTTTATGAATTTTAGTTGAACATCATATCCATGTTACAGTACGATAATCGCAACTTTGATTACATGAATGTTTATATCAAGTTTGAGGAATTCAAATCATATTTCTGGATAGAATTGATAGTAATTTTAACTCTTATATTGGAAGATGAAATTGATGAACTAATAAAAATTAAAATGTGAAGAAATTGGAGTTCCATTTGTTTTCTTAATAAAAATTGGTAACTTAGGGTTTTTAGAGGACCATCTTGAATTGATCCAATTTATTTGAGGTTATTTAATGATTTTGTGAATATTACATGTTAGGAATCATATATATAGGTTAATGTGATGTTTGATATACTTGGATGGGAGTTTGGGTTTGTGAAATGGAGAATTGGAGTGTCAAAAATGGTGGAAAACGATGTTTTTAGGAAAAAGGGGACGAACTGGTAATTCTTATTCGAACGACTGAAGCTGTCGTTCGAACGACTATGTACAAACGATAATTCTAATGATAATTCAGAAAAATTTTCGTTCAAAGTTAATTCAAATGACTTTGAGATTTCGTTCGAATGAGATCTCAGGTTCGTTCGAACGAGATTTCAAAAAAAGGAAATTTTCTCCGTACTAGTTTAAATCTGACGTAGTAAATTCGAGAGAATGTGAATAACCTATGGTAATTTCGAGTTGCTTTATTACATGGAATAATAGTGTCAGGGTGGGTTATTTAGTAGGCATGTTTAAGGTATTATAAGAGGCCTTAGATTAGTGGACCTTGCGGGGTGAAGTAAGATAGGGAGAATCGTAAGTTACAAGTACCGTGAGTATTAGAGAGAATATACAACATACGAATAATGATATTCGGATTTTGTGTATACCTACGAAGTTTGATAGGTTGTGTGTATACCTATTTTATGATATATTATGTGTATGACATACCAACGCGGATTACTATCCGGAGGAGGTTTCGCGACGTGGACGGTCTTATCCTGATGAACCCATTGGGGAGATTTTAGACTTATACCCAGAAAATAGAACCTTGGACACGTGCTATCTGAGAGTATGATAGTTTTGACAGTTGAATGGGAGCGTAGGCATATGCGTGAACCATTTGGTTGGGAATTATGTTCGCTTCTAATATATGTGAATTATTTTTAAGGTTCAAGTGAGATACTGAACCAGTAGTCCTTTATTTAGTACATGAGGTACTGGGACATGATAGCAGAGTATGCATGCACCAGGAGGTCTCAGCCTAAGGGTGCAGTATTGTTATATTTATATATGTGATGATAAATATATACATGGATGACTTATTCTACTATGTGTGCCTAGTAGAAGTGAAAGATGATGATATTTAAGATAACTTTAGTATATGAGTATTTAATTATAAAATGAGAAATTTATAATTTACATATGGATAGAAAGAATGTTATAATGTATCGTATGGGTGATACGGGTGAATGTTACAAGTTATCGAATATCGTAGTATATTTGGGTTGGACTAATTTGACGGGGTATTATAACCAGGAAGGATTAGATATATATGTTAGGTGTGCACATTAGATGAGGGGTGAACATCTCAAGTGAGAGCACGTAAATCTAACATGTATATAATATTTGCAAATTTTGCATTTAAACACTTGTTAAAATTTTAAACCGTTTTACTCGAGCTCTAACCCGTTTTCTCCAAATCTCTATTCGTTTTGTAAAACATTTTAGATGCCCATCCATAGGGACACCATGCTTAGTAGATTCTATCTTTTGGCGTTCTGCAACTGTTGTGGATGTTGTAGGTACTTGACATTAGACGCCTTAGTATTCATTCCATTCTGCACATGAGCACTTATTTTAGTCGGACATATTGTCCATTTTTATTTTACCGTCATTCAGAGATTTTGGATTCTTTTATGATTTATTAGACTGTGGGGTTTTGGATTACTGTTTGGATATTTTAGATTGGATTGTATGATTTAGTTTTATTTACTATTCTGTCCTTATTCATTGTGAGTTGTTACATAAAAGGTGAAAATGTGATTTAATTGATTATTTGGTATATGTTCATTATAAAGATAAAATTTTGATATTAACTTTTCAAATACTAGGTGGTTAGTAATTAGATGAAAGTTTTCGACTGTGATGCTAAGAATGGAACAACTGTATATTCTGATTTAATTTAATAAAGGACTGATCACCCGGTATTTAATTAAGCGGGGGGTCACATAAGGGAGGTGTGGATGGTGGACGGGGTGTTTGGGGGAGGGAGGGGTGGTGATGACAGTGTGGGAGGAGGTTCGTGAGTGGAGATGGGGTGGGGTTGTGGGTTGGTTGGTCTTGAGAATTACAACCTCTAGGGGCAGGGGTTTACTTGTGGTGTGAGGGCTAGAGAAGGATGGTTGCCATAGTTTATGGTAAAGAGAGAGAATATATGAAGAGGTGGGAAGTCAGTAAAAGAGAGAGAAGATTGATAAAGATAAAGAGAATGATGAAGACCAGGGTTTTATTGTTTAGAGGTTAAAAGATTAGGATACCCTTTAAAAAAAAGTCAGACGGCATTCATGTGCCCATTTTACATCCAAAAAGTTAACAATGTTAACGTTATACAATAATATGAAGTTGTTTAGGAAGTTCAAGGGGTTGAATGTTGAACATAAAAGTTTGGATGGTAAAGTAAAAAATGGGATAAAGTTCAGGGTGCAAGTGTAAAATAACCCTAAAATAAAATATAATCTAAAAGGAAAAATTAAACTAAGTAAATAGTGAATTGAGCTAAATGAAATTAGAAATAGTTATAAAAACTACATAGAAGTTATAATAAGCTAACATACAACCCGCGCAATGCACACGTGATTATAATATGCTATCAAATATTATATTATGTTTAATTTGGTTATGAGATGATAACGAGAGTGTTCATAAAATTAATTTTGAAATATTACTTTTTTACCCCTTATCAAAAGATTAAGGGGGTAGCATTCAACAATTTAAATCACTACATATAAGTTTAAGAAAGATTACGTAATGTAACTAAAAAAAATATATTGATACATTTCATCAAATGATTATTTTGCAACTTAAGGAACTCATGAGAACAATACTATACAATTGACTCTGAATTGGTAAAATCAAAGGCCACCACACTAACTTACAGATGTAGGAAATACTTATGCATTGCAGGGAGTTATCTTTATAACATTCAATAAAACAGAGAGGTTAAAATAATGTATTTTACATTTAAGTTTTTCCTTTATTTTGCTTAATTTGTTACACTTTATGTAATTAACTATCTTGTATAGTGACATTTATATAATTGGTTTCATGCATAAGTCACCATTAATGTTTGGGTTATTTTACACAAACCATGCCACATAAATAAAATAAAACCAATTCCACTTAACAAATAGGAGTAGTATATATGGATTCCTATAAATAACCGAATTAAAGAAAATTACAATTATTGAAGGAGAATGACAATTCCCATGCGAGTCAGGGCACCCTTTAGTAAGGACACCATCAAGCAGGAATGAGAAAAAATGTTAGGGTCTTCGAGATGTACAAAGTGTCCTCTAAGATGAAAAATATTGCAAGAGAGATGATACAATGGAAAAAGAACCGTTTTGTCAATTCTCAGGTGAGATTAAATGAGCTAAAAAATAAGATGGTGGTCGTGCAACAATATGCTCCCTCTGCTATGCACCTTAAAATGGAGGTAGCCTTGATAGAAGAAATTAATAAAGTACTGATTGAAGAGGAGAAATTTTTGCATTAACGATCTAGAGTTAATTGGCCCAAGTAATTAGATCAAGTTTAGAGATGAAAATACCAAATATTTCCACACAATAACTATCCAAAGGAGAGGTAGAAACTACACCTTAAAATGTATAAAAGACGATGGTGATGGACCTCTAGTAATGAGGATTTAAGAAAGAAGGTGAGATCATTTGATAGGACTCTTCATATGAATGGCAAAAAGAGAGATGGGTGGTCTTTTAGTAGTGATAGATAACATTATAACACCCGAGAAGAATTGCGAAATATGGAGACCCATAACAGATTTCAAAACTTACAAAGTTATGGAACAACTTGGGGCATTAAAATCCCCGGGACCAAATGGTTTTGCCGATTTATTTTAACAAAAATATTGGCATATAGCTAGAGAAGACATAAGAAATATTATCAAAGGTTTTTGGGGGTCAACTAAATCCTTAAAGATCTCAACCGAACCAATAGAGTCCTTAATCCTAAGATCCTAGATCCAGAAAGCCTTAACCGATTTCAACCCATAAGCCTTTGAAACATCACCTAAAAGATAATCGTTAAGGCATTGGCTAACTGTCTTAAGCCTATGTTTATTGATCTTATATCCCCTAACCGGACTTCTTTCATCCTTAATAGGCTCTTACAAATTAACATTATCATTGCTCGTGAGGCCTTCCACTACCTAAGAATGGGGAATAAAAGGAAGAAAGAAGCTATGGCCCTAAAGATTGAGCTAAACAAAGCTTATGACATGGTAGAATGGGACTTTCTGAAGAGATTTATGGAGAAAATGGGATTTTGTGAGAAATAGGTCCAATTGATAATGCAATGTGTTACCTCTATCTCTTTTAAAGTGATTTTGAATGGTGAATAGTGTTGTGATATCAAGCCGAAAAGGGACCATCAAGGAGATCACATATCCCCTACCTCTTCCCCATAATCCAAGATATGTTGTCAAATATGATAATGAAATCATCTGATACTGTTCACATCTCATGTTTCTCAATGAAACGTGGATGCCCAACCATTTTCCATCTCTTTTTACTAACGAATCCATTCTTTTCTTAAAGTCCAAGCCTAATGAATGTAATGAGTTTCTCAATATCATCCATAGTTATGGATTAGCTTTTAGCCATGTGAATTTTGTTAAATTTGTACCCTACTTTTCGTCCCTAACACAAATGATATAACCAGGGTAACATTTGCCAACTTCTCAATATTGGTGAGATGGACGCCAAGTCTAAATACCCAGCTTCTTGGGAGAAATCAAAACTCTAAATCTTCTATTTAATTCTTAACAAGATTGCCCATAAGTTTAGGGGATGGAAACGACTTCTTTTATCTCTATGAGGTAGGGAAGTCCTCATAAAATTTGTTGTCCAAGTCATCCCTACATATGTGATGTCATGTGTCATGCTTTTAAAACTTCTTTACAAAAAAAATTGATTCGATGATCAGTAACTTCTAGTGGGGAGGCTCTGAAGACAAAAGTGGGATCCACTTGAGCAGTTGGCCCAAATTCACCCAACCATAAAATCTAGAGGGATTAGGTTTTTATGATTTTCAAAACTTCAAGAGATCTTTGCTTGCCAAATGAGGTGTATACTAATGAAGGACCTAAAAACTCTATAGGCCAAAACTTTGAAGGCTATCAACACACCAAGTGATTCCTATTTGCAGGCTAAACGAGGGTTAAGGACTTCTTAGATTTGGAGTAGTATTTTAGAAGGAATGAAAGTTTTACAAAATGGACTGGGGTGGAAAATGAGAGATGGGAGTAATATTAACATATGGGAGTATCATTGGATCCCTTCCTTAAAGGAGTTTAAGATTTCAACTATCAAACCATCGGAGGCTTGGGAAACGAAAGATGCTGATATGATTTCTCGTTATACAAAAGAATGGAAGGGGGATATAATATAAGAGTTATTTAGAAAAAGAAGAAGTTGGTCTCATCAAGTGCATCCCTATCTCTCATGGGGCTACCACAGAGAACATTATTTGACATTTTATGAGTAATGGATCATTCACAGTTAGATCGACATACATTGAAGTGTGACACCCCGCCCAATTAAATATCGGGTGATTAGTCCTTTATAAAATTTAAAACAAAATGTTTGGTTGGTTCATTCTTAGCACCACTGTCGAAAACGCAATAACTTATTTAATCACCTCATATAATTAAGCTAAGTGTCAAAACATTTTTTTTATATAACCATTTAATTACCAAACCAAGTAATTAAATATGAAACATCCACGCACAATTAATTAATACAAATACTGCATCAGAATCACATGCTGAAATAAATAAGACTGGATAAACATCCCAGTTCAAAACTCTAAACCAAAACAACAGTAGCCAATCATCCAAATGGTAGTAAATGAGAAATAGAGTAAACATAATCTCTGAAACTGTCTAAGGAAGGGGCGACACATGCCCTAAAGAAATGTCATAATGAATAGGAATGAAATAGTCGAAGGGTCTAAACAAAGTCCTGTAGCTCCCACAACAGCTACAGCATACCACGCAAATCCGAAACTCTAAGCCTGATGTCCCTGCGGCTGAGCACCTGATATAATACATATATATAGCAAGAGAGAGAGAAGATGCAAGAAACGGGTCAGAGCTCGATGTGTAAAAATATTTGTTTAAGCAAGTATTTAAAATTTGCAGTAAAGCAAGTATCAAGTACATGTTAGTTCGAACTCTCTCTTGAGATTCTCACCCCTCTTCTATTGTGCACGCCTAACACGCATCTAAATTTTCTCCTTAGCTATACCTCCCAATATAACTAGTCTGAATTCATCCTAATAGTATTTACCCTCGCGCGAGAATTCGTTGTTCGTCCCCTACCTTGGTTTTTCAACGTTTTCCACCATTTTTAACCTCAAACCTTCTCAATCAACACCCCAAACTCTAAATAAATAGTTCTACATTGAACCTCATCAATAACACATGATTTATAACATCCTAGAATCATCAATTTATTACGAATCGTTCATAAAACGTGAAATCCCCAATTTAATTTTATCAAAACCCTAGTTCTTCCAATACATGTTCAAGAAGACATTATTTCCAGATTTGTTCTACATATCAATTCCTTAAAACGTGATTTCCAGTCTTCATACATTAAGGGTTTCAATCTAATAAATCACAGAACTTATTTCTACATTCAAGTTCATCAATTTCACCATTTTGATAACCTATAACATAATCCTAACAACCCTACACTAACATGAATCAAATTAATACCGAAATACAGCAAGTTATAAACACTTGCCTTGAGTGAGTAGTCTGATTTCTGGATGTTGTTGGTATAGGTGTGTTCCCCTCGTCCCGATCTACACGGTGGTGGTGGTGGTTGTGCACGGTGATGTCGATTTAGCCCTCTTCTTTTGGCAAAAGTTTTCCCTCACACTTCCTATGGCCGTTCTTGCTTTCTCCATCTTTCTAACCCTAATGCAAATGTTTTGGCTGATAAATTAAGTCCTATTTTTCGTCCATTAATTAGGCTTAAAAATCCAATTTACCATAATGCCCTTTTGGGGGTGCCGGTTAGGCCTAAAATTGCCCCGGGACCCAAACTAAACACCCGAGTATACTATTTCGATTATCTCGACCCTTTCGGACTCAATGGTACACTCCGAATTATCATACGAGTTACGAAAAATAATTGATATATTTATTACACCAATTTTGTCCGGACATGACTCACACGCGCGTCTGACTTAATTAACTAAACTATCATATTATTATCTCTCGACAATTTATCAAAGTGTATAGTTCCATTACATATCGCACAGTAATATTAAACTAATAAGTATTAACCCTTAGCACGCTAGTTAATATTTATTTTTATTGGATCCAGATTAATTAACAATTTAATTCTTCACATTTAAATTTAATTAATCCCGTTGTAATAAATAATCCCTTAATTATTTAAATCATAAAAAATGTGGGGTATTACATGAAGCTTCTAAACTCCAAGCTAAGAATAATAGAAAATAGCTCCCCTCTTTTCATTTCAACCTTATCCTCACCTTTGGAAGGCATTGTGAAACATGGACCCCCCTACACACATACGAAAATAAGAACTTCTTATGGAAGATGGCCAACAATGATATCGCATACTAAAATAATATGTTTAAAAGGAAATTCTTACACTATCCCCCCTATAATATCTACTTTACATAAATTGAGGATGTGGAGCACATTTTCCTTCGGTATAAAAATGTCGAAGAAATATAAAAAAAATGTGGGTTAAAAGTTATATGGGAAAGGGAGGATAACAGGTCCACTTTAAAGTGGTTCTTAGATATGGTGCCTTGTGAACCCTTAGTTAACAAAGGTGCCCAAGATCTAAGAACCTTTGCATTCTTATTATGTTATATATGGATTGAAAGAAACAAATATATATTTCACGATAACAAACATGCCATTGACTATACTGTGGACCAAATTTTCAAATCCATAGATTTCTTCCACAGTTATTTAAAGCCAGATATTACTATCATCTGAAACGAAGATACTGTTGAAGATCAGTTTTGTGAGTGGTCCCCTCCAACTTTTAGTAGTCTAAAGTTCAACCTTGATGCATCCTTTTGTCCTAGAGCCCATAAATCTGCGATTGGGGCATTTTACATGATTGGATCACTTCCTTAAAGGAGTTTAAGATTTCAACTGTCAAACCATCAGAGGCTTGGGAAACGAAAGATGCTGATATGATTTCTCGTCATACAAAAGAATGGAAGGAGGATATAATATAAGAGTTATTTAGAAAAGAAGAAGTCGGTCTCATCAAGTGCATCCCTATCTCTCATGGGGCTACCATAGACAACATTATTTGACATTTTACGAGTAATGGATCATTCACAGTTAGATCGACATACATGGAAGCTTCTAAACTCCAAGCTAAGAATAATAGAAAATAGCTCCCCTCTTCTTCCTTTCAACCTTATCCTAACCTTTGGAAGGAATTGTGAAACATGGACCCCCTACACACATACAAAACAAGAACTTCTTGTGGAAGATGGCCAATAATGATATCACATACTAAAATAATATGTTTAAAAGGAAATTCTTACACTATCCCCCCTATAATATCTACTTTACATAAATTGAAGATGTGGAGCACATCTTCCTTTGGTGTAAAAATGTTGAAGAAATATAAAAAAAATATGGGTTAAAAGTTGTATGGGAAAGGGAGGATAGCAAGTCCACTTTAACGTGGTTCTTAGATATAGTGCCTTGTGAACCCTTAGTTAACAAAGGTGCCCAAGATCTAAGCACCTTTGCATTCTTATTATGGTATATATGGATTGAAAGAAACAAATATATATTTGACGATAACAAACATGCCATTGACTATTCTGTGGACCAAATTTTCAAATCCATAGATTTCTTCCACAGTTATGTAAAGCCAAATATTATTGTCATCTGAAACGAAGATACTGTTGAAGATCAGTCTTATGAGTGGTCCCCTCCAACTTTTAGTAGGGGTGGCTATGGATCGGGCCTGGGCGAGCTCAGTCGGGCTCGGGCTGAAATAGTAAAAATTTGAGTTATCCCAAGCCCGAGTCAGGCCTCATTGTGTAATCCTAAGCCCGCCCAAATTCGAAAGCGTCTTGTCCAGACCCGAACACAATTTTTTTTACCTAAATTTTATTGTTTAGAAAATTTATGACCTCTTTTATTATTGAGTAAATTTATTTTAGAATGTACTCTTTAGGCTAAGAGTAAATAAAGCCTAAAATTAATATTTCTAAATGTTCCCCATTTATATTTTTTATAATTTTTAACCTTAAAGGGATAAAAAATAAACTATATATATATATATATATATATATATATATATATATGTGTGTGTGTGTGTGTGTGTGCGTGTGATCAATATTATATCTAATTCTCGGGCCTCGAGCCGGGTCGGGATCAAGCAAGCCTAAAATACATGTCCGAGGCTGCAAAGGAAAAAATCGGGTTATAAAACTTTACCAAGCCCAATTCACGAGCCCATTTATCTTACTCGAACCGTATTTTTTTCAAGCGGACAGGACAAACTTGCCGAGCCTCATGCCTTTAGCAACCCCTAGTTGCATGGAAGAAAAGGGAACATCGGGGTGAGAGAGGAAAGGACGGGAGAAAGGTAGATTTAATAGCTGGATAGAGTGGTGTGTATGTATTGGAATGCTACATGGATAGGCTAGTTTGACGAGTTTTGATTCTGCAAATAGTTCAACTTCAAAAAAAAATATCAACTTGATTGAATTGACACATGACAAATTCTAGCTCTCATTGCACAACTACTCAACATTATATCTTTAAGATATAAATCAAATTACTGGATTTATTTTAACCAAAAAGATTGTGTATAAGAACCAATAGATCATAAAAACACATTGAATGATTGATGAACATCAGAATTTATTTTTCTGAACAATTCTGAGACTTCCACATTAATTAAATTCCAAAAGCGCCTAATATAATAAATAAAATTAGGGGATATCAAATCCTATACCTAAAGACAGCAGTCAGTTAACACACATTCTCAATTTTAATCTTAGATATCCAAAAGGTTAGATACTTGCAGTTCTCTATATAATATACTTTAGAACTGTGTAACACGTAAACAAAATAATTACATCATGTGCTTACTCACATTCCTACACTTTAAACATTTAAGAGAACGTGATCCAAACATTTAAGAGAAGATGAATGAACTTTAAACATTGCGTGTGTTTGTCTGTGGAACATTATCTACTTTAACTTCCAGATTTTCGTGCATCTTTGACATTATCTATTATTTTAATCTTTTAACAATCATTTTCTCTTTGTTTGGGTTGGACAAGATCTTGAGCCCCCTTAGAGTGGGCCACACTTTTATGCCCTTGACAAATGTTCTTGCAATTTAAAATTTTTGAAAATCAAAATTCAAATATTTGGTTTTGAGATGTAGTGATTATAAAATTTGATGAATCTAAATAATCATATCTATTATCTGGATTTGGGATTTATAAAACATGCACAAATGTAGGGTGCCTCTTTTTTCAGTATTGAGACCCACAGTTTACAATTGTAATATGATGAGAAGTGATCATGAATGACATTGTGGGTCTCAGTTATTTGTTGGGGCATATATCAAATACTCCATCGGATTTTTTTTAATATATGTTTAGTTCAAATTTTTTTATTTTGCACCAAAAAGCCTTCACCATGCCAAAACGGCTTTATCATGCTGCTAGTGTGGACCTTTAAAAATAAGAAAATAAGGAACTTTTTGGTACAAAATAAAAAACTTAGACTAAATGTGTATTAAAAAATATTTGAAGAACTTTTTTATATTTGATCCTTATTTATTTACAGTAAGATGAGGGTTTCATGGCTGGTGTTTCAAAATTATTCTATTTTTGTAAACTAAGTTCATTGAGTGTTTTTTTATCGCTTTGTCTGATTATTTTGTCCAGACAATTTCATAATATTGCGATTTAACTTGCTATATATTTGTTGGTTCCCCTTTGATTGAACTTTAAGTAACTATCGAATTTAAACTTTTTTCTTTTGAAGCTTGATTGAGTACGAGATTGAGTTTTTGTAAGTTGGTGCTTGCTATTTATAAGACATTTTTATATTTTGATTCACTGTATGACTTGAGGGTAGCTTATAAGTTCTCATTATTTTCTTTACCTTTTAATAAAACATCACTTCCGTCTAGGTTCTCTAAACACGAGTTTTTATTAAAAAAAATAAAAAATAAAAATAGTAAGAAGATGAATGAACTTATCAATGGATCGTTGTGAAATAATGATTAGATTAGAAATCGTGGAGTCATATTATCTTATTCTCCTACATTTTTAGTAAAAGGGATACAAATGTGAAAGGTTCCTTTATGCTCATGATAGGTGGACTATGTACTCCATAACCATAATGGAGATACAAGAGACATGACATAAGTATTGCTTATTCTCTTGTGGGTATAGTACTTTACGCATCATTTGGTTTTCATATTTATACTTTCCTCATACTTCAGTTTTTCACTATCCTTTGTGCATCATTTGGACGATCCTGTGACAGCTGTTAACAGTCTTTTTTATCATGTGTTTTGATTTAAAAATTCAGTTTGGCAGTCATTTTTATAAATGATCAATTACCAGAAAGTTCATTGTTGATGTAAAAAATTAGATCACTCTAATTATTCAATCACAGATAAATAAATGAGACAAAGAATTTTAAAGTGGTTCAGCCTTATAAGAATGGCCTACGTCCACTGTTGTTTTATTGCTGAGTGTTTGGGAATTCTCGATTACAAGTTCTATCAAGAAATTCCGGTCTGGATTCGGGCTCTCTTTACAATGAGGATTGTACAATGTATTTATAGCCATGAGGCTGTAATGTGAAAGGGTAATACATTAAATGAGGTACATATGAAAGGGTAATACATTTAATGCCCCTTAAGCGTGTGCGTCTGAATGATAAGCATTTAATGAATCCGTTGAATTGTTGGTTATCCAGCTATTAATGCTTTGTTCGAGGTGCATCTCGGACCGCCTAAGCTTCTCGGTACTTAAGAGTTCCTCGGTGAGGTCTTGTTCTTCGGAGCGCGTGAGTTCCTCGGGGAAGCAGTGTTCCTCGGGGAAATAGTCTTCCTCGTTGTAGTCTTGTTCCTCGGAGCGCGTGAGTTCCTCAGAAGTGTTTGTTGTTGCCATGTAGATTGCCACTCGACTTCATTCAATTGGGCCATGTCAGCAGACTAAATTTGGTATCAACAGAAGCCCCCAATGTTTCATAGTTCGAAATTTGAGGAGTAGAGAACATTCTTTCTCGGAATATGGTAGCTTTAAATGGTCCTCCTGATTTTTAGGAGTGTTTCCTTCGTATTTATTTCTCCTTCCAAATTCATAGAATCAGCCTTTTTTGAATTTTCATAACCGCCTCGATCTCTGCGTACTTTTTGTCCTTTTAGCCGCCGGTAGCGTAATCGTTTCTTCTCGCTTCGATTGCCGCGCCCTTTTTGTTCCTCTAACCGCCGGTAGCGTAATTGTTTCTTTTTTGTAATCATTACTTTACCATTTCCCAAGGCAAGGTATTTAAACTTAACAGACACTCTCATCGTCTTCTACCTTTTCAAATTTGTACCTTCGAATTTTCATTGTCTTCTACTCTCTTGTGAGTTCATCCTTTTCATCGTTCGTTGTTATCAGATCCATTCTTTTCCTGTAAGATTTTATTCCTTCTTCTTCATTTCCTTTATTCGCCATGGTTTACCCTGTTGAATCTCTTGATAAATTTCGCTCTGATTTTTCCATTCCCTCCTGGGTTGTTTTGGAAGAGCTTTCTGAGCCTTCTGATTATTTCCATTTGGCTGAGGGACATTGGTTCCCCAGCCTCTTTATTGCTGAGTGTGGATTTTCTTTTCCACCAAATTCCTTGTGTCTGGAATTCTGTCATTACTTTGACGTTGTTCTTGCAAGAATAGCCCCCAACACATGGAGAATAGTTAATGGGGTTCATAAATTAAATCAAGTCCATGGAACTCACATAGGAATTCCAGAAATCATGTACTGCTATAGATGGGCAGTTAATGATAACACTTTTTATTTAAAAACTAGATTTTTAAATAGAGCCTTAGTAGTCAATCTCCCTAATGCCAATAGGGATTATTTTGAACACGGGGTTGTCATAAAAAATTGGCAACACCCTCCATTAACTGGAGATGAGGTTTACCAGGGTCCCAGATGCCCTCCTTATGGCAATGGGATGGGTTATTTTTATTTCGTTTTATTTATTTTGAAATTATGCTTCCTTTATGTTTGATAAAATGTGTCACTGATGGCAATGTTTATTTATTTGTAGTTGATAGCAAAAGAAAGTACCCAAAAGATGCAAATGTCAATATAAGGCATTTGAAACTTATCTGGAGTCTGCATTAGAGTGTTGTCGACGAGCACATTAGATTAGCCTCATATCTGCTGCAGTATAAGAGCTACACAACCTCTTTTACTGCTCGTCCAGTAATAAGTGAATCAGAGCCAATACCAGCTTCCACCAATTCCTCGCCTGAATCTCACGTCCCTTTAAGCGAAAGGATGAAGAGAAGAATACCTCCCACTTTGTTCGAGAAACCTGCCTCTGGTTCTGGAGAGGCAAAAAGAAGTAAGGCTGATGTCCCAGGGGAGGGGACAAAGAAGAATGATGCACCTTCCTCGGCTGCTGTTGTGAAGGTTGTTAAGAAGCCCGTAGTGGCTCCGAGCAGGTCTGCTGCTCCTGGAGAGGTGATTGTAATATCACCGACCAAGGGTTCTTCCTTGGTTAAATCTGTTCCTGTTCCACCGAGGAGGCTGAAGAAGAGCTCCTCGGTCAATTTGGCTGACACCATCACTCAGCCCCCAGCTACTGGGACTGGGGTTCCAACTTTTGTTCCCCCGAGCTCTGCCATGAGCTCGGTAAAGTCCTGGATCATTCCCGAGGTCCAAGGTACTGAAGAAAACCTTACTCGGGACATGGTCACTTCGTTAGCTGCTCGTCACCTTGCTTCTGTAAGCCTTCTTACTTTGAACTTTTCATATTTCCTTTGTCATTTTTGTTTCTAACTTGATTTCTTTTTACTTTCACAGTTGACGAGCTGCTTTAATATAATTCTGAAGAAGGATGAAGCGATTAAAGCTTCGTGCTCCTCGTCCAGTGTGGAGGGAGCTCTGGAAGAAGCTATCAAGTCTTTGGACGATTCTCGCCAGACATATGCTACTGACAAGGCTGTCTGGGAGAAAAAGCTTGCCTCCACCGAGCAAGAGAAAGCTCGAGCTGTTGATGCCTCCAAGGAGTTAGAGAAGAGAATAAATGCCCCGGAGAAGGCAAATAAGGAGCTCGAAGAGAAGCTCAAAACTGCTGGGGAGCTTGAAGATAAGCTCAGGGTTGCTGAGGAAAAATTGGGCCAACTTCAGGAAGTAAGTCGGCAGAAGGAGGAGGTTGAAAGTAAATTGAAGACTGCTGAAAACCTTCTGTCCGAGATGCTTTCCTCGGAGAAGTTGAAGAGGAAGATGGTTGTGAAGAAGTCCTTCAGTGCTGGCTGGGACAAGGGGTGGAATAAGGGGTTGGCTGCCATGGTGTCGCAAGTGGACTATGGCAGCCTCAAATACTTTAGGGATGGATGGGTTGCTGCCCTTCAGAAGATGAAAGTGGATGAAAATTTCGAGCTCTTTCAGCAACACATCTATGGCCCCCCTCCAACTCCTGAAGACTTAGAAGAGGAGGAAGCTTCCTCCGAAGATTCATCTATGGAGATGGGAGATCATCCCCCATCCATTCAGCCTGCTGTCGAGGAACTTCAGCAAATCGTTACTTCCTCTGAGCAATTTCCAGTGCTCCCCGAGCAACTATTCATTCCCTCCGAGCAACCTACTTCCTCGTCCCAGCCTCCCGAGAAGGTTTTGGGAGATAAGGAAAAGGTGTAGAGTTGTTCGGGTTTATCTTTATCTTTATCTTTTATCAAATGTAACCCAGAACTTGTAACTCTGAATTTTATGATCTAATAAAACTTGGATTTTTTTGCATACTGTTGTCTATCTTCATACTCTGTCTTGATTCTTATTGATTATTGCTTTTTCTTTCTCTTCTAGTTTTTGGCCAGGATGGAATTGTTATCTGCCCATGATACAAAGCTGCCGCGACAATGTAATGAATACTTTAAGGCTGGTCACACAGACCTGAGTGCAACACAAGTTGTAGACATCCTCGGCCAAGATGCTTCAGAACAGGCAGTTGAAGCATATCAATATCTGAAGTGTCTTCTTGATCGAGAAGTGGCCAATAATGTGGCCTATTATGATATGATCGAGGATCTCCAAGGCACTCTCGAAGACCTTCAGCAACAATACAAAGAATCAACTGCCCTGTTGCATGATAGTTACGAGAAGAAGTACAAGCTGATCATTGCCGACAAGGGCTACGAGAAGCTTTTTGCTAGGTATGATGTGAGGGAGAGAACTCTAAAGGGTGAGGTCAAGGAGTGCAGACAAATTGTCGAGTTGCTAGAGCAAGAGAACAACAACTTACAGAAAGAGCTATCACAGTTGAAGTCCGCAGCCTCTTCTTCAAAAGCCTTAATCCCAGTGACCGATGAGGGATTCTCATTCTTAGAGGTCGAGAACGCCAACTTGAGGGACGAGTTGGAAACCTTGAAGAGGTATGGCCCTTCCACATCTTCTCGGGGACGAGCAAGAGCACCTCGGGGATGAGCAAGAGCAACTCGGATTCCTGTCGAGGAACAGAGGACTCAGTCTGCCTTAGAAAACCAGGCCTTCCAGCTGATGGTGAAGAATCAGGCTTTGGCTGAAATGTCAAAGAAGATCAGGGACTTGGAAGAGCAGCTCTCTAAGCAGAAATCTACCTTGGAGGACAAAGAGCTCTTCGTCAAAAATCTCCACGAGCAGCTGGAGAGGCTAACATATCAGTTCCACAAACAGCCCAGGGAGTTCTGGATGGCTGGATACAACGAAGCACTATACCATTTGGACGATCGTATCCAGAATGCCAATAATGAGGGCTACAAGCAGGGCTGGTTGAATGCCCTAGGTGTGCTGCAACTCGAACAGGGTCATTACCTGTGGGACTACCATGATCCCGGGCTGCTCGACTTACTTGTGCCACCGTACAAATTGGATATGAGTTGAATCCCCGCACTGGCCATTCCTCGGAGCTTGATTTCAAAGTATCTCGGTGACTACAATCTTCATTCAAAAGCCGATATATCTCATCCCGAGCACCTCTTAGATAGACTATCCGTGATGAATGTCAGGATATTGAAGGATCTCAATTTTATAAATTCTCCTCTGGCTTTAAATGATCCGCCCGCTGGCGAGGAACCTGTGTCAAAAGCAGAGGGGAAAAGACCAGTAGAATAGGAATTTTGATGTAGTAGTTAGTATACATTTCAATGTCAATGTAACTTTCATTTTATCAATGTAATTTGTTTTGAATTTAATGAAAGACTTTCATTTTCATTTGCAATATTAATTGTTATTTTTTGTAAAACACTTTATATTTGTGCATGTGTATCTGTTAAAAAGATAACAATATTTTGTAATTTGTCGACCTACTTATTGTCGAGTAGCTTAAATTTATGGTAGTCATTTGGCAAAAATAATATTTTGTTCCTCGACCAACTTAGTAATAATTAAAAAGTTACGAGTATAAAAATGTTGCTCGATCACTTAATAATAAAGTTACGAGTATAAAAAATGTTTAAAATGCTTCCAACCAACCAAGGTCGTTAAATTATCCATGTCGACCAACTACAGTTAGTGGGTTTTTATCCCCGACCAGCCATAGTTAGTAGATTTTTCTCTTAAATGTTTCCGACCAACCAAGGTCGGTAAATTTTCCTTGTCGACCAACTACAGTTGGTGGGTTTTTATCCTCGACTAGCCATAGTTAGTCTTTTTGAAATAATTTTACTTCCTGACCAACTCAAGTTGGCATTTTCGAGAATATATTTACTTCCTAACTGACATAAGTTGGCATTTTTAGGAATACTTTTATTTCCCGAGAAACACAATTTTATTTCTAGTAGGAATATAAGTTTTTCTTCTCGGAGGAATACAAAATTTTTTCTTCCCGGAGGAATACAAGTAGCTTTACTTCCCGGAGGAATACAGGTAGCTTTACTTTCCGAAGGAATATTGGTAGCTTTACTTCCCGGAGGAATATTGGTAGCTTTACTTATCGGAGGAATATTGGTAGCTTTACTTCCCGGAGGAATATTGGTAGCTTTACTTCCCGAAGGAATATAGGGTTCTCGACCAACCTTAGTTGGTATTTTCGAGAAAAAATTTGAGTAGCCTGAGCTTTGCCGAGTTTCACGAGTAGTGTGTAGCACTATTCCCCGAAAAACTTTCAATAAAAAGAAAGAATTCGGCAGAATATCTTCATTTTATTCATCACTGATAATATTTGCGTAGGTGCTCTGCATTCCAGAAATTCTTAAACTCCTCGCCTTCTAAAGTTTCTATTCGATAAGTTCCTGGTCGAACAACTTTTGTAACTCGGTATGGTCCATGCCAGTTTGCCTCCAGCTTATTGTGCTTTTGAATGAATTTCTTCAGCACATAATCTCCTTCTTTCAGGTCGCACTTCTTCACCCTTTTGTGGTAGAACAAAGCTGTTCGCTGCTGGTAAGCAGCATTTCTAATGGCTGCTTCTTCTCTAACTTTCTCGAGCATGTCTAAATCCAGTCTTCTTATTGAGTCGCTGACAGGGGAATCAAAATTCAGAACCCTGTGTGTTGGGAGGCCCAACTCGGCAGGTATAACAGCTTCACTTCCAAACGCCAGCATATATGGTGATTCTCATGTTGCTACTCGGGGAGTAGTTCGATAAGCCCAAAGTACTGATTGTAGCTCGTTGATCCAGTTTGCTTTCGCATCATCCAATCTTTTCTTCAAACCATTCAGCAGCGTTCTGTTTGTCACTTCATTTTGTCCATTGCTTTGAGGATGGTCTGGTGCTGAGTGGACCTTCAAAATATTTGATTGATGACAATAGGCAGCGAACTCCTCATTATCAAATTGTGTTATATGGTCTGTGATGAAAGCATGAGTAAGACCATATCGACAAATGATATTCTTCCAAACAAATTGGTACACCTTCTCGTACGTCATATCAATGAGTGGATCAGCTTCTACCCACTTAGTAAAATAATCCACTGCGATGACGAGGTATTTGAACCTTCCTCGGGTCGTTGGCAGTAGCCCAACCAAATCAATTCCCCATATGGCAAATGGCCAAGGGGAAGTTATGGGTGTCAACAATGCTTGTCGAGTTCTTCGGATGGAGGAAAAGCGTTGGCACTTATCACATTTCTTTGCATAGTCTATACAATCAGCCCTCATCATCGGCCAGTAGTATCCCTGCGTCATCACCCTTTGTAGAAGCGTCCGACCTGCTACATGTGCTCCATAGGACCCTTCATGGATCTCTTCAATCAATTCTTTCACCTCGGAGGGATGTACACATCTCTGCAAACCTGCCATAATTCCTCGTCTATATAAAATACCATTAATTAATACATACCGAGCAGCTTTAAACTTCAATTTTTTGGCGGCGAGCTTGTTAGTTGGTAATTCTCCCTCCTCAATATATGCCCTGATGGGATCCATCCAAGATGGTCCTAAATCAAGGGTAATAAAGTTCATCGTCATATCTTCATCTATACTCCGACCAATTAACACTTCAATTGGGATTGTTCGTCGTAGCTCGGTGCGAGTAGCTGATGCTAGTCTAGCTAGGGCGTCTGCTCTCGCATTCTCCATTCTTGGTATTCTGACCAGCTGAATAGCGGAAAATTCTGACACCAGCTCCTTTGCCTTTGCATGATATCTGATCATTAATTCTCCTCTCACTGCATATACTCCCAACATTTGATTTACGATCAATTGAGAATCACTGAAAACAATAACCTACTGCGCCTCCATAATTTTTGCCAAACTAAGTCCTGCAATCATGGACTCATACTCAGCCTCATTGTTGGAAGCTTTGAATTGGAAATGCAGGGCGTATTCCATGTCGACCTCGTCTGGAGTGCTCACAACTATCCCCGCGCCACATCCTGTAGTGCAAGATGAACCATCTACATATAGCCTCCATATAGTTAACTCGTTTTCAAATTTCTGATCAGTCAGAGTTCCTCGGTGAAATATTTGCTGCTTCCTTTCATCCTCCTCGGATTTTTCTTTATCTTCGTCGATCATCTCTTCTTGCCCTTTTACCAATCGGAATTGGTCTGAGCTCGAATTTGATGATCTTGTAACATTCCCAAATATTTACTGATTCCTTTCATCCTCCCTGAATATTTGTTTCTCTTTGTCGATCATCTCTTCTTTCCCTTTTACCAATCGGAATTGGTCTGAGCTCGAATTTGATGATCTTGTAACATCCACTTTCCCTTTTACCAACCGGAGTTGGTCTGAGCTTGTGTTTGTTGATCCTGTAACATCCACAGGTTGATCAGCGATCAACTTTTGCTCCTCGGGGGTATTAGGATAGGTGAACTCTGCTATAAAATCTGCTACAGCCTGCCCTTTTAGCAATGATCTGGGTTCATAAACTATATCATATTCACCGAGCTCTATTGCCCTGTACATCAATCTCCCTGATTTTTCTGGCTTATGAAGGGCTTGTCTCAATGGCATATCAGTATATACAACTATAGTATGAGCCTGAAAGTATGGCCTCATTCTCCTACTCGCCTCAATCAGTGCCAGTGCTAACTTTTCTAGCCTTGGATATCTGATCTCTGCTCCTCGGAAGGCCTTACTCGTGTAATAAATTGGTTTTTGCACTCCATTCTCCACTCTGATCAATGCCGAGCTAACTGCATTCTCGGACACTGCAAGGTACAAATACAATTTTTTTCCCATCACTGGCCTGGATAACAGTGGAGTTGCTCCCAAATATTTCTTCAAGTCTTGAAAAGCCTTCTCACATTCATCATTCCACTCAAAAGTCTTTCTGAGTGTCTTGAAGAATGGGAGACATCTATCAGTTGCTCGTGACACAAATCTGTTGAGTGCTACTACTCGTCCTGTGAGACTCTGTACTTCCTTCTTCGTCGTTGGAGATCGCAGCCCTAATAGAGCTTTGATCTTTTCAGGATTTGCTTCAATGCCTCGTTGATTGACAATGTACCCGAGGAACATGCCTTCTTTTACTCCAAATATGCACTTCGTCGGGTTCAGCTTCATTTGATATTTATCCAGTTGATCAAAAGTCTGACTTAAGTCAACTAGATGATCGGCAGCTTTCTTTCTCTTTGTCAGTTTGTCGTCAATATAGACTTTCATATTGCAACTGATTTGTTCAGCAAAGACCTTGTTCATCAGCCGCTGATATGTCGCACCTGCATTTTTTAAACCAAAAGGCATAACATTATAACAATAAGTTCCCCTAGGGGTAATGAAAGAAGTACGCTCCCTATCTTCAGGTTTCATTTTGATCTGATTGTAGCCAGAATAAGCATCCATGAAGCTCAGCAACTTGTGTCCCGAGGTAGCATCCACCAGTTGATCAATTCGGGGCAATGGAAAGTGATCCTTTGGGCATGCTTTGTTGAGGTCGGTGAAGTCTACACACATCCTCCACTTGTTATTTTTATTCTTTACCATCACCACATTGGCTAACCAGTCTGGATATTTAACATCTTCAATGAAACAAGATTTCCGGAGCTTCTCGACTTCCTCCTGTATAGCTTGATTCTTCTCGGGACTAAATACTCTTCTTCTCTGCGGCTTGATCTCCTTATTCACATTGAGTTCATGACATAAGAAGTTTGGGTCTATCCCAGGCATATCTTCATGACTCCATGCAAAAGTTTGTATTCTTCTTCTAAGGAAAGTTATCAATTCCTGTTTTAATGAGGCTTCCAACGACGAACCTACTTGAGTAGTTCGCTCAGGGTGTTCGTCGTCCAGAATGATGTTTTCAGTAGCTTCCACCACTTGACCCTTCACGAGTTGAGACTCATCTCTAGGATCCAATGTTTCAATTTCTGCACCTTCATCCACCTGATAGGTAGTAGTCTTTTTCCTTGATTCCTCCAGTTCTTCTTGCTCGACGGATGAATAATAGCATTCTCGAGCTACTTTCACAACTCCTACTCCAAAGTTTATTGGAAATTTTAGGCACTGATGCACTGTAGATGGTACAACCTCGAACTTCTTCAATCCTACTCTTCCCATGATGATATTGTATGATGATTGAACATTCTTATCCATCACAAAGAAGCGTATTCTTTCTGTCCGACAAGCAGGCCACGTACCAATGAATATATCCAACTTGATCGTCCCAAGTGGAAATACTTTCTCGCCAGCAAAACCGATGAGGGGTCTGTGGTAAGGCTCCAGTTGAGATAGCTTTAGATTTAAACTATCGAAGCACGAGTAAAACATGATGTCTGCCGAGTTACCATTGTCGACCAGTACTCTTGAAATCATTACCTCCTTCATCCTCATTTTGATCACCAATGGGTCATCATGAGGATACAAAACACCTGCAGGGTCATTCTTTGAGAACCCAATGACCAACCTCTCTTTGTTCACCTTTCTCGGGAGATCATCCTCAGTTAGATTTATTCGTTGAATGTACGAGAAAGCTTGAGCCTCACCGAGGTAAGCTTTTCTCTCTGCAGTAAGGTCTCCTCCTCCTGCATCTCCACCTGTTATAACATTACAGTCAAATGACCCAAAGCGTATTGAAAATACCTCTCGTTCTGGCTGCCTTGGTCTCTTGAGAAGATCGGGGTCGTCTTCTGGATCAACTTCATAGTTTCTTTTCTTGTTCTCCTCTCCTAGACGAGGAGATCTAGATCTCTCTCTTGCTCGGTCGTTGTTTTTTCTTTCGTTTCCACGATCAATATACTTTGACATCTTTCCTCGTCTGATGAGTGTTTCAATCTCATTCTGAAGAGCTATGCAATTCTTGGTCATATGGCCATGATCTTTATGAAACTCGCAATACTTTGCCTTATTCCTCTTGTCAGGGTTTGCCTTCATTTTCTCTGGCCAGTTTAGTTCCTCGTTATTCTTGATTTTCTCTAGAACATGGTTGATATCCTTCTTCAAAGGAGTATAATTATCATATTTCTTCATTACGTCCCATACCGACCTAGTTTTTGAATGTTTGTCATTACCATTGTTCTTGTGCTCTTTCTTCTTAGCTTTATCACCTTCCACCTTGGTTTCTTTAGCATCCATATTCTTCTTCGCAGCCATAGCCTCCTCGGCATTCATAATTTTGGACGCTTTTCCCATCAGGTCTGATATGGTTCGAGGTGGATCTTTGGCCAAAGTGTAGTACAACTTGTTCGGCAGTAGTCCACTCATCAAGGCAGTAATAGTTGTCTTCTCCTCATAATCAATGACTTCAAGTTTCTCGTTATTAAAACGAGTTATATAATCTCTGGTACTCTCACCAGCTTTTTGTCTAACACTTAACAAGTGTGCTACTCGTTTAACTGGCTTCGCCCCAAAGCAGAAATTCCCAATGAATAACTCGGCCAGTTGAAGAAAGGTTGAGATCTTACCCCGAGGAAGATTATTATACCATATTTGAGCAGATCCGGTAAGAGTTCCCGAGAATGCTTTGCATCTCATCTCATCTGGAACAGCATAGATGTCGGCTGCAGCTTGGTATTGTTCTATATGAAGGACAGGGTCAGTCTTTCTATCATATTTGGGAGTCACAACAGGTGCTTTGAACTTTGATGGTGTTCGAAAATCTACAATAGCCTGGACAAAAGGTGTTCCTCGAACAAAGGTTCGTTGTAGAGGATTCTTTGCCTTAGCCATTTCCCCTAATCTATCCTCCAACCTTTGAATAGAGCCTTTCCATGCATCATTCCCTTCCTCGGACCTGTTGGTTCGAGCAATTGATCGCGTTGAAGTAGCTTCCTGAGATCTATCTTGACGAGCAGCTGGTCGCTCATAGGATCTATCTTGACGAGTAGCTGGTCGCGACTGGGCAGATCCTTCCCTTAAATCTGATGGTCGTCGAAAACTCCTCGATACGACTTTAGGAGGACTTCTATTCCTTCCAAGTCCTAATCGATCAAAAGGTGATACCCTGCTTAACCTCTCTAGCGCACTAGTCCTTTTTGGAGAGAGAGTGACACGTTGTTCAGTATCTGTGGCTCGCACGGACGAAGTTCGTCAAGAAAAATCTTCAGATTCTTCATTGTGATATGAATTGGTACGCCTAGTACGTGAGGATGGTGCACGGGTGTTTCTTTGAATACTCCGCAGTCCTGAATGGGTTGACGCACCGCCATGGAGAGTTTGGATGAGTTGTCGCATTATTTCTTGCATGACGGTCCGGCCCAGAGCCAGATTTGTCATTATTCCAGCCAGATCTGGAATATTTGGCGGAGCAGATGGATTTGGAGGGGTTCCAGCGTTGCGATTGCTGGATTCAGGAATATCAGCCATTTGTGATGGATTGTTTTTAGTGAAAAACGATATTACCAGTCGTTCCCACAGACGGCGCAGTTCATTGTTGATGTAAAAAATTAGATCACTCTAATTATTCAATCACAGATAAATAAATGAGATAAAGAATTTTAAAGTGGTTCAGCCTTATAAGAATGGCCTACGTCCACTGTTATTTTATTGCTGAGTGTTTGGGAATTCTCGATTACAAGTTCTATCAAGAAATTCCGGTCTGGATTCGGGCTCTCTTTACAATGAGGATTGTACAATGTATTTATAGCCATGAGGCTGTAATGTGAAAGGGTAATACATTAAATGAGGTACATATGAAAGGGTAATACATTTAATGCCCCTTAAGCATGTGCGTCTGAATGATAAACATTTAATGAATCAGTTGAACTGTTGGTTATCCAGATATTAATGCTTTGTTCGAGGTGCAGCTCGGACCGCCTAAGCTTCTCGGTACTTAAGATTTCCTCGGTGAGGTCTTGTTCTTCGGAGCATGTGAGTTCCTCGGGGAAATAGTCTTCCTCGTTGTAGTCTTGTTCCTCGGAGCGCGTGAGTTCCTCGGAAGTGTTTGTTGTTGCCATGTAGATTGCCACTTGTTTTCATTCAATTGGGCCATGTCAGCAGACTAAATTTGGTATCAACATTCATCAGATATTTTTTAATATATATTTTATTCAATTTTTTATTTTGTATCAAAAAGTCACTTATTATTTTATCTTAAAGGTCCGCGCCAATGACATGATAAAACTTTTTTGGTATGATGAATGATTTTTTGATGCAAAATAAAAAGGCTTGGACTATACATGTACTAAAAAAAGTTCAACGGACTATTTGATATATGCCCTTCTTATAAACCACTTGTCTGTGTTTTTAGTTAAACATTTTAAAACGTTAGGTAAACTTGATCTAAAAATAATTTTATGAAAGTAAACTAACACACTGGTACATATGTAATATAGAGTTAATTACATTTTTTCGCTTTGACTTTATCCCCTTTTTCACTTTGTCATCAAAACCTTTTATAATATATAAACTAATAAAACAATAAAAATTTGAAAATACTAAAAAAAATCTTTTAAAAATCAGAAAATGACAAAAAATATATTAAACATTTGAAAATTAAAAAAAATATTTAAAAATTCTAAAATTTACAGAAAAATATTTTTTAAAACTGTAAAATATGAAGAAAAAAATCTGGAATAATAAAAAATATTCATTCCCAGCAGGAAAAAAACTGTTTTCAATTAAAAAATGATTTCAAACAAAAAACTGTTTTCCATTCCAACAAAAAAAAATCCAGAAAAAAAATCTGATTGAAAAAAAAACTTGATTCAGTTCAAAAAATTTAATTTCAAGAAAAATACATTTTTCCACCAATTAAAATGATTTTAAACAAAAAAAATATTTTTCACTCAATAAAACAAGTTTCTAATAAAAAAAATGATTTAAAAAAATTTGTTCACAAGGAAAACATATGATTCCCAACAAAATAACTATTTTCCACCATAAAATTGATTCCAACAACAAAAAAATAATTTTTAGAAGAAAATAAAAAGTGATTTGGGTTTAAAATATTTGATTTCCGGAAGGAAAAAATAATTTTCTACACAAAAAAATAATTTTAAACAATAGAAAAATTATTTCCAGTAAAAAAATAAAAAAAAAATAAAAACCATTTCAAAATCCCACTTTCTGTTAAACAAATCCATTTCAATTTCAAAAAACTAATTTTCTTCTTCATCGATAAACCTATTTCAATAAACAAAATCCACCTTTTTTAACAAGCCCATAAAACATCCCAAATCAATTCCCCCCCCCCCCCCCCCCCCCCCAAAAAAAAAAAAAACGGGCATTGGATAATAAAGCCCTTAAAAGTCTATTGACATACGATCAGTTGAAGTGATAATTTTGATGGTATCTTAAACCCAAATATTTTTAATTAATTAATGATAAGTCCAAACAATACAGTTACATTTATTAATGTAGTTATAATTACATTTATTAATGTCGATACAATTGCAATTATAACACTATCTAAAAGAATAAGCACAACAATATTTACATTAATAAGTATAATTGTATCTACATTACTTATTGAAAAATTATTTTTAGCTTACATTAATAAGTGTAATTGTATGTACATTCATGTGTCCGCAATTATTACGTGGACTAATTGAAAAAATTATTTTTGCTTGCTCTTACTGATGATGCAAGAAATTAGATCGGTAAGAAATAACCATGCCACCAAAGTTATTCTCAACCATCATAAAGTCTAAAATGCATAATAAAGTAAGAAAAGAGAGTTAGGATACAAGATATAGAGTGGTTCGGCTATAAAATGAGCCTACGTCCACTTTCGTTACACATTATCACTATATGTTTTCATTATTAGAAAGGTTGATTGCATATATAAGTGTACAAGAGAGGGAAAGGGTTGAATACATGAATATATATGCTCTATATTGAGTTGGATGCGGCTTGTAGAGCAAGGTTGTAGAGGGGCCATAGACTGTAGTGGCTCAGATGACCAGGGGTCACCTGAGTGAGCTCTCAGATGAAGAAAGAGAAAGTGGGTGGAGAGTTTGGCAGGGTTTCGCTGCCAATCATGTCATGCTAAATGAGGAGGTGTGCATTTCTATTTATAGAAGTCAAGGGAAGGGTCACATGCATAGAATACGTGACAAATGAATAAGTGATGCAAGAGTGGAATCCTTTTACAAGTTGGACAGCTGGAAAGTGCATGATGATGTGGCTAATTCTGCGCCAGGGTATGTGCTGCTGGTGAAGTAGGTGGTTGCGGCCTGTGGGAGACGCGACCATAGCCTATATAGAAGTAGGAAGAAGGCTAATGTCGTAGCCTGTCTGAACTCCAGAAAATGACATTACATTTATTCCTTTCGCGACCATAATACCAATATTGGGCATATTAATAAGCGCCCATGCCTCAGTGCTAGCAGGTTGCGAGTTGGTGTTGCGGCTGCGTCTATTTCCACAGGTTGCGGTGTCAAGTTAAGTCTAGTATGTTCCTGTTGGGTACGCGACCAATTATCGCGATTATTATGTTGCGATGCTTCAACTTCCAACACCCTCTTATATAAATAATCAGAGGTCGTGGCCTTATTAACTTTGCAAACCCTTTGAAAGCATAATCCCTAGGCAATTTCAGGCTATTTTCCTCCTTCTCCAGGTGGTTTCTTCCATTCCAGGTTAGTAATTTCCCTTTTTATCTCCGATTTTATCATTCTCCATTTAAAATCTATGTTTGTTCATTTGTTTTCTTCATAAACTTAAAAAAATTCCTTTTTCTCTTTGTTTAGCTTCTATGAACTATGTGCCTACGATCATAACCTGGTATGATTTGATTACGAAAACTACTAGCTAGGGTTTTATCTGTATAACTCGATTTTTATTGTTGTAATTGTTCATAAATGAGGTATTTGTTATTTAGATTTCTAAGTCGAGATGTAGGGTTAGATTTTATGGGTTTGTTGTCTTGACTCGAAATTAGGCTTGCTTGGAACGAGTTTTCATGCTTCTGAGAATTAAAAATGAAGGGTTTTGATGCATAGGGGGTCTTCTAGGGTTAGAAAATAGGTTTTAAACCCATTTTAGTTGCCATTTGACCAAGATACGACCTGTTCATGGTGCTCTTGGCTAAGAACCTAGGGTTTAGGGTTTGGATCTTCAAAAATCAAGGATTCAAACCATTACCTATTATCCCCCTTAGCGGCGGCCTATTGTGAGTTCTTGAATTACTGGTTGCGCCTTATAACATTAAATTCCTTTTCTAATGGCTGCTACCTTTTTTAAACCTTTGGAAACTTTTCTTTTTTCTAATTTCTTTGTATGATGTCGTGGCCTCTTAAATGAAGCAATCTTCTTTTTCACTTGTATGTTGATCATATTGAATACGACAATTTGACTGTGGAGCCCTTCTTCTTTTACAGGTTCTTGCCATGGCCATATACATTAGAATATTTAGGAATATCTGGAAGACTTCTTAAAGAGGAACTTTAGTGTTCCTCCTCCCGCGGTGTTACATATCAAACCTTTAAAGACCAGTGGGCCTTGTAAGCTAAAAGGATGCCCAAATTGTGTATAAGTTGATTTTGACTCCGTGACTTTTTTTTACTATAGAGATCCAAAGGAGGACACTGGCACTTTTCACATGGATGAGGACACTTGTTCAACGAATAATCAAACCCCTATTAAAATTAATGATGTGGCTCTGACTGTGACTACTACAGATACAAGAAATATAGAAAGTGGGATGTCTGGTCGAGGCCAAACATTTAGTAGAGGGCCTGTATCCCTCCACTATCCTTGCACCATTGTAAGAGCATAATTTCTATTATTTTCTCATACCTTAGGCTAACATATTTTTTGGCATATCCCGCTACTATTTGACTTGAGCTGTCGCGAAGATCTAAATTTCCATCATCCTCAAATTCAAGATGATCTCCACATTATGAAGGTTTAAAATAATTTAGGATTTTGAATTTATTTACGTTTATATTAGGAGATATTATTTTTAAAAATTGAGGCATTTTTTTTATTTAAAAATTTTCAAAGTTTGCGCATCTCGTTCAAACGAGATGGGATTCTCATTTTAACGAGATCTCTTTTTTGTTTGAAGTCTCGTTTTAAGTTTACTTCTATCAAACATCGAACGAGGGCATACTGTTTTGCCCCGTTTGAAGCTCGTTTGAAACTTATTCAAATAAAATAGTTGTTTCATTCGAACGAACTTGCTTTCGTTCTAATGAGATGCTATTCTCGTTCGAATGAGTTTAGTTTTCATACGAACGAGTGCCGATGTCTCGACTGTTGAGCTTTTCATATAAATACCAATTTTGAAGGAAATTTAAAACAAACTTTTGCAAAAATGATTTCTGCATACCTGGTGCAAAAGTTATCACTTTATTTAGGTCTAAAATTCCTTTTGATTCACAAATCACCACTCTTATATATATATATATATATATATGTGAATCCATTTGAAATCCTAAATAGTTTCATATATAAGTTACTTTGTGGAGAGATCTTCTTCATTGTTGACCATTGTAGTTCTCGAAGGGATCACTGCTGAAGGAAGACAAAGGTTGATCGGTGGATACCGAGGGTGGACCGCCACCAATGGACGACTCAGGAGAGAGCCATATTCTATAGAGGTTTTGTAAGTAGTATCTTGTAAGACTTTAAAGTGTTGATTAAAAAAAGGTTTTACTTGCAAGTTTTTTTCCTCCAATTGCCTTGTTTATTTGCATGCTTGAATTTATTTGCTTTATCACTTAGATTCTCGTCTTAGGATAAAAAGATAAAATTTGGTATTTTATGTGTTATACACTAAGTTATATAAATAATCCATTAAGATCGCAAGAGGAATCTCAAATTGGCATCAGAGCCTCTTAAACGAATTTACAGTGTGATATTTTCTGCAAAAATATTTTTCTTTTTGATATCAATTTTTTTTAAATTGTTGATCTTTGAAAAATCGAATTTTAATAGAGAATTTGTATAATTGAGTGCCCATCTTTGATGGTACGAATTATGCATATTGGAAGGATATGATGATGTCTAATTTGAAGGCCATAAAATAACGCGTTTAGGTAGTTTGTGAAAGAGGGTGAACACCTCCCACTGTCAT
This sequence comes from Sambucus nigra, assembly GCA_949130495.1. Lineage (NCBI taxonomy): Eukaryota > Viridiplantae > Streptophyta > Magnoliopsida > Dipsacales > Adoxaceae > Sambucus > Sambucus nigra. The sequence continues at coordinate 386,505,055 of OX422212.1, forward strand.
AGTTGATAATTTTGTCGACCCTAAACCTGTCTCATGGTGGAGCAAATTCATTTCTCACGGTTTGAGTGCCATCTCGGTAGCCGTCACCCCTGACGAGTTCCATTGCATTATGACATGAACCACGTCTTAAGAAGCTTGGGATACCCTCTATTTCACTCACGAGGGTATCAATGTTGTTAAAGCTTCTAAGATGTAGAATCTACCACACAATTTGAAACAATCACAATACTTGAATCTGAATCTTTTGACGAGTTGTATGCACGATTGTTAGACATAGTTAAATCGAGTTCCAATTTAGGTGAGAAAATACCAAAGACACATGTAGTTAAGAAAATCTTGAGATCGCGTCCCCCCGCTTTATTCATAAGGTTACCGTTCTTAATTCTCTAGGGATCTTAGACGCTCTTAGGTTAGAAGAACTTGTAGGAGATGTTCAAACATACGAGATAGAAATGTTCCCTAAAATAATTGAGCCTAAGGATTAAGGGTTTCTCTTAAAGCCCAATCTAGAAAAAGAGAGGAAGTGTCTAAAAAGAGAGAGAGAACGTCATCTAATTTAAAGTTTGATTATGATTTAGATAATTTGGACCTTTTTTCTAAAATTTCAAGAAATTTCTCAGACTTAAAAAGAAAAATACTTCCAATGATAAGTTTTGAGAAAGATAAAAAATTTAAATCGGGCAAGAAATATTTTGAAAAAAAAAGAAAGATTTTCCAAAGAAAGGTGAGGAGAGATATTATGAGTGTGGGGGAAAGGGTCAAAAAGCTCACGAGTGTCCGATTAGGTTAAAACATCAAGGGAAAGGTAAAGTTACCTTAAACTTCATGCTTAGCGATATCGAGATTGACTCGGTGAGTTCGGGAGAAGAATCACCGCCTGGATGTAACTTCACCACATCCATGGATAGTTATGTTAGTATATCTAATGCACCTCACGATGATGAGGAAGCTACTAAACATAAACACCTCGATAGTGAGTCTAGTCATTCCGAGGAGAGTGAGGGAGATAATGGTTTGCGTGAGAGTGAGAATTACCTTTAGCGCACCTACGCCGATCTTTATGCGGCGTCCTTTCAAATGAAAAAAAATAAAATTAAGGGTTAGCTATGAGAGTTTTAGCACTAGAGAAAGAGTTCAGATAGGAGAGAGAGAGTGAGTCCTCAGTGAGAGAGTCTTTGAGAGAGAGAGAGTTTGTTTAATCGAGAGAGAGAACATGGACTTGGCCAACAAGGTGTCTAGTCTTACGGAAGATCTCCAAAAATTCGTGGAGACTCGTGAGAAACTTAAAGCCCTTGTATCCCAACTCGAGAAAGATATCAAACGTGCATGGGAGGTCAAGATAACTATCGGGGATACATTGAAGAAGTTTGGTAAGATGATTCTCGACCCTTCTTTAGGAAATGTCGAGAGGCGAGGAATAGGTTACGACGATGCATCTACTTCCCATTCCGCACCCGAGCTGGTTCTCGAGTTTGCGATGGACCCTTATGGACCTCGATCCAATCCACGTAGGAGAACTAATCCACCTAGAACAGTTAAATCTAGAAAAGCAAATTGAGGTAGACCTAAATCTGTCTATGTTTGCACCTTTCATAAAAGAAGAGATCACCTTAGAGAGTTTTGCTATAGATTAGGTAGAACTATTAGTACACACACTCCCGTACACAACTTTAGCGTCTTTTCTAGTCTTCAGATGTAAGTTGAATTTCTAGTCGTGACTTCGCATAGTTTAATAGAAGACTTTAAGCAAATGTCTTTTCCTTTGAGAACACTTCCAACATTTCGACTAGAGTCAAGAACAATATGGGCAAACAAAAGGTTACCTCCACTCGGATACCTAAGTGAGAAGAGAAAGCCCTTATTGTTCATGTTGCTCTCAAAGCTCAAAACACTTCCCATTGATATTTTGATAGTGGGGTATCTAGGCACATGACATGTGACGTCTCAGTTTTTACCCACCTTGAGGATCACAAGGAAGGTAAAGTCACCTTCGGAGATAGGAGTAAATCTAGCATTTTAGGACGTGGTCGTGTTGAGATACCTGAATTTACTAAGCTATATGATGTGTTGTATGTGAAGGAATTGAAAGATAACTTTATTAGCATAAGATAATTGTGCGACGCAAACTTTAAAGTAAGGTTTGATCGGTATAAATGCAATATTTATGATCAATCCAGTAAACTATTACTACAAGTTGTGAGGACAAAAGATAATTGTTATGGAATTATGAACAAGTCCTATTTTGTGTGCAATGGTGCCATGGTATCCACTATGGACCTTTGGCATCAACGGCTAGTTCACACAAACTTTAGAGATCTTGAGAGATTAGTGAAAAAGGACTTAGTTCGTGGCTTACCATCGGTTAGGAAACCAACTTCCTTAATATGTGGACCATACCAAAAAGGTAAACAAATTCGAAGTCCCCATCGAAAGTTGAATACTATTACCACCTCCCGTGTTTTAGAGTTAATTCATATGGATATTATAGGTCCTACTCTCTCGGAGGGCTTAGATGATAAGATATACATCCTCGTTATGGTCGATGGATTTTTTAGATACTCGATTGTAGGATTCCTTCGAGAAAAGTTTAATGCGGTTGAGTTACTTACAACCAAGTGTCGTGTTCTATAAAACCAACATGGTGTTAATATTAATCGGATGGTAGTGACAACGATACTGAATTTAAAAAAGCACAAGTGGATAGCTATTGCGATGAAGTGGGCATTAAACATGAGTTTTCGATCATTCGTACTCCTCAGTAAAATGGGATTGTTGAGAGGAAGAACCGGACGATACAAGAAATGGCTAAATCCATGCTTCTTGGGAGAAACATGCCTAGAAGTTTTTGAGCAGAGGCGGTGAGAACTACATGCCATATGGTGAATGGGGTATATCTTTGTCCACACACACTTTACACGTCTTATGAGTTATGGACAGGGAAAAAGCCTAACATATCATATTTCCATGTCTTTGAGAGTACATGCTACATCTTGCAGGATAGGGAGCCCTTAGGAAAGTTTGACTCCTAGAGCGATGAGGGGATATTTTTGGGATATTCATCGATGAGTAGGGCTTATTGAGTTTATAATCTGGCTAGATCTAAGGTTATGGAGTCAATAAACGTCACGATTAGAGATGACGATCCATCGGCTTTTTTTTCTCCTAGTCCACAGTGTGAGTATAATGCACCCCTAGTGATGATCCCATCCCTCCTCAAGCTACTACGGACGACCCCATTCCTACTTTATGGGAGACACTATCTTGGATTCGAAAGAGTCATGACCCTTATACTATACTTGGTGATCCTACACTAGGTGTCAAGACTCGTGCTCAACTCAAAATTATTATTAGATATATGCGCTACACATCCCTAGTCGGGACCAAGAATGTGAAATAATCACTCAAGGTTGAGCATTGGATATTGGCCATCCAAGAAGAGTTACTTCTGTTTAGAAAGAATGATGTATGGGAGTTGGTCTCCCAACCTAGCAATACTAATTTGATAGGTACCAAGAGGATTTTAAAGAATAAGGTGGATGAAAATGGTACCATAGTTCACGATAAGGCTAGGTTGGTCGCTCAAGGCTACACACAGATTGAGGGTATAGAGTTTGAGGAGACATTCTCTCCTATTGCTAGGCTCAAGTTCGCCTTCTTATTACTCGCTATAGTATGCCATCTACACTTCAAGTTAAATCAAATGGATGTCAAGAGTGCCTTTTTTAATGGCATTCTACAGGAGGAGGTTTATGTGGAACTATCAAAAGGGTTCGAAGACCCTAAGCACGCAGGACACGTCTACTATCTTAGAAAAGCTTTATATGGTTTGAAGAAAGCACCTTGTGCTTGGTACGAGAGGCTCACTTCCTATCACTTAGCCCACGGCTTCAAGAGAGTGGGAGTAGATAAGATGTAATTTGTGAGGAGAAAGAGCGGTGCTATTTTAGTTGCCCAGGTCCATGTGGACTATATAGTATTTGAATCCACGTTCTCCCGCCATGATTACACTTTCAACGAGGAAATGGAGAGTGAGTTTGAGATGAGCATAATAAGTGAGCTTACTTTGTTCCTAGGTCTCTAAGTTCTTCAGCTTGAGGATGGGATATTCATATCTCAATCCAAATATGCAAGGGACCTTCTGAAAAAATTCAGTTCAAACTCCACTAAGAATGCTCGCACCCGTATGAGTTCATCGACAAAGAGTATAAAAGATACTTTAGGCAACAACATAGAGAGGAATTTATATCGTAACATGATAAGTAGTCTTCTTTACCTTACAGCTAGTCAACTCGATATTTCCTTTAGTATTGAAGTCTATGCGCGATACCAGGCTTCCCTGAAAGAGTCAAACTTGCATGATCTTAAATGTATTATCAAATACGTGTCATTATACCATGACTGCTTGTCCGCCTATTGAAATGTCGATTGGTTTGGGTATGTCGATGGTTGTAGGATCACTTCAAGTGGGTGTTTCTACTTTGGGAGTGATCTTGTCTCGTGGATGAGAAAGAAGAAAAAATCCAGATCATTGTCCATGGCGGGGGCTGAGTATATAGTGGCCAGGAGTTGTTGCACGCAACTCTTATGGAAAACGAAAATGTTAGAGGATTATAACATTTCAAAGGGCACGTTGACTATTTCTTATGATAATACAAGTGCCATACACATTTCACTTAATCCAGTACAACATTCGCGCACAAAGCACATTAGGATATGCGAGCACTTTATTCGAGACCCAGTTGAGGAGTATGTCATGCCCTTGAGCTTTGAGAGCACCGATCTTCAGTTAGTCGACATTTTCACGAAACTTTTAGATGCTCTTACATTTGAGGATGTTAGGAAGTCTTTAGGTATTTTCACCATTTTCTGAGATTGAATATCTTATCTATTAAAGGATGATTTTATTGCTTATTTTCTTTTATTCAGATTGTTATATTGTACTACCATGGTATTATTATTGTATTTGCACTTTTCATTTTGATATATTTATCGAAAATACAAAAGGATTTTTATTTTTCTTGAATTTTTTTGAAAAATACAAAAAGATTTTCGGTTTCTTCTTAAGATAAAGTGAAAAAGACAAAAAGATTTTATTTTTGATAATATTTTTGAAAAAAAATCCAAAAAGAGTTTTGTGTTTGTTTTACACCATACATGGAGAAATATTAAAGATGACTAAGTCACTCATTCATTCAATATCTACATGACTATTTTGTAGTGTTTTGAGACATAACATCATTTCATTTATGTGTTTTATAATGTGTGGAGTCATTAAGATGTGATATGATGACAACTTGCTATGACTCTTTGTCACCTTTAATGCACACGAGCACGAGCTTATTTTAATATTTCACTTACCTTTCACGTGTCGATTGTAGTGTTTTAATCTCAAACCTACTTTTAAAACGAATCAAATATGAAAAATGAGATAATAAAAGTAGTGCATGTAAGAACCATTGTCCGGATTGAAAAAAAAAAGAAAATCATTTATCCATTAAATTTGTTATATTTTAAGCAACAGAATCGGGCTGCGAAAGACATGTTGAGTTTGCTTGAATAGCCACCATTTGCAAAATAAAAGAGTCAAAAAAATTAAAGGCACATAAAAACAAAAATTTCAGGCCAATTTAAAAGAACATTGATGCTTCACTATATATGAGCATAATGTCTTCAAAGAGCATTGAGAGGAAAAAAAATTAATATGTGAGATTTGAGGGAGTTAAGTTGAAAATCAATGATTTTGCACGTCCTATAAAATCTCTTAAATAATTACATTGTTTTGGGCATTATTGATGTGAAAATCACTCACGATCTTGATTAATTGATTAGGTTAAGTCAATTTCACTTGAGTTCACCATTTTTACACCTAAGGTAGACTTTAAGATCCCTCGTTAATGGTATCTCTTTCCTTTATGTACATGTGTTAAGTTTGTCTACATTGATTAACCTATAGAATATGTTCATACCCCTACATTCCATTTCCATAATTCGAGTACTTTTGTGTTTCTGCATGGTATGTTGTATTTGTTAAATTTTTTTACTTGAAAAAATTGAAATTTTTCAAAAAAAGTTTATGAATCCTTTGAGATTAGCATTGCATGTTTATAATTTGCATATCTTTTTGTGATGATATCTTACTCTTATTTGTGACGCTTTACATTTCATGATTGGTTTCTACTTGTTGTTTATTTCAGACAAAATAAAAGGTGGAGAACAAATTACGGGGGAGTTTGATTTATAAGGGAGAATTTATCTTTATGAATTTTATTTAATATGTCAAACTCGTTGCATAACGGGGTATTTGCTTTCTTCCATGTGTCTACGTACTTTTGGAAGATCATATTCTCATTACACTCAATGAAGACAAAGTGTCCAAGAGAAGACCAAGAAGAAATGAAGATTTAAAGACATCATTTTTGAAAAAATCATTATTCTTGTATCTTAATATTTTAGGGTTTTGGAGGGTATTAAGATATTTTTATTGTCTTAGGGGATTTCAATGTAATTTGAATTTTGATTTTATGTTTGTAACAGAATAACCAAAAAGGGGGTGATTTGTAAGAGCATAATTTCTATCATTTTCTCATAGCTTAAGCTAACATAGTTTTTGTCATATCTCGCTACCATTTGACTCGAGCTGTCGTGAAGATCCGAATTTCCATCGTCTCCAAATTCAAGATGATCTCCACATTATGAAAGTATAAAATAATTTAGAATTTAGAATTTGTTTACGTTTATATTGGGAGATTTTATATAAAAAATTGAGGCATTTTTCTTTATATAAAAAATTTCAAAGTTCGCGCATCTCGTTCAAATAAGATGGGATTCTCGTTCTAACGAGATCTCTTTTTCGTTCGAAGTCTTATTTAAAGTTTACTTTTATCAAACATCGAACGAGGGCGTACTATTTTGCATGATTTGAAGCTTTTTTAAACGAGATAGTTGTTTCATTCGAACGAATTTGATTTTGTTCTAACGAGATGTTATTCTCATTCGAACGACCTCAATTTTCATTTGAACAAGTGTCGTCGCCTCGAATTTAGAGCCTTTCATATAAATTCTTGTTTTGAAGGAATTTTAAAGGAGACTTTTGCAAAAACGATTTTTGCATACTGGTACAAAAGTTCTCACATTAGTTAGGTCTAAAACACCTTTTCATTAACAAATCATCACTCCTAATATATATGGGAATCCATTTGAAACCCTAAATAGTCTCATATCTAAGATATTTTTGTGGAGTGATCTTCTTCATTGCTAACCATTTTGGTTCTCGAGGGGATCACTATTAAAGGAAGACAAAGGCTGATCGGTGGATACCAAGGGTGGATCGCCATCTGTGGACGACTCATGAGAGGGATGTATTCTTTAGGGGTTTTATAAGTAGTGTCTTGTAAAACTCTAAAGTGATGATTGAAAAAAGGTTTTACTTGTAAGGTTTTTTTCCACAAATAGCCTTTTCTATTTTCATGCTTGAATTTATCTGCTTTATTGCCTAGAATATTTTCTAAGGATAAAATGATAAAATTTTCTATTGTGTGTGATGGACACTTAATTATATAAATAATCCATTAAGATCGCAAGTGCACTCTTAACCATGATCGAGGAGTGAGTTTCTTGCCTGGATGAAGCTTATGAGTTCCCCAAGAAATGGTCTCCATACTGCCTTTCGTGAAGAAAAGGTCATGCTCCGTAGTCCCAAACGATGGAGTCTGCTTCCCACTCCAGGCTTTCCTCTTAGGACTTCGGTTTCCTATCCCAGTTCCAGTTATGAAATTTTAATTATTATGGACTTGGCCCCAACCCAAGTTGACCCTAATGGATGGAGATACATCCTTTCTTATTTGGTCATCTAGAATAAAAAGTTTGGGAAAGATGTAATGGTCGGAGAGTTCTTTGACTTCTATAGGAGTAAGGAAAACACTGCTGAAAACCTATAGTACTTCTATATGTGGATGCGGACTGGAAACTAATATTTGAAGAGGGGAAGGACCTCCAGTGTTAAAAATGGAAGAAAAATTCTTCTATATCTTTTAGGACAACTGGGAGGTCCACCCAAAAGAGAGTGCGAAGGAGAAAGAACACAGGATGTCGTGGACATGTGGTTGCCCCCCAATGGATGGTGCTTGATTGTCGCGGCTTGATGTCACTTAATATTTTTTAGAATAAACTTTACTTAAAGCATTTTTAATATTCTTTATTCATTATGTCCTCAACTTTTACTAATCTCCTTACAGATTGTGACTGCAGTCTCAATTAGCAATTTAAAGAAGGATTGACCCCTTCTTCTAGGTAAACGGAGAGAATTGAGACTGCAGTCTCAATTAGCAATTTAAAGAAATAATTCCCAGCTATTGTGACTCTTCGCTCACTTTATAATCTTGGATATTATACCTCCCATTAGGATCCAATGTAGGCTATGAAAGGTAGTTACGATTTTAAATATTTCTACACTATATAACATTAACTTCATTAAATACTGATTTTGTGTCTCCATTTTTAGGTACCATCACAGAAGGGGAGGCAATAATGGAGATTGATAGGGGTCTTTTTCTTTCCCGATTGGACGAGTTGGAAGAAAACGTCTAGCATCTAAATCAAGCTTCATAAAAAAGGAGAAAGAAAAGGAAGAGGGCAAGTAAGGAAACTACACCTCAGACTAAAAAGGAGGTAGCCCCTGCTGGTGCCATGGCCACTTTGCCAGAAGTGGAGTGGGTAGATGAAAACCCTCCACACTTCAATGATGGTATTGGCACTATCCTAGATGCAGCTGGTCTTACTTATTTCTCAGGGGGTAATGATCGTGGGCCTTCTATCCACATACATGTCACTTCCTCTAGGTCCCCTTTGTAGACAGTTATGGTAGTTAATGCCAACCTCCTCATAATTCATAATAGGATAAAAAGAGTTGTTAAAGGCCATCCATGCCCACGTCTAAGGTAGTCTAACTCCAAATCTCCCTAGGGAATAACTTTTATCGCAATCCCAAGGACGAGGAAGGTTATGAAAATCTCTAATTTGAACTGTCTTGTGGATGAGGATGCGAAGGACCTGGAGGAATATTCCCTGCACAGCCTTCTACGGGTAAATTATACTTCTCTATAGAATTTTATATGCACTTGTAATAACACTTCAAATTTTATTCTATCAGACTACAAAGTTTGCTATGGCCCAAAGATCCAAATATGAAGGGATCTACAAGATGTATAGGGAAGGGAAAGATGGTCACATCACTCAGCTGAAGGGTTCTAGGACATCTTCTTTCGAGGTTAGAAAAAAGTCTACTAAGGCTGCCCTTTAAGCCTACGAAATGGATGTAGACGCAAAGGTGGAGGCTATAGCCAAGGACCAAAATGGGGTTGAGAAAAACTTTAAACAGGCTGAGTAGGTAATAGAGATTGCTAAATCTAAATGCTTGGAGGCTACAAGGTAGGCTACAGCCTTTGAATTTTTTTTAACCAGCTTGAGAAAAATAAATCAAGACCTAGTCCAAATCTATGTTGTAGACATAAACAAGATCAATGACGACCATGATCTATCCATCCAGCAAAAGGATGTAGACCATGCCGTAGCCTTAAAAAAGTAGCTAAAGATGTTGTGGCCAGTTTTAAGATGTCATCCTACAAAATAAGGCCTTCATCCGTAGATATAAGGAGATGAGGCAACGGGTGACCAAGAACTATCTCAAAACTAAAGACAATATCTATGCTTAGAGGTTCAATGACCCTGATCATGCAGTCTGCGTTAAAGGACGGAAGGCTACAGAGGAGCTGGCCAAAAAATAATAGGAGGAGGCCACGACAGCTAAGGCTAATGAGGAAACATAAATAACCGTGGAGGGAGAAGAAGATGGTGAAAAAGAGGATGCAACCTCTTGATCTTTTTAATTTCTTTTTTGAACGTGTATTTTCATTCCACATCGTTATCATAAACTATGAGTTTTTACTGTTAAAACAACACATTCCCATTGCGACCTTTTATATTTAAGTTGCACATTTTACTATAATATGATTTACAAGAGTCATTACTTATTGTTGAATGCCTTGCATGTCTGTTGAAAATATTTTCATTATTTGGCTTTAGGCCGTAGATTGTAAGTAGCAACTTAAATAATTCTTCCACGGATTTTAGGAACAATTATTGTAATTTTCTTGTCACAGACTTTTGGAAATAAATTGAACTATATATAAATTGTTTGTCGTAGACTTTTGAGTTTGAACTTTGCTCAAACTTGAGATGTTTTCCGCAGTACCTATGAACTGATCTTGGGAATTGAATTTCCCTGTCGCGAACTATAGGCTCAATACTTGAACTCTTAAATTATAAAATGCTTATCATAGTTTTATTAGATTATAGTGTTCCTTGGGAATTGGATTCCCTTGCTGCATACACCAAGTTCACAACACATATTTTCTTTTAACTAAGCTACGACCTTCAAACTTGAGTTGACCTTCCCTGTTTACACTTGGATTTCCTACGTTGGTGTATTTTCAAGCCTCCCCTGGTCAGGCATATTTTCAAGTCACTTATGGATTTTGGGTGTTTTCGCGCCATCCACGGCTGGGTATGTTTCAGGCCATCGACAACTTTTATATATTTCCACACCACCCATGGTTGGATATTTTCCAATCCACCCATGCCCATCTTGAGACTTTTGGAGAATTATGATCCACCCACGACTAAGGATATTATGAGCCCCCAAGGCTAAGAACGGGTTTTGTGAGCCCCCAAGTCTAAGAACGTGTATTATAAGACCCTAAGGCTAAGAACAGGTATTATGAGCTCCCAAGGCTACACGCTAACATGGTTTTTATATGCCATTTAAAGCAGTCATGCCCTTTTCTTTCGTGGTCACCTTCTCCCATTCATGCTAATGTTCGGGATAATAAGTGTTTAGGGTTTTTCCAAACGTGTTAAAATAAGGATCTTTTAAAAAGACTTTTGCAGAATAGAGTGAGAATTAAAAATTAATGTATATATATATATATATGTGTGTGTGTGTGTGTGTATGTGTGTGTGTGTGTGTGTGCATGATTGTTCAAGAGATATAAAATATGTAAACTTGAACTCAAAATATTTTTGTGAATACAAAATATTCCAAGGCGTATAGTCGGGCATGCAGTTGTCTTAGTTAGGGGTTGCATCCCCCTTGAACTGCTGGAGCATCCATTGCCTAATGAGCCTTTTAACCTCATTCTTTAAATAAAAGCATTTATTGGTAGTGTGGTTGTGATCTTGATGAAACTGTTGTCTTCTCTTATCCCTCTTATGAGGCATGGATTTTAACTTCTCTGGCCACTTGAGTAGTTTCTTCTCCTTGATGCTTTCAAGATGCCCTCCAAACTGCTATTAAGTTGTGTGTAGTCCTTGTAGGGCCTTTTCACTTTTGGCTCTTCCTGCTTCCTTTTCAATGCCTTGGATGCAAACTTCTTCATGGAGGTGAAGGTTGCAAACTCTAGCATCAGAATCCTTTGTCCGAGGAGGTTAATTTGGCCCTATAGGGAGGCTTGTCCTTCTTGTAAGTGGTTGATGCACCTCAAAAAATGTACCCCATCTTCAGCTTGCTGGGAATCTGATCCAGAACTTCCATCCTTGGCTTCTAGAGTGTTAGTCTTTAGAAAAATACTCTGAGGCAAACTGAACTTTAGTGAGAAAAACCAAGATTTATAGAGTAAGCAAGATTAAAAGAGTAAGTATGAAGATATGGATGCAACCTTTTCTCATAGGCTGTAGCATGTCTGAACTAAAGCATAATACGGTAGCCTGTTAAAGCAACGTGGGTTGAGGTCGCGACCTCTTGAGCCTATAAGGATGTGGTGGTAGCCTATCTTGAGAAATGTCCACCAGAAGTGATGCGAGAAAACACAGTTTATGCCCCAAAATAATTTCATTAGGTTGGACAATTTGTTTATCTCTCTCATCCAGGAGACAAAGTAACTAAAAAGTTATTAAAAGATATCTTAAACTATCTTGGGCAGTTTATTGATCCTTCAGGCGATTTTCGAGTTGGATTTTATTCGTTGAATCATCAGATTCGTAATAACATGACCTAGCCTTTTGATATTTAACCCGATACACACTGTATAAAACTTTTTGCGAGGTTTGTGAGCATTTCACAGTATCTTCGATCTCAAATAAAGTATTTTTAATAATCTAAAATAATGACATGCAAAAAATGCCAAGATTAGCTACCACCACATTAGGGATACAACCTAGTAGTAGTCAAGATGCCAGGATGCATCCCATAAGGTGCACTGATGGGTCTTTCCCATCAATTGACCCAAAATTGAGATTTCACCCTAAGAACAGGACCAAAAAGGTATTCCGGGATTTGATCTAAGACATAAAAGTCCTTATTTGCAAAATAGCATAAGTTTGGTAACCAAACTCCTACCGTATAGGCAATAAAATAGCATAAGATGCTTAAAAGAATAAATAACTATGAAAATCTATGCATTCCTAGTTACCTACCTTTGTGAGGCCAAAGACTATTGAGCTTTTGAGCATAAACTAGGTACGGTAGACTCATTCGGGTAAGAAAACTTGTTCCAAAGCCATAAAAAAGTCTTAAAAACCATATCTAGAAAGAAAAATACCCTTAGAGAGTTTTTATGTAAGATATTGGTCTAATAACAAAAATCTCACCCATGGTATAATGGCCCGGAGGCTCCCATGATGAAGTAAGGCATTGTGGACCCTATTTATGAGGAAACTTTGGTAGAACACTTCGTTTCCCACAGATGACACCAAAAAATAATGACGTAAGAAATTGGATCGGTAAGAAATAACCATGGCATCAAAGTTATTCTCAACCATAATAAGGTGAAAAAGGCATAATAAAGTAAGAAAAGAGAGACACAACACAAGATATAGAGTGGTTCGGCTATAAAATGAGCCTACGTCCACTTTGGTGCCACATTCTCACTATATGTTTTCATTACTACAAAGGTATGAATAAATGAAAGAAAGAGATAAAAGAAAGAAAGAGAAAGAGAAAGGTAAAGAGTTTGACACGGCTTCGCTGCCAATCATGTCATGCTAAATGAGAGAGTGTGAAATTTTATCAGTAGAAACTAAGGGAAGGGTCACATGCATAGAACACGTGACATAGGGATAAATGATATAAGACTAGAATCCTTCTAGAAATTGGACAAAAGATAAGTGCATGCGTAGGTGGCTAAGTCTACGAAAGGGTATGTGCTGCTGGTGCAGTAGGTGGTAGTAGCCTGAGGAAGACGTGGTCGTGTCTTATATAGGTGTAGGAAGAAGGCTGATGATTCGGCTTGTCTGAACCTCAAACAGCGGCATTACATTTGTACCTACTGCGGCCATGATACTAGTACTGGGAATATTACTTATCGTTAATGTCTAAAGAGTCTAAGGATTAATAACTATGTTTCCCTTCTACCAATTCCAAATTTTTTGAAAAGTTATTTCATTAACTAATCATTGATCTATTTTTTTTACTACAAATTTATCTTTTTTTTAAATAGTTTTGTTAAGTTAAGACTATTTAAATAAATATTTTTCCAAAAATTTGTTTTATACTATAAACAAATGTTTCATGAAATCGGTTTTGAAAAGAAAAATACTCTTCATATCTAGAAAAAAACAAGTGGCAAAAAGAAAGAAAAAGAAAGAAAAAATTGTCTTTACAAATTTTTTGAAATTATTATTTTATATATATTTTTCTTTATGGCATCCCCCAATTTTAAAAGAAAAACTATGAATGAAAAAAAGAAAAAAATGAATGTATTTTGTAAACAAAACTAGGATAAAAAATAATTTTTCATTTGTTTCTTTAGATTTTTGTAGTACCCCGTAATTTCAAATAAGTAAATAATGTGGATTTAATTTGTATAAGTTCATATTTATGTTAATGGATAAATTTAAATTGAGAATTTTCGATATTTCAGGACATTTACCATTAGAACTGGGCTCTAAAAGAGCCTAGAGGCCTAAAAACATGTTAAGTTAAGTCCCTGAGTTGGGTAACCATTTGGGATAACTTTTGAAAGCGTGAGGGTAGTATTTTGGGATCATTTGGAGGAGCCAAGCCTATTCCAAAATGAACCCGTGAGATTAAGAAATTAGATAGGACCATTATTTCATTTAATAAACATAATCACCAGAGAAAATAATCAAAGAATAAAATCCTAGCCATGGAGAGGAGGAGCTACAACAAAAAGCACCGTCAATAGAGATTCAACACCAAGGATCAAGCAAGAACTATCTATCCTTCTGTCATATTATCTACACTTTATTTATTTATGATTGTTTATTTGAAAACCATAGTTAGTGTGGTTTAGTTAATTGATTAAGGATAAGTTAATATGTAATTTGTGGAGAACTTAAAATTGGACGCTAGTTGATGATGAATCCTTAAATGTATTACATAATTTAGATTATTATATATTTCACACGCTTAGATATGGACTATAGAAGAATAATCTAAATGGTTAAAATTTGATCTGTAAAGGAACCCAATTGAATAACCTAAGTTATTAGGAAGTAATCATTATTGGAGGTTGGAATCATCCACTTTCACGAATTTATTACGTTATATCCGCTTAAATTCCGTTAGAAACCATGTTAGGATATATTTTAGATTGATTAAAAGTTGTAAAGACCTCTCAGGGATGTCTAGGATGAAGAAAAACAAAAATATGAAGTTTTTTGTTCAATATATCAAAATTGCATCTTTTGGGGGGAGACCCGGTTGATTGGGTACTAAATGGGCCAATTAATCGTGATATGATGGATGCCGATCGATCAGGTACCGAGGAACCCGATCGATTGGGGTATGAGGGAGGTTGATCAATCCAATCCTAAAGGGAGATCTATCGGGTCTGATTAGTTGGAAAGAGTTGAGATTTAGAGGATTTTGTCAAGGTAGTTAACTTATGAGCTTTGTGATTCTAAAAGGAATTCATATAAGGTTTATGAGAAATATTCCTACATATACCTTTACTTATAATACATGGGTTTGAGTTTATTTAGGGGATGATTAGCCTGACTTATATAGTTAGGGTATGTAATTTGTCTTATAGTATATATGTTATGTGTGTGAACATAATAGGGCATGTGAGTAGACTTGTGATGAAATTATCACTGGGGATTAGACAAAATTATTCACAGGATCAGGTCCTACGACCCTAGCTGATGATGCAAGCTTTATACAAGTCTAATATCTAGCTCCTACATGATGTGGGCCATCCATATCGCGTGTTAGAGACATAGGAGGATGGATCATCTCGTGTAGTGTGATATGTGGTTACACGATTGGTGGTCGAACTAGTGATTTTTTCTTTGTGTGTGTTTTAACTACATTAGGAGTGGTACCTCCTATGAATTGATCCAGTAGAGATATGAGATTTCCCCATAGGATATCTCCTTTAAGTTATGCTTATATTATGCAGTTGGTTTTGTTATGAGCCTAATACTTAATTATATATATATTTTATAGTAGGTCATCTAGCGAGTGATGGACTTAACCCGCTTAAAGAATGAAGAGTATAGCAGATAGGCCACTGAATGGACAAGTGTCACAAATATTGTATAGCATATCAGCTAGACTAGTGATGGGTATGATTTATCGAGATATTATGTAGTACCCTAATTATCTCAATGGAGGGTAAAGCATATGTGGATACCATGTAGGATAATAACTAGTTCGTGTTGAGGAACTCAACACATTTGGACATTATGTAGTATAGGGACACTATGAGGTTGCATTATCTTTGGTATGTAATTATCAATGATGATATTGTACCATAGTGCGAGATAGGATTTATGTAAGTTACATGACAGTCGTGGGACTTGAGTACTTATGTTGTTATTTTTGCCTAGTGCATATGATTGACACATATGGCTAGGTTTCCCTTAAACATAGGTGAGGTGAGTTGCCTTGGGAGTGAGTGATGATAAGAAAAACATGAGACGTAAATTAGTCATATTTAATATTTTTAAGATGAGATAGATATCTGTTGAAAATATGGGTCTGGACCACTATTTTTCTTAAAAACACTTTTTCGGGTATCTGGTAGTCGTATGAGAAGGGTTGAGCACACAGATTGCAGAGTCAATATTATCTAGTTATTAAAATATGAGATATTGGAGTTATCTCTTTTTGTAGTTGGACTTTGCATATTTTAGTTATTCATTTTATGGATTCGTGGAGGTTCAAGAGTTCTTTATTTATTCGTTGGACTATTTATCCATGATTTTATATGGTGAAGTTTGATTATTCGATATCATATTCAATTTTATCATATTGTCTCATTTTTTTATCAATTTTGTTGTGGTTCTTATCATATTAGTTATTCATTAATTATTAAAATAATACAAATTATATAAGATGGACCACCATATACGTGAAAAATCGAAGTGTTGTAATTTTCATGTTCATTTTTTATTTAATAGATAAAATGAAATAAAAAAACAAAATTAAAGGTTTCTCTTACATGTGTGATTTCTCATTTTTAAACACAAACAAATTTGGCTTTAACATACACTAAACTAAAAAACATGTTTATAACAATGTATATGTATGTGTATATATATATATATATATATATATATATATATTAACTGTTTAAAATTTTGGTTAAAAAATATTCTCATATTTTATTTTGATAGAACAATTGGAAACGATAAAAGAAATAAAAAAGTGGTTTTTTTGAAAATTATTTAGCTTTTAATAAACTAGTGTTTTTAGAATTTTTAAATAAACTATTTTTAAAAACTACTGTTTATGGAAATATTTTATTTCATTTTTTAAACAATTTGGATTTGAGAAAAAAATTATATCTATGGTTAAGAAACTAGTTTAATAATGCGCATTGATTAATTATTTAATTACAAAATCAAATGTCTTTAAGTAATAAAGAAAATAAAGAATGGATTGGGTATTTGATAATGTAAAATAAGGAAAATTTGAGAGCTTTTTAAATAAAGAAAGAAAGTAATTTGACCATTCAACTGACGATTTCCATCCTTTTTATTGAACTAAATGGTAAATAAAGTCAAAATATTCCTTTTTAAGTCAAATGGGATGGTACCAAAGAAATTTTATTAACAACAAAGCTATGGATAAGAAGAAAATATTTCTTGGTTATTGACTAAATTATCAATGTAAATATGACTTGTGTATACCTCCATATAGAGGCTTATAGCTATGATGGGATGAGGGGTGATAGCCTTAAATCATTGATAAAATTATATGTAGGCTCTTTAAAATTTAGAATTTTTTTATTATACCCCATGTAAAGACAATGCTACTAGATGAGAGTGATGGGATTGACCTTTTAAAATGTTTGTCAATGAACTTGATAAATATTAAATGAAAAAAATTCAAGAATGCATATAAAATTCTATACATGAATACTAGGGTTTGTGAGTCCATACCTTTGCAGTTCTTGTTATCGATCCATGAAACGGAGCCGAGTTGATGTAGAAATGATTTATAAAAAACCTTTATCTTCCAATGTATGATCCCTTGGATAAGAGAGAAGGGTGGCTTTCTCCCTTGAAAGCAAGCCTTGAAGATTTGCCGAGATAATTTTTTTTTCTCTTCTTTGCTCTCTGGCACTAATCCAATTGTGTCCCACTTACCCTAACATTATTAGCTGAATCCTACTTATCCTGCTCAACTACAAAACGTGGTGGTAAGAGTAGGACTATGTATGGACTACTCCAAAATCTCTTAAAAACGTGCCTTTAGATAATTAAGGGGTATAAGTGACCCAACACAATTCTTGCCTTAAAATAATTAGGGACTACATTGAGGACCCAAAATGAATAACTAAAATTGGATTCCAAATAGAAAGACGAAATTATAAACTACTCTCCCATAATTTATTTCTTTTTCCATTTACTTATAATTAATTTCAATAAATAGTTACGACTGTACTCAAATTTTAATTACTCAAAATTACCACAATAGAGAGGCCTAATGTTTGCACATTTGGATGGCACATAATATGATTCCCTACATAAAGCGTATAATACCCATTGGGTGATACTAATCTTTCGCTAATTGATATTCACCAGAATCTTATAAACATTCCTTGATTTTAAACTTAACTTATTTGACATCTTTACCGGATTATAAAATCCACTGGTCGGGTTTACTGGTAGAGTCAAAACCTATAAGTTTTTCAAGAGGTATCACATAATAGGTTATTGCCTGGATGTGGATTCCTCTAGAACATGATCATGAATATACTAACACGATCACTGCCCAACTTATGGGGGTATTAGCCCAGTATAAACCTGAATTGCACCCATCAGTAAATCAAAGCAATGACGATGTGAATACTTTGATCCTCTTATCCCTCGAGATTAAGAATATATGCACCTTTTTCAAACCATGAGATTTTTCATCCTTAGTCATTCTCAATACTTTCTTCAAGTACCAATACAATCTTTCTTTAAATGTTAAAAAAGTTTTTGATCAACATATAAGTTCTCGTAGTCAAGATAAACTACTAAGATTGTACTATCAAGCTTGTTGATATGATTTCAACCCTCCTATCTAGGTTGGTCACCATTGAATCATGCTACAATCGAGATTCTGATCTTTTGTGCCCACATCAAAATTCCTACTGATCATAATTAACCGACATTATGATATATTTATAAAACATTATAAAGCATTTCTACAATCATGATTTTCTATTACAAATGGGATAAGATGAACATTTATGATTAAAGAGTACATAAACATCATAAACATGGTTTTAAGAATAAAAACCCAATAATCTCCCACTTAGTCTTAAAGTTATGTGCCTAAACACTTAACACCCAATCCATCTAAACGCAGGATGAAGTCCTTGATGTTTAAAGATTATACAGGTAATTTCCTTTTATTAATATATCTAGTTATAGTGAAATGTAATATCTTATGTGCCTTACTCCTTTATGATCTTGGGCCCTTACAATAGAAGAACCACTCCCATGTCTATTATGAAGTTCCTTAGCCATACAACCTCCTTCGTTGCATATAATTTTGCAACACATTTGGATCCCATGGTGGAATCAACAATACATAATTGCGTGATACTCCTCCATCTAATGGCTACAGTTCCCTCAATTTAACATATTTTGAAAAGTAGAATCACCAAAAAGCTTATCTAACTTACAATTCTAGTTTATATGTCGCAAGGTACTTGACTATGCACAATATAGTCATGAGTCTTCCCACAATCGAAGCATTAGGTATGTTCCTCATATCTTCTATCTAATCAAGTGTCACATGCTATTGATACTTAAATAAATTTATTCTATGTCCGAAAAAGATAAACCTTTTTCTTGAAATCTAACATGCTAAACTATGTCAACATAAAATTTGATATAAGAATTTTGGCATAAGTCGAACATCATATATATTCGCGATCTAGAAAAAGATTTATACCTAGTTATCTAAATTCTTAATATCAAATAACTTGGACAATCACATACTTATGTAAGACAATACACTCACCTCATTCACGATTAGGAGAATATCATCCGGACAATGTACCAGAAATACCACCACATTGTCGTCATACTTCTTATACACATAATTTGTATCCAACGCATTAATAATAACCAAAAGAATTGATTTCTTAATCAAAATGGATGTTTTCAAGACAATAATGCTTGTTTAAGTCCATAAACGTGTGACACCCCGACTATTTAAATACCGGGTAGCTACTCCTTTATTAAATTAAATCAGAACGCCAAGTTGGCTCAGTTAATAGCATCACTGTCGAAAACATTTTATTATTACTAACCACCTAGTATTTAAAAAGTAAGTGCCAAATTTTAATTTAAAGTCTGATTATCATGCAATAAGTGTAATGAAGAAATAATAACACCATTCACCATAAAGAAGTAATAGAGTAACCGTAACATGATATAAATAAAACTGGAGGAAAAACTCCTCATAATACAATCTCACAACTGAAGTAAGTAATGAAATACTGAATACTGAAATGAATACATGCCAAAGTCTGAAAACTGAAATGGGAATGTATCTAATAGAATCTGGGCAACATGCCCTACAACTGAGGAAAAATGAACAAGGAATCCAAATGATATGAGCGTCTAAGAGCAAGTCCCTGTAGCTTCCACAAGCAGCTACAGCTCGTCATCTGAGTAAGAATCCTATGCATGGTGTCCTTGTGGTTGGGCACCTAAAATGGTTTTACAAAAAAATATATTTGAAAGCAAACGGGTCAGAGCCCGAATGTGTATATTTTAAAAACCTGCAAGTGCTTTAAAAACATTTAAAACAGTATAAGCAAAGTACATGTTAGGACGTGCTCTCACATGATATACTCGCCTCTCATCTTACTGTGCACTCCTAACGTTCCTGTACCCATTCGTATGTTATCGCATAACTATCTAAAGAGTTTCTAACACTGCTACTCGGTTCTCGTTATAAGTTCCGTCATTAACAATTAAATAGAGAGTTCTACTTTAATTCCCAAGTTCCCAATTATTAACCAAACCATTTCTTTGATAAAAGATCTCTTTTTATCTTTCAAAACATTACCATAATTATACTCACAATTTATTATAGTAAATTCCTTCTCGATTAACCGTATATCTTTCACATCATAAATATAAAATATAAGCACCCAAAGGCTAAGCTGCGGTGCACGCATACTCTACTATCCATCCCGGTACATCACGTACATAAGGATTACAAATTCCGAATCTCTCAGGAATTGTTGGAATCAACACCACACACATAAATGGAGGCGAACATAATTCAATCATATCCATGGTCACGTACATACCTACGCTCCATAGTCAGCTGGCTTATTAACTCACAAATAAGTCATTCTCTTGAACTATGTCCTCTAGGCACCGATCTAAATCCGGGCAACACAAGGATAAGAAGGTCCTAAGCGAACGTAACCTCCCGTGATAGCAAGTATGGTAGGTATGTCATACATATACAAAGTTATATACTAAGCATTCACACATCTTAGATATATCAATATTAATAAGGGTATTATCTACATCATTATACCATTATTCCCAATTCATATATTTCAAGTGTCCCGACAATATATAAATTAAATAGTCGACACGTCTCACGTCGTAATATCTTAAACTTAAAACCTGTCTCGAATAGACTATTAAGTTCCCATAATTCCCTCATATAACATCGCTATACCTAAGGTCCTTACTTCTGCCCCAAACCTTATTTCATCAAATTATTCAAATTTGTACTATTAACCCAAATATTACCTCACATAACGAATTTCATTAATTTAGAATAATTCCTCAAATTAAATTCCAATTACTGTCAAATCTCAAAATCATGACTACTGGTCTTCCTTAAAATTTAGGGTAATCACAATGTCTCCAATAATATTATCTAAGGGTTATCATCATTAAAATTCAATTAAGGAAAACTTTATTCATTCTGGGAAGGTCGATCGATCGACCTTGACCTTCGATCGACCGATTGTGGTCGATCGATCGACTGATGAATGTCGATCGATCGATTACACAGGTCTGTTACGGGCTGCTTCGTTTTGTAGTTACAGTTTCGTCCCAAATCACCATTTTTAAGCATGAAACTTCAAGATAAGGTTACTATAACGTTATACTAACATCCTACATCAGTAATAACATTCTAAATTCCATAATTCATCATTTAAAGGCTTACTTTGGATTAAAACTACATCAAACTAATTCCCAGATTTCTTCCATTCAAGAACATCATTAAGTTTCTTCTAATTCTACCTTTTGATCATCAAGGTTCTGTTTTCAACATATAAATTCGTCCAGAATATACTACATGTAATTCCTACATAATTCATGTCCTTTAACTTTCAATTCATGGGTCTAATTTATCTCCAAAAGTAAATTTCAAAAATTCCTACACATGGATACATATCTTGAATTAAAAGGGTTTAAATCACTTGCCTTAATTATCTCAGAATTTGGTGTAGAATCTTTGTAACTAAGTTGTTCCTCCTCTTTCTTTTCTGCAGAATTCTTCCCTTCTCTCTCTCTCTCTCAAGCTCTTCTCAAGGTTCCCTTCTCTCTCTCTCTCAAGCTTTTCCCAAGGTTGAAGATGATGGAATATGGAGGTGAGTAATGGTTTGTGGAAGTTGAAATGCTATATCAACTTCTCCCGTAGCCCATAATGACATATAGTGGGGTTAGTGGTTTAAGTGGGTTGAGAAATAGTCAGATTTTTAATTCCCATTTTCGTCACTTTTTAATTCCCCAAAAATGCAATTTACCAAAATGCCCTTTATGATGCCGGTATGGCCCACAAATATCCCGGGACCCAAACTAAACTACCGGCTAGTGTTTTCTGACTATCTCGACCCTTCCGGACGCGTTGGCACACTCAAAACGACCATACGGTTAATGGAACTAAAATTCACTTTTTAATTATGTAACACAATACCATGACGTGGCGGTCACACGCGTCAAGCAAAATTCCCAAATTGCCGTATTTATGTCTCACGACAATATCAATATTACCAATATTCATATAATGCCAAGTATGCACATTATATTAAAATACTAACTCACATCTCGTTAATATTATTATCCGGATTAATTTCCAATTAATAAACATTTAATTCCATTAATCCTCCAAAATAAATAACGCAGAAAATACGGGGTATTACATACTTCCCCCCTAATAACTGAATTTCGTCCCGAAATTCGGAACTAGCAAGTACCTGGTAAGAATAACTCTGGATAACGTTCGCGCATCTCATCCTCTCGCTCCCATGTGGACTCCTCGACATTATGATGTCGCCACTGAACACGCACTAACGTAACTATCTTTGACCGCAGTTTCCGCTCACTTCGGTCCAAAATAGCTATCGGCCCCTCCTTGTAGGAGCTATTCGGCTGGAGATCAATGTCCTCTACAGCAATGAGAGAATGTGCCAAATCATCTCTAAGGTATTTCCTAAGCGAGGAAATATGAAACACATCGTGAATCCGATGTAAATGCTCCGGTAATCCAAGTCTATACGTAACTGGTCCGATCCGCTCAATAATAGGAAATGGTCCCACATATCTCGGTGCCAACTTCCCTTTCTTCCCGAAACATATAATCCCCTTCATAGGAGATACCCTGAGCAAAACCTGGTCCCCCACTTGGAACTCTCTGAAGAATCTCTTCGCATCAGCATAACTCTTCTGTCTGTCCTGAGCCACTCGGATGCGACTGCGAATCAATTCTATCCTTGCCGAAGTATCCTGAATCACTTCCGGCCCAAGTAGTTTGTTGTCCCCCACCTCCAACCAACATGCTGGGGAACGACAAGGTCTACCGTACAATGCCTCAAATGGAGCCATGCCAATGGTGAACTGATAGGAGTTGTTGTAAGCAAACTCCACCAGTGGAAGATACTGCTCCCATCCACCCTCAAAGTCAATGGTGCACATACGTAGCATGTCCTCCAACATCTGATTTGTGCGTTCGGTCTGTCCGTCGGTCTGTGGGTGGTACGCCGTACTCAATCGCAACTCCGTGCCCATGGCCTGCTGAAAACTCTCCCAAAACCGTGAAATAAATACCTTGTCTCAGTCAGACACGATATTTAAGGGCACCCCGTGAAGTCTCACTATCTCTGAAATAAAGAGCTGGGCATACTGTCCCGCAGTGTAATCTGTCCTGACGGGTAGAAAATGAGCGACCTTCGACAACCTGTCCACAATCACCCAAATGGAGTCGTGCCCTCTCTGCAACGTAGGCAACCCCGTGATAAAGTCCATAGAGATGCTCTCCCACATCCACATCGGGACTTCTAATGGCTGTAGCAGTCCTGCTGGTCTCTGATGATCCACTTTTACGAGCTAACAAGTGGCGCATTTTGAGACAAACTCGGCAATATCCCTCTTCATCCCGCTCCACCAATACTGACGTCTCATGTCTTGGTACATTTTGTCCCCTCCGGGATGTACCGCGAACCGTGAGCCGTGCGACTCTGCCATCACCTCATGCCGCAATTCCTCCCCCTCCGGAATTACTAATCTCCCATTGAAGCGTAATCCCCCGTCTGAGCTAACGGTATAGGATTCGGCTCCCTCTGCTAATAATCGAACTATCTGCTCCTGACAGAACGAATCATTTGCCTGTGCCTTCACCACCCTCGTGACAATCTGCGGTGTAACAGTCATCACAGACATGAATGATCGAGCCACTGCATCCTGGTGTCCCAATTCTTTCCACTTGGCCTTCCATACATCTGCCACCTCATCTACCGGTCTACGGCTCAACGCGTCTGCCACCACGTTAGCCTTACCCGGGTGGTATTGGATATCGAACTGATAATCTTTCACGAATTCAAGCCACCTCCGTTGCCGCATATTCAGCTCCTTCTGCGTGAATAGGTACTGTAGGGACTTGTGATCCGTGAATAATCGAAACTTCTCCCCCAACAGGTAATGTCTCCAAATGCGAAGGGCAAATACCACTGCCGCTAACTCCAAGTCATGGGTAGGGTAATTCTTCTCGTGAGGCTTAAGCTTACGGGAAGCATAAGCTATGGCCTGACTCTCCTGCTGCAGTACACCTCCAAGTCCTTGCAAGGACGCATCGGTGTAAACAAGATACTCAACCCCCGGTCTCGGCAATGCTAACACAGGTGCTGAGGTTAGCTTGTCTTTCAACTCATCAAATGCCAACTGACAGGCATCACTCCAAATGAACGGCACACCTTTTCGGGTAAGATGTGTCATGGGACCCGCTATCGTGGAGAAACCCCGAATAAACCTCCTGTAGTATCCTGCTAGGCCCAAGAAACTACGGATCTCTGTCGGTGTCGTGGGCTGTCCCCACTCCCTCACTGCGGATACCTTCCCCGGATCAACCGATATTCCCTGGTCGGAAATAATATGACCCAGAAACTGAACCTCCTTCAGCCAAAACCCGCACTTCTCATATTTTGCATACAACTCATTCTGGCGCAGTATCTGCAAAACTAATCTCAAGTGCTCGGCGTGCTCCTCCTCGGTCTGGGAATAAACCAAAATATCATCGATGAAGACAATGACAAACTGGTCTAGGAAATCCCTGAACACCCTATTCATTAAGTCCATAAAAGCTTCTGGAGCGTTGGTCAAACCAAATGGCATAACCCGAAACTCGTAGGAACCATATCTCGTTAAGAACGCAGTCTTAGAGACGTCCTCCTCCATGATACGCAACTGATGGTAACCAGATCGCAAATCAATCTTTGAGAAATGAGAAACTCCTCTCAACTGGTCAAATAGGTCATCGATTCGAGGCAACGGATACTTGTTCCGTATCGTGACTTGTTTAACTCCCGGTAGTCCACACACAATCTCAGTGAACCATCTCTCTTCTTCACGAACAACACAGGGGCACCCCAAGGTGAAGTACTCCTCCGAATAAACCCCTGACCCAACAACTGCTCAATCTGATCCCGTAACTCCCTCATCTCAGCTGGAGCCATACGGTACGGTGTACGTGCTATAGGTCTCGTATCTGGTAACAAGTCTATAACAAAATCTGTCTCTCGACTGGGGGGTAGGCCTGGTATCTCCTGAAACACATCAGAATACTCCCTGACAACGGGGATCGACTCTAAAGGAATCATAACCTCCTTAGAGGTATCCTCCTCAATGTAATATAAATGCGCGGTCGAGCCTCCCTCTGGGCGAGGCATCTCCACAACAAACATCTCTTGCCCCGGAATGGCAAAAACAATGCTCCCACCAAAGCAATCAATCATGGCTCTATGATCAGCGAGCCAGTCCATACCGATGATAACATCGTGAACATGCATATCTAGTACCAACATGTCCGCAGGTAATACCAAACCACCAATCTCTACCCCCACTCCCCGACATATAAATAATATAAGTGACCCATTCCCCAAAGGTGAGTCGACACACGTAACTGTGCTCTCCGCTGTGGCTAACAATCCTAACGCCTTTGCGAAGTGTGTAGCTATAAAATAATGTGTAGCACCCGTATCAAATAATACCCGACCCATAGTGCCATGGATAGGAAACGTACCCTCAATCGCGGGCGGTGCCTGTGGAACTGCAGCCTGGTGGACGTTGTAGACACGTCCATACTGTAGCTGCCCCTGCTGCACAGGAACTGCTGGAATAATCTGAGCTGGAGCTGGAAGGGCTGGTGGAAAGAGTGGCCTCTGTGGCTCCTGTCGAGCACCCTGCTGCTGCTGCTGTGGGGCCCGGCCCTTATCAGGACACTCCTGACGTTTGTGGCCAATCTTACCACAAATGAAACATTTCCCTGGGAAGTTCCCTCCCTTCTTCCCTTGCTGTCCCCGGCCCTGGTGGCCGTTACCATTCCTCCCCCGGCCCTGCTGGCCCTGATGACCGTTATGACCCTGCTGGCCATTTCGGAATCCTCCCTGACCGTTCCTGAAACCTCCTGAACGGAACCTCTTTTGATCTCCCTGCTGAGAACCCTGCTCTAACTGTCTCTGTCCCTGAAAAGATTGTGCCCCACCGGCACCATGTCCTCCAGTCCTGCCCTGATGGCTAGACTCTCCCGACCTCTTGCCCTCGGCCATGTGAAAACGGTGGTCCTGGCAATGTAACAATGCAGCGTTAACCACATCAGAATACGTGGCCAACGAAAGGTTCCCTAATAGATGCTGACGGATCCTCCATGTCAACCCGTCGGTAAATTTCTCAATCTTCTTCTTCTCTGACGGTATCTCATCAGGAACGATATTTAATAGATTAGTGAACTCGGCCTCATACTCGGCCACTGTCTTGCCCTCCTGCCTCAGACTCATCAATCTCCTCCTCATTTCCGTATGAACCGCTGACGGAAAGTTCTTGCGGTCAAACCGCACCCAGAACTCATGTATGGTGAGAGTATCCCTCTCCTCTACGGTGGTAATAGACTCCCACCACTGCAATGCAGATCCAACTAGCTTAAAAGTAGCTAGCACCTGTTTCTGGACATCTGAGCACTCATACATCCTTAAGTGCCGCTGTATATCCTTCCTCCATTGGCTCGAGACTACTACATCTGAGCTGCCTGCAAACTCTGGCGGATGCGCTTTCTGAAAAGCGTCACGTACACGTTCCCAAGCAGACGGGAATGAAGTTGCCTGAACTGGCGCGGCAACCGGCGCCTGAGGCGGTGCCTGCTGAACAATGGCAATGGCGGCATTTACCGCTTGGGCTACAATAGCTGCAACCTCAGCGGCGTTCATCATGCCCTGAACCGGTGCGGGCTGTGGTTCTGGCGCCGCATTCCTGGGAACTCATGGTGCACGTCGTGGAGGCATCCAGAAATAAGAATAAAGTCTATAAGTTCGCAGTTATAAACCTTAAAATAGCTGAAGAACGTAGCATAAACAAAAGAATACAACAGTCCTAAAATATAGGGCTCTATATCAAAGAAAGCTCAGCGGAAAACATAATAAGCCGTTCAGATCCTAAAGGACACAAGAACCTGATGCTCTGATACCACCTGTGACACCCCGACTATTTAAATACCGGGTAGCTACTCCTTTATTAAATTAAATCAGAACGCCAAGTTGGCTCAGTTAATAGCATCACTGTCGAAAACATTTTATTATTACTAACCACCTAGTATTTAAAAAGTAAGTGCCAAATTTTAATTTAAAGTCTGATTATCATGCAATAAGTGTAATGAAGAAATAATAACACCATTCACCATAAAGAAGTAATAGAGTAACCGTAACATGATATAAATAAAACTGGAGGAAAAACTCCTCATAATACAATCTCACAACTGAAGTAAGTAATGAAATACTGAATACTGAAATGAATACATGCCAAAGTCTGAAAACTGAAATGGGAATGTATCTAATAGAATCTGGGCAACATGCCCTACAACTGAGGAAAAATGAACAAGGAATCCAAATGATATGAGCGTCTAAGAGCAAGTCCCTGTAGCTTCCACAAGCAGCTACAGCTCGTCATCTGAGTAAGAATCCTATGCATGGTGTCCTTGTGGCTGGGCACCTAAAATGGTTTTACAAAAAAATATATTTGAAAGCAAACGGGTCAGAGCCCGAATGTGTATATTTTAAAAACCTGCAAGTGCTTTAAAAACATTTAAAACAGTATAAGCAAAGTACATGTTAGGACGTGCTCTCACATGATATACTCGCCTCTCATCTTACTGTGCACTCCTAACGTTCCTGTACCCATTCGTATGTTATCGCATAACTATTTAAAGAGTTTCTAACACTGCTACTCGGTTCTCGTTATAAGTTCCGTCATTAACAATTAAATAGAGAGTTCTACTTTAATTCCCAAGTTCCCAATTATTAACCAAACCATTTCTTTGATAAAAGATCTCTTTTTATCTTTCAAAACATTACCATAATTATACTCACAATTTATTATAGTAAATTCCTTCTCGATTAACCGTATATCTTTCACATCATAAATATACAATATAAGCACCCAAAGGCTAAGCTGCGGTGCACGCATACTCTGCTATCCATCCCGGTACATCACGTACATAAGGATTACAAATTCCGAATCTCTCAGGAATTGTTGGAATCAACACCACACACATAAATGGAGGCGAACATAATTCAATCATATCCATGGTCACGTACATACCTACGCTCCATAGTCAGCTGGCTTATTAACTCACAAATAAGTCATTCTCTTGAACTATGTCCTCTAGGCACCAATCTAAATCCGGGCAACACAAGGATAAGAAGGTCCTAAGCGAACGTAACCTCCCGTGATAGCAAGTATGGTAGGTATGTCATACATATACAAAGTTATATACTAAGCATTCACACATCTTAGATATATCAATATTAATAAGGGTATTATCTACATCATTATACCATTATTCCCAATTCATATATTTCAAGTGTCCCGACAATATATAAATTAAATAGTCGACACGTCTCACGTCGTAATATCTTAAACTTAAAACCTGTCTCGAATAGACTATTAAGTTCCCATAATTCCCTCATATAACATCGCTATACCTAAGGTCCTTACTTCTGTCCCAAACCTTATTTCATCAAATTATTCAAATTTGTACTATTAACCCAAATATTACCTCACATAACGAATTTCATTAATTTAGAATAATTCCTCAAATTAAATTCCAATTACTGTCAAATCTCAAAATCATGCCTACTGGTCTTCCTTAAAATTTAGGGTAATCACAATGTCTCCAATAATATTATCTAAGGGTTATCATCATTAAAATTCAATTAAGGAAAACTTTATTCATTCTGGGAAGGTCGATCGATCGACCTTGACCTTCGATCGACCGATTGTGGTCGATCGATCGACTGATGAATGTCGATCGATTGATTACACAGGTCTGTTACGGGCTGCTTCGTTTTGTAGTTACAGTTTCGTCCCAAATCACCATTTTTAAGCATGAAACTTCAAGATAAGGTTACTATAACGTTATACTAACATCCTACATCAGTAATAACATTCTAAATTCCATAATTCATCATTTAAAGGCTTACTTTGGATTAAAACTACATCAAACTAATTCCCAGATTTCTTCCATTCAAGAACATCATTAAGTTTCTTCTAATTCTACCTTTTGATCATCAAGGTTCTGTTTTCAACATATAAATTCGTCCAGAATATACTACATGTAATTCTTACATAATTCATGTCCTTTAACTTTCAATTCATGGGTCTAATTTATCTCCAAAAGTAAATTTCAAAAATTCCTACACATGGATACATATCTTGAATTAAAAGGGTTTAAATCACTTGCCTTAATTATCTCAGAATTTGGTGTAGAATCTTTGTAACTAAGTTGTTCCTCCTCTTTCTTTTCTGCAGAATTCTTCCCTTCTCTCTCTCTCTCTCAAGCTCTTCTCAAGGTTCCCTTCTCTCTCTCTCTCAAGCTTTTCCCAAGGTTGAAGATGATGGAATATGGAGGTGAGTAATGGTTTGTGGAAGTTGAAATGCTATATCAACTTCTCCCGTAGCCCATAATGACATATAGTGGGGTTAGTGGTTTAAGTGGGTTGAGAAATAGTCAGATTTTTAATTCCCATTTTCGTCACTTTTTAATTCCCCAAAAATGCAATTTACCAAAATGCCCTTTATGATGCCGGTATGGCCCACAAATATCCCGGGACCCAAACTAAACTACCGGCTAGTGTTTTCTGACTATCTCGACCCTTCCGGACGCGTTGGCGCACTCAAAACGACCATACGGTTAATGGAACTAAAATTCACTTTTTAATTATGTAACACAATACCATGACGTGGCGGTCACACGCGTCAAGCAAAATTCCCAAATTGCCGTATTTATGTCTCACGACAATATCAATATTACCAATATTCATATAATGCCAAGTATGCACATTATATTAAAATACTAACTCACATCTCGTTAATATTATTATCCGGATTAATTTCCAATTAATAAACATTTAATTCCATTAATCCCCAAAAATAAATAACGCAGAAAATACGGGGTATTACAAAACGGATCTCTTAATCTTGTGTAATTTTCTTTCTTAACTTCTTGCTATGAAAAATAATACTGATAGACTTCAGTATGGATACTTTCTAGAAGATTTACTCATAAACAATCCCTTATCTTTCTAAGTAAACTTCTTGTAACAAGCCTTGACTAGAAGGTTTGCACCTTCACATCT
Organism: Sambucus nigra; assembly: GCA_949130495.1. Lineage (NCBI taxonomy): Eukaryota > Viridiplantae > Streptophyta > Magnoliopsida > Dipsacales > Adoxaceae > Sambucus > Sambucus nigra. The sequence goes on from OX422212.1 coordinate 386,535,672, forward strand.
ATTTATTTTATTCTTCTTGTAGGTCCATTTGCACACCATGTGTTTTATCCCATAAGAAGGTATACAAGAAATAAAAAATGATTCGAATACTTGAAATTGATTTCGATATACACAACTATAAGTCAAAGCTAAGAGTCTTTTTCGTGGATAGCCTCATTGTAGCTCTTAGGATCTGATTTGTGTTTCCTTGGGACTTTACCCAAGTGTTAACCCAAAATAATAACCTATCAGGATAACTCCTGATGCTCCCACTACGACGTGGCTCGACTTGTGCTCCAGTATAAGTGACATATGCATCCCGATCCGCAGTAATGCTCCGGCTACCATAATGAAATGTAGTATCACTATTGGATTGTATTTTTTTTCCACACTAGTGGTCTAGCAACACCGATAATCTAATGTTACTTTTTGGTAACTTGTAAGAATATCTTACCCTTATATTTGTGGTTTATCATATAATCCTTTTTTAAGAACCAGACATCGTGTTAACAATAACTTTCTTGTCCTTAAGATTATAATAGAATAACATAAGGAACCTTTTGGATATCCATCCTAGAGACATAATTTTCTTCTTAATTTTAACTACCTTAGCTCCCACCTCAAAACAAGTGCCGAGTACTCCCAGAACCGAACATGACTTAGATTGGGCTTGCACCCATTCCAATGTTTTGTGAGAGTTAAAGAGACTTATCTACATGGAATTCAGTACAAAATGTATACGATCATCCCCATTTAAAATCCTAAAAAGAAACTTACAGTCCAAAGCAACTTACCATGAACCTTATCATACCTAAAAAAGTCTTTATCCTTCTTATCGCTACACCATCCCGCACTAGAGTGCCTAGTGTAGGCAACTGGGATGTACTCCCAACCTTTAATAAATGATTCCTTAACATTTCCAAGAGGTACACACCCACACGATCAAGTCGTAGGGTTTGGATTAGTTTACCATCCTATGCTCCACCTTAGCTTTATACGCTTTAAACGAATCAAATAATTCATACATATAATGCATAAGGTAAATTAATCCATGCCTTGAGTAATTATCAATGAAATTAATTAAATACTTGTAACCTCTTGATTGGAGTGTTATATAACCATAGAATTGGAACAAACCATTCCTAACACATCATTGGTGCTTTAGCCTATTCCTATAAAAGGGCTATCTCATCATTTTACCTTATAATCTTAATTCGTCCTCTGGAAGTGCCCTCACTTCAAATAAAAATATATGTCCAATTTAAAGTAGTCATTAAATTCTTATTAGAATAAAATTTCCTAAGCACAAGTGCCAAAATTATGTTTGGTTCATCCTAGAAGAAGACTATCTATAAACGTTTATCTATTAGAATTATTTATGTCAACATTTAGCAGTAATGGTGAGACAAATTTATAATATTTAAATTATTTCCAAATGTACCAAAACAGATAAAAGATATTCCAATTTAAAAAAAAAAAAAGTTTGAAAAATTAATCGAATATCCGTTTCGAACAAACTTGAAAATTGAGATATAATTTTTCTTTAAAAATGGGTACATCTAATTATTTTACGATATTATCTTTTCATCTCCACCAAAACCTTAAATAAATAGCTTACTTCTTAATACCGCCATCTTATTCTAATTACCCATTATTAGAAACATCTCTCTTTTAAGTAATCGCTTGCTTACACGGGACCTTTTCAACAAGTTGCAATCCTAATTTGTGGTTCCTGAATCTATAAACCAGGTTACTATAGATTAGACCATAAATCATGCTTCTACTTTAAAGATATAAATCCATTACCATCCCTTATAGATCTAAAAAACTAGATAATGCTGATTTAATTACTTGTAGTTATAATGCTTGCCTTTCGGCTATTTCACTACTACCAAAGAATATAAACTTTCCTTAACTCAAACCATTGTACTTGAGACTTGACTTTTCCTCCTACCTACCTTTTGAAAGATAACTTAATCTCTTCTCAAACAACTAACACCAAAGGTGTCAAAAATTTCTCACCGATCAATTAAAATGTCCAGATAGAACTTCCCCAATGGGGCGACCGAACACATGTAATACATAACCTGATGGCCGCATCTTTTTTTTCCCAATGAGGTATGAGTCTAGTCTTCTTTCCTCCATATTTTCCTCAGGATCGTAAGTTTGAATTCCATGGCTTGGCAACCCAAATTTTGTTAGAATGAATGCTTCTAACCCATAGGTTAACATGAATATGTCTCTCCTGTAAGGGTTATTTTTGTCCTTATATGTGCCCATGGAACTCTGTGAAAATATTTAACCTATTTGCTCTTAGCATCTTCTAACTTCTTCTTAATTCCATCCAATATCGTCCTATTTATTACCTCAATCTTCCCATTAGTTTTGGTCGTCTCGACGTAGAAAAGAATTATTTGATGTCGACCCTTTTATATCAGGCCTCTAAAGAGTTGTTCTTGAAGTTCTTTTCATTTTCAGATATTAAGGTATTAGGTAATCCAGACCGATAAATGATATTCCTTTAAATAAATCTAAAACATTTCTCCTCAGGGATGGTAATCGTAGCCTCGGCTTCCACCCACTTAGAAAAGTAGTCTATCAAGATAATCCGAAAGCAAAAATTCCCCTTTGTTCTAGGCAGATGTCAGCAAAATGTTGGCATTTGTCATACTTGAGAACATATTAGACCAAGTCTTTGGTAAGATTTAGCCAGTAAGAACTCTGAATGATGATCCTTTTGGCTAAGGATCGTCCATCAATGTGGCTTACATAAGAACTCTCATATATATCTCAGAGTATGTAATTTACCTCAAACGGGTGCACACACCTCAGGAGGGGAATAAAGAAACCCCTATTGTACAACACATTCACAAGTTGATTAACCTATGGAATATATTCACACACCTACATTACATTTCCATGATTGGGGTATTTTTGTGTTTCTCCATGATATGTTGTGTTTGTAAAAAAAATTATACTTAAACATGTGAAAATTTCAAAAATAGTTGGTTATGCCTTTGAGTTTATCATTATATGTTCCTATTTGATATATCTTTATGATAATACTTTATCTTTTCGGATGCTCTCAATTTTAATGCTTTGGTTTGTACTCCTTGTCTATTTTGAACAAAATAGAAAAGGGGAGAACAAATTTTGGGGGAGAATACATGAGTTTAATTTATGTGGGAGAATTTTTATGAATTTTATTTTATATGGCAAACTCTATGCATCATGACTATTTTCTTTGCTTCTTGTGTCTAGATACTTTTGGAAGGTCAGATTGACATTACACTCAATGAAGACAAAGTGCCTAAGAGAAGAATAGGAAGAAGTGGAGATTTAAAGACATCCTTATCTCGTACCTATCCATTTTATAGGGTTTGGAAGGGTATTAGGATAATTTTTTTGTCTTAGGGGATTTTGGATATAATTTAGATTTTTATTTTTATTTATGTACCAGAAGAGCCAAAGGGGAAGGTTTGTAAGAGCATATTTCCTGTCATTGCTCATAGCTTAGGCTTCCCATTACACTTTGACTCAAGCCATCATGAAGAACCGGATCTTTAACATCTCCAAGTTTAATTATTCTCCACTTTATGAAGGTATTAAGCTTTTAGGAATTTAAATTTATTCATTAAATTTATTTTGGGATGTTTTATTTTTATTAAATTGAAACAAGATTTTTTAAGTTTAGAATCGAGGCATTTTTTATATTTAAAATTTTTTCAAAGTTCGCTAATCTCGTTCAAATTAGAAGGCATTGTTGTTCGAATGAGATGTCACATTAGTTCCAACATCAATTTAACTAATGTGCGTCTAATGAAGGCGTACTGTTTTACATCGTTTGAGGCTTGTTTGAAACCTTTTCAAATGAGATAGTTGTATCGTTTCGAACGAACTTTCTTTAATTCAAGAGAGATGTTATTCTCATTCGAACGAGCCTTGTTTTTGTTCCAACGAGTGATGTTGCCTCGAAATTTGTGTTCACCTTATAAATACCTATTTTGTGTTTATTTTTTCTATGACTTTTGCTAGAACGATTTCTGCATACATGTTGCAAGAGTTTTAACACTTTTTTGTTTCGAAAACATTTTTTATTCACAAAATTCATTCCCAAATAGATTTTTGTGAATCCTTTTAAAACCTAGATAGTTTTTAATCCTTGAATACGCTACTCTTATGGAGATATCAATTCTACTGCTGACCTTTTGATACTCGAAGAGATCACTGATGAAGACAAAGGTTGATCGGTGGATACCAGGTGTGTAACTCAACCTGTGGACTACTCCTGACTGGGTAGTATTCTTTAGATATTTGTGAACACTAACACGTTATACTTGTGGCTAATAAGAAGTAGTATTGTAAGTTAACTGTCTTGTATTATTTTGAAAGTGCTGAAATAAAAGGTTTTTTTCGTAAGAAATTTTTCCTCAAACTTTGTCTTTGTTGACTACATGATTTACTTTATCTTTTTTATCACCTAGATATATGTCTTAGGGTAAAAAGATAAAATTTGGATTTGAGTTTGTTGGACATTTAATTATATAAATCATTCCATTAAGATCGCGATATCGCACTCTCATTTTCCTAAAGCATGGACCCAAACAAGTTTGTACTAAAAACCTTTAGGTTTAGTTGACTAGAATTTAAGGTTAAGTCAATTAAAATTCCCAGGAAATATTTTATCCAACTAAACAATTTTTAGCCAGCTAAAACATTGAAACAAGCCGACTAAAAGAGTTTCGATCGACTAAACGTACCTGATTTTAAACTTGTACTTTAGTAAAATCCTCCAAGATTTTATCCTATATCGTAACCATTTCTTAACTAATTATCAACTATTTTATCAACATTAATACCAACTTTTGGCCTCCTCCAACACTATAAATAAAGTGTCTCTCATTCCATTCCAAAACACACAAACTACAATAATAATCCTCTAAAAAAATTTATATCATCCAAAGTTTGTGTCATCCCCTTTCTTGAGTTTCTATAGAGAAGCTAAGAAAACTCATTTGAGAGTTTTAAACCCAAAAAATCCCAAGCTTCAAGAAAATTCACTTAAACCAAAAGCTCCAATCCCAAACCTCTTTCGCAAATTTATAATCCAAATACCCACTTATGATAAAGTTATAACCAAAAATCCATTTGAGCATTTCACTTGTGAATCGGGTTTGTTTACTTTTGAGAGAGAGGAAGTAAACCCACTTCATCATTATTATTAGTAAAAAAACTTTGATTTACATTTTATTTAAAAATATCATTATTGTTACTAATAGGTAAACTTCATTGTATCTTCACGATCGATAAAGCCGTTGTTGCATGTAGTTGAGGCAATTAAAGTCCTTGGGCTATTGCATGAGTACTTCTTGGATAAGGATGAAGGTATCGTCTTGTTGGTTGCAACTTTCAAGGTGGTATCCCTTGTAAGGTTTTGGTCCCACCACAAGTGAATCGCAGATTGTGAAGTTATCAGGTACCATCTCGAGCTTAGACGTAGGCAGAGGCCGAACCATGTTAAAACCTAATTTGTAACGTTTCAATTAATCTCTCTGTTTTAACTACTTATATTAATTATTGATTAATTCCTTAATCTTTAATTAATATATCGTATTGAAATTTATGTCTACATTTAGTTAAGAAAGTTTTAAAATTTCCATTAATCCCATATACTCAATTCAACCCCTCCTCCTCTTAGTTATATTTCTGGGAAAACATTACTTTTAAAGAGTAAAATTAATTAGTTTAATTAAGATTTGGTGAAGAAGTCAATAAAATTGAAAATTTTAAAAACCACACAGGCACAATGGTTTTAAATTGAAAACCCTAGTGAAAAAAAACACTATCGAAACTATCCTTCAAAAGTCCAGTATTACAATATGTTTTTAAAATTATTACAAAAAGATAAGAACGACTCACATACAAGATAATGATTACCCCCGCTCAACCCTTGCGCTATGCTCTAATTCCTCTACCCATACTATAAATTATTTTCTCACGCCTGACACAACTTGCATAGCCTGTAGGCTATCCATCGATCTCTAACTAGTGCACGATCACCCCACACATGACAACGTTATATCCGTTCACACGATTTATCATGATGAAATATTCAGATGTAAGATTGTAGGGGATTTATAAAAAGAAAAGTTATTTTAAGTTAAGGATTGACAAAGTTTCTCACATTCACAAAAAGTTCTCTTAAAACCAAGTTAGAATTTTGTAAAATTGGGATGCGCAACTCATGAATAATGATTTTGAAGTTATTTATACTTTTCAGCATAAAGAATACAAATTAAATACATTTCCTGAAATTAATCCCTTGTTAGAACCAATGAAGTTTTTGTTGAATTAAATCTTTGTATGAGGAGGTCTCATGTGAATCCTGATATCGTACGAGGTATTTTGGAATCAAATTAAGAATCTCGTACTAAAATCATTTCACATGAGAGACTATCGTGTGAAGTGAGTTTTCTGACGGGCATGCCATTTCCAAAAGAATTCCCTTGTGCTAAATTTTTTATAGAAGAGATATTATTTCTTGAACGAGGTCATTATTATACAATTTCTTTATAGAATTTTAAAAAAAAATTAAAAACCTTTTCCAAAAACATAATTTGGTCCAATTAATTCATAACTCTAAAATAAACTTTTGAATTTAACAAGTTTAAATACTTTACCAAACCTACGATTGAAATGGAATTTTCTGGTTCAGTATGCAATGTCTCATTGCTTTTCTTTGTCTTCAAGTCTTGAATTTCTAATTCAACGACTTAAAATAGTTTTGTCTATATTTCAGAATTAAGACAAAAAACGAAACATGAGGATTATGCATTTAAAGAATCATTTTGTGTTTTATGGTACTTTAAAAATAAAAATGGAGAAATATATATATCCTATGGAGTGATGTAGATAAAGATAAGTGTAATGTAAATAATAAAGGGCGTATTTTTGTAATTTTCCTTTCTTTTATTTTTTGTCACACTCGTCCTATACTAGTGCTTATATATTATATTTAGGATTTAAGATTCCATTAGTATTGTAATGGATGACACAACTTATACTTAGATAGAATATTCACTCAATGCTTATAAATGTAATCATTCCCCATTGGGCATATAGACATCTTTATCTTCTTAACAAAAAAATCATATTTGTGCTTATGTTTTTCTCTCCTATTTGGATCCAATTTTTTATGTTTGAATCAAATTGGTATCAAATCTTGGCATCCATCTTGTATATGTGTGGGTCTGTAAACACCTTGTAATCAATCCATGGAAGAATATTCATACTGTTGAATTTGATTAAGATTTGTTGCATAGGCTAGACACTGTTCCACGAGCTCAGATCCACCACCACAATGAATGCAGTGAGTTGTTTATTGAAAACTAACCATAATCTATCACATAACTACTAACTAACGAGGATTTATTGTAAGAAATTACAATGGTTACTAACCTATACCAATTTCCACCAACAATCGCTTCAAACCGCTCAGCTAACTCATCCAACTTCACCCACCTAAAACCTCGCAATCCCTAATTATTTCATAATTAAATACAATCGAGCCCTCAAAACCATTAATCAAAAACTACGGAATTCAAACCTCACCCTCACAATCATATCCAAAACCATTACGGTTGACCTTCATATACCAAAGAAACCAATCCAGATGATGAGGTGATCCAAAAAAGGAGTTATTCGCTTTAAAGGTGATAATCAATAGCTCTTGCTTAATTCTTTAGATGTGAGAGAGTTTGCCAAAGGGGTGAAAACCCCAAACAATTTGATAACCGAGCATATCATAAACCAATACACAGTCAGAATGAACCTGGAGGTGAACTCCATTAATGATTAACAAAGAAGAGAAGTTCGAGACACGTTCGATGATCGAAAAGACAAGGTTAGTATCTATAATGATGATGGATATAGGTTTGATGATCGAAACAGAAACTTTTTAGATTTCAATGGTTTAATAGAGCTAAGGGTTTGTTTGACCATAAAGGTAGGGCCAGCTATGGGATTAGGCATAAAAATAAGCCTACTCGTAACTGATGGGCCAATATAATAGAATATAAAGTGGTGTTCAGTGTGAGACATTGGGCTTAGTAAATAGATTATTGGGTTGGAATTATTCAGAGATCGTTTGGTCCATAATCTTACTAAAAATCATATGGTGGATTTAAATATTTTGAGGAAAAAATTGAATAAAATTGACTTTATTACCGTTGATGGGAATTTTCCACCTCTAACTTTTAAGGAGTTAGAAAACATTGTAATTAGAACCCTAAAATTTCAAGAAAATTATTTTTGGCCACCAATAAAAGATAAAATAATAATTTACAAATATTTATTTGTGTGGCATGGTTGGGCACAATTTTGGCAAGAATTTTTCATGCAATTCAGATAAAGGAAGGGAGAAATATGTAGATAGGGAGAAGTGTGATGTAAGTAATAAAGGGGTATTTTGTAAAAAAAATTCTTTTGTCTTTTGTCACACTTAGATATTATGGTTATGATATAAGCTTCTAGAAGGTTCAATTAGTGTTTTCATGGATGACACCACATGATAACTCATACTTAGCTAGAACCTTCTAGTAGCCTCTCCCAACCCCTATAAATGTAATCATTTCCCATTAGGAAGATAGATATATTTTCCTTATTAATAAACATTCATATTTGTGCTTGTGTTTTCCTCTCTTCTTTGGATCCAATTTTCTGTGTTTCCATCATGGATTTTTGTCTATTTACAATCCTAAATCTAACATAATTAATAAGTCTATCAATATTTTAGGTGGTGAAACCCAAATCGATTCTCACTAAATTGGAGTCAAAACATCAATAAAAATTGGAGACGCAAATTTTATTTTTATGATCTCAATTCAAAGATCCATCCCATAAAATTCATCTATGAGAAGAGGTACTGAATGCCCAACCAATTATGTAAGACTCTTTTGAAAGGTGAATAATATTTTATTCAGTTCTAGAAAATTTAATATTTTTCCATGACACTTTATAATTCCTATAATGATATTTATATATCTTAATGATACATGTTATTTTGATTCCCCTTTTCAGTTCTTGTGGGATTGCATTTGAGACCAAGCCAAGAGGAGAGAGTAGGCATAGAAGCATCTATTAAACCACACAAAAAATACTTTTTAAAAAATGTAGTAACTTTGTACTCTATATGTATGCTAGGATGTTACGCATCCTGGAATGTTCCCATAAAGAAGGTCATCGAAAATTCAATTTAAGGTAGATACACATGATATGTTCTTATGTTATTTTATTATCTTATAGTTTTTTTCTTATTTAAATTATTACACTTGTAAGGATACCAATAGTGGTTACAAATGTACACATAAAACTCTAAACATCGTGAATAAAGATATGTTGGTGTCCTAAATGAGTGAGCTGAGAGAATGTCACTCATGAAAAAGAAAAATCCAAACCGCGATAAGAATGAGAGAAATGGGTGTCAAGAAAAGCGAAGAGATTACGACACATGTCGTACAACTCGAAGATGTCTCGACCCATTAAGACATCTTTGAAATTGTTCGTAACTATTGAGGAATTTTGTCAAAATTTCTATTTTGGTAGTAGAGGTAAGATTACGCATTAGGACACCAACATTACCATAATTTTTAAGGGAGCTTTCGCGTCTAATTCCGTTAACTTCAACCCTTTGGTGGTTCACTAACCCAGAAGGCCTATTTTTAGATCAAGGTTGACTCAAAACACGAATATATTTTGATTAAGTAAGAGTCTATGGTCAAGAAGATGAAAGTAGTGCATGTACATCAAAATCTCCAATTATTTAGGTATCATGATATAAAATACTTAGAGACTTAATAGTTTCACTTAAAGACTAAATTATTATCACAAACTCAACCTTTGTTTTTTTCTTCTTTATGATGAGAATTATCCCTTTAGGGTAGGCCTTGTATAATTGATATAGTCTTTCCATATTTTAAGTTGTAAAAGAATTATGCATCCGTATAGACATGTTGTGGTCTCCTACACTTTCAGCTCTAATTAAGGTGAACAATCTTCCTTTTGAGGGATATGTGGACTTCCAAAATCTTATGGATGTTGAATATGATTGGGGACATATTACCGTTTGACACACTTAATCTCAATTTATTTGTCTGTGAAGATATAGATATTGGGTCGGTTAATATTTGGTGAGGGTTAGTGAATACGTTTACATCTCTTGGTATAAGCGAATGCTAATAGGGCCAATATCGTCTAGACGATATAGATCAGGAGTCTCAAGTCAGGCAGGAGTCGGCCTTGGGTTGTTACAGAATGACACATTCTTAATGCGGCATGGGATAAATTTATAGTAGTCGGCTGAGGCCTCATAGTGACATTTTATGATTTGGAAGACTAGAATCATGAGTTGAGAGATGACTTCTTGTTGAGGGTCAAGACCCTGTGATTTTTTCTACGGGTAGCATTAAGCTAAATTCTTATTATAACAAATACTCTTGTTAAGATGAGGCCGGTGGATGATGTTAAATAATGTCGTAGCACGAAACAATTATGTTCTAGTCCTTGTTGCATTGAATTTACTTTTCATTGCTTGTTTATTCCAAGGCCACTAGTGACGTATATTTAATCTTTGGGCTACATAGTCACGTCCAAAATATGTTATATTACCCTTTGAAGTTTATGAAATTTTGAACCAAACAGACAACATTTATATATACACCATAATTAAACATATCATTATCCGTTATCAACATATTCTAAAACTTGGACTCGTTAATAAAAAATATAGTAAACTTGCTTTTAATCTGACTAGGAATGACAATTCGTGTTTTACTTCCATTTTTTGTCCTACAATGACACATCATGTCGAGTGTTCACTTATGTCCTAAAATATAGTAAACTTTCTTTCAATTTTATGTTCATTTTCTTTCTTAATTAAATTTTAGTGTAAACCTCCCTGATGTTAGCTATTCCAATGGGCTTCCCCTTAATTATTTTACTCAATATTTTTGGCCTTTTAAAATATATTTTTGTAATGAAAGTCATTGTCTATGGTTTCCATCCACGTTTTAACAAAAAAATGGTTATGTAGCATGCTCATACCATTCAAAAAATTTAAATGATTAGAACACTCCACTTGATATCCCCCTAATTGATATCACTTGTGTAAGAATATTTGTATACTCATGTTTGCTAAGAAAACTGGACAGTCATTAACTGTTTTACAAAATATACTTTAAGACTTTTATCTTTGAGGTTATTCGAACAAAGATTTACATAAAGTCATATTCACTTGGAAGATTCACCAAATCTCAACCCCGCATAGTACATGATCATACTCGTTCGAATGCCCTTAGGTTGAGGTAAATAGAATTGTTAGACTTGAACTTTGTCCTACTCATAATTAAATTTTTCATAATTGAAAAATTATTGCGTGTGTGCTTGTTTGTTGACATGGTTTTGGTATCCGTGATATAAGTAAGCAAGTAAATGCTCATATACAAATATTTTCAAAAAGGACCACTACAGAAATATATCATATATACTTTAAATTAATGTTAATGTTTCTTTCCTTTACCAAAAACGTTCTAAGAACATTTAGAATTGGTTGCATCACTGAAGAATATATTCACGCCATTGAACAGGGGTCGCGGACATACGCAAATTTGCTTTTTGCATATGTGATGCCCGACCTCCCTCCTTATGAAAAGTTCACATCAGCGAAAGAAACTATTGTGTCCTCTGCGTTGCATCGCATGCCATGAACTCCGCATAAAAGCAGATCTTTATAAAACATCTCACTTTTCTTTTAGGAATTTGAGAAATACTTTCTTTTAACCATATTTTTCCTTGTTTAAACACTTGATTGTAAGGTTTCAATGATGATTCACCATCCCAACTTGTGCTACTTGTGGTTCACCACACTTGTTGAGAGCTTTATATATGTGGAGGTACTTACTTCATTATCATCATGTTTTCCAAACACTTGAGAGAACAAAAATATTGAGAGATTTGTGTCAACCCGCCTACTAAAATAATAGGTGGCCAGCCCAATACTCCAATAATTACAGGAATCATAGATGGTCCATTCTTAGCATCACTGTCGATTAAAATAATAGTATGAGATAACCACCAATCATTTTAGAAAACGGATTGTCATATACAAAAAAATTTAAAAGTAAAAGAGAAACATTTAGACAATCCCATTTGTAAAAACGGTGGGTATCAAAAATCGATGAATAAAGTATGACAATACAATAAATAATCACCGAATAAGCTGTCGGTGCACAGACCAATAAAAATAATACATTAAGTATTACAATCAATATTTACAATATAATAAATGAGTGCAATACCTTGGGCAAACACGCCCGAATAAAAGTACTGAACATAACTAGAGTACAATAGAGGGAAGCGTCTATAACAAGTATCCTACAACATCCGCAATATGCCGTAGCTCCATGACAACTGGAAATGGAAATGTAAACACGGGTGTCCATGCGGAAGAGCACCAGTAACGGCAAGGAATATGCAGAAACAAGGAAATATAGAAACCGGTCAGGGCCGGGTTCGATAGGATTACCATGTGCCTAAAATGCATGACAGTTAAGTGCGTGATTCTCTCGCAGATAACAATAATATTTCTCACCTCTCAATCTAGCAGCAACCTAGCGCAAAATCGTGAGATGTTCTAGCTAACCCTAAGTACTAAGGGCTAACTTTTCCCCATTCTCAACACTATGCCCTATTCGTGCGTGGGGTGTCTCGCAAAGCGAAATCCAAACAAGGAACCCCCCCGATACACTACTAATTAGGCAAGGTTGATTGTCGAGATCCATTAGATCCTAAGCACGAAATAATAAATAAATACATGTGTGCGCATAAGTGTGGGAGGTCACATCTACAGCTACATAAAGAAAATATAAAAGTAAAACCCATCCATCATCTATTGGCACAATTCCTAATTCTATCTTTAGGAATATACATATAAATGGTACAACACTTTATCATGTGTTTACCAAATTAATTTCATCATACACTAATTCATTTCATGAATTTGTTCCTTATCAGGAAATATAATCATACTTTTTATGCTCTAGAGGCATTTATCTCAATTGTTCACTTTGTAAAAATATCTTCCTTATCAGGAATATAATCATCATCATAGGCTCTTTATGGCCTTACATCGTGCTCTTTATGGCACTTTCATCATGCTCTATATGGCATTTTACTGTGCTCTTTATGGCACCCATCAAACATCAAGTCCAACTTGATTTAGAATAGTTATATTCATATATATATATATATAACGATTCTAAGACCGCCCGTCCGGGTTTCCCCACTGTGCGCGCCCCTAAATGTCTATCATCTTCCAGGGCCTCCAAGACAATCTGGGATCCTATCGAAACGTCGGGAAGCGACCATGTGCCTGCGGGATAGTCAAGACCACACCCGGAATCTCCTAACCAGCGCAGAAAATATAAACAAACGCTCATATGGCCTAGGGACTATATCCACCCTGCATCATTAGCCAGGGGGCTTCACCACAACGCGCGCAACTTCCCTTATGATAGCGATTTAGAGAGGTGTGTATCCATAAATTATCATTTATGAAAAACATTACTTTTTCCATTTTTGAAAACTCATATTTTACATTTCCAAAAATCATCCATTTAGCCATTAAGCACCAAGCTTTAGCAGGTGCATACTATTCTTATTAAGTCATACATTTTATTAATGACCTAAGACCCAAAGTGCCACTAACCTCAAAATAGCCTCAAATAGTTCATATAATTCATAAACCCTCAAAGTGAGTCTCCATAATGGAGTGTCTCTCAAAATCTCAACATTAATATTTTAACTTCAAATATATCTTTAGGTTAACCTCCTATATCAGTTGGACATTAACCTAATCCAAACTAGTCCTCGAGTAAACTTAAATCTCCATTCTTAACCTAGGGCATTAGTCTACCCAATACAACCCTCTAGGACTCCCCATTACTTCCCAAAGGAAGGTTCCTAAACCTTGGACCTAAAAGAAAAAGGGATAAAAATTAAAATAAGAAAATCTCACAAAAACAGGGGAACCGAATTGATTCGCCCCTTGGGCCGAATCGATTCGCCCTTGCGAATCGATTCGCTAGACAGCCGAATCGATTCGGTGAGCAAAAACTGACCTTCTGCAATTGCCGAATCGATTCGCTTTAAATCCAAATCGATTCGGTCTGCAAGACCTGTAACCCTCTCCTTATCCGAATCGATTCGCCCTTGGGACCGAATCGATTCGGTCCTGAGATTTTGCCCAATTTGGGCTACGGGGTGTAAGAACCCTAAAATCCCAAAAACCCCAAAACTTGATTTCTCCCAACTTCAACAACAACAATTCGACCTAAATCAATCCTACACCATTTATAACTAATATATACTCCTCAAATCCAATTAAAACTAAGATTTAAAGGTTTAAACATCAAAATCAACAAATACCCATTTATGGCTTAAATCTCCAAAACCTAACTATACATGCAATTTATCACATGAAATCACATCTAGCAAGTAAGAAACTTGCCTCGGGGTTCGTAGTCTCTGATCCTCTTCCGATAGCAACGGAAATCCAGTCCAAATCTTCATTTCTCTCTCTTTCTCTCCATTTCTCCCAACTCTCTCTTCTCTCTCTCTCTCCCTCTCTCCTTTGGCTTCTAACACAAATGAAGAAAGAAAAAGGGGTGGGGGACTTATACGGGTCTCAAAACATGAATCCCCACTTTTAATTGTTAAATACACCACTAAAATGACTCGTAACCACTTAATTGAGTCATACCCCCTTAAAATGCCTAAATCTCAAAAATTACAAATGGGCACTTATTTCGACTATCTCGACTATTCCAAAAACAACCGCACTCCCTATTTTGGCATTCGGGAAAGTGTGAACTATTTTTACGTTCCAATTCCATTTTTAATTCATTAATTATACCCGATTTAAATATAGGTCATAACCGTCGTTTTACATATAACGACGCAAAATACACAATATAACACTATTTACCTTCTCATAACGGTAAATAGTCAGAACATAGTAAATATTATCCCTAAGTCTCACGGGAAATAATATTTACTCCAACATTCCCTATTTTATAAAATTAGCCCATTAGGTAAAATAGTATAAAATAGTCGCTTGAAAACCTGGGTTGTTACATACTCCCCCCCTTAAAGGGGAATTTTGCCCTCAAAATTCAGGCGTAACCCATAACCATATAAAGGGTATACTCTAATAAAAACCGTGCTATCATACTAGCAAACCCCCGAATAGAAATGTCCCCATAGGACTCAGACTAAGGTCATCGCTATCGATCTCAGAAACCATCGATCCTACCCTTCTACTACGGGAGGAGATACCCACACAAGCTCGGTACTAATTGCCTTACTTTCCGAAACACGTTATACCTCTACTAGGGAATAACTACACTAACTTACAATATCTAACCCCAACACTACTAACTTCTATTCACGTTGGTGTACCCCTCAGAGGTCTACTTGCTCACTGAGCCCAATCTAAAGGAAGGTTACCAGACCACTCCCGGTCCCAGGAATATACTATTCGCTGTTTCCATTCCAACGAGTAGACAAGGCATATTGCCATCTACACTAGGCTATGCACGG
This sequence comes from Sambucus nigra, assembly GCA_949130495.1. Taxonomy (NCBI): domain Eukaryota; kingdom Viridiplantae; phylum Streptophyta; class Magnoliopsida; order Dipsacales; family Adoxaceae; genus Sambucus; species Sambucus nigra. The sequence continues at coordinate 386,551,305 of OX422212.1, forward strand.
CCTAACGTTTATCGAAGACGATCCGAACTATTGCAAGGAAATTCGATCCATAGAATTTCTACTCCGATCTCACCTTAAATCAAATCCACCCTTCCACTTACGGGTGGTAGGATATACCCCATATCCCAACGGTTTCCATTCTTCCTGGAGACTTTACCTATACCTTGACACCAATGTCTCATCTCGGTTCACTACCGTTACTAGTAACTGCATACAGATCTAAAACTCCTACCAAGAAGAGTTGGACGTACACCTCCCGCTTAGTCCGCCCATTTCCATTGAGCAAGTAGCGATTGATCAAATGATTCACAGTTTCCTCAACTAGAATCATGACCGTTGCATCATCGACAATTCGATAAAGATGTCCACGGATACACCCATCCTCGTTCCACACTACTCTCTACATACCAGTAGGTGAAAGGGTCAATCATGGACCTGAATGCCCTTACAATAGCGTCCCCTCGGTGAAGCTCCCTCCACTTGGCATTCCATGCCACGAATAAACTCTAAGACGGTATCTACTCGGCGCCTTTACTACTCCCGTTCGCATTGCCTTAGCGAAAGGAAACATCCTAGCGAGCTCAAAATCCCATATTTCTCGTCTAGGGACCAAATCCTACTTAGAGTTAACCCACAACTTATTGTGGTCAACTCCCAACCATCTTCCTAGACTAACGCCGCATGCCCTAAGGGCCTAGCGCCCTAAGAATCCTAGGGTCAATCTATCTATCCTAACCTACTCGTATAAGTATAATACTAAATATCCCTAGTGTCCAAGACCTTTCCCGACCCCCGACATTAGCTCGGTTTCATGCGTGGGACGTCTCGCCGAAGCGAAATCCAAACAAGGAACCCTCCCGTTACACTACTACCTCGCATTGTCAGTCGTCGAGAAGTAATGGTCGAAGACACATAATCGGGATCGACGGAATCCTAATTTGAAACTCTACTACTACATGTAAACGTCTACGTCCTACCATAACTATCGACTGAGGCATTTACTTTCAGTAAGATGCCACCAATACTCTACCCCAAGATACACACATATCTCTAAACAAATGGCCTTCTCATTAAGGCATAACCATAAGTCCCTATCGGACTTCTATAATCTTAGTCTTCCCCCACGTTAGTCAGAGGAAAACTATCATAGTGTTCATATATCGCACATGAACTTAGCCCTTAATCACTCATATACGTGATTCTTGGCTAAACCTTCCAACCCAGCACTTAACCAACAAAAAAGAAAAAGGAGAAAAGAACAGAAAAGAAAATGCACATCTCTCCACTCCCAACGTCGTTAAGGTTCATGCGTGGAGCATCTCGCCGAAGCGAAATCCAAACAAGGAACCCCTCCACACAGTCACCTTAACTAGCCAGTCATGGAGATAAGGCAATAGCATACACAAGCAAAGTAAACAAGCAAGCAAAGATAATAAAATAAAAATAAAAATAAAGGAAACTATCTACACACCGTAAATCACCTCTATAAAGTCTCAACCCGTATCGAGGAGAGATATTATAGAACAACTAGTCCTCCTCCTAGAACTAGAACTAGAATAGCCTCGCGATATATTCGCTTGCTATCACCCCAACCAATCTAAGGATATTTCTACTCGTATAATATATAATACAAGTAGCACGTACCACACATATCACCACTCGCCCCATAACGAGTGTGAAGGAAAAGACAGAACCCCCCTATTATGGAAGTCACATAGATATGCTTACCATATATAAAAAAAATATGTACCGATACTATCACAAGCTCGATATACACACCCGAATCTAGGGCTAACACCATACTACTCCATCTCACCTAAGGAATGCACCATTCGCACCCTAGTTGGAAATTCCACCAACATACTAGCCAACCTCCTTGGCTACTACCAATGGTTCCAAGACACGACATTCTAGTCTTACCCGAACCAAACTACTTCCATCAATGACTCAACTAGGAGTCCTATTCTTGTCGGTTATCTTCAATTGACAAGATCAGAACGCATAGTTCCCTTGACTTCTTCAGCAAGGAGAACATTCTACCAGCTTCCCCAACCTTAGCTCCACGAGCCTTCCCCGAGTGGATCTCCACCATTGGGGTCTCATGAACACTACTTCTCCAAAAGTGTTTCCAACACTTACTTACGAGCCTAGCATTTCCACTGAGAGGATCTCTCTACGGGAAAAAACATTCTGTCCCACCATAAAGAGGCGACTATCATATTCGCCACTTCAACCTTACTCCTAAGGGTGAAAGGTTTTCCTAAAATCCTCACACCTGAGCACTCCTATACCCAACTCTAGGCCAAACTCTCAAGTCTTACGCTCTCACCGAACGAGGTTACACTTCCCCGATCCAACCAAACTTTCAACATGTGGTCCTAATAAGAACCTCTCAACTCCGAATTGACATTGCTCGGAGTCCCAAGCATAGTACCACTCTCTACCGACAACGGTACTTGGGAAAACTATTTTCACTGTGCTTAGTAGTCACGGCGGCAATATAAAATAATGCTGCAAAGGGAGAGACCTCCAAATCGGTCCTTATTCCCGACCACAGCCTACAGCTTATAGTAATCCCATCCTATGATGCCTTCACTACGGCCTTCCTCAGCGCCCTTCATCTAACGGCTTACAAGCCTCACACGATCGCGCAGAAGATCTTCGGGGTTCTCATTCCATAGCAGGATAACGAAATCTCACAAGAGAATTCAACGACCTTATTCCTAAGGCTATACATCAAACATAGAGAAATGCATAAGACGTAAAACATCCGCACAGAGTCCTAAGGACTCTAGAACCTAATGCTCTGATACCATCTGTGACAACCCGCCTACTAAAATAATAGGTGGCCAGCCCAATACTTCAATAATTACAGGAATCATAGATGGTCCATTCTTAGCATCACTGTCGATTAAAATAATAGTATGAGATAACCACCAGTCATTTTAGAAAACGGATTGTCATATACAAAAAAATTTAAAAGTAAAAGAGAAACATTTAGACAATCCCATTTGTAAAAACGGTGGGTATCAAAAATCGATGAATAAAGTATGACAATACAATAAATAATCACCGAATAAGCTGTCGGTGCACAGACCAATACAAATAATACATTAAGTATTACAATCAATATTTAAAATATAATAAATGAGTGCAATACCTTGAGCAAACACGCCCGAATAAAAGTACTGAACATAACTAGAGTACAATAGAGGGAAGCGTCTACAACAAGTATCCTACAACATCCGCAATATGCCGTAGCTCCATGACAACTGGAAATGGAAATGTAAACACGGGTGTCCATGCGGAAGAGCACCTGTAACGGCAAGGAATATGCAGAAACAAGGAAATATAGAAACCGGTCAGGGCCGGGTTTGATAGGATTACCATGTGCCTAAAATGCATGACAGTTAAGTGCGTGATTCTCTCGCAGATAACAATAATATTTCTTACCTCTCAATCTAGCAGCAACCTAGCGCAAAATCGTGAGATGTTCTAGCTAACCCTAAGTACTAAGGGCTAACTTTTCCCCATTCTCAACAGTATGCCCTATTCGTGCGTGGGGTGTCTCGCAAAGCGAAATCCAAACAAGGAACCCCCCCGATACAATACTAATTAGGCAAGGTTGATTGTCGAGATCCATTCGACCCTAAGCACGAAATAATAAATAAATACATGTGTGTGCATAAGTGTGGGAGGTCACATCTACAGCTACATAAAGAAAATATAAAAGTAAATCCCATCCATCATCTATTGGCACAATTCCTAATTCTATCTTTAGGAATATACATATAAATGGTACAACACTTTATCATGTGTTTACCAAATTAATTTCATCATACACTAATTCATTTCATGAATTTGTTCCTTATCAGGAAATATAATCATACTTTTTATGCTCTAGAGGCATTTATCTCAATTGTTCACTTTGTAAAAATATCTTCCTTATCAGGAATATAATCATCATCATAGGCTCTTTATGGCCTTACATCGTGCTCTTTATGGCACTTTCATCATGCTCTATATGGCATTTTACTGTTCTCTTTATGGCACCCATCAAACATCAAGTCCAACTTGATTTAGAATAGTTATATTCATATATATATATATATATATATATATATATATATATATATAACGATTCTAAGACCGCCCGTCCGGGTTTCCCCACTGTGCGCGCCCCAAAATGGCTATCATCTTCCAGGGCCTCCAAGACAACCTGGGATCCTATCGAAACGTCGGGAAGCGACCATGTGCCCGCGGGATAGTCAAGACCACACCCGTAATCTCCTAACCAGCGCAGAAAATATAGACAAACACTCACATGGCCTAGGGACTATATCCACCCTGCATCATTAGCCAGGGGGCTTCACCACAACGCGCGCAACTTCCCTTATGATAGCGATTTAGAGAGGTGTGTATCCATAAATTATCATTTATGAAAAACATTACTTTTTCCATTTTTGAAAACTCATATTTTACATTTCCAAAAATCATCCATTTAGCCATTAAGCACCAAGCTTTAGCAGGTGCATACTATTCTTATTAAGTCATACATTTTATTAATGACCTAAGACCCAAAGTGCCACTAACCTCAAAATAGCCTCAAATAGTTCATATAATTCATAAACCCTCAAAGTGAGTCTCCATAATGGAGTGTCTCTCAAAATCTCAACATTAATATTTTAACTTCAAATATATCTTTAGGTTAACCTCCTATATCAGTTGGACATTAACCTAATCCAAACTAGTCCTCGAGTAAACTTAAATCTCCATTCTTAACCTAGGGCATTAGTCTACCCAATACAACCCTCTAGGACTCCCCATTACTTCCCAAAGGAAGGTTCCTAAACCTTGGACCTAAAAGAAAAAGGGATAAAAATTAAAATAAGAAAATCTCACAAAAACAGGGGAACCGAATCGATTCGCCCCTTGGGCCGAATCGATTCGCCCTTGCGAATCGATTCGCTAGACAGCCGAATCGATTCGGTGAGCAAAAACTGACCTTCTGCAATTGCCGAATCGATTCGCTTTAAATCCGAATCGATTCGGTCTGCAAGACCTGTAACCCTCTCCTTATCCGAATCGATTCGCCCTTGGGACCGAATCGATTCGGTCCTGAGATTTTGCCCAATTTGGGCTACGGGGTGTAAGAACCCTAAAATCCCAAAAACCCCAAAACTTGATTTCTCCCAACTTCAACAACAACAATTCGACCTAAATCAATCCTACACCATTTATAACTAATATATACTCCTCAAATCCAATTAAAACTAAGATTTAAAGGTTTAAACATCAAAATCAACAAATACCCATTTATGGCTTAAATCTCCAAAACCTAACTATACATGCAATTTATCACATGAAATCACATCTAGCAAGTAAAAAACTTGCCTCGGGGTTCGTAGTCTCTGATCCTCTTTCGGTAGCAACGGAAATCCAGTCCAAATCTTCATTTCTCTCTCTCTCTCTCTCTCTCTCTCTCTCTCTCCTTTGGCTTCTAACACAAATGAAGAAAGAAAAAGGGGTGGGGGACTTATACGGGTCTCAAAACATGAATCCCCACTTTTAATTGTTAAATACACCACTAAAATGACTCGTAACCACTTAATTGAGTCATAACCCCTTAAAATGCCTAAATCTCAAAAATTACAACTGGGCACTTATTTCGACTATCTCGACTATTCCAAAAACAACCGCACCCCCTATTTTGGCATTCGGGAAAGTGCGAACTATTTTTACGTTCCAATTCCATTTTTAATTCATTAATTATACTCGATTTAAATATAGGTCATAACCGTCGTTTTACATATAACGACATAAAATACACAATATAACACTATTTACCTTCTCATAATGGTAAATAGTCAGAACATAGTAAATATTATCCCTAAGTCTCACGGGAAATAATATTTACTCCAACATTCCCTATTTTATAAAATTAGCCCATTAGGCAAAATAGTATAAAATAGTCGCTTGAAAACCTGGGTTGTTACAAGATTATCTTATAGTGATAGAGACATTTGATCAAGAGGATTTATAAGAAAAAGAAAGTTTTTGAGTTTAATACTTAAGAGATTAAAACCATTGTATTATTATTTATTTCTCTCTTTGAATTTTTGAGATGTTTGTTTTTAAACTTTGAATATAAGTCCTATTGAAGCTCAAAACACTTCTTCCTTTATTCTTGAACAAATATAAGTATATCTTTGTTCTTGAGAGACTGGTGTGGATATTTTTAAAATGCATTATGAGGTGTGTGTAAGTCCAAGTAGTCTTAACACTATAAAAACCTTTAGGAAAATTCACGTCATATAAAATGGTAACTAAGAATTAGGTGTCTTCTCACACAATTCATCTTCAACTTCAAAAAGGAGATTTTGATTTCTTGAAAAAGATTTGAAGACATTGATTGAGGCCAAAACTTATCTCGGTTGCATAGCGTACTCCAGTTTTTTGCGCCTTTACGGAAGATATGGTGCGAAAGAGTGGGTATCTAGTTGGCGTGTTGTGTAATTGTAAGTCGTTAGTCTCTATTTGTAAAACCCTATCATAATGAATTTGTGTGTATTAAATAGTTAAAGCATGTGTGACTGCATTAGTAACTTGTTTGGTCATCATGATATCTATGCTTTTACCAAATTTACATCCCCGTCCGATTTTTTGAATCACTCCATAAATGACATTAAAAAGGTTTATATTAATAGTAGTGATAGTCAAGAAGATTATTTTCGTAGTTATTATGATAAGATTATTTTAAAATCAAAATTATTAATAAAAAATAATATGAATCTTTTTACGGAAGTGAAAGTTTTACAAAAACAAAAGGCTTTGAAGATCAATTAATATCATGCATCTTCTAAGTTTTCTATTGAAAGGGATGCTTTACTTGAAAAATTAAAAATGAGAAAAATAATTTTTCAATGAGCTAAAATGTTTAAGGAACAAAATGAATCTTTTTATCCCAAATTTAAATCCCTTCAATTATGCTTTAATGAATTCTTGAATTTATTGATTAACTTGTAAAAGATAAAAACTTACATACGGTTGAAGACTAATGTGTTTCATCATTGAAAAAAAAGAGAAATGATTTAACCATATATTTGGACAATTTGAAAACGAACTTTCATACTTGTGAAGAATACAATGTCAAACTTTTAAAAAAGATTGAAAAATTTATTAAAGACTTGGATTCTAACAACAAGAAATTTGTAGAGGATAAACTTTACATGTTAAAGCATCGTCATGAAATGGATCACCGTTTGTTAAGCTTATTTCTAAAAGTGCTCAAAACTCTAGGAAATATGGTGATGTGAAACATTTGAAGGAGAAGATGGTTGCTCATCCTTCTTTTATAAACAAAAGTCAATACTTTCGTAAAAGGAAACTTAGAAAAGATAATGTTTGTTCCTATTATCATAAAAGGGAAACCTTAAGGTTTTTGTTTTAAGTTGAAGAAGGTAAAACTTTTTTAAAATATTGTTCCTAATAATCATGTGCATGTTTTTAGACCTAAAATGTTTAACTGTGACCATTATCATATGATTGGCCAAATAAGAAACTTTTGTTATTTGCTGTATGTGGGCTTGACTTTTTGTAATACTAGGGAGAATAATAATGTTATTGGGAATAATTAGAAGGAAAGGGAAGGAAAACGTGTTTGACACTTTCATAACAGGAAGGAAAAAGATTTTTGAAAATTGCCTAATGATCGATCTAAAGCCAAGACACCTCATGCGAGTCTTGTGTGGATTAGGAAGATCATATGAAAATTATAGATGTAGATATAAAAGGGATCCTAACTTGGTTTCCTCGACCTATACTATATAGAGTTATTTCTTGATGCACGTAGGAATCCTAGAATGCCTATCTCATTCCTTGGATCATCCTATTACTTTTGTTATGATTTTATCAACTTTGCATGTTTTTTTTAGATATAATTATTGATTATGTTCTTATAGGTTAGTTGCCTTACATTCTAAATTAATATTAACTCTTGCATGCAATATTGTATCTTGGTTTTATTTATGATTATATACTCTTGAAATTAAAATTTAATACTTGAAAGTCTCAAAATTCTTAAAAATGGACTAATATAGAGTATGTTATATAGATCTATACACTTAATTCTTGAAAAATTATACGATCGAAAGATTAAAATAAATAACTTTGATTCATTCTTTATGGTGTCTCAAAATGGTTGTGATTTAAAAAAAAAAGTGTCTAGTTTTTACTTTGTGCATGTGAGAATTTTACATGGTTATTTTTGAAAAGATTCATGAAAAATGATTCAAAATCACGAGTGTTAAAAGGGTTAGAACTATAACATGAGGATTGTGTGATGCTTACCTTTGAATATTAGAAATAAGTTCCCCACCTTTTTGTAAAGTGCGAAGTTCTCCACTTGCAAAATAATATGAAAAGGAGATGTCCCCAAATTTCTACCTATCCAAAATTGAATAACACCAAGGATATGAGACTAAAAGGATTTTAATTAAAATCGATTAATTAAGGAAAACAGTGTTAGTTGAACATTTAATATTTTCAAGGAAAATGAAACTCTTTATGATAAACATCATAGTAGAAGTTCCAAAGGAGTGTTTGTTTTATCGAAGTTTAGTTTAGATTTCCTCGTTGAATGCTTAAACATGTTCATTTTTTTTTCTACACACGCGTTATATTTATTTCACCCTACGCAATTAGCCTGAAAAATGCATTATGTCTTTCAAAGCTTCTTCATTCTTCATTTTGGTGTATGTGGTATAGCCTTAAACCTTGATTATGATATTAAATGAATATGTTTTAATAATTAATCAATGTGTTTGAGTTAATGGACCTTATTTTACATGGTTACATTTCATTTTGAATTTTTTTGCTTGTTGGAAAAAGAACTGGCTACATTCGTGACCAATGAAATAAGGGATTTTCATCAACAACGGATTCACGTCCATGAAGGTATAACTTTATGTCAGTGAACATGTGATTTAAATTGTGGTTGGATAATTTTACCTTAATTTTCACTTCAAAACTTTATCCCTCTCTTAATATCTTAAATAGTCAAAATCGCTATTGAAGTCTTTTGATCTCCATATGGGTTCACATTACCTAAAATTTCCCCATCAATCTCCTCTAAAAACCTTTGTTGGTTCATTATCTGAGTTTTGTTTAAGATTATGAATATTGCGATTCTTATTTGATTTTGGCTAGACTTTATTCTGTGATAGAAATAATGCATTTCCTGAGATTAAATTGGTAGATTAGATTAGTTTTCATGCTAATAAGTTCAGTTAAATGATTAGGCCTAATGGAGCTGAAATCGGTCAAGACCTTAGCCTCACCAAATGTACTTCCTTAGAATAGGAGGATGTGCTCTTAAGTTAGAACTAACAAGGATACAAAGATATATAGTGGTTCAATATCTCTACTAAGGTATATATGTTAAATTTTAAGGTATTTCTCTCTTTTATATCATGTATAATGGTGAATGGTACAAATAATTTTTGGCTTGGACTTCAACCAATGGTATAAAGGGAGTCTAAGGTCTTTGTAATGGGAAGAGAGATATTTGGAAGAGACTAATTGTCTCCAATAAGTATTAATTACTCCCTTATGACTCATGAGACCGAAAATATAATATAACTTCTAAGTTTAATATATAGAACACAATTTAATAGCTGGAAGTGGTCCAAACTTTATTATAAATGCCAAATAAAACTTTTAACACTTGTTTTGCTAACCGAATCACTAGAATCTGACCTCTTGTAATATTCCATAAACCATCCTTATATATATAGTTTTTGGGAGAAGCTGGAAGTGATATTAAAGACATGGGTGGGCATGAATGAGATCTTTTCACTATATAATAAACATAATGTAAAGCACATCATATTTATGAGTATAGGAAGCACAAGAAATTAGTAGCGACATATTCGCATGGCAATCCTAAAACTCTTGGTATGGAAACAATATTTCTAGACACCTAAGGATATAAAAAGGTAAGTATCTAAAAAATGTGTACACTGTTGGAGCGTGAGGCCCCCAATTTTTACAAAAATTCTTTTTTACTTCAAAACTTGATAAATTCCTTTTACAATATGAGGAAGCGTAAAAAGATGGTCCATTAAAACGAATACCCAAATTTTAATTTCTTTTCTAAATTAAAATTTAAACCAAGTGAAATTAACTTAAACACACGCAACTTAAATTTCACTTAAACCAATTAATTAATCCAAGTCCTAGAAATTTGCCTAAGTCATATTTCTCAATTTTAACAAGTTAGGCCAAACCAATTTTATCAAATTAAATTAAATGACTTGAATTAAATTAACTAAGCATTACCCAATATTTAATTTAGCACCAAATGAAACATGTAGTGATTAAAACCAAATTTTATCTTGAATTACCTAACATGCGTTCTAGGTGAGTATAGCAAGAAAAAATAAACAATGAAACCACTACGCCGCGGTGTATGAGGAAAAACCCACAACGGGAAAAAATCTCGGACGACCCTAGCCTCAAATCCACTAAGTACGGAATTTAAAAATACAAGCAAGATGACTTAAAACACTCGACTCGATCCCTCTCAAGCCCCGACGCGTCTTCTTATATCAACCTCTGCCTAGTGACTAACCACGGATCTCCACCGCGGTCTCGAAATCTACCGATCGGACTTTATATGGTCACCGTCACCTAAACTAGGAGCCTTTCTCCAAGTGGGTAAATCAATGCAAACTTCTTCTTCTTTGTGGGTTGTAGAAGCAAACCCAAACGCCTCTTCAAAAGGTAGAGATGAAAGAACCCATGCCAAGCTCCAAGCAATGTAAATATATATATGAAATCTTGGATAAGCAAACAACAATTGGGTGTAACACAAGTGTTTAAGGATTTTCTTGATAACTAAAACACTTTAAACATTGAACTTTTTCTACTTTGAATTTCTCTCTCAAACACTCTCTTAGAGGTTGTAGGATATGAAAAAATTAAACCAAAAAGGTTGGTTCCCGCACTAGTTAAGATCGGCCAAACGTTAGTGGGGTAAAGAAGTGGGAAACATGAAAAAATGCTCAAAAATGCCAAAAAACTGTTCCCGCCAAAACTCGTTCGAATGACATTTTCGTTCGAACGAGGCTTCTAACGAAGTTCCAGTGTGAACTCGTTAGAAATCTCATTGAAAATCTTATTCGAACATCAAGTTCGTTCGAACGACACTTCGAATGACATTCCAGTGGACATTGTGGGAACTCGTTGGCAAACTCGTTCGAACTACATTGTGGTTCGAACGACAAACTCGTTCGAACGAAACTTCAAACGAACTTCCAGAAAGTTTAAAAAATTCGATTTTTAGCCTAGAAACTTTATAAACTTGATTTTAAAGTTTTAATAAAATCTTTCTGAAATTAAACAACAGTTTTAAATAAATGTTTGTTCCAAGCTCCTATATATATATATATTAAAATGCATTCATACTTTAGGAGCAATAGAACCATGTTGATGACGTAGAAACGATGTATATTAAACTCGACAATTTGATGAAGCTTTACACTCTTGGCCGCTACGTCTTCAACAAATACGTCATAGGCTTACAGGATGATCAATTAACTCTATCCTATGACTCAAACGTTTTTGTCTGGAATTGAGCCAAAACTGGAAAGGACTGAATTGGAAATTTGTGTCCTTACATACACAAAATGCAATGGTAGCATGGGTAATACAATGATTATATACCACCAATGATATATGATATAATAATATATATGTCACTAAATCTCTATCAAATAAGATCAACATAAGTGATGATTAAACAATATTTTAATAAAGTAACATGTTTATCCTAACGACATAACTAAAATATCAAAATATATGAAAAATATTATTTCAAATATCAAAGTTAATGTTAATACAATCTACACTAGAACATGAATATTCAACATCAAGTCTAAATCCAATCAATGACTATATACGTGCAAATTAGTATCAACGTAATTTTTACCACTCAATAAAAGATAATATCTCTAATTATGTATTTTTAAATAAATCTTTTGAAGTACTTTTCAAGATATAATACATTGAGAAAGAGAATAAGATGTGAGGAAAATCATTCAAATCGAATTTCTAGCATATGATCTCGAATAAAGGATTTTACGTGGCATAATTAACATTTGTGCACTAAGAGAACAACACCAAGACCTAATTTTGTTAAGTAAAAAGTATAAGCATTATAATAACACTTATCAAAGTTCAATTACTATGTCTAATGTTCATAATCAAGAAAATATTATCCATAAAAGGCTAATAACATAATGAAAGTTTTAACCAAGTACATAAGATCATATCTCGAATGTGTAAAACAAAATATAATGAACAACATTAAGATGATGTTCAATTAAGATGATAAATCATAAAATAAAGAACGCAAAGCTTTGACTCCAGTGAAATCTCCAATGCCCTATTTTCGGGATCATTTTCGACTACAACGCCCCCCTCCCCCCCAAAAAAAACAAATTAGCAATTGATTAAACCCTTTTTCCTCATATCTTTGGTGTTACCCAATTTTAGATCAATGTTAAATCTTTGAGACATTGTTATGTATCAATTATTTTGCATGTGGCAATTTTCAATCATTCATTACTAAGATGGGATACTATTTTCAATTTTAAATGTAGCATCATCCAATCAAAGTTGTAACCCTAACCACGTTATCTCTCGTGATTTTTTAAGATATAGAATAAGCTTTTTCAACTGCTCCAAATCATGACAAACAAAATCCTCACATATACATATAGGAGTTCGAAACTGTTTCACAAGTCTTGAAGCGTTGAATGATTTGAAAAAGATCTAAAATCTATGGTATTGCTTATAAAATTGCATCAACTGAATGTGTAATATGATGTAAAGTGCAATAAGATATGGTATTGTATTTTCAAAGTACACATTTTTTTCAAAGTTTATTATACTTAAAAGAAAATCGAATTCATCTCATGAAGCACATGTCATATTCCCAAACAAAAAGAAAAATGACACAAACTATTTTGATATACAAAAATATCTAATGGAGTATATTGTCTAAAAGGAAAAAATCTGATTGTACTAAAAAATATCTTTTAAATTTTTTTTGTTGAAAGATACGTACAACTACAAAGGAGCTTGTCATAGGATTAAAGGATATACATGAAGCACATAATCCTCAACATGTTCCAAAAAACTCAAATCATTAAAAATAACCAATGCAATCCTAAGATAATCAAATAGAAAAACATGGTTAAGGTTAAAAGAACACGTAAAACCTAAGTACAAGACTAGGTAAAATCCAAGGAGGATAAACAAATACAAAGAATATATCCAACTAAAGTGAGAATACATTTAACATGCATAAGAACATAACATATATGGATAAAACAAAAGATCAACTAGATGTGACAAATCTAAGAATGTCTTTTAAAATCCAAAACAATATTCTCTAAAACAAAGTATTTTCAATTTATTCATGAAATAAATCAAGAGCAAATTAAAAAGAGAAACCAATCATATATGACTTATCTAGAATAATAATCATGGAGTACAAATTCATATAAGAAATAAAAGTACATAGCCTAGTATAAAAAATATGAAGTGAAATACAAATAAGGCTATGACAAAAAATAAAGAACCTCTCTCATTTTGAGGTGGAAGGGATCAATTTCTAAATCCTCTTATTCTCAATTTTAGTTCCTCTCGAAATGTCATTTCTAACTCACACACGACTCCCAGGAGGAGTCTTATGTTCAAATGGGGAATTATGAATATTTTTCTTTTCTTTGACTCTCTTTCCTTTACCCATATAATAAAAAATATTTTGATTCTTTTTAACCTAAATTTGTCTTTCAACGGATTTAGGTGTAAATTTCCAAGAATCATAAAAAAATTACCCTTGTTGCTCCCCACAAAATTCTTACCATGGTTCAAAGGTAAGTTTGTCTTGAGCAAATAATAAAATTCACTCAAATGACCAACTTTGTGATAATGATCTTATTTAAACAATTTTGGTTTAGTCATTTGGGTTTTAGGCTTGGGTATAACCTTTTTAAAATACTGATATTTCATCAACTTATAACAAAAAATATTTTTTATGACATTTTTTATAACAATAAGAAAAAAAAATTCTTCTTCGATCTTTTATGGTGAGGTGCATGATTTTTGTTATCAAACTTTGGATGGATAAGTTTTGATGAGTGCATTATTTTGTATATTTTATACTAAAATTTATACTTTTCTAGGACCATTTTGTTAAATAAAGAAAAAAAATACAAGAAGGATTGAATTCAAATTTAAGATGATAATTTTATAACCAAAAAGGTCAGTTTCGATAATTGTATAGTTTTTTTAAGTTAATTTGTGAAAAACGTTGCCTAGTAAAAATTTTGCAAGGAAAGTTTCACCCTAAACCAAATACCTCACCTCTTGCTCTATAGAGAGGACCTTTGGGCTCACCATTTCACAGATGTTTTTTAGATACAATTTTGTAAAGAAAATTTTGAGAGTGTTTATCATTATTTGAGGGACAAGAATTGTACTTTTTTTTGAATTTTTTTTGTTAAGATTCAATATATACATGGCATAATTATTTGTAAGTTTAATCCATTAATAAAAATTCTTATTCATCCTTGCAATCTTATTATGTCTGTCATTATATTAGAGTAAATTCTCTACTAGGACTGTGTGAAATTTATCGTACTTGATTAGTATTATATGTGTACATTCTAACATGTTTTAAATACTTTAAAAATTTGGTATTCACTTAAAATAACACGAGAGTGTATTTCGAACCATTGAAAGTGATTGCTAATTCATATTTTAAGAATTAAAGTGTGTATTTTTTGATGGGTTATGCTTACATTAAACTGTTTGATATCTCATGCTTAATTATAACATTAAGAATTAAAATTGATAATTCGCATTTAGTTTTTGGTGTGAGAAATTTTTAATGGGTTATGCTTGCACTCGATTATTTTGACAGTCCATGCTTAAATAATACATTTAAAACTTAAAATTATTATTTTTAAGGGAATAGGGATTTCATTCGTATAAATTAGAAAAAATAAATTTTGTGTGAACTTATATATTTTATTTTCAGAATTGAACGCGATCAGACTCGATTTAATTTGAGTTATAAAATTGGGAATGACAAATTAAATTAATGCGTAATATTAGTTAAAACTGATATTCTTGGTTGTTCCCATAAATTACTATTATTTGAGTTTTAGATTAGAATTCTCATCTTTACACCGTACCGCCTAGTTGAAAAGTCATTGATCTATTAAATTGATTAAATTTCAGTGGGTTCGACTGGTACTTGCATAAGCTATACTATAATATCCCATGTACTTACGATAATTTATAATTTGACAAATAAGTTTATCTTTCTTTTCAAAATTATTTAAAATATTTTCCTTTTTATCTTGAGTTTTCAAAGAAAGTTTTTCAATGTTTGTTGTTTTATTTTAACAAGAAAATTTTACAGAATATATTTCACTCACGGAAGTCAAAACATTACACTTGTAAAATTCTAACCCTCTTTTATCATGACCTTTTTGGGTTAGCACCAACATAACTTTCTCAAGATTTTTTGAACCTATCGCAAGGTTTACTTTCACCTTTTTGATTAAGTTCAAATCGTTTTGAAGACTTTCAACTTTTTTTTTCAAAAATATTTTGGACGCTTGAGATAAAAGAAGATCCATTTTCAATTTTTAAGAGATGTAGAAAAAATATTTTCTCTCTTTTCCAAAACTGATTAAATTTTCATCCTCTTATTTTGAAGTAATGTTCTTATCTTTTAACTCATCCAAAATGTCAAAAAGATTCGAAGAAGAAACATTAATACTTTTAAGTTCTTAAAAGAGGATGGTACTTTAAGCTTTCAAACTACACAAAAAATAATTTTCATCTTGCATAAGTGTAAGCTCATTACAAAACTCTAAATTTTCTCTTTCGATATTTTTTACCCTTTTTTAAAGAGCTCCATTTTCTTTTTTTAAAACATTTGTTAGACTACAATCAATAATTGGAGGCTCTTCCATTAAAACCCTAATCTTCTCACTCAAATGAGCACGGTAAACTAGAAGTTGATAAATCATAGAGGCTTTAAGTTCTAACTTATTGTTCTCATTTTTATATTCTTTGAGTATATAGGACAATAAGGTATCCTTTTTAAAATGTTTCAAACACTATTCATATAATTTATCATATTTATTATTAAGAGTTAAGAAATCAAAATCTTTACTATCATCATCACTAGATTCATATTCATTTATGGGTGAGGGACGAAAAGTAAAGGTGGGTGGAGAATAAAACCTAAAATAAGACATACCGGATGTGCTACAAGGCATATCCTGAAAAATGTCAAATAAACAATCCATTTCTGCACATAAAAGATATACCTCTATATGATTAACCTAACAAACATGAGGTCTACCCAAATTAAAAAATTATTACTGAAACAAAGGTAATGTTTTATTTTAGTCCAAATTCGAGAAAAAGTTAAACCAAACATCTAAGTGAAAAATAGTGATTTACATGTTGATTTAACTTAACGAAACATATTCATAAAGAATATAAGATAAATATAAAAGTAAATAATAATACATGCACGTGAGACGAGGATTTATACGAGAAAAGAATCCTTGCAGAAAAATCCTAGAGCAAATAGAGACCTTCCATTATATAAATAAAGTTTTACAAATGGGAGAAATGACTTACAAACTTGAACCTCTCCTAGACTCAATAATGCACAATCTCCATAAGATACTCTTTCCACCTTCTAGTTGGAAGCGCAAGCACTGAACGATCTCCGACCACTCGCCACGTCGAAAGTATCAACTTTTGTTGATAATGCCATGAATGCACCAAAACAAATTTCTTCTTTTAAAGTTTGAAGAGAAAAACTTTCTTTTTGTAAAGTTTGAAGAAAAAAATTTGTGTTCCAAAATGGAATGATTGAAAAGATAATATTAATAGATCTGACTTCCTATGATACGAGGGTCCTAAAACTTGATGAAAGTTTCAAAAGGTGTTTCGTTGATCAAAATAAAGTAATAAAGTAGTTTTGACATATAAAAAATATTTAAACTTTCTCAAGAATAAGATTTTTACAAAATATTTGTTCAAGAATTGAGAAAAGTAATCAAATTTTAAAAACTTTAAACTATAATGATAATAATGGATATCTATAAAATACTTAGAAGGTTTTTTTCTTATAAGAAAACCTGATTTCTTTTATCTTGATAAGACAACAAAAAACCTTTATAAATTTCTTAACCTTATTTTGTAAATGACAAGCAAGTGAGTTAAATATGATTTTTGTTTTTCAAATATGTGGACACAATATTCTAAACCCTTAAATCATTCTTAACCACACAAAATAGGATGCTTTATTAAGGAAACAAAATATCTGGCTGCAAAATAGAATCTTCACGTTTTTAAAGGCATTCTTTTGGACAAATTCACTTTTAGTGCCAGATCTAATGTTGTCGCAGCAATGTCACCACAATGAAATAATTCGCCGTTGCGGCAAACTTTAGGCGATCTAGGCCGCACCAAGATTCACGAATTCTTAGACGTGGATAAAGAGTATCGGTGACAAACTTTCATTATAGCGAAGGAGACCATCGGTGCGGTGAAACTATGGCCAGTCAGGTCATGCCATTGTATAAAGAATCTAATCATAGACAAAAAGGTACCAGCGACAAGTTATCTCTGCAGCGAGGCATTACGTTGCCGCGACAAAATTGCGGCGAGACAGGTTGCACCTTTGTCCAGAAAATATGAATGATTTTTTAAGTATGTTTGTTCTTAACCAAGATTACTCATACTTCAAATATACACATAAGAATTCAAGTTTTTATAAAGATAGTTTTTCTATAGAGTTTTTCTATAAGAAAAGTATATTGCATAGTGTATTTCTAAAAATTGTCCAAATCCTTTTAACACATTTTCCAATTTAGGTAAATTTAATTTAAGTTATTTCAAAACAAGGGTTGGAACTAATTCCTTTGCGCGTCCCGAGCAATGTAAATGAATCCTATCAAGGCTCAACTCTTGAAAATCATTTTATTGTGATAGAATACCTTTTTCGCGGGCAAGCGATTGCATTTAGCGTATGCAACAAGCCTTTAAACCCCTAGGTTACCCTAGTAGGACGAGTTTTGTCTCGTGAGGGTTTGCAGTGAATATACCCACAAAATTCTTTATTGACTCAAATAAATATCAAAATACTTAAAAATTGTACAATTTAAACTTTTCGAAAAATAATCACCATAAATTCATATTCAAATGTCTCAAACCATAGTGTGTGTGTGTGTGTGTGCAAAGCTAGAAATTAAACCTCAAATTTCCACCGATTGAGCATTAAGTTACTTTTCGAAAATTCGTTTTGATTCAAATTCTTACGGATGCACTCACAAACGAATCACTCGAATTGTGGTTGTTTTCTCTCGGTATGCATGATATAAAGAGTAAATATAATGGACACAAATTCACGCATACAAAATTGAAAAGAAGGAAATATATGGTGAAAAGATCTCATCATCGGAGTACGGTTATTAGGATATGGGAACATCACCTCTTGTTCGCACCATTTAATCTCTCATATTATCTTTTCATGCCTTAACTCTCCACGCGGTAATCAATTTCGCAATTCGGACTCGGTTAGGACTTTTCAGGTTATAAGGTTTAAAACTAAAAATGGGAATGGTCGGAATGTTCGGAATTTGAAAATGTCTTTATGATGTCCATTAGTACTTTTTTCGGGCATTTGCTCATTTTTCTCTTTCTTTTTCTCTTTTCGTTTTTTTTTCTAGCTATTTTTTTTTCTTGCAATTTTTTATTGAGCATATCTATTTTTTTCTTGCCCCTTTTTTTGTTGCACAATTTGGACTTTATTTGATGAATATTCGATTTTCACAATTCCAGGCTATTTGGGTTTTTCGGGTTATCAAACGAAAGGAAAATATTATATCAAAGGGATAATTTTTTCACAATGTTTTTTTTATGGCTAATATTTTTGGGTTAAACAAACGAGGGCCTACTTCATTATCCAAATTGCTAATCACATTACCATATGCATCTCGAGATTAATTAAGTTTAGAGATATATTTAGCATGAATTTCGAGACAACATTTCACACATTTCCGATAACCGATCAAAACAAAGGATTGAGATCATTAACGACTTATTAAAATGCTGAAAAGAACTTTGAGTTAATCATAAACTCGGATTGATTTAAAAACTCAAAAAAAAATTGAAAGGCTCGAAATCTCACCGGATTTGATCAATCTCCACACTTATTCGTTAAGTCGTCAATTTTCTTTCAATTTCCATCTTTGGTCAATTTTGGCTTAGTGCAATTGATTGTTAACAATTTGAGACTTCAAACAGAATAAAGGTGATATTTTTGAAAAATTTAAATTCCAATTCTTATTTATTTTGAACAAAAATATTTTTGGCTTTTTTTTTTTTGAAATTTTCTATAAAAAAACACACTTGGAAAGAGCATGTGATCGAATCAATGAATCTAAACAATAAATGGGAAGAATATCCCACACCCCCTAACTTAAATGTTGCATTGTCCTCAATGCGAATCAAGAACACAATATAAAGAGAGGAAAATAAAGATATTACCCAAGTGGAGCGATCCTCGATGAGTGCGAGTCCACTGAATCTACAAAACATGTTAGAACCAAGCATAGCAAAAAGAATAACAAAAACTTTAAATAATTACTCTAAATCGAAAAAAAAGAAAAGGAAAAAGAAAAGGCTAATTATGTACAACCTACGATTTGAACTTCTAATAAGTTATACACTAGAAGTCGAAAAATTTGAGGGTCCACCCAAAATACAATTTAACTTTGAGGGATTAATGGTGTACCCTCACTAGAGAGCATGCCTCCAGGAAAATAAGAATTCCATTTGAAAAATGGAAGGCATGTGCAAAGTTTAAAAAATGAACCATCGGCAATTAAAAAATTTAGGGGGATAATGAGGGATTTGAGTGCACAGGGGGACAAATACCACTGGGATCCAAGAAAAATAGAATCACTTCCCAAAGATTTTTCAAGTAGTATGGGAAGCGGATCACACAAATAGAAAGAGTCCATCTTGGAAAATAATTTAAGCATAGAGTGCTTGTCCTCAAAATCTTCTCTCCCCAAATTTTCAGTTGGATCTGGTGGAGTGACACGTCTGAGTGTATGGCCCATAAGAATTGTGTCAACGTCATCAAGACTTTCATCCGACTCTTGTGATAACTCTAATTGTTCGATAACAGTGAATGAGAATGATGAGGACATAAATTCAATCTCAAGTGGTTCGTCATTGGATTCCTCATTCGGTTGAAAACATTCTTTAGTCTAAAAAATATCGAAAGAAAAATAGTCATTGGATTCGAATAATGCATCCAACTCTTGCTCCCAAAAATGATTTTTTCCCTATATTCTTTTTCACGCCTTTCTTCTTCAAGCCTTTCATTTTGATAAATTTGGATGGCCTTAGCACTGGGCTTGTATTTATGAGACTCATCTTTAGTAATATTGATCCAATGTTCATAAATCGTAAGTTCATTCTCCTCCTCACTATTAGCATAACAATTAAAGCCACCAAAAGAGTTAAAATAAGACATTTCAAAATGGGTAATTCAAAAACGTGACACACATTTTTCTTTTTTATTTATTTATTTATTTTTTATTTACTTTTTTTACGAAGTAGTAAGTCAATTATAATCTATAACAAACACTCCCCGGCAACGGCGCCATTTTGATCGAGGGGAAAAATCGAGCGTCCGTGTAATACGCTAGTTGTTGTTATCGGCTTCCAATCTTAATACAAAAAAAAACTAAACTTGTAACTACACTTCTTAAGGAGTATAGTGGCGAGTCTGGGTATCGAATCCACGGGGAATGGTTTATAGAATTTAATTGATTTATTACTTCTAAAGAAAAAATGAAAAAGATGATGATGGTTGAAAAGGGAGAAACTAAGTAAATAAAGAAGTTAAATTAATTAAGATGAATGAGAAAGTAGGTTGGAATACAATCCCCCTTAACCCTAATAATTTACCGTATAGAAACCTAGATTTGTAAATTATAAATTTTAATGAATCCAGTCTTTATAGATCCTAAGAATTACATATATGAGGATCAAGCCCGCACCATATGAAATCAAAGTTAAATATAAAGCGGTGATAAATAATTTTATGCACATCATATTCTTAAACATCCCAAGTACCTAGGGCAAGAGAGATTAAAAGATCTACAACGGTTGTAAAATTGTCTCGCACGACTCTTTCAAATTTTTAATTTAAATTCTATTTTCTACATAAGTAATTTACATTGGGATGGGTTCATGCATCCCAACCTTTAAAAACTTAGCTAGGTATGATTTTATTAAATGAAAATAACTTCATAACAATGCATGTAATTGTGGATCTAAGAAACATTGTAAAAACAAAAATTACAAAACAAGTGATAATTGAATTGAAAATAGAATTGAGAATAAATAAGAGAATGAAAAATTGATACTTGTATTCAGCAATAGGGAAAAGAGATGAACTTGAATCCAGAAAAATTCTTCTTCTTCAAACTTACAAAAAAACTCTCTAAAATCTAATTTTCTCTCTAAAATTCTATTCTACTCTCTAGAATTTGACTCCCCTTGAAATGAGGTAGGGCTTGGTCTTTTATAGCACCAAGTAGCACAAATTTGATAGCTAGAATTGCTTGTTGCGCAAGTTTTTACTAGCTATTCACCTCTTAATCTTCATAATAAATGCCAGGATTTCGCATGACCAGACTGGTCCATTATCGTGCAACTTCAAAACATCGTAACTTCTTCACCGTAGCTCGGATTGAGGTGCCGTTTTTTCCAGTGTTCTTGTAATTTAGATCTCTTCAACTTTCTAGTTGGCCCCACCTCTGTAATAAGGCTAAAAAATTACGAAAATGCCCTTCAACTCTCCATTTCTTGGTTTCTTTCACTGTTTTGAGTTCTCCTTCGCACTAACTTGCATGAAATACCTGTAAAACACATGAGAAATACACAAAACACGAAATACTTGCCAAAAGAGGTTAGTAGAATGAATACAAGACAAATCTAAGCTATTTACACTGCACGGGATCATAAAAATACCGAAATTAAGTGGATAAATATGAAGAATATGTGCATAATCATTATTTCAAAACAAGGGTTGGAACTAATTCCTTATAAGTCTTATACCCTTTATCCTAAAGTGGCAACCTTATTGATCATGGCATGAGGTAGCTTCTTAAATGAAGATGAATAAGTCATAATCTTGAAATATTGAATAAAAATCTTTTCGGGACAACTTAGATAATGACTCAAATATGTTTTGTAACGGGATAATACAATCTAATCATATAGATCTTTTGAGCATACATATTCTCTTACTGTTTTCAAGACCTCAAATTTTGTTTTAAGTTAAGGGTGAAAACTTTACAACCATGATTAAGGGTCGTGGGACCTCAACACCTTAGAGTAAAGGCTCATATCCTTGTAAATCTCCAGAAAATTTTAAGTCAAAGACCTCACATACAATTTTGAATAAAGTTGTTTAAGGGCACAATGACCTAAGAACCTTAGATTAAAGTCAATGATACTTGGAACTCTATAAAAGGTTTTAGATTAAAGGGATGAAGACTTATGGACTTATTTTGAGTTATTGGTGATATCCTCATAATCCTAGTTAAGGGTTCGGAGAATTTAGGACCTTTTAGACAAGGCTTGGATACTTGTAACTCTTTGGAGAGAAAGAAATTTGAATTTATTAAGGTAAATATAATACATTTGTTTCATTAATATAAGTAGTAATACATAACTAATAATACTTTTTTAATTGTTCGATGTTCCACAGATGGAGGAGCTCATTTTCCTTTTGATATGTGAGATAACAAAACCCTAGTCTAGCTATCTTCGTGAGAAGGTATACACCTTTCATTTGGGTCCTAGTTTTCCATTAATACAGTTTCTTGTGGATATGGTGACCTCTCTAAGTATTAGGTCGCCAAATCGGACTTCTTTATAGAGAACCTTTTTTCTATTAAAGTTTGAGGCCATTGTTTGCCTATAGGTCGTCATCCTTATGAGTGCCACTTCTCTTATTTCTTCAAGTTCACCCAAGGTGAATTTAAGGTATTATTCATTTTCCATGGTTTTGAAATGTGGCACCCTTTGAGTATGAAGATCAGTACCTAATAGAATTACTCCCTTAGTCCCGTTGGTTATGGAGAAATGTGTCTCTCCTTTGCAACCATTGATTGTGGTCGTATATGCCCATAATATGTTTGGAAGCTTGTTTACCCATAATTTTATGGCCCTTTATATATTCTTCTTTAGGCTTGTGAATATGGTTATATTGGTGACTTCCACTTTCTTATTTTCTTAAGAATGAACTAATGAGACCAAATGTCTTAAGTTGAATAGAATTTATAGAAGGCATGATTATCCAACTACTATATGAGATGATTGCTTTAGGCAAGATAAAGTTACATATGACATTCTTCCATATGAAATTGATGTTTTCCTTTCTGTAATTGTGGTCAGTTGTTCTGCATCGGCCCATTTTGTGAAATAATCTATAGTTACTATGAATTTTTTTTCTCACGTTTATTGAGAGCTAGGGGTCAACCAGGTTCACCCCCCATTATTAAAAGGCACATGGACTTAACATGGGAACCATTTCCTCGAACCTCTAATATGTTTCACGTTGTTTCACTAGAGCCTCAACCTCTTTTCCTAAGTAGGATAAAAGTAACCTTGCATTGGTACTTTATAGGCAAGAATTATGGGGTTAGTTATGACTTTATGAATATTAGTAAGGACATATACCCCTTCCTGAGGCCCCAGACATCTTTGAGTAGAATGAAAGAAACAATGTTGGGATAATACCCCTTAATAGAGGTAATAATATAATACCAGGGACTTCAAGCGCCCGTCTTTTAACTTGTACTTGGGAAATAGGTTTATATTGAGGTATCATCTGATTGGGGTAGTCCAATCTAGTGGAACGGTCATGGATACCGAGTTCACTTAGATATTGGTGATATCGGGATGGTCCAAGGTGACTATAAGAACTTCTAGATCCACCTAATATGAGGATTCTACTATTTTTAAGTGGTCAGCTTTTGAGTTCTCTATCCGTGGAACCCGTTTGATGATGAATTGGGGGATCCTAAGGATGAAACCCTTGACTAATTCAAGGTAACTATCCATATGATGTCCTTTTACCTCGTATACCTCATTGATTTTATTGATCACCAATTGGGAGTCACTAACAACCATTACCAGATGTGAATTCAAGTGCATTTCCATACCTAGAAATGCCACCTTGGCCTCATATTCAAACTTATTGTTAGAAACTTTCAATTTTATTTGTAAGGATGGTGGAATTTTACCTACTTCAAGGTTGGGTGATGGATTACTTCCCACAACCTTAGCTATTAGAGTACCCATATACGTGTAAGACCCACTCTAGAATCGTGGGATATAGATTCTAGTAGAGGGGGCTTGGGATCTTGGGTGACTCTACAGGTCTAGTTGGAGAATGAGATTATTCCTCTTTATCTAATTTTCTAAACTCGGCAATGAAATCAAGGAGATTCGATTCTTTGATGACCACTCTTGATTGATATTTAGTGTGGAATCCCTCTGAATCTACAAACCTTTTTACCATTCTTCTTGAGGTGTCAGGATTTTGTAAAGTCTATCTAAGGAGATGGTATGTTATTATATTGATAGTGAAGTCATGGAAGTTGGGCCTTAAGTATTAGATATATATCATTAGGTAAAATCCAATATATCTATCTTGGGGTCCTCCTTGGAGAGGTCAATTAACATAATATATAAGATATTGAAATTAAATATCCTCTGAATGAGATATAAACATACAGTAGTGTGTGTGACTACTATGTAGCTATATATTCTTCACCTAAGATGATTTTAGATAGGAGTGGGGAGTGACAAAGTACTTTTTAAGGTTCCTGAAGGCCTCTTTAGCCTCATAAGCACACTAAACGTCCCTTCCAGGATCTTGAAGAAGGAAAAACATCTATTTATTGATTTAGAAATGAATTGGTTCAGAGTTTCTACTGATCCTATAAATTATTGAACTTCTTTAACTGTTTTGGGAGATTACATCTCCAACGGAGCTTTAATTTTCTTTGTATTGTCTTCAATACCTATATCCTAATCACCATCAATCCCAAGAACATTTCCCTGAGACTCCAAAGGTGCGCTATTTTGGATCACTACTCATCTTGTTCATTTGAGCACAATAAAGGTCTCTTTAAGGTATTATTAATGATATTATGCCTTCAAACTTTTGTCAATCACGTTACTAATGTAAACCTCCATGGTTATGACAATTTGGTCTTTGAACATTGCATTCACAACCCTTAGTATGTGTCCCCGATATTATTGAGTCCAGCGGGCATAACCTTATAGAAATAAGTGTAATAATATCTGATGAAATAAGTATTTTCCTCTTCTTGAGGTTCCATTTCATTTGGTTGTAACCATATTAGGCATCCATATAGGATAGGAGCTTATAACTTGTGATTGAGTCAACTAAAGTATCTATTTTAGGTAACATGTAAAATATTTTGGGTAGGATTTGTTAAGGTTGGTTAAGTCCACACACATCCTCCATTTCTTGTTGGTCTTTGGTACCAGCACAACAGTGGGCAATAATTCTAAATACTGGACCTCCCGAATGAACTTGGCTTCTAGGATCTTCAAAACTTAATCACTTCAACTTGATTACTCGTAGGAAAAAAATACGTTCTTTTATCTTATTGAATTCAGATTGGGATCCACACTAAGGTGGAGGATCATGACTGCATGGTTTACTCCTATTATATCTGAATGGAAATAAGAAAATACATCCCCATTTTACTATGAGAATTATGTTAGCACCTCCTTTAATGGGTATTTTAGGTTTTCTCCAATTTGTACTGATTGTTTAGGGTCATACTCGTCGATGCATATATCTTTGGGGGAAGGACTTGTTAAGGTCAGTTAAGTCCACACACATCCTTCATTTCTTATTGGTCTTTGGGGCAAGCACAATAGTGGATAACAATTCCCAAAATTGGACCTCCTAGATGAACTTGGCTTCTAGGATCTTTTAAACCTTGTCACTTCATCTCAATTCCTCTGACGAGAAAAACTATATTTCTATATCTTATTAAATTTTGATTAGGATCCATGCTAAGGTTGTGGACTATGACCACGGGGTTTACTCCTATCATATCTTAATGGAACCAAGAAACGACAACCCTATTTTAGTATAAGAATTAGGTTATCACCTCATTTAATGGTTTTTTGATGTTTTCTCCAATTTATACAAATTGTTTGGGTCATACTCGTCGATGCAAATACTAACAACTGCCTCAATGGGCTCTCATCCTTACTACTTCTCGAGAGTGTAAGTTTATCTAATCTTTATCTGGGGATTTATTATAGGTTTATTTACTATATTCAATAATTGAGGGACATTTTAATGTTGGCAATTCAATTGGGGATGTCTTGGAATATTTTTCCTTGGGTTTTTAGACCTCGCCTGGATTTTCGATTACGTACATCATGGACAAAGGGGTCTCTAATGGTCAGTTTGATATTCATTTATTCCTTCGATCTATTCTTGGAAGTTCCTTAGGGTCCCCATGTACCTCTACCACCCTAAGGGGAGTAGGGAACCTTATTGGTATTCTCATAGTTAACACCACCCCATCCAACTTGTTGAGGTTCGGCCCTCCTAGCTGTCGTTGTATATAGAGGGGAGGTATTCCATAAGGAAATGACACAAAACACGGATGCAATATTTTTCTATCCCTTTCATGAGTGGTAAGGTGATAAGGCCAGTGTCATTTGTCCTCTCTTAACTAAATGCATCTAGGGGGTTACCAGTGGTATGAGGTCTTTTATCGACATACCTACTTCTAAGTATACACTTATGAAGATGATATTAGTCCATCTAGCTATCAATATGGATTTAATGCATCCATTCATTTCCCATGATCATTGTGACTCGGAGTGGATCTTTGCATTTTTGGGAAATCCTTAACAGGTTTGCCTTTTGGTATGGTCATAGTGGGTACCTCTTTAATGTTAAGCGATTATTTGACTTGTCAAGCTGCCCTCAGATAAGCCTTTTTAGCAGAAAAGGAAGTTCCTCCACCTAAAAATTTTCCTGAGATGGTACAGACATTAAATAAAATTAGTTTTTATTCACCTTTACTTTAGTTTGAGGTGTCTCAACCCCTTGATATAAATTTCTTGCTTTTCTTTCTCGATTAGGTCCTCTATGGCCTCTCTAAGGGGATAAAGGTCATTGGTGTTGTGTCTATGGTCATTGTGGTGGCGGTAGTATTCATACTTATTCTTATTATCATTAGGGATCCTATTATTGTGTGATTCTGGCAGTAGATTTTTTATTTTAACACTTAATAATACATGTTCCATAAATGTGGTAAGGAGAGTGAAATGTTTGGTTGCATTAAGGCTTGTCTTGTTTCATATTTTCATTCCTAATCTTATATTCATTGGTGGGGTCTCCTTATTAAAAGAGGACACATCTTTCGTTTTATCCAGTTCCAGACAAGGTATAGGATGGAGGTCTCACTGAGATGGCATCCTCTATGCTCATATATTTCTGGGTCTTTCTTATAGATCAGTCATTGTCGGGGTTTTATTTTGATGAAGGACCTTAGTAGAGCCCCTAAAGTGAGTCTTGCAATGAATAAAAAAGCATACATATGGTGTTATTAAGATCATATGCCTATAGGGATTCTTGGCTGAACTCTATGAGGGCCTGTTATGTTTTTTACCTAAAGTTAAGGAGGGGTGTTTCCATCTTGCACACCTTGTAATAAACTATGAAGTTACTTACAAAGGATGTAAATAACTCAATAATTTTTTTTTTTACTTTAGGATTTGAGTTTGGCGAACCAACGATTGGCGGTTCCTCATAAGGTTGTAGTAAAGGCTTGCATAACACCTCATCTAGGGTATCTTACACCACCATTAAAGACATGTATATTATATGATGGTCGATAGGGTACTTGGAACCATAAAATGGTTAAAGAATGGGAATCTTTAACTTAGGAAGAAGGTCATAGTGATGCACTCTATTAGAGAACGAAGAGAAAGAGTCTTTGTAGTTGTAATTCAATGGTGTTAGTAGTTTAGGATTCATATTCTTTGATAAAATTACATAACTGGTATTGTATGTTCTTAATCTCATCATCCCAAGGCTTTACCATTTTGGATCACCTTTTCTGAAAGCTCCTTTGGGAGAGATAACCTCTCTTTTAAAGGGATGTAGGTTTTGGACTATTGAGGTTGGGGGATAACTTTCAAAGTGTGTTTTATGAGGTCATCAAATTATATGCATAAATCATAGATTAAGTCACACACAAACCAAATTCAATAAAGTCCAATTTTATATTTATTGATTAGGAGAAAGTAAACATTTAAGATAATAAATCTAAATTAAAACGAACAGACCAAAAGACAGGATATGAGGAAAAAATCTCTTTCAAGAAAAAACTTTATTTTTTAGCATTGTTATAATTAGGTATTACAAAATGATACAGACAGACTTATAGGGTAAGACACCACTAAGTATTACAGTTATATCTTCCTTCATTATTATTGTTAGAAAGTGAAGCAGATTCAATAAATCCCCACACAGTAAGCTCCACTTGCTTTAGTGTTCACCAATCAATTTAAAAAAAACCTTTCCTATATTCAATAGTGAAGAATCAACTCCGTAGGTATTTAAACATATGATGTGTTCTTCAGGATTTCATAAAGTGATCACAAAATCCAAGGGGTTTGGATTTGAAAAAGTAAAGTGTTTGATCACAAAAAGTTGTCTAAAATGCTTGGTAGAACTTGCAAGCTATTATCTCTATATAAAAGGAGAAAATTCTCAAATAGATATACTGAAAGATTGAACTTGAAATTAGGTAAAAAATAAAAAAAATTCATCTCGTTCAAATAAGGTACATCTCGTTCAAACGACGCACATGATCTCGTTTGAAAGAAGTACCTAATTTCTTTTGAATCACTTCTAATGACTTATCCAACGAGATTCTAGAGTGGCCCAAAATTTGCCAAAATTGATCTCGTTCGAAGTTCGTTCGAAGCCATTTTAATGAGGTACGGGTATTCATTAGAACAACATCCAATGTCATTCTAACAACTTTGTAAATTTTTTAAAAGAAAATTTAAAAATATTTTCAAAAATATTTATTTTTTAAAACACTTTTAAAATACACCTGAATAAATTGATTATATAAAATCAACCTCATATACATTGTCCATATTATTATAGTGATGACCTCAACTCTTCAATCTTTGATTATTGCATTTGGTCACTAACTTGTCTTTATTTGAAGCTCTTGAGAGTGTGCAAGACAATGTAGAGATGTAACGAAATATGCCAAATTTAAAAACATAATGAGCATTATAAATCCTGCTCTTATAAATATCCCCCTTTGGCTATTCTGGTACAAAACACATAAAACTAAGACAAGTTCAAATAGTGTCCATCCCAAACCCAAAAAGCAGAAGACACTTGTAAAATTATCTATGTTGAAAATATTCATCGTGCAGTCCATGATATCATCAATATGGAAAAAGACATACACACATGAAATAAAGGAAATACTATGATGCATGGAGTTTAAAACAAAGGAAACTCCCCCTCAATATGGGATCCTACTTTTTTCTGAAATAGACAAAGGGTTAGAAGTTAAACCAAAAAAAGTTAACATTATGAGAGTCCAACTTGAAATATCATCACAAAGAATTGGCAATTAAGCATATGCGATGAAACTTCAACATACCACTAAACTATTTTAGAATTTTTTTAGTATATGTATACAAATATAAATACAAATGCAAACTCTCACACCATGGAGTATAACAAAAATATCTGAATCGTGATTATAGGACTAAATTGTGTGAAATCAATGCACGAGAAAGCCAATATAAGCATACATAGCGATGGTGCACGAAGTCAAAGAGGCAATCCTAAAGAAAGAACTCAATTCAACATCTGTTGTAAAAGAATTCAACAAAGTGAAATTGACTCAACTGATACAAGATGTCACAAATTTCAATGCTTCTCACATCAATAATGCCAAATTATTTAATATTTTTTAGGATTTTTATTGTGTAAACCCATTGATCTTCAACTTATGAAACCCTGAGAATCTCACATTTTAAGCGTAAACTTCTCAAAAAATTTTGAAGGAATCATATTGCTCATTTTTAATGAAGGATAAATGAAACAAAATTTGCCTTCGAACTTCTATTTTTATGTGTCGAAATTGTGTTTTAAGCTCTTGCCAATTGTGGCATTTAACGCAAAAAAGACTGCTTGTTTCGCAGTCCATTTCCATTACTTCAACAAAAATCAATTTTCGATAAAAAAAAATTCAAGCAATCGTTTTTACATGCACAATTAGTTCCAAGTAAATTTGGTTCCTTATTAAACACAATTGATATGAGAACATTCTATTCAAAAAAATGACAAGCAAGTAAAATGTTCAAAAGTTTATGCACGTATGCAATCAAGGCGATATAATGAGTCTAACATAAAGGAAGTATTTAGGATTGGACGACACAATGCTAAACATGCATAATTAAGCACACACAAAAAAGGTAGCCAAGTCAAAGACCACCATGATTAAGTCACATTAATGGATGGAATAAAATTGTGTTTCGAACATCTAATATGAACATCCATATATGGTGTAAGATAGAATAAAAAAATATTTTTGAGTTTTTGAAATTTTTATAAAAAAAATATTTTTTTAAGTTTTTCTAAAAGAAAAGAAAATATTTTTTTATTTTTCAAGATATACACATAAGAATACAAATATAGTTGTTGGGATAAATGACGGTAGCACCCTAAACTAGAAAAAATCTCCAACTCAATTAATGGAACGAATACCTAAAGACTTCCTAAGATCCTCAAATCTAAGTGTATCCAATGGTTTAATAAAAATTCCGACCAATTGTCGTTCAGTACTCACGAAGCTTAAGGAAACGATCTTATTCTAAAAAAGATCATGAATAAAATACTCAAGATTCCTAGTGTGCTTCGTATGAGAATTATGGACTGGATTATGGGAAACATGAATTGCACTCGTACTATCACAATAAATAGTCATTGTGCCTTGAGTAATGCCAAAATCTTCCAACATTTCCTTTGTCCATAAGAGTTGTGTGCAATAACTCCCGAAGATTATTACTCGACCACTGCTGTGGACAAATAAATGGAGTTTTTCTTCTTGCATGATCAAGAGATAAGAGAACTCCCAAACTAAAATCATCCACCCGATGTTCTTTTACAACCATCAACATACCCGACCCAATCGACATCCGAGTAAGCCGACATATAGTCATTGATATCATAGGAATAGAAAGTTTATAAGAAAGAGTGCCACTCACGTATTTGATAATACGTTTAAGTATAAGTAAGTGTGGCACTTTGGGGAGAACTTGGTAATGTGCACACACTCCAACACTAAAGGAGATATCGGGATGACTAGCATTCAAGTATATGAGACTACTTATTATACTCCTATAGAGTGTTTGCCTTACGTCCTTACCTAAATTTTCTTTTCTAAACTTTGTCTAGGAACTCATGGGTGTGAGGGAGTGCTTATTGGATTCCAAAATAAACTTCTCCACTAGAATATTTAGATTGGGTCATAAATATCCCATTCTAGAGTTGACGCACTTGGAAACCTAGGAAGAAAATAAGTTCACCAACCATGCTCATCTCAAATTCACTCTTCATCTCCTCCTTACAAGTGTGAGCATGTTGGGAACACGTGGATCTAAAGATTATTTCATTCACATAGACATGGGAAACCAAAATAGAACCACCCTATCTCCTAACAAACAACCGCATATCAACTCCTTCTCTCTTGAAGACACGAAATAAGAGATAAGAAGTTAGTCATTCGTATTAAGCATGAAGTGCTTGATTCACATCATACAATGCCTTATTTAGATAAAAAACATGTTCAGGATGCTTTGGGTCTTCGAACCCCTTTAGTTGTTCCATATAAATGTCCTCCTAAATAATGCCACTGAGAAAGGCACTCTTATCAATCATTTGGTAAAACTTAAATCGTAGATGACATGTTATGGCAAGTAGTAAGAAGATGAACTCAAGCCTAGAAACATGAGCGAATGTCTCATCAAAGTCTACACCTTCAACTTGTGTGTAGCCTTGAGCGACCAACCTAGATTTATTGTGAACGATGGTACCATTCTCATCCATATTATTATTGTACACCCACTTGGTACTAATCACATTAGTATTTCTAGGTCGGGGACTAATTCTCAAATACTTTTCTTTTAAAATTGAAGAAACTTCCCTTGCATAGAATTTATCCAATGCTCATTTTATTCCTTCACATTCTTGGGCTCTATTGTAGAATTCTGGAAAAAGTAAATAACCTCATTTTGTAGTTGAATGTGAGTCTTGATGCCTAGTGTGGGATCACAAAGTATGTCGACGGGGTCGTGACTCTTTCAAACCCAAAAGGGTGGATCATCTATGTCAAGAGTGGGGTCCACCGTATGGTGGGGGAAATTGTTGGTGCATTGTTTTCACACGTAAGATCGTGATCAATAAACATAGTTGGTGCATCATCATTAATCGTGACATTTATCGATTCCATGACCTTAGAGATTTTAAGGCTATACACCCTACCGGCTCTACTAGTTGATGAATATCCTAAAAGTATCCCGTCAGCGCTTCTAGAGTTGAATTTCGCTAAGTTATCTCTATCTATAAGGATTTAGCGAGGACTCCCCAAAACTCAAAAATACGATAGGTTGAGTCTCTTATCAGTTCACAACTCATATGGAGTGTGAAATGTGTATGGACGAAGATAAACCCTATTCATCATATGGCATCTGATGTTAACCACCCCTGTTTAAAAATTTCTCGACTCTTTCCTTCCAATAATCATGGACCTTGACATCTCTTGAACTATTGGATTCTTTCTCTCAACTATGCCATTTTATCGAGGAGTATGAATGGCCAAAAACTCATGTTTGATGCCAACCTCATCACAAAAACCATAAACTCCAGCAATATTAAATCCAGTGCCATTGTCACTGTGAATATGATTTATAATGACACCATATTGGTTTTAAAGCAAATGGCATTTGACGTTTAGAAACTCAACAGCATCGCACTTTTCGTTAAGATATCCAACTATAGAATATCTCTAAAAGTCATTAACCATCACTAGAATATACTTCTTACTAACAAAATTCTCAATACGCGTTGGATCCATAAGATCCATGTGTATCAACACTAAAACACGGGAGGTGGTAATAGTATTCAACTTCCTATAGGGATTCTTAATTTGTTTCCCTTGTTGGCAAGGATCACGAACCGATATAACCTCGTATTGTGACACCCCGACTAATTAAATACCGGGTAGCTACTCCTTTATTAAATTAATACAAAATGCCAAGTTGGCTCAGTACATAGCATCACTGTCGAAAACGTTTTAACAATTACTAGCCACCTAATATTTAAAAAGTGAGTCGTCAATTTTAATTAAGTTCGATTAACATGCAATAAGTAAATTATGAAATGCTAACACAACCACCACAACATAAAGACAATAGAGTAACCATAAAATAGTAATGAGTCTGGAGGAACACTCCTCACAACAATCCAAATGCTGAAATAAACAAGTACCAAGTGTGCATCACTAAATTAATTACAACCCAAATTCTGAAATAACTGAATAAATAAAGTGTCTCTAAAAGGAAATAGGGCGACATGCCCAATATATGAGAAAAGCCGATAATATGGAGTCAAGATCGAAAGTGGAGGCGTCTACTGTCAAGGTCCTGTAACTTCCACAGCAGCTACAGTACGTCACCTGAATGGAACTCCTATATTTGGTGTCCTTGTGGCTGGGCACCTAAAAGGTTTTTACACAAATAGATTTGAAAGCAAACGGGTCAGAGCTCGATTGTGAAAATAGTTTAAAAATACAGCAAGTGGTTTAATATAATTAAACAGTGAATATAAAGTACATGATAGTGTGTGCACTCACATGAGTTCCTCACCTCTCAACTGAGTGTGCATTCCTATCATACCCGTACCCATTCTAGTTATTCCCTTATCTAACTAATCCAATACAAAATCTAACATTACTATACGATTCATGATTTAATTCCTGACATCTTCATTTGAACAGAGAGTTTTACTTTACTACACAGTTTCCCATATTAGTAATACTACTTACTAGAGATCTTCCATTGTATCTTTACAAACGTTGCTATTATTTATACTCATATTTATACATGACAGTTCATTTCAATCAACAGTATTTTATTCTCAACATAAATATAAAACACTAGCACCCCGAGACTAAGCTGCGGCGCACACATACTCTGCTATCCAATCCCGGTACATCGCGTACATAAGGACCACGCATTCCAAATCTCTCAAGAATCGTTCTCAAATAACAACAATCACACAAAATGGAGGTGAACATAGTTCACATCACATGGGTCACGCACATACCTACGCTCCCATGATCAACAGACTTATTAGCTTCTCAATAAGCCCTTCTCTGACCTATGTCCTCGAGGTACCAATCTGAATCCCCCCCCCCCCGTAGGCACACAAAGATTAGATGGTCCTAATCGAACGCAGACCTCCCATGATAACAAGTATGGTAGGTATGTTATACACATAAAACCACATATACTAAGCATTCGCACATCTTAGATATCTCGATTTATTAATATAGGTATACTTCTCGTTCATATACCGTCATTTAGTATTATACGTTTACAAGTCCCCGATTTATGTATATTAGCGTTGTCAACTCTTCCCACGTCGTAATTAGGTACTCGTTTCCTAATCCACATTTGTCATCCGGTTTACTCCAAGATTCTAAGTTTTACTCCTCACGTACTCCAATCTCTCAATTATACTAACTGGTAAATAAGGGAAGGTTATTACTCCATTACATAAGTCTACAAGAACATTTGAAATGAAATCAGGCCTAAAAGGCCATTCTATCAACTCGTTAGAAGTCTCATTCGAACGAGTTCGTTCGAACGAAAGGCTACAAACAAACTACCAACTCATTAGAAGGGGTACTGTCATCTCGTTAGAAGTTCGTTCGAACGACCTGGGCAGGTCTTCTAACGAGATGGCAGTTTGCGCCCAGAAATTCTCCACTTCGTTTTTCTCAATTTTTCTGTTCTCTAAATTCATCCTAAGATCATCCCAATAGTATTTTAATGTTCTTAAACTTCTCTACACCCTCTTAGGTCGGTTTTTAACATATTTTTGGGGTCAAATCTTCCTAAACAACATGTCATTATCATAAATTCCCAAATTTTACCCCAAACCCTATGAACATGAACCCAGAATTTTATTGTGCCCAATTGCTCATCATAAATCCATTTTTAAATCATCATTTTTAAGTCTTCAAATACTAATTTCGTCCTTAGTCATTCTACATGCAAATCCTATCCCAAATTTAGAGTTTCTCCAACAATTTCATTAGTTTTCCTCAAAACTTCCAAGACAAAACAGTTCCTACACTAAACATGGAAGAAATATTAAATGCACGTAAAATTATCAAATAACTTGCCTCAGATTTGTTCTTCAGATGTGTTGTCGATGATCCAAGGTTGATTCTCCCTTTTTCCGGTCACAAATCCTTTCCAATTTGATGGTGGTGAGTGTTTTTGGTTTGGAAACCTATGGTAACTCCTCTCTAACTCCCGTAGCCCACTTCTAAAGATTTTGGCTGGTAATGGCCTTAGTGGCCCCTTTAATATAATAAATATTAACTCTAATTTTCGTGGGTTTTAATTCCCATATTTTTAAAATTACCAAAATACCCTTCTAGGTTGTCGGTGTGGCCTAAAAGTTCTCCGGGACCCAAACTAAACCCCCGGCTAGTGTTTTCTGACTATTTCGACCCTTCCGGACACGTTGGCGCACGCAAAATGACCATTCGGTTGATAAAAATATAATTCACTTTTTAAATTTAAATAATTACTTTCCTAATGCGACTGACACGCGCATCCCAACTAAATTTACCAAATTATCGTATTTCAGTCTCGTGACAATTTAAATATTTTCAATACTCATGTATTACCATACATACTCAGAAATATTCAATTTTAACATCATAATCAAATACCAACTCACATCTCACTAGTATTTATATCCGGATTAATTCTCATTTAATTTAATTAATCCTTTAAATAAAAATCAATAAAATTACGGGGTATTACATACTCCCCCCTAATAACAAAATTTCGTCCCGAAATTTGGAACTAAAGTGTACCTGATAAAAATAGTTATGGATAACGCTCACGCATCTCATTCTCACGCTCCCATGTGGACTCCTCGACATTATGATGCCGCCACTGAACACGTACTAATGGTACTATCTTTATCTCAGTTTTCGCTCGCTTTTGTCCAAAATAGCAATCGGCCCCTCCTCGTAGGAACTATCTGGCTGAAGATCGATGTCCTATATAGCAATGTGGGTATGGGCCAAATCATCCCTAAGGTATTTCCTTAGCGAGGAAATATGGAACACATCATGAATCTTATGCAAGTGCTCCGGTAACCCAAGTCTATATGCAATAGGCCCAATCCGCTCGATGATAGGAAACAGACCCATATACCTCTGTGCTAGTTTCCCCTTCTTCCCAAAATGCATAATCCCCTTCATAGGAGATACTTTGAGTAACACCTGGTCCCCCACTTTGAATTCTCTGAAGAACCTCTTTGCATCATCATAGCTCTTCTGCCGATCCTGAGCTACCCGAATGCGACTCCGTATCATCTCTATCCTTACCGAAGTATCCTGAATCACTTCCGGCCCAAGGAGTTTATTATCCCCCACCTCTAACCAACATACTAGTGAATGTCAAGGTTTACCGTACAACGCCTCAAATGGAGCCATGCCAATGGTGAATTGGTAGGAGTTATTATAAGCAAACTCCACCAGTGGAAGGTACTGCTCCCATCCACCTCCAAAGTCTAGGATGCATATACGCAACATGTCTTCCAACATCTGATTTGTCCTCTCGGTTTGTCCATCAGTCTGCGGGTGATAAGCCATACTCAGCCGTAACTCTGTACCCACGGCCTCGTGGAAACTCTCCCAAAATCGTGAAACAAATATCTTGTCTCGGTCAGACACAATATTTAGGGGTACCCCGTGAAGTTTCACTATCTCCGCAATGAAAATCTGGGCATACTATCCCGTAGTGTAGTATGTTCTCACGGGTAGGAAATGGGCAACTTTGGTCAACCTATCCACAATTACCCGTATGGAGTCGTGACCCCTCTTTGACGTAGGTAACCTCGTGATAAAGTCCATGGATATGGTCTCCCAAATCCACATCGGAACCTCTAATGGCTGTAGAAGTCCTGCCGATTTCTGACGATCCACCTTTACTAGCTGACAAGTTGAGCATTTAGAAATGAACACGGCGATATCTCTCTTCATCCCGCTCCACCAATACTGGCGTCTCATGTATTGGTACCTCTTATCCCCACCAGGGTGTACCGCAAACCGTGAACCGTATGACTCTGCCATAACCTCGTGACGCAAGTATTCCCCTTCCGGAACAACCAGTCTCCCGTTGAAGCGTAATACCCCATCTGAACTAACGGTATAGGACTCGGCTCCCTCTACTAGTAATAGAACTATCTGCTCCTGACAGAACGAGTCAATTGCTTGGGCTTTTATCACTCTCGTAACAATCTGCGGTGTAACAGTCATCACAAACATGAATGATCGGGCCACTACATCCTGGTGTCCCAACTCCTTCTACTTAGCTTTCCACACCTCGGCCACGTCATCTACTGGTCTACGGCTCAACATGTCTGCTACCACGTTAGCCTTCCCTGGGTGATATTGGATATCAAACTGATAATCCTTCACAAACTCAAGCCACCATCGTTGAGTCATGTTCAGTTCCTTCTGCGTGAAGAGGTATTATAGAGACTTGTGGTCTGGGAACAATAAAAAATTCTCCCCCAGGAGATAGTGTCTCCAAATCCGAAGAGCGAATACGACTACCGCTAACTCCAAGTCGTGGGTGGGGTAATTCCTCTTATGAGGCTTAAGCTTACGGGAAGCATAAGCTATGACCTGACTCTCCTACTGCAGCACACCTCCGAGTCCTTGTAAGGACGCACCGGTGTAAACTAAATACTCAACTCCCGGTCTGGGCAATGCTAACATAGGTGATGAGGTCAACTTGTCCTTCAACTCATCGAATGCCAACTGACAGGCATGACTCCAGATGAATGGCACACCCTTGCGAGTCAGATGTGTCAAAGGACCCACTTTCTTTGAGAAATCCTGAATAAACCTCATGTAGTATCCTTCTAGGCCCAAGAAACTACGAATCTCAGTCGGTGTCGTGGGATGTCCCCACTTCCTCACCGCGGATACCTTCCCCGGATCAACAGATATCCCCCGGTCTGAAATGATATGCCCCAAAAACTGAACCTCCTTCAGCCAAAACCCGCATTTCTCATAGTTGGCATAAAGTTCATTCTGACACAGTGTCTGCAAAACCTGTCTCAAATGCTCGGCGTGCTCCTCTTCTGTCTGGGAGTAAACCAGAATGTCATCAATAAAGATGATGACGAACTGGTCTAAGAAATCTCTGAACACCCAATTCATCAAGTCCATAAACACGACTGGAGCGTTGGTCAAGCCAAAAGGCATAACCTAAAATTCGTAGGAACCATATCTCGTCAAGAAGGCTGTCTTCTAGACGTCCTGTTCCCTGATACGCAATCCTGATCGTAAATCCATCTTTGAGAAGAAGGAAGCTCCTCTCAACTCGTCGAATAAGTCATCAATTCGGGGAAACGGATACTTATTCTGTATCGTGACTTTATTCAACTCTCGGTATTCTACACACAATCTCAACGATCCATCCCTCTTCTTTACTAACAATACAGGGGCACCCCATGGTGAAGTACTCCTTTGGATAAACCCCTGACCCAATAACTGCTCTAACTGATCCCGTAACTCTCTCATCTATGCTGGAGCCATACGGTAAGGTGCGCGGGCAATTGGCCAAGTGCCCGGGGTCAAATCGATCACAAAATCTATCTCTCTACTAGGCGGTTATCCAGGTATATCCTGAAATACATCAGCAAACTCCCTCACGATTGGAATCGAATCGAGTGTCATCACCACTTCCTTAGAGGTCTCCTCCTTTATATAGTACAAGTGAGTGGATGATCCTCCCTTAGGGTGAGGCATCTCCACTAAAAACATCTCCTGTCCGGGAATGGCAAAAACGATACTCCTACTGAAACAATCAATCATGGCTCGGTACGTAACTAGCCAATCCATACCAATAATCGCATCATACTCAGTCATATCTAATACTAACATATTAGTGGGTAAAGTAAATCTACCGATCTCTATACCCACACCTCTACAAATAAGGGAAATCACGGAACCCCAACTCAACGGTGAATCTACACAAGTAACTGTGCTCTCTACGGTGTCTAACAACCCAATAGTGCGTGCAAATCTCGTGGCAATGAAACAATGTGTGGCCCCCGTATCAAATAAAATACGCCCCATAGTCCCCTGAATAGAGAACATACCCTCAATAGCAGGTGGATCCTGTGGGACTGCGGCATGCTGGAGCTGGTACACTCTCCCATACTGAAGCTGTCCCTGCTGGACTTGGACCGCTGGAATGGGTGGTAATGCTTCCA
Organism: Sambucus nigra; assembly: GCA_949130495.1. NCBI lineage: Eukaryota > Viridiplantae > Streptophyta > Magnoliopsida > Dipsacales > Adoxaceae > Sambucus > Sambucus nigra. Next base: position 386,591,140 of record OX422212.1, read on the forward strand.
TCTGTGGTGGTGCTGGGAGGGCTGCGGGAAATATAGGCCTCTGTGGCTCGTGTCGAGCACCCTGCTGCTGCTGTTGTGGGGCCCTGCCCCTATAAGGAAAATCTTGGCGTGTGTGGCCAATCTTGCCACAAACGAATCACTTCCCCGGGAAGTTTCCCCCTCGCTGTCCCTGCTGGCCGTTACCATTCCTACCCTAACCATGCTGGCCCTACTGAAACTGCTGCTACTGAACATTCTGGCCCCGCTGGACCTGATGGCCATTCTGACCCTGATGTCCATGTCTGAAACCTCCCTATCCACTTCTGAAACCCCCAGATCTGAATCTCTTATGATCCCCCTGTTGGGAACCCTGGTCACCCTGCCTGTACTGTCCCTGAGCAGATTGTGCCCCGCTGGCACCATTTCCCTCGGTCCTGCCCTGATGGCTGGACTCTCCTGATCTCTTGCTCTCAGATATGTGGAAGTGATGATCCTGGAAGTGAAGTAGTGCAGCGTTAACCACATCAGAATAAGTGGCCAATGAGAGATTCCCCAACAAGTGCTAACGGATCCTCCAAGTTAATCCATCTGTGAACTTCTTAATTTTCTTCTCCTCGGTTGGAATTTCATCTGGAACAATGTTCAAGAGATTGGTGAACTTAGCCTCATACTCGGCTACGGTCTTTCCCTCCTGCTTGGGGTTCATCAACTTCCTCCTCATCTCAATGTGAACAGCTGACGGAAAATATTTGCGGTCGAACCGCACCCAGAACTCCTGAATAGTGAGAGCGTCCCTCTCCTCCGCGGTGGTAATGGACTCCCACCACTGCAATTTTGATCCTACTAGCTTAAAAGTATCCAGTATCTTCTTCTGAACATATGTGCACTCGTACATCCTTAAGTGCCTCTGAATGTCCTTCCTCCACTGACTGGACACAACAACGTCGGAGCTACCTGCAAACTCCGGAGGGTGTGCTTTATGAAAAGAATCACGGACGCGTTCCCAAGAAGACGGGAATGCATGAGCCTGAACTAGCACTACTGCCGGCGCCTGAGGTGGTGCCTGCTGTACAACTGTAAGGGCGACTTTCACCACGTGGGCTACAATGGCTGCAACCTCTGCGGCATTCATGGTGCAGGCTGTGGCTCGGGCTGAGCATCCCTAGGAACTCGCTGTGCATGTCGTGGAGGCATCTGAAATGAGAGTAAAGTCTATAAGTTTGTAGTTATTATCTCAAAATAGATGAAGAGCGAAACATACACAAAAGAGTACAACAGTCCTAGAATATAGGGCTCTACATCAAAGAAAGCTCAGCGGAAACATAACAAGCCGTACAGATCCTAAGGACACTAAAACCTGATGCTCTGATACCACCTGTGACACCCCGACTAATTAAATATCGAGTAGCTACTCCTTTATTAAATTAATACAAAATGCCAAGTTGGCTCAGTTCATAGCATCACTGTTGAAAACGTTTTAACAATTACTAGCCACCTAATATTTAAAAAGTGAGTCGTCAATTTTAATTAAGTCCGATTAACATGCAATAAGTAAATTATGAAATTCTAACACAACCACGACAACATAAAGACAATACAGTAACCATAAAATAGTAATGAGTCTGGAGGAACACTCCTCACAACAATCCAAATGCTGAAATAAACAAGTACCAAGTGTGCATCACTTAATTAATTACAACCCAAAATTCTGAAATAACTGAATAAATAAAGTGTCTCTAAAAGGAAATAGGGCGACATGCCCAATATATGAGAAAAACTGATAATATGGAGTCAAGATCGAAAGTGGAGGCATCTACTGTCAAGGTTTTGTAACTTCCACAGCAGCTACAGTACATCACCTAAATGGAACTCCTATACTTGGTGTCCTTGTGGCTGGGCACCTAAAAGGTTTTTACAAAAATAGATTTGAAAGAAAACGGGTCAGAGCCCGATTGTGAAAACAGTTTAAAAATACAGCAAGTGGTTTAATATAATTAAACAGTGAATATAAAGTACATGATAGTGTGTGCACTCACATGAGTTCCTCACCTCTCAACTAAGTGTGCACTCCTATCGTACCCGTACCCATTCTAGTTATTCCCTTATCTAACTAATCCAATACAAAATCTTAAATTACTATACGATTCATGATTTAATTCCCGACATCTTCATTTGAACAGAGGGTTTTACTTTACTACGCAGTTTCCCACATTAGTAATACTACTTACTAGAGATATTCCATTTTATCTTTACAAACGTTGCTATTATTTATACTCATATTTATACATGACAGTTCATTTCAATCAACAGTATTTTATTCTCAACATGAATATACAACACTAGCACCCCGAGACTAAGCTGTAGCGCACAGATACTCTGCTATCCAATCCCGGTACATCACGTACATAAGGACCACGCATTCCAAATCTCTTAGGAATCGTTCTCAAATAACAACAATCACACAAAATTGAGGCGAACATAGTTCACATCACATGGGTCACGCACATACCTACTCTCCCACGATCAACAGACTTATTAACTTCTCAATAAGTCCTTCTCTGACCTATGTCCTCGAGGTACCAATCTGAATCCCCCCCCCCCCCCGTAGGCACACAAAGATTAGATGGCCCTAATCGAATGCAGACCTCCCATGATAACAAGTATGGTAGGTATGTTATACACATAAAACCAAATATACTAAGCATTCGCACATCTTAGATATCTCGATTTATTAATATAGGTATACTTCTAGTTCATATACCGGCATTGAGTATTATACGTTTACAAGTCCCCGATTTGTGTATATTAACGTTGACAACTCTTCTCATGTCGTAATTAGGTACTCGTTTCCTAATCCACATTTGTCATCCGGTTTACTCCAAGATTCTAAGTTTTTCTCCTCACGTACTCCAATCTCTCAATTATACTCACTGGTAAATAAGGGAAAGTTATTACTCCATTATTTAAGTCTACGGGAACATTTGAAATGAAATCAGGCCAAAAAGGCCATTCTGTTAACTCGTTAGAAATATCGTTCGAACGAGTTCGTTAGAACGAAAGGCTACGAATGAACTACCAACTCGTTAGAAGGGGTACTGTCATCTCGTTAGAAGTTCATTCGAACGAGGTCGTTCGAACGACCTGGGCAGGTCTTCTAACGAGATGGAAGTTTGCGCCCAGAAATTCTCCACTTTGTTTTTCTCAATTTTTCTCTTCTCTAAATTCATCCTAAGATCATCCCAATAGTATTTTAATGTTCTTAAACTTCTCTACACCCTCTTAGGTCGGTTTTTAACATGTTTTTGGGGTCAAATCTTCCTAAACAGCATGTCATTATCATAAATCCACAAATTTTACCCCAAACCATATGAACATGAATCCAAAATTTTATTGTGCCCAATTATTCATCATAAATCCATTTTTAAATCATCATTTTTAAGTCTTCAAATACTAAATTCGTCCTTAGTCATTCTACATGCAAATCCTATCCAAAATTTAGAGTTTCTCCAACAATTTCATTAGTTTTCCTCAAAATTTCCAAGACAAAACATTTCCTACACTAAACATGGAAGAAATATTCAATGCACGTAAAAATATCTAATAACTTGCCTCAGATTTGTTCTTCAGATGTGTTGTCGATGATCCAAGGTTGATTCTCCCTTTTTCCGGTCACAAATCCTTTCCAATTTGATGGTGGTGAGTGTTTTTGGTTTGGAAGCCTATGGTAACTCCTCTCTAACTCCCGTAGCCCACTTCTAAATATTTTGGCTGGTAATGGCCTTAGTGGCCCCTTTAATATAATAAATATTAACTCTAATTTTTGTTGGTTTTAATTCCCATATTTTTAAAATTACCAAAATACCCTTCTAGGTTGTCGGTTTGGCCTAAAAGTGCCCCGGGACCCAAACAAAACCCCCGACTAGTGTATTCTGACTATTTCGACCCTTTCGGACACGTTGGCGCACTCAAAATGACCATTCGGTTGATAAAAATATAATTCACTTTTTAAATTTAAATAATTACTTCCTGACGCGACTAACACGCGCGTCCCAACTAAATTTCCCAAATTATTGTATTTCAGTCTCGTGACAATTTAAATATTTTCAATACTCATGTATTACCATACATACTCAAAAATATTCAATTTTAACATCATTGTGGTGACAATTATTATGCAACACAAATAGATAAGAAAAAAGCAATCACCAAGTAAGAATGAGGAATGTAAAATGACAATCACACAACAAAGGATGTACGTGGTTCAGCAAAGATGTGCCTACGTCCACGGTGGTGCAGTCGATATTATTTCTATATACTTCGGAGAGTGGTTACAGAGAATACAACTTGTCCTTTTGCCCCGAATCTAGGGTTCAATATATACATGTGCGTTTAGGTAAGTGGGGGTGTTGGATTCCCCCACGTCTTCCATCTCTCCCTATAACCTCCCTTAATGGGAACATGGGAAGAGACCGGATCACAATCAAAATAAGAGGTGGGGGGCCTGTAGTTTGGGCCTCCAAAATTGGGCTACTCGTCCGGGCCCATGGTCTTAATTTTGGGTACCCACAATTTCCCCTAAGTTTGTTGGGCCATGTTTTTGGGCACAATAAATTTAAATGATTAACCATAATGTCTTTTTTTGCAATTTTTCGAAAATTGTGAAGCTAATTTTGGCGGCACCCGCTTCGTATCTTGTGTACTGTGATTAGCAAAATTTGAAGGTCTTTCTGGAATAGCCACTTTTCTACCGTCGTTTCAATCTTTCCAGCACTTTTCCATTCCCTGTGAGTTCTGGCACTTCGTACCCTCTTCTCTCAATTTCCATTCATTGCTTCATTGTTGTTTGGGCCCGTGCTTCTTCATCGTTCGAATCGGTCTTCTATTTTGTAAGTTTCCTGTACCTTCTCTCTGTACTTTCTCTTTGAGTTTGTAGTTTTCTAGGGTTTTCCAATGGCGAAGATTGGCAATAGGTCGGTCTCTGAATTTAGGAAGTTTTATAACATCCCTGAGTGGGTAGATATTAAGTGTTGCGCTTCCCCTCCTAGAAATGTTAGAGAGATAGATGACGCCCACTAGATTCATGTTTTGTTGCTTTCCCAGGGAGGACTCACTTTTCCTCCCAACGATTTATTCTTGCATTTCTTTAACTATTTCAATATTGTTCCTACACAATGCTAGCCCAATGTGTGGAAAATAGTTAATGGCATACATAGAATAAATCAGTTGTATGGTACTAGGTTTGGACTAGCCGAGGTCTGTGTTTTCTATTCCTTCTCTCGAACTAGCTCTGGTGTCCTCTATCTCAAAGCTAGGAGCCCTGACAGGGTATTGGTAGTAAATCTACCTGATTCCCATAAAGACTATTGGCAAGAAGGTTTTCTTGTTAGAAACTAGCTGTTTTCTCCCCAACTTGAAGGGTTGAGGTCTGAGAGGTTATATGTTCCCTTTTATGGGGTAGAATACATAGGTAGATATTGCTCTATTATTTTGATTTTTATTGTTTTGTGATCTTTCTGATTCTTCTTTGCTTTTTCTTCCACAACGAGGTCAAAGAACTTGGAACTTGCTCTCAGTGAGGTTCGTCTCTCGGAATTAGTTAAGGCTTGGAATATCAGGGAGCCTTTGGGTGACGGCGAGCATTCCAGGTCTGCTGCCTTTCTGCTCGAGTACAAGAACGTTGGCTCCAGCTTCATAGCAAGGCCTGTGGACAGTATCCCAGAATTTTATTCCTTCGAAGAGACTGCTGCGGATCCTATCCAGTTAGACGATAGGAGAGCAGCCCTGAAAGTGACATTATAGGAGCTATGAGTAATTTAGGTAGAGGAAGCTCTAGTAGTAGCAGTTCTTCTGATCGTGGGGAGGTCTCTGAAGCTTGGGAGTCATCGAGCACATCTAGCAGTTCGAGCGAGGAAATGGCTCCTCCAAGGAAGAACTTAATCTGGGACGATGATGATGAAGACCATATGCTTCTCGCATAGAGGTCAAAGAAGCAAAAATTTAGCTCTGGGGCTGTGGCTACTGGTTCCCGGTCCTCTGCTCGGGAGTAGGAGAGAAAGAGGAAGTAAGAGGAGCAGGTAAGGGAGAGAGAGAGAGAAAAAAGGAAAAAGAGAAGAAGAAGATGGAGGAGAAGAGGAGGGTAGAGGAGAGGAAGAAGAAAGAGAATGAGAGAGAGGAGGAGAAGAGGAGGCTGGAAGCGAGGACGAAGGCTGGGCAGGCCTTAGTCCTGATGTCTGCACTATCCGAGGGGGCTTCTGTTGCAGTTTCTCCCTAGTTGGTCCCCGCTCTGCTCGAGAGAGCTGTCCTCCTGGCTGATCGTCAAACGGCGGTAGGGTCCGAGCAATTGGCCCTTCAGGCTAGTCAAAGGCTAGCTTTGGTAAGATTTTTCCTTTTTATCCCATATTTTTACGTATTCCATCATTTCCCTCTTTTAACATTTTTTTCTTTTTGCAGTTTGTGACTGACTTCGCTGTGCTGTACCGTTCACGTGATGAACTGGTGCAGAAAAATGGCGAGCTGGAAAAAGAGAAGTTCGCCCTGAAGCTGAAGAGTAATGAGCTCGAGGCTAATTTTAAAGTCGTTGACGCTGCTCAGATTTCATCCGACCTGGCTCTTGCTACTGCCAACAAGGAGAGGGACGCGGCAGTTAAGGATTTGAAAGAGCTGCGACAGGCCTACGACCTGGTTTGCTCGAGAAAACTTGCTATTGTGGAGGAGAACAAAGTACTTTCTGAGGAGCTGAAGAAGATGGAGTCTGAGGCGGTCACTGCCAAGGAAGACTCCTACAATTCTGGTTGGAGTCTAGCATATGAGGATGCTAAAGTTCAGATAGGATATATTAGCCGTCTGAACTTCAAGAAGGGTTGGAACAAGGCCCTCATAGCTGCCGGAGTGGATGTTTCATCTCCCCTATTTGACGAGCACGATCCAGGGCCAAGGCCAGTTGTAGATGAGGACCTTGCCCCAGCTGTTGAAGGCGCTGACCCTGTCCCTCAGGCGTCCCTTACTGATGCTTCCCTCGTTTTGGCGACAGAGATTACCCCTGCTGAGGGCGGTGCTCCTGCTGATGCCGACAAGGGGAAGGGGCCATCGACCTCTGGGCCACCTGAGGTTGCTAACTAGTTATCTTCTAGGATTACTTTGTATTTTCGGTTTTTTTCTGTCTGTAAACTTTCTTTTTTCTATTCGATGTAACTTCAACCTTTATTAATGAAAAGGCTCCTTTTTCTCCTCACACTTATTTGTCTTTTTCTTTCCCTTGTCTTTCTATTGCTTGTAGTTAGTTGATGCGGATGATTACATTCCTGCTACTTCCCAATTGGGAAGGATGTTGGGGCCCAATGTGAGCTCCAAAGTTCGTCACACTTTTGTGAGGATCTGCAAGTCTTTGTGACTGAGGAACAAGCATTTTATAGAGCAAACAGAGCTTGTCACCAAGCTGAAGGATAGGCTTCAAGAGATGGAGGACATTGGTGCCTCCGTCCAAGAGGAGGTCAATGCGCTGAGAACGAAGCTACTAGAGTCCTCTGAGATCAATCAAGTTGGGGAGGTCCTCCAGCAGGATAATGAGGCTCTGAAGAGAGAGGTCTCATGACTTAGGGAGCAAGCGCCGAGCACTGCCCCAGCAGTATTACAGGGTTCCTCGTCATCGCGAGCTAAAGATGGCCAGAGTGATATTCCTCCTGTGGTGCGGGGTTCCACTGGTCCATCTGTTCCGCGAGCTGGTAGGACCACCAGGAGCCGAAATAGGGAAGTGGAAGAACTTCGAGATAGGGAGATGGAAGAGCTTCGTGGTGATGTCCAGTGAGCATATGTGATTGCTGCTGGGCTTCAAAGGGATGTTACTCGGCTGCGGCACCTATTCAAAAAAGTTCCTCGACAAGTGTGGGCTGATGGCTACGACCAGGGTTGGTCAGATACTCCAACAAGGTTGTGAGAGTTCGAAGAGCTTTCCTTTGTCAGGGGGTGGCTGAGTGCTTTGAAGGAGCTGCAAGTCCTGAGGAACTCGATGCTCTGGTATCGCCATGAGATTTCTCCCTCTACCTTAATGCTTAACCCTTTTCGGAGGGATGATCGATGGATCCCCATCGATGCCATCCCTCCATAATTATTGGAGTCGAATGCGAATGAGGTTGAGAAAGAGTTAGCTCCTGCTCCCGATGACAGAAGAAGAGCTCGAGTTGCTGATTATCTCGCTCAGAGGCCTCACCCCCATTGAAATTTTTCCAGTTGTTGTTTTTTGTATTTTTGATAATGTAAATTCTTTGGGCGAGCTCGCCGACTAAACATGTATCACCATTGTTTGTAAATATGATGAATTAATGAAAAGTTTGTGTTTTGGGCAATTTTGCTGACTAAACAAGTGCATCATATTCTTCTATTCTTACTGCTTTGTGATCTTCTAATTTTGTTTTGTCATGCAAGTGTCCTCCCAGTCCAGTAAAATATCGAGATACCATTGTGCACCACTTTACCTTTTAGGTTGTGTTGTCACACTCCCTTGGGCCTAAGTGGGGCAATTGGCGAGGACACACCTGGTGTTGGATGCTTTATCCGATCAGGATTTTATTCAACCAAAGAAGGTTTGATGACCAGTATAAAATTTGGTCATATTGCCTAAGGATCCCCTGTAGGGCTTCATATATTGCCAGGGGCAATGCTAAGAGGTCCTTCGTGTTTCATAACGATGACTTGAGGAGGGATATTCCCCTGCTATAGTGTAGTGTTCAATGTGCCTGTTATTTGGAAAAGATGTGCGATAAATGCAGCTGTTACTTATCAGAGTGTAACCAATTAAATAACTTTCATTAATGATAAGGGAAATGAACTTCTAGTTTCATAACAAAAGAATAAAAGAAAGATCTAAAAATAGAATCTCTTGAGATTGGCTGCGTTCCATGCTCGTGGTATTTCTCTGCCTTCCATCATTTCCAAGTGATAGGCGCCCTGTAGATCGTCTCTGGTTATCTTAAAGAGTCCTTTCTAGTTTGGGCCTAGCTTGCCGTCTGATGGTTTTACTGCGCTTCCTAGGACTTTCCTTAGAACGTAGTCCCCAACTCGGAATGTTCTTGGGTTAACCCTTTTATTGTAAAGCCTCGCGAGCTGTTGCTGATAGCTCGCTAGTTTTACTAGGGCTAGCTCTCGGCGCTCGTCGGCCAGGTCGAGCTCAGCGAGTAATGCTACATCATTATGGCCCTGGTCAACAAGGTTGGACCTCATTGTTGGCAAACCTGCTTCTAGTGGGATGACTGCTTCCATGCCATATGTCAGCAAAAATGGGGTTCCTCCTGTTGCTCGCCGATGAGTGGTTGGGTATGCTCATAGGATATGGGGTAGTTCATTTACCCATGCGCCTTTGGCTCGCTCCAATCGCTTCTTTAATCCATCGATCACAGTTTTTTTGGAAGCCTCAACTTGGCCATTGCTCTGAGGGTAGGCCACCGAACTGAAGTGGTGTCTGATACCGTGTTCGTTATAGAAATTATGAAAGGAGCCGCTTTCGAACTGTGTCCCATTATCGGTGATGATGGCTCTGGGGATGCTAAAGTGAGTGATTATATTCCTCCATATGAACCTTATCATATCATTATCTCAGATGTTCGCCAGGGATTCTGCCTTGATCCATTTGGTGAAGTAGTCGGTCGCAACCAACAGATATTTGCGATTGCCGGTGGCGGTGGGAAGTGGTCCAATGATGTCCATTTCCCATTGGGCGAATGGCCATGGGCTGGACAGGGATTTTAGATCACTGGCAGGTTGGTGGACCATAGGAGCGTGAAGTTGGCATTTCAGGCATTTGCGGACATACATCGCAGAGTCCCTTTGCATATATGGCCACCAATAGCCTTCATTTATTGCTCAAAAAGCTAGAGACCTTCCTCCAATATGGATTCCACAGACTCCTTCGTGAAGCTCGTGTAGAACTTGCACGACATCCCCTGGGTGAACGCATTGGAGGTAGGGACCGGAGAATGATCTCTTATACAAGTTTCCTTATGGGGATAAGTGAAAGCGAGCAGCTTTGACTCTTATCTGGTGGGCAGTCTTCTTGTCATCTGGGAGCATGCCATCCTTTAAATAGTCCCTTAAGGGGTCCATCCAGCTGGGGGTTGCTCCCACCTGGAGTACCCATCCCACGTTTAGTGGCTTGCTATCGCGATTAATGCTCGGACAAGTGAGGAAATCGATGGGGATGGTCCTTTTTAGGTCGGAGTCAACTACCGAACTCAGGGCTGCTAGGGCGTCAGCATGAATGTTTTGCCCCCTGGGAAACTGCTGGACATTGATCTCTTCAAAGCTCGACATTAGTTTTTTCACTAAGGCGAGGTAAGCTACCATTCTTTAATTTTTTTCATTGTAATCTCCACTTATTTGATTGGAGACTAGTTGGGAATCGCCGAACACCTGTAAATGTTTTGCTCCCAAAGTGTACGCCTTTTGGAGGCCGGCTATTAAGGCTTCGTACTCTACTTCGTTGTTGGAGGCTGCAAATCCAATCCTGATTCCTTGTTTAAGGATGGTATTCTCTAGAGTAATGAGGACAATGCCTACCCCTGCCCCCTTTGAGTTGGGGGCTCCATCAACAAACAGTTTCCAAGTTTTCTCTGTTGCTTGGTTCTCCTCTTGCCTTGTTGGTCGAGGTTGGTTGGAGGGTTCCTCGCCCGTTAATTTGGCTATGAAATCAGCAAGGATCTGACCCTTGATAGCTGTCCTTGGTTGAAATTGGATGTCAAATCGCCCGATCTCGACTGACCATTTAGACAGTCTGCCCGAAAAATCCGCTTTCCTCAGGATTGCTTTAAGGGGATGCGATGTAAGGACGATAATAGTGTGGGCTTCAAAATAGTGCTTCAGCTTCCTCAAAGCCACTACTAGTGCAAAGGCGAGCTTATCCAGTGGTAGGCACCTCTGCTCGGCGTCCAGTAGGGTCTTGCTTGCGTAATAAACGGGGTGCTGGACTCCTGTAACCTCGCATATTAACGCAGAGCTGACAGTGTGCTTGAAAACAGAGAGGTACATGTACAAAGAATCTGTTTGCTGTGGTATGACGAGCAGTGGTGGAGAGCTTAAGTAAGACTTGAGCTCGACCAATGCTCGATAGCAATCTGGGCTCCATTCAACCGTTTTGCTCCCCTTTGGAAGCTGGAAAAAAGGCTTGCACTTCTCGAAGGATTTAGAGATGAAGCGATTTAAGGCAACGAGCATACCAGTGAGTTTCTGTACGTCCCGGATTGTGCGAGGGGGTTACACCCTGTTGATTGTATCGATCTGGTCTGGGTTCGCCTCTATGCCTCTCTTACTGACCAAATACCCAAGAAATTTTCCTGACTGGACATCGAAGGAACACTTGCTTGCGTTAAGTTTCATTCGGTACTTCCTGAGGATTTCGAAGGTGTTTAACAGGTCTGAGAGGTGATTTTCCTTTTTCTTACTTTTAACAAGCATGTCATCGATGTAGACCTCCATGGTGTCTCCCATCTGATCCTTGAACATTTTAGTGACCCGCCACTGATAGGTTGCCCCTACATTCTTGAGCCCAAAGGGCATGACCTTGTAGCAGTATAACCCAACCGTCGTGATGAACGCCGTTTTGTCCTGGTCTGGGGCATATAAGGGGATTTGGTGATACCCCGAGTATGCATCCAGAAATCTCATTCGCTCAGTGGCGTCTACTAGTTGGTCTATTTTTGGGAGGGGGAACTATTTTTAGGGCACGCTTTATTGAGGTCAGTGAAGTCGATGCAAACTCTCCACTTCCCGTTGCTCTTCGGAACTACTACTGGGTTGGATAACCACTTGGGGAATTGTAGTTCCCGTATGGATCCTACATCCAGCAGTTTTTTAACTTCTTTTTCGATCGCTTTAGCCTTCTCGAGTGCAGTTTGTCGTGCCTTCTGCGTGATCGGTTTGAAGGTGGGATCGACATGCAGCTGATGACAGACCATACTAAGATCAACTCCGGGCAGCTCGTTTGGTTCCCAAGCAAAAACATCTACGTTGCGCTTCACTAGGGTTGTCAATTCCTTCTGTTCCTGGTCGGTGATAGATGCTCCAATCAATAAGACTCTATTACTGTCTCCATCTCCAACCATAACTTCTACCAGGTCCTCGATGACCCGCTCGGAGGGGAGGATCCTGGTCTCCTCTACTCCAGGTCTTCCGTACTTTAATTGCTATTTAGAAGGTGTCAGACCTTCTTCAACTTTCTCGCAAGGCTGATTGACCTTCTTCTCTGGCTTTGTTCGGATGGCTACTATGAAGCACCTTCTTGCCATCGCTTGGTCACCGTGGATCTCCATTACTCCTCGCTTGGTTACATACTTGAATTTTTAATGGTAGGTCGAGGAAACTTCCTTCATCGCATGAAGCCATCCCCTGCCGAGGATGGCCTGGTATGGCGAGTTGATGTCGACTACCAAAAACTCGATCATCTTGGAGACGTTTCAAACGCGCACCGGGAGTACAATCTTTCCCAGGGGTATAGTTATTTTTCTAGCGAAGCCAATCAAAGGGACAGTAGCTTCCTTTAGGTCGGTAACGCTTAACTTTAACTTTCTGAATAGGTCGAGATACATTACTTCGGACGAGCTTCCTTGATCGATGAGCAACTTGTCGACGTCAAAGTTGGCTATCCTAAGGGTAATGATCAGAGCATCATGATGTGGGGTTCTCACTCCCACCAGATATTCATCTATGAAGACAATATGCTTGTTATAGTTGACGTCATCTACTCGTCGACGCTTCCCTAACTGTGACTTTGCTGGATCGATATGAAAAGCCTGCATTACCGCTGTAAGTTTCTTCATCTCCATTTGAGCTGAATTCCCTTGTATCTGCTTGGCATCAGATGCCCCATGAATTACCACTAACTCATGTTTACCGTCATCTTCGAGCACGTTGTCAGGTCTCGCCTCTCTATTGGAAGCCACTTTCTCTGCCCTTTTTTCCACAAAATCGTTCAAATGCCCAGACTGGGTCAGCTCCTCGAGGTGAGACTTAAGAGCTTTGCAGTGATTAGTCTTATGTCCTCCCTCTTTATGAAAAGCGCATCTTAGCACATTGTTCCTCTTCGAGGGATCTCCTCCCATCTTCCTAGGCCACTTGATGAATGGCTCGTCTTTGATCTTCGCGAGAATTTTGTAAATTGGTTCTTTGAAGACGGTGTTGACCGCCTGGAATGCTTTTGACGCATCATTGTTCCCTCCATTCTTGGAGCCACTTTTTCCCCCGTTCTTTCCTCTTTTCTTCTGGTTCTCAGCTTTGTCACTTCCCTTGGTAGTGAGTTCAACTCGGCCATTTTCTCTTGTACTGAGGTGGGTGACATCTTACACCTTAGCATACTTCTCGATGCGAGCCATTAGGTCGTCAATAGTCATAGCCTCCTTCTTCGTCAGGGACTGGTATAGAAGGGAAGAACTAGGGAGCCCAATTTTGAAAGAGGCCACTACCACTTCCTCTGCACAATCCTCGATCTCATTGAATAACTCCCAGTACCTCTTTGCGTAGTCTCGGAGGGTCTCTTGAGGCATTTTCTTCATTGTCAGCAAAGCATCCATCCTTTTGGGATGAGAGCTGCTGTTAATGAATCGGGCCATAAAAAGTTTGGCCAAGGATTTGAAACTCCTGATTGACCGGTGGGGGAGCCTTTCGAACCACTTCTGCGCTACGTCATGCAGGCTCGAAGGAAAAATTCGGCACATTAGCGCGTCCCAGTGGTTCCAGAGGGTCATGGCTTGTCGATACTGCCTGACGTGATCAATGGGATCAGTCTTACCGTCATAAATCTTGAACCTTGGAATGGCAAATTTCTTGGGGGCTTCTTCTTCCTCAATTTCCCTCGTGAAAGGTGACTTCATCTGGGTTTTGAGAGCTCGCCTGGTGAGTTCTCGGGTCGATCTAGTACCGTGGTGGGCGGGATGTTGATCTATCTCCCTGCGGACCAGATTTCGTATGTTCTCATCGCTGCGAGCAGGGCTCTGGTAACGGTGAGCTCTTCGCAGCTGCTCACGGAGGTCGTTGTCTGATTCGTCTCCCTCGATCTTTTGAGATCCTCGCCTAGGGCTCCTTCCTCGGCTGTGAAACTTGTTCGCCTGAGGGCTAGGAGTGCGGTATGGACGTCTCCTGTTATCATGATGAAGCTCTCTTTCCAGTCTTTCCAGTCTTCTTTTCAAGCGAGCGTTCTCTGCCTCGTGCCTGCGAGAAGACTCCCTCTGCTCGTGGAGCCTTGCCTCGTATGCATCAATAAATCTGGATATCTGCGTGGACCTTGTTGGTCCTTGGCTTTCTTCTGAGGCTGGCCTTTCTAAGCGAGCCCCCTGGTCTGAACGTCGAACTTCAGACCTAATCCTGCGAGAGGCAGGTGGTTCTCGAATATCTCCAGCCTGGGGGGCATTGCTGTTGTGACCAGACATTTTAAACTCCTTTTTTGGTGTGGGCTTTTCTCAGGGAAGATAAACGCTTCCCACAGACGGCGCCAATTGTGGTGACAATTATTATGCAAGACAAATAGATAAGAAAAAAGCAATCACCAAGTAAGAATGAGGAATGTAAAATGACAATAACACAACAAAGGATGTACGTGGTTCAGCAAAGATGTGCCTACGTCCACAGTGGTGCAGTCGATATTATTTCTATATACTCCGGAGAGTGGTTATAGAGAATACTACTTGTCCTTTTGCCCAGGACCTAGGGTTCAATATATACATGTGCGTTTAGGTAAGTGGGGGTGTTGGATTCCCCCACGTCTTCCATCTCTCCCTATAACCTCCCTTAATGGGAACGTGGGAAGAGACCGGATCACAATCAAAATAAGAGGTGGGGGGCCTGGACTTTGGGCCGCCAGAAATGGGCTACTTGTCCAAGCCCATGGTCTAAATTTTGGGTACCCACAATCATAATCAAATACCAACTCACATCTCGCTAGTATTTATATCCGGATTAATTCCCAATTAATTCTCATTTAATTTAATTAATCCTTTAAATAAAAATCAATAAAATTACGGGGTATTACACGTATGATCATTAAAATTAACGTGACCTAGTCGTTAATGCCAAAGGTCCATGGTTGATACCTTAACATTATTTCAAACTAAAAGGACTTGGGAATGATACCATAGCAATTTTTGGTAGCCCTCACACCTTGTAGCAAAAGTACATCGAATCGATAAAAAAATGTTACACTCTGACCGATCAAACATTACCTCGAAGTTAGCATTGCAAAATTGGCTTATGCTTATTAAGTTATCCTTCAATCCTTAAATAAAAAACAAATTGTCTATCTTAGGAAAGCCAAAAATCTCCATTCAACCTCGTCCTAATATGTTAGACCCACAACCATCCCCAAAGGTGACTTTTCCTTCTTCGCAATCCATAAAGTTGGTAAAAAGTGACTTGTCACTGGTCATTTGCCTAGAGCACCAACTATCAAAATACCATTGAGAAGTATCTTGAACTTTAATATCAACATGAACAACAAGGTATTTTTCTTCATTTTTAGGTACCCAAGTGGTGGTAAAAAAAAATTCACCCCTATCATTATTGGCACTAGTCAATTTCTTGGAAATTCCCTCAAAAGGCATAGACGTCCTTTGAAATTATTCCATCAAGCATTTAGAAGTAGTGAATACAAACTCAAATTACTTTTTAAGCCTTGCAAAAGTCTTTATAGTGGTGCGTGAGAGTATGTGTGTGAGAGACTCTTCCTAGATTATAACAAAACTCCCTAAGGTGACCTTTTCATTTGTAATGGGTACAAAAATAGATTTTTTTGGGTCTAACTTGGTTACAACTCTTAGGATGAGTTCTCCTCGGTGGGTTAGGTCGAGGCCTATAAGGATCCATCACAAACTTGGGAAGTGGTTTGGGTGTGATATTGGAAGTGGATGCACCTTTGTAAACTAGGGCCTCTCTTTAAAACCTAAAGAGGGACCTAGGAACATATTTCTACCCTTCTTAAATATGTTCAATAACGTGACGTTAACCTCTCGAGTAAATTTGAGATGTTTTTCGAGTTAGAAAACATGGGATTTAAGTTTTTCATGAGCCTCCATTGATACTTGAAGATCTCTCGTAAGACTAGCCACTTTGTTCGTCATGTCTTTCTTTTCCCTTTTCACTAAAGCAAGTTGCTCACTCAAATATATTCTCACCAAGGTCTCATTCTTTTTATATAAAGATAACACCCTAATAGTCAAATATTTATTTTTATTTTTTATTTTTTGTTTTTAAAAGCTGAGTGTAAAGTTTGAAGTATGCATATTGAAGACCTCGTTCTCCCTCACTCAAATCATCACTCTTAAACTCTCCAAAATGATTCAACTCATTATCGATGTCATCACATTTAGAAACATCGGCATTGACGTGAGATGTGAATAAGATTTCAAGCATGCTTATAGTCCCAAATTGTATGGTGTAGTTTTGAAGCTTAAAAGATTTGACAGTAATGGTACCCTCGTATGTGAGCTAGAGGATATCTCAATCTTTTTTCAACATGGTACCTGTCATGATACGCTGAAATCCATCGGGTGTGACCACACTAAAAATATCATTTAAACCACAAGAGTTAAAATTACTCACTATAAAATCATCTTTAGTCCAAATTGCGATAGGGTTGAAACTAAGGATATTTTCATGAGTTACAATAGGGAGGAATCCACTCCATTTCAACAACAAGCCAAATGCGCTCGTCGATCAATTTTAGAGACAATCTCATTTTATCTTTCCAAAAGGCTTAATTTTTGCCATAAAAAAAGAGGGCCTATTGTACAAATTCTCGATATAACCACCAATATTCATCTAAATAACTTTTACAAATAAAATCTGATACCAATTTGCAAAATGGGTTTTTGGGGTGGTCCGATTATATATAAAAATTACAGATTAGGTCACACACAAGCCAAATTTAATTAAGTACAATTTTATCTCGATTAATTAGGTGAACCTAAACATTCAAAATAGTGAATCTAAATTTAAATGAACAAACAAGAATACACAATATGAGCAAAAAATCGTTTTCGGGAAAAATCTTTTATTTTTCGGCACTCTTACAACTAGGTATTATAGAATGACATAGACAGACTTACAGACTTATACACTGCTAAATATGACATTTATGTCTTCATTCCTTTTTGTTAACCAAAAGCGATGCAGATCCAGCAACGACCCACACCGCAAGCTCCACTTGCCTTAGTGTCCACCGATCATCTTCAGGAAATTTCTTTGTTATATTCAGTAGTGAAGAATCAACTCTAGAGGGATTAAAACATATGATGTGTCCTTTAGGGTTTGATGAAGTGATAAAAAACATCCAAGGGGTTTGAATTTAAAAAAATAAAGTGTTTGGTCACAAAAATATGTCTAAAAGGCTTGATAAAAAAATTGAAAACTCATATCTCTATATAAAGGAAGAAAAATCTCCGAGAGGTAGACTTGAAAAATTGCATTTGAAATAAGGTAAAAAAACAAATTTACGTCAACTCATTTGAACGAGGTATATCTCGTTTGAACGAAGCACATGATCTCGTACGAAATAGAAACACTTCATTCAAACGAAGTATCCGATTTCATTTGAACCACTTCTAATGACTTATCTAATGAGATTTCAGAGCGATTCAAAAGTTACCAAAATTGATCTCATTCAAAGTTCATTTGAAGTTGTTCTGACGAGGTATGTGTACTCGTTCGAATGACATCTAATGTCATTCTAACAACTTTGCAAATTTTTCAAAAAATATTTAGAAAATATTTTTGAATAATATTTTATATTTTCAAATAATTTTAAAATACCCCTGAATAAATTGATTACACAAAATCAACCTCATATACCTTCTGCATATAATTGTAGTGATGATCTCAATGCTTCAATCTTTTATTGTTACATTCAATCACTAACTTATCTTTACTTGAAGCTCTTGAGAATATACATGATGATGTAAAGGTGTAACGAAATATGCCAAGCATTAAAACATAATGAGCATTATAATCTTTGTCTTACAAACTTATTTTCCCTTAATGTTGATTTCTCCATCATCTTATTCTTGAAGGTTATAGCCTTCTCGTTCCCCTATAGACGATTGGGGATATTCATGAAACATGTGGGTGCAACTGGTGATGGAGCAAGTGAAGGAAGTATTGCCAAAATAATCATAAACTATTCTTGGAGATCTTTCTACGAGGCTTCCATTTCTTTCATGATCTGAGCTATCCTGACATTGGTTGTCATGGTGGTGATAGGGAGAGTTATAAAAGTTTATATTATGACTTTAGAGAAAAATCTTTCCCACAAATGATGCCAAACTTATGGTAATGAAATAATTCAGAGCCTTAGCCTCACAATGTGTGACTCCTTAGAATATGAAAAGGTATTAGTAAGTTAGGAATAATAAGGACAAAAAACTTTATAGTCTTTAAATACCTTTACTAAGGTATTTACGTTATAATGGTAAATATTACAAATATGTTCTGCTTTAGACTTCGGATAGGATGGTATAAAAGGGGTATGAAGTCTTTATGATGAGTAGATAACTCTTGGAAAGAAAGTAGTTGGACCATCTAAGTACTTTTTACTCACTTAGGACTCAATAGACAGGAAATAGACCAGAACATCTATATTTAATGTCTACTAGAAAATACGAGAGTTAAAACTGGTTCAAATGCTAAGTATAATCTTTAACACTTATTTTGATGAATTAATCACTTAAATTTGATCCCTTATAATATCCCCTGGTCATTCTTTGTATAACTAATTATTGGGAGTAGCTGAGCAGTTACAGTAGAGGCAAGGTAAACCATGGTTTATTTCTACTGCTACAGTGGAATGGTGGAGTGTTTGTGGAATGTCTTGTAAGTGAGTGGTGATGTTTGTTGAGTGCATTAAATTTCATTTAATTTATTAGTTAAAACTACAAGTGGCGAGTGTGGATTGGTAGAATAGTGTATGTTCTTTCTACAAACTCATTGAATTTGTCTGATAAGGCTTTATTTGGATCTTACAAGCTATCATGAGCATGATGATGTTATCATGAGGTATTAAGGTTTTTCTGAATAAGTTCAAGTAGGCCTCAGTCCTACTGAGATCTGAGAGAGACGATTGTTATTGATTATTCTCTACCCTATCTCTGTTAGACCTTTGCAATTATTAAAATAGATTATGGGACCTTCATTATGTAATAACCCGTATTTCTGCATACCTGGAATTTAAATTGTTCACTTTATTTTAAATTACGCGAGTGAAGTAATTTAATTGAATTAAATAAAAATGTGGGTATTAAATATTAATCAAGAGAGAGAGATAAGGATTAATATTATGTGCTAAATTTACTAAGTGGATAGTAAATAATTTATGGAAATAATTATGCGTCATAGTGAGTGAGATTGGCATAAATGGATTTATCTCAATCGGGAATCACGTGTAGACCAAATTGAGGTCGAGATATGATAATTGTTTAGAGTGACTCGGATGATGATTTTGAGGTCATGAATGACTTTTAAAGGGTCTAAATAGTCAAAACAACATACACGGGGGGTGTTGATTAGGTCCCGGGGAAATTTTAGACTAAACCGGCACTGTATGGGGGCATTTTAGTCATTTGGAAACCAAGGGTTAAAATACCTACGTATTTCCAATATCTTTATCAGTATATATATGGGAGATGATAGGGGTTATAGGTTAGCAAACTAAGATAATCCATTAGAGAAGAAGAGAAACCATTTGTGAAGCCTAATAGAGAGCTTTTGAGAAATTGGAGTGTGATCTCGCACCATTATCAATCTTGAGTGAGGATTGGGAGAGAAGGCATACCATCCAGCATAAAAAACATGAAATCAAGTCATTTAACACAAGGCAAGTGTTTATTTTCAGTTTCTTTTGAAGTTATAATGCCCATATTGTTAGGGTTTTGAAATATATTGACAAATGTCATGTTCTCCAAAGAAAAGAATAATTAAAACTCAGGTTCTGGGAAGGAATTGCTTGTAGTTTGATTTAACATCTATGGAGGATAAGAAATTAGAGGGTGTGTTATAATCACCACGAATTTAATCTGGGTTTCTAATAAAAAATGGTTAAAGAACACAATACCTAGGGTTTTTGATGAAAACTTGATTTGATCTATTATTAGGTGGGAATTATGAGGTTTTATTGTTTTTTTTACGTTAGAATCCATCCTAATACATGTATATGATGTTTGGAAATGTTGGATGTTAATTTGATAGAGAACCATGACGAAGAAAATAAGAAAAATAGTGAAAAACGCACTTGCATATTGAGGAAGAAGATGATCTGCGTAATTTCGAATAGATTCGGTCCGGAGGTGAAATGATTCGGAAAGGGAATCAATTCAACCTCCAGGAAAATCCATTCGGTTTCCCAAAAAATGTGAAATCTTACTTTTTTAAGCTTAGAATTCCTATAATTTTGTCAGGGAAACTTTTGGGACTTTGTTAAACTATAATGAGGGATTTGTTATATTACAGTAGGCTTGTGATAGGGTTATGACTTAGTCCAAATGAGGGGATTAAGGCAAGATTAAATATACTTAAATTAAGGTGTAATTCATTCGAGAGAAGGAGAATGAGTTACGGGGAATTTAAGTGAATTTATGTGATAGACCAGTAGTGTACGATAAAGCTAGCTACTGAATTTTTATTTAAGGGGTAACTAGGATCCTTAGAGTAGAGAGTAATACTCGGATTAACACAATAGAGAGAATAATAATTTGATAGTAAAGTGAGTATTCGAGAGATAAATACTACGTATGAAGTATGGTAATTAGGTTGTGTGTATTACATCTTGATTTAATGTATATATAGGTTGTGTGTATACATATTATATGATTGGTGTTAAATGTGAACATACGTATGCTGCCTGCTATCACGGAGGTTTTTGCGCAGTGGAAAATCTCGCCTTACTGATTCCAGGGAGGTCTGGATTTGTGCCCCATAACATAGAACTTAAGGTGGCTCAGTATGCACCGTGTATTAGTGAGACTGACAAGTCATTTGAGTACGTTAGGTATGTGCGTAGCCCAAAGGCTTGGAAATATGTTCGCCTCCATTTGTTGTTATTTGATTTTTGGGTTTGAGTAGACATGATCAACCAATATTCCTTATTTTAGTACGAGAGGTACATAGACTGATAGCATAGTATTCCTACTTTCACGGTGTCCCTTTTGAGCGATGTCGTAATTATATATATTAGTAATTATATATATATTAGTGAGATAAATATTTATAACCGTTTGAAGAATTCTACTTACGTGTGATATAAGACAAATTGATAGTGTGAATATAAATAATCAATTTAGTAGTGAAACTTAATTAAATGATAAAAGATGGAGAAATGTTCTTATACAAGAGATGTTAATTCAGATAACATACTGCATGGGCAGTACGGGGACTTATAGGTGTCGATAGTCTAGGTAGATATTTATGTCTAGTTTTCTAAGGTAGTATGGCTAGGTGGGCTAAGTAGAAAACGTTAGGCGTGCACAATAGTTGAGAAGTGAGAAAACTCAAGAGAGTGTACGTGAACCTAATAACTGATGTGATAAATACTTGCTATAAATATTGTTCAAAACCTTTTAGTCTCCATCCACAGGGACACCATACTTGACGATCTATTATAGGGATGATTTGTTGCAGCCCTGTGGAGGCTTGCAGGAATTTATTAGACGCTTCCACCTTTCATTCCTAGTGTAGGATTTAATTTTAGTGTCTCAGTTTGGCATGTTGCCCCATTTAGACTTCATTTATTTCAGTTATTCATTTCAGACTTATAGTAGGATTTATTTACTATTCTTTGGGCATATTATTTGGATATCGATTTTGTAGACGATGATTTATTCGGCAAGACAGTTATTTATTTATTCCTTATGATGGTTTAGTTTATATTAATGGTGGGAATGTTTTAAGTTAGTTTTCAACATATTATTATGAATTATTTAATGAAAGAAAAAAATTTTGACACCGGATTCATTAACTAATTGGTGGTTAGTAATAAATATGGTTTTCGATAGTGATGCTGAGAATAAACCAAATGAGAAGCCTCTTTTAATTTAATAAAGGACTGATCACTCGATATTTAATTAGGCGAGGTGTCACAGATGGTAAGAGAGCATCAGTTTCTGTCTGCATAGGATCTATACGGCTTACTACAATTTCAGCGTATCATTCTATTGATTTAGAGACCTATTGTTAGGACTGTTTCTTTTACCTTTACATGGTTAAGATATCGTACTTCTGCTATTAAATTTTGTATAAAATGTATACTTATACAATTCAATCTATTTTCAGATTCCACCGAGGAGAGAGTGAATATAGAGAACAACAGCCAGGGAAGAGGTGAGGGAGGTCCAATAGGAGCCACAGGTACCACCGCCACAACTGATCGAGGTAAAAACCGAGTATCTATGTAATACAGTAATCGTTGTTATTGGTTTTTGACCGCAATACAAAAAAACCTAAACTTTAACTACACTCTTATTGAGTATACCGGCTAATCTGGGTATCGAATCCACAAGCAATGTTTGATAGATTTTAATTGATTTATTACTTCTAAAATAAAGTGAAAAAGATGATGATGGGGTGAGATATGAAAAGGGAAAAAAATAAAGAAGTTAACTAAAACTAATTAAAACTTAAGCAAAGATTAAGAAAATGAGATTAGGATCACATTCCCGCCATGGGCTAAATAACGCGTGTAAAGGATTTTGATTTGAAAAAAATTAACTGAGCATATTCAATTGATTATAAACATCAAACATCAAGAAATTTAATTCAATAATGAAATATTAAACAACAAGAACTTTTGCTCAAATATGGTCACAAGTGGATTAATTTCGAAATATCACTATAAACACTAACGTCATATGACAAAAAAAGTTAAACGCATAATATTCTAAATTTAATACACAAGGTTTCAATTAATTGTATTTATACCCAAAACCTAGCTTTCAAAACTCAACACCCATCAATGATGTTGGAACATGAGGCCCCCAATTTTAAATCTTTTTTAAAAAAATTTCAATTTCATGAGATGCGGAAGCGAGATGGTTCAATTAAACAAATTAACTAATTTTAATTTCTATCAAATTAAAATTAAACAAGTGAAATAAGACTAAATCCACAAAAAAATTAATTTCACTTAAATCAACTTGAAAGTGCGGAAGCCCCTAATTTTTAAATTCAAATATAATGAAATGGTTGAAATTTTAATTTTCCAAAAGTTATTTAAAATTTTCTTTTCTTAAAGAGAACAAACCAACTTATGAAAAAAAAACTAAACTAAAAGTGAAATTAAAACTACACACACAATTTTCATTTCGACTTAAACACACATTAATCCAATTCAAGTTAAACTTGCATGTTATCAAGACAAAGTAATTTTGCACTTGAATTAAATTAAGCATGCCCAAACATTAAATTTGCAACAAATTAAATAGATTGTGATTTTGAACTAATTTTATCTTTTAGTCCTAAGCATGCATCTAGGTGATATATCAAGTTAAAATAAATCGCAATCGCACTACGCCGGATGTACGAGGAAAACCCAAATGGGAAAAACCTCGGACGACCCTAGCCTTAAGTCCACTAAGTACGATTTTACAATTACAAGATAGATGACGTACTTCCTCGACTCGACTCTCTTCAAGCCTTGACGCGTCTTCTTGTAAACACCTCCGCCTAATTGACAACCCCGGAACTCCACCTGAATCTTGGAATCCACCAATGAGACTTTTGGACAATCGTCAACCCTCAATGAAGCCTTTCTTTGAGTGGGAAAGTCATATCAAACAAATCTCTTCTCCTTTATGAGTTGAAAAGAAAACTCAAACTCTTTTCTTCAATGGTGTAGAGAAAACTGGTGCCAAACACTCCAAGCATTAAATATATGTTAAAACATGGATATAGACAAACATATGGGTGTATATGCGGTTTGAAAGGAATTTACTCCATAAATCTTAACACATAAAAAAGAACTTTTTCTTCAAAGTATTTTGCTCTAATGACTCTTGAAAATGTGAAAATTTTGTCTTCAAAAAGTTAGTTCCCGCACTTAAGAAGTATGTCAAAAAGGAAGTAGGGCAAAGTAGTGGAAAAGTGGAAAAAACTGGCTTAAAACTATTCCCGTTGTTTTTTCGTTAGAAATCTCGTTCGAACGAGACTTCTAACGAAGAGATAGAAAGAAAAAAAATTCTAGTTTGAAAACTCGTTCGAACGAGGTAGTTCGAACGACCTATCTAACGAGATCCCAGGCCATGGTTCTAGATAATTTCGATACAAACGCGTGGCCGCCAGTTTCGTTTTTTTTTAATTTGATATGATTTTTCTACTGAAAGGTGTCTGAGAACAAAATATTTAGAACTAAGAATTCAAAACAAGTTAACAAAAAATTCTAACACCCAAAATAAATTTCTAACATACACCCAATAAATAATGTTCCAAGATCCTATATATATATATATATATATATATATTAAAATGCATTCATACCTTAGGAGTAATGGAACCATGTTGATGACGTAGAAACGAGGCACAACACACACGGCATTTGATGAAGCTTTAATATCTTGGTCGCTACGTCTTCAACAAACACGTCATAGGCTTGAATGGATAAACTTGAACTCTATCCTATGACTCAAATGTTTTTGTCCGGAATTGAGCCAAAACTACAAAGGACTCAATTGAAAATTTGTGTCCTTACAAATCTCCCCCTTTGGCTATTCTGGGACAAAAACTAAACAAAAATCCTAAAGGGCCGTCAAGCTCACTAGACTAAAAAACACTGTCCCACCCAAAATAAAAATACAATGCTTGACTCAAACTGCCCAAGGATCAATATCTTTGCCGAGTTTGAATGTTTCCATTTTGAATTATTCCTGCACACTTAAGCAAATTATCAAACGCATAGGGAATATCAAAATATTAAATGCAATTAAATAATTACTCCCCCTAAATTAATTCTCCCCTTTATCAAACAAATGACCTACTTAGAAAGATGTCTCCCCCTAAGATAAATCTCCCCCAAACTAAGATACAATAATAATAGGATTAGATACCATTTCTCCCCTTATCATTTTTCTCCTCCTTTTTGTTCAGGAATAGACAAAGGCTAAAGAATCAAAACAGTAACTTATCTCCCCCAAATAAAGCATATACACCCTCTAAACTAAGCAAGGGATAAAAGAATGAGATAACAAGCTAAAACATGTAATTGTGCATATAGTGATGAGAACGTTAAAGCATATGGGCAACAAAAATTCAACTAATCCAAACAATAACATCGGATACCAACTAGGATGCAATAAAATGATACCAATATGATATATAAATTATTAAGCATGTGATATCAACAAAGAATGCAATAAGATGGATACCAAGTATGAATTAAAGCATATATGGATTAGAAATCAAAGCAAAGACTAAACAAAAACATCAAATATATGTATACATTATATATATCAAAGAGACTCAAATACACATATATAGATATAAACACACGAATGACACACACAAAATATTATAGGAGTCTTTCACACTCGTATGGCAAAAATGTGTCATATGGAAACAGAAGTGTTGGGGTGTGAACTAGTAACGATTAAATTTAGATCCAATCACTTAAAACATGTTCACAGAGTTCTCAATTGATTGCAAACTTCATCACATTTGAATCTAACCTCATATGACAATATAAATTGAACTCAATGAACAAACATACACAATGCATACAAGCCTAGAATATTGATGATTCTACAAACCAATAGAGTCATGACATGAAATACGCAACTAGGATAAACGAACATTGTGCAAACCGTTGATATACCATCCAATCTCACTCAATATGCATTTATATTAAATTTGAATGAATATACCAATCAAACATAGGCCTTGGCAAATTATTTTTCTTTTTAATGCCATATTTTCTGTTTTTAGGCCTTTGAACCACGTATTTCTTTTAGGTCCATTAAAAAATGGTGGCTTACAATCGCAAAGGATAACTAAGTCCTTTCGGAACCCTTCCCCGTGCACATTTATATTTATCATGTTTTTATGTTTCACACAAATCTCACTTGCAACGGATTTTGACATGCACTAGTCCTCCAAAGTCACAAATATGTAGATGACAAGATTGGTAGGAGAACACTTCACAAAGCTCAAATATACATATGAAGTTAAAATTTCAAAAGAGCTCGTGCATGTGTGAATAAAGGCATATAAAAGTAGAATCCATTTAATCAACATAAAATCCAACTACTCCATGTAAGCATGGTAAAGAACATAATAAGGATTGACAGTCTAAACCAAAAGTTCTAGCCACATGAAAGCGTAAAAGATGGGATTCAAACACAGGTGTATGCCACATAAAGTGTGTCAAACTAAAATACACACAAAATAAAATCTTTTTGAGTTTTTAAAATTTTAACCAAAAATAAAAAAATATATACTCAAAAGACAAACAAAAATCATTTGAATTTTTCATTAATCTTAAATTACCAAGAGATACAATCCAAATGATAAACAAAAATCTTTTTGTATTTTTCATTTAATGAAAACAAAATGAAGGAAATATAATACAAAAGATAAACAAAAATCATAATTCTAGCATGTGATAAGCATGGAGCATAGACTAGAAAATGATTAAACAAGCATACATTTAGCATGTGAATATAGCATGAAGTACAAAAGCTAAAGTATGCAAACACTAACACATTCATCCTTTAGATTTAGCAAGGTAGGAAGCATGTGAAAGTAAATGAGAATCAAAAACCCCATTTTACAAGGCAACCAAGTCGGATTTCCTAACCCAAATTAATGAAGAATGACTATCTTGGGGTGTAGAAATTTTAACTACCTTGGTTGCTTTACATTGGGATTTTCTAGGAATAAGTTTAAGATCAAAATAAAAATTCCTAAGATGACCTTTTCGACCACAATGTGTACAAGTAAAAACCTGTCGAAAAGATTTACCTAAGGAGTGATCTCTAAAGACTTTCTTAGTAGATTCTCCTAAAACATTGGTTTTGGCGTTATGAGTAAATTCATTACAAGTATTGAAGCCTAAACCACAAGTGTCATTTTTAATTTGGACCGTTCCTAATATTTTATCTAATTTTTCCGAACGACACTCTAAATCAAATTTGACATTATTAGAGTCTTTTAATTTATTTTGCAATTCTAAAATGTTAGACTCTAATAAAACATTTCGCTCTTCAAAAGCAAGAAGCTCCTTTTTCAAGGATTCCATTAAACACCTAAGGCTATCTCTCTCGCCTTCTATATATTCAAGCTTCTCTAGAAGAGCTTTCCCTCGTGTCCTAAGGTCTTCAACCGACATACTATTATTAATGACCTTGACACGTTCTTTCAAACTAGCTTCTCACTTCAAATTAGCTCTTTTTAATTTAATAGATTCTTTATAAAGTTCTTGAAAAGCATTTTGAAGTTCACTCACATTAAACTCTTCTTCATTTTCACTCTCTCTTTCTTATCCACTCTCACTATCATAAAAAATAAGGGAATAAAAAACTTTGACCTCGGAAGTGTCATGTGTTAAAGTTTCATCAATCGACGAGTTCTCACAATCACTCACATGACTAGCCATAAAAGCCACAAAGTTGGGCTTAGTGGGGGAATCGGGTCCCTTTTCCTTATCACTATCACTAAGGGTCGCATTATATGAAATGGGTTGCTTACCCTCTTTCCTTAGTTTAGTGGGGCACTCAGAAGCCCTATGGCCATAACCCTCACAAACAAAACACCTATTTGACTCGTCCCTATTTAATTGTTCATTAAAAGGTTTAGGGATCTTCTCGGTTTTGTCATACTTAGAAGTTTCAAATTTCTTAAAGTCATTTTTAAATTTATCTTTGTTAAATTTAAGAAATTTTCTAAATTCCCGAGCAAAGAAGGCCATATCTTCCGAGTCACTATCACTCTCGCTCTCTACTACTTGTTTGACCTCTTTTCGGGCTTTTAAAGCAATGCCCTTTTCAATTTTCTTTTCGGTTTTAGAGGGAACCATGTCTAGTTTATAGGTTTGTAAATGACCTACGAGCTCTTCTAATTTCATAGAGGCTAAAGTTGGTAAATAATTTAAAACGATCACTTTTGGAATAAATCTATCGGGAAGGGACCTTAAAATTTTCTTTACTACTCGGTTGTCGGGTATTTTCTCTCCCAAGTTAAAAGATGAATTAACAATGTCAGAAAGTCTAGCATAAAATTCATCAAAAGTTTCTTTTTCGTTCATTTGGATAGTTTCAAATTGAGTGGTGAGGTTTTGGAGTTTCGAAGCTTTAACGACACTAGTACCTTCGTGGGTGAGTTGTAAAATATCCCAAGCTTCTTTAACGGTCTCACACGTCATAACGCGTCGGAATTCATCCGGTGTGACAGCGCTAAACAAGGCATATAAACCTCGGGAATTAAAATTATAAAGTTTAAATTCACCCTCACTCCATCCATCGGCCGGTTTGGGAACGCGCTCATTATCTACTAAATGAGTAGGTGGCGACCACCCGTTAATAACAGACATCCAAACTCTCTCGTCGATAAATTTTAGTGCCGATTTCATTCGCGCTTTCCAATACATGTAGTTAGAACCATCGAAAATAGGAAATTTAGAAAATGGGGAAAATTCCATTTTAGCCAAAAATATTTAAAAGATCTTAACGAAGTAATTTATCGTTTTTGGCTCTAATACCAATTTGAAAGTGCGGAAACCCCTAATTTTTAAATTCAAATATAATGAAATGGTTCAAATTTTAATTTTCCAAAAGTTATTTAAAATTTTCTTTTATTAAAGAGAACAAACCAACTTATGAAAAAAAACTAAACTAAAAGTGAAATTAAAACTACACACACAATTTTCATTTCGACTTAAACACCCATTAATCCAATTCAAGTTAAACTTGCATGTTATCAAGATAAAGTAATTTTTCACTTGAATTAAATTAAGCATGCCCAAACATTAAATTTGCACCAAATTAAATAGATTGTGATTTTGAACTAATTTTATCTTTTAGTCCTAAGCATGCATCTAGGTGATATAGCAAGATAAAATAAATCGCAATCGCACTACGCCGAATGTACGAGGAAAATCCAAATGGGAAAAACTTCGAAGGGACCTAGGCTTAAGTCCACTAAGTACGGTTTTACAATTACAATACAGATGACTTACTTCCTTGAGTCGACTCCCTTCAAGCCTTGACGCGTCTTCTTGTAAACACCTCCGCCTAGTTGACAACCCCGGAACTCCACCGGAATCTTGGAATCCACCAATGAGACTTTTGGACAATCGTCAACCCTCAATAAAGCCTTTCTTTGAGTGGGAAAGGCATATCAAACAAAGCTCTTCTCCTTTATGAGTTGAAAAGAAAACTCAAACTCTCTTCTTCAATGGTGTAGAGAAAACCGGTGCCAAACACTCCAAGCATTATATATATGTTGAAACTTGGATATAGACAAACATATGGGTATATATGTGGTTTGAAAGGAATTTACTCCATAAATCTTAACACATAAAAAGGAAGTTTTTCTTCAAATTATTTTGCTCTAATGACTCTTGAAAATGTGAAAAAGTTGTCTTCAAAAAGTTAGTTCCCGCACTTAAGAAGTATGTCAAAAAGGAAGTGGGGCAAAGTAGTGGAAAAGTGGAAAAAACTGGCTTAAAACTGTTCCCGTTGTTTTTTCGTTAGAAATCTCGTTCGAACGAGACTTCTAACGAAGAGACAAAAAGAAAAAAAATTCTCGTTCGAACGACCTATCTAACGAGATCTCAGGCCATGGTTCTAGATAATTTCGATACGAACGCGTGGCCGCCAGGTTCGTTTTTTTTTGGATTTGATATGAGTTTTCTACTGAAAGGTGTCCGAGAACAAAACATTTAGAACTATGAATTCAAAAAAAGTTTAACAAAAATTCTAACACCCAAAATAAATTTCTAATATACACCCAATAAATAATGTTCCAAGCTCCTATATATATATATATATATATATATATATATATATATATATTATAAAATTAATTAATACCTTAGGAGCAATGGAACCATGTTGATGACGTAGAAACGAGGCACAACACACACGACATTTGATAAAGCTTTAATATCTTGGCCGCTACGTCTTCAACAAACACGTCATAGGCTTGAATGGATAAACTTGAACTCTATCCAATGACTCAAATGTTTTTGTCCGGAATTGAGCCAAAACTACAAAGGACTCAATTGAAAATTTGTGTCCTTACACAGCTTAATTCAACCCAAGTCCTAGAAATTTGCCTAAGTCATATTTTCAATATTACCAAATTAGGACAAACCAATTTTATCAAAATGAAGTGATGACTTGAATTATTTAACATAAACGTTACCCAAATTAATTTAGCACCAAATTAAACAAGTCGTGATATAAACCAAATTTTATCTTTTTACCTAAGCATGCGTTCTAGGTGAATTTTTCAAAAGATAAAATAAACAAATAAATCACTACTCCGTGATGTACGAGGAAAAACCCACAACGGGAAAAAATCTCGGATGGCCCTAGCCTTAAGTCCACTAAGTATGGTATTTTACAAGTACAAGCAAAAGGACTTACAACACTCGACTCGACTCCTTTCAAGCCTCGATGCTCCTTCTTGTACCGACCTTCTCTTAGTTGACAATCCCGGACTCCACCAAAACCTTGGAATCCACCAATGAGGAACTAGGAAGCAACCGTCAACCACACATAGTTCCTTTCACCATGCGAGAATGCCTCAACCAAAAAAAACTTCTTCTTCTTTGAGGGATTTAGATGTAAACCCAAACACTCTTCCAATGGTAGAGATAGAAATCGGTGCCAAACACTCCAAGCAATGTATATATATATATAGGAACTTGGATAAACTAAATGAATGGCTGTAACACAAGTGTTTTAAAGATTTTTGTTTAAAAATAAACACTCAAACATGAACTTTTTCTTTGTAAATTGAAGCTCTCTAAAACTCTCTCTAGGAGATGAAAAGTTATGAAAAAGTTAGTTCAAAAAAGTTGGTTGACGCACTAAGTAGTTCTGTCAAAAGATAATGGGAAAAGGAAGTGGGAAAAGTGGGAAAACTATCAGAAATGCCAAAATAACTATTCCCGCCAAATTTCGTTCGAAGGACTTTTCGTTCGAACGACTTTTTGTTCGAACGGTTTTACTAACGAGGTTCCAGAATGAAAAAAGGAAAAATCGTCAGAAATGTCGTTCGAACGACCTGGCATCTTGTTCAAATGAGATTCCAGTTCGTTCGAACGACCTGGAAATGTCGTTCGAACGAGATTCTAGTGTGGTTCGAACGACGTGCGAGAAAAATGAAATATTAATTTTTAAGCCCAAAACTTTTTATGGAAAGTTCTAACAATGTTTTTCTGAGTAAAACAAATTTGTTAAAAGTAATTTATAAAAATTATAAATTACACCCAATAATACTTGTTCCAAGCTCATATATAAATATATAGTCCATTCATACCTTAGGAGTAATTGAACCATATTGATGACGTAGAAACGAGGCACGATCCACACGACATTTGATGAAGCTTTAATATCTTGGCCACTACGTCTTCAATTAACCCATTATAAGCTTGAATGAATACAATTTAAAACTATCTTATGACTTAAACGTTTTTGTCCGGAATTGAGCCAAAACTATATTAAGACTCAATTGGAGAATTGTGTCCTTAGAAATCTCCCCCTTTGGCTATTCCTGGATAAAAACCAAACAAAAATCCTAAAGGGCCGTCAAGCTCTATTAGACTCAAACATCCCACCCAAACTTGACTCAAGATTCAAGGATCACTATCTTTGCCGATGAAGAAAGTTGCCATATATTATAGAATTCCTTCACACTTAAGCAAACACATTAAACACATAAGGAATATTACAATATTAAATGCAATATAAATAATTACTCCCCTTAAATTAATTCTCCCCTTTATCAACTGTGATCTACCTAAGAAGGTCGCGACTTCCCTTAAGTTAAATATCCCAAACTAAGATACGATTATAATAGGATTAGATACCATTTCTCCCCTTATCATTCTCTCCCTTTTTGTTCAGGACTAGACAAAGGATAAAAACCAGTTGAAACATGATAAATCTTAGAGTGATAAGAACATGAAAGCATATGGGCAACAAAAGCAAAACTCATCCATGAAAATAATAATGGATACTAACTAAGATTCAAGAAAATGATACCAATATGATACATAACTATTAAGCATGAGATATCGACAATGAATGTAACAAGATAGATACCAATTATGAATTAAAGCATAAATGGACTAGAAATCAAGGCAAAGACCAAATAAAAATATCATATATATATATATATATATATATATATACATACATACTCTAGATATACCAAAGATGCACACGCACATATATATAGATATAAACACACAATTGACACAAAATAAGATAAGCTTTTCACACTCGTATGGCAAAAATGTGTCATATGGAAATGGATGTGTTAGGGTGTGAACTAGCAACAATTAAATTTAGACCTAATCACTTAAAACATGTTCACGTAGTTCTGAATTAATTTCAAACTTCATCACATTTGAATATAACCTCATGTGACAATATAGATTGAACTCAATGAACAAACATACACAATGCATACAAGCCTAGACTTTTGATGATTCTACAAACCAATAGAGTCATGACATTGAAAGTAAAACTAGGATAAATGGACATTGTGCAAACCGTTGATATACCATCCAATATCCCTCAATAAGCATATATATTTGAATGAATATATCAAACAAAAATAGGCCTTGGCAATTGTTTTTCTTTTTAATGTCATAATTCTATTTTTAGGCCTTTGGACCACGTATTTCTTTTAGGTTCAAACAAACGGTGGCTTACTATTCGCAAAGGATAATAATTACTTTCGGAGCCCTTCCCCGTGCACATTTATATATAATATTTTTATTTCTCACAAATCTCACGTGCAACGGATTTTGACATGCACTAGTCCTCCTAGGTCACAAGTATGTAGATGACAAGATTGGTAGGAGAACACCTCATAAAGCTAAAATATAACATGTGACGATTAATTTCAAAAGAGCTCGTGCATGTGTGAATAGAGGCATATAAAAATAGAATCTATTTAAATCAACACAAAATCCAACTACTCCATGTAAGCATGGTAAAGAACATAAGAAGGATTGACAATCTAAACCAAAAGCTCTAGCCACATGGGAGTGAAAAAGATGGGATTCTAACACAAGTATATGCCACATAAAGTGTGTCAAACTAAAATACACACAAAAAAATCTTTTTGAGTTTTTTTAGTTTTTAAATCGAAAATAAAAAATATTTACTCAAAAGACAAACGAAGATCATTTGTATTTTTCATTAATATTAAATTACCAAAAAAATAAAACAAAAATGATAAACAAAAATCTTTTTGTATTTTTCATTTAATGCAAACAAAAATGAAAGAAATAGAATACAAAAGATAAATAAAAATCATTATTCTAGCGTGTGATTAAGCATGGAGCATAGACTAGAAAATGATTAAAACAAGCATACAATTAGCATGATGATATAGTATGAGGCACAAAAGCTAAAGTATGCAAATAAAACTAACACATTCAACCTTTAGATTTTGCAAGGGAAGAAGCATGTGAAAGTAAATGAGAATCAAATACCCTATTTTGAAAAGCTACCAAGTTGGATCTCCTAACCCAAACTAATGACGAATGTCTGTCTTAGGGCTTAGAAATCTTGGCTACCTTGGTTGTCTTACGTTGGATTTTTTTAGGACCTCGTTTAAGATCAAAACAAAATTTCCTAAGATGACCTTTTCGACCATAATGTGCACAAGTAAAAACACGTCGAAAATTGGTACCTAAGGATTAATCTCTAAAGGCTTTCCTAGGTATTCTCCTAAAATATAGGTTTTGTCTTTATGAGTAGATTCATTACAAGTATCAAAGCCTAAACCACAAGTGTCATTTTTAATTTGGACCGTTCCTAAAATTTTATCTAATTTCTACGAACGACACTCCAAATCAAATTTGACATTACTAGAGTCTTTTAATTTATTTTCTAATTCTAAAATGTTAGACTCTAATAAAACATTTCGCTCTTCAAACACAAGAAGCTCCTTTTTCAAGGATTCCATTAAACCACTAAGTCTATCTCTCTCGCCTTTTATATATTCAAGCTTCTCTAGAAGAGCTCTCTCTCGTGTCATAAGGTCTTCAACCAATACCCTATCATTAATGACCTTGACACGTTCTCTCAAACTCTTTTCTAACTTCAAATTATGTCTTTTTAATTTAATAGATTCTTCATAAAGTTCTTGAAAATCATTTTCAAGTTCACTCACATCAACCTCTTCTTCATTTTCACTCACTCTTTCTTCTCCACTCTCACTACCATCAAACACAAAGGAATCATAAACTTTGATCTCAGAAGTGTCATGTGTTTGTATATCTTCATGGGAAGATTCATTATCGGTGCTCACATGACTAGCCATAAAAGCCACAAAGTTGGGCTTAGTGGGGGAATCGGTTCCCTCTTCATTATCACTATCACTAAGGGTTACATTAAAAGAAATTAGTTTCTTACACTCTCTCCTTAGTTTAGTGGGGCTCTCAAAAGCCCTATGGACATACACTTCACAACCAAAACACTTATTTGACTCATCCTATTTAAATTTTCTTTAGGAGTTGTAGGGATCTTTTCGGCTTTGTCATGCTTAGAAGTTTCAAATTTCTTAAAATCATTTTTAAATTTATCTTTCTTAAATTTAAGAAATTTATGAACCTTCCTAGAAAACATAGCCATGTAATCCGAGTCACTATCACTTTCACTCTTTACTACTTGTTTTTCCTCCTTTCGGGCTTTCAAAGCAATGCCCTTTTCTATTTTTTTTTTCAGTTTTAGAGGAAAACATATCTAGTTTATAGGTTTGTAAATCACCTGCGAGCTCTTCTAATTTTGTAGAGGCTAAAGTTGGTAAAGAATTTAAAGTGGTCACTTTTGAAATAAATCTATCAGGAAAGGACCTTAAAATTTTATTTACTACTCGGTTGTTGGGTATTTTCTCTCCCAAATTAAAAGATGAATTAACAATATCGAAAAGTCTTGAATAAAATTCATCAAAAGTTTCTTTTTCGTTCATTTGGATGGTTTCAAATTGAGTGGTGAGGTTTTCGAGTTTCGAAGCTTTTAGGACACTTGTACCTTCATGAGTGAGTTGTAAAATATCCCAAGCTTCTTTAGCGGTTTCACAAGTCATAATGGGTCGGAATTCATCAGGTGTGATCACGCTAAACAAGGCATTTAAACCTCGGGAATTAAAATTTGAAAGTTTAAATTCATTCTCACTCCATCTATCGGCGGGTTTGGGGACACGCTCATTATCTACTAAATGTGTAGGTGGGGACCAACCGTTAACTACAGACATCCAAACTCTCTCGTCAATGGATTTTAGTGTCGATTTCATCCGCACTTTCCAATACGTGTAGTTAGAACCATCGAAAATAGAAAATTTCGAAAACGGAGAAAATTCCATTTTTGGCAAAAAAATTTAAAGGATCTTAAACGCAATAATTTAGCGATCCCGCTCTGATACCACTTGTTGGAGCACAAGGCCCCCAATTTTAAATCTATTTTAAAACAATTTCAATTTCATGAGATGCGGAAGTGAGATGGTTCAATTAAACAAATTAACTAATTTTAATTTCTATCAAATTAAAATTAAACAAGTGAAATAAGATTAAATCCACACAAATTTTAATTTCACTTAATTCAACCTAAGTCCTAGAAATTTGCCTAAGTCTTATTTTCAATATTACCAAATTAGGCCAAACCAATTTTATCAAAATTAAGTGATGACTTGAATTAAATTAACATAAACATTACCCAAATTAATTTAGCACCAAATTAAACAAGTAGTGATATAAACCAAATTTTATCTTTTTACCTAAGCATGCGTTCTAGGTGAATTTTGCAAAACGATAAAATGAACAAATAAATCACTACTCCATGATGTATGAGGAAAAACCCACAACGGGCAAAAAACCTCGGACGACCCTAGCCTTAAGTCCACTAAGTATGGTATTTTACAAGTACAAGCAAAAAGACTTACAACACTCGACTCGACTCCTTTAAAGCCTCGATGCTCCTTCTTGTACCGACCTCCGCTTAGTTGATAATCCCGAAATTCACCGGAACCTTGGAATCCACCAATGAGGAACTAGGAAGCAACCGTCAACCACACATAGTTCCTTTCACCATGTGAGAATGCCGTAACCAAAACAAACTTCTTATTCTATGAGGGATTTAGAAGTAAACCCAAACACTCTTCCAATGGTAGAGATAGAAACCGGTGCCAAACACTCCAAGCAATGTATATATATATAGGAACTTGGATAAACTAAACAAATGGGTGTAACACAAGTGTTTTAAATATTTTTCTTGAAAAATAAACACTCAAACGTGAACCTTTTCTTTGTAAATTGAAGATCTCTAAAACTCTCTCTAGGAGATGAAAAGTTATGAAAAAGTTAGTTCAAAAAAGTTGGTTCCCGCACTAAGTAGTTCTGTCAAAAGATAGTGGGGAAAAGAAGTGAGAAAACTGTCAAAATTTCGCAAAATAACTATTCCCGCCAAATTTCATTCGGACGACTTTTTATTCGAACGATTTTACAAACGAGGTTCCAGAATGAAAAAAGGAAAATCATTAGAAATATCATTCGAACGACCTGGCATCTCGTTCGAATGAGATGACAGTTCATTCGAACGACCTGCCAGTGTGGTTCGAACGACGTGTCAGAAAAATGAAATATTAATTTTTAAGCCCAAAAATTTTTATGGAAAGTTCTAAAAAATATTTTTCTGAGTAAAATAAAGTCGTTAAAATTAATTTATAAAAATTATAAATTACACCCAATAAACTTGTTCCAAACTCGTATATAAATATATAATGCATTAATACCTTAGGAGTAATGGAACCATGTTGATGACGTAGAAACGAGGCACGATACACACGGCATTTGATGAAGCTTTAATATCTTGGCTGCTACGTCTTCAATTAACCCGTCATAGGCTTGAATGAATACAATTTAAAACTATCCTATGACTTAAACGTTTTTATCTGGAATTGAGGCAAAACTATATTAAGACTCAATCGGAGAATTGTGTCCTTACAAATGGTGATCCCAACCCCCCTTGAACTAGCTCCTAAACATGATGGTATTAACAGCCCATAAGTCCTCAAAACATAAAACTCTCTAGGTTAAAAAAATAGGGCTAAAACAAAATTCCCATTTCTAGAAATTAGTAACGGTTATAAAGCGTGACTAATCTTTGTCACGCTTCTAGAGCATGACTAATGGTCAACCGGTTTGCCTAAGACTCAAACCGGTTTGGGGTGTGGTTCGATTTTTCTTGCTGCCTTGGCTTGCTTATTCTCTTTTTGTTGGATTTATTTAACAACTTTAAACAACCATAACTTCTTCATCGTAGCTCGAAATGGGGTGCCATTTTTCCAGTATTCTTGTGACTTCAAGATCTTCAACTTTTTAGTTGCCCCCCCTCAGGACAAAGGATGAAAATTTATGAAAATGCCCTTCAACTTCTCGTTTCTTAGTTTCTTTCACTATTTTGAGTCCTCTCTTGCACTAACTTGAATGAAATGCCTGTAAAACACATAAGAGATACACAAACCATGAAATAATTGCCAAAAAGGGCTTAATAACATAAATATGAGATAAAAAAAGTGAAATTCCATGAATGGGATCATAAAAAGCTCGAAATTAAGGAGATAAATGTGGAGTATTTATGTCTAATCAGCAGTCACCACCGGAGATGATCTCCACGGCATAGGTGGCTGAGAGAATGGCCCTGGTGTTCAACGTAGCTATGACAGCTATGGCCGTTCATTTCCCACAGACCGACCACATTCATAAATGGTGCCAGTGATCTAGTGCTATCTAATTGGTAGAGAGTCAGGGAGATGTTCCATAAGGTCCACTTGCCCGAGTTTCAGGGTAGTTCTGATGTAGTTGTGGTGTGTTAGTGGAAGAAGAATATACAGCTCCACCTAAGAATGATGGAGTGTAGTGAGGCGTAGAAATAACTATGGGCTACTTTCAGACTTGCTTGAGCATCATTATAGTGGTGGGAGTAAGTTACCACTGTTGAGGAGAGAGATACGGTGATGATTGTCGAGTTTTGGGTGCGGTTTGACAGCAAGTACTTTTCACCAGTAGTGGAGACCGAAATACAAAAGAAATTCAGTGAAGTGATTCAGGGTGACTACTCTGTGGCAGAGTATGAGGAGGAGTTTACTCGTTTGGCTAATTTTTTTGCCAGGCGAGGTGAGCAATGAGGAACGGAAGAAAGTAAAGTTTATGGATGGACTAGCCTGGAGGATTAGGCAACACTTGATTGACAACACCATATTGGTGACGTACATAAATATCGTCAATGTCGTATTATTACACTGCTAGGACCATCGCTTCCACATGAAGGGAAGCAAGAGAAGAGGTGAGCCTAGACATCCATGTGATGCAAGTGGGGGTGGCACTAGCGGAGCACCGCATTAATAGGCGGGCAGGTAGCATGGGTAGGATTCTCGATAGGTGGATCAGGCCAAGAGGTTCAGGTCAGGAGAGTACTGACTAGAAGGCCAGGCATACAGAAAGGGTTAGCAAGTCCCTAATCAGCAGTAGCGGTTCCTCAAGGAAGTTAGGGCCAAGGGAACAATGGAGGTGACTAGTAGGGTCAGGGTTATCAGGGACAATGTGAGGTCCAGCAGGGTCATAAGAGGAAAGATTTCCCGCAGTAGGGCAGGGCACAACAGCAGTGTGACCAATAGGGGCATCAGACTCTGCTACCTCGAGCACCAACACCAGCACTAGCACCCCCAGACCCATAGCAGTAGCAGGGACAGATGAACTATGAGTGTGTGTATAATGTCCGAGATGAACCCATTCCATCAGCACCTCAATCGAAGCCAGCAGTCGAGAGTAAATTTACTATTAATGGGCATGAGTGTAGGATTCTTTTCTATATAGGGGCGTCGCATTCCTTTATTGCCACTAGATCTGCGCGAGTTGCCGGCCTTTTAGAGATAGTCGGTACTCACCTTATGTGTGTAGAGTCACCATTGGGTAGTGTGTCACTTATACACTCAGTATGTAGAGGTCTGGACATTATTATAAGGATTTTGAGATTAGTAGCAGACCTTCTTATATTATACATGGAGGGATACGATGTTTATCCTAGGTATGGATTGGTTGGCTGGTTATAGGGCGATGGTGGATTGTACGAGAGGACCATAGTGTTCTCTATTCTGGGTCAGGAGATGTTCTTAGTGGCGATGCCTCTTCTCGAGGGACGGTCGCGCACCCACCTATACTACATTGAGGAGGAGACCTCATAGGAGGTAGTTAATCTAATAGACTTGATTCCAGAAATGAGAGATTTCGAGGGTGTATTTCAAGAGAAAATAGGGTTACCACCTAGCTAAGAGATTGAGTTTGTTATCGACCTAGAACTAGGTAAGATACCGATTGCCCAAGCATCGTATCGCATGTCCCCTTCAAAGATGCAGGAGTTGAGGGAGCAGATTCAACATCTATTAGGGAAGGGTTTTATTCGGCAGAGTACATCACCTTGGGGTGCACCAGTGTTATTTGTGAAGAAGAGGGAGGTTCGCTTCGCTTGTGTGTAGACTACAGGGAGCTAAATAAGGTCACGATATGGAATACGCATCCATTGTCGAGGATTAATGACCTATTTGATATGTTCATAGGGGATACGTACTTTTCTAAGATTGACTTGAGATCTAGTTATCACCAATTGCGCATTCGGGAGGAGGATGTTCCTAATATCGCTATCCTGTCGTGGTACGGGTCGTACGAGTACAGAGTGATGCCATTTGGTCTCACTAATGTGCATCAGTGTTCATGGATCTCGTGAACAGGGTATTTAAGGAGTTTTTTTACCAGTTCGTGATTGTATTTATAGACGACATTCTATTTTACTCTCACACTGAGGAGAAGGAGGCGGAGAATTTGAGTAGGGTTCTATAAACACTTCGGGACCACCAGTTACATGCCAAATTTTGGAAGTGTGGATTTTTGCTATGGGAGGTATAATTTCTTGGCCATATCGTGTTTTATAGGGGTATTTTTGTTAATTAGATTAAGGTTTCAGCAGTGATGGGGTGGGGATAACCCACAACACCGATAGAGATTCGTAGCTTTTTGGGTTGGTCGGGTATTATCGCCACGTTATTAAGGGATTCTCAAATATTGCAAGTTCGTTGACAAACATGACTAGAAAGGGGTTACCATTTATGTGGAGTGGTCACTGTCACTTAGCCTTTGATGAGATGAAGGACAAATTAACGTCAGAACCTGTACTTGCATTTCTTAAGAGTGGGGTGGAGTACGAGGTCTACATGGATGCATCCTTGTAGGGACTTGGAGGTGTATTACAGTAGGAGGAGGGGCTATAACTTATGCGTCTCGAAAGATTAAGCCCTATGAGAAGAATTAAACCACACACGACCTTGAGTTGGAAACGGTTGTGTTTGCTTTGAGGATATGGAGACACTATATTTGGGGAGAGCATTTTACGTTATTCACGGATTATAAGTCATTTCAGTATCTCCTCACATAGAAGGATCTGAACATGAGGAAGAGGCAGTGGCTAAAATTTGTAAAGGACTTCAGTTTGACATAAGTACCACCCTGAGAAGGCTAACGTGGTGGCAGACGCATTGATCTGGAGACCCACTAGGGAGTTGGCAGAGGTCTAAAAGGCGAAGTGGAGTGAGCTTCGACACGATGATGAGATTGCCAGAGAATGCATGTCAGTTTTAGCTATCACCCTTGATATTATCATATGGGTAGTGAAAGTACAAGCGGAGGATCAATACTGCCAGGACAGAGTGTGCCAGTTATTAGCTGAGGGTGTGAAGTCTTACTCAATCAGCTTAGAGGTAGGCCTATGCTTTAATGAGAGACTAGTTCTGACGGAGGATGAGGATTTGAGGCATACGGTTATGACTGAGTCTCACGGATCGAGGTTTGCGGTACATCCTGGTGGTGATAAGATGTACCAGGACATGAAGAGGTAGTATTGGTGGGCAGGGATGAAGCGAGACATAGCAAAGTTTGTCTCAATATTTGTTACTTGTCAGTTAGTTAAGGTAAACCACTAGAGACCTTCAGGGATGCTACAGTCATTGGAGATTCCCGTGTGGAAGTGGGAGAGCATTTTGATGGACTTTATTACCATAAAACTGACATCGCAGAGGGGTCACAATTCCATTTGGGTGATAGTGGATTGGCTAACCAAGGTGGCCCATTTCTTTCCAGTCCGCACTGACTTTGAGATGATGCAGTATGGGCAGTTGTTCATGGCGGAGATAGTTAAGCTGCATGGGGTAGCGGTCAATATTGTATACGATAGAGATAAGATCTTTGTGTATCATTTCTAGAAGACTATTTAGGAGGCTATGGACACTGACTTATGACTGAGTACTGCATATAACCCACAGATAGACGGACAAACTGAGAGGGTAAACCAGATGCTAGAGGATATGTTAAGGATGTGCATCCTGGATTTTAGGGGAGGATGGGAGTGATATCTTCCATTATTAGAGTTTCCGTATAACAAATCTTACCAATTTACTATCAGCCTAGCACATTTTAGGAACTTATGAAGATCGTGTCATTCGCTCGCTTGCTGGTTAGAGGTGGGGAACAATAAGTTATTGGGACCAGAGATGATACAGGAGATGACTTCTAATATCGAGCTAATATGAGAACGTATTTGAATAGCTCAGGACTGGTAGAAGAGTTATGCTGATGCAGACCGGAGGCACATAAAGTTAGAGGTTGGTGACCAGGTATTGGTACACGTGTCTCTCCTGAAGGGAGTTATGAGATTTGGCCGGAAAGGAAATCTAGCATCGAGATATGTGGGACTTTTCCTGATTATTAAGAGAGTGGGACCAGTGGCATATAGACTATGATTACCAGAGAATCTTTAGCAGATACTCGACGTGTTCCACGTGGCGTCGTTGAAGAAGTACATGAGGAGAAAGAGAGCTTTCTGGCATGTTCCACTCGAGGAGATTATTTTGCATCCAGATATCTCGTACAAGGAGATACACATGTCTATTCTGGATCGTAGTGAGAAGAAGTTGAGGTCTAAGGTGGTACCATTAGTCAGAGTTTCGTGGGGACACCATAGTGTTGATGAGTCTACTTCAGAGCGAGAGTATTACATGTGAGAGAAATGTATAGAGTTATACACCGCAGGTATGACCTAATTTCGGGGATGAAATTCCCTATATGGGGAAGTTTGTAATACCTCGTGTTTCTGCGTACTTGGAATTTGGATTATTTGTTGTATTTTAAATTACACGAGTGAAGTAATTTAATTGAATTAAATAAAAATATGGTTATTAAATATTAATCAAGAGAGAAAGATAAGGATTAATATTATGTGTTAAATTTACTAAGTGGATAGTAAACAATTTATGGAAATTATTATACGTCATAGCGAGAGAGATTGGCGTAAATGGATTTATCTCAACCGGGAGTCGTGTGTAGACTAAATTGAGGTTGAGATAGGATAATTATTTAAAGTGACACAGATGATAATTTCAAGGTCACGAATGACTCTGAAAGGGTTAAAATAGTCAAAACAATATACTCGGGGGTGTTGATTGGGTCCCGGGGTAATTTTAGACTAAACCGACACTGTATGAGGGCATTTTAGTCATTTGGTAACCAAGAGTTAAGAGACCTACGATTTTACAACATTTTTATCATCATATAGATGGGAGGGGCTAGGGTTTATAGGTAAGAAAACTCACAAAATCCAGTAAAGAAGAAGAGAAACCATTTGTGAAGCCTAAGAGAGTGTTTTGGGGAAATTAGAGTGTGATCTTGCACCATTATCAATCTTGGAGTGAGGATTGGGAAAGAAGGAACAATATCCAATATCAAAATTACAAAATCTGATCAACTAACACAAGGAAAGTGTTTATTTATAGTTTTTTACAAGTTATAATGCCCATGTTGTTAGGGTTTTGAAATATATTGATCAAAGTCATGTTCTTAGAAGAAAAGAATAATTAAAACTCAGATTCTATGTAGGAATTGTATGTAGTTTGATTTAACATCTGTAGAGGATAACAAATCATAGGGTGTGTGATAATCACCACGAATTTAATCATGGGGTGTGTGATAGTTAAAATGGTTTTTAATGAAAAATGGTTGAAGAACACAATACCTAGGGGTTCTGTTGAAAACTTGATTTGATCTATTCTTCGGTGGGAATCATAAGGTTTTAATGTTTTGTTTACATTAAAATCCATCCTAATATATGAATATGATATTTAGGAATGTTGGATTTTAATTTAATAAAGAACCACGAAGAGGAGAATACGTAAAATGGTGAAAAACGCACTTGCGTATTGAGGAAGAAGATGATATGTGTACTTTCGAACCGATTCGATCTAGAGATAAATCGATTCGAAAAGTGAATCGATTTGGCCTCCTAGTGAATCGATTCAGTTTCTCAGAAAACGTGAAATTTCCCTTTTTAAGACTAGAACTGCTATAATTTTATCGAGGAAACTTTTGGTACATTGTTAAAATATAATGAGGGATTTGTTATATTACAGTAGGCTTGTGATGGGATTATGACTTAGTCTTAAT
This sequence comes from Sambucus nigra, assembly GCA_949130495.1. Taxonomy (NCBI): domain Eukaryota; kingdom Viridiplantae; phylum Streptophyta; class Magnoliopsida; order Dipsacales; family Adoxaceae; genus Sambucus; species Sambucus nigra. The sequence goes on from OX422212.1 coordinate 386,634,842, forward strand.
GAGGAGATTAAGGAGAGATTTAGTATACTTAAATTAAGACGTAATTAATTCGAGAGAAGGAGAATGAGTTACAGGGAATTTAAGTTAATTTACGTGATAGACCTGTAGTGTATGATAGAGATAGCTACTGAATTTTTATTTAAGGGGTAACTAGGAACCTTAAAGTAGAGAGTAATACTCAGATTAACACGATAGAGAGAATAACTGTAATTTGATAGTACGATGAGTATTCGAGAGATAAATACTATGAACGAAGTATGATAATTTGGTTGTGTATACCTACTGATTTAATGTATATATAAGTTGCGTGTGTACCTATTATATGATTGCCTGCTATCACGGAGGTTTTCGTGCAGTGGGTGATCTCACCTTGCCGATTTCAGGGAGGTCTGGATTTGTGCCCCAGAACATAAAACATAGGGTGTCTCGCTATATGCCGCGTATTAGTGAGACTGATCGGTCATTTTGGTACGTTAGGTATGTTCGTAGCCCAAAGGCTTAGAATTATATTCCACTCCATTGTTTGTTATTTTATTTTTGGGATCGAGAGGACATGCCGAACCAATAGTCGTTATTTTAATACGAGAAGTACATGAACAGATGGCAAAGTATGCCTACTTTCACGGTGGTCCTTTGAGCGACACTATAATTATATATATTAGTGAGATAAGTATATATAACCATTTGAATCATTCTACTTATGTGTGATAGTAGAAAAATTGATAGTGCAAATATAAATAATGAATTAAGTAGTGAAACTTATTTAAATGATTAAATGATAAGAGGTGGAGAAATGTTCCTATGATATCAATAACATACGAGATATTTTAATTCGGATAGCATATTGTATGGGCAGTACGGGGACCTATAGGTGTCGATAGTCCAGATAGATACTTATGTCTAGTTAGCTTGGGTAGTATGGCTATGTAGACTAAGTAGAAAACGTTAGGCGTGCCCAATAGTTGAGAGGTGAGGAAACTCAAGAGAGTGTACGTGAACCTAATATATGAAATCAATAACTGATTTTTAAATTATGATAAATACTTGTTAAATGTTTCAAAATATTTTGGTAACTAACCCTTGCTATAAATATTTTCCAAAATATTTTAGGTGTCTATCCATCAGGACACCAGACTTGACAATCTATTCGGGGGATAATTTGCTGTAGCGTTGTGGAGGCTTGTAGGAATTGATTAGACGCTTCCACCTTTCATTCCTAGTGTGGGATGTTATTTTAGTGTCTCAGTTGGGCATGTTTCCCCATTTAGGCTTAGTTTATTTCAGTTATTCATTTCAGACTTATAATGGGATTTATTTACTATTTTTTGGACATATTATTTGAATTTGGATTTTGTTGCTGATGGTTTATTCGGCGAGACAGTTATTTATTTATTTATTCCTTGTGATGGTTTAGGTTATATTTATGGTGTGAATGTTTTAATTTAGTTTTCAGCATATTATTATCAATTATTTATGAAAGATTAAATTGTTGACATCGACTTAATTAACTAATAGGTGGTTAGTAATTAATATGGTTTTCAGTAGTGATGCTGAGAATGAACCAAATGAAAAACATCTTTTAATTTAATAAATGACTGATCACCCAGTATTTAATTAGGCGGGGTGTCACAAATTCCTATACTAATGATATTTTAACAAGTCTTTCATCCCTGGATAGATATGGGGGAGGTATGTTGAGGTCTGTTATGCAACACATGTTCTTCTTATAGGCATTGGCGTGTGTTGGGGTTCTATACATTTAGTGTTTTCTTAGGAGAGACCCTTAGAGGATCTTTACTCAAATCAACGGGTTTGAATGTCTGCTTGAGTTGGAAGAAGTATGGATGAGGTCCTTTTACTTGCATTTTGAGCTTGCCTTGATTTATGAGACTTCCTCTCAAGGATTTAAAGTTGAAGATCATACTTGGTACTCATCAATACCAATTTTTATGTCAAATATTCTAGTTAATTTGAGATTTTTGAGTCAATGATACTCATTTGGGGATGTATTTTGGTTCGAGACTCTTTCCAACCATCTAAGATTGGATTATTATCTTCAATTTAAATTATTATTCATGAACCCGGATTAGGATTCCCCCTTGTGGTTCTTGGTTGATTTTATTCAGTTGACATGGTTTATCACCCAAAGAGATCATGTACCAGGGTCAGTCCATCTTCCTCGTCATCTTTTCCTCTGTAATTCGTTGATGATGATGCCACTGAATGGTTTAAAACCAGATTTAAAGAGTGAAGTTATGATATTCAAAAGGGCCATAGACTATGAAACCATCCACACTAACATGCTTGTTATATATTTTATGACTTCTCATGACAAAAAATAATTGAGGGTTTGTTCGCATAGGGCTAACAAAGAGGTGATATCCCAAACCTTACAAGGGAGTTTTATGAAAATGAAAATTGCAATGACCCTCACAAGACCTCCTTTACTACCACTTTCAAAAGGAAAAACATCATGATGTTACGAGATGTCATTCAAGAGCATTACCAACCGACCCAAGTACTCCAATCGAGATGTGAACACAAAGGTAGATATACTCCCATTGTGGATCAAGTATGGAGTTACTTAACCAACAGATTCCACATTTGCTACACATGGTATTCCTTCCATCAAAATAACTTAGCAAACACCTTCTACCTACTTCATATATGATTGCGGTGGAAGAAATATTTCATAATTCTCACCATATCACATTTCCTTATAATTATACTCACCATCTACACACCATCGGTGTTAGTGTGCCTATAGATTTGAAAAATGAGATGTATATTGGAATAAGAGAGTCCATCAGGAGAAGAGGGAGGAAAAGGCCACAGGTGCCTTATGGATGGTATATTTTTTTATTGTTGAAGAATTAAAATGTACCTTTATTCCTCGATGAGCACTTTGAGGAGGTGACCACTAAATTGATATTCCAAATCTTTGATAATGGTCATCGTAAGAGTACCCTAGAGCCTCAACTAATAGACGACGATGAAGAATAGGAAGACGGTGAAGGTGGTGATGATGATGAAGAGATTATACTGTTATATCTACTATTTATAAATAACAATTGTACAGAATTATGAATTTAATATAATTACAGAATTAAAACATAATTACATAAATGAAACACTTACTTGAATTTGCAGAAATAGTAAAAGAATTAAAGATAAATCCGAGCCCTGTTATGAACAGTTTCCTTAAGACAATTTATTCCCTCCAATGTGCTCCGAGGTTGATGAATATTGTCTCCCAAGATATAATGGATTTCCCCAATTAATTATGTAGCACAACAATAATTAATTTCAACGAACTCAAATTCTGTGGCCTTTACTCAACAATACTACAACATGTGTTATGCAGGAGAAAGAAATTTCGGAACAGATATGACAGGAATTCTGGGACAAAAATGACAGCAATTCTGGAGGAGGGAAAATTTCATTTTTTTTTAAAAACGGAGGGAGGCATCTGTATTTATAGCAAAGTAATTGACGGTTGGCACAACTGTCAAAAACAGTTAAACGAATTAACTGTTGGCAATAACTGCCAACAGTTTATTAATTAATTAATTTCGTAATTAATTAATAATTAAAGCCCAGAAAGTTAAATAAATTCGGCCCAAAAATGTAGGAGAATTTTACAAGCCCAAGGCCGAACCGAGCCGAGCCGAGCCGGCCGGACGCCCGCGCGCGCGTGTGGACTTTTGACCGAAAGTCAACCCGTGCATAGCTTAGGTCATCTCCCCTTCAAAGAGTTGGGATACCCCCAAGGCATCCAAGCTTTAGTCCATACTTGGGGTGTTATTAACTCATCAAAATTCCACTACTCTTCCAATGTGGGACAAGAGTAAAAACACACCCAATTCATTAACTTTCATTGCTTTGTGAGTCACTTTGGGGACATAATTATCATTCATAACTTATTGAAATTGGACATATGAATATACTACGTTAATCTCCTTGCGGAGGTGAACGCGTTCGTATATGGTCCCACAATTTCCGTAGTGTGGGTCCCACCTAAATTTGAGCTCAAAGTTGCTCAAAAATCTGTTCAGAAAAATCTGGACAGCTTTATAATACCCATTTAAGTCTAATTTTCCAACAATCCCCCACATGAATGATATATCGCTATAAATAAAACAAAACAGATGCTGATGCAGATGCAGACACAAGTTGAGTAAAACTGAAGACTTATTGCATCGGGAGAAGTAGCCTAGTGGCCTTGAACTTTCCTTAGTGATATACTATCGGATTTACTTGGTTAATCAGTAGACTTCACGTCCTTGAACTGTCAACCATTTTTGTAAACCTAGACAACAGTATTCACACAACAATTCTTCAACACAGTTGGTTCTCACGTTTGTGTTCATTTTGGTCGTGAACACCACTTGGTTTCGCAAGTATTTTAAAGAATATGCCTTTCATTATTCTCATAGAAGTGGCCCCCTTCTTACTTACGTAGGTGACTTCCATAAAGAGTATTCTTCAATACCCCACTTAGACGTACTAAGATATAGATGTCATTAAAAGCATAACTTATCCTAATTCGCGACAGATATGCATTGTCTCATCTTTGCAATGGATAGGAATATATATCCTCCAGTGCTTACTGAATACAACGTAGTTCGGTTTGCCTATTGAACCTAGATCTTGGGATCTCCAGTCAGCTAGGTTGGGTTGCCACTATATTGATTCTTATTTATTTATAGGCTTTAGACCCATTCCTCTCGATGATCTTTCAACTTGCTCTCGGTTTAAACCTTTCGTTAGTGGATCCGATATATTATCTTTTGACTTTACATAGTCAATTGAGATAATTCCATTTGAGAGAAGTTGTCTAATGGTATTGTGTCTACGACGAATATGTCGTGACTTTCCGTTATACATGTGATTTTGTGCCCTTCCAATCGCTGATTGGCTATCACAATGTATACATATTTCGGGCACAGGTTTAGACCAATTTGGAACATCCTCTAAGAAATTTCGAAGCCATTCAGCTTCTTCTCCATCTTTGTCTAGTGCAATGAATTCAGATTCCATCGTCGATCTAGCAATGCACGTTTGTTTTGAGGATTTCCAAGATACGGCTGCACCTCCGAGTGTAAACACATACCCACTCGTAGACTTAGAGTCTTTTGTATCAGAAATCCAATTTGCCTCGCAATGTCCTTCAAGAACAGCTGGATATTTTGAGTAATGCAATCCATAGTTTTGAGTATATTTTAAATAACCCAAAACTCTCAATATTGCTTTCCAATGATCTCTTCCTGGATTACTCGTAAATCGACTTAGCTTACTTATTGAGTATGCTATGTCCGGTCGCGTACAGTTCATGATATACATTAAACTGCCGATAATACGAGAATATTCTAGTTGAGATATGCTTTCACCATTATTTCTTGCTAGATGTAAATTTACATCTACAGGTGTCTTGGTAGGACTAATATTGTACTTCTTGAATTTTTCAAGTACTTTCTCAATGTAATGAGATTGAGATAATATAAGTCCATCCGATGTTCTAGAAATTTTAATTCCTAATATAACATCGGCGATTCCCAAATCTTTCATGTCAAATCTACTACTCAACATTTGTTTTGTAGTTTTGACAATTTCCATGTTACTACCCATGATAAGCATATCATCAACATAGAGGCATATAATGACATATCCATTATGAATGTATTTAAAGTAAACACATTTATCGCATTCATTAATTTTGAAACCATTTGATAACATTGCATTATCAAATTTTTCATGCCATTGCTTAGGTGCTTGTTTTTAATTCATATAGTGATTTAACAAGCTTACATACTTTTCCTTCTTGTCCGGGAGCTTTGAACCCTTCAGGTTGCTCCATATAAATTTCCTCGTCTAGTTCACCATTTAAGAATGCAATTTTTACATCCATTTGATGTATTTCAAGTCCATTAATAGCAGCTATTGCTATTAACATCCGAATGGACGTTATTCTTGTTACCGGTGAATATGTGTCGAAGTAACCCAACCCTTCCTTTTGCCTATAGCCTTTAGCTACAAGTCTAGCTTTATATTTATCAATTGATCCATCGACCTTCAATTTCTTTTTGAAGATCCATTTATAACCTAACGGTTTTGAACCTGGTGGAAGATCCACTAGTTCCCATGTATGATTTTGTAATATGGATTCAATTTCACTATTATTTGCTTCTTTCCAATTGGAAGCATCGGGTAAGGATATAGCTTCTTTATACGATTGAGGTTCATTTTCTAACAAATATGTTAGAAAATCTGGACCGAAAGAAGTCGAGGTTTTTGCTCTTTTACTACGTCTTGGTTCATCCTCTATTGATTCAATAGGTTGATGAGTACCACTTGTAGTAGCTTGATTTGTCCTTTTAGGAGGACCAGATTCTCGGGTCATGTTATACGGGAATTCATTTTCAAAAAATGAAGCATCCCTCAATTTAATAACCGTATTTACATGAATGTTCGAAATTTCAGATTTACAAACTAGAAATCGATATGCACTGCTATTAGTAGCATAACCGATGAATACACAATCCACGGTTTTTGGCCCTATTCTTACCTTTTTAGGTTTAGGAACCATCACTTTGGCTAAGCACTCCCACACTCGTAAATATTTATAGGAAGGTCTTCGACCTTTCCGTAATTCATAAGGTGTCTTGTGAGTCTTTTTGTGAGGTACTTTATTGAGAATGTAATTAGCAGAAAGTAAGGCTTCCCCCCACAAATTTTGTGGAGCTCCTGAACTTAATAACATTGAGTTCATCATTTCTTTCAAAGTACGGTTTTTGCGTTCAGCAACACCATTCGATTGAGGAGAATAAGGAGCGGTTGTTTGATGAATAATACCATTTTCAGAACAAAATTCCTCAAATGGATATTCATATTCACCTCCTCTATCACTTCTAATAGCTTTTATCGTTTTTCTTAATTGATTCTCAACTTCATTCTTATATTGTTTAAATGCATTAATAGCCTCATCTTTACTATGTAACAAATATACATAGCAATATTTTGTGCAATCGTCAATAAAAGTAATAAAATACTTTTTTCCACCTCTAGTTTGAACAAATTTTAAATCACAAATATCGGTGTGAATTAAATCTAAAGGTTCAGTTATCGTTTTGCAAGAGTGTTTGTATAGTGATGTGCCCTCCAAAAATAGGATTGTCATATTCTTTTTTACAATATATACTTTGATTCGTTTGTCCTTGAGGTCGTTCCCAGAAAGCTTTATCTAAAGTATCATTCACCGAAAATCTTCATCAAATCTTAGCCCAACATCAAACATGATTACACTCGTTGGAATGTCATTTAGTTTGAGGTAAATGAACTTAATAGACTTACTCTTTTGTCATGCCCAAAATTAACTTTTGATAATTGAAATGTTATTTTGCAAGTGTGCGGATATGGGTTTGGTATTAGAGATATAAGTATGCAATTATATGTTCATATAAAAATAATTTCATAGGGACCATTGCATAAATATATCATATGCATTTTTTTATTAAGGTTCAACAAGTACATAACTTTTCTTTCATTACCAAAAATTATGGGAACACTAGAGACTTCGTCGTGTGAGTAAAGAGTCTCTTGTCATTAAGGAACGAGCTTCATTGGTTGCGTAAATAGCCAAAGTTTTCCTGAAATTTTGCGTTTGTGATCCACGACCTCCCTCCTACCGATAGGTTTGCATCATTGAAGAAAACTATCGCATCCACGATGTTGCTTCTGGTGCTATGAACTTTACCTAAAAAGTAAATTTTTCAAAACATCTTTCTCTTTTCTTTTAAAAATCCATACAATACTTTCTTGCAACCATATTTTTTCCTATTTAAATACTTAAGTATGAGATTTTGATAATGAGGTCACCCTACCCACTTTCATTACTTGTGATTCTCCACAAATGTGCAGAACTTCATTTATGAGGGAATGAGTTACATCATTATCATAATCTTTTTCAAACACTCTAAAGAGCAAAAAAATTGGGGATTTCTTTAAGTTGGAAAAACACTTAATCAAGAGTATTTTTAAGAAGAAAAACGATAATTTTATTCTTCATTTCTCTCTTTGCATTTTTTAGATGTTTGTTTTCAAACTTTGATCATAGTCCTATTGAATCTTAAAACATCTATAACATTATTCTTGGACACATATTTATTTCTTTCTTCTCGAAAGATTCGTGTGAATATTTAAAAAATACATTCTGAGGTTTGGGTAAGCTTAAGTATTTTTCGACACTTTCAAAACCTCATGAAAATTCATATCTTAGAAGTGGTATCCAAGCATTTGGTGGCTTTTCAACAAAATTCGTCTTAAACTTCAAAAAGGAGATTTTGATTTTGTAAAAAAGATTTAAAGACATTGGTTCCAGCCATAACCGGTCACGATTGTGTAGTGTACTCCTGCTATTGGTGCCTTCTATAATATATATGATGTGAAAGAATGGATAGTCAGTTAGAGCATTGTGTGATTGTGATTCGCTAGTTTCTATTTATGAAACTTTACTATTCTACATTTGTTGTTTATTTCGGCCCGTGATTTTTCTTGTTAGTGAGTTTTTTTTTCTCGTACGACTTGATGTTTTGTGATTATTCTTGTACTTATTTCGCATTTATATTAATCACCTAACACTGAATACACAATTTGGTGCAATCTAATTTGTAAAATATTTTATTACATAGACCAAGGTTGTTTTATTTGTACCCAAAACGTATTAAAAGAAAAGATTGTCTTTATTACGACAATAATTTTAACATGGGTACCCTCGCTCCATCTCGGATTTGTGTACACCCAACTTAATTTATGAATTGAAAAAAAAATTGATTGGTGTACACATGTGCAGGCACACACAAAGAGCTATGGGTGTGTGTGTGTGTGAGTGTACTTAAATCCGTCAATTAATAAATCAAAACAAAAATCCAAATTCAAATTTACATCCAAATATGGAAAAATAAAATTCAATGTGGACAAAAATCGATTTGTTCTACATTGAAACTCACATAGATTTAAATGAAATAATAGAGGCCATGAATCAAAATAAAAAACCAGAGAAGAAATTCAAACATAACACCCTTAAAGAACTTAGTCAAAATTGAATTGATTGAGTCTAATCAAATATCGACAACAAATTCTAGGAATGTGAAGTCTTAAACCAAAAATTTTAATTGAGCTATTTAAGTTTTTTGGTGGTAGCGCGGCCTTCAGTGGTAGTTCAAATCTGAATCCAACTGCCCAAATCGTTTGGCAATGTAAAACGAGAGGATGGGGTGATGACGTGTGTATGTATATATGTGTGTGTGTGTGTGTGTGTGTTTATGAAGCTTTGCTAATAGAAATAATAAAGTGTAATGTGTAATGAATTAGGGGACGACTTATCGGCTACAAAAGTCTTTGAAATGACTGTGTTTATAAAAAAAAGAGTTTTGGAAAAAGGTCCTTATGATGCTCAAAGTGTATAAAATTAGGACACTCCATATAATTTTATAAATTTAGTCCTTGTACTAAAAATTCCATGAAAAAAATAAATGTTACTGTACCACAGGGACTAGATTTATAAATGCTATTGTACCATAGTGACTAGATTTATAAATTTGAAAAGCAATATCCTAAAAATCGAAATATAGGAAGGAACATGACATTTACCTTAATTCTCTATTATAAAAAAAATACCAAAGGGTTTAACGTAATTTAAACCAAATAAAATAAAATATATATTTGTTCTGTCGAACAAAATTCTAGTTCTGCAAATTCAATACAACTCTTCTGTTCCTAATTTATTGATAGTCAAATTTCAAGATATTTTTAATGTGTCCAAAAATTTCAACCTTCATTAAATTTGCAAGGTACAAATTAAAAACTTTTGAATACGGACTTTAAGGTGACTATTTTACAAACGACGAGTGACAACAGTAGCCATACCCATATGACATGATGAGTGGCCTCTCATTTAAATTTTAATACAAGAAAATAGTTGCTCAGGGATTTCGTTTGTATATATGGACCCCAGCCACCACCATGACTGGACGGAGTGAAAGATGGGGGCCCCAAACTGAAGGGGATGTCTCCATTCCAACCGACTGGGCCGTAGGGCGGTGAGCCCCAAAATGGGATAGTGACCCGCTTCATCTACACTAAAACAACATCACCCGTATCTTCCCCAATCCCACCGATTGAGATTGCTGCCACAAACAATGGAACAAACTCTACGTAACAAAAAACCTATCCCCTGTATTTCCAAACAGGGGAATAGCTAGCTAGTTATTTATGTATCATATATAACATATATAAAATTTCAAGTAGAGAAGGAGAGAGATGTGGACAAGTACCAACGACCTAATTTGCAGCCCCCACCAACCCATGTGCATGTGAACATGTTCCTATCAAGTATCTGTTCATTCAAGCAATCAATGTCAATTTAATTTTTACTTGAAGTTTTTGTACCTTTCATTTTGGACACTATCAATATCATTCAATACGACTCTGTGTGAGAGAGAGGGCTAGGAGTGTTCACGGACCCATTTGATTTTAAGTTATTTTAGCATTTGGATCAAATTAATCGGTTCTATAAAATTCAAGATCAAGATCGGACCAGACCGTCGATCCAGATCCTATTCGATTTCATGTCGGTCTGAAGTGGTATTGCTCCTATTCGGCCTAAAACGCAGTTATTTTTTTTTACTGTTTTTTTTATTGAAAAAACTGTATTTTCAACTGTTTTTAAATTGTTTTTAATAGTAAAAATCGCATTTTAATTGAGCAAAAAATCTGTTTTTTAATGGAGGAAAAAAAAACTGTTTTATAAAAAGAAAAAATTTGTTTAATGTTTAATAGCCACAATTGAGGGGTAAACTAATTTTTAATGTAGGAAAAAAGCAGTTTTATAAAAAGAAACTATTTGTTTAATGTTTAATAGTAAAACCGATTCACAACCCAAATTACATAATAACAACACCATCACAAATATATAATAATCAAAGTTTAATGTTTAATAGCATTACAAATTTGTGATATGATAAGTAAAAACCAAAATAGATAAATAAAATTCATTTGGTAATCAGTCACAATGCTTCTCGACCCACTTCAAGCTTCTACGCTTGTAAATCCCAATAACTTTACGAATCATTAAAAAAATTGTTAATAAAATATAGTATAAAAATCTTACAAATACAAGTAGATAAAAAATTGCAATAAAACAAGTTATTATCCAAATCAAGCTTCTCCAATTGTTGAATGTCATCCAATGCATCTTGGATATTGATTGATTTTTATTGAAGATCGTAGCCAATTTTGAGCACAAACAAGGGCTTTCACCATATTTAGAGATAATGAGCTATGAAAAGGATAAAAAATACAACCTCCTGTGCTAAGCGTGGATTCGAAAACAATGGTAAACACGAAAATAACTAATGTGTCCCGGACTACAAGAGATTGGATTGGGTATTTACTTTGATTACTCTTCCACCAACTAAGATTACCAAAACTATTACTATCCACCTTACATGTCTCCAACAAATACTTTTCAACTTTCGACTTATTCCCAAAGTTATCTTTGGCTTCCCATTTCTTTTTATATTGAGATGTCAAATATACGCACCCATCCATATTATCGTCATCATCATTAACCTCAACAAAATTTGGTGGTTGACTCTTATTGCTCGGATATGTATTGGAAGAATTATTTCCGTGATACCACTCAAAAAGATGAATTGATTTTTCTCTCACCTTCCTAGTCAAGTATATTTCTAAAACAAAAAGCATGCCACTCTCCAAACCAATATTCAACATGCTTCAATTTATATACAAGGCCGAGAACAGCCGTAACAAACAAGAAGATTTTTTTTCACATTCCAATATTTGTCAAATTTTGACTACATGCTTGTCGTCATTGAAGATAAAATATAATCACCACTATTTATCAAATAGACCAACTTTCTTTGAATTAGGACAAGCACGTGAGAAAAGGCATTAGAAGTGATATATAAACACCCTTCAAATTTTAAAGTTGCGTTGTCAAATATTATAAGAAATTCCACAAAACTTATCGCCTTATCCCAATCCTCACTTTTGGTTGAACCTAATATCCTCACCCTACCCCTCTCCCTTTACCATCCTCGCCATTTTCTCATTTTCTTCTCAATCAAAGTAAATCTTATATTGGTTGTCATCCTCACAAAGACTTGCTCAAATTTTATAGTCGACTCCAACATTATGTATGTGGAGTTCTATCGAGTTGGTACATCTAGACATAATAAACTATTTGATTCTATTTTCACTATTTAAACATATTTCTTGAAATTATCTAACTTAGAAGGCGAAGACTTGACATAATCTACGACCCTCCTCACTTTCGCAATTAATTTATCAAGATCCCTCAAACCATTCCCCATGACAAGATTTAGAATATGTGCACAACATCTTCAGTGAAAATATTCATGCTCTAATATGATTCTTTTGTAATTTTTAGTTTTTCTTCTTAAATGGTGAATGATACCATTATTAGATCTAGCATTATCAACCATGAGGGTGAAAATGACTTCAATCCCCCAACTAACTAAACAATCTTCAACAACGATCCCAAGATTCTTACCCTTTTGAGTTTTAACATAACAAAAGTTAAGGATGTTTTGTGAAGTTTGCAATCCTTGTCAATGTAGTGGGTCATATGATACATTTAATTTTTTTTTGAATCGATATCCATGAGTCGTTGGTAAAACAAACCATTTGACCTTTCAATAATTTTTTTAGCTTTTTCGTTGATTTTTAAATATATTGATGCAATCTCGCACAATTGTGGTATGACTCAAGACAATTATCCTTAGTTGGACAAGAGCCATGAATCTCCTAGAACCTTCATTCTCTACAGATCAAAATGGAAGATCATCAATTATTAACATCTCTACAAGTCCTTGCCTACAAGCCTCAACACAAAATGCTAAGGGTAAACGATTTGTTCTTGGACCATAACTACACGGGGGTGTGATATATCAATTTTTTAGCGCCATTTATTCTAGCATGACAAGCGTACAAAATAACACAATAACTACATGTTGCCTTATTTTTTCATTGTTCATAGTGAAATGATCCCATACCATAGACGAATTTTTCGCTTTGGTGGAGATTTAGGCTTTGGCAACTCATTGTCAATGTCACGAGATCCATGCATAGTATCATTAGTGGACTTTGGATCTTCACTAACCTATAATAAATAGTTCACAACAATATGGAAAAAATATTACGAGTAAGAATATAAAATTAACTCAAAAAACTTATATTGTTACAATATGAACAAAAACAGAGAACAAAACTTATTACATAATAACTAAAAAATTAAACGATACTAACTTATAATTATTACCATACCATACACAAAATGCAATGGTGATACAAATCAAGCATAAACCAAAAGTAAATAAAATTTTCACAAAACCATCCATTTCAACCACAGTCAATTGGAACAAACAACAAAGTCGGATGATAAAATTTCCAAAGAATCATACATTTTCTATGATAATGATCCGTACGACAAAGATATAGTTTAACATGTGTAGCAATATGAACAAAACCAGGGCAAAAAAAATGTACATATGGTTGTGAGTGTGGTTGAGCAACATCATTAAGATCTGTCCCAAGTCCTAGCCCCTGCCCTTCCATTGTTCTAAAATAATGTTCGAAAATTGTTGTTACACAAAAAAATAATGTTAAAAATGGTATTCCAAATATAAATAATGTAAAAAGAATATTTTTTAAATAACTAACTGTTGGTCGGAACCTACGGTCCGAGTTTTTGGACATGTCTGAATCGATGGACTATGTGTTGCGTGTGACTGTGTCGACACAGAGAGAAGATATGATATGGAGAGAGAGAGGGAGAGAGAGAGAGAGAGAGAGAGAGAGAGAGAGAGAGAGAGAGTAAATGAAAAGGCAGAGAGGGGGAGGATGAGGCCCAAGGAGGAAGAAGATAATGTGTATTATGTGTGACTTTGTTGAAAGAGAGAGAGAAAATGTGTTATGCTTATGTGTTGTTATGATTCAACTTGTGTCGACACACACACACACACTCAAAGCAAGAGAGAAGAGATGAAGAGAAATGTCTCTTAGGATTTTATTTTGTTGGGGAACTTAGGTTGGGTAAAGAAAATGTGACACCCCATATATTAAAATAATGGGTGGCCAGCCCTCTACCAAAACAAAACGTTGGTCTCATATGACTCATACTTAGCATCACTATCGAAACGTGATTAATTACTAATCACCTAGTTACTTTAACAAATAGTGTCAAATTTTATCTTTCATTAAGCACACTATATATATGAATTACTTGAGTCTAATATACACGAGCTTATCTAGTTTAGAAATAGAGACAAAATTTGTGTCATCCTTATTCTTACCCTAAGCTTTATTGTGTAATACTCCATAATTTTATTGATTTTATTTAATGTGATTAATTAAATTGTATGAGAATTAATTAGAAATTAATCCGGACTTAAATACTAGCGAGACGTGAGTTGGCATTTGACTATGATGATAATTTTGAATATTACTAGGTAAATATGGTAATATATGAGTATTAAATTTATTAAAATTGTCGCGAGTCATAAATACGACAATTCGAAAAATTAAATTGGGACGCGCGTGTGAGGAATAAATTTAATTGAATTTAAATATAAATTATGATTTTATCATTCGTATGGTCATTTTGAGTGCTCCAACGTGTCTGGAGGGGTCGAAATAGTCAGAAAATACTAGCGAGGGGTTTATTTTGGGTGCCAAGTCGACAACCGGGGAGGGTATTTTAGTCATTTTAATTTTTAAAGGATTTGGACCCACGAATTTTAGGCCTTATTTATCAGCCCATATGAGGGCCTTTAGGGCCATTATCTGTCAAAAAGCAAGAAGTGGGAAACGTGAGAAAGAGGAGAAGTTACAGGAGGGTTACAAAGCCATAACCACCACCCACCACCACTTTTCGCCAGAATTTATGACCGGAGAGAGGGAGAGAACCAGCCTTTAACATCACCAGCGGATCAGAACCTCAATTCCGAGGCAAGTGATTTTATTTCATTAAGTTTCAGCGAATAATTCATCCATGCTAGTGTAGGATTTAATGATAGCCTTGAATAATGATGAAAACTCATGAAATTTGGAGAAGAAACCTAAATCTTGAATAGGATTTTCATGTAGATTAGTCCTGAAAGTAATTCAGTAACCAAATCATAACCTTAGATGAATTAAAAATGGAATTAGGAATAGAAATATGATGGTTCTTAAAGAAAGTAGAAAAATAGGGTTTTTATGTTAATATGAAGATTTGATCCAAGAAAGGCTAATTGTTGATGATTTAAAAGTTTTGGAACGTTAAGAATCATGTAATTAGATTTTATAATGACCCCACATACTTATATTAGGATTTCACATCATGTAATGTAGTTTTGGGAAAAATATGGGACTAAAAAGCGAAGAAAATCGTAGCCTCATCTACTTGATCGATCGATCGACATTCATCGGTCGATCGATCCCCCCAGAAATGGTGACTTTTCCCCCTTTTTGATTTTTAATGTTTCCAGCCATTGAATGTTGTAGTTGGGGATTATATGAATACATTAGGACTTGAGGGAGACCAGTAAGGATACATATTTGAAGCCCGAAACATATTAGAATTTGATTAGAATGTAGTGTTGAATTTACGAAGGTTTGATGAGTAATTTCCTATCTTATGATGCGATAACATGATATAAATTCTTAGGAGTGATAAGTTAGAATTTGGGACATAAATAAGGATGTAAGAGTACTGAATTAAAATGTGGGAATAGTAGGAGACTTAGTAACCTCTTCAGTTAGGTTTTAAGTACCCAAACTATACGACGTGAGACGCATCAGCGAAATATATCATATATCATCCAAAATTATAATAGTGAACGGATTGGACTAATGGTATAGGGCTGAGAACATACCTTTAATAATATAACAAGTTATCTAAGTTCTGTGAATGCTTAGTATATGGGTTATTGTGTGTATGACATACCTACCATACTTGTTATCACGGGAGGTCGGCTTTCGGAATAAGTCCATCTAATCTTTGTGTTCCTACGGGGGGATTTAGATTGCTACCCATGAATGGATTATTTATGAGTTAATAAGTCAGCTAACCATGGGAGCGTAGGTATGTGCGTGACCCATGTGTATGTGAACTATGTTCACCTTGAAAAGACCGAATAACGGCGGTGTGATAGTTGATTTAAATTAAATTTGCAAGTTTACAAGTAACCCTTATTTAATTAGAGTCTACTTTTAAATCAAATAAATACAGCCCCTAAACATGCATCTAAATCAACCCTTCAGAAATAAAGCATGCAACGCAGTAAATATGTCGAGACACAGATTTCAGGAAAAAACCCCTTTCGGGTAAAACCTTTATTTCACTATGAATATATAAATCGCAACTTACAATTACATAGAGAAATTTGCAATGGATCAACGCGTAGCCAACCCATAAAGACACGCAGTCTTGAACTCAGTAAGAGAATACACGGAGCACCCTCCAAGGACTCGCAGCCTAAACAACAAAGGAAGAACCGCAACTCTCCTCAATGACACGCAGCCATAACACTTTGTAGAGACTCTCTCAACAATGGCACACAACCCTCGGTTGCAAAGATCTCCTCACAAAGGTTGAACAGTAGCAAAGCTTGTGTTCTAGGGTTCCAAAAGATTCACAAAAGTAATTGGGATTTTTTGTGTGTGAATCAAAAAGATGTTTGGCACATCAAAAAATGAAGTCTTGTTGTGTTTGTACTCTTAGAAACATTTTCTCAAAGACTTGAAAAAATAATCCACCGAAATAGGTATATTTATAGGAAATATAAGATGGTGAATAAAAAACTCCTGGAACTGATCGATTTTATCCCAAGCGGACCGGTCTGGCTTGGAGGCGGATCGGTCCGACCTCGGATCGGTTCATTTTTTCAAAGGGCCTCTTCGATTTGCCTGCGATCCGAGGTATTTTGGTGCAAAGCGGATCGGTCTGGTAGGGAGGCGAATCGGTCTGGAGGCAGATCGGTTCATTTAAAATATGGGCGGACCGGTCCGGTATTCTTGAAAAATTAAAATCTTTTAAAAGCCTAATACTAAGTATGAACTTTAAGGGACTTAAAAATAAAAACTTTACCAAGTTCATTCTTGCAGAGGTTATGATGTTGAAGACGCTTTGATATTCGGATCCGTTGATGTAAATGCGATCTTGAATTTCTTCAACGGTGTAACGGCGTACGACATATAAATTGATAATGGACAAAAATGTCCTTACACACCTCCAATATGTGTGATTTTACTGATTGAAACGGTTCCTGAGAGATTCGATCGCAGAGATTCGATATAATATTCACACATTAGTTGAGGGGTGAGAAACTCATGTGAGAGAACGTAACTAACATGTATATAATATTCACTGTTTAATTTGCTATTTTTAAACTGTTTTCACCTCGGGCTCTGACCTGTTTGCTTTCAAATCTATTTTCTTGTAAAACCTTTTAGGTGCCCAGCCACAGGGACGCCAAGCATAGGAGTTCCATTCCATTGACGTGATATAGCTGCTGTGGAAGTTACAGGATCTCGGTAGTAGACGCCTCCGCATTCTACGTTTGATTCTATTTCTGGGCCACTCATCTGTTAGGGCATGTCGCCCCTTTCCATTTAGAGACAACTTTCTCATACTTTCAGTTTCATTTTCGTTTTGGAGTTATTTGATTATTCACACTTTGTATTGGGTTTTTATTCAGTATTTGAATTATTTAGGGGAGTGTTACTCCAGACTCATTTATATTTCCATTGTGATTGTGATGTGGATGTGGTATAGTCAGCTTATAATTTAATTGGTTGCATGCTAATTTAATTTAATTAAATTTGGCAACTCACTTTTGAATATTAGGTGGCTAGTAATCGTTTAAAAATGTTTTTGTCAGTGATGCTATGAACTGAACCAACTTGACATTTTGTATTAATTTGAATAAAGGAGTAGCTACCCAGTATTTAATTAGTCGGGGTGTCACAAATTGCCTCTTCAAGATTCAAAAATTTCTACATCAACAAGAAGATGGTTCTATAGGTAGAAAACTAACACACAACACTCTAGGATTGCATATTTTAAGTTGCACTTTTCATATAATAGGTGTGTCTGTTAACAATTGGACAATTTTAAATATTTTTTGGGATTTTTTTAAACATTTAAAAACCTTTTTCTAAATAATATTCGGGTTTTTAAAATGTTTGGGGCTGAATTTATATATTCAAAATTTTCTAAAATATGGGTTGGGTAGAAATCGAAAGCGACAAAGAATATTGGGGTAGTAATGGAGATTATTTAGAACTTCAAAACACACGTTTGTGAGTTAATCTAAGCCTTAGACATATTGCTTTTGGGATGGTTGGATCTGTGTTTTCTCATAGACACATCCTTTCGTTTCAATCTTGGATGTTCGATCAATCCTTATCAATGGTCTTCATGCATTTTATTTCAATCCTTATGTTATCCAAATGAACCAATCATAGCTCAAATAATGGCGGTGCATTGTTATCCTTTGGATTAATAATGCGAACATTCAATCTCATCACAGTCGTTGATTTACTTCAAGCTTCTAGACCTTTCTATCCTCCCAATAAATAAGACCCTTCGTCCAATGATTTACAATCTTTGTAAAACTTAGGGTTTGAGAGAAAAAAAAGATAGAGAAAAGAGAGAGAAAAATAAAACTCGAGAGAAAATACAAAACCCAAACCAAACTCTGTTCATTTTATCTCAAAAAAATACCTTTGAGAGTTTTAGGGTTTTTGGTTCATAGAGTTGTCCATCCTCTTTAGTTTTAATCTCTTTTCCAACACCTTCAATCCAAAATCAGAACTCGTTTCTAAATATTGAAACTAGTAGATCTGATTTTTAAGTGATACAGTCACATAGGTGTTTGATATGATTTCGTTATTAAGAAATCATACTCTTTTGTTGGATTCACTGTGTATATGTTTCATTTTTGTTTAAATCCTACACTCTCTTATTTCTATTTTACAAAACTAATTCGAGGGTTTCAAGGTTCAGATCTAAGTTTTTCATTTTGAAAAACATGTAGATAAAAAAAGATTCGAAGAATCTCATTTTTAAAGGTTCTCTAAAACAAAGATATGAAAATTAGTTATTTTAAAAGAAAACCTAATCTCAATATTGTAAAATCCTAGAAAAATCTTGTAATTTGTAGGATAATTGTTTGTGTAAGTGTGTGTGTGTGTGTGTGTGTGTACATGCATGTGTTTAGGAACTACACACACAAACACCTTCACACAACAACACTGAAATTATGTGTTTGTTGAGAGATTTCAACTTCTGAGTCAACGTAAAGAAGGAACTTAAGGAGACAAGCTATTGAACGACGAGAAACCAAATCAGAATCTCAATAGTTGGAGTTACCTAACGGAGTTGGTATAACTTATTAACTTAGGTTTAGGTCTGTATCGTGTGTTTAAGTTGCGTTGATTGCTTGCACCTTAAAACTTATTTTAGTGAATTTTTATTATGAGGTGTAGAGACCTCTGTGGATGTGTCCTCGTTTGGGTGGGGTTTTACCACGTTAAAATTCTTGTGTACTGTGCATTTTTGCCAATTTTCTCATCCCTACCGCACTACTTCTACTATAATTAAAAATTAGTTTTGGTTTTCAAAACTTATTCACTAATATCTGATATGACTCGTTCATAGTCTTTTCTGAACATATCTTGTGTTATTTTGTTTGTTTTCTAAAAGAGTTTCTTCAAGAAACAATTTCGGAACCTACTAGACTATTTTAACTTGTTTTAAACAACTTAGTTAGGTATTTTTATAACCAACCACAATAAATCCATGCACAATGACCATATAAATGAAACACCAAGTAAAGTCTAAAAATGAGATAAATAATTATGATTCCCAAATAAACCATCGGGTAAGAATCCAATACATTAAATCTAACCAACAAAAAATCTGAAAACATAAGCCTGCACAAAAAGGGCAACATTCCCAACAATACTAGAATAGAGAACCTAATCTAGAATATGAAGAACATAGTTGGCTGCTTAAGAATCCTGCAAGCTTCCCCAACAACTGCAGCTATGTATACCTAGAAAGAGTAATTATCCGTGGCGTCACTGTGGCTGGACACCTAAAAGTATTGAAAATAGAGTTAGAACGGGTCAGAGCCCAAATCCTTTTAAAAACATTTAGCAAGTAATTAAGATGCAGTAAATAAATATGCATTGAAACTTTAAATATTTAAGCTGGTGTCGCACTCTCATGAGATTACCCCTCACCGCTTGACTATTGTGCACACCTAGCGCCTACGTCATAACCCACCTAGTTATATACCCTATCCAACTAGTCTTATTTTCAAATCTCAATAACATACTACCCTGACTCGAGTATTGTCCAACTTTAATTTCTTGATTATCTATGCCAGTCATTAACTTATTAAATCATTCATCAATGTATAACTTTGCTCCAGTTATTTATTCACATTCACATTAACGTATTAAGACCTTATATAATTTTTTTACTACTATATACATTTATAATACATGTCACACCAAGACACTATATACATATATATCACTTGTAATATATGAAACTGCATTTTCGAATATCCTCCCCATTCTAAAAGACAACTCACTAGTGTGCTATCGTGCTCCAAAAATGTCCAAAACATTCTGGATAATTGGGCTGGGATCTCACCACCAGACCCAAAAATTAAAAATAAACATTGGAGGCGATCATGAACTTAAGTCTATGGTCTTAACCACGCCACATTATTCAATAGTATTTCAACCTTATATCACACAGGCGTACACAATAGCTATGACCCCGGGGAACGGTACTACCTCTGGTGGGATTCACCAGAGTGACCTCCCATGACGTGCAACATCTCTAAAAGCATAACGGCTATGATAGATATATTTCATATAAATATCATACACACAGATATTATTCTTAATCGTATATATACTTTCTCTGTACTCGTATATATAAATTAAATCACAAAACTCTGCTAACCCATGGTTATCGCTCAAAGCTCTAACCTACAAATCCTGAGTCTGTCTCACGACTCTTAATTAATTAAATCGTCATCCTTTAATTAAAATAGAATATGAGGTTTTAGTGTCCTTAGGTTTTGTGTTATACTATTAGATTCTTCGCATTGAGTTCTTTGATTATTAGAGCCCTATGATTAGGATGATTTGTACTCTTTATAACTGATATGCTTTTTTTATTACAAATTTCCTTGTTTTCTTTGTTATAGCAAGCACTCAAGGTAGGAGAGGATGAAAAAATACCACCAAAGATGCTAAGTGGGAGACTAATGCAGAATATGATTCACCAAAATAGGCACCAATGGAAACACCAGTTGAATAGACTTCCATGATTCCCCATGCAGTCACAATCGGGGTGAGCACTGCATTGCATCACCTTCAGCCACCCTAAAATCCAAAACTACAGGTGGTTGTGCTAACTGAGCCATAATATATATTTTTCGATAGTTTATATGGGGACTTTTCTAGTAACCCACTAGAGTTAGCAGGAACCATTGTCATTTTGGTGGCATGCAATTGGAGTAAGGATATTCATAGGGACTTAAGGATTTTAGAGTGTACAAATGTTCACATGCAAAGGCTTGCCAACTTTACTCTAATGGGTGAGGCATTCTAGTGGTGAGAGTGTATCACTATTATCAAGGAGTAATGAAATATGACTATAGTTGAAATATGAAATGTGTTTTGGGATAGCTATTGTCCACTAACAGTAAGAGAAACAAACAAGATGGAGTTTCTTACCTTGGTTTAGGGGAGTCATACGATGGATGAGTATGAGAGGGGTTTCACAAATCTCTTTGTTCTCGCCCAAGGAGGTGAGCATTTAAGGGAAACAGATGGGCTGTTTCATCAGAGGATTGACTTGGAATATAAAGAAAATATTATTTGGGAATTAGGCATACATTTAGGTATTGAATTTTCACTTATGTCAAGCTGGTTAAGAGTTACCTACGTCTTTGCATTGGAAAAATCTCCAAAGAGAACACGATTGTTGACAAAATCTTGTGGTCACTCCCACCTATGTTCTGTGGAAAAGTAAATCCCATTGGAGAGATTAGAGATTTTCTTTCTAATCCAATGCATATAGATGAAATGAGTGTCACTCTCCAAACCTATGGGGAAAATTTATCTTATTGTGACACCCCGCCTAATTAAATATTGGGTGATCAGTCCTTTATTAAATTACAATCAAGGTGAACGGTTGGTTCATTCTAAGCATCACTGTCGCAAAATAAAGTTTTCAATTTAAACACCCTACATAATTAAGCTAAGTGTTAAAACAATTTAAACCTTATTTCTATTTTATTTAATTCCATTAAGAAAACCTTTTCAATAATTAACAGTTTACGAATCGTATGAATGTTAAAGATGGCAAGGAACACACAAGAATTTAACCGTTTAGATAAACCAATATCAAGTCTAAAAACTACAAATGAAATCATCCTGACACGAATTACATCCCAAAGAGTACCAAATACTGGAAAATAAATGAATAAAAATCTCTGACAATCCAACTGAATAAGGAAATGGGCGGCACATGCCCTAACTAATCAGTACTATAATAAGAGTGGAGTTATTCAACGAGGTCATCTAAGCAATGTCATGCAACTCCCACCTAAGCTGCAGCGAGTCCGTTGAAAGAAATCTAAGTATGACGCCCCTGTGGCTGGGCACCTGTAATATATACATATATATACAAGAGAAGAAAAATAACAGGAAACGGGTCAGAGACCGGGTGTAAAACAGTTTAAAATTAGTTTAGCAAGTATTTAGAAAGCTTCCCGGATTACTTAACAACCATATTAGTAAGCGACACTCTCTTGAGAAATTCTCACCTCTCCTCTAGCGTGCACGCCTATCGTACTAGTAATCTCTGAAGTTTATTCAAGCTTAACTTTCCCATAATATTTTACTCCAATGAATACTATGGATAAGATATTTAATTTCTGAAAATTAAGCTCTATCATCTATCTTTTGTTATTTTAAATAACCCAGTGATGTCACAAAATTCCCAAACACTTATAATAAAGTTGGAGTATTTATTCATTACTTAACTACAGTTATTTACAGTAGAAAATTCCCATACTTAAGAATATATATATAGATTAGTCACTCATATAATATATATACTATCTACACCCCACATAAAATGTATGGTGCTAGCATACTCTGCTATCAAGTCCCCATATCACTCGTACTAAGGGAAATACTAGTTCGGAATCACTCTGGAACTGTATTAACATAAAACACATACAATTGGAGGCGAAGCATAGTTCCAAATCACTAAGAGGTCAGCACATACCCTCACATCTCTTAGGACCGTCTACCTATCAATCAGATAGTCTGTACCAAGGAATCCTATGTTCTAGGGTACGAGTTAATATCCCCCATAAAGGCCCAATCGAGATAAGACTGTCTAGGCGCAAAAAACCCCGTGATAGCTAGTAGCTCGAGTATAATTTTTATACAAATATACAATATATGCACAATCACACAGTCATATATGTATTAATATCCACATTTCTAAATTAGATGTGCCTACGACCCATAATTATAATTATTCGTCATTTACACATTTTACTCGATTATTTCGCATAACGGACTCGCCATTTTTATTTTCATATATAAGTTACTCCATACTTACTTCTCATTTCTCGAAGTATTCTATCTCCCTAAGTATAATATCAGTAGGCACACTCACTTAAATTTTAGTCTAACTTACTTACGAGTCTCGATCTTTTTATTAAACGTATGCCTGTTTTCTTATACGCATGAATAATTCCTCGTTAACCCAAAATCTCACCCTACATTAAATTTCACTCAACGGGGTCTAACTAGACCCTACCGGTCTTCTCTATATCCCATTATACCCCAACATCATTAATCAAGGGTTCCTATGCATTTTAACCGGATTAAACCATCAGATGAGAAATATACAGTTTTCGAGGAGGGATCAATCGATCGATGTAAGGGGGTCAATCGATCGATCGTCGATCGATCGATGTTCTTGATAGATCGATCTATCAAGCAGTTATGACGAAACCTTCTATTTTCCTGTTACGGATTTACCTGTACAACCTCAACCAAATCTCCATTAACGATTCCCAAACCCCCAATTAATAATACTACAAGTACTATATACCTAACAGCAAGAGTTTCTACTTAAAACATGTCTGAAATCATCAAGTTTAAAGATTTAATGGGGTAAAATTCACATAAACGTCAAGAACCCTAATTTTTCTTTAGTTGCCATTATTTCAATTCTTTCCCATATTTCTTGATTCTAAATCCATAAAAATTTGTGGTTTATCCTCTACATGTGATTTAGATGTCCAGAATACGTCTACTTCCTCTACAACATATGATTTGAAATCTCCAAAAATATAATTGCTTTCATGAAACATGTTCTAAACAATCCTAGACTAACATGATTGAAACATTTACTAAAATAAAGCAAGATAAATACTTTCCTGGAATTTAGGTTTCTGATTTATGGACGAAAGAGGTATATTTGTGTTCCTTGTCGTGCGATCTACGCTTTGGTGATGGTGGCGGTGCAAACGGGTGAGTCTTTGGCCTTGAGTTACTTGGAAAACTCTCCAACTCCTTCTCTAATGACCGTTCTTTGATTTTTTTTGTTAACCCTAGAAGATGACTCCTAAAGGTTGATATATCCTTAGGAAATTCATGGGTTTAATTACCCAAAAATGTAAAATGTCAAAAATACCCACTCGAGATGACAATTGGGCTTTAAAAAGCACCAAGACCCAAACTAAACCCCCGGGTACATTATATTGACTATGTCGACCCTTCCGGACACATTGGCGGACTCGAAATGACCATACGGGTGACTTATAATTTGTTCACTTTAAATAATAATAATTTAGTCCCGACACGACACAGGGGCGTCCCGATTTAATTTCCACAATTATCAAATTATACACTCATGATAATTCCATATATTCGATTATATATATTACTTTATCCATTAAGTAATATTCAAAAAATTGCCAATAATTACTAACTTTCATCACGCTAGTAGACATTTTGAATAAATTTTCGAATAAATATTAAATTAATATCTCAATTTAAATTTAATAAATCCCTAAATTTAAAATCCATAAAAATATTGAGTATTACATACTTCCCCCCTAATAACGGAATTTCATCCCTAAATTTTGAAAATAAGGCATACCTGGTAAAAATAATTCTGGATACCTTATTAGTATGCAAACTAACTTCAAAGTAGGACGCTCAATCACTATAGCCCCCGTTTCACATCAAGCTTGTTTAACACTCTCATTAACGACATTTCACAATATGCTCCTATCCGACAATATTCGTATAATATGAGCCTATACATCCTTGACTCCCAGTATTTTAATATTATTGGGAGGCCGCACCTCACTACGTGACAACTACTCATATATATCTAAACACAAAACTCCCATTCAGAGAGAAACTACAGGAACATCCGACCACAACTTTCTCGCCTAAAATAGCCGTGGTAATTCCACCATAAACATCAAACTCTAACTCGACCAATTCAAATTTTTTTATTATACGGCCATATCTTAACATTCAGAGTGAGAATAGTTAAGGTTTTCCACACCCGAAACCTCGATAAGCACCTTGTTCACAATAAGCAGGTACGAGTGCTCCCATGGAATCCTACCATTAGGTAATATCTTCCCCCAATTACCATACTATACTCCACTTGCTAGCTATAACCATTGTGGAAATGAAACGATCACAAGGAATCCAAAATTACTTTCACACTGCTCGACTAATCGTTAATCACCGTTCGCCTGCTCCCCGGCTATAGGTGATACATCCTACTCAAAACGTAATGTTATCCCCGCTGCTTCCTGAAATCCCATTTTGAAGGTGAGATTCAAAAATCTCATTCTAATTCAGAAAAAAAATACCGTGTTGAACCACATACTAGCGCGATCCTTCCTTTCAAAGGAAGACTAGGGCACACTAGCTAATATTGTAAATCACCCCAAAGGAATGTCAATCACTTCCTTCTTGGGCATCTTGTTACACATGTTCTAAGGAACCCTTATTATTACCTTGAGGTTGGTAAGTCGTCCAAGAAACTTTACCAACTTTATCGGCCTCTTCCACTATAGAAATTGTCGATAGCCACACAATTCTCTGGTTGATCCTCTTGTTTCACCCGATTTTTATCTATGAGTGGTGCATGCAGAGACCACTCACTATGTCCTTCTCAACATTGACTTCTAATTGAAATGTCTCACATTAAGTGACACTTAATACTCTCCTTCTTTCCTTAGCATATAACGAAATATCTGATCCGTGCACTTTTCTCCACGATGTGCACTTCTGGACCTTTTATACCATACTAACATCTTCACTCTTTGTATGCGTCAATCGATCTCAGCCTTTGAATAATTACAACTCCACTCCGAGTGTTCCCCATAATAATTAAATTCTACCCTTCTTAAAGAATAACCCCTTTTTAAATGGCTTCCCACAGCCTTCTAACCGAATTCGGGTGTGCTACTCTAATCGCATACGTATATATGGATCATCGTTCCTCACGCGATGCTTAATCCACTCTACCACTTCCACCTCGTTATGTTAGTTCCATAATCATATATTCCACACGTTTATTCCCACATCCCTACGACTCAGACGATTCTAACATCAGCTAACCAGGATGCCCACATTCTGTAGCACCCCGCCCACCCAGGAAGAGCGAACGGCGGGCCACTCATAGATAAAACTAACCAAATCCAAAAAAATACTAGTTATAGAGCATTTACATCCCATAACAACAAAAGAGAAATGACTAATCTCAAATCTCTTCAATTAAGTACAAAAATTCTCCCGAATAAATACAACAACTAAAATAAATCACAAATGCTCTATACATCAAAATAAATACAAGTTTTTTATCTTGTATTAAAATTCTTCCCAAATAATCCATGCTAAAAATCATCCCAACTCTTTATTTCCCTTGTGCTCAGAACGCGGTTACAACACTTGGGTATTATCAATCACGCCTAGAAATTGAAAATTTAAATTCCCCTTATCATTCTTCCACTCTTCAACTCATGGTGATAAAACAAAACTTTCAATGCTTTCTTACGATACCACCGGCTCCACTGGCCTTAAATACTAATTCAACTTTCAACTTATAGATATAATTACCTGTTCCTATTACGACCGAGGTATCGAACTCATGGACTAATGACCAAACATCTCCCTATTTCCATCTTTACGCTAAGTTTCATACGTGTGATGTCTCGCAAAGCGAAATCCAAATAAGGAACCCCCCGATACACTACTACCTAACATTGTCGATTATCAAAATCTGTTAAGCCCTCCTTCCATAGCATGTATACCTTTATTCCGTCTCTTGACAGAAAAGTTACATCTCCTCCGTAATTACACTTAACAAAGAACATTTCGCCAATTGCATTATTGTTCAGTATTGGTGGTAATCACATTCCATAAACCTTGAATACATACAATCAGAATTCTCGAAATCCCTTTCCCAATCATATGGGTGTAACTCTCAACTCCCACATCTCTAAAGGATAGATATATCAATGCTCTCTTCCTATCACCAAGTCCTGAGTGCTAAACATAATAATGAGTTAAATCTTTTTGCTCAACAGTAAACCCAATACATACTGAATCATAACAACAAAGTCCCTACATACACCGAGATCAAATTTCTGGATCCCACTATTCGCTTCGAAGTCTATAAAATAGATAACATAAGTGCGATCCCGACCCTCTAGTAGGTGAGGCCTCACCAGAACAAAACATGTTGCACTAAGGCAACCACTCCTATAGCCTTGCAATAACTGCCTACTATCATACTAACCATTACTATAAAGTTATAACCAAGATAATATCATACTCGTATATCACACCACTAAAATGAGTAACCTCAATAAAGTATATAACACTATTAATACACCCATTCATCCTCCACGGATAGCACTAAAGATAATCTCGTTACACTAGGGAAAATATTCACGTAATAATAATGTTTATAGTTGTACGCATTAAACTCGTCTCACATGCTAATCTAGCAATGAACGAAATATAGTGGCTCGCTCATTTTTCATAAAATACGCCTCATCCTCCGAGGATAAAACTCATACTTCTATCTTGTCAATCGTCTTGACTACATAAATGGTCCCCGGACATAATACGCCTGTCCAAACCAAACCAAAGACTACTTTAATCGTTGTCCTTTACTAGGCATCCTACTCTTGTCCCTTTACTCACTTCAGGAAGACATTAATGCATGTGATTTTACTATCCACAAAATACCTCTCCACATAATCTACTTATCATCTGTCATACTAACCATATTAGAATTATCCTTCTCTAGAACTTTGGTAGGCTCGATTCCTGATGGATACCCCCATTGACCCCTTAGCCTTGTTGGCCCTAAAGAACATGCTACGGGCTACATTAGTCCTTACTGAATTCATCGTCGCTCGGTAAGAATTCAGCTATCCGATTCATTTAAATGGGTCCCCTGATATGTATCCACACCCCCTTTTGGTGCTACACTACTATCGTTGCATCCAGTCTTATTCTTGACTAAATTCTTCGATTCTTTTAGCTTCTTACACAAATAAGCATTATCATCTCCATTGACAAAGCATGACATTGTCAACCTCTGAGTCGACCGTCCATCAGAGTTACCTTTTTAAGTGTTATTAACTATTATTACGAGTCGATCTCCCTCTTGGAGTCCTCTCCTCCATCTGTATCTACATCTTGAGATACAAAATTCGCTAATGGTTTTAGATTCATAATCACAAATGGACCTCTGTTAGGTCCTCCTGTGATGAGTTCAGAATAACGCTCACATTTTATCCTGGACATCTGATGAAGGAACATGCGGTCAAACTATACCCAAGATCCTTCTATAGACATAGCATTCCACTTCTAAAAGTGGTGGCTGACTCCCATCATGATAACTTCGTTTCTACAAGCTAAGAAAATTTTACTCCAAATTTTTTCACTTTCAGTTAGCCACACTCCGTCATATGTCCAAACCTTTGGATATTTTACCTCCTTTGGCTAACACACACAATCTGTGCATTTCTAAAATTTCCACTAACAGTTCTCTTCAATGTCTTGTCTGACCTTTTTTTTCCTGTCGTACCACGTTGGGTGAGTCTACTTTTGCACCTGTTCCACTATAGCAGCATTTGGAAATCATAGGCTGCGCCCTAGCCGTCTTTATAGTCCTGGATTCTCATGCCATAATAGGGGTGACCTTAACTACGGTCATTATCCTCGAATGTGCGCTACAACCTCAATTAAGCCTTGCCTCCTGCTGTCCGCCCAAGAACCCTTGCCTGCCATATTTCATTATTTGAACACGCCCGAACGCATATAAGATTCACTAATGTACATACATTATAGCAGGAGAACGGAATCCCACCATAGAAATCAACAATCTTAAACATAAGGCTCTATATCAAACAAAGCAATGCTGGAAGCATAATACGTCTCACAGATCATAAGGACACTAGAACCTGATGCTTTGATACCACCTGTGACACCCAGCCTAATTAAATAGCGGGTGATCAGTCCTTTATTAAATTACAATCAAGGTGAACGGTTGGTTCATTCTTATCATCACTGTCGCAAAATAAAGTTTCCAATTTAAAACCCTACATAATTAAGCTAAGTGTCAAAACAATTTAAACCTTATTTATATTTTATTTTATTCCATTAAGAAAACCTTTTCAATAATTAACAGTTTACGAATCGTATGAATGTTAAAGATGGCAAGGAACACACAAGAATTTAACCGTTTAGATAAACCAATACCAAGTCTACAAACTACAAATGAAATCATCCTGGCACGAATTGCATCCCAAAGAGTACCAAATACTGAAAAATAAATAAAAATCTCTGACAATCCATCTAAATAAGGAAACGGGCGGCACATGCCCTAACTAATCAGTACTAAAATAAGAGTGGAGTTAATCAACGGGGTCGTCTAAGCAATGGCCTGCAACTCCCACCTAAGCTGCAGCGAGTCCGTGCCAAGAAATCTAAGTATGACTCCCTTGTGCCTGGGCACCTGTAATATATACATATATATACAAGAGAAGATAAAAAATAGGAAATGGGTCAGAGCCCGAGTGTAAAACAGTTTAAAATTAGTTTAGCAAGTATTTAGAAAGCTTACCTGCTTACTTAACAACCATATTAGTAAGCGACACTCTCTTGAGAAATTCTCACCTCTCCTCTAGTGTGCACGCCTACCGTACTAGTAATCTCTGAAGTTTATTCTAGCTTAACTTTACCATAAGATTTCACTCCGATGAATACTATGGATAAGATATTTAATTTTTGAAAATTAAGCTCTCTCATATATCTTATGTTATTTTAAATAACCCAGTGATGTCACAAAATTCCCAAACACTTATAATAAAGTTGGAGTATTTATTCATTACTTAACTACTGTTATGCATAGTAGAAAATTCCCATACTTAAGTATATATATAGATTAGTCACTCATTTAATATATATACTATCTGCACCCCACATGAAATCTATGGTGCTAGCATACTCTGCTATCAAGTCTCCATATCACTCGTACTATGGGAAATACTAGTTCGGAATCACTCTGGAACTGTATTAACATAAAGCACATACAATTGGAGGCGAAGCATAGTTCTAAGTCACTAAGAGGTCAGCACATACCCTCATGTCTCTTAGGACCATCTGACTATCAATCTGATAGTCTGTACCAAGGAATCCTATGTTCTAGGGTACGAGTCAATATCCCCCATAAAGGCCCAATCAAGATAAGACTGTCCAGGCGCGAAACCCCCCGTGATAGCAAGTAGCTCGAGTATAATTTTTATACAAATATACAATATATGCACAATCACATAGTCATATATGTATTAATATCCACATTTCTAAATTAGGTGTGCCCACGACCCATAATTATAATTATTCGTCTTTTACACATTTTACTCGATTATTTCGCATAACGGACTCGTCATTTTTATTTTCATATATAAGTTACTCCATACTTACTTCTCATTTCTCGAAGTATTCTATCTCCCCAAGTATAATATTAGTAGGCACTCTCACTTAAATTTTAGTCTAACTTACTTACGAGTCTCGATCTTTTTATTAAACGTACGCTTGTTTTCTTATACGCATGAATAATTCCTCGTTAACCCAAAATTCCACCCTACATTAAATTTCAGTCAACGGGGTCTAACTAGACCCTACTAGTCTTATTTATATCCCATTATACCCCAACAATAATAATCAAGGGTTCCTATGCATTTTAACCAGATTAAACCATCGGACGAGAAATATGCAGTTTTCCAGGAGGGGTCGATCGATATATGTAAGGGGGTCGATCGATCGATCGATCAAGAAGTTATGACGAAACCTGCTCTTTTCCAGTTACGGGTTTACGTCTATAACCTTAACCAAATCTCCATTAACGATTCCCAAACTCCCACTTAATAATACTACAAGTACTATATCCCTAACAACAAGATTTTCTATGCAAAACATGTCCGAAATCATCAAGTCTAACGATTTAATGGGGTAAAATTCACATAAACTTCAAGAACCCTAATTTTTCTTTAGTTTCCATTCTTTCAATTCTTACCCAGATTTCTTGCTTCTAAACCCATACAAATTCATGGCTTACCCTCTACATGTGATTTAGATGTCTAGAATACGTCTAATTCCTCTACAACATATGATTTGAAATCTCCAAAAATATAATTGCTTTCATGAAACACATTCTAAACAATCCTACACTAACATGATTGAAACATTAACTAAAAATAAAGCAAGATAAATACTTGCCTGGAATTTGGGTTTCCTATTCGTGGATTAAAGAGGTATAGTTGCATTTCTTGTCGCGCGATCTACGCTTTGGTGGTGGCGGCGGTGCAAACAGGTGAGTCTTTGGCCTTGAGTTGCTTGGAAAGCTCTCCAACTCATTCTCTAATGGCCATTCTTTGATTTTGTATTTGTTAACCCTAGAAGATGACTCCTAAAGGCTGATATATCCTTAGGAAATTCGTGGGTTTAATTGCCCAAAAATATAAAATGTCTAAAATACCCTCCCGGGATGACAATTGAGCTTAAAAACGCACCGAGACCCAAACTAAAGCCTCGAGTACATTATTTTGACTATCTCGACCCTTTTGGACACATTGGCGCACTCAAAATGACCGTACGAGTGACTTATAATTTATTCACTTTGAATAATAATAATTTAATCCCGATATGACACAGGCGCGTCCCAATTTAGTTTCCACAATTATCAAATTATACACTCATGATAATTCCATAAATTCGATTATATATATTACTTTATCCATTAAGTAATATTCAACAAATTTCTAATAATTACTAACTTTCATCATGCTAGTAGACATTTTGAATAAATTTTCGAATAAATATTAAATTAATATCTCAATTTAAATTTAATAAATCCCCAAATTTAAAAGCCATAAAAATATGGGGTATTACACTTATTGGCAAGGAATGCCTCCTAAGGAGAAAAATCTATCTTTTTAGGCTAAGAAGGTATCTCCTAGTGTTAGTTCCCGCTATGTTAGTGAGGATGATATGGCATTTCTCACTGAGTTTACTAAGAAGTGGCAAAAAGTATTTCAGTCTAGAGGTGCACCCAACAATTATTCGCCTAGACTAGAAATTGGTCATGAAAGTGGAGGAAAGAAAGATGATTCTGCAAGACCATCACGTGTTTTACATGTGGCCCATAAGGGCACATGTCGTAGTAATCTCCATCAAATTGGATTCATGATGGTGGAAAAAATTCTTATCAATTAACTTTTAGTGGTGATGACTCGGAATCTGAAGATGACTCTCAAGAATGCAACTATGTCACGTTTATGGCAAGAGAGAAATATGACAAGTTGTATGGTTTAAATGATTTTTATGTTCCTTTTCCTCCTAGTGAAAAAATGATTAATCTTAGTACCTCTTTGAGTCTATTAAGGAAGAAGAGGAAAATGATCTTCAACCGGACTATGTTAGGCTTTATAAGTAATCCATAAACCTAAAAATGATTAACATGGAAGCAATAACTCGAGCGTCTGTCGATCCATAACCTTATAGTGCACAGATTATCATAATTTAGTACACATTAAGGAATTTTGTGTTTTGCTTCAACCCACATCACACTCAGGTGATTTTGATAAGGGTAGGAAGGGTGATAGAAATGAGAATAAGAAGAAGGTGGAAGCCCCTCAAAATGTTTCTTCCAAAGGGAAGGGGGAAGGGAAAATTATTGATCCTCCCATACTCCCCAATTCGATTCAAAGATCCAATTATATGTGAAATAATCTAGATAGGTATCTGAATGAAATTATTAACAGAGAAAAACTGGAATAGTAAAAGTTCCAATAATTGGTCCTTGTTAAAAAAAAAAGAAATAGGATTCTTTGGTTTAGGTGTCTTATAGTTTTGGCTTACTCTTTTTGGATCGGCATTTTTATTTCGATATATTATTTATATTTACTATTCAGATATGATTCTTTTCTTATTCATACCTTTAGATTTTGTCCTTGTACAATACCGATCTTTTACATTTGTTAAATATTATTTTATCCTACGTGCTTAAATGCAAACCTACATGCTTGGTTATTGTAATAACGATTTTATTTATGGCTATTAATACTCCATGATTACATTTTTATAGCTTTAAAGGCCTTAGTAAATTGAGCTTTCTATTTTATATTATTTGTCATAACTCATGCACTTTTTATCGCACAATAAACTTGAGCATTTCCATATAAAATATAATGAAAGGATTTATTTTTTACTTCTACCAGAAATTAAAAGTTTTATGCGACATTTTAATGATAGTGTGTCATTGTTAATCTTTTTGTATATCAGAGTTTTCATCATCATGGTTGGATTTGAAAATATCTATATGTTCAAAATCATGAGTGATGATGCAATAAGGGCTACAACTTTGGGTCGTGAGAACTACCTTGGAAAAAATTGGAAATATTTCCCCACCCTTTATAATGAACGAGCAGAATCCTCCACTTGCAGTTTTTTTATTATCAAAAGCTATATCTCAAATATTTTTTACCTATCCAAATTTGAGTAATATCGAGGATATGAGACTTAAAAGGGTTTAATAAAAAGTCGTTATTTGAGGATTCTTGATGTCAAAAAATAAACTAGATCCAATTTTCTAATCACTAGATAAAATATATTATGCGATGAAATAAACGTATAAGAGAGAAAGAGTTTTTAAAGTGATCTGTCTATGAAGAAAAGCCTAAGTTCACTGTTATTGTATTGATTTTAGTGACTACAGAAAGCTAGTTACTCTTTTACAAGAAAAATAACCTAGAATCCATTATATCTTGCCTTTTGTGAAAGGAATACAATGTATTTATAGTGACCCAGAGATCAAGGGTTGGAATGCCTTTATATATTCAAGCATTTATACCCGTACATAATAAATGTGATGGTTGGTAGTCATAGCCATGCGTGGAAGGACCCTTAGTTGTTTCCCATGTGGTGACTATTGATCTACTTTAATGATCTGCATGCTTTATGTTGGTCGGCCTGCCTACCAAGTAGCTATGTTCGTGGCCGATTCAGTGACTACTGACTAGGACTGATGCTACGTAAGGATACAAGTGTCCATTTCTAATTGGTCCACGAAGATGGATAATTTTTGGTATTAAAAAAAGCCCCCAATATGTCATTATTGATATTTTATTGAAAGGATTGATTATGATTTATAACACGTTGGTCGATGGAATCCGACTTGTAAGACTTGTGCAAATTTTCCATGCCTTGATCATGTTATGGGAATTTTGTGAATAACTGGATATTTAACGAAACGCCAAAGGGTATATAGGTATTTTCCTACTTTTAGAGTTATATAGTCGTCAAAATGTCAATCGTCGATACAATTAATCATTACCTGCACTATTTTATAGTTTAGCTAGTTTTTATACCACAACTTTTAAAACTTTCAAACTCTATTTATTCTCCAAGCTTTTCATCTTTGAGCTTTCTTTTTCGTTTCACCTTTGTTTCTGCCACCATTTTCTCTGTAAGCTTTCTTCCTTCCTTTATTTTTTATTTCTATCTTGTTGTAATCATGGTGTAAATTATGCGTGGGAATTCTTTAGATGAATTTAGGCTTGAAAAAAACATCCATGATTGGGTAGATTTAGAAATGCCTACACCACAAGTTGAAGTTTTATCACAACTAGAGGGTCATTCATTCCCACTTTATTTATAGGTGAGTTTGTTATTACCTTCCCCCCAAACATTTCATTTTGGAGTTCTATCAGTATTTTGATGTTTTCCCTTCTAGAGTAGCCCCCAATAGATGGAAAATAATAAATGGGATTAAGAGGCTTAACCAAATATACAAAACCCATATTGGTGTCCTTGAGTTGAAGTTTTGCTATAAATGGGTTATTAGAGATAATATATATTACCTATAAACTAGGTTTGTCAACAGAGCCGTAGTATTCAATTTACCAAATTATAATAAAGACTACTTCGACTATGGAGTAATAGCAAAGAACTGGTAACATGCCCCTTTTCAAAGAGGAGAAGTGTATGATGGGACCAGGTGTCCTTAAGTAGGACATGTCATAGGTTGTTGATCTTAATTACTATGTTTTATTTTCCTGATAACCAACTATTTGATAATATGTTTACTATGTTTCTCGTCATGTTTTGTATAGATAAGAGCAAACAAAAGTGTCCTAAAGAAGGGGGGACGTCAATATTCAAGAGATGAAGTTTCTGTGGAGTATCCATCAAAGGATTGGTGAGGAGAACCCTAGGGTAGCCTCTTACTTACTACAATATAGAGGCTCTATTAATTCTTTTATTACTAGACCAAACACAATAGTACCTTTAATTCCCATCAATTTAGAAGAGGAACCAATTCCCACTTCTTTGGCTAAGGAGTCTACCAAAGCTGAGAAGGATTTAGGTACTTCTTCTTATTTTGAATCGTTGGACATTTATTCCATCCCTACTTCATTAGTAGTAAGTATGAGCAAGAGGAAATTCCCTGATTAGATGATTGAAGCTTTGTCTCCTACTGCTAAGAGGGCTACAAAAAAAACTGTCCAGGCTATTGATGCCAAGAAGTCCACTGTGACGGAGAAGACATCTAAAATTTTTGAAAACGTACCTCAGGTCCTCACTACTAAGGAAATTAATATTGCCTTTCTTAGATACAAGAAGTTGAGAAATGGTCTTTTTGAGAAACAAACTGAGAAGAACACTACCGACTAAGAGTTGGTCGAGAAAATTCAAGATGACATGGCTATTGTTGGGTCATCCTCTATAGTCATTAACCCTGGTCTAGCTAGGAAATTGATAAAATATGGTACTTTCCCTACTGATAGAGCAACTGTTGCTTCCTTGACACGATTAAAGTTAGCAGAAAATGTTTGCCAAAGTTTGGTTTCGGTAATTATTTTCCCTTTATTACTTTTTCTCACTGTCTTATTTCTTTTATTTTAATCTGATATCTTTCCTCTGTTTAGTTTTTGGTAAATTTAAACCAGATAATGGAGAAGGACGATCAACTACACTTTTCTAGAGGAGATGTGAAGAGTCCTTTGAAGGTTTAAGACAATCTTTGGAGACTTTAAGACAAACACTGGAGTTAAAGCAGAAGTCTTTAAAAGAAGAATTACAGAAGGCCAATGATAGAGCCACCACTGCTGAGGAAATGTTGAAGAGTGCTGAGATTAGCCTGATAGCTACTGAGGATAGGGATAGGGTGGGCGAGAATAAATTAGTGGAAAATAAAACTCTTCTCAAGTCTACCAAGGAGAAGACAATATGCATGGCTGCTGACTTGGTTGCAGAGAAGACCAAAAATAAGAAAATTAAAAAGCTGTCACTTAAGTCATTTAATTCAAGATTAAACTGTCTAAGTAACTCCGAAATGTTTTTTTGGGAAAATCTTTTCTTTAAATCAAACAGATTAATCACAAGACGTGTTTAATAAAAATATTCACGAGATATGTTAAAGATTATGTAACTAGTTTTGAAAAACTAAGCTAAAACAGTTTAAATCAGATAAATTAGCACACCAATAAGAATGAGATGAGGAGATGTATAAAGATTAAGTACACATAATTTTTAACGTGGTAAAACCTCACCCAACTGAGGAAACATCCACGGTGACTTATAAGTCACAAACCAAAAATCCACTAAAACAGAATATACAAGTTACAAGCTATTTAACACACATGCAAACAAAACAGGCCTATACAAGTTTAGAATATGTACCAAATGGTTTGATTCTAACTTCTTTGCAGTTATGATGTTGTTGTGGCTTTCTCATCTTGCTAACTTCTCAACACATTGTTCCAGTTTTACGTTGACTCTTGATGTTTTAAGATCTTTTTGCCAACACTTTTTGTGTTGTAGTGTGTCAAGTGTTTGTGACAGTGTTCCAATACATGCATGCACACATGTACACTTATTTATACAAATAAGTCCTATCAAATTATAGAAAGATCTAAATGATTAAGGTTTTCAGGTTCTCTCTTCTTTAGAAATAACAGACTTTCTTGATCTTTCAAACTAACCCAGAATCCAAGGTTACCTTTTTCGGAAGACGGCCAAGGTCTTAAACAATTTCAGAGGGTTTTGAAAATGTTTTTAAAATTGTAAATCACCAATTACGATTCCAACTAGATCATAAGTCTTGTTTCATAAGAACTAGAAACATAGAATACATTTGTTGATTCTTGAGTTCTGAAAAACATTTACAGAAGAATATAATTAACAAATATAATTTCTCAAGATGAGAAACAAAATAATGGAGATATAAGAGATATATGACATAGAACAACAAGATCTACAATTTGTATAAAAAGAAATAGAGATCAAACTTAAAATGTCTAAGTTGGTTAAAAGATCTCAAACTCAGAGGATTCAACTGACGAACAGGCTTCAAACCATCTCTAAAATAACTCTTAAACACTCAGGTTTGGTTTTGGTTGTAAACTAATTTTGGATTTAAAAGGAATTTAGGGTTTAGGCGATTTTAGGGTTTTTTTCTCTCTGGCTTCTCTCTCTCTCTCTCTCTCTCAGTTTGACAAACTAGCCAAAAGTTTTTAAAATGACGAGGCTCAGTCTCCTTTTATACTAGGCAAGGAAGGATCGAGAACATCAGCTCAAATCTAATGGCTGAGATTTTGTCTTTGGCAGTTGACTCTCATCCAATGGTTTAACAACAACGGTGGATTAAAAGTAAGATGATTGGTCAAGAGAGGGTTCACATGGATTGGGATAAAACGCATGCTGTACGTTGATTAAAATAATCCAAGGGCTGAGATTGGATACTGATTCTGTGTCTAACAGAAAATAAAAATCAAATCCTCCTAATATTGACAGGTATAAGGCTCAGATGAAACCAAAATCGCGTGTTTAAAACTAATTACACACACACCCTCAAATCTCAAGCGCTTTCGGATTCTACCCAACCAAACATTCAGGCAAGTCTAGATAAAACCAATATCACAAAAAGACCCCAAATGTTTTTAAAACCCAACTTTTAATTTCTAAAAAATCATTTAAAAATTATTTAAAAAATCCCAAAATTAGTAAAATCTTAATTAAAAGGGAATTAACTCACACAAGAAATTAATGCAATATATATATTATGTATGTAATCCTAGTGTGTGTGTGTGGTTGAGAATTTACCTTTGAATGAATCAATTGAGGCATCGTGTGTAGAACCTGAGGTTCTTTGGTATCTAGGGGATGGGACTCAAATTTTGTCACAATTTCCAAACTAGATGAGCACTTATACAATATAGACTCAAGTAAGTCAAGAGTATAAGGTTCTTCAAAAATAAAGGAAGATTACTTTAACAAAGGTTGGGTCAAATCATTCTTGGATGCCTCAACACCGATTGAGTATGTCATGAAGAAGTCATTCAAGGATGGCTGGTAAGAGGCACTCAAGGAAGTTGACAATGCTGAGGACTTTGATTTGTTCCAGAGGCACGATCTTGGCGCTCTTCTAAACTTGGAGGAAGGATTTAATGATGATAAAGGATTGGGAAAATCTTCCATTCAACGTGTTGAGTCTTCCTTGTAGCCAATTAGAGAAGTTACCCTTCCTGCTGAGCTGCCTTCTGAAGTTAATGTTCAGGATAAGGGGAAGGTTTAACTCCTTTGTTTCTTATTTTTATTTTGTTCATATGCTTTCTAATAGGATTGTTATTCTGTAACACCGCTTGGTTTGTTAATGAAAACATTTCCTTTTGACTAAATGTATTGCATTTGCCACACTTATGCCTTCTTTCTTGGTTGTATTAGCTTATGAAGTCACACACCTTATATTCTATTTTCTCAACAATCATTCCAGTATTCTTACATTGTAATTTTTAGTTTGATGCTGGGAAGAAGGCTATAGTTTCTACTAAATCCGACTTGCTCAGACAGAGTAGAAACCTTCTAGAAGTTGGCTATGTTCTGATATCTTAAGAAGACTTAGTCGGATTCCTTGGTCTTGATGTGTTCGACCGAGTTAAAGAATCATATATTCATATTCATTACTTATTGGATAGGGTAATAACAAATAATGCTTCATATTATGAGATGATTGAAGATTTACAATGAGACCATAAATTTTCTTTGGCTTCGCTTAATGTTTACTATGAAGCTAAGTATAAAGAATTGAGTGAAGGATGGGCATTTGAGAAGAAACTTGAAGATTATGCCTCCATGTAAAGGAAAAGCGAATTCTTGTTGAATCGAGAAGTTGATAAAGCTCGGGGGATAGGCAAATTGCTTGAAGAGGAAAATAATCGACTCATAAATGAACTAGACACCCCGAAGAAATCATCTAGCAGTGGTACTGATGAAGGTGCTTCTTTTTTGGAAACTGAGAATGACTAGTTAGTAGAGAAACTTATAGCATTGTAAAAAACCAAACCTGGGGAAACTTCCAGGAAAAGGGTGACTAAGATGAGGGAAGAACTTGAAAAACTCAAGCCGACCAAGACGCCCAATTGAAAGCAAAGAGTAAGGCCATTTTTTATTTGTCTTTCTAGCTGGAAGCTAATGATAAAGCTATCACCGATCAATCCATCCAGTAAAAAGTCCAAAGTGATGTCTTGAATAAATTTCAATATCAAGTTGAAAGGTTAACCTTCCAATTTCACAAGCAACCCAGGGAGGTTTGGATAAAAGTCTATAATGAGGCCCTTAGCCGTGTAAATTATCATCTTGCACAAAGTCATCGTGAAGGTTACAGATAAAGATGGACCAACTTGCTGACCTTACTGAAATATAACCAAAATGGTGAGTTATGATATTGGAATGAACCCGATTTACTGGATTGTAACAAGCCTCCATTTAAGTTAGACATATCGTGGATCCCTCCTAATTCCATTCCCGAGTGTTTAATCACCAAATACATAGTAGATTATAGTTTTCATGATGTGCACGAAATAATTCATCCTCCTTATCTGATCAACATGTCGAGCAACAGTAATAGGCAAATGTGGAGGAATTTTAAGTACATAATTCCCCCATACCCTGAATGACCTTCCTGCTGGGATGGAGAGGGTGAAACAAACCTTTTCTGAAATGACCAAAGAATAAGAGAAACGTCCAACTGAATAATTCTCATGTGTTTTGTACCTGCTTGATCTTGAATGTAGTATCTTTAGTAGTTGAATTAAAATATATGTTCTTGCTGTCAACTTGTGATTAGTAAATCAGTTAGTCGACTAAATTATTTGATAAATTATCAAACTATGATTGTAGGGCCTTTTATTCTACCAATGCACTTAGATGAAAATATAAATAGTTTTTTTCATCCAAGTTGTAGCATTATTTATTAGTGGTGACCAAGTGTATGAAGAATATATGTGTGCATTACTGTATTTGAGAATGTATACATGTTTTCCTGCATTTAACCTAGTCGGGTAAAACTTGTTTTTAACTACTTAAGTTGCATATGAAGTTTTACAGACTTCTTGTTCTTGAGCTATCAAAGACAAAGTCATGCATGAAGTAAGTTACTAGTGGAGACCAATTTTGTTAGGAATATATGTGTTAATTCATGTGTCTAACTTGGTCGGATAAAGATTCTTGTGTTAATACATGGAGATTTACTGACCTCTTGTTCGTGGCTTGTTAAAACTAAGTCTTAGATGAAGTAATATATTAGTAGAACACGACTACCTATT
This sequence comes from Sambucus nigra, assembly GCA_949130495.1. NCBI lineage: Eukaryota > Viridiplantae > Streptophyta > Magnoliopsida > Dipsacales > Adoxaceae > Sambucus > Sambucus nigra. The sequence goes on from OX422212.1 coordinate 386,676,190, forward strand.
AAGCTGTTGGTGCATCTCGAACTGCTTGTTAAGCTATTGGTGCATCTTAAATTTGATAAGTTCAACCTAATTAAGTATTTGAGTTATGTAGCTTGTGTATTTATTTCCATCTGTTGATCGACAAGGGCTGAAGACCAAGAGACATTTTTATTTATTGTTTCAGGGGATGTTTATAACCGTACTCCGAAAAAATTAAAAAATTTGGGAAACTAAAATCAAGATATTTGAATGAACTTAAAATAAAGTTTTGCTAAACATAAAGTTAAAAGGAATACAATGTACCACTACTGTTATTCACTGATAATATTTAGGGAGGTGCTCGGTAATCCAAGGGTTCTTAAATTCTTCCCCATTAAGTGTCTCAAGTCGAAAGGTCTCTGGTCGAATTACCGTTAAAATAGGATATGGACCATGCCAATTGGCTTTAAGCTTGTTGACCTTTTGGATAACTTTTTTGAGGAGGTAGTAACCTTCTTTTAAGTTGGACGGCTTGAGCATTTTGTTGTAAAGAGAGTAGTCCTTTATTGATACGTTGTATTTCAGATGGTGTTATCTTCTCAAACTTCTTCCACCATGTCCAAGTCCAATATTCTCATTAAATCACTCTTGAGAGAGTCAAAGTTTAGCACTCTGTGAGTTGGTAGGCCTATCTCGACTGGTACCATGGATTCTATCCCAAACACTAACATATAAGGTGTTTCTCTAGTTGCATTCCTTGGCATTGGTCTATAAGCCCAAAGAACAAAGTGCAGTTCATTAATCCAGTTACCCTTGGATACATCAAGCCTCTTTTTCAGTCCATTAAGCAAGGTTTTATTTTTCATTTCTGTTTGACCATTTCTTTGTGGATTCCCTAGTGCAAAGTGAAGTTTTTGGATCTTGGATTGAACACAATATTCTTCAAATTCATCATTATCAAACTGGGTGCCATGGTCAGTAATGAAGGCATAAGGCATGCAATACCTACATATGATGTTCTTCTAGATGAATTGGTATACCTTCTCATAATTCATCTATATCAATGGCTCTTCTTCCACCCATTTTGTAAAATAATCAATAGCCAGCGCAAGGTATTTGAACCTGCCTTTGATGGTCGACAGTGGGCAGACCAAGTCGATTCCCCGAATGGTGAAGGACCAAGGAGAAGTAATCAGTGATAAAGAAGTGATGGTTTCTTTGTGAATGGCAGAAAATCCTTGGCACTAATCATGTTTTCTTTTGAAGTCCCTACAATTTGCCCTCATAGTTAGCCAGTAATACCCCTACGTATTGATTCTTTAGACTAATGACCGACCAGTTGAATGATCTCCATAAGAACCCTTATACACAACCTTGATCAAATCATCAACTTCCAATGGATGGACATAGCGCAATAAGAAAATAGTGAATCTCACTTTGTACCAAACTCACTTCTACAACACATATCTAGATGCTTTGTATCAGAGCTTTTTTTCCGCTTTTGGTTAAGTCGGTAGGGTTCCTTCTTCAATGTAACCTCGAATTGGATGCATCTAGGATGGTCTTAAAATTTGTAGTAATAAAACTGATCGTTGGATCCTCATCTATTTTATTTAGCGAGGATCCCCATCTATGCTTTTGGTTACCAAGACCTCAATTGGAACGTTTCTCTTGATTTTTATTCTTATTGCTGAAGCAGCTGAGCAAGAGCGTCAGTTCGGGCATTGGCTATCCTTAGTATCCTATTCATTTGCATGCCTGGAATTTTGGAAATGACTTTTATTCCCTGGTCAAGTATTTAGTCATAAACTCGCCCTTGACTCCATATGGATGAAGCAGTTGGTTGATGACCAACTGTAACGCACCACTACTTATTCGACACCTAGTGATTGGGCTAACTCAAGTTTAGCGATTAAAGCCTCGTACGCAGCTTCATTATTTAATGCCTTGAACTAAAACTAGAGGGCATATTTGTCACGACCCCAACCCAATAGTAGTAGGGAATGAGTGTCTTGACATGCCACCAAGGCATTTAATGTTACGGACTTAAAATATTTCTTAAAATAAATGCAATGGAAATACATTCACATGGTCATGAATCATAAACTATTAAAAAAATGGAATTACGTCATCAGAGCTTTCTAAAAGGGAACTTCGTATATATTAAAGTATGAACGGATTAAAACTTATGCCAAAATTAAAAACTTATTACTAAAGAGCCAAACATGCTCTATCTCCTAAAAACAAACGTTATATTTAAAAGTATAACAAAAGAGCTCCTTAAGCTAGATCTTCAACATAGTCCTTCTACACTCCATCCTCCAGTCTATTTTTTTTTCCTCAAAAATCGTTATTTATGCAACATCAGCTAAAAGCAGAATAAGATTTAATCTCCCGACATTCTAAGGTTTTCAGAAAATAGATACCTATTCAAGTCAAAAGAGAAGGCATATACATATATGGATAGGAACTTGCAGTAAATAGATATATATTTTGAAATGATAGTATATATATCACAATTGGATAGCTCAGAATAAGAAGAATGCAACAAAACAAATGCGATATATTTTTCTTTCATTCATATCATTTTAATGGCCAAGTACACTCTAGTACCGTATTCTTTTACCGTATTATACCCCGGTAGTTGAGGGTCTATCGAACTAGTTCGTTACAGCGCCTTATTTAGGGCACACCAGCGATAACCCAGCTGGGAAGGTCAATCAGTAAAGAGGTCCCTTAGGACAAATCATATTTTCAATATTCAATATCCTTTTCAATAATCATTTTAATCAGTATGTCTATATGGACAAATATAAACATATCACAATGGATCAATCATCGGTATCAGATGCATTTTGAGAATAAAAGCAGTTCACAAAATATATACAGTTTGCATACTATCGTATAATTAAAATACACAAGGAATGACATAGAGTACTCACCTAAAATAGAGGCTCGAAAATATAAATATTGAGTCTTGGATCACACGTTAATCTAATAAATGCAATAAAGGTTTAATTATGTATTCTAAATAAAGCCCAATTCTAAATATTGTATTTTAATCCTAAAATATCTTGCTAAAAAAGGTTACTAAAACCATTTTCTCAATTTTAATATTCATTCATCGTATTTAAAGAATTCAATTCATAGTTCTTCCTAATCAGTCGGTTCCCAGTAGAGATGGAGGGTTACAGGGGCACCACTTAAATACCATCTCAACTTGACATAATTTCACCGGGACTAACTTTGGAATTACTTAAATGAGATTCCATAATACGAGCAATTGCTTACAAAAATCATTTTAAAAAGAGTATATATATCTTTTTCAAACAAGTTGACATATTTTGAAAATAAAATCAATTTAGATTGTTTCCAAATTTTAAGTTTTGATTAGTAAAGTCTTTTGTGTATTTTACTAGCATAACTACTAAGTAAAGCTATAAAATACGAAATTAAAACTACAAAAATGAATTATAACATTTAAATAAAATCATACATACGAAATGAATTCTTTCTTCGAAATTATATAACTCCTTCTTAAGATATTTCCCAAGCTTTCTATCACTCTTTCTTACTATAATTCTCAAGGAACTGGTGTGAGTTTCAAACGAACCCTAAGGCCCTATTTATAGGTTTCCAAAAGTATTACGGTGTTGACATGTGTCTAGGTGATCAAGCATTTAGGGTGGCAAGTCATCGTTTGGGTGTCGCATTCCGGGGTGGTCTTGCAGTCTAACATCACCAAATGATGACAAGTGTTTTAGCTTTCTCTCTGAAGACGACACGTGTAAGGTGGAGGTGACCAGCACGTGGTGGAAAGGTGATAAGGGTATAAGGGTCATTTCACACATGAACGGTATTTTGGTAATTTCACACTATATATTTTCAATATTTCTTAGAGGTCCTTGAAAATATTTTATTTACAAAATGACCCTTTTTATATTTTTATTTTAGTCCCCAAAGTTTCGTAAAATTATATTTTCTACCCCAAAATTTATTATATACCTTAAGATATGTCATAAGACTTCGATTTGATTATATTTACGATTGATCCTTCATATTTAAAAATGGGGTTTGTTATATTGATAGCCAATAACACCGGATATCTAGTAATACAACATTTATAGGATAGTAAGTAACACATGAGTGTAAAAACAAACTATATACATATGAGCACATAAAAGTGGGGTCATTACATCCTACCCTCCTTATAAAAAGTTTGGTCCCCAAACTTGACTCATAGTAATTTACAAACAAGTATGGATATCTCTCCTTTATTTCATCTTCCCTCTCCCATGTTGCTTCTTCAACTGAATGATTTCTCCATTATACTTTGACTAGTGGAATTATCTTGGTCCGTAGTATTTGATCTTTATGGTCCAAAATTTCTACTGGATGCTCAATGTATGACAAATCTTCTCTAACTTGAAGAAGTTCGTGACTTAAGATATGTGTTGGATCTGGGACATATTTCTTTATCATTGATATGTGAAACACATTATGTACACTAGAAAGTTCAGGTGGTAAGGCTATTTTATATGCAACAGCTCCTATATTTTCCAGGATTTCAAAAGATCCTATGTATCTTGGGCTCAACTTCCCTTTCTTCTCGAATCGTATTACTCCCTTTGAAGGCGATACTCGCAAGAACACATAATCTCCTTTTTGAAATTCTAACTGTCGGTGTCGATTGTCAAAATAACTCTTTTGACAGCTTTGAGCGATTCGAAGTCGGTCTTGTATCAATTTCACTTTCTCTGTTGTGATCTGAATCAATTCTGGTCCCAACAATTTTCTTTCTCCAACTTCTACCCAACATGCGGGAGAACGACGCCTTCTACCATATAGTGCTTCATATGGATCCATTTGAATACTTGCTTGATAACTATTATTATAGGCAAACTCCACTAATGTTAAATGATCATCCCAATTCCCCTTCAAATCAAGTACACAGGCCCTAAGCATACCCTCTAAGGTTTGAATAGTTCTCTCAGATTGTCCATCTGTTTGAGGATAAAAAGCGGTACTGAAATTTAATTTTGTTCCCATGGCTACTTGTAGGCTTTTCCAAAAGCGAGAAACAAATCTAGGGTCACGATCAGAAACAATTGAAATTGGGGTTCCATGAAGCCTAATAATTTCCCGTACATACAACTTGGCTAACTTTTCTAATGAATGGGTAATCTTAATGGAAAGAAAATGAGCAGATTTAGGTAACCTATCAATAATTACCCAAATAGAATAATTACCATTTAAACTCCTTGGTAAACCTGTCACAAAATCCATGGTAATATGTTCCCATTTCTATTCAGGGATAGGTACAGGTTGTAATAATCCTGATGGTTTCTGATGTTCAACTTTTACTTGTTGACAAACCAAACAGTGAGATACAAATTCTGCTATCTCCTTTTTCATATTGTTCCACCAAAACACTTCTCAAAGATCTCTATAGATCTTGGTATTTCCAGGATGAAACGTGAATTTTTGAGCAATGAGTTTCCTCCAAAATTTGCCTCTTTAGTTGGGCATCACGTGGAACACACACCCTGTTTCCAAACCTCAATATATCATCCCGTATCACAAATTCAAATCTCTTCCCTTCAATAACCTCTTCTCTGATCTTCTTCAATTGTAGGTCATTTCCTTGTGCAATTTTGATCCTTTCCATCAACGTGGGTTATACTTGTAAGGTTGCAATTATTCCTCCTTTGCTATAAATACGTACATCTATTTCCATACTTCTCAAATCCTCTAACAAAGGTTACTGATTTGTAATGAGACATGCTAAATTTGTTGTAGACTTCCTACTTAAAGCATCAGCTACTACATTTGCTTTCCCTGGGTGATAATGAATATTTAAATCATAATCCTTCATCAATTCTAACCACATACTTTGTCTCATGTTCAATTCTTTGTGAGTAAATATATATTTCAAACTCTTATGATCGGTATAAATCTCACAAGTCTCACCATATAAATAGTGTCTCCAAATCTTAAAAGCAAAAAATATAGCAACTAATTCTAAGTCATGGGTTGGATAATTTTGTTCATGTGGTTTTAATTGTCTCGATGCATAAGCTACTACTTTCCCATTTTGCATTAGCACACATCCCAAACCATTTTTTGAAGCATCACTGTAAATCACCAATCCTCCTGTCCCTGAAGGAATAGTCAAAATTGGGGCAGTTACTAATCGATTCTTATGTTCTTGAAAACTATTCTCAACTTCCTCAAACCATTCATATTTTACCTTCTTTTGTGTTAACCTGGATAGAGGTTTGGCAATGCTAGAAAATCCTTCAATAAATCTTCAATAATAACTTGCTAATCCAAGGAAACTACGAATCTCTGTTACATTAGTTGGTCTAGGCTAATATCGTATAACCTCGATCTTTTGAGGGTCAACCGACAGTCCCTCTTTAGAAATGACATGTCCTAGAAAAGAAATGCTAGGCAACCAAAATTCACACTTCTTTAATTTTTCATATAATTTCTCCTTCCAAAGGATTTGTAATACTATCTCTAAATGCTTCTCGTGTTCTTCAATACTCTTGGAATAAATAAGGATGTCATCAATGAAAATAACCACACATTGATCCAAATATTTCCTAAACACTCTATTCATCATATCCATAAAAATGGCTGGTGCATTAGTAAGTCCAAATGGCATCATAAGAAATTCATAGTGACCATATCTAGTACGAAAAGCTGATTTCGAAATATCATCTTCCTTAATCTTCAATTGGTGATATCCTGACCTAAGGTCAATCTTAGAAAATACTTGCGCACCTTGTAGTTGGTCAAACAAATCATCTATATGAGGTAAGGTGTATTTATTATTAATGGTTACCTTATTCAGTTCATGATAATCTATACATAACCTTATTTTCCCATCCTTCTTTTTAACAAATAACACTGGAGCACCCCAAGGGGATATACTTGGTCTAATAAAACCCTTGTCTAACAGATCTTGTAATTGAACTTTTAATTCCCTTAATTATAAAGGTGCCATGCGATAAGGTCATTTTGAGATTGGTATAGTTCCAGGAAGAAGGTCAATCGTAAACTCTATTTCTCTACTAGGAGGTAGACTGAGTAAATCATCCAGAAAACATCTGGAAAATGTTTAGCTATAGGGATCTCTTCTAAACTAGGATCCTTCATTTGCAAATCAATATCACTTTCAATAAATCCTTGACATCCTTTCTTAAGAAGATTATAGGCTTGCATTGCAGAGACAATACACATGGGAGATAGGACACCAGTTCCTTCAAAACTGAATTTTGGTTGGTTAGGAATTTGGAAAGTAACTCTCTTCTCAAAACAATCTACATTAGCATGATATGATGCTAACCAATCCATCCCCAAAATCAAAATCTCTTATGTCTAAAACTATCAAATCAACAAATAGTTTATGACTACTGACATCTATAGGGCAAGATTTATATACTAATGTACCCGTCAATAAATCACCAGAAGGAGTAGAAATGTGTATGTTATGATTCAAGGGTTCGGGAATATTAGGAAAGCGATTAACAAAACGTAAAGACACAAATGAATGGGTAGAACTAGGATCTATTAAAACTTGAAAAGGCTGTGCACATATAGAAAGTATACCTGACACTACTGCATTAGAAGCCTTTGCATCAGAAAGATTAGAAATTCTACCTTGTTTGCCATTATCTTTATTGTCATTAAAAGTCTTTGTTGGCGCCTTCCCTTTGTTAGGGCAATCTCTCATTTTATGTCCCTTTTGGCCATAACCAAAGCAATTTCTTGTTTCCAAGTAACATGGTTGCCCTCTATGAATATTACCACATCGTTGGCATCTATCAACATTAAAGGGTTTGTTCACAAAAGGTTGCCCTGTATTGGGTATAGTCCTAAAGGGTTTATTATTGGGGTTCCTTCCTATTAGTTCCCCAAACTTCCTCTTCCCTTCTATAATCTGATTATATTCTTCAATGTCCTTCTCAGCTATCGTTGCTCTAGTCACCACGTCAGTATATGATGTCAACTTCAGGATGGAAATTCGACTACGAATATTCAACCTCAACCCACGTTCAAACTTTTTGTCCTTTAAAGTATCGGTTATCACAACATGAGGTGCAAAAAGGGATAACTCGATAAACTTCGCCTCATATTGACTAACCGTCATATTTCCTTAAACTAAACTCATGAAGTCGACTGCTTTCTGGTCTTGTACTATTTCAGGAAAGTATTTCTCATAGAATATCACTAGGAAATCATTCCAACCTATGGGATTATTCCTTTCCTCGTATATTCTCTTAGTCATTATCCACCAATGTTCGGCTTCACCTTCTAACATAAACGTTCCAAATGATACTCTTTGTTCATCAGTACACTTAAGAACATCGAGTATCTTTTTTATTTGCATCACCCAACTTTCTGCTTCAGTGGGGTTAGGAGTACCTTTAAAAGATGGAGGAATCAACTTCTTGAACTGTTCAATAGTGCATTTACTTAGTTCAGGATTCCTTGGTACTCCATTATTTACCTGATGCTCCACAATCTTTGCTAGACTTTCGATCGCCTTGTAAGCACCTTCCAGTCCTTCAATACTCGAATCACTAGTTCCTATAGATGATCTTATCTTGGTAATTTTCTACAGTCATGGAAAAATGTAAGATCTACTATACTATATCAATATTGAAAACTAAAATACCAGGTACAAATAATATAACACATAGGGAGGGTTATTACATAAATCAGATATTTAATACTATCTCCAAAGGATGGAAACACGAAATCTATAACGTTCGAAACCTATGTTCAGTAGTCTACGGGTTCATAACTTATGCTCTGATACCACCTCTGCCACGAACCCAACCCAATAGTAGTAGGGAATGAGTGTCTTGACATGCCACCAAGGCATTCAATGTTATGGACTTAAAATATTTCTTAAAATAATTGCAACGGAAATACATTCACATGGTCATGAATCGTAAACTATTGGAAAAAATGGAATTACATCATCAGAGCTTTCTAAAAGGGAACTTCGTATATATTAAAGTATGAACGGATTACAACTTATGCCAAAATTAAAAACTTATTACTAAAGAGCCGAACATGCTTTATCTCCTAAAAACAAACGTTATATTTAAAAGTATAACAAAAGAGCTCCTTACGCTAGATCTTCAACATAGTCCTTCTACACTCCATCCTCCAGTCTAATTTTTTTCCTGAAAAATCGTTACTTATACAACATCAGCTAAAAGTTGAATAAGATTTAATCTCTCGACATTCCAAGGTTTTCAGAAAATAGATACCTATTCAAGTCAAAAGAGAAGGCATATACATATATGGATAGGAACTTGCAGTAAATAGATATATATTTTGAAATGATAGTATATATATCACAATTGGATAGCTCAAAATAAGAAGAATGCAACAAAACAAATGTGATATATTTTTCTTTTAATCATATCATTTTAATGACCAAGTACACTCTAGTACCGTATTCTTCTACCGTATTATACCCAGTAGTTGAGGGTCAATCGAACTAGCTCGTCATAATGTCTTATTTAGGGCACACCAACGATAACCCAGCTGGGAAGGTGAGTCAGTAAAGAGGTCCCTTAGGCCGAATCATATTTTCAATATTCAATATCCTTTTCAATAATAATTTTAATTGGTATGTCTATATGGACAAATATAAACATATCACAATGGATCAATCATCGGTATCAGATGCATTTTGAGAATAAAAGAAGTTCACAAAATATATACCGTTTGCATACTATCATATAATTAAAATACACAAGGAATGACATAGAGTACTCACCTAAAATAGAGGCTCGAAAATATAAATATTGAGTCTTGGATCACACGTTAATCTAATAAATACAGTAAAGGTTTAATTATGTATTCTAAATAAAGCCCAATTCTAAATATTGTATTTTAATCCTAAAATATCTTGCTAAAAAAGGTTACTAAAACCATTTTCTCAATTTTTAATATTCATTCATCGTATTTAAAGAATTCAATTCATAGTTCTTCCTAATCAGTCGGTTCCCAGTAGAGATGGAGGGTCACAGGGGCACCACTTAAATACCATCTCGTCTAGACAGAACATTTCAGGATTTATTCCCAGTAGTGATGGAGGGTCACGGGGGTACCACTTAAATCCCATCTCAACTAGATAGAATTTCACCGGGACTGACTTTGGAATTACTTAAATGAGATTCCATAACACGAGCAATTGCTTACAAAAATCATTTTAAAAAGAGTATATATATATTTTTCAAACAAGTTGACATATTTTGAAAATAAAATCAATTTAGATTGTTTCCAAATTTTAAGTTTTGATTAGTGAAGTCTTTTGTGTATTTTTTACCAGCATAACTACTAAGTAAAGCTATAAAATACGAAATTAAAACTACAAAAATGAATTATAACATTTAAATAAAATCATACCTACGAAATGAATTCTTTCTTCGAAATTATAGAACTCCTTCTTAAGATATTTCCCAAGCTTTCTATCACTCTTTCTTACTGTAATTCTCAAGGAATTGGTGTGAGTTTTAAATGAACCCTAAGGCCCTATTTATAGGTTTCCAAAAGTATTACGGTGTTGACATGTGTCTAGGTGATCAAGCATTTACGGTGGCAAGTCATCGTTTGGGTGTCGCATTCCGGGGTGGTCTTGCAGTCTAACATCACCAAATGATGACAAGTGTTTTATCTTTCTCTCTGAAGATGACAAGTGTAAGGTGGAGGTAACTAGCACGTGGTGGAAAGGTGATATGGGTATAAGGATCATTTCACACATGAAGGGTTTTTTGGTAATTTCACACTATATATTTTTAATATTTCTTAGAGGTCCTTGAAAATATTTTATTTACAAAATGGCCCTTTTTATATTTTTATTTTAGTCCCCAAAGTTTCATAAAATTATATTTTCTACCCCAAAATTTATTATATACCTTAAGATATGTCATAAGACTTCGATTTGATCCTATTTACGATTGATCCTTCATATTTAAAATGGGGTTTGTTATATTGATAGCCAATAACACCAGATATCTAATAAGACAACATTTATATGATAGTAAGTAACACATGAGTGTAAAAACAAACTATATACATATGAGCACATAAAAGTAGGGTCATTACAATATTCAACATCAATATTGTCAGGAGTGTTAAGCATGATACCTGATCCACTATTAGTGGCGCATGAAGATGCATCCACATATAAGTTCCATAATGGAATATCACTGCTAAAGCTTTATACTGATAGAACTCCGTGGTGGAATATGTTTTTACTTTCTTCTGCATACTTCTGAGCCATTTCTTGAGCGCTGAATGATTCTGGTTAGTCAGCTATGTATTTGACTTGCTTTTGAGATGATCTCTCTTCTAAAGAAGTCTGCTCGGCAGGTAAGTTTGGTTGGTCGGTAACCTCTGGATAAGTCAATTTTATAATGAAATCTGTTAAATCTTTCCCTTTTAACGATGATCTTGGCTCATAAATGATGTCATAATCTACCATCTCTATTGCCCAATACATCAACCTACCTGAATTTTTGGGTTTGTGAATTTCTTGTCAAAGAGTTAGATCAATGAATTATACTATGGTATGTGCTTGAAAATAAGGCTTTATCGACCTGAAGGCTTCGATGAGAGCGAATGCCAGTTTTTCTAAGCATGGATACCTGATTTCGGCCCCCTTGAAAGCTTTACTCATATAGTAGATTGGTTTTTGGATCCCATTATCCAGTCAAACTAATGTCGAGATAACTGCAGACTCAGAAATAGCCAAATACAAGTTTAATCTTTCCCTCAAGATTGGTCGGGACAATAATGGTGGAGAACCCAAATACTTCTTCACACTCTCCATTCTACTCAAAGCTCTTTCTAAGCAACTTAAACAATGGTAAACACCTATCTATTGCTCGAGAAACAAACCGATTTAAAGTATTTACTATATCAATAATCTTTTGAACATTTTTTTACATTTTAGCTACTGTATCTCTATTAGAGCCTTGATTTTGGAAAGGTTATCTTCAATTCCTCTTTAGTTCACTATAAAGCCAAGTAATATTCCTTCTTGCACACCGAACATACACTTTCTTGTATTCAATTTCATTTGATTCTTTTCCAGATGGTCAAAAGTCAGATTGAGGTCCTTGATATGATCTGAAGCATTCTTACTTTTAAACAGCATATCATCAATGCACACCTCCATATTTTACCCAATATGTTCTTCAAACACCTCGAAAGGGCATTACATTGTAGTAATAAGTACCTCGATAATGAAAGAAGTTATTTCTCTATCCTTTTGTTTCATTTTTATCTAGTTATATCCAGAATAAGCATCTATGAAACTCAACAACTCATGTCCTGATGTGGCATCTACCAACTAATCAAAATTCAGGGGAAAGGAAAATGGTCATTTGGGCAAACCTTATTATGATCAGTGAAATCTACACATAGCTTCCAGTTATCATTTTTCTTTTTCACCATCACAATATTTGCCAACTATGCTGGATATTTGACATCCTCAATGAATTGGGATTTTGTAGTTTTTTTACTTCTTCTTGTATGGCTTGATATTTCTTAGGACTGAACACCCTGCACCTTTATTTGATCCACTTAGCGTCTTTGTTAATATTGAGATCAATACAGAGGAAGTTGGGATCAATCCCAGTCATATCTACGTGACTCCAAGCAAATGCATTCTTTCGTTCCCTTAGGAATGCAATCAATTCTTGTCTGAGGTGTGGATCCAATGTGGAAACAATTTTGGTGGTCCTCTCTAATCTTTTATCATCCAAAATTATGATTTCAGTAGCTTTTACTTTCTTCCCTTTGACTATCTCTGTCCTATCTCTAGGATCTAATGAGTTAACTTCTCATTTACTATTAGGCTCTAGTGTGTCAACTTGGTAAATTGTGGCCTTTTTTGCACATCAACCAAGTCATCCTGCTCGACTAAGGATTAATAGCATTCTTTAGCCACCTTTTGATTACCTTTCACAACACAAACCCGAAAATGAGTAGGGAACTTCAAACACTGATGAAATGTTGATGGTACAACTTTAAATTTCTTTAGTCCTACCCTACCGAAGATCATATAATAAAAAGAGTGAACATTTTTATCCATAATAAGGAAGTGTATCTTTTCGGTGCGGCTTGCTAGCCAAGAGCTAAATAATACTTCCAACTTGATTGTTCCTAGGGGATTAATTTATTCCCCTAAAAATCCAATCAAAGGTATGTGATATGGTTATAATTGGCTAAGAATTAAGCCCACACCCTGGAAACAAGGATAAAACATAATATCAGTTGAACTTCCATTCTTTATTAAAACCCTGGTGACGATGGCATCCTGGATTTTAAACTTAATGACCAGTGGGTCATCATGAAGATACAATACTCCATAGATATCACTTTGGAGAAGTTGATGACCAGTTTGTCTTTATTTACTTTCTTGGGTCGACCAGATTGATTCTTTGTATATAGGATCATGATTGTGCTTTATTCAGGTAGGACTTCCTTTTTGCAATTTGATTTCCTCCTCCTGCATCTCCACCTATGATGGCATGAAAATTAAAAGAACTAAAACTAATCATGGCTACCTCATTTTTGGGTTGCTTTGGATTCTTTAGCAACTCGGGATCATCTTTATAACCAACTTTAATATTTTGTTTCCTATTATATCTAGGTTTACAAGGAGAATTTGTCCTTCCTCCCACTTCTTGACTTTCATGTCGATTAACAAATTTTCTCAGCTTTGCTGAGCGGATAAGGGACTCAACTTCATTCTTTGAAATAATATAATGATCCGTCATGTCTCCATGATCCTTGTGGAATTTGTTAATATTAAGCTCAAGATATAGGAAGTTGGGATCAATCCCAGGCATATCTTCATGACTCCAAGCGAATACATTCTTTCGTTCCCTTAGGAATGAAATCAGTTCTTGTCTGAGGTGTAGATAAAATGTGGAGCTAATTTTGGTGGCCCACTCCGGTTTTTCATCATCAAAAATTATGCTTTCAATAGCTTATACTTTATTCCTTCTGACTATCTCTGCCTCATCCCTAGGATCTAATGTGTCAACTTCTCATTCGCTATTAGGCTCCAGTGTGTCCACTTGGTAAGTAGTTGTCTTTTTTTGCACATCGACCAAGTCATCCTGCTCAGCTGAGGAGTAATAGAATTCTCTAGCCACCTTCTGATCACCTTTAATGACACAAGCCCCAAAATGAGTAGGTAACTTCAAAAAATAGTGGAATATGGATGGTACAACCTCAAATTTCATTAGTCCTACCCTGCCATAGATCACATTATAAGAAGACTAAACATTTTTATCCATAACAAAGAAGCGTATTTTTTCGGTGCGGCTTGCTAGCCAAGTGTCAAATAATACTTCTAACTTGACTATTCCTAGGGGATAAAAAATTTTCCCTGAAAAGCCAATCAAAGGTCTGTGATATGGTTCCAATTGACTAAGCGTTAAGCCCAAACTCTGGAAATAAGGATAAAATATAATATCAGTTGAACTTCCATTGTCTATCAAAACCCTGGCGGTGATGTCATCCTGGATTCTAAACTTAATGACCAGTGGGTCGTTATGAGGATACAGTATTCCAGAGATATCATTTTTGTAGAATTCGATGACCAGTTGTCTTTGTTTACTTTTTTGGGTTACCCCTCTTCATTCATATTGATTTGTTATATATAGGATCATGCTTGTGATTCATTCAGGTAGGCTTTCCTTTTTGTAGTTTGATGTCCTCCTCCGGTATCTCCACTTATGCTGACATGAAAATTAAAAGAACCAAAACTAATCATGGCTGCCTCATTTTTATGTTTCTTTGGATTATTTAGCAAATCGGGATCATATTCATAACCATCTTCATGATTTCATTTCCTATCATCTCTAGGTTTACAAGGAGAATTTTGCCTTCCTCCCGCTTCTCGACTTTCATGCAGATCAACAAATTTCTTAATTTTCCTCGGTGGATAAGGGACTCAACTTCGTTATTTAAAGTAATATAATGATTTGTCATGTGTCCATGATCCTTGTGGAATTCACAATATTTGTATTTATCCCTCTTATTGGGTGGTGACCTCAGCTTCTCGAGCTACTTCAAATATTTATTATGCCTAATTTCTCTCAGGATACTGATCGTTAATGGAGTATATGCTTCATAGTTTTTGGGCTTATCATCTTTCTTTCGTTTCTGTTCCTTCTCAAGCTTAGTGGAGGGACTTTGTTTTGCAACCATTACTTCCTTAGCATTCATGATTTTTCCTGCCTTGGCCATGAGCTCTATCATGGTTTTGGGAGGAACTTTTTCTAAAGCATAATATAGCTTCTCTGGAAGTAATTTACTCATCAAAGAAGTGATGAATATTTTCTGTTCATAATCAACCACTTCTAGCTTCTCGTTATTGATACAAGTAATGTACTCTTTGGTGGTTTCTCCTGCTCGCTTCCTGACACTTAGGAGATGGGCTTCTCTCTTAACTGGATTGGCCACAAAATAGAAGTTGTAGATAAACAGCTCGGTAAGTTGATTAAAGTTAGCAATTTATCCTCGGGGCAAGTTGTTGTACCATATTTAGGCTGAATTAGTAATGGTTCTTGAAAAATCTCTACATCTCATTTCATCAGGAACAAAATATATGTCAGTTGCATCCTAATAATGCTCAATGTGTAAAAATGGGCTAGTTTTACCATCATATTTAGGGGTAACCACCGAGGTTTTAAACTTGGATGGAGTTGGGAAATAAACAATGGCTTGGATGAAAGGATACCCCTTGAAAATAATTCCATTATAAAGGGTTCTTTCCCTTGGCCATTTCTCCTATCCGATCTTCTAATCGTTGGATCGATCATTTCCATGAAGGATTTCCTGCATTAGATCTGTTCGAAGCAACTCGAGTGTTCTAACCATGTGATTGTGCTAAGCTCTCTTCCTGAGAAACCAGCTCGGCATGCACAGTCCATCTAATGCTTGATCTGGATCTGACTAGGCCTTCACGATGTTCGATTGTCGTTCATTGGTCTTGGATAACTCTTTATGATGACTCCTATTTGCTAGTGGTCCCAAATGATAGAAACATGAGGCTTTTCTCAATCTTTCCAAAATGTTGGGTCTCTCAGGAGAAAGAGAATATCCATCATAAAATTCTGTGGATCTGAGTGATGAGTGTAAGGACATGATTTTATAAATGTCTGAGTTAGAATGTCGAAATTTTTTATTTGTCCTAGATCACAGTTAGTTGGTCTAATACCGCTACATTCAGCACGACAACACGATCATCCACGATGGTCTTAATCCGAATCCCCCATCCATCATCTTCATATGTGCATCATGCAATATGCAATATACTCTTTAAGCATTACCACTACTCCACTAGCGATTATGGTAAAATAGTTTATTTGGAGTGTTTATTATTGACATAAATATTTAGGAAATTTTTATAAAATGTTTTTAAAGGGGCTGGAACGTTTTTACTTCCTAAAATGATTTTTTTCTAAGTGTAGAGGGTAATAAAAACTCTCACTGACGTCATTCGAGAGAGATTGGTTTGTCGTTCGCGCGCCATCGCCATCTTATGTGAAGTCGTTCGAGTGATGTGGCCTGACGTTCGAGCAACACATGTACTTCGTTATAGCGATGCCCCGACTCAAATTTTGTATTTAAAGTAGTTCCATTCTATATGGTTTCCAAGTCTTTTGGCACTGACGTTCTGCAAATATTTTTCCCAGGAACGGACTTAGTTTTTTCAAGGTTTAATGCCTTTTTGATTCACAAATCCTTCCTAGACATTTGTTTTAATCTTTAAACCCTTGATACAATTGTTCTACTCATCTTGGAGTAACCTTATGGAGAAGAAGGGTCTTTATCCACTGCTGATATTGGTGTTCTTGCAGAACCTCTTCTTGACAAACGCTAATGCTGACGAACCGATGCTTGCGGGTATTCGTGCATCAAAATTGTATTTTGTTGTGATTGTAAGTCATTACATATTATAGTGAAATGACTGGTTTCGTCCTTTTGAGGGATTTTTCCACATATTGTGGTTGATTTTTCATTCCTGGTTTGATTTATTTAGTCTGTCACAATTTTGTCGCAAGAGTTATTAGGATTAAAAGTTGGAATTTAATTAAGCAAGATAATAATTGATTGATGGCGCACTCTCAAATTGGTATCTGAGCCTATTACACAATTATACTGTGTAATATTTTTCGCAAAATTTTTCTAAATATCAATTTTGGCTTAAAAATTGATTTTTGAAAAGTGCAGTTTCAACGGAAAACTTGTATAATCGAGTGCCAATTTTTGACAGGTCAAATTACGCATATTGGAAAGCCCGTATGAGCTTCTACTTAAAATCCATTGATGAACGTGTTTGGGTTATGTGTGAAAGAGGGTGGATGCCTCCCACTATCACTGTAGATAACGTAACTACTTTAAAATATGTGACTGCTTGGACTGAGTAAAAAATTAAATGGAGCACATTTAACTCATGCAGGTTTCGTGCTATCTTTGGAAACGTCACCCCCAATGAGTTTCGACGCATCATGATGTTTACCACGTCTAAAGAAGCGTGGTATGTTCTTCAAATTACCCATGAGGGAACTAATGCAGTTAAATAATCGAAATTGGAAAATTTAAGTACACAATTTAAGACAATCGCCATGCTTGAATATGAGTGTTTTGATGAATTATATGCACGCTTATCTGATATTGTTAACCCTAATTTCAATTTGGCTAAACACATTCCTGATGCTAGAGTAGGTAAAAAGATTCAGAGGCATTTTATCCCAAAAGTCACTGTGCTAACTTCAATAGGAAATTTGAGTAGTCTGAAATTAGAAGAATTGGTAAGAGACCTCCAGACTTAAGAAATTGACATTTTTCCTAATACAATAAAATCAAAAGATAAAGGGGTAGCACTTAAAGTCCACGCTAGGAAGAGTGAGTGGTTAGCAAGAAAGAGAGGCGAGTCGTCTAGAAAAAGAGATGAAGAGTTGCCTGATTCTGAGTTTTATTTTGACTTAGACGATTTGACCTTATTTGCTAAAAATTTCAAGAAATTTCTCAAATTAAAGAAAAATGGAAATTTCAAAGATAATTTTTTTTAGAAAAATAAATTTGAAAAGAAAAATGAAAAGGATAAAAAGGACCCGCCTAAGAAAGACGATGAGAGGTGTTATGAGTGTGACGGTAGAGGTCATAAGGCATTTGAGTGTCTTACTAGGTTGCGACTTCAAGGCAAAGGAATATGTTCTATTAATGCCTCCCTTAGTGATGACATTGAGGTCGAGTTGCTGCATTCTGGAGACCAGTCACCACATGAATGTAAGTTCATCGCATTCATGGCTAGTCATGTGAGTACTAACAATGCACCTCACGAAGATGAGGATGCTACCTCATAGGGACATCTTAACAATGGAAGCGATGTGAGTGAGGGGGAGGATGTTGAAAGTGAGAGTGAGAGTGATTTACGATGCACGTACGTTGATTTATATGCTGAGTCTTTTAAGACCAAAAAGTGTAACAAAGCGTTAGCTCTTAGGATAGTTGCCTTATTGAAAGATTTAGGAGAGACGAGAGAGAGTCCTCCATTACCACTGCCTTGAGACCAAGAGAGAGAGACTATATTTGTTAAGAGATAGAGAATTTGTGTAGAGAGAGAGAGTTCATTTGGTGAGAGATATATGTTTAGAGAAAGAGAAAGGGGACTTGACTAAACTAGTGGATAATCTTACGAGTGAGATCTAGACCTCCATGGACACTCAAAATAAACTTGAAGCCCTTGTTTCCCAGCTTACTCATGACCTTGAGATGGATCGGGAGGTTAAGTTAAAGATAGAGGACAAATATAAAAAAATGGATAAGATTCTCCTCGCCCCTGCTTTAGGTTTTGGTGAAAGGCGGGGAATTTGTTTTGATGGTGCCTCCATGTCTCATGTGACACCAGAACCGGTTCCTGAGTTTATCACAAAACCATATGGCCATCGCTAAAACCCCCAAAGAAGAGTTCGGCCAAGAAAAGCAAACCAAGGTCAGCCAAAGCCTATGTACTTTTGTACCTACTACAAAAGAAAGAGCCACCTTAGGAAGTTTTGCTATAGTTTGGGTCGGACACGACGTACATTTGCTCCACCACGTGCCACTAGAAATTTTTTGAGTCTTAGAGAGTAGGTTAAGTTTATAATCCCCACTTATCAGAGTCTAATAGAAAATTTCCAACGAATTTCTATGCCGTCAGCGGAAACTCCTATTATTCCGACTAGAGAGAATAATGACAAGGGAAAACAGAATGTTACCTCATCCAGGGTACCTAAACTAGACAAAAAAGCCCTTGTTGTTCATGTTTCTCTTAAATCACATACCACTTCTCAGTGGTATTTTGACAGTGGGTGCTCTAGGTAGATGATAGGTGACGTCTCATTTTTTTACCTACCTAGAGAATCGCAAGGAAGGTAAAGGCACATTTGCAGACGAGAGAAAATCTAAAATAGTAGGACGAGGTACAGTAGAGATATTAGGATTTCCTAAGCTAGAAGATATTTTGTACGTCAATGGTTTGAAAGCAAACCTTCTCAGCATTAGCCAGTTGTGCGACGCTGACTTTGTAGTAAAGTTTGATCGGAAAGAATGAAATGTTTATAATCAAGCCAGCAAACTTCTATTGCAAGGGGTGAGGATAAAAGATAATTGTTATGGGATTGCGCCCAAGTCCTCATTTAACTATAAAAGTGCCATGATCACTCCTACTGATCTGTGGCATTAACGTCTACGTCATGTGAACTTTAGAACTTTGGAAAAATTATCTAAAAAGGACCCAGTACATTTCTTGCCTTCATTGGGAAAGCTAAATTTCATGGTTTGTGCACCCTGTCGGTTGGGAAAGCAAGTTCTTAGTACCCACAGGAAGTTGAATTCCATTACCACTTCACGAATGCTTGAGTAGATACACATGGATCTTATGGGTCCTACTCGTACTGAGAGTTTGGGTGGTAATAAGTATATTCATGTGATGGTAGATGATTTCTATCGTTACTCGATATTAGATTTTCTAAGATAAAAATTTGATGCTGTGGAATTTCTTACGACCAAGTGTCGTGTCTTGCAAAATCAATACGGAGTCACTATCAATAGAATACGTAGTGATAATGGCACTGAGTTTAAGCAATCTAAAGTAGATTTTTACTATCGTAGCCTTAGGATCCAACATAAATTTTTTATCGTGAAGAATCCTCAGCAAATTAGAATTATTGTGAGGAAGAATCGTAGGATTTAGGAAATAGCTAGGTCTATGATTCCAGGTCGTAGAGTTGCTAGGAGATTTTGGGCAGAGGCGATGTCTACCGCATGCCACATGGTGAATAGGGTTTACGTATATCCACACACACTTAAGATTCCCTATGAATTGTGGACTGTAAAAAACCCCAACCTTTTATATTTTCATGACTTTGGGAGTAAATGCTACATCCTACGGGATAGAGAGAAATTAGGAAAGTTTGACTCGCAGAGCGACAAGAGAATATTGTTAAGATATTCATCACCTAGTAGAGCATATCAAGTTTTTAACCTGAGTAGCTATAAGGTTATGAAGTCAATAAACGTCACCATTCAAGAAGACGAACCACCAGCATTTTTTTATTCTAACCTTTTGTGTGAGGATACCGAACTTTCTTCTGATGATCCCATTGTGCCTCCCACACCCAAAATGGACCCCATTCCTGAGTTAGGGGACATTACGACTTGGGTTCACAAGATTCATGATCCTATTACTATCCCAGGAGATCCCACCCTAGTGGTCAAGACTCGTGCATAGTAGAGAACGTTATTAGCCATGTTTTCTACATGTCCAAAGTCGAGCCCAAGAACTATAAGGGAGCACTCAAAGATGAACACCGGATACGTGTTATGCCGGATCAGTTGCTTCAGTTTAGAAAGAATAATATCTAAGAACTGGTTCCCTGACCTAGTGAGATAAATGTGTTAGGTACCAAGTGGATGTTCAAGAATAAAGTGGATGAGACTGGTACTATTTTTCAAAACAAGGCTAGGTTGGTCGCTCAAGGCTTTACATAGATAGAGGGTGTATACTTTGACGAGACATTTTCTCTTGTTGCGAGGCTTGAGTCCATCCGCTTATTACTCGCCATTGCATGTCATCTTCGCTTCAAGTTATATCGGATGGATGCCAAGAGTGCCTTTATGAATGGCATTCTACAGGAGCAGGTTTATATGGAACCACCAAAAGGGTTTGAAGACCCTAAGCACCCTGATCACGTATAATATTTGAGGAAAGCCTTGTATGGTTTGAAGTAATCATCCTGTGCTTAGTATGAGAGGCTTACTTTCTATCTTTTAGCTCATGTCTTCAAGAGAGGGGGAGTTGATATGACGTTATTCATCAGGAGAGATGACACTGCGATTTTAATTGCCCAAGTCTATGTGGACGACATAGTCTTTGGATCCACATGCTCCCAGCATGCTCACCACTTTTAGGAAGATATGAAGAGTAAGTTTGAGATGAGAACGGTAGGTGAGCTTACTTTCTTCCTAGGCCTCCAAGTTCGTCAGTTAGAGGATGGGATGTTCATCTCCCAATCCAAGTATGTTATAGACCTTATGAAGAAATTTGGTTTAGACTTCACTAAGCACGCACGTACACCTATGGGTACCTCAACATAACTTAGCAAGGACACTTCAGGAAAGGACGTAGAGAAAACCTTATATTGAAGTATGATAGGTATTCTACTCTACTTGACTTCCAGTCATCCAGACATCGTCTTTAGTACTGGAGTTTGTGCGTGATATCAGACGTCCCCGAAAGAGTAACATTCACTCTCTCTTAAACGTATTATCAAATACGTGAGTGGGACTCTTTCACTTGGCATTTTGTATTCCTTTGATACTAATGACCATTTATTTGCTTATTCGAATGTCGATAGGGCCGGGGATGCATATGGATGTAGGAGCACTTCTGGTGGGTATTTCTTCTTTGGTTATGCTCTTGTCTCTTGGTTGAGCAAGAAGCAAAACTCCATATCTTTGTTCACTGCAGAGGCTGAGTACATGGCCGCCGATAGTTGTTGCACGCAAATTCTATGGATGAAGCAGATGTTGGAGGGTTGCGGGATATCACAGGACACCATGACTATTTCCTGTGATAACACGAGCGTAATACCCATATCCTATAATCTAGTCTAGCATTCGTGCACAAATCACATTAAGATATGCGAGCACTTTATTCGTGAGCTTGTAGAAGAAAAGGTCGTATCCTTAAGTTTTGTATTCACCGACCTCTAGTTAGCTGATATTTTCACGAAGCCTTTTGATGTCCTTAGATTCAAGAGTCTTTAGGAATTTGCAAAGATCATCGAGGGGTGGTCACTATGTCTAGAGTAGGATGCATGTTTTTCATGTTCACATCATCTGATTCCTATCTCTAGATTGTATCATTATTTGTTTGATTTCTTTTATTTTGAAAAATTAAAAAATCCAAAAAGATTTTATTTTTGAATTTTTTTTAGAAAAATCCAAAACGATTTTATTTTTATAAAAATTTTGAAAAACACAAAAAGAGTCTATTTTGTTTACACCTTTATGGATGATAAGATAGACATAGTCACAACTTCATTCAACATTCCACGTGACTGTTTGATAGTGTGATTTGAGATGATACATCATTTCATCCATGCGCTTTACATTGTTTAGAGTCTTTGAGATGTGATTAGTGATATCTTCTAAATGTTTGGATCCTTATCTCCTTTATTGAACACATGCACGGTATTATTTTAGTATTGTATTTATCTATCACATGTTGGCTTGAGTGTTTACATTTCAATTATGTCTATACAGTGACCAAAATGCGATAAAACTTAACAAGATAGCAATCCATGTAAAATCCGTTTACCGTGAGGATTTAATTGCAACAAAATATGATGAGTGAATCATGAGAAAGGGCTACGGGATTTCAAAATTAATGAAATCCACCATTTGAAAAGAGCCCCAAAAAATTAAATGGCAAGAAAAAGAAAAATATGCCAAATCAAATAGTCCAATAGGTTTTAGTTTCATCACCTCAAAAGAAAAAGATAATGTCTAATTATTTACGAGGAATTTTGGATGGAAAGAAATGAAAAATGGGTTTTCACGTCCTTGAAAGTCAAGAAAAAACGTTAAAACATTTTGGATGTTATTGGTGTGGAAATCACATTGAGCTTTGATTTGTTGATTTGATTGAGTCAATTTTATTTAATTCCATAATTTTTACACCTAAGGAAGATGTTGAGTTTATTAGTTAGGACTATCCAACATTCATCGTGTACATATTTTATAGCTGTATGTATTGATTTTCCTGCCGAATTTGTTCACATCCCTACATTTTCTCTATTACCGACTTGGTTGTTTTGGTGTTCTTTCATGGTGTAATTCTTTGTTGTATATTTCGTGAGAAAATTTTTGAAAAATTCAAAAAGAGAAAGTTTGATTACCTTGTGACATTCTCCATTTGGATTTGTTTTATGTTCTTCATTTTTGTCTATTTGGTGACATCATAAAAATGGGGAGAACGAATTATGGGGGATAATTTTATTTGTTTTTATAGTCGTTTGATTGAGCATAAATTGTTACTTCCTTTCGCTTATCATTATATTTCAAACTGTTTCGCATCACGGGTATTATTTTTTGTCTCATGTGTGTAGGTACTTAAATAAGGATTATTTTTGCACACGTTGATGATGACAAAGAAAGATTGAAGAGTTGGATATTTTAATATGTTAAACTTTGTTTGAAAACATGTCATTTAGTATTTCCCATTTTGGGTTTAATGGGGATATTAAGTTGTATAAAATTTGGTCTTTGTTTGGGTAGCATAATTCAGATTTTTATGTATGCACCAGCATAGACATAGGGGGAGATTTGTAATGACATGATTTTATAAATGTTCGAGTTGGAATCTAGGAATTTTTTATGTGTCCTAGATCATAGTTAGTATGTCTAATACCACTACATTCGGCACGTCAACACAATCATCCATGATGGCCATGATCTGAATCCATACATCCATCATCTTCATACATGCATCATGCAACATTCAAAATACTTTTCAACCATTCCCACTACTCCACTAGAGATTATGGTAAAATAATTTATTTGGAGTGTTTACTATTTACATAAATTTTTGGGAATTTTTTATAAAATATTTTTAAAGGCCTGGAACGTTTTTACTTCGCAAAATGAATTTTTTCTAAGTGTAGAGGCTAAGAAAAAAATCTCACTATTGTCGTTCGAGAGAGATTGGCTTGTCGTTTGTGCGACATAGCCATCTCTCGTAAAGTCATTCGAGCGACATGGCCTGATGTTCGAACGACACCCGTACTTCGTTTGAGCGATGCACCAACTCAAATTTTGTATTTAAAGCAGTGCCCCTACATGTTTTCCAAGTCTTTTGGCACTAACGTTTATGCAAATATTCTACCTAGAGACAGACTTTATTTTTTCAAGGTTTAATTCCTTTTTGATTCACAAATTCTTCCTACACATTTGTGTGAATCTTTAAACCCTAGATACAATTATTTTACTCATCTTGGAGTAACCCTGTCGAGAATAAGGTTCTTTATCCACTGCTGATATTGGAGTTCTTATAGGACCTCTTGCTGACAAATTCCGCCACTGACGAACCAACGCTTGCGGGTATTCGTACGTCAAAATTGTATTTTGCTGTGATTGTAAGTCGTTACATATTATAGTGAAATAACTGGTTTTGCCCCTTTGGGGGATTTTTCCACATATTGTGATTGCTTTGCATGCTTGGTTTGATTTATTTAGTTTGTCACAATTTGGTTGCAAGAGTTGGGATTTTTGGGATTAAAAGTTAGAATTTAATTGAATAAGTTAATCATTGATTACTGGCGCACTCTTAACGAGCTTACTCCCGAATGATAAGACCTATCGCACAAAGACCTAGATTAACTACTTTGGCTATTCTTAGAAGGTGGAGGTGGCGTTTCTCTCCTCAGAGATGGAGTCATATTTTGCCTAGAAAAAGCAGGAGACCTACTTGTAATGATTGAGCCAATTATCTCATAGTGTTCTGCATGACATCTTGACCTATGGCAATACTATGAAGAATTACATTTAAGTCGCTTGCTGTAGGCGGAGAGACGGGATCTTAATATTACATTCATTTTTAGTACTACTCTCAGGGTCATTCATTTTCCTTGAATAAAGATGTAAGAGATAGGGAACGGTAATAGACACACGTTCCTAAACACAACGCCAATCTGTTGACGTCAAAAAATGGATTAAATCAAATTTTCTAATAGCAAATAAAATATAATATGTGAAAAAATAAACTTACAAGAGACAAAGATTTTTTAGAGTGGTTTTGCTATGAATAAAAGCCTACTTCCATTGTTATTGTATTGATTTTAATGATTACAGAAATCAAGGTACTCTTGCTACAAGAAGAATAACATAGAATCCATTATATCTTAACTTTTATGAAAGGAATACAATGTATTTATAGTGACCCAAAGATCAAGGGTTGGAATGGCTTTATATATTCAAGCAATTACTCCCGTACATAATAAATGTATTGGTTGATAGTCTTAGCCACGTGTGTAAGGACTCGTGGTTCTTTCACATGTGGTGACTATTGATCTATTTTGATGATCTTTATTCTTCACATTGGTCGGTCTGCCTACCGAGCAACTATCTTCTGGTCTAATTAAATAAAGACCGACTAGGACTAATACCACATAAGGAGACAAGTGTCCTTTTCTAATTGGTCCATGTAGATGGATCATTTTTGGCATCAACAAGGATGTAAAAATTAGTAGTTGAAAATTTATTTATTTTTTAGGAAAAATGAAGATTTCTCTTTATTCCATAAAGTTAAAAAAATTTCAAATGCGAGGCCAAACATTGATCTTCATTGTTATATCTTATGGGTTATTCGTTATTTTATTCACTTTTTTTACCATGAGTTATGTCTTTGAATCATTCTATCTTTTGCATGGATTTAAATTTACTTTAGGACTTTCGAAATATAAACCCTTATCTTATAGAGTATTTATCATAACCAAGAACCATTGTATGATATTTTTTAGCCATTCAAATTGGTATTTCAGGGATCACAATGTGCTCACTTTTAGTTAAGAAATCATATGTACATTTCCTTACGTGTTTATGTTGTATTTGCACATGTTTTGGCTGACTAGAAGCTGGCACGAACACTGTCGTTGGAGCTTCACCACAACGATATCAATGCGGCTGTGAGAAAATTCTCGCTGACACGACATTACCTGGGTTTACTAAAATCACCCAAATAGGGAATTTCAACATTTTTACCTATTTCTCTCAAAACCTCTTCCACCCCTTATAAAAACTCAGGACTTCCTCCAATTTTAGCATCTCAAAAGTCATCTTAAATTGTCTTAACCTTATTCCAGTGGATTAATCGTTATCTTGGTAAGTTTTGCTTCCATATATGTTTATATTTACTCCTTTTTAGAGTAAGGTATTGGTCATAGTAAATTTAGTAGATTTTGATGAAATCGTTTCTACAACTGATGAGAGCCAACTTGTCTTGAGTCTATATTGACTCTGTTGAGTAACTTTTAGTGTGTATATCATTGGTTTATATTTTTAGGGCTTGTCTACTCATTGTGTTAGGATATGATCCTTAACTTTCATTTCCATAATTTCTAGGATTTATGTTCATGCGTCTTGGTCCGTGATTTCTGGTTATATTAGGTCTCCAAAATCTCACTTATATGCCTTGAAATTTTCAAATCGCTCCATTTTTTATGAACTCTTTAATGCAAATTCTATTCAGTATGAGAGGAAAATTAATTCGAATTCTTTTTTAACACCCGTCTATGTGAGTTATTAGGTGGAAGGATAAATTGGATTGGTAATTTCTCTCAAACCGGACCATCTTACCCCAACTTCGTAAGAGAATTTTATTTGAATCTTATGTAAGGTAAGGAGAAGTTAGGAGTTAGATTTATTTCTACCAAAGTGAGGGGAATTCATGTAAAACTTTCTTCAAAGTGGATAAGCAATAACTTCTGAGTTCCAGAACAAAAGTGTCCCAAATATCCTTAAAAGTCGATTTCGAGTGAACCTTGCAACTAGAATATGATCACGCATTTAAGTGATAACCATTTTCAATCTTGGAATGAGAGAAAATTTTCTAATACATTTCTTTCTAAGGACTTCTATATTCTAAACATGGTTGTGTGATCTTGTATTTTCCCACACACCTCAGCACAACATAACTTTCAAACGTGCAAATTTGTTGCAGACCATTGAATCGCGTCTCTAGTTTGTGTTTGTGTGTTTTGATCTTGGGATGGATCTTTGATCACACTAAGGACAGTATGGAAGCTCACGCTTTGACTTAAGATCATTTGATCGTGCATTTTCTTTTGGAATTTGGAGTTCTGTTGCTTCCCGATGAAGTTCAAGAAAAGTTGCAATTTGTATAGATAATTGATTGATATTATAAGTTGATTGCTTAGCTTGGAAACTATCATGACACATCTTTAACACCGCATGTTGTTCTCCACCACCTCCTTGTCATGCCTTTTCATCACGGCCATCTAGTTTACACCCTCTAACTGAAAAATTAGTTGGAAACCATCTCTCGGATATGTACCCAACTGGATTATATATTGCTACCTTTTTTTAGTTATATGAATTCTTCCTTCAACGATGACATTCAACACAAGTTTGATACTCATGCGTAGAATGTTAGGGATGCCTTGCTTGATGGTAATAATGATCTTATTGATTTGTTGTCTTTGGGATGTTAAAGAAGAAATGTTGTAATTTTATGGTTTTGTATGTTTACAGTTATTTGGATTTTAGTTTCTATTGATCATATTCATTATAATCCTTATAAACTCTTAACTTGTGAATGCTTATTATATTTTATCATTATTTATATATTTTCTTGATATATTTTATATTTTCACGTGTAGTTAAAATTGTTGATCTTAGGCATATTACTCTCATGATTATATCTTGACTACATAAACAATTTTAATATTCACTCATTATATGATTCATCTATACTTGTTTATTTTATATTAGCATGTTTTACTTTATCAAAATGTCTTAAAAACTTAATCACATCATGTGCTTAGTTATTTCCTTTGTTGCTCTCCCTGACAAAAAAAGGGGGAGAAGTTTGCAGACAGGGAGAGTATAGTAATCAAAGCACATTAGGTTGCTTAGAGTTATTTGTTATTATATCATGTTTGTTGAGAATGGTGGTATATTTGAGGGGGAATCATTTTAGATATAAATGATATTCATGTTCAAAATGCTATACTCACATTTCATATTTATCGTATGTTTCTTGTCATATGTCTTCACATTGGTACCTTATTGAGTTTACTAGTGCTTGACATGAAAGTATTTAAAAAGAGCTTATTTGTGATCCATGAAGATGGGTGAGTCTATTGTAGTGACTAGTTACTTGAAACTAATGTAATTTTATATTTTTATATTTCCCCTTGTCTAGGCCAGTCGTAAAATGACTTATTTCGATGTAAGACTATACTCTTACTATATCCTCCTTTGTCAAATTTCTATTGTATACTCGATGTGATCCATAAAATAGATTGACTTAATTCCATAACCAAAACATGTTTCTTTATCCAAGAGGTCACCGAAAAGCTTCATTAATGAACTAAATTCACTCAGTACCGAACCTCAAGTACACCACGTAGGAAAAAGTATAAGACTTAGCGGACTTTGATTTATCTTGGCTAATCTTTTTTTATAAATTGGAAAATATTTTTAATTAACCTTGGTTCTGTAATTTTGTCAAATACACATGCAAAAATACTTTTCAAGTATAAAAACTAATTTTTATAAAGAATTGCATCTTTTATGCATTTTAAATGTGGGTGTTAATGTTTGTAATAAAAATTCTAAGATTTTGATGCAAACCAATATTTAAAAAAACTTCTAAGGAATACTAGAAAAATTTCTGGACACTAACACGACCTGTCTTGCCGCAGCATTGCTACAACAATGAATCTTTTCTAATAATAGTGTACCACTTGTTGCATGTGCCCCCTTATAAAATTTTTGGACGATGGAGTGACATGGATAGCTTTTGGTTTAACATAGCTACCAATTTTCTCGCTGTAGTGACCTTACGGCGAAACGTATTTGATGGTGATGAAAGTCACTCTTACACAAGATTTTCATTAAAGATGTTCTTCGCTAGTGTGTTAAATATAAATTTTTGGGTGACTTGAGTATTTGACACCTTAAGAGTGTGACACCTAGAATTTGAGACTTTAAACATTTTCAAATCCTAAGTCTATACATTAAGTGTTGTTTACTCTTTCAAACTAGGAGTGAGATCTTTGAAATAATATTTTGTGCTGATCAAAATATTTCATATATTTGAGAGAACATTTTTTCACTTCTTTGAGTTCTTCAGGCCATTCTTTTAAATAGTGGTATATTACTAAACTTCTGTTCAAAATATAATATTCATTAGTGACTAAATATTTTTTCTTTCGCTAAGGGTCCTAAGACTTATGAACTTAACTAACTAAGGATGAAAGCCTTAGAATTTTAATGTATGAAGTTCTACTAAGGGTCTTAAGACCTCTTAACTATATTACACTAAGATTAAGGCCTTGTGGTTTAAGACGTGAAGTTACACTAAGGGTTCTAATACCTCCGAACATAATTAACTAAGGATGAAAATTTTAGCAGTTTGGGACTCTGCACATCTATTTTAAAATAGGACCTTCGATTTTTTTTGCACTTTTTTGTGCTTTTGTTTTCTGAAAATGTATTTTGGGTGTGAGATGTCCTTTAGGTTCATCGTTTTATGTCCTTAGATTGTAGCCAACTTTTGTGGAAGCAAGGATAAAAGCCTTGGTGATGCACTTAGTCCTATTTAAGGGTCTTTAGACTATTTATTCGAGCCAAGGATTAATGCCTTATAAGTCATGATGTAGTGTTTGAGACCTTAAAGACTTTAAGAGACCGATATGAATGACTTTCAACCCATATATTCTTTCAACTGAGTTCTCTTGAACCTCAATCATTTTATTTGGAACCAATGATGGAAGCCTTCTAAATCATACAATATTTTATCTGAGGTCTCTTAGATTCAGTAATTATTTAGAGCCAAGTATGGAAGCCTTGCGACTTTTATTGGGCCCTTAAACCTTAGGTTTATCTTGAATCCAAGGATTAAAGCCTTGTTAATCATATATTCATTTGTCTCTAGTATCTTTGACCTCCTCATTTTTATCTTAATCCAAGGATGGAAGCCTTGCAACTTGCATTTGGTCCTTAGACATTAGGTTTAACTCCGAGCCAAGGATTGAAGCCTTGTAACTCACATCGAACATTGTATTTAAACAACGTAGGTAATATAAAGGGTTGATTTCATTTTATTTCAACACTATAGCACATCATTGGAAGTATTTCTTGAAATGTTATAGAATATAGAATTATGTAAGTTCGTATCCTTCCACATCCTTTTAATAATAGCAGTCTAGTTTAGCTATATTGGTTAGTAAATAAGGGACTTCCCATTTAAGGCCTAAATTTCTTTTGCTTGTATTTTTAGATGAAATAGTAACATCCCTTAAGAACTAGTATCTAACTTTGAATTATTCGTGGAATATTTTTTTATTAAAATTAGAGGTTGTTCTTCGTTTGAAAGCAGTTGGTGGGTATTGAAATAGTAACTGACCTCAGCCCCAATAAGTTTTCTCCTCTAGACCTCTAACAGGTACAAGTGGAGAAGTTTAGAAGTGTAAGAAAAGTATTTAAAGTGGGTTGGATCATATATGAGGATCATATGTCCACTATCAAAGGACGTTGTACTGTTTATTAAATTATAAATAAGTTATTCTAATCTAGGATACCTCTTGGGTTTTGGCCAAGAGAATCTGAGATCCGTGCGGCCCTTGTCACCAATTCAAAGGATCTTAGGAAGTAACTAATAGACTTATCTAAGGGTTTCATAGTATTAATTTTGGGATCAAGAAGAGGTACAATATGTATAATAGCTAGAAATTCTCAAAATTACGATTTTAGACTCATAACAATGGGTTGAGAGCTTATGGAACTAGAGATAACACTTGGTGAATCTAGTACTCTTTGTTTTGGAGAAGTATGGTGATTTAACCGTGGCTATTATCTTTCCTCAACCTCCTATTTATACTCTAGCAGAGAGAATGGGTGGACTTGTATAACATGGCTATGAGGTCTCTAAGGTCTGACGGTGTCAGCAAGGTGGTGGAGTGGGAGCCAAAGTTTTTACAGGTGGTGTAAGGTAGTTTTAATGTGCTTTAAATATGGGTGGGATACATCAAATCAAGTGGGCTTGAGTGGTGGTAGTAGGTGGAATAATGATCTGCTCTCCACCTACTTTGCCAAACACGCTACATGTGTTCTTTTAGAACTATAATGGTTTGGAAATTCCATTAGTTAGTCATGAGATGATCTTGAGGTATTTAATGACAAAAAAAATTTCGGGACGAGGGCTACATGACCTTAGAAATCCAGTTCCTTGCGACTGAGATTTGTTATAAGCGTTAGGAGCGAAAGAAAACAGGTGTTGTGGTCTTCAATCCTTCTTAAAGATCCATGTTAGAAACACTACGCCTTCTAGAGGACTTATGAGGTTGTTAAGTTCTGTTATAGTATTATTGTTCTTTTTCCTATAGCACTTTTTGTTTTTGGAATTAGGTAGTGCTCTGACAAAGGCCTAAGGTTGTCTCTAGGATCTCTTTCCTTGCATGATTGGAGTCTATGGACTTAAGGACTTAACGATATCAAGGGTCAAATGTGGTATCATCAGTAACCCCTCATTGCTTCTGACAAAGATTTCAAGGTTCGACACATATTCTTTATGCAAGTTGAGGGTAAAAAGGTAACTATATAAGAATCGTCATTGTGAGAGAGCATTGGGAAGGATTTTTCAAGTTCCTGAGTGTAATTAATGGAACATACCTTTAGGTTTAAAAGTTTTAATCATCAAGACTTAGGGGCTAAAAAAGATCCCCCTAGTCTAGCTTGGGATCTTCACATTGCGTCTAGCTATCTTTTCTCTATAGAACTTCTTAGTTAAGAAACCTCTATCTTTATCTCTTATGAAAATGTCTGTTGAAAATCTCTCCCCCTCAAAAGTCTTGGACCCGACACCCCTTTCAGTGGCTGAGCCTTATGTTCTCTTCCAATAACTACTGAGCAATGGGTTGGGGACTCTAAATAGATTCTCACATTGACTGTTTCCTTTGGTACAAAGGTGATTACTTGCTTGAGAGCCAGCGACCCCAATTTCTCTGGCAGAGCCCATTCGGCTTTTTAGATCACTGAGGAGGAAATAATGGACATCGTAAAGAATTAACAGATCCCGGATATCATCATTCTTATGGGGCGCACGACCTAATGATAGGTCTTTCTTTATGGTTGCCCAACACATATATTTCAACGAATAATTCCTCCAATATTAGGCTAGGTTTTCCTTGCCCCTATCGGTGGTGAGGATCTTGAAAGCCACTAGACAACCCATTCTCAACTGGTGGCTAATTCTTTGATGTCTTTAATGTCCATAGTCTTGATCTTTAAGGAATCGAGTGAGGTTCATGATGAGGTTAACCCGACCTAATTCTTCATGATGTATAGGGTTCAGCAGCAAAAGAAACCCAAGGATAAAGGACTAAAATAACTTACTTTGGTCTTTACGAAGGATACTCGCAATGTTCCCAAGAATGGTAAATAGAGATTCTTCTTTATTCGTGGAGCTTAGGATAAACCAGACCTTGTTGAGACAATTTGTAAAAGTGGTGATCGCTTAAATAGGCTCTGATACCAATTTAAAAAACGTGACTATGTGATAATTGATTAAATTAATTTTCAAGATTCCAATTAAACCTTATTTAATTAGAGTCTACTTTTAAAACAAATAAAGTTTGACCGGGTTACCCGCCTATCACGCGAGTGACCCCGGTTCGGTCCCCGACAACGGTGCCATTTTAATCATGTTGGAAACCGAGCGTTCGTGTAAATACACTAGTCGTTGTTATCGGCATCCAACAACAATACAAAAAAAACCCTAAACTTTAACTACACTCTTGCGGAGTATAGTGGCGAGTCTGGCTATCGAATCCACAGGGAATGTTTGATAGATTTTAATTGATTTATTACTTCAAAAAATAAAGTGTAAAAGATGATGATTGAGTGAGAAAGGAAAAAAGGGAAAAATAAAGAAGTTAACTAAAACTAATTGGAAAAATTAAGGTAGAAACACAATCCCCCAAAAAACTTGACGCGACTCAGAATGTGTCTCTAATGTGCGTTCACTCTAGGCTCAAGTGCAAGCCTGTCACGTTAGTAATGAACCCGGTAAGTCGGGATCGTATCCACAGGGAAAAGGACAACGGAGTTGTAACGACGGGAAAAGACGAAGGAATCCTAACTCTGACTCTAAAAGGAAAGAAAAAATGATTTGATTGTGAGGATTAATTATGACTAAATGCAGTTATGAAATTATGTAGAAATGCAACTATACTAAACTACTTAAAATATCAATGGAGGATGATTTTAAAACTTTTGACAAAGTGATGGGAAAAACGGGACGGGAATACAATCCCCTAACCCTAGTGAATTGCAGTTATAATATTAATCGTTAATTTAACTGATTAAATTTGACGGGAATTTAGTACTCCCAAGCATTATGTATACGAGGTTCAAGCCCGCGTCATACCTAATATGAGGACGAGTAAATCGGTATCGCGATAGTAACACTCGAGTTGCATTCTAAATTATCACGGTTACCCAGAGGCCAACGAGATATAAAGACCTACAATTGTTATGTTCCTACGCGATACGTTCATATTTAGTCACCAAATTCAGAGGATTAATTTTATATACGTGCAATTAACACATCAGGTTGGGTTCATGTATCCCGGCCTTAGGAAATCTAGCCTAGCATGACGAAAGTGATGCAAATAGTGATTGATATGCAGGAATTCATAATTACTCTAAAGAAATTGGTGAATAAATGTAGAAAGGAATTGAAAACAAGAAATAACTCGCTAAAAATCACCCAAGAAGTAATTGCACAATGAATGAAACTGGTAATCAAGTAACTCTGAATGAATCTTCAAACTTTGATTAAAATTGTAAATTGTATCTACAACTAGGGTTTCTGGAAAAAGAGAGGAAAATCCTACTAATTCTCCCTAAAATCCCCGTTATAATAATAATAATAATAATAATAAAATGGGTTTTTATACCCTCCATGAATTTAGGAATTTCAGCTGCACTAGGACTCTTTCAAGAGAAAATCAGATTTGCAAATCTCAATGGCCGGATCTGTCCGGGCCTTAGGCGGACCGGTCTACTTCCAAGGTGGATAGATTCTTTTTATTTTAGGGCGGACCGGTCCGGGGGTGGACCGGTTCTTTTTATTTTTTCCTTATTCAGTTTGCTTGTGGTTCGGGGTCTTCGGGAGTTTGGCAAAGCGGACCGGTCCAGGGTAGGGGCGGACCAGTCTGCCTATTTAACTTTTTGGCTCAACTTTGACTACTCATATCTTTTGTTCTGGGACTCCGATTGAGGTGCCGTTTCTTCCTATGTGCTCGTGAATGAGATCTCTTCGAATTCTCGTTAGGTACCTCATCCGAATTCCAGGTGGAAATTACACTTCTGCCCTAGTGACTTTCCTTTTTTCTTTCTTGACTCTTTCGATTTCCTTCTTCCGTTTCTTTACATCAAATACCTGTAAAATTACTACGAAAGACCAGAAACTCGGTGTACTCATTAGGATCAGTCAGTAGAAAGATTATGAGATAAAGTCAACTCAATTACGTTGTTCGAGGTGCAAAATGTAACTAAATAAGGGATAAATTAGGAAGAATTTATGCCTCATCAAACCCCCCTAACTTAGAACTTTGCGCTTCCCGAGCAATGTAAAAGAATCCTAGCAAGGCCCAATTATTGAAAACACATTTTATTGGGATAGAATACCTTTTTCACGGGCAAGAGATTGCATTTAGCGTATGCTACAAGCCTTTAAACCCCTAGGTCACCCTAGTAGGACGAGTTGTGTCTCGTGAGGGTTTGCAGAGAATAAGCCCACAAAATTCGAGTCAAGGAAAAATCAAAATACGCAAAAATTGTATAACTCAAACTTTCCCAGAAAATAGTCATCATCAAGTCATATTTACAAGTCTCAAATCGTAGTGCGTGTGTGCGAAGCCAAAAATTTAATCGCCAATTTCCACCGATTGACCATTATGTTACTTATCCAAAAATTCACTTTGATTTCAATTTCTCACGGAATACTCTCCCAAACGAATCTCTCAGATTATGGCTATTCTCTCGGTATGCGTGATATATAGAGTAAATGTAATGGATGCAAAGTCATGCATACGAGTAGAAAGACGGAAATTTTATGGTGAAAGGATTTCATCAATGATTACGGTTTTAAAAATGGGAACATTGCCTCTTTTTCACACATTCAATCTCTTTTATTATCTTTTGGTGTATTAGCTCTCCACGCGGTAACCAATTTTGCAAATTAGACTCGTTTTGGAATTTTTCGGGTTTTAAGGTATATGGGGTAAAATGACAATTGTCGGGAAGGTTGGAATTGGAAAAGTCATTTATGATGTCCATTTGTGCTTTTTCCGGGCTTTTGCTCATTTTCTCTTCTTTTTCTTTATTTTTGTTGAGCATATTTATTTTTTCTTGCCCCTTTTTATGCACTTTTCGGACTTAAATTCTAATTTTTTTCATTTTTCACAATTCGGGGCTATTTGAGTTTTTCGGGTTGTCAAACGAAAGGGAAAATATATTTGGCTCAATTTGGGTTACACAAGGGTTAATTTTTCGCTACTTTTTCTGGCCAATATTTTTGGATGACAAACGACGGCCTACTTCATTGTCCAAAATACCAATTGCGTTACCATATGCAGTTCGAGATGAATTTTAGTTTAGAGACCAATTTGGCATGTTTTCAAAGCAATAATACACACCTTTTTTGAAACCGATCAAAATGAAAGAATTGAGATGCTCGGCAACTTTTTAGGCGCTGAAAAGGGCTTTGAGTTAACAATTAACTCGGATTGATTTATAAACTCGCAAAAAGTGATAGGCTCGAATCTCACCGGGTTTGTTAATCTCCACACTTATTCGTTAAGTCGTCAATTTTCGCTCAATTTCCATGTTTAGTCAATTTCGGCTTTGTGTATGTTGAATTTTTACAACTTGAGACTTTAAACCGAATTTTAATGATATTTTTGAAAATTTTGAATTCCAATTTTTATTTATTTTGTTAAGTTTTAGAAATACGCACTTGTGACCCCCCTAACTTAGACTTTTACATTGTCCTCAAGCAAAATGGACTAAAATCTAAATAAGGCAAAATAATAAGTGTGACAAGTAAAACAAACAAATGAAGAAAAATGCAGATTTCAGTACAAACAAGACTGTGTTAGAAGTACAAGGAAAAAGCATACAACTGTGAACAGGAAAAACAAGTAAAAACTGCCAACACCATATAAAGCTTCACCGGGGTGGGGGATGGGAGGAACCAGGCGCGTTGGGATCATAGGGTTTATGGTAGTAAGATGGTAGTGGCTCATTAGGATCCCCTTGGCGGTGATAGATGTTCTCTTGGAAGCGGAGAACTAAGTTCATGTCGCGCTCGTAGTTGGTCTTGAAGGTGTTGAAGTTGGTTTCAAGGGCCGACATGCGGTCGGATAGGTAGGTTCTCGCCCACTCGAAATCTGGGTCGTCCTCCTCGTCCGGACCGATATCCCCCATCTCGACGTCCTCACCGGGTGCCCCTTCTTCTTCCTCGCTCTCGCTCGAGGCAACCTCTTCTTCACTATCCCCTCCCTACCTAGCCCGTAGGACAACTAGCTGTTTGGCGCTCTTGGTGCGGGTACCTTGTCCAAAAGGACCGGGAATGCGAGTATGGTCGATTAGCTCTGCTATGCCCGCATCCTTAAGGATGGAAGTGATCAAACGGGAATAGGGAAGTGGGGTGGTGCACTTCTCATCCAAAGACGCGTTAATGATATCCGCGTATAAAGTTCGGCCCAAATGGATGGAAGTGTGGGGGTCGAAGAGGTGATAAGTCAAAGTGGCTTGCCGGGGATGCATGGCGGAGTCGTTGGAAGTTTGTAAAATGTTGGCGCACACAATCTGAAATGTGAGGCGCGCCTTCTCATTAAGGCGTCCAACGGTGACTATTTGCCCTGTCCATGCCACGTTCGGTGCAATGCGAGCCATGACAATATCCTTATCAACCGGGGGGACGTTACGGGGATATGTGAATTCTTAAACGTCCGGGACGTCATACTCGGCCAACTTGGCCGTGAGACGGGCCAAGGAAAATGGTATGACATTCCCATCCATGTATGCTTCGGCCTCGAATTGGCCCGTCCGGACTAGGGTACCATAAAATGAGCGTACTTTGGTTTCCCATAGCACTTCGTAGGTTTGGTTAAGGAATCAGTACCAGCCCCGAGCCATGAATAGGGTGGTGATGGAGTTGGGCCGGCCTTCCCATTGGACAGCGCGCTCCATATGGAGTTTGGGGCCCAAACTGAAAAATTGAGAGTACCATCGCTCCTCTTGGCGGGAGCAGAACTCGCCGTGACCGGAGGGTTGGATCTCGGTGGAGTCATATTTGGTGGGGGAAACGTGGGGAGCCATTGAAACAAGAAGGATTTTTGTTAGGAAAAACTAGAGAGGGAGAAAAGAGTATTTGGGTTGAAGGTGTGAGGAGAAGGGGAGGGATGGGGGTGTATTTATAGTGGAAGGGGTGAGAGGAGGGGTGGAAATTGGAGGGAAAAGGTTTGGAAGGAAAGGGGAGTGAATTTGGGAGGGAAAGGTTAAGTTTGGGAGTTGGGAAAACGTATTGGAGGGAATGAATGGGATTGGGGGGAAAGGGGGGTGAATCTTGGGAAGGCAAGAATTCAGAACTACAAAAGGCGGACCGATTCGGGGTAGGAGAGGATTGGTCCGGGTCTTTGACTTGTCAAAATCCTCCTAGCGGATCGGTCCTTTTTAAAATTAAAGGAACCGGTCCGGGGGCGAACCGGTCCGGCCTTAAATTAAAGGAATCGGTCCGGCCCCAGGGCTGTTGGACTGGATTGTTTCTGAACTTGGTTTCGATCACTCTTCTCCGAAAATTTTCACTTTCATAACACACTCTCTATTAACCTAAACTAAAACCCTCTCGATCTCGCTGGTTAACACTCTTTGACTCAAAATTCCCCAAACACGCGAATGCTTTTTTCGAACGAAACCTAGTCCTAACGACGCTTACACACACACGACTCTCACAACACACATGACTCTCTACACACACGAATCTCACCCCATACGCATCACGGGTGCGACGACCTCGCTGCAATAGCTCACTCTACCCCGTAAACGGGGTCCGACAACCAGACGGTGTCGACTTCTTCCGCACACGCCTCTAGATATGGCTTTAGGCGCTGCCCATTCACTTTGAATGTATATCCCCCTTTTAAATCGTCTAATTCAACAGCTCCATGGGGGAAAACATTCTTCATAATGAACGGGCCAGACCATCGTGACCGCAACTTGCCCGGAAAGAGATGAAGCCTAGAGTTGTAGAGAAGAACATTTTGCCCGGGAAGAAACTCCTTTCGTCGAATGATGTTATCGTGTGCGAGTTTCATAATTTCTTTCAAAATCTTGGCATTCTCATACGCATTATTGCGTAGTTCTTCTAACTCATTCGATTGAAGCTTGCGGGCTTCACCGGCCTTGTCCATGGCATAATTCAATTGCTTAATCGCCCAATACGCCTTGTGTTCGAGCTCAACGGGAAGTTGGCAAGGCTTGCCATACACAAAGAGGAAAGGGGACATGCCCAGTTGATTCTTATATGCGGTACGATAGGCCCATAGCGAATCGTTCAATCTAAGTGACCAATCTTTCCGGGTAGGATTGACGGTCTTTTCAAGAATGTTCTTGATTTCCCGATTCGCTAGTTCAGCCTGCCCATTCGTTTGGAGTGTGGGCAGTATCGGGATTATACTCAACGATTGGATTTTCGTGAATGCTGGTTGGAGTATTATGGGGTGTGGGAGTGAGTTCAGAATTTTGCATTAAAGCTTAGGAGAGATGATGGCGGATCTTTTTGTGCTTTTTGAATTTTTTATGTTTTTGGATTTTTGGAATTTTTGGTCAAAGTTTTGGATTGACTCGATCTAATACTAAGTCTACCTAGATCCCCGGCAACGGCGTCAAAAACTTGACGCGACTCAGAATGTGTCTCTAATGTGTGTTCACTCTAGGCTCAAGTGAAAGCGTGTCGCGTTAGTAATAAATCCGGCAAGTCGAGATCGTATCCACAGGGAAAAAAGACAACGGAGTTGTAACGACGAGAAAAGATGAAGGAATCCTAACTCTGACTCTAAAAGGAAAGAAAAAATGATTTGATTGTGAGGATTAATTATGACTAAATGCAGTTATGAGATTATGCAGAAATGCAACTATACTAAACTACTTAAAATATGAATGAAGGACGATTTTAAAACTTTTGACAAAGTGATGGGAAAAAAGAGAAGGGAATACAATCCCCCAACCCTAGTGAATTGCAGTTATAATATTAATCGTAAATTTAACTGATTAAATTTGACCCAGAATTTAGTACTCCCAAGCATTATGTATACGAGGTTCAAGCTCGCGTCATACCTAATATGAGGACGAGTAAATCGGTATCACGATAGTAACACTCGAGTTGCATTCTAAATCATCCCGGTTACCTAGAGGCAAACGAGATATAAAGACCTACAATTGTTATGTTCCTACGCGAAACGGTCGTATTTAATCACCAAATTCAGAGGATTAATTTTATATACATGCAATTAACACATCTGGCTGGGTTCATGTATCCCGGTCTTAGAAAATCTAGCCTAGCATGATGAAAGTGATGCAAATAGTGATTGATATGCAGGAATTCATAATTACTCTAAAAAAATTGGTGAATAAATGTAGAAAGGAATTGAAAACAAGAAATAACTCACTAAAAATCACCCAAGCAGTAGTTGCACAATGAATGAAACTGGTAATCAAGTAACTCTGAATGAATCTTCAAACTTTGATTAAAACTGTAAATTGTATCTACAACTAGGGTTTCTGGAAAAAGAGAGGAAAATCCTACTAATTCTCCCTAAAATCCCCGTTCTAATAATAACAATAAAATGGGTTTTTATACCGTCCATAAATTTAGGAATTTCAGCTGCACTAGGACTCTTTCAAGAGAAAATCAGATTTGCAAATCTCGATGGCTGGACCGGTCCGGGCCTTAGGCGGACCGATCTGCTTCAAAGGTGGATCGGTTCTTTTTATTTTGGGGCGGATCGGTCCGGGGGCGGACTGGTTCTTTTTATTTTTTCCTTATTCGGTTTGCTTGTGGTCCGGGATCTTCTGGAGTTTGGCAAAGCGGACCACTCTGGGGTAGGGGCGGACCGGTCTACCTATTTGACTTTTTGGCTCAACTTTGACTACTCATATCTTTTGTTTCGGGACTCTGATTGAGGTGTCGTTTCTTCCTATGTGCTCGTGAATGAGATCTCTTCAAATCCTCTTTAGGTACCTCATCCGAATTCTGGGTGAAAATTACACTTCTGCCCTTGTGACTTTCCTTCTTTCTTTCTTGACTCTTCCGGTTTCCTTCTTCCGTTTCTTGACATCAAATACCTGTAAAATCACTACGAAATACAAGAAACTCGGTGTACTCATTAGGATCAGTCAGTAGCAAGATTATG
This sequence comes from Sambucus nigra, assembly GCA_949130495.1. Lineage (NCBI taxonomy): Eukaryota > Viridiplantae > Streptophyta > Magnoliopsida > Dipsacales > Adoxaceae > Sambucus > Sambucus nigra. The sequence goes on from OX422212.1 coordinate 386,716,974, forward strand.
AGATGAAGTCAACTCAATTACGTTGTTCGAGGTGCTAAAAGTAACTAAATCAAGGGATAAATTGGGAAGAATTTATGCCTAATCACCCCTAATCATGCATCTAAAGTGCGTGTGTCAACCCATAAATAAATAAAACATGCGACACAAATTTAAGGAAAAATCCCCGCAGGGCAAAACCTTTTATTTCTAGAACTTTGAAAAGTTTACAAGACCATTGACTTACATAAAACCTAATAATCACCCACAAGTGTAATGCATGGTGTCTTTGTGAAACCTCCAAAGCAACGACTAGAAGTATCGTCGACTGGAATCTCCTGCAGGAACTCCAGGTGATCAGCAATGAAGAAGAGAATGACTTCTCCACAAGGGTTGAACAAACTCAAAGTTGTTTTCTTGGGTTTCAAAAGGATTCACAAAGGTTTTGAAATGATTTGTGAATCAAAACATGAGTTTGGAAACTCAAAAAGGTGAAGACTTGAGCTAATAGAACTCTAAAAAATGTCTCTCCAAGTCTTACAAAATAACTCCACCAAAGTTGGCTTTTATAAGAAACCAAAAAGAGTTTTAAATTTTTTAAACTCTGCCTGCATACAGGTACCTCGAACCGGTTCACCCCCGAACCAGTTTGGTCTTCGATTCGCAAAAAACCGATGGAACTTGGGGCTTAAACACTTATCATTTTTCCAAGGTTTTTTCTCAGAATTTTCTCCATTTTCAAAGGTCCATAACTTCTTCACCGTAGCTCTGATTGAGGTGTCGTTTCTTCCAGTATCTTTGTTGTGGCGATCTATTTAACTTTACAGTTGATCGAACCTCTGGACGGTGTCTTTAAAATTACTAAAATGCCCTTGAACTTCCATATCTTTCATTCTTTCACTGTTTTGACTTCTCTTGCGTACCACTTGCATTAAGTACCTAAAATCGTGGACCGTGAAGTCGTTGAGGCAGATGTGGGACACATGATGGAGATATTGAATGCTTGATTTCTGGAATTTAGATTGAGGCCGTCGTATGAGATCGTGTAGAGATGTGCCAAATGTAGCGACGTACGACATACATAAATGTAAGATATCGGACATGACAAAAATTTCCTTACAAATCTACCCCTATGTCTATGCCGGTACATACATAAAAAATCAAAATTATCAAATACAAAATTGCCTATACAAATCTACCCTTCCATGAACCCAAAACTGGAAAGAAACAAATGAATAAGTCTTCATCGTTTGTTCTTTAATTCTTGAGGAATCTCAAATCTTTTCTCATTAGGGTGTGTAACGTATGATCATCAATGTAGTACCTACACACATGAGAAAAAGAATATACCAAGTGACGTATCGGGTTTGAAATGAGATAAATGTAGATACCAATTTAAGATGAAAGCACACCTTAAATCTCAAAAACTCCCCCAAAATTCAAACTCCCCCATAATATGATAATTCTTTCTCCCCCTTTTTATTATGTCCCCAAATAGACAAATGAGAAGAATAAATCAAACAAGCAAAGTCGGGGTGTCACGGTATTCAAAACAAGGCATCAATTAAATGGCAAATGTGCTCTTGCAAAAAGATTCTCAAAAAAAATTCACGAACTATTTTTGAATTTTTTAAAAATATTTTTATACAAAAATAGGATACAAAAAAAAAAAAATCACACCATGGATTTAAACTAAAACAACCAAGTTATGGAAATGGAATGTATGGTTGTCAACACATTCGATAGGTAAATAAACTCAAGCAATCATATGTGCGTGATGAATACATGTGCTCCTAACGAATGAACATCAAAAGTATCCTTAGGTGTAAAAATTTGTTGAATGACATCGTCTTATACAAATCAACAAATCAAAGTTAAATGATTTCCACACCAATAACGTTTAAAACTATTTAGCGCCTTTTCAAGACTTTTAAGGACGTGAAAACCCATTATAAAATCTCCTACCAAACTCCCTCATATATATTTTCTTTTAGAGGTATTAAACTAAATTCTCAAACTTTGGAGAATTGGTGCAAAAACCTAAATGGCCCACAATTTGCATGAGTTTCTTTTTACTGCCTTTAAATTTTTTCGGGCTCTTTTAAACCTCCTTAGACCCATGATAATAAAATTCCTCTATTTTTTAGGTCCAATTTAACGGTGGCTTAGTATTCGCAAAGGCCCAATGTGAACATTTCGCAGCCCTTCCCCGTTTTCAAATAAAGCAAACAAACTCACAAAACGGTTCTAATACGCACAATTTCCTCATAAAAATTAATCGCGCTTGGCTCGTTTTAGAGGACAGGATTGAAGTGAAAACACCCAACCAACATGTGATAAGATAAGTATAATAATCAAACAAATTCGTGTATGTGTGCAATAAAGAAAATCATGAGTCAAACATGTAGGTAGAAACACTTAATTACATCTTAATGATGTAACATCCCGCGCCCCTGAAAAGAGACACGTGACGTGCTACTACGATAAAACTAAACTAAATCCATCAATCAACAAGTATAGAGCATATAAATGTCCACAGTTTAAATGAAATAAATCCACAATTTCTATTCCCACAAAAAGATTACAATAAAGTCTCTCGAATATAAAATTCTCCAATTAAAAATGAAAACAATTCTCCAAAATAGTCCATAGCGTCCCAATCCATGCTAACCTGCCAACTAAAAGAAAATACGGAGAAGTACAAAAGATGACAAGAATAGATGCTAAAAAATAATTAGCACGGTGAATAAATCGTAAGAATACGAATCCGCGTATACAAATCAAATGCAATACTCATGCATTATATCAATATTAATTTCTCAACAATACATCAATGAGCAGCCAAGCCTCACATCACCGTGCCTATGCATACTTAAACATATTCAGATTTTGGACTATTGGCGGGTGCCCATTCTCCGTGCCATATTAAAATCTCATGACAAGATGTTCAAATGAAAATATAATATATCACAATGAATCAATATTTAGATTCCAACAATTTTTAGATTTTAAATGAATATCACAATTCAACATGAGTTCAATCGACACAGAAAAACAAACGGAATACTCTCGAGAGAACTTTGGAGCATATTGTGTAAGTCCTGTACCTTAAAATCATCACATAATTTCAGCCTCAAAATCTAAACACACCATCACGCTCCTCTCGCAAAAATAATCAAATCTCATTCTAGCCCATACTCAAGAAAACACCAAATAAGCCTTCTAATCTAAGGTTGAAATGTTGAATAAGTTTGGGGCTATGGTTTGTATATGAAAGGGAGTAATTTTGAAGAGGTCTTCTCGTTGAAAAGTTTAAGAAAAAGTGATTTGAAAAGACAAGCCACGAATTTGTTGATATATAACGGATTAAGAGTTTGATTAAGAAAAAGAGTTCTAATCAGATACAAACACTAAAAAATATATTCCGGACGATCGGACCATTGGAATGGGAGGAAATTTTATAGAGAATTAGCTTAAGAGGAGGGAAATCTGTCCAAACAATTTCAGCTCGATCGGACCGTTTAATATTTTTAAATATTTTTTTTTGCTAGAGAGTTTTCTGTTTTGAGGACTCTAAGAGAGTTTTATATTTTGAGGACTCTTCTATATAATAAAAATTTAATTAAAACTCCATTTTAATTCCGATTCCAATTCCATTGGAAAATTTATTTTTCAAATATAAAAATCAACACTTTAAATTATAAAATTTATAAAATGCAAAATTTCGTTTTTCTCCGATTTCCAAAATTAATTTAAAAAGTCTCAATTAAAAAAATCCGAGTTGTTACATACTTCCCCACTAACAAGGAGTTTCGCCCTCGAAATTCAACGAATCCTAACACTAAATAATCAGGCCACACCAATAATAAAATATTAAATAATCAGGTAAATAATCAGGCCACACTAAATAATCAGGTAACACCCCACCCGCCCGGGGAGAGCGAGCGGAGCGCTACTCAACGATAAACTAAATTCAATTCCACAATATAACAAGGTATAGAGCATCTAATTCCCACAACTACAAAAAGAGAAACCACTAATCTCAATCTCTTTAAATACAAATACAACCAAGTCTCTCGAATTAATAAATACAACATCTAACTAGAAAAATATATACAAATCTCCAACGCTCTATACATCAAAATAAATAAAAGTCTTATCATCTCTTATATTAAAATTCTTTCCAAATAATCCACGCTAAAATCATCCCAATTGGTCCATAGCACTCAAATCCGTGCTCACATGCCAACTAAAAAAAATACGGGGAAGTACACAATACGACAGGAAAGATGCTCGACAAATATGTTAGTGTTGAATAAAACGTCACAATACGAATACGAATATTCAAATCAAATGTGAATCTCATAAGTAATTATATCACTATAATTTCTCAACAACACATTAACCGGGTCACCAAGCCTCACCACCGTATCGTGCCTATGCATTTTTTTTTGCATATCCGAAAAAAGGAATATTGGCGGGTGCCCAATTTTCGTGCCATATTAAAATCTTTATGACAACATGCTCAACACAAAAAATAACACCACATGAACCAAAATTAGATTCCAATAAATATTTCCAGATTCCAATGAATTTAGAAATTCAAATATGAGTCAATAATCACAAGAAAACAATGAGAATAATACTCGCGAGATTAATGAGCATATTGTGTAAAACCCCATTCCTCAAACTACCAAAAGAACCAACAACAATCTTCCTAGAAATCACAGATATAGCCATCGAAAATCTGCTCCAAGAATCATCAAAAACTCCTCCAAGAATCAACACTAATACAGCCCCCAAGAACACCTCCAAAAACCTAAGGTTGAATGCATAAATTAAAGGGCTAGTTTGTGTATAAAAGAGAGGAATTAAAAACATGTTTACTGCCAAAAAGTTGTACCAAAAAGGGTCACCCACGACCTTATTTTATAAGGCAAAGAATAAGAGTTGTAAAGAAACGAAACTCTAAAAACTGCTTACTGCACACGTTTTCTGCTGGGGTCGATCAATTAACCCCCAGGAGTCGATCGATCGATCGCCCAGGAAAACTAGCAGTTCGCCTAAAAAATGCCTATAAGGAAAAATATTATAAAATCAATGTAAAATCCGTTTTAACTCCGTTTTCAAAACCATTTGAAATTCTCGCCTTTAAAAATAATACCCAACAATTTTGAGCAATAAAAATAATTTTATCTCAAAATTTATTTTTCCTCTTAATTTTGAAAATACCGCAAAAATTACGCGGGTTGTTACAAATGACTCCAGACATTATAAAGCACAAGGATGAATTAACCTATTGTCTCAAAACACTATCAAATAGCCACATGAAAATAATGGAATGATGTTGTGACTTGGTCATCCTAAGTTTCCATCCATAAACGGTGCAAACAAAAAACAAAAATCTTTTTGTATTTTTCAAAAAATTTATCAAAAATAAAAATTAATACAAAAAGTACATGTCACAACGCTAGCAAACATAAATATCATAAAACAAAAACTAGCGTATGATAAACATGCGGACACAATCATCTATATGATATGGCAAGGGAAGAATCATATGCAAGCAAATGCGAGTCAACTTGTCTAAAATCTAGTGCCTCTAAAAGAATGTGAAACGGCTTGTGGGGCTTTGGGAACCACGAGAACACTAGACATACACTTCCTAGGACTTTTTCCAAGATCAAAACAGAATCTTCTAAGGTGACCTTTCCTACCACAATATGAACATGTGTAAACGGGTGGAACGACACCTATGGATTGATCTTTTATAATATCCTTGGAATTAGTTGACCCTATAAAACAAATAATTTGGCTTTAGCATTAGAAGCATGAGAACAAGAGGAGCCACTACCATAACTATCAAACCTACTTGAGTCTGTCAAATCATTATTTAACTTCCAAATTTTTGACTCGAGCAAAGAATTAGACTCTTCCAATTTAAGGGACGCCTTTTTCAAATTCTCAACAATTCCTAAAAGGGTATCTCTCTCTCGATTAATTAAGGTAAACTTTTCCCTAAGAGTCTCCTCACGTGCCACAAACTCATTGACTAAAATATTTTTATCCTCTTTGGCACAAACACAAACTATTGAATTTTTAAGGTCCTTTAATTCTTCTTCTAAAATTAGGACCTTATCATCACTCTTCTTCTTGGAAAATTTTAGAGCAACAAAGTCGTGGTCCAAGGAAACAAATTTTTCACGATAAAAATATCTTTGATTTTGAACCGTCTGCAAAAGATCCATCGCAGATTTAAAACGAGAATTTTCTTTTTCCAAAAAGTCAATTCTTTTAGCAAACGTCAAATTCAAATGATTTATATCATCAAAACTCCGAATCGTGTCATCAAAAGAGAGCATCCGATTAGATAAGTGCTCCATCGAAAAAATTGAGAATTTTCATAAACTTGATTTAAAAAAAATCAATATCACACAAACTATGCGGAAAATAGGAATACGTGATAAATTAGCATAACCTTCTCTGATACCAATTTGTAAAAGTGGTGATCGCTTAAATAGGCTCTGATACCAATTTAAGAAACGTGACTGTGTGATAATTGATTAAATTAGTTCGCAAGAGTCCAATTAAACCTTATTTAATTAGAGTCTACTTTTAAACCAAATAAAGTTAGCCCCTAATCATGTATCTAAAGTGCGTGTGTCAACCCATAAATAAATAAAACATGCGACACAAATTTAAGGCAAAATCCCCGCAGGGAAAAACTTTTTATTTCTAGAACTTTGAAAAGTTTACAAGACCATTGACTTACATACATCCTGATAATCGCCCACAAGTGTAACGGTGTTTTTGTCAAACCTCCAAAGCAACGGCTAGAAGTATCGTCGACTGGAATCTCCCGCAGGAACTCCAGGTGATCGGTAATGAAGAAGAGAATAGCTTTTCCACAAGGGTTGAACAAACTCAAAGTTATGTTCTTAGGTTTCAAAAGGATTCACAAAGGTTTGGAAATGATGTGTGAATCAAAACATGAGTTTGGGAACTCAAAAAGGTAAAGACTTGAGATAATAGAACTCTTAAAAATTTCTCTCCAAGTCTTGCAAAATAACTCCCCCGAAGTTGGCTTTTATATGAAACTAAAAGAATTTTAATTTTTTTAAACTTTGCCAGCATACAGGTACCTCGAACCGATTAGGGTGTACCGCGAACCGGTTCTCCCCCCGAACCGGTTTGGCCTTCGGTTCGCAAAAAATGCTAGAACTTGGGTCTTAAACACTTAGCATTTTTCCAAGGTTTTTTCTCAGAATTTTCTCCATTTCAAAGGGCCATAACTTCTTCACTGTATCTCGGATTGAGGTGCCATTTCTTCCAGTATCTTCGTTGTGGAGAGCTCTTCAACTTTCCAATTGATCGGACCTCTGGACGGTGTATATAAAATTACCAAAATTCCCCTGAACTTCCATATCTTGACTTCTTTCACTATTTTGACTTCTCTTGTGTTCCACTTGCATTAAGTCCCTAAAATCGTGGACCGTGAAGTCGTTGAGGCAGATGTGAGACACATGATGGATATGTTGAATTCTTGATTCCCAAAATTCGGATTGAGTTCGTCGTATGAGATCGTGTAGAGATGTACCAAATGTAGTGGCGTACGACATACATAAATGTAAGATATCGGACATGACAAAACTGTCCTTACATAATTTATCTCCCCGCCTCTGGTACAATCCTCCGACCATGGGTAAGTTAAAGTTTACCTAGGCTTTTTTTGAGTTTATTCATTAACGTTTGTCATGAGTTTTGAGGATCTTCTTTCTTTTATAGTGGTTTTTGATCCATCTAAGAAGGAGATGGGTAGGATAGTTGAGTCCCAAAAGATAGCCTCCATTCCTTTTGAGGTATTAGTCACCCCAAGGATCTCTTTAATGGTGGTGTACAAGACCTGAACCTAAGCCTCTGATGCCCAAAAGATCTATTAAGTCCCCTAAGATCGTGGATGGGGATATTACAGGGTAAGAGCCCTTCGTCATGGTGTCCTGAAAAAGGAAATCTATTGCTAAGGTTTATGTTGATGTTCATGAGGATTCTAAGTTGAGGAAGATGAACCCAAATGTAAGGTTGAACTCCCTCCGAGGATATAAGAGGTCTTCCCCCATGTCAGGGAGTCTATCTTTCTGGACTTCGGCTATTCTCCCAATAAATAACACGCTTTATATCATTTTCCTCCAATATCCTCCATCGAGATTTTTTAATATCTAACTCTTATCTTATTCCTAATTTACTAGATGGACGAGAGGAGTGGAGGATAGCCAGTTGATTTACAAAAGAAGACCATATTGAGGTTTTGGTCAATAAGAAGAGGCCCAAATACACCAAGTATTTAAAGTTTAGTACATTGGTGTATCTTCCAATTACTGATGTCAAACTGGTGGAGGAGGCAGATCTGAGGTCTGGAGCTGGCGAAGCCTTATTTTTGGAGTCTAGAATCGAAACCTTTTACTTTCCATACAATAATAATATTCGGGGGTGGGTGTAACCTTTAGGGAAACCCATAGTGACCCTTCTATCCCAAGGGACTTGTAGTCCTTAGTGTCCAAAATTAATGAAGCCTTATATGATCCCCTTACCAAAGGGAATAAGATGGTGGCTTCCCTTAGAAGTAGGGGGTCTAAAGAGTGTCACTAAGGCCTCTAGCCGACTTAAGGGTCCAATTGCTACAATGAAGGAGGATTTGCTAACCTCAGAATTCGACGAGCACTCAATACATCCTTCAAATGAGGGGATAAACTCCCATATCTTAGTTGCTGATTCACTTTTTCTTTGGCAAAAAAACATATAATGAGAAGATGTCTAAGCTAAGGGTTCGAGGAACCTCCGTTAATACTGAGGAACTGGTCCATTTATTGAGAAATGTAATTTACACCCATTTTGATATTTCCTTAATTATCTTCATTATTTTTTCTCATACTTTTTAGACTTTTTAAAGGCTCAGCACCCAACAGAGGCCGTTATGGACGATGTTGTGGAAGGCTTAAGAGGTTCAAGCAAAGATGTGGAGTTTTCTGATAAGTGTGATATTTGTACAATTAGAACCGAACCAAATAATTACCAAAATTATTTGGGGAAGGATAAGGTTAGTTTGAGGTCCAAAATTACCTCACTAAAATATGGCAAGATTATCAATGAGAAAACCCTCAGGGTTAGTGCCTCTGTATTGGATGATTCTTGGTACTCCTTAGCTAAGGCTGTGGAAGCTCATGCCTTAGCTCAAATTGATCTCAAAGTGATGGTAGAGGCACTTCACAATTAGATCCTCGAGCTTTAAAATTCTCAAGAAAAATTTCTTCAGACTGAAAAGGATATTGGTCTTTTGGGGGAGCATGTGGTTGATCTCAACGTTGTGAATAACCAAATGGCCTCTGAGGGCCAAGAACTACAGAAGGATTATAATGTGGTCCTGGTGAAGCACACAGAGCTCTAGGGGAAGGTTCACACCACAATGAAAATCAACATGGACGCCTATTATGATACCCCGCAAAATTCATTAATAGATTAATCAAGTATAATAAAAAAATCAATGGAATCAATAATATTTGATAACATTCTCAGCATAAGTAACTAACTAAAACTGAACAAATAACAAAACAAGATAAAATAAACCTGAAATAATATAGATCCAACCCAGATACCCATCGTACATGTAAACACTCTCAAAACACAATGAGAGAAAATAATCATATAAATCCCCCAAAAATAAAATCTGGATGACAGAAATAAAAATGGAATTGGCAAGCTGGCAGAATCTATAATATAATGAGATGACAATAAATAACATCGATCAAGATGGTGGCTCTCACGGCCTAAGTCCTAAAAATGTTAAAATCCACAACGTTAACAACAAGTTTATAAAGAATAAAAGTATAAGTTAAATTGGGATAAATCATAACTATGCATCTACCTCTTGTATTTTAATATCATTTAAGATTTAACTGAACCCAAACAACCTAAAATTACACACAGTTCTAAATCCCTAACCCGTATGTATCCCATGTGATTAAAGATTTACGTCTTCTTTATTTAATCATTAGTTTCTCATCTTTAAGCTTATCTCTTTCAGTATAAAACATAAATTGGGTGGTAGTCTTAAACCCATGGTACATTTAAACAAATAACCAATATATAAATAAGTGGCTTATATCTTAAGTCTATAAACATTTAACTATCTCTTGGGAATAATACAGCATACACATCTCTATTATATATGTAATACACAAATATGAAACATAAGTATGTAGGTAGACATCTGTGTTTTAGGTCGTATACATCTCTACTATAGCACAATACCGGTACAACTATCTCTAGTGCCTTCACTAAATAATCACATATGATAGGAGAAAGTCTATACTCACATCTAATATCCATATAATGGTACAACCCCTGGCATGTACAAATAAATGGGCTACTCACAAGCCAACACATAATGAAGGCATACCCCTTTTGCCTTCGACGATCACTTGTGCGTACTAGGTATATATTAGGTCATCCCAAACCTTGCACGATTAAGGAATAAATCATATGCCTACCCTTTACTCGTGTAATCTACCATAGCCAAGATTACATAATGAAATAGTTTCATGAACCCTCTCGGTACACAGATACCTATACGTATGACCTTGGGGTAATTTATGACCAAGGAAGATCCAACCTACTCACTTAGGTACTAGTGTGGTCTGCATCACACATGCCCTATCATGGAATCCATTTTAAAATGATACTCCATGAGAACTCACACATGGTTTACATTGCACGTAAAATACACAAGCAATTTCCACCCACTGTAATGTTCTAAAGTAAACACATACATAAACCTCACAAACGTGTTAAGGTAAATCATGTACCCATACCGACCCTAACACTACTGGGTCATACAAATATTGTTATCATAAAAAGTTATAACACATCTTTAACCTTACATTCATCCCAAAGTACATTAACTGTAACAACCCAAGTACCCAAATCTAGGTATAGTATCACCCCACCATACATTAAAACATGTTGATCAACTAAATTCAATCTCGATTAGTGCTAGTCTAATTTCCCAAGGCATTGCAGCTAGGTATCATCCTTTAACTAAATTATATAAAATCATCGAATATGACATCTACCTCACTCTGTTTTTTAACCTAAATCCAAAATCACCCAAAGGATATAAGACCCACTAGTCTATCATAATAAATATAATAAATTCCAATCAATAAGACCATGCCTCAAAACTTCCAAAGCCTCACTAACAACCCCTCCTACTCTCAGGTTTATAATCCAAGGCCCCATCCTCAAATTAAACCCTTTAACTCAACGATTCTCCCTAATATACAAATACCTCAAACACTAATCTCTAACAATTCAATTCGTAAGAATCAATCTCTATTCTATGAGTATATGAAAACTGCAGGCTAACAAATCCTAGACCTATGCCCCAAAACCAAAATTTACAAAAGAATGTGCGACCCAAAATCACCCATCCAAAATTTCGATGTTGCGCACCGTTACTAGAAAATTCGTAATAAATTAAAAAAAATCAAAAAAATACGAATCCAAGGCCCATGCCTTCATAATTTGATGTTGCACAACCTTATCGAATTCCTAATTTCATCGATTGATTGACTACAATTGATCGATCGATCGAACCTGTATGAAGTCATCTTCTCCAAAATCGTGTTTTTTCCACCCAAAAGAAAGTCTAACACAAAATCACCCATCCAAAATTTCGTTGGCGTGCTCCATTTAGAAGAAAATTTGTAGAAAATTACAAAAAATCAAACAAATATGGAGTTAGCTCCCACGCCTTCGAAATTTGATTCTACACAACCTCTTTTATTTTCAATTTCATCGATTGATCGAACCTGTACACAGTCAACTTCTCCACGATCGTATTTTCTCCTCCCTCCATTAATGAATTCTAGAGCTTCATTTAAGCCTCCAACCGACATAAAAACAATAAAATTACATCATATAACCAAATGGAACCTATTTCTAACATCAAATCACAAGTTCAAATGAAAACCCAATTTAAAGTCTTCAATTTCTATCAATTAGTTCATGCTTTATTCAAATTTTTGCATGAAATCAAAGGGTTTTTACATGATTTCATATACTAATCAACTACTAATCAATATCCAATCAATCCAAGTTAGGTTCACTATGGAATTTATCAAATTAAGGGGATAATAAACCTAATTACTACTTATTTAGGTTAATTACAAAACCATTCAATTTTAATCTTGAAAATAAGATTTATAACACATTTAGGTTTAAATTCTTATGAATAGGCATAACTTAAATCAACAAAAATCATACAATCATTAAAAATAAAATTGCCTTATGGATTGATGGGGAAATCAATCTCCAATTCCCCCAAATGCTCTTTTCCTCTTGGTTCTTTCTCTCTATGACTTAGGATGCCTTTCAAATGATAAAATGAGTGTTTTAGATTTAGACTCCCAACTTTATAAATTGTTCCCAATAAAATGTCCAACCTCAAAGCATCCAAGTAACACTATAAATAGCCCAAAACTTTATCAAAACCATATATTAACTCAATAGGCCTAAACTGCAATATTTTGAACTAAATACAAATATTAAACATCTCCCACTAGCGCAATACAAAAATGTACCAAATCAAATAAGTAATAACTCACTTATTTACTAATTCCCAGTTCGAGTCCAAATATAAATTAATTAAACTCATTTGTTTTCAAATACGAATTAGTTAACACACACAATGTAAATAGTGACCTCCCACGGTACAATCAAGCACACGTAATTGATTTTCACAAAATTATTAATTAAATAATACGCATAAAAATACGGAGTATTACGTTCCCCCTTTAACACAAGGAATTTCGTCCTCAAAATTCGAATCAGTTATATTCCAAGTAGGAAAATCTAAGAATATCTCTCTCTTAGTATCTTCGCACTACTATGAATGATTTTATGCTCTTTGAATTAATACACACCTAGGTCCCTCTCATTTAAATTTTGTTCGGTTATACTCTAAACCAAATTGTCTAATCATTGAACACCAATTAGTCCCTCATGATATGTTTTCAACCTATTTCTGAAATACATCTTTCACACTAACGATGATAAGGTGAGGTCAAACGACACTGGTCTTGGGCTATATATGCCTTTTAAAGGAACTTACCATGAGGTTGCCTACTTCTTTTTAGAAATCGAATTCCACAATTCCCACTTATCAGAAGGATAACCAAAAATATCGGGTCCTTTTTCTTAGGACCCTAAACCCGACTCCCGCTCAGTTTTAAATAATTCTTTAGCTACATTGAAATAGTTTATATGTGTGATAATGAACACTACTTCCTTTGAAGTTCCCCAAACCCATCCACAAATGATATACTTGGTAACTCTTAGCCCTAATCAACTCGTTTAATCTTACAATAATAAACCCAAATGGTCCCATATCATTTTTAAAACTTTGAAATCCTATCAAAATCAATTTGTTTAATCATTTCACTTCTACTTTGGGATTTCAAACACTCTACTCCCTCAAATGTCTCTCTTGATCTACCATCTTGACGGGAAGGAAGACCCTCATGACTAAAATCATATTAAAATTACTTCATCGAATAATCATACGAACTTTCCCAAATAATGTGCACCCAATCACTTTTGTAATGTATAGAAAACTTAAAAACACGTGCCTCGATCAAAACTACTTCTCATAGGTTAGAACTCCCCTCCGGTAAAAATGTTCCTTGAAAAATACCCATTTCCTATCATCAAAGAGAGAAAGGACCTATTCCCAATGCTGGTTGCATACCCACTCTCGATAAACTTCAACGTTAGGGCAAAAACTAACCTTAATGACATATTTGGGTGTAACTAACACAACTACCACACCATTCCATCTTCACAAAAATATCATCATAAATCATATCAAACTACCCCTTTGTGCAGTAAAAGTCCACTAATGATGTCCACATTGGATATTTTATTAGAAAATATCCTTTGGGATATCCTCTAACGTATCTTACCACAAAAGATAAATTTCTCCCATTTCAATCATTAGGAGAAAACACTCTCATCCACTGTTTCAACAGGTTATTAATATATAAAAATAGACACTCATCCCGTATCTTGACCTTATCCAACTCCTGGTGGTTTGCGCATTGCTTAGTGGATCGTCCCTCTTTTGGAGCTTCCTCAAGTTAATGTCATTCCTGAGTACCCTACCGGATAAAAAATAATTCCCATGACATAGCTACCATCCCTGGTGAAGTCAATCCCATACAATGCCCTCACGGTTGATCAAAAGTTAGTGCCAATCTCTAAGGTAAAAAAATTATCTCTCACGTAGGTGATAAATCAACACCTACCTAAATAAAACTGGAAGAATCTCAAAACATCGTTGATAACTCAATGCAACTGTAATCCTATCTAATGTACTCACATCCATATATAACAAAGTGTTCTAGACCTTCTCCCCAGCATAATGATAACTACCCATAACATAAATAGATCTAACATGGCATATAAAATCCTACCCCCGATAGTCTATATAAGCATACAACATAGCTATACACGCAATCTCATTACTAATACGATAACATCTCATCTATAAGTCCATAAAGTGACTGAAAACTAAGCCAACCGACCAAACCTCCACATCTCTATAATCACTTCATAAGGCAATGCCTACACGTTTAGGTGTCCACATCTATATAAAACTCGAAGATAAAAGTACGTACACCTCATACTCGCAGTACACATGCATGAACTAATAATAAATCATGAGAAATCATCGATGTCTAAGAGCGGATCATACGCTCGAGCCATAAACATATCCATAACCATCCCGTGGATGTATCCTAAAAAGATGGTCTCTTCTAAGTTAACAATTAACTAAATAGCCTCACTTCCTGTATAGGAATTATTGAAATGGTGGCCCCACTGGAGTCCTAGCAAATATTACTTCATTGGTCATTATTACTAAAATTTTCCACATTTACCCTACTTTCTTAGATCGTGGCTCCACTAGCCGTAATTCCCCTATCCCTTCTGGCAAAAACAGATCACATTGTCTACTATTGGAAACCTTTTATGGTAAAATCCTCATACTTAGTTCTTTCTACTGGTGAGGTCTCCATACTCCGGTCAATGCTACATAATCTCAACTTATTAGCGCCTTGGTATTCAAAATATTAAGAACTCTATTTGTATAATAGTTATAATTTTCTTACCAGTGTAAGAGGGTTATTTTGAACACTTGAGCGCAAGTGGTGATGATCGGGCTACCAATTAAAACATGCCAAGCCTTCCACATAAGGTTTCTACCAACGCCAAAAAGTATTTCTCACTGTAATTGATAACGCGAACATCCTTCTTTGCATTCATATCGATCTCACCCAGAGCAGAAAAAGATAGTTGGACTCCCCCTCATACTGACTACCACGTGATTTCACACATGAGGTCTTCAAAAACTTCCCTCAAATTATATGCTAAGAACTTACTAAAGCTCTAGCTGTAACAACCTGCATAATTTTTGGGGTATTTTCAAAATAAAGAGGAAAAATAAATTTTGAGATAAAATTATTTTTATTACTCAAACTTGTTGGGTATTATTTTTAAAGGCGAGAATTTCAAACGGGCTACCAATTAAAACATGACAAGCCTTCCACATAAGGTTTCTACCAATGCCAAAAAGTATTTCTCTCACTGTAATTGATAACGCGAACATCCTTCTTTGCATTCATATCGATCTCACCCAGAGCAGAAAGAGATAGTTGGACTCCCCCTCATACTGACTACCACGTGATTTCACACATGAGGTCTTCAAAAACTTCCCTAAAATTATATGCTAAGAACTTACTAAAGCTCTAGCTGTAACAACCTGCATAATTTTTGGGGTATTTTCAAAATAAAGAGGAAAAAATAAATTTTGAGATAAAATTATTTTTATTACTCAAACTTGTTGGGTATTATTTTTAAAGGCGAGAATTTCAAACGGTTTCGAAAACGGAGTTAAAACGGATTTTATATTGATTTTACAATATTTTGCCTTATAGGCATTTTTTAGGTGAACTGTCAGTTTTCTTGGGCGATCAATCGATCGACGCCTGGGGGCGATCGATTGATCGACGCCTGAGGGTCGATCAATAGACCCCAGAAGAAAACGTGCGCAACAAGCAGTTTTTAGAGTTTTCTTTCTTTACAACTATTGTTCTTTGCCTTATAAAATAAGGTCGGGGGTGAACCTTTTTAGTACAACTTTTTGGCAGAAAACATGTTTTTAATTCCACTCTTTTTATACACAACAAGCCCTTTGATTTATGCATTCAACCTTAGGTTTTTGGAGGTGTTCTTGGGGCAGTTTTGAGGTTGTTCTTGGAGGTATTTTTGGTGATCTTTGAGAGAAGTTTTTTGGTGGATTTTTAAGCTATTCTGGGCAGAATTATTGATGGTATGTTTTGGTGGTTTGAGGTATGGGGTTTTACACAATATGCTCCTAAATCTCGCGAGTGTTTATTTCGTTGAATTCTTGTTAATTGAACTCATATTTTGAATTGTTAAATTCATTGAAATCTAGAAAAATAATTGTTGGAATTATTTTGATTCATATGGTATTATTCATGTTGTCGTTATGCACGTTGTCATGAGATTTTAATATGGCATGGATGTTGTGCACCCACCAAAATTCCTGCTTCCAAGGGCTATGACTTGATAAAGCATATGCAGATGGGGTGAGTCCTGGTGACCCGGTTAACGTGTTGTTGAGAAATTTATTGATAAATGCTATTGATATTCGCATTTGATTTGAATATTCGTACTCATATTGTTGCACTTTATTCATCGCTAACATATTATTATTGAAGATCTTTCCTGTCGTATTGTGTACTTCCCCATCTTTTTTCTTAGTTGGCATGTGAGCACGGATTTGAGTGCTATGGACCAATTGGAATGATTTTAGTGTGGATTATTTGGGAAGAATTTTAATACAAGAGATGAGATGACTTGTATTTATTTATTTTGATGTATAGAGCATTGGAGATTCATTTTAGTTGTTGTATTTATTCAAGAGAATTGTTGTATTTTTATTTTGAAGAGATTTGGGATTCGTAGTTCTCTTTTGTTGTTTGGGAATTAGATGCTCTATACCTTGTTATATTATGGATTAGTTTGGTTTTTATCGACAGTAGCGCTCCGTTCGCTCTCCCCGTGCGGGCGGGGTGTTATAAAATGATATCAGAGCTTAGGTATACGACCACCCTCGAGTCTTGGGTTTTGGGTTTGTTGTGTTTTTGTGGCGCGTATTTCTGGAGATAGATTATTTTTAGATAATCATTTCGTGTTAGGCATCTAGATTGGATGTGAGGAATTTATTTTTTGGTGACGAGATTATTTTTGGAGATTGTTGGCCTGATTTTTTAGAGTTAGGTATTCGGTAAATTTCGAGGGCGAAATTCCATTGTTAGTGGGGAAGTGTAACAACCCGCGTAAGTTTTGGGGTATTTTCAAAATAAAGAGGAAAAATAAGTTTTGAGATAAAATTATTTTTATTACTCAAAATTGTTGGGTATTATTTTTAAAGGTTAGAACTTCAAACGGTTTCGAAAACGGGATTAAAATGGATTTTATATTGATTTTACAATATTTTGCCTTATAGGCATTTTTTTAGGTGAACTGCCAGTTTTCCTGGGCGATCGATCGATCGACGCCTGGGGGTCGATTGATCGACCCCAGCAAAAAATGTGCGCAGCAAGCAGTTTTTAGAGTTTTGTTTATTTACAACTCTTATTCTTTGCCTTATAAAATAAGGTCGTGGGTGAATCTTTTTGGTACAAATTTTTGGCAGCAAACATGTTTTTAATTCCTCTCTTTTTATACACAAACAAGCCCTTTGATTTATGCATTCAACCTTAGGTTTTTGGAGGTGTTCTTGGGGAAGTTTTGAGGTTGTTCTTGGAGGTGTTTTTGGTGATCTTTGAGAGAAGTTTGTTGGTGGCTTTTTAAGCATTTCTGGGTAGAATTATTGATGGTATCTTTTGGTGGTTTGAGGTATGAGGTTTTACACAATATACTCCTAAATCTCGCGAGTGTTTATTCTGTTGAATTCTTGTTAATTGAACTCACATTTTGAATTGTTAAATTCATTGAAATCTGGAAAAATAATTATTGGAATTATTTTGATTCATGTGGTATTATTCATGTTGTCGTTAAGCACGTTGTCATGAGATTTTAATATGGCACGGATGTTGGGCACCCGCCAAAATTCCTGCTTCCAAGGGTTATGACTTGATAAAGCATATGCGGATGGGGTGAGGCCTGGTCACCCGATTAATGTGTTGTTGAGAAATTTATTGATAAATGCTATTGATATTCGCATTTGATTTGAATATTCGTACTCGTATTGTTGCACTTTATTCATCGCTAACATATTATTATTGAAGATCTTTCCTGTCGTATTGTGTACTTCCCCATCTTTTTTCTTAGTTGGCATGTGAGCACGGATTTGAGTGCTATGGACTAATTGGAATGATTTTAGTGTGGATTATTTGGGAAGAATTTTAATACAAGAGATGAGATGACTTGTATTTATTTATTTTGATGTATAGAGCATTGGAGATTCATTTTAGTTGTTGTATTTATTCAAGAGAATTGTTGTATTTTTATTTTGAAGAGATTTGGGATTCGTAGTTCTCTTTTGTTGTTTGGGAATTAGATGCTCTATACCTTGTTATATTATGGATTAGTTCGGTTTTTATCGACAGTAGCGCTCCGTTCGCTCTCCCCGTGCGGGCGGGGTGTTACAAAATGGCATCAGAGCTTAGGTATACGACCACCCTCGAGTCTTGGGTTTTGGGTTTGTTGTGTTTTTGTGGCGCGTATTTCTGGAGATAGATTATTTTTAGATAATCCTTTCGTGTTAGGCATCTAGATTGGATGTGAGGAATTTATTTTTTGGTGACGAGATTATTTTTGGAGATTGTTGGCCTGATTTTTGAGAGTTAGGTATTCGGTAAATTTTGAGGGCGAAATTCCATTGTTAGTGGGGAAGTGTAACAACCCGCGTAAGTTTTGGGGTATTTTCAAAATAAAGAGGAAAAATAAATTTTGAGATAAATTTATTTTTATTACTCAAAATTGTTGGGTATTATTTTTAAAGGTTAGAACTTCAAACGGTTTCGAAAACGGGATTAAAATGGATTTTATATTGATTTTACAATATTTTGCCTTATAGGCATTTTTTTAGGTGAACTGCCAGTTTTCCTGGGCGATCGATCGATCGACGCCTGGGGGTCGATCGATCGATCCCAGCGAAAAACGTCCGCATCAAGCAGTTTTTAGAGTTTTGTTTCTTTACAACTCTTATTCTTTGCCTTATAAAATAAGGTCGTGGGTGATCCTTTTTGGTAGAACTTTTTGGCAGCAAATATATTTTTAATTCCTCTCTTTTTATACACAAACAAGCCCGTTGATTTATGCATTCAACCGTAGGTTTTTGGAGGTGTTCTTGGGGCAGTTTTGAGGTTGTTCTTGGAGGTGTTTTTGGTGATCTTTAAGAGAAGTTTTTTGGTGGTCTTTTAAGCATTTCTGGGCAGAATTATTGATGGTATCTTTTGGTGGTTTGAGGTATGGGGTTTTACACAATATGCTCCTAAATCTCGCGAGTGTTTATTCCGTTGAATTCTTGTTAATTGAACTCATATTTTGAATTGTTAAATTCATTAAAATCTAGAAAAATAATTGTTGGAATTATTTTGATTCACATGGTATTATTCATGTTGTCGTTATGCACGTTGTCATGAGATTTTAATATGGCACGGATGTTGTGCACCCACCAAAATTCTTGCTTCCAAGGGCTATGACTTGATAAAGCATATGCGGATGGAGTGAGGCTTGGTGACCCGATTAATGTATTGTTGAGAAATTTATTGATAAATACTATTGAGATTCGCATTGGATTTGAATATTCGTATTCGTATTGTTGCGCTTTATTCATTGCTAACATATTATTGTTGAGCATCTTTCCTGTCGTATTGTGTACTTCTCCATCTTTTTTCTTAGTTGGCAGGTGAGCACGGATTTGAGTGCTATAGACCAATTGGGATTATTTTAGCGTGGATTATTTGGGAAGAATTTTAATACAAGAGATGAGAAGACTTGTATTTATTTATTTTGATGTATAGAGCATTGGAGATTCATGTTAGTTGTTGTATTTATTCAAGAGAATTATTGTATTTGTATTTTTAAGAGATTTGGGATTCGTAGTTCTCTTTTGTTGTTTGGTAATTAGATGCTCTATACCTTGTTATATTGTGGATTAGTTCAGTTTTTATCGACAGTAGCGATCCGTTCGCTCTCCCCAGGCGGGTTAGACAGATTTTTTTTGAGATAGAAATGTTTGGTGATAAGTCGTGTTAGGATTCGTTGAATTTTGAGGGCGAAATTTCTTGTTAGTGGGGAAGTATGTAACAACCCGATATCTTCCTCTGGTCTTTCGCTAATTCTCTATAAAATTTCATCTGATTCCAACGATCCGATCGTCCGAAATAAATTTTTTAATGTTTGTATCTAATTAGAACTCTTTTCTTAATCAAACTCTTAATCCTTTATATATCAATAAATTCGTTGCTTATCTTTTCAAATCTCTTTTTCTCAAACTTTTCAACTACAAGACCTCTTCAAAATTACTCCCTTTCATCTACAAACCATAGCCCCAAACTTATTCAAGATTTCAAGCTTAGATTAGAAGGCTTATTTGGTGTTTTCTCAAGTTTGCGCTAGTACGAGATTTGATTATTTTCGCGGGAGGAACGTGATGGTGTGATATGATTTTGAGGCTGAATATATGTGATGATTTTGAGGTATGGGGTTTTACACAATATGCTCCTGAATCTCGCGAGAGTTATTCTCGTTGTTTTCCTATGATTATTGACTCATATTTGAATTGCTAAATTCATTGGAATATGAAAATTATTGTTGGAATCTATTTTTGATTCATGTGGTATTATTATTGTGTTGATCATGTTGTCATGAGATTTTAATATGGCACGGAGGTTGGGCACCCGCCAATATTCCTTTTTTCGAATATGCTTAAGAATGCATGGGCACGGTATGGTGGTGAGGCGTGGTGACCCGGTTAATGTGTTGTTGAGAAATTATATTGATAAAAAATGATATTGAGATTCTCATTTGATTTGAATATCCGTACTCGTACTGTTACGCTTTACACCGCTTATATTTATTAAGAGCATCTTTCCTGTCGTATTGTGTACTTCCCCATCTTTTTTTCTTAGTTGACAGGTGAGCACGGATTTGAGTGCTATGAACCAATTGGGATTATATTTAGTGTGGATTGGTTTGGGAAGAATATTCGAGAATACATATGAGATTTGCATTTAGTTTTGATGTATAGAGCATTTTATTTCGAGACAGATAGTTGTCATATTACGAGAGATTTTTGGTTGTATTTAATTTGAAGAATTTGAGATTAGTGGATTATTTTATTGTATTATGAGATTTTTAGATGCTCTATACCTTGTTATTTGTGAATTTGGTTAGTTTTATTGGCAGGATCGCTCCGTTCGCTCTCTCTGGGCGCGCGGGGTGTTACACTCGCGTCCAAAAAACTTAACTCGCGATCGAAGTGTACCAAATGCGGACGTCTCTTAAGATAAATCTAAACAAGGAACCATCCTGGTATACTTCATTTATTCGAGTTATTTTTCGAAAAACAATTGCGTGAAACCCCCTAAATGATCGTTGTTATAGAGAATACAAACCCTAAATAGTAAGGATCTAAAGTAAAAAAAGAACTCAATGCAGAAAAATGGTAGATTCACTAAACCTTTAGATGCACTTAGATTTGAGGTTGTTTGAAAGTCTTTAGGTATTTACGATATTGATTGAGTTTGGTTATTGTATCTAGTATAGGTAATTATCATATTGTTATCTTTTGTTCCTATTACTAGATTGTATTTTTACATTTATATTTTTGGAAAAATCCAAAAAGATTTTATTTTCTTTTGAAAAATATTCAACAAAATTTTTAAAAAATTATCTTTGATAAAAATTTCCTAAAATTCAAAAAGATTTTTGTATTTTGTTTTACACCATATATGGATGCACATTTAAGATGTTAGGATCACAATAATATTCCATCCATTCATGTGACTTACTCATGGTGTTATGAGACTCGACTTCATTTTTTTAGTGTTCTTAATAATGCATGTTTAGCATTTCATTATTCTTTGATGATTATTGTTTTATGCTGGAATCTTTATATTTCCTTTATAACATACATGTATGAATCTTTTAAACATTGTACTTTCTAGCAATATGTCGAATAAGTTGTTCTCATCTCAATCGTTGTTAATAACGAAGCAAATGGACAAGGAACTAATTGTGTTCTTTTCTCGAAAAATTTAATTTTGTAAGCACTGAAAATGATATCTGAAAGGAGAAATCTTCTTTGCATTGGTGATTAAAAACAGAAGTGGCAAGGCCAATTTTTTGTTTCATTCATGCTTCATTTACAAGAGAAATATGATTCCTTCAAAAAATTTGAGAGTTTGTGATTAAAATGCGATATTTTAAGGGTGTTATAAGTTGAAGATCAATGGGTTTGTATAATAAACTTCATTCAAAAATATTAAATATTTTGGTGCTATTGATTTGAGAAGCATTCAAATTTATGACATTTTGCATAAGTCGAGTCCATTTTACTTCATTCAATATTGTTTCTCCTAAGGTTGAATTTAGTTTTTTCTTTAGGAGTATCTCGTTAACTTCGTGAACATTTGCTTCGTATGCGTTTGCTAAATTTCTCGTAAATTAAGATCACACAATTTCATTTTATTTCCATTATTCTCAGATATTTTTGTGCCACTCCATGGGGTGACTGTTTATTTGTATTTATATGTATATTTATATATTCAAAATGTTGAAACTTTTTCAAAAATATTGTGTTGCTATGTTGAAGTTTCATCGCATATGGTTAATTGTTCAATTATTTATGATGATATTTAAAATTTGGATTCACGTGATTCTAATATTTCAGGATTAGTTTCTAACCCTTTGTTTAATACAGATAAAAAATAGGGAGAACATAATGAGGGGGAGTTTTATGTTTTCTTTAAACTCCATGTCTCGCGATATTTATTTTGCTTCATATGGGTAGGTCTTTTCTACCTGGATAATCTCATGGACCCCTACGAACATATTTAATTGAAGAAAGTGTCACAAGTCTCTTTTCATTTTCCAGTTTGGGAGGGCATTAGTTGTACTTGTCTTTTAGGTTATTTGATTTCGGTTTATGTTTAATGAACTGACATCATTTGAAGCTCGTTCGAAGATGGTTTGAACGAGATTATCTCTTCATTCGAACGAGTTTTCCCTTAGTTCAAATGAGGTCCTATTTTCATTTGAACGAATTTTCTCAAAATTTTTGTTGCCTTCAAATTTGTGTTTTTTATAAAAAAAAACGGTATTGGAATTAACTTTTCCAAGAACTTTGGGAAAAAAAAATTCCCATGCATATCTAAAAGATTTCAAAATCCTAATTTGTTTAAAACTCTTTTGTTTTCCAAATCCAAACCCTTGGATAATTTGTTGAGAATCTATCAAACCTTAGAAAAACACCATACATGTTCATACCCTTGTAGAGATGATTCTCTACTGCTGAAAATAGATTTACTGATTCCTGAGGCTGATCAGTGGATACCGAGGCAAGTAGAGCTTGTTGTGGGGGCGGTGTTCTATTCATCGTTTGCTGTTAATAAGAAGGAGTAAAGACATTACGGTATCACTTACTGGATCTCTAAATTTTTGTATGTATGTAAATGCCACTCTGTAATACCCGACTGTAAACAGTGCTGAAATATAGGTTTTGCCCGAAAGGGATTTTTTCTCATCTCCTATCTTCTATTTGTGGATGAGGGTTTGTTTTCATTTAGTTTTAATATCTTAATTGTTTAGGTTCACCTAATCTAACAATATAATTTTTTTAGTAAATTGAATTGTGTTTGGATATGTGTAACTTAAAGATTTATACATATAACCGACCATATGTTTTTTTTTCATTTAACTTGGTAATACATTAAACATTTGCCGATAAACTCCACGGTCTCTTTTTTTCATTTTAGGTAACCAAAAAATTTCTTTCTTGTCTTGGTATATGCTGTTGCTTCCAGGTTGAATTGCAAAGGCTGAAGAATGACCACTACACCAAAACAGTCAATTAGCAACACTAATGTAGTGTTACTAAAATAATTACTAACACTGAAAAAGTGTTAGAAAAATGCATGGGGAAACAAATTACTAACAATTTTTTACTGTTACTACTTTATGTGTTACTAACACTATTTTACCGTTACTAAAGTGTTACTAAATTTTGTGTTACTAACACTTTATACTGTTACTAAAGTGTTACTAATTTCGTAACACATTCCTAACACAATTTTTGTAACACATTTAGTAACAGTATAAGTCCGTTACTAATATTAAAGAATAAAAAAAAAAATATATATATATACACACAAACACTATGGTGTACAATATTAAAAAATTCTAACATAATGACAACAAAATAACTGTCGACCCAATTTAATTTCAATATGAATAAGTTACATTTAAAAAAATGGACAAAATTTCCTTTATTTATAGTACTATCCACCTGTTTAGGGTATAAAAAATAGTACAACAATACAAATAGTCTGCAACAACAACACTAATATACTTCCAGACAATAACCTCAATAAAAATTAATAGCCCAAATTCCATTAATAGAAAATTCATCTCAATACATATGAAATTCCTCTCAATACATGAGGAAATTTGGAAAATCTAAGAATTGTTCATCTCAATACATCTAAGAATTATCATCATGAAGATGAGTTAGAATCAAGTACATAGGTGGGTTGTACTCAATTTGAAAATTTAATGCCTTGTTCCCTGATTCTGTTTTCCCTATTTATTTTGCTTATCGGTCTATCAAAAGCTTTAATAACACCACACCAAAGTTGTATGCGTCCATTTATTCAGTGGCTTTTTAATTCAGGTGCATTCTGCAATGACACAACCAAGTAGTGAGACAATGGGTATATTACCAGAAATCTCTTGAATTATTGCACCAATTGAAAATAACTATACTATTACTTTTGTAAGACTAAGAAGAAGAAAACAATCTTTCTATTTCTTCCATTTACAATATCTTCCCTTTATGTTGATAATGAAGAACAATTATAGTGGAAAAGATTGGGTAACTACAACTGTCCCTTTGGTAATCATTTTCATAATTTAAGGAATTTTGGATTATACGCATAATAGAGTTATGAACAATAACCAAATAATCAGTGTAGCTAACCAAAGATGATCCATGAAACTAGGCCAGTCAGGATCATAAAAAGTTTTTTTTCTAAAAGCCAAAATGAAAATTTGAACCTCTAAGTTCCATTTATGTCTTGTTCTTCAAGAGGAAATTGACAAATGTATAAGATGTAATAGGAATGATTTCAAATTTGCATTTTACAGATTACTTTAATAAATGATTTGGTAGAAAAAATTATAGTGATGCCTATAAAGTTCTATAAGGTCTTTATATACCTGGTGTTGTATAGCAAGAAGATGCAGATTTTGATGCCAAGGATGATAGAAATTCACTTTCTCTTATGATCTGATCAAGAGAAAAATTCGTGAGCTTCAGTACAAAATCCTCATCAAGAAGAACATTCTTGGATTTGAGATTATCATGAAGTAAATGTGGAGTATAGTCCTCGTTAAGATATGAAATACCTTAAGAAACTCCAATGGCAATCCTCAACCAAACACTCCATGGAAACTCAATATTCGCACTACCAATGAACCCCCAAGGCTCTCTTTCTGTAAGCATTCATAAATAAAAAATATCATTATAATTAATATCAAGAAACATACGATAGTTTGTGTAAACTATTTTCCTGTTGTTAACCAAATGAAGTGATGGTGTTACATCACCACAAATAGGACAACCTTTGTAGCCATGTTTTATACATCCAGATAAGTTTCCATATGAGGGGAAATCATAAATCCCCCACATCAACATAGCTCTTAATGTAAATTGTTCAATTTTGTGCATGTCAAAAGCTGGAACTCCCTCCCATAATTACTTCAACTCATCTACTAATGACAGAAGAAAAACATCAATGTCTTAACCCGGTGCCTTGGGCCCAGGAATCAGCAAAGACAATATTTGAAACTCAGGCTTCAAGCACAAAGATGGGACCACATTATAATGCGCAACCATAAGTGGCCAACAACTATAGCTACTAGATTGTATACCGTGGGGATTGATCCTATCTGTAGATATGGCAAGCCAAACATTGCGCCTTTTTTTAGCAAAATCAGGTCATCTATTTTTTAGCACTCTCCACTGAGCTGAATCACAAGGATGTCGTTGATTATCCCATGAAGTTGTTGCTAGATGGTTCCACATCATTTCATGCGCTATCCAAGGTATATTGTATATTCTCCTTAGCCTTGGAATCAAAGCGAAATGTCTCAATACTTTCATCAGTTCTTTGCATACCCCTTTTCCTTTACTTGTGACCACTAAATATCTTGGTGTCCCACACTAAAGACATTCTTATAAGTCTCCATTCTCTTTCCAGTACAAAATATAGTTATTCTCACATGCATGAATGTAATTTTCTTTCATCCCTAAGTCTGTCATCATTCTCTTCATTTACAAATACTTTTCTGGTAAAGTGTTTTCTTTTAGAAGCCACCTTTTTACAATCGCCAAAAGAGTCGTAACGTTATTTCCCAACCAACCAAACTGCTTCTTCAAATTATTCAATTCCACAATTGCAGAGAGAGTAGCCTCAGGTTTATCACATGAAGGGTGAAATTTCTCAGTCGCTAATCTATTGTACTCTTGATACTTCTCGTTACTAACATGTGATTTTTCTGGCTGGTCAGGTTCTCCACAATGTTGTTCGTGCTCTCCGTAGCACGTGTTAACTAAGTCTCGAAGCCTTTCATTCTCAATGCTCTCATCATTTTCGACATGTTCTTCACAATTTATAGGTTCTATAATGGGATTCGGGGAGTTCGAGGATCCTATTTCATCGTGTAAAATCCATGTAGTATATGTCGAATCTATACCATGCCGAATCAAATGACTCCTAATATCTGACACACTGAATCTCTTCTTATTTCGACACTTAACACACGGACATGGAAATGTCAAGATATGATTTCTATTGTTTGCGATTGTAAAATCAAGGAAAGATGTTACTCCATTTATGTATACCTCACTTATTATGTTCCTCTCAGTCATCCATCCTTTGTTTAATGTTTGGGACATTATTCACTACCAAAAAATATCATTATTTTATATAAAAGGATAGTGTGCATCTTTGGACTTATATAATACACTTTACCGAAATGATATAGTAGCGTTGGTAACTCAAAATAAGTAAAGGTATAGTAATGGTATAGTAATGTTAGTAATCCTAAAATAAGTCTCTATGCAAGTCTTTCCTCTACATGTACACAAAATAACCCAAAGGCATTAGTGCATGGACAATTGTGTTTGAGGAAAATGCAATGGACATTGAATTGGAAAACAGATAATTTGCAATAAACAATCATAAATGTTTCACAAAAAACTTTTGAAATCAAGACTATCCATGATTCGTGTTCTTAAAATAGGTTTATCATTCACAACGAAGGGAAAGGAGATTATCTAAGTAATTTTGTTTCCTCCCAAAAACCAGAGCGAACGAATTTACAGAATAATGGCATATATTAACCATTACTTAAAAAATCAAGAACACTAAAATATTTGTAGCAGATATAACAAATCCAGGTACATAAAACGGAATAAGGACCTCTCAACTTGTATATATAGTAAAAAAAATGAAGAATGAAGATTTAATATGGGACCCAAGAGCACAAACAAATACTTCGTAACCGACAAACACAAGGGGAACATGAAAGAACTATATGTGTTTCAACTTCAATCAGTCTATGTAAGACATGTTTACACATGAAAGGTGCACAAAAGTAAAAATTATTTTCTACTCGTATGCCTGACGTCCTCACCATCCCACATCACACACAATCAACACTGACTATGGCCCATTCCATTTTTAATTCACTCACCTACTACAACATTCAATGGCTAATGTAATTAAATTACACAAAAATGTTAAATAAAACATTTTATTTAACATTTAATTGGGTCTATCTATATTTTGTCCACCCCTAGACTACTGATAAAATAATTGTAATGTTAAATAAAACAAATACGTGTTTATTTGGAAAACCAAAACTTGTTGCTTAGATTGTCTCTTTTGATACATACACACTCATAATATCATATCTAAGAAAAAAATAAATAAAATCAAGCGATTAAAAAAACTAACTTATAAAATCCAAAACAAGGATGTTTACATATATGTGTGTGTGTGTGTGTGTGTGTGTATGTGTCACTTAGGGTTACCTAGATCCGGTTAGGGTTACGTGGAGAAGAGCATATACCGATTTGGAGAAAAATCGATTTGGAGAAGAGCAGCTACCGATTTGGGATTTGGCACGCAATCGATTTGGGAAAACCTTTTGTCCCTCTTTAGCACCCAATGTTTTAAAAAGAGCTTTCCCGCTTTGGTTCGAAGAGAATTGGGACAATATTTTGGTTTGGTGGGGAAAAATAACCTTTTTTGAAGGAAAAAATTACTTTTAAATTATTAACTAATACCATTAACACTTGGCTAAAATTAGTAACACTAATATATTTTGAGAAATAGTAATGGTACAAGAGTGTTAGTAATATAAAAACAAGTGTGTTACCAAATGAACGTTTTGGTGTAGTGGACATCCTTCCAACACCTCGACCTTGATGTTATCACTCCACGAGACATAGATACTTATCCCAAAGAGTAAGGTTCCATGATCATTTACTCTAAAGGTTGAGCTCTCTCATTTTTCCACAATTCGCGAATCTTATGGTGATCAGGATCCGCAACCAGGATGACTTCAATCTTCTCAATAAAATTAGGTTCCAAAATAAGGGTGATTAAATGTCCACAACCTCCATGACTTATCCCCATAGACTCCAAATCTCTTAGAATGTGTTCTTGATTAGTTATCCTCAAACCATCAAGTGAACCCTTTCTATTTAAGGCATCAGCTACTACATTAGCCTTTTCGGGATGATATTTAATCAAACAATAATAATTATTATTTAACTCCAACCATCTCCTTTGTCTCATGTTCAAAGCTCTCTGGGTGAAAATATAGGCTAAATTCTTATGATCTATGAATTTTTCTCAAGTTACCCCATATAAATAATGTCCCCAAATTTTCAAGGCAAAGACAAAAGTTGTTAACTCGGAACCATGGATAGGGTAGTTCTTCTCATGTGGCCTCAATTGTCTAGAGGTGTAGTCTATAACCTTTCCATTATGCATCAACACACATCCATGGATGTGACCAAAAGCATCATTATATATTACATTCCTTAACATACAATTTTTTTTCTGGGAAACGAAATTCGGGTAGTGATCCTTACAAGCATAACTTGTATATAGGACATTTGGTTCGTTATTAAGCACTATAGAGATGAGAATGTCATATTCGACACATGATAAGCAAGTATAATATTCATAAATTTCGTGCATGTGTGAAATAAAGGATATAAAAAATCTAGCATAAAGAAATTAGTCATTAATGGGCAACGAAATTCTAGGAACACATTATTCAGCACACTAAAGAAACGATGCCATATCTCAAAACACCATGAAAAAGTCACATGAATAGATGGAATGTAGGGGTGATTCGAACATCTTAAATACACATCCATATGTGGTGAAAATAATACAAAAATCTTTTTTCCTTTTTAAAATATTTTATCAAAAAAAATATATTTTTGAAAATTTTCAAATTTTATCCTTAAAAAAACTGAAAATCCTTTTGGCTTTTTCAAGACACATCAGAAAGAAAAAACATGTATAACAATAGTATAATAAAGATACAATCTAGAAATAGGTACAAGTGATATGAACATGCTAATCACTCTATACTAGATATATATCCAAACTCAACGATAGCTTCGGGAGGTGTTCTCAATAGGAATATGCATCTTTTGAAATTCCTCCATCAAACTATGCGAAGTTTTGACCAAAAACACTACTTACTCAAAAAACTTTCAAAATCTCCATGATCATGTGTAGGAGACGAAATAGGAAAATGTTTAGGGGTACTTACGGGAACACAGGTGTGAACTCATATGGGATCATGTCAAGGAACACGCGTGTGAAAAACTCTCCCTAGCCTAAAATAAAATTACAAAAGGTGACCTACATCACATATTTACTTGGAAGAATATGAAAATTGAATCCAACCACGATATTTAAGAAATTCCTATTCAAATTCTCGACCGACGAGAAAAGGCTGTTCGACATAAAACCATACCACTAGTCAAAGTTCTTTAGCAACACCATAGAACTGAAGATACAACATGGGAAACAAAGAACACTATGAGATAACAATGTCACAAGCTTTTTCTCGGTAATTTTAAGCACAAATTTTTGTTAGTGGTAAGATTGTAACAACGCACTCTAAACATACCTTAAACATGCCTTTATTCCTTTGAATAAAAGGAAATTCAAAATGAAACCTAGACTTTTATTAATATACCAAAATTCCCCTTAAAGAAAATTCAAGATAACTTACACTTTTCTATATCAAT
Source organism: Sambucus nigra (assembly GCA_949130495.1). Lineage (NCBI taxonomy): Eukaryota > Viridiplantae > Streptophyta > Magnoliopsida > Dipsacales > Adoxaceae > Sambucus > Sambucus nigra. The sequence goes on from OX422212.1 coordinate 386,747,662, forward strand.
TGGACCCCAACTTTCACTTAAAGTTTAATCAAATGACTTATATTTTTTTAGGATTATCAAGAATTAACCCATTAGAATTGAATAAATGACCCATACGCCTTTTACTTTCATAAAATAACTTAAATCCTGTAAAACATATTCAAAAATTATCCAAGGACCAAAACTAAAACCAAAACCTAAACTTATTTCCCCTTTCCCCTAGTAACATGGCACCAGTTGGACAACCAACATGGCTTGTAACATGTGGGTTAAACATGATACCCTTTTTAGATCAAATAAAAACCTTAGTAAAAGCATGAGCTTCAATGGTTGATATTTCTTCCTTACCTTTGAACCAATTTTAAAGCGAGGTAAGTTGAGCTTTGGTTCTCAGGAACCGAGGTAAAAAGTTTAATTGGAACAAAGCTTGGTTTTTATACCCCAAATCAAAGCTTGAAGTTTTCAACCCTAAAATTTTAGAAAACTAATTTGTGACTTTTACTCCACCAAAATTTCTCAAACCCAGTTTGCTCTTCCACTTTTTTATATAGAAAAAAAACCTTATGGTGATAGAATGGGAATCATTGATTTCAGTTCCTTATAATTGGTCAAAGCTTCACCATTTTTACAGAAACCCAATACCTCGATTTAGACGACCAAAATTCTTAAAACCAATATGGTTGGATTCCTCTTTAAAAATTAGGCTACTTTCATTAAGGAATCAATTTAAAAGCAATTCTAAAATATTTCGAATTTGAGGTCAAAGTATTAAAACCCTAAAGTCAAACTTTCAAAGGTTGAAGACGAGTGGGTTACACATGTGCGACTATACGTCAAACCAGGAGCGTCATTAGTTTGACTCAAAACCTGAGGGCATGTATCCTATTAGAAAATTCTGATTTATTTTCCAAAAATTCAATTTTTTAATTCTAAACAAAATGATATATTACATCACCTTGTTTGGATCCCAGGAAAGTATTTTCTCAAGAAAACCAATTTTAAGTTTTTAAAAAAAATTAGTTTACACGTAAACCCCTGACTATTTTTCAAGTATTTTATAATGACCCCAAATGTTTTCCACAATTTCTTCAGCTTGAACAAAACCAAATTGTCTTCTATCACTAATTTCAAATGCAATTAGAAATGTGGGAAATATTAATTGTAAAATCTTTTTAAAATTTTAAATCATAACCCTCCTAATTAATTTTACACAACAATTAATTTCAGTTTAGTTTCTTACTACATCACATAAGCATTATATTAGACCTTTATGACCTACTTACATTCTCCATGATTTCAGACTTTTTCGTTCAACCCCGTGAATTAGTTGTATACACCCGAAATTCATAAAAATTTCAGTATAGGTGATTTTAATTTCAATATTAAAATTGAGCTTATGTCTTTCACAATTACTGATCATTATATCACTCTATGATAATGTTGACCACATATTTCAAATACTAACTCATTTGAGTAGTTCATGTTTATTTTATATATTGATTCCCTCAACATTTCAGTTATTCTTGAAACTGATAAGCCATTACAAATTATGACACAGTAAAAGCCACTGAACATTTTTATTTTCCCTTAATGTGTGGTATAACCCTGCAACCTACTATAATTGCATACTACCCTACAATTTACAAACCATTATCACTAAAACCCCTAGTAGCATACTAGGACTCGGATATTGAGTGCCGAGTTTTTTATTGCTACATATGTATGAGTGCCACTCTAGCTAAGTGTGCCAAGCCTTATTGTGTTTATTATTCCCCAAATATTTGGGATATCCTGTCCAAGTATATATTACGCTTTGGCAATATTGTAATGGTATGTGTACGCAATTGATATAACTGATAATGTATGGGTTATCTTTTTATTATCTAAACCCTTAATTTGTTACACTCCACCATATTATTCATTTGAATATCATTAAACGACATATTTCGGTTGCCTCCAGATTTTATGACATGAATATCAAATCCAATTTATCTCTAATAATAAATTTTCTTTTGTAGCTTGTATAGAAATGAAAATAATCTACTTGGCGTGTCTGCTTAATTGTTTTCCCTCTAGATGGATGATGAACCTAAAGAAGATGATATATCTCCCGTATTTTTGGACTTTTATTCTATTTTACCTCGAAAAAACTTTTCGATTTTGTACATATGGGTGGTAGGAAACAAAGATGATAGTCCTCGATGGAATATCTACATAGTGACTTATCAGCTCTTATGATTCCTAAATTTTTTCTACCAGTTTTACATTATATGTGTCCTATACTATTAGGTATTTTCGTTTATTTTAGACTCAGTTATGTAATAAAATGCAAGACATATCCCTTAAAAAATAATTTCCTACCTTTAATTTCTTCGTTCTATGTATATGGTATATTTTTCTTTATTCTCTATTATAAACATAGAATTCGCAGATGCGACATCATGGTATCAGAGCATCACCGAGTTTTATTCCTATGCGGCACCAAATACAATAATCTTTCGCCTATGATTTATACTATTCTTCTTGTGAATATTTCCTTTGTCATATTGGTTACTTGTACTATTTTGCAGTAATGAACATTTAGGACGATATTTACCTTGACATTCGTGATTCGACTCAAGAAAGGTTCAAGAAAGAGAATAAATAAGTTAGTTATGCAAAGCTTTTCCAACACATAAGGAGAATTAATCGTTATTGGAAAATTACGACTCCTAAAATCAAACACGGTCTGCTTATTGGTCGCCTTATAAGATAGCCCCAAGCAACCCGACATGCCAAGAGATTCTTCAAAAATCCTGACACACTCTAGAAAGTAGTCCATCTTGCATGGGTTGTATTACAACCTAATGAAGTTACAATTACTCCCCAGATCCACCAATCGACTATGGTCCTCTTTTTCCCGCTACACCATCTTTACCTGCCACAAATACCAATTCATCCCCCAATGATTCAGAATCCTCTGAAGATGATCCAGATCCTGAGATTGATCGAATGGTTACCAAAGAGGCTTAAAAACTATTGCTGGAATATGGATGTAAATAAATAAAATCTATAGGTGTGCGGCGCAAGTAGACAAAACCTAAATTCCCAAATGACTGCTGTATTATAACAAATAAGTTTGTTTATATTAATTAGGTTTCTTTTGTTGTAAATTAGGTTTGACACCTAGATAATCTTTTTTTCCTATATAATACTATATTTCCCATTATGAAATAATAAAACAAGTATGTTTCTATTTCTACTTGTAAATTATCTTTTGATACGTTATTTATATAGGATGGTTAACAATCGAGCAACTACTAATGGAACTCAAGAGAAACAATCCATTCCACAAATGCCTAATCCAACTACCACTAATGAAGAAATTTTACATTGTCTACCAGAATTGACTATACTAACCCAGCGACAATAGAATGTGCCTCCACCCCTCGTTAATAATGATTTATAAGAAGAAACTTGAAGAATGAACGCCCTTAACGAATTTTTGAGTCAAAAACCCCCCAGTATTATTTGGGAAGCCAGACACGTTTGAAGCCAAAAGATGGATCCATCAGACACTTAAGGTACTAACCCTGAACTTAGGGGGTGATAATGGCTTCATATATATTCAAAGTAGAAGAAGGTTTTTGGTGGCAATCTATTGTACATTATTGAAATTTGAATTAACTAACCTGAGAGCAGTTTGAAGAGATATTCTTCAACAAGTACTTTTTCTAATCTGTAAGAGATCAAATGACCATAGATTTTCTAAGCCTACAACATCTATATATGATGGTAGCCAAGTATGAGGCTAAATCCAATGAATTATCCCGATATGATCAAGAATACGTTGACGCCAAGTCTATAGTGCAAGCATTTTGAGCGAGGGTTATGACGTCATTCCTTTACAAGTTCTAGAGTTTAACCAAATGATCGAAATAACCTCCCTTATAGAAAAACATCCCGCCTCTACCAACACGACCCGAACCTCGACTCCTTCTCGAAATACCTATGTTATTAGGAACCATGTAAATATTAACATAGGAATGCTATAAAATGGCTAAAAAACCAGAAAATATCTTTAAAGCTTGATCTTCAATGGTGGATTCTGCTTCCTTGGCTTTAAACCAGTTTTAAAGCGAGGAAAGTTCATCTTAGGTTGTCAGGAACCTAGATGAAAATTTTAATTGAACCAAAACCTAGTTTTTATACCCCAAATCAAAGCTTGAAGTTCTCGGGTCTAAAAATTTTAGAAAACTAATTCGAGAGTTTTACTCCATTAAAATTTATCAAACCGACTTTATTCTTACACATTTTTTTATATAGAACAAAATCCCTATAGTTCCAGAATAAGAATCATAGATTTCAGTTACTTATATTTGGTCAAAAGTTCACTATTTTTACAGTAGTCCAATAGCTCAATTTAGCAGACCAAAGTTCTTAAAACATACATGGTTGGATTCCTCTTTAAAATTAGGCAACTTTCATTCAGGAATCAACTTAAAAGACATTCTAAAACATTTTAAAAATGAGGTCAAAGTTTCAAAACCCTAAAGTCAAACTATCGAAAATTGAAGACGGGTGGTTTACGCATGCGTGAGTAGGTGTCAAACCAGGCGCATGATTAGTTTGACTCAAAGCATGAGGGTACGTCTCCAATTAGAAATTTTCAATTTTTTTTTCAAATATTCAATTTTTTAATTCTAAACAAAATGTTATACTACATCACCTTTTTTAGATCCCAAGAAAGAATTTTCTCAAGAAAATATATTTTTAGTTTAAAAAATATTAAATTCTAGTTTACACATAAACCCCTGGATATTTTTCAAGTATTTCAGAATGATCCTAAACTTTTTCCATAATTTCTATAACTTAAATAAAGACAAATAGTCTTCTATCACTAATTTCAAATCCAACTAGAAATATGGGAAACATTAATTGTAAAAACTTTTTAAAATTATAAATTATAACTCTCCTAGTTAATTTTTCACTGCAATTAATTTCAATTTAGTATCTTACTACATCACATAAGCATTATATTAGAAATTTATGACTTACTTACTCTCTCCATGACTTCAGACTTCCCAGTCAACCCCGTGAATTATAGGTATACACCCGAAATTCATAAAAATTTCAATGTACGTGATTTTAATTTCAGTATTAAAATTGAGCTTATGTCTTTCATAATTAATGATTATTATATCACTATGTGACAATGTTGAACTCGTATTTCAAATACGAACTCATTTGTCTTGTTCATATTTATTACCTATATTGATTCCCTCAACATTTCACTTATTCTCGAAACTAATAAGTCATTACAAATTATGACTCAGTAAAATGCTCTGAACTCTTTCACATGCCCTTAATTTTAGTATAACCCTGCAGCCTACTATAATCCTATATTACCCGAAAATTTATTAACCATTATCAGTGAAACCCCTACGATTTAGGGATTAGACCACGGTATACCATGGTAACTCTAATTGACCTGTAGGACTCCGATGTTGAGTGCTTAATGTAAGGACATAATATTGTCAATGCCCATTAGAATCTAGGAATTGTATGAGTTGTCCTAGATCACATATGATATAGAGTATATCGATAAATTGGCACGTCTACACATGATCATCTGTGACATCCACTATTCGAATCATTGTCTACGTGCTCATCATCACGAAGCCATCATCTTTAACGTGCATCACGTTCAACTTCAATCGGCCTCAACTACTGCACTACGTTAATGGTATTATCTTATTTGGATTTCTTAATGTTTGTACTTATATTTGGAAGAGTTTTATTTCTATTTAACAACTAATTTTACTTTATCAAAAACAAGGGTAACAATTAAAATAGAACATTTTTCGCTAATAATCATTCTAACGACATGGATATGTCTTTCAAACGACATTACATGTCGATTGAAGGGTCGTTTGAAGCCCCTTGTCTAATATGGATCAAACGAACTCGTACTATTTTGATTTTTTCTCGTAATTAAGTCATTCGAAGAATCATCAAACGACATCTTGATGTCATTCTGATGACCGTGATAATTTGTTCGAACGATATGATGCCACTTTGAATTTTTTGTTTGCCTATAATTACCTGCTCTTATTAGGTATTTCGTAATACTTTTTAAACTCAGCCTTTTGTAGACTTGCTGCAATTTCAGTTTTCACTTTTAAGGCTTAAAACACTTTTGTTTTACTCAAACCTCCCTTATCATATATCTGAATCATTGAGAAACCCTTATAATCATATTACCCATTATTGGAGTGATACTAGGGGAGAAGTTGCCTCCATTGTTGCTCTTCGAGTTGTCATGAGAGCTCTTGAAAAAGACAACGAACCAAGGTCGGTGGGAAATTCATATGTCAAAATATTTGTATTTCTCTATGTACATGTAATTCGAGGTAGGCCTATCAAAGGATCGGGTTTTATCCAAATCCGAATCTGAATCCGATCCATTTAAGCGGATATGGATCTCGCCTAAAATTCGATTATCTGATTACCCGATTATTAAATTGAACGGATTTGGATTCAAATACTCCAATGCATTCATAATCCAATCCAATTAATATTTTTAATATATATATATATATATATATATATATATATTGTATTTAATAATATTTTATATATTTTTTAAATATATATTATAATAGTTCTTTATTTCATTATCTATTTTTTGGAACATTTGCAAATTAAATTTATGAAGTAAGAGTTGAAAAGAAAAATGTTTCATATCAGGTTTAACATAAATGGATAATCAGATTGGATCTGAATCCATTTAACATAAATGGATATGGATTTGGATTTCCTTGATCTGATCCGATTAATAAACGGATCGGATCCGAATTTGTTTAACACAAACGGATATGGATTTGGATTTTCCTGATATGGTCCGAATCCGATCCATTCACAGGCCTAATTCGAGATTTACATACAATAGTGAAATAAAAAGGTTTTGCCCCTTTCGGGAATTTTTTTAGAAATTATTTTAGTGATTTATCTCTTTCAATCACTTAGTTGCATGTTCTAGGTTTAATTCAAACGGGTAATAAAATTGGAGTTTAATTAAATTAGTTGAGCCATTGAACAGAAGCGCACTTTCCAATTGGTATTAAAGACATTTACACAATTCTACCGTGTAATTTTTTCGTAAATTTTTTCTGGATATCAATTTTCCAAAAAATGGATTTTTGAAAACGCTAATTTCAATGGATAACTTATATAATTGAATGCCAATTTTTCATGGTACAAACTATGCTTATTGAAAAGACCGCATGCAATCAACTTTAAAGGCTATTGATGAACATGTCTGGTTAATTTGTGAAACAGGGTGGACTCCTCCCATTGTCACCGTAGATAATGTGCTCAATCCTAAACTTGTGTCTAACTGGACTGAGGATGAATTTAAATGGAGCACTTATAATTTACGTAGCTTTAGTGAAATTTTTGTAGTCTTCTCTCTCAATGAGTTCCGAAGTATTATGACGTGTACCACATTAAAAGAGGAATGGGATATCTTATAGCTTACACACGAGGGCCCAAATGTTGTTAAGGCATCTAAACTGCAAAATTTAACTACTTAATTTAAAGCTATAACCATGCTTGAATTTGAAAGTTTTGATGAATTTTATGCTCGTTTGTCAGATATAGTTAATACTAGCTTTAATCTTGGCGAAAAAATTTCCTGACACAAGAGTAGTTAAAAAGATATTAAGATCATTGCGTGCCCGTTTTCTCCCGAAAGTCACTATGCTTAAAATTTTAGGAATGTTAGATTCTCTTAGGGCCCGTTTGGTTTTGTATTCGGAAAATTCAATTTAAAGACTATTTTTAAATACAGTTTTAAAATTCATTTTTTTATATTTATAAATATTTGTGTGCATTTGCTAAACTTATTTTTAAATACAGCTTTTTGAAAATTTGACAAAATTGGCATTCATTTATATCATACATATGTGTGTGTGTGTGTACAAACATGTACATAAAACTTCCAAATATACATGCTATATGAATATATACATACTTAGGGTACAAAGATTTGCCACTTGGGCCCAAACGAGAAGCCCAATCATACGCGGCCCAAAGTCTAAAGGCCTCGCGCCTCAACCAATTCATTTTTGACCCAGTCAGTTCCTAAAATCTCTCCTCAGAGATATTCAATGGCTTGTGGGTTGACGTGGGGGATTCCCACTCCTCCACTCTTCGAAATAACATGTATATAATAAACCTTCCGCCCGGGGAAAAGGGCATGCATTATTTTTCTGTAAAACACTCCCCGAAGTAAAGAGAAATAATATATAGAGAGCACCATTGTGAACGTAGGCCTTCTTGCTGAACCACATGTATCCTGTGTTGTGTGAGATTGTCATTATTTTTTATTCATTATTTATTCTGGTGATTGCTTTTACTTCTTATTTTGTGTTGAATATATTTGTCACCACAATTGGCACCGTCTGTGGGAACGTTTGTTCTCCTTGTAAAAAGCCTTCACTAAAAAGAATTTGGAATGTCTGGTCACAGCAACAATGCCCCTCAGGCAGGGGATATTCAAGAACAACCTGCCCCTCACAGGATCAAATTTGAGGTTCGACGTTCAGATCTTAGGGGTCGTCAAGAACGGCAAGCCTCAGAAGAAAGTCAAGGACCATCCAGGTCCACATAGATCTCCAGGATGATCGATGCCTATGAGGCCAGGCTCCAAAAGTAAGGGGAGGCCACTCGCATGCAGGAAGCTAAGAATGCTCACCTCAAAAGGAGATTGGAGAAGATGGAGAAGGAACACCATCATATCACCAGGCAGTGTCAATATTTCACTCCTAGACCTCAGGCGAGAAAGTCTCGCCCTCGAGAAAGGAGCCCGAGACATGGATCTCAGAGATTTGAGGAACACGGGTCAGATAATAACTTGCTTGAGCAACATCGACCAACTTACAGTTACAGGAGTCCATCTCGAGGAAATAATGACATACGAAATTTGCTCCGGAGAGAAATGGACTAGCACCCAGCACATCGGGGTGCCAAATCGACCAGAGAGATAGCCAAGCGAGCTCTCAGAACCTAGATGAAATCCCCCTTCTCAAGGGAGATAGAATAAGAAGAAGAAAAAGAAGCCCCCAAGAATTTTGCAATTCCTAGATTCAAGATATATGACAGAAAGACTGACCCTATCGATCATGTTAGGTAGTATAGGCAGGCCATGACCCTTTAGAACCACAAGGATGCACTAATGTGTCGGATCTTTCCTTCGAGCTTGCACGATGTGGCCCAAAAGTGGTTTGAGAGACTCCCTCACAGATCCATCTGGAGCTTTGAGTCCCTCACAGAGCTCTTCACGGATCACTTCATTACCAGCAGCTCCTATCCTAAGAGGGTGGATGCCTTGTTGACAATAAAGAAAATGCATAGGAGAGCCTTTGGGACTACGCAAAAAGGTACTAGGAGTTATTCAATGAGGTCGAGGACTGCTCAGAGCAGGTAGCTCTGGCATCTTTTAAGATTGGACTGCCAAGCTCTTGCCTCTTGCACCAATCCCTCACTAAGAAGGAGGCCACAACCATTGACGACCTAATGGATCGCATAGAAAAGTATGCCAAAGTTGAGGATGTGAGTCGCCTCAGTAAAGGGGAGAATGATCAAACTAAGCTCGCTGCCAAGGGCAACGACAAGAATGAGAACCAGAAGAAAGGGAGCAAAAATGGGGGTGAAGGTGGTTCCAAGAACGGGAACAAAAGCGATGCCTTGAAAGCATTTCAGGCAGTGAACACTATCTTTAAAGAACCAATCTACAAGGTCTTAGAAAAAATCAAGGATGAACCATTTGTCAAATGGCTTAGAAAGATGGGAGGAGATACCTCAAAGAGAAATAACGCGTTGCGATGCGCTTTTCACAAGGAAGGAGGGCACAAAACTGAGCACTACAAAGCTCTTAAGTCTAACCTTGAAGAGTTGGGCTAGACTGGGCACCTGAACGAGTTTGTAAAGAAGAAAACAGAGAAGGTTGCTACCAACAAAGACACAAGACCCGACAACATTCTCAAGGAGGATGTTGGCCATGAGTTCGCAGTGATCCATGGGGCATCGGATCTAAAGTAGATTTAAGGAAATTCAGCCTCGATAGAAGTGAAAAAGCTTATGGCAGTAATGCAAGCTTTTTAAATCGATTCAGCAAATACATAGGCAGGAAAGCGTTGGTGAGAAGATGATGTTGACTACAACAAACACATCGTGTTCATAGATGAAGACTTAGTGGGAGTGAGAACCCCACATCATGACGCCTTGATCATTACACTCAGGATAGAAAACTATGATGTCGATAAGTTGCTCGTCGACTAAGGAAGCTCATCCGAAGTAATGTATCTCGACCTGTTCAAGAAATTAAAGTTAAGCATCACCGACTTAAAGGAAGCCATTTTCCATATAATTAGCTTCACTGTAAAAGTAACTATCCCTTTGGAAAAGATCGTACTACCAGTGAGAGCAATAAGTTTCTCCAAGATGCTTGAGTTTCTGGTAGTCGACATTGACTCGCCTTACCAGGATATCATCGGCAGATGATGGCTACATGCAATGAAGACCGTTCCCTAGACCTACCATCAGAAACTTAAGTACGTGACTGAGCGAGAAGTAATGGAGATTCACGGAGTTCAAGCGATGGAAAGACAGAGCTTCATAGCATCCATCTGCCCAAAACTAGAGAAGAAGGTCTAGGGGCCAAAGAGAAGGTTGATGAATAAGAAGGTTTGATACCTTCAAAATAGCAACTAAAGTATGGAAGACCCAAAGTGTAGGAGACCAGGCTCCTCCCCTATGAGTGGGACATTAAAAACCTAGAAGAGGTCGTAGTCGGTGGCAACGAAAAAGACAGGATGTTCTTGATTAGAGCCTTTCTCACAGATCAAGAGAATAAGGAATTGATGGTACTTTTGAGGAACAATTTGGATGTTTTCGTGTGGGAACCTTACGAGTTGCCTGGAATTGACTTCAGTGTGGTTTGTCATCGGTTGCACATCGACCTGACTTTCAAGCCTATCGCACAGAAGGCACGAAGAACTGCACCCGAGAAGGCCAAGGCTGTAGAGAAAGAAGTGGAGAAGTTGCTGGATGCAGGATCCATATGGGAAGTTTAATTCCCTAAACCGTTGTCCAACCCAATAGTGGTTATAAAGAGCAATGGGAAATGGAGAGTTTGTATTAAATTCACTGAGCTTAACAGGGCATGCCCTAAGGGCAGTTTCCCTCTCCCGAAGAATGACCAGTTGGTGGACGCCACAACAACTTATGAAAAAATGAGTCTCCAAGGGGGCAGGAGTAGGAATTGTGCTCGTTACCCCAGAAGATACAATCCTCCGGCAAGGAATCAGGCTTGGATTTGAAGCCTCCAACAATAAAGCAGAATATGAAGCATTAATAGCAGGCTGTAGAAGGCATAGTCATTGGGGGCAAAGCAACTCCATGTGTTAAACGACTCACAACTAGTCTCCAATCAGATAAGCGGAGACTTCAACACGAAGGATGAGAGAATGGCAGCCTACCTCGCCTTAATAAATAAATTAATGTCTAACTTTGAGCAAGTCAGTGTCCAGCAGTTTCCCAGAGGACAAAATAGTGATGCTGACGCCTTAGCAGGCTTGAGCTCAGCAATCAACTCTAACTTAAAGAGAACAATTCCTATCGACTTCCTCACCCAGCTAAGCATCAACCGGAGCAACGAGCTGCCATACATGGGTCATGTTCTCCAAATTAAACTAGCACCCAGTTGGATGGACCCCCTGAGGGATTATTTGAAAGATGGTGTCCTACCAGATGATAAGAAGGCCGCTCATCAGATAAGAGTCAAAGCTACCCGCTTTCACTTATATCCTGAGGGTAAGATGTATAAAAGATCTTTCACCAGCCTTACCTCCAGTATGTTTACCCAAAGAACGTCGAGCAAGTTCTAAATGAGCTTCATGAAAGAATATATGGGAGCCATATTGAGGGCAGATCGCTATCTTTCCGAGCAATTAAGGAAGGCTTCTGATGGCCAAACATGAAGAAAGATTCTAGGGTATATGATCGCAGGTGCAAGAAATGTCAACTACACTCTAGTGACCTAAAATCACTTACCATCTTCTGGCCTTTCGCCCAATGGGGAATGGACATCGTGGGTCCACTTCCTACCGCTGCCGATAATCGTAAGTATCTGTTGGTCACGGCAGACTAGTTCACCAAATGGATTGAGGTGGAGCCACTGGAAAACATCAGAGACATATATATGATGAGATTCATATGGATGAACATAATTACTCACTTTTGGATTCCCAGGACCATCATCAATGACAACGGAACACAGTTAGAGAGTGGCCTCTTCCAGAGTTTCTGCAGTGACCACAGGATCAGGCACCATTTTAGCTCGGTAGCATACCCTCAAAGCAACGGACAAGATGAAGCTTCCAATAAAATAGTGATTGATGGATTGAAGAAGTGATTCGATCTGCCACATATTCTATGGGCTTACCGCACTACTCCACAGCGAGCAACTGGGGAAACACCATTAGCACTAACGTATAGTATGGAGGCAATCATTCCCTTGGAAGCTGGCCTCCCCGCCATGAGGTCAACCCTGGTCGACTAAGGCCAGAACGATACAGCATTACTCGCTGAACTTGACCTAGCCGAGAAACGAAGAGAACTAGCTCTAGTGAAAATAGCGGGCAATCAGCAATAGCTAGCAAAGCACTATAACAAAAAATTCAATCCAAGAACATTTTAGGTTGGGGACTATGTCTTAAGGAAAGTTCTTGGCAGCACAGTAAAACCATCAGATGGCAAGCTAGGTCCAAACTGGGAGGGACCATTCAAGGTGACAAGAGACAACCTGTAAGGAGCCAATCACTTAGAAATGTTGGAGGGCAGGGAGATACCCCGATCTTAGAACGCAGCCAACCTAAAGAAATTATACTTATAGTTTTCTATATTGTTCTTTCTTACATTATTGAAATTGGCATTTCATTTTTCATTATTTTTTGGTTAATAAAATATTATTTAGAAGTGGCATTCTACGAAGTGTTCATTTTTTATGATGAACTTTATAACGTGCACATCCTTTCCAAGCGATAGGCATCCTACTCAACGTATAAAAGCAGGGTGTTACCCTTTTCAAGTTTTCATTATGAAACACAAATAACCTCCCAGCATTGCCCCTGGCAATATATGAAGCCCTACAGGGGACCCTTAGGCAGCTCGACCAACTAAGGTTGGTCGCCAAATAAGGTTTGGCTCAAAAACCTGCTCGGATAGAACATCCAGCGCCAGGTGTGTCCTCGCCATTACCACACTTAGGCCTACGGGGTGTGATGACACAACCTAAAAGGTAAAGTGGGTCAGAATGGTATCTTATAAGCATACTGGACTGTGAGGACATTCACTCGATAAAATAACTCTAGTAGGCTAAGAAGATCCTAAGAGAGTTAAAAAATCAATGAAGTAGAAAACACAATACACATGTTTAGTCGACGAATCGCCCAAAACATAAATATTTTATTACTTCATTATATTTACAAAGAGTTACATTGAATTAAATAAATCCTAATTAGGATTAGGCCTCTGAGCAAGGTAATTTGCTACTTGTTCTCTTCTATCGTCATCCGGGTGAGGAGCTAATTCTTCCCCGGCTTCATTTTCATATGGCTCCAATAGCTGCCTGGGGATTGAATCTATAGGGACCCACTGGTCGTCCCTCCTGAAAGGGTTAGGCATCAGGGTCGAAGGGGAGATCTTATGATGATACCAGAATACTGAGTTCTTGGGGACCTTCAACTCCCTGAGAGCATTCAACCATCCCCTAATAAAGGATAGCTCTTTAACCTCAGCCAACCTCACCGGAGCATCTGTCCAACCCTGATCATAACCATCAACCCATACCCGCTGAGGATCTTTCTTGAACAGATGCCTCAGCAGCATAACATCTCTTTGGAGACCGACATCTATCACATATGCCCAGCGAATATCTCCTAGAAGCTCATCAATCTCTCTAGTTGAACCACGGACATCTGTACCAGCTCACCGTCCAGTCGATGAAGATGAACCACGTAGAACCTTAGGAGCAATGCTAAGCGTATTCTCTTGGAGTTGCGAGGCTTCTCGCCTCATAGTTTCATTCTCTTGCTAAAGAAGCTCTACAACTTAATTAACCTCCGAGGCATCCAAGAGCCTTGTCTTTAGAGCATCCACCTCTTCTTGTACAGAAGCACCTATCTCCTCCATATCTTGGATCCTATCCTTCAGCTTGGCAATGAGCTTTGAGTAGTCCTTATAATCCTTATTCCTTGACCGAAGGGATTTACAAATCTTTACAAAAGCCCTACGAACTTGATTGCTCGCATCAGGACCAAGAATCTTTCCCAGTTGAGAAGTAGCAGGTATATATTCATCAACATCAATCAGCTATAAGCCATACAAGCATTAAAGAGCTAAGAAATCAGTATGTAGAAAGAAAAAAGATTTCATTTCATTAAAGAAAAGTTTCCATGTACATTAGTGAAAAAAGAAAAGAACAACAAAAGCAAATAATACAGGAAGTTACCTAAGAAAATCTAGATGGCAACCTCAGTCTGCTCTGAGGTTGTTGGTTGCTTTCCCTTGTCTGCAGTAGCCCCAGGCGCACCTCCCTCAGATGGAGCAGTTGCCATTCCCTGGTTGAGGGGTACTTCGGAAACGGTAGTTTGGGCAATAGGAACACCTACACCGACTGTAGGAGCAGGTGCCTCATCCAAAATGGGCTTAGGGCCAGGATCATGCTCGTCAAAAATTGGGGAGTCGATATCCACCTCAATAACCAGGAGAGCCTTGTTTTAACCCTTCTTAAAGTTCAGATGGCTGATATAGCCAATCTGAACATCAGCATCCTCATACACAGCGGTTCATCCGACGTCGTAGGATATTTCCTTAAGGGTGGTAGATTCCACCTTCTTCACCTTTTCTATAAGCACCCTGCTCTCCTCCACCACATCCGGTTTTCTTGAGCAGACCAAGTCATAAGACTGCCTCAACTCCTCGAGCTCCTTGGTCGCCGCCTCCTTTGCTCGATTAGCCTTAATAAGGGAAAGATTGGAAGACTTTTGGGCAGCATCAACAGTCGTCAAGTCATCCTCTAGCTCAGCATTCTTCCTCACCATCTCATCGCCTCTGCGGTAGAGGATGGTAAAATCGGTCACAAATTACGGAGAAGAGAAATATTAGTAAGATAAGTATTTAATAGATTATTGCGAAAGAAGGGAAGAAGAAGTAGACTTACCAAGGCTAGCCTCTGACTCGCCTTCAGAGCTAACTAGTCAGTCCCCATCGCCTTCTACGGAGAAGTCGGCAAAATTACTCTTTCGAGCAGCACAGGAGCCAGTTGAGGAGACAGGGAAACAGAAGCCCCCTCAGGCAAGCAGATACAGTCACAATAACTTGCCCCAACTTTATCCTTACCTCCTCTCTCCTCTTCTCTTATTCCCTCTCCTTATCATCCCTCTTTATCTCTTCCACCTTCCTCTTCTCCTCCTCCTTCTTTTTCTCCCTTTTTCTCAGAAGATCCTCCTCTTTCTTCTTCTTCTCCTTCTCATGAGCAGCAGACTAAGAACTAGTGGTAGCATCCGCCCTGCCAGACTTCTAATTCTTCGATTATTGAGATAGAAGCACATCATTATCATCATCATCTCGGATTAAATTCTTCCTAGGAGGAGCCATGTCTTGCTCACTATAACTACTTAATTCATCTGAAGACTCTTAAACTCCTGAACCCTTGTCTGAACTAGAAGATTCTTTACTGTCAAAACTCTCCTCACTGGAAGTACCTTCAACACCGCCCCTATTGGAACTCTCACTCTCCTCACCAGAGTTTCTCTCATCCTCGTCCAACTGGGTTGCGTCGACAGCAACCTCTTCTGAAATGTCTAACTCATGGATGCTATCCACAAGTCGCGCAATAAAATAGGACCCAACGTTCTTATATTCTAGAAGGAACGCAGCTGATCGAGGATGCTCATCATTGGCTAAAGGCTCCCTGGTTTTCCAGGCTTTAACCGTCTCAGCGACTCCGATCTCACTGAGAGCGGGCTCCGAGTTCTTTGTCTTCGCTAAAAAAGAAAAAGAGAGATATGAGAAAAACCATAAAAAAATAGAGGATCAACTAGGAGACAAGAACTAAGCCTACCTATGCATTCCTTCCCATAAAAGGGAATCACAAATCTCCCAGACCTCGACCCTTCAGTATGGGGAGGGAACTGCCAATTTCTAGCGATAAAACCCTCATGACAATAGTCCTTGTGGGAATCAGGCATATTTACTACCAACACCCTATCAGGACTCCTAGCCTTGAGGTACAGAAGACCAGAGCTTGTTCGAGAAAAAGAAAAGCAGAAGCATATTTTAGCAAGTCGTAAATTGGTGCCATGGATTTGATTTGTTCTATGGACCCCGTTGATGATTTTCCAGACATTGGGCGAGCACTGTGGAGGAACTATATTGAAGTAACCAAAAAAAGGCAAAAATAAATTATTTGAGGGGAAAGTAAGACCCCCTGGGATAACAAGAGAACATGGATCTAGTGACCATCCTCAACTTCTCTGACATTATGAGGGATAGGGGCATACTCAATGTCCACCCAGTTTGGAATATAATAGTATTTCCTAAATTCAACTATCGACCTATTGCCTACTTTAGCCATCAGAAAAGAAAAACCCTAGTAGCGGGTATGAAGAAATTCCAACAGAAAAAGGAAAAAAAGAAGTGAGAAGAACTTATGATGTAAGAGTCGGCTTGAGACGAGGCAAAATCACAAGCAGGGACGATGAAGAGGTAGGAAAGAAGCTTGAAAAGGGAAAGCGAGACCTCGGAGCAAGAAAATCTGCAGTGAAAGCTTGGGAAAATTCAGAGAATGCAAAGAGGTTTGAAGCAACGATTCAAAAGATAACCACTCCAAGATGATTTGAACCATTCTAATCATAACGCATTGGTAACGAGGCGATTTGTCGCCTAATTCAGTTTGGAAAGGGCGATTCAACCCAACAATGTTGCACGAATCACAAAAATTCTATTAAGGTAAATCATTTAAAATTATTGAGCCCAACTTGTAACCCAAAAATTTTAGGGGCAATTGTGGGTACATCGATTTATCACTTGTACCCAAACGAGAAGCCCAATCAAACGCAGCCCAAAGTCTAAAGGCCCCGTGCCTCAATCAATTCAGTTTTGACCCAGCCAGTTCTTAAAATCTCTCTTCAGATATATTCAAGGGCTTGTTGGCTGACGTGGGGGAGTCCCACTCCTCCACTCTCTGAAATAACATGTATATAACAAACCCTCTACCCGGGGCAAAGGGCATGCATTATTTTTCTGTAAAACACTCCCCGAAGTAAAGATAAATAATATACAGAGAGCACCATCGTAGACGTAGGCCTTATTACTGAACCACGTACATCCCATGTTGTGTGTGATTGTCATTCTTTTATATTCTTTATTTATTCTGGTGATTGCTTTTACTTTTTATTTTGTGCTAAATATATTTGTCACCACACATACATACATGATAAATGCATCAATATACCATGTTTTTTTTTATATATATTTGATGAGGTATGTTGGGGAGTTTAACTATATATGTATATATAAACATACATACATAATACAAATGTATACATACATACATACATAAATATATAAATACATACATATACATATGTATATATGTCTATCACTACACCAACACTGGGCAAATGGTCACAGATTTTATCCCTGACTAGGAAGGGTGGGTCGCTAATTTCGAAATACATACATATAATTATGTATATACATGCAATATATATATATATATATATATATATATAATTCACAATAAAGTTATATGCATACATGAATTGATAATTTTTTTTAATACATATGTACTATATGTCTTTATTATATTATTCCATGTATTTATAATGCCTGTATAAAACTATATATAAGAATGATGTGCCTATTGATGATATTATTTAATATATGGATCTTAGTACATTATATAATTTAATAAAATATAAATGTGTACATGTACATATATATTCTTTATTTATAAGAATTCACAAACAATAATGTATTATGTATGCATATTATATATTAAGGTATAAAGGCATTAAAATTTTAAGAATGAATAATTCTAAATTGAAAAATAAAAAACAAAGTTATAAAACACCCTTTTGCTATTTTCTGAGACACTTGATTATAACACTGAAATATTATAATTCAGTTTTTAAAACAGGCCTGCCAAGCGCAAATTCTTATCAGAATTGCATTTAATCATAGAAAACAAAATTATAGGTTCAAACAAAACAGTCCCTTAGGTTAGAAGATCTTGGAGGAGACCTTCAGACTTATGAAATTGACATGTTTCTTAAAATGGTTAAACCTAAAGAAAAAGGGATAACACTTAAAGCCCAGTCTAGAAAGAGTGAGGACTCGTCCAGAAAGAGAGAGGAGTTGCCGAAAAGGAGAGAGGAAGTGTCATCAGATTCTAAGAAGGATTTTAATTTAGATGATTTAGCCTTTTTTGCCTAAAACTTGAAAAAAATTCT
This sequence comes from Sambucus nigra, assembly GCA_949130495.1. Classification (NCBI taxonomy): domain Eukaryota; kingdom Viridiplantae; phylum Streptophyta; class Magnoliopsida; order Dipsacales; family Adoxaceae; genus Sambucus; species Sambucus nigra. Next base: position 386,766,201 of record OX422212.1, read on the forward strand.
CAAACTTCAAAATAATGGCAGATTTAAAGATAAATAGAGTTTTGAGAAATTTAAAAATGGGAAGAAATTTGAAAAGGATAAAAAGGATGCCCCAATAAGAGAGGAAGAGTGGTTTTATAAGTGTGATGGGAGAGGTCACAAAGAATATGAGTGCCCGACTAGGCTAAAGCATCAAGGCAAGGGAAAATCCACCTTAAATGCCACCCTTAGTGATGAGAGGGAGTTCGAGTCGGTGGATTCAAGAGAAGAATCACCGCTTGAATGTAACTTCACTACATTCATGGCGAGTCATGTGAGTACTTATATTGCACCTCACGACGATGAGGAAGCTACTTCATAAGGACATCTCGATAGTGAAAACGACGTGAGTGAGAGTGAGGATGCAGCAAGTGAGAGAGTGTGTGTCCTACAGCACACGTACACCAAGTCATACGATGACTCCTTTAAAACTAAAATCAAAACAAAGGGTTAGCAACTAGGATCATTACGCTATAGAAGGATTTAGGAGAGACGAGAAAGATGAGTCCTCTGCTAACATGTGTTTGTGTGTGAGAGAGAGAGACTATTTATAAAGATAGAGAGCAAGAGCTTTTGGACAGAGAGAGAGAGTGTGTGTGTATTTTTTGAGAAAGAGAGAGGACTTGACCAAACAAGTGTCTAGTCTTATAAGTGATTTCCTTGCATCCATGGAGACTCAAAAGAAACTTGAAACCCTTGTATCCCAACTCACTCATGATCTCGAGAGATCCCGAGAGGTCAAGGAATAGATTGAGGACATATCTGGAAAGATGGGAAAGATGTTACTTGTCCCCATATTAGGGTTTGGTGAGAGGTAGGTAATAGGTTATGACGATGCTTCCACGTCACATATCATACTGAAAACGATTACCGAATTCATTGGGAATCCTTATGGCCCTCAAATAAAAACCCAAAGGAAAGTTTGCCCAAGAAAATAAACCAAGGTTGGCCTAAGACTGTTTATTTTTTCACTTATTAGAAGATAAAAGGACACCCTAGGGAGTTTTGTTATAGTTTGGGTTGGACTCGATGTACACATACTCCGTCGAACCACTTTAGAGATTTTACCAGCCTTAAAGAGCAGGTTGAGTTTCTATTTACCACTTTTCACAGTTTGATGGAAGTGTTCCAACGTATGTCTTTACCATCGATGGATACCCAACAACGACAAGGGTGAATAAAAGGTCACCATTACATGGTTGCCTAAGCGTGAAGATAAATCCCTTATTCTCTATGTAGCTCTCAAGGCTTATAAGAAATCCAAGTGGTATTTTGACAATGGTTACTCTAGGCATATGAATGGTGACGTCACATTTTTTACCAGCCTTGAGGATCGCAAGTATAATAAAGTCACCTTTGGAGATGGGAGTAAATCTAGCATTATAAGAGAGGTACAGTAGAGATACCTAATTTTCCTAAACTAGATAATGTTTTGTACGTCAAAGGTTTGAAAACAAACCTTATTAGAATTAGCCAATTATACGATGCAGACTTTGCTGTAAAATTTGATCGAAACGATTGTAACATGTATGATCAAGCTAGTAAACTTCTACTAGAAGGGGTAAGGATAAAAGATAACTGTTATGGTATTGTGCCCAAGTCCTCATTTGTGATCAATAGCATCAAGATCTCTTCTATGGATCTCTGGAATCAACATCTAGGTCACATTAATTTTAGGGATTTGGATCACTTAGTAAAGAAAGACCTAGTACATGGCTTACCATCACTTGAAAAGATAACTTTCATGATTTGTGGTCCTTGTTAGTAGGGAAAATAAGTTCGTAGTCCACATCAGAAGTTGAATTCCATTACCACTTCACGTATGCTTGAGTTGATTCACAAGGATCTTATAGGTCCTACTAGCACTGATAGTTTGGGTGGTAAGAGGTATATCCTCATGATGGTAGATGATTTCTCTCTTTAATTGATAGTTGGGTTCTTGAGATAGAAATTCGATGTTGTAAAGTTTCTTACGACCAAGTGTCGTATACTGAAAATATTAACATGGTGTAACTATCAACCTAATGCGTTGTGACAACATCACAAAATTTAAAAAAGCAAAGGTGGATCATTACTGTGATAGCCTCAAAATTAAACATGAATTTCCAACTGTGAAAACTCCTAGGTAAAATAGGTTTCTTGAGAGGAAGAATCAAACGATTCAAAGGATGACTATATTTATTCTTCTAGGTCATAGAGTTTCTAACTGATTTTGGATAGAGGTGGTGTCTCCACATGCCACGCGATGAATGAGGTAAATCTTTATCCACACACACTTCAGATGCCATATGAGTTATGGAAAGGAAGGAAACCAAATCTTTCGCATTTTCGTGTCTTTAAGAGTAAATATTACATCCTCGGGGATAGAGAGCAATTAGGAAAGTTTGACTCCAAGATATGCATCGATGAGTATATCATATCGAGTTTTTAATCTGGAAAGCTCTGAGGTTATGGAGTTAATAAACGTCACTGTTAAAGATGAAGAGTCATCGGCATTTGTTGACCCTAACCATTTGTGTGAGGATGACGCACTTTTATGTGATGATCCCATTGTCGCTCACACACCTAAGGTGGATTCTACTCCTATCTTAGGGGACACACCTGCTTAGGTTCGCAAGAGTCATGACCCTTCTTCCATTTTAGGAGATCCCACCTTAGGGGTCAAGAGTCACTCTAAGTTAGAGAATGTTGTTAGCTTTTTGTGATACATATCGAAAGTAGAGCCCAATAATATCAAAGAATCACTCAAAGATGAACACTGGATATCTTCTATATAGGAAGAGTTACTTCAGTTTAGAAAGAATTATGTCTGGGAACTTTTCCCCCGACCTAGTGAGAAGAATATAATTAGTACTAAGTGGATCTTTAATAATAAGATGGATGAGAATGGTACCATTATATGTAATAATGCTATGTTCGTCGCTTAGGGCTACCTATAGATTAAGGGTGTAGTCTTTGAGGAGACATTTTCTCTTATTACGAGGATTGAGTCTGTACTCCTGTAACTCACCATCGCATGTCATCTGTTCTTCAAGCTATATCATATGGATGTCAAGAGTGACTTTCAGAATGTAATTCTAAAGGAGGAGGTTTATATGGAACAACCAAAAGGGATTAAAGACCCAAAGCACCCTCGACACGTCTATTATTTGAGGAAATCCCTGTATGGTTTAAACCAAGCACCCCGTGCTTGGAACGAGAGACTTACATCTTATTTCTTAGCCCGTTGCTTCAAGAGAGGGGGGTAAATAATACTTTGTTTGTCAGGAGAGTCTTTGGATCCATGTGCTCCTTCTATGCTCATAATTTTGAGGAGGATATGAAAACTAAGTTCTAGATGAGTATGGTTGATGAGCTTACATTCTCCCTTGGTCTCCAGGTTCGTTAGCTAGAGAATGGGATGTTCATCTCCCAATCCAAGTTTGCAAAAGACCTTGTGAAGAAGTTTGGGTTATACTCTACTAAGCACTCACACACACCCATGAGTACCTCAACGAAGCTTATCAATGACACTTTAGGCAAGGTTGTAGAGTAAAACTTGTATTGGAGTATGACAGGTAGTCTTATTTACGTGACTTCTGTAAGGACATTTTTTCTCATGTCCAACATGTTACATTTGTGTAAGTCGTACGCCGCTACATTTGGCACGTCACCTCACGATCTCACATGACGGCCTCTATCTGAATTCCGGGAATCAAGCATTCAACATCTCCATTAATATGTCCCACATCTGCCTCAACGACTTCACGGTCCAAGATTTTAGGGACTTAATACAAGTGGTACGCAAGGGAAGTCAAAATAGTGAAAAAAAGGCACTATAGGAGAGTTCAAGGGCTTTTTCGTAATTTTACATCCATAGTTCGGAGGTTTGGTCAACTATAAAGTTGAAGATCTCGCCGCAACGAAGATACTGGAAAAAACGACACCTCAATCCGAGCTACGGTGAAGGAGTTATGGCCTTTTGAAGATAGAGAAAATTCCTTAAAGAATGCTATTTTTTTTGTACGCTGGATAGAATTTTAGAGTTTTAAAAACATGGGACTCTTCATATTTTTTCCTATAAATACCAACTTCGGGGGAGTTGTTTTGCAAGACTTTAGGAGACGAATTTGAGAGTCCAAATACATCTAGTCTTCATATTTTTGAGTTCCCAAACTCATGGTTTGATTCACATATCATTGCCATATCTTTGTGAATCCTTTAGCAACCCAAGAACACAACTTTGGTTTGTTCAAACCTTGTGGAGGAGACCGTTCTTCTTCTTCATTGCAGCCCTACTGGAAAGGAATAATTCCAGCCGCGACTACAGAATCCGATACCTGAGGGTAATTCTTAGTCAACTTGTATTTTCATTGTAATCCGATTGTAAGCCGTTCTCTTACAAATTATAGTGAAAATAAATGGTTTTGCCCCTTTGGGGGATTTTTCCTTAATTGCATGTGTTTGAATGTTCTTACGTAGATTATCAATTTATTCAATCACATACTACTGCATGTTTAGGGTCTAAAGGGTTTTATATATAATTTGATCATTTGAACGCGAGCACACACGTTCTTCAAATTTCAGATTAATTAAAATTGGTTTTTATTTGAGAAGTCGTAATATTTCTGCTGTTGCTCTCTCAAATTGGTATCAGAGCCTGTTGCACTAAGTTATTGGGTTTTGATTCTGATTTTGCACAAAAATGGATTTTGATGGTTTTGATGATCTTCGATGTCAAATTTTTGAAAATTTTTGGAAAATTCACACAAACTCTTGTTTTAAATCTTCTGTTGAAAACGAATCTGAGAGGTGTCCTTGTTGTGAGGGTGTTGGTCACACGTTACATGAGTGCACCACAAATTTAAAGAAGAAATTGAATAAATCGATTTCTCATGTTTCTACCCTTAGTGATTGTGATTCGAAAGAAGAAGTTTTTTATGCTTCTAGGCGAGAGTTTCCCATCCGTGTGATTAGTGATGATAGTGAAAGTGATGGGAGTGTGGATGAAAGTGTAGATGAGCATGACTTGAAAACTGCTTTCAATGAACTTTATGCTGAAACTTTGAAAACAAGGAAAGAAAATTTGAAATTGAAAGCTCAATTTAAAGAGTGTGCCATAAAAAATAATGATTTTTTAATTAAAGAACTTAGGGCACATGAGAAAATTTTGAAAGAGAAGCTTGAGTACGTCGAGGGTGAGAGAGATAGTCTTAGAGGGTTGCTGGAGACTATGAAAAAGGAGCTTTTAGAGTTTGAGGATTCTAAACTAGTACTTGAATCTAGGATGGGTGAACTTGAGGTGAAATTGAAAGATTCAAGTAAAGTGAAATTTGATTTGGAGTCTAGGTCTGAAAAACTTGATAAGATTTTAGGCACAGTCGAGATCAAAACGGATAGGGGTGGGATTGGTCTTGAAAAATATGTTGCACCCATTCCCACACGTGTGAGAGAACCTCCTAGGATCATTAGGAGAGACCCACCTAGGCAAATTCGGAGAGAGCAACCGATAAATTTGAGGAGAGGGCCACCTTTAGGGAACACAAATCGTCCGATTTACTCTTGCACACATTGTGGTAGGCAAGGTCATCTTAGGCACTTTTGTTATAAGCTTATAAATGGACCTAAGAAGGTTAATGAAAGAATAAATTCGATTCCCAAAACCCCCACACTTCGTTACACATCAATTTGGGTTAGAAAATCGGATTTAGAGGCTTATGGTTTATTTGTCCACGATTCCCGTTTGCTTGCACGTAATTCACCCCATGTGAAATCTTTTGGTTGATTGTGATTGCATGTTTGTCATACACTAGTTGTGATTTCCAGATGTATTTTTACTAGTGTGATGACTTGTACCTTTTGTATATATTTTTTTGAAAATTTTTGAAAAATACAAAAAAAAAAAAATTAGTTTGTTAAAATTTTGAGAAAATCCAAAAAGATTTTTGTATTTTGTTTGCACCTTTTATGGATGAACACTTAGGATGACCGAGTCACAACATCATTCCATTATTTTCATGTGACTATTTGATAGTGTTTTGAGACAATATGTCAATTCATCCATGTGCTTTATAATGTTTGGAGTCATTAAGATGTAATTAATTGTTACCTCCTACATGTTTGACTCATGTTTCCTTTATTGCACACATGCACGGATTTATTTGATTATTGTGCTTGTCTTATCACATGTTGGTTGGGTGTTTTCACTTCAATCCTGTCCTTAAAACGAACCAAGCGCGATAATTTTTTAATAAGGAAATTGGGCATATAAGAACCGTTTTGTGAGTTTGTGTGCTTTATTTTAAAAACGGGAAGGGGCTGCGAAAGGTAATCATCTATCCTTTGCGCAAAAGCCACCGTTAAAAAGGACCTAAAAAATTGAGGAATTTTATTATCCGAGGTCTAAAGAGGTTAAAAGAGCCCGGAAAAAATTTAAAGGCAATATAAAAAATAAAAAAAAAATCATGCCAATTATGGGCCATTTAGGTTTTTGCAACAATTCTCCAAAGTTTGAGAATTTAGATTACCTCTAAAAGAATATATATATATATATATATATATATATATATATATATATATATGAGGGAGTTTGATTGGAGAATTTAAAACGGGTTTGCACGTCCTTGAAATGCTTGAAAATGCGCTACATAGTTTTGGACGTTATTGGTGTGGAAATCACTTTGACTTTGATTTGTTGATTTGCATAAGACGATGTCATCTAAATTCAACAATTTTTTTACACCTAAGGATACTTTTGATGCTCATTCGTTAGGGGTAGACATATGCATCATGCACATATGATTGATTGAGTTGATTTACCTATCGAATGTGTTCACACCCATACATTCTGTTCCCATGACTTGGTTGTTTGAGTCTAAATCCATGGTGTGATTTTGGTATCATGTTTTACATTTTTTTTCAACATGGTATCTATTTTTTGTATATAAAATTGAAAAATCAAAAAATAGTTTGTGAAAGTTTTTTTTTAGCATCTCCTTGCTAGAGCACGTTTACCATATTGATTGATGCCTTGATTTGTATACCGTGACACCCCGATTTTGCTTGTTTGATTCATTCTTCTTATTTGTCTATTTGGGGACATCATAAAAAGGGGGAGAAAGAATTATCTTATTTTGGAGGAGTTTTGAGATTTAACTTATGCTTTTCATATAAATTGGTATCTATGTTTATCTCATTTCAAACTCGATATGTCACTTGGTATTTTTTCTTTATCTCATGTGTGTAGGTACTATATTGATGATCACTGAATTGCACACCCTGATGAGAAAAGATTGAAGATTTGAAGTTTTGAAGATTTGAAGAACAAACGATGAAGACTTATTCATTTGTATCTTTCCAGTTTTGGGTTCATGGAAGGGTAGATTCGTATAGGCAATTTTGTTATTTGATAATTCGGATTTTTATGTATGTACCGGCATAGACATAGGGGGAGATTTGTAAGGACATTTTTTCTCATGTCCAACATGTTACATTTGTGTAAGTCGTACGCCGCTACATTTGGCACGTCACCTCACGATCTCACATGACGGCCTCTATCCGAATTTCGGGAATCAAGCATTCAACATCTCCATTAATATGTCCCACATCTGCCTCAACGACTTCACGGTCCAAGATTTTAGGGACTTAATGCAAGTGGTACGCAAGGGAAGTCAAAACAGTGAAAAAAAGGCACTATAGGAGAGTTCAAGGGCTTTTTCGTAATTTTACATCCATAGTTCGGAGGTTTGGTCAACCATAAAGTTGAAGAGCTCACCGCAACGAAGATACTGGAAAAAATGGCACCTCAATCCGAGCTACGGTGAAGGAGTTATGGCATTTTGAAGATAGAGAAAATTCTTTAAAGAATGCTGTTTTTTTTGTACGCTGGATAGAATTTTAGAGTTTTAAAAACATGGGACTCTTCATATTTTTTCCTATAAATACCAACTTCGGGGGAGTTGTTTTGCAAGACTTTAGGAGACGAATTTGAGAGTCCAAATACATCTAGTCTTCATATTTTTGAGTTCCCAAACTCATGGTTTAATTCACATATCGTTGTCATATCTTTGTGAATCCTTTAGCAATCCAAGAACACAACTTTGGTTTGTTCAAACCTTGTGGAGGAGACCGTTCTTCTTCTTCATTGCAGCCCTACTGGAAAGGAATAATTCCAGCCGCGACTACAGAATCCGATACCCTAGGGTAATTCTTAGTCAACTTGTATTTTCATTGTAATCCGATTGTAAGCCGTTCTCTTACAAATTATAGTGAAAATAAATGGTTTTGCCCCTTTGGGGGATTTTTCCTTAATTGCATGTGTTTGAATGTTCTTACGTAGATTATCAATTTATTCAATCACATACTATTGCATGTTTAGGGTCTAAAGGGTTTTATATATAATTTGATCATTTGAACGCGAGCACACACGTTCTTCAAATTTTAGATTAATTAAAATTGGTTTTTATTTGAGAAGTCGTAATATTTCCGATGTAGCTACGTTTCTCAACTTCTAGTCATCCCGACATATCCTTTAGTGTTGGAGTCTGTGCGCGATAGCAGGCATCCTCGAAAAAGTCACACTGACGTTCTCTTAAACATATTATCAAATACATGAGTGTGACTCTCTCATACGGAATTTGGTATTCTTTTTAGACTGACGACCATTTATCTGCCTATTCGGATGCCGATTGGGCCAGGGATGCAGATGGATATAGGATCACTTCGGTTGGGTGTCTCTATTTTGGTACTGCTCTTTGTCCATTATAGAGGTCGAGGACATCGCCTTTAGTAGTTGTTGTATTAAGCTCTTTTGGATTAAGAAGATGTTGGAGTACTATAGGATATCACAGGACACCATGATCATTTCTTGTGATAACATGAGTGCAATACACATATCCCGCAATCCATTTCAGCATTTGCGCACCAAACAAATTAAGATACGCGAGAATTTTATCCAAGAACTAATAGAGGACAAGGTTATATCCTTGAGTTTTATTACCACCGACCGCCAGTTAGTTGATATCTTCACAAAACCTTTAGACTCCCCTAGATTCTATAGTCTTAGGAAGTCTTAGGCATCTGCTTAGTTCGTTGAGGGTTGATTACTTAATCTAGTATTTTATAGTTTTTCACGTGCCTATTCTTGGTTCCTATTGCTAGACTGTATCATTTGTACTATTCTTTTATTCTTTTTTCCTTTTTCATATTTTAGAAGAATCCAAAAAGATTTTTGTGTTTTTTAAAATTAAAGAAATACAAAAAGATTTTTAGTTTATAACAAAAGAGAAAAATACAAAAATATTTTCGATTTTTAAGAAAAATGAAAAGAACAAAAATATTTTGTTTTTATAAACTTTTTGAAAAACATAAAAATATTTGTGTAGTTTGTTTACACCTTTTATGGATAGAGATTAAGGATGGCCAAGTCACCACATCATTCCATTATCCATGTGACTATTTGTTAGTATTTTGATACACAACATCATTTCATCCATGTGCTTTGTAATGTTTGGAGTCACTGACATGTAATTAGTGATTACTTTCTATTTATATGACTCATTGTCTCCTTTAATGCACACATGCACGGATTTATTTGATTTCTGTACTTATCTATCACACATTGGTCAAAATATTTTCATCTCAATCTAGTCTTACAATGAATCAAATGTGAAAAAATGAGTCAATGAAAGTAGTGCATGTAAGAATCGTTGCCCATGAGAGTTTAATTAATGTTGAAAAAATAATGAGTGAACATGGAAAGGGCTGTGAAATGCATATGAACTCTTCGTGAAACCACCGTTTGAAAAGAGTCCAAGAAAAAATTAAGGCAATATAAAGAAAAATATGCCAAAGTGGGACCAATAGGAAATCTCTTAAAAAGAGAATTTAGAACCTCAATAAAAAGCATTATTATGTATGAGGGTGTTTGGTTGGAAATCAATGGGTTTGCATGTCCTAACAAAGTCTTAAAAAGCATTACGTAGTTTTAGACGTTATTGGTGTGAAAATAATTTTTGACTTTGATTTGTCGATTATATTAAGTCAATTTCATATAAACTCACCTTTTTACACCTAAGGACAATTTTGAGTTCATTCGTTAGGAGTATCCAAAATTCTTCGTGCACATATGATTATGAATCTTTGAGTTGATTTTTCTATCGAATGTGTTCCCACCCCTACATTGTAGTACCTTGTATTTTTTAATAATTTTTAAATGTTGGATTACTAAATTATATAAGGGAAATTAATTGATAATTAATCCGGAATAAAATAAATATTAACTAGTGAGATAAGGGTTAGTATTTATTGATGTGAATTATATTGAATATTACTTAGTGAGTTAGGTAATATGTTATTATAAAAATATTAAAATTATCGCGAGTGAAAAATACAACAGTTACAGTGATTTAGTCGGGAAGCGCGTGTCAGTTGCGCCGGGACCTAATTTAATGGGATAAAAATTAATTTATTCTTAAGTAATACAAATGGTCATTTAAAGTGCACCAACGTGTTGAGATAGTGAAAAACGTCTGCCCGAGAGTTTAATTTGGGTTTCGGGTCAATTTAGCCAAACCGACATTCCGGGAGGGCATTTTGGTTATTTGTATTTTTGGGGTAATTTAACTTAATAAAGGACTGATCACAAGGTATTTAATTGAGCATGTAAGGACATTTTTGTCCATTGTCAATAGGTACTTCGTACGCCATTACACCGTTGAAGAAATTCAAGATCGCATCTACATCAACGGATCCGAATATCAAAGCGTCTTCAACATCATAACCTCTCCAAGAATGAACTTGGTAAAGTTTTGTTTTTAAGTCCTTTAAAGTTTCATACTTAGTATTGGGAAATTTTTATGAAATGATTTTTTTATAAAAATAAGAAGTAAGTTTTTCAAGCAAAATGAGGCTTTTAAAAGATTTTTTGTTTTCTAGCATACCGGACCGGTCCGCCCATATTAAAAACGAACCGATCCGCCTCTATACCGGACCAATCCGCTGTGCATCAGAACCAGTAAACCTCGGATCGCAGGCAAACCGAATAAGCCCCTTTCAAAAATAAACCGATCCGAGGTCGGACCGATCCGCTTCTGATAATTTCGATCAGTTCCGTGAGATTTTTTACCACTGACTCAAAATTCCTATATATATACCTATTTCGGTGGTGTATTTTTCAAGTCTTTAAGAAAACGTTTCTAAGAGTTCAAACACAACAAGACTTCATTTTTTGATGTGCCAAACATCTTTTTGGTTCACACACAAAAATCCCAATTACTTTTGGGAATCTTTTGGAACCCTAGAACACAAGCTTTGCTATTGTTCAACATTTGTGGGGATATATTTGCAACCGAGGGCTGCGTGTCATTGATGAGGGAGTCTCTACAAAGTGTTATGGTTGCGTGTCATTGAGGAGAGCTGTGATTCTACCTTTGTTGTTTGGGTTGTGAGTCCTTAGAGGGTGCTGCGTGTATTCTCTTGCTGAGTTCAAGACTGCGTGTCTTTGTGAGTTGATTTCACATTGATCCATTGCAAATTTCTCTATGTAATTGTAAGTTGCGATTTATATATTCATAGTGAAATAAAGGTTTTACCCGAAAGGGTTTTTGTCCTGAAATCTGTGTCTCGGCACATTTACTGTGTTCCATGCTGTATTTTTTATGGGTTGATTTAAAAGTAAACTCTAATTAAATAAAGGTTGATTGGAAACTTGCGAACTTAATCAATTATCACACAATCGCACTTTTCAGAGCAGGGCCTCACATACACTTACGCTTTCATCGACTTGGTTATCTTAGTGTAAATTCATGGTGTGATTTTTTGCTGTATATTTTTTCGTATGAAAAATTTTTAAAAATTCAAAATGAGAAGTTTATTTATTTTTTATGCACTCCGTATTTATTATTTGTTTTGTCCACGTGGAGAACAAATTATGGGAGAGTGGGAAAGTTTGATTCTTTACTGATTTGCATGTGCTTAATTAATTTATCCTTAATGCATATCATTTTATTTCAAACTTTTGCGCATCATGGGTATTTGTTTCTTTTCTCATGTGTGTAGGTACAATTTGAAGATCATATATTTGGCACACATTTTAATTTTTAAAGATTTCAAGACATGCATTTTGATATTTCCATTTGAGGGTTTGGGGGGATATTAGATTATATGTCTTAGGGGATTTTTTTTAGTTCCATAATTCGAATATTTTTATGTATGTATCGGCATAGCCATATGGGGAGATTTGTAAGAACATAATCTTGTCATTGTCCACTAAAATCTATGAATTGTCTAAGTTGTCCTATATCACATGTGGTATGATTACACACGATCATCCATGATGTCACCTATCTGAATCATTAGAAATGTTCTCATCATCATGCACCCATGATCTTCAACGTGCATTACATTCAACTTCAATCGGTCTCAACTACTGCACTACACTAATGGTATAATTTTATTTGGACTTATTAATATTCGCACTTATATTTGGGAGATTTTTATCTTAATTTAACAAGTGATTTTTTTTGGCAATTGAAATAAAACATTTTTCGCTACTAGTCGTTCTAACGACATGGATATGCCATTCAAATGACATGCACATGTCGTTCGAAGGCTCATTTGAAGCCCTTAGACAAATATGGATCAAATGAACCCGTATTATTTTGATTTTTATATAGTCATTTCTTAAGTCATTCGAAGCATCATGAAATGACATCTTGATGTCTCTCTCATGAACTTGAGAAGTCGTTCGAATGACATGTCACCTTTTTAAATTTTTTGTTTGATGATAAATACCTTCTCTCGTTAGGTATTTCGTAAGACTTTTAAACTTTATCTTCTGCAGACTTGCTGCAATTTGAGTTTTCACTTTTTAATGCCTAAAACACTTTTGATTCACTCAAACCTCCCTTATCATATATGTGAAACATTGAGAAACCCTTATAATCATATTAACCATTCTTGGAGTGATACTTGTGGAGAAGCTGTCTCCATTGCTATTCTTAGAGTTCTCATAGGAATTCTTGCTGAAGAAAATGAACCAAGGCCTACGGGATATTCATCTATCAAAACATTTGTATTTATGTGTGTACATGTAAGTCGATATTTACATACAAAAGTGAAATAAAAAGGTTTTGTCCCTTTCGGAGATTTTTCTTGCAATTGTTTTTGTGATTGGTGGATTGCATGCTAGATAGATTTATCACTTTCAATCATTTAGTTGCATGTTCTAGGCTTAATTAAAACTCGTTATAAAATTGGAGTTTAATTAAATAAGTTGATCCATTAAACTGAAGCGCACTCTCACTTATTTTTTTATTGCTACATACGTACAGGTGTCACTCTAGCTATGTGTGCCAAGCCTTACGATGTTTATAATTCCCCAAATACTTGGGATTTCTTGTCCAAGTATATATTATGCTTTGGATGATATTGTAATGGTGTGCCTATTCAATAAAAGCTCCTATAACTGATAATATATGGGTTATATTTTTATAGTTTGAACCCTTAAATTGTTACACTCTACCATATCATACATGTTAATATCATTAAATGCGAGTATACCCCCGACAGTTCAATGATATTTTAGTTGCCTACAGATTTTATGAAATGAATATAAAATCTTATTAATCTCTAACAATACATGTTCTTTCGTACCTTGTATAGAGATGAAAATTATCTGCTTGGCATGTCTCCTTAATTGTTATCCTTCCAGATGGATAACGAACCTAAAAAAGATGAGATACCTCTCTCACGTATGGACTTTTTTTCTATTTTACCTTAAAATATATATTCGATTACGTACGTATGGATGGTAGGAGACAAAGATGATAGTCCTGTTGGAATATCTACTCTACAACTTATCAACTCTTATGATTCCTGAATGGTTTCTACTAGTTTTAACTTATACATGAAATGTACGAATCATGTATTTCTGTTTATTTCGGACTCAGTTATGTAATAAGATGCTAGACATCTCCCCTAATAAAAAAAAATATGTTTCCTTTAATTTATCTCTTATATTTATTTAGTATATTTTTCTTTATTCACTATTATAAACATAAAATTTGTCGATGCGACTATATACTTAGAGCAAAACGTCTAGGATCCATTATCTTTAGTGAGTTAGGTATCCTTGGTTGGTTAGGTTGACGCCCATAAGGATCCATCATAAAGTCGGGAATCGGTTTGGGTGCAGTATTAGACGTGGGTGCACCGGCGTAACCTATTCCTTGCCTCTTGTTAAGACCTAAAGTTGGACCGAGGAACATCATTCCAACCTTTCATGGGTACATTTGATATTTTTCTCGAGTTGGGATACAAAGGCTTCAAGTTTATCACGAAACTCTAAAGAAGTTTGAAGATCTCTCGTAACACTAGCCACAATGTTGGTCAAGTTGGTCTTCTCCTTACAAACCACAATCAATTTCTCACACAAAGAAACTTTGAATTTCTTGAGTTGAATCACATAAAGATCTATCGTAAATCTAACAACCTAAGAGTCAAACAACTATTTTGATATTTTTTGTTCTCAAAGACTCTTTGTAAAGTTCACCGTAGGTTCACTGAAGTTCACCTTCTCCCTCACTTAAATTCTTCTCATAAATCTCACTCTCTCCAAATTGGTTTGACCAATTCTCGAGGCTATCACATTTAGAAATTTCCTCATCAGTGTGGGACAAACTCGAAGTACTAATGTGACTAGCCATGGATGCAAGACAAGGTTCATGTGTTGATTCATCCTTGGAATTAACCAACTCGACGTCACTATCTCTAAGAGTGGCTTAAATGCATCTTTGCCTTTTTTATGTCTCTTTATCCTAGTGGGACACTCATGGACTTTATTTCCTCTACCCTCACATTCAAAACATCTCATTTTATCAATCTCATAAACTTTCTTGCCCTCATTGACATTTTTATTTTTCTCAAAACTTTTATTTTCTGTGAAGAATTTTTTTTGTTAAATTTGAGAAATTTTATGAAATTTTTCTCAAACATGGCAAGATCAACAAGATCAAATCAGACTCAGATTCAGATTCTAAAACATTTTCTTTATTCCTAGACTGATCTTTTAAAGCAATCCCTATTTCCTTTTTCGTTTTTGTTTTGGGAAACATATTAATTTCTTAAGTTTAATGCTCACCAATGAGTTCTTCTAACCTAAGAGTATCTAAAATTCCTAACGAATTAAGGACCATAACATTTGGGATAAAATGGGATGGCAGGGATCACAAAATATTTTTCATAACTCTCATATCAAGAAACCTCTCAACTAAATTAAAACTAAATTTGACTATATCAGATAAATGTGCATAAAAATCATAAAAAATCTCAATTTCTAGCATGTTGTTAGTTTCAAACTGTGTTGTGAGATTTTGTATCCTAGAAGCTTTCACAACGTTGATACCCTCATGAGTGAGTTGGAGGGAATCCCATGCTTCCTTAGACGTGGTACACATCTTGATGCGATAGAACTCGTCAGGGATGACAGCTCTAGAAATTGAACTTAAATCATAGGAATTCAAATTACGCCACTTGAACTCATCCTCTATCCAGGTGGTGATAGGTTTGAGACTTTCAACATTGCGTTAATCACAATGGGTTGTGTCCACCCTCTTTCAAAAACAAGTTAGACTTTCTCATCAAGTGACTTCAGTGCTGACTTCCAATAAGCATAATTTGACCTATAAAAAATATTTAGCCTATTATACAAATTATCCATATAATCCCAAAATTTAAAGATCACACCATAAATTAGTTTAACCATCTCTATTACCAATTTGAACATTGGTATCCAAAAGGGACTAAAAAAAGCAGGATCGCATTAAAATTTAGTGCAACTGTCTCTAATACCAATTTGAAAAGGCAACAAGGGCTATACGAATTTAATTGTATCTTAGGACAAACACACAAATTGACTTTTTACCAATTTTATCTTATTTAAATTAAAGTGAACATGCAAAATAAATTATGAAGCCAAATTCTAAACCAAATAATAATAATAATAATAATAATAATAATAATAATAATAATAATAATAATAATAATAATAATAATAATAATAACAATAACAATAACAATAACAATAACAATAACAATAACAATAACAATAACAATAACAATAACAATAACAATAACAATAACAATAATAATAATAATAATAATAATAATAATAATAATAATAATAATAATAATAATAATAATAATAATAATAATAATAATAATAATAATAATAATAATAATAATAATAATAATAATAATAATAATAATAATAATAATAATAATAATAATAATAATAATAATAATAATAATAAGAAGAAGAAGAAGAAGAAGAAGAAGAAGAAGAAGAAGAAGAAGAAGAAGAAGAAGAAGAAGAAGTCGAGGAAAAATCCCTTTTGTGCCAAACCTATATTTGTCATGGTTTTAGAATTAACAGACACAAGACGACTTGCACACTACTAAGATATCCACTAAGCATAACGCGATAAAGTCTTCAAATCTTTAATAGAAAATGGTACAGTGCAGCACCGCACACATCAAGAAGATCTTACCTTGATATCTACTAACCAGCCTCAAGAATAAGTAATTTCTATATTCTTCACTACTAGAGCCTCGACTTCACAAATCCAAAATAGAAAATACCTCTATAAGGGTTTTGATTGTGTACTTCTTGATTTGAAAAAAGTGATCTTCAAAGATCCAAGGGATTTAAAAGAAAAAAATTATAGAGTTTAATAAAAAAAGGAACTCGAAAAAGGCTTGCTTAACAGTCTAATCCCGCATATTTATTTATAGGTTAAGTTGTTGCATAGAGTAGGGATTAAATATTAGAAAATATTTGTTTTCAAAAACAAAAACACGAGTACTCATTTGAAAGAATTTCCACCTCGTTCGAATGATGTAGCTGATCTCGTTCGAACGGCTTCCAATAAAACTGTGAACGACATTCCTGAGATGATCAAAAAGGCGTCATTCCAGATCTCATTTGAACGTGGTAACCTCTCTCTAAAGACCATGTGCAATTCGTTCGAATGATATGTCAATCTCGTAGGAACGATATGTCAATCTCATTCCAACAAGTTAGTGATTTTTTAAGATAATCTTTAAAAATATTTTGAAAACTTTTAAATGCAACTCCTTTTATAATAATCCTTGAAAATTTAATTCTTTACTAAACCACTTCATAACTCTTCTCGGGTAAATCTATGACGAACGACCTTCAATCTTCCAAACATCACCAATGTTTCTTCTCTTTGAAGACTTAAGAACAGTTATGAAGGTGCAGTGGGGTTTAACGGAATGGCCAAATAAAAATAAAATGAGGAATTATAAATCTTGCTCTTACAATTCTCAACCTTACCCTATCTAGCACCACTAAGGATGTGATCATGCAAGAATAAAAACACTAGAGTAGGAATATGAGAATAATAGATAGTGAAATATGAATCATATAAAACAATTATATAACAGTTATGAAATATCATCGAATATAATTTTATATTCATACTAAAAGATTCAATTTTTAACTTTTTAAACATAAGAAAATAAAATTATGAAAATACAAATGGTTCACTAATGTGAGAATAATATCCAAAATTTGTAACCCCACACAAGCTATCTAACGGGAATGGAAACGATATCAATACCTGAAAAATTATATTACCCCACCCATGTTTTACAAGAATCAAAAATTTAACCCATAGTTGAACATGCATTGAAGTTAACCATGTTGTCAATGGGTTATGTTCATAAAGGTTTCATAGCAATTAAGATCTAAAGTCAACATGCGAAAGTTTAACCATGTTAATAAGGTAAAATAACTATTCTAGACGAATTACGTGCGCACCCATTGGTATTCAACCTATATCTCCCTTAAAATTTCCTTCTTTAAATATTTTTCTTTTTACTTTTATGAGAGAATGCTTTAGCATAGGTAATTCATTTTTTCTTTTTTCTCATGTGCACATATATAAGTATTTTTCTAAATGCAGCTTTGAACATG
Source organism: Sambucus nigra (assembly GCA_949130495.1). NCBI lineage: Eukaryota > Viridiplantae > Streptophyta > Magnoliopsida > Dipsacales > Adoxaceae > Sambucus > Sambucus nigra. The sequence goes on from OX422212.1 coordinate 386,784,196, forward strand.
CCAATGGCATCATTTCCCATTGCACATTCATCATATAACTTGTCAAATAGCATATAACTTGTCAAATATCAATTTATATTGCATCGACAACATCTCAAATTAGGTGGTAAGTTTTTGGAATTTTGAGATGCGATAGTTTCGATACCCTCATGGTTAACTTGGAATACGTCTAATGTCTCCTTAAATGTTTCACACGTTATAATCTGCTAAAACTCCTCCAGTGTAACCACACAAAATAAAGCGTTAAGTCCTTGGGAATTTTATTAACATAACCCATGGTTATACGCATTTTTAACTCCCTATGAGTTTAAGGATAAGTGTATCACCTACTTTAGTTGTGTGTGGTGTCCATTCCTTTTCGATGTCTAACCACACTTACTCGTCATGGGACTTAAGGTCAAATTTCATAAGCGCTTCCTAATACCCGTTAGACCCATGAAAAGATGACCGTCCATAGAAAAACCTCATGGATTCATGCCTAAGTAATGTAGAGAAACCCTATCTGATACTACTTAAAATACTTAATTCCGAGATATCCAGTAAAATAAATTAATCTCAAAATTAATTATTTCCAATTTAACGCTTGATAATACCCTATTAAAACCTTGAACCTCCAAAGCATCATCGGATAGGAAATAAAAACCCTCAATTGATCTCATACCTTAGATAGAGGAATAAATAGTTTGAAATACCCATATTCATCCTAAAGATAAATTCGCGGTACTATAGTAGACATTCTTCATGCCTCATGTTGTCTAAAAAGTTTAGTCATTCCATCATGCCTCCTCAGCAAGGCTCAGAGACCTCAGAACCAAGGTTTTATTGAGTCTTACGCCCAGAATGAACCTCAGTCTTGGGGAAAATGGCTTCCCCTGGAAACTTAGTCCTCATGTCCAAAGTGTTTCACCCCAAAACATCCCAAGAATAATCTTAAGACCTACCCAAGGTAGGACCAAGCTCTAGAGACCTTGGTAAAACTTCCTCGACCATTCTATCATAGCATGTAGAAAGTAGAAAACTATTTCACCTACCGCAACTACCCAAATCCACTTTCAATGAGGGCTACCATTAGCATTTAATTCACCTAATAACCATCTTACATTTCTTACAAATTCTTGTTCCAACACTCCACCTTCCTCCTAGCCCTGTCAGACCTCATAAATTTTAAACCCATGCTTTAACAGTCCACTAGTAATCTCTTTAAGAGTTATCCTATAAGTATTGGTAGAAGGGTAAAGGGGACTGATCTCGAGCTTTAAAAGAGATTATGTCATCCAAAAAATTAGCCTCACAAGATTCATAGAATTTTACAAGTGTTTAGACTTCGTTACACCTCCATAACCCACTTCGTGAGCTTATACTTGTACCTTGGACCCATTCCATTACTTATACATTGTCTGCATCTTTCAAATCTCTACATAGTACATTAGAATGCTTAGAGAAGTCATTCAGTTACTTTTTAAGTTCCTATATGCTATTAGTAAATGCCGCAAGCCCTCGTACTCTCTGGACCAAAGATCAAAATATCTTCTAGACTCTAGTACTTCATTTTTAATATAAAAAGGTAATGGAACACCTATGACAGTGGACGTAGAATTCGCATCTGAGGTCTAAACCACTTTAAACCTTTGTCTTTCACTTCAACATATCTCTCCGCTTACGCGTATGAGATCCAGAGGTTATTACCTATAGGTATAAAGTCACTTATGATTTTAACACTCAACACTTTGTCTCCATTTATGGGAAAGACAAGCTCCATATTTCTATAACACACATCATTCCTTCTTTAAGATGTTAATTAGTATTGTTGTGGCTCACCCTCATAAATAAGCAAAAGCTCAATAAACAGAGCTCCCTAGAAGGATCAAATATAGAATTTCTAAAATGGACAACTTAGATCCACAAGATGAAAATAAAATGCAAAGGGCTGAGACAATTGAGGCTCTGATCACCATATTCATTAATGCGAAAGATCTAACTAAAGAATTATAAATTGGATTAGGCCTTAACCTCTCCCTTAGAGAATAAATCTTCCAATTCTTAGGGGAAATAAGGACGTCTTTGTATGAAGACACTCTAACATGATCGGGGTGGCCCCCAAACTCATGGCCCACTACCTAGGTGTGGACCTAAATCATAAGTCAATACGATAAAATAAGAGGTTCTTTGAACCAGAGAGGAATAATTCCACAATAGAGGATGTTAATAATCTTCTAACCTCCAAGTTCATTAGAGGGGTCAAGTTCCTAGAGTGGATCTCTATCGTGATACTTATACCTAAAACCAATAATAAATGGAGAATGTGCATTAATTTCATGGACCCCAATGAGACGTGACTTAAAGACTTCTATGACCTACCTCAGATTGACACCTTGGTACACTCTACATCTTGGAATAACCAAATCAAAATGAACTCCATTGATAAAAAGAAGACGTCATTCATCATAGACAAAGGTACTTATTGTTATAAAGTTATTCCTTTCAAACTAAAAAATAAAGGTTTCTCCTATCAAAGGGTGGGGAACTCCATCTTCAAACACCTCATTGGTAAGACCATAGATGTTTATGTTGACGACATGGTGGTCAAAATCATGTAGGCCCATAACATTAAAGAGACATTTTATATCCTTCAGAGGAATAAAATGATCCTCAATCCAAAGAAGTTTTCTTTAGGTGTGGCATGGGGTAAGTTATTTGGATTCATGGTCACCAGATGAGGGATTGAGAACAACCCATAGAAAATCCAAGCCGTATTGGATTTGCAATATCTAAATAAGATAAAATAGGTCCAAAGCCTTGCTGGGAGGGTTGTTTCCCTCAATCGATTCATCTTCAAGTCCATATACAAGTGCTCGTCATTCTTTAAGGTGATGAATTAGTCGTATAAATGCACTCCTGGTGCTAAGGAGGCCTTTCAGAACCTTAAAAGGTACCTAGGTTCGGCAACACTACTGTATTGGATGATTATGGTAGAAGACATGTATCTATACCTCGCTACCTCACCCACTACGGCCACCTTCGCCCTTATTAGGGAAGAATGTGGAGTACAATAACCCTTGTATTATGCCAATTGAGACCTCTAGGGACTGGGAGAAAGTAACCAATGGTACATAAGTTATATTCCTGTCTTACTAACTCAGCAAAATGATTGAACCCCTATTTACAATCCTATTAGATCATGGTTATGACTGATTAACCCCTCTAATAAGTCCTCCACAAGCCAGACACCTCAGTGAGTCTTGTAAAATGGTTTATAGAACTTGGAAAGTTTAACATCAGGTATTACCCTCACATTGCAATTAAAGGTCAGGCCTTGGCTAAATTTAATGCAGAGTTCAGAAACTTAAAACAAGTGGAAGAAGAACTCACGAATTCCAGGGCTACAGTCACACCAATGCCCTAAGAGCCTATACAACCTATGTTCTATAAAGTGGACCTCAGTTTTCTTAGTTGGGTATTTCACATGGATGGCTCCTCAAACAGAACGAGCATTTGGGTTTTTCTCCTATCAAAACTCGAGGAAGGTACTATATATCTTGTTCTTTAGTTTAAATTACAAGCCTCTAATAATGAAGCAAAATACGAATCCTTTGTAGAAGGCTTGGGCCTTTCATCCATTTAAAGTATCAATGGGGGAACATATCAATGACTCTCAATTGGTGGTCAATCACGTCACTAAGGTCTATGAGGCCAAAAGAGATATGATGTTAGGGTACCTCGTGATTGTGCAACACCTTATTAAGAGGATCACAAGGTTCAACATCAAAAGGGTTCCTCAAGCTAAGAATTCATAGGTAAACCATCTTGCACGAGTGGCATCATCAAATGAAATTGATCATGGGGTCCTAGTGATCACTCTAGATCAGTCTAGCATAACACAACCATATATTAACACCACAAAACTCAATCAAAGCCTATAATTAACAAATACCATCAAAGCATACCTTTGAAATGTTAATCTTCCTAGAGGCATGCTTCAGGTTAGACAAGTGAAGTGCATAGCCTCTAAGTATTACCTGAAAAGGGAGTATTGTACAAAAAAGGATATTTCTTGACACCTCAGAGGTGCCTAAGTCCATAAGAAGTTAGATATGTCCTTAAAAACCTCTATGAAGGCGTTTTTAGTTCCCACACATGCCCAAATACCATAGTATAAAAAGTTATAAGATTGGGTTACTTCTAGCCAACATTTCGAATGGAATCAAGGATCTGGTTCAACATTGTGATAAGTGATAAATATTTTCTTTATTCTGAAGTAACCTCCGAAGAATATGGATCTGATGCTAAGATCATGTCCCTTTACTCAATAGGGTGTGGGTTTTATAGGACCTCTTCTCCTGAGAAAAGATAAAAAAAAATCAAAGTAGCCATTTACTACTCTTTATCCACTATCGTCAAGAAGAATACTACCAACTTTTTTTAGAAGAACATCATTTTCACGTTTGGCCTATCTAAGGCCATCACATTAGAAAATGGCAAGCATTTCAATAACTCGGCATTTAGGGAATTCTGCTTAGGCTATGGCATAAGCAATCACTACTCATCCTGAGGCCATCCCCAATCCAATGGTCAAGTTAATTTTACTAATGGGAAGATCTTTCACAGTTTGAAAAAGATCCTAGAGAAGGCTAAAGAGTTGGGGGCCGAAGAATTACCCAGCATTTTGTGGGCATAGAAGAACACTGTCAGAGGCCCAATAAGAGAAACTCCTTTATATTTAACCTTCAGCACCGAGGTTATGATCCCAAGTGAGTTTGAAATACCCACTGAAAGGGTATCTTGATTTGCGCTAGGGTATAATGAAGAAAACCTGAAGGTATCTCTGGATGAGATAGAAGAAAGAAGATAGGCAACCCTGGTTTGAATGGTAACCTACAAAAAAAAATTCTCCTACTTCAACGTAAAACTTTGACATAAGGAATTCAAGGTGGGAGACCTAGTCATAACGGAGGTCACTCAGGCAACAAAAAAATCCCAATTAAGGGAATATAGGGCCCAAATGGGAAGGACCATATGTAGTGACCAAAATTACGAGACTTGGTTGTTATTACCTCAAGGACATAGAGGGATACCAACTCCCTCATCCATGTAATGCAGAGCACCATAAAAAATACTACCAGTTATGTATTCAACACTCAAGTGAAATGAAATGAAGCTTTTGTTTCGCATGATGTGTTCTACATAAGTATTCTTTAACATGTACAAGGATTTATGCCTTGGCTCTGAATATCTAAGTTCTTATGACAAAAATATTAAGTTTCAAGGACTTCAACCTGGACTCAAACCTTAAATTAAGGCCTAAGGGACCTAAAAGGATTTGCTAGGATTTTAGGCTTGACTATAGGTTTAAGATAACATTTTAGGGCCTTATATTCAAGTTATAAGAATTTTGAACTTGGCTTAAGGCTAATAGTTAAATGTCTTATGACCCCAAAAAGACCTCAATCCATAGGTAAACAACCCCAAAAGCATAGTCACAGGTCTCCAGACCCATAAAAGGATAATATGAATATTAAAATTTCCATCCATGATTCTAAAATGCTAAGGTCTAAAAACCCATAGATATCCTTTTTTTCTTTAAGTCCAAATATTTTTCCTTAGCTAGAAATAATAAGAAACGTGTGAACCATGCACCCCTCAGGTTTAACTTTTGAATAAGTTTAAGAAAAACTTACATTTTTAAAAACATTTTTTTTGGGGGGGGGGGGGGGGGGAGGAGTATGTAAATACCTAAAATTTTTGAAAGCTTCAGTTTTAACAAAATAAGAGAGAAAGGATCGAAACTCTAGAGGTCACTAACATTTATAAGGACTTCAAAATTCCAAATAATTTCGAAGTGCATAGCTCTTAGACCCTTATAAGGACTTCAGATTAAAAATATCAATCCAGAGGTATCAGAACCTTATAAAAACCTCAAAATTTCAAAAGCATTCTAAGTCTAGAGGTCTTTGAACCTTATAAGGACTTTAGCTTCCAAAACATTTCAGCTTGGGGTCCTTATAAGGATTTCAAAATTTTAAATTGTTTCTAATTACGGGTGTCTTAGACCATTACACAGACTTTAGATTCCAAACTTTCCAACTTCATAGGTATTAGGACTCTTTATGGGATTTTAGATTCAAGATAACTTTGGATTTAAGACCATTATAAGGACTTCATACTTCAAACGTTCAAATATAAGTTTTAAATCAAAGGTCTTAGGACCCTTTACTTTTTTAACCTTAAGTCTGTATGCCCCAATTTTATTATTTTTTAAGGGGGAAAGGGGCGCTAAGTGTTTGAATAAAAGATTGTGGAATTCTAGTCTCAAAAATAAATAAAAATGAAACTGTCAAGTGTTCCATGGTTCTATAGTCTAAAGGACAAGTTATGAAATTGCAGTTTCCACTTTAAAAACTTTAAAAGAGTGCACATCTTCAGGTCTTTGGACCCTTGTTGCCACTGTAACTTATTTCATCCCGAGTTGCTTCGCTTTACTAAACAACCTTGGGGGTTAAGGTTGTACTACATATTAGGCAAACCTCAGTAATAAGAAGACAACATCAAAATCCCTTTGCAAAGCAAAAAAGTAAACTGAATATGAAATTAAAATTAAAAAACAAAAACATTCCATTGAAAGTAATACTGTCATTTAAGGCAAAAGATTGGAAAATACATTAATGACTTGTGGCCTATCAACAATTCAAATAAGGAAGACACGCAAAATCCACTCAAGGCTTGATATCTTGGGGTTCCACAAGGGCTTCACTGGTCGAGGTAGAGGTAGTGGCATATTTCTTAAAATTACTCCCTCCAACAAGGCCACCCGCGTGATCTGAACTCTCCCCACCAAATTCAAGTGTGTCAGTAAATAGGCCAAAACATCCACTATGAGGAATAACCTTTGGACCTTCACTTTGTATGAATCAAATTCGGAGCAATAATTCTGGAAGAGATACTTCTTAAACAGATCATCCTTGAGATAAGCATTCACATTTATCTTAATAGTGGAGTGGATCTCCTCTAGAAGAGTGGAAAGTAAGTACCCTATCATGATGTTCTTAAATCTCCTAACCTTTGGAGATGAGATCCTCCAACATAGCATTGAGTTCTCGGACAAGTTATTTTAGTAGTTCCACCTTCTCATTAGAATGAATGAGTTTGTCTTACAAGACTTTTACCTTAACCTTCTAACCTTGGAGAGTCTCTGAAATCTCCATAAGCTCAATTTTACCAAGTCAATGAAGTCCATCTACCTTCGCAAGAGAATCCCTCCCATAAGCTATTAAGGAATCATTCTCCCTCAGATTCTTAGCATCCAAAACTTTCCTTTGTTATAGAACAATGAGTCGGGTCCTCGGGACATCTTTCTCCTTTATAAGGCATCAACGTCCACCCTCAAATCATTGATTATTTGATACAGTTCCATACAGGTAAGGATTCATCCCTCTTCCATCTCAACCTCCCTATTCCACCCTTTTCTACCATCAAGGGCATTATATAGAACATCCTCGATCAAGAGAACATAAAGTAAAATAATTGGAAGAAAATCATAGCACAGAATATACCTTGGCCAATAAGTGGATAAACTCCTCATTATTAACGTTGAAACATTTTATTTTATCCTCTGAGTAAAAGGAATCCACTAGAGAAGCATAAGATTACGTAATAAAAGGAGGTCAAAAATGCCTCTCATGGGAGGCCAGCCCCTCTGAACGAATAAGAGTTTCAGAACCCCTCTTCTGAACCTCCACCTCCTTAGAAGAAACCACCTTCTATTTTTTTTATTTTTGAGTCCAAGGGCTTCAAGTCCCTTGGAATAAAAGAATGACCCTAGGCTTCCCTAGGGGTTCCACCTACCCCTGATAATTCTTGTATTAAGGTCAGGGTTTGGATCTCAGAGTCTACTTCAACCACTTTTGCCATTACAACCGTATGGGCATGTGATACCCCGCCTATTTTAATAATGGGTGATCAATCCCCTACTAAAATGAAACAGGATTATCACCTGGTTTATTCTTAGCATCACTGTCAGAAATATGTTACTCACTACCCGGTGTCAAAATTTAAAACTTATTAACTTGCGTGTATAAATCCCCATTCACATAACCAACCATCGATACAGAATAAAAGAATTAAATTAATTAATCGATAACTCTCAATAAATATTCGCAATATAAGAATCCAACAGACTGAAAGGAAATATCATTTAAGTAAAATGATTACTTAGTAACTGGGTGACATGCCCTAAATAACTATGAAATAAATCCTATCTAGATCTCAAGGATAAAAGCATCTAATCAATCCCTAAAAGCATCCACAACTGATGTAACATCGCCTAGCTAAAAGGATGGCTAACTCAGGCGTCTCCATGGCTGAGCACCTAAAATTTTAAAAAATATTTTGATGCAGATTAGAGCCCAAAACCTTTTGAAAATATTTTCCAAGTGTATAAAATACATTAATAAATATGCTATGTAATTTTTCATATTTAAACTGATGTCGCACTCCCCTGAGATACCCCTCATCTGTAGTGCACACCTAACGAAGTATTTTATACACCCTAGTTATGCTATCCATCCTAACTAGTATCACTGATCATCTTAGTCTGATACACAGCCTTATGACCCACGTATACATTTATTTAACATGGATTTCACATTAAGCTTTTGCATCGACTTATTCATTACAAAACTCATTTACAATCTTAAAAATTTATTTCACATAACTTCACATAAGTTATTAACTAAATATTCACATATTGGTGTCATGTACCTATATATATGTTTGTCACACTTATATATGTATTTACACATAGCATCCTTAAGTTATCCTCTCGAATGCATATAATACTATTCGTAATATCCTTTAAATCGCCTGTATAAATTACACCCACATATATATACGTATATACATATCATATCTAGAAGATATACTTCTTAAACAGATCATGCTTAAGATAACCATTCACATTTTTCTTAATAGTGTAGTGCATCTCCTCTAGAAGAGTGGAAAGTAAGGACCCTAGCATGATGTTTTTAAATCTCCTGAACTTTTAAGGTCAGATCCTCCATCATAGCATTGAGTTCTCGAACAAGATGTTTTAGTAGTTCCACCTTATCATCAGAATGAATGAGTTTGTCTTACAAGACTTTTACCTTAACCTTTTAACCTTGGAGAGTCTCTGGAATCTCCATAAGCTCAATTTAACCAAGGGAATGAAGTTCCTCTACCTTCGCTAGAGAATCCCTCCCATAATCTATTAAGGAAGCATTGTCCCTCAGATTCTTAGCATCCATAACTTTCCTTTGTTATAGAACAATGATTTGGGTCCTCGGGGCATCTTTCTACTTCATAAGGCATCAACGTCCACCCTTAAATCATTGATTGTTTGATCCAGTTCCATACAGGTAAGGATTCATCCCTCTTCCATCTCAACCTCCCTATTCCATCCCTTTTTACCATCAAGGGCATCATATAAAACATCCTCGATCAAGAGCACATAAAGTAAAAGAATTGGAAGAAAATCATAGCACAGAATATACCTTGGCCAATAAGGAGATCATCTCCTCATTATTAACGTAGGAACATTTTATTTTACCCTCTGAGTAAATGGAATCCACTAGAGAATCGTAAGATTCCTTAATAAAAGGATGTCTAAAATACCTCTCATGGGAGGCCAGCCCCTCCGAACGGATAAGAGTTTCAGAACCCCTCTTCTGAACCTCTACATCCTCAGAAGAAACCACCTTCTCCTTTTTTTTTCTTTTTGAGTCCAAGGGATACAAGTCACTTGGAATAAAATAATGACCTTAGGCTTCCCTAGGGGTCCCACTCACCCCTGATAAAGCTTATATCAAGGTTAGGGTTTGTGTCTCGGGGTCTACTTCAACCAATTTTTCCATTACAACCTCATGGGCATGTGATACCCCGCCTATTTCAATAATGGGTGATCAATCCTCTACGAAAATAAAATAGGAATCTCACCTGGTTCATTCTTAGCATCACTGTCAGAAACATGTTACTTACTAATATCCTATTAGGCCTGGTGTCAAAATTTAAAACTTATTAACTTGCATGTATAAATCCCCATTCACATAACCAACCATTGATACAGAATAGAGGGGAATAAATTAATTAATCGATAACTCTCGATAAATAATTGCAATACAAGAATCCAACAAACTGAAAGGAAATATCATTTAAGTAAAATGAATACCTAGTAACTGGGTGGCATGGCCTAAATAACTATGAAATAAATCATATCTAGATCTCATGGATAGAAGGATCTAATCAATTCCTAAAGGCATCCACCAATTCATTTCACATAACTTCACACTTGTTTTTAATTAAATATTCACATATTGGTGTCATGTACCCGTATATATGTTTGTCACACTTATATACGTATTTACACATAGCATATCCAAGCTATCCTCCTGGATGCATATAATATTGTTCATAATATCCTTTAAATTGCTTGTATAAAATTACACCTATATATATTTACATATATACATATCATACCAAGTATACATACACACACACACACACACATATACATACATACATATATATATATATATATATATATATATATATATATATATATATATATATATATATATATATATAGAGAGAGAGAGAGAGAGAGAGAGAGAGAGAGAGAGAGGCAGGCTCCTGTGCACACTAAGTTTACACAGTGCTGGCGCACACCAATTTTTTTAAAACATTAAAAAATATTTTTGAGTTGATTTTTTATGTGATATTTAAACATTTCAACGGACTCGTGTAAAAAAATTAGCTCAAAAAAACTTTTTTTGCTATTTTTAAAAAATTGGTCAAACTTTCGAAGCTTTTAAACCTAAAAGTAGCGAGTTTGACCAATTTTTTAAAAATAGCAAAAAAAAAAAACTGAGTTGTTTTTTTTTTACACGGGTCCATTGAAATATTTAAATATCACATAAAAAAACAACTCAAAAATATTTTTTTTACTATTTTAAAAAGATGATGTGCAAACTTAGTGTGCACATGACCTTGTCTCTCTCTCTATCTCTCTCTCTCTCTCTATCTATCTATCTATCTATCTATCTATCTATCTATCTATCTCTCTCTCTCTCTCTCTCTCTCTCTCTCTCTCTCTCCCTATATATATATATATATATATATATATATCGCTCTCTATATAGGTATAACCGGAATACCTCCGAACATTACCTCGTTGGATGCAAACTCTAGGACACTATCTGGCTCCAGGGATCCACACCTCGACCTGGTTTATAGGGTCAGAATCATGCCACCGAATCGAAATTGTAACATGAAATTGAAGGCAGTCATAGTCATACATTCGTGGGTTATTCCGTACCATATTACCCCAATGGACTCAAAACTCTCATTGGATGGTTGTACAATAGACCTATGACCTAGGGAATTGATCCTATACCTTTTGGTATTCGTCAGGGTAGTCCACCCATTACTCGCAACCTCCATCGATAGCACCCCTAGAGTAGGTATGTTTCACATCTATCAATCACACACACACACACACACACACACACACACACATATATATATATATATGATAAAAGTGGCTAATCGTGCCTATGTCACTCATAGCACTAGCCTATCCTTTTCGAGTCTAATCCCGACTCCCGAAGACATAAGTAGTCCCTTACTTATTTTTAAATCACGATTAAGTTTATTATCCAAGAGACTAATCCCTCTCAACTAGCCCCCATCTCCATTCCATCTGAATTCCCAACTGAATTCATTTATCTATTTTCCAGTGTCGTTCATCCTAAACACTCTTGATTCCACCCCGGATTTATTCCCAATTAACCCAAGGCAATATAATTGCACACCTAATTTTCAAAAGTCCTTATAATTATTACGCACCCTTTATATTCACCAAAACCCCAAACGGTTCTCGAAATATCCAAGAAACCCAAACTGATTCCCACAGCAGGTCTGAATTGATTCAGCTTACAGGCTCGAATCGATTCGCTTGCCGAATCAATTCGCCTTTGAGGGCTGATTCGATTCAATTATGGGCAATGTTCTTGTTACTTTTTGACCAAATTCCTTAATTCCCCATTAACCATATCAATCTTTATCATTTTAACCCAAGATTTTTACTCTATACTAATTCTAAACCCAATCATAATCATTCCCACTTTCGATCCTCAGATAGCAAATCAATTCATGGGATTCAAAAATTTATTCAAGAATCGTTAACTTTCTTAGTCTTTCATCAAGATTTCACAAATTCATATACTTATTCTTAAAGATCACCTCTTCATATTTCAACTCCTACTATATTTAACATGGAATTTTATTCCATTTACTACGCAATGACTTAGATCCCAAAATCTCATTTTTTACATGTGAATCCCGCCAAAAATCATATTCATTTCACCAATTATGATATGAACCAAAACATAAGTTAAACACTTTCCTCTAATTGTAAAGACTTATAATTTTCCGTCTTGATATCCTCTACATGCAATGAACCAAAGCTCGAAATTGTCTAATCTCCTCTTGGAATGAAGTTCTTGAGTTTTCCTTTGAGTTTCACATCTCTTTTTGTCTATCTCTCAAACTTAGGTGATTTAAAATGATCAAATGGTTGCCACCATCATCTAACATCCCTTAATATTCCCCAAATCCCAAAATTAAGTAAAGTTATAATAGTAAAATGACCCGAATACCTCCGTACGAGTCCCGTATAGCCTAAAAAATTCTCAGATTACAACCCCCAAATAGCTAATTCAAGTTATCGTGACCCATCTCGGATCATCCATGACCTCGAAATCACCATCCGAGTCAGATAGCATTAATTTACCATCTCATTCCCAATGCGACCCCACATGCACGTCCCGAATAAGATATTGTCAATTCGATAATTTTATTCACTTACGACGTAATGTAAAATAACATGTTTTCATTTACTTATCACACAAGTAAATACATTATCATGTAAATATTAATCCAATATTCAATAATTAAATTACGATCACATGTGTAATTTAAATATTCCCAAAAATACGGGGTGTTACAGAGCAAAAGAACCCACCAACATGTCAATGTTCAACTTCTTAGTAGACAGGGAGCTATTTCCCTTGGAATTAATGATCCCGACTGAGGTATCGTTGGTAAACTCCCTCATCACCCATCCTTCCTCCCATTTGTTTATTGTATCAAGTAATTAAGGAAAAGTGGGCTATCAAGTACTTGATCGATATTCTTCTTTGTCAGAACTTAGCAGAATGGCCCTCTTGACCACTTAAATTCTCCTTCTTGAATCAATCTTACTGTAACAAGTATTTTAGCAACAAGTTATGATATTACCCATAAATTAAGTGAAAGGAATAATTTTTGCCCCTTTCAAATCGTGTAACGAGCAACACGGGGCTACTGATAATACTGTATTAAACTATTGACTCTCCAAAGGATCTTAAACCCTTTCAAGAATCTTCAGTAAAGAAAAGAAACTCCTCAGCTGATATCAGACCTCAGACAGAGGGATGTTTGGTTCCAAAGGCCTCTGAATCTCCTAAAAATAAAGACGTGGTACTGTAGCAGACCTAGTTGTGGATCCTGTCTCCTAAAAAGGTCGATCATTCTAGATGCCTCCTCAAGAGGGCTCAAAGACCTCAAAAACAAGGTTTCGTCAAGTCTGATGTCTATAAAGAACCTCATACATGCATAAAATGTCCTCCCCAAGTTTCTTAGTTCTCGCGGCCTGGGTGTATTTCCCCAAATCATCCCGAGAACAATCTAAGACCTACTGTGTATGGTCCCAAGCTCAAAACACATCGGTAGATCCTCCTTGAGTAACACTAATCCACCTACTACCACTACTCAAATGCACTTGCATTAAGGGCTTCCATCAGCATTTAATGCACCCAACAACCATCCTATATCTCTTGTAAATACATTGCCCAACACTCCACCTTCCTCCTGGCACTATGAGACCTCAGAACTATCAAATCCATGTTGTGACAGTCCACTAGTACTCTCTCCTAGAGTTCTCTAACATATAAGGTTGATAGAAGGTGAATGGTTAACGATCTCGAGCATTTATAGATATTAAATCATTCAAACAATCAATTGCACAATAGTTATAGCATTTCACAAGTGTTTACACTTTGTTCCACCCCCACAACCCACTGTTATGAGCTTATACTTGTAAATTGGACATGTTCCACTACTTATATACTTTGTGCATATGGTAGAGCCCTAAACCAATGCCTTGTCACCCTTTGATAAGTCATTTATTTATTTCCTAAGGTCCTCTATGTAGTTAACGAAGGTTGTAAAACCTCAGACTCTCTTGACCAAATCTTAAGAGGAGTATAATACTTCATTTAGATTCTAATAAAATAGTGGAACACCTTTGATAGCGGACTTAGGAAGATCATCCGAGGCCCAAACCACTTTAAACCTTTGTCTTTCACTTTGACACATCTCTCTTATTTCCCGTTTGAGGTCCAGTGTAAATATGGTACAAATTAAATAACTAAATTTAATTTGTTCCTAACCAAATTAGTTAAGTCAAGTTTACAATTTACCAATTAACTAATTAGATCCAAATTTAATTAGGTTATGGAAATTAACAAAGGTAAAAACTAAATGCAATGACACAAATAGGGACCCTCTTAGGAAAAACCGTGGACACCCAATCCGCACATAGTCCACTAGTATAAAAAAATCTAGGTATAATAAAAGGTATCAACACGATTTAAAACCTTTGATTTGACCAAAACCAAACATTTTCATCATTTATCACTTTTAAAACACCGCAATACTAGTAATGTCAATGTTCACTATAGCTTCTACTTGACAGTCACAACACTCATTTCTTGATTTCCACCAATCTATTAAAAGAGGCGTGTTTATGCGAATCTCCACCGCAACTTTGATTCCTTGCTCACTAGTCTCACAAACGTGTCTTGGATTATAACCTAAGCCAATTAGCTCCCAATGTTGAAAATTTCCTCAAGCTTTTATCATAACCAAACCCAAAACCTCCACATCATTTTAATTGAAATTGTGGAAATTTTTGTTTCACAAAAACACCATTAAAATTTTTAATTTTATGTGCAAAGGGATTTTCTAAAACATTAAAAAAACAAATTGTGAATTTGTGAGCTTTGGGGGGTTAAAATGCTCTAAAGAGTTCACTTTATTTTGGAGAAAATAAAAGTGCCACAAAAAGGTGTGTAACTGAAAATCCTATAGCATAAAAACTTATCAAGTGACCCTAAAATTTTCAAAACAAGTCTTAAAAATTTTACCAAAGTAAACATGAAATTTATATTAGAATAATAATAAATTCCACATGATATACTTGTTTGTGTGGCTTTGAAATTTTATTGTGATGAGTCATTTATGTCATGTTGATGTCGTTATGTCGATGACATAAATCCAATTGTGTAAATTATCTTTAATAAAAATAACATGAACCTAAAATATGTTTTGGTTCCAAAATTTCAATAAGGAGAACAATGTTCTTACCAACATCGACCAAGTGCCTTATTACCTACATGAAGGAATTTGTGAAAGTCATGCTGGTGGAATATTTCTGACATGAAAAGCTACAAAAGAAGGCTATCAGTCTCCTTATTTGCAGCTGTACACTATATCCCACGTAAAGAAGGGTAAAAATATCAAATATTCTCACCGTTGCTTCAGCAGACGACCTGTGACCTCAAGTCCTCAACTAACCCATGGCCTTTTGCACATTAGGGGTTGACATTTGGGTTCACTCCCCATGTCACCTGGGAACCCGAAGTACCTCTTAGTCAGTACATATTTTTTTCACCAATTGGACTAAGGTATAATTTTTAGCAAACATAAGATATGTCAACATGATTAGGTTCATTTGGAGGAACATTGTAACTCGTTACGGTGTGACAAGAATGCTCATCACCGATAACAGAGAACAATTGAGAGATGCCCTTTTAAGACTTCTACAATAGCCATGCAATCAGACATTACTATAGTTCGGTGGATTAGTCTCAAAGGAATGGAAAATCTAAGACCTCTAAAAAATAGTCCTTGACGAAATGAAAAAAAATGAAAAGGAAAATAGCGCATTGGTGGATGAACTCTCCCACGTCCTCTAGGCACACCGAACAAATCCTGGGAGGTCGACCGGGGAAGAGCCATTTTCGTTAGCTTACAGAATGTAGACCAGAATACCACTAAAGTCTAGTATTACTACCATAAAAACAACCATTGTCGATCAAAACATTAATAATGAGATCATAAAAACTGAACCTGATATGGAGAATGATAATAGGGAATAAGCCTCGATAAGATTGGTAGCATACTAGCAATAGTTGGCAAGGTAGAACAGTAAAGATGTTCAACCGAGGAAATTTATGGTCAGAGACTATGTCCTAAGGAAGGTCATTGACAACCCGAGGAAGCCATCAAACGACAAGTTACGACCCAACTGGGTAGTACCATTTAGGGTTAGCAGAGATGACCTCTAGGGGGGCTACCATATGGAAACAATGGGGGGGGGGGGGGGGGGGGGGGACATATGTCTTGGAATATAGCCTACTTTAGTTTGTCATTAGCTTCTTACGTTCAAAACTTCATCTTTTTATCATGTTTACTCAATACAATTAGGATTGATTGATTTAAATGGAAAGCTAATGTTAAATATTTTTCTGTCCGATTATATCATTATTTTGATACCTTATTGATATTATTATACTTAATTATGATCTTACAATCACATGTTTCATCATCGATAACCCGAAAACATTATAAAATTCCCAAGAAAGATAAAGACCTATGGGGGAATACTAAGTAATATGACCATAATGGGTTCGATAGAATCCTGAACAGGAAGACTGCCTAGTGAACAGGAACATTTTACCATAAGTTGATATTAAGCGTAAGGAGGTGTGACAACACAATCGTAAAAGGTATGACCAATGAATACATTCTTGGAATAATTGAAATGGGAGAATGCAAGCATGAATTGAATACAATATAAACTTCACTTCATTCTATCGGACCTTATGATCTTCATTTTTCTATCTTGTTGCCTTTTGACTTAAGTGATGAACACTTGTACAGCGTCCACAGACTGAGATTCTTCGTGCAACAAGTATAGATAACAATAACGTGAATAATCATCAATAAAAGTAATGAAATACTTCTCCCTTCCAAAGGTTGTAACGTCGAAAGGTCCATAAATATATGTATGTATGATTTCAATGATCTGTTTATTTCTTGTGGTTGCTTTCTTTGTGTGTTTTGTTATTTTTCCTTTAATACAATCCACACATACTTGATAATTGGTATATTTAAGACTTGGAAGAATTCCATCTTTTACCAATCGATTGATTATGTCACAAGATATAAGTCCCAGCCTTGTATGCCAAAAGAAATAAGAGTCATTTTTAGACGACTTATGTTTTGTTTCAACATTAGAATGCAGTGTGAGATGAGTTTCAACATATTAACTATCAAGATGAAATTTATAAAGACGATCAATTAAAATTTGAGAACTAATATGATTTGAGTTGAAAAACGAATTAAAACAACCGTCTCCATGATGAACTAAATAACCATATTGATCAAGTTTACTAACTGAAACAAAATTACTAGAACTAGAAGGAACATAAAGAGTTTGAAACAAATCTAAGTGATATAATATTCTTCAAAATGAGACGATAAGTGCTAATGGATTCAACTTGCACTTTATCTCAGTTTCCCACGAACATAAAGTTTTCACTTGGGCTTATGGTTTGGGTCATAAGGAAGCCCTGCATTAAATTAGAAACGTGAACATTAGCACTGGAATCTAGCCACTAAGAGTTTGAAGAAACATATGTAATATTTTATTCAAAAAAGGTTACGAAACCCATAGGGTTAACTTTCTTTTTGAACCATTCTTTGCGTTTAGTGCAGTCTTTCTGAAGGTGTCCAGGTTTCTTGCAAAATTTGCACTTTTTTTCATCATTCTTTTCCTTCTTCAAATTGGATTGATTAGCATCATTATTTCTAGGTGGTGCTCTTTTATGGCTTGAATTCTCCCTCTTCCTGGCTTTAGATGATCCAGCTCCTTAGACAAGAGAAACTTTAATACCTTGTTGATTCATCCTAGCCTCCTCATGAACCAATTTATTAGCCAACTCATTTACTGCCAGATTATCCTTAATGGAATTTCAATTGAGATGGAAATGTCCATATTGAGTAGGTAAAGAGTTCAGGATAAATTGTACGAGAAATGAATCATCCACTATTGTGGGTACCTGGATTTGCCATCATGGGCCCAGACGAATAGCCTAATAAAAATGGCCCGAAGTCTAGACCCCTCGCACTAAATTCAGTTATGACTTAGTCCTCTCCTAAAATCTCGTAGGGAGATATTCCAGGAGAGAAAGATGGATGTGGGGGAGTCCAACACCCCCACTCCCCGAAGATAAACATGTATATAATAAACCCTAAGCCTGGGGAAAGAGGCACGGATTGTATTCTTTGTAAAACACTCCCCGGAGTATATAGAAATAACATCAAGAGAGTCACCGTGGACGTAGGCATTTGTTGTTGAACCATGTATATGTTGTGTTGTGTGATTGACATTTTTCATCCTTTATTATCTTTGGTGATTGCGCTTTCTTATTAATTTTTGTTGAATATAATTTTCTCCATAATTGGTGTCGTCTGTGGGAAGCATTTGTTTTCTTTAAGAAAGCCCTCACCAACAAAGAATTTGAAATGTCTGGTCAAAGTAGCAACGCCCCTCAGGCAGGGGATATCCATGAATTGCCTGCCCCTCGCACGATTAGATCTGAAGTTTGACGTTCAGATCAGAGGGCTCGCCTAGAGAGGCTAGCCTCAGAGGAGAGCCAGGGAACAACGAGGTCCACACAAATCTCCAGATTAATTGATGCCTATGAGGTAAGTCTCCAAGAGCAAAGGAAGTCCTCTCCCAACCAAGAGGCTGAGAATGCTCGCCTCAAAAGGAAATTAGAAAGGTTGGAAAAAGAACTCCATCGCAGCACTAGGCGACGTCCATATCACACTCCTAGCCCTCAGGCGAGCAAGTCTCGCAGCTGAGGAAGGAGGCCCAGACACAGATCCCAGAGAAGTGAGAAATTTGAGTCAGAATATGACTTGATCAAGAAAAATTAACCAACTCACCATTACAGGAGCCCCACTCGAGGTGATGAGGATATACAAAATTTGGTCCGAAGATAAATGGACCAACACCCAACACATCGGGGTGACAGATCAAACAGGGAGCTTGCTCGACGAGATCTCAAAACCCAAATAAAACCTCCATTTTCAAGAAAAATAGAAGAAGAGTAAGCCCCCAAGAAATTTTCTATTTCAATATTCAATATCTATGATGGGAAAACTAACCCTATCGATCACGTTAAGCAGTACATGCAGGAGATGACTCTCTAGAACCACCGGGATGCACTGATGTGTCGAATTTTCCCCTCGAGTCTGCACGACATGGCCCAAAAGTGGTTCGAGAGGCTCCCTCATAAGTCCATTAGGAGTTTTGAGTCCTTGGCTGAGCTCTTTACGGCTCACTTCATTACGAGTAGCTCCCACCAGAAGAGGATGTATGCTTTAATAAAAATGAAGAAAATGCCTCAAGAGATCCTTCGGGACTATGCGAAGAGGTACTGGTAGTTATTCAACGAAGTCCAAGACTTCTCGGAGCAGGTAGCAGTGGCCTCCTTCAAGATTGGCCTACCTAACTCTTGCCTTCTGCACCAATACCTAACGAAGAAGGAGGCCACAACCATCGATGACCTGATGGCTCGCATCGAGAAGTATGCCAAGGTGGAAGATGTGACCCACCTCAGTGTAGGGGAGAATGGACAAACTAAGCTCGCTGCCAAGGGCAGTGACAAAATTGAAAGACAGAAGAAAGGAGGCAAGAATGGGGGCAAGAATGGCTCCAAGAATGGAGGAAAGAACGATGCTTCGAAAGCATTTCAGGCAGTAAACACTGTCTTCAAAGAACCAATCCATAAGATCCTTGTGAAGATCAAAGACGAGCCATTTTTTAAATGGCCCAGAAAGATGGGAGGAGATCCCTTAAAGAGAAACAATGCGCTAAGATGCGCTTTTCACAAAGAGGGAGGATATAAGACCGAGCATTGCAAGGCTCTTAAGTCTCACCTCGAGGAATTGGCCCAAATTAGGCACCTGAACGAGTTTGTGGAGTAGAAGGCAGAGAAGGTCGTTGCCAATGGAGAAACTAAACCTGACAATGTACTCGAGGACGATGCTGGACATAAATTTACGGTTATTCATGGGGCATCTGATATGAAGCAGATTCAAGGAAATTCAACTCGGATGGAGATGAAAAAGCTTACCGCAATCATGAAAGCTTTTCAGATCGATCCAGCAAAGACACAATCAGGAAAGCGTCGGTGAGTAGAAGACGTCAACTATAGCAAATATATCGTGTTCACGAATGAAGATCTGGTGGGAGTAAGAACCCCACATCATGACGCCTTAATCATTACGCTCAGGATAGCCAACTATGGCATCGACAAGTTGCTCGTCGACCAGGGAAGCTCATCTCAAGTAATGTATATTAAACTCTTTAGAAAGTCAAAGCTAAGCGTTGCCGACCAGAAAGAGGCCACAGTTCCTTTAGTTGGCTTCGTCGAAAAGGTGAACATTCCACTGGGAAAGATCGTGTTACCAGTAAGGGCAGAAAGTGTCTCCAAGATGATCGAGGATCTGGTGGTTGACATAGACTCGCCATATCAAGCCATCCTCGGTCGGGGGTGGCTACATGCAATGAAGGCAGTCCCCTTAACCTACCATCAGAAACTCAAGTACGTAACTGAGCGAGGAGTGATGGAGATTCACAGAGATCAGGCAATGGCAAGAAGGTGCTTCATATCAGCAATTCGCTCGAAACCAGAGAAGAAGGTCGAGAAGGCCAAGGAGGAGGTCGAGGAGCAAGAAAGTGTGGTACCTTAAAAATAGCAATTAAGATATGGAAGGCCCGAAGTGGAGGAAACCAGGCTCCTCCCCTCTGAGCGAGTTATTGAAAACCTGAAAGAGATCGCAACTAGTGGGGACAAAAAAGACAGGATGTTCTTGATTGGACCTTCTCTCACAGATCAAGAAAAAAAGGAGCTGACTGTGTTGTTGAGAAGTAATCTAGACGTTTTCGTGTGGGAACCGTATGAGCTACCTGGAATTGACCCTAGTGTGGTTTGTCATCGGTTGCACGTCAACCCCACCTTCATTCCTATCGTACAGAAAGCACGATGAACCGCGCCAGAAAAGGCAAAAGCCGTAGAGAAAGAAGTTAAAAAAATGTTGAATTCAGGATCTATACGGGAAGTTCAATTCCCTAAATGGTTATCCAACCAATTAGTAGTTTCGAAGAATAATGGGAAATGGAGAGTCTGTATTGACTTCACTGACCTTAACAGGGCATGCGCTAAGGACAATTTCCCTCTCCCAAAAATTGACCTATTGGTGGACGCCATAGCAGCTCACGAGAGAATGAGTTTTTTGGACACATATTCGGGGTATCATCAGATCCCACTGCATGCACCAAACCAAGATAAGGCAACGTTCATCACTACTATTGGATTATACTGCTACAAAGTTATGCCCTTTGGGCTCAAGAATGCAGGAGCAACTTACGAGAGGCTAGTCACCAAGATGTTTAAAAATCAAATGGGAGAAACCATGGAGGTCTACATCGACGATATGCTCGTCAAGAGTAAGCGCAAAGAGGACCATCTCTCAAATTTGTCAATTACCTTCGAGATCCTTCGGAAATACTGAATGAAACTCAATGCGAGAAAATGTTCTTTTGGTGTCCATTCAGGAAAATTCCTTAGGTATTTGGTTAGCAAGCGAGGCATTGAGGCCAACCCGGACCAGATCTAAGCGATCAACAAGGTACAACCACCTCGCACGATACGGGAAGTGAAGAAGCTCACAGGCATGCTCATTGCTTTGAACCATTTCATTTCAAAGTCCTCTGAGAAGTGCAAACCATTCTTCCTTCTCTTGAAAGGAAACAAAATAGTAGAGTGGAATTAAGATTGCTCAAAAGCATTGGAGGAGCTCAAGGACTATCTTAGCAAGCCACCTTTGCTCGTCATACCTCAGGAAGATGATCCCCTCTACTTATACCTTATTGCCTCCAGCCATGCCATCATTTCTGCACTAGTGTTCGAGAAAGCGGGAATTTAACATCCAGTATACTACGCCAGCAAAACCTTATTAGATGTCGAGCAGCAGTACCTACCACTGGAAAAGAACACCTTTGCACTAGTAATAGATCCGAGGAAGCTAAATCACTACTTTGAAGCTCACACTATATTCGTCCTTACATCACAACCCCTTAAAGCGATCCTGCAAAAAGCGGATCTGTCTGACAGACTGTCCAAATGGTCACTCGAACTCAAACAATTTGATATCCAATTTCATCCTAGGAATGCGATCAAAGGACAGTTCCTCGCCTATTTCATCACAGAATTCACAGGCGACCAACCTTGCAACCAACCTCAACCCACAAAGCAAATGGAAGATCACCCACCAGTAGGAGTCTAGCACCTATTTATCGATGGAGCCTCCAACTCAAAGGGGGAAGGAATAGGTATTGTGCTCGTTACTCCAGAAAACACAATCTTCGATCAAGGAATCAGGCTTGGATTTAAAGCCTCCAACAACGAGGTGGAATACGAAGCTTTGATAGCCGGCCTGTAGAAGGCATGAGCATTGGGGGTAAAACAGTTGCAGGTGTTCGGTGACTCGCAATTGGTCTCAAACCAGATAAGTGGGGACTTTAACACAAGAGACGAAAGGATGGAAGCCTACCTCGCCTAAGCAAAGAAGCTAATGACCAACTTTGAGGAAGTTAGTGTCCAACAGTTTCCCCATGGACAGAACAGTCACGCCAATGCCCTAGCAACCCTAAGTTCTGTAATCGATTCCAACTTAAAGAGAACGATCCCCATCGACTTCCTCACCGGTCCAAGCTGTAAGGACAAAAATTTCAAATTGAGTCCTTTATAGTTTTGGCACAATTCTGGACAAAAACGTTTGAGTCATAGGATAGAGTATATTGATCATCCTTCAAGCATGTGACGTGTTTATTGAAGACGTAGCAGCCAAGTGTATAAAGCTTCATCACATTGCCAAGTTTGTTTGTGCCTCGTTTCTACGTCATCAACATGGTTTCATTGCTCCTAATGTATGAATGCATTTTAATATATATATAGGAGCTTGGAACATTTTATAATGGGTGTGGGTTTATTTAAAACTGTTGTTTAATTTTAGAAAGATTTCATTTAAACTTTAAAATAAAGTAAATAAAGTTTCTGGGCAAAAAATTGATTTTTTCAAACTTTTTGGAAGTTCGTTTGATATGTCCTTCGAACGAGTTTTTTGTTCGAACCAGATGTCGTTCGAACCAGTTTGCCAACGAGTTCCCATATTGGCCACTGGAACTTCGTTCGAAATGTCGTTCGAACGAGATTATCGTTCGAATGAGATTTCTGACCAGTTCACTCTAGAACTTCGTTAGAAGCCTCGTTCGAACGAGATTTAATTTCGAACGAAAATGTCATTTGAACGAGATTTGGCGGGAACAGGTATTTGGCAGTTTTAAGAAGTTTTGACCCACTTTCCCACTTGTTTTTCCCACTATCTTTTTGGCAGATTTCTTAAGTGCGAAAATGAATTTTTCTAACTTAACTTTTCATTCCATTCTAACTTCTAGAGAGATTTTTTTTAGAGCAAATTCTTCCAAGAAAAGTTCATGGTTTTGAGTGTTCATCTTTCAAAGAAAAATGTCATTTGACACTCTAGTTTACACCAAATTGTTTGTTTAATCCAAGTTCCATATATATATTAATTGCTTGGAGTTTTGGCACCAGTTTTTCATCTCTACCGTTTTGAAGAGACGTTTGGGTTTGCTTCTAAATCCCACAAAGAAGAAGATGTTTGCATTAATTTACTCACTTGGAGAATGGCTCCTAGTTCGGGTGACGGTGACCATATAAAGTCCTATCGGTGGATTCCAAGACCACGGTGGAGCTCCGTGGTTATTTGCTAGGCGGAGGTGTTTTCAAGGAGGGTCGAGGCTTGAGAGGGATCGATTCGTGTGTTGTAAGTCTACTGTCTTGTATTTATAAATTCCGTACTTAGTGGATTTAAGGCTAGGGCCATCCGAGATTTTTTCTCGTTGTGGGTTTTTCCTCGTACATCGCGACGTAGTGATTTATTGTTTATTTTATCTTGGTATACTCACCTAGAACGCATGCTTAGGTAATTTAAGATAAAATTTGGTTTTAATAACTACATGTTTAATTTGGTGCAAAATTAAATATTGGGTAATGTTTATGTGTAATTAATTCACGTCATTAATTTAATATGTTAAAAGTTGGTTTGGCCTAATTTATTAAAATTGAGAAATATAACTTAGGCAAATTTTCTAGGACTTGGGTTAATTAATTTGGTTTAAGTGAAATTGACATTAGTGTGTGCTTATCTTATTTCACTTGGTTTAATTTTAATTTGAAGTAAATTAAAATTTGGTGTTTTTGTGAACCATCGTACGCTTCCGCATATATATCCATTTATAAAAGGAAATTACTTGTGTATTTTAAAATTTTGGGGCCTACGGGACGTTTTCACAAGCATCAACCAAAGCGACGAGCTGCAAAATATGGAACATATGCTCCAAATCGAGTCAGTACCTAGTTGGATGTACCCTTTGAGGGACTACTTGAAAGATGGTGCACTTCCAGACGACAAAAATTCCGCTCATCGGATAAGAGTCAAAGCTGCTCGCTTTCACTTATCTCCTGAGGGCAAACTATACAAAAGATCATTCACCGGCCCTTACCTTCAATGTGTCCACCCGAAGGACATCGATCAAGTCCTACACGAACTTCATGAAGGAATCTGTGGAAGCCATATTTGAGGGAGGTCACTGGCTTTTCGAGCAATGAAGGAAGGATACTGGTGGTCGTATATTCAAAGAGATTCGGCAGTGTATGCTCGCAAATGCGAGAAATGTCAACTACATGCTCCTATGGTCCACCAACCCGCCAGCGACCTAAGATCACTAACTATCCCATGGCCCTTCTCTCAGTGGGGAATGGATATCAAAGGTCCTCTCCCTACCACCGTCGGCAATCGCAAGTATGTGTTGGTTGCAACAGATTACTTCACCAAATAGATCGAGACAGAACCATTGGCAAACATCAGGGAAGCAGATATGTTGAGATTCATATGGAGAAACATAACTACCCATTTCGGAATCCAAAGAACCATCATCACTGGTAATGAAACACAGTTTGAAAGCGTCCCTTTCCAAAACTTCTGCAGAGAATGCAGGATCAGGCACTATTTTAGCTCAGTGGCCTACCCCCAGAGAAATGGCCAAGCCGAGGCTTCTAACAAAACGGTGATCGATGGGCTGAAGAAATGACTAGAGCGATCCAAGGGCGCATGGGAGAACAAGCTACCACATATTTTGCGGGCTTATCGCACTACCCCACGGCGAGCAACTGGGGAAACCCCATTCTCACTAATGTATGGAATGGAAGCACTTATCCCCTTGGAAGCTGGTCTACCAATAATGAGAACCACCCTTATCGACCAAGGCCAGAACGATGCAACATTACTCGCTGAACTTGACCTAGCTAACAAACAGAGAGAGCTAGCCCTAGTAAAGCTGGCGAGCTATCAGCAACAGCTCGCAAAATACTATAACTAGAAGGTCAATCCAAGGACATTCCGAGTAGGAGACTACGTTCTATAGAAAGTCCTTGGCAGCGCAATTAAACCATCAGACGGTAAGCTAGGGCCGAATTGGGAGGAACCATTCAAGATAACAAGAGATGATCTACAAGGAGCCTATCACTTAGAAACTCTGGAGGGCAGAGAAATACCCCGAGCATGGAATGCAGCCAACCTAAAGAAATTCTATTTCTAGTTTTTTCTTGGCTCTTTTATCAAATTTTTAGAATAGGCAAATCATTTTTTATTTACTCGTGAATTAATGAAAGATGTTTGGCAGTTGCATTCTATTGAGTGTGAATTCTGTATTGAGAACTTTATAACTTACACACCCTTTCCAAATAACAGGCACCTTACTCAAAGTATAAACGTAGGGTATCACCCTCCTCAGGTATTCGTTATGAAACACAAACAACCTCCGAGCATTGCCTCGAAAATATATGAAGCCCTACAGGGGATCCTTAGGCAATTAGACCAAAAATGAATTGGTCACCAAACTATATTTGGATAAAAAAAACTGCTCGAATAGAACATCCAGCGCCAGGTGTGTCCTCTCTATTGCCACATTTAGACCTAAGGGAGTGTGACGACACGAACTCAAAGGTAAAGTGAGGCAAAATGGTATGTTATAAGCATACTGGACTGGGAGGACACTTACTCAACATTGCAACCCTACGAATCTAGTCATCCATCAGGGACCGAAGATAATTAAGTGAGAGATAAATGATAAACACATGTTTAGTTGGGGAGATCGCCCAAAACATAGATATTATATTACTTCATCACATTTACAATAAGAACGTACAACCCATGTTTAGTCGGCGAGATCTCCCAAAACATCAATATTACATTACTTCATTACATATAAACAAAGAGTTACAGCTGGTAAAATCCTAATGAGGCTGAGGTCTCTGAATAAGATAGTCAGCAACTTGTGCTCGTCGGCCATCGTCCAGATGAGCAGCCAGTTCCTGCTCGACCTCATTGGCAGTTGTCTATAACAGCTGCTTGGGGATAGCATCGATAGGGATC
Organism: Sambucus nigra; assembly: GCA_949130495.1. Lineage (NCBI taxonomy): Eukaryota > Viridiplantae > Streptophyta > Magnoliopsida > Dipsacales > Adoxaceae > Sambucus > Sambucus nigra. The sequence goes on from OX422212.1 coordinate 386,810,980, forward strand.
CATTGGTCGTCCCTTCTGAAAGGATTTGGCCTCAAAGTTGAATGAGATATCTCATGATGGTACCATAATACTGAGTTCCTCGGGACTCGCAGCTCCCTAAGGGAGCTTAACCATCCCCTAATAAAGGAAAGCTCTTCAAACTATGTTAGCCTCGTCGAAGCATCTGTCCAACTTTGATCGTAACCATCATCCCACACTCGCTGAGGTCCTTTCTTGAACAAATGACTCAGCCATGTGACGTCCCTTTAAAGCCCGATAGCAATCACATGTGCTCGATGGACATCTTCTCGAAGCACGTCAATATCCCTAGCTGGACCCCCTGCATCAGAACTAGCTTGTAGAGTCGTCGATGAGGTAGAACTTCACAAATATGGGGGAGAGCCACTCGGCTCTGTGCCAATTCGCGAAATAGCTGGGGAAGATAAACCTCATAGAACACGAGGTGCAATGCTCAACACATGCTCCCTGAGTCGCGATACCTCCCTCCTCAGAGTACCGTTCTCCTGCTGAAGAATTTCTCTGACTTGATTAATTTCAGAAGCATCTAGGAGCCTAGCTCTGAGAGTGTTTACTTCTTCTTGGACTGAGGCACCAACTTCTTCCATCTCCTGATGTCTGTCCTTTATCTTGGCAACAAGCTCAGACTGGTCCTTAAAGCTCTTATTTCTTGACCTGAGAGATTTGCAGATCCTAATAAAGGCCTGATGAACTTGGGTGCTCGCGTTAGGACCAAGAATTCTGCCCAGCTGAGAAGTGGCAGGTATATACTCGTCTACATCAATCAACTACAAGCCATACAAGTAGTAGAAAAGAAGAAGAATCAACGACTAGAAAAGAAGGAACTTTCATTTCATTAAAATAAAAATGTACAATTATATCGGTTTATTTAAAAATAAGTACAAGTAGAGAGAAGTCCTAAGAGCAGTTTAAATAGTAACCTCAGCTTGTTCGGAGGAAGCCAACTACTTTCCCTTATCAGCAGCGGTAGGAGCATCCCCCTCGGAAGGAACAACTACAGTTCCCTGAGTAGGAAGAGCACGAATAGGAACAATGTGAGAGGCAGGGGAAATACCTTCAATGGCTAGGATAGGGGCTTCATCTACAACAGGCTTTGGGCCTGCATCGTGCTCATCGAATAAGGGAGAATTGACATCCACCCCATCAGCCAGAAGAGCCTTGTTCTAGCTCTTCTTGAAGTTTAGACGGCTGATGTGGCCAATTTGAACCTCAGCATCATCATATGCAATAGCCCACCCAGAATTATATGAACCTTCCTTGATAATGGCTGCCTCAGACTCCATCTTCTTCAGCTTCTCTGCCAGTACCTTGTTCTCCTCCACCATGGCGAGCTTGCAGACTAGGTCATAGGACTGCCTCAGCTCGTTCAGCTCCTTTATTACCGCCTCCTTCATCCCATTGGATTCGATAAGAGTAAGATCGAAGTATTTTTGGGCCTCATTAGCAACCTTCAAGATGTCCTCCAGCTCGGCATTCCTCCCACGCACCTCGACATTGTGTCTTTCCAAGTCAGCCTTCGTTCTTACCAGCTCGTCGCGAGTATGGTACAGGACAGCGAAGTCAGTCCCAAACTCCAAGGAAAAAGAACATCAAGCAAGAGGTTCCAATAACGGAAAAACATTAAATTGGGAGAATAAAGGAAAGAAGAAGACTTACTAGAGCTAGCCTTTGGCTCACCTCCAGAGCTAGCTGATCAGCCCCCATCGCCTTCTGACGATCAGTAGGTAAAATTGCTCTCTCTAGTAATGCATGAGCCAATTGAGGAGAGAGGGAAACATATTCCCCCTCTGGCAAAGCGGACATGGGAACCAGAGCATGCCCAGATTTCGTCATTGCCTTCTCTTTCCTTCTCTCCTCTTCCCTATCCTTCTTCTCCTTCTAAGCTTTCCTCCTATCCTCAGCTTTCCTCCTCTCCACCACATTTTTCCCCTCTTCCTCTCTCTTTCTCTCTTAAAAGCTCCTCATCCTTCCTTTTCTTCTCTTTCTCATAAGCAACGAACTGAGAACTAGTGGCAACAGCCCCACTGTCGAACTTTTACTTCTTCGATCGCTGAGCGAGGAGCACATCATCCTCCTCATCATCATCACGGGTCAGGTTCCTCCTGAGGGGAGCCATTTCCTCACTATAACTTTTAGATGTAATTGAATATTCTTGAGCCTCAGAGACCTCATTAGAGATGGAAGACTCTTTGCCACTAGATCTCGCCTCGTTGGAACCACCTTCAGCACCTCCTCTGATATCATTTTCAGAGTTGCTCTCTTCCTCGCCTAACTAGATGGGATCAGCAGCAGCTTCTTCAGTAATATCTAAGTCGGGAATGTTGTTCAAAGGCCTCACAATGAAAATGAACCCGATGTTCTTATACACCAGAAGAAAAGAAGCTGACCAAGGATGTTCACCGTCGGCCAAAGACTCCCTGATATTCCAAGCTTCGACCAGCTTCACAGCTCGAACCTCGCTAAGGGCAGGCTCCAAGTTCTTTGTCCTCACTGAAAAGAAAATAGGAAAGTATCAAAAAAATCAAACATTAATAGGAATACCAATGAGCAGAGCGGAAATTACCTATGTGTTCCTCCCCATAAAAAGGGACTGTGAATCTATCAGACCTCGCCCCCTCAGTATGGGGGGAGAACTGCCAATTCCTAGCAAGAAAGCCCTCTTGTCAGTAATCTTTATAGGAATCAGGTAGATTTACTACCAATACCCTGTCAGGACTCCTGGCCTTGAGGAAAAGAAGGCCAAATCTAGTTCGAGAGAAAGAATAGCAAAAACGGGTTTCAGTGAGCCCTAAATTGGTACCATAGAGTTGGTTTATTCTATGAACCCCATTGACTATCTTCCATACATTTGGTGAACACTGTGTGGGGACAATGTTGAAATAACCAAAAGAAATGCAAAAACAAATTGCTTGGAGGAAAAGTAATACCCGCTTGGGAAAGCAACAGGATGTGAATCCAATGAGTGCCCTCTATCTCTCTAACATTCTTAGGTATAGAGACGCACTCAATCTCTACCCATTCAGAGGTATTATAAAACTTCCTAAACTCAAGCACTGATCTATTACCTATCTTCGTCATTTATAAACCCTAAATTGCAAATTCGAAGAAAACTCAACAGAGAAACCACAGAGAGAGAGCAAAGGGGACTTACGGGATGAAAGTTTGGCTTAGACAACGCAAGATCACAAGCCCAGCCGATGAGGGAGATTGAGATCAAAGAAAATGAAGACCTGGAGAAGATGGCACAACGGCTAAAACTCGCAGAAGATGAGGAAATGCTAAGAAGCTTGAAATGACAATATAAAATGCCAGTCCAAATGAATCCTTAAACGTTTTCAATCATGATACACATGACACAAAGCCGGCTGCCCCCAAAATCAGGTAGAGAACTCAAACATTGGAAAGAGTTACACAATTTACAAAAGAGCCATTATGCCAAATCATTTAAATTTATTGAGCCCAAATTGTGTCCCAACAACTGTAGGGGAAATTATGGGTACCCGAATTTGTTATCATGGTCCCAGACGAGTAGCCTAATAAAAATGGCCCAAAGTCCGGACCCTTCGCACCTCAACTAAATTCTGTTATGACTTAGTCCTCTCCTAAAATCTCGTAGGGAGATATTCCATGAGAGAAAGATGGACGTGGAGGAGTCCAACAACCCCACTCCCCGAAGATAAACATGTATATAATAAACCCTTATCCTGGGGCAAGTGGCACGAATTGTATTCTTTATAAAACACTCCTCGAAGTGTATAGAAATAACATCAAGAGAACCACCGTGGACGTAGTCATTTCTTGCTGAACCACGTATATGCTGTGCTGTGTGATTGACATTTTTCATCCTTCATTATCTTTGGTGATTGCGCTTTCTTATTAATTTGTCTTGAATATAATTGTCTCCACAACTATCATTCCCAAATTCTTTAACTTGGCAGCAAGGTTCATCATCTCAATGACATGATCGTGCATTGAGCATGTGCCATCAAAATTCATTATTGTAAGATTTGCCATTAGTTTCCCAATAAGGATTTTATCTGCAGTCTTAAACCTTTGTTCTATTGCTTTTATGGAATCCTTATCATTTTCAGGTTTAGGAAGTGATGTTTTGATATTGCTTGCAATTGTCATTCATAGAAACATTATGCTCAATCTTTCAGATTCTCCAAAGCTTTATGGAGAGTCTTTTCCTCATCAGTACTTGTGCCTATAAGTCAACATGATTTTTCAATATGAAAAGCCAGATCCAAGTCAAGTACCCCCCAAGTAGAAATCAACTTTCTCTTTCCATTCTGAAAAGTTGGTTCCCGTGAGAATAGGGACAGATGATGCATATGAAGTCAATTGAGCAGACAAAGGGGATGCAATTTAGAGATACAATATTTTTTAAGAAGGATTTAAAACTTTAATTAACACATAGTAAGATTTGAATATTTTATGATATGAAAATAAGATGCTCATGTGGTTAGTCATCATAAATTTAACTTAATCCCATTAATGGTCGTAATATTAAACATGCATAATTGAGTGATGTATTTATTTAATTTTAAGAGAGGTATATGTGGATATCCTTAGTTTACACATGTACAAACACTCATTAATTGTTGATTTAACACATGACTATAGTATACTTGGGGGAAACTAATTTATATATGTTAAATAAAGAGATTTAAACATTATATTGGTAATAAAGGGCTAATTTGGAATGGGTAATAATAAGGATTACTGTGGTGATACTTAACCTTAATAATACATTTGCATTCATCAAACAACTTAATAAAAATAATGGTGTATATGTTATCATAGAATTCCAAAGGCCATAAAATTACAAAATTGTAAAATTCTTGAATAGCAAAAGGTGCACAATCTAGAATTTCATAAGTCTAGAATTCCAAAAACTTAAAATTTTAAAAGTCATAATTTTTAGAATTTGAAAAGACATAATTTCTAGAATCCAAAAGGTTTTAAATTTTTTGAAAAATGCATAATTTAAAGAATTCTAACAAACATAGTAGCATGAATTATCGTGTGAATTATATTAGACATAAGAGCATGAATTTTAATAGACATAATTATAAAAGACCTAATTTCAAGCAAGTGGCCAAGACATAATTCTAGGATACTCACTTAATAATTATGAAAAACAAAAAACACAAATTGTTTTCTTTAGGCATGAAAAACAAAAGATAAATCAACATTGTTTCAACGAATTATGAAGAAATAGAAAACATAAACTATTTTTAATAGTTATGAAAAACAAATCATTATCAACAGTTATAGGACGATTCATATATAACCTATTTTATGGACAATCATGTGTTCTTAAACATCAGCTCTGATACCACATGTAAAACAGTTTATTTACATGAACCCTAAGATCGTGAACATCATGATAATCACCCAATAGGTATATGAAAATAGGGATAATGTAATACCTCCTTTCATCATCATGGATGTGATGTCATTGTTTGTCAGCGTTGATTGTCGTCGGTTTAACCACCTTAACAGTCCTTTAACAGAGAATTTGGTTTATCTCTCCTTCCATATGAGCCTTTATATGTGTATTTAGTGGATACCTTTTAGATGGAAGTAAGGTATCAATTTATAGTTGGACAAAGGGCCTAAATTCCAAAGGTTATTTAATCTTAACCGTCCATCAAGGTATAGATTTAATTATAATTTTAACTCCTTTCAATATCCATTTCGTTTTTGGAATATGAACCATTTTGTTAGGAAATAGCATATTCTAATTAAAAACCGAAATACTAATAAACATATTTCGGGAAAGAAATTTAAACTATTAAGTAACCCAACGGTTAATTAACAATTTCCTTACACTAACCACCACCTAACTCGAGACCCTTTAACCCCTGACCCGACCACCTATATGACCTATTTTTACCCAACCTACCACTCCAACTCATCCATATCCTAAACCACCCATTAAAACACCAATAACCCATCACCTTCTGTAAGGTTTGCCCCCTACCTAACCCCATAATCCGCTAACCCAATAGAACAAACCGAAAACCCTTTTTTGCAAACCCATTTTTTACTCAGTCATTATGGTACCTGTCTTATAAGAAACCAACGTGCCAAAAATAACTCTCCTAAATTTTAAACTCCCTCCAAATACACTTTTAGTCCATTTAATTTTTTCAAATATCAAACCTCTTAAAATCTCACACCCACAGCTACTCATCCGAGACTTATAAGAAAAGGCCAGTAGCTAAAAAATGGGGAATTATACTGCATAAAATAAAGACACCAAAAATTAAAAAAAATTAAAAAAAAAATAGTGTACTCTCGAAACAAATTTAAGGTCATTTTTTCTACTTTTATTTTTATTATTGTAATCTATTGAGATAATTTATAGGAAGCATTTGGACTCAACTTGGAAAAAGCAATTCAATAAGGAGGCTTTTTTAAGTATTGTATTTCTATCCTTATTTTTTTAATTTCATATCCCTTATTGAAATCTTCTTGAATTATGTGTATGTGACTATGAGAATGCTAGGTTAAATACTCCGTTCAACAGATGGGATGAAACTGTATGTGATTTTATTTAATTAATTAATTAATTCATATACTTAATATAATCCTATGAAAATTAATTACAAAATTGTTGCCCTTAAGTTTATGCCTTGAGAGAGGATAAATAATTGTTTGGAAAAAAAATCACAAATTTAATTTAAAATTTAATTTTGAAATCGAAGTAGAGATAGGTTTTTCCTAAATATAGCTTTAGATTTGGAATCATTGAATCGATGTTGCGTTTAATGTTTTATATAATTTTTAATGAACTGATTTCGGTGGGCAATTTATTAAAAATAGTATAAATCAAATTTTTTAAGAGTTATGGCATTTTAAATTAATTTTCTAAAAAGATATTACTAAATTTATAATTGTAACGAGAGAGAAATTGTAATTTTAATAATATCACAAAATATTTTAAATAAACCAATTAGTTAATTAAAATAATCAAATATGCGGTGTAGTTTTATCTCTTGGATCTTCTCACACGTCTATAAAACTCGGTTACTTATAATTCTAATTTTAACTAGTTTATTCAGTTCACTTATAACTTTTAGCATTAATTAATTAATTCTCCCTTAAAACTATTTTTTAAAGCAATTATAAATATATATATATATTAATTGAAAATGAATTTGCAATTATTCGCACTATTTACTTATTCACCTTAAAAGTTGGATTGATACTCGTACTTACTTCTATAAAAGTTGTATAACAATTTTTATAGGTAACAAAAGGGATTTTGAGACTTAGCTTTTCAAAACAACGACTACACATAAAAACCAAGTTATCAAATGGCGCCATTCCCGCTTTTCTGAGTTGAAGATTGACGTGCCTATTTTCGTATCTCATTTTTTATTGCAGTTCATTTTCATATTAGATTTCTCATATCAAGATTTATTGAAGCGTCGTATCATTTTGGGTGTATATAAACCACCATATCATTTGTAATAATTCTTTACTTTAAATACCAACCAAAAGCGGAAGGGAAATGAGACAAAATAGAGAGATAGCATCGTTGGAGTGTAATTGAAGCCTCTCTATTTCGGGTCTGTAGGACTCACGGGGACGACTGAAGTAAGGCGTACTTCCCCTCGGTCGACTCAAATTGATCTTCACCCCACGTGGGTAACATCCCTGGAAGGTATCTTTCTTTATCCCTCGTGAATCTCATGTTTCACTTCTTTGTTTAACTATATGCTCCTCTGTGATTTTATTTTATGTATTTTCTTACTTTGAATGGTGTGATGAAGTAATTAACCTAATGTCTACACCCGTTCATTCCAACGAGAAGGGATTTCGTGAACCAACTCACTCACTTATCTTATTTTGTGCAACCCATGCCTTCACTTAATTAAAATTAACTAACTAGAAAGCATAAGTAGGAATATAACTTTTGCATAAGGCAATGTATTGGTTCCCTATTTTTCTCGCCTACGAATTAATTAAAATTTGACTATCCCTTCACTTAAACAAATATTAACAATTGTTTACATGATAGTTAGGATTAGATCCTTTCTTGTGTGTTTTCAATTCCATCTTTCGGTAGTCGAGTTTGTTAGATTCGTCCATTTGCAATATCCATGTCAGTTTTCATTTTTTTTCTTATAAAAGTCTAAAAATATTTTTCTTTCATCTTATTTCCTATAAAAAAAATCATCCAACAACATTTTTCTTTCAAAAGCAAAAAATATATATTCTTTTTTTTCCTTTTCTTTTTCTTCAATACTAATATAGTCATATATATTTTTCTTTTTCTTTAACCCAAAAAATCAAAAAACAATTTTCATTTTTTATGTCCAGGTGGAAACGTCACTCATTCCCATAGTAACACTTTAATGTCTTCATTATTAGGATAACCCCGACTATGTCTTAATTTTCTGCCTCGCAACCTAGAGGTTAGCTTCACCTTTTCTGAAATGTCTATTCCTCCCACCACTCCACCTACCATGGATGACGAAATTCCCTTAAGGGACTATTTTTCCCCAATAACGGTCAGTCCTCCATCATGTATCGTTCTTCCACCCACCCCGATCGCCCAATTTGAAATTCTTCCTGCTATCATTTCCATGTTGCCTACCTTTCATGGTCTCGAGTGCGAGTCTCCTTACACTTACTTGCAAAAAATTCTAATTGTTTGTGATACGTTTAAAAATCAAAATTTAGATGAATAAATGTTCGTCATCGGTTATTCCCATTTTCTCTTCATGATAATGCATCTACGTGGTTATATTTATTTCCACTAGAATCCATTACTGTGTGGAAACAACTAGTTAAGAAGTTCGTGTCTAAATTCTATTCCATGAGCAAACCGAATGAAATGCACCAACCCATACAAGACTTTTGCCAATGACCTAATGAATAATACTATGAAGCTTGGAGTTGATTCCAATGTTTCATAAACAATTTCCCTCATCATGGACTTCAAAATAGTCGTTTGGTCCTAGTTTTTATAATGGACTAGTTCCTTCCTCTTGTACCATGATAGAATCCATGCATAAAGGAAAATTCATGCACTTAATGCCCACTTCGGCCTATAATTTCCTCCACGAATTAGACGATGACTCCCTAGACTGGGAGGGAGAAAATGATTTCTCCTGATCCAAACCCTAACGTCACAGGCACACTTATGAGATTAAGAACAACCCTAATTTTAAAACGTTGATAAATTGTTTAAGAACTTTGACAGAGGTCGTTGACACACTCGCTTGTTCACTATAATAAAATACCTCTTTATTCAAACTGGTGATGAGCATCAATAATGAATCTAACCCCTCTTCTTATGGTGTTTGTTTAAGTCATAACAATGTATCTCATTCTTGGACCATTATTCAAGAGGATCCCGAGACCACCTTAGATCAGGCATGTGCTTTTAATGCCGTTAGAAAAAAAACTCGTCGTTTACTTACACTCCTAATAACAATAATCATCCCTACTTTTCATAAAAATATGACAATAACTCCGCTCCATCTCGACCTCAACAACATGTTCCTGGTCCACCCAGTTTCCAACCCCAAAAACAAAGGCCACCACGTGCCTCATTTTAAAATCAATATTAACAACCTAATACACAGAATCACCATCACTAATATCGTCCTCTCATAGGACCTTCATCTATTAATAATCAACTTATCCTCGTTCCTCCTAAACATATGAGTATAATTATGAGCTTAATACTCATAGAGAGTTGGTTCCTCATCCTCCCTATGCACCTTAAACCCAATCTTCTACCCCTTCTCTTGAATCCTTTTTAACTAGGTTTATCTCAACTCACAACAAAATAATAAGGCCCAGAGTCAAAGACATCCAATGGCTTGAACAACATTTTAAACAGATTGAGTTCGCGAGAGAGAAAGGTTGATTCCCTAGTCAACCCATTTCTAATTTTAAAGGCAATAGTTTAGAGGCCCTTTTGTGTGTGCTTTAGATAAAAATAATTTTCCTTTTTAAAAACCTTTACCCAGTTTCATTAAACACTAATTTTGTGAATTAAACTAATTAAGCCAATTTTATCTTCTTAACCAAAACATGCATCTAGTGTGATTAAGCAAGGTAAAGTAAAGAATGCTCAAAAAACACGTCGATGTTCGAGGAAACCACAACGAAAAAAAAACTCAGACGACCCAAGCTAGACAATCACTATAATAAGATTTTACAAAGGAAGATATAAGTCTTTCACAATAACTCCATCCCCACAAGCCATGACGCCTCTTCTTCTCTTCAACCGCTCCTCCACAACATAATGCAAGAGTTCACTTATGTTAGGCACACAATACACGAGTCCACGCATGTCTCAGTATCCACCGATAGAGGCAGCAATCGTCAATCAGCAAGTACAGACTCCACCGCACGAAACAGGTTCTTCTTATAATCGAAGAATGAAACCGTGGTGCAAACACAAGGTCTCTATAATATATGCTATGCAAACTCATATCTTGTAAACACAAAAGATGTTTTAAACTTTGGAAACGTTTGGCAAACAAGTGCAGACAAATGTATGGGTTTGATGTAATTCTGTATGTTCTGCAGATTGTTTTTCCGAGCAAAAATATTCCCTAAATAAAGACTTTAAGTCAGCACATCTTTAGAATGAAATGTGTATGTCGTTCGAACTATATAGCTATCTCATTAGAACGATATGTCTATGTCGTTTGAATGACTTTGAAGCTCATTTGGACCCCGTAAATTAAAAGTAGTGTTTTATATGACTATAAACACAAGATAACTCAGGAAAATCATTTTAAAACATTTTAAAAGGATATTTAAATAAAATAACATCCTTAGAAAATATTTACCTAGTATCCATAAACCAATATTCATCCATATCGGAGAGAATCTCAGAAAACCAAATGAAAACGTGAAATGTACACCAAAACTATGGCATGATTTATCTTTAAAGATTTATCGATATGTCTTTAACACAACATCATAGACTATGTGGGAATTATGTAAAGTAAAAATCTATCTTTAACTCAAATTAGTTTTTGTACGAAATAATTCCAATACATATTTGTTCTTACAAATTTCCCCTTTTGGCTCTTCCGGGACAAAAGCAAAAAAGTGAAATGCCTAATCTGGGTCGTCAAGCCGTATGACCTAAATCTCATCCCATAAAACCCAAAAAGAAAATATAGGATATGGAAATGTAACTATCAAATGTGAAACAATCGACGAGCATGAACTGCCTTCATGTGATATAGTGTTAAAATCTCAAATCGCTGAAGAATCACTATAAACACAAAACAATCCAATACCATGTGAAGTATGGAGAAACAAATGATATATAGTCAATATGATACCAATATAAAATACTAGCAAAAATCTCCCTTTACATCACATATCTATATCTTCCCCTTTAGATCTCGAATTCACAATTAGTGATAAAATTAATCATATAAACGAATATATAGCATGGGAATAATCATATGAATCGTATCTAGATGAACATGATGAACTATCTAAAAAGAATCAATACATGGTAAATCATATCTAGTAAATAGTCCTAAAGAATGATCATTAATATCTATGTGACTACACAATCTTAATGATGTAGAATCAAATATGAATAATTAATATCGACTGCATATAAACTATCCAAAATAACCCATATGTACCAAATTAGTGTAATATCAAAATATATAACCAACAGGTACTAAAACTGAACAAAGAGAAAAAAGTCAGTCAGGGTCGTTCGAGCGACATTGTCGGGTCATTTGAACGACTGAATCATATCATTCTAACCATGTAAGAAACAACCCAAAACAGAGTTGTGTCAAGCGAAGCACCCTTTAAAGGACCATACTAACAACCTATCTCGCGACCATACTTGACACTTACTATACCTCATTTCTAAGTTCGCTTGATCCAGTCTTCAAACAACGTGGTCAAGTCATTTGAACGACAGTGATAAGCACCCAAATGTATATATCTTATACCTTGAATAGACGTATTTTAATTGCTAATTCTCGACAAGATCGGATCTTATGCACGTAATTGTTTATTGTGCATGCTTGGTTTCATTTGCGGTGTCAAAAGCTTTATTTCAAGGCAATTTGCAGTTCAAATGTGGCTAAATCACAATCCCGTAACTCTAGCCTATCCCAAACTGACCCTTAACCTACCCCAAACCCGATGTGTGTTGAATTCGTACTTTTTAAGTCTTTAAAATTTTATTTTGAGTCATTTTTATTTTTAGGATTAATTTTAGATTTGTTTAGGATTTTTAGGATTTATTTGCAATTTTTGATATTTAGTGTAATTTTATTTTATTTTTATTAGTTTTTAATTATTAATCTTTATTTTATTTTATTTTATTTTATGAGGATTAGTCTTTTATTAGGAATTTATTTTCAATTTTATTAGATTTATTTTTTATGGACTTTAGTTTTTTTTAGCGTTATTAGATTTTCAATTTTTATTTATTTAGAGTCTTTTTAGTTTAATAGGTTTTATTATTTTAGTTTGATTTTCTTTAGTTGGGATTTTATTTTTATTATTTAGTTTTTTTTAATTTAGATAGTTTTATTTTTCATTTCTTTTAAAGGTACAATTAAATACACACACATATCATAACTCACTCACACACACCATATTACCCTAGACCCTCACACACAACACTACCCACTTCATCTTCAACCTCCCACCAACACCGAAACCTTGGTAGTCCCTACTCCAAACCGGATCTACCACGCCGGTGACCTCCATAGTTCCTTCCCGGAATGTTCGATCTCCATTCCAACACCTAGACCAACCTCTGAAAAACCCAAAACACAACGTCCCAAACCCGTGACAAACCCGAGTTCACCCATGATCCCTGCTACAGAGAATTAACCCGAAACGAACCTAGCAAACTCGGAACCAACAAATCCTTACCCATTTTCACGAAACCAAAGCCCACACCCAAATCCAACCTTCAAGCTCCTTAACCCATCTCCATGAAAATAGGATTCTCTTATCCCATGAGCCAAAAATAAAACCCACGTGAGTTCAAACCCAAAAAATCCCTCCAAATGTGGTGTTGACTTAGCTAAAACTCCCAATAAAATCTCTCATCAACCAAGCAAGACTCGTGGCTTATAAAATAAGGAGAGGCATATCATTTTGGATCAACTTCATTTCCGTTTGAGTTTTTAAAAGTGGGATAGGTTATGCCTCAACACTCTATAAAAAGTGTTTGCAATTTTAGCAAACATCTCAATATAGAGTAGTGTGGTCAAATTTATCACACTTGGATGAATTTTTATATATGAATTTATAGTGGGAGGGTTTGTATTTTTAGCAAATGTTTCTCATTATTTATTAGTGCATTAAGAGTTCATCTAGAGGGAGAAATACTTAGATACAAATCTTTGTTGGAATTGTTTGTAATTTTTAGCAGATTTAATTCAAAAATTGATGAGTATTTGGCAGTTCGCCCATTTTTACATATTGTAAATATTCTTTTCTTTTCATCTATATTAGTTTTATAAGTTTTTTAGGACTCATATTACATCAGTTTGTTTTAATTTTAAATAATAATTATTTATCTCATTAGTATTTTCTTCTTACTTAGTTTTCATCCCTTTTTTCTAAAATGAAAATAAATGAAGAAAAATACCAAAAATAATAACATGAAAATGATTTTTGTAACTATCTTCACACATTTAGTCTTCACACTTGAAAGTTGGATTGACACCAGTAATTACCAGTTGCTTATATAATCATTTTTTCACATTATATAGGTATTTATTGTGTTTTGAGCAAAATACTTTATTCTACAATGACATACAAAAAACGTTCTTTCCATCAGACAACCCTAAGTCATTCTAACGACTTCAGAAAACTCTTTATTCCAGGTCTAAAAATATGCAGGATTTTCCAACCGAAGAAATTATCTCAAAAAAGCGACTGGAAATACGAAATAGTAGCACAGACTTAAAGTGGAAAATATGAGTTACGCATCAACATAGTATCAATGTGCTCAAACATGAAATGGAATGAAGGCGGGTAACTAGCACAAGGAATTACAATCCAAATAACAAAATACGTTCAAGAAGATCAAATTGATCACTAAATATCATCAAACTTTGTTTAAGCCATATGTGATTATTAAACTTGAACTTAATGAACAAAACATACATCACACACACAAGTTTAGAAATTTTGACGATTCTACAAACAATAGCGTCATAACACAAATATTTCAACTAAGGACTTGTTTGTGAAAACCCGTTGTTATTTTCAACTGAACTCCCTCATAATTGATAATTCTTTTTCTTTTGAGGTTCTCATTTCTCTTTTAATAGATTTCCTATTAGCCCATTTTTGGCACATGTTTCTTTTATTGCCTTGATTTATTCATGGACTCTTTGAAATGGTGGCTTTCACGATGAGTTCACATGCCTCTCATATCCCTTTCCTATGCACACTCATCATTTTTTCAATATGTTATATAAATCCTCACAGGTTACTATTCTTACATTCATAACTCTTCCTAAGTCTAATATGTGCATAGATGACAAAATAAATAGGAGAACGTCTCACCAAACTCAAATAGTCATAAGAAGTTAAACATTCATTAAAGCATGTGCATGTGTGCAATGGTACATGCATAGTCGAATCAAAATTTAAGTCAACTTCAAAATAAACACATTAAAAAATGGTTAAGATCAATCTTTGTATCCAAAATCATGACCAAATGTACTAGCCATGTGGAAAGATGAAATGATGGGGGATTCAACATAATTTCATAGACTATGTGGGAATCATGATGAGTAAAAATATATCTATGACTCAAATTGGTTTTTGTCCGGCATAATGCCAATACACACAATTTGACACTATTTAGGAAATTTTCCTTAAAAATGGGAATGACACCGCTTATGAAGTTGGGACCGCATCCATCCACAATTCTTATTAAGCGGTTATGAAAGTTGTGACTACCCTAGGGTATAGGAAATAAAATGATGATGGTGTTGATCTCATTTTCATTTGTGAGATTAATTTATCTCCTTTGTTTCCATCACGCTCCCTTCTTTCATTCACATTCCTGATCAAACGAAGGAGAAATTTGTGCCTTGCTGTACTGTGAAAACCACTGAGTATGTGACCAAAGAACTATTTCCTCATAGGTTAGACTCGTCCAAGAAAGAACATCAAAAAAGTGTTTCAAAATGTTAACATCAATATTCCCTTCCTCACCATTGTTCAACAAGTACCTTCCTATGAACCATTTTTAAAGAACTTGTGTGCCAAAAAAAGATGGATAAATGTTCCTCATGATGATTTTTCCCTAAGCAAGTAACGTCACTCACCCATGACAATGGTGTAGTGAAATATAAAGACCTAGGTCATCCCATTATCTCTTGCATGCTTATAGATAAGTTTAGAACTAGGGACTTTCTTGTTCTCTGAATCAGTGTCAATTTAATCCCTTACTCTCTCAATCTCGAATTAAGAATGAAAATATGAAACCCACCCATTTTACTCTTCAACTAGTCGATCGTTCTGTGATAATCCCTATGGGAATAGTTAAACATGTCCCGGTGTATATATCCAAATTTTATTACCTTATGGATTTAATCATTTTAGATGCTCCTCCACCTGAACCAAATAATATTCCTATCATATTGGGTCATCCCTTCTTAGATATGGCAAATTCTCTTATTAATTGTTGTGACGGTTCTATGAGTCTTTCTTTTGGAAATATGACCATTTAAGTCAATATTTTCCACCTTATGCAATAACGAGACGATGTTGACTTTGTCAAAGAGGAGTGTATGGTTAACTCTTTAGTCTAAGAAATAATTGATGAAGCGTACGGTGACAATCATGTCCAATAATGTTTGGCTCATTTTGCATCCGAGTTTGACATCGATTCTTCCATCTCTGAGCTTAATACCTTGTTAGACTCAATATCGTTGTTGAATATTGCCACTTGGAACCCTTAGTTTGACTCACTATCTATTGAGAATATTGACTCCATGGATACCCCATAGCCTCTTACTCCACCATTCCCACGGACTTTGTTTATGTACCTGAGTCCACTACAACCCCTATCTCCATGGACTCTATTTTTATGCCTGGGTCCACTCCATCACACTATCTCACGCCTAATTTGGAGCTTACACCCTTATCCTCCTAGATGAAATATACTTTTTTAGTCCCAAACAAGAATCATCATGTTATAATTACTTATAATTTTACACCTGATCATGAGGAACAATTAGTCCACATTCACACCACACATAGCACCGCTATTGGGTGGACCATTTCAAACATTCATAGCATCATCCCCAATGTCTGTGGTCATTGTATCCATTTGGAAAAAAGTGCCAAGACTTCTCATAAACCCCAACATCGTCTCAATGCAGCAATGAAAGAAGTCTTAAGAATCGAGATTTTAAAATTACTTCATTTTGGTATCATTTATCATATCTCGAATAGTCAATGGATCAATCCCATTCATGTTGTGCCTAAAACAACTATCATCACAGTCATAAAAAAAATGATAATGAACCTATTCCTACCCGTATGCAAACCAGTAGGCATGTTTGTATAGATTATAAAAAGCAAAACACTATCATTCAAAAAGATCACTTCCCTTTCTCGCTTATTGATCAAATGCTCGAATGTTTAGCAAGCCATACGTATTATTGTTTCTAGACGAAAACTCGAGATATAAAAAAATCCCCCATTTCTCTTGAAGACCAAGAAAATGCTACATTTACTTATCCTTTTGGTATATTTTCTTACTCTCACATGCCTTTTGGCCTTTGCAATGAAGTTGTGACTTTTTAACGATGCATGATGAGTATGTTTAGTGACATGACAAAATGTTGTCTTGAGGTTTTAATAGATGATTTCTTCATTTTTGGATCATCATTTGACCATTTCCTATCAAATTTTACTAGAGTTCTTGAGCATTGTAAGGAGAAGAAATGGGTCCTCAATTGGGAAAAATGCCATTTATGGTAAAGAAATTCATTATTTTAGGTCATGTCCTCTCAAGTGCCAGTATTAAAGTAGGTAAAGCTAAAATCGACTTGATTTCCATTCTTTCAATTCCTAAGTCTGTTGAGGACATTCGCTCCTTTTTAGGCCATGTCGGCTTCTACCGATGCTTTATTAAGGACTATTCTAAAATTCCCCGATCTTTGACAATGATTTTATCTAAATATACCACATTTGTCTTTGATGATGTGTGTGTCACATCCATTGAGTGCTTAAAAGATGCACTCACTTACGCTCTTATCATGTAACCTCTTAATTGGTCCCTCCCTTTTGAGATCATGTGTGATGCATATAATTTTTCACTTGGGGTCCTACTCGGTCAAATGTTTGACAAGCATCCTTATGTCATATATTATGATGTCAAAACCCTCTATGTTGCTCAACTAAATTACACATGCACTAAAAAGGAGTTATTAGCGGTAGTGTTTTCTCTCGATAAGTTTCGATCATATTTTATAAGTTCCCTTGCCATCGTGTACACTGACCATACTACCCTTCGACACATTCCTCATAGGAAGGATTTAAAATCCTTCTTAATATGGTGTATAGTCTTACTTTAGCGGTTCAAGCTTGAAATAGGCGATAAAAAAAGCATGAAAAATTATTCCAAATCATCTCTATCGTCGTACTGCTACGCCTGGCACTGATCATGTGCCTATTTATAAGTCCTTCCCTGATGAACAACTCTTTGTTATTTCTAATTCACCTTTGTATGATGATATTGTCAATTTTCTTATTACTAATCAATTACCCGATCATCGGTCTAAATACGAAAAATATTATTTTGTCCTTCTGCCATAATGATCACTTTGGCGTCCACATTAGTTCTAAGAAAACTATCGCGAAGGTATTACATTCTGGTATTTATTGGCCCATGATTTTTTGCAACACCAACTAATATTGCCAAGTGTGTGCTAAATGCCAACACTCTGGGCATATATCTCAGCGTATCATGATGCCTCTAACTACCATCCTTAATATTGAAGTTTTTTATATGTGGGGTATCGATTTCATAGGCTCACTTCCCTCTTATCATGATTTTTAATACATTTTAGTTGCAGTGTACAATCTTTCCAAATAAATTGAAGCGATTTCATGTCGAACAATTGATCATTAGCGTATTGGATCATTTTCTCATAGATTATATCTTTGCACATTTTAGCACCCCCAAAGCTATCATTAATGATGGGTCCAGGCATTTTTATAATAGAGTCTTTGAACATATTGT
Organism: Sambucus nigra; assembly: GCA_949130495.1. Classification (NCBI taxonomy): domain Eukaryota; kingdom Viridiplantae; phylum Streptophyta; class Magnoliopsida; order Dipsacales; family Adoxaceae; genus Sambucus; species Sambucus nigra. The sequence continues at coordinate 386,829,251 of OX422212.1, forward strand.
CAACAAGTATGATGTTATCCACAAAGTTGGTCTCTCCTATCACCCTCAGATGAGCAAACAAACTGAGATTTCAAACTGAGAAATTAAGTAAATTCTTAAAAAGACAATCAATCATAATAGGAAATATTAGTCCTTGCACTTAAATGACTCATTTTGGGCATATCGTACCGTGTATAAGACTCCGATTGGTATGTCTCCTTATCGGTTGGTTTTTTTTAAGTCTTTCCACCTCCCTATCGAGCTTGAAAATGCATATTGGGCTATCAAAGCCCTTAATTGTGATATTTATAAAGCAAGTGTCCATAGGAAACTTCAACTAAAATAATTGGAAGAGTTGCGAAATGATGTTTATGATTTTTCAAAAAGGTACAGGGGTAAAATGAAATGGATCCATGACCCAATTATAATGAGAAAAAAGTTTCACCCTAGTCGGACGATTTATTATACAATTATCGTCATTATATCTTTCCCAGTAAATTGAAACCCGTGGGGTCGGGTCCGTTCATCTTTGAATCTATCACCCCTTATGGTGTTGTCACTGCGAAAAATCCTAAGAATAATAACCTTTTTCCAAGTCAACGGTGAAAAACATTCTTAGAGATTTCATCCTCCACTATTGAAGAGATTCGCCATGTTGGCCCAGTTTATGAAGACTAACAATTCAGTCTTGTTTGGAAATGATTCTTATCATCCACGCCTTTTTTTCCACACCATTCTATCCTAGTTTATATCATGTTTATGGTGAGTTTCATTCGATCTAGCTGAAGACATTAAACTTAGCGCTATCGGGAGGCAGCCCATCGTGTCTCGTTTCTCTGTATGAGCCTGATCCTATTCAGGGGTGGAATTATATTCAGTCCCCGCTGATTTTCATATGCTTTTTGGACTTTTACATATTCTGTACCGCCTTTATTCTTCAGTATCTATTTGATTCCACCATGTGGTCCAAATTTCATTAGCGGTTGATTATGGTAATATCCTTCCTACCTTGCGCTTTCAACTTAAAATATAGTTTTAAACTTTGAGGGCGATGTTCTCTTTTGGTTGTGAGTGGGGGATTTATTAAAATCGTAGCTCTTTTGAATTTTTTTGTTAAAAACAAGTGATTTTTACCTCTTTTTGTGAAGTTTGTCTCAATTTTTTAGTGATATGAATTGTCCATCATCCATATTTTAAAAGTCTCGAAGTACCCTTTTTCTAAACATGAAATTATGCTTTTTACCATAAAATTAAATAATACATCTAGAAGCATACTTGCATTATGATTTCCTAAAACTGGAAATATTTGCACTATCAAGTTTTACAATCATAAGTTGAAGAGTAACAACATTCTCAAGAGAGCCTTTAAAGATCACTACTGGAGGCTTAAAACCGTGAAATTTTATCTATTCACCTTTTCTTGGGTTTTTACGCACTCTTTGGGTCACAGGTTGACTCAAATTCCTTTGGGAACCACACTAATTCTTTGTCTGATCTCATTATTATTCATTTTTTATGTAATCACTGAGAATGACGTCATTTGTAGTTATAAGAAACATATGTCTTGTAGTTTGTCTCGAGCATCTTACCATTTTTCCATATCATATTACTATTCACTTCACCCATTACCTTTCCATATCCCTTTATATTCCCCACACAATTCATATATCATTTCCCATCACTACCATCATTTCTTTAGGAAAAAATAGTGTTTGAACTTCCAAATGTAAAATGTCTTCATTAGTGTTATGTTAAGAGAATTTTCATCGCATAAAAAAAAGAAAAATCATGCAATCAAAATATTGTGAAATGAATACATTAGTTGTTCAATTGTGCTCCACTCTTCACAAAAACCCACCATCATACCATCCATCTTCTTTATTCCCCCCCCCCCCCCCCCCCATACCTTACATATAACCCATTTTTACACATGGCGAGGTGCTCGGGTGAACGAGAAGTCAATATGGTGAATAAATAGCATTCCTTCACAAGATGAATTTATTTCAAGTATTCGTCATTTCTTATAAGTGTGTGAGACATTTGATCTTGTTTAATCTACTCATCTCCTCACACACTAGAGAGATACACTTACCCAAATCTCAGAGAGTTCGATTCAAAGAGACATATCTAGTGAGATTTAAAGTCAAGTCCTTGATCCTATAAAGGCAATCTAGGAAGTACTCTGATGATACTTAAGATTGTTTCGCACAACACGCGCTGAGGTTTTATGAAGGATTACACCTTAGGTATTAAGTAATTTTGTTCCATGCACTGATGGTTGAACATTGTATTCCTTTAAGTCTTTTTAGATGGGTTGTATAAATTTTCATCGTCTAATAAGAGACTGCCTTTCAATAAATCATTTTCAATAAAAAATTTGAATTTTGTGGATACATTCACTGTAAACCCTCATGAGACAAAACTCATCCTATAAGGTAACCTATAGGTTTAACGTTTTATTGTGCATGCTAAGTGCAATCGTAAGTCCCCGCGAAAGTGTTACACTTTTGGTTACTTATCTCTATTTCTCTCATTTTTTTCTCGAGGACTAACAATGTTATGTTTGGGGGTGGTGTTATAAGCACCCAAAATCGTTAAAATTATAACCCAAATAGATGAATTTTAATTGATAGTTCTCGATAAAATTGGCATGATATTCATATTTGTCTATCTTGCAGGTCAATATACAGTTGTGGTATCAAATTATGTAACTCAAAGTAATTGCAGAAAAGTAGCAGTCAATAGCATTCAATCAAGAAAATCAAAGTGAGTGTGAAGTCAAAAATCTCTTTTGAGCTCATCCATATCATTCCTGGCCCAAACTAAGTCCGTTAAAACTTCCCCAAGCCTCCCTAAACCCCCATGTGTGTTGTATATTTGTTTGACTATTGCATATGTACTATTTTGAGGCTTTGTATATATTTTTATTTTTTTAATATGTTAATATTTTTATATATGTCCATCTTATATTATGTAAATATCGGTGTGCATCATTTGAATATTTTTCAAATCTGATATTTTGGTTTTTTTTTGGTTTAATTGCTCTTTTATACTTTTATAAATGTGTGTTTTAATTTTAATATTAATATATATTTATTTACACATCTATTATTTTATGTGTGTGCATATGTGTTTTAGAGTGTCAAGTGTTTTTACTATCATTGTTATTATTTGTATACTAGTCGTATGTGTCATTTTGTATAAATGTGAGTCAGTGTTGTGGGATGAGATTTGTTATTGTGTTTGTACACATACATATTTTATGCATGTCTTAATATTATTTGTAGTGTCATTATTTGTATGTGTGTATAATCTTTCCATTTCTATTAGTATATGTTTATTATTATTTTTTTAATTTTATTCTTGTAACCACAAATAAAATACACATACACACTAACCATATACACTCAAATAACCCCCTCACCTCACACATTTACCATACACCCTATACACACTCAAACACTCCACCCACTTCAACTTTCAAACCCCATAATCCTCCTTACACCCACACAACACCTTCTTTCTCCGACTTCCAAAACTAATAACTTAAAACACACACCTATACCCTTATCCAACAACACTAAACCTAAACTAACCATCTATTAACCAACCGGCCAAACCCTCAACCTACTCCGGCCACCCTCACCGTCGAAGAACCTGATCCTCCAAACTCCGGCCAACCATTTTGTTGGGACTATATGGGGTAGGTATTGATGATGATATAATTTGGTTTGGATATAGATATTTTTGGTGTACTGTGTACGTAGATGATGATTAAGTAGAATATATTATTTCATACACCCAATATAATTTGTATTATCCTTAACTCATTCAGTATACATTTTTGGTTGATACATTATATAATAGTCTTTGTTTACTGTGATTTTTTATTATAACGATATAATTAAGTTGGCATGATTATCTAGTTATCTCTGATGCCTTTTATCATGTTTCCCGTATATTGGTTTATCATGTTGTCTCACAATCTTCTATATGTTCAATGAATTGGATTACATTACTTTGTGGTATATGACACTTTATCAGTTTAGACATGGAAAATTTCATTTTCTTATTGTTTAAACCTAGATATTAATTTGGGGTTCTTCACCTTTGTAAATTCCATGACAAAATAGGGGGAGATTGTCTTCTTCTTACAAAGAGGAAGAACATCTTTTTTCGCCTTAAAAAGTGGAGAATGTTAGTTTAAGGGGGAAATTTAAATAATGACGATATAAATTTTATATGTGTAAATGACTTAATCGGAGTATGTAGTATACAATCCATCATTGTGATATTCTAGGATGTATTCACTAAATAGATTTTTGATATACTTTAGTATACAATCAATATACCTTTTGGGCCCTATTTGACTTTCGTCAACTACTAAACCAGGGAGTGACTCACTGGATTCTAAATGTCTCTGAATAACATTTCCAACAATCCGACCCGTGTGCGATTTTGACTTACGGTTTGCATTTTACAACCATTTTTTTTAAAAACCTGCCTTAGACTGCCAATTAGAAATCTCAGGATCCTGCCTATCGACAGTGTGTATGGGGTTCTATGACGATAGGCAAGTCTAGGACCATGCCAATCGGCACCCCCTTGAACCTATAAATAGAGGTCATGACTTCACTTTGAAAGACACACCTCAAGACCCCCTGAACATCCCTCTCGACAATTTAGAGAGAATTCCCTCGAATTCAGAGTCGTTCTTTCCTTAAAAACCCATTCCCCACATTCCTTCCATTATCTTCTTACAAGCAAGATCTACTTCAAGTCTTCATAAAGAGGTCCATTTCTTACTCTTTATCTTTAAATTCTCTTCATTTTTTATTAGTTACTTCATTTTCTGTTTAGTACTTTACTTCATTACATCACACATCTTAATTCCAAACTTTTATTATTAGCATTCACACATACTTTATTTTCATAAAAAACCCTAAAACAAGAAAATTAGGGTTCACTCATACATTCTAAAATGGGATTTCTCATCACATTTTCTCACACTAAAACACATTTTTATACACACATGCATATAATAAAGTTCTCGATTGGATTTATATGTTAAACCCCACCTCATATTATTTGTGAACAATGTGTACTTTGATGCCCTCGAGCTACATAGGTGTCTAAGGTAAATCCCTCAACTCGATTCCTCCCACAAAATGATTATTTTCTTGTGCTTTATCTGATATACGCAATCGTTCCTTTGTAAAAATTTGTGAATTGACAAACACTTACACCATATTTTTTATTATTATTTTGGCAACACTCCTAAGGATGACCTCGATCCACCTTTATCCATGATGCGATTCAAGAGACTCCATCCTTCATTTATATTATGCACATAAGCACACATATCACGGAGTTCTACAAGAGAATATTAACACATTCCCATGAGATATTAAAAGGGCGGGATGGGTGCCTAACACCTTCCAATTTTGTAATTTAGTCCTCAGACCTTTGAACTACTTAGTTTCGTAAGCATCGGTACTGTCCTTGATGTTGTTCTCTCAAGGAAACAATATTTCTTTTGTCTGTTTTGTGCAAAATAGGCTGGCGACTCTATCTCTAGATATCAACCTACATCGACGAAAGTCGATCACCCTGATAAAGGAAGCGATCTCATGCGCACACTGGAAAAAATGGGGGAAGGAATGAGGGATCCACCTCCGGAGACTCGACCCCACCTTGGGATGGCCACAATGGCGACTCTACCCAGGGTTTATATAAGAGGAATAGACTCTATTTTTGTATGGGCATTATTCTTTATGCATGTGTGTGTATGCACCTACCTGTATATTCCCTTTTCTCCTTTATTTACCTTTTTGTATGTATCTCTCATGTATATATCACTTTCTATTCACTAATACACTTCACGCACTTGTATATACTTTCCATGTACACTTCACACACTTATACTTAGCTTCACTTTACACTCACATGCTTCACACACCACTTAGAAAATCCATGCTTAAGCTTCACTATCACATAACCACACTTCCTACACTTGTGTACATGCCCACTTACACATGTCACACACCACTTGTAGTTGATCCATGTATAGGTTCACTTCTACTCACACTCACTTGTATATCCTCCCATGTCACATACTCACTCACATGTATCCATGCGTAGTATAGTTTCCATGATAGATTTACTCGTATACGCTCCCCGTTTAGTGTAGTATTTCCCATTAATCATCACGCAAATAAAAAATGATAAAAAATACTTTATCACCATAATATGTTAATTAATACTAATGCATAATTTCACATTACATCACCAAGAGCACGGCTATTGACCAAATTTTTTGTCCCGCACTAGGGGATCACTTTGTGATGGGCGCTGGGCCTACAGGTCGCAGTTATCCTAAGCAATATAACTCTCACCTTCCATTGGTCTCGTACCTTCGACGTATATTGAACGGTTCGTGTTTCATCGTATTGCTTGACCGAACTCACGATAGGAGGTTTATAGCAGAGAACTCGTTCACATACATCGATTTTACAGCAGAGAACTCGTACACTCAAGTATATCAAATGGCTTGTCCACACATACTGGTGAATGATTGCCCTTATAGGAAAGAGTTATATCATGGAAGTCATGCCAAATGGGGAAACCCTTCAACTAACCAAAAAATTGCATAAACCACATATAGGTGTCAAACCTAGGACTCTCATATTTAGTTTGTCAGTTACCATGCGAAACTCCGTCGAAATTTCGGGTCAGAAAATTGCTCGAATTTTTGCATAATTTTGCCTTTTTTTAAAAAACATGACCCCGTTCGTGAGTCTAGAAACAAGTTCAATCGTGTTTTACATATTCTTTTAAACCCTATTGTCCCAGGCTCGAAACTTGTTCGGCATTTTTTTGCATTTAGGCAAACCTAATACCTAACAAAAACATTAATAATAGTTATGTTGAGATTCCTCTCCTTTGTCCCTCCTTTTTTTGAAACCAAAAATACTAAAATATTTTTTCTCCTCCTTTTGAAATACCCAAAACTTTATGTTTTCTCCTGTCTCCTTTCTCATTTCTCATTTCTCCTTTCTCCTTTCCAAAATAAATTTGAACCATTTTCCCTCTCATGTAGATCACATACCCGATTTTGGCTTGGCACCCTATTAACTTCGATCTTTGATCAAACCACCCTGAAGCTCCATAGGTTCCTACGCTACTTCATTCGAGTTTAGGATTTATCTTCACGAGCTCTTCATGGAGAATGTCGACCAAGCATCGAATGTGTAGCTCGATCTGATGACCATCTTGGCCCAGCTCATTGGTAACCTTCAAATCGAGGTCCATGATATATAGCACCATCGGGCCCATATTACCAAAGAACCTGAGGTTCTATTTCCTCATTCCATAGTTCCACCCGCTTCTGAGCCTGTTTGGGTCCTAGAAGAGTATCAGCATGCTTCGTACACCCCACCTACCAATGGGCCACTACGAACTTAGCTCCTTATTTCAAACCTTACCTAGCCATGGGCTAATCTTCCAGTACCCAAAAATCCTAGGAGGAGGAACTAAAAAGGTCAATCCAGACCTCAAGTTGTTCTCAAAGAAGTTTGACCAAGTCAGATATCTGGGAAGTATATGGACCCATATATCTCCCTATCTCAAAACCAGACGACCAGAGAAGTTCAAGATGCCATACATCGAGATTTTGAGGGAAATGGACCCTCTATTATTCACCTTTGAAGATATTTAAGAGCCATGACACTCCCTGGGGAATCCAAAGAGATAATGGCCCAGATGTTCCAGCACACCTTGAAATAAAGCACCCTTTGTTGGTTTATGTCCCTTAAAGAATCCAAAATTCGTAGCTGGAAGGATGTCTCTTGGTAATTCATGTCATAATACAAGTAAAAAGAGGAGCTATAGGTTATATGCCGGGATCTAGAACTTCTTAATCAGAAACCTAGGGAGACAGTTAGTAGCTTCATAGGAAGGTGGAGAGAGAAAGTTGCTACCATGACCAAAAGACCCTCCAAGGAGGAATAGGCCAGTATCGTGAAAAATAACTTCTTACCTCATATCCGAGCATCCATGGGAGGATAGTATTACCCACATTTCCAAGCCCTTCGAGAGGCCGGTGTAGAAATTGAGGAAGGCATTGCCAAAGGTGAATGTGAGCCAAAGAAAATGACCAGACAGTTCACACCCTAAAAATATGAGAACTCTGCCAGTACAATAGTCTAAACCATCAATAATATCTCCTAACCTAATACCCCTTGGTCACGAGAAAGTCACCCCATCCCTACCAAGAAATAGTACACTGAGCTCCATGCTCCCTTATCGAAAGTCTACCAAGATCTGCTGAGCCGAAACCTCATTAAACCGTTGGAACCTCATCCACTACCAAATTCACTCCCTAAAAATGTCAAAGTCGATGCTCATTATGATTTCCACCTGTCTCCTGGCCATACTACCAACCAGTCCTTCCATCTTCAGAATATGATCCAAAGTTTAATTGATCGGGGTATCATTGCCCTGGTGGCCAGTCCTAAACCCAACACCACTCATAACCCAATTCCAACCAATACAAATTCCATATTTATAGAGAGTGATACATAATTTGATCCATATTCTCAAATTGTTCCCATTGAAGCACCTATCATACTAGTAATCTCACCCAAACCTCTCAAATTTTACATGTGTATTCTCCTACACCCTACCTGCTTCACCGACCAAACTCTGTCACTTATAAGAGTCTGCCTCGTCATCCATACCCGGTCTTAAGGGAATGATATGTATTCACCTATTGTGTTGAACCAACTCTTAGAGTTTAGTCGTAAATTTCTCGCAAAGATGATCGTTAATTATCGCAAATTTAGTATCTTTTTTATGAAAGCCCAAAAATGGGCTCAAAAATTAGATATTTGGATGGTACCCATTGATGAAATCAGTCTAGATGACATAGTGAAGATTATGGCCGATGCATTTCAATGGACTTGTAAAATTTATAGCATTAATTATCTACTCATCACTTTGAAGTTTTAAGCACAGTTGGTCCCTTTACTCCTACATGTCCCCGTTGAGTGGGAAGATATGTACAACGAAGTTATCGAGGTTATTGAATTCATTAATTTTTCTTGGCAAGAGGATATAGTAGCCACTGGGTGGGGATGACTCTTACATCTCAGAAGTGAGCCTAGTTAGGAAAACATGAGTCTAGTAGCCAGTTTGCGTGGAATGGTATCCTTCGAAGGTATATTGGGGGAAATCAACAAGGTAGCAATTCAGCCATAAATAGATGAAGACATGGAGTTACTGTTCTTCCCCACCTCAGTAAATCATATAACTAGGCCATGGATACACTTCAAAGATTCGATTCCCCATGTGACCGAAACAGATAAGGGAAAAGGAGTTATCGAAGAACTTCCCATTCCAGAGATGACCATCGAAGAAAGTAAAGTCCTTCACCAGCTCAGGAAAACCCAAGCCAACATCACCTTAGGGGGACTTTTCATGTCCTCCGAGTTGCACCAAAATTCTCTAATAAAACTCCTCACCGGGACTACAGTCTCTCATTCCACTACTCCTAAAGAATCCATAAACATGGTTGGGTCCTTGACCTCTTCCAGACTCCTCTCCTTTTTCGAAGAAGGGATACCAAAGATCGGCCCTAACCATAATTATTCCCTCAACATCACCATTGAATTATTGGGAAATACAGTCCCTTTCTCACTTGTTGATAACGGATTTTCCCTCACCTTTAATTTCTTATATTTGAAAGTTGGTGATCTCACTCCCATTTTCGCTGCTATGTGTGCTTACGATAATACCCATCGAGAGGTAATGGCTTCTATAAAACTCATAATATAGGCTATCCCTATCAATCTTGTCACTGAGCTCCAGGTTATTGACATATCTATATATTCCAACCTTTTTCTCGACAGTCCATGGCTCCACAATATCTGAGGGTATCATCTTTTCTTCATCATAAACTAATATTCTTTTCCGTGGGCCATGTTATCACCATCTTGGGTGATGATGATAGTTCAGACAATGCCATTACTAGTAACTTGATATTAGATATCTATCTTGGGACAAATGACATGCTCCTCTCTGGCTTTAGAGTTAACCCGCTACCCCTTCTGGCAGGAGATAGTTTCAAAGATCGGGTTTATCCAGAACATAACCCTCAATGTAGTGTTAATGTGATTCAGACGTTCAAGAACATGAACTTCATGCTCAGAATGGGGCTAGGGGAATGCTAGCAAGGGATCCTTAAGCCCATAGTTGTGAAGGAGGACTTTCCCCCATGTGTCCAGGGCTACCAATCCTCACCAGAACAACTCAAATCCCTCAAATGACCACCATAAAAAAGAATCTTATAAGAGAAAATACTATTCCGAGAGACTCTTTGAATGGAAGGTTTATTAAGGAAGGAGAAGACTTCCCTTTTTTAGGCTTCCCCGAACCATGGTATGGCCATATTGATAAGAAGATGACATAGGGGATGGAAATCTTCTTTCAAAATAGCAACTCATGGACTTCCAGCATGATGTTCAACCTCTCACTAAGAAAGTCGTGACAGTTATCGGTGATTCTGAGGAAAGTGATTCCGAGGACTCATTCCACCTACAGACATTGGGGCTTAGTCTCTGCATGATCCGTTAAAATGTCACACCATCAGACCCATCTACTCAGACCATAGTTGCTAACATGCATCTCCTCAACTAGAATTCCGTACCTGTCCAAGCTGCACAAATTCAATTTGACCCTACATCTACCCTATCTAAGTCTCTTTATCTAATGTTGTTATTCCTTTTTCTGATATCAATGTAACTGAGACCTCTTTTGATGAGATTTTCAGTCTTGTTTTTCCTAAAAATGAAATAAATGAAGATTGAGTATCTTCTTGTGCCTTACATTAATTATCTCGATTCTAATCAAACTCTTGATGATGATGATTTTGAAAATGAATAATTCTTAACTGGTCTTAATAAAATTGCATTTAAATTAATGATGTTGAAACTGTTATTATTAATCTCGGTTCTAATACTCATCGACATGAGACTGGGATATGTTCCACCCTTAGCGGGAATGAGCATGCATAATTAGAGGCACTACTAAAGGAGTTCCTGTACATCTTTTCATGGTCCTACGATGACATGCCCGACACTGACCCATAAATATCTCAACACGAGATCCCAACATTCCCAAAATACAAACCAGTCAAAGAGAACATATGGAATCTCCGCACTGAATGGTCCCTCAAAGTCAAGGAGAAAGCCAATTAAATGTAGGTTCCATTTGCAATGTATAATATCCTACACGGCTCGATAACATCATCCTTGTGCCAAAGGCAGGAGGAAAAGTATGCATGTGCATCGAATACCAGGATTTGAATAAAGCATCCACAAAGGATGATTACCCATTACCCAATATTGATATTATCGTGGATAACATGACTAGCCATGACCTCAAGTCATTTGTCGATGGATTTTTCGAAGACAATCAGATTAAAATGCACCATGATCATTAGGAGAAAACTTCCCTCATCACCCCACGGTGAACCTTCTACTACATTTCCATGCCATTCGGACTTAAGAACGTCAGGGCTACTTATTAAAATATGTCATAACCATTGTTCATGACCTTATCCACAAGGTGGTCGAGGTCTATATAGACGATATGATCGTCAAATATAAGACTCGGGAAGGTTGTATTCCCACCTTGTGGAAGTTTTTTGAGTGACTATGGAAATACCAGAAGTGACTAAACCCATAGAATTGCATTTTTGGCATCATAAAAGGAAAATTCTTGGGATTTATGGTTAGCAAAAATGGAATCGAAGAATTCCCTACCAAGATGAAAGCCATTCTTGAGATGCCACCTCCACAGAAAGAGAAAAAAGTTCAAGGATTCTTGGGTAAAATACAGTACATTAGTTGATTCGTCAGTCGGTTGGCTTCCATCTGTGAACACATTTTTAATATTCTTCAGAAGGATTATACAAAAGTTTGGAATGAGGCCGGCCAAGAAGCCCTTGTCAGAATCAAGAGATATCTTACCCGACCTCTAGTGTTTATGCCTCAGCAGCCAGGTCTTCCCCTCTTCCTCCATTTAACCATGATGGATACTGCAACAAGGGCTTTGCTAACCCAATATATTAGAGACTTTCGTAAGGAAAGACCCATTTACTATGATAGCTAGAAATTATTCGAGTACGAACTTAATAACACTACTTTCGAGAAAGCATGTTTTTCTCTGGTCTGGGTCATGTAGAAGTTATGGAATTACAAGCTTTCTTTCCCTATCAGACTTGTATCCCTTATGGATACCATCAAATACTTGCTAGAATAGACCGCTTTGTCTAGTCAAATAGGCTGATGGTTGATGTTGCTAGTCGAGTTTGACAGTGTGTTAGTCACACAGAAATCTACGAAAAGGAGATCCATCTCCGACTTCCTTTTTGTTTAATTACCCCATGGAAGAAGCCAATGTTTGGGTCTCTGAAATCCCGAACAAAGATATTCTTTACACCTCTCAGGAGAACCTCTGATGGAAAATGTTCTCTGACGGAACAACCAACAAAAAAGGATACGGCATTGGAATACTTCTAATCGCCCCTAATGACTCTCACAACCCAATTGCCACCATATTAGAGCTTCCCTGCACCAATAATATTACCGAGTGCAAGGCATGCACTGTAGGCCTTAAGATCGCCCTCCAAAAAGAAATCCGGCACGTAAATGTCAATGGAAACTCTACCCTTATCGTTGGTTAAATCCTCATAAAATCAAAATTCAAGGACAAGAATCTACTTCCCTTTTATGCCCACTTAGAAGAATAAGCCTCCCAGTTTAAAGATGTCACCTTCCACTACTTTCCCCGTGCGAAGAACATCCTAGCTGACGCCCTTGTTGCTTTGGCCTCCATGATCAACATGCCCGAAGGAATAACAATGGCCCCTTTCCTGGTGCAGAAACAAGATAAGCCTACCCACTGCTACAACTTCAAACTCGTTACCGAGGAAGATTCTGATATGGATGGGTTATGTTACTATGACATTTGGCGCCTCCTCGAATAAGGTAGGTATCCACAAGGCGTCGATAAGAAAGACCGTGTAACCCTTCATAAAGTGGTTGATTAGTATATCATCTACAACCAAGTGATATTCAAGATAAACTTTAATGGAACCCATTTGCATTACATAATAGGGGCTGATGTTGAAGAAATAATACAAAATATTCATAGCAAGGAATGCGGGCCCTACATGAACAGTCACATACTCACCAAAAAGATCATCTGTCAAGGATATTATTGGACCACCGTGGTTTAAGATTGCATGCCTTATGTCCGAAGTTGCCTTTAATACCAACATTTTTTTAATCTCCAACACTTTCCTCCCTGCCCTTGTCCACCTGGCGCATTAACATCATAGGGAAGGTTACTCCCAAAGATTCAAATGTACAAGAATTCATTCTGGTATCTATTTATTACTTCATCAAATGGGTCGAAGTCGATTCATACGCGGGGCTAACTGCCAAGAAAGTGGAAAAATTTATCAGAAAGAACATAATCTGTCAATACGAAGTTCCCCACGAGTTAGTGTCAGATAATGGGCTCCATTTTAAAGCTGAGGTAACAGAACTAGTCAATGAATATCGTATTTAGGACACAAATCTTCTCCCTATTTAACCTAAACCAATGGTGTTGTCGAAGTCGCTAATAAAAGCCTCAAGACCATAATCAGTAAGATCACTGAGAGTTGTAGAGATTAGGCCAACTGTATCCCTTATGCCCTCTGGGGTTACCTCACTTCAATCAGAACACCCAATGGGGATACCCCTTGTTCTCTAGTATACGGTATGGAAGCAATCCTACCCATTGACCAGTAAATACCTTCCCTCTGCATCCTGCTCGAAAGAAAAGTTGATGAAGAAGAATGGCATCAGAGTCGCTTTGATCACTATCACTCTTAGATGAAAAGAGACTAATATCTTTGTACAATATATAGGGGTACCATCGCCAGATAGAGTGATCATTTGATAGAAAGGTCATGTACTAAGGTGTCCAAGAAAGAGAACTTTCCATCAAAGATATCATCATAGAACCCATCTGGGACCTTAGAGGGAAATTCAAATCGAATTAGAGTGGCCCCTATATCATTAAGAAGACTCTCTCAGGAGGCGCCACTATGCTCACAAACCTCGATGGAGAAGAGATAGCGTGTCCAGTCAACCAGGAGCGTCTTAAGAAATTTTACCCTTAGTCCAAAATCTCAGCGCTCTATGACTCTTCTCATGCCCATCTATTCAAAAAAAGTTATTCATTCCCTCTACCAAGAACTACGTGGAACCTGATCGTCTTATAAACATTTTCTTTTCAAAATAAAATTCATGAGAATTTTCAAAATGCCCAAAGGTAAATAGGCAACCCATACGTTATACATGGGTCCGATCCCCTTCCTTTCATAAAATTCTATTCTTTTATAACCTCCGAGAAATGCGGTTCATTTTATTATATACATGAACAAAAGGATTATGTATGCCTTAGCGATTAGTAAAGATAATTCAAATGAAAAACTCATCAAGAGGCATAGTAAAATATGTTCAAAATAAAATTTTATTTGAATAAGAAAAACGACATTGTTATACGAAGTATTAACGAAGGAAGTCAAACAAACAACCCATCTTCGCTAACTAAACTATTCCTAAACAAACCTAAACCTAACCAAATTACATAAATTTATCCCCAAACCCCAGATACAAAAACACCACAATCAGAGTAGCTTCATAAAATTCACCAAAGGCTTCAGAAGATGTTGCCTTTAACTACTGAATGGCTCTACTTCATCGTCATTACCAGCCCCTAGAGGTCCCCAATTTTCTCACTCTTAATTGGCATTCTGAATACACTCTATAGAGCGGTACACATTGATAAACCTGGACAAAACAACAACACCATCTTTTATGTTAGTAAAAGCCACGAACCACCTCTGACCAGTCTCTTCTGTCAGGACCTTCTCTATTACGCACTTCTATAGACATTTCAGGTAGTTCCTAGATATATGCTAGGCCCTTCTCACGGACTGTATTGGACGGATAGATAGCCGACAGAGTTGCCACATAGAGCTCAACATCATCCTCAGCGATTCAATCAAATCCTCCATCGAAAAGAAATTTATTTATTGAGGGGGAAAGATTTATTCCCACCCGACTTGGAGTAGGAACTACTAGGAGAAATAGAAGGATGTCTAACGAAGTCCCACCAATCACACATGCTGATAATCTCCAAACTACAAGGCAGGGAATAAGACCCCTTATCATGGCACTGACCAGAAAATACACCGAGTTCTATGCTTTATAAGCCAATTTACCCAATTATCCACAAATGGTCGAAGCTAAAGAAAGGCCAACAAAGAAATTGGACACAACCGCCAAGGGGTACTCAGGAGGGTACATTAGATGAAACCTCTACGCAAGCCACATAAATAGCATCAAGGGGATCCCGCTCAAAAAGTCAGAACAACCCTCCTTCCAATCATTTGGTTCGTTCAAGTTCTTATCTAGCACCACTGCCATGGGATTATAGCGGTAAGACATCCAGGTCGTTATCGTAACAACTTGAGGATCAAAAGTCAAGTCCCCATTTCCAATAATAGCCTCGTAGTAAGGCCTAAGGCAATAGTCCCAGTAAATTTGTCATCCTCAAAATCCTCAAACATTGAATACATAATCGCCTGAAGAGAAGTGGCCCCTTCGATAACCAACAGTCTCGCCGCCGAGGGAGAAATATGAAGCAACTCCGATAAAAAAAACACAGGGAGAACGAGAGAAATCAGGCATAGCCACCGCCACACAGGGGCTGACCCCAACATGGTTGAAAACTCCTCATAACTGGGATAAACCTCGTCCAGGCCGAAAAAAAATGTGATCTTTGGGATACCAGATTCGTATTGCTGCTTCCAACAGATTCTAGTCTATAAAGCGGTGACCACAAAGAAACTCGATGCAAGTTGAAAATGTTATAGTCCACATTATACAAGCACATGTTCTCCAGACCGTCAAGGCATGAGGTGAATCCTTCATGCATGGGAAGATCCATTTAAAAATTGAGGAATATAAAGCAAGAAAGATGAATTTGGTTATTGATGGAGAAAACCCATCCCACAAACCCCCTTTTATACTTAAAATATTTTGCAAAAGACAAGAGCCCTTGAAATTCGAGTAAACTCCAACCCCGCGAGAGTACTTTAAAGTTCAAAAAAGTGAAATCAAAGCCTAGGGAGTAAAATCCAACCCCGCGAGAGTACTTTGAAGTTCAAAAAAGTGAAATCAAAGCTTAGGGATGATTTAAATTGACCCTAATGCCGATAGGTAGGTCAAGGGGTATGTCGATCGGTAACGCACTTAATTTCGAAAATTCAATCTTTCCTCTTTTCTCAAAATCAATTTCGGAAAAATTCTAATTTTGAAAAATTACCCCGAGGTTATTACTCAATTAATTCTCTCAAGAAAATCATTTTCTCTTAAAAATAAATTCATACTCGAAAATCCTTTTCCCAGAGTTACTCATTTTTACTCTTTCATAATAATAATTTTAATGCCTATCATTTTCAATTCTATACCCCTCTCTATCTTTCCATAAAATAAACAATCTTAGCAGAAAATTAAAAATGCATATAGGATAAGTCACTAAATCAAGAAAATGTCCAAAAAGAAAATACATTTTTCTTCATATATATTGCTTCATTGAGTTACATTTTTCATATAAGAAAAAAAATGGGACTCTTCCCGAACCCACAATCTCTCTCCCTCTCTCTAACCCTCATCCCCCATGACGAATGCGCTTTCCCCTGCGGTGAGTAGTGGATCCTTCACTCCCAAGACCCAAACCATCATCAGAAGTGGAAGGCAGCACAAAGTGTGAAGAGGCCGAGCTCGTGATATACTCCGACATGGAGGACATCCAATCCTTGATATCCCTTATCCAAGTGGTAGACACCCGAACATACTATAAGAAAAGAAGCAACAACAAATGGAAAATCAGTTAAGAAGGAAAGGAAAATCAACTGAATAAAAAGAAATGTAAAAGGGTACACCTCAAGCCAAAGGTAATTGTTCGTAATCCCCATCAATAGAAACACCAATGCATGGGGGAGATGCGGCATGCTCAGTGACTCCCAGTTACTCAATCGAAAGTTTTAAAAAGGGCGAGTAACCTAAATAGTCGGAGCTTCCTCTACCGCCGCCACTGTCGACGGGCCGCCACCTGTGCTATGGGATGATCCCACTGGTGAACTAGTCCCCCTTCCCAAATTCGTGGAAGGAAGAGGCATGTTCTCTATGCCGTAGATATAGTAGGGCATCAACTACCTTTTCACAAAATCTATATAGTCATAGCTCATCGTCGTATCTGTATAGAGCGTGTTGGACTCACCTATCATCTTCGTCGCCTGATAACCATCCGACATCTCCCTCACCCACCTCATGTACATAGGGGCGTCGATGGTGGAACCGTCACCTCCTCCCCCATGATCTATCTAACTACCCTCTCCCCTAGGTACCAGATGTACCCAAACTCATGCGTGATCAATTATCGCGTCAGCGCATGTAGGACCTTCACCCCCGTATCATGCGGAGTCACCCCAGGGGTAAAATGTCACTTGAAATCCCCAATAGAGAACCAATATCTACTCAAGAAATGGAGATTTCAAAGGACTCAAAAAATAAAAAAATAAAACCTAATCGCTCGTCAGGGAATTTATAGCCCATCGCACGTCCGCCATGGACAGAGACTGATTCGACCTCCGATTGGACTTATTCCATCGAAACATCTGGAAGAAGTCCCCCAAACTCTCATCCTTCAAGGCTATCAACCCAACATTACACCCGATCACCTCATAGAATCACGTCTACAAAAGATAGGAATCAATAAGAAAGATTCCAAAGAAGAATGTAAGAAAATGCATAAAAAGTAAAATGAATTCAAGATTACGTCCCGAAAATACGTGGCCCTCGTAAAATTATACAAACAACATCGGTTGAAAGCATCCAAGGAATAATAGAGGGACTCCAAGGTTAGGCTCCCCTAATCATACGTCCGGACATCAGAAATCGTTCACAAATACGGTAAGAACTAGAGATGGATGACGTCGCCACTCATCGCCACCAGAAAGCCACCCAACATAAGAAAAATAAATAGAAGGTTTATCTACCACATTTATAGCCCATCAGTCACATCCACCCTACTCTTCAAAAGAGTCACATTAAAAGTTGAAATATGGATTGAATCCCCAGAAATGATCCTACTTACATCTCCCAAAGATGCCTCCACCGCCTTCGACGTCACCTTTAGCGTGCGGTCCACCATTATCTGAAACCCCTCACAATAAAATCCAATTAGCTGATGAACATCTATGGGATTAACCATCACATTCCCAAAGCTAAGATGGAAAGTGTGGGTAGTGTCCCACCACCTCTCCCGTAGAGCACATAAAATTGCAATAGAGCGCGGTGTTTCATCCAAATCTTACGCTACACGACCAAAACCCGCATAGGAGACCATCCAGCATACCACACCAGAGAGTTACTCCCAACCCTCCTTCAACCCCATCGTAAAAATCCATCACTAACACAAAAGAAGAAAGATAAAAATGAAATGGAATACCAAAATTCACTTCACTTACATATCCACTAGGGTTACTCACCCTAGATGAACGATGGAGTACCAGTTCATGTAAGAGAGTATGCTCATCAGCCACGGGCTCAAACAGGTCAAAGTCATTCTCGTTGCATAAAGCAATAAGGACCCTGGACTGCCACTCCAGGACAGTCCAGTCATCGACATCCAACCACGCATTGTCGTACACTTCACTTGAACCCGCCATTTGAAGTCTTGAAGTAAGAAAGACCTGGGAACGGTTTTTAGAGAGAGAAAGCAAAAGATTATAACACTTAAGGGTGTGAAAATGGGGAAGATTTACCCATTTTTATAGAAGGCTGAGAGGCCTGCCAATCGAAAGTCCCCCTAATTATACCGATCGACCGTCGTCTTTTCCTGTTCTCAAGAAATCCCAGGAGTTCATTCCCTACCAAATGGTACCCCCCAGGACTACCTATTGGCACCACCTCCAAATTTCATACTGAAAATGTCAACAAATTCCAGAAAAATCCAAAACTTATCAAGAATATTCCCCAAAATTCCACTTTTGGAGCACTAAATCCCCTTGCAAGACTCTCAGAATCCCCAATAGGATTAATATTATGAACTTATCCCCAAACGGATTAAGCATGTGAAACCATTCTCAATAATTTCCACCAATAATGCATCCACATTCAAGTCTAGTATTCCTCAGCCTAAACGTACCCCAATGGAGTCTCAAGACAACATGATCCTCAGTCGGATATCTTAAAGATAAGTTCTTCCCTAGTAAAGTCTCAAAACAACACAATCCCCATTAAAACCATAGATTTATCCACACCTCAAAGATAATTTAAAATTCCCTAGGAAAGTAACTCCCCACCTCATAATTAACCTCCACCCAAAGAATTAGTTGCTACAACTTTAGGTCCTCAGAATTAACCTCGGCCCGCTGAATTGGTTACTACCATTTAAGGTCCTCGAATTGACCTCGTCCTGTAGAATTGGTCATCATCACTTTAGGTTCTCTGAATTGACCTCGGCCAAAAGAATTGGTCGCTATAACTTTAGGTCCTAAAAATTGACCTCAGCCCGTAGAATTTTCCGCAACCACTTAAGGTCTGCAGAATTAACCTCGACCCGTAGAATCAGTCATCATTACTTCATGTCCTCAGAATTGACCTCAGCCTTTAGAATTAGTCGTTATAACCCTATGTCCTTAAAATTGACCTCAACCCTCTGAATTGGTCACTACAGCTTAAGGTCCTCAGAAGTGACCTCGACCCTCAGAATTAATTATCACAACCTAAGGTCCTCATAATTAACCTCGGCTTGTAAAATGGTTCGTCACAGCTTTATGTCCTCACAATTGACCTCGACCCTAAAGAATGGTCGTCTTGACTTAAGTTACTCAGAATTTACCTCGGCCCTCAGAATCGGTCTCTAGAACTTAAGGTCCTAAAAATTAACCTCAGTCCCCAGAATCAGTTGACTTCACTTTAGGTCCTCAAAATTAACCTCAGCTCACAGAATCGGCCACTAAAACTTTAGGCCCTCATAATTGACCTCGGCACCCATAATTGGTTGTCATCACTTTAGGACCTCATAATCGACCTCAGACCTCATAATCGATCGCTATAACTTTAGGTCTTCAGAGTTTACCTAGGCCCTCATAATTGTTCATCATAACTTCAGGTCCTCAGGATTGACCTTGAACCTCAGAATTAGCCATCCCGAGCACAACTCAAGATTAACCTTAACCCGCTGAATTAGTATCCTTAGCCCCTTGGAAAAAATCTTATCAGATCTTAGACATGTTAACTTGGTCGTCTTTATCTCCTTAGCTCTTCATAATTGACCTCAACCCGCTGAATTGGTTAACCTCATCTTCTAGGTCTCCAGAATCAACCTATAAAACCTCTTTCCCAATGTCGATGTAGTTTCTATAATTTGACGGCCTTCACTTATTCCCATCTCACTGATCGAGTGTCTCTCTGTATAAAACCCACCCTAGGACACTCCAAAGCATCTCCTTAGGTCCCTATCACTCACTCATTCATCGTAAACCTTAGGACATACCTTAAATATCGATCTGAATGCCATCGGGAGCTCTCAGGCCCTGTTTGACTCTGGTCAACTTTGTCTTCTGAGAAAAGGCTCAATAAATCTTCAAATAGCATTGAATACCCTTTCAAAAGATCCATACCATGCATGAATTAGCCTTACAATTTGGACAAATGGTCTATTTTACTATCGAAAACTGATCTTGAGGCCATCGGACGCTCCTCGACCCCATTTGACCCCAATCAACTTCCTATCCTGAGATAAATCTCAATGAATCTTTAAAGGTCTCTAAATACCATTTTCAATGGTCTACCTCGTGTACTAATTGGACTTACGGTTCAGACGAACGATCCGTTTTACCTCAAAAACTGATCTGGAGGCCACTGAGTGCTCCCGAGCTTCGTTTGACTCCTATTAACTCTTCAGCTCGAATGAGACTGAATGAATCTTTGAAGGGATCTGAATACACCTTCCAACAGTCTTCCTAGTGCGTGAATCAATCTTAAGGTACCGACGAATGATCCATTTTACTCTTAAGGGTTACCAAATGCTTTTGGGCCCCATTTGACCTAGGTCAACTCTCCGAACCGAATGAAGATGAATGGATATTCAAAGGGAATTAAATACCCTTTCCAAAAATCCATCTCATGCACAAATCTATCTTACGGTTCAAACAAATGATCCGTTTTCCTTCAAGAATTTCCTGTTAAATGATCAACGAGAACTTTCGGGCCGTATTTGACTTCAGTCAACTCCGAACCTGAGAGGGGATAATGGATTCATAAAGGGACATGAATACCCTTTCACATGCTCCACCTCGTTCGAGATTCAGACTTACAGTTCGCATTTCACGACTATTTTTCTAAAAAACCTTCATCAGACTCCCAATTGGCAACCCGAGGACCCTATCTATCGGCAGTGTGTCTAGGGTTCTATGTCGATAGGTAGGTTTAGAACCATGTCGATCGGCACCCCCACTGGCCCAATAAATAAAGGGCATGAACTCATTTTGAAAGACACACCTCAGGACCCCTGAACATCCCACTTAGCAATTTAGAGAGAATTTCCTCTAATTCAAAGTTGTTCTTTCATTAAAAGCCCATTCCCCACATTCCTTCCATCATATTAATACACTTTTGAGTAAATTTCCACCCACCTCCTCACACCACCATCACTTCATCTTAAGATCAGCACGTCTACATGCAAGATCTACTTTAGGTCTTCATAAGGAGGTCCATTTGTTCCTCTTTGTCTTGAATTTTCTTAATTTTGCATTAGTTACTTCATTTTATCTTTAGTACTATGTCACACCCCGCAAAATCCGACAGACGAGGTGGCCAGCCACGCTGCCGAACTATGCCAGGCATGAACTAAATAAATACCATTCTTAGCATGAGGCAGATATGAGACATAAATAAATCAGTCCATAAGATAAATAATTGAATCAATCTCAAAATGATCATAAAAAACTAAGCGATAAAAGATCCATCACATGCTAACTCGAAAAATCCATTCTCCAATAATGATTAAATAAAATCTGAAATAATCCAAAAGAAATCCTCTAAACAACTTTGAAACCGAATGGCCAAATAAAACTCAAATGAAGTCTCATAATTAAATACGACTGGAAAAGAAAGTCTAACTAAACTATGCCATAAAAAGAATAACTCTAACTTCACCTCCAAATGATAACTCCGATAAACTTATGCAGCTTCTCCAATTCTAATCCTGAAAAAGATTAGTCAATGCATGGGTCAGAGACAAAGCCCCGAGCAAGAATACACACTACTCCCCTCAAATAGGATCCTAGAATCCAGACAATAGCATTATACGCAGTAAATATCACAATAGAATATTTTAAATTAAACGGAATAGTTTAAAAGCGATAAATATAAATTACTAATTACCCGTAGGAATCCCCATTTAAAAGGCACACCAATATGATTTTAAAATTCCTAAGTCCCACGATGTTAATTTATTAAATTAGCCAATTTTTATTATTGTTCTCACTTTTTATTAAAGTGTCACACTTCCCCTTGTCAATCGTCCTCTGACCCGTTTAAACTATCGGTCCCGACATATGACAAGGTTCCACACACGACACGACATAAATCTTCCTCTGGCCCGTTTAAACTGTCGGCCCCAACACATTATGTTGCCACAAATTTTAATACCCGTTTTTATCTTAGCCATTAATTGTCCATTTCTCAATATATAATCACCCCACTCGATGTGAGATCCTCAAAATAACCCTTAGTCCCATAACTAAGGGTCCCCAAGTTATCAATACGTCCTAACCTATGTATAGGAAGATTTTCTAACATAAATCACAACTTAGTCTCGTACCTAGACTAACATAACGACGATAAAGTGATAAAAATCATCCCACCCCCGACATGATAAAACCATGATAATCTACCCTCACTAGTCCCATACCTAGAAGGCGTAAATCATTAAAAGGCCTACCCACTAGTCCCATACCTAGAAAGCATCCTAAAATATAGGGAGAGCAAAAATACCCAATCGACCCATCGCCACAAAGATATTTAATAATACCAACAAGTCACACAAATATGCATAATAAATCAATGTTCCAAACTACGCATGATAGTCCAATTCAATGAAATCTTTAATTAAATTATCATAACATCAAAAATACCCAAATAATCTCATTTAATTACTTTAAATTAATTATACAAAGTTTTCATCATATATACCTCAAAAATAAAATTTTATTATCTCTACATGTATTACATGAGTTATACGTACCCAAAAATTATTTATTTTAAAGCTAGGGTTTTTTTACATGCAACCTGCACCAATAAAATCCAAAATCACTCATGAATCCTACGTACCCAAGGGTTATGAATATTATTCAGATTAAAAGATTTAATAAAAACAGACCCATAATTAGTGTCCACTTTTTCTAATTAAGTCACTACTTTATTTTAAGAAAACATGTAATTAAGTGTTTACGCAAAACTTAAAACGCATAATACTAAAGGAAAATAATAGAGTATTCATGCCTGTAAAGATCGTGTTGAAAATCTAATTAGAAATCTGGATTCCTTGTGAAAAATTAGCAAAAGAGTGTTCTTGAACAAACTTGATTAAACCCCAAATAAGCCTTCAAATCTGGTGGCAAAACCTTCATTATGTTGGAGGTTGATGATTATGGTTGTGAGGAAATATTTTTAGAAGTGTTCTCTGGTGAAAAACTTGAGAAAAAGTGATTATGAGAAGTCCTCCCACGAATTAGAGTCATTATATAGTCATTAAGAAACCTAATACTAATAGAACTCTAATAAGATACAAACACTAAAAAATTTATTTCGGACAATCGAACCGTTAGAATTTGATGAAATTTTACAGAGAATTATCTGAAGATGAGAGGAAGTTACAAAAAAAAATTTAGCTCGATCGGACTCTTCAATATTTTTAAATATTTTTTCTTCTAGAGAGTTTTATGTTTTAAGGACTCTTCTATATAATAAAAATGCAATTAAAACTCCATTTTAATTCCAATTCCAATTACGTTTGAAAATTTATTTTTCAAATATAAAAACCAACATTTTAAATTATAAAATTTATAAAAATCAAAAAATTCATTTTTCTCCGATTATTCCAATTAATTAATTTAATTAATTATAAAAATACAGGGTGTTACATACTTCCCCACTAGCAAAGAATTTCATCCTAGAAATTAGACGAAGCACACACATCAAACGTAAATTATGCAAAATAAACTAAGACTCACGTATGCCTACCCGTATAATACCATAATTGGGCGCCCATATACCGAATCATATACGCACCTACCCCACGAACAACAAAATAATATATATCGCCTATATATATGCATAACTATGAAAATAATGGCGTACCATGTGCTCTCGCAAATCACTACTCGATTTTATCTCCGAAAGTCATCAAAATGCTAATGTCCTCAAATTAAATCTCAACATAAAAAAAAAAATGATACATACGATACCTAACATCTGTACTAAAATCTCCAAAATAATTATCGTCTCCAAAATCCATTTTAAGAATCCTCACATCAAGCTTACTAATTCTAAACTCGATGCCTACAGCGTCTTTACCAAAAGACTCTACGTCTCCAAGAAACACATCTAACATGTATGCTAGAGCCACTACCTCTAGGAGTATAAATCAACAAAGATGATCAAAGATCGATAACGCGGAAGTTAAATGGATTCATAACCTATGAGACCTAAGACCATGCTTTGATACCATCTGTCACACCCCGCAAAATTCGACAGACGGGGTGGCCAGCCACCACCGCCGAACTATGCCAGGCATGAACTAATAAATACCATTCTTAGCATGAAACATAAATAAATGAGTCCATAAGATAAATAATTGAATCAATCTCAAAATGATCATAAATAACTAAGTGATAAAAGATGCATCACATGCTAACTCCAAAAATCCATTCTCCAATAATGATTAAATAAAATCTAAAATAATCCCAAAAGAAATCCTCTAAACAACTTTGGAACCGAATGGCCCAATAAAACTCAAATGAAGTCTCATAATTAAATGTGATTGGAAAATAAACTCTAACTAAACTATGCCATAAAATGAATAACTCCAGCTGAACCTCCAGATGATAACTCCGATAAACTTATGCAGCTTCTCCTATTTTAATCCTGAAAAAGATTAGTCAACGCATGGGTCAGAGCCAAAGCCCCAAGCAAGAATACACACTATTCCCCTCAAATAGGATCCTAGAATCCAGACAATATCATTATACGCAATAAATATCATAATAGAATATTTTAAATTAAACGGAATAGTTTAAACACGATAAATATAAATTACTAATTACCCGTAGGAATCCCCATTTAAAAGGCACACCAATATGATTTTAAAATTCCCAAGTCCCACGATGTTAATTTATTAAATTAACCAATTTTTATTATTGTTCTCACTTTTTATTAAAGTGTCACACTTCCCCTTGTCAATCGTCCTCTGACCCGTTTAAACTGTCGGCCCGACACATGACAAGGCTCCACACACGACATGACATAAATCATCCTCTGACCCGTTTAAACTGTCGGACCCGACACATTGTGTCGTCACAAATTTTAATACCTGTTTTTATCTGAGGCATGATATATACATTTATGCTTGTTTGCTTGTGTTTTATTTGATATGCAATCGTTCCTTCATAACGATTTGTGAATCGACAAACACGTACATCATATTTTTTATTGTTATTTTTGGATCACTCTTAAGGATGACCTCGCTCCGCCTTTATCCATGACGCGAGTCGAGAGATTTCGTACTCCATTTATATTATCCACATAAGTGCACACATCACGGAGTTCTATAGGAGAAGATTAACACATGCCGGTGAGAGACTGAAAGGACGAGCTGCGTACCTAACGCGTCCCATTCCGTGACTTAGTCCCAGGACCTTTGAACTACTTAGTTTTGCAAGCATCAATATTGTCCTTGATGTTTTTCTCTTGAGGCGACAAAATTTCTTTTGCTCCTTTTGTACAAAATAGGCTGGCAACTTTATCTCTACATGTCACGCCATATCGGCGACGACTAAGTGCTTCGATAAAGGAGGCGATCCCGCGCGCACATCGAAAAAAGAGGGGAAGGAAGGAGGGACCCATGTCTGGAGACCCCGACCCACCTTGGGATGGACATAGTACCATCTACGTGCACATTCAAATACTAATGCGTATATATATACTAGGGTGTACCCGTGTCGATAACACGGTGATAAATTTGTTCCCATGATATTTTGTATTCGTGCCGATGACACGAAGGTAAATTTGTTCCCGTGATAAATTTATACCTATGACGATGACACACTCATAATTTTATCGTGGTGCATTCTATTAGCGACTTATCCATTAGAGATATATCATTAAGGTATAATAGTTAATGTTCTTAAATATTTTTATCATCACTCTTTTTGTATATTTTTAATTTGTGGTTGTACTAATTACATGCCACCTTTTAATTTAAGGTCATTTAAACTTAATCTCACGTTTGTCACTTAATTATTTGACGGCAAAAATATCCGACGACACGGCGATAAATTTGTCCCTATGATAAATTTTTTCACGTGATATTTTGTATTTTAAAGCATTGAAACTTTACCACGTATTTTGTGTATGGAAGGGGAAAAATGAAGCTCAATTTAGTACCCGTACCAAATCTACAATGATTACAGACTTATGGTTTTCATGGATTATAAAAAAATAATATTTAATGTCGTGTCGTTTTCATTTTGATCGAGCTCGTTTTTATTAAACAAAATTATGTTGTGCCGATTTTACTTGAATTGTGTTCAAAATAAATAAAAATATATATTTTATGTCAAGTTACATATTTTTTGTAACTTGAATTGTTTTTATTTTGTAAAAATATTTTGTACTGTGATTTAATAGAAAATAGTACACCGAAATAAAATTTATGCAGTTGACCCCAACTTTTGACTTGCTTGATTGTTTGCATATATAGAAACAGGTTATAAATATATATATATATATATATATATATATATATATATATATATATATATATATATATATATATATATATATATATATATATATATATATACCATATGAAAAGACATCTCATGAGGAGATACGGGTGAGTTAAAAAAATGATAAAAAGAAGATTTGTTTATACCATATGGGATTTGAAGGTGTCTACAAAAAATCAAAGCAAATAAGAGGTGCTGCTTCGCTAGGAGAAAAACGCGGAGCCTAAAGTTGACTGAATCGAAAAATACATTCGTACAAAGAAGTAGGGCTAGCAATTTTAGAGACAACGCGAAATTGACACGATATGTCGTGTCGTGTTATCGTGTTTTTTAGGCATGAAATTTAAAAAATTCTGGTATTCGTGTCGTGTCGTGTTGTTTTTTATTCGGGTTGTGTTCGTATCAACTAAAAAACACGAATTCGTTTCGTGTTCGTGTTCGTGTCCGAAAAAATCTTATCATTTTGTGTCGTGTCGGCGCGAAACACGACCCACTGACCCGAATTTCCACCCCTACAAATAAGTGTGTTCGCATATTCTAAGAAATATGTGAACACACATATTTCTTGGAGAATGCATAAAAAGGTAAAACAACACCTCTAATTTCAGCAGAGATCAAGACTGGATTTTACCATATATTAGTAATATACAAAAAAACTAATTTTCCAAAGCAAAAAATTAGTAATATATAAAAACTTCCACAAATTTGCATAAAGAAGTCGTCAAAATAAATTTTTCAATGCGAAAAAGTATCAATACTCAGGAAGTCCATTTTTTCCATAGGGTGAACATGAAAAGAAAAGAAATACAATTCGTTGGATCAAAATTGTACAAAGTAAACACCGAATTATACCATAGATTAAACACCAAATTGTACAAATGCCCATAAATATTTATAAAGCAATAAAAAACAAACCATGTTCCATGTCTTTCTCTTCTTCCCCTAACTTCTCTTTTGCATCTTTCTCTCAACTCTCCATGATTATGTGTTGTGTCCTCACCCGGTTAGATGAATAATACCGATAAAATTGAAAAATTGGTGGGTTTCCACTACAAACATAATACAGCTAAAAATAGTACTGGTAGAATTGGTGGATTACGAAATAAAAAAACAGAACTCCAAACACTGTGTTTAACCTCTTAATATTCAAAAAAACACAAACCCCCAAAAAAATGACACTGAAAAACCCCTTAGTTAAAAATAATACCGGAAAAAATAACACCGAAAAAACATCACTATGTTTAACCCTTGGTCATAAACAAAGCGGGTGACTTCACTTCACAGCTGAGAGAGATACGGAAAAATTAGAAAGACCCAAGTATTGTGGGTTATGATTTTGCAGAAGTTATGTGGGTTGATAGTTTAAAAAACTCATTAATAGGTAAGAGAGATAAAAAAACAGAAAAGACAGCTCTCAACCCCAGTCACCTATGGGGATCACGATTTCTTGAATTAGATATCAACAATCATCATCTCTCAACCGACATCAAATGCCAAAAATAATTTTGTGGGAAATTTTTCTCAAAGATTAAACACCGTAAGAAAGAAAAAGAAAAAATTAACTAACCACACCCCTTGAAATAAAGATCGTCCGTGTAAGAAAGAAAAAGCATTAATTAACACCCAAACTTGTAAGAGTGATGTTGTTTCTTCACTCTTGAGAGGAATCCATACCTAGCTGGAAAAAAAAAAGCATATCATGTCCTACACGGTGTTGGGTCCGTGTTGGATCTGAACCAAAAAAAATGAGTAATACACGGTGCTATATCCAAACAAATTGATTTCAACCTCCTCAAGCTGAAAATGATTCAAGATATATTAATTAAAATATTTCTTTCTTTAAAAAAAATTGTGTGTAAAATGCTCTAAAAGTAAAGTAACCTACAAAGGTGTGTTGCTTCGGTGATAACCCTCGTCCTGATTGTGCTTTCTCTTTCAAACCCAATTTTTGAAAGGTTTAACACTCATGTTCAAATCTGCTCCATGTTGAGGTTTACAGAACCCCTGCGGATCAATAAACCCCTGCAGATCAATCACATAAATAAAAATTAAGAAAGACACCAACAGTACCTCAAAAAATTAGAGTAAATCAACAGTACCTCAAGTAGCTTTGGAAAGACACCAATAATATTGGGATCTGAACTAAGACATGCTAGCGCTATCGCCGCCTCCGACCACCCTTCAACTTGTAAACCGGGAGATATATGAAAAATACCTAAAGGTATTTAACCGCCACGATCTGTTACGGTAAGGGGGTAATGTCTCGAGACTCACCGAAGAGTTTACAAACCTCGAGCTGATAGAACTCGATCGAGATGTTAGAACTCGATCCGGTGGTATGACCTGACGTGAAAAAACCTCCTGACACCATATGATCGATGGTATTTTTTTTCAAATCTCGGATCAGAAGAAAGGAAACCTCCTGACACCACATGAGCGATAGAACTCGGTCTGGTAGAACTCGGTACTTTTTGGATCTGATAGAACTCGATCCAGTAGCAGCATAAGGCGGCAAAAAAACCACCATGGGAGTGACCCTTTTGATTTGCTTCAATATGTGCCTCCGTGTTTGATAATTTTTTTGTGAGTTTAGTTGGTATATGGGTTTTCTTTGGGAGAGCTAACATACAGATATGAGAAGAGGTAGAGAGAGAGTTCTTGTGGGGATGGGTGGGAGGCTCGAGGTAGTGATGAAAGATGGGACGGGTGAGAGGCTCGAGACTCGCAATAAAAAAATTACATATTGCCACAATCTTTCAACATTCAATCTGATCCATGAGTTAGATAATCTCAACCGTTAATTGGTTAACACGAAAACTCACCTGATTTAATCTCAATCATCACTTGATAAAGACCAAGCTTATCAACTTTCGATCTCAGCCATCAGTTGGGAAAGACCAAAAGTCCCTCCTCCTTTATTATATATATACATACACACACACACACACACACACACACACACACTAATGGAGGAATTCGTTTATTCCAAAATGTTACTTGAGTTGATTAAATCACATTAATCATATAAAAGGCCCTTTTTATCCCTTTTACTTAACTTAAACATTGATTTCTTGATTTAGCGCATATGGTTAAATATTTAAACAAAATAGAGTTTGTTTAAGAAAAACACTTAATTTACTGAAATTTCTCATTTACTCACTCCAAATCCACTTTAGTATTTTCCTTCAAAACAACCTTTCTACACATGCGGGGGTGTTAGTGTTAGAAAATACTTGTTTTTCCTTTTAAAACTGCTCACAACACACACTTACATTAATTATGGGCTAAGTCATCTTAGGTTTCTTAACTACCCATTAGTCACCTCACTTTACCATTCCTTTCACTTCACATAGAAATTAGTCAATTTATCATATTTCTTGTCCATGTTATCTTTTTAATTGGAACATTTACCAATGTCATTACACGTTAGGTTGTCTTTTCTTGTATTCTTAGCACAACAAATTTTCTTATCATAATCCACTTTTCTCATTATCTTTTTCTCAAAATTTATCATGTAAGTGCATACTTTAATGGGCTCCACACCACCAGCTACGCTACCATATGCTCTGACCAGTAATTTTGAGTCTTTCACCCTAGGGCTCCGGTCCCTTCTTAATTATTCTTGGTCACATACGAGTCCATTTTCAATGTGTTTAAACATTTTGTAAATCTCCACATTATTCCACTTTTACCAGCCAAAGCCAAAATCCCGGGAACTACACCCCATATTTATGTTACACTTGAAAATCACCATTTCTTGTCTTTTATATATTTGCGTTGATTTAATCCCAAAAATTACTTTCTTTTACAACCATTTAGTATAACACCTTTTTTAATATTCTTTTTTCAAACAAATATTCCACTTTACGTAAAATTACCATTTTTACCCATTTGCTTCTGAACTTGCATTTTCCTCCATTTTCACAAGTTTTATCTTTCTATAAAAATTATTAAGTTACTAACTTCTTAAATGTTTTTAACTCATTAACACTTCTTTAGTACTTTGGTGTAACACACTACGCCTGTTGAAAATCTCTTTATTTCATTACTTTCTTTATTAAAGAAATCATTTGGCATTTTGAAGACTACTTTGCAAGAAAAACATCATTTTCCTTTATTGATATGTGTAGTCTTGGAAACACACTTATCATATTTTTCACATTTATTAACACACTTTAAGGGCTGAAATTTTTATTTACTATATTTTATGTTAAAAATCATTAAAACCTTTACTAAACTTGTTCATATGCTTATTTCAAAATTACTACAGGTTTATATACTTGGAAATGAGTCTGACACATGATTTATTCAAGAAATTCATACTACTTGCAAACACATTCTTTTCGAGACTAAAAGATATTTTCCTTCTTTAAAACTTGAATAAATGTCTAAATTCATAAAATTCTATTTTTACAAGAAAACTTAGGATTTTGTTACTTTAAAACCATTTGCAGAACCATTTTACATGAATCATTAGAAAATAACCTTCTACAACATACATGCATTCTATTCTTAAAACTCTATATACAAGACCAAATACCAATGAAATAGAATTCTTAAACTTAAAGAGTATAGTTTTGCACCTCAATCAAGCTCTAAAAATGGATGGAAGAGTAAGAAGATGATGGAAACCTCCCACCTCCTAAGGTGTCTTCAAAGAGGTTGCTAAGATCCACTATCTTGTTCCTTAAAATCTTCATAAACCCCCCTTCAAACTCCATAATTTTTTCTTCTTTTATTCAAATATCCCTAACAACATCTCCATAAATGTATATCTTGCCTAACATGTGATGTGTATGGATTTATAGGCTTAAATGTCATAGAATATAAGGTGAATATGTTGGTTTAGGGTGGAGGAGTGGTGGAATGGTGGTTCTAGGGTGATGGATGGTGGTTAGTAGTGGAGGAGTTCCTAAGAGCTAGAAAGAAAAATTATAATTTTAAA
Source organism: Sambucus nigra (assembly GCA_949130495.1). Lineage (NCBI taxonomy): Eukaryota > Viridiplantae > Streptophyta > Magnoliopsida > Dipsacales > Adoxaceae > Sambucus > Sambucus nigra. Next base: position 386,861,377 of record OX422212.1, read on the forward strand.
ATGGAAGAAATTGTCTTAAACACCTTTTAAATACCCCAAAACCTCCTAGATTTTCACCATTTGGTCTACCAAAAGTCCCCCCACGATTTGATGATCTCTATTGAGAGCTTGATAGCTCAAATACTCTAAGGGACTAGATTTTAACAGCATTTTTGAATTTGAAAATTATGATTTTCGCAGTCTCGTTCAAACGAGAATGGACCTCATTCGAATGAAAGCTCAATCTCATTCGAACAGGGTTCCAACAAGAATCTAATGAGGCTAGAAACGTGAACAAGTGATTTTTGTTCGATTTTAATCAAAATTATCGTAATTAGTCATTGGTACCTCAATAACCTTCTTTTAGACTTAGTGTCTTAGTCGTTTGAAGCGTCGTTCCAACGAGATTGGGATCTTATTTGAACAACCAAAAGTCTTGTTAGAATGACCCTATCTTTCTTCAAATTAAATATAAGTCCATTTTAATCCAATTAATTGCACCAAGGCCACTATATTACCTAAATTTGACACATACTTCATCTTACAAAGTACAAATAGATCACACAAAGTCGCCAATTTACAATGGTACGATCAAAACCACGGGGGTGAATGTTACACTAACACTAGCCTCTTGATCCTTATATAGGAATTCACGATTAGAAGCAAGAAAAGAGGCAATGTCCCTCACGGTCTTGTTATTCAAAAGTCGAGTCCATTCAAGACTGTTGATTTGTGACCTCGGACTCTCCCACTAGTCCTCCAAGGCATCTATTTCCATCCATTGATCATATACCACTTGGTTCAGCTCCATCTTAATTAGGTCCAATTGATCATCCATAGCCAAGGCCTTCTTTCAACCCCTTTGACCCTCAATAGCATCAGCCAATAGGGCCTCAATCAAGTGTTGGGTCTGAAAAACCAAAGAAAATGTATGAGAATGTGGCATTAAAAGAAAAATAAACTACCGAAGGTAGTAAATAAGCATGAAGGTACCTTGCCATGAAGATGTACCAACTCTTTTGAGTTATCTAAGGTCCCCCTGCCTCTCAGCATGGACACCATGGCAGAACAGTTAGTTCTGGTTATCGACATTAAAGCCTCCGGAATAGAGGCATACGAGTTCCTCTTCTCAGAAGAAGTGGGTATGGAATATTTTCCTTCCTTGTAGAATCCTAGTCCTCCTTCTCCTCTTTTATCTATCCCTCTAAGTTAGACAAAGGCCTCAGAGGTGCCTACCTTATCGACCTCTTTAAGAGGAGATATAACCACTTATTTCCCCTTTGATGGGGGATTACGAGATTTTTCCTAACCAAACTTTGAGACCAGGGGTTGTAGGTCTCATGGAATGTAATGACTAATCTAGGTTGTCCCCAAGGTCTTGCCTGCCCCTAAAGATGCTTACTACAAGGGAAGGACTTTCATGATTAACTCTAACAATGATCCTTAATTTTGGTAAGATTTAAGCTCAAGATCTTCCACTAGTTTGATAGGAGGTCCCTAAATATCCACCAATCTATTTAATTTTAGTGGACTTAAAGATCTTCCCCTTATTCATAGCATGTGTGGAAAAGGTCTTCTTAGAGTAGCATCAGTTCATCCTTCGTTGCTCTTGTTCATCTACTAAAACCATAAGAGTTCAGAGTCAACTACTAAGGTTAAAGAAGAAAGTAAATATGGGAGCAAGAAAAGGTCAGGACACTTACAGGAAGAGAAATTATAGTTCACAACAGCTACTCCCTCAATAGAGGTCAGAGCCTCCTCAATTTTAGGAAAAACTCAACCCATCCTTTGTCTTTATATTCCTCACCCTTTAGTGGCCTAATGCACTTTAGAGGTACCAGCACCAACGACCTTCCATTTCTTATGAACTAAGATAAAAGGCTCAGCATCTTAAGGACCCAGGCACCCCTTCAGACACTACAACCTTAGGTTTAGGCCCAAGTCCATACTTGAAGATACATTTAGGTGTGACAAAGGCCTCACAGGGAAGAGAGGATAATTTTCGATCCTCTTCTAACTTATCATTTTCCTTTTGGATGAGCTCGATTGTACTCCAAAAAGGGAATCATCAGTTAAATTCTAATTGGAGGTCAAAAGATAAGTTTAGAGGAGAGAGAAATCTTACCCATAACTTGAGGATTAATCCAGATGGTTGGGAAATCTATATTCTCCACTAGGTCAGGGACGTCCCAAGCTCCCCAAATGAAGAAGAGAATCTCCTTTCGTTGTTTAGGGAATTGGGATTGTCCTTAGTGAAGATAACCAGAGCCTTGAGAGCAAAGTATGTCATATTTTCCCATATTAGACTCCTGAAATGATAAAAATGTGCCCATTAGTGATCTTCTAGTGTTATCCACTAGTTGAGAAGGAGCTACCCTTATTGCCCTTAAAATTTCCACCATCGGTAGAGGTAATGGAAACGTAACTCCATAGAGTAAGAAGAACTCGTTAAATCAGACGTATTTAGAGACCAAAGAACACATCAGTTCCTCAGGCTATACATCCCTCATAATGATAAACTCATGGATTTGGTATATATCTTTGATCTCCATTAGATCCCACTCATTTATTTTTGAATCCACTTGTTCTCCACAAGTGTAGTTGGGGTTATTGGCTCCAAGTAGTTAACCACATTGGTACCAGAGGAAATGGGCCATTTGGGAGGTTGGGGTAAAGTCCTATTCACTTGTTCTAAGGAAGAAGGCAGACAAACATGGGGTCCCACAGTCGAATGACATGTGGTATCAAGACATTTGAGGGAGATATGGTTTTAGAAGACATTTTGGTTATGAAGAGAAGGGAAAATGTTAGCTGATTGCATAGAAACCTAGAGGGGGAGAGTTGTTGATGAGAATGGTAAAGACTTGCAACTAGCCTAAGGGGCATCTTTATATCCTTCAAGGCATGTAGTATCATTACTCTACTTTCTAAACACCCAATGTAAGTTCCTTCCCAAGATAATCTCATTAAAATGAGAATCTCGGTGGTTAGTTACACTGTTACCATAACTTGCTTAAAATTAATAATTATTGCCCATTGCCATTCTTGTAAAGAGAGATAAAGGGCTACCGATGATACCGGATTTAAAATTTTCATAACCCTATTATATTCACTCAAGCTAGAAAAGAGGCCATAAGGTCAAGCACAAGCCTATATCAGGCCATATATATGCTTTGAAGACAACAACTACCTTAGAAAAGGGACCACGGTAGTCACTCCAAAATCCTCAATCATTCCATTGCATCTTAATAGCCAAGATCGAAGACCTCAACAGTAGCATCCCTCCATCTCAAACAAGTATACAAGACCTCGATGTGAAGATAAATGGCATCCATAGGCCCTATAACCCCTTTTTTAGCAAAATATTATTGTAACATACTGCTAGATCACTTGAGGAGGAACCTCTGTCTATTCCAAACCTTTATGACATTCAGTTAAGCTTACGCATCATATGTCGAGGTTCGATAGAAAGGACATACATTATTCTATATATCTCCACCACTCACTCCCCCTAAAATTAATGACTCACATTTGTATTAAATGCACCCATAAACTATCTTACACCACCTGAAAGCATTTTTTCCACACTCCACCTTGTTGTTGTAGTCGTTAAACCTTAGAGAATGCCTCGACCATGTTGCTGTAATCCATTCATTCTCTCTCCAAGGGAATGCATATATAGGGGAGGCTTGTGAATAGTTAAAGTCAAGTTAATTAATCTGAAACATACAGAAAACATAAGACATAAGTCGAATAAAGGCAAATAGATCAAGCATATATCTACCCAATTTAATACACACTCTCAGCCCATTATTGGTAGAAAATAGTTATCATCTCCAAATGTTTACAGATTATATGAACTATTGAGTGCTAAACTAAGAGTCGGGAACCTTAAGATAAATCCATTAGTTACTTTTTAAGTCCCTATGTGTTAGTGACAAAGACCGCAATTTCCTTATATTCTCTTGACCAAATCTCAAGAAGTCTCCCAAATTTTAATACTCCTTTTATAATCTAATATACAATGAAACACTGGTTGATGGTGGATGTAGCATTCTCAACCGAGTTCCTAACCACTTCATCTACTTCTCTATCATCTTGACACATCTCCCCACTAACCTGTCTGAGGTCCTTTGGGGGGAACCTGTTGGGTCTAAGGTCTCACACCCACCAATAATCTCTATTTTTTATATTTTATTATGGAATGGACAAAAGGTGATATTGTAAAAGTATATGTATACCCATGATTACCTACATAACTTGAATTGTCTTGTTTTTTTATAAATATACTTTGAGTCTTTCCCTTTAGGTCCTTCCAATAAAGCGTCACATTCCCTGGAAAACTTCATAAATGTCATCCACCATTGTTCATGATCAAACTCGTCAGATCGCCACATAGATTAAGGTAAAGGGATTTCAAATTGACTTAAACACTTTTTCATATTCAAATTAACTATTTTATAAAATGGAAACTTGATTAATATGTTCATGTGCTAATTTGGTTTTAGTCATTAATTGATATACATATACAAGTATAGTCTTTAAATAAAAAATGCTATTTAAAAGTTATTTGCACGTGTATATCTTATGTAGGTTTAATTAAGGTTAAAACTTACATAGATTTTATTTGACCTAACTAAGTTTGGGACTTTCATTGGCCATTCACTCCAGGGTTAGCATTGATCTTATTGATCACGTGATCAACTAGCGTTTTTATTCTTAGGCAAGCCTTGTCCTCGTGATTTCCTTCATCAACCATTCGCTTCAGCTATATAGAGAATTCACTTCAATAAAGGTGGTTTGTTTTTCGCAAGTTTTGTTTGTAAAGTAGATATTTGTGATCGAAATCTTAATTTACAACTTGAGAAACCATGAAGACTTTGTTGTAGCCAAATCATTCCAAAACTCAAGTCTTTTAATTTTTCTTATTATATCATACTCCCCACTTTAGATGTCCTTGTCTTCCACAATTGAAATAGCTCAATATATATGGACGGAATAACATCATAAAACTTATCTTTTGTTAAACTCTAAGAAAAAAAGTTTCGAGATTTTTATAGAGAAAAGGCACGTGATCAAGAGGAAAATATTAAAGAGAAATTTTTTTCATTTAAACACTCAAGAAGTTAAATTATAGTTTTTCTACTTTATATTTTCTTTGTACTTTTGGGGTATTAGTTTTCAAACTTTGATCATATTTCCTATTGAAGCATAAAACACTTCTACCTTTATTCTTGAAAAAATGTACTATTATTCTTGTTCTTCAGATACTTGTTTGGATGTCTCAAAAATTTATTATGGGATTCGATTAGGACAAACTATTTTAAAAAAATTCAAAAACCATTAGGAAAACTAAGGTCCTCAAAATTTGTTATTTTTTATTTGTAAATCTCTACCAAAGTGCATTGTTTCCATTTCGTTCGACCTAAGGTTTTTTCTCGTTGTAGGTTTTTCCTCGTACATCTTCATGTTAATTGATTGGTTTACCTTATTTTGCATTTTTATTAAATCATCTAACTTTAAAGATAAAATTAGGTGTAACTTAGTGGGTAAATTTTTCATCACATAGACCGAGGTTTTTTTATTTGTACCTAAAAGGAATTAAAGGAAAATATAATTTCTCTTATGGCATTAATTTTAATTGGGTACCTTCTCTTCGTTAAGCTTTTGATCACACTATACTCTCAATGCCTATTCGACGTCGACTAAGTTGAGTTTTACCACGATTTTCTGGTCGATTTATGGAAAAGTTCGCTGGGAAGTACAAATTTGTAGACAACTGCATTTATTAAAACGAATCACCAATATTTGGTTTAACATTGCAAAAGTAAACCTAATCAACTTAAAGATAGGATTTCCTAAGGATCATGAAATTCCATGACCTAGGCATTAATGTTTGATGTAGTGCTTCCAAATGGTATGATTCGCTTCCTCCATTTAAGACTATCCTATATGGTCTCTATCAGCTTGGAGCCATTTCCCATAAGATGGTTTTTTAGCAAATGGGAGAAAATTTTTGGGCACCAGATCACTGGCCTAGAATTCTCTGACCTTGAACTTCATGTCATGTTGCTTGGCAAGTTCTTGCTAAAACTTTCCAAGGTGGGTAAAAATGTTATCTCTTCATTCTTCGATCATATCAAGTTTAGGGGCCAAGCAATCGTTGTTGTGTGCGCCCTCAAAAATTTCAAACCTGAGAGTTAGCAGACCAATATCTAAATGGAGGATTACTTCCATACCATAAGCCAAGACATAAGGATCTTCTCTTATTGGCCTCCTTAGAGTCATTTTATAGGCACAAATTATGGTGGGGAGTCCATCATGCCATCTTCCTTGCGATTTCTAGTAGATATTTGCTTTCAGTAAATGGAGTTTTGTTCCTGATCTTTGCATTTCTGTTGCACTAGGAAAAAGTACTTAGGCGTGGTGATTTCGGATCCCATATTCTAAATAGAAATGTTTTAATGTATCATTGTCGAGTTGGTATCGTTATTTGATATTATATCCCTTGGGATGTCGAATCTAGTGATATTTTTTCTCTATACAAAACATCTAACATCTAAATCCCTGATATCTCACTACAAGAAAAAGGCCTTTTTATGACGTTTTTAAGTGTCGTAAAACGCATATTATGACACTTTATATTTTTAATAAAAAGTGTCAAAAGTTTGGGTGTCATAATTGATACTCATAAAAGTGTCATATTAGGTAACGGTTATATGTGACTTTTTTTTCAAAAGTGTCATATTAGATAACGATTATATGTGACTTATTTTTTCAAAAATGTCATATCTGCTACAAAAAAATCATAACATACTCTATAAGATGTCATATTTGATTTAAAAAGCATCATGATAAACAATTTTCAAAATTTTAAAACGATCATATAAAAAATTTCCAACATGAGGGTTTAATATAAATTATCATAAATTAAACATATAATAAAAAAATTAATAATCAATATTAATGTCATAGTTGAAAAATAAACCTAAACACAAATCAAAATTTACAATGATATAAAAACAATCTTGATTTTTTTTGTATTTGAAGTCAAGTACACCTAAAATGCAGCAAATCAAGTCATTTGTTCATATAAAAAAAATAGGGCACAAATAGATATACCCACCATCTACATTAATTATGCACATAAACATAATGACCTACTACATGTATCATAACTATATATACCACTATGTACATTAAAAAAAAATGCCTCCAAACAAAATTTACATCCAAAAATCACTCATAAATGCGTCGATCTTCCGTTGGCTTTCGCGAAATTGTGGCGACACCACAAAAGCTCCAAATCATATAATATAATCCCTAATAATCTCCCAACATGGACTTGCTTCTTCAAAGCGTCCTACGATAAAAAAATTTATCAAGAGTGTTGTTAAATCATTATCTTTAAATCTGCTTATGTAGTATATGTCCAAATTTATAAATATTGTATAAAAAAATTGTGTTTCTTAACATTTGAAAGAAACTCACAAATTTTTCACTAACTTCCATGGTTTCATTGTCTTGATATTCTCAATTTCTCGATTGTCGGGAAATTATCCACATTAGATACATATCTTCCTCATCAAATGCATCTCCGTGTATCTTTTTTATTCCTAGTTATAAAATAAAATATAATAAATTAAGTATACAACACAAAATCCCCACGATGAATTGATTACGGTTGTATACTCAACAAATAATACAAGAATTCAATAACATGCCTCTAATCTAGCAATGATACGCCTTTCACATGCCTCTAAGTAAATGCTCCTACATAAGTTCAAAACATCGCATATAAATCTCTATTGCAATGTAAAGCACAACATATGAATTCTAGTTTTTCCAAAGTATTAAGTCGTGTATAATTTAAATCGAAAAGATTTTTTATATAACATAAATAATTGTAAACAATTTTTAAAAAATTGGGTAGAAAATGCGTGTCTTTTCGCTTTCTACTATGTTTATTAGTTGTTTTACTTTTTCATTCACTAATACCTAATTTTCAAATTCGTCTCTATTCAACTTAATTAATTTAGAACACTTATTAATTTTTAAAAAATTTGGCAGAATTTGTTTGTTTATTCGTGAAATCCAACCTATTTTAACATTAAAATAAACTCAACAACAAAAGCCACAACTAACACTAATAAATCCCTTCCACCGATTCAATATATAAAAGATAAAAAAATTAAGTCCATCAACATAAAGGTTCAACGGACTCATTTCCGAGTTTTAAAAAAAATATACTAATAATCTCACACGACTTGCACAACCTAACAACAATCTGACATTAGTCACTTGTAAGGTATGTGTCCCTCTTTTCGGGTCATTGTGTTCTTATCTTATGTTTCCACTCTCCAACCCCAACTCTAAAGTTTTATACTTAGAAATTTGAAATTTAAAACGACATTTGAATCCACGAGTTTTATGACTACATGGATTGTTTGTACAAGTTACTTTAATCGTGTATGAGGCATATTTTCCTCTTTCCGTAATGTTTGAATGTTGTTTTACATTTTCATCCACAAACCCCAATTTTCAAGTTTTAAGACTTAAAATTTCCAAAATTTGATCAAATCCCAAACCTGTGAGTCATACGGCGTTACATCGGTAGGTTGTTCAGAATCCGCAAGTGGAGAATAATATGTTGATATTATTTTCGAATATGATCAACTTGTTAGTGATATGCCCGAACGCGAAAATATTAAGTTGGAGTTGGATCACTATTTGGATGAAAATATATTTCCACAAACTTCGAATTTTGACATTTAAATTGGGGGAAAGCTAATGGTGTTCGATATCCAATGGAGGCTTAAAGTAACTTTTTAATAGTTAAAATATTATAAATATTGATATTGTATTGATAATTTATTGACATTATTTTTTTAACATGTTGGATTTTCTTTTTACTACTTCAGGTTTTGATGAGTTGATGATACGAGGATGATGTTGAAGTTCATGGAGAATCACTTGATTAAATTTTTATGTTGTGTTACTTCAAATTTCATCCGATCTATTTTTATGTTATGTGAACATTGTATTTGAGATTGTCGAGACTTAAAAGGATTCGAGGCTCATTGAAGTAAACCCGTCACGGGACGAGTCGGTCTAAGAATTTTTTAAACGGGGTGGGATAGGGTTTTTTACCCCTCCCCCTCCTCGTAGCGCATGCGCGCGCATTGCCATCCCTACGCTCGTGTTTGTCTTTACCACCAATTAAACAAAATGTAAACAGTCTCATCAAATATTTCGGTATTTACTATAGTGAAGCGAATCTGATTGATCTTCTTATCCTTCACTCATGCTTCTTTTTTCTTCTTCAGTGAAGTCATACTACCAACCAAGTCCTTCACTGTGAGGCACTTCGAATTCTCAGGGAGCTCTGCCCAAATACCAACATAAATCATTAAAATAAAAAGGGTAAAGTACTCATAGGTCCCTCACAAACAAATTTTAAACACTAAAGGAATTTTAACAAATTTTAGACACTCAGATCCAATAATTCTCTTCTTGTAGAAGTCCACACTAGTGGCATAACAAATGGACCTAATAGTAAATTATCCTTAAATGTTTAAAATTTGTCAACAAGGGACTGGACCTAATTGTAAATTGCCCAAATAAAAATTAATATTATTATTATTTTAGTGTACAAAAACTAAAGAGAGGACCCAAAATATTTCATCACAAAACAAAATGATCCAGGGTAGTTTGTATTAATGAAGTTGGTGTCTCAATTTCTTACAAGGAATAGCTTAGACCATCTTCTATCTCCCCCTCCCCCCAACACCCCCAACACACAAACGCGCACACGCAAACCACCCCCACCACCACAAAATAAAAAAGAAAGAAGAGGGGCATCAACCATACCAATAGAGCTAAAACCTGCCTAATTGTGTTGCAACAAATCTACATCGATGAATGATGATTTGGAATAGGGCTACATATTTTGCCAATCTAAGTAGTGAAGCATTGAGTCATAAGTCTCCTTTGATTTGAGTTGAATAAATAAAAAATTTAGTTTTTATTTTATAATCAAGAGGCTCCATAGGTATAAATAGTCATACTACAACAAGAGAGGCGTATTGCCTATATTAGCAAGGGCTTGAAGTCAAATCACTTGTCCCCAAATCTTCATCATGTGGCTTGATATTCAACTCAACCTGAAAATTATATACAAAAATAATAGATAGAAATTGTCAATAAATATCTACTTCTTCTATCCAACACTTCCTCATTCATAAATTTCAAATAAAAATCATAATAAAATAATGAAGCACAAACCATGTTTCAGAAGCTCCACGGTCGCATTAATGTTAGGATGATGAGCTACAAAATCAATTCTTTGAGATACAATTACTTCAGAGTAAGTGTATACTTCTATATAAATATACGCATACATACAAATATATATGTACATCCCATTCAATATAAACCTATAAAAGTTCATGAAAAAATATTATCACTACTCATTCATTATACTGAACTCAAATTATAAAAGTTTCAATCATAAAGTACATCTATCAACCAACAAGAACTAAAAGAAACTACAGCCAGAGACATGAAAATTTAAACGAGTACAATATAGGAAAATAGTAAATTGCAAGCAGCAGTAGCAGCAGCAGCAACATCATCATCATCATTAATAACAACAACAAAATACATGCACCGAGTTCCACAATCCAACTGATCCTTAAGAAGCTATTGCAAAATGGTTAGAGTAATCTACAACATATGTGCAAACTTACTGCGACGTAACAGTATTTTACATCGCAGCAAAAGAGTGATAGTTTGTTGCCGAGGGTATAAATGCATTATCATGGACCTGCAAAACAAGAGTCTCCCTACCAACACTATTTTCAATACTAGTGTCACTATCAAAATCTAGTTCTGCCTTTAAATCATAATCATCATAAGAAATCAATTTTCCCAGCTTAAGATCCATCTCTTACAGTCCTCGGATCAGTTGAGGTCAGCAGGATAAACATTGTGGCTTCCTTTCAAGTTTGTCAAATACAACTCTTCATCCATCCTAGACCCTAATTCGATATCCACGAGGCAATCATCCTTTGTATCACTCCCATCTCCATTAGCATCATCACTACCTATAAGAAAAGATTAGTTTATTTACCACCAAGGCACCAACCCAATATGGCTTGGTGCTAGTAGTGTGTCACTAGATAAATATGTGGGGATTTGAAACCAAGCTCTGTACTTAATATTTTTATAAAGTAAAAAATAAAATAGACATATTGTTACTTATTGAGACCCTTTTCTTGTGACAAGGTAATTTATTTTGACATTATTATGGGATAATCCCATTTATTGGGTCAAAGATGCATAAATAACATCCAAATTCTTATTTAGAGGGTGAGATGGAACGCAGTATGGTAGAATAAGCCAAACCTAGAAAGAAATAAGAATGAGCAATCGTTTAAGGGGGAAAATAATTACTAAATAGAATTATTCAACCTATATTTTGCTTGGTATTAATGAAATAAGTATTGAATCCACAATAATGTCAAATATATATTATGGCCATTTTTCTTCAGGTTCGTCAGTACCCTCAGCATTTGTATTATGGGTAATGAGGGAACTGCCACCTGTAAGTACGGTTAATTTAGAAGAAGAATCAGCAACACTAACTTTCATCACTGACAGTTCAATAACAAAACATCCTCAACACTGGACTACTGCCACAAGCTCACAAATTCAGGTGTCAAGAACAAGCCCTATATGATTGTACATTGTTCTTCAGTTAATGAATTTATGCCTAAATCCTGCACAGAGGAGATTAATTTTGGAGGGGAATAAAAAAGAAGGGAAACCACCGTGAGATTTATTCCAAGGGACTGGTTGAAGGCATCCTGAACACGGCACTCGGAGTACAGCCGTAAGGCTGTCGTTGCTTGAGTTTGAATTTTTAGGCTCTTGTATATAGCAACAAAACCAAAAGTTGGGATTTTATTTTCAAGTTCCATCATTATTAATATATGGGCATTAGCTGTTTTTCTTCAAAAAAAATTAGCATCCTCACTAGTCACCATTCCTTCATTTGCAGGCCCATGATGCATCATATCCAGTCCAAGGCATTTCCAGGCCTTACTAAAAAAGATCTTGCACTGATTACTGGACTTGGTACCGATGCGCCGTGAGATCATTATGAAATCCTTACAATAAAACACCACCGCTTGCACAAAGATAGATTTTTATGTTATGTGAAATCCTTACCATACAATGTTAGCGTTAATGATACAAAAAAAATTGGTTGTGTTGTGCACTTATAAACTTAGCTTTCATATGCAACTCTCAGCCTTTGATACACTTTAAATTATTAGTCATGAGATCATTAACTTCATGTACTTACCCGAAGCCATGTATGGGTGTCAAAGTATGGACATATTGTAGACATTACTTTGCTGATCACGAGTGAGATGAAGTCATACGTGTGGTATGCTCTTCCAAATCTCTCCAAGCGCTAACTTAAGACAACCTCCCTCTCCACCTACCATGTAATTTGTCACCAACATGGAAAACTTATGCTCGTATGCCAACTCCTTTAGAATAAATTCGACAGAAATCATCAAAGGATGTCCATGGGGACCACTGCCTCCGACGATTGGGGTTATAACTGTCGATACTGAATCAACAATAAGAAGACTCACCTGGCAAATTGGATTGGAATTTAGTTTATGAAGAACATCCAAGAGAGTAAAGATGTCAAACACAGAGTGACACACTATGTTGATCCGCACTCGTTGGAGAATTCTTTTGACCTCTTTATCGGCAGGATATGAGATCTGGCTGACAATTTGAGCAATTAGTTTGGGTGAAAATGATTTTCCTGTGTCGATGAATACAACACAATCCAAATACCTCTTTGCAACATTTGAGGCAGCTTGTAGAAAAAATTATGTTTTACCATACGATGATGGCCCAACTAATTCTATTAAATGTCCCTCGTGTAATCCACCTTGAAGAAACACATCAATACTATCACATCTAGTAGATAGAATGTGTTTATTCTGTTGAGAATCTTCTAACAACTCCATACCATTCAACCATGGTTGATGATGACCATCAATGATATAGAGGATCTGGGTAATCCCGTGCTTCAATTTTTATGAATTAGATTGTTGTTACGCCAAAGCCGGTAATATGTAAAGGTTATGAATTAGTATATCTTCAGTAGAGAAAATTTCGTGAGAACCATAAAAGTGTTGAAAATTTGAGTCTATAGCGGCAAGACGAATGAATCACAACAACTATTTATACATGAGTGTATACATGAATACACTAATTCATAAATTCGTGAGTCTTAATCGTATATGTATAAAACATAATATTGGATTCCTTACTTATATAACAACAACAACATGTTGAATATTGTTTTCTCATACTTATTATGAGGGATTGACTAAACATACCCCCATGATTGTCTGAATGTAATAGTTTCAATATCCTTTCTCGATTGGCAGCTATCGAGATGAAGACATCCCATCGGTATTAACCCTAAGAGGTAATTACTTAGACTTACAAAACAATTGGACACCAAAAAACAAGATTTGGAATCCAACATTAAACATGTTACATATTTGGGACTTGATGTTCCAACATTAAAAATGGTGGGAGATGCATAAGTGATCGATAAGATTTCAATGGTATTTCATGATAATACATGTCGGGGCCTTTCCACAACCTCCCATTGGACCTTTAATATGCACTGTGAGAAAACGTAAAGTGTTTAATAATTGAATCCATAACAATTAGGTGTCTAAAATGCATAAATGTAAGCATAACAATTGAAATCCAAAATTATTCGGTGAATCTGACAAGTCAACAATTCATATGAACAAATGAACAGAGTTAATTGTACAAATATAGGGGTTAAAGGGAACCATCCCAATCAGTAGCAACCAAAAGCATATGATTTGTATAGATGTATGTATACAACATCAGACGACAAACACACTCTGCATATATTAATGTGTTGTTTTAAAACATATTAATGGAAAAAACATTGGGTATATGTATTTATTTGTAGTACTTATAGCAAAAAAATTTAATACAAGACATTATATATGTGTGTATATATATGCCTACAAAACATTGGAGGTATCAAGTTGAAAAAGTTCATCACTTACATCAACCTCGGGTTCTCATCAGGTGAGTGTCAATTAATGAATAAAGATAGTCAATTAAATTGTCAAGAAGCCGACCAAAAGTGAAGTAATCTAATGTGAGGTAATCACCATGCCAAGTGCCAACCCAACTAACAAGAATATTCAAAGTTAACATTTTTCCCCACCCAAATCTATAAAACAACACACTTTAAGTACGAAAAAGAAAAGTGAGAATTACCTCTTCCTTTAAAAGATTATGCAACTTAAATTTACAATCATCTAGCCTCCTAAGATCTGAACTATCAACAACCCAAACCAAACCATCAGTTTGTTCAAAGTAGTTCCTCTAGTAAGACCTTATTGTTCTTTGGCCCCCAACATCCCATATGTTAAGAGTATGCCTGTCAATAAGGAATCAAATTGCAAGGAATTCCTTTATAGCTTCAAATAAACATAAACACCGAGTCCAATTTCACTCAAGAAAGAAAATTTCCACTAAAGTGAAGACAAAAACATACTAGACTATAATCTGAAGCTATATTTAGATTGAACAGTGAAGAAAAGGATGAAATAAGGAATTGACATCCAGCCAATTATAAATGGTGGATTCAATGAGGGAGAAAATGACATTTTCTAAACAATAAAATCTTTAAAACCTAAAATTTACATGTTTGATGAGTTGTGTATGGTGCAATTAGTATAGTAATATATACATACTTAGTATAAGCAATGGTCTTGATGTTGAAACCTAGTGTGGGTGTAGAAAAAATAAATAAATGTGCAAGCATAAGAATTATGAGATAATGACAATATGGGGACTCATTAGGTGAACTCTGAGTTTCAAGAGACACTTCAAAGCTGAAAAGTAAGCATATTGAATAATTGGAATGATATGAAAACATAAAAAGGACAAATTATATGTATTTTATGAAAAGGACTTGTATATTTTCCCATGTAGAGATGTGAAGTTGCGGGGCAGTTTCTAACAATTAAAGAATCTTTATCATCTTTGTGTATCACATAATTGAGCATAATAAGTAACGTTTGGTTTGCAACACTTCGTATTGTAGTTAAAAAAAATGGTTCTTTTGTCTATGACATTGTCCCATTTCTCATTTTCATAAAGATACACATCCAAATTATCGATCAAAGTCTTCAGATACAAATCAGATATGATCCAAAAAAATCCTAATGGAAGAAATAAAACATTTTATATGAGCAAAACAACCTCACGAACCAACCACCCCACCCATGGAAGAATTACTAGCTATGCTGCCCCTGATGTCAACTAGATGAAAAATGCAAATAGGATTGTGGGTAATTTATTAAAGAAATATACTAGGTTTAAGATAAGGAAGAGACTTGCCTATGAAATAAAATCCCCACACACCAACATTAGAATGTGTGCACTAACAACTATATTTTCTAATCCTTTCAATAATGTGTGAACCTGGAATAATAGACAAAACGAAATAATATTCATTTTTTAAGAGAAGGAGAGAGAGAGAGAGAGAGAGAGAGAGAGAGAGAGAGAGAGAGAGAGAGAGAGAGAGAGTATAAATAAAAGGTAACATATCAAGATGAAAAGACATGGTATTTGGAAAAAAACATGCCAAATATTGACATCCTTTAAATATTGTTGGACATTTACTTGTGTATTTTCCTAGAAGATTAAACAAACCAAAAAACGAAATGGATTAACATAGAAGTTTAGTGCATGCTTATGAAATGACACTCTAAAGTAGTAAGAGAGTTATTTCAAAAGAGACCATTAATAGAATAACAATAGAAGAACTTATTACATAACATTACCACAGTTACTTGAATGGTCAACAACTGAGTAAGAAGATAAAAACTTGCCTAATTGTGTTGCAATAGAGCTACATCGATGAAGGATGATTTGGAACAGAGCTACATATTTTGCTAATCTAAGTAATGAAGCATTAAGTCACAAGTATCCTTTGATTTGAGTTGAATAAACAAGAAATTCACTTTTTGTTTTGAAATCATGAGGCTCTAGAGATATAAATAGTCATATTAAAACAAGAGAGATGTATTGCCTACATTAGCAAGGGATTAAACAAATGATTAGCTTAATGCTTCAACATGAAGCTCAAAACAGGGAAGATGTACCAAATAGAAATACATAGTTATTAAGCATGAGAATCATTCTAGGACTATTCTATAACAAGCCCATAGACTAGCACAACCACAATCAAGAAACTAGTAATCCCAGTACAAACAGGTTTTTGTTACTTTCTTGATTTATTTTTAATATATAAGATCAATATATATACAAGAGTTATGTACTTCACAGGCATAAAGGTGACTAGATATAAGGAAAGAGTAAGACAAAGTTTTGAGTTTTAAATTAATATTAAAAAAAGGAGGGGCAAAGAAGGATCTAAATTGGGAGAAGTTGTTGGGGGGTGCTGTCGGTGTGGCTGCATCTACTGAATTTGGGGATAGAAATTCTCTAACATGCCCCCGTAAAACGGTGCTCCCATTGGAGATACCTATCTTGGACCGTAGTTGATGAAAGGTAATAGACGGTAGAGGCTTTTGTAAGAGTGTTTGCTAATTGATCTTTAGATGAGATGTGAGAAACAGTGAAGGACCCTCGAGCTACATGGTCACGAACAAAGTGATAATCATTGGAAATATGCTTTATTCTTGAGTGAAAAACAGGGTTCACTGAGAGATATGTGGGACCAATGTTGTCATAAAATATATGGGGAACTGATGAACAATTAACATGTAACTCACTGATAAGATTCATGATCCAAAGTACCTCGGCTGTACATGAGGCAAGAGCACAGTATTCCGCTTTAGTCGAGGAACGAGCAATAGACTTTTATTTCTTAGAGCACCAGGAAATTGCATTACCACCAAGATAAATCAAGTATGCGGAAGTGGATGTGCGATCATCGTGATTGCCTGCCCAATCATCATCCGTAAATGCAATAAGATTAAGCTTTTGATGGCATTTGGGAAAGAGTCCATGATGCATGGTAGACGTCAAGTAACGTAAGATCCGTTTTACGGCAGACCAATGGATATCAGAAGGAGATTGCATAAATTGTGCTAACTTATTGACTGCGTAAAATATGTCAGGTCAGGTGAGTGATAGATATTGAAGAGCACCAATGACCTGACGAAATTGGGTTGTATCTGTGGATGGAGAGCCATCATGAATCTGAAGAATCTAGGAAGATGACATAGGTGTATTATATTCCTTAGCACCATATATTTTTGTACGCAATAAGTCTTTAATGTACTTGTGTTAAGTTAAGAAAAGGCCAGATTTAGTTGGAAGAACTTCAATACCGAGGAAATAGTGAAGGTCGCCAAGATCCTTAGCAGAAAATCGAGTTGCCAATGCTTGTAGGAACTTCTTTATAAACACATCCATCTCCTAATCTTCCTACAACCTTTCATCAACATCCATGGATAGTTGATTCTAGTGAATCTCACCATGTCACATCTCAGATGTCAAATTTGTCCTTCCATCAACCATATGAGGGTCCTGATGACATTAAAATTGATCGTTCATGTTTAAAATCACTCATACTGGATCTATTTCTTTCTCCCCCCTCTCAATTTATCTGATATTTTATGTGTTCCATCTATTAAACAAAATTTAATATCTATTTCAAAATTTTGTTGTAAAAATTAGACCTCTATTGAATTATTTCCTTCTTATTTTGCTTTCAAGGATTTATACACGAGGAAACCTCTACTCCACGGAAATAATCGACATGATCTTTATGAATCGCCAACTACAAAAGATGTGCATACCAGCTCACCCATGGCATTTTCTACTAGTGTTCCTATCTTTGCTTCTCCAGTGATTTGGCATGGACATCATGGTCATCCATCTCTTAAAACATTTAAGTCTCTTGATCAGTCTGGTTTAGTTTCCCTTTCTTCTTCTATTTCTTCGAATTTTATGTGTACGTCTTGTTTGTGTAATAAAAGCTAACACTTACCATTCGTAAAATCAACTTTAGAAAGTCATGGTCCTCTTGATTTGACTTATACTAATGTTTGGGGATCTTCTCCTCTGGCATTTGTCGATGGTTCTTATTATTATGTAATCTTTGTTGATCATTTCACAAAATATATTTGGCTATATCCTTTGTGTCTCAATCTGATATTTTCATGCTTGGTACTTTCCTTTACCTTCCCTCTCGCATAATCATATGTCTATACCCACTGATGTGGAGCCTGTAAAAATCACTACGGCATCCCCTTTACACACATTGCAGCAGTCAATCATTACATCAATGACACTTCTTTCTGTTGGTTCAGGTAACTCCATTCATAATTCATCTCCCTTACGTAGTACATCTACTTTACCTACATCTCTTAATGTAAATGTTCTTGATCCACCACCACAACCTCCAGTCACCCCCACACATCCCAATTCTTCGAAATCAATTCTACCCACTTCATCTCATCAAATGACCACTCATTCAAAAAATAATATTTTCAAACCCAAACGTCTCTATAAAATTAATACAAAGCATTATCTTCCTGGAACTATTGAACCAACTTGTGTTTCTCAAGGTTTTAAACATGTTGAATGGCGAGAGGCAATGTTTAATGAGCTTACAGCACTTCTTCTAAATGGAACATGGGAACTCGTTCCTCCTTCATCATCTCAAAATGTGGTCGGCTGCAAATGGGTTTTCCGAATTAAACGACAATCCGATGGCTCCATCTTCAAGTACAAAGCTCGTTTCATTGTAAAAGGATATCACCAGCGTCCCGATATTGATTTTCATGACACTTTTAGTCTGGTTATAAAACCAATGACTATTTGACTCATCCTTGCTCTTGCCCTGTCCAATAGTTGGCCTCTACGTCAATTGAATGTAAATAATTCTTTTCTTCATGGAACATTATCTGAGGATGTCTTTATACAGCAGCCACCAGGTTTTATTGATCAAACCAAAAAAAACTTTGTTTACAGATTGAGAAAAGCGATTTATGGTCTCTAACAAGTACAGCCTTATTGTACATCAATTATAATCATTTTTATGTTATTAAGGATCCTTATTAATTGCAGCCAAGAGTAGGCTAAAGAAAAAATTTAACAAGCAGGTCTTTAACCACAGTTAAGAAGCAGGTAAAAAAAAAAGGGTCTTTCAAGGCAAGTTTTAGCATGTCTTCACCCACAATTGGGAAGTAGGTCTAAAATTAAGTTGGCTAAAAAAATAACAAGCAGGTCATTGCTTGCCAAAAATAGAAGTAGGTCTTTGCTTGCCAAAAATAGAAGAAGGTCTTTGGTTTAAAAAAAAAAGACAAGCAGCTCTTGGCTTAAGGCAGGTATGTTCTTGCAAAGGTATGTGTTTGAAAAATAAGAAGCTCATTTTCCCATTATAAGAGCAGGTATGTGCTGGAAAAATAAGAAGCATGTCCTATTTTTTTGCTGCCCCAATCGACCGGGTAAGATGCAGCGATCGATCGGTATTATAGATCATTCAGCACTACCTCATGTCTAACGCAATTTTTTTTAAAGCGAACACCTGCTTCTATTTTTGGTAGGCAAAGACCTGCTTGTTATTTTTAGCCAACTCAATTTTAGACTTGCTTCCCAATTGTGGGAAAAGACATGCTAAAACTTGCCTTAAAAGCCCCTTTTTTTTACCTGCTTTTCAATTGTGGCCAAAGACCTGCTTGTTTTAAATTTTTTTAGCCTACTCTTGGTTTTAATAGGAAATGTGGGGGGTATTAGGGTAGACATTAATTAACCCAAAAATATCTCTGTTTATATGTATATTATATATATTCAGATTCTAATGTATCTTCCCAATTAAAAAACAGGGGAAACACACACACACACACACATAGGAGACAAACCCATAAATGAGCTATATAATTAACAAAAATTAGAGAAAACAACATTGATTATTTTTGAAGAAAAAAATAACTAGTGATTAACTTTGAAAAATTCACTACATAAACTGTAAAAAAAATCCAAATACACAAATAGAGCTCTAATAAAAACAAAAGAAAAAACAACCCTAATACTAATAAAAATAAATAAAAATGAACATAACGTGAAACTTTGGTAACATCAATCAAGAAACAAGAAATAAAAAATACCCAGATATCAAAACTTCATAAGAGATTAAAGTTTCAAACATGTATGGAAATTTCACAAGTTGTGTTTCCCTTTTCATCACACCATCTTTGTATACAATCTATGTGTGCAAACTGGAACAAACCAATAAAAATAAACAAACCAAAATCAATTCCAACTATAACATAACATAAATTGAAAAAAAAAAAAGTTTTTTCTTTAGCCAAAAACACTCTTAGGGATAAACAACTTTAATTTGTCAACAAACAACCTACACCTAAGATTTACTTATTTCCCCAAATTCTACACTTCAGTCCACCACCAAAAATTAACACCAAAAACCACAAAAATGAAACAAAACGGAATAAAGTTACAAATTAATCATTTATAAACATATATAATCATCTATAAACGAGATGTAAGAAAGTTACAGATTTATCCGTACAAACAAACACATTAAATAATTGATAGAGCGAAGATACTTACAAATTAGTTATCGCGACAAAGTAGTTGAGGCGGGGAGGAGAAGGGATGAGATAAGGTCGTCGTCGTTGGAGGAGGATATGAGAGCGGGAGACAAAAATACCTTCTAAACTTTGAGGGGGAAAAAGCCCGCTGCTAAATTTTTAGGACCGAAAGAAAATGTCATAACAGCTACACTTAGTTTAGAAATTTTTTAAAAAATGTCATAATATCTATAATCAAATATGATTTTGATATTTAAAGTGTCATAAAAAATAATATTAATATATATAAAATGACACTTTATATCAAAGATGTCATATTAATAACAATATTGATCTTTACATGACATTTTTATAATAAACGTCTTTAAATTAATTTTTTGAGTGTCATAAAAAGGTGTTTCTCTTGTAGTGTCTATTAATGATTCAACCTCTATTATTTTGGTGATGTACTTGGTGGCAATGTTATAATAACTTCCAATTTCCAGGAGCTATAAGTAGGGGTCCCACAATATCCATGCCCCACTAGGAAAAAGGCCATAAACATATGAGAGGTTTGAGATCACCAATTGTTAGATAGATTTTCTTTTTTCTAACAACCACTTAATCATCTTTTTTAATAGATTTTCTTTCTTCAGTACCACTTTGATAGGGAAATAAGTTAAGATGACTATAGTGTGGGCATATAAATAATGTCCTAGCTTCCTTAATGACATCACCGGTGTTAATGTCAACTTTTCAACAGGCATTTACCTCCTTTCAGATTTAAGGAGACTGTGGTTCACATAATAAATTGACAATTGCTATTCATCTTCATATCAAACCAATGCGACGTTGGTTATAAGTTGAGAAACAAATAGGTATAAATGGATTTTTGCACCACTAACCGACGTTCATAATGGTGAGGGAGATTCCAAGTAATTCTTGATCTTTTCTAGTGTTGGATCGCATTCATTTGTCCAGAGTGTCTTATTTACCTTCTTGAAAGATTGGAAAAAGGCCAAAACTTATCAAGTGATCGCGATACGAATTGATATACATAATTATGACCTCGTCTAGACGATACTTAGCTCGACAGCATAACCTCCCCATTGCAACTAAGACTCATACTCATATGGCCCCTCGTCACGATGTCCCATGTCAAATAAACTTGACCTCCGAGACATAATCAAGAGAAAACTTATGATCATTTGTGAAGGAAATCACTATGATTGTAACGCGGTGCTTCCTTGTCTCGTCCCTGCCATATGTCGGCCTCGTCCGATGTCTTCAAGTCGAGACCAATCACAATATTTGCGTAACAGGTGTCACTCTCAGTCTTATCCACTAGGTAGACCACCTCATCATTCTCGATCAGCCGAGACCTCACAAAATCGATATTAATAATTGGTGTGGAACATGTGACCTAGACATTAACATAAAACATGGAGAAAATCATTATAGAAGATTAGCCCTCACGTGGGATGAATAATCATTCATTATAACATACACATGCATAGGATAAATGGAACCCTCTCATTTTCTCACTTATCTCGTGAACACAGGGTGCATGCTTGGGGGTGATACTATGCACACCTAAGCCTATAAAAGGCTACTTCATCATCCTCAAAAGGGATGGAAAAATATACAACCCTATTATTATGCAATTTAATTATACCTCTAGAGAGAGAAAGCTTGTGACCTCCATTCATGGCATTTAACCACAGTTTACAATGATATATTCACCTGTTTTCATAATAGAGTAGGCCAAGGTCGAATCACTTACATGCTTGTGTCTTCCTCATTTCTCATCCCTTTTTTTAGCTACACATATATCTTTATATTTATACTCCAATCTCACTACTGTTGACGGAGATAGAACTTGAGCTACTTACA
Organism: Sambucus nigra; assembly: GCA_949130495.1. Lineage (NCBI taxonomy): Eukaryota > Viridiplantae > Streptophyta > Magnoliopsida > Dipsacales > Adoxaceae > Sambucus > Sambucus nigra. The sequence goes on from OX422212.1 coordinate 386,883,906, forward strand.
GATTTCAGGTGGTGATATCTTTGGTATCATCATTTTGGAGCCATCTTTAGGATGAAATTATCTTCTCCTTCTTCTTCGACTGAACACTTCTGTTTGCCCCCCAGATCCACCATCACCGGGCCTAAATCGCCATTGAAAGTGCTTAGGTGGTGTTTTTCAAGATTTTCCTAAATCAACTCATTTCAAGTTTTATTATTCCATATCTTCTCTCTTTGATTTTGGTTTAAACCCTCATAGAATGGAAACTGACCCACCATGTAAACAGAGTTGGATCAATGCATCCGCCTTCATAGTCAGAAATGACTGATGTGGCAGTGGTGTTGAGATCCTTAGTGGCTAGCCAGCAACAAATACAAGATGAGTTTTTAAATTTTAGCTAAAGTGTGATGAGGAAGATTCCTGGTGAGCCAACGATGGACAACATTACTCCAAAAGCTAGAGAATTAGTGGACATAATGGCTAGGGGACCACCCCTAACCCCATCCAAAGAGGCACAACACCACCACATGTGGAGAGATTTCACTGATCCACAGTGTCTCCTCATTGGAAATTAAGTCTAAGGATGCCAAAATGACCAGGATTGCGATGAGGAAGATTTATGGGAGAGATTTGAGATTTTTAGAGACATTGTTCATCCTATAGAAATGCCATCACAGACTTAACAAGGTAATAGCATTCGGTGTACTCCTAGAAGCCGATAAAGAGGTTTGGCATTTGATAAGTTAAGCATAGGATCAACCTTTAAACATCTCAGCGGAGGATCACCCTTTAATCATCTCGTCCCGAGAGATAAAGTATGAAGATATAGAATCTCCAGATCTCGCAGTATAAGTGGCGTGAAGTCAACAGTCAACAAAGAACCATAGATCGAGATCCATCCCCTGAAGAAGTTGAGAAAGAAGGGGTGGAGACATTGTAGTGGCGAAAGAGAATCCATGGAACCTTTCTATTAAAAGTTTAGAAGACAAGATGGAAACTTGATTAAGATTTGAGACCCCAGCCACCTAGGTTACATGGAGGGGTCACCATTCGTGACAAGGATTGCCAGCTATCCTACCCGAGCCAAGTTTAAGTCGCCTAGTGTAACACCAAGGTATGATAGGAGAACAAACCTCGTGCATCACATTAAGATGTATTAGTCGACAGTAGATATTTATTCAATGCCTAACGAGATAAGATTCCAAGCCTTCTCAACCACTCTCAAAGGCACAGTGCATGTTTAGTACACCGAATTGTTAAGAGGCTCTATAGATAATTCTAAGCAGTTGGCAGAGAAATTCGTCCATGACTCCTACTTTGGCATGAAGCCGCCGATGTGTGTGACTCCTCTCCTGCACGTCAAACAGGTTAAGAATTAACCTCTGAGGGATTATATCTCTCGTTTTAAAAAAAGAGAAATTGGAGGTGAAAGATTACAATGAGAACATTGCGATGACAACCCTCATTAGTGGGATGCAATCAGGGAAACATTTGTGGAACGTCTTTGAGGATCCTCTAAAGACCATGACATGAATCTTGGCAATGGATGGGAAGATCATGAATGCAGAGGAGGCCAGGGCGGCCAAGAGAAAGGACACAAAAGATACTAGTAATGGAAAGTTCATCCAGAACAAGGATAAAGAGGCGAAAAAAGGTCAAACGATAACAAGTTTGCCGGATATACTCCGTTGAATGTGAGTACAGACTTATTTTTAAAAATAATTAAAGACAACAGAGAACTTAAGTGGCCATAAAAACTCAAGTCTTCTCCTACAAGAGGGATAAAAGTAAATGGTGTGAGTTTCATCAAGACCATGGCCACACAATTAAAAAATGCTTTGACTTAAAAGATGAGAAAGAAAAGCTATTGAAATATGGCAAACTCATAAAGTACGTGGATAAAAATAAAAGAAAAGACGATGGCAGGAAGATACACAGCCGAATGAGATATGATAAGCCGAGAAGGGAGGTTTAGGCAAATAAAAACAAGGACGATTTAGATGACATCGGGGATGATGACCCCGACCTCCCGATTAGAATGCGAAGGAAAAATAAGTTCTGTATATGATTTCTTTTTATATGAAAATGATGTGTGATAGCCTATTAGGTGGAGGCACTGATCCAACTGACATGAAGTCTCATGTTAGTGCCGAAAAAATAGAGGTGAACTCTACAGACACTAAGGAAAAATCGGGCAAATTGAAAAAGGTAGACTTGAATACTCTTGTTGTGTTTTTTTTAAGGTTGTATTTTAAAGGAAAATTGGCTCCACAAGATGACCCGTAGTCATTTTCACGTGATGTTCAGGGACCGTTTCAAACGTCTGAAATTGAGTAAGAAGAGGCTCGTACCGTATCATCAACTTCTAATTGGTTTTGACGGAGAGAAACCACTGGGGTTATATGAGATGGACGTTTACTTTGGAAGCTGGCCGAAGTGTCTCACCAAGAAAGTCAGCTTCTTTATAGTGGATGAGCATGTTTTCTTGGCTTATAATATTATCTTGATTAGAGTGTCCCTTAAGAAATTTGAGGTTGTACATCCCAGCGTTCACCAAATGGAAACTCGGAAATACTACTTACATCGGTTGAGGAAAAAGAGTTTCACAAAAGAAACATGACATCATACAACATTGACACTCTTGACCCAAGGGACGAGCAAAAACTTAAAAAGGGTAAACGCTATGAGGAGGTAGAATCCATCATCCTCAATGAAGATGAACCAAAAAAATATTTAAATAGGTTCACCCCTAAAATGAGAAGTGAAAGAGGAACTAGTGAAACTTTTTATAAAGAAACAAAGTATTTTTTCTTGGAGCCTTGGAGATATGCCGGGGATTGACCCCAAAATTATCTATCATCAACAAACTATTGATGAAAATGTGAAGCCTATAAAGTAGTGATGCGGAATTTTTGCTCGAGATAGGTATAAGTTCATTCAGGAAGAGGTTCAAAAGTTATAGATAACAGACTTCATTAGGGAAGTCTAGTATCCTAATTGGTTCTCTAATGTCTTCGTCGTACCAAAGAAGAATAGGAAGTGGAGAATGTGTGGAGAGTTCACGAATCTTAATAAAGCCTGCCCAAAAGACAGTTTTCCTTTGCCTCGGATTGACCAGATGGTTTATTCCATGACTGGGCATGAACTTATGAGTTTTATGGATGCATATTCTGGGTACAATAAGATCTTCATGCATGAAGATGATATTGAGAAGACTTTCTTTATCACTGATAAAGGAACCTACTGCTATAAAGTAATACCTTTCGGCTTGAAGAACATTGGGGCAACCTACCAGAGGTTGGTTAATAAGATGTTCAAAAATCATATTAGGAAGACCATGGAAGTATATGTAGATCACATGTTGATGAAGATCTTGAACGATGAAACCCATATGGATGACCTTAAACGTACATTTGACACGATGGACAATTATAAGATGAAATTGAATCCAAGGAAATACGTCTTCGAGGTCAGCGCAGGGAAATTCTTGGGATTATTAAGAATCAGAGGGGGGATAAAAGCAACCCCTACTATGATTAAAGTCATGATTGATATGCAAACACCAAAGATAATCAACGACGTCTAGAGGCTGACCGAACGAGTTGCATCTCTTAATCGATTTATCTCTTAGGTGACTGACAAGAGTTTGCCCTTTTTTAAGATATTATGGAAAGCCTTCATCAGGGACGAAGAGTGTGAAAGAGCTTTTTAATATTTAAAGGTGTATTTGGGGTCCCTAATACTGCTTTCTCGGCCAGTTCAGTGAGAGAAATTATATACTTATCCATTTTAGAATCAACCATCAATGCAACCATAGTTCGAGACAATAATGACGTTCAAAAGCTAGTTTCTTTCAATAGGAAAGTCTTGCAAGAGGCCGAGCTCAATTACCCCAAGATGGAGAAGTTGGTCTATGAGTTAATCCATGTCTCAAGAAAAATGAAGCCCTACTTCCAGGCACATACAATGGTAGTACTCACCGACACTCCACTGAGGCAAATCATTCATATACTTGAGAAATCGGGTAGGTTAATGGCTTGGTCAATAGAGATAGGAGAGCTTGACACATTTATTAGTCGAGAAGCGCAATCAAAGGGCAGGTATTGGTAGATTTTGTAGTCGAGTTCACCTAGGTTATGAATGATGATGATGAGACTCAAAAAGATGTCGAGATGATAAAGGATACTCCAAACCAAGTGGTGATTGACCATGTCTAATCCGAAATAACGAAAAGATATTTTTTTTTAAGAATTAAATTTTAGGTAAAGTTCCTTTGTCAAAAAGGGGACCTCTTTGAAGATTATTTGTATATGGCTCGTCTTGTGATAGTGGCAGCGGAGTTGGACCAATATTGTTGGCTCCATATAGTTAAGACATTGAATATGCATTGAGGTTCAACTTCAAGGCATCAGACAACGAGTCAGGCCCTGCTGGTAAGTATCTCCCTTGCTAAAGTTTTGAATGTTTGCCAGATAGTAGCCCAAAGTGATTCACGGCTAGTTATTAATCAGATATTGGGGGTCTACGAGGCCAAGGACGAGAAAATAGCCAAGTAATTGGCCAGAGTTAAAAAAATGTTAAAGAATTTTAAGGAAGTCAAAGTAAATATAATTCCATGGTTAGAGAATAATTGAGTTAATGCTCTAGCTAGATTAGCATCGACAACCAGGATCGGGATTAGACGATCGTACTTATTAAATCTTGGAGAAGTCAAATATTGAAGAAGACGAGAATATATTGGATTTATGCTTGAACTTGAATCTTATGGAGTCTTTGATGGAACCCATTATTGAATATTTCAGGGATGGAAAGCACCCAAAATTAAAGGTAGAAAGGAAGAAAATCAGGTATCAGGGGGTAAACTTCACCATCATCGACGACATTCTCTAAAAAGAGGCTTCCTACTCTAGCTGATTCGGTGCGTACACCCCTCAAAGACCGAATATGTCCTCCGAGATTTTTATTAAAGGTATTGCGCAAGTCATATCGATGGTTAATCTCTCTCTAAGTGGATCGTCACTTAGGGATATTTTTGGTCGATGCTTGCTAAAGACTCACCAGAGTACGTCAAGGAATATGACAAGTGCCAATGATTTGTAAGTATTTCTAACCAACCTGATTACCACTCTCATCCATAATGGCACCTTAGTTGTTTGCAGTATGGGAAATAGACCTGGTCAACCCTCTTCCTTAAAGAAACAGGAAACTATAGGTATCTGATTGTGGTGATTAACCACTTTTCAAAATGGGTTAAAGCTGAGCTAATGATAAGTATCAAGAAAGGGAAGAAATTTGAGTTTATATAGAGAAATATCATTTGCCAATATGTCCTACCCCATACTATGATACCAGATGATGGAAAGCAGTTCAAAAATAAGTCGTTGGAAGACTAGTGCACTAAGGTTAGCATTAAACAGTTCTATTTTGTGCCTAGGCAACCACAGACTAATGGACAGACTGAAGTCACTAATAGGACCATACATAATGGGACAAAGAAGAAAGTAGGGGACGCAAAAGGGAAGTGAACTGATGGGTTGTACGGAATCATATGGGCATATAGGACTATAAAAATAATGTTGACATGAGAAACATAGTTTATGTTAGCCAATGGCTCTAAGGCGATCATTTCGACTAATCCTGAACTCCCAAGCCACAGAGTCCAAACTTATAACCTAGAGACCAATCAAGAAAAGAGATGATTAGATTTAGATCTGATAGAAGAAAAATGAGAGGACGTTGTGATTAGACAGTCATCTTACTAATAGAGAGCAGCAAGATTTTACTATAAGAGAGTAAAGTCTCGTCCTAGAGCCATCGGAGACCTGATTCTAAAGAAGGTTTAGCAGAAACCTAACAAGCTACACCCAAATTGGTATGGGACCTATAAAGTTGCGAAAGAGGTCATGCCAGTAACATTCAGACTTGAAAATCTTAATGGTAAACCCTACACCACGACCATTGTATTAATCAAGTGTACTTTTCCCATTTTAATTTTATTGATGTATCATAGAGTTATGCTATAATATATCAAAGAGTTATGCTACAATGCAATGAAAAATGCCAAGTATTATCACGTACTTATTCTACTTTTTCATCATCAATTCTTGCATGGTTTGTATAACACCCAACTAGAGAACATCATTTTTACAGTGGATTAGTTTATAACTCTCTATCGGCGATACGAGAGTGGATGAGGAGTCTAGTCTCCTTCATATTCTCCCAATAATGTCGAGGGGGGAGATCACCCTTATAACATCACTCATGGTGGTGAAGGAAAAATTAAAAATCATTGAATTATGGCTGAAGAACGTTATTTTTATGGCTAATTAGTTTATAACTCTCTCTCGGCGATACGAGAGTGTATGAGGAGTCTCGTCTCCTTTATGCTCTCCCAACAATGTCGAGAGGGTGGATCACCCTTATAAAATCACTCATGGTGGTGAAGGCAAAAATTAAAAATCATTGAATTATGGTGGTAGAACATTATTTTTATGGTGGATTAGTTTATAACTCTATCTCGGCAATATGAGAGTGTATGAGGAGTCTCGTCTCCTTCATATTCTCCCAACAACACTGAGAGGGGGGATCACCCTTGTAACATCACTCATTGTAGTGAAGGCAAAAATAGTTATAACATGCATAGTTGAGTGTCGTACTTAAACATCAACCAATGGTGGTAAATGTAAAACTCAAAGACAACAGTTAATACAAAAAACATCAATCAATGATCAAAATTTCATTTTCACGGTCAATCAAAAGACCAAGTTAAAGATGTCCAGGAGTTATGGATAATACTGATATAAGACAAAAAATAAATTGTTCAGAGCTTCTTTACATAACAAGGAACATGCAGTCCCCCTCCAAGAGAAATAGAAGTTAATTATTGGCAGTGACGTTCCCGATCTTGACCAGAGCTTCAGAGTTAACAGTGGGAGTAGCAGTGCCCCCTCCTGATTAAGGATAGCTTCGCCAGCTATACCAGCCATCTCATGTGTCATCATTGTCGTCTCGACGATGGTATTTTGGGTCTCAGCTTTCGCTTGAACTTGGTTCTGAGTGAAGATGCTTTCATAATCTCCCTGGTCAAATGACTTAAGAACTTTATTAAGCTCAGGGTTAGCAGAAGTAAGCTTGGGTCACATATTTAGCACCCGACGACATGTGGTTTTACGCCCTTATCCAGGTACTGAATTGTATACTTAGAGAATTCTTTAGAAGATTTAAAGGCTGAGATTGATTTATCTACCACCTCTTTAATCTTATCATCCTTCTCCTTGACCAAGGCATTCAATATAGCCATATGTTCCATCCTCTAAGTCTTTAGAATCTCCTTATTCCGTATAGCCAGATCGGCGATCTCCTTCTTATGATCGACCTTAAGATCCTAGAGCTTCTTTTTCCACTCTTCATTGTCTTTGATGGTAGACTCCATCTGTTTGGTGGTTTGTCCAGACTCCTTGACCCACAACTGCACATTATTGAGCGCAATCACGAACTGCAAAATAGAAAAGAAAAAAAATTAGCACAGGACGATGCAATACTTCATAAAAATGATGGAAAATGTTAAGTGACAAGAGTTTTTACCTTAATAGCTTGGAAGAGAGAAAAGTCAATGAATTGAGAGGGGTCCTAAGAATTGAAGTATCGAATATAACACTGGAGGATAATCGACCGAAGGGCCTCATGGGCCCTCTGCTAGCTACCAAGCATTGAATTCATGCTGAGTTGATTTAGACAAGAAGTGCCCCCTATTCAGATGTAGGGAAGGTTGTGTCCCTAGAAGATTTGAAATAGACATCCTTCTTTTCTTGAGCGCCTGGGGAGGGACGACACCAGTGCCCTCGGGCATATTCTTCTCTTTTTTTGTCCCTCGACTATGGGGGAACCCCCAGTGGCCGTCTTCTTTCAAGGTGAGATGGCATAACTTTCCTTCCTGCAAGTTTGGAAAGGAGGTTACCAGTAACAAGGGCTGCCATTTGCCAAACTTGATCATAAGCACCTGCTGGGCAATCTAAAAATAAGGAAAATAATAAGTGTCAGTTAAATTAAAATGGGTGAATGACGACAATAAAGTTAAAGAAATCATCAGTCAAAAAAACTTAAACTTACACAACTCAGTAAGGGAATCAACCCCTAGTTCGGTATCAGCTAGAAGATCCATTTCCATCAGATCTTCAAGTACAACAAGATCATCATCTTTACCAGAGGTGCGTGGATGATTAATTTTTTTCGGCCATCAATACTAAGGTCGAGATCAAGTTTCACGATCATGGAGACCTTGCCTTACTTCTGGGGGACCCTCGGCTCATTGGCACCAAAAGGGATGTCGTTGTCAAACTCCTAGATGCCAAATAAAAAAAATTATCAAGACTTCCAATCATGGTTAGAAGTTTGGTTGGCATAAAAAAGTTTCTTGTCAGAATTTTGAGCCACAAAATGATAGTAGCACAGTGCATATTTTTAGGTAGAGACTACGTAACAGTTCCAGAAGATTTGAATAGGAAGGTTGGCCTTATATGTTAACTTCCAAAGTTAAATCACCCCGGGAAATATCCTCCATGCATTGGGAGTTAGTTGTCCATGGGAGAGACCCATACTAGCAAGGATGGCCATGACGTTCGGATGAATCGACAGCATAAATAACAACATCACCTTCAGTTTTTCTACCGAAATTTCTCTCATTATCATAAGGGACTCTCATCCTGATTGAAAATTTAATGCCGTTGAGATGTCTCCATAAAATTAGGTCCATCTCGTGGACGTCACTTGGGATAGTTGAGGTATATGAGTTATCCAATTCACCATCATCCTCATATTCATCATCATCTTCATCCTCGTCATCTATTGGAGCTTGACCACAGGGATCCCGACTCTCAAACTAAGCCTTAGGCATAATCAAAATTAGAATAATCATTGGGGGATCATGAAGCGCCACCTCAACTCTCGACTGGTTGTCATTCAAGATTTCAATGAGCTTGAGCTCAGAGCCTTCTAACTGGAATGGTGGTGTTTGGGGGTGACCCCTGTTACTGGATTCGACCATATTACTCTCGTCCAGACGAGAGCTATGGATTTAATTAATTCCTCAAAAGAGTCATCCCTAGCCCCATGACAATAGTTTGGAGGCTTGGGAATGTAATATTGGTTATAACATGGGTATAGGTGGACAAAGAACCCATAGAAAAAGAAACTGACATTGATCACTACTAATGCTAATGACAACTATAGTCTTGGTTGGATTTAGGTAAGTTAAGAGTAAATTAGAACGAACAACAAATAGAGGAACGAGGTTTATGGGAAGTCTAGACTCGACTTTGATTTTCCCTTAGCCTGGGCCTCAGCCTTATGTATCTCCCTAAGTATGCATTCTTTAAGGTGGGTTAACCGCTCTCCTAACACGTATATTCTATGGTGTATGAAAAATAAAAATAGTGTTTGACTTATGTTGACTTATAAATCTAGCAATGGGAACTTAAACAATTTCAATCTAAAACCAGGCAAGAAAATGTTTGAATATCACCGGAGAAGATTATCTAAAATTCGTTAGAGAAATGAACCAGGGCTTAAAAATAAACCTTTACTCCTAAATTCCCACTAAACAACTCAAAATAACCTAAAAACCACCAAAGAACCATCAAAGAAACCATATAGCCACAAGAAATGGTGGCCAAAAAATGCAAACTTCATCAAAAAAAATTGAAAACAAAAATTTACCAACAAAAATGGAAAATAAAGATCGACAAGGAAGGGAATAGGGTTACCTGGGGAGGAGAAGTTCTTAGGACGAACGAGGAATATTGAAGCTTGCTTGGAAAGCGAGAATGAAGGAGAAAGACAAGAGTTGGAGCTCTGGTTTTCCTAGAGACATAAAAAAGGGAAACGGAGAAGAAGAAAGAGAGAGAAAAAATGTTTAGGTTTCTAAACCTTGTAATGATTTTGCGCAATTCACGCCATCATTAAGGCATATGTCTCCATGACACATGTTGTTGCCACTTCTTGGGCCATAGACCACACCATCCACCAGTTGACAAATGTCCACTTGGGTAAATCAAAGCGTCACTTCTGTCAGGACATTGAAATGATGCCTCTGATACCTCTCCAGTCGAATCAAATCCTCAAGATGCTCTCTGACACATAGGGGACATTTCATCATAAGATGGTAGATGACTTTACACCTCATCATAACATATACATTGAAGACTAAGGTGTAGGTATGATTGATATACACAAATATGACCTCATTTGGACGAGACTCGGCCTGGTGTCATGACCCAACTCATCCTTATATAGGCCCACTTTATGGTGGACCATGTTAAATAGTATCGACCTTCAATACCCAATCGAGAGAACATTTATGATCGTTCATGAAGGCAATCACTATACTCATAACATGGTGTTTCCTAGTCCCATCCTTGCCATATGTCAGCCTCTTTCGTCGTCTTCAGGTCGAGACCAATCACAGCATTCGAGGAACAATCATCACTATTGGCCTTGTTCCCTAGAGAAGACACCTCATCAGTCTCAACCAGTAGAGACCTCACATAGCCAACATCAATAATTTGCATAAAACATGTGACCTAGACTTTAACATTACATGTGGATAAAATCGCTGTAGACGATCATCCCCCACATGGGAAGAATGCTCGTTCATCATGATATATACATGTATAAAATATATGGCACTCTCTTATGTGCTAACTTATCTCTTGTACATAGGGTGCATGCTTGGGGTGATACTGCACACCCCCAAACCTATAAAAGGCTACTTTATCATCCCCAAAAGGGATAAAAAAATATAAAACCCTACTGTTATGCTGTTGAATTCTTCCTGTAGAGAGAGAAATCTTATAACCTCCATAAATGGCCATTAGCCATATTTTATAGTGAGATATTTACATGTTTGCATAGTGGAGTAGGCTAAGGTCGAACAACTTACATACTTGTGTCTTACTTATCTCTCATCCCTTCTTTTAGTTACATATATCCCTTATACTTCTACTTCAACCTCACCATTGTTAACAAAGCTAGAACTTGAGTTACTTATTGATTTGAGTTGGTGATATCTCTCGTATCAATATGAATCGATTGAGAGAAGGTAGCATTCGAGTCAATACCTGGACGTTTTCATTTATTTATATTTATTAAGGCTTTGATCTTGTCAAGTTTAGTTTTGATTCCTCTCCATGTCATGAAAACCCAATTACCCTATGCGACCCCCAAACCAAACTTGGAAGCAGTCCATTCCATTATATAATTCCTTATAATTTTGAAAGTATTGGAGAGATCTTTGATATGGTTTGTTGTGTGTCTACTCTTGACGAGCATGTCTTCAACATAAACTTCCATGTTTGAGCCGATCTGTACCCTGAACACTTTTGTTAAAAGACGTTGGTACGTTTCTTTCTCATTCTTAAGATCTAATGGCATGACTTTGTAGTAGTAAAGTCTTAATGTGGTGATATAGGAAGTCTTCTATTAGTTGGGACAAACATGGGTATCTAATGGTAACCTGAGTAAGCATCCCTGTAACTCATGTGTGGGTGGCCTACTATTAAGTCAACGAGTTTATGAATTCAGGGGAAAGGGAAGTTATACTTTGGGTAAGAATTTTTTAGGTATATAAAGTCTACACAGACCCTTTATTTTCCATGTAATCCAGAAATTAGACTTCTTTAATGGAGTTGGCATAAAGTAGATTCTCAACTCCATCCTCAACTGCCTTAACTTTATTTGTAGATAATTTCCTAGGCTTGTATATAACTAGGCGACATGTATGAGCCACATGCAATTGGTTCTAAGAAAAATTTGGTCCATTATTAGGACATCATATGGCTACTAAGAAAACACATCAGCATTCATTCTAATGAAAGGAATGAGTTTATCTACCTCTTCTTCTAGTAGTTCAAAACCGACTAAAAAGTTTTTCTTGAAGTAGAAATCTTCAAGATCAAGAATCACACTTAAAGTTCCTTTTGAACTATATTCTTCTTTAAATTAAAATTCAATAAAATCTGGATTACTTCACATGTTTATCCAAATAAAAAATATAAAGAAAATAACTACAGATAAACCACTGTATAATCCATTCACATAAAACCACATTCTCGTGACCACGATGGAAGGGATCAAACATTAGAATTTATGGAAAGCCATGTTAGTATGAAGCTACATAAAAAATATGAATTTTCTTACAACATAAAAACTATGGTTTAAATGGTGGATAACATGAACCTTTCCAAAGCATGATTAATCTAAAATCAGGGCTCTGATACCAATTGTTGGGGGTCGATTTACATGGAAATATTTCAGTCACATTTTTTTTATTAGTCATGCAATAAAAAGTGAAGAACAAAAACTAGGTTTAAGGCATAAACATAGTGTTTTTAATCATAATATCTTAGTGGATCTTGTTGGTGATCAGAATGAGTAGAAATAAACTCTAAACGGGGTGAATAGTCTTCTCTTTTCTTATCCTCTCAAAGCAGGATATGTGTATGGTGACTTTTAGAGATAAATGCTTTAGGTTTGAGTGATATATGGAATTCTCTCTAAGGCTCTTTAAAAAATGTGAATAGTATTTTTTTTCCTCCCTCTCTAATCCTCAATAATGAGTATGCGTCTTACAACCCTAGCTTACACCAATATATATATATATATATATATATATAAGTCATGGGCTTATGCTACATTGGATTTCTATAGAGTTTGGGAGTTCTATTTGGTCATATGGAGTATAATAGGGACATCAGACTAAATAATTAAATTGACTTCCAAATAAATACTCCTTCATTTTAAATGTTTTGGGTATGGAATTCATTCCATATTATGGACCTTCCATCCCTTTTTCACAAACGAATGATTTGTTTAAAATGTGGGACCTCTTGGAACCATTTTGGGAATGGAAAATAAAATCCACTGCCATATTGGTGAATCCTTAAATCCTAGAAATCCTAAATTACATCCACATAACTTATTTCCTTTCTGTATTTAATTCTAATTAATTAAACTAAATAACTATAACTTCACTCCAATTTAATTCTCTCAAAATCAGTCGGAGTAATATGGTCTTATTTGAAAAGTTGATATGGTACAATATATGATTCCACGCGTTAAGCATACAATACTCGCTTGGACAAATCAATTTTTTTATGATCATTTCAACCAACTTCTTTATTTATTCCTTGATTCTCAGGATTAACTTATTTGCTACTACATAGGATTATAAAATAATTCATTAATCAAGTTTACTGATGAAAATAATACTTATAAGTTAATCAAGGGGTATCAAAATCCAAGAATATTCTTGGATGAGGATTCCTCCGAATTATTAGTTTGGACCTACTAGTGGAAATATATTGATTTAATCTAAAATTGAATCACACTCATAGCAATCCAAGCAATAATTGTGAAAGAATTTAAACCCTCTTAATCCTCGGTATTAAGAACCTATAAACCCTTTACAGATGTTGTGATATTTCCCAAGCCTAATATAGTCAGTGTCTAGACTTAAATCTCACAGGTGGTCCTATTTAATAAATCCTAATATGTACCGATCACAAATCTCTTTAAACTATCAAACAAGTTCTCTATCCATCCAATAAGTTCCAGTAGTTTGAGATAAAATACTAGGATAGCACTCACAGCTATACCGATGGCATGTTAACCTCCAATCTAAGTTGTGAACTGTTTAATTATACTAGAATTGGAATTCTGATATACTATTATCAGGTGGAACCCAACTCATTGAATTCATACTATCTCTAATTGAACGATATAGAATACAATATATTTAAAATATAAATTTAAGACATTCTCATAAATATGATTTGTATTTCAAATGAACATGACACACCTTTATTAAAATGTTATTACATGGTTTTAAGAAGAAAACCCCAACAGATTGCCTCTGACATCAACTATTACCTAATCAGTTATGTTTTTTTAACTTTTGATGAAGTGAGGAAGGAATAAATCTCATTGTATAGAGCCATCCTTTTCCTAGGATGGCTTTATAGGGTGACTCTGAATCAATGACGTGGAGTCCAATTTCACGATTGATAAGTCCCCCCCCCCCCCCCCCCCCCCCCCCCCCCCCCTTAATCAGCAAATTGATCTTTTATAATGGTGTCACCACGTTATCATTGAAACCATTTATAAGATTGACTATTTTACCCAAGTATTTGATGTTGTACCCAAGTTTATGAAGTAGATTGGCATAGATGATCTCTGACAAGCTCTTCTAATCAATAAGTATTCTTTGGATGTCAAAATTAGCTACTTTGAGAGTAAGGACTAAGTCATCCTTGGTGGGGACTTATTTGAATATCTCCATTTAGAATGCTTCTTGCACGCTGACTGTAATTTTGTCCCTCTCTCGCATCTTTTTGACATGTACAATTGAAAGGATTGGTATAACCATGTACAACTATTATCATTCTTGAAGGTGGAAGATCATCATCATCATTCTTCTTTATGGCATTAAACCAACCTAAGGATTTCATTTTTTGGCATCAATATATTATTTGAGATGACCAACCTGGACAAAGAATTCCAGATAGTGCTTAATCATCTTAAAATTTTTCGTTTTATGGCCAAAATTATGATGATAAGTGCACCAAAGGTTAGTTTCCGTCTCACTCATATTGCTATCCATCTTGGGAAGCTTTTTATAGTACTACGTATCCTTTATCTAAGGAAGGCAAATATAAATCATCTTGTTGAAAAATGCTTCTATTACTTGGTTTCATTAATAAACATCCTTAATCATCCCTGAGGATTCTCTTTTTTGACCCCCATTTTGGAAGAAGTCGATTGCATTCTTCCTTTGACCATTTCTTCTCATCATTCTCCTTAGTTTACTTAGAAGCACATTCGACCTGATTATCATAATTAAGGAGATCATCTTTTACTTTAACATACTTCTCAATACGTGCCATAGGATCATCTATGGACGATGTTGATTTCTTAATGATAGATTGAAAAATGCCATCTAGTCTAGCAATGCGAAATTAAAGGAAGAAATCGCCAATCTCCCATTGCAAATTTTAATCTCATTAAACAACTCCCAATATCACTGAGCATACTTATGGGGAGACTCCTCTTTCACAAAACCAAAAAGGACTATCATAAACACTTTTGGAACTTTTTTTTTATAATCTGGAACGGTTTTAAACCATTCCCAAATTAGGCACGGTTTTAAATCGTGCCAAAATAATATCAAATTTGGAAAAGTTTAGTAAGAGAAAAGAAATAATAAAAGCCATTATACTTTTCATTTGTATCCATTCGACTTTCATCACCGTTCATTCTCTCGCTCACTCTCTACTAAGAGAAAAGAAATAATATGTTTGGTTTTTAGAACTAATGGTTTTGATATTCAAATTTATCAAATCATTTAATGTCTGATCAATGATTCAGAATATTGGTTGGAGTATTTAATTTCAACAAATTGCTGTCAATGAGTAACTTCAAAGATTATATTTCAAATCCAATGTTAGGGGGAGATTGAAGTTCTAATTTGATCGGCGTTTAGAAAATGGAACCAAAATTGTCAGACAATGTTTCCATCAAAAGATTACAACTAAAGGCACATATGCACTAGTTTTGTGCTTGACGATAGACAATGTCAGTGCGATTTTGGAAATAAATTGTTCAAATAAAGTTATCCTTGGTTTTCCTTCATGATTTGTTTGCTCATCAAATACAGTTACAACTGCACACGATTTGGTAAAGTGCTAACTTAAATCTTGAGCTTGTATTACATGAAACCCCTCTGAACTATTTTTAATTTATAAAATTCTCCCAAATTACATATTTTGTTGTAGGTCACGGGGATTTTCCTTTCCCTACATATTTATACATATAAGTTGTTTTATCGATTTTTTAATATTATCTATAGAATGACACTTGCAACAATTATCAATCAATTCCAAGTCACTGTGCTATTTTATTTGCTGTCTCGAAGAAATTTTTCAAAGATCTAATCAGATAATGAAAGCCATTTTGAAATATGGATATTCCTTTTTAAATTTCCCAACAATTTCTGCTGAGGTTTAAATCAATTTTGATCTTTAATATATATATTACCGAAAAAATTTATTCTCATTAGCTCATCATTATGATAACATATCTAAATGATTCCGTTCTGATTATAGATATTTCTTACAGGTCCTTTGAACCATTTCCTCACATTTAAATGTTATCATAATGATGAGCTTGAACCATTTCCTCACATTTAAAGCCCATTTAAAGCCAACTCATCATTATGATAACATGTGTTGGGGTATGGTATGGAGTTAGCAATAAAAGGCTGAACAAGTATAACAAATCCATAACAAAACCGCTATGCAGAAAGGCCTTCTGGACAGGTCCAAAGAGTAGGAGTCCCCGATTTGAATTTCTCCTCGGCTATTACCAGCCTTGCGAGCATAACTACCAACCCATCCAATTATGCTTATGGATGTGATGACGCTGAAGATCACGTTCAGTTTTAAGATGGGCAGGGCAGTCCGAGAATAGCAGAGATAGATGCGCAAAGCCAAACGACATTTACTAAAACCTTATGCTTTGTGTGAAGTCTCTGCCAAATTGGTGATAATGGAATTCCTTTATCCCTTAATAGAGCATAAACCTAAAGGTAAAAATTGCAAGTATTGTTTAGTTTTCGATCCATCATATTAAAACAAACTAGGGAACTATTGAACATGAATCTGACTTTAGTAAAAAGTCCATCCATTGCGAATAAGCTTATTACTGTATAAATGAATATTATTCTATACACACGACTATGATTTTGTGAAATATAACTATGCATCAAATATATATTTTGTAATACATATGTTAGTACAAATATATTACCGTCACATGCATGTCTTACATATTTAAAAACAACCATAAAAATTCCCATGGGACCTAAGTTATTTAAGGCACACTGAAGTGTCGATATGCGCGAGGCAAGGCGTGTGATTGATCAAAGTGAGGCACGTATTGTACAGTGCAGGCACAAGAATATATTTTAGTACATATTTGTAATAATAAAATTATTTTGTGATCTAAATTTGCAATATATAGTATAAGATTATAATTATATACTATTATAAAAGACTAAGAAGACCTATCTAATAAATAAAAGTGTAAATATATTTAAATATCATAATTTGTTCAATAGTTTAATTATAAAATAGTTGAAAAACATAAGCATATTTAAAAAAATTAAACAAACGCAGCTTGGTGTTTGAAAAGAAAATCATAATCAACATATGAATTGGTCCAAGCAAGTGCACCATAATTGCCTCTTTCTTATTTGTAGTGAAAGATAGATTCGGTGAGATTTAAAGTGTTCTCAGTGACTTTAGATTATTGAGTGTTTGTTTGTTACCTTCGGCTTGAGATTTAGGACTCATTTGGTTTTAGTTTAGACCATGTTTGGGTCAAGGTGAAATGTTTTCACTAGGTGAAAACAAAAATGGTGAAAAGTATTTTTGTTTATTTATTTTTCCCATGTAAATGTCTAATCATGTGTATATATTATAGCCACAGTAATTTAAGACACATTAGTGAATGATAATTAATTTGTTACTTTCTTCGCACAGGTGCCTACTCAATCCCAATCACCAGTGAAATGGCTTTGAAATATAACATCTCAACATAGGTTAGTTTATTGGGCTTTTTATCCTCAATTGAAATGAGGAGTTTTGCCAATAACACCCCTCTAATTTTGGCAGGCACTCCTTCTTAATTGAATAATCTGATGTGTTAATGTGTTTTTGCTTTTAAATACAATATAGTGAATTTGTAATGGATATTGTGACATATATCAAAAGGTGAATGATATAGTTCATTAAACTAGTTAATTCAGTATTTAGCTTTGGCTTTTGTAAATTGCTAACACGGGGTTTTGGTTTCTTTTTACAGTAGTTTGATTTGATCAACAATGTTAAGTTGTTAAGTTTTCTCCCTGACTGTTTAAGTCACTAATTTATTTAACTATGTTAATTTAAAATCTTGATTATTGAATGTGGTTACTTTTAAAATTGGTATAAAATTATTAATGATGATTTACATGTGGAAAATTGGATTATTTAGTTATTATGTATTCACATATAACCATTCAAAAATATCTTTAAATTGTATGCGTATGTTGTCACAAAAGGTGTTATGCTATCAAATAGTAAAGTTAATATTTTCTTTGCAATGTTTTTTATATTAATATATGCCCAAGTATGTCTTTTTTATTCCGACCATTCAGTTTAAAGTTAGAAGATGTCGCCACTCGTGTCTCCGACTGTGGCTTCGCTAAACACGGTGGTGATCTCGATTAATCCTCAATTATAAATGCTCAATATATTATTATTGGCTAGTTTTATGTTTCTTATAATTTTTAGTGTCAGTTGAAAATTTTATGCACTTGCAATGTGTGTAAAGTGATATCAAAACCATAAGTTTTAGGTTAAAAGGGATGAAATATCAAAATAGCAACCAAATGGGCCAGAAAGAGGCACGAACATCTCGAGAGGGACAACTTGCAATGTGTATAAAGTGATCGTGTCCTTATCGGACTCCCTGTGTAACAATATGATGAATATACTCAAGTTTTAGATTAAAATGGGGCTTTGGGCAGTGAAATATCAGAAAGTAAATAAATGATACAAAGACAAGAATGAATACATAGAGAGGGACAATTGCAACGTGTGTGAACTAACCATGTCGTTATTGGACTCCCAGTATAATAAATTGACAAGTATAAGTGTAATACCCCGTATTTTTGGTGACATTTATTTTTGGGATTAATTAATTAAATGAGAATTAATTGGGAATTAATCCGGAAAAAATACATAAACTTTAAACTGAATTATTGGGACGGCAATTTGGATATTTTATTGGGACGCGTGAGACAGTCGCGTCAGGATATAATTATTTTAATCATAAAAGTGAATTTAAATTCTATTAACCGTATGGTCGTTTTGAGTGCGCCAATGCGTCCGGAAGGGTCGAGATAGTCAGAAAACACTAGCCGAGGGTTTAGTTTGGATCCCGGGGTATTTTTAGGCCATACCGGCAACATAAAGGGTATTTTGGTAATTTTGTATTTTTGGGAATTAAAAGTGACGAAAATTAGTAAATTATATCTGATGTGGATTTGACCCACTAAACCACTAACCAACCCATGTTAACCCAATAGGCTACGTAGGTTATTAGAATTTAGGTTTCTAATTTTTCCCAAAACAAACCCTAGCCACCATAGCTATTGGAGAAGAAAGCTTGGAAAGAGAGAGATAGAGGAGAAAAGCTTGGAGAGAGGGAGAGAGAGAGAGAGAGAGAGAGAGAGAGAGAGAGAGAGAGAGAGAGAGAGAGAACTTCATCAAATCTTCATCAAAATCTGAGATTGAATCAAGGCAAGTGGTTTAATTTACGTTTTTATGCAGTAAATGCTTCTTCCATGCTTAGAGTATTCAATAATCATAATTAATTGGGAGATAATTGAAAACCCATGAAACTGGAGTTGTTAATAAATTTTGGAGATAGGTTTGCATGTAAGAATGTTATTGGAAGATCGAATTAAGAGAATTATAAGTTTATGTGTTATAAAAACGGATTTATTTCTGGAAATTGATGATTTATAATCTTAGGGTTTATGTTCTTGAAAAATTGGGGAAAAGTGATGAGACTTGTGATTTGGTGATGTTTAGGATGAAATTATTCCCTTAAAACACGTTAGTATGTGACCTTGATATGTTTAGGATTGATTAGAGACCTTAAAACGTTGTTGGGACGAATTTTAGAGGAGAATTGAGGAGTAGAAATTGGTGAAAAACGAAAGTAGAAATTCTGGGCACGAAACTGGTCGTTCGTTAGAAGGCCTCCCTAGGTCGTTCGAACGAGCTCGTTCGAACGAGCTTCTAACGAGTTGACCAGTTGCTTCTAACGAGGGGGAATTCGTTCGATACCTTCGTTCGAACGAGATGTCGTTAGAAGGCTCAGTTCGTTCGAACGAACTGAATCTCGTTCGAACAGTCTCGTTCGAACAGTCTCGTTCGAACGAGACTTCTAACGAGCTGGCAGTTTAGGCCTTTTTGGCCTGTTTTGATTTTGGGAGTCCCGTAAACTTGTTCGATGATAGAGATAACATTCTGTGACAACCCGCTCACCAAAATAAGGGGTGGCCAGCCCAATACTCCAATATAACGGAATCATGGATGGAATCATTCTCAGCATCATAACAAAAATATAGAGTATCTAGGATAACCACCCAATATTTCAGAAAACGGGTTGCCAAAAATTTTGATTTGAAAGTAAATAAATGAAAAAAAACAACCCAATTCCTGAAAGATAAGGGAAACCCCAAGACATATATAAATAATACAACAAGAATACGATAAAAAGACCGAATAGGTAACCGGTCACTAACTGATACACCAATAATACGCAAGTACAATAAGTTACTTATTACATTACATTAGACATTTACAAAAGCTTGGGCCTCTCGCCCGAATAAAAGACTTGATCTTAACTAGAATAAAAAGAAAACGTCTATACCAAATGTATCCCGTAATACCCGCAATGCATCACGGCTCGTCGAAAACATCGGAATAGGAATTCAAATCAGGCATCCTTGCGGCGGAGTACCTGAGCAGAGACAAGATGAATATGCAACAAGAAATGTAACCAGGTCAGGGCCCGGTTCTATATGATTACCAGATGAATAAAGAGTATAACAGTTATGAATAATAAATTATGAAGAAAGGGAAATAAGAAGCAACCTATACAATTTAAAACATAAGCTAAGCAGGAATAAAAATAAGAAGCATTAAACCAAGAACTTCATCAAATGTGCCAATTATTTCATATATCTTTTCCTTGGCAGGAAGTATATATATATAATCAAAATCTTTTACTCTTTAAGGAGATTTTATCTCAATTTTACCTTTTGTAAAAATCCTTTCCTTATCAGGAAAATAATCATTTTCAAATGCTCTATGTGGCATTTACATGTGCTTTTTGTGGCACTCCATCATGCTCTATATGGCATATCAAATACATTAAGTCCCACTTGATTATGAACTGTTATAATTATATACATATAACGAATTCTAAGACCGCCGTCCGGGTTTCTCCACTGTGCGCGCCCCTAAATGACCATCATCTTCCAGGGCCTATCATTAGACAACCTGGGCACCTATATCGCAAGACGTCGAGAAGCGGCCATGAGCCTGCGAGGTAGTCAAGACCACACCCGGAATCTCCTACCCATCGCAGAAAAATATACAACAATAAGTGCTCCCATGGCCTAGGACTATATCCACCCTGCATTCATTAGCCAGGGGGCCTCACCTCGCGTGCGGACTTCCCTTATGATGTCATTTAGAGAGGTGTGTTTAAGCCATTTTATTTATCATATCGAAAATCAAGTAAACCATTATTTACCGGTTTCGTGATTAAGTAAATTATCATTTACAAAATATCAATACCATTTCCATTTCATTTCCATCCCACGTATATGTTTCATTTTATTCGAAACCCTTTCTATTTATTTTGTAAACAATCTAACTTACCATCCATAGTCATACGATAGCTTATATCAACACTACAACCTCAAAGGAGTAAATAAACTCTTCATTATCTCCAAGCATTCTAGGAGGTTATTTTAGAACCCCAAGGTTATCATCTTTCGAAGGAATGAAATGACTTTCAATTTATTCTCCAAACTCACCTTTATGGCGTTATTATGAACCACCAAGGTTAACATAGTTCAACCGAACTTTTAAAATCTCCCAACATTCTTTTGGGGTGGTAATATAAACCATCAAAACTAGTATAGCTTAATTAAGCTCCTAAGGTCTCCCGAACATAACACTACATCTCCTAGTTTTATAATAATTAACTAGAAGAAAAGAATGCCTTATCATTAATAGGTCTAACCCCGGAAAAATCCCCACATAACCCATTCCTAATGTAGGGTAGACATCTAACTCATCTCACACTCTAGTACTCTAAGTTTACTTCATTCAAGAAGGTTCCTAGTCCCTATATTTAAAGAAAAGGATTGAAATTGAGTTATAAAATTAACTCAAAAACAGCAGGAAAACGAATCGATTCGCCCTAGCGAATCGATTCGCCCAAAAATCGAATCGGTTCGGACTACTAAACCAACATTCTGCAATTGGCCGAATCGATTCGGTCTTAACCCGAATCGATTCGGGTTATGCAGACCTGCCAATTTCCCTTAGCGAATCGATTCGCCCAAAGGGCCGAATCGATTCGGACCTGCAAATTTGCCAAAAATGGCTACGAAGGGTTATGAACCCTAATTTCTCCAAACTCCAACTCTCTCCCTTTTCATACACATCCAACAACAAAAATCTACCCCAAACTAATCTACATGATTATTAACCATCAAAACCCACAATTTCTTCAACATAAATCAAGACTAGGGTTTAAATCCCACAAATTCTACATTTAAGCCATAAATGTAAATACACAACTATCATACAATTTATGCATCTTAAATCACATATTAGCAAGTAGAAAACTTGCCTTGATGTAGGGAATATCAGATTTCTTTGAGTAAGAGCATCAATCCATCTTCAATCTTCATTTTCTCTTCTTTCTCCATTCTTTCTCTTCCTCTTTCTTTCTCTCCTTTCTCTCTATGTTCAAGACATAAAATGGGGAAAAATAAGGGATTTTGGATACTAAAATCGTGGCTTAAGTTAAAACTCCCAACTCAAATGGTTAATACCACATTAAAATGACTCCCAAATACGCGTATAAGCTAAAACCAGGTAAAAGTGCCTGAAACACAAAAATACAATATGGCACTTATTTTGACTGTCTCGCACCTTCCGAGACTAACTACTCCCTCTAAACTGGCATCCGGAAATTTTATAAATTATTTCGAGTTCCAAAATCATTTAAACTAAAAGGCCATTTAAAATACATGACACTACAGACATGCAACCTGATGTTATTTACTTTCACATGCAGTAAATATGCATCAATCTAGTAAATATTAACTTTCAATTCATTAAATTAATATTTACTCCAGTCCCCACATTTTATATAATTACCTTATGCGGTAAAATCAGTATAAAATGAGCCTCCCAGAATCGAGGGTTGTTACATACTCCCCCCCTTAAGAGGGAATTTTGCCCCTAAAATTCGGGCATACCCAAATCTGATAAGGGTATACTACTCTAAACTAGGATTCTACCATCCTAAACAAACTCCTCGTTATTGCAACGCCCCAAATGGACCCGGACTAAGATCGACCCTATCGATCTCAATCTACATCATTTGTGCTCTAGCATAGCACAAAGCGTTCCTCACCAACTACGGATCCTATCTTCCTACGGAGAAAGATGATGTCCTCGCGACTCGGCAAAATTAGCCTAATCTCTAGCATCATGTTACATCACACCTTGGGGCATTCGTACCAACTCTAAGTGGCTTAGCCCTAACACTACTCAGCTATCCCCCGCCTCGACGTATCTCATCAAGGCGTATGGCTTAAAAGCCAAATCTCTAAAGAAATGTTCCGAGACTACTCCAAGTCCAAGGAACATATTACCCATTGGTTCCATTCATCGAGTATACGAATTACTCAACTGACCACGCTAGGCCACTCACGGTACCATGCCTTAGGAAATGATCCATAAGACCACTCCAAAACCTAACGGTTGCAAGAAAACCTCCATCCATACCATTACTGCTCCCATCTACTATGTATACTAAGGCGCACGTTCGTAATATGCCTTTCGACATAAGTAAATTTCCTCCATTTCATCCATCCACTTTAGGGTGGTAGGATATACGCCATTTCCATACGGTTCCCATTACTTCGCGGAAACTTTTGCTAATCCTTCGACACGAATTTCTAGTTTCGGTCCATCCTATTATAATAGGCATCTCCCATGGTTTTTACTATTCCTCCATCGAGAACGGGGTATACTCTTCTACAAGTAGTCCGTCCATAATGGCCGGGAATGCAACAGTCTGATCAAACGATTAACCATTTTCTCAAATGTGATCATGACCAGTTCGATGCCGGTAGTTCCATGCAGGCGTCTATGAATACCCTTCTTCGTTTCACTACTACTCTCTTTACACGAGTAGGTGAAATGGTCAATCATAGACATAAACGCTCTTACTACCGAGTCTTCCTATTCATGCTCATTCTACTTGGCCTTCCATGCCATTACCATTATCTCTGAAGAGTTCTCTACTCGACACGTCCACTACCCCAATCACATTTCCTTAGCGAATGAGAAAATATCCAACCACTAGTTCTTCTGAACTCCGAGCACCAACTCGATTCCTCCCATAACATATTGCAACAACTTGTTGCTTACGAGAAGGACCAAATTTCCTGCCCAGGAAGTAGTGCCTTATCTATTTAAGGTGATCACTACCACGATGAATCTTAATTCAAGCATGGGATATTACTCTCCACAAGTTTAATCTTGTGAGACGCATAAACAATAGGTCTATGCTCCATTATTATTACTCCCCAATCCTGGCAGAAACTTACTCATTAAACTCTCTCTCGAGCTTACAATCATGGCTCAGGAGTGAGGATCCACCCGTCCTTATTAACTCCCTAGAAATGAAGTTACCAACGTAACATTATTTCTAAGAAAGGTCTCATCTCCTTCGACCGAACCTACCAAACCTCTCGAGACCCCATAATCTCGTTCCTAAGGGATCTAATCTCTTATAGAGTTAACCCACAACTTATTCGTGGTCAACTCCCTAACGCTTTCCTAAACTAACACCACCTACCTTCAAGGTCTTACATCCTAAAAATCCTAAGGTCTATCTATATATCCTACCTAAATCGTAAGCATATAATACTTAAATATATCCCTAGTGCCCAAGACCTTACTCAACTTCCGACATTCGCTCGGGTTCATGCGTGGGACGTCTCGCCAAAGCGAAATCCAGACAAGGAACCCTCCCGTTACACTACTACCTCGCATCGTCGGTCATTAAGATGTGACGGTCTAAGACACATGATCAGGATCGGTACAATTCTACTTTACAATTCTACAAATAAGATTCTACTTCTAGACTTCACCTTAGCATTCTATACACGAAATAAGAGAAAGGAAATATGGCATCTCTCCACTCCCAACGTCGTTAAGGTTCACGCATGGAGCGTCCCGCAAAAGCGGAATCCAAACAAGGAACCCCTCCTATGCATTACTACTTAACTTTGTTGGTCGTGGAGACAAGTCATAGAATTCACACACAAAGCACATAAACAATAGAACACTCAAACCAAGTAACACATGTGACACATATACATTTAAAAATATCATCACTCGCGTCATAACGAGTGAAGAAAAAAATAGAACTTCCATACCATGGAATTCATACAATTACCCTTCTATAATATCATAAATACTACTACAAGCTCCATATACACACCCGAGTCTATCGTAGACACAATACTACTAAATCTTATCCTAAGGAATATACACTACCCACCTATAAGGTAGAATTCCCTCCACAATTTGCCAAGCACTCCGGGTCAATACTAATGGTTCTCAGACTCCATATTCGAGCCTTACACATACCAACATTATCTCCCCAACTCCCCAACCAGGCATTTTACTCTTGCCCTTGCTCTCCACTCAACGAAATTTAAAATGAGTGGTTCAACACTCCACATCATAACCGTTATTCCGACTCTGGCTAACAATAATTGCCCATGCAGTCCCTCTTACTTTCTCAGTAAAAGAGGACACGCTCTTGGCCTCCTCTTCCTCAGTTCAATGAAACCTCTCCAGGTGGGTGTCCACCAATGGGGTTTCACGATTCTTACTCCATCAGAAGTGTTAACAACACCTATTTTGGAGCCTATCACTTCATGGTGCATGGTCTCAACTCCCTAACCGTACAACACCTTATTCGCCATTGGTCTTTAACCGAACGTCTTGTGAACATTCGGGAATCCACCTTCTCCTCAGTCCAGTTATCCCAGAGAAACTCGCCATTGCAAGTATCCACTGGGCTTCTCTATGGGTCAAACTTCTGGCACCCACGAATATAGTGACCACATTTTCATCACCACAACACTTCTTCTATGGGTGAAGGATTTTCCTCCATTCTACTACAGGGAACTTCTCCACTTCAATATAACATCGCGTGAATTCTCAAGTTTAGTACCACTTCCTACTTCTAGCGGTGCTTGGGAAACTACATCAACTGAAATTGCAGTCGTACTAGCAAGACAAGAAAGTGCTACAAAAAGGGAGCGACCTCTAAAGCGGTCCCCCTCCCCGACCACAACTTACAGTTCTCCACACACCTTCCCATAATGCCCTTCTTCTATCGACCTATTATTCTCACACAAATACGCAAAAGATTTTATAGATTCTACCTCATGGTAGAAGAACGAGATCTCACAAGAGAAATCAACGATCTTAATCCTAAGGCTTTACATCAAATCAAGAGCAACGCTGAAAACTTAAGGCGTCCACACAGATTCCTAAGGATTCTAGAACCTGATGCTCTGATACCATCTGTGACAACCCGCTCACCAAAATAAGGGGTGGCCAGCCCAATACTCCAATATAACGGAATCATGGATGGAATCATTCTCAGCATCATAACAAAAATATAGAGTATCTAGGATAACCACCCAATATTTCAGAAAACGGGTTGCCAAAAATTTTGATTTGAAAGTAAATAAATGAAAACAAACAACCCAATTCCTGAAAGATAAGGGAAACCCCAAGACATATATAAATAATACAACAAGAATACGATAAAAAGACCGAATAGGTAACCGGTCACTAACTGATACACCAATAATACGCAAGTACAATAAGTTACTTATTACATTACATTAGACATTTACAAAAGCTTGGGCCTCTCGCCCGAATAAAAGACTTGATCTTAACTAGAATAAAAAGGAAACGTCTATACCAAATGTATCTCGTAATACCCGCAATGCATCACGGCTCGTCGAAAACATCGGAATAGGAATTCAAATCAGGCATCCTTGCGGCGGAGTACCTGAGCAGAGACAAGATGAATATGCAACAAGAAATGTAACCAGGTCAGGGCCCGGTTCTATATGATTACCAGATGAATAAAGAGTATGACAGTTATGAATAATAAATTATGAAGAAAGGGAAATAAGAAGCAACCTATACAATTTAAAACATAAGCTAAGCAGGAATAAAAATAAGAAGCATTAAACCAAGAACTTCATCAAATGTGCCAATTATTTCATATATCTTTTCCTTGGCAGGAAGTATATATATATAATCAAAATCTTTTACTCTTTAAGGAGATTTTATCTCAATTTTACCTTTTGTAAAAATCCTTTCCTTATCAGGAAAATAATCATTTTCAAATGCTCTATGTGGCATTTACATGTGCTCTTTGTGGCACTCCATCATGCTCTATATGGCATATCAAATACATCAAGTCCCACTTGATTATGAACTGTTATAATTATATACATATAACGAATTCTAAGACCGCCCGTCTGAGTTTCCCCACTATGCGCGCCCCTAAATGACCATCATCTTCCAGGGCCTATCATTAGACAACCTGGGCACCTATATCGCAAGACGTCGGGAAGCGGCCATGAGCCTGCGGGGTAGTCAAGACCACACCCGGAATCTCCTACCCATCGCAGAAAAATATACAACAATAAGCGCTCCCATGGCCTAGGACTATATCCACCCTGCATTCATTAGCCAGGGGGCTTCACCTCGCGTGCGGACTTCCCTTATGATGTCATTTAGAGAGGTGTGTTTAAGCCATTTTATTTATCATATCGAAAATCAAGTAAACCATTATTTACCGGTTTCATGATTAAGTAAATTATCATTTACAAAATATCAATACCATTTCCATTTCATTTCCATCCCACGTATATGTTTCATTTTATTCGAAACCCTTTCTATTTATTTTGTAAACAATATAACTTACCATCCATAGTCATACGATAGCTTATATCAACACTACAACCTCAAAGGAGTAAATAAACTCTTCATTATCTCCAAGCATTCTAGGAGGTTATTTTAGAACCCCAAGGTTATCATCTTTCGAAGGAATGAAATGACTTTCAATTTATTCTCCAAACTCACCTTTATGGCGTTATTATGAACCACCAAGGTTAACATAGTTCAACCGAACTTTTAAAATCTCCCAACATTCTTTTGGGGTGGTAATATAAACCATCAAAACTAGTATAGCTTAATTAAGCTCCTAAGGTCTCCCGAACATAACACTACATCTCCTAGTTTTAGAATAATTAACTAGAAGAAAAGAATGCCTTATCATTAATAGGCCTAACCCTGAAAAAATCCCCACATAACCCATTCCTAATGTAGGGTAGACATCTAACTCATCTCACACTCTAGGACTTTAAGTTTACTTCATTCAAGAAGGTTCCTAGTCCCTATATTTAAAGAAAATGATTGAAATTGAGTTATAAAATTAACTCAAAAACAGCAGGAAAACGAATCGATTCGCCCTAGCAAATCGATTCGCCCAAAAAGCGAATCGGTTCGGACTACTAAACCAACATTCTGCAATTGGCCGAATCGATTCGGTCTTAACCCGAATCGATTCGGGTTATGCAGACCTGCTAATTTCCCTTAGCGAATCGATTCGCCCAAAGGGCCGAATCGATTCGGACCTGCAAATTTGCCAAAAATGGCTACGAAGGGTTATGAACCCTAATTTCTCCAAACTCCAACTCTCTCCCTTTTCATACACATCCAACAACAAAAATCTACCCCAAACTAATCTACATGATTATTAACCATCAAAACCCACAATTTCTTCAACATAAATCAAGACTAGGGTTTAAATCCCACAAATTCTACATTTAAGCCATAAATGTAAATACACAACTATCATACAATTTATGCATCTTAAATCACATATTAGCAAGTAGAAAACTTGCCTTGATGTAGGGAATATCAGATTTCTTTGAGTAAGAGCATCAATCCATCTTCAATCTTCATTTTCTCTTCTTTCTCCATTCTTTCTCTTCCTCTTTCTTTCTCTCCTTTCTCTCTATGTTCAAGACATAAAATGGGGAAAAATAAGGGATTTTGGATACTAAAATCGTGGCTTAAGTTAAAACTCCCAACTCAAATGGTTAATACCACATTAAAATGACTCCCAAATACGCGTATAAGCTAAAACCAGGTAAAAGTGCCCGAAACACAAAAATACAATATGGCACTTATTTTGACTGTCTCGCACCTTCCGAGACTAACTACTCCCTCTAAACTGGCATCCGGAAATTTTATAAATTATTTCGAGTTCCAAAATCATTTAAACTAAAAGGCCATTTAAAATACATGACACTACAGACATGCAACCTGATGTTATTTACTTTCACATGCAGTAAATATGCATCAATCTAGTAAATATTAACATTCAATTCATTAAATTAATATTTACTCCAGTCCCCACATTTTATATAATTACCTTATGCGGTAAAATCAGTATAAAATGAGCCTCCCAGAATCGAGGGTTGTTACACATTCCTTTGATGATGTATTGGTATACTTGGGACATTTGGGATATAATGAGGAGTAAATTATATAATTGTGGAACGAATCAAATAGACATTTTGAGTCGAGACGTGAGTGCCTACCACGACGTGATAATAAATTATGGCGTGTATGATTATGAACCGGGATTATATAAATTGTATAAATTATAAGTCGGTACGAGAAGGCGATATGTACTACAATTAAACTACGGTGATTACTAAGATGCGTGTTTACTTAGTATTGATATATGATTTGTGTGTATGACATACCTACCATACTTGCTATCACGGGAGGTTTGCGTTCGCTTAGGACCCTCTAATCCTTGTGTGCCTACGGGGGGGATTTAGACTGGTACCTCGAGAACATAGGTCAGAGAAGGACTTATTGGGATGTTGATAAGTCTGTTGATCGTGGGAGCGTAGGTATGTGCGTGACCCATGTGATGTGACTGTGTTCGCCTCCACTGTTTGTGATTTGTGTTATCTGAACGATTCCTGAGAGATTCGGAATGCGTGATCCTTATGTAAGTGATGTACCGGGATGGATAGAAGAGTATGTGTGCACCGCAGCTTAGTCTCGGGGTGCTTATATTGTATATTTATGTTGTGGAAAATATACACCTTATTATGGGAACTTTCATATGGTATTGTGTGTATAAATTTGGAAAATATAAAAGGGATAATCTATAATGAGTTGTGTTGCTTTTATGGGAGAAACTTAATTTACGTTAAGCTCCTATTTAAATGAGATCGTTATAATGTAAATGGGAACCGAGTAATAAGAGTAGAATCCTAAGACATTCTAGCTAGATATGATGTCACTTAGCTAGGGATTAGTGTCATTTTTAGATGGGTACTTACGTTAGGAGTGCACATTTAGTCAAGAGGTGAGAATTTCATGTGAGTGCACGTCCTAACATGTACTTTGCATTTAATGTTTTAAATGTTTTTAAAGCACTTGCAGGTTTTTAAAATATCTCCACATTCGGGCTCTGACCCGTTTGCTTTCAAATCTATTTTTCTTGTAAAACCATTTTAGGTGCCCAGCCACAAGGACACCACGCATAGGATTCTCCTTCCGATGACGAGCCGTAGCTGTTTGTGGAAGTTACAGGGATTTGCTTTTAGACGCTTCTATCATTTGGATTCCATGTTCATTATTCCTCAGTTGTAGGGCATGTTGCCCAAATTCTATTAGAGACATTTCCATTTCAGTTTTTCAGACTTTGTCATGTATTAATTCAGTATTCAGTATTTCGTTACTTATTTCAGTTGTGGGATTTGTTATGAGGTGTTTTTCCTCCGGATTTATTTATATCATGTGATGGTTATTCTATTATTTCGTTATGGTGAATGGTGATATTATTCTTGCTTTAAATCTTTTACTGCATGTTAATCAGACTTTAATTAAAATTTGGCAACTTACTTTTTAAATACTAGGTGGTTAGTAATAATAAAATGTTTTCGACAGTGATGCTATTAACTGAGCCAACTTGGCATTTTGATTTAATTTAATAAAGGAGTAGCTACCCGGTATTTAATTAGTCGGCGTGTCACAGGTGGTATCAGAGCCAGGTTCTAGTGTCCTTTAGGATCTGTACGGCTATTATGTTTCCGCTAAGTTTTCTTTAGTATAGAGCCCTATATTTTAGGACTATTGTACTCTTTTTGTGTATGCTTCGTTCTTCAGCTATTTTAAGTTTATAAACTGTGAACTTATAAACTTTATTCTTACTTCAGATGCCTCCACGACGTGCACGACGAGTTCCCAGGGATGCAACGCCAGAACCCCAGCCCGCTCCAGTTCCGGGCATGATGAACACCGCTGAGGTTGCAACCACTGTAGCCCAAGCGGTAAATGCCGCAATTGTCGTAGTTCAGCAGGCACCACCTCAGGCGCCGGTTGTCGCGCCAGTACAGGCAAATGCATTCCCGTCTTCTTGGGAACGTGTACGTGACGCTTTTCAGAAAGCGCATCCGTCAGAGTTTGCAGGTAGCTCAGATGTGGTAGTCTCGAGCCAGTGGAGGAAGGATATGCAGAGGCACTTGAGGATGTATGAGTGCACGGACGTTCAGAAGCAGGTGCTAGCTACAGTTGGATCTGCACTGCAGTGGTGGGAGTCTATTACCACCGTGGAGGAGAGGGATACTCTCACTATGCAGGACTTTTGGGTGCGGTTCGACCGCAAGTACTTTTCGTCAGCTGTTCACACGGAAATGAGAAGGAAATTGATGAATCTGAAGCAAGAGGGTAAGACCGTGGCCGAGTATGAGGCCGAGTTCACGAATCTGTTGAATATCGTTCCGGATGAGATACCGACAGAAAAGAAGAAGATTGAGAAATTCACCGACGGGTTGACATGGAGGATCCGTGAGCATCTTTTAGGGAACCTTTCGTTGGCCACTTATTCTGATATTGTTAACGCTGCTTTGTTACACTGCCAGGATCACCGCTTTCATATGGCTAAGGGCAAGAGATCGGGAGAGTCTAGCCATCAGGGCAGGACTGGAAGACATGGTGTCGGTGGGGCACAATCTGTTCAGGGGCAGAGACAGGGTGAGCAGGGTTCCCAGTAGGGGGATCAGAAGAGGTTCAGATCAGGGAATTACAGGCACGGATAGGGAGGTTTCCGTCAAGGCCATCAGGGTCCAAACGGACATCAGGGCCAACAGGGGCAGAATGGGTAGCAGTTTCAGTAGGGCCAGTAGGGACAAGGGAGGAACAGTAACGGCCACCAGGGCCGGGGACAGCAGGGGCAGAGAGGAGGGAACTTCCCAGGGAAGTGTTATGTTTGTGGCAAGACTGGCCATAAATGACAGGATTGTCCTGATAGGGGAAGGGCCCCACAGTAGCAGCAGCAGGGTGCTCGCCAGGAGCCGCAGAGGCCTATGTTTCTCGCCGCTCTCCCCGCACCGCCACAGATGGAAGCATTGCCACCCATTCCAGCAATCCCAGCTCAGCAGGGGCAGCTACAGTATGGACGTGTCTATAACGTCCACCAGGCAGCAGTTCCACAGGCACCGCCCGCGATTAAGGGTACGTTTCCTATCCATGGCACTATGGGTCGGGTATTGTTTGATACGGGGGCTACACATTGTTTTATAGCTACACATTTCGCGAAGGCTTTAGGGTTGTTAGCCACAGCGGAGAGCACAGTGATGCATTTCGACTCACCATTGGGGAGTGGGTCACTTATTTTCTTTATATGCCGGGGAGTGGGGGTAGAGATTGGTAGTTTGGTATTACCTGCAGATATGTTGGTATTAGATATACATGTTCACAATGTGATTATCGGTATGGATTGGCTCGCTGATTATAGAGCCATGATTGATTTCTTCGGTGGGAGCATTGTTTTTGCCATTCCGGGCAAGAGATGTTTGTAGTGGCGATGCCTCGCCCAGAGGGAGGCTCGACCGCTCATTTGTATTACCTAGAGGAGGATACCCTTAAGGAGGTTGTGATTCCTTTAGATTCGATCCCAGTTGTCAGGGAATATTCGGATGTGTTTCAGGAGATACCAGGCCTACCCCCTAGTCGAGAGATAGACTTTGTTATAGACCTATTGCCAGATACGAGACCTATAGCACGCGCACCGTACCGGATGGCTCCGGCAGAGATGCGAGAGCTACGAGATCAGATAGAGCAGCTGTTAGGTCAGGGCTTTATTCACAGGAGTACCTCACCTTAGGGCACTCCAGTTTTGTTTGTGAAGAAGAGGGACGGTTCACTAAGATTGTGTGTTGACTACCAAGAGTTGAATAAGGTCACGATACGGAATAAGTATCCATTGCCTCGAATCGATGACTTATTCGATCAGTTGAGAGGAGCTTCTTTCTTCTCGAAGATACCATCAGTTGCGTATCAGGGAGGAGGATGTCTCGAAGACTGCGTTCTTAACGAGATATGGTTCTTACGAGTTTCGGGTTATGCCTTTTGGTTTGACCAACGCTCCAGCAGTGTTTAAGGACTTGATGAATAGGGTGTTCAGAGAGTTCCTTGATCAGTTTGTCATTGTCTTCATTGATGATATTCTGGTTTACTCCCAGACAGAGGAGGAGCACGCCGAACATTTGAGGCAGGTTTTGCAGACGCTGCGTCAGAACGAATTGTATGCAAAGTTTGAGAAGTGCGGGTTTTGGTTGAAGGAGGCCCAATTTTTGGGACACATTATTTCCGACCGGGGGATATCTGTTGACCCGGGGAAGGTATCCGCGGTGAGGGAGTGGGGACAGCCCACGACACCGACTGAGATTCAGAGTTTCTTGGGCCTAGCAGGATACTACAGGAGGTTCATTCGGGGATTTTCGAAGATAGCGGGTCCTTTGACACATCTGACTTGTAAAGGTGTGTTGTTCATTTGGAGTGATGCCTGTCAGTTGGCATTTGATGAGTTAAAGGACAAATTGACCTCAGCACCTGTGTTAGCATTGCCGAGATCGGGAGTTGAGTATTTGGTTTACACCGATGCTTCTTTGCAAGGACTTGGAGGTGTATTACAGCAGGAGAGACAGGCCATAGCTTATGCTTCCCGTAAGCTTAAGCCTCACGAGAAGAATTACCCCACTCATGATTTGGAGTTGACAGCAGTGGTATTTGCCCTACGAATTTGGAGACACTATCTTTTGGGGGAGAAGTTCCAACTGTTCACGGACCACAAGTCCCTACAGTACCTGTTCACGCAGAAGGAGTTGAATATGCGGCAGCGTAGGTGGCTTGAGTTTGTGAAAGACTACCAGTTCGACATCCAGTATCACCCGAGAAAGGCTAACGTGGTAGCAGACGCGTTGAGCAGTAGGCCAGCAGATGAGGTGGCAGGGGTGTGGAAGGCAAAGTGGAAGGAGTTGGGACACCAGGATGCAGTGGCCCGATCTTTCATGTCTGTGATGACCGTTACACCGCAGATTGTCATGAAGGTAGTACGGGCACAGGCTAATGACTCATTCTGTTAGGAGCAGATAGTTCGATTACTAGCAGAGGGAGACGAGTTCTATACCGTTAGCTCAGACGGGGGATTACGCTTCAATGGGAGATTGGTGGTTCCGGAAGGGGAGGAATTGCGACACGAGGTGATGGCAGAGTCGCATGGCTCATGGTTCGTGGTACATCCCGGAGGGGACAAAATGTACCAAGACATGAGACGCCAGTATTGGTGGAGCGGTATGAAGAGAGATATCGCTGTGTTTGTTTCGAAATGCACCACTTGTCAGCTAGTAAAAGTGGATCATCAGAGACCGACAGGACTTCTACAGCCGTTGGAGGTTCCGAGGTGGATGTGGGAGAGCATATCCATGGACTTTATCACGGGGTTGCCTACGTCGCAGAGGGGTCACGACTCCGTTTGGGTAATTATGGACAGGTTGTCCAAAGTCGCTCACTTTTTACCCGTAAGGACTGACTGCACTACGGGACAGTATGCCCAGCTCTTCATTTCAGAGATTGTGAGACTTCACGGCGTGCCCCTAAATATCGTGTCTGACAGAGACAAGATATTTGTTTCGCGGTTTTGGGAGAGTTTCCAGGAGGCCATGGGCACGGAATTACGATTGATTACGGCTTATCATCCGCAGACCGATGGGAAGACCGAGCGCACAAATCAGATGTTGGAGGACATGCTACGTATGTGCATTATTGACTTTGGAGGTGGATGGGAGCAATACCTTCCACTGGTAGAGTTTGCTTATAATAACTCCTACCAGTTCACTATTGGCATGGCTCCGTTTGAGGAGTTGTACGGTAGACCTTGTCGTTCCCCAGCATGTTGGTTGGAGGTGGGGGACAACAAACTACTTGGGCCGGAAGTGATTCAGGATACTTCGGCAAGGATTGAGTTGATTCGGAGTCGCATTCGGGTAGCTCAAGACCGGCAGAAGAGTTATGCTGATGCGAAGAGATCTTCCAGGGAGTTCCAAGTGGGGGACCAGGTTTTGCTCAGAGTATCTCCTATGAAGGAGAATATGCGTTTCGGGGAGAAGGGGAAGTTGGCATCGAGGTGTGTGGGGCCGTTTCCTATTATTGAGCAGATTGGACCAGTTGCGTATAGACTCGGGTTACCGGAGCATTTACACCGGATTCACGATGTGTTTCATATTTCCTCGCTAAGGAAATATCTCAGGGACGATTTGGCTCATTCTCACATCGCTTTGGAGGAGATTGATCTACAGCCTTATAGCTCCTACGAGGAGGGGCCGATTGCTATTTTGGACCGAAGTCAGAGGAAGCTGCGGTCAAAGATAGTTCCGTTAGTGCGTGTTCAGTGGCGACATCACAATGTCGAGGAGTCCACATGGGAACGCGAGGATGAGATGCGCGAACGTTATCCAGAGTTGTTTTTATCAGGTACTTTCTAGTTCCGAATTTCGGGACAAAATTCTGTTATTAGGGGGGAAGTATGTAATACCCCGTATTTTTGGCGACATTTATTTTTGGGATTAATTAATTAAATGAAAATTAATTGGGAATTAATCCGGATAAAATACTAGCGAGATGTGAGTTGGTATTTGACTATATTGAGTATATTTGATGATATATGAATTTTGAATTATGAAATTTGTCGTGAGATTGATATACGGCAATTTGGACATTTTATTGGGACGCGTGAGACAGTCGCGTCAGGATATAATTATTTTAATCATAAAAGTGAATTTAAATTCTATTAACCGTATGGTCGTTTTGAGTGCGCCAACGCGTCCGGAAGGGTCGAGATAGTCAGAAAACACTAGCCGGGGGTTTAGTTTGGGTCCCAGGGTATTTTTAGGCCATACCGGCAACATAAAGGGTATTTTGGTAATTTTGTATTTTTGGGAATTAAAAGTGACAAAAAGTAGTAAATTATATCTGATGTGGATTTGACCCACTAAACCACTAACCAACCCATGTTAACCCAATAGGCTACGTAGGTTATTAGAATTTAGGTTTCTAATTTTTCCCAAAACAAACCATAGCCACCATAGCTATTGGAGAAGAAAGCTTGGAAAGAGAGAGATAGAGGGGAAAAGCTTGGAGAGAGAGAGAGAGAGAGAGAGAGAGAGCTTCATCAAATCGTCATCAAAATCTGAGATTGAATCAAGGCAAGTGGTTTAATTTACGTTTTTATGCAGTAAATGCTTCTTCCATGCTTAGACTATTCAATAATCATAATTAATTGGGAGATAATTGAAAACCCATGAAACTGGAGTTGTTAATAAATTTTGGAGATAGGTTTGCATGTAGAAATGTTATTGGAAGATCGAATTAAGAGAATTATAAGTTTATGTTTTATAAAAACGGATTTATTTCTAGAAATTGATGATTTATAATCTTAGGGTTTATGTTCTTGAAAAATTGGGGAAAAGTGATGAGACTTGTGATTTAGTGATGTTTAGGATGAAATGATTCCATTAAAACACGTTAGTATGTGACCTTGATATGTTTAGGATTGATTAGAGACCTTAAAACGTTGTTGGGACGAATTTTAGAGGAGAATTGAGGAGTAGAAATTGGTGAAAAACGAAAGTAGAAATTCTGGGCACGAAACTGGTCGTTCGTTAGAAGGCCTCCCCTGGTCGTTCGAACGAGCTTCTAACGAGTTGACCAGTTGCTTCTAACGGGGGGGAATTCGTTCGATACCTTCGTTCGAACGAGATGTCGTTAGAAGGCTCAGTTCGTTCGAACGAACTGAATCTCGTTCAAACAGTCTCGTTCGAACGAGACTTCTAACGAGCTGGCAGTTTAGGCCTTTTTGGCCTGTTTTGATTTTGGGAGTCCCGTAAACTTGTTCGATGATAGAGATAACATTCCCTTGATGATGTATTGGTATACTTGGGACATTTGGGATATAATGAGGAGTAAATTATATAATTGTGGAACGAATCAAATAGACATTTTGAGTCGAGACGTGAGTGCCTACCACGACGTGAGAATAAATTATGGCGTGTATGATTATGAACCGGGATTATATAAATTGTATAAATTATAAGTTGGTACGAGAAGGCGATATGTACTACAATTAAACTACGGTGATTACTAAGATGCGTGTTTACTTAGTATTGATATATGATTTGTGTGTATGACATACCTACCATACTTGCTATCACGGGAGGTTTGCGTTCGCTTAGGACCCTCTAATCCTTGTGTGCCTACGGGGGGGATTTAGACTGGTACCTCGAGAACATAGGTCAGAGAAGGACTTATTGGGATGTTGATAAGTC
Organism: Sambucus nigra; assembly: GCA_949130495.1. NCBI lineage: Eukaryota > Viridiplantae > Streptophyta > Magnoliopsida > Dipsacales > Adoxaceae > Sambucus > Sambucus nigra. The sequence continues at coordinate 386,921,599 of OX422212.1, forward strand.
TGTTGATCGTGGGAGCGTAGGTATGTGCGTGACCCATGTGATGTGACTGTGTTCGCCTCCACTGTTTGTGATTTGTGTTATCTGAATGATTCCTGAGAGATTCGAAATGCGTGATCCTTATGTACGTGATGTACCGGGATGGATAGCAGAGTATGTGTGCACCGCAGCTTAGTCTCGGGGTGCTTATATTGTATATTTATGTTGTGGAAAATATACACCTTATTATGGGAACTTTCATATGGTATTGTGTGTATAAATTTGGAAAATATAAAAGGGATAATTTATAATGAGTTGTGTTGCTTTTATGGGAGAAACTGAATTTATGTTAAGCCCCTATTTAAATGAGATCGTTATAATGTAAATGGGAACCGAGTAATAAGAGTAGAATCCTAAGACAGTCTAGCTAGATATGATGTCACTTAGCTAGGGATTAGTGTCATTTTTAGATGGGTACTTACGTTAGGAGTGCACATTTAGTCGAGAGGTGAGAATTTCATGTGAGTGCACGTCCTAACATGTACTTTGCATTTAATGTTTTAAATGTTTTTAAAGCACTTGAAGGTTTTTAAAATATCTCCACATTCGGGCTCTGACCCTTTTGCTTTCAACTCTATTTTTCTTGTAAAACCATTTTAGGTGCCCAGCCACAAGGACACCACGCATAGGATTCTCCTTCCGATGACGAGCTGTAGCTGTTTGTGGAAGTTACAGGGATTTGCTTTTAGACGCTTCTATCATTTGGATTCCATGTTCAGTATTCCTCAGTTGTAGGGCATGTTGCCCAAATTCTATTAGAGACATTTCCATTTCAGTTTTTCAGACTTTGTCATGTATTAATTCAGTATTCAGTATTTCGTTACTTATTTCAGTTGTGGGATTTGTTATGAGGAGTTTCTCCTCCGGATTTATTTATATCATGTGATGGTTATTCTATTATTTCGTTATGGTGAATGGTGATATTATTCTTGCTTTAAATCTTTTACTGCATGTTAATCAGACTTTAATTAAAATTTGGCAACTTACTTTTTAAATACTAGGTGGTTAGTAATAATAAAATGTTTTCGACAGTGATGCTATTAACTGAGCCAACTTGGCATTTTGATTTAATTTAATAAAGGAGTAGTTACCCGGTATTTAATTAGTCGGGGTGTCACAATAAGCAAGTTTTAGGTTAAAATGGGGCATTGGCCACATATCAAACAACAATTAAATGACCTTGAGGAACGAACACCTAGAGATGGATGATTATAACGTGTTAGAACTATTAGTGTCCTTATTGAACTCTCGATTTAATAAAATGACAGGTATACGCAAGTTTTAGGTTAAACATTGAGGCGTTGGGGTGAAATATCGAAATAGAGACCCATTTCCTAAAAAGAGGCACGAGCACCTTTAGAGGAACCATTACAATGTGTGTAAACTTATTGTGCCCTTATCGGATTCTCAGTTTAACAAAATGACAAGTATAAATAAATTTTAGTTTAAAATGGGGTGTTGGGGGTGAAATCTCAAAACAACAACCAAATGTCCCGAAAATTGTCATGAATATCTCTAAATGGATGATTGTAATTTGTTTGAATTAGTCGTTTCCATATCAGACTCCCAGTCTAACAAAATGACAATTATACGCAAGTTTTAGGTTATGAAAAAGGGATATTGGGGGGTGAAATATCAAACAACAACTAAACATCCTGTCACAATCACCTCGAGAGGGACCGTTGCAAAGGGCATGAACTGATCTTGTCCTTGTTGGACTCTTGGCTTAACAAAATGACAAGTATACGCAAGTTTTAGGTTATAAAAGGGAGCTGGGGTGAAATATCAAAACAATAACCAAATGTACCAAAAAGAGCCACGGACACCTTAAGATGGATGATTGTAACGTGTTTGAAATAGTCGTGTCCTTATTGAATTATCGGTTTAACCAAATAATAATTATACGCAAGTTTTAGGTTTAAATGGGGCGTTGGGGGTGAAATAGCAAAATAGCAACCAAATGACCCCAAAAGAGGCGCGAGCACCTCGATATGGATAATTATAATGTGTGTGAACTAGCCTTGTCCTTATCGAAACTCCCGGATTAATGAAATTACAAGTATACATAAGCTTTAGGTCAAATTGGGCCATTAAGGGTGAAATATCAAAATAACAACCAAATGACCTGAAATAGGCACGAACACCTCAAGATGTATGATTGTAATGTGTTTGAACTATCCGTGTCCTTATCGGACTCCTAACTATACAAAATGATAATTATACACAAGTTTTAGGTTTAAAATGGGGCGTTGGGGGTAAAATATAAAAAATAGCAACCAAATGGCCCTTAAATAGGCACAAGCACCTCGAGAAGGACCACTACAACGAGTGTGAACTAGTCGTGCTCTTATCAGCCTCTCGATTTAACAAAATGACAAGTAAAGCAAGTTTTAGGTTAAAATTAGGGCATGTTTGAACTAGTCGTTACTTAATGAACTCCCGATTATACAAAATGACAATTATACGCAAGTTTTAGATTAAAAATAGGGTGTTAAGGGGGTGAAATATCAAAACATCAACCAAATGGCCCCAAAAGAGGCACGAGCACCTTGATATGAACCATTGCAACTTATGTGAACTAGTTGTGTTCTTATCAAACTCTCGATTTAACAAAATGACACTTATACGCAAGTTGTAAGTTAAAATGAGGCGTTGGGGTGAAATATCAAAACAATAACCAAATGACTTGCAAAGAGTCACTGACACCTCAAGATGGTCGATTTCAAACTTAATGGACTCTCAATTTAAAAAATAACAAGTGTACATAAGAATAAGTTTTTTGAAATTTTGCTGCTTGAATATAACTTTTTAAACATTTTTTATTACTAATATCTTCATTTTTTACAAGATACCATTTTAGCATTAAACTATATCCATGTGGAACGCATTAATAAGACAATGGTTTCCTTAAGTGATGTATTGAGCTACTATTACACATGAACAAGTTTGTGCCTTACTTCAGGGATTTCTTATTTATTGTTGTTGATGACTTTAGGGATTGCTTACATGATGTGTTGTTGATCCCATAAGCCTATGACGTGTTTGATGAAGACGTAGTAGCCAAGCTTTAAAGATTGGATACATCGTGTCGAGTTTATCGTGCAAAGTTTGTGTTTATGTTTATCAAGAATCTCGTAGGTATGAATCTATATTGAATATGGGTCCTTGGATAATTTTAAGGGTGTTTGTTTTTTAACTTAAAATCGTTAGGAAATGTTTTTAAATGTTTTTTTAAAGAAAAATGTTTTTTGATTTTTACCTCATTAGAACGAAATTGAGTTTTCCTTCGAATGACTTCTGATCTCATTAGAACAAAATTAATATCTCCTTGGAATGCCATCAAACAAGATTCCTCTTCCAAGGATTGCACATCTTGTTAAAAGCACGATCGAACGAGAAAGAAGTTTCGTTTGAATGAAATGGAATTTTATTATAATGAAAAACTAATCTTGTTCGAATGACCTTGTGTTTTTGTTTCAACGATTTCGTTGCCTTAAAATTCACGTTTTACTATTTATAGGTGTACTCAAAATTTTCAAGAACTTTTGGCAAAAATTAATTCCTTATATGTTTACCAAAGTTTCAAAACACTAATTCCACCCTTAGAGTTTGAAGATCCAAGTTCTTCATATTCATATGGTTTGAGATCTTTATGTTTGGGCAACAGGTTTGATTCTCTACTTCTGAAGAGAACATATTTTGTGCAGTGGATTATGTACCTGCTGTTTACATGCGGTGGACTCCGCGTTTGTGGTTTTGTGATGAGGAAGTGGTGGATTCCATATTCCAATTCGTAAAGGTTGTTGAGCCTCATTAATGGATATTGAGATGTGCGTGGACTCATGCATTGTATTGTATGGGTGGACTCATGCGTTGCACTATGGAGGAGCGGTGGAAGATAGAGGAGTGTGAAGGCTTGTGGGGATCGAGTCGTTGAGTAAGTCTACTCTCTATGCTTTGTAAAGTAGTATTATAATAATATGTTGGTTGGGTCGTCCAAGGTTTTTCCATCTGTGGTCTTCCTCATACACCGACATATTGTGTATGGCTTATTTATTTTATCTTCTTATCACCTAGATGCATGCTTTAGGGAAAAAATATAAAATTGGATAAATCGTGTTTACACAACAATCAGTTTTAATTGGTACAAAGTTTAATTGGGTAAATTTGTTTACAGTTTTAATATCTTAAAGTTTTAAAAACGTAAAAAAATGGTATTTTTGTGTATTTAGACCATCTTTGCCTAACCACACACTGTAGGGGCATTCTCAGATTAGCCAGAGGAATTTTTGGAGACCAAATTCTCCTTCTTATTTGGCATTTGAGGTTATGGGAGCTAAACCCACGTCCTTTTAATTGTTCGATTAATTGCCTCTTCAATCAGTAAATTTACTCATTTCATTCGTTCAAGATCTCCTCATAAAGGTTGATGTGGTGTGACATATCATTCCTAGTAGGGTATCCACTTATGGAGTGTTATATCAACAGTTGGAACTAGACCTACGAGGAGTTTGCCCTCGATATCTCTCAACGCTAGGAAGTAGAGGGTATTGGAAAGATTTTATTCCCTCCTCATTATTCGTACCTCGGATCGAACACGGTTCCTTTCATGGGAAAGGTAATACAGACGTGCACTCATTTTAAATGAGGGATAATATTCACATGTGGTGGGGCTTTAGATCCTCCCACAAATATTTTCAAATTGTAAGGGGCTAATCCATCATTCAATAATACAAAGTACCAATTTTACCTACAAATATAAGTGCAAATTCAAACTAACACAAAGATATACATGGTTCGATAGGTTGACTTACCTACATCCTCAAGGAAAGGAGAAGGAGAGGGAGATGTGGACTTATATTATTTTAAAGGGAAGAAGACGAACTAGAGTGCTAAAGAATTCTAGATGGGAGTTTAGGCCGCAGGTACAATATTGTTTACAATATCCCTTTTAATCATTAGGAATACTCTATTTATAGATACAAGATTCATAACTATACAAATCACATCCTAAGATATTTTTTATGTATTTGACTTTCATCTCTAATACTCTATCTATAGTAGTTGAGTTATAGTTTATCATTATCCATAGAAATTATCCTTTAGTTAATCTATAATCTTTAGGTAACTAGATTTTTACATTTCTGCAGATTCCATGTGTCATGTCACGTGGAATAACCATCTCATAATATCTTCAAGTGACACGTCGAGTAACTAGTAATTATTTACGGTAACTTGACACCGAGTTATGCATAGTTAAGTGATATGACTTCACAAAATAATAAGTCACTATTGGTAGTTTGATATCACGGTAACTTATCATCTGACACTGGCATATTGCTTTAACCTCCTCTCACGGGGACGTACCACTATGAATCCTCATCTATTCCAGTGGCTCGTCATTGTTGTTGTAGTTGGAGGTTAATTTTTTTCCAACATATGCATTGATGTTTTTACTTGTTACAAATGAAGGATAAATACTGAAAAATACCTCAAATGGGTCACGATAACTCTAAATGTTTTTGCTTAACTGCTCCACATTCTCAATGCATTATGAGGTCCCACAGTTGTTTTTCAGATACTATAATGTTTCTTGCTAATATTGCAAACAACAAGTCAAATTATGCAAAAATGTACAAACATTATTTTTCTTTTGGTAAAGTTAAGAGTTGGCAACCTAGGGTTTGGATATCATCGGGTATGGACGTGTTCATTTGGTGGAAGGAAGTTCGAAACTCTTGGTCTACTTTTTTGGTGGAAAAGGATAGTATTTATATTTTATTTTGGGGGGAAGGGTGGTGATGATATTTTGTTGTTAAAATAATAATATAAAAGTTATTATTACTTTTGAATTCCTTTAATAAAAGATGCATTAATTTTTGTGCGATAGTAAGTACAAAATTTGAATGCCTTTAACAACTCCCTTAGACAATCTCAAAGGCATTGAATCATTGTTGATACTTCAAAATGTTCCAATGACATTTTTCTTCCTCAAATTCATAATTTGGTCCAGGGCAGAGTGTAAGTTCAATCCTCGCACAACATTGGGTTGCTGTATGCCATCCTCTCCTGCAACTATTGAAAGATCGTGGCAACCTCTCCCCTTTTTTAATTACTTTAAGGGAGAGTTTTTTTGTCTACTTTTTTTAATCTCAACACTAGTTTTTTAAGTTCCCTACAAATAATAACATCAATTTCACTACGAATTTCTAATATCATTTATTAGTTATTAAATTTAATATACTATTTTTCGCGATACAAAGTATTTTTCATCCGCTAATTCCATCGATAAGTTTATCGATGAGTCATCAAAGAAATTCAAATTCGATGAACAAATGCTCCATTTGATGGGGACTGCAATTACCCGACCAAAAGGTCATCGACAGAGATAAGAAGGGATAACATAAACGATTAATGAATGATTATTTAGTTTGGGGGGGTTTAGTCCCATGTACAAATATTTGGTAGGCTCCCCTCCTATGTATTTTTTAAATTATATTAAGTTCCAAAACCTCCCTCAACCGCCTTGTGATCGCCTCTCTTCGTTTCTGTAGAGAATGACACTTGTCCTATAGTTGTTGCAATAGGACCAACAACTAAAAAAAATAAAAACATAAGAGTGGGTACAAATGAATTTTTAAAAGTGGGAGTAAATACCTGTGGTCCCACAATTATTTTGATGCGACGCTCATTGTTCCTCTGAATCCTTGATTTTCTTATTGTTGATGTAAAAAACTAGATTATATCTAATTAATCAATCACAGATAAATACGACAAAGGATTTTTAAAGTGGTTCATCCTTATGAAAATGGCCTACGTCCACTTTTTTGTATTGCCGACTGTTTACCTTGAATCTTGATAATCAGTTTACCAAGAGATCCCAAGTCCCCCTCTTATGAGGAGGTTACAATGTATTTATAGCCTTGAGGTTATACATATGAAAGATAATGCGCTATTATCTAGTAGACATATACATATGTACAATAATAATGCGCATTTAATGCGCAGTTGCCTTTTGATTCTCTTGATTTGGATGCTCCGCACGCTAAGTAGCTCGGACCGCTTAAGTTGCTCGGTATGCTTAAGTTGCTCGGAGCGCATGAGTAGCTCGGTGATAGTATGCTATTTGTTAAAAGTATTTGTATTTACCACGTAGGTTGACACGTGTCTTTAAGTGATTGGTCCACGTCAGCAGACTAAATTTGGTATCAACAGAAACCCCCAATGTTTCACGGTTGTGGTTTGAATAAGAGTGTGAAACATTTTGCTTGAAAATTGCATAGATTACTGGTCTTCATGGATTTTAGGAAGGTTTTCATTGTATATAATTCCTTTTTTAGCACATAATATCAAGCTTCATAAATATTTTGAATTTTCTCAATCACTTCGATATTTGTGCCTTTTTCTTCTTTTAACCGCCGAAAACGCAAACGTCTTCCCTTGTAATAATTGATTTTCTCTATTCTTGAGGTAAAGTATTTAAGTGCTACGGAAATCCCATCATCTTCTACTTTTCAAATCTGTATTCCTAAACTCTTCATTTTCTCCCTATCGTGTGCCTTCGTTCTTTCCATCATTCATTGTCAACCGATCTCTCTTTCTTCTGTAAGATTTTCTTCCTTCTTCTTTATTTACTTTATTCACTATGGTTTATCTTGTTGAATCGTTGGATAAATTTTGATCTAATTTTTCAATCCCTTCGTGGGTTATTTTGGAAGAACTTCCCCGTCCTTTTGATTTATTTTCTTTGGTTGAGGGACACTGGTTCCCAAGTCTTTTTATAGCTGAGTGTGGCTTTTCTTTCCCACCAAATCCCATGTGTTTGGAGTTTTGTTAATATTTCAATATTGTACCTACAAGAGTAGCTCCAAATACATGGAGGGTAGTTAATGGCATACATAGGTTGAATCAACTTCATGGAACTCGTTTGAGAATTCCAGAAATTATGTATTGCTATAGATAGGTTACCAGTGACACTACTTCTATTTAAAAACTAAGTTTTCGAATAGAGCTTTAGTTGTCAATCTTCCCGATGCCAATAGGGACTATTTTGATCATGGGGTTGTGATGAAAAATTGTCAACACCCTCCATTAAATGGAAATGATGTGTACCAAGTTCCCAGGTGTCTTCTTTATGGCAATGGGATAGGTTATTTTTATTTTTGAAATCTTGTTTTCTTTGTATTCGATGAAATGCATCACTGAAATTAATTTTATTTTTCATAGTTGACAGTAAAAGGAAGCCTCCAAAAGAGACTGACATTAACATAAAATATTTAAAACTTATCTGGGGCTTGCATCAATCAGTTATCGGAGAGCACGTGAGCCTCCTTCATATTTATTGAGATATAGAATCTCCACTTCATCTTTCATTGCTCGTCCTATGGTGGTTGATCTTGATCGAACACCGACTTCTGAAACCAGTGTGAAAGGATCTTCGTCTGACTTAAGCATTCCTATTACTGATCTGATGAATAAGAGGAAAGCTCTCGCATTTTTTAACAAGTCTGCCTTTGCCACTGAAGAGGCAAAGAAGAAAAAATAAGATGTCCCAGATGAGGGGACAAAGAATATAGATGTACCCCCCTCTACTGCTGCTAAGGAAACTAACAAGAATCCCCCTCTGCCTCCAAAAGAGGTAACACCTTTAATTGAAACTGTTGCCATTTCACCAAGAGAGACAGCACCTTTAATTAAAAGTGCTCCTCTGAGGAGATTAAAAAGAGGTCCTTCTGAGAGACCTGTTAATCATATCCCTCAACCTTCAAATGTTGAAGGTAATGTTCCAGCTCTTATGCCTCTGATATCTGTTATGGGCTTGATAAGATCTTGGACTGTCCCAGAATTCCAAGGTATTGAAGATACCTTTTCTCGTGAGAGACTTACTACATTAGCTGCTCAAAATATTACGTCAGTAAGTATCGTTAGCCTAATTCCTTTATCTTCTAGTACTATGTTCATATATTGAATTAAACTTCTTTCTCTTTTCAGCTCGTGACGTGTTTCAATATATAGTATTTTAAAGAAAGATGAAACTATCAGGGCTTCCACCTCCTCGGGGGGGATAGAAGAAGCTTTTGCTGGATTAACTCAATCTTTGAAGGAATCTCGTCAGAAGTACGAGGAAGATAAAAGTTCTTGGGAGAAATAATTCCAAGCGGCTGAAATAACTCGAGATCAAGCTGTGACTGCCTATAAAGAGTTGGAGAAGAAATTAAAGGATGTTGAATAGAGTAACAAGGAGCTTGGGGTCAAGCTTATATCTGTCGAGGAGAATATTGTCAAGCTTCAAGATGCCGAAAGACGTAAGACCGAGGTAGAAGAAAAACTAAAATTTGTCGAAGATTTCCTTAGAGAAAAGACTTCCTCGAAAAGAGTAAAAAGGAAAGTTGCTGTTAAAAAATCTTTTAGTGCTGGTTGGGACAAGGGTTGGAATAAGGGCCTGGATGTTATGTCTTCTCAGATGAAGTATGCCAGTGTTAAGTATTTTAGGGATGGATGGGTGGCAACTTTGAAGAAATTGAAGGTTACTGATGATTTTGAGTTATTCGAGGAGCATACTCATGGCCCTCCTCCCTCTCCTGGAGAAGAAGACGAAGATGAAGCTGCATCAGATGAATCTTCTATGATAGGAGAGTAGGTCCCTGTTATTGCTGTTATTCAACCCTACGAGCAAGTCCAACAAGTCACAACATCTGCAGAGCAACTGCCATTGCTCTCCGAGAAACCAACCCCTTCATCCAAACCGTCCGAAGAAGTCGTAGGAAATAGGAGAAGGTGTAACGTTTCTCGAGTCTTTTATTACATTATTTCTTGGATGTAATCCTGAACTGTTTTCCCTTTGTCATGATGAATAAAAATGAACTTTTGTTATTCGTCTGGAATTTCTCTCTTACTTGCTCTGTTTGCATCAATATTGATTTTGCTTTTCATTTTCTCTTTATTAGTTTGTGGCCAGGATGGAACTTTTATCATCTCATGATACAGAGTTGATGAAGAAATGCAATAACTATTTCAAAACTGGTCATGTAGATTTTATCGAGGCTCAAATCATCAATATCTTCGAATCAGATGCCTCTGAATGAGCAATTGATGCTTACTAGTACTTGAAGTGCCTACTTTATCGTGTTGTAGCCAACAATGTGGCTTATTATAAATTGATTGAAGATCTTCAAGGAACGATCGAGGAATTTCTACAGCAGTACAAAGAATCCACTACACTTTTGCATCAAGGTTATGAGAAAAAATACCAACAATTGAGTGCTAACAAGGGATATGACAAGTACATTTCAACTCATGAGAAAAAAGAAAGTGTGTTAAAGCTTGAAATTAAGGAGCATCAACATATTTCCAAGCTAATAGAGCAAGAGAACATCGCTTTGCAGGAGGAATGTTGCCTCCTCTTCTTTAGGAGTCTTGATCCCAATTAATGATGATGGTTTCTCATTTTTAGAAATAAAAAATGCTAACTTACGGGATGAGTTAGAGACTTTGAAACTAACTGGACCACCTTCCACACCTGTTCGGGGCAGAGCAAGGTCTTCTTCTCGTGGACGAGCAAGGGCTGGTCGGGTTATCATTGATGAGACAAGAACTCAATTGGCCTTAGAAAATCAAGTCGTTCAATTGATGGCGAAGAATCAGGCTTTGGCCGAAATGTCTAAAAAAATTCTGAGTTTCACCGACCAACTCTCCAATCAGAGCTTTGCTCTGGAAAGTAAAGAAATTCTGGTGAAAAAGCTCTGCAAGCAACTTGAGCGATTGACTTATCAATTTTACAAGCAGCCCAAGGAATTTTGGATGGCTGGGTATAATGAAGCTCTATATCATCTTGATGCTCGTTTGCAACAGTCGAACAACGAAGGATATAAGTAGGGGTGGTTAAATGCCTTATGTGTCTTGAAACTGGAGCAAGGTCATTTTTTGTGGGATTATTATGAACCTCGAGTTCTTGATTTACCTGAGCCTCCATTCAAACTTGACCTTAGTTGGATTCCAGCCTGTGTCATTCCTCGGATTTTGATCTCCAAGTATCTCAGTGATTATAGTCTTCATTCAAACTTTGAGATATCTCATCCAAAGCACTTGCTTGATCGACTATCCATAATGAATGTTAGAATGCTGTGAGATATGAACTTTATAAATTCTCCTTATGCTTTAGATGATTCTCTAGCTGGGGTGGAACCTGTTTCAAAAGCAGAGGGAAAGAAACCCATAGAATATGACATTTGTAATTAATCAAATTTCATATCGTATGTAATCTGCTTGGTTTTAATGAAGAAAAATTTAGTTTCTTTTACAATTTCATTTCCTTGTGAATAATTTGTAGAATGTCTTTGTTATTCGTTGGTGAATATAGATATATTTATTGTTTGAAATATTTTGTAGACCATGGAACTTGTCCCGTTTGTTGTTTGATTATAGTGACTTGTCACTCTTTGGGCCTAAGCAATGGAATGGTTTTCATCCCATGTTCCTGCTTAGTTGTAGTAATCTCATTAGGATTACCTTGTTGCCTAGACAGTGGATGCCCCGGGAGGTCATCTATCTTCTTACCTAGTTTGGTACCAACCAATCGGAGTTGGTGGTTATTGAATTGCCGACCAATCGGAGTTGGTTGTTAATGAATGGCCGACCAATCGAAGTTGGTGGTTAATGAATTACCGACCAACCGGAGTTGGTGGTTATTGAATTTCTGACCAACCGGAGTTGGTGGTTAATGAATGGCCGACCAACCGGAGTTGGTGGTTAATGAATTACCGACCAACCAGAGTTGGTGATTAATTAATGGTCGACCAATCGTAGTTGGTGGTTAATAAATTATCGACCAACCGGAGTTGGTGATTAATAAATGGTCGACCAACCGGAGTTGGTGGTTGTTGAATTGCTGACCAACCAGAGCTGGTGGTTGCTGCTCTGAATTTATATTTGTGTAGTGTGTAGCACTAATATTCCGAAAAAAAAACTTCAATAAAAGAGGAAATAGGACCGAAACATCACTTTATTCATATTGAAAGAAATGTGTTATATGGATTTTAATTACTGATAGTACTTGCGCAGATGCTCTGAATTCCATGCGTTCTTGAATTCTTCTCCCTCCAAAGTTTCAATTCTGTATGTCCCTGGATGAACAACTTCAGCTACTCTATAAGGTCCATGCCAGTTGGCCTCCAGTTTGTTATGCTTTTGGATCACTTTCTTCAGCACATAATCATCCTCTTTCAAATCGCTCTTCTTCACCCTTTTGTTGTAAAATATGGTTGTTCATTGTTGGTATGCTGCATTCCTGATTGCTGCTTCCTCCCTAACTTCTTCGATCCTATCGAGGTCTAACCATCTCATTAAGTCGCTTACCGGAGAATTGAAATTCAACACCCTATGTGTGGGTAGACCCAATTCACCAGGTATGACAGCCTCACTCCCAAATATCAACATGTACGGAGACTCCCCAGTTGCTGTTTGCGGTGTAGTGCGATAAGCCCACAATACGTAGTGTAGCTAGTTAATCCAATTTCCCTTTGCATCTTCCAGACATTTTTTCAACTCATTCAGTATGGTTTTATTCGTCACTTCAGTTTTCCCATTACTCTGGGGATGGCCTGGCGCAGAGTGGATCTTCTGTACATTGGATTGATGATAATATGCAGCGAATTCTTCGTTGTCAAATTGGGTTCCATGATCAGTAATGAATGCGTGTGGGAGACCATATCTACAAATAATACTCTTTCAAATAAACTGATAGACCTTGCCATATGTCATATCAATGAGAGGTTCAGCTTCTACCCATTTAGTAAAATAATCCACAACAACTATAAGGTATTTGAATCTCCCTTTGGTCGTTGGAAGTGGCCCGAACAAGTCTATCCCCCACGTAGCAAATGGCCAAGGGGATGTAATGGGCATTAACAATGCTTGGGGAGTTCTTCGGATGGAAGCGAAACGTTGGCATTTATCTCACTTCTTAGCATAAACTGCGCAATCAGCTCTCATCATTGGCAAGTAATACCCCTGTGTTGTTATCCTTTGTAAAAGCACCCGACCTACTACATGGGCATCGCAGGACCCTTCGTGAACCTCTCCAATCAAGTCTTTAACTTTAGAGGGGTGGACACATCTTTATAGTCTTATAACTCCTCTTCTATACAAAATGCCATTGGTTAATACGTAACGAGCAGCTTTGAACTTCAGTTTCTTAGCTGCAAGTTTATCAAGTGGCACAGTCGCCTCTTCGATATAGACCCTGATGGGATCCATCCAGGATGGTCCCAAGTCGAGGGCAATGAAGTTCATCATCGAGTCTTCGTCTACGCTCCGATCTACCAGAATTTCTATTGGGATTATTCTTCGTAGCTCGGTGTGTGTTGCTAATGCTAGCCGAGCTAAGGTGTCAGCTCTTGCATTCTCTAATCTCGATATTCTAATCAGCTGAACTACGATAAAAGTCGAGACAACCTCCATATCTTTTTCATGATATTTGAGCATTAGTTCTCCCTTCGCTGCATACAATTCGAGAATTTAATTTACGATTAACTGTGAATCACTAAATACAATGACATGTTCTGCCTTCATGGTTTTGGCCAGACTTAGACCCACGATCATAGCCTCATATCCAGCTTCATTATTATAAGCTTTAAATTGAAAACGTAGAGCATACTCTATATCAATCTCATCAGGATTGTTTAAAACAATCCCTGTTCCACTGCCTGCGGCACACGAAGAGCCATCCACATACAGATTCCATACAAGTACTTTATTATCAAACTCTTGATAAGACAGAGTTCCTCGGTGGAATATTTTATGCTTCTTTTCGTCTTCCCCCAACACTTTTCACTGCTCGTTGATTATCTTCTCTTGATCGTCCACGAATGGAAGTTGGTCAGGTGCTAAAATCGATGATCTCGTAACATCCACGGGTTGGTATGTATTATTAAACTTTTGCTCTTCGGATGTATTAGAGCGAGTAAACTCTGCGATAAAATTCGCTACTGCCTGCCCCTTAAGTGACGACATAGGCTCATAAACTATGTTATATTTACCAAGTTCTACTTCCTAGTACATCAATCTTCCAAATTTCTCCTGTTTATGCAGATCTTGTCTTAATGGCATATCAATATACATAACTATAGTGTGGGCTTGGAAGTATGGCATCATACTTCTACTTGCTTTAATCAGTGCTAGTCCCAACTTCTCTAGCCTTAGATATCTGATCTATGCTCCTCGAAAAGCCTTGCTAGTGTAATAGACCGGTTTTTGTATTCCGTCCTCCACTCTTATTAACGTCGAGCTAACTGCATTCTCTGAAACTTCCAGATACAAGTATAGTCTTTCTCCCATCACTGGTCTAGATAACAATGGAGGTGTCCCCAAATATTTCTTCAACTCTTGAAAGGCCTCCTCGCATTCATCATTCCACTCAAAAGTTTTTTGAAGTATTTTAAAGAATGGGAGGCATCTGTCTATTGCTCATGATACAAATCTGTTAAGTGCTGCAACTCACCCTGTGAGACTTTGCACATCCTTCTTCGTAGTTGGAGATCGTAGCTCCAATAAGGCCTTGATCTTTTCAGGGTTTGCTTCGATACCTCATTGATTAACAATTTATTCGAGAAACATACCTTCTCGTACTCCAAATATGCATTTGGTGGGATTCAACTTCATTTGATATTTCTCCAATTGATCAAAAGTCTGACCTAGGTCAACTAAATGATCATCGGATTTCTTTCTCTTCGTCAGCATATCGTCGATATTAACCTCCATGTTATAACTAATTTGCTCTGCAAACACCTTATTCATTAGCCGCTGATACGTTGCACCTGCATTTTTAAGTCCGAAAGGCATAACATTATAGTAATAAGTTCCCCTTGGGGTGATAAAAGAGGTACTTTCCTTGTCTTCATCTTTCATTTTAATCTAATTATAACCAGAGTAAGCATCCATAAAACTCAACAATTCATGCCCCGAGGTAGCATCCACCTGCTGATCGATTCGGGGCAAAGGAAAATGATCCTTTGGGCAGGCTTTATTAGGATCAGTGAAGTCCACACACATCCTCCACTTGTTGTTTTTCTCCTTGTTCACGTTGAGCTCATGGCATAGGAAACTCGGGTATATCCCTGGCATGTCCTCATAACTCCATGCAAAAGTCTATTTTTTGCGCCTTAGAAATGCTATCAATTCTTATTATATCGATACATCTAATGACGCACCAAATTTGGGTTGTTCGTTCTGGGTGTTCATCGTCCAGAATGATACTTTTGGTAGCTTCCATGACCAGGCCCTCCACGAGACGAGACTCATCTCTAGGGTCTAATGTTTCAATCTATGCATCTTCTATTTCATCCACTTGATAGCTAGTAGTCTTCTTTCTGCATTCTTCTCATTCTTCCTGTTCGGCAGATGAATAGTAGCATTCCCGAGCTACTTTCTGATCGCCTTTCACAACTCCCATGTAATACCCCGTATTTTTGTGATATTTATTTATGGGATTAATTGAATTAAATGTGTATTAATTGAGAATTAATCCGGATAAAATACTAACGAGATGTGAGTTAGTATTTGATTATAATGCGTATATATGGCAATATATGAATATTGAGAATATTAAAATTGTCACGAGATTGAAATACGGCAATTTGGGAAATTTTGTTGGGACGCGCGTGACAGTAACGTTAGGAATATAATTATTTTAATTAAAAAGTGAATTTTATTTTTTATCAACCGTATGGTCATTTTGAGTGGGTCAACGCCTACGAAAGGGTCGAAATAGTCAGAAAACACTAGCCGGGGGTTTAGTTTGGGTCCCGGGGCATTTTTAGGCCATACCGGCAACCCAAAAGGGTAGTTTGGTAATTTCGGAATTTTGGGAATTAAAACCCACGAAAATTAGAAGTTAAAATCTGATTTAGTCTTTACCCACTAAACCCACTAACAACACTAAATGACTTAATAGGCTACGGGAGTTATTGGAAGAAATTTTAAGAGGTTCCTAAGGCAACCCCTAAACCACCATTGTCATCTTGGAAAAGAACTTGTAGAGAGAGAGAGAGAGAGGAGAATTCTGCAGAGAGAGAGAGGAATTCAACCATCTCCAACCAACAACAAATCTGAAGAACATAAGGCAAGTGATTTAGTTACAATTGATTCAATGAATGTGTTCTTCCATGTTTAGTGTAATTATCGAATTTTGTCTTGGAAGATTGATATGAGCCCATGAATTTGAGGATTAAAACTATAAACCATGTTAGGAATTGCATGTAGACATATTCTGGATGAATTATGAATCCAAAATATAACCCTTGATGATCCAAAAACGGATTTAAGAAGAGAATTATTATTGTTCTTGAAAGAAATAGAAAACTACGGTTCTTGATGAAGTTTTGATCCAAATAAAGCCCTTGGTTGATGATTTATTGGTTTTAGAACGTTAACAATGTTGTAGGATGGCTGTATGATGATATTATAACGTTAGATTAGAGTTTCATGCATTATAATGGAATTTTGGGGTTAAACTTGGACTGCAAAATAAAGCAGTCCGTAGCATAACTGGTGCGCTCGATCGATCGACATTCATAGGTCGATCGATCGAACATACAAAGTCGATCGATCGACCTTCCCAGAATGAGTAAAATCTTCCCATTTAAAATTTTAAGGATGTTAACCCTAGAAAATTATTGATGGGGACTTTGTGAGTATTCTTAGACTTAAGGAAGACCAGTAGGTATGGTTGTGAAATCGGACCTTAATTAGAATTTAATTTGGGATAGTTGTCAAAAATCCAATAAAGCTCGACGAGTGAGATAACATTAGGGTTAAAAGAGTAAATTCGAATGATTTGATGAAATGAGGTTTGTGGCAGAAATAATGACCTTAAGAATAATGAAATTAAATGTGGAAATAATAGGGTACTTAGTAACCTCTTTGAGATAGGTTTTAAGTATAAGAAACTAGGATGTGAGATGTGTCGACAGTCTACATTATATATTATCGGAATACTTAAAATGCATAAAATTGGAATAATGGTATAGGGATGTAGAATATACCTTTATTAATATTAAGATATCTAAGACGTGTGAATGCTTAGTATATGACTTATGTGTATGACATACCTACCATACTTGCTATCATGGAGGTCGTCGTTCGTGTTGGGCCAACTAATCTTTGTGTGCCTACAGGGGGATTTAGATTGGTACCTTAAGAACATAATACTAGAATGACTTATTTGTGAGTTAATAAGTCAGCTGACTATGGAGCGTAGGTATGTACGTGACCCATGGATATGTTGAATTATGTTCGCCTCCACTTTTGTGTGTTATGCTTATTCTAACAATTCCTGAGAGATTCGGAATTTGTAATCCTTATGTACGTGATGTACCGGGATGAGATAGCAGAGTATGTGCACCGTAGCCTAGACTAGGGGTGCCTATAATGTATATTTATGATGTGAATAATATACAACTAATGTTCAATGAAATACTTAGTAAAGTAACGATGTGTATACTTGTGCTATTTTAATAGAGATTAAAATGAGAACTCCACATAATAAAAGGTTATTATTCGGGAATTAAGGCACATACATGGTATACTTTAATGACATGAATAAACCATTAAACCTTTAAAGTGAAGCCAGGTCTTGTATTAGACTAGTTAGTTAGTAGCATAACTAGTACGGGCTATGGATGCGTTAGGAGTGCACATTAGTTGAGAGGTGAGGAGCTCATGTGAGTGCACGTCCTAACATGTATTTTGCATTCATTGTTTTGATGTTATTAAAGCACTTGTTGTTTTTAAAATACTCTCCACTTTCGGGCTCTAACCCGTTTTCTTTCAAATCTATTTTTTTGTAAAAACCTTTTAGGTGCCCAGCCACAAGGACACCATACATAGTATTTTCATTCAGGTGACGAGCTGTAGCTGTTGTGGAAGTTACAGGGCCTTGATAGTAGACGCCTCCTTTTCTAGTCTTGACTCTATATTCAGTTTCGTCATTTGTAGGGCATGTCGCCCATTTCTATTTAGAGACATTTCATATTTCAGTTATTCAGATTTTGGCATGTAATTAATTGAGGGTACACTGTTCTTTTGATTTCAGTTGTGGGATTGTTGTGAGGAGTATTTCCTCCAGACTTATTATTATTTGTTAGTTACTCTATTGCTTCTTTATGGTGAATGGTTATGTTATTCTTTCATAATTCTTTTATTGCATGTTAATCAGATTTAATTTAAAATTTGACAACTTACTTTTTAAATACTAGGTGGTTAGTAATCATTAAATGTTTTCGACAGTGATGCTACTAACCGAACCAACTTGGCATTTTAAATTAATTTAATAAAGGAGTAGCTACCCGGTATTTAATTAGTCGGGGTGTCACAGGTGGTATCAGAGCATCAGGTTCTAGTGTCCTTTAGGATCTGTGCGGCTTATTATGCTTTCAGCGTTTCTTTCTTTGATATAGAGCCCTAAATATTAGGAATGTTGTGTTCATCTCTATACATTGGGAATTCGTACTTTTGCGATTTGTTTATTTGAATGATGAACTCATCCAAATTTACTTAAATTTTCAGATGGACCGTCAAGAAGAACTAGCTAAAACGGTTAAGGGAGTCAACGGGCACGATCGACTCACACCTCAGGTATCCCCAGAGAGAATATCAACCACCGAGTTAGCAGGTATCGTGGCACAAGCAGTTACCACTGTAGTTTTATAATACCAAGAACCCAGCATACAACTTATAGGAGGCAAAAGACCTAGAGAGGTTAGCCAAATGCATGTGAATACAACTGAAAAATGTGCGAAGACCCCGAAATTGCGACAACAAACTACCCAAGACCGAGTCAGTTCTAGTCAACAACGTGGTAAAATGAAGCAGTTTCGAAAGGGGAATAAAGTCCCAAGTCAACAAGGCCGACGCCGTCAGCAGCAGGGTCAGAGAGGGAGTAACTTCAGAGGCCGATGTTTCGTGTGTGGCACGCATGGCCATAAACGCCAGGATTGCCCAGAGGGTGTTAGGGCCCCACAGCAGCAGGGTGCCCGTAATGATCCACATGGGCCACTTTTTCCAGTCGCTCTCCCAGCACCAGCTCAAGTACTAGCCCTACCAACTTTTCTAGTAGCTCCAGTGCAGCAGGGGCAGTTACAGTATAGACATATCTATAATATCCACCAGGCAGCCGCCCCACAGGCACCACCCGCGATTTGGGGTATGTTTTCTATCCATGAGACTTTGGGTCGAATTTTGTTTGTTACTGGGACAACGCATTGTTTTATAGCTACATATTATGCGAAGACCTTAGGGTTATTAACCACAGTAGAGAGCACTGTAACGTAGGTAGACTCACCAATGGGGAATGGTTCGCTTATCTTCTTTATATGCCGAGGAGTGGTGGGTAGAGACTAGTAGTTTGGTATTACCTGTGGACATGTTAGTATTAGATATGCATGAGCATGGTGTTATTATTGGTATGGATTGGCTCGCAGGTTATAGAGCCATGATTGATTGCTTCGGTGGGAGCATTGTTTTTGCCATTCCGGGGCAAGAGATGTTTGTAGTGGCGATGCCTCTCCCAGAGGGAGGTTTGACTGCTCATTTGTATTACATAGAGGAGGACACCTCTAAGGAGGTTGTGATTCCCTTAGATTCGATCCCAGTTGTCAGGGAGTATTCCGATGTGTTTCAGGAGATACCAGGCCTACCCCCCAGTCGAGAGATAGACTTTGTTATAGATTTATTGTCAGATACGAGACCTATAACACGCGCACCGTACCGTATGGCTCCGACAGAGATGCGAGAGCTACAAGATCAGATAGAGAAGCTGTTAGGTCAGGGCTTCATTCGTAGGAGTACCTCATCTTGGGGCGCTCTAGTTTTATTTGTGAAGAAGAGAGATGGTTCACTGAGATTGTGTGTGGACTACCGGGAGCTGAATAAGGTCACGATACGGAATAAATATCCGTTGCCTCGAATCGATGATCTGTTCGACCAGCTGAGGGGAGCAACTTTTTTTTCGAAGATAGATCTGAGGTCGAGGTACCATCAGCAACGTATTAGGGAGCAGGACGTCTCGAAGACTGCTTTCTTAATGAGATATGGTTCCTACAAGTTTCAGGTTATGCCTTTTGGCTTGACCAACACTCCAGCCGTGTTTATGGACTTGATGAATAGGGTGTTCAGAGAGTTCCTAGACCAGTTCGTCATTGTTTTCATTGATGACATTCTGGTTTACTCCCAGATAGAGGAGGAGCACGCCGAGCATTTGAGGCAGGTTTTGAAGACGCTACATCAGAACGAGCTGTATGCAAAGTATGAGAAGTGTGGGTTTTGGCTGAAGGAGGTTCAGTTTTTGGGGCATATTATTTCGGACCGGGGGATATCTGTTGATCCGAGGAAGGTATCCGCGGTGAGGGAGTGGGGACATCCCACGACACCGACTGAGATCCGTAGTTTCTTGGGCTTAGCAGGATACTAGAGGAGGTTTATTCGGGGATTCTCAAAGATAGCGGGTCCTTTGACACATCTGACTCGTAAGGGTGTGCCGTTCATTTGGAGTGATGCCTGTCAGTTGGTATTCGATGAATTGAAAGACAAGTTGACCTCAGCACCTGTGTTAGCATTGTCGAGACTGGGAGTTGAGTATCTAGTTTACACCGATGTGTCCTTACAAGGACTTGGAGGTGTATTGCAGCAGGAGAGTCAGGCCATAGCTTATGCGTCCCGTAAGCTTAAGCCTCACGAAAAGATTTACCCCACTCATGATTTGGAGTTAGCGGCAGTTGTATTTGCCCCACGGATTTGGAGACATTATCTTTTGGGGGAGAAGTTTCGATTATTCACGGACCACAAGTCCCGGCAGTACCTATTCACGTAGAAGGAGCTGAATATGCAGCAGCGAAGGTGGCTTGAATTTGTTAAGGATTATCAGTTTGATATCCAATATCACCCGGGGAAGGCTAACGTGGTAACAGACGCGTTGATCCGTAGACCAGTAGATGAGGTGGCAGAGGTGTGGAAGACAAAGTGGAAAGAGTTGGGACACCAGGATGCAGTGGCCCGATCGTTCATGTCTGTGATGACTGTTACACTGCAGATTATCACGAAGGTGGTAAAGGCACAGGCAAATGACTCGTTCTGTCAGGAGCAGATAGTTCGATTACTAGCAGAGGGAGTCGAGTCCTATACCATTATCTCAGACGGGGGATTACGCTTCAATGAGAGACTGGTAGTTCCGGAAGGGGAGGAATTGCGACATGAAGTAATGTCAGAGTCGCACGGATCACGGTTCGCGGTACATCCCGGTGGGGATAAAATGTACCAAGACATGAGATGTCAGTATTGGTGGAGCGGGATGAAGAGAGATATCGCCGTGTTTGTTTCTAAATGCACCACTTGTCAGCTGGTAAAAGTGGAACATCAGAGACCGGCAGGACTTCTACAGCCATTAGAGGTCCCGATGTGGATGTGGGAGAGCATCTCCATGGACTTTATCACGGGGTTACCTACGTCACAGAGGGGTCACGAATCCATTTGGGTAATTGTGGACAGGTTGACCAAAGTTGCTCATTTTCTACCCGTAAGGACAGACTACACTACGGGACAGTATGCCCAGCTCTTCATTGCAGAAATAATGAGACTTCATGGTGTACCCCTAAATATCGTGTCTGACCTAGACAAGATATTTGTTTCACGGTTTTGGGAGAGTTTTCAGGAGGCCATGGTCACGGATTTGCGGTTGAGTACGGCATATCACTCGCAGACCGATGGACAAACCGAATGTACAAATCAGATATTGGAGGACATGTTGCGTATGTGCATCATTGATTTTGGGGGTGGATGGAAGTAGTATCTTCCACTGGTGGAGTTTGCTTACAACAACTCCTATCAGTTCACCATTGGCATGGCTCCATTTGAGGTGTTGTACGGTAGACCTTGTCGTTCCCCAGCATGTTGGTTGGAGGTGGGGGACAACAAACTACTTGGGCCGGAAGTGATTCAGGATACTTCGACAAGGATAGAATTGATACGGAGTCGCATTCGGGTAGCTCAAGATCGGCAGAAGAGCTATGCTGATGCGAAGAGGTTCTTCAGGGAGTTCCAAGTGGGGGACCAGGTTTTACTCAGAGTATCTCCTATGAAGGGGATTATGCGATTTGGGAAGAAGGGGAAGTTGGCACCGAGATACGTGGGACCATTTCCTATCATCGAGCGGATTGGGTCTATTGCGTATAGACTTGGGTTACCGGAGCATTTACACAGGATTCATGATGTGTTTCATATTTCCTCGCTAAGGAAATATCTTAGAGATGATTTGGCTCATTCTCACATTGCTTTGGAGGACATCGATCTCCAGCCCGATAGCTCCTACGAGGAGGGGCCGATTGCTATTTTGGACCGAAGTGAGCGGAAACTACGGTCAAAGATAGTTCCGTTAGTACGTGTTCAGTGGCGGCATCATAATGCCGAGGAGTCCACATGGGAGCGCGAGGATGAGATGCGCGAACGTTATCCAGATTTATTTGTACCAGGTACTTTCTAGTTCCGAATTTCGGGACGAAATTCTGTTATTAGGGGGGAAGTATGTAATACCCCGTATTTTTGTGATATTTTGTATGGGATTAATTGAATTTAATGTGTATTAATTGAGAATTAATCTGGATAAAATACTAACGAGATGTGAGTTGGTATTTGATTATAATGCGTATATTTGGCAATATATGAATATTGAGAATATTAAAATTGTCGCGAGATTGAAATACGGCAATTTGGGAAATTTTGTTGGGACGCGCGTGACAGTCGCGTCAGGAATATAATTATTTTAATTAAAAAGTGAATTTTATTTTTTATCAACTGTATGGTCATTTTGAGTGCGCCAACGCGTCCGGAAGGGTCGAAATAGTCAGAAAACACTAGCCGGGAGTTTAGTTTGGGTCCCGGGGCATTTTTAGGCCATACCGGCAACCCAAAAGGGTAGTTTGGTAATTTCGGAATTTTGGGAATTAAAACCCACGAAAATTAGAAGTTAAAATCTGATTTAGTCTTTACCCACTAAACCCACTAACAACACTAAATGACTTAATGGGCTACGAGAGTTATTGGAAGAAATTTTAAGAGGTTCCTAAGGCAACCCCTAAACCACCATTGTCATCTTGGAGAAGAACTTGTAGAGAGAGAGAGAGAGAGGAGAATTCTGCAGAGGGAGAGAAAGGAATTCAACCATCTCCAACCAACAATAAATCTGAAGAACATAAGGCAAGTGATTTAGTTACAATTGATTCAATGAATGTGTGCTTCCATGTTTAGTGTAATTATCGAATTTTGTCTTGGAAGATTGATATGAGCCCATGAATTTGAGGATTAAAACTATAAACCATGTTAGGAATTGCATGTAGACATATTCTGGACGAATTATGAATCCAAAATATAACCCTCGATGATCTAAAAATGGATTTAAGAAGAGAATTATTATTGTTCATGAAAGAAATAGAAAACTAGGGTTCTTGATGAAGTTTTGATCCAAATAAAGCCATTGGTTGATGATTTATTGGTTTTAGAACGTTAACAATGTTGTAGGATGGTTGTATGATGATATTATAATGTTAGATTAGAGTTTCATGCATTATAATGGAATTTTGGGGTGAAACTTGGACTGCAAAACAAAGCAATCCGTAGCATAACTGGTGCGCTCGATCGATTTACATTCATAGGTCGATCGATCGATCACCATCGATCGATCGAACATACAAGGTCGATCGATCGACCTTCCCAGAATGAGTAAAATCTTCCCATTTAAAATTCAAGGATGTTAACCCTAGAAAATTATTGATGGGGACTTTGTGAGTATTCTTAGACTTAAGGAAGACCAGTAGGTATGGTTGTGAAATCGGACCTTAATTAGAATTTAATTTGGGATAGTTGTCAAAAATCCAATAAAGCTCGACGAGTGAGATAACATTAGGGTTAAAAGAGTAAATTCGAATGATTTGATGAAATGAGGTTTGTGGCAGAAATAATGACCTTAAGAATAATGAAATTAAATGTGGAAATAATAGGGTACTTAGTAACCTCTTTGAGATAGGTTTTAAGTATAAGAAACTAGGATGTGAGATGTGTCGACAGTCTACATTATATATTATCGGAAGACTTAAAATGCATAAAATTGGAATAATGGTATAGGGATGTAGAATATACCTTTATTAATATTAAGATATCTAAGACGTGTGAATGCTTAGTATATGACTTATGTGTATGACATACCTACCATACTTGCTGTCACGGAGGTCGTCGTTCGTGTTGGGCCAACTAATCTTTGTGTGCCTACGGGGGGATTTAGATTGGTACCTTAAGAACATAATACTAGAATGACTTATTTGTGAGTTAATAATTCAGCTGACTATGGAGCGTAGGTATGTACGTGACCCATGGATATGTTGAATTATGTTCGCCTCCACTTTTGTGTGTTATGCTTATTCTAACAATTCCTGAGAGATTCAGAATTTGTAATCCTTATGTACGTGATGTACTGGGATGAGATAGCAGAGTATGTGCACCGTAGCCTAGACTAGGGGTGCCTATAATGTTTATTTATGATGTGAATAATATACAACTAATGTTCAATGAAATACTTAGTAAAGTAACGATGTGTATACTTGTGCTATTTAAATAGAGATTAAAATGAGAACTCCACATAATAAAAGGTTGTTATTAGGGAATTAAGGCACATACATGGTATACTTTAATGACATGAATAAACCCTTAAACCTATAAAGTGAAGCCAGGTTTTGTATTAGACTAGTTAGTTAGTAGCATAACTAGTACGGGCTATGGATGCGTTAGGAGTGCACATTAGTTGAGAGGTGAGGAGCTCATGTGAGTACACGTCCTAACATGTATTTTGCATTCATTGTTTTAATGTTATTAAAGCACTTGCTGTTTTTAAAATACTCTCCACTTTCGGGCTCTAACCCGTTTGCTTTCAAATCTATTTTTTTGTAAAAACCTTTTAGGTGCCCAGCCACAAGGACACCATGCATAGTATTTCCATTCAGGTGACGAGCTGTAGCTGTTGTGGAAGTTACAGGGCCTTGATAGTAGACGCCTCCTTTTCTAGTCTTGACTCTATATTCAGTTTCATCATTTGTAGGGCATGTCGCCCATTTCTATTTAGAGACATTTCATATTTCAGTTATTCATATTTTGGCATGTAATTAATTGAGGGTACACTGTTCTTTTGATTTCAGTTGTGGGATTGTTGTGAGGAGTATTTCCTCCAGACTTATTATTATTTGTTAGTTACTCTATTGCTTCTTTATGGTGAATGGTTATGTTATTCTTTCATAATTCTTTTATTGCATGTTAATCAGATTTAATTTAAAATTTGACAACTTACTTTTTAAATACTAGGTGGTTAGTAATCATTAAATGTTTTCGACAGTGATGCTATTAACTGAACCAACTTGGCATTTTGAATTAATTTAATAAAGGAGTAGCTACCCGGTATTTAATTAGTAGGGGTGTCACATCCCACTCCAAAGTTGGTTGGGAATTTCAAATATTGATGTACAGTAGATGGTACTACTTCGAACTTTTTCAGACCTACCCTTCCCATGATGATGTTGTAAGCTGATTGGTTATTTTTATCCATTACGAAAAAGCGTAATCTTTCGGTTCGATAAGCAGGCCATATACCAATAAGCATATCCAACTTGATCGTCCCAAGTGGAAAAACCTTTTTGCCAGTAAAACCGAGGAGGGGCCTATGATATGGTTCCAACTAGGCTAACTTCAGATTCAAACTGTCAAAGCATGGGTAGAACATGATATCTGCCAAGCTACCATTATCCACCAGTACCCGTGAAATCACCACTTCCTTCATTCTCATCTTGATCACCAATGGGTCATCATGAGGATATAGTACACCTATCAGGTCGTTCTTAGAAAAACCGATGACCAGTTTGTCCCTATTCACCTTTCTCGGGCGATCATCTTTGTCCAAGTTTATTCGCTCTATATAAGAGCAAGCTTGGGCCTCATTGAGGTAAGTTTTCCTATCCGCAGTCAGATCTCCACCTGTAATGACACTACATTCAAATGACCCTAAATGGATTAAAAATACCTCGCGCTCTGACTGTCTTGGTCTTTTGGGGAGGTCGGGATCATCTTCCAGATCATCTTCGTAATCTCTCTTCTTGTCTTCTTTTGCTCGACGAGGAGATTTAGATCTTTGCCTTCCTCTGTTGCTGGTTTTTTTACCATTCTGGCGATCAACATATTTAGTTAGTTTTCCTCGCCTGATGAGTGCTTTAATTTCATTTTAAAGAGCTATGCATCGTTTAGTCGTGTGGCCGTGATCTTTGTAGAATTCGCAGTATTTAGACTTATCCCTTTTGTCGGGATCTGCCTTTATTTTCTCTGGCCAAGTTAGCTCCTCGCTGCTCTTGATCTCTTTCACAATGTGATTTATGTCTACCTTTAAGGGAGTATAATTTTCATACATCTTTATCTGCTCCTGCGCTTGCTTACCTTTCGACTGCCTGTTGCCACCATTGTTCTTCTTATCCTTCTTCTCGATTTTACCAGCCTCAACCTTGGTCTCCTTAGCGTCTGTATTCTTCTTTGTAGCCATGGCTTCCTCAGCGTTCATGATTTTGGCTGCCTTTGCCATCAGTTCTGCCATGGTCCCAAGCGGATCTTTGGTCAAAGTATAGTACAACTTATCTGGTAATAGTCCACTCATCAGAACGGTAATTGTTGTCTTCTCCTCGTAATCAATTACTTCAAGTTTCTCATTATTGAAACTAGTAATATAGTCCTTGGTACTTTCATCTATCTTTTGTCTTACACTCAGTAAGTGTGCTACCCGTTTAACTGGTTTCGCCCCAAAACAAAAATTCCCTATGAAAAGCTCTGCCAGCTGAAGAAAAGTTGCAATCTTCCCCCGATGAAGGTTGTTGTACCATATCTGAGCTGACCCGGTGAGAGTTCCTGACAACGACCTACTTCTCATCTCATCTGGAATCGCATAAATATTGGTAGCAGCTTGGTATTGTTCTATTTGAAGGGCAAGATCAGTTTTTCCATCGTATTTAGGTGTCATCATAGGAGCTTTGAATTTTGATGGTGTGGAAAAATCTACAATTACCTGTACGAATGGTGTCCCTTGGATAAAAGTTCTTTGTAGAGGATTCTTGGCCTTAGCCATTTCCCCTAACCGATCCTCCAACCTTTGAATAAAGCCTTTTCATGCGTCATTTTCCCCCTCGGGCCTGTTTATTCGAGCAACTGATCGCGTTGAGTTTTCCTCTTGGGACCTTTCATTACGGGCAGTTGGGCGTGACTAGGCAGAGCCTTCCCTTAGGTCGGATGGTCGTTGAGAGTTCCTCGATGCAATCCTAGGAGGACTTCTATTCCTCCTAGGGCCCAATCGATCAAAAGGGAAAACTCTACTCAACCTTTCTAGAGCGCTAGTCCATTCTGGCATTAGAGTGACGTTCCGTTGAGAATCTGTAGCTCGTACTGATGAGGTCCGGCCAAGTTGATACGAAGGATCATTAGATCTCTCAGTATGATATGAGTCAGTACGTCTAGATTGAGAGACCTCCGGGAATAGCGTTCGTCTAGTTCTTGAAGATGGCAGATGGGTATTTCTCTGAGCATTTCGTTGTCCTGATTGAGCCGACACTCCATCTCGAATAGTTTGTATAAGTTAACGTATGGTTTCTTGCATGGCCATTTGCCCTTGGGCTAAATTAGCCATTATGCCAGCCAGATCTTGAATATTTGGTGGAGTAGAGGGGTTTGGAGGGAGCCCAGTGTTTCGCTCACTGGATTCTGGAATTTCAGTCATAGATGCTGAGTTGTTTGTTGAAAAACGCTAAGTATAGTCGTTTCCCACAGACGGCGCCAATCTGTTGATGTAAAAAACTAGATTATATCTAATTAATCAATCACAGATAAATAAGACAAAGGATTTTTAAAGTGATTCAGCCTTATGAAAATGGCTTACGTCCACTGTTTTTGTATTGCTGACTGTTTGCCTTGAATCTCGATAATCAGTTTACCAAGAGATCCCAAGTCCCCCTCTTATGAGGAGGTTACAATGTATTTATAGCCTTGAGGCTGTACATATGAAAAGATAATGCGTTGTTATCTAGTAGACATATACATCTGTACAATAATAATGCGCATTTAATGCGTAGTTGCCTTTTGATTCTCTTGATTTGGATGCTCTGCATGCTAAGTAGCTCAAAACGCTTAAGTAGCTCGGAGTGCATGAGTAGCTCGGTGACAGTATGCTGTTTGTTGAAAGCATTTGTATTTGCCACGTAGGTTAACACGTGTCTTCAAGTGATTGGTCCACGTCAGCAAACTAAATTTGGTATCAACACTTATGATGTCTATTTCGTATAGAAGAAAGACGCATGTAGAAAATGAAGTTTTTTCGATGTGTAGAAAATGACAGTTGCTCTTCGAATGTTGGCGTACAGTTTCTTGGCCCATTTGATCGACGATTATGTCCAAATTGCGAAGAGAACTTCCATTGAGACGCTGAAGAAATTTTTCGACGATGTATGCGTTGTGTATTCGACGCAGTACCTAAAGACACATATGACCCAATATATTTGGCGTTTTCCACAAAGGGGAGCAACGTGATTTTTCGGGCATGTTAAATAGCATAGACTACATGCACTGGAGTGAAAAAACTGTCACTGGCTTGGGAGGGGACACATCGAGGTCACCACAAGAAGGCTACGATTGCAATAGAAGTCATGGTTGATCAAGACCCTTGTATTTAGGGGTGGCAAACGGGTCAATGGATCGTGTTTTCACACGGCCCGACCGGACGAGATAAGAAACCAGTGGATTCAAACACGACACGATAGCGTATTTTTTTTCTTTAACATGAACACGACACAACACAACACGATAACACAATAAGTAAATATGATTCGGTTAGACACGATTAGACCCGACTCAACACGACACGATTAGATCAGTTAGTGAGGAACTTAAAAAATAGTGGGTCTAAATAGTGGGTTGATAATGGATCTAAATGGGGTCATTAGTGGCTCTACATAGGGCATATATTGTGTCCTTAATTGTTGGGTCACTATCGTGTCACTATTAAATTCTTATCGAGTCAATTTTGTGTAAAAAATTGGATACGAACACAACATGACCCGATGACTGATCCAAAAATTCAAACTTGTGATAAGTATAGAAGATGTTTTTAAAATTTAACCAAAATATTAGTGTTAAAAAACACAATTCACATTAAAATAAAATAATAATTATAAATCAACTCAAAATTGTGACAATAGAGTGCAACGTAATAACATATTTCACTCGTATTAACTTATGTCTACATTTCATTCGTATTGACCTTACCCACAAAACAATACAAATGCAACATGAGTTTTGGTTTGGTACACTTAAAAAAAGAATGAAGCTTATATTCATATTCATTCCATATGGAACAAATGATTTGACAACTTGCCAATAGGAACTAGAAACGTGGCAGCTCATATACCAGTTGTATCGGACAGGTAGATAGCGCAACAGATAATAGGTGGCCGACAAGGCGACAAGCTTGATTTGTGGACAGCAAAATCAATAACCTCTGAACCGTACACATGTCACAACCCAACGGTTGATTTAAAGCCGCGTAACGTACGGTTGAGGGGTGGTACGATCAAAAGATCCGCCTCTCAAACCTAGAAAACAGGGCGCCTATGCTTCGGAGGGCCTTTATCATAATTTCACACCATGGGGCAATACAGCCATTTTGAATGTTGCCTGAGGCTAAATACGTAAATTTAACTGAATATAATTTTCTCGTGATAAAATAACCAATATAGAAAGAAGTTAGTTTGGACGATTCGTGTATAGAGATATTTATCAGACCGACGTTATAGTTTAGAGAGAGAGAGGGAGGTGAATTTGCAATTGTTTGTTATTATTTATCAAACGATTGTGGGAAATGCAAGATATACATTCTATAGGAAGCGGCGGCGGCCGATTGTTTGGAGGTGGGGACCGAAGGTTGAGGCCACACAACCACCAGAACCACCAGGCTTTGAAGTGTCCACGGTGTGAATCTCTCAACACAAAGTTCTGCTACTACAACAATTACAACCTCTCCCAGCCACGTCACTTCTGTAAGAGCTGCCGAAGGTACTGGACCAAAGGGGGTGTCCTCCGTAACGTCCCTGTTGGCGGTGGGTGCCGTAAAACCAAGAGGTCCAAACCAAAACCCTCCTCAGACACTCAGAAAGAACAAAAATCAAACTCTCATTCCAGCAGTGAGAGTTCAAATCTCACCGCTGCTGCCACTACAACAACAGCAGCCACGGAAGTGGTTTCTGGCAGCTCTTCAAACTCAGCCTCCACTTTACTGAATTTTCCGCATTCCAGCTTCTTTAATTTCCCTCAAACTACAAACCCAAGCTTTGATCTACCTTTGATAGATCAGTCATCTGAGGGAGGGATGTTCCCAGAGATTGGACCCTTCACCAGTCTCATGACTTCAGCCAACGACCCATCTTTGCTAGGATTCAACATCGCCGACATTTCAAATTCAACGTACAGGTTGCACCCCCACAACCATGATGAGGTTTTAGAGAATCAGACGTCAAACCCACTGACTGACGAACTCAAGATGCAGGATATCACAAAAGGATTTCTGGACCAAACGCCTCAGGCTGAATTCACCGGGTTGGAGAACAGAACCATAAACGGTGGGCTCTCAGGAATTGATTGGCAAACAGGGGGAGATCAAGGCCTTTTTGATCTCACAGGGACCGTTGATCACTCCTACTGGACTCAAACTCAGTGGACTGACAACGACCATCCTCTTAATTACCTTCCTTAACCTTATCATTAAAATACAATTAGTCTCAGAGACAAATATGCATATCAATCACATGTCTCCTATTGTATATCTCTTTCCTTTACTTTATTTTTTGGTTTATCTTGGAAGTTGTTTTGGTTTTGATGTTTTAATTTTCATCTGAAACTAACTTTCCATGGGGTTATTTCCCCTTAACCTGATGGTTCAGGGGTTTTGTTTCTTAATGTAATTTTGTTGGTTGAAGTTGAATAGTATTTGATAGAGTCATAGAGGAAATACAGTGCGCTTTTTTGTATGAGCTTCATCCACCACGGTGCAGTTTATGTGGGAATGCTTCATTAGTGGTTTAATACGTCTTGTCAACAACATTGAATAGGCGGTTTGAAATTTTTCACGTCTTGGACTCGTACTGAATCTTCACTTGTTCTAAGAAGAATCATTATTCTTACATTAATTGTTTTACTGAATTTAGTTTTTAATCACTTCTTCTCACTGAAATTTTTCTATTTCATTTTTTCGGTCTTTTTCCCGCTATTTTTGTATACCTACCAAATTAATAGTTTACTTATCTAACGAAAACGTGTTGAAAAAAAAAAGAAAATAGGAACTTCTAAATGGAGGTGGATGGATTATTTTATTTTTTATTTTTTTATTTTTTATTTAATTTTTTTGTAAGCACATTTTGCGGGTTCGAACTTATGTACTCGTATCAGTTCAATCTATATTATATTTGTTCTTACACGAATGTGTTCCTTCTTTTCATCATCTATCTTACTTTTGTATTGCATCGAACTTACATATCATGTTTCTTTTTTTTTTATTGCTCAAGCGTTTGTCTTATAAATAGTGGAAGCTTGACAAATTCTTGTGATTTCCTGTTAATTTGGTCTATTTTATATTGTTAGACCATCACATGACTACTATGTGATTTAGGTGCATTGGTTCTTTTCTGAGATTTTTTTGCAGAAGCTCCATGATGCGGTTATGATGTAATCTCCAACTTTGGCACAACTATGCGCGTCTTACAATTTTGACACAACTATGCAATGTGGTTATTAGCCATTTTATGATGGGTATCTTTCATACCATCTTCCAAATTTTCCCTAATATTCAATACAAAAAGTCTCCAATTTGAGTTTTGCTGAAATAAATATAATAAAATGTCAGTAGGCTTACTAAAACGCATCGCTAACGTGTATAAATGGCTAGAGAATCAATTAATTAATGATAAACGTGTATAAATGGCTAGAAAATCAATTAATTAATGATAAGACTTGGTAGTATTAGTTAGATTACACCTCAAAATGATATTAGAAAGTAGATTGAGGAGACGGGGGGAATGAGTATGGAAAAGCGGAGTAAGTGGGAAGTGATGTGGTCGGTTGGTGGTCGGAGGAGGGGACCACGAGTCCCATGAGCTATTGTGTGTCCAGGTGGCGGGGTTGCATCGTTATTAATGGGTTGGGTTGGGAGTGGCACGTGGGAGGGTGGTCATTGGCTTGGGTGGAGAAGAGGGTCGGTTTGTCTTTTATCTCATACAAAGGACCCATTCCATCTCTTCTCTCTCTTTCATTTCTGTACAGTGAAGGACGGAATAGGGGATGGGATGTGATGTGATGAGGATGACGTGGAGAGAAGTACGTAAATGGGTACTGGTGAAGTTGGTTTAGGTGGGGTCCCGTCTCCGCATGTGCAGAAGTGGCCTCCCTATAGTACACAAAAGTCATGCTCATGCACTTGTAGCTGTAGTTGGTGCTTACATGCATGCCGTGCCCCCTTATCTTTCATTCAACCCTTGGATTCCAAGAGAGAGAGACATTACCCACGGATTCTGTGGGCATAACAGTGTTCATTGCCGTAGAACAGTGCTCAATTGATCACGTCGGTGTGAGCCTGTGCTGGTTCAAACCACCCAGCCCATTTCTATGTGTTGTATGCTGAATCAATCATTCATTACAAATTACCATCCACACAACATAGGATATACACTAATAGTGCTGCCAAATTGAAGACTCTATTAATAGGGTTAGAGCTGGGTCTAAACGGGTTCTCTCATCACCGTGTCAACCCATTTAACATGATTTATAAAATTGCTGTGTAATGTTCTATCTCATATAACACGAAATTCAGCCATTTATAACATGAGCAGGCTTGTTTTTATTGATTGGTTTTTCGGGACTCCTAAAAATCAATCAATAGAAGCACGTCACGTTAGTTTGTTCATGAAAATTTTATCAAAAATTTTCACAATAGCATATTTGTTATAACATACCCACAATTTAACTAGAACAACATTAGGCCGATTCAAATGATTTTGTTGCCAAAACCATTCCTATCCCATATATTACGGGTGTTTGAGGGATTTTTTGGTACAAAATAAAAGACTTTGACTAAATGTATATTAAAAAATATTTAAAGAACTTTTTGGTAAGCATTTCTAATCTAAGTGGCAGGATGGGAATCTCACCCACTTAACCTCTCCAATAGTGTTATCTACATGTGTGACGTGACTAATCCCCTACTACTCTTTTTAACTATTAAGCGAAAAATCATAAACGTGGCTTAGTTGAATTCTTTCCACATCACATCGACAAACTGCTCTTGCATTTCTACATGTA
Organism: Sambucus nigra; assembly: GCA_949130495.1. Taxonomy (NCBI): domain Eukaryota; kingdom Viridiplantae; phylum Streptophyta; class Magnoliopsida; order Dipsacales; family Adoxaceae; genus Sambucus; species Sambucus nigra. The sequence goes on from OX422212.1 coordinate 386,955,091, forward strand.
GAAATTGGGGAAGAAAAATTCTATATGACTAGATAGCCACATCATATCAACTGTTATATAAAAGATCATTGAAGATGTTTTTTCACTTCTCCTTTTCTAACATAGAAAATATCAAGATAGAATCACACATTGGAGACGACCTTAGGTGCCATCAAGATGATTGCACGGGGACAATGAATGCATATAAATATTCCCTCAAATAGTCCATTAGTTCGTTAACATCCACTTTATTGCAACCAAAAGGGAACCACACAAGCGCGCAAAAAAAGATGTTTTTTATTAATTTCTTAGAGATTGCAACTTTGTATTATTTTAAAGAAAAAAAGTAAGCTTTTTTAATCAATATCCCAGAGATGGCAAAAAAAAAAATAGGCTTGTATGATTCCATGTTTAGGTTTTCAGTGCAGTGGAAACAATGCACAACGCAACAATTGATAAGGGTTAAAAAAATACTAAACTATATGTATAATGTATTAGTATACATATTTGCATTTTTGTTATGAAATTATGTGTGCAAATCTTTGTTACTCATGATATCTTGTACTTATTGTATATTGTAACGAGTTTATAAAACTGAGTTTGTGATGTGTTTTGTGATACGTAGCGCGTGGTTGTGTTCTCGGGAGAAGACTATGTTTTATTTTATATTTTAATTTAGGGTAATATTGTCATTTCCTTTTATTTTTAGTATTTAATGGGTCTCTAAGCATGTTTGGAGATAATTAGTCATTTTTAGTTATTAGTTGTCATTTTTAGTCTTTTGAGTCATTACTTGGTTATCAAATAATTCTTCTCCTATAAATAGGCCCTTGGCATTCATTTTTAATTACACTTGAATATTGAGAAAGAGAATATAAAGAGAGAAATAAATCAATTTCCTTAGTTTAGTTTTATTTGTTGTTGGTGATGGTGTTGTGTAGTTTAGTAATTAATGTGTAGTTGTAATAACGCTTTTTGCATTCATAGATTTACATCAAATTGGTATCAGAGATGCATTTGTTCTTGGTGTTCGTCGTATTGCGTGAAGTGGGCATCGAGTTGTGGTTCCAACTTAAGCATAAAATGTCTAAATAGGAATCGGATAAATGGAAACCCTAGATTTCACCACCGCTAATTGAGAGGATACTAACCCTTTTAGCCATCACTTTTCCACCCTCTACCACCTCATCGTCCTCCACCATCACCAACTATTTCCGCCACATAACCACCACTACACTCCGAAATATAGCCCCATCTTCTTCCCCACCCTCTGAAACACTCCCCCGCCCGATGCCATCGTTAGCAGCCACCTTGCCTCCAGCGAAGATGGCGTGGCAGTTTGTCTCTCCTCCACCACATTTTTTTTTGTAATTTTTTTTTGGATCCCTCATCCCCCATACCGAGCGCACCTTTACACATTAGCCCCAACCAAAAAGACCATTATCGGTGACTCGTCCGACGACCCTCTGACCAGCCGAGGCCGCCACCCCTCCAACCTATTTTTTTCTCTTCTTTTCAGCCCCTTTTCCCATTCTTTTCAGCCTCACTCTCTTCTATAGCCCTAAACCTAACCCCAACACCCCCAGACCCCAAACCCTAACCTCCAACTTTTACCATAATCTGGCCTAACCTCTTTTAACTCTATTTTAATCCTTTCTCCACTCATCCATACCCAACCACAATCAAACCCGATCAAAAATGGACTTACCCTGCTATGAGTACAAATTAATCATAATAAAAAGGATTTCACAAAGCAATAAAAGAACGAACATAATATGCCAATCACACAACACAAGCATATATGTGGTTCAACAAATTGTCTACGCCCACGGAGAGGTCACTGTATTTTATTAACTTCTCTCAAAGTTTTGAAATTATATCCCCCTTAGCCACGGAGTGTGGATTGCATCTATAGTGGTGTAAAACCGTAGTGGTTGAGTTGTTTAAGGAACTCTCATAGCTTGTTATTTTCTCGTGTGATGACTCCTGAATATTTCATCCGAGATTATAAGTAACCAAATGAGCTTATCTATATAGACGTGATAAATGTTCGTATTTATCCACGTGACAAATGCTTTGTTATGATTTCTTTGGGGAGCTGGGTCGGGCATACCCCACATACTACTGTGCTTGGTCGACCAGTCTTCAATTTAGCCTAATTAATAATTTAGATTCCCATAATTGTCCCTATAACCTCTGGGCTAAGGTTTGTTGGGACAGTAGGTTTTATCGTTGCCTTGGGCCCAAATAATTTTGATCCATTCTTATGAAGTGGAACCAACAGGGCAGGCTTGTGATTTTGCATAAATTCCAGGGTTATGCTCGTCTAAGTAAGAAGTGAAGCGCCAAAATATCCTTGGGTATCATGCCTGATGATTGTGCAGAATGTTTCAAACTGAGTTGTATCAACACCAAGTCGTCACTTTGCTTTCAGTTCTTTTGCTATCAAAACTTTAGAGCTTTCGTCTTCGCACTTCTTCACCTTTGTAAGTCTCTATTCTCATTTATTACTTTCGCACCTTTTTTCTTCTTCTTCCTTCTATTTGTCTTCAGTAGTCACTACAAGAAAAAGTCTTTTCTACGACACTTGATATGTGTCGTGAAACTGTTTTCACAACACATTTTATGTAGTCGTTGAAGGGGGGTCGTAGAAAGTTACCATCTATATCGACACATTAGTGGTGTCGCAAAACTATTTTACGACACCTTCCAAGTGTCGTTGAAACAAATTATACGACACCTATTTACAAGTCGTAAATAGCCATGATACCTTTGTGGTGTCGTCAAACTATTTCACGACACCTGCCAATTATCGTTAAAATAAATATCCACGACACCTTCGTGGTGTCGTAAAACTATTTCACGACACACGTGAAGTGTCGTTGGAACAAATATCCACGACACCTAGTTACTAGTCGTAAAAGTCGTTACCCAAAAAAACCTTCCACGACTACTTATTATGTGTCGTGAATGTAATGTTATTTTACGACTGAACGTATGTGTCGTTAATATTGTACATGACTAAATATAAGCATCGTTATTATCATTTTACGATGTATAAAATATGTCGTTAGAAGTGTTTAAATTTTTTATAAAAATCAGCTTTCTCAAATTCATGTTGCTTATACTAACATTAACATATCCACCACATATATGATAGCATCACAATTAGCAATTCCACAGCTCTTAAAATTTAAACCAAACTTATATAATTAAAAGGAACTCATAATATGTACTCATAACCATAATATCAAAGTCATGCCCAAAACACTAGAATGAATAAATATTTGGGTGTTACAAGCCACATAAAAATATGGGATTAGAATGAAACGAGCATTAGCCTAACAAGTTAAAATGCAATCTTCATTCAAAAAATAACTAATAGCATTCTTCAAAAACATTCCTCCCCAAATGCCTTCAACATCTTCCAAAAATAGGTACCTGTTCAAAAAACAATTTTAGTAAATACTCTCGTAAATTAACAACACACTTGTAATAAAAAATCAAAAATAAAAAATCAAAGTATACCTTCAATCCAAAAAGCAACGAAGAAACACCATACCCACTTGATTCCTTATGTTTTTTCTGAAATCAATACGAGAGAATGTCAAAGCAAAATTCTTAGAATAAAATCCAAGAACTATAACTATTCCACTCACATTATTAGTCAAAACGAATGTATCGATGTGGCCATAATATGGTACTTCTTTTTGCATCATCAAGTATGGAAAATGCATCCGAGTATCGAAAAACTGGCACTTTGGGCACTAAAATTTTAACAACCCATACTTTATAGCGATCAGGCCCAAGGATTTGGTGGTGCACTAGTGACTTCGGGTCTGTAGAATCAAGTTCCGCACTTGCCACTTCTTCTTCAGTCCCCAACCAATGTAACAATTTGCCAGAAGAAGTTCTTTGTGGAGCACTTTGTGCGCATGAACTCTCTCGGTTACACTAATAAATAGTACAAAGAAAAAAAATAAAAAATAATTATTAATGCAATTAGTAAAACAATTTAGATTTAGATAATTCATTAACAATAACCTGTAGAGTATGTGCTTGATTATGCATGGCATCCTCACCACCCTCATGTTGATCCTATAGAAATTGCACGTGAAGTACATAAAAACAAAACAATGGAAAAACTATATGTATCGAATCATATTTAATTTAAAAAAATACCACATTTCGTTCATTTCCTTGTGTCATTCGACTTTCCATGTGCATCTTCCATTCCAAAGGTTGTTGAATTTGACTTTCAAGAGTCTCTATCCTTGCATTACTATGTAACGACGCATCTACCTTCGTAGGCGTCTGTAACATCCCGCCTGCCCGGGGAGAGCGAACGGAGCGCTAATGCGATAAAATAAATTCAAATCCACAAGTGACAAGGTATAGAGCATCTAAAATAATCCCACAATAATATAAATCCATTAATCTCAAATTTCTTCAAATTAAATACAACAATAATCTCTCTAAATAATACAACTATCTATCTCGAAATAAAATGCTCTATACAACAACAATAAATACAAATCTTCTCTCTCGAATATTCTTCCCAAAATATCCAAGCTAAAAAAAAATCTTCAATTAATCCATAGCGTCCCAATCCACGCTAACCTGCCAACTAAAGAAAATATGGGGAAGTACACAATACGACAGGAAAGATGCTCAACAAATATATTAACGGTGAATAAAACGTAACAACACGAGTACGAATATTCAAATCGAAATGCAAATCTCAAAGCATTTATCAATATAATTTCTCAACAACGCTTTAACTGGGTCACCAGGCCTCACCACATCCGTATATGCTTTATCAAGCCATAGCCCGGGAAACAGGAATTTTGGCGGGTGCCCAACATTCGTGCCATATTAAAATCTCATGACAACGTGCATAATGATACCACATGAATCAAAATAATTTCAACAATTATTTTCTAGATTTCAATGAATTTATCAATTCAAATATGAGTTCAATTAAACAAGAATTCAAAGAGAATGACACTCGCGAGATTTAAGGAGCATATTGTGTAAAACCCCATACCTCAAACCATGATGAGAAACCAATGATCACATCCTCAAGATCAACACAAAAGATCTACAAAAGCTCCTCCAAGAACCTCCAACAAAATAGCCCCAAGAACACCTCTAATCTAAGGTTAACACTCACAAATCTTAAGGGCCAATGTGTATATAAAAAGAAGAGGAATATAAAATATATTTGCTGCCAAAATTTGTGCCAAAAGTATGTTAAAAGGGTTGCCCACGACTCATTTTATAATGCAAAGAAATGAAGAGTTGGAAGCCAAAAGACTCCTTTAAATAAGGCAATGAAATGAAGAGTTGGAAGTCAAAACAACTCTTGAAAATTACTTAATGTTCACCGACTTAGAATTCCAAGAGTTAAAAATATTAAAAATCATTTTAAAATTCGTTTTAACTCCGTTTTCGAAACCGTTTGAAATTCTCGCCTTTAAAAATAGTAACCTACATATTTGAGCAATAGAAATAATTTTATCAAAAACTTTATTTTCCTCCATTTTCCAGAAATTAATTAAAATAACCCAAAAATTATGCGGGTTGTTACACACACCAAATCCAAGACCTCGGACATGACCCGAATGTTCAGGACCAAGCACCTTTACTACTGCATCATCTCTCAACGATGTTGAATCATGAGATGGAATTTTTTTTCCATCTTTTCCTAAAATAAATACAAGAATTCAACATATTAAAAAAACATAATAAACACATTGTAGCATTTAAAAAAATTGTAAAGTGTTGTGTAAGTGTTTAAGTCGTTACTATCACTTCACCAACAACTTGATTAACTGGATTGCCATTTTCTCTCCTATGTCCCCTTATCCAAACATCAACACGACGTATAGTTTTATTTGGGTCTTCGACATTCTACAAAATTTTAAAAGATAGAATTACGAAATAATGTAAACTATTTATGAAGTATACAACTTTAAAGGGGAAACATACCATGTTTTCCTTAAGTCTTGCATAACCTCTATGACTAGTTGTGTGTGGATGGATTTGATTTGCTCTAGCCTCCTTATGCTTTTCACTTGTTTCCTATTAAAATAAGAGAAATCACATATAATTGCAAGAAATACAAGAATACTAAAAGTGGACTTTAGTATATTAATAACAATAAAAAATAAATAATCAAATTCACTTGCATCAAATTCAGGTGACAACCGAGATTTAACAAATTCATCCCATTCAATTGACTTCAGTCCAGGGGGCTTGAGTAATGTAAGACGGGGAGCAAAATTTGGTCCTTTAGCTTCTTGTCGTATCTGTGTTGATAATTTTGACTTATAATCTTTCCAAGCCTGCCCGTCTAACCCAAAACAATGGCATTTCAACATTCTTCAAGGTTATATTTTGCTGCATCATACAGAACAAATACACTATATTAGTTACAATTTAATATGTACAAAGTTAGATTCAAAATATTACATAATTGTGTAAAGGGTAAAGAAATAAAATACTCACAGTAACAAACTCCAATATTTAATCCTTGATGTCACTTGTCACCTTATCCCAACCTTTATGTGTTACTGGTACGCATTCTCGTGCTAAAATCCCAATCATATAACTAAGCTGGATGGAATTGACTCCAATTGGCTGCCCAAACTTATTGAATTCTACCTCTTTATGATCTTTTATCCCAGTTGCAATTACATTCAATTTTGATGGCCCCCACTTCTTTTTTTTTGCCCTTATCAACAGAATCAATGTTGGGTACTTCATCCTCATAAATTTCTTCCGTCGCATGTGAGTTAGAGACTTCGCATGATATTCTTACATCCTCATTCTCATTGCATGTAGTTTGTCTAGATCTCTTACCCCTAACAACCTGTTTTGGATACACACAATATACGTGGATTGTAGTGTAAATTATATGGACTTCAATAACATTTATTACAAAGCTTAAATTGAAGAGATAATGGACTCATAACTCACCTCTTTAAACATATCCGCCATATTCTCAAAAATTAGATTTTTTTCTATTCACTCTACTTGACAAGCAAAATATTAGAAAAGTTAGTACAAACAGAGAAACATTACTAGTAAGATATACATTAATTTGTAATGTATGCTTACAATATTATATTGTATACATATTTTTTTTTAATATAAATCGTGATTTAGCAACACATTATAAGTGTTCTATTTGTAACACATTATAAGAGCAACTTGGCGCCAATCATTCCGTGAGTTAGCAACACATTATAAGTGTTATGTTCATAATTTCAGCACTATTATGGCGCCAATCACTGATTGCGTGAAAAATATTGTTTACTTGACAAAATCAACAAGAAAAGCCTTTGAGAATATCTGGAAAAAATTAACAATACGTTTTTACAACCTTAAAGATGCCTTACATATGCCTTAGAAGGGGAACAATACCTCAAGCAACCTTCATCCCAAAGGCTCAGCTCACAGACGGATATTTGCACATCACTAGACAATAAGGCTATATAGAGTAGAAAGAAAAATCAATCTTATTTGGTCAAATGAAAGCTCTGCTCAGTCGATAGGTTTTTAAGCCGCCAGACTTGGGAACTTATTCATTGTATCCATTTGGACAAAACAAATAACACCATTTTTTTTTTAAAACATCTAACTACCCAAAAAAAAAAAATAATGCTTTCCAAATACAATGCCATAGACTAGAATAACATGTAACAGGAAATTACATAGTAATTCAAAAAAATTTCCCGTAAATAACAAAACTGCCTCCAATTTTCGTTTTTTAGGTGGTGGTGAGCAAAAAGTGAATCCTAGAATTGAGATGGGGTGCTCAATCCAGCTTTACCCTGTCCATATCAGTTATAACCCCTTCGAGCTTAACAATCTGACACAAGAAATAATCCCCATATTGTTTAACTTGTTTGGATTCCACAACATTGATCATATCATCATTTATGTAGAAATCAATATCAGCATTGGAGCTGACTTTTCCATCAGAATCAACCGCATGTGTTTTGTGCTTGTACGACATCAGGATTGTCCTTAGAGTGGGTTAATCCACTTCCATGTAGGTTGCTAGCTTTCCAATGGAGATGGTCGAGTAAACTTTCAAGTAGGTTCGAACACCTAATAATAATTGTTGTTGCTTCACTTCATAAAGGAAGAGCTTCAACTAAAGTTTATATGCATCCTGGTTGTAATTTACAAGAGGTTCCTCGTAACTTGGAGCAGAGGGGGTGATGAACTTGGGGCATGCATATGAGAAGAGCTCATCATAGAGAGCAAATTCTTCATCATCGTATCTCTGCATTCGTAACATTTTTTCACCATACTTCTCCCGCAGTTGAGAGTTCACAATTTCCTCAACAAGCTTCACTTGGGGGCAGGGGGAGAGAGCGATTGCCAGCAAAGCATACATCTGCTCATTCTTCCTTAATATCTGCTCATACTGTGGAGATTTCTGGTGATATTGTTTGGTCTTATAAATATACAAGAGAATTTTATTGAATTCTCTTATGGCCTCAACATACCTTCACAACATAAGATTGGCAAAACCATAATGATATATGGTGGTAATGTGACTGCCAAGAGGTGTTTAAGAATTAGGAAGATACACCATTGAAGAAGAAGTTGAATGAATTTGGGGAGGTTCTTACTGCTCTAATTAGTTTGATTTATGTTGTGCTTTAGCTTAATAATGTGAAATACTTCCTGTCTTATATTGATGGATGGCAAAGGAATTTCAAGTTCCAGTTCGAGTTGCAGTGACATTGGCAGTACCTGCCATTCCTGAAGGGTTTCCTGCAGTTATCACTTAATGATTAACACACGTAAAATGGCTCAGAATAATGCACTTTTTCCTTATAGATCTAAGTCACCAACCACGGACTAAGAAATGTCATAATGCATTTGAATGTTTTTCGCTGTAGATGTCCACAACAATGTTGAGCATAAATTTACATGTTCGTGAATCTGACCATCGTCTTTAGTGTAGTTGTGGGTTTTGTTTTTCTTTCATTTTTTCCCTCTATTTTCTCAACAAACAAATGGATGCAAGAGACTTATAATTTTTTTAAAATTCATCTGTCTTTTTAATTATATAAAAGTGCTTTCGTAAAAATATACGATTTGGTAATTTAAAGTGATTAGGGAATATATTTGATTCCTCATTACAACTATACATCTCGGAAGCTAGTACGAGTAACCGAACAATCCTCATCAAAGGTGTCAAAATAATTCGCACTCCAATAAGGTACTTGGGGAAATCCTCATCAACCATCAAACTCGGGACATTGGGCAGAGAAACAAAAGCAGTAGGCTACAGGGAGGCAGCAGCAGTAATAAGGGCAACGTCTCTCCCAAGGAAAGGCAACTAGTGAAAGTAGTGGTGGATGCACAAAGTTTGGACAACGGCATCCAACAATCAAGCATTGTCCCCTTAATGAGCAGGTGTGATGACTCTGTACCGATATCCCATTACCTCGTCATACCAATAACAAAGATCCACTTTTCATTCTTGAAGCTTCAGAATTTTTGTTCAAGCCTCGCAATAGTACTCCTCAAACTCCATGTACTCGTCATCAAGTTTCTTATCATACTCCATCTCACAAAAACATTCTCCATAACCAGATTTACTGGGCTGCCTGAAAGAAGTGTGGGGAACAAGAGGATCTATTTTAGGAATTTGTAATTTTTAAAATTTGGGGGAAGGGGTTGTTGGCTGCCCGGTCATGACATGTTTCCAGGTTGGGGCCGGTGTTTGGAGTACCTACGTATACATACATGAAATAAACTATTACATTAACTGATCCGTACATGCTACATGATCCCTAATAGATGAAGTATGCGGGAGGGGGGGGGGGTAATAACTAAAGTTCTGTTATATAGCTCCAGTGTGTACTAGGATTGGCAACACATCAATTGTTCCACTAAACCAATAGCATATATATATATATATATATATATATATATATATATATATATATATGAGTTCAACCACAACTCGTATCTCTTTTATTATCTTATCATTTGAGTTTTCAAAGAAACCAATCCAACTTAAATATATGCATCATTATATAATGTTTTAGCTCAAGAACTGGAATAATTCAAGCCTGAAAAGTAATGAATAAAACAAGAGTGACTAGTTCAACAGAGTCAAATAGTATATTGCGGAAGAAGAGCATATGGTTACCCATGAAAAATATTATACAAATACGTTTCACCCTTACATCAACCTCTACTATTCAAAATATAAAAAGGCTCATATTCAAAACAATTAAGGCTTACCAATAAAGATTTGCAATTACTAGGCTCTACTAACTGGCTCGAGCACTTTAATAGTGACCACACTGTTTCGCTGAAAATTGTAACCGACACCATATAGTTGCGTATGCAAAAAAGAGACCCATAAATTGAACTCTCTGTTGGTGATATTAGGCAGAGGCGGATCCATGTGCATGGGATGGTGGGCAATTTCCCACCTTATGTTTCAAGCATTTTCAAGACTGGTAATAGGAAATGTGAAAATTTAAATTAGACTAAGGAAAATTTTGAACAATATGACATATTTCCCACCTTAATTTATATGTAAAATGTTTTTATTTCATTTTGGCCACCTTGATACAAACTTCAGCCTCCACTCCCGACCTTAGGTCCTCTCCGGGGCAGTAGTGTGCTACTGCCCCTTAGCAATTTGGCACACACACACACATCATAATGAAAGTATCTCTCCCTCTATCTCTATCCTCATTGTTGACCAAAAGTATAGCTTACATAGTAAAGACAAAGTGTGTACAACTCCCGTATGACTCGATAGCCCCTCGAAATGTAACAAAAACCCATTCCGGAATATGTATGGTTGGAAACCCCGTGGTTCTATTGACACTCCTCTATAATTAGGCCGGACAAGGGGTCAAAAATGTAAAACTATATTATACAGCTCATCAAGCCATAAAACAACTTCTCCTCGGTAACTAACACATGGTCTAACTCTCCAGAGCATTCGCAGCTAGGTTATCGCGCCCTTTTTTTTATTATAGGTGAAGTAAACTGTTGTAGGAAGGGGGCCACTGGGATCTTCTTCTGGATACTCATATTCATAAAAAGGAACGCCTGATGATCTGATCTAATCATAAACTATCGGTGTGCCAGATTGGAACCATTGCCAGTGCTTATCAATCCAAGTTATCACACGTAAAACTCCATTTCTTATGTAGATGAGTTAAGGGCGGGACCTTCTAGATAAAGGACACTACACACTATAGATTGGTTGTTCTTACTCAAGACAAAGCCAATCACTGTCTTACAAGCATCACAAGAAAACTCAAAAATCTGGGTAAAGCCAAAAGGGAGCCCAGTCATTCGAGTCTTGGTGGAATGCTTCCTCAGCCTTATCAGTCTATCTGAAATCAGAAGAGGAACCTAACACATAATCAATGCTAGAACGTCAATAAACCTCCTATAAAACCCGACCAACATATCGAAATTTTGAATCTATGACTGACATTAGCATAATCCATTCCATGAGAGCCTTCACCTTCTCCTCATCTGCACAAACCGAGTCGACGGACACCATATTCCCCATAATAGATAGGGTGTCGACCATTAACGGTTACTTCTTCAGAATTTTGAGGGCGTGTTAAATTCTCTCTATGATCTGCATCGCATCAGTATTTTATCGAAATAAACCACAACAAACTTCTTGGAATGGTCTTAAAATTCTAGTCATCCCACATATAAAAGCGGAGGGGACATTAGACAACCCAAAAATCACAATCCATTTGAAGATACCATTCGTCAAATAAAAGTGTTCAAGTTATTTAACACTTACAAAATGTTTCACATTGATGTATCTAAGATATATACATATTTTGCATCTGTATGATAATTTGTTGATAGTATTAGATCATTAGGTTATTGTAGTTGTCCTAGCATTAGGATCTTTATGTTGTATGAATTTGCATAATCAAATTGTGAGATTTATGAGTTAGAATTGAATATTATCATTTCAGGTGAATTATCATATTTTTTTTACTGTTTCTGTGAGTTCGTTGAGATTTATTGTGTGAAATATTGAAATGCATGAGCTTAGAATTAGCCTCACTCACCCTTTTACAAAATTCTTCACTCTGGTGTATCTAAGATATGTACATATCTTGATAGTTTAGATCTTTAGGTTATTGTATTTGCCCTAGCATTAGGGAATTTATGGTGTATGAATTTGCATAATCAAATCATGAGATTTATGTGTTTCAATTGAAATTCATCATTTCAGGTTATTTTTCTCACTGTCTCTGTGAAATCTTTGAGATTTTAACTATATGAATATTGAAATGCATCAGCTATGAATTAATTTCTCTAAGATTTCCGCAAAACAACTTAGGCTTCACATTGGTGCATCTAAGATATATACATATTTTAGCAAGTGAGAAATAAATGAACACAAAGTGTTATTAATTATGACAAATCAAATCCTTTGTAATATCATATGACTCTAATTTCTGTAACAAGTAATAACACAAAGTGTTTTCAAATGTTGATGCCTTTTGTTCAAATTTCTGAATACTGTACAAGTTATATGTTACCTTACCGACGGGGGAAACAATTTAATAGTACTCTTGAAAGTAAATTTCAAACAGAGCATGCCACGTTTAGTGAACAGAGCATATAAAGATTCAAAATACTAGCTGGGAAGAAATATACCTTTGATAATTTGAATGTTCAATGAACTCTTTGCCTATGTCACATCCCTTGTATGGAGCTAGTACATTTCGAATAACAACTGGTCTTTTTCGAGCAACTTCTGCACTTGAAAAGCTGAATTGAATTAATTAGATGCAACTCTATATGCTGGAGTGAATTAATTAGGTTCTTTGTGTTTTTAGAATGAGCCAAGTTCACTATTACCAGGACATCACTCTTAAGTTTATTGACATATTGGGTAGATATTTGAAAGTGAAGAATTTGTTACAGGCCCAATGTGCCTAATCTACTTGTTTAATGATTTTAAAATATCTACCCAATATCGTCAATTTCACTCTTTATCTTTTCTACTAAACTAATCGCAGGAAACACAATTATCATTAGTCGAAGATAGATGTAAGCATTTACATCCATTCTGGATATCATTAAACATTCATCGATCGAATCATACAAACAAAACATTAATATAGTTGGCAGATATTTAATTGCAAAGAAAGAATAAGAAAATCAAAATTGGGGAGCAATCGAGTTATGCATACTTCAGAATGATGAAATCAGATATCAATGCCTATAATTGAGTTAATTGTCTCCCTTGTGACACCTTCCTGCTCCTGTAAGCAAAAGACAAAGAAATGGATTAAGTAATATACTAATTAGTTTGAGAAGTTTATAAAAAATGAAAAAAAAAGTCGGTGTTTACTTTCCCAAAAGTCGCCAAAACACCTTTGAGAATCATGAGTCACCTAGATAAAAAGTAGATTTGCGCAACCATCATTCGAGACAAAATTGGAACCAGATGCATATGTGGTGATACCAGGCAGCTTCTAACCCGAAGTAATAAATATTAGTGTTTTTGTACGTTACCTGACTACAAACAAGTAAGTATCTCAGTCAGATTTATAATGACCTGACCCGCTTAGTTAACTTAAGACATGCACTGTGATAAGTAGGCATGAGTTTCATTATATACAATAATAAGAGTCATTCCCTCTCCTTTATTCGGCTTTAGCACCAAGTCAAGTCCTTGGTAACCATCTGAGGGTTTCCTCGCTAAACTTCACTATAAATAGCACTTCGCACATTTATTGAAAACACAATATCAACATCAACTTTGAGCTCTCGAGAAAGCTAGATATTGTATAGCAAAGGGACAGAGGAGAAAGCAGTGCCCTACTACCTTGGGTTCTAATTTCCACCTGCTACTTATGGGGGAAGTAGTAATCTTCTTTAAATACCATTAGAAATTAACTGATGGGGAACACTTCAAACAAAAATTTTCACCTTTGAAATTGTACAATTCAAGCAATGCTGAACGAGTGCCGTGGTTTCTCTCCAGAACTCCGGTCAGGGTTAAAGGGAAGTGAAATCAAAGCAAATACATAATCCCTCCATGTGAACATTAACAGTTACGTTAGCTGGCGATTCCGATGTGTCTCACTGTCTGATCGTTCTCTGTCGTGGCCTTCATTGCCATACTCATCGTCTCACAGGCTTTCTCTTCGGACTCCGATCACAAGTATCAGCAAGATGACTCAGTAACACTTTGGGTAAATAAATTTGGGCCTTATAATAATCCACAAGAAACTTACAATTATTACAGCCTTCCGTTTTGCCATGCACCTGGCAACGCTGGTCATAAATGGGGCGGCCTTGGTGAGGTTTTGGGTGGAAATGAACTTATTGATATAAAACACTAGAAAACATTATATATACAACGTTTAATAGCCTCCCAGTTAGATTGAAAAAAAAAACCTTTATACCATCGAGGCCAGCAGCCTTTAAGGCCCCAAGGTCAAAAATAGTCTTCTTGATTTCAAACAACTCAACATGTGTAATCAATTTAGTATTCATTTCTTGAGGCATTACGGACATAAACCACAGAACTCAAGGAAGATACATCTATTGAATAACAGAGGACTATATATTTGGAAATAAATTTTGTACATATTGTTTTAAGCATTGTTTTCAGTGATCCATTCTCCCTCATTGTTTATTAATCTCGAAATTTGGTTCCTTTCTCTTCTTTGAACAATTGACGGGTGGAAGAATTTAGAGTTCTTATAATAATGTGTGTAAGAACCTAGGCTAACAAAGAGAGAATGTTTTAAACAAACTACAAACCAGTGAAACAAAAAAAACTATAAACCAGTGAAACCATGACATAACATAATGTTGACCTATTGCGTAGTTATTCTTATCAATGATTTCCTCTTTACATCACCATGCCCAAACTTTGTAACTAAAAATGAATTTACCATAAGCATACTAATGTATAAACTCATCAAACAAACTTAATGTCCACATGCTAAAATAAATAACAATCACATAATAACACCCTCACAATCTATCCTCACACGAGTCTCATCTCCATTTCTCTTATTATTGTCAAGTTTTGAAACATCAATCGACGAATATGATGTGTAAGCACTCTCATCGTATGTCTCCAACTCATGAAAACCTCGTGGCGGTGCCTTGAGAACCACATACCAATTTGATATTCCACTTTCTATCGAATAAAATACTTGTCTTGCTTGTGATGCTAGAGTAAAAGGATCTTTTTTAGCTGATTTTGTCCTTGGTGGAGGTTAACCAAAGTGAATCCATCATCAACTTTGACACCATTTGAAATGTTGGCCCAATCACGTTGAAAAATAGGCATTCGAAATGTGTGAAAGTCCAACAAAATTATATCCCGTATAATCCCATAATATGAAACATTAGCAACAACATGTGTGGTATCCCTTGCACTAAATCTACAAATAGTCTCTGCCTAAAAAAAACTCCACTATTTTGGGTGGACTTTTCAACCATTGATGTGTGAAATCATTTGCCATTTATTATGTAGCCTGAATATGACATAGCATAACGTCGTGTCTCAACCGCTAACCACTTTAGGATTGATGATACTTCAGTTGTGTTTGCTTGAACCTTAATCTGTTTAAAAGATCATAAATGAAATTATATGAATTTTTATATACATAACAGCATTAGACTCTTACACTGCACAATGTAAAAATTGGTCTACCTTGTTCATAAACCACGAAGCGAATGTCTCGATATGTATTTTTTGTAGCATAGTCTCATCTTGGGATAAACTTCGATTGGATTGCTTTAGCTCGCTCGAATGCATTCTAATATGAATGTAGAGAAATTTTAATAACAATATTAATGATAACATAAGTTATAAATATATATAACGAGCATCATTTTACCCACTCTATATATGGCTCAACTTCGGGATTGTTAAATAGCACAAAACGATGGGAAATTTTAAACATGTCATCGGACAATGTTATTGGATTCCCCTTAGAGATAGGTCGACCTCTCAATATTGTCTCATCTTCGAACTCTTCATTTCGAGATTGTGGAACACGTAATTCTGCTATTTTTTTAGATACATGCTACAAAACCTTACACACTCATCAGCCATATAATTTTCTGCTATGCATCCTTCAGGTCGTGCACGGTTCCTAACATAACCCTTGAGTACCTTCATAAACCTAATGACAAAACATAGCAAAAGAATACGAATATAACATATGTTTACTACATATCTAACTTGTTAATAAGAAAAAAGATAAATACATTCTAAATTATCTCTCAAATTGGTACATCCATCGAAATTATACAGGTCCACATAATCGAGCTTCTCGAGCTAAGTGAATTGGCAAGTGAACCATAATGTCAAAAACAGAGGGAGGGAATTACCTCTCCAACATGCATATAATCTCTACAATATCTTCCTCTAATTTTTCCATTCTCCTTTTATTGATCACTCTTTGACATAACTCATTAAAAAATGAAGATAAGCGAAAAATCACTTGTCTTGGCCCCTTTGGTAGTAGTCCCTGTATATCAACTGACAACAATTGTTGCATTAAAACATGATAATCATGGGATTTAAATCCCAATAGCTTACATTCTTCCAGTGAAACACAATGACTAATGATGGAGCTATAACCATCAGGTAACTTCAAATCATATAGTCTTTGACAAAAAACTTTCTTTTCTTTCTTTAAGAGTGTGTAAGGTGCCGCCGGTAGGTAAAATTTATTCCCTTTTGGTTGAGGATGCAATTCCTTTCTAATGCCCAATTCTTGTAAATCTTTACGGGACTTGAGACCATCTTTTGATTTTCCCTTTACATCTAACAATGTGGAAATGAGGCTCTCACTTATATTCTTGTCGATGTGCATCACATCCAAATTGTGACGTAAATCTAATGCCTAGGGAAAAAAATGAGGGAAGATTAATATGAAAAATAAATACCCTAAAAATTTTAATAGAATTGCATTAAGTTAGTGGCTTAGATTATGAGCTAAAATATACGTACATGCCAATACGGTAAATCAAAAAATATTGACTTCTTTTTCAAGAACACTTTCTTCCTCTTACGCTTCTTCCTTTTGCCAAAATCATTTTCAACACCCTTCAGAGCATCTAAAATTTCCTCTGCATCTAAAGGTTTTGGTGGCCTCCTCAATTCTTAAAATTCATCAAACCAACTCTTTTTGGCAACCCTCCATGAATGGTTCATTGGAATAAAATGTCTATGGCCCATATACACCGATTTCATACTCTTCGATAACCGTAATGAGGATGTGTTAGGACCACAAACTGGACATGCAAATTCCCCTTTTGTGGTACATCCAGCTAAATTATCATATGCGGTAAAGTCATTTATTGTCCACATCAAAATAGCTTTCAAATTAAAATTATATTGGCTAGATGCATCGTACATCTCCACCCCGTTATTCCACAACTCGATTAAGTCATATATAAGTGGTTACAGATATACATCTATGTCATTTCCTGCTTACTTTGGCCCCAGTATAAGCAAAGTCAACATTAAATTTTCCTGTAACATGAATATCCATGGGGGAAGATTGTACACAGTTTACGGGCCAACAACTATAGCTCCAGCTAAGATTATTAAAGGGATTAAATCCATCCGCTGTAAGTCCAAGCCTAAGATTTCTTGGATCGGATGCGAAATGAGGCCACTTTTTATTAATTGTGTCCCATTCTAATGAATCAACTGGATGTCGCATCTTGCCATCTTTGCTTATGTGAGTTGAGTGCCACTGCAACTGCTCTGCTTTATCTAATGATAAAAACATCCTTCGAAATCTTAGGATTATTGGAAAGTACCGCAATACTTTTGCAGATACTCCATTTTTAACCTTCTTTGTGCGTTCGTCGACTTTCCACCGCGATGAGCCACATTTAGGACATTTATCCATATGTTCATACTCTTTTCTAAATAAACAACAATCATTAATGCATGCATCTATCTTCTCATAGCCAAGATCAAATTCTTTTAGAAACTTCTTCGTTGCATATAAAGACTTAGGAAGAACGTTATCCTCGGGCAACATTTCTTGTATAGACTGAAGAATTTCATTAAATCCTTTATCAGATAGTCTGTGTGTAGCTTTATGCTTGTATAAAGTTATAATTGCTGACATCTTTGTATACTTTGTACACCTAGGATATAAAGGAGTCTCGACATCTTTTAACTTTTGTTTAAAATTTTCATCACCGCTTTCGAAATTATCTTCAGCAAAAACTGCATCTTGAACATAAGCATCGCTATACATCCTATGTAAATTTGACAACTCAATATCAATATCATTAGAGTATGAAGAATTCGAATGTTCTCCGTGAAATACCCACTTCTTGTACGTAGGATCAAAGCCATGAATGACTAGGTGTTCAAATAATTCTTTCTCATCTTCTTGACAAAGGTTTTTACATTTCTTACAGAGACATATTATCATATCAGGATTTCTAGTAGTTTTCTTGGTAGATTCAATAAATTTGTACACGCCATCTTGGTACTCCTCAGTATGTCTACAGATAATAAAAAAAAGCATGAAATCATAATCACTTCTCATTTTTTTAATAGTGTTCATTTATAAAAGAACTTTAGGTTTTTCTAATATATGTAAACGTATATACGTGTGTGTAATAATAATTTTAAAAAAACCTTGGAAATCTCAACCAATCTTTTTCCATCTTGAGTTGAACACTTGCTAGTTTCTAGTCTGTTTACACCAGCAAACATTAATATTGAAAAGGAGGTAAAATGTCAACAATAAACGAATAAAATGTCGTGTTCTTATAGTTACATTCTACAAGATCTCATTAGATTAGTCACATTCTACTAAATCTTATTAGATTAGTCAATATCTATAAAGATAAATTGAAATAGATATATAATTAGATCATCGAGACTACAAATTAACACGAATGGACTATAACCATTTTATTCTTATTCATGGTTTCCTTGAGCATAGAATTAATATAAACACCCACACTCAACAATACATATTCATACACTTAAATTTAGTTGACCTATTCTAATAAGCACATGTTCAGAAATATCAATGTGAGTATATGCACTTAATAATTTCAAAGTAGGAGATACACAAATGAAGCGATATAAAGATACCTATATTAGATCTGATTTGTAGTGTCTGAATACTACCCAAAACAATCACCTACAAAATAGAACAATGAATTATTGTAAATAAAAATATACCAGATTTAGTACTTATGAGGTTGCTCGAAAACAAATAATTAACTCAAAAATCGATAAAATAAATAAAACCCACATAACTTTCATCATCAATCAAAACATCAACATACGATTTCAATTCAATCAATGAATTCCACAAAATGCTTACAGAGATTGAGTATCATTGCAATACAAAATAAGCTACAATTGTCTTGAATTCAGCCCCTTAGAACTAAAATATTAGTGAACTGGCCTATAGTCCTTTAAGAAAGGGGTGTATGTTTGTTACTTGTACCATAGATAATATGAGAAACGTACTTTTTAATAACTGGCCAAAAAATGTAATGTGACAACCCATACTAGGACTATATGACCCTTAAAATATTGTTCAAAGACATATTAACTAGCTTTTCATTCAATTTCAATTTTCAGGCATGAATATAACGCTACCAAACGCATCACAGCTTGAAACCCATTTATTGAAGAACCAAATAAAACTAAGTACACACAAATGATAACAAAAGATATGATCGAATTGGTTACCACAAATATTGTATTTGGAGAAATTGGTTAAGTCAATAATGGTGAGTCATTAGAGATATGATCATCATCAATCAACAGTTTTGGTTTTGTTTGTTCAGATTAAACAAGATGATCGTAATTTTTTCCAATCAATTTGTTGATTCAAATGAATTTATGAAATTTGGTGATTAATTGAGAATGGGTTTCAAATTTCAACGATTCAATCCGAGATTTAAAAGCCCCGAAAAGGATCAGTTTGACTCTTTTTTTTGTTTATTTTTTTATATATCTTTTTTGCTTGTGTCCCTTTGTTTTTGTAAATCAAAAACTATAAAACTAAAAATAAAATTAAAGAAAAGCTAAAATTTCACCCGAGTTCACTGTTTAAACCCTATAAAATTTCAACTAAGTCCATAAGGTGAAAAAATAAAATAACCCAAGCATATTACAAAAATCATATTACACAAATATGATTTACAGTCACCAAAAATTAAATTAAATGTTCTAATTTTTTTACTCTTTGTGAGGGACACATGAATTTCTCCGATACATCTGTAAAATTTCTGAGCACCTTTTTACACCCATCACCTGTTATCATGGAGTGGAGTATGTCAAACAGAGGAAAGAATTACAACAAACATTCGTAACACTACAACCTCTTCATGAACACAATCATTTGATTGTAACCTACGATAGTTACAATCAATACCAACATGTTTATGAACCCAATCACCGATATTTACTATAGGCTAACATTTTATCCTACTCCACATAATAGCATCAATAACAATAAGAATAGAGAGAGAGAGAGAACTGACCAGCTATTAATAATCAGCCAAAACAAGACCATAGCCAACAAAGTTCTGGATGGAGCCAAAGCTTCAAATTTTACTATTTACTGCTGAAGACGTGCGGAGGTTGTGCATAGGTTAGAGGTGATGAGGGATATGCTTCTTAGGGCTGAAGACGTGCATGCATAGGTTATAGAGATGAGAGATTCGTTCATTTACGGTTGTAATGTGGGAGGTTAGAGGTGAGATATTTGTTTGGAGATATGGTTTGTTGCATGTACAAATTTTTTTTACACGCGCTAGTAAAAGAGGCGGCAAAAAAAATTCCCCAATTTTTTTAATTAGACGACACCTATAGGAAAAAAGTAGTGTAAAAAATTACCACGCTTTATAACTTGTCCTCTTTCAAAAAAACACGACACATTTATTTTATATGTCGTGGTATTTGCTATAATTGAATTATTTACGACACCATTGATGATTATGTCGTCTTTAACTACTTTCCACGACACATTTTTATAAAGCGTCGTCAAATATATGTCATGGAAAGTAGTTTTTCTTGTAGTGAGTGATAATTTATTCTTCCAAATTTTTTGACCATTTATGGCAAAAGTGTTGAAGAATTTAGGAAAACCTACTTTATTCCTTCATGGGTTATAATCAAGTGGCCCCCATGCCCAAAGATGTTAGAGGTGTCGATGGATGACACTAAATTCATACCCTAACTGTAGTCCAAGAGGGTTAAATTTTCCACTAAATTCTTTATTTTTAAAGTTCTTTGAATTCTTTGGGGTGGTCCCTACTCAGTGTGCCCCCAATAATTGACAAAGTAGTCAATGGGGTTAATCGCATAAATGAGCTCTATGGAACCAACCTAGGCATCCCAGAGATTAGATATTGTTACATCTGGTCTCATAATTCTGATGGCCTCCTCTACTTGAAGGCAAGGAAGGCTGAGAGGGTGTTGGTCGTAAATCTCCTTGATTACAACAAAGGATATGTTGATCGAGGGTTCATCGCCAGATATTGGCAACATCCACCGCTCCCTAAGGGCGAAGAATACATAAGGTTTTTGTGCCTTGACTGGGGGGATGATCACATAGGTTAACACTTGTTCTTTTAATTGCTTTTATTTTGTTTATCATTTGGTGTTGCTAATTTTCTCTTCTTCTTTTGTCTTTGAACAAATAGTCAAAAAAATAAGGATCCCTCTCTTCAACGTCGTTGATCTGCTAAAGGCTTGGAGGACGAGAGAGTGCCTTCCTGGCGGTGAACATCCCAGGTCAACATATTTTTTTACTTAAGTACACCAATACTACCGAAAGTTTTACGGCTCGCCAGGTGGACAACATACCAAATCTTCCTCTTCCTAACAAGTAAGTGCCTTCTTCTTTTGAACCGTTAGATTTTGGGTCTATCAAATTATAGGAGGAAGATTCAATGGGTCCCACCAAGAAGAGAGTCATTTTGATTACTGATGAGGACGACGATGATGTCCTTCTCTCTACCAGAGCCAAGTCCCAAAAGAAGGTAAACAGTGAATTATCCAGGTCTAGTAACCCAAACTTGGTCACTAGGGAAAGGGTGAGTAAAGGAAGAAGAAGGAAGAGGAAAAAAAGAAGGAGGGAGAGAAGAAGAAGGCTGTTATAAATTCTTCAAAGAAGAACAATGTTCCCCCTTCTCTTCCCATCATCTTTAAGGCCCAGTCTGTGGCCCAAAAATCCAACCTTCGCCTCAAGATTGATGAAGGGACAGTGCTCGCGTGTGATAACGAGCGACTTGATATATTGATTCCTAATAAGCTTTCTCTCCGAGCATCCTAAACTCTGTCCCTAGTAAGAGTCTTCTTTTTATTTATTGTATCATGTCTGATTGACTACTATTTGGTAAATCTTCTAACACTTGATGTTTTTCATGTTTTATAGTTTGCTATAGAGTTTACTAGTCTTTTGGATGGTCGCGCCGACCGGTCCAAATTATATAACGAATTGAATGATTCCCTATGTAAGTCTGAGAAGGCCATGGCCCCCAGTCCAAGGAGGCCCATAAAAAAGATAAAAAGATCACCATCGAGGCCATGGCTTCGCTAAAAATCAAGAACAACCTGCTGAAGGTGGAGAACACCGACTTTCAAATAGAAATTCTCGACTAACTACAGAGGTGGATTAGATTCCTCTTGCCAAGGATGCCAACTTCGAGAAGGGCTGGGATGAAGCGTATACTGATGCCAGGGTCCAAATTATATATGCTCTAAAGGTGAGCTTCAAGAAGGGATGGGATCAGGCTTTTACCAAAGTTGGGATTACCACTGCACCCAACCTCTTCGGTCTACACCAACCAAGTTCTACCCCCGTAATTGAAGAAGAGCCTTCCACCATCCTTCTTATCGACCAAGCGAAGTAGGTGGCACCTAAGGAGAAGTAGGTAGCACCTAAGGGGAAAGAAGCTGAGACAAAAGAGCAGGTGAAGAAGTGAAGCCATTATTTCTAGGGTTTTTTCTTCTTTTTCTCGTGTATTATACTCTTTTCTCTTTCCTTAGATTGTAATGGCTCTGCCTACCCTTTATTTTGTTAATGAAAACAGTATTTTCATTTATTTGAGTGTGACAATTTATTCATTTTTTTATAAATTTGTGTATGTTCTGCTTTGATGTTTTAGCCTGTTGCCGAGGAAATCCCTTCTTTCATTAATTTAGACAACTTGCTCGGGCGAGATGCTAGCGTGCAAGCTCACTGAGCATTTTTGACTGGCTTTAAGGCTCTAATAAAGAGGACTAAGGCCTATAATAACCAATCCACCCTAGTGTCCATGCTGAAGGACGGCCTCAAGGACTTGTAAGATGTGAATACTTCCATGCAAAAAAATGTAAATGATTTGAGGGCCGAGTTGGTTGAATCCAAGGATTGGGTGAGGTTGCCACCCTAGTCCAGTAAAAAAATGATGACTTGAAGAAGAAAATTTTTAAAGTCAAAGAGCGAGCTCAAAAGAGCAATGACATGGTGATGGGGCTAAGCCGTGACAATAAAAAGATTTTATATTTATTTAGGATGGGTCCCCGGGTGGCTTGGTCGGCAGGCTATAATGGAGGTTATCAAGATGCCCCAGCAAGGCTGCAGGAAGCTCAAAGTGTCGCCTATAAGCACCACTGGTTGAACACCTTCAAAGCTGTTAAGGAACCCCAGGACTCTCAGCTCTGCTATATGTACCAAGTTGATTGCAGTGCATACAACCGATTGCCACTGGGGCATGACGAGACATGGATCCTTTTAGACGCCATTCATCTTTAACTTGTTGAGAATTACCTAGAAGGTCATAACAGTGATTATGAAAATAGGCCTAACCGTGACGATGGTCGGATGAGGCAAATAAAGAAATTTTTAGCTCGCCGACCATAAACTATTTGGAGTCATAATAAACGTTGAGTTTTCTTGCCCCAAGTAAACGTGATTTACGAAGTCCAGCAATGAGTGCCTCATACTCAGCCTTATTATTAAAAGGCATCAAATCCCAGTCTGATCCCTTTCTCAATCATATAGCATTTTTTTAGAGTCGCAAGGATAATTCCTACGCCTTCCCCCTTTAAGTTGGAGGCACCATCAACATACACCATCCATCTTTCGCCTTGGTCCTGTTTGTGTAACTCTAATTGATCGGCTAGATGTTTATTGATGGGAACTTCTCTAATGAACCCAGTGATGAAGTCGGCTAAAACATACCCTTTGATTATTATCCTTGGTTGCAAGTTAATATCAAATCTACCGACCACTTTGACTTCTGTCCAGAAAATTCAGCCTTACGAAAGATAACTTTAAGGGGGGAGAAAGTAATCACAGTAATGGAATGGGCTTCAAAGTAATGCTTCAGCTTGCGGGAAACAACTACTAATGCATAAATGAGTTTCTCCAGAGGTAAGTAATATTGTTCGATATCTAAGAGCATCTTGCTACTATACTAAATAGGAAATTGATTTGCCTCTCTTTTGCAGACTAAGGTCGAGCTAACTGTAAAACTTGATACTACGAGATAAAGGTAAAGAGGATCCCCCTGATCAGGGATCGCCAGCTGTGGAAGTTTAATAAGGTACACATCGTCCCAGATAAGGTCCTTATCCTTCTTGAGCAGTTTAAAAAACGGTCGGCAGCGCTCAAACGACTTTAAAATGAAGCGATTGAGTGTTGTGAGCATTCCGGTGAGATTTTGGATTTCACGTAATGTGTTTGGCAGCCGAACCTTGCTAATATCTTCTATCTAATCTGGGTTAGCCTCAATCTCACTCTTGCTAACCAGATAATCTAAAAAATTTCCTAACTGAACCTCAAATGAACACTTGATGGCGTTAAGTTTCATTTGGTAGTGCCTGAGGATTTCAAATGTGTTAGTCAAGTCTTGGATATAATATCTCTTGTTCCTTCTCTTGACGAGTATTTTGTCAATGTATACTGTGACGACCCGGATATGATTATGATAAACCATGTTTAAATCATTATTACCGTATGGTATGGGGATAATGTGTTATTAGAATATATAATGTTAAGTTATTGTGTTTAGTCTAATCCTACCTTCATAACTTATGAAATATGGAATTAGACGCAAACACAAATTTGTGAAGTCGTCGGTAGAAATGTTCAAGTTTGGGACTAGTTTTAGCCACTATAATATGATAATTGACTTGGGGAGAAAACATTATAATTGTAGATATATGATTAAATTTGTAACACAATAAACGATGTATAAAACAAAGGTCTGAGGAAGGAGTTATGCTGAAATTACGAAGAAGGGGTAAAGTAGTCATTTAGCTTTAAAGGATATTTTGTCTTATATGGCGACACATGTCATATTTGGATTGGACCAAGGGGAGGTGACTTATGCCGACTTTAGAACCTTGAAATGACCTCCTCCTTCAGCCAAAATCAGGCATGAGAGATTTTGTCTTGAGGAGAGAGAATCGAGAAGCTCGGGAAGTAGAAAGTGAGGAGAAAAGTTGAGAACAATTCGTAGGAAATTACGAAAACGTCCCTAAGGTAATTCTATGCATAAATCTTGTTATTATTTTGGTATTACTGATTTAAATGATAGAAATAATTTATTTGTTTATTTAAATTTCATGACTTGGTGTATATGTACGGATAGATGCAAGTTTAAGCAAAGTTGAACGTGTAAATCATGTATATTGCTTTGATTGGAAACCCTGTGTATTCAAACTCCTATAACTTTTTGTATATTTATTGGAATTGAATAATTAAAGTTGGATATGAAAATAGACTCATATATGTATAAAATATCCAAAAATGATTTGAAAATACCAAGAAATGAATCTTTGGTGATAGTTTGAAGTTCATATATCAAATCTACCCCAAAGGTGTAAGTATGCACACCAGGTGTTTGATGCTTTGCTTGACATGGCAAATGAACCTTACAAATTATGAAACTTTAATTTTATATTTTTCAATATGTTTATGGATGTTGGGTGAAATATCAAAGGAAGTTATGATGTAGAAAAATTATGAAAATTCTTCGAAGTTGACTGAACGATAAAAGGGCCTATAGAGCGGATTTAAGTTGTAATAAAGAAATG
This sequence comes from Sambucus nigra, assembly GCA_949130495.1. Taxonomy (NCBI): domain Eukaryota; kingdom Viridiplantae; phylum Streptophyta; class Magnoliopsida; order Dipsacales; family Adoxaceae; genus Sambucus; species Sambucus nigra. The sequence goes on from OX422212.1 coordinate 386,981,171, forward strand.
GACACATCTTGCTCTAGGAAACTTGCAATGATGTGTTGTCTTTTATGTTGGGAACCTTATATGATAATAATTGGATTACCAATAAAAAAATTAAAGAATGTTTGGGCTATGGATTGGATATGTTAAATATTTTAACATGAAACTGAATGAGAATTCATTTATGACAAATGATTAGAATGGGAAGCTATGATGCTTATGAATTCGGTTAAGATTAAGTTCCTTTGGATTGTTAACATCCTTATGATGACACTAATATTATAAGAATGAATATTTGGAAGGTAAGAAGAACTGGTTGAACCAATGCTAGACAAAGGCAAGGGAAAAACACATGGAGTGGCCAAGGTGAGTGTACTCACTAGTAAGATGTATTTAGACATGATTATGGATATTATATGTTGTACTTGTTGGGTTGAGTATAAATAAGAGATGTTTTACTCATTGAGATGATTATGGATTTTATATGTTGTACTTGTTGAGTTGATTATAAATATGAGAGGTTGTACTTATCGAAATGATTATGGATATTATATGTTGTACTTGACGAGTTGAGTATAAATATGAGAGGTTATAATTATTGAGATGATTATGGATGTCATACCTTGCACTTACTGAGTTGACTATAGATATGATATGTGATACTTACTGAGTTGGATATGGATATGATATGTGCAGTCACTGAGTTGAATATGGATATGATGTGTGTGGTTACTGACTTGAATATGGATATGGTTATTAAGTTGAATATATATATGATATGTGGCACTTACTGAGTTGACTATAGATATGATATGTGATATTTACTGAGTTGGATATGGATATGATATGTGTAGTCACTGATTTGAATATGGATATGATGTGTGTGGTTACTGACTTGAATATGATATGTTATACCTACTAAGTTGAATATACATATGATATGTGTTGTTAGTGAGTTGATTATGGAAATGATATATATAATTATTGAGTTGATTATGGATATGATATGTACGTGTTATGAAGAGATGTCATGGCTTATTTATAGACAAGAGATGTTATGGCTTATTATAGCCAAGAGATGTTATGGCTTATCAATAACCAAGAGATGTTATGGCTTATCAACAGCTAAGAGATGTTATGGATTATTTATAGCCAAGAGATGTTATGGCTTATTATAGCCAAGAGATGTTATGGCTTATCAACAGCCAAGAGATGTTATGGATTATTTATAACCAAGAGATGTTATGGCTTATTATAGCCAAGAGATGTTATGGCTTATTATAGCCAAGAGATGTTATGGCTTATCAATAACCAAGAAATGTTATGGCTTATTATAGCCAAGAGATGTTATGGCTTATCAACAACTAAGAGATGTTGAGATGTTTTATATTGTTACATAGATTTAACTTATTGCATTTAATTTTATGCTATAGTATAGTAGTGATGCATTCACTGGGCTATTTTGCTCACGGTTTCTATGGTTATGTGATTCAGGTAACGTGATGTCACTGCCAAATCTAGGAGATTGGGTTGGGTTATCAAAGGATGCATAAAACCATAATTTTGGTCAAATGAAAAAGGGGGTAATTTAATCCTACTCATCCTTTAAGCAAGTTTGAATAAGCATAATTAACTTAAAATTTTGAAAGGTTCTAGTTTTATTGCTTCATGTTAATAATTGAAAAAGGATACTCTTGTTTATGATTTGATTAAGGTAATTATGATTTGACTCACTTTGACTTTCAAACTTAATTTTAAGTAACTGGGTTAGGGTATGTCATATAGATCTATGGTCTCTCCCATCTAGTGTTAGAATATCTTGGTGACTAACTGCTGATATATAGCTCCTATATTTTTTTAGCCAAACGACATGATCTTTTAGTAATACAGACCAATTGGCGTTCTGAATGAAGTCCTATCTTGGTCGGGGCAGAAAAGAATGATCAAATGGTACCCCTAAGTAAGCATATAAGAAACTCATCCGCTCATGAGCTGCTGTGGCATTGACCAGCTAGTCTATCTTTGATAGGTGGAAAGTGTCCTTGGGACAGGTCTTGTTGAGATCGGTGAAATATATGCAGTCTCTTAAGCACACATTGCTCTTTTAGACCACTACCAGATTTGAGAGACACTTGGAGAATTAAAATTTTATGATGGACCTTGCCTCCAGAAGTTTTCCTAATTCGTTACCCACTGTCTTTGCCTTTTTTGGGGCTGTTCGGTGAGCCTTTTGTATGATCGGCTTGAACGTTGAATCCATATGGAGTTGATGACAGGAAACTGTAGGATTGATCCTAGGAATATAGTATGGTTACCATGCGAACACATCCAAGATTTGTTTTAGGAAGACGATCAACTCCTCCCTTTCAAGGTTAGTCATGCTTGTGTCTATTAAAAACTTTCTCTCTGGCTTAGCTTTGTCAAAGATAACCTCCTCCAGGTCTTAGACGACCCTATTAGTGAGGTGGATCCTGATCTCTTCCACCCTTGATCGGCCATGATATAGTTGCTATTTGGATAGAGTAGCCCCATCCTGAGCTATCTTCTAAACAACTTCTTTATCTTTCTTCTTTTCCTACTTAGGCCTAATCGCAGCTATGAAGCACTTTCGAGCAGCTTATTAATCACCTATGATTTCCATTATCCTTATGTTCGTGATGCACTTGTGCTTCTGGTTGTAAGTGGAAGGGACAACCTTCATGGCGTGAAGCCACCCTAACTTAAAATGGCGTGGTAAGGTAAATCAATGTCCACCACCAAAAAATCTATAAGTTTTGAAATACTCCCTGCCTTTACTGGTAGGACCACTTTTCCTAACAGCATTATCATCTTCCATGCAAAGCCGACAAGAGGAACGGTTGTCTCCTTGATGCCTGACATCTTGAGTTTAAGTTTGTGGAAGAGATCTAGGAATATCACCTCTGAAGATCTCCCTTGGTCCACTAGTATCTTTTCTATATCCCAATTCCCATTCCTGAGAGTGATTACTAGCGCGTCGTGGTGTGGGGTTCGTACACCAACCAAGTCCTCCTCCGTGAAGACGATGTGCTTGTTATAATCAACGTCCTCTGGTCATCGACGTGTGACACCCCTTCTAATTAAATACCGGGTAGCTACTCCTTTATTAAATTAATACAGAATATCAAGTTAGTACAGTGTTAGCATCACTGTAAAAAACATTTAATTAATTACTAGCCACCTAATATTTAAAATAGAGAGATGCAAAATTTTATTAATTAAGTTAACAATTAAGCAAGTAATTAAATCATCAACCATCAATTATATAAAGAATCTCATATGAATATCCAACGAAATGAAATAAACTGAGTCTGGAGTAAACACTCCAATAATAATAATACCAGAGTAAATAAAGTCCCAGTGCAAGAGTCTGAATAAATAAACCAATATCTAAAATAATGAAAGTCTGTATCTACAACCTCTAAATAAGAATGGGCGACATGCCCTAACTGATACGAATGACTCTGAAGGAACCAAGGATAAATGTGTAGGCGTCTAGTAATGAGATACTGTAACTCCCACAGCAGCTATAGCACGTCAATGGAATAGAACTCCTAAACTTGGCGTCCCTGTGGCTGGACACCTAAAAGGTTTTTACAAAAAGAAATAGATTTGAAAGAAAACAGGTCAGAGCCCGAGGTGAAAATATTTTACAAGCATCAAGTGTTTAAATTACAATATTAAACAACACATATATTAAACATGTTAGTCACGTGCCCTCACTTGAGATCCTCACCCCTCAACTATTGTGCACGCCTAACGCATCTTTTAAATTCCACCTAGTTGTACCACTACCTAACTAGGCTATTCTACCCCATCTAGACGGTTCTTACTTTAGAAGCCACCCATTTTATTTAAATAAAATATATTCATAACGCACACATTCACTAATCATATTGATTAGCTCAAGTATTGGTTAAGTCTACATTATTCTTAACTTAATTAAATCCCTTAATTATTCGCATCTATTAAGTAGCAGTGAATTAGTCACAAGTACATGTATAAGTCACCCATTACATATATATATATATATATGGCCCCCCTAGGCTAAGTTACGGTGCACGCATACTCTGCTATCGAATCTCGGTACATCACGTACATAAGGATCACGTGTTCCGAATCACTCTGGAACCGTTTCAATATAAATCACACATAGTGGAGATGAACATAGTTCACATACCCATGGGTCACGCACATACCTACGCTCCCATGGTCAGCTGACTTATCAACTCACAAATAAGTCATTCACAGCCCTATGTCCTTAAGGTACCAATCTAAATCCCCCCGAAGGCATACAAAGATAAGATGGTCCTTTCCCGAAAGTCAACCTCCCGTGATAGCAAGTATGGTAGGTATGTCATACACATAATCATCCATATAATAAGTATTCACATAACTTAGGTAATCATCATTTGAGTATAGGTATATTTCAACCCTATATCCTAGGTCTCACACACATAATAATATCATCCCATTAATTCTACACATAGGTTTAGCGCGATAATTCTCGACGTATTGTTTGGAGTACATACCCTATCCCAAAAAGATTACTAAGTCCCCTGCTAGTCTCTAAGGTTATCTCAGTATTTAAAGTTCCCCCTTTTAGTCTTTAACCTCAAATTATAATTGGAGCAAAATATATTCAAATTCTCACAACTTACAATCGTACCTCACTAGTCGGATATTCGTAAGTCTACCACTTAACCTCAATTAAATCTAATAATTTTTCAGGCTTCACATACCATCATACTGGTCTTCCCTAAGTACCAATATGATCAATCAATCATCACTAAAGAGTTCTAAAGGTGGGAAATTATTCAATTATGTAAAGGAAAATACTTCACTTTTTCCAGAGGGGTCGATCGATCGACATTCTTGTATCGATCGATCAAGCAGTTATCTACCCAGAATTCCTTAAACAGTTACGGGATCTGATATTTTTACACCTCCAATTCACATTACAACGTCCCAAACTCCCAAATGAGTATACTATATATCAAACCAACATTACTACACTAGTTTCAACGTTCAACATTCATCAAAACATCACAGATTATCAATTTCTTGGATTAAAAGTCATTAATAATACTATAACCCTAGTTCTTCATCATCTCTTAAAAAATCATCATAAATCTCAGTTTAATTTCATGATTTCATAATTCTTAGTATATAAATTCGTTCCCTTAATAATTCCAGAAGATTTACTACATACAAACCTATCCAAGTTCATAATTTAGTCTCCAATTTCACATTAACACAATTATTCATAATTTGTCTTCAAATCTAATTTATCATGTAGAACATATGCCTTAAATCATTGAAAGATAAATCACTTTCCTTGAATTAGAGATTCTGATCCTTTGAAGCAGACGGTATGGGAGTGATTCTCTCTTTCCGATCTATCCGGTGGTGTGACGGTGGTGCAAAAGCTTCTAAGGGTGGTTTCTCCTTTGGTAACTTTCCTCTCTTCCTCTCTAACTGCTGTTGGTGGTTTTTGGTTGTGATAACCCTAAGATTTTTTGTGTTGGCTGATAATATAAGTCTAAAATATGACTAAAATACCCTCCCGAGTTGCCGGTTCGGCCTAAAATGCCCCGGGACCCAAACTAAACCCCCGGCTAGTGTTTTTTGACTACCTCGACCCTTACGGACACGTTGGCGCACTCAAAATGATCATATGGATAACATAAAAATAAATTACTTTTAAATCCATTAAATTGGGTCTTGACACGCGCGTCCCAACTTAATTACCAAAACTGTCGTATTTTCAACTCACGATAATTTTAATAAATTCAATAATCATATATTACCATAATCACTCAGTAATATTCAACAACATTATCATAATCAAATACGAACTCTCGTCTCGCTAGCATTTAAATCCGGATTAATTTTTAATGAATTATCGCAAATTAATTTAATTGATCCCATAATCCCATAATTTAAAAGAAATTTCATTTAATTAATCTCATAATTTAAGAGCCATAAAAATACGGAGTATTACACGATGCTTGCCAGCCTGGATTTTAGTGGGATCAATCTGGAAAGCCTCCATCACATTTGTAACTTTTATAAATTCCATTTGAATAACATTCTCTTGGATCTGTTTATGGTCGGATGCTCCGTGTATGATAACGAACTCATGACCCATGTCATTATCTAGGATATTGTCTGGTTTTTGGTTGCCATTAGTTATGTCATGGTTAGACTTATTTTTAATAAACTCATTCAGATGCCCATCTTGGGCCAATTCCTCCAGATGAGCTTTGAGCACGTTGCAGTTTTTGATTTTATGGTCGCCTTCCTTATGGAATGCGGATCAGAGCGCATTGTTCCTCTTGGTTGGATCATCACCCATATCCTTTGACCAGTTGACTAATTGTTGATCTTTGATATTTTCCAGGATCTTGTTGATCGACTCCTTAAAAGCTGTCTTGACAGCTTGAAAAGCTTTAGAGGAATCAATTATAACCCCATTCATGGCACCATTATGCTTTTTATTTCCCTTTTGGGGGGTGTTAATCTTGTCACCCCCTTTGTTTGCCCTGGTGTGACCAGTCTCAGCTTGACCGGTGTGGACCACATCATCCACCTCGACATATTTCTCAATGCGCGACGTGAGATCGCTAACGGTTTTAACTTCCTTCTTAGTAAAGGATTGATACAACATTAACGTGGGGGGTAGACCTATTTTTAAGGATTCTACAACAACTTGCTCCGAGCGATAATCTACCTCATTAAATACTTCCCAATAGCGTTTGGCGTATTCAGGCAGGGACTCCCCTGGATTCTTTTTTATTATGAACAGCGAGTCCATTATTTTGGGATGAGAGTTTCTGGTGATGAAATGAGCCGTGAAAGATTAAGCGAGCACCTTGAAACTCTTGATGGACCTATGAGGGAGCTTCTCGAACCGTTTCTCGGCAACGTCTCCCAAGCTGGAAGGAAAGATACAACACATCAGTGCATCGTTATGACTTTACAATGTCATAGCCTACCCGTACTACCGAATGTGGTCATTGGGATCAATCTTTCCATCGTAGACCTTGAACCTGGGGGATTACAAACTTTTAAGGGGGTTCCTCCTCTTCGAAGGTTTTTGAGAAGGGATACTTCATCTGGGTGATGAGGGATATCCTCCCTAGATCCTTGGTTGACCCACCCCCTATGAGCGGGGTGTTGGTCCGTTTACTTTCGAACCAAGATCATTATGTCATCTCTGTGGCGCTCGTCGTTATGTCATAATGTGTATTAGTGACGTGGTATTTATTTACCTCAGTCAGGAGTCGGTATAGACCAATTTGGGTGTGAGATAAGGATTTTTATAAATTAATTTGGATGTCGATTATGAGTGCACGGTTGAGTCTGGATGGGCCGAGTTAGTCAAAATGAAGTACCCGGGGGTAATGTTTGGGTTTCGAGGGCTTTTTCGACTAGTTGGGACTCGTATTTAAGTACACGAGTCATTTTACAATTGGGTTTACACCAAATTTCGGTATTTATAAGGGGAGAAGAATTATTTCCCCAATTAAAAGCCCTAAGAGAGATAAAGAGAAGAAATAAAAGAGATAAAGGAAGAAAGGAAGAAAGGAAGAAAAAGAAGAAGAAGAAAGGAGATTTTCGGCCAAACTCCGCGGGATTTGACTCGAGGTCGTCGGATTTTATCCACGAGATAAGTGTTTACTTTCTTTATTAATTTAGTGTGTTTATTTCTCATAATATAGTTGGTGTGTAAAACTATAAAGATTTTTGGGATGAGTTTCGTGAATCAAAACAGGTTTTTCGAAAGATTAACGAATAAGCCCCGGATAATATCAAATTTGAGAAATTTGGGAATTAATTAAATTAATTGTTGTATCTGGGTTATAGGTTGATTAGATCCCTTTTTATGTGGGTACTTATGGTTGTTTGAGGTTGGATGATGATGGGTGAGAAAATAAAAACCTTGGAGGTGTATTAATGGAGGGTTGGGATTTTTAGAGAAGAAGGTGAATAGTAACTCCGTCCTTTCTGAATTGATTCGGCTAGGAAGAGAATCAATTCAGCTCTTGGTCAAAAGATTAAAATTGTAGATCTTTTCAATATGGTCGCGTGGGCACTGACTGCGTATTTTTCCGATTTATTTTGGATTTATAATAATTTTTCTAAGGAAGCAGTTCCGAGATTAAAATCATTAGCTCGGGAATTAAATCAGAAAATTTATAGACAATTCAAATGCATGCCATTTTCTGTATGATTTGAATTCGGTGCTCATTTATGGATGAAAATAAAGGTATGGAAGTTATCTTTCTAATGAGCTTTTATTAAGGTCATTTGGACTTCCGTGGAGTGAGTTATGGCTGTTTTAGTGCAAGGTGTGAAATCTGACAAAAATTAAAGTTGTGAGACTTTGTGATTTTTAAGACTTTAATGGGATAAAGACTCTTGGGATTCGAATGAGAATTTCGTATGTAATTGGGATACGAGCTAGTTGTGATAATCTTAATATCCTAAATTTAAAAGAAATGTTATATTCATATTATAAGTAAGTGAATACTTATGGAATTGGAATAAGTAAGTGAATACTTATGGGATTAAATCGAATATGTACATTCAAAATTACAGGCTAATGCTACGAGAGATAGACATGGATAGATAGATTTGATGATATTGTATTATGGATCAGAGAGGTGTCCGGATATTTTGGTTGAGTGATGCCATGATAATAGATTAATTACTGAGGGATTAATTAATTAAAGCTTATAACTGGAATAATTTATTATAGGATGATATAATAAATTGTTAAATATTATTTAATTAGGAGCGTTATCTTTATAATGGAAATTTTGAGGAGTACGTCCTAAGAGATGGAAATTCGGGCCAGGTGAGCAAGTCCGGGTACATTGGTTGTGTGACACCAGAGAGATATTAAATTAATTAATGAGTATATTAATTAAATTAGAGTCAGACCATAGACTCGGGGAGATAATTAAATTTATTAATGACTACATTAATTAAATTAGAGTCGGACCATAGACTCAGGAATATGTTGGCTAGTGTTACGGACTCAGTACACGGTAAGGCCGGGAGATTATATATTCATATATATATATATATATATATATATAGATATATACGGTGTGCGATAGCGTATATATATGGTGTGTGCATATAAATATCAGTGAGTAGATATTATTAATAATTAGAGTCGGAACTATAAACTTGGGAAAGTATTATATTAATTAATGTGTAAATTAATTAAATTATAGTCGGACCATAGACTCGGGGAAAATTATAGGCTAGTGCTATGGATTTTGTGCACGGTAATGCCGGGAACTAATTATTATATATATATATATATATATATATATATATATATATATATATATATATTGTGTGTGTGCTCATAAATACCGATGTCAAGGTATTTATTTAAAATTATATGCTCTAGTGCTATCGGGGGTGGTTGCGCGATGTGGGTGAATCCCTTAGCTTGAGGAGTAGGGCGAGTATATCCCCGGATCATAGCGTTCGTTATATGGGTGAGGGGCTTATCTCACTTTCAGGGAAGGAATATGACCGCCTCCAATGTTTATATTTTTGGCCAAGTTAGTGAGTGATTCTGACTTGGGATAACTAGGTTATGCGCGTATACCTAGTGTGATAGCACTTTATAGAATACATCCGGTGAGTTATTACTCGGGAGGATGGGTTATATTTATATTCAACATATGAGTGAATGTTGTAATATGGTTTTACGTATATAATAGGATAAATAATTATATACGGATAATTAAATACGTGAAGAGAATTTGTATTATTTATATAACTAGTGAATGTTATATGGCTTTCAAGGAAAGATGATAGCATTGAGAGACTGCATCCATTGAGTTATAGCTCTGAAGGATGGTTATTACACTTATATAATGTGTGATATATAAGTATGGATATACTTGATGTGTATAGTATATTGTATATATGTATATGAGATGTGAAACATATACATACGGACATAATAAAGAATGGAATGTGAGATAAATTCTTAATCTTTCGGGCGTATAAAATCCGGAAGAAAAATAGGGATATACGTATATAAATATGAGAATATTATATACGAGATTAATAGAACTAAAACTTGAATAGTGTAAATAACTAGTGAAAGTTATTCATGATGAAAGGATGAATCATAAGTGAGAGATTATGACGTATAAGCTCAGACGATAGCTTAGAATATATTATAAAGGATGAATAAAGTGATATTCTCCTTCCGGTAGATTTATATCCGGATTTATATGTATATGGATCATAAGTTCTAGTGAGAACTATTCACATATACGGGATGCTATTATATGAGGATCTTTAGAAGATGGGTGAAATGAATTACTTAGGCAGTGTAGCTTAACTAAGTGGTTTTAAAAGGTATGCGATAGTTGTGCACTATTAGAAGAGGGGTGAGGGGTATCTCACGAGAGTGCGATACCAGTTTAAATATGAGAAATTTCATATTTTAAAATATGGCAATTATGCACTTGTTAAAATATTTTCAAACTCGGGCTATGACCCGTTTCTCTATTTTGCTATCTTGCTATATATGTATATATATTAGGTGTCCCTACACAGGGATGCCTTGATGATGATTCTTTCGAGTCAGACGTTCGCTGCAGAAGATCTGGATGCATGCAGGTTCATTATAGACGCTTCTATCCTTGAGATCTAGATAGGATGTACTCTAGAAACATTCGGGTCGATGGCCTAATTATATTCATTTATTCTTTACCGCCTTTTAGTGCGGCTATTACACCTTGCCTAATTAATCCCGGGTGATTAGTCCTAAATTAAATTAGAACAGGTTTCTCATTTGGTTCATTCTTAGCATCACTGTCGCCTTTTTAATTACTAACCACCTAAGTGAGAAAATTAGACTGGTGCCAATTTTATCTTTCATTAACTTAAATGAAGTACTCATGCGGAAACAAAATAAATGACAATCACAATTAACTGAATTCAACCATTCACAGTTAAATAACTGACCGAATAAACCAACGGTTCAAAATCTAACAGAAGTAAAGACAAGCAATTAAATCTCAACAAGTCTGACATAAGTACTGAATAAAACAGTGAGCAACATGCTCGAATAACTGATAGGAAGTCTCTACACTAAGAATGAAAAGAACGAGGCGCCTATCAAACTCCCGCGACATCCACACATGCTGCAACAATGGATCCCTGAAATGAGTCAAGACTGGCGTCCCTGTGGCTGGACACCTAAAAGGTTTTGAAAAGTTTTTTATAGCAAGGGTTAGTACCCGAAACATTTGGAAAACATTTAGCAAATGATTAACTTGCAGTAATAAATATATATGCATGCTCTTCATATTTTAGTTAGTGCCGCACTCTCTTGAGAACATCCTCACCCCTTCTCTAATGTGCACTACTAACGCCTTAATTAATTTACCTAGTTATTTATCTCATGACTAGATAACTAATATAACCCCTTGCAACCACCCCACTCTAACCGGGTGTGCCATAATTATGATTTCTAAGTTATTATTAACATTTACTTAATTAATCATTTCCCTTTTTAAAATCATATAACTTTCACACCCATTTTATGTATAATACAATTCACGACATGTATTAATTTACCCGTATATAATTATTTACCTCATTATATACGTATAGTTATATTACAACATTCACAAACATGCTGGAATAATAATTAATATTGAACATCCTCCCGAATAATAACTCACCGGATTTAAATTCTCTAAAGTGCTATCCCACTAGGATATTCACATAACCTAGTTATCCCAAGTCAGAATTGCTCACTAACTTGGATAATACGTAAAAATTGGAGGCGATCATATTCCTTCCCTGAAAGTGAGATGCCCCTCACCCATATAGCGGACGCTATGACCTAGGAATATACTCGCCCTACTCCTCAAGCTAGGTGATTCACCCACTACGCGCAACCTCCCCCTATAGCACTAGAGTATATGTAATAATAATAATATCTAGCCACTGATATTAAGGCACACACCATATATATATATATATATATAATTAAAATAAATTATCCCGGCTATCCCGTGTACTAAGTCCGTAACACAAGCCTATTCAAATTATTAAGAGTTTATGGTCCAACTCTAATTATTAATTAATTCACACATTAATTAATTAAATTACTTTTGGTGTCGCCCCCAACTAATATATTCGGACTTACTCTCATGGCCCCTTCCCGACTCCAAATTATTTAGCCTTCATTCTAAATAAATTTAACGTCTTGGTAGCTCAACCAATAACCCCGAACTTACCCACTCAATCCGCATTTAATTATTTTGAAATATTATTCCCAAAATTTAACCATGGTGTGACACACATAATTTCCTTCAAATCCTAATTAATTTTCCCTCCGAATTAATTTGATTGTACCCCCATGTCTATTTCTCATTTCATAAGGTATAGGAAAAAATTTAAATTTAATTTCCCTTATATATAAAAAGTGGCCGAACTGCGAGAAATTTTCGACCGTCGATCGATCGATCAAACATGTCATCGTCTTCTCCGACTTGTCTGTTTCATCCATGGACGCATATCTACAAACCCTAACTTCCTCTACCAGCAAACCCAAGTCTTCTCATAAATAAAATACACCAAAAACCTCCTGAGAAACCCCCATAAAGTCCTCAAACATCATTTAATTTCCGTCCTCTACTGTTTTCATAAATTGGGGAAAATTTTGATTTAACATTTAACCCCTTTAAACATCAAATCCTTGCCTCAAATTAATTTCTAGTTCATCCGGATTACATCCTACCAGAGATATATATAATACTCTCAGTTTACACATGAATTCCTTACACAATTTAGAAATCAGAATATTGGTTTACAAAAACCCCATGTTTATACCCTTTAAATCCAAAAAACGAATTTGAATTATTCACATCACATAAATATGAATCGAAAATCAAATTAAATGCTACAGCAAGTTAACCACTTGCCTTATGATTCGTACGGTCTAATTTGCGGTTGTGAATTCCAAAAGTTGAAGACGAATTCCTTTCTTTTTTGCTCTTTCCTTTGTCCCCCAAATTTGTCTGTAACTGCCTCTTAGGGTTACCTCTCCCACTAAGTATTTTCTAAACATTAATCAACCGTTCTCTTTTTCCTTATAATTATTTAATTAGGCTAATTCCCATTTTTTGCCTAATGGGCCTAACCCAAGTGACCCAAATTCTCCCGTGTGGGCCCGGCTATGCCTAAAAATGTCTCGTGACCCGTTTACTCCCGGGTACACTTTTTCGACTATCTCAGCCCATTCGGACTCAACCGTACACTCAGAATTGGCATCTGAATTAATTTATAAAAATTCTTATCTCACACCCAAATTAGTCTATACCGACTCCCGGCTGAGATAAGTACATACCACGACATTAACACCCGTGACGTAAATAAATTATTACTATTCACTTAGTAAATAAATTTCCCTAAATATTAACCATTCATTCCCCGATTAATATTTAAATATATTTTTCCATTTATAATTCGATTAAAATTACGACACACAAGTAATTTTAAATTCCCGAATTAATTAAATATTAAATACACAAAAATATGGGGTGTTACATACTCCCTCCTTACAAAGGAATTTCGTCCCCGAAATTAGGACGTACCTCCTGTGAAAAGCTCTGGATATTGTTCCCGCATATCCTCCTCCCGCTCCCAGGTAGACTCGTCAACGTTGTGGTGACCCCACTGTACTCTAACTAGTGGAACAACCTTGGATCGTAACTTTCACTCACTACGGTCTAGAATAGCTACCGGTCTCTCCTCATACGAGATGTGTGGCTGTAAATAAATTTCCTCGAGTGGAATGTGCCAGAAGTCCCTCTCACTCCTTCGATATTTCTTCAGCGATACCACATGGAACACGTCGTGTATCCGCTGAAGATGCTTCGGCAATCCCAGTCGATATGCTACCGGTCCCACCCTCTCAATAATAGGGAAAGGTCCCACGTACCTCGGTGTTAACTTATCCTTCTTTTCGAACCTCATCACCTCTTTCATATGGGACACCCAGACCAATACATGATCCCCAACTTCTAACTCCACATGTCTCCGTGAAACATCCGCATAACTTTTCTGTCTATCCTGATATATCCGAATTCTCCCTCGAATCAACTCTATCTTGGAAGATGTCTCTTGGACAATCTTCGGTCCCAATAGCTTGTTATCCCCCACCTCCAACCAACAAGCCGGTGAATGACAAGGTCTCCCATACAGTGCCTCAAACGGTGCCATGCCAATCGTGAATTGATAAGAGTTGTTATACGTGAACTCTACCAAAGGAAGGTATTTCTCCTAACTTCCCCCAAAGTCTAAAATACACATTCTGAGCATGTCTTCCATCATCTGATTGACTCTCTTAGTCTACCCGTCAGTCTATGGGTGATAGGCTGTACTTAAACGTAACTCCGTGCCCATGGCCTCCTGAAAGCTCTGCCAAAAGTGGGACACATAAATTTTATCTCTGTGAGACACAGTGTTTATCGGCACCCCGTCCAGCTTAACAATCTCCGCTATGAATAGCTGTGCATAACGCATCGTCTCAAAGTCCATGCGGACCGGCAGGAAGTGGGCCACCTTGGTCAACCGATCCACAATGACCCATATGGAATCGTGACCCATCTGTGATGCAGGTAACCCTATAATGAAGTCCATTGAGATGCTCTCCCACTTTCATACGGGAATCTCTAGCGGCTATAGCATCCCTGATGGTCTCTGATGGTCAACTTTCACAAGTTGATGCATGGCACATTTCAAAACAAACTCTGCTATGTCCCATTTCATTCCTGCTCACCAATACTGCCTCCTCATGTACTGGTACATTTGATCCCCGTCGGGATGTACTGCAAATATCGACCCATGGGGCTCTGTCATAACAACGTGCCTCAACTCCTCATCCTCTAGCATAATTAACCTCCCATTAAGGCGTAGGCCTCCTTCCGAGCTAATCGAGTAACCCTCCGCTCCCTCAGCTAAAAACTGGCTCACTCTATCCCGGCAGATCTGATCCTCTGCCTGAGGCCTCACCACCCACATAATGATCTCAGGTGTAATGGATAATGCTGATATGAACTCCTTGGCTACATCATCCTCATATCGAAGCTCTTTCCACTTCGATTTCCAGACTTCGGATATTTCCCCAGTCGGTCTTCGGCTCAATGTGTCTGCTACCACATTAGCCTTACTAGGATGATACTGAATATCAAACTGGTAGTCTTTCATAAATTCTAGCCACCGCCTCTGCCTCATATTCAGATCCTTCTGTGTGAAGAGATACTAAAGTGACTTGTGATATGTGAATAAAGTGAACTGCTCTCCTAGAAGATAATGTCTCCATATCCTCAAAGCAAAAATGACCGCTGCTAGCTCCAGGTTGTGAGTGGGGTAATTCTTCTCGTGGGGCTTTAGCTTTCTGAACGCATAAGCTATAGCCCTTTCCTCCTGCTGAAGCATACCCCCAAGTCATTGTAGGGATGCGTCAGTGTAAACCCGATACTCCAATCCTCCCTTCGGTAAAGAAATTACAGGTGCAGATGTCAACTTGTCCTTTAGCTCGTCGAAAGCTAATTGACAATGATCACTCCAAGTGAAAGGCACCCATTTCCGAGTCAGATTCGTCAAAGGGACCGCAATATTTGAGAATCCCTTAATTAATCGCCTGTAATATTCGGTTAATTCTAAAAAACTGCATACCTCGGTCGGTGTTGTGGGCTATCCCCACTCCCTCACTGTCAACATCTTACTCGAATCCACCACAATACCCTGATTTGACACCACATGGCCAAGAAACTGTACCTCCCGCAGCCAAAATCCACACTTCCCGAATTTAGCATAGAGATGATGATCCTGCAGTGTCTGTAGAACCATACGCAAATGCTCTGAGTGCTCCTCCTCGGTGTGCGAGTAGATCAGGATGTCATCAATGAACACGATGACAAATTGATCGAGATACTCCCTGAAAACCCTGTTCATGAGGTCCATGAACACTGATGGTGCATTGGTGAGCCCGAATGGCATCACCCTGAACTCATAAGATCCATACCACGATAGGAAAGCAGTCTTAGAAACATCCTCCTCTCGGATGCGTAGCTGATGATACCCTGACCTCAAATCGATCTTGGAGAAGTGAGATGCCCCATCAATTGGTCAAAAAGATCATCGATCCTAGGTAACGGATACTTATTTTGTATCTTCACCTTGTTCAACTCCCTGTAGTCCATGCACAACCGAAGTGAACCATCCCGTTTCTTTACAAACAACACCGGTTCACCCCATGGCGATGTACTCCGCCGAATGATACCCTGACCCAGGAGCTGCTGAATCTGCTCTCTCAACTCACACATCCTGTGAGGTTTCCTCCTCGATGTAATACAAGTGGGTGTGCGACCCTCCCTCCAGTAGCGGCATCGCTATTAGGAACATATCTTGTCTTGGAATGGAGAACATGATTGTCCTGTCGTAACAATCCACAGTTGCCCAATAACCTGTCAACCAATCCATACCCAGGATGGCATCGTACCCCTCCATATCTAACACTAAGAAGTCTATTGCTAAACTAAGCCTCCCAATTAAAATGTCCACCCCCCAACAAATCGAGTGAATCAAAGCCCCGCTTCCCACTGGTGACTTTACACACATACGAAGACTACCCGCAGTCTCTAGTAATCTAGCCCGTTTAATAAAATTAAATTTAATGAATGAATGTGATGCTCCCGCGTCAAAAAGTATATTACCCTCATGGCCATGGATGAGAAACATACCCTCAACTGCTGGCGTCGCCTACTCTGCTGGAGGATTGGGAACACCCCGGATATTATACACACGCCCGTAGTGCATTTGCCCCTGCTGCTGTGGGGAGGGTGGAGCTGGTGCTGCTGGCGGTATCTGCCCCTGTTGCCACTATTGGGCACCCTGCTGATGACCTATGCCCCTCTGCGAGCACTCCCTCTTGAAATGTCCTGGTTGCCCACAGACAAAACAGCATTTCTGACCGTCCCCCTGGCGTTAGCCTTGTTGGCCCTGACGTGGCTGGCCCTGTTGGCCTCCCCCATTGTTACCTTGGCCCTGAAGGCCTCGGGGAACCTTCTGCTGCTGATTTGGGCCTGGATGCCCTTGCCTGAACCCCTGTCCTCCCGATCAGAACCCACCAGACCTAAATTTCTTAGCCCGATTCCCCTGCTGACTGCTAATCTGCTGCTAAGTACCACTCGTGTCACCACTAGTAACTGCATTGCCCTGTTGGCTCGACTCCCCTAATCTCTTGATCCCCTTCGCATAGAAGAGATGATTCTAGCAATGTATGAGGGCGGCATTAATGACATCTGTATAAGTCACTAATGCCGGATTCCCAATCAAATGTTGCCTGATCCTCCAGGCCAATCCATCCATGAACCTCGACTTCTTTCGCTCCTCATCGCTCACCTAATTTGGCACAAAGTTTGCCAAACGGGTGAACTCTTCCTCATAATCTGCCACTGACCGGTGACCCTGCACTAAGTCACTTAACTTCTTCCTCATCTCAGTCTTTACCGCTGGTGGGAAGTATTTACGGTCAAACTGCACCTAGAGCTTGGATATCGTCATCAAATCCCTCTCCTTAGCGGTGGTAACTGACTCCCACCACTGTAAGGCTTCCCCCGTCAGAGAAAGGTAGCAAGCATCTGTTTCTTCACATCAGTACACTCCAGCATGCGCAGATGGCGCTGAATATTCTTCTTCCAGTCACAAGCCTCTACCGCATCGGTGCTACCTCGAAACTCGGGTGGGTGACCCTTCTGAAAGGTCTCCCCAACTCGCGGCCAAGACGGTGGCCCCATTGGAGCCTGAATTGTTGGTGCCATGGGGGGTGGTGTCGAGGCTGAGGAAAATGGGCTGCCATAGCCCTCATTGCTGTCTCAACTACCTGGGCCACTATCACGGTCACCGGAGTAATGGAGATCAACTCGGGTGGGGGTGGCGGTACCTGTGGCTCCTAACGAGCCTCCCTTAACTTATCCCTAGCCTCAGCCCTCTCCGCTCTCTGCCTCT
This sequence comes from Sambucus nigra, assembly GCA_949130495.1. Taxonomy (NCBI): domain Eukaryota; kingdom Viridiplantae; phylum Streptophyta; class Magnoliopsida; order Dipsacales; family Adoxaceae; genus Sambucus; species Sambucus nigra. The sequence goes on from OX422212.1 coordinate 386,999,237, forward strand.
TCGGTGGCATCTGAAAATAGATTGAATCGTATAAGTACACAGTTTATACAAAATATCTAATAGTAGAAATACTTTAACTCAAAAGCGGAAAGTGAATCAACAGTCCTAATAATAGGGCTCTACATCAACCGAACGCTACACTGAAACGTAGTAAGCCGCACAGATCCTAAGGACACTAGAACCTGATGCTCTGATACCATCTGTTACACCCTGCCTAATTAACCCCAGGTGATCAGTCCTAAATTAAATTAGAATAGGTTTTCATTTGGTTCATTCTTAGCATCACTGTCGCCTTTTTAATTACTAACCACCTAAGTGAGAAAATTAGACTGGTGCCAATTTTATCTTTCATTAACTTAAATGAAATACTCATGCGGAAACAAAATAATATGACAATCACAATTAACTGAATTCAACCATTCACAGTTAAATAACTGACCGAATAAACCATCGGTTCAAAATCTAACAGAAGTAAAGACAAGCAATTAAATCTCAACAAGTTTGACATAAGTACTGAATAAAACAGTGAGCAACATGCTTGAATAACTGATAGGAAGTCTCTACACTAAGAATGAAAAGAACGAGGCACCTATCAAACTCCCGCAACATCCACACATGCTGCAACAATGGATCTCTGGAATGAGTCAAGCCTGGCGTCCCTGGAATGAGTCAAAACATTTGGAAAACATTTAACAAATGATTAACTTGCAGTAATAAATATATATATGCATGCTCTTCATATTTTAGTTAGTGTCGCACTCTCTTGAGAACATCCTCACCCCTTCTCTAATGTGCACTACTAACGCCTTAATTAATTTACCTAGTTATTTATCCCATGACTAGATAACTAATATAACCCCTTGCAACCACCCCACTCTAACCGAGTGTGCCATAATTATCATTTCTAAGTTACTATTAGCATTAACTTAATTAATCATTTTCCTCTTTAAAATCATATAACTTTCACACCCATTTTATGTATAATACAATTCATGGCCTGTATTAATTTACCTGTATATAATTATTTACCTCATTATATACGTATAGTTATATTACAACATTCACAAACATGCTGGAATAATAATTAATATTGAACATCCTCCCGAGTAATAACTCATCGGATGTAAATTCTCTAAAGTGCTATCCCACGAGGCATATTCACATAACCTAGTTACCCCAAGTCAGAATTGCTCACTAACTTGGAAAATACGTAAAAATTGGAGGCGGTCATATTCCTTCCCTGAAAGTGAGATGTCCCTCACCCATATAATGGACGCTATGACCTGGGAATATATTCGCCCTACTCCTCAAGCTAGGGGATTCACCTACTATGTGCAACCTCCCCCTATAGCACTAGAGTATATGTAATAATAATATCTAGCCACTGATATTAATGCACACACCATATATATACTATCGCACACCATATATATATATATATATATATATATATATATATATATATATATATATATATATATATATATATATATATATATATAATTAAAATAAAATATCCCGACTATCCCGTGTACTAAGTCCGTAACACAAGCCTATTCAAATTATTAAGAGTTTATGGTCCAACTCTAATTATTAATTAATTCACACATTAATTAATTAAATTACTTTTGGTATCGCTCTTAACCAATATATTCGGATTTACTCTCATGGCCCGAAATAAACAATATCCGAATCTAAATTCCCGACTCCAAATTATTTAGCCTTCATTCTAAATAAATTTAACGTCTTGGTATCACTCAACCAATAACCCCGGACTTACCCACTCAATCCGTACTTAATTATTTTGAAATATTATTTCCAAAATTTAACCATGGTGTGACACACATAATTTCCTTCAAATCCTAATTAATTTTCCCTCCCAATTAATTTGATTTTACCCCCATGTCTATTTCTCATTTCATAAGGTATAGGAAAAGATTTAAATTTAATTTCCCTTATATATACAAACTGGCCCAACTGTCAGAAATTTTTGACCTTCGATCGATCGATCCCCAACCCTCGATCGATCGATCGAACAAGTCATCGTTTTCTCCGAGTTTTCTGTTTCATCCATGGACGCAGATCTACAAACCCTAACTTCTTCTACCATCAAACCCAAGTCTTCTCATAAATAAAATACACCAAAAACCTCCTGAGAAACCCACATAAAGTCCTCAAACATCATTTAATTTTCGTCCTCTACTGTTTTCATAAATTGGGGAAAAATTCGATTTAACCTTTAACCCCTTTAAACATCAAATCCTTGCCTCAAATTCCTTTATAGTTCATCTGGATTATATCCTACCAAATATATATATACTACTCTCAGATTACACATGAATTCCTTACACAATTTAGAAATCAGAATATTGGTTTACAAAAACCCCATGTTTATACCCTTTAAATCCAAAAAACGAATTTGAATTATTCACATCACATAAATATGAATAGAAAAGAAAATTAAATGCTACAACAAGTTAACCATCTACCTTATGAGTCATAGGGTTTGATTTGCGGTTGTGAATTTCTAAGGTTGAAGATGAATTCCTTTCTTTTTGGCTCTTTCCTTTGTCCCCCAAATTTGCCTGTAACTGCCTCGTAGGGTTTCCTCTCCCACTAAGTATTTTCTAAACACTAATCAGTCATTCTCTTTTTCCTTATAATTGTTTAATTAGGCTAATTCCCGTTTTTTGCCTAAAAGGCCTAGTCCAAGTGACCCAAATGCCCCCGTGTGGGCCCGACTATGCCTAAAAACGTTCCGTGACCCGTTTACTACCCCCGAGTACACTTTTTCGACTATCTCGGCCCATACGGACTCAACCATACACTCATAATTGGCATCTGAATTAATTTATAAAAATTCTTATCTCACATCCAAATTAGTCTATACCGACTCCCGGCTGAGACAAGTACATACCCCGACTTTAATACCCAAAATGACGTAAATAAATTATTACGACTTACTTAGTAAATAAATTTTCCTAAATATTAACCATTAACTCCCCGATTAATATTTAAATATATTTTTCCATACTTAATTTGATTAAAATTACGACACACAAATAATTTTAAATTTCTGAATTAATTAAATATTAAATACACAAAAATACGGGGTGTTACAGCGGCATTTGATTTGGTTGTATTAAATTATACCGAGTGTTCGGTTATTTTATTTCATTTCAGTTGTTGCATATAAACTGAAGAGATGGATTTAGTTGAATGGTTTGGTTAAAAAGAATAATTAATTAATTGTTTTACGCCAGCCTAATAGGTTATTAGTAATTAAATTGGTTTTCGACAGTGATGCTGAGAATGAACCATATGAGACTTTTGTTTTAATTTGGTATAGGATTGATCACTCGGTATTTTATTAGTCGGGGTGTCACACATCCCCCTTGACCCTGGGTTATGGTCCGTACACTACACCAAAACTGGGCTAATGGTCATTGTTGATACCAAATTTAGTCTGCTGACATGGCTCAATTGAATGAAGACACATGGCAATCTACGTGGCAACAACAAACACTTCTGAGGAATTCACACTCTCCGAGGAACCATATTACAACGAGGAACACTGATTCCCCGAGGAACTCATACGCTCCGAGGAACTCTTGAGTACCGAGAAGCTTAGGCGGTCCGAGCAACTCAGGCGGTCCGAGCTGAACCTCGAACAAAGCATTAATAGCAAGATAACCAACAGTTTGACTGTTCATTAAAAGCTTATCATTCAGACGCATACGCTTAAGGGGCATTGAATGTATTACCCTTTCATATGTACATCATTTAATGTATTACCCTTTCACATTACAGTCTCAGGGCTATAAATACATTGTACAATCCTTATTGTGAGGGGACCGGAATTTCTTGATTGAACTTGTAATCGAGAATTCCCAAACAGTCATCATAGTAGAAACAGTGGACGTAGGCCATTCTTATAAGGCTGAATCACTTTAAAAATTCTTTGTCTCATTTATTTTATCTGTGATTAAATAATTAGATACAATCTAATTTTTTACATCAACAGATTGGCGCCGTCTGTGGGAACGACTGGTAATATCATTTTTCATCAAAAATAATTCATCACAAATGGCTGATATTCCAGAATCCAGCAATCGAAATGCTGGAAGCCCTCCAAATCAATCTGCCCTGCCAAATATTCCACATCTGGCTGGAATAATGACAAATCTGGCTCAGGGCCAGATCGTAATGCAAGAAACCATGCGACAACTCATACAAACCCTCCATGGCGGTGCACCAACCCATTCAGGACCACGAAGTATTCAAAGAAATATTCATGTACCTTCTTCACGTACTAGGCGTACTGATTCATATCGTACTAAGGAATCTGAAGATTTTTCTTATCAACCTGGACGAACTTCGTCAGTGCGAGCCACAGATACTGAACAACGTATCACTCTTTCTCCAGAAAGGACTAGTGCCCTAGAAAGATTAAGTAGAGTATCTCGTTTCGATCGATTAGGTCTTAGGAGAAGCAAAAGTCCTCCTAGAGCCCCATTGAGGAGTTTTCGATGACCATCAGATTTAAGGGAAGGATCTGCCCTGTCGCGACCAGCTGCTCGTCAAGATACATCCCAGGAAGCCACATCAATGCGGTCAGTTGCTCGAACCAACAGGCCCGAGGAAGGAAATGATGCATGGAAAGGATCTATTCAGAGGCTGGAGGATAGATTAGGGGAAATGGCTAAAGCCAAGAACCCTCTATAACGAACCTTTGTTCGAGGAACGCCTTTTGTCCAGACCATTGTAGATTTTCCAACACCATCAAAGTTCAAAGCACCTGTTGTGACCCACAAATATGATGGAAAGACTGACCCTGTCCTTCATATAGAACAATACCAAGCTCCAGCCTACATCTATGTTGTTCCAGACGAGATGAGATGCAGAGCATTCTCGGGAACTCTTACCGGATCTGCTCAAATGTGGTATAATAATCTTCCTCGGGGTAAGATCTCAACTTTTCTTCAACTGGCCGAGTTATTCATTGGGAATTTCTGTTTTGGGGCAAAGCCTGTTAAACGAGTAGTGTATTTGTTAAGTGTTAGATAAAAAGCTGGTGAAAGTACCAGAGATTATATAACTCATTTTAATAACGAGAAGCTCGAAGTCATTGACTATGAGGAAAAGACATCGATTTCTGCCTTGATGAGTGGACTACTGCCCAACAAATTGTACTACACTTTGGCCAAAGATCCACCTAGAACCATGTCAGATTTGATGGGAAAAGCGGCCAAGATCATCAATGCCGAGGAGGCTATGGCTGCGAAGAAGAATATGGATGCCAAAGAAACCAAGGTGGAAGGTGATAAAGCTATGAAGAAAGAGCATAAGAACAATGGTAATGACAAAAATTCAAAAACTAGGTCGGTATGGGACGTAATGAAGAAATATGATAATTATACTCCTTTGAAGAAGGACATCAACCATGTTCTGGAAGAAATCAAGAACAACGAGGAATTAAATTGGCCAGAGAAAATAAAGGCAGACCCCGACCGAAGGAATAAAGCAAAATATTATGAGTTTCATAAAGATCATGGCCATATGACCAAAAATTGCATAGCTCTTCAGAATGAGATTGAAATACTCATCAGACGAGGAAAACTGGCAAAGTATGTTGATCGTGGAAGTGATAGAAGAAACAACGACCGAGCAAGAGAGAGGTCCAGATCTCCTCATCGGGCAGAGGAGAACAGGAAGAGAGACCGTAAAGTTGATCCAGAAGATGACCCCGATCTTCCCAAGATACCAAGGCAGCCAGAACGTGAGGTATTTTCAATATGCTTTGGGTTATTTGATTGTAATGTTATTATAGGTGGAGATACAGGAGGAGGAGACCTTACTGCCGAAAGAAAAGCTTACCTCTGTGAGGCTCAAGCTTGCTCGTACATTCAAAGAATAAATCTAGCTGAGGAGGATCGCCCGAGAAAGGTGAACAAAGAGAGATTGGTCATTGGTTTCTCAAAGAATGACCTCGCAGGTGTTTTATATCCTCATGATGACCCATTGGTGATCAAAATGAGGATGAAGGATGTAATGATTTCACGAGTACTGGTCGACAATGGTAGCTCAGCAGACATCATGTTCTACTCGTGCTTCGACAGTTTAAATTTAAAGCTATCTCAACTAGAGCCTTATCATAGACCCCTCCTCGATTTTGCTGGCGAGAAAGTATTTCCACTTGGGACGATCAAGTTGGATATATTCATTGGTACGTGGCCTGCTTGTCGGACAAAAAAAATACGCTTCTTCACGATGGATAAGAACGTTTAATCATCATACAATATCATCATGGGAAGAGTAGGATTGAAGAAATTCGAGGTTGTACCATCTACAGTGCATCAGTGCCTAAAATTTCCAACAAATTTTGGGGTAGGAGTTGTGAAAGGTGACCAGAAAGTAGCTCGAGAATGCTATTATTCATCCGCCGAGCAAGAGGAACTGGAGGAATTAAGGAAAAGTACTACTACCTATCAAGTGGATGAGGGTGCAGAGATTGAAACATTGGATCCTAGAGATGAATCGCAACTCGTAAAGGGTCAAGTGGTGGAAGCCACTGAAAACATCATTCTGGACGACGAACATCCTGAGCGAACAACTCAAATAGGTTCGTCATTGGAAGCCTCATTAAAACAGGAGTTGATAACTTTCCTAAGAATCAGAAAGTAAACTTTTGCGTGGAGTCATGAGGATATGCCTGGGATAGACCCAAATTTCTTATGTCACGAACTCAATGTGAATAAGGAGATCAAGCCTGTGAAGCAGAGAAGAAGAGTATTCAGTCCCGAGAAGAATCAAGCTATACAGGAGGAAGTCGAGAAGATCCAGAAAGCTTGCTTCATTGAAGATGTTAAATATCCAGACTGGTTAGCCAATGTGGTGATGGTAAAGAAGAAAAACAACAAGTGGAGGATGTGTGTAGACTTCACCGACCTCAACAAAGCATGCCCAAAGGATCACTTTCCACTGCCCCGAATTGATCAACTGGTGGATGCTACCTTGGGACACGAGCTGCTGAGCTTCATGGATGCTTATTCTGGTTACAATCAGATTAAAATGAAACCTGAAGACAGGGAAAGTACATCTTTTATTACCCCTAGGGGAACTTATTGTTATAATGTTATGCCTTTTGGTTTGAAAAATGCAGGTGCGACATATCAGCGGCTGATGAACAAGGTCTTTGCTGAACAAATCAGTTGCAATATGGAAGTCTATGTTGACGATATGCTGACAAAGAGCAAGAAAGTTGCCGATCATCTAGTTGACTTAAGCCAGACTTTTGATCAACTGGATAAATATCAAATGAAGCTGAACCCGACGAAGTGCATATTTGGAGTAGGAGAAGGCATGTTTCTCGGGTACATTATCAATCAACGAGGCATTGAGGCAAATCCTGAAAAGATCAAAGCTCTATTAGGGCTGTGATCTCCAACGACGAAGAAAAAGGTGCAAAGTCTTACAGGACGAGTAGCAGCACTCAACAGATTTGTATCGTGAGCAACTGATTGATGTCTCCCATTCTTTAAGACACTTAGAAAGACTTTTGAGTGGAACGATGAATGTGAGAAGGCTTTTCAAGACTTGAAGAAATATTTGGGAACACCTCCACTGTTGTCCAGGCCGGTGATGGGAGAAAAATTGTACTTGTATCTAGCAGTATCGGAGAATGCAGTTAGCTCGACGTTGATCAGAGTTGAGAATGGAGTACAAAAACCAATTTATTATACGAGTAAGGCCTTCCGAGGAGCAGGGATCAGATATCCAAGGCTGGAAAAGTTAGCACTGGCGCTGATTGAGGCGAGTAAGAGAATGAGGACATACTTCCAGGCTAATACCATAGTAGTATATACTGATATGCCATTGAGGCAAGCCCTTCATAAACCAGAAAAATCAGGAAGATTGATGTACTGGGCAATAGAACTCGGTGAATACGATATACTCTATGAACCCAGATCATCGCTAAAAGGGCAAGCTGTAGCAGATTTTATAGCAGAGTTCACCTATCCTGGTACCCCCGAGGAGCAAAAGTTGCTCGCTGATCAACCTTTGGATGTTACAGGATCATCAAACACAAGCTCAGACCAACTTAGTTTGGTAAAAGGGAAAGTAGATGTTACAGGATCATCAAATTCAAGCCCAGACCAGCTCCGGTTGGTAAAAGCGAAAGAAAAGATGATCGACGAAGAGCAAGAAATATCAGGGGAGGATGAAAGGAAGCAATAAATTTTTCACCGAGGAACTCTGACAGATCAGATATTTGAAGACGAGTTACCTATATGGAGGTTATATGTAGATGGCTCATCTTGCACTATAGGATGTGGCACGGGGATAGTTTTGAATAGCCCGGATGAGGTCGACATGTAATACTCCCTACGTTTCCAATTCAAAGCTTCCAATAATGAGGCTGAGTATGAGGCCGTGATTGTAGGTCTTAGTTTGGCAAAAATTATGGAGGCGCAACAGGTTATTATCTTCAGTGATTCTCAATTGATCGTAAACCAAATGATGGGAGTATATGCAGTCAAAGGAGAATTAATGATCAGATATCACGCAAAGGCAAAGGAGCTGGTGTCAAAATTTGTTGTTATTCAGCTGGTCAGAATACCAAGAATGGAGAATGTAAGAGCAGACCCCTTAGCTCGATTAGCATCAGCTACTCGTACCGAGCTACGAAGACCAATCCCAATTGAAGTTTTAGCTGGTCGGAGTATAGATGAAGATCTGACGACGAATGTTATTACCCTTGATTTAGGACCATCTTGGATGGATCCCATCAGGGCATATATTGAGGAGGGAGAATTACCAATTGACAAGCCCGCAGCTAAGAAATTAAAGTTTAAAGATGCTCGGTATGTATTAACTAATAGTATTCTATATAGATGAGGAATTATGGTAGGTTTGCAAAGATGTGTACATCCCTCCGAGGTGAAAGATTTGATCGAAGAGGTCCATGAAGGGTCCTGCGGAGCCCATGTAGCAGGTCGGACACTTTTGCAAAGAATGATGACTCAGGGATACTACTGGCCGACGATGAGGGCTGATTGCATAGCCTATGCTAAGAAATGTGACAAGTGCCAGCGCTTTTTCTCCATCCGAAGAACTCCACAAGCATTATTGACACCTATCACTTCTCCTTGGCCATTTGCCATGTGGGGAATAGATTTAGTTGGGCCACTGCCGACGACCAGGGGAAGGTTTAAGTATCTCGTGGTCGCTGTGGATTATTTTACTAAATGGGTTGAAGCTGAGCCACTCATTAATATGATGTACGACAAGGTGTACCAATTTATTTGGAAGAACATCATTTGTCGATATGGTCCTCCTCATTCCTTCATCACAGACCATGGAACACAATTTGACAACGAGGAGTTCGCTCCCTATTGTCATCAATCAAATGTTTTGAAGATCCACTCAGCACCAGGACATCCTCAAAGCAATGGACAAACTAAAGTGACAAACGGAACGCTGCTGAATGGCTTAAAGAAAAGACTGGACGATGCGAAAGCAAATTGGATCAACGAGTTACAGTCAGTACTGTTGGCTTACCGAACTACTCCCCGAGTAGCAACTGGAGAATCTCCATATATGCTAGCGTTTGGAAGTGAAGCTGTTATACCTGCCGAGTTGGGCCTCCCAACACACAAGGTACTGAATTTTAATTCCCCTGTCAGCGACTTAATGAGAAGATTGGATTTAGACATGCTCGAGGAAGTTAAAGAAGAAGCAGCCATCAGGGATGCTGCATACCAACAACGAACAGCTTTGTTCTACAACAAGAGAGTGAAGAAGTGCGACCTGAAAGAAGGAGACTATGTGCTGAAGAAAGTAATTCAAAAGCACAACAAACTAGAGGCAAACTGGCATGGACCATACCGAGTTACAGAAGTTGTTCGACCAGGAACTTACCGAATAGCAACTTTAGAAGGGGAGGAGTTTAAGAATGCATGGAACGCAGAGCACCTGCGCAAGTATTATCAGTGATGTATATTCTCCTTTTATTGAAAGTTTTTCGGGGAATACTAGTGCTACACACTACTCGGTGAAACTCGGCATAACTCGGCATTCAAAATTATTTCTCGAAAATGCCAACTAAGGTTGGTCGAGAAACAAATGTATTCCTCCGGGAAGTAAAACTTGTATTCCTCCGGGAAGTAAAACTTGTATTCCTCCGGGAAGTAAAACTTATATTCCTCCGGGAAGTAAAGCTACCTGTATTCCTCCGGGAAGTAAACCTACCTGTATTCCTTCGGGAAGTAAAGCTACCTATATTCCTTCGGGAAGTAAAGCTATCTGTATTCCTCCGGGAAGTAAAGCTACCTATATTCCTTCGGGAAGTAAAGCTATCTATATTCCTCCGGGAAGTAAAGCTAGTTGTATTCCTCCGGGAAGTAAAGCTACCTATATTCCTCCGGAGTAAAGCTACTTGTATTCCTCCGAGAAGTACTTATATTCCTCCGGGAAGTAAAGCTACCTATATTCCTCCGGGAAGTACTTGTATTCCTCCGGGAAGTAAAGCTACTTGTATTCCTCCAGGAAGTAAAACTTGTATTCCTCCGGGAAGTAAAACTTGTATTCCTACGGGAAGTAAAACTATGTGTTCCTAGGGAAGTAAAAGTTTTCCTAAAAATGCCAACTTATGTTGGTTAGGAAGTAAATATATTCTAGAAAATGTCAACTAAGGTTGGTCGGGAGCTACAACTATTCCAAAAAGTGCCAAAGTTGCTCGTAGACGAAAAATCCACTAACTATGTCTAGTCGGGGATAAAAACCCACTAACTGTAGTTGGTCGAAAAGGAAAATTTACAGACCTTGGTTGGTCGGAAACATTTTATGAAGACGAGAAAGTGATCGAGCAACATTTTTTATACTCGTAACTTTTTACTAAGTTGGTCGAGAAATAAAACATTATTTTTGCCAAATGATTACCACAAATTCAAGCTAGTCGACAATAAGTTGATCAACAAACAACACAATATTTTTATCTTTTTAACAGATACACATGCACAGATGTAAAGTGTTTTACAAGACAATAGCAATTAAGATTGCGAACAAAAATGAAAGTCTTTCATTAAAATCAAAAACAAATTACATTGATAATGAAATGTATACAAATTTATTACATCAATATTCCTATTTTATTGGTTTTTTCCCCTCTGCTTTTGAAATAGGTTCCTCGCCAGCAGGCGGATCATTCAAAGCAAGAGGAGAATTTATGAAGTTGAGATCTTTTAACATCCTGATATTCATCACGGATGGTCGATCTAGGAGATGCTCGGGACGAGATATCTCGACATTTGAATGGAGATTGTAATCGCCGAGATACTTAGAAATTAAGCACTGAGGGATGGCCCGAGCAGGGATCCAACTCATGTCGAGCTTGAATGGTGGCACTGGAAGGTCGAGCAACCCAAGATTATGGTAATCCCACAGGTAATGACCCTGTTCCAGTTGCAGCACACCTAAGGCATTCAACCAGCCCTATTTGTGGCCCTCATTATTGGCATTCTGGATACGATCGTCCAAGTGGTAGAGAACCTCGTTGTACCCAGCCATCCAGAACTCCCTCGGCTGTTTGTGGAATTGATATGTCAATCTTTCCATCTGTTCGTGGAGATGTTTTATGAAGAGCTCTTTATTATCCAAGGTATATTTCTGCGCAGAAAGATGCTCTTCCAGATCTCTGATCTTCTTTGACATTTCAGCCAACGCCTGGTTCTTCGCCATTAATTGGAAAGCTTGGTTCTCTAAAGCAGATTGAGTCCTCTGTTCCTCGACAGGAATCCGAGCAGCTCTTGCTCATCCCCGAGGAGCTCTTGCTCGTCCACGAGAAGATGTAGAGGGGCCAGCTCTCTTCAAGATATCCAATGCGTCCCTCAAGTTGGCGTTCTCGACCTCCAAGAATGAGAATCCCTCATCAGTCACTGGGATCAAGGCTTTTGAAGTGGAAGCTGCAGACTTCAACTGTGACAACTCTCTTTGCAGGTTGTTATTCTCTTGCTCTAATAATTCATCTATTTGTCTGCACTCCTCGACCTAAGCCTTCAAAGTTCTTTCCCGCACGTCGTAAGCAGCAAAACACTTCTCGTATCCCTTGTCGGCAACGATTTGCTGATACTTCTTCTCATACCCCTTGTGCAAGAGGGCAGTGGATTCCTTGTATTGTTGTTGAAGGTCTTCAAGTGTGCCTTGGAGATCCTCGATCATATCATAATAAGCCACATTATTGGCCACTGCACGATCAAGCAGACACTTCAAGTATTGGTAGGCTTCAACTGCCTGTTCTGAAGCATCTTGGCCGAGGATGTCGACGATTTGTGCTGCACTCAGATCTGTGTGACCAACCTTAAAATAATCATTGCATTGCCTCAACAGCTTTGTATCGTGAGCAGATAATAATTCCATCCTGGCCAGAAACTAGTAGAGGAAGAAAAAGCAGTAATCAATAATCAAAACAGAGCATGAAAAAAAGACAACAGTATGCATAAACAAAAGTTCAAGTTTTATTAGATCACAAGGTTCAGAGTTACATGGTTCAAGATTACATTTGTCAAAGAAAAATAAAATAGATAGAAGTCCGAACAACTCTACACCTTTTTCTTGTCTCCCAAAACTTTCTCGGGAGGCTGGGACGAGGAGGTAAGTTGCTCGGATGGAGAAGATAGTAGCTAGGGAAGTGCTGGAGGTTGCTCGGAGGAAGTAGCGAGCTACTGAAGTTTCTCGTTAGCAGGCTGGATGGCTGGGGGATGATCTCCCATCACCATGGAAGACTCTTCGAAGGCAGCTTCGTCCTCTTCTTTGTCTTCAGGAGTTGGAGGGGGACCAGGGATGTGTCGCTGAAAGAGTTCAGAATTTTCATCAATCTTCATCTCCTGCAGAGCAGCGACCCACCCATCTCTAAAATACTTAAGGCTGCCATATTCAACTTGTGACATCATGGCAGCCAAGCCTTTGTTCCACCCTTTATCCCAGCCAGCGCTGAAAGACTTCTTCATAGCCAATTTCCTCTTTGTCTTCTCCGAGGAAAGCATCTCGGATAGAAGGTTATTAGCAGCTTTCAATTTATTTTCAACCTCCTCCTTCTGATGACTTACTTCCCGAAGTCGACTTAACTCCTCCTCAGCAACCTTGAGTTTATCTTCAAACTCCTCAGCATTCTTGAGCTTCTCTTCGAGCTCTTTATTCTTTTTCTCCAAACCAATTACTTTTTTCTCCAACTCCTTGGAGACCTCAACAACTTGAACTTTCTCCTGCTCGGTGGAGGCAAGCTTCTTCTCCCAAGTTGCCTTATCATCAGCATATTTCTGGCGAGACTCTTTCAGAGACTACCCCAAGCCTATCAAAGTTTCCTCTACACCAGACGAGGAGCTTGAAGCTTTAATAGCTTAATCCTTCTTCAAAATTGTGTTAAAGCAGCTCACCAACTGAGAAAAGAAAATGAAAGCAAGTCATAGATAGATATAACAAGGGAAAGATGAAAAGTTCAAAATAATAGGACTTACAGAAGCAATGTGGCGAGCTGCCAATGTGGTAATTGTGTCCCGAGAAAGGTTTTCTTCAATGCCTTGGATCTTGGGAATGATCCAAGTCTTCACCGAACTCATGGCAGAGCTCGGGGGAACAAAAGTAGGAACTCCACTAGTCGGGGGCTAAGAGACGGTGTCAGCCAAATTGACCGAGGAGCTCTTCTTCAGCCTCCTCGAAGGAACAGGAACAGCTTCGAGCAAGGAAGAACTCTTGGTCGGTGATATGACAATCACATTCCCTGGAGCAGCAGCCTTGCTCGGGGCCACTGGGGGCTTCTCTACAACCTTCATAGGAGCAGCCGAGGAAGGTGCATCAACTTTCTTTGTCCCTTCTGGGACGTCAATCTTACTTCTTTTTGCCTCTCCAGCAGCAGAGACAGGTTTCTCGAAGGGAGTGGGAGGTCTTCTTTTCTTCATCCTTTCACTCAAAGGAACGTGTGACTCAGGCAAAGAACTGGTAAAAGCTGGTACTGGTTCTGCGTCGCTTATCACCGGACGAGCAGTGAAAGAAGTGGTGTAGCTCTTGTACTGCTGTAAATATGAAGCTGACCTAATGTGCTCGTCAGCGACAGACTGATGCAAACTCCAGATAAGTTTCAAATGTCTTATATTAACGTCCTCTTCTTTTGGACACTTTCTTTTGCTATCAACTGTAAATAAATCAAAATTAAAATATCAGTGGCATATTTTATCAAACACAGAGGAATCATAATTTCAAAATAAGTAAAATGAAATAAAAATAACCTATCCCATTGCCATAGGGAGGGCATCCGGGACCTTGATACACTTCATCTCCAAATAAAGGAGCATGTTGACAATTTTTTATAACAACCCCGTGCTCAAAATAGTCCCTATTGGCATCCGGGAGATTAACCACTAAAGCCCTATTTAAAAATCTAGTTTTTAAATAAAAAGTGTTATCACCAACTGCCCATCTATAACAAAACATGATTTCTGGAATTTCTACGCGAGTTCCATGAATTTGATTTAACCTATGAACCCCATTAACTATTCTCCAGGTATTGGGGGTATTCTTGCAAGAACAACGTCAAAATATTGACAAAATTCCAGACATAGAGGATTTGGCGGAAAAGAAAAGCCGCATTCAGCAATAAAGAGACTGGGGAACCAATGTCCCTCAGCCAAACGAAAATAATCAGAAGGTTCAGAAAGTTCCTCCAGAACAACCCAGGAGGGAATGGAGAAATCAGAGCGAAATTTATCAAGAGATTCAACAAGGTAAACCATAATGAAGAAGAAGGAAGAAGATCTTACAGAAAAAGAATGGATTATTTGACAAACGAACGATGGAAGAGATGAACGCACAAGAGAGAGAAACAATGGAAAATTCGAAGATACAAATTTGAAAAAAGTAGAAGACGATGTCATTTTCTGCAACTTTAAATTCTTTGCCTTGGGAAACGGTAAAGTTAATAATTACAAAAAGAAACGATTACGCTACCGGCGGCTAAAAAGATAAAAAGGGCGCGGGAATCGAAGCGAGTAGAAAATTTCAAAAAAGCCTGGTTCTACGAAGTTGGAAGGAGAAATAAATACAAAAGACTCCTAAATTTCAGGATGACCATTTAAAACTGCCATATTCTGAGAAAGAATGTTCCACACTCCTCAAATTTTCAACTATGAAACATTGGGGGCTTTTGTTGATACCAAATTTAGTCTGCTGACATGGCTCAATTGAATGAAGACACATGGCAATCTACGTGGCAACAACAAACACTTCCGAGGAATTCACACGCTCTGAGGAACCATATTACAACGAGGAACACTGCTTCCCCGAGGAACTCATACGCTCCGAGGAACTCTTGAGTACCGAGAAGCTTAGGCGGTCCGAGCTGAACCTCGAACAAAGCATTAATAGCAAGATAACCAACAGTTTGACTGTTCATTAAAAGCTTATCATTCAGACGCATACGCTTAAGGGGCATTGAATGTATTACCCTTTCATATGTACATCATTTAATGTATTACCCTTTCACATTACAGCCTCAGGGCTATAAATACATTGTACAATCCTCATTGTGAGGGGACCGGAATTTCTTGGTTGAACTTGTAATCGAGAATTCCCAAACAGTCATCAATAGCAGAAACAGTGGACGTAGGCCATTCTTATAAGGCCGAACCACTTTAAAAATTCTTTGTCTCATTTATTTTATCTGTGATTAAATAATTAGATACAATCTAATTTTTTACATTAACAGTCATGGACTTTATCCCATACCAGGAAGGGTGGGTCGCGAATTTGGTCCATGACCAAATCGGGCGTGACCAATTTCGGTGGTCACGACCCAAATCCCTAACCCAGAGCCTGGTCACGGATTCCCCATTATCATAGTTGTGGTCACGGCGAATAGCCCTGACCCTAATTGTATGCATGGTCACGGCCTAAATCCGTGACCACTTCACAATTAAAGACCATGTGGTCACGGATTTCCACCGTGACCAGTTCTCTGTGCGATCCATCTTTGTCACGGCTTAAGGCCATGACCAAACTAATTGTATATATGATATTTTCACAGCTATGGGCCGTGACTACACTTACTGTGCATAAAATATTGTCACGGCTTTGGGCCGTGACTATACTTACTGCGCATAATCTATTTTTACGACTTTAGGCCGTGACCGGTTTTAATAATAAAAAAAATCCTCGAATCGGGAGGCTAATCGGTCAGTTGCTGCAAGTGCTCCTTGGGTGACCTCGAGGGGCTCCTATGCTCTCAAATCGGGGGTCCCGTTCTCTTAAATCGAGGGGTCTCGTGACCACGCGGTCACGGGACCCGCGTAGGCATTCTGAAATATGGGTCGTGCTCTTAGATCGGGGTCCCGTGACCACGCGATTGGCTCGTACGGGCTATGCTGGTCCCATGTGAGGTGTTAGTGCCCTTCACGGGTTTAGGGGGCACTAAAGGGTTCCCCCCACCCCGACGGCACGTTTTCAAGCCTAAGTGTGGATATTCCCTATTTTGGATCGTGCTCTCAAATCGGGGGTCCTATGGCCAAGCGGTCGTCTCGTACGGGCTACGATGGTCCCATACGAGGTGTTGACGTCGCTCATGGGGATGTTTGGGGGGAGCTAAGAGGTTTTGCTCCCCCCCCCCCCCGACGACACATTTTCAAGCCTAAGTGTGGATATTCTCTGTTTTGGGTTGTCGTCTCAAACCGAGGGTCCCATGGCCACGCAGTCGGCTCATACGAGCTACGTTGGTCTCGTACGAGGTGTTGGTGTCTATCAAGAGTCCATTTTGGGGGCGCTAAGAGTTTTCGGCCCTCCCCCCCTGGACAGCACGTTTTCAATCCTAAGTGTGGATATTCTCTATTTTGGGTCGTGCTCACAAACCGGGGGTCCCGTGGCCAAGCGGTCGGCTTGTACGAGCTACATTAGTCCCGTACGAAGTATTGACGCCGCTCACGGGGCCATTTGGGTGGCGCTAAGGGGTTTTGCCCCCCCAACGACACGTTTTTAAGACTAAGTGTGGATATTCTCTATTTTGGACCGTGCTCTCAAACCGAGGGTCCCGTGGCCACGCGATCATCTCGTACGGGCTACTAATAGACTCTATTGATTCTAGAGTCTTGGCCAAATGAGGAGAAAATTTATTATCTTTGTCCCGTCTAGCATGCACATACAAGTTAACACTATTTGGTGTCTTTCCTTTATCCGAGCTACCTTTCGTAACGGTCGTCCACTCGTTCTTCAAATCTTCATAAGATTTCGAGCCAAGCTGATGGAGATCAATTTTTTTGGCCTATTCTGCTTGTTTTTATCCATTTGCAGCATTTTAGCGTCCTTCACCTCATTCTCCAGAAAATCATTCCATTGGTAGATTGGCATCTTAACGTTCAAAGGGACTTTGTCTTTGAGCGCCAAAATATCGGAGCTTGATGCTCCCTTAGGGAAATACTTCTTCCTAAGGTTTCTCTGATATGTTCGGAGTTGTCCAGCAACCCGAGAAAGCACCTTATTTTTTGAGGTGGAGGAAAACGAAAACCTTTTATTGAGTTGCTCGAAGATGTCATCTTTAATAGCTTTATCTACGAGGTTCCAGTTGCTAGTTCCTCCTACTCCCACATTCATTTTTGCCAAGGACAAACATTGGGCTTTAAACTGTTGAACGTGATTCTTATCCCCCGTGGGGTTATTTCCCAAAAGAGAGAACCCAATGGGCTTCTTCTCAACTGAACCAGCAGTTTCAGGAGCGTTGGACATGTCTGTTGGATTAGTGGGAGGAGTACCTTGCCTACTGCAACTCGGAGTAGGGGAATGAACAGTTTTTGGAGTAGGGGAGTGAACAGTTGGTGGAGTTGAATATTGCTCACCAATTGGTGATGAGAATTCTCCTTATGGTTGTTGGTTGTTGTTGGTTGGAGTGTTGGTTCCATTACCGCCCAACATTATCTACAAAAATAATAAAAGTTAAATGTGTATCTATAATAATAGATGCATAATTTCAAAGTTCAATATGAAAATATAAATAAATATATAAATTTTTTGACCATATATTATAATCTACCTGTTCATGGTAAGACTTTAACAAAAGTTCAATGTGTCTGATCTCCATCCATTCTGGATTTGTGTTTAAAAACCTACGGATTTTTGCACGTGGCCAATTAGGAGGAAGCGTATCTATAATGAATACATAGATGTCGACGAGATGAACTCGAAATCTCATCCTCTTCAGCCTATTGGAAAGATCGAGTTTGACATGTATATGTCGTGAGACATCATAGTCTTCATTAATGCTCGTTGTACGTAACTATATCCATAATAGGTGAATTTTTTTCGGCCTTCTCTAATAGCGTAAGCAAGGTCAGTGCTCTATCGGGATTATGTACGCAATATATATATTGTACAGCTTCATCCCAATATTGTGGCAGGGAAAACTAAATATGATCGAACAAGTACTCTTGCTGGAAATCAACTCCACGGTTTACGAGGTTGTTAAATTGTTCTATCTTCCTATTCCCATACCAATAGACCGGAGTACCCACTTTATGAGGATCATCAATGAAAGAGGTACGAGTGCGAACCAAGTGCAACCTTTCATACTCTTATTGCCATCGATTATCACCGTGACTCATTTTTTCTGAGAATAATGAACGAGGGCGTGAATATGATTCCTATAAATAATGGCTCTAACGAATCATTAACTAGTTATTGTGTACGAGGGGGTGGATATGATTCCAATAAATAATGGCTCTAATGAATCATCAACCGTTAATTTATTATATTTTGAATACCTACTTCTGTCATTTAATCCAACAATCCCTAAAATTAACCCTTATGTTTGGTATTTTTTTTAATGGTCCGGTATTTTTTTAATGGAGAGGTATTTTTTTATATTTCAGCCCCAAACTTAACTTGACAATATCCATTTAATTAAAATTTCCCTAGTTTGAAAATTAAACCAACAATATCCACTAAATTAAAATTTTCCCTAGTTTGAAACTTAAACCAACATTAATCATATATACGTATTTTTTTCTAAAATAGAGGCACAATACACATAATGATAATTTATACACACCTACGTACACAATACACACACGTATACACACACAAATATACACAGAAATACACATATGTACATATACACACACACACACACACAATGAAATAAATAACAAGGGTTTGGAAATACACACACATAATGAAATAATTAATAAGGTGTTGAGATTATACACACACACACACACACACAAATATACACACATGTGTACACACACGTATATACACACACACACACAGAAATACACACAAAAATACATGCACACAGTGAAATAAAAACAAGGGTTTGGATATACACACAATGAAATAATAAGGGTTTGAATTACCTTTGAGATTAAGAGAATGATAGAGCTTGAGATTGAGGGAAATGAAATCCCCGGAGAGAGGGAGGGAAATAGTTGTTTAGAAGTTTTCGAGGGAAATAAAAACATGTTCTGTGTTTTTTAAGTATAAAGACCATGGTCACGGTCGAAAGACATGACTCACCCCTAAGAATGGTCACGGTCCTAATTCGTTACTATAGTGGTGTGTATTTGTGTTCCTGGTCATGGTAATGATCCATGAACCCATCCATGACCACACTTGGCGGGAAACTTGGTGCCATAATGGTCACGACTGGATCACGATTGTGAGCCGTGAGCCTGAGATCACGGTTAAAGGTCGTAACCACCTACACATCGATCCATGACCACACTTTATCTTAGAATTGGTCACACTCATTTTGCATGTAGTCATAGCTTTGGGTCGTGACCAACCGGTCACAGCTTTTGGACGTGACCCCTTTTCCATGACCATTTCTAGTTTTTGGTGTAGTGGTATTTATAGTGGTGTAAAATCGTAGTGGTTGAGTTGTTTAAGGAACTCTCTCATCTTGTTATTGGCTCGTGTGATGACTTTTGAATATCTCATTCGAGATTGTAGGTAACCAATTGAGCTTATCTATATGAACGTGATAAATATTCATATTTATCCACGTGACAAATGGTTTGTATTGATTTCTTTAGGGAGTTGGGCTAGGCTTGCCCCACATACTACTGGACTTGGTCGGCCAGTCTTTAATTGGTCCTAATTAATAATTTAGGTCCCCAAACCTACTTTGACCTGATCCCCTATCCCTTATTTTACCTCAAATTCAGTTAAATTGGTCTAATGGCCTATTTTTGAGACAACTCAATACTTTCATGAAATGACTCCCACTTGGGATCCATTTCTAACTATTTACCATTTTGGGTCCTCCTTTTTGGAATGTCACCGCCTTCAGTCTGCTTGTTTTTCCATCGTACTCACAAGGTACAATCATCGGAGTTTTTGTCCATTCAGATTCAAGGATCTACCAAGCCGTGTTGAAATCATGTGCTCGCGGGGTAGAGAAGGCGGAGATGGTCGTCAATTTTTGGTTGCTCGAATTTTATAAGGAACATTGTCGAAATTTGGGTATATTAGACCCATTATTGATGAGGTTCATACGCACGTGACTAATTATATTTTGGATAGGCCACTTTTAGTTGATTTTGATTGGTGTTCAAAAAATTTTGAGGATCATATCATGTGGCATTGATCAGTCGCCCTACACGCACGAGCACGAGCACGAGCTTTTCAAAGACGAAGAGAATTATATGTTTTATTATATCTAGCGACAAATAGCGTGTGGTTATGCTCTCGGGAGAAGAATATGTTTTATTTTGTATTTTAGTTTAGGGTAGTATCGTTAGTTAATTTTATTTTTATTCTTTAATTGGTCTCCAAACATGTTTGCGGTTAATTAGTCATTTTTAGTTAATAGTTGTTCTTTTTAGTCTTTTAGGTCATGTAAGGACAAATTTTCAATTGAGTCAAATTATAAGTGCTGGCTTAATTCTGGACAAAACTCCTTGAGTCATAGGATAGAAGTTATTTATGACCTTTCAAGCCTATGATATTAATTATGAAGACATAGAGGCCAAGTCAAAGAAGATCACATCATAAGCCGTGTTTCATTCTTTGTGTTCGTCATCAACAGTCCAGGATCTCTCAAGTATGAATGCTTATATTATATTGAGACTTGGAAATTTATTATTGGGTGTTAGAATTTTTGTCAGAATTTTTTTGAATTCATGTTATCTAAAGATTTTGTTCTCGAACACCTTTCCATAGAAAAATCATAACTAATTCAAAAAAAATCAAAAAAATACGAAACTGGTGGCCACGCGTTCGTATCAAAATTATGTAAATTTACATACTGAAATCTCGTTCGAACTTGTTCAAATGTCCTCCTTTGAATGAATTCTAACGGGATTTTGTTTTTCTTTCACTAACATCTTATTCAAATGTTGTTCGAATGAGATTGAGATTCGTTTGAACGATTGGGCAGTTTTTTTGTGAAAAAATATCATTTTTGAGCAGTTTTTCTCCATAACCTCCCACTACTTTTGCCACCCATTTATGAAGTGCAGAAGTTAAATTTTTTCATAGACTTTTTCTAGACTTTAGAGAAAATACACTCTTCCAAAAAGTTCCTTGTGTTTTGTTAATCTTTAATGCTTTAACTTTTAAACAAAACACAAATTTGCACCCAAATTATTTTCGTGATCCAAACTTCTACATAATATATATTTTGAGATCATAGTTTTGGCACCGTGTTTGTTCCGTACACTCTTATGGATTGTTTCTTGTGGTGGATTCCGTGTTCGTTGTGTACATATGATGAACTCCATGTGTTTAATGGTAGTAGTGCCCCATCGGTAGAATCTGAGACATAGTTGGACTCCTACGTTATTATTAGGCAGAGGTTGAAGGAACGAAGAGCATCAAGGCTTGCGAGCACATCGAGTCGTTATGTAAGCATTTTATCGTGTCCTTTGGTAATTCCAAACTTAGAGGACTCGTGGCTGGGTCGTCAGAGGTTTTTCCCATTGTGAGTTTTCTCATACATCGGCAAGTTGTGATTGTGGATTTTATCTTGAAAATTCTCACGTAGATGCATGCTTAGGTTTAACAAGATAAAATCGATTTAATCACTAAAATTGTGTAATTGGTGTTTAACTAAATTTGAATAATTTTAGTTTACTTTAATTCAAGTCGGAATCATTAATTTGGCAGAATTCATATTTGGTTTGATTTTCATAATTTAGAACTTGAATTGAAGTCTTCTTTAAGAAGTGGTTTTTAAAAGTGGTATCAGATCTTTTGTAATTTAAGGAAAATTCCAGTTTTTACAAGTCGTATCAGAGCGGGTTACACTAAGATATCATGTGATCCTGATTTTTAAGGAATTTTAGGCTTTAATATGGAAACTATATTGTTATCAAAATTCTCTGTTTTTGTTGGTTTCCACATGCTTGCACATGACTCTTCACTTGTTATATCTTATAGGTGATTGCTTCCATGTTTTACATACACTAGTTTTGCTTCATGATATATTCTTACTAGTTGTATGTTTTTTAGTCATATTCTAGTTTATGCTTCATCACATAGGTTTTGCTAAAATCATGAAATGTGTATCTTTTGTATTTTATTTTTATTGGGTGTTATTAAAAAATACAAAAAGATTTTGTTTATCCTTTGAGCTATCTTTGTTTTAAATTTTGTTTAAAAATTTAAAAACTCAAAAAGATTTTTTTGTGTGTATTTTAGTTTTACACATTTTGTGTGGCATATCCTTGTGTTTGAATCCTATATCATTCTCCGCTTCCATTTGGCTAAAACTTTTGATTATGAATTTCAATTCTTAAATTGTTTTTTATCATGCTTTCATGGTGTAGTTTGACTTTGATTTGTTTAATGAATTCTCTTTGCGTATGCCTCCTCACACACGCGTACGATCTCTTTTGAACTTTAACTTCACATGTTATATTAAGCAATGTCAGATGTTCTATCATCAATTTTATCACCTACATGTTTATCTAGACACATTTATGCCATATAAATGTGGAAAGCTTATTGTGTTTACTGTCTTGTGTGGTCTTTATACCTATATATATGTGCTTGTGCTTCATTGATATTTTTCTCATATTTATATATACGGTATCATTTACTTTTTAGTCTTTGCCTTCATATCTATTCCATGTATGCTTTTTGTTGATAGAGGTATCTATTTTATTACTACTTTTCATTGATATCCCATCCTTATATTAGTACATTTTAGTTGGTATCATTTTGCTATTGCATCTTAGTTGGTCTTTATTGTTCTTTATATGGATTAGTTTTTCCTTGCCATGATTATTTTGGTATCTCTTGAATCACTATACATCATTGCGTTATATACTTATTTTTTCATTATGCTTATCTCTTATTTCATTTAGGGTGGAATTGAATTAATCGGGAAGAAATGGGTTATTTTACGTACCTTAATCTTTGTATATTCCTAAACAAAAAGGGGAAGAAATGGTATCTAAACCTTTTAATTTGGGGAGATCTAACTTAGGGGAGACGTCTTTCTTAGGTAGATAATGTTAGACAAGGGAGGGGGGGATTTAATATTGTTACATTCCCTATGCGTTTAATGGTATGTTTATGTGTGCAGGTTTTTATCCATGCGATAAGGTTTTTAAAGTAAAGCTTCTCATCATATGTGTCGGTCAAGCATCGGTATTTTATATTTTTGGGTGGAATTGTGTCTTTTAGATGATCTTGACGGCCCATAGGTTTTTAATTTTAGTTTTGTCCCGGAATAGCCGAAGGGGGAGATTTGTAGGAACAAATTTCCAATTGAGTCAATTTGTAAGTGTTGGCTTAATTCCGGGCAAAACTCCTTGAGTCAGGATAGAAGTTATTAATGACCTTTCAAACCTATGACATTAATGTTGAAGATATAACGGCCAAGTCAAAGAAAATCACACCACATGTCATATTTTGTGCCTTGTGTTCATCATCAACAGTCCAAGAATCTCTCAGGTATGAATACTTATGTTATGTTGAGACCTGGAAATTTATTTTTGGGCGTTAGAATTTTTGTCAAAAAAAAGTTCGAATTCATACTATCTAAAGATTTTGTTCTCGAAATAACTTTTCGTACAAAAATCATAACTAATTCAAAAAAAATCAAAAAAATACGAAACTGGCGTCCACGCGTTCGTCTCGAAATTATCTAAATTCACAAGTTGAAATCTCATTTGAACAACCTCGTTCGAATAACTTCAAATGACATTTTGTTTTGCGTGCACTGGCATCTCGTTAGAATGTCGTTCGAACGAGATTGAGACTCGTTCATATGATCGGACACTTTTTATGAAAAAATAATAATTTTTGAGCTATTTTTCTCCATAATCTCCCACTACTTTGCCACCCATTTATGTAGTGAAGGAGTTAACTTTTTCCATAGACATTTTTCAAACCTTAGAGAGAATACACTCTTCTAAAAATTCCCTTGTATTTTGTTTATCTTTAATTCTTTAACTTTAAAAAAAAAATACAAGTTTGCACCCAAATTATACATAATATATGTTTTGAGATCATAGGTTTGGCATCGTGTTTGTTCCGTACATTCTTATAGATTGTTTCTTACAGTGAATTCCATATTCGTGGTGTACATACGATGGACTCCATGTGTTTGATGCTAGCAGTGCCCCAACGATAGAATTTGAGACGTAGGTGGACTCTTATGTTTTCACTAGGCAGAGGTTGAAAGAACGAAGAGCGTCAATGCTTGCGAGGGTGTCGAGTCCTTGTGTAAGAATTATGTCATGTCCTATTATAATTTTTTACTTAATAGAATTATGGTTGGGTCATCCGAGGTTTTTCCCGTTGTGGGTTTTTCTCGTACATCGGCGAGTTTTAGTTGTGGATTTTATCTTGCAAATTCTCACGTAGATGCATGCTTAGGTTTAACAAGATAAAATCGGTTTAATCACCAAAATGGCGTAATTGGTTTTTAATTAAATTTGAGTAATTTTAGTTTATTTTAATTCAAGTGGGAGCCATTAATCTGGTGAAATTCATGCTTGGTTTGATTAGCATAATTTAGAACTTGAATTGAAGTCTTGTTTAAGAAGTGGTTTTTACAAGTGGTATCAGAGCTTTTATAATTTAAGGAAAATTTCGGGTTTTACGGGTCATTTTTTGGTTACCAAGTAATTTTTTTCCTATAAATAGGCCATTGACATTTATTTGTAACTACACTTGAATATTAAGAAATATAATATAGAAATAAAATGATGCCCATTTCCTTAGTTTAGTTTTATTTGTTAATGTTGTTGGTGTTGTGTAGTTAGTAGTTGTTGTGTAATTGTAGTAATAACGCTTTCGCATTCATATATTCACATCAGTTTGTCTCCCTTGCATGGGAGTCCTACAATTTGTTTTATTTTAATTTTGCCAGTTCAATCTATATAATCTATAAAATTCCGACCAAGGGAAGCTCAATGATTTTTTAACTTTCAGAACTTTTATCAAAAAATCTATTTTGAATGTTAAAGAAATGAAAAATTGACATCTATGTGTATTTTTGTGGTTGAACATTTGGTCGTTCAAATTTTATAGGTTATAAAACTGAGTTCGTCTCCCTTACATGAGAGTCCTACAGTTTGTTTTGTTTTAATTTTGTCCGTACAATTTATATAAACTATAAAACTCGTACCAAGGGAGGCCAATTAATTTTTTTCAACTTTCAAAAATTTAATCAAAAAATCATTTGAATATGAATGAGATGAAAAATTGACATCGTTATGCATGGATGAATGTTTGGTCGTTCAAAATTCATTTATTTATCCCCAAATGGGATATTCGTTGTCATCATAAAATAAAGTAATGCTAGTAACTTCACGTGTTGATGAGTTGTCTTGTCATGATAAAAAAATGGGTGGCGAGATAGGAAAATATTCTACGAAAATTTTTGTCATCAAAATTTTTTCTATCCGTGTCCATCAGTCTGCAATATCAAAATGATCATTCTCAAAATATATCATTACATGTAAAAAAAATTCCACCTGCGCTCATTGATTTCCCCCCTTATTATTCCAAAATCACGTGATTTTGTTTCTCATCCTTTTTTTCAAGCTTCACATTCTCATTTTATCAAAAGTTAGTTCTACTAATATCCACTTGTAAAATTTGAAAATTTATTGAGCAATAATTCATAGAATTGTGCATACGCATAGGTGTCTTTCGACTTAAACCTTTTACATAGTAAAGATGATTCAAATTATACTAGAGTAACTTTTATTTTCGAACTCTATTTCTGACAATATCCCACACACAACCCTACTTGGGTGTAGTCCTCAAGACAACATATTACAAGCATGTGCTTCTGCCCCAGTATATTCAATGTTGTAGGGAACTTACCCAAAATTAACATAGAAAGTGGCCACACTTTCACATTCACATAAGTGAGCGCATCAAGGATACTCCCGTAACTAGGTAACCAGTTCAAAATAGAGTTATAAATCTTCATTAAGATTTATAATTAACTTAACCTTAACTCGCTTCAGGATATCATGCTCTATAAGTATGAAATCGGAGCCAAACCCCATATATTTTAATTAACATGATTCAACTCAGATTACTTGTGACTTGTTATTACCCTTTGAAACTATTTCTTGGGATCTCCAGTTGATAGATTGGGTTACCACCACAAGTGATTCAACTATCAACGAACTTTAGTCCCATCGCCTTCTAGGTGCTAAATACACCCTCCTGCACTAGTCCTTTCGTCAAAGGACAATTCAGATTTTGTTCTCTCCAATTCGAACGTAATCCACACTCACAACTCATTAGTTCTAAATTCTCAAACTATGTTATGCTTATGACATATTTGTCGTTCTTGTTGTTATAATAAAAGTTCTAAAATCTTATAATAGCAATGGTTCTATCATTGTGGATAAAATGAATGGTATCAAATTCTCCCATAAAGGATATCTTATCATAAGACATCCAACCTTTTATTTCCGGACTAGCCTTAGATAATGGTATCACCATGAACTCCATCATTAATTGAATCTAAAATTTATTTTTTGGAGTTCCAAAAAACAACATCATCATATGTGTTACACACATATTCATAAATTTATTCAGAATTAATTCTAGGTTCATAGTGTTTTATTAAAACACGTGACCTTTCTTAATAGCATAAGAATGTACTTTTTCAATTATAAACCTCCATAGTATTCTTACAAAATAAACATTTCCAATCCTTTGTATTTAGTAGCACAGTGGAGACTACTTAAGATGTTCATATATTTATCTTTCTTAAAACTGTATATAGTGTTCTTGAATAATTCTTACTTGGGTCATGTGGAGTACAAGATGGTTCACAATATATATATATATATATATATATATATATATTGTATTTCAATATACTTCATATATTCATGATCCATCTTTGGCCTTACTATATTAAGGCATGTTAATCGGGCTCTATGAGCCGAACTTGGGATTGATCAGGCTCGGCCTGATTTTGATTTACTCGGCTCAAGCTCAAGCTCAAGCTCGGCCCGAACGAGCCTGAGAGTGATTGGCTCAAGCTTAGCTCGCAAAGTATAATGGGCTTCGGCCCCGATTTGGGCAAGCCCGAATTGAATATTTCAATACTTATTTATTTATTTAAATAATAAAAATTCATATATTCCAATACGTATTTATTTATTTGAATAATAAATATTCATATTTCAGCAATAACTTTTTATTCCAATACGTATTTGATGGGGGCTTGGTAATAACACTCTCACCACTTGAGTTTGTTTTGTATCATAATCATGTTATTGTAATGTGTCTAAAGTAGCAATAATGTGAGAAATGGAAATAGATACTTAAAATGACAAAAGAATCTATCAAACCAAGAAACAAAACAATAATAAATCTCGAATCGTAAATCTCAAGGGTAGGTTATTCACTGATGGACACCAAATTGTCTTTATGAACTGTCTAAATGTTAAACCCAAATGTTAAAAATGTTAAGCCCCAAAATTCTAATTTTTGTAACAACGAAGCTTGAAAACGTCTACTTGAAAACAACCGATCGTATGTGAAAAAGGATAGAGCTTGAAAACGGTCGGTGTAGATTAGAGTGTAGAGAGAGAGGAAATGAAAAATAACCCTAAAATCTAAGCGTTTATGGTTTATACGATATATTGCTAACTAAAGGCAAATTAATAAATGATCCACCTTACTTTTGCTTCTTTAAAATTAAGTCCAATAGTTTGTTTGCTTAAGGATAAAATTATAAAAATTATTTTGTTTTAAAATATTTTTTACATTTCCTAGAAAACAAAATAATTTTGTATATATATATATATATATATTATTTCGGGTCGAGCCTAGTTTGGACTTTATAGTGCTTTGCTCGCGCCCGGCTCAAATTGAGTTCGAGCTTAATATCTCGGCTCATACTCGTCTCGGCTCAAACTCAATAAAAGCTCGGCCCAAATTTTGCAAGCCGAGCGAGCGGGCTTCGATCCTGCTCGGCTCAATTGACAGGCCTAATTATATTAACAAGTAATATTCTTGTTTCATCTAAACTCATTATGCTAACACTTTTACTTAGCATAAATTTGATTTGCTTAGCAAAAAAATATTATAACCAAACATTAGCTAATCATTATTGCATAAATAAATAATAACGCATTCATATTTCGACATACTTAATGATAAACACTATTCATCTCATTTTTAATTCAATCTCATTTGATAATTTCAAATTATCAAAAATATCATGTCATTTATTGGTGCCTTCTATAATAATAAGTTTTTCAACTTCAAGTTGGTCCAAGTAAGTTGCCTTTCCTAGGTCACCATTCGAAAATTGATATCATATAATTTAATTCTAACTCAAAAGCATGTATAATATCTATGGCAATCAAATTAAATGAATCTACTTCCTTTTTATGAGAATAGTTTAACATGCATCGTGTATAAGTGAGTTATCATACTATCAATAAATTTTAGCTATCAAACAAAGTTTATATTCATAAATGATAATGGTTTCAATATTCTTCCAAAGAATATGTATAGTATTATTATCTTAAAGTTATAAGATATGTCAATTATAAATCGATTTTTAGTTCATTACTGAAAATTCCATCAATCATTTATGACATGACTTCTCTAAAGATTTTTAAAATCATTTTTAATAGCATAAGCAAGCTTTTATTTTTAAGTCACAACTCTTAAAATTAAAAGTTCTTTTAAATATCAAAGTTTTAGATTCGATTAAAATGTTCTTCAATTATATTTGAGAAGTGCTCGCTTGAGTGCTCCCATTATTTTCTAGGTATATCACTAAGAAACGGTATATAATGTGCCCCCACTACATCTTCAGTTCATAAAAATGTGATCTAAACTCATAGTGTGTCAACATTAACTAATAATTAATGGTATTCCTTAAATTAGTACATGCTTCAGGCTTTCAAGTATAGCCAATTCAAAAAATACATGTTTATTCGTTATAAGTTCAGCTTTTCAAGGGTCTGAGAGACAAATATAGATTACACAATCTATTTTTTTACAGAAATGAAACATATGATTTTCATATATTATTGTTCATAATGTATAAGATAATATTTCGTATTAGAGTTTAAATCTCTATTCTAAATTATTCAACTAGAATATCTTTACCAAAGTAAAAGTTATATTTGCATGAAACTCAATTATGAAAAAAATCCTCTTTAAGGAAGTGTGGCCGAATTAGTGCCATGTGGACGAACACATGGCGCGTCACGTGAAAGGTGCGTGGTGGGCAATTGAGTTGAAAGATACCACACATATCAAAGGGATATAAATAAATCTTGGAGATCACGTTAACATATTGGACGACCATTATCAATAGAATTCTAAAACCCATTCAGGATAAACACAAAAAGACCCAGGCTTGCAGAACGCCCAGGTCTACAAATAAGAGCGATGTGGCTCATATTATTAATTAATTGTAACTTGTAAATGGCAGCCTGGACTCTTAGCTAGCATCCCTAGCACAGCAGGTGTTACCATTCCTTTGAAGTTAATAAACCAATCCCGCCTCCCTTTTCTCGTGGATGTAAGTCGATCTAACAGTCGAACTACGTACATCTTGTCTTCTCTATTATTATTATTATTATTATTATTATTATTATTATTATTATTATTATTATTATTATTATTATTATTATTATTATTATTATTATTCTCGCACTCAAAACTATTTGGAGATAATATTTAATCTCAATTTTATTGTCGGTCAATATCCCCTACAACTCCAATTATTATCATTTCAACATATAAATTATATTTACTCAATATGAAGTCCGACGTATGAGATCTCTACTCATCATGATTATATCTTATACACAAGGTGTAAAGTATTATATATAATTTTCATAAGTTGCACAAATAATTGCAAAAAATACATACTACCTTATACAATTTCTATCAAATTCATATTTTAATTTTTATCCTAAAATATTCTCATAATAGGTTTGCAATAATTTCGTGATTCAAATTTGCAAGAAAATGTTTATGTTCAAAACATTTCATTCAAAAATTTCAAGTCTAAAATTTCACTACGACCAAGTCGCTTATTGAAAATTTATAAAAAAAATCAAAATTAATCCTTTATTAATCTTGTTTTATAAAACATTGAAATCACTCAAAAAGAGTACTACATAGACCCGTTTCACTACAAGATGTCCAAAAATTGCAGTATTGCTCTCCAAATTTTTAAAAATAATAATAAACGATTACCAACTCAGTTTTAAAAAATTTCAAAGCTCAATATTCATAATCTCATCATATTAGATTAATGCCAAAATTTACAAAATTTAAATGTATATATCATCATAAAACAAAGATGATATTCCAACAAACCTCATACCATTAAATTTTAGATTTTTTCTTTCCATCATCGATCACTTTAGTGTGGTTTAAAACTACCAACCACACTTACATATAAACATTTCAATAAATATTTGAACATTTTTTTTGTATTAAACATAGTGCAAGACATAAATATTTATTACTTACCTTTCGAATCCATATAATAAAATTTTATTTGTTTTCATAAAATAAATTTTCATTTGATTCGAAATATCAAATTTTAATTTGATTACATATAAAAATTCATTTATTTTCTAATATCAAATTTTAATTTGATTTCATATAATAATTTTTTATTTGTTTTCAAATATTAATTTTTTATTTGATTTCTTAACCACAAGTGGCTCTAAATGAATTGTCATAAAAAGTTATAGAATTCAATTTCCAACAAAAGCATATTATGTGAAGTAACATTTCACATTCACGACTAAAAAATAGGATTGGCCTATTTAAAACGTTTTCATGAAGGGTTTCATTATTGTTCAAATTCTAATTTCTCACAAAATTATTGATCGATTTCGGATAATCTTAAAACTATTTTTTTTACTTCTCAAAATATAATATTTAGGAAGTCTAAAGGCTAAACTTTAATTTCTAGAGGTACAAGGCGAATGTTATAATTTCTTAAGGAGGAAAATTGTTTGCCTTTTTTTTAAGGCATCATAAAAATAATCATAGAAGGCCATAAGATTTATTTTTCAGTCTCCATGGTAGATACAATCGTCTTTAAATTATTGGTACAATTTACATATTGTAATTAAAAAATACAGTAGAGAGTTTTATGGGAAAATCGAATATTCAAAATAAATCTTTTAGTTTAGACCTCTCAAAATTAAATTGTTACCTCATACAATTATCGCAAATATAATCTGGATGGTATTAAATTCAGATATATACCACATAATAAAAATAAAAAATATTGCCTCAATTGTTTATAAAATTTATAATAGGCAATTCTTAGTTTGAGTCGTAGGCTGGATCGCTCTCTTAAGACGTTTCATGGCTCTACCCTCTTTGTGCATGTAGTATACAATCACATCGTCCCCGGGATAAAACAAGTCTGTAATCAACTATATCTTATATAACTATGCATTGTAGTGATATGGCATACTAAAACCCATTCCAAAATTAAATGCTCAATATCACATTATAGTAATTTGAAAATAAATATTTTTGAAACATATTTCTAAAAAGTATTCTTAGACTCAGAGTCAATTCTTTTTCAATTCTATTGCAAAGAGAAAATATTTTGAGGTGAAGATAACCTATTTGGGGAAGATAACCAATTTTAAAGGTATCTATAAAAGAGAGATTTTTTCAAGTCCCTCTCAAAACCAACTCTACCTCCTTTTATATATTTTGCCAAAATGGAAGTCATAATTATGTAGACAAAGTGGACATTTAAAATGGACAAAAGTCGGTGATTAATGCTATCAAAAAGACATGCCCATTGATTTTTTTCCCTCATTATTTTCAAGTCACATGTTTTTGTTTCTCATTTTTTTTTTCAAAATTTACATTCTTGCTTTCTCAAAAGTTGGTTCTAGCAAATCCTCACTTGTAAATTTAGGAAAATTATTGAGCAATAATTCATATAATTGTGCATAAATAAAGGTATCTTCCGACTTGAACATTTACGTAGTAAAGATGATTCATATTATACTAGATTACTCGTAGTTTTGAACTATATGTCTCACAACATCCCACACACAACTCTACTTGGGTGTATCCCTCAAGCTAGCACGTTACGTCCATATGCTTTTATCCCAGTATAGTGAACACTCTAGAAAATTTGCCCAAAATTACCACAACAAACGATCACACTTTCATATTCACATAGGTGAGTCTATCAAGGATACTCTAATAGCTGTGTACTCCCCTCAAAATAGAATTATAGATCTTCATTAAGAGTTATAATTAACTCAACCTTAACTTGCTTCGGATATCATGCTCCATTATAATGGACTCGGAGTAAAACCATGAATATCTTAATTAGCATGATTCAACCTATATCTCTTGTATCTTGTTATTACCCTTTAAATTTATTTCCTAGGATCTCTAGTCTATCGGTTGGATTACTGCCATAAGTGATTCAATTATCAAGGGGCTTTAGTCCTATTCCTTTCTAGTTGTTAAACACCTTCTAATGCACTTATCATTTTGTCAAAGGATAAGTCAGGTTTTGTTCTCATCAGTCTGAACATAATCCACACTCATAACTCATTAGTTTTAAATTCTCAAACTATTTTTTTCTTAGGAAATATTTGTCATTCTTGCCGTTATAATAATGTTTATAAAAGTTTACAATAGCTATGGTTATATTTTTTAGGATAAAATATCTAGTATCAATTTCTCCCATAAATGGTATATTTTCATAGGAATTTCAACCTTTTATTCCCTCACTAGGCATAGCTAATAGTATCACCATAAAATCCATCATTAATTGTGTCTAAAATTTATTTCTTGGAGTTCCAAAAATCAACACCATGATATGTGTTGGCCATATATCCATCAATTGATTTAGAATCAATTCTAGGTTCATGGTTATTATCAAAACACATGACCTTTATCAATAGCAAAAGAATGAACTTTTTAATTATAAGCCCTCATAGTACTCTCGGAGAATAAACAATTCCATGTCAATTGTATTTAGTAGCTCAGTTAAGACTAATTAAGATGTTCACATATTCATTTTTCTTAACATTATATATAGTGCTCTTTAACAATTCATACTTGGGTCATGTGGAGGACAAGATGGTTCACAATAAGCATATATCTAATCAATAGATATTCTTATATTTCAAGGTACTCGGTCTATTAGTGATCCATATTTGGCCTTGCAATATAACAAGTTATATTCCTATTTCATTGAAACTCATTGTACCGACATTTTGACTTAGCATAAATTTAGTTTTCTTGGCAATAAAATATCATAACCAATTATTAGATAATCTTTCTGACATAAATAAATAATAGTGCATTCATATTTCAATATACTTAATGATAAACACCATTTATATCATTATTAATTTAGTATCATTTAATGATTTAAAATTATCAAAATATTATGCCATTTATTGGTGCATTCCATATTAATACATTCTCCAACTTCAAGTTGGTGCAAGTGATTTTTCCTTACCTAGGTCACTATTCGAAAAGTGATATCATATACATTTAATTTTAACTAAACATCATATATAATATCAATGGTAATCAAATTAAATGAAGTTACTTTATTTACATGAGAATAATTTAGAATGCATTATGTATAACTGAGTTATCATACTATCGATAAATCCTAACTATTAAACTAAGCGTATATGAAAAATGATAATGGCCTCAATATTCCTCGAACGAATATGTATACTCCTTAATATCTCAAAGTTATAAGATAAGTCAATCATAAACTAATTTATAGTTCTTTCCTAGGAATTCAATCAATCATTTATGACATGATTTCTTCAAGAATTTTCGGAATCCTTTTTAATAGCATAGGCACGTTTTTTATTTTTAAGTCAAAACTCTTAAAACTAAGAGTTCTTTTAAATACCAAAATTTAAGATTCTAGTAAAATATTCTTCAATTGTAGTTGAAAGGCCCTAGCTTGAGTACCCTAACTATTACCTAGGTACAACATGTAGAAGAAACATATAATGTGCCCCCATTATATCTTCAATTCATAAAAATAGAATCTAGACTCATAGTCCATCGCAATTAATTATGTAATATACCGCTACAAGTCGTCGAAGGATTGAGAAGCTTACATCTACAAGAGACGAATCCGAATTACAAGAAGACTTCAACATTCAAGCCCAACAAGGATGAATTTGGCAAAATGTGTTTAAGTTTCATTTACATTTTACATTAAAAATTTTAGGATCTTTTTGTGAAAGATAAAATATTTTTCTATTTATGAAAAATGGTTTTTGGAATTATTTAATAAATGGTCTGTCATTTTCAAAAACATTTTATCATAAAAGTTTTGGATAAATGTTTCTGATCTCGTGAGCAGTCTTAAGTTTTGAGGTTTCTAAGATATTTAAAAGACTGAAGCTTTATGAGTTACATGTATGATGTTGTTCTAACAACATCTTACCTGGTTCAAACGAGATCGAATCTCGCTCAAATGACATCGTGTCTTTCGAACTAGAGGTGTTTTCTTCTGACACGTCACCGCCTTAATTTTTATTATAAATAAGGTGCCAGACTTCTCGATTTTCATGTAGAGAAAAATTGGTTTTCACAGAATACGTTTCTATACTATTCTCCAACCATTTGAGGGTTTATTACTTTTGTTTTACAATCCACAATCTTAATTGCTTTTGTGTGAGTTATTTTGTGGAACCCAAAACATAGTTTGCTGTTCTTCATTCTTTGTGGGGAGATCTCTAGAACCGAGAGTAGAGTGCTATTGTGGAGTGAGTCTGTACGAAGTTTTGACTGCGTGTCATTAAGGATCTTCTGTGAGTTGATTCTTTGTTGAAGACTGCGTGTTCTTGTGGTATAGCTGCGTATGAACCATTACTAATTTCTATCTGTTGCTTTGAAGGTTTGACGAAGACACCGTGCGTTACACTTGTGGGCGATTATCAGGTTGTATGTAAGTCAATGGTCATGTAAACTTATCAAAGTTCTAGAAATAAAAAGGTTTTTCCCTGAGGGGATTTTTCCTGAATTTTGTGTCGCATACTTTATGATGGTTTGACACTTGCAAGCACGTTGCTATTCGTGTTTAAGGACTGAATTGATTTGATTCATAAATTGACACTAATTAAATAAGTTTGTTATTAGAATTTGCGCATCTATTCGAATCTTTATCACATGTAGGTTTCTCAAGTTCCAATTTACTGTCTTTTAGCATTAAGCTTTGGAAATAGTTGTAGAACATTACATCAGTTGAAATCCCCTTATAAACCAAACTCTATCCATATGGGGAACTCTGCAAGTAATTACTAATAGATCGTTATGAGGATAAAGTACCCCACTCAGATCGTTTTAGGTAAGCCTATCGCCAACTTGTTTTTGTTGATTTTCCTATGCCGACCATCAGTGCTCTCAGCCATATCAATCTACCTAATAGTGGGATAAGCTTTGGCTTCATTTAAGTACACCTTTCTTTCAACAAGTCCATCTTCTCCACTGGTGTCTCCACATACGATAAAATGGCAATCGAGAGAAATCATACATGTATCCATTTTTAGCTCATCAGGCCTCTTCAACAAGTCGGGGTCATCTTTATAATTATTATTGCATGCCCTTTTGGCATCCTATTTTACTCGGTCGAGTGACTCAGATCTCCTCCTAGTATCTCAGCTTCCATTCCGATCAATAAATTTTATCATCTTTCCCCATCGAATAAGAGTTTCAACTTCATTTTTGATGGTTATGCAACTATCAGTCATGTGTTCATAATCGCGATGAAAATCACAATACTTGGATTTGTCTCTTTTATTGGGGATCATCTTTAATTTCCTAGGCCAGTTCAGATCCTTGTTACCTCTGATTTCTTTCAGGATGTAGTGAACACCCTTAGTGAGCGGAGTATACAATTCAAACTTCTTGATCCTGTCGGATTTCTTATCTTTTTATCTTTCTTAAATGAATTATTCTTCTACCCTTCAGCTTTGCTCTCTGGTGCTTCTTTTGCTTCCATGGCTTCCTTGGCGTTCATGATTTTTCCATCTTTAGCCATCAACTCTGCCATAGTTTTGGGTGGGTTTTTCTCCAAGGCGTAGTAAAGATCTTTTGCCAGTGACCCACTCATTAATGTTGCAATGGTTATTTTTCTTCATAATCCACCACCTCTAACTTTTCATTATTAAACTGAATGACATAATCCCGGGTAATCGCTTTAGGCTTTTGGCACACAGCCAAGAGATGAGTAACACTCTTGATCGTCCTGGCCCCAAAGCAAAAGTTATCAATGAATAACTAGTCCAATGTGACAACCCGCCTACTAAAATAATAGGTGGCCATCCCAATACTCTAATAATCACAGGAATCATAGATGGTCCATTCTCAGCATCACTGTCGATTAAAATAATAGTACGAGATAACCACCAATCATTTTAGAAAATGGACTGTCAATTTAAAATTTTAGTAAGTAAAAGAAAAGCACTTAGACAATCCCATTTGTAAAGACGGTGGATATCAAAAACCGAAGAATAAAGAATGACAATATAATAAATAATCACCGAATAAACTGTCGATGCACAGACCAATACAATTAGTTACACCAAGTATTACATTTCAATATTTACAATATAATAGGTGAGTGCAACACTTGGGCAACACGCCCGAATAAATAAACTGAACATAACTAGAGAACAATGAAAAGAAGCGTCTAATAGAAATAACCTACAACATCCACAATATGATGTAGCTCTATGACAACCTGGAATGGAAATGTAAATACGGGTGTCCATGCGGTAGAGCACCTGTGCGGCAAAGATTATATGCAGAAACAAAGAAATATAGACGGGTCAGGGCCCGATTTGATATGATTCCCATGTGACTAAAATGCATGACAGTTAAGTGCGTATTTCTCTCGCAGTTAACAATAATATTTCTCACCTCTCAGTCTAAAAGCAACCTGGCGCAATATCCATGAGATGATCTAGCTAACCCAAGTACTAAGGGCTAACTTCTCCCCATTCTCAACACTATTCCCTATTCGTGCGTGGGGTGTCTCGCAAAGCGAAATCCAAACAAGGAACCCCCCGATACACTACTACTTAGGCAAGGTTGATCATCAAGATCCATTAGACCCTAAGTACGTGATTAAGATATATATGTAAGTGTATTCATATGATCTACGGCTACTCAAGAAAACTTAATTAATCCCATTCACCATCTAAAAGCACAATTCCTAATTCTTCTTTAGGAATATATATATATATGGTACAACATTTTATCAAATGTTTACCAAGTCAATTACATTTCAAAACTTTCTTTACCAATTTTATTTCCTTTCTTCCCTCCAAGAAGAGTACATAATTTAAAGCAAGTTTTATTATCATAAAAATGCTTTATCCTTTTTCATAAAATCCCACTTCCCTTCTTCCATCCAGGAAGTGTAATCAAAAGTCATTTTTATTATCATAAAAATACTTTTGTATACCATATGCTTCCATTTCCCTTCTTCCATCCGAAAAATGTATTCGAAGCCAAACCATATCCCATTTCCCTTCTTCCATCTGGGAAATGTAATTAAAGCCAATTCATTATCATGAATTTCTTCAATAAATCTAAGACCATCCCTCCGAGTTTCCCCACTGGACGCGCCCCTAAATGGCTATCATCTTCCAGGGCCTATCAAACAAGACAACCTAGGAACCTACCAACGTCGGGAAGCGACCATATGTCTGCGGGAAAGTCAAGACCACACCCAGAATCTCCTAACTATTACAGTATAATAAACGCCCATATGGCCTAGGGACTATATCCACCCTGCATTCATTAGCCAGGGGGCTTCACCACACGCGCGCAACTTCCCTTATGATAGCGATTTAGGGAGGTATGTAATCATAAATTAACATTTATGAAAAACATTACTTTTTCCTTTTGAAAACTTCCAATTTTACGTTCTCAAAATCATTTGTACTTATTCATTTTATACCACATATTAGCATATGTTTTTCTTATTCTTAGTGTCATATTTTATTAATGACTTAAGACCCGAAGTGTCATAAACCTCAAACTAGTCTCCAAGAGTTCATACTATTTCATAAACCCTCAAAGTAAGCCTCCTTCAAGGAGTATCTCCCAAAAGCCTCAACTTTTGCATTTTATCTTTCGGTTAATCTCCTATTTTATACGGACATTAACCTATACAAACTAGCCCTCGGGGTAAGCCCAATTATCCCATTTTATCCTAGGACATCAGTCTACCCAAAAAAACCCTCTAGGACTCCCATTACTTCCCAAAGGAAGGTCCCTAAACCTTGGACCTAAAATAAAAGGGCTAAAAACTAAGCTGGAAAAACATCCCAAAAATGCAGGAATTCTGAATCGATTCGCCCTGGCCGAATCGATTCGGTCCTGAAAGCGAATCGATTCGGTGAGTCCGAATCGATTCGGTCAAGGAGACCCTGGCATTCTGCATAACCCCGAATTGATTCGGTGGGTCCGAATTGATTCTCCCTATTCAGACCTATAACCTTCCCTATTACCGAATCGATTCGCTAGGGGCGAATCGATTCGGTCCTGCAGAATTTCCAAGTATGGGCTACGGGTTGTTTGAACCCTAAAACCCCAAAAGCCTCAAACTCTTGATTCCTCCCAACATCAACAACAACAATTCAACCCAAATCAGTTCTACACTATTAATAACTAATAATTTATCCTCGAATCAAATTAAAACCTAGAATTTAGGGGTTTAATCATCAAAATCAACAAAACCAAATTATGGTTTAAATCTCCAAAACTTAACTAAACATGCAATTTATCACATTA
This sequence comes from Sambucus nigra, assembly GCA_949130495.1. Lineage (NCBI taxonomy): Eukaryota > Viridiplantae > Streptophyta > Magnoliopsida > Dipsacales > Adoxaceae > Sambucus > Sambucus nigra. Next base: position 387,038,513 of record OX422212.1, read on the forward strand.
AATCAATATCTAGCAAGTAAGAAACTTGCCTCGGGTTCGTAGTCTCGGATCCACCTCCGGTAGCAACAGATTTCAGCCTCAAATCTCCATTTTTCTCTATTTTTCTCCATTTCTCCCAACTCTATCTTCTCTCTCTCTCTCCTTTGGCTTCTCTCACAAATGAAGAAAGAAAAAGGGGTGGGGGACTTAAACGGGTTTTAAAACATAATTCCCCTCTTTTAATTGTTAATATACCATTAAAATGACTCGTAACCACATAATTGAGTCATAACACGTAAAAAGTTCCCGAAACCCAAAAATGCAACATAGCACTTATTTCGACTATCTCTACTATTCTAAAAGCAACCACACCCCCTATTTTGGCATTCGGGATAACGTGAACAAATTTTATGTTCTAACTTCATTTTATTTCATTTATTATACTCCAAATTAAATATGAGTCATAACCGTCGTTTTTTTATAAAACGACGCAATAATACACAATATGGTGCTATTCACCTTCCCATACAGCAAATAGACGAAACATAGTAAATATTATCCCTTAATATCACGAGAAAACAATATTTACTCCGACATCCCCTATTTTATAATATTAGCCCATCGGGCAAAATAATATAAAATAGCCGCTCAAAAACCTAGGTTGTTACATCCAATTGGTGAAAATTGGAAATTTTACCTCTAGACAGATTACTATACAATATATGGGTTGGACCTGTGATGGAACTAGAGAAAGTCTTTCACCTCATCTCGTCGGGGATAAAATAAATGTCAACAGCAGCTTGGTACTGCTCAATATGTAAAATTGGATCAATATTTCCATCATATTTTGGAGTGACCACTAGTGGCTTGAACTTGGAATATGTGGGATAATCCACAATAGCCTGGACGAAAGGTGAGCCTTTAATAAATCTCCTTTGTAATAGGTTTCTTGCTTTATCCATTTCCCCCATCTAACCTTCAATTCATTGTATTGATCCCTTTCAGGATTCGTCTGGTTTAGATTTAACCGAATCATATTTAGTGGATTTATTGTGTCTATGTGCTGAACTCTCCTCTTAAGAGGTTTGTTCAGCACGCACAGAGCCGCTCATACTAGATCTTGATCTCACATATCCTTCTATGTGTTCATGATGACGCTCTTGCTCCCTGTGATGACCTTTAGTTACTCGGGTACCTAGATGATTAAAAGAACACTTGCTACTTAGTCTCTCTAATACACTTGGCCTTTATTTGAAAAAAGATCTACCTTCATAGTAATTCATTTATCGGAATGAAGAAGTTATGCTAGGGCGGTATGATTTGTCATGAGAGGAAGGGGAATGATAACTCCTTTAATTTGTAGCTGGTAGAGGTGGCATATCTCTTCTGGAATTGGAGGACTTATCTTGTTTTGTACAAGCTAATTGACTGACTGAATCTTGCATATCCTTCTGTCCTTTAGCCAAATTGAACAGGATCCTTTGGAGGTCTGTCTCACTAGGGGGAGCGGATATTTCTTAATTGTTGTCTGCAACCGCCAAGCTGCTTACAGGAACAATAGTCATTCTTTAAACCAAAGAATGAAAAATATGAGATTGAGAATAATGACTAGAAGTCGTTCCCATAAATGACGTCAATCTGTTGATGTCTAAAAATGGACTTAATCCAAATTTATAATCACAGATAAAATATAGTAGGTTAATCAAATCAAACACACAATAGGAGAGATTTTTAAAGTGGTTCGGTTGTGAAGAAATACGTCCACTGTTTATTTTATTTATTGCAATTACAATAGCTTTGTATAGTATGTTTGCGAATGATTCAATTGTCCTTTGAGCTTTGGGAGTATTTCGTATTTATATTGATCTAAAACCCTATATGGAATGCCTTTATATTTCCAGGAATTTACATGTGTGTACAATAAATAAGACTTTGGAATTCAATGCCGGTCGCCATTCCAGCCGAGTAACTTTTGACATTCTTGATGGTTCAAACTCTGGAGTGGTCAGCCTTCTATCTGACTAGGTTCTTTTGATGCCGATCAAGAAATCTATAAGGCCACTTAGGATTATAGGTATCTGTATTTCATTGATCCGCGCGGGGACATAATTTTTACATATAACAAAGAGTTTCAAGGATTTTAACCTTGGCTTTGGGTTTAAGCTAAGGTCTTAGGTCTTATGACCCAAAAAAGACTAGAATCCTCACACTTAAATAACCCCAAAAGATAGTGAAGAACTATTACAAGTAAAGGGTTATTGGAATGGCAATAGGCAGTGGGATACTATAAGAGCATGTTTTATAATTGATCATTTTATTTTTATATGGCTTATCCCATTACATCCCACTGCACCTTCATGACTACTTCCACGTATTCGAAGAGAAGAAATTGGTAACATTTAGAAGATTGAAGATCGTTCATCACACCATTATTCGGAAAAGTTATGATGTGTTTGGTAACGATTTTAAATATTCGGGGGTTATTTTTAGAGAGTTTAGATTTAAAAAAATTCAAAATATTTTAAACCGATTTTTAAAAGAATTTTTAAAAAACTCGATAACTCGTTAAATCGAGATTAGTATGTCATTCGAAGGAGTTGCGTAGGGTTGCTAAAACGAGGTTTCCACATTTGAATGAGATCTATAACATCGCATTTTGGGTATGCTCTGGCATGTCATTCGAAGTTTCGTTGGAAACCGTTTGAATGATATTGGTACATCGTTCGAATGAGGTGGCAATTCGTCTAAACGAGTACGCGTGTTTTCATTTTTTAAAACATATATTTCCAAATATTTAATACCTATATTTTTTAAACAACTTCACCTATAAATAGAGATGTCGGATTAGACTTGTCTAGAAGCCATTTTAGAGTTCCTTTTGTGATCAAACTCTATATTTTTTTCATCCAAATCACGTGTCATTTTGATGATCATTTTTTCAAATCAAGAAGAACAAATTCTAAGTTCAAAAACCCTTGTAAAGATTTTATCTAATGTTGATTTGTAGAGTCAAGGCTTTACTGCTGAAGAAGAAAGGAATTAAATATTCGTGAGGCTAATCAGTGAATACCGAGGCAAGAGATACTTATTGTGGGCAGTGCTGGATTGTATCCTATTTTGTTGAAGATTTTAAGATATCTTCGCATTAAACTTAGTGGATCTCTAAGTAGTCTGTAAGTCATCCAGCATATATCTTTTCTTAAACATTCCTGAAATTAAAGATTTTACCCGGAAGGGAATTTTCCTCAAATTCTTCTTGTTGTTTGGTTTGGATTTTAGCTTATTATTTTATTGGATGTTCTCTTTATTAAATCAAGATAAAATTTGGTAAAAAGTGAATTTATGTGTTTTTCCTAAGATACAAGTAAATCTGTATAACCCCTGCTTTCTCAAATTGGTATCAGAAGAGGTTGCACTAATTTGTTGTATGATCCTGATTATTTACTTTGTTGTTTAAGATACAAATTTAATCAAATTGGTATCAGAGCAGATTACACTAATTTATTGTGTGATCTTTAAATTTGGGATTATATGGATAATTTGTATAATAGGCTACCTATCTTTTATGGGTAAAATTATACATATTGGAAGGTCGACTTTAAAATCAATTGACGAGAGGGTTTGGAATATATGTGAAAGAGGGTGGACACCACCCACTGTGACTAATGACAATGTCACGCGTCTTAAACTTGTCACTGCTTGTACTAAGCATGATTTTAAATGGAATAATTTTAACTTTCACAACTTGAGTACAATTTCTGGAGCCATCACCCCTGACGAGTTCCATGGCATCATAACGTGCACCACGTTTAATGAAGCATGGGATACTCTTGAGCTCACTCTTGAGGGTACCAATGTTGTGAAAGTTTTTAAGCTATAAAATCTCAGCACATTTTTTGAGACTATTACAATGCTAGAGACTGAGACCTTTGATGAATTTCATGCACGTTTATCTAATATACTCAACTCTAGTTTTAATTTGGGTGAAAGAATTCTTGAAACACATATTGTGAAAAATATTTTGAGATAACTTCCGTGACGACTTATCCCCAAAGTCACTGTCCTAAAATCTTTGGGAATTTTAGATACTCTTAGTCTAGAAGAAATTGTATGAGACCTTCAAAATTATGAAATCGACATGCTCCCCAAAGTTTTTTAAGAAAAAAGGAAAAATGAATTTATTTTAAAGCCTAATCAAAAATGAAAAAGGAAAAAGTGTGTGACTCTAAGTCGGAGTTTGATTTTGATCTTGATGATCTTGCCTTGTTTGCAAAAAAATTTAAAAAAATTGTCAAATTTAACAAAGAAAATTCTTCCAAAGAAAACAAAAGTTTTGAGAAAAATACAAATGGAAATGTGGGCAAGAATGCTTGTGAGGATGATGTGAGATGTTTTGTATGTAAGGGACAAAGGAGACAAATCCCATGAGTGTGTCGCTAGGCTAAAGAGATAAGGCAAAGTCAAAGCTGCCTACAAAGACACTCTTAGCGATAGTGACATCGAGTTGGTGGATTATGGGGATGAATCACCACATGAACCTTGTCTTGCGTTAATGGCAAGTCACGTTAGTACTTCTGATTTGTCCCATGCCAGCAAGGACATTTTTAAATATAATAGCCTCGAAATTTTATCGAACCACTCTAGAGAGAGTGAGAGTGATGAGGAAATTTTTATAAGGGAGAAAGTGGTATTCAAAAAGCACACACGGAACTTTACAAGGAATCTTCCAAAAAGAAAAATAGAAGTTTTACTCTTAGGGTGTTTGATTTAGAAATGTTTTGAGAGAGTGTAAGGCCTAGGTTAGTCAACTTGAGAAGTTAAAAGAATCTTTATGTGAGTAATTGATTGTGGTTGATTAGGAGAAGACCGATTTGACCAACACTTTGGCTAGTCTTACGATAAATCTTCAGGCTTCTTTGAAGACTCATGAGAAAGTTGAAGACTGTGTATCCCAACTCGATAAATATCTTGAACTTGTCCTAGAGGCCAAGGTCACTCTAGAGGATACATCTAAGAAGTCTAGAAATATGTTCCTTTCTCCCGCTTTAAGTTTTAATGAGAGTAAAAGAATAGGTTATGACGGTGCATCCACTTCTAATATTGCACCTGAGACGGTTGATGAGTTTGTGATGGATCCTAATGGCCCTACTAACCCACTTAGGAGACTAAAACCACCAAGGAAAGCGCGTCCTAGGCATATTGATCAATATAGACGTAAGCCTGCTTATGTTTATTCCCATCGCAAACAAAGAGGTCACCTTAGGGAGTTCTATTTTAAGTTGAGGAGAGTTTCACACCCGCGTGTTCCCCGATATTTTCTTACACATGTTCCCACACATATTCCTACCTTCACTCCCACACGTGTTCCCACCCATGCTCTCACACACGATCGTAGAGATTTAAAGAGCCTTTGAGAGAAATTAGAATTTTTGGTCAAAACTTTGCAAAGTTTGGTGGATGAATTTAAAATAATTACAATTCCTATTGAAAACACATCCCTGGACAATGAACGAGTTTGGGCATTTTGTCTAGTATAGGGTGATTATAGTGTTAATATCATTTGTCCCTATTGCTAGATTGTATTTCTATGTTAATACATGTTTATGCTTTTTGATATATTTCGAAAAATTCAAGAAGATTTTGGGTTCTTTTTGAAAAAGTTTGAAATTTTTAAAAATATTTTTTTTTTATAAAAAAAATTATTTTATTTTTTATAAAAAAATTATTTTATTTTTTATAAAAAAATTATTTTATTTTTCACCATATATGGATTTGAGATAAAGATATTCGGATCACAACTTCATTCCATCCATTCATGTGACCTTTTCATGTTGTTTTGATACATGGCTTCATTTCTTTAGTGTGCTTAATAATGTGTGAATATCTTCATTGATGATTACTTTATTCATGATAAGACTCTTTATCACTTTCTTGCACACGTGCATGGATATTTTGAATATTGTACTTACTTGTCATATGTAGAATACGATTTTCTCATCTGAATCATACTTAATAATGAACCAAATATACTAGAGATAATTTGTGCATGTAAGAACCATTGCCCAAATTTCGTACCCTAGACAATATTTGTTTATGTCAAGCATTGGAAAGGGTCTACGAAATAGAAAAATTCGCTTTGCATTAAAATCCATCGTTTGCCAAAAAGAGCCTAAAAGATTATAGATACACTTTTTGATTTTCATTGGTGCTTCTATAGATATGAGCATTATGATATCTTCAAAAAAATGAGAATGAATCCTTGTGTATGTGAGATTTTGAGGGTGTGATAAAGTAGAAGATTAATGAGTTTGCACAACGGACTCTCTTCAAAAATATTAAATAGTTTGGCATTATTGATTTGAAAAGCATTAAAATTCATGGCATGTTGCATAAGTAGAGTCAATTTCATCTTGTTCAACATTCTTACACCTAAGGTTGAAATTGAGTCTTTTTCTTTAAAAGTATCTCATTGACTCTGGGCACCTATATTATGAATGCCTATGTTGATTTACCCATGGAAAATGTTCACAAAATTATATTTCATTTTCATGATTCGGATATTTTAGTGTTATTCCATTGTGTGATTTATTTTGTGCCTATATGTACTCTTTATACATATACTTGTTTTTATACTTGAAAAAATTAAAATGGTAAAAAATAGTTGGTTTTCTTCTTTAAACATTCATTGCATGTGCTTTATTGATTATCTTTGTGATGATTATTTCGTTTGGATTTATATGATGCTAAGATTTTGAGATTATTTTCTAACACCCTTTGTCTATTACGGACAAAAAAAGGGAAACCAGATTGAGGGAGAGTTTATTTTTCGTTAAAATCGTACGCGTCACGGTAATTTTTGTCTCGTGTGTGAGTTCATTCCACCTTGATGATGATTTCATGGACCACATAAAATGAATACTTTCACTTGAATACTTATACATTTATGCATTTCGTTTCTTGATTTGGTGGGAATTAGTAATATTTGTCTTAGGGGTTAATCTGTCTTCGATTTGTGTTTTGTACCAGAATAGACAGAATGGGAGATTTGTAAGAATAAGTTTTATAATTGCTCATTTTATTTTTATTTGGCTTATCCCGTTACACCCCACTATACCTTCATGACTACTTCCACGTACTCGAAGATAAAAAATAGATAACATTTAGAAAATTGAAGATCGTTCATCATAATACCATAAGAAGAGTTATGAGGTGGTTTGGTAAAGACTTTAAATATCCAAGGGTTATTTTCAAATAATTTGAATTTAAAATTTTTCAAAATATTTTGAAATGATTTTTAAAAGAATTTTTGAAAACCTCACTAACTCATTAGAACAAGATTGGTAATTCGTTCGAACAAGTTGTGTAGGGTTGTTAGAAAAATATTACCGCGTTCGAATGAGATCTGGAACATCACCTTGTGGTTATGTTTGGGAATGTCTTTGAAGTTTCGTTGCAAACCATCCGAACGAGAAAGGTACATGGTTCGAATGAAGTGGCAGTTCATTCGAACGAGTACGCGTGTTTTTATTTTTTTAAACATATTTTTCCAAATCTTTAATCCCTATTTATTTGCAAAATCTTTCCCTATAAATAGATGTGTGGGATTAGAATTTTCAAGAAACCATTTTAGAATTCTTTTGTGATAAAACTCAATACTTTTTTCATCCAAATCCCTTGAATTTTTGTAGGATCACTTTTCCAAATTAAGAAGAACAAATTCTAAGTTCAAAAATCCTTGAAGAGATTTTATATACTGCTGATTTTTGGAGTCATTTCTCTACTCCTGAAGAAGAAAGGAATTGAAGATTCCTGAGGCTAATCAGTAGATACCTAGGCAAGAGCTCCTTGTTGTGGGTGGTGCTGAATTGTGCCAGTCTATTGATGATTTGTAGACATCTCCGCCTTATACTTAGTGGATCTCTAAGTAGTCTGTAAGTTGTCGAGTGTCTGTCTTTTTCTTAAACAATGCTAAAATTAAAGGTTTTGCCTGAAATGAATTTTTTCTCAAATTCTTCTTTTTATGTTTGGTTTTGAATTTTGGCTTTATTATTTTATTGCATGTTCCCTTTAAATTAAATAAAGATAAAACTTGGTAAGAAGTGAATTTGTGTGTTTGACCTAAGATAAAAGTAAATATGTATAACCCCTGCTTTCTTAAATAGGAATAAACTTCTTGACTTATTTTCTCTTGATATTTTCCATGTCATCATGGTATCCAAAATTTGTAAATTTGGTTATTCAGATGAGATTATTTATTTTGAAAATGCAAAGGGAAATTTCACAATTTGTTCAATGCGGAATTTAGTGAGATTCAATTATAAGTTAATCTTCAACCTATTCTTGGCAGGAAGATTTGCCTTCTAAGATTTCTGTGTTCATGTGGAAATTATTAAGAGGGTATTTACCATTGGATGATAAATTGTATCACATAGGAAGGAAAGGCCCTTCCAAATGTCACTGTTATGTAAATACGACAATGGAAACTACTGATCATGTGTTTCCCAATGGGGAGTTGGCTACATCAGTTTGGGGACATTCTAGTGGTATCCTTGGTATGAATATAATCATGTATACAATGAGAATTATGATTACTCAGTGGTGGATTAATGCTCCAAACAATCTGGTTAGTAGATTTCTCAAAATGATTCGTATTCTGATATGTTGGATTTTATAGGTCCAAAGAAATGATAACAAATTCAATGGTTCGACACCAAATCCAAATATGTTGATTATGAATATTAACTCTCTTTGCCATTCAATATTTAAATTGATCCATCAAATTCCTAGTGGATGTACTATTTATAATATTCATAATTTGTCTTTCTCCTCTATCAAATTTAGATTAGTGCATTGGATCCCTCCTCCAAGTCACTAGTTAAAGTTAAACACAAATGGGAACTCTAAAGGAAATCCAGGGCATAGTGAGGCATTGGAATTTTACGTAATCAGAAAGGAGGCATGGCATGGGATTTCAGTGTTTCTTTTGGAGTTAAAACAAACATGGATGCTAAAGCTATAGCAGTTCATGAAAGGTTGAAATGCTATTTAGAATTAAAAGATTATTCTCTCATAGTGGAATTAGATTATAAATTCAAGGTCGACATTCTAAACAATAAAATGAAATTCCCTTGGAGGGTTAAAGATGTTGTCGCAGAAAATTTCCATTTTGTAGATGGTCTTTCAATATCATTTGTTCATGTATTAAGATAAGGTAACCAACCTGCAGATTACCTTGCTAATTATGGGACTTCTATATCTTCTTCCTTGCTTTCCTTTGAAGTTGATGATTTTACTAAATTATATAAAGGTGTGATTAAAATGGGTAAATGGATATTACCTAGTGTTAGATTTAGTTGAGTTCGTGCAGATGGTTCGGGGAAGCTCTTATTCTTAGTTTTTCTTTATTTCAATTTCTTTTATTTATGTAAGGGGTATAAGTAATGGGACTTTTCGGTTATTTTCTAGTAATCAATAATATGGATGGGGTCTCCGTCTCTCTTTGGTGAAAAAAACCCACAAAAAATCATAGTCTAAAGGTCTTCTCACCCATAAAATATTAAAAGAATTATTAATATTTTCATTCCAAAAGGCTAAGGTCTAAGGACCAATGAACAACCAATATGCTTACAATAAAACCTTTCCTTTACCTTGAGTTACACAAAAGACATATGAACTTCAAATATTTCTGAGTCTGAAGGTCCTTGGCCCTTATGAGGACTTCAGATTACTAAAAAATTAAGTCTGCATGTCTCAGACTCTTACAAGAACCTAAGAACTACAAAAGCCCCCAAGTTTAGAGATCTTATGACCCTTTGTGGAAATTCAGGGGGCACTCTTTTTAAATTCTGAGGTTTTAGTATACTTATAAGGATTTCAGAAGTCAATATATCCTAAGTTCATAGGCCATACGACCGTTTATGGGACTTCAGGTTTCAGTTGTACTCGGTTCAGAGGTCTTAGGGCCTTATAATAACCATGTATTTTTAAGTGTTCAAGTTTTATTTTTAAACTTAAGGTCATAGGACCCATTATAGGTTTGACTTATTCGAATTTACATGCAAAATATTTTGGGGGTTAAGTGTTTGAGCATAAACGGTGGGCTTCCAATATCATAAAATCACGGAAATTAAAAGTGCTAACGTTCTAAGGCTCAAAGACCTACTACAGAACCACCATCTTGATAGTGTCAAACTGCAAAAATGTTAAGCATATAGCTCAAGTCCCTCAGATTTACTTCAAAAAACTATCTTCCTAACTTATCTTACCTTGCCTAGGAATCTCGGGGGACTAAGGTTATACCACATGCAGGTCAGACCTTAGACATCTCAAGTAATACATAAAATTCCTTAGTAAAGAAAAGAGTAAAGAAAGTACAAAGTAAAAGATTGAAGAGTAACATATTCACATTTAAAATCCACTTTCATTTAAAATTGAATATTAGGGAACTACATCCAACGGCCCACTTCCAATCAATGGTTCAAACAAAAATTACAAAAGATCCAATCAAGGCTTGAAATTTTGTTATCCATGGAAGTCTCAGTTTAAGGCAAATGAAAAGGCCTCTTCTTTAGGTTTCCTAGGGTTGAAATCCTCATCTGAGCTCTCTCCACCTGATTCGGGGCCTAGACAAATAGGCCAAAAATGTCCTCCTCGGGGAATACCCTTTAAACCTTCATCTTAAAAGCATCAAATCCGAAGATCTAATTATGGAAGAGGTACTTCTTTAAGGGCTCAAACCAAAGATAAACGTCCACATTCTTCTTAATAATAGAGTGGATTTTCCCTAGAGATCAAATTAAAGTAAGAAAACCCTATCATGTTCTTATGAATCTCCTGAACCTTGGATGCCACTTCCACCTTCACGATAGTGAGCTCTTAAACTAACTGTTTTAAAATTTCCACTTCACTATCATCATGAATAAGTTTATCCTATAAGACTTGGACCTCAGCCTTCTAACCCCTAGAGTATCTGTCATCTAAAAACTCTCAATTTGTGTAATAGTATGAAGTTTCTCTACCTTTTACAATGAGTCTCTTGCAACATCCATTAAGGAATCACCATCCCTTAGATTCTTGGCATCTAAAAGTTTATCTTGCTATAGAACAATGAGCCTAGACCTCAGAGCTTTTGTTCCTCCATAAAGACATATTCGTACACCCTCATATCATTAATGGTATGATTGAGTTCCATTTGGGTAAGGGTTTATCCCTTTTCTATCTCAACAGACCTATTCCATCTTTTGTTACCATCAAGAGCATTAGCTAAAAGAGCCTCAGTCAGTTTCTGAGCATAAAGAAAATAAGGAAATGTAAGAACAAAGGCACAGGAGGTAAAAGAACTAAAATAAAATAATAGTGAATTTAAAAATACCTTCCCTAATAGGTGAATCAGCTTCTCAGCATTAACAAAGGTCTCCAGTGATCTCAATTTATTCACAACGTCGGGGTATGTTGTGCCCTTGAATGGAGGGCATATACTAGGGAAGCATAAGAGTTTAATTCCTCAGTTGAATAAGGTTGGTAATACCTCTCATCAATAGCCAACCCCTCTAAATTCCTAAAGGTCTCATCACCCCTCTTTAAATCTTTCCCTTTTTCAAAAAATATTACCTTCTCTTTTCCTTTTCTCTTTGAGACTTGAGGCTGCAAATCCCCTGGAATAGAAGAACAATCTTGGGTAATGATGCTTCCAGCAAGGGAATGGTTTTGAGTGTAGGTCCATCTCCATCTTCCTTGGCTAATTTAACCTCAGGATATGTCGAATGCGCCAAGTTTTAACTTCTCAATAATAATAGACCTCTTCCCCATGGCAGTAGTAACCTCGGTTGACATATCCTCATAAAACTACCTCGTGATCCTTCTTTATTCTCGTTTATTTACAATAGCAGTAAGACAGGAAAGAAATTGGTCATAAAAAATCCAGGTAAAGGAGAAAAATTAATGAAAAGGTCAACGTCAACCACTTACATGGATGGTCTCTTTTTCATCGGAGTCCAACAAAATGACCTCACTAAAAGGAAAGAAAACTTATCTCCACCCTGGGTTTGTTCGTCGAAGGCCTCCGAGACTTTATACAAAAACTTGGGAATAATTCTCCTCTTACAAGAGACCTCAATCGGAGGCTTGAACCCCAGTACTTCCCTCATGATGAGCTTAGGGGTTAGAATGATGGTCCCCAAAGTTACAAGCATGGGCTCAAGTCCTAACCCACTATCAAAAAGGCCTTTAGTTATGATAAAAGTCTCAAAAGGAGTGGAGTGATGATATTGACGGTATGATCATCTAGAAGTCAGCTCATAATTAACTACTATTGCATCTGTTGTTGACTGGTCCCTAATGACCTGATCACCACCGCCACATCGGCCATTTTAGACAGCTGAGGTGGATGGATAGAGCTAACCCCATCATTTAATGATAGACCTGAAGCCATCTCCGGACAATAACAACAAAAATAAATAAATAAATAAATAAATAAAGGGTGAAACCCAAAAATAGGATGAATCAACGAAGTTGATAAACCTTCTAACTCAAGATATTTCAATTGTGATTCAACTCTCATGGTGGTGGACTTGGATCACCACCAGAGATGATAAATATAGACATCAATTTGAGATAAGGAAAAAAACACAGACTCTTCCCATAGACGGTGCCAAAATAATGATGCTGAAGATCATCCTAATGATTTAACCTAGTTTTAATTTTACACAAGAATGGAGACGATGATAGATATAAGTAAACTAGTAGAAGAGATGCAAAAAGACAAATGAACTCAAGTGTTGAATTAGTTCGGCCTTGGCCTACATCAACTATGTAAAGTGTTAGACTGATTTCACTATAAAATGGGGGCAAATAGCTATGGATGGTGTAAACAAGTTTTTCTATCTCTCTTTTTTGATAGAGTAACAATAGGGTTCATAATTTTCAGATATAGAAGAAGGAGACACGAGGCCCTTTTATAAGTTTGGGGGTGCGTATTATCATCCCCCAAGTATGCACTCAATGCCAAGTTGAAATAAGGGCTAATAAGCATACGACATCTTTAGAGTTGAGCACAGAAGCTATGATGAAGAATATTCCCCCCACTTAGTTGTTTGATCTTCTATAAAGGTATTTAGTATATATATTTGCAATATCTCTGTCATGATTTCCATGTGTGCATGAGAGGTCTGAGGTTGAAGGTCTCATCCAGCTGAGATTACTACGATCTAACATCATTCTGGTGAAGCCGAGATGAGACTGGACAATTGTGTAAAATTGGCATCCTATTCTAGCATGATGGTTGAGGAGACACTTTGATGTCGTTTGAGGCTGACTCTGATGCTATTTGGGGCCAACTCTTGTAGTGGGAGAAACTAATATGCCTTCGGTTACTGAGATAGATATCTTGACTGGTCATCTGGAATAGTCTCTAAGGTTGAGACCACTTAGGACGAGACTAATAGTGAGGACTTCAGGCGAATGGCAGTTCTGCTAAAAATCATGCCCGCAATGAAGATTCTTCCTTAGTGGATTGTTCAAACAGGACCACCCTTATGTATATTAATAACCCTTATATCTTAGCCTTCAATGTCAGGGGGAAGATAAGGTTTAAACACTTATTCTACCCCGTCTCTTCCTGGTATTGTGATTCTTAGTCTGCATCCTAGGGTATCACGTGGATAGTGGAAGTACAACGGTCGTATTAGGCTTCGGCAGAGATGTTATTTCTACCTTATGAGAATTAATACACCTGTCGTTCATTGAGGGACTTAGTAAGTACTGGCACGACTCCCTAAGCTAAGCACATAGCCAAACATCACATTTGGGTATTGGGGGTGTTCCCTAAAGATGAGCATTTTGGGAAACTGTGCCATTATGGCTTTAGGTGGCAAATGACCCCAACCTTTCATTTCTACCCAAATTTTCAAATAAAGTAAAAACTTCATCCTTTATCTCTCTAAACTTTGCGATCATCCTTTTCCCTTCTTCCCATTATTTTTCTTGCATTCTCAAGCTCTTTTCTTCATTTCCAAGTATTCCTCCCATCTCCTTTCCAATTTTACTTTTATTTGATTCTCTTTTCTGGGGGGTAGTTAACTTTAACGAATTTTTATAATTTTTATTTACTTTGGCCACCAGCTAGTGGCGATTTGTATATATTTTTGTGGCAGTTTGGGTGGTAGGAGTTGGCTAGAAGGAACTTTTAGGTTAAGTTACCAAAATTCTTGGTGTAACGAGTCATTTTTAGGGTTGATACTACATTTTTCAATGTCTTCTCTGGTGAGAGTTTCCTGAGCCACTACATTGGTGTTCTTGAGGGTAACCATTCAAAATTTACCCAACTGCCTTAGTTTGGTCCTTAACAATTTACACCTAGGTTTTCCCCAACTTATTTTATGTACCGTAAGTTATACGAGCTTAATGAAGATTTCCCGATCTGATCAAACGCATGAGACGATGGATAAGAAAGGCTAAGGCCTAATCATGCCGACGTAGGCCTCGGATACCATTAAATCCCAGTCCTCTAGCCATATAGAAATTTGTTTTACTATTTACTCATCCTTCTCAAGTCGAGACTACAATCAGTACTAATCCAGTTATCATTTCTCTCAGTAGTGACATCATGTATGCATCCTCTTCTAAGGGCTATAGACTTTATGAGTGCTTAGGTCTCTATGATGATCGGGTGAACCCTGAGGATCAATATTTTGAGGTGGCCATGAGAGTTACTATAGCCCGTCCCAGTGAGGGTAAGATTGGAAAGAGTCCCTAATCAAGTAATAGAAGTCATCCCAGTACTTCTTCTCGCTAACGGGGATATTTTGAGCCCGGATCTATGACATTTCATATGATGAGTCTGAGAATATGTGGGTGATAATGTACCCCCCACCCCTTCCTATGACTACACCTGTCTCTGCTATTAATCTAACTATGTTCAGATAATGTGACCCTTGTGGCAAGGCCCCTGTCATTGAGGAAGAAGAGGAAGAGTATTACTATAACATAGACATAAGTGTTGCCTCAGTCGTTCCCAGTAATGTCCATGAGACAAATCTGATGGTTTGGAGGTACATTTATGGGATTAAGCCTTCCATCGGTATGAGACTACCTATCGAGGATGAACGTGATTTCAGCCTTAGGAATAAGAAAGAAGTTTTAATTTATGAAAATATGTTCAGGGTTGGCTCTCGCCTTCCTTTTCACATGTCTATTAGGGTAAAGTCTTTATTCATTTGGTGTTTCTCCTGCTCAATTGACTCTAAATTCCCAGAGGGTTCTCTATGCAATGGTTCATTTATGGAGGGTCGCTTATGATGAAGATCTTCTAATCGAGATCTTCTGAGCTTATTACACAGTTGTTACTACAAAATCCAACCCATACTATTACCATTTTGTAGCTCGCCGCCCTGATCGAAAACTTATTCATGTTAATCAGACTTCCAACCATGATTGGAAGTTTTGCTACTTTTTCATTTTCGGTGACTGGGAATTTTGTAAGGGTGAGTCATCTGGCATTGATGAGACGATAATCCCCCGCTAATGGGACCCAATCTCAATCTCAGTGACAGTTGATCCTGACCATAGTGCCAAGATGAGAAAGGAGAACGATAATATTAAGGGGACGACCTAATCACCTTTAAAGACTTGACGACTCCAGAACTCCTCTAATATTCAGGCATAGGGTGGACCCCTTAGAGACACTTCGTAAGAAAATATTTTTATTATTCAAAAATTTTCTTACTTTATTGTCATCTCTAGACTAATTTGACTCAAATATATGCCCATAATGATTTTGTTCATATACTCTTTGCAGATTGTTCAGCTAGTATATCAGACAAAGTTTAGGAGATGGAAACACCTTTTTTAAGCAATCTCCAAGCAAAATTGTCCAACCGCCTCAAGCACAGCAAAAGTCTACTACTGCGAGCCCTAATGCTACTAAGGGGTCAAATAAGATAAAAGAGGTTGATGTAACCTCATCCCCTCCTCCTCAACAACCAAAAACGAGGAAAGAGGGTCAGCCAAGATATACCACTGATCCTCTCCTCCCCATTACGGGAGATACTACAATGATTGCATGTCCCAACTTAGGGTCAATGTTGATTCTCTTCTTGGGATTCATCTTAAGGCTAAGGAGGTCATCACTTCGGTTGTTCCTAACCACGATAATCGATACTTCTATGCTTAGGACCCTTTAAGGGTTTTTAACTTCGCTCTTCACAGGGAGACTCAGGTAAAGACCAACTCCAAAAAAATTCTAATTTTTTTTAAGTGTTATGTCGTCTCGTAGTTACTTTTTTGTTGCTTATGATTGCAGTCTATTATTGCCAGTGTTCTAAAAGGCGCGCCTAGGTTTGAGGCTTAGGGGAAATGCTCCACCTTAAGCCTTTTACGCCTTATTCTTGGTAAAAGCCTCAAGGTGCACTTTTTTTTAAAACAAAAATTCTTTAGTGAAACAATATCGCATTTTACAGACTTTTTTTATAAATCGGACCAATATCTCGTCCAAAATAATCAAATAGTATATTAATTTACAAATATTCAGACATATTTTTAAGGTATGTATAATTTTAATATTTTTAATAGCCTTGTTATGGTTAAAAATATTTAAATATATTAAAAAAGGCCTAAACGCTTTTTCACGCCCTTTTACGCCTAAGACCCTCGTAGGCTTCTAAGGTTTAAGGCTCAGCCTCCACGCCTCAGTCATGCCCCGCATTTTTTATAACCTTGATTATTTCCCTCCAAAACATTCAACGATGGGTGGTGGATGTTGAGGCCAAGTCGAAGGTGGACGACGAGGCTAAGTACCAGCACTCTAAGTTGAAGCAGAAGATTAAGGATCAAAACGCCAAATACGACTCCAAGATCCTGAAGATTCAGTATCGACACAAGCAATACCTCAGGTATCTAAAGCAAGATCAAAAATTAAAAATTAAAGAGCTTAAGACCGTTCTGAAAAAGTAAAAAGAGGACGAGGACAAGCGGGTCAAGGCAGCTACTGAGAAGGTTATTGTCGACTTCAAGGAATCTGCGGAGTTATTAGGCTACACTATACAGTTAATGGAGAAGTGGGATAAAACTGTCAGTTAGAGGGTTACCAACCAATGTGGTGATCTTGTCGCTAATAATCCTATATTGAGCGAGATTTTCACCTTCTCCAACATTATCGACCCTGCGAGTGTCATTGCTCTTCAAGAAGTACATGCCGAGATTGATGTTGCTCAGCCCATGATAGTTGAGGTCAAGACGGCCCTCAATGCTAAAGAAGACGGGAATGAGGCAGTCGGTGACCAATAATGGGCCACCGTTAACGCAGAAGAGAATTCGACTGAGCCAACTGTTACTGAATCCTTAAGAGCCTATGCCTGAGTCCTATTTTTTCTTGGGAGACCGCCTATGGCCTTTGAGGCCTAAGTTTGTAATCCTTATTTTATTTTATCTTCTAAAAATCTACCATTTATAACACTAATAGAATGTTTTGTCTTTCCAATTGTCTACTTCACTATTTTCTGCCAAAAGTAGTATTCGCTTTGTTACTTTTATAACATTGTGTGCTAAGGATGGACATAGGCCCGACACCTGCCAAACCCATCCATTCCTCTCAAAAAAATAGGGCTTAGGTAAGGAAAATAATCCCGAGAACCAAGCTTGGCAAAATTTTATAGGCCCAATTTTTTCTAGGCGGTTTTGGTCATTTATTCTTAAGCCTGCTTGACGCCGGCCTGACCCGAGGCCCGATATATATATTAGTAGTTTATAGTCCTTTGAGGTTAAAAGTTATAAAAAATAATATAAATTAGTAACATTTAGAAATATCAATTTTAGGCTTTATTTACTCTTAGTCTTGAGAGTACATTCTAAAATTAATTTTCTAAGCAATAAAATAGGTCATAAATATGCTAAAAAATAAAATTTATTTAAAAAAAACGTTTGTGTTCGGGCTTGGGTAGGGCTGGGAAAGAAGATTCTTGGGTGGGCCTGGGTAATAAGATTTTGACTCGGTCCTGGGCGGGCCTGGGACAACTCAATTTGTTTACAGGTCTGGCACGAGTTCGGTCAGGACCACCTAAGCCCAACCCATGGCCACCTTTGATGTGTGCTATATGTTTTGGTATATTAGGACGAGACATCTTTCCCATTGGGTATAAGCCCTATTTCACTATAATATTTAACAATGACATACAATTTCTCCTTAAGTTTTTTTTATGAGAGTGGTTTGAGGATGATTTCATACCACTTTCGTACCGTCGAGAGTAAAATATAATGACATGATCACCATAAAATGATTGTTAGGAATTTAACCCTACTTATATGATGTTAAGAATTTCACCATACTCAAATGATGCTCATGCAGAGTGCTTTACATCTCTCATATTTTATGCAAAGTGTCGCCTTGGAGCCGAGACTCCAAAGACTTTCTCATACCTCCAAGGGGGGAATTATTTAGTAGCCAAAAAATGATGTTTAATAATTTTGCCATATTTAAATGATGTTTAGGATTTCACCATCATCAAATGATGTCAAGTGCTTGCCACCTCTCCAGGTTTATGCAGAGTGATGCCTTGGAACAGAGACTCTGAAGGCATTCTTATGCTGTCGAGAGAGAGAATTAATTATTCACCACAAAATGATGTTTAATAATTTCACTGTACTTAAATGATGTTTACGATTTCATCATAATCAAATGATTTTTAGAATTTCACATACTCAAGTGATGTTTATATGTAGAGTGTTTCCCACCTCTCATGGTATATGTAGAGTGATGCCTTGGAGCCGAGACTCCAAAGGCATTCTCATACCGCCGAGAGTTAGTTATTCACCATAAAATGATCTTTAATAATTTCACCATACTTAAATGATGATTAGGATTTCACCATACTCAAATGATGTTTGTGTAGAGTGCTTCCCACCTCTCATAGTTTGTGTAGAGTTATGCCTTGGAGATGAGACTCCAAAGGCATTCTCATACCGCCGAGAGAGAGAGAGAGATTTAATTATTCAGCATGAAATGATGTCTTACATTTGCGTCATTATCAAAATACAAATTCCAAAATGGGAGAAAAAAATTCATATCATATTTCCTTTTTCAAATTTTCTCTATACAATATTTGAATATAAAACATAAATTATTTTTCAACTTTAAACACACGAGCTAACTATTGGTAATATTTTTTTCAAAAGATCTTCATTCCAAGGGTTGAAGAACAGTTCCCCTTCAAGGTTTTCCAGCCGATATGCTCCTGGGACGACATTTTCTGTGACTTTGTAGGGACCGTGTCAGTTAGGATGAATCTTGTTGGTTTTTTAGATGACCTTTTTTATTAGGAGATCTCCCACCATGATAGGCTGAGACTTGACTCTCTTGTTGTAGAATTTAGCGGTTCTCTATTGATAAGCTAAATATCTAATGGCCGTATCTTCTCTTCTTTCTTCAATAAGGTCTAAGTCTGATATTCTTTCCTCTAAATTTACCTCAGGGTCGTAAGTTTGAACATCGTGGCTTGGCAACCCAATTTTTATTAGAATGACAACTTATAACCCGTATACTGACATGAATAGGTCTCTCCAGTATGGTTCATTTCTATCATTGTATGTGTCCATGGAATGCTATGCAACTCTTTATTCCATTTTCCCTTAGCATCTTCTAACTTCTTTTTAATTCCATCTAATATCGTCCTATTTGTTACCTCAAGCTTCCCATTAGCTTGTGGTCAGCCCGACATAGAAAAGAATAATGCCAAGTGCTTTCCATTTTCAGATATTAAGGTATTAGGGAATCCATACCGACAAATGATTTTCCTTTAAATAAATCTGAAATATTTCTCCTTCGGGGTGGTAATCAGAGCCTCGGCTTCTACTCACTTGAAAAAGTAATCTAACGCAATAATTCGAAAGTAAGAATTCCCATTTGTTCTAAGCAGGGGGATGACCAAGTCAATCCCCCATAATGCAAATGGCCAAGGGGCCAATATTGGAGAAAAAAAATGATAGGGATGATGTGATATATTAGCAAAATGTTGGCATTTTTCACACTTGAGAACATATTCGACCAAGTCTTTGGTAAGATTTAGCTAGTATTAACCCTGAATGATGATCCTTTTGGCTAAGGATCGTCCATCAATGTGGCTTATATAATAACTCTCATGTATATCTCACAGTACGTAATTTACC
The DNA here is from genome assembly GCA_949130495.1 of Sambucus nigra. Lineage (NCBI taxonomy): Eukaryota > Viridiplantae > Streptophyta > Magnoliopsida > Dipsacales > Adoxaceae > Sambucus > Sambucus nigra. Next base: position 387,058,646 of record OX422212.1, read on the forward strand.
TCAAACGGGTGCACACACCTCAAGAGGGGAGTAAGGAAGCCCTTCTTGTACAACACATTCACAATGATAGTGAATTTAGCTGCTCGGTATCGTATTTTTATACACTCGTCCTTAGCTTAATTCAAGGTTAAGATTGCCTGTGCTAAACATTTCTGAACCATCCACTCTTAGATAAAGACTATATTTAAGGATTAAGGCTTCTATATCAATAGCTCATGTTTGGTCACTCCCGCGTATATTATATCCCCTACTTATTCTTTTTCTTATTTCTTTTCATTCTTGGGATAGCTCAAAAGCAACATTTAGTGCATCCAAACTTTTCAAGCAAATTTTCCTATGAATCAACTACTCTAAAAGAAGAACCGGTAACTCCCTCGTATGTAAGAGATCGGTTTCCATATCTTAAATGATTTAGGACTAGGTCCATCTAAGATGGTCCCAGATTTAAATTCATATATACTTTAATATCGACCTCTTTTCCTCCATACTCAGCTTTAGGAGAATCTCTATCGAAATTGATCGGTGGATGTTTATTGTGGTGGCCGATGTGATCCTGGCCAGTGCATCTGCTCTACCATTGTCATTCCTTGGGATCCTCATGATCTTGAATTTTTTGAAAACTCTTCAAAATCTTCTTGGCTCTCCCCAAGTACTTAGTCATTTTCTCGTCCTTAGCTTCATAAATCCCTAAATTTTGTTAACAACCAATTGGGAATCACTATAAGTAAGTATCTGATCGACGGTTAATTCTTTGGCCAGCATAAGTCCTGCTAAAAGGGTTCAGACTCTAATTTATTATTTGATGCTTCGAAATTAAATCTAAGGTAGTACTCTGAAAATATGGGGATATATGGAATTACTTGTACCTTAGGTTGTACACACAAAGATTCCATTTTTAGCCAAATGTTATCTTGATTAGTATTAGGTGTGCATGCAAGATAAGGTCCAAATATATTATGTCAACCCATACAATCATACTAAACCAAACCAAACAAAACAAAAGGAGTTTTGAGGAAATATCTCTTTGGGGAAAAACCTATATTTCAGCACTGTTAAAGAGTTTGACAACTTGTTGACTTACGGACTACTTAGAGCTCCATTAAGTATAATACACAGGTCTTCAATTCTTTGATAAAAAGTGATGCAATCCAATAATACCTACAGGTAGTAGCTCTTCCCTCAGTGTCCACTGATCAGCCTCAGGATGTGAAATCCTTTCTTATTTAGTAGAGTCACAACTCCATAATCAGCTACAGAGAAAACTCTACATGGGTTTGACGTAGTGTATGGAAATTGGGTTTGACAAAACTCAATAAATCATATTTAGGGATGTATAATTTGGTAAATAAAAGTGCTTTTATGAAATAAAAGGAAGAAAATGTTTGGTGCAGGTATAGCAATTGATTTTCACCAAAAGTAATGTTTAAAATAGACCAAAATAATCCTTTTTATAGAAAAACACGATTTTCGAGGAGGCAAACTCGTTCGAACAAAAATGGGACTTCGTTCGAACAAAAATAAAACTTCGTTTGTACAAAAACCATAGTTTTGTTCTAACGAGTTCTAATCTTGTTCGAACGAAAGACCCAACTTCTTCGAATGACGTTCCAACATACTTCCAATGCAGTTTGTTCTATCAAATAGAGATTTCACATTAGTGGCTCATCAGAAGTCCGATCTATTGATTTAAGCTCTTTATCCTAATGAAATTACAACCTCGTTATAGTGACAACCAGGTGTCGTTCTAACGAGATGATAATCTCCTTCCAATGAACAAAAAAAAATATTTTGAAAATTATTTTTAATAAAAAAATATCTCGAGTAAAAAATCATCTTAGAATATATTTTACTGAAAAATAATCAAAACCTCAAATTCGTATACCTCCATATTGTGTTCATGATGACTACAATGGCTTGAAATTCGAAAACGATGCTCGGTCACTTAAATGCCTTCAAATGATCGTGGAAGCATAAACGAATGTAGTGTTCAGTTTGTAACGGGATTTGCCAAACACACTAAACAATGAGCAATTAGGAAATCTTGCTTTTATAAATATTCCCGTTTGGCTATTCCAATACAAAAGAAAAATCGAAGACAAATTACAATAAATCCTCTAAGACAATGTTCTACTAATTCCCTCCCTAACCCAAAATAGAATGACATTCGAGATTTTGTCTTCTACTGAAATTGTTCATCTTTTGTGGTCCATGAGATCATCATCAAAATAAAAGAGACCTATATACATGAAAGAAAATAATACCATGACGTATATGAGAGTTTAAAATAGAATTAAAATCTCCCCTCAATTTAATCTCCCCACTTTGTTAATAATAGACAAAGGTTAAGAAATTAAGCATGCATATTAAGCATCACCGAATCCAAAAGAAATAAAATCATAAATATAATCAATTAAGCACAAGTGATGAATTTTCAAAAGGCTTTCAAACAAATACTTTTGAAAATTTTCAAGTATAAAAAGTATACATATAAAAGGTACATATAAGTATAAAATACATAACACCATGGAATAGCACTAAAATAATCGAATTATAAAAGCAGAATGTAATTGTATGAACATTTTCCATGGGAAAATCAAATAGGCGTTCATAAGGAAGGCGCACCAAGTTAATGAGATACTGCTAAAGAAAGAGATAAATTTTAACCTTAGGTTTAAGAATATTGAACAAGATTGAATTGACTCGACAACTTATGCAATATGCCATGAATTTAAATTCATCTCAAATCAATAATATCAAACTATTTAATGCTTTTCAAGAGAGTCCGTCATGAAAACCCATTGAAGATCATAATGCCCATAAGTAACGAAGAATCAATGAAATAAACTTGGCCTTGGAACTTATGTTTTTATGTGTTGTTGATCTTTAGGCTCTTTTTGCAAATGGTGGATTTTAACGTAAAGAGAATTTTTCTCTTTCGTTTCCCGTTTCCATTTCTTAACATGTAACAATTTTTTTTAGAAATGAGATTTGGACAATGGTTATTACAAGTAAAACTTATCTTTAGTACATTTGGTTCGTTATTAAACACTATTGAGACGAGAACAGTGTATTCGACATATGAAAATCAAGTACAATGTTCAAAAAGGCCTTGCATATGTGCAAGAAAGATGATGAGAGTCTAGCATGAAGAAAGTAATCATCAATGAACAATAAGATTTTATCCACACATTATTAATCAAACTAAAAGAACGAATCCATGTCTCAAAACAACATATAAAAGTCACATAAATTGATGGAATGTAATAGGACCTGAATATCTTAAATGCACATCCATATGTGGTGAAAAACGAATATACAAAAATCTTTTTGTGTTTTTCAAAAAAATTATCAAAAATAAAATCTTTTTTAACTTTTTCAAAAAAAATTTAAAAAATTAAAAATCGTTTTGGATTTTTCAGGATATATAAAAAAGAAAATGCATGTATAAACATAATAATACAGTGGAAATATAATCTAACAATATGGATAAAATATAGCAACATGAAATCACCCGACACTAGAAAATTTTCAGAACTCAATCAAGAGAACAAATACCAAAAGATTTCCTAAGATTCTCAAATCTAAGTGCATATAAAGGTTTTGTTAAAATATTGGCTAATTGACGTTCGGTGCTCACAAAGCTCAAGGCCACGACCTTCTCCTTAACAACATCATGAAAGAAATGCTCACATATCCCAATGTTCTTCGTGTTGTAATGTTAGATTGGATTATGGGATAAACGAGTTGCAGTCGTGTTATCACACAAAATAGTCATTGTGCCTTGGAAAATTCCATAATCTTTCAGCATTTGCTTCATCTATAAGAGTTGTGTGCAATAACTCCCGATGGCTATATACTCGGCCTCTGTCGTGGAAAAAGAAATGGAGTTTTGCTTCTTTCTCAATCAATAGACAAGGGTACTCCCAAAATAAAAATACTCACCCGAGGTTCTCCTATAACCATCAGCATCCCGGCGTAATCAACATCCGAATAGGTTGAGAAATGATCATCAGTTTCAAAGGAATAATAAATGCAGTAGGAAGTAGAGACACTCATACATTTGATGATTCGTTTAAGTGTGAGCAAGTGAAACTCTTTCGGGGACACATGGTAATGTGTACAAACTCCAACGCTAAAGGCAATGTTGGGAAAACTAGCGATTAATTAGAGAAGACTACATATCACGATCCTATAAAGGGTTTGATCTAGTCTTTGATAAGCTTATCCGATCTACTTATAGGATTGTGTGAGTTATTAGCGAAGTCTAAACCAAACTTCTTTACTAGGTCCCTAGCATATTTGGATTGAGATATGAATATTCCATCCTCAAGTTGATGCGCCTGGAGACCTAAGAAGAATGTAAGTTTTCCATTTCAAACTCACTCTTCATCTCCTCCTCAAAAGTGTGAGCGTATTAAGAACACGTGGATCCAAACACTATGTCGTCCACATAGACTTGGGCAACCAATATAACACCACTCCCTCTCCTCACAAATAACGTCTTATTCACTCCCATCTCTTTAATCCACGAGCTATGAGCTAAGAGATAAGAAGTGAGCCTTTCGTACTAAGCACAAAGTGCTTGCTTCAAATCATACAAGGCCTTCTTAAGATAAAAGATGTGTCATGAGTGCTTTGGGTTTTCAAACCCCTTTGGTTTCTCTACATAGACTTCCTCATGTACAATACCATTAAGAAAATAACTCTTGACATCCATTTAGTACAACTTGAAACGTAGATAACATGCTATGATGAGTAGTAAGCGGACGGAATCAAGCCTATAACCAGGAGCAAATGTCTCATCAAAGTATACAACCTCAATCTGTGAGTAGCCTTAAACAACCAAACTAGACTAATTATGAACTATGGTACCATTCTTAATCATCCTATTCTTTTAAATACACTTGGTACCAATCACATTAGTCTTTCTAGATCTGGGGACTATCATTCTTGCAAAATTGAAGCAACTCATCTTATATAGAAGATATCCAATGCTCGTCATTGAGTGCTTCTTTCACATACTTGGGCTTTACTAAGGAGGTGTAATAAAAGTAGCTAAACGCGTCCTCAAGTTGAGTGTGAGTCTTGACACCTAGTGTGGGATCACCAAGTATAACAGAAGGGTTACGACTCTTTCGAACCCAAGAGGGTGGATTCTCTAAATCTAGAGTGGGATCCACCAGAGTAGTATAAGGAATAATGGAATCATCACTAGGGGTGCATCATTCTAACACTCGAGGTCAGGGTTAATAAATATCAGTAGCTCGTCATCTCTAATCATGATGTTTATTAACTCTATAACCTTAGATCTTGCATGGTTAAGTACCCTATAAGCCCTAGTCAACGATGAATTTCTTAAAAATATCAGTTTATCTCTTTGGGAGTCGAACTTCCTTAAATACTCTCTATATGTTAAAATGTAGTACAAACTCCTAAAAACTCAAAAATACGATAAATTGTATTTCTTCCCTATCCACAAGTCATATGGAGTGTGTAACATGTGTGGATGAAGATATACCGGATTCACCTTATAGCATATAGTATTAATTGCATCTTCTCAAAAATGTCTAGGCAAATTTCTCCCAAGAAGTATGAATCTATCCATATCTTGAATCGTTCGGTTCTACCTCTAAATTATCCCATTTTGTTGAGGAGTACGAACGGCTGAAAACTCATGTTTGATGTCCTCTTCATCACAATAGCTATCCAAATCGACTTTTTTAAATTCATCTCGTTATCACTACATATTCGATTAATAGTGACACTGCATTGGTTTTATAGGAAATGACACTTAGTTGTTAGGAACTCAATTGCATCGGACTATACTTTAAAAAAAATGATAGAGTATCTCAAAAAGTCATCGACCATTACGAGAATGTATCTTTTACCACTAATTTTCTTCATATTAGTAGGATCCATAAGATCCATATGTATCAACTCCAACACACGAGAGGTGATAATGGTATTCAATTTCTGATGAGACTTCGAAGTTGTTTTCTTTATTGACAAGGACCACAAATCGAAGAAGTTGGTTTCCCAACCTATGATAAGACACTAACTAGGTCTTTCTTCACTAATATATTAAGATCTCTAAAGTTCACATGACCTAGTCATTGATGATAAAGGTCCACAGAGGAGACCATGGCATTATTGCACACAAAGGAGGAATTGGGAATGATCTCAAAGTAATTATCTTTGGTCTTCACTCCTTATAGTAATAGTTAATCGGATTGATCATAAATTTTACACTAAGATCGATCTAACTTTACAGCAAAGTTTGCATAACAAAGTTAGCTTACGCTAATCAAGTTATCTTTAAACCTTTCGATGTACAAAATATTATCTAGCTTAGGAAATTCGAGAATCTAAATACAACCACGTCTTTAAATGTTAAACTTACTCCCATCTCTAAAAGTAACTTTACCTTCCTTGTGATCCATAAGGTTGGTAAAAATTGACTTTTCACCTGTCATGTTCCTAGAGCATCCACTATCAAAATACCATTGGGAGGCATATTGAACCTTGAGAGCAACGTGAACATTAAGGAATTTATTGTCTTGCTTCGGTACCCAAGTCGACATAACATTTTGTTTGGCCTTATTATTATTAGCTCTAATCGTAGCATTGGAAGCATTCTTAAAAGGTATAGACATCGTTTGAAATTATTCTATTAAGCTTTGAGAAGTGGCGATTAGAAACTCAACTTAATCTCTAAGAATAGCAAAGTCGCTATAACGTTATGCGGGAGTATATGTACGTGGATTTTTTACTAACTTGCAGTAAAATTCCTTAAAGTGACCTCTGCTTTTGCAATAGGTGCAGACATAAACATATTTATGTCTATTTTGGTTAGCTCGTTTATGTTGAACTCTCTTTAGTGGGTTAGGTCTAGACCCATATAGATCCACTACAAACCTATGAACCGGTTCGGGTGCGGCATAGAAAGTGGATGCACCATCGTAACCTATTTGTTACTCTCCCTAAAACCTAAAGTGGGACCAAAGAACATCGTTCCTACCTTCTTCGATGTATCCTCTATAGCAACCTTGACCTTCTGAGCATGTTCGAGATCTTTCTCGAGTTGGGATTCGAGGTCTTTAAGTTTGTCATGAATCTCCACTGAAGCTTTAAGATCTCTAGTAGGAATAGACACTTTGTTGGTCAACTCGCCATATTCCCTTTCCACGAAAATGACTCTATCTCCCAAAAAAATTCTCACCGAGGACTCACTCCCTCTCGACTCTCTCAAATCCTTATCTAAATCTAAGACCCAAAGTACCAAATTTTTATTTTACTTTTTTTATTAATGTAAATCTCGACATAAGCACGTGAGCCACTTTCACCCTCACTTACTACTTCATCTCCCTCACTCTCTCTGGAATGATCAGACTCATTATCGAGGTCATTATGTTTGGAATCGTCCTCATCGGCATGAGAACTACTCAATGTACTAACATGACTAGACATGATTGTAGTGAAGTTACGTCCATACGATGATTCGTCCTTAGAATTCATCGACTCGGCATTGTTAACACTAAGAGTGGTATTGAAGGAAACTTTGCCCTTGGCCTATCTCTTTAACCTCGTAGCACACTCGTGAGCTTTGTGACCCTTACCCTCGCACTTACAGCATCTCTCCTCTTCTTTCTTAGGGTACTTTCCTCTTACTTTTTCAAAACCTTTCTCGCCCGACTTAAACTTTTTATCTTTCTTAAGACCTTTATTTTCTTTAGAAGTATTTTCTTTTCTTAGCCTGAGAATTTGTTTGTGCAAAAAAGGCAAGATCATCTAGATCAATATCATATTTGGATATCGAAAAAACCTCCTCTTTATTTTTTATATTGAACTTTTAAAGAAATCCCCTTTTCCATTGTCTTAACAGTTTTGGTAAAACATATCAATTTCAAAAGTTTGAAGACTTCTACGAGTTCTTCATACCTAAGTGTATCTAAAATTCCCAAAGAATTAAGGACAGTGACCTTAGGAATAAAATGAGATGGTGGGGATTTCAAAATCTTTTTCACGACTCTCATCTCAGGAATTCTCTCACCCAAATTAAAACTATAATTGACAATATTAGATAATCTAGCATAAAATTCATCAAAAGTATTATATTCTAGCACATCGATAATTTTAAACTGCGTGGTGAGATTTTGCAGCTTACAAGCTTTCACAGCATTGGTACCTTTGTAAGTGAGCTGGAGGATATCCCAGGCTTCCTTAGACGAGGTACACATTATGATGAGGTTAAAATCATGAGGGGTGACGGCTATAAAACTTGCACTTAAATCATGGGAGTTAAAATTCCTCCATTTAAAATCATCCTTCGTCCAAGCGCTGACAGGTTTGAGACTTTCGACATTGTCATTAGTCATAGCGGGTGGTGTCCACCGTCTTTAACAAACAAGTCAGACATGCTCGTTAATTGATTTTAAAATCGACCTCATTCGAGCTTTTCGAAAGAATAATTTGACCCATCAAAAATAGGAACCCTATTATAAAAATTATCCATATGAAACTAATTTAAATATTAAGAAATAAACTAGTGTAACCGACTCTGATACGAATTTGAAAATGAAGGGCTATATGGAATTACTCATATCTTAGGTTACACACATAACGATCCAATTTTTAACTAATTTTTATCTTAATTAATATTAGGTGTGTATGCAAGATAAGTTCCAAATATATTATGTCAAACCATAGAATTAAACCAAAATAAATAAAAGAAGTTTTGAGGAAAATTCCTTTCGGGAAAAACCTATATTTTAGCATTGTTAAAGAGTTTGACAGACTCGATGACTTATACACTACTTAGACCTCCACTAAGTATAATGCGCAAGGTCTTCAGATCGTTGATAGAAAGTGATGCAGTCCGACACCACGAATAAGAAATAGCTCTTCCCTCAGTATCCACCGATCAACCTCGGGATGCGAAGTCCTTTCATCTTCAGTAGAGTCACAACTCCACAATCAGTCGTAAAGAAAACTCTGCAAGGGTTTGATGTAGTGTATGAAAATTGAGTTTGACAAAACTCAGTAAATCATATTTAGGGATGTATGATTTGAAAAACAAAAGTGTTTCTATGAAATAAAAGGAAGAAAACTTTTGGAACAGGTATAACAATTGATTTTTGCTGAAAGTAGTTTTTAAGACAATCTAAAAGAATCATTTTTATATAAAAAAACACGATTTTTGAAGGGAAAAAATCGTTAGAACGAAAATGGGAGATTAAAAAAAACTAAATTTTTGTTCTAACGAGGTCCAATATCATTCGAACGAAAGGCCTAGTGTGACACCCCGCCTAATTAAATACCGAGTGATCAGTCCTTTATTAAATTAGATCAGAATATCCAGTTGGTTCATTCTTGGCATCACTGTTGAAAAATAATTTATTTTATTAACACACCTGGTAGTTAGTTAATCTAAGTGTCAAAATATTTCATTTTTATTTTACTTTATTACAACATAATACAAGAATCAAATACCACACCATCACTGAATTAAAATCATGAAAATAAACTGACTGAAACAAATACCTCTCATCTAGCGCCTTTATAAACTTCTTAATTAAGGTTTGCGAATAGTTACCCTATATCTTCTTCTTTTCCCTTATTTCCCTCGCCATATTTCATTTAAATAGAAATATTCATTTCTCTCCATGATCAACTAGACATTTAAAATTAAGTATTCGCTTACTTAATCTAATTTATATTGTAATATTCCTTTTATCTACTAATTCGCACAGTAGATCACATCATATATATATATATACAAGTACAGTACCTATCAGACACAGTCGGGATGCATGCATACTCTGTTATCATGTCCTAACGCATCAATCATTGCATAACGAACATCGGAGGTGAGCATATTCCCTAGTTAAATGGGTCACGTACATACCTACGCTCCCATTCAACAGTAGAAACTATCATTTATCACGATAGAACGTACAAAGTTCCTATGCTCAATGTACGAATATAAATCCCCCCAAAATGGGTCCAATCGAGATAAGATCATGCACAACGTGAAACCCCCACCGTGATAGCAAGCAGCGTAGGTATGTTATACACATAATCAAAATATAATATAGCTATTTGCCTCACTATATGTATATCAATAGGATATACTCCGAACCTGTAACCATTATCTCATGTAGTATCCTCATCTCTCAAATATCCTACATATCTCTAGTTTATGACTTTACTTTTATTATAAACCTTTTTCTCCACACTCGAAGGATATTAATTATTTCTCCTAAAATTTTAGTAGGTATAAGTCTTCACCCTACTAGTCCATATCATCACAACCTACAAATTTAATTATTTCAATCTGGGTTTATTCTTTGGTACTCATTAGTTCAATTTTTAACCCATTATTCCCATTCCTTTATCCCAAAAATTAATATTTTTTCGGGTTCTACCTATCACCCTACTGACACCTCTTAAGTCCCAAAATATCCAATTAATCATCACAAAAGAATTATACAAGATAACATTTATTCAATCCTTGAAACAAAGAAATTTCTCATATTTCAGGAGGGGTCGATCGATCCAATCGATCGATCGATCCAGCAGGTATGGGTGATTCTGCAAAACTAGCCTACGGGTTTAATCATTTCTGATCCTCAAATCATATGTTTTAAAGTCCTAAACTTCTTATAAATCTTCCTACATGATATGGCAACATATATAAACGATTTCCATTAATAAAATAATCTTAAATCCTCAAGAAGATTGGATTAAAAGGTCAATTCCCAACATTTCCAGAAAACTAAAATGTTATCATATTCATCCCAAAACAAACTAATAAATCCAGATTATCTTCATCATATGATTTTTATTTCGTAGGTTATTACTATATGATCATACCAAAATTAATTCCACATAATTCCTATTCCAAAGGATTGATTATATACACCATAATTTTATCCTTAAATCATGTAAAATGCAGGATTCTACAACTATCCTAATATGAACATAATACATGCTAAAACTGTAAAGATTAATCCACTTGCCTCTACTATGTAGGTATGAACCTTTGATGACGATTGTTATTGGTGGTTCTCCTCTTTTCCAGCCAGATTCCGGCGGCCTTAGTGGAGGTGGATGGCCTTGTCCTTTGGTTTCCTAGAGGTGACTCTTCTCTTCCAGGGAAACTCTTACTCTCCTCAAATTCTCTCACTCTAATATTTTTTACGGAATGGAGACGCATCCTAAACACCTTGGACTATAAATCATCAAGTATATTTTCGTGAGTACTGTTCACCTTCCACATAAAATTACTAGAATACCCCTCAGGGGTGTCTATTGGGTTCCAAAGTGTCCCGAGACCTAAATCAAACACCCAAGTAGACTTTTTTACTATAAAAACCCTTACGGACATTTTGGCGTAGTAAAAAACAACCATTTGGATGTCATATAAATATTTTATTTTTAATCCTGACACGAGTCACATGCACGTCCCAAAATTGACGTATTCATCTCTAGCGATGATTGTATTTATAATCATAAGTAAAGTCATAATCATATATTATTTTTAATTCACTAAGTGATATTCACATTATTCACATAATACTTTATTCGTGAATAAAAATTAAATCAGGATTAATTTAAATTAGTTAACAATTAATCCTAATTAAGCTCAATTAAAATTATTTAAAATTATGGGGTATTACATACTTCCCCCCTAACAACGGAATTTCGTCTCGAAATTCAGAAAAAAACATACCTGGTAAAAATAACTCCGGGTATTTGTTGCGCATATCATCCTCGCGTTCCTATGTAGAATCCTCCACATTATGGTGTGCCCACTGAACACGCACAAGTGGAACTACCTTTGATCTCATACGTTTCTCGCTACGGTCTAAAATTGCCACTGGTCGCTCCTCGTAAGAACTATCTGGCTGTAAATACACTTCGTCCAATGCAATATGAGTATGAGCCAACTCATCTCGAAGATACCGCCTTAGCGATGAAATATAGAACACATCATGTATCCTATGCAAATGCTCTAGCAGCCCAAGTCGGTATGCTACAGGTCCAACCCTCTCAATAATAGAAAATCGTCCTACATATCTTGGAGTCAATTTCCCTTTCTTCCCAAATCTCAGGATGCCCTTCATAAGAGATACATGCAATAGTAATTGGTCCCCCACATTAAACTCCCTAAAGGACCTTTTGGTATCAGCGTAACTTTTTTGTCTGTCCCGGGCTACCCGAATACGGCTCTTGATCATCTTTATCCTCGGAGACGTGTCCTGAATCACTTCTGGTCCAAGTAATTTGTTATCCCCCACTTCTAACCAACATGCAAGAGAATGACAAGGTCTACCATATAACGCTTTAAATGGGGCCATACCAATGGTAAACTAGTAGGAATTATTATACGCGAATTACACCAGAGGAAGGTAATGTTCCCAACTCCCTCTAAAATCCAGAATGCACATGCGTAGCATATACTCCAACATTTGGCTAGTATGCTCGGTCTGCCCATCCATCTGCAGGTGATAGGAGCGAACTTCGATACCCATGGACTCATAAAAACTTTCTTAAAATTTGGAGATAAAAATCTTGTCCCGATCGGACACAATATTTAGCGGTGCTCCATGTAACCTCACTATTTCAATTATAAAGAGTTGTGCATGCTGCCCCGTCAAAAAATTAGTTCGAACTGGAAAGAAATGAGCTACCTTAGTCAAACAATCCAGAATCACCCATATAGAATCACGACCCCTCTGAGTAGTACGTAACCCTGTGATAAAATCCATGGAAATGCTCTCCAATTTCCACATTGGAATCTCTAGAGGCTGAAGTAATCCTGCTGGCTTCTGGTGATCCACCTTAACTAATTGACAGGTAGCACATTTAGACACGAACTCGATAATGTTTCTCTTCATACCATTCCACCAATATTGTCACCGCATATCTTGGTACATCTTATCCCTACCGGGATGTACTGTAAATCCAGATCCGTGCGACTCTGACATGACGGCGTGTCGCAATTGATCCCCCTCTGAAATAATCAGCCTACCATTAAAGTGGAAACCTCCCTCGAAACTCACTGAGTAAGACTCTGCTCCTTTGGCCAAAAGTTATCGAATATTTTCCTGACAGAATGGATCGATAGCCTGAGCCTGTACTATCCTCATCACAATCTGAGGCGTAACGGTCATAACTGACATAAATGACTGAGCAACGGCATCCTGATGGCCTAGTTCCTTCCATTTAGCCTTCCATACTGCAGCTAGTTCACCCTCAGGCCTACGACTCAACGCGTCAGCTACCACGTTAGCCTTCCCTGGGTGATAATGTATCTCAAATTGATAATCCTTCACGAATTCCAGCCACCTACACTGTCGCATATTCAGCTCTCTCTAAGTGAACAAATACTGCAATGACTTATGATCCATGAATAATCGAAATTCCTCTCCCAATAAATAATGTCTCCATATACGTAGGGCAAATACGACTGCCGCAAGTTCCAAGTCCTGGGTAGGGTAGTTCTTCTCATGAGGCTTAAGCTTCCTCGAGGCATAATCTATAGCTTTCTCTACTTACTGTAATATCCTACCAAGTCCTTGTAATGATGCGTCAGTGTATACTAAGTACTCCACTCCAAAACTAGGCAGTGCTAGTATGGGTGCTGAAGTTAACTTATCCTTCAATTCATCAAAAGCCAACATACACGCACCATCCCGAATAAATGGTACCCTCTTATGGGTGAGGTTGGTCATTGGACCATAAATCTTTGAAAAACACCTGATGAATCGTCTGTAGTAACCAGATAGTCCTAAGAAACTGCTAACTTCAGTCGGTGTCGTAGGTTGTCCCCACTCCCTCACCGTTGAGACCTTGCTAGGATCCACGACAATACCCCTTTCTGACACTATATGACCTAAAACCTGCACCTCCCAGAGCCAAAATCCACACTTCTCAAACTTGGCATACAACTGATGCTTCCTTAGAGTCTGCAGTATCCTTTGCAAATGCTCGGTATGCTCTTCCTTGGTACTAGAGTAAACCAGGATATCATCAATAAAAATAATGACAAACTGGTATAAGAACTCTTTGAATACTCTATTCATCACGTCAATAAATACAGCTGGTGCATTAGTTAACACAAAAGTCATAACCAGAAATTCATAAGATCCATATAGCGTCAGAAAAGCAATCTTCGATACATCATTTTCCCTGATCAGTAACTGGTGATATCCGAACCTTAAGTCTATCATTGAGAAGTATGCAGCTCCCCTCAGCTGATCAAACAAGTCATCGATGAGGGGTAATGGATATTTATTTCGGATAGTGACTTTTTAAGTTCTCAATAATTCATGCACAAACGTAGGGATCCATCCTTCTTCTTCACAAATAGGACTCGGGTACCCTAAGGTGAGGTACTTCGACGAATGAAACCCTGTCCCAGCGGCTGCTCAATCTTATCTCTCAACTCCCTCATCTTTATCGGAGCCATACGATAAGGGGTACGGGTTATCGGTCGAGTGCCTGGTGTTAAGTAAATTACAAACTCAATCTCCCCACTGGCAGTAACCCTGGTATGTCTTAAAACACATTCGCGAACTCCCCAATGATGGGAATCGACTCAAAGGAAATTATAACTCCCGTAAAGGTCTCCTCCTCTATGTAATACAAATGTGTGGATGATCCTCCATCGGGGAGAGGCATCACCACTATAAACATCTCTTGTCCTAGGATAGAAAATATAATACTCCTACCAAAGCAGTCAATTATGGCTCTATAAGCAACAAGCCAATCCATCCCAATGATAACATTATAAGTGGACATGTCTAACACAAGTGTTGATGTAAAAAACTAGATTTGATCGAATTAATTAATCACAGATAAATATGAATAAAGAAAATAGACAAAGGATTTTTAAAGTGGTTCAGCCTTAGGAAAATGGCCTACGTCCATTGTTTTGTATTGATGGGTATTTGCCTTAGTCTTCAATATGTTTGCTTATGGAAGCTTGCCCCGCTAGTGGGGGTGTTACAAAGTTTTTATAGTCCTTTGAGATCTCAGTATAAATAGCTAATATGTCATTATTTAATATACATATACAACTGTACACGATAAGAATGTTCATTGAATCTATTTTTATTGTTTGATCTTCCTGACTAGATGCTCGGTACGCTGAGTAGCTCGGCATGCTGAGTAGCTCGATGTGCAGAGTAACTCGACGTGTTTAGTAGCTCGGTACTATAAGTTTCTCGGTAAATATATTTTATGCCACGCAGGATGACACGCGTCGTTATATAATTGGTCCACATCAGCTGACTAATTTTTGTATCAACAGAAGCCCCTAATGTTTCACAGTTGAGGTTGGATATGAGAGTGTGGAACATTATGCCCAGAAGTTTCTTGGGCATGTTTACCAGTCTTGTTAGAGTGCACATCTCCAATACTTGTGACATTTAATGATTTTGAGCGCGAAATGGAAAACTCGTAAATATTTTGAATCTGCGATATATGCTTGGGTATTTGCTTCTTTTTCACCATTTAGCCGTCGAAAATGCAATCTTCGTCTCTAGTGATCATTAATTTTCTCGTTTCTCGAAGCAATGCATTTAAAGGCAATAGAATCAAATTGTCTTTTACCTTTTGCCTTTTAGATTTCCAAACTCTTTGTCTTCTCACTTTTTCTTATTACGATCGTTCCTTCGATCATCCGCCTTAGCTGAATCCTTAAGTTTTTGTAAGAATTTCTTCTTTCTTCTTTCTTTGATTTAGCCACCATGGTTTACCTTATCGAATCATTGGATAAGTTTAAGGATGATTTTGCGATTCCTTCTTGGGTTATTCTGGAAGAACCTCCTTCCCCTTCTGATTTATTTTCTCTTGCTGAAGGACACTGGTTTCTTTCCATTTTTGTAGTTGAATGTGGTTTTTCTTTCCTGACTAATCCTTTGTGTTTGGAATTTTGCCAATATTTTGATATAGTTCCTGCAAGAGTAGTTCCAAATACATGGATGGGTAGTTAATGGAATACATAGGTTAAATCAAATTTATGGAACTCATTTAGGGATTCCTGAAATCATGTATTGTTATAAATGGGTTACTAGCGATACCACCTTTTATTTAAAAACTAGGTATTCTAACAGAGCTTTATTAGTCAATCTCCCTGATGCTAATAGGGATCATTTTTAACATGGGGTTGTGATGAAAAACTGGCAACACCCCGCGTTAAAAGGGAAAGATGTGTACCAAGGTCCCAGATGTCCACTTTATGGCAATAGGATAACTTATTTTTAGTTTTTCAATTTAACTCTATTTTGTTTGATGAAATACGTCGCTGACACTTATTTTTTGTTTATTGCAGTTAACAGTAAAAGGAAATTCCCAAAAGAGAGTGACGTTAATATAAAAGATTTGAAATTTATCTGGGGGTTGCATCGAGCAATAGCTGGGGGACACGTGAGGTCCGCTTCATATCTGCTGCAATACAAGAACACCACTTCTTCTTTTATTGCTCGTCCTCTTATTCCTCCTTTAGTGATTGACCTTGACCAAATACCTACATCTTCAGCACCTGTTGAAGAATCTTCTTCTGATTTGGGTACTTCTATTGCTGACCTGATGAAGAAGAAGAGGAAAGTGCCTGACCTCTTTGCCAAGTCTTCTCCTAGTATGAAGGGGAAAAGAAAATCAAAGACGACGTTTCAGTTGAAGGGACTAAGAAAAAGGATGTTGTTCCTCCTACCTAAGATATTACCAAGAATCACCATGTTTCCCCTAAAGAGGCATCACCTTTGATTAAAGGGGTTGTCCTCATTCAAGAAAAGATAATACCTTTGATTGAAGCTGCTCCTTTAAGGAGATTGAGAATGGGTATTGCTGAGAATACTGTAAATGCTATTGCCCAACCTTCTGGGGTTGAGGTTCCTTCTTTGAGAGCTAGTAATCCAGATCTCGTTGATCCTAGCTTATCTAAAAATTTGATCAAGTCTTGGACTCTTCCTGGCTGCCGAGCTGCTGAGACTTCTATTCCTCGAGAGAAGGTTACTGATTTGGTAGCCCAACATATTGCATTAGTAAGTATCATCACACTTACTATTTTACCTCTATGTACCATGTTCATATTCTGACCTGGACTTCTTTCCTCTTGCAGTTTATGATGTATTTTAATAATATCCTATAGAAGGATGAGGCTATCAAGGCTTCAACTTCATCCAGTAGTGTGGAAGAAGCCCTTGTTGGGTTATCAAAATCTTTGATAGAATCCCGACAGAAGTGTGAGGAAGATAAAGCTGCTTGGGAGAATAAAATCAAAATCGCTAAAACAGCTCAACAGAAAGCTGAGGAAGATGCCAAGAAAGATGTAACTGTCTCCAAGGAGGCAAAGGAAAAAATCAAGGTTGCCCTTTCCAGTAAAATGGAAGTTGAGGGCAAGCTTGAAGAGGCTGAACGGCGTAAGAAAGACCTTAAAGAGAAGGTGAAGTCTGTCGAAGATCTTCTTAGGGAAACTACCTCCTCGGATAGGGCGAAGAGAAAAGTTGTTGTGAAGAAAGCATTTAGCTCTGGCTGGGACAAAGAATGGAACAAAGCTTTAGCTGCAGTCTCTTCTCAGATGGATTATGCGAGTTTAAAGTACTTCAGGGATGGATGGGTTGCAGCTTTGAACGAGTTGAATGTTGCTGATGATTCTGAACTGTTTCAGAAACACATTCATGGCCTTTCTCTTACTATTGAAGAAGCAAAAAAAGATGAAGCTAGATCTGGTGAATCTTCTATGTTGATAGTAGAACAAACACCTGCTTCTACCATCCCTCAATCGTCCGATCAAGTTTAACAGACGACAACCTCTACCGAGCAACGTGAACTGCCTTTTGAGCAGCCAATTCCTTCTTCCAAATCGGCTAATGACGTTGTAGGGTATAAAGAGAAGGTGTAAAGTTATTCGGCTCTTTACTTGTGTTATTTTTCTATTTTTTTCTTTTGTTATAACTTTATTGTACCCTCTCCTCTTATGATCAATAAAATGGACTTTGTTATTTATTCTGAGTTTCTCCTTTACTTCCTCGATATAGCTGTATCGTTGTTAATCCATTTTTACTTTTCCTTGCTAGTTTATTACCAGGATAGAGCTCTTGTCAGCTCATGATACAGAGTTGATGAAGAAGTGTATTGATTACTTCAAAGCTGGTCGTACAGAGTTCACTGAGGCACGAATAGTTGATATCCTGGGGTCTGATGCTTCTGAGCGAGCAATTGATGCGTATCAATATTTAAAGTGCTTGATTGATCGGTTTGTGGCCAATAATGTGACTTATTATGAAATGATTGAAGATCTTCAAAAAAATGATCCAAGAACTTCAATTAAAGCACAAAGAAGCCACTGCTCTTTTACATGAGGGTTATGAGAAAAATTACCAACAGTTGAGTGTTGATCGGGGTTATGACAAGTTTATTTTAGCCCATAATAAGAGAGAGTGTGTCCTAAAGCTTGAGATTGGAGATCATAGAAACATCGCTAAGTTGCTGGAAGAAGAAAATAATGCTTTGAGAGACGAATTGAGACAATTAAAACCTACCTCTTCCTCTGGAGCTCTGGTCCCAGTCAGTGATGAGGGCTTTTCATTTTTGGAAATTGAAAATGATGGATTGAGAGAATAATTGGAGGCTTTGAAAAGAGCCAGACCTACATCTTCCTCTCATGGCACAAAAAGAGCTGGTCGGAGCAATATTAAAGAGACGAGGACTCAACAGGCCTTAGTAACTCAAGCTGTTCAACTAAAGGCAAAACATCAAGCCTTGGCTGAAATGTCCCAAAAACTTCAAAGTCTTATCGAGCAGCTTTCCAATCAAAGTTATTCGTTAGAGAGTAAAGAAAACTTAGTTAAGAGGCTTCATCAAAATATTGAGAGATTGACATATCAATTCCACAAGCAGACTCGAGAGTTTTGGATAGAGGGATATAATAAGGCTTTATGTCTTCCTGACTCCAGGTTGAAGCAGTCAAATAATGAGGGGTATAAACAGGGATGGTTGAATGCTCTAGCTGTGATGCATCTTGAGAGAGGAAATTCCTTATGGGATTGGTATGAACCCGGATGTCTTGATTTACCATTCCTCCTTTCAAATTGGATGTTAGTTGGATTCCAGCTCGCTCCATTCCTTAGTGTTTGATCTCTAAGTACCTCGGTAATTACAATCTTCATGGAGATTTTGAGATATCTTATCCTCAACATCTGCTTGACTGACCTAGCTCGAGCAACACCAGAATGCTGTGAGATTTGAATTTTATCAATTCTTCTTTTTCTCTAGATGATCCTCCAGCTGGAATGGATCATGTACCTAAATCTGAAGGAAAGAAACCAATAGAATAGGACATTGTATTTCGTTACTGATCATGTAATGAAGAAAAGTTCATTTGTTTTGTAATTTTCTTTCCTTGAAAATAAATTGTTAGATATTTTTCTTATCATGCTATATTTTGATGAATGTATATATCTATAAAGGGATAATTTGTACTGTGTTGATTTGATTACCTAGACAATGGAACGTTGCCCCATTTGTTTGCCTAGTTGTAGTGACTTATCACCCATAAGTGCCTAAGTAATGTAATTATTTTCATCACATGTTCCTGCTTAGTTGTAGTAATCTTATCGAGATTGCCTTAGTGCCTAGGCAGTGGATATTTTACCCATCTTCTTGCCTAGTTTTATATGCTCCTTGAGGTCACCCATAATCAAACATGCCTTGCCTTATATGATTATTGTGCCAACATTATTGTAAGTCGACCAACCGTAGTTGGTGGTTGTTGATATGCCGACCAATCATAGTTGGTGGTTGTTGATGCCGACCAATCGTAGTTGGTGGTTTTTGTGTAGTGTGTAGCACTAGTACTCCAAAAAAAATTGAACCAAAAAGAATATGGGAAAATTATCATTTTTATTCAAATTGAAAGAATGGAATACATGTGAATCTACATTACTGATAATATTTGCGCAGGTGCTCTGCATTCCATGCATTTTTTAATTTTTCCCCTTCTAAAGGTTATATTCTCTAGGTTCCAGGTCGAACAACCGCTGTGACACGATAAAGCCCATGCCAGTTAGCCTCCAGCTTATTATGCTTCTGAATGACTTTCTTGAGCACATAATCTCCTGCCTTGAGATCACACTTCCTGATGCGTTTATTATAGAACATGGCAGTCCGTTGCTGATAAGCGTCATTTTGGATTGCTACGTCTTCGTGGACTTCCTCGAGCATGTCCAAATCTAAGTGTCTCATCAAATCGCTTATTGGAGCGTTGAAATTAAGCACCCTATGATTAGGTAGGCCCAGTTCAGCAGGTATGACTGCTTCACTTCCAAAGGCTAACATGTAAGGAGATTCCCCAGTTGCTATTCGGGGAGTTGTTCGGTAAGCCCATAACACAGAATGTAGCTCATTAATCCAATTCCCTTTTGCATCATCCAATCGTTTCTTTAACCCGTTCAATAAAGTTCTATTTGTTACCTCCATTTTCTCGTTACTTTGGGGATGACCTGGAGCAGAATGGACCTTTTGGATGTTAGACTGTAGACAGTACGCTGTGAAGTCCTCATTATCAAATTGGGTACCATGATCAGTGATAAAAGCATGTGGCAGACCATATCTGCAAATAATACTCTTTCAGATGAATTAATAGACCTTTTCATATGCCATATCGATGAGAGGCTTAGCTTCTACCCATTTTGTTAAATAATCAACAACGACCACCAAATATTTGAATCGTCTTCTTG
Source organism: Sambucus nigra (assembly GCA_949130495.1). Taxonomy (NCBI): domain Eukaryota; kingdom Viridiplantae; phylum Streptophyta; class Magnoliopsida; order Dipsacales; family Adoxaceae; genus Sambucus; species Sambucus nigra. The sequence goes on from OX422212.1 coordinate 387,079,393, forward strand.
TAGTCGGCAGAGGCCCAACCAAATCTATTCCCCTATGGAAAATGGCTAAGGGGAAGTGATTGGTGATAGCAATGCTTGAGGAGTTCTTCGTATAGTAGAAAATCATTGACAGTTGTCGCATTTCTTGGCATAAGTTGTACAGTCGGCGCATATTATTGGCCAGTAGTACCCTTGTGTAGTTATTCTCTGCAAAAGAGTCTGACCTGCTACATGAGCTCCACAAGACCCTTCATGAATCTCTTCCACTAGATCTTGAACGTTTGATGGGTGGAAAAATCTTTGCAAACCTGCGATCATTCCCCTTCTATACAAAACTCCATTGTGCAAGACATATCTAGCAACTTTAAACTTTAACCTCTTGGCTGCAAGTTGGTCGACTGGTAAAATGCCTTCGTCGATGTACGCCCTTATGGGATCCATCCAGGAAGGTCCCATATCTAAAGTGATAAACTTCACCATCAAATCTTCATCGCTACTTCTATTTGCAAGTATCTCAATAGGAATTCTTCTTCATAGCTCGGTACGTGTAGCTGAGGCTAATCGAGCTAGTGCATCAGCCCTTGCATTCTCCAGTCTTGGTATCCGAACCATTTGGACAGCTTCTAAGTTGTCTATAATCTCCATAGCTTTGGTGTGATACCTAGACATGAATTCTCCTTTTGTTGCGTACAGCCCGAGCATCTGATTTACCACTAGTTGCGAATCACTAAATAGCATAAACTGCTCTGCATTCAGTGATTTAGCTAAACTGAGTCTCATAATTACAGCTTCATACTCAACTTCATTGCTGGAAGCTTTGAATTGGAAACGCATAGCATATTCTATGTCTAATCCATCTGGACTATTAAGAATTATTCTAGGTCCACAGCCTGTGGCACATAAAGAACCATCAACATACAAATTCCATACAGGGATACAGTTATCAAACCCTTGGTCTGATAAAGTCCCCTGATGGAATATTTGGTGCTTCCTTTATTATCCCTCAACTCTGGGATTTTATCACAGGATTCTTATTTCTCAGTCACTGTCCCTTTCGGCAGGTCTACTGATAGGAGTTGATCGGGGACAGTTTTTGATAATCCTCTAACATCCGTGAGTTGTTTTGTGTTAGACCCCTATTGGTCGGAGGTATCTGGGTAAGTGGATTCAGTAATGAAATCTGCTACTGACTGTCCTTTGAGAGAAGACCTTGGCTCGTAGATAAGGTCATATTTACCTAACTCTACTGCCCAGTACATCAATCGTCCAGATTTTTCTAGCTTGTGTAAAGCCTGTCTGAGTGGCATGTCAGTATACACCACTATTATATGGGCCTAAAAATATAGCTTCAGTCTCCTGCTCGCCTCAATTAATGCTAATGCCAACTTCTCCAATTTTGGATATTTGATATCTGCTTCTCTGAATGCCTTGATCGTATAATAAATCGGTTTTTTCATTCCACCGTCTATTCTTATCAAAGTTGAACTTAATGCATTTTCTGAGACAGTCATGTACAAGTATAACTTTTCTCCCAACACTGGCCAGGACAGTAAAGGAGGTATCCCCAGGTTTTTCTTCAACTCCATGAATACCTTCTCACACTCATCATTCCACTCAAAGGTCTTTCTGAGCACCTTAAAGAATGGAAGACATCTATCAGTTGCTCGGGAGACAAACTTGTTGAGAGTCGCAACACGCCCCGTAAGGCTTTGTACTTCCTTCTTGGTGGATGGAGATCGTAATTCTAACAGGGCCTTTATTTTTTCAGGATTTGCTTCAATACCTCATTGATTTATAATATAACCAAGGAACATTCCTTCATGTACGCTGAAAACGCACTTGGTCGGGTTCAGTTTCATCTGATATATCTTCAGTTGGTCAAATGTTTGGCTCAGGTCAGCTATATGGTCAGCAGCATTCTTGCTCTTAGTTAGCATGTCGTCGATGTAAACCTCCATATTTTTGTCAATCTGCTCTGTGAACACCTTGTTCATCAGTCGCTGGTACGTAGCACCTGCATTTTTAAGACCAAAAGGCATAACATTGTAACAGTACATTCCCCATGGGGTAATGAAAGAGGTACTCTCCCTGTCTTCTAGTTTTATATTAATTTGGTTATATCCGAAATAAGCATCCATGAAGCTCAACAATTCATGCCCCGAAGTAACATCTACCAGCTGATCTATTCGGGGTAGAGGGAAGTGATCTTTTGGGTAGGCTTTGTTCAGATCTTTGAAATCCATGCATAACCACCATTTATTGTTCTTCTTTTTTACCATCATCACGTTGGCTAACCAATTAGGATATTTGACATCCTCAATGAAAGAAGCCTTTTGCAGTTTCTCTACTTCCTCTTGAATAGCCTGGTTTTTCTCTGAACTAAAAAACCTTCTTTGTTTCTTAACCGATTTGATCTCTTTATTGACATTGAGCTCGTGGCATAGGAAGGCTAGGTCTATCCCTGGCATATCTTCATGAATCCATACGAAAGCTTGCTTCCTAAGCCTAAAAAATGCCACCAACTCTTGCTTTATTATCGGATCAAGTGAAGAGCCAATCTGAGTTATTCTTTCTGATCGCTCATCGTCCAGAATAATTCTCTCCGTCGCTTCCATGACTTAACCCTTCACGAGCTCTGATTCATCTCTGGGGTCTAGTGTTTCAATCTATGACTCTTCAGACTCATCCACTTGGTAAGTGGTGGTTTTCTTCTTGGTATCCTCCAACTCTTCTTATTCGACGGATGAGTAGTAGCATTCCCGAGCTACTTTCTGATCGCCCTTCACAAATCCCACCCCAAAGTTGGTCGGGAACTTTAAACATTGGTGTACAGTGGATGGCACTGCTTCAAACTTTTTCGGGCCTACTCTTCCCATGATTATATTATAGGCCGATTGGACATTTTTATCCATCACAAAGAATCATATATTTTCTGATCTACAGGCAGGCCAGGTACCAATCAACATGTCCAACTTGATCGTCCCAAGTGGAAAAACTTTTTCGCGAGAGAAGCCGATAAGGGGCCTGTGATACGGCTCCAACTGGGCGAGTTTCAGGTTCAAACTGTCAAATTAAGGGTAGAACATGATGTCCATCGAGCTGCCATTATCCACCAATACTCTTGAGATGATTAATCCTTCATCCTCATCTTGATCACCAGAGGGTCTTCGTGAGGATACAAGACACCTTCCAGATTATTTTTAGAAAAACAGATGACCAGTTTATCTTTGTCAACCTTCCTCGGATGATCCTCTTTCGCTAGATTTATCCGTTGTATATAGGAACAAGCTTGGGCCTTATTGAGGTAAGATTTCCTTTTAGAGGTATGATCATCACCTCCTACATCTCCACCTGTTATCATATTACAGTCAAATGAACCAAAGCGGATTGAAAATACCTCATGTTCTGGCTGTCTTGTCTTTTTGGGGAGATCGGAGTCTTCCTCTGGTTCATCTTCGTGATCCCTTTTCCTGTCATTTCTTCGTCGGTGATGAGATTTGGACCTTTATCGTTATCTGTTATTAGTTTTCAAATCGTTCCGATGATCAACAAATCGGTTCACCTTTCCTCGCCTAATGAGTGTTTCCATCTCATTTTGGAGAGCTACGCATTGCTTGGTCGTGTGACCATGGTCCTTGTGAAACTCGCAATATTTGGACTTATCTCTTCTCTCAGGAGTTGTCCTTAATTTTCCTAGCCAATTTAATTCATCGCTATTCTTGATCTCTTCCAATACATGGTTTATATCCACCTTTAGCGAGGTATAATTGGCATATGTCCTCAAGTGCTCCAATGTTTCCTTGCCTTTCGATTGCTTATTCCCCCCGTTTAGCTTATGATCCTTCCTCTCAGACCTACCTTCAACTTTTTTCTTACCATTCTTCTTCGCAGCTATAGCTTTTTCGGCGTTCATAATCTTGGCGTTCAGAGTGTAGTACAGCTTGTCTGGTAGAAGACCGCTTATGAGGATTATAATAGAGATTTTTTTCTCGTAGTCAATGACTTCTAGTTTCTCGTTATTAAAACGAGTGATATAATCCCTTGTGCTCTCTCTCCTTCCCTTTACCTTACGCTCAATAGATGTGCTACCCTCTTAACTAGATTCGCACCAAAATAGAAGTTTCTTATAAAGATGTCTGCCAGTTGATGGAAGGTAGCAATATATCCCTGAGGAAGATTGTTGTATCATATTTGAGCAGATTCAGTGATAGTCCTCGAGAATGCCCTGCACCTCATCTCATCGGGAACTGCATAGATATCTGCAGTAGTTTGGTACTACTCTATGTGGAGGATAGGATCAGTTTTTCCATGGTACTTCGGTGTAACTACAGGATCTTTAAACTTCGACGGTGTGGTAAAATCCACAATTTCTTGTACAAAGGGTGATCCTTTGACAAAGGTTCTTTGCAGAGGGTTTTTGACCTTAGCCATTTCCCCTAACCTGTCTTCCAATCTCTGAATAGATCCTTTCCATGACTTCTTTCCAGCTACAGATCTAAGGGTGCGAGCAACAGATCGCGATGAGTTCTCCTCCTAGGATCTTTCTAGGTGAGCTGCAGGCCTGATATTTGGACGTGATTGGGCAGATCCTTCCCTTAACTCATTTGGTCGTTGAGAATTTCTCGATGCAGTATGAGGAGGATTTTTATTCCTCCATAGCCCAAACGGTCAAATGGGGAGACTCTGCTCAACCTTTCCAGAGCACTCGCTCGTTTTGGAGTCAAAGTGATGTTTTCTTGAGACTCTACCATTCTTATAAGAGACGTGAGGTCGGGCTGATAGAATGGATCACTTGAGGTTTAAGTACGGTGAAGTTCAGGACGTCTGGTTCGTAAATACGGTGGTGGCATGACACTTCGTTGATCGGACTGGATGGAAGCTCCATTTTGAAAAGTCTGGATGAACTGTCGTATAGTATCTTACAGGGTTGTTTGTCCCTGGCTAAACTAGCCAAGATTCCTATGATATCGTTTGCGTTCGGAGGAGCGGAAGGGTTAAGAGGAATCCCGTCATTGTTCCTGTTGCTAGATTCTGGGATTTCGGCCATTTATGATGGGTTTTTGGGTTAAAAACGCTACGTATAGTCGTTCCCATAGACGACGTCAATCTGTTAATGTAAAAACTAGATTTGATCTAATTAATTAATCACAGATAAATATGAATAAAGAAATAAGACAAATGATTGTTAAAGTGGTTCAACTTTAGGAAAATGGCCTATGTCCACTATTTTGTATTGCTGGGTATTTGCCTTAGTCTTTAATATGTTTGATTATGGAAGCTTGCCCCGCTAGTGGGGGTTTTACAAAGTATTTATAGCCTTTTGGGCTCTCAGTATGAATAAACAATATGCCGTTATTTAATAGACATATACATCTATACATGATAAGAATGTTCATTGAATCTGTTTTTATCGTTTGATCTTCCTGACTAGATGCTCGACATGCTGAGTAGCTCGGTGTGCTGAGTAGCTTAGCACTATGAGTAGCTTGGTAAATATATTTTATGCCACGCGGGATGACACGCGTCTTCATATAATTGGTCCACGTCAACTGACTAATTTTTGTATCAACAATAAGCATATCAGCTGGTAATAACAAACTCCCAATTTCTATATTTACACCCTAGCATATAAAGAAAATAGGCATCCCATTACCCAACGATGAGTCTACATAAGTAATCGTACTGCTGGTCGTGTCTATCAATCATGTGGCCCATGCAAATTTAGTGGCTATGAACGAATATGAAGCCCTAGTATCCAATAAAATACATCCCATAGACCCAGAAATAGAGAACATACCCTCAATGGTAGACGTGGCTGTTGAACTATTAATTGATAGACGTTATGCACACGCCTATATTATAACTTCCCCGGCTATGGTGGGGCAGCAGGTGCAGGTAAAGTTGGTACCTGCACCGGTGCTGGAAGGGAAAGTGGAAACATAGGCCTCTGTGGCTCCTGATATGCACCCTATTACTGGGGCACCTTGCCTTTATCCGGACAATCCCGACTCCTGTGACCCATCTTGCCACAAGTGAAACATCTACCGAAAAATCTTCCCCCATTACGACCTTATTGACCTCGGACTTGCTGGTCATTTCCACCTCTACCTTGACCCTGTTGGCCCTGGTGAAAATGCTATTGTCCCTGGTGGCCCTGCTACCCTTGATGGCCCTGGTGGCCCGACTGCCCTTGATGGTCCTACCTATTACCACCTTATCCAAAATGAAAACCTCCCATCATATAGCATAATCCCCCTGCTGCGAATTCTGATTAGTGTGTTTCTATTGTCCCTAGGCTGAAGATGATCCACTACCATTATTTCCCCCAGTTCAGCCTTTCTCACTGGACTCAGAACCTCGCTTACTTCCCTTATGAATATGGTGGTACTAACAATGAAGTAAATCCACATTCAACACATTGGTATCATCTGTAGAGAAAGATTGCCCAACAGATGCTGGCGAATACTCCATGTAAGGCGGTCTCTGAACATTTGGATCTTCTTCTCTTCAGTAGGTACCTCAGCTAGCACCAAATTTGTCAACATAGTAAATTCCTCCTCATATTCTGCAATGAATTTTCCCCCTGGGTGAGATCCAAAAGTTTCCTCCTCATCTCGATCACAATAGCAGAAGGAAAGTATTTGCGATCAAATTGCACCCTGAAATCCTGAATTGTCATCGTATCCCTCTCCTAAGCTCTAGTAGTGGATTGCCACCACTGAAGAGCTTCTCCAACCATCTTAAATGTTGCTAAAAGTTGCCTTTGAATCTCCGTGCATTCGAATAAATGTAGGTACCGTTGGATATCCTTCTTCCATTGACTAGTAATCACAACATCGGAACCCCCTTTAAATTCTGGTGGATGAGACTTTTGGAAGGCATCCTTGACACGCTCCTATGCAGTGGGGAAAGCTGGTACGGGTACTGATGGTACTACCTGTGCAGGTGGTGGTGCTTGCTTAATAACCGCTAAGGAAGCGTTAACGTCCAGTGCAACAATATCAGTAACTTATGTTGCATTCATAGTACCTTAGGCTGGAGTAGGCTGAGGGGCTGGTTGTGTCGCTCCGAGGGCTCGTCGTGTACATCGAGGAGGCATCTGAAATGAGGGATAGATATTTATTAACATTTCAACTATCACCAGAGTAGCTGAAGTCGTAAATGCGCACATATGAATACAACAATACTAATGATAGTGCTCTATATCAAAGGACGCTGAGCAGAAAACATAATATGCCATACAGATCCTAAGGACACTAGAACCTGATGCTCTGATGCCACCTGCGACACCCCGCCTAATTAAATACTGAGTGATCTGTCCTTTGTTAAATTAAATCAGTTAATCCAGTTGGTTCATTCTTAGCATCACTGTCGAAAAATAAATTATTTTATTAACACACCTGGTAGTTAGTTAAGCTAAGTGTCAAAACCTTTCATTTTTATTTTACTTTATTACAACACAATACAAGAATCAAATACCACACCATCACTTAATTAAAATCATGAATATAAACTGACTGAAATAAACATTCTAGTTTACTATAATGTCACCACACCATCCAAAATAATACAAAGCATATTAATAAAATCAATACAATACGCAGAACTGAAATAGGACAATAGAATCTTAGGCAACATGCCCTAAAAGAACCAAGAACTAAGAATGTAAGAAGCAATGGACTGAGTACGTCTAATCCAAAGCTTCATCTCTAGAACACGTCAAACATCAATCCACTAAACTGGGCGTCCCTGATGCTGGGCACCTGGTAATATAGATATAGTAGAAAAGGAAATATGCAAGTAAATGGGTCAGAGACCGAGTGTAAAATGTTTAAAAATCGCAAGTGCTTAATATTATATTCCTTTTAGTTTTTCGGTTCTCACTTGAGAATATCACCTCTCATCTAGCGCCTAACGTACCTTATTAACTTCTGAATTAAGGTTTACGAATAGTTACCCTATCTCTTCTTCTTTTCCCTTATTTCCCTCGCCATATTTCATTTAAATAGAAATATTCATTTCTCTCCATGATCAACTAGACATTTAAAATTAAGTATTCGCTTACTTAATCTAATTTATATTTTAATATTCCTTTTATCTACTAATTCGCACGGTAAATCACATAATAGTTATATATATATATATACTAATACGGCATCTATCAGACACAGCTGGGGTGCATGCATACTCTACTATCATGTCCTAACGCATCAATCATTGCATAACGAACATCGGAGGCGAGCATATTCACTAGTTAAATGGGTCACGTACATACCTACGCTCCCATTCTACCGTCGAAACTATCATTTATCACGATAGAACGTACCAAGTTCCTATGCTCAATGTACGAATCTCAATCCCCCAAAAATGGGTCCAATCGAGATAAGATCGTGCACAATGCGAAACCCCCACCGTGATAGCATGCAGCGTAGGTATGTTATACACATAATAAAAATATAATATATCCATTTGCCCCACTATATGTATATCAATAGGGTATACTCCCAACCTGTAACCATTCACTCATGTAGTATACTCATCTCTCAAATATCCTATATATCTCTAGTTTATGACTTTACTTTTATTATAAACCTTTTCTCCACACTCGAAAGATATTAATTATTTCTCTTAAAATTTTAGTAGGTATAAGTCTTCGCTCTACTGGTCCATATCATCACAACCTATAAATTTAATTATTTCGATCTGGGTTTATTCTTTGGCACTCGCTAGTTCGATTTTTAACCCATTATTTCCATTCCTTTATCCCATAGATTAATATTTTTTCGGGTTTTACCTATCACCCTACTAACCTCTCTTAAGTCCCAAAATATACAATTAATCTTCACAAAAGAATTATACAAGATAAAATTTATTCAATTCTTGCAACAAAGAAATTTCTCCAATTCCAGGAGGGGTCGATCGATCGATTGACCCAGCAGGTATGGGTGATTCTGCAAAACTAGCCTACGGGTTTAATCATTTTTAATCCTCAAATCATATGTTTTAAAGTCCCAAACTTCTTATAAATCTTCCTATATGATATGGCAACATATGTAAACGATTTTCATTAATAAAACAATCTTAAATCCTTAAGAAGGTTGGATTAAAAGGTCAATTCCCAATATTTTCAGAAAACTAAAATGTTATCATATTCATCCCAAAACAAACTAATAAATCCAAATTATCTTCATCATATGATTTTTATTTCGTAGGTTATTACTATATGATCATCCCATATTAATTTCACAAAATTCCTGTTCCAAAGGATTGATTATATACACCATAATTTTATCCTTAAATCATGTAAAATGCAGGATTCTACAACTATGCTAATATGAACATAATACATGCTAAAATTGTAAAGATTAATCCACTTGCCTCTACTATGTAGGTCTGAACCTTTGATGACGATTGTTATTGGTGGTGCTCCTCTTTTCCAGCCAGATTTAGGCGATCTTGGTGGTGGTGGATGGCCTTGTCCTTTGGTTTCCTAGAGATGACTCTTCTCTTCCAAGGAAATTCTTACTCTCCTCAAAGTACCTCACCCTAATATTTTTTATGGAATGGTTATGTATCCTAAACACCTTGGACTATAATTAATCAAGTATATTTTCGTGGGTATTGTTCACCTTCCACATAAAATTACTAGAATACCCCTCCGAGGTGTCTATTAGGTTCCAAAGTGTCCCGAGACCCAAATCAAACACCCAAGTAGACTTTTTCGACTATAAAACCCTTCCGGACATTTTGGCGTAGTCAAAACGACCATTTGGATGTCATATAAATATTTTCCTTCCAATCCCGACACGACTCACATGCGCGTCAAAAAATTGACGTATTCATCTCTAGCGATGATTGTATTTATAATCATAAGTAAAGTCATAATCATATATTACTTTTAATTCACTAAGTAATATTCACATTATTCACATAATACTTTACTTGTGAATAAAAATTAAATCAAGATTAATTTAAATTAGTTAACAATTAACAATTAATCCTAATTAAGCTTAATTAAAATTATTTAAAATTACGAGGTATTACACCTAGCTTGTTGAAGCGAGCTTCCCACGTACTTTCAATGAGGTTTGTCCTATCAAACAGAGACCCCACGTTAGAATCTTGTTAGAAGTTCGATATAACGACTTAAGCTCTTCGTTCAAATGAAATTACAACCTCATTTGAATAAGAACCGGGTCTAGTTCTAACAAGATGACAATCTCATTCCAGTGAACCAAAAATAAATAATTTTATTTGGAATTTTTTTTTTAAATGCCTCGAGTAAAATATCATCCCAGAATATATATTACTGAGAAACAATCAAAAGCTCAAATTTGTATACCTCCATATTGTATTCCGATATTCGTGACGATTCCAACGGCTTGAAATTCAGAAACAATGCTCAGTCACTAACATATCTTCAAATTATCGTGGAAGCATATGCAGATGTAGTGTTCGATTTGAAATGGGATATGATAAATGATCTAAACTATCAACAATTATAAAATCTTTCTCTTACATACTTAATATCGGTCCCATCTAGCATCGAAATATCAACCCTTCCATACTTCCATTTGCATAGGAAGAACCGTCACCAAACAGACTCCAAACAAGTGATTTTAGTGAAAAAGGCCCTTCAACTAAGGCACCATTTTTTAGCAACAAATATCTATCCCATGTGCAAACTGTGGTGTCTGTCTACATACCATAGTATGTATTTTCCTTTCCATTTTGAACGATGTAATACCTCGTACTTTAATAATTATTTAATTTTCGTATGCTCAATACTATTAATTTAATTGGGGAAATTAAATTGGGTTTCGGTAAATATTAATTAACGAGATAAAGGATTAATGTTCATTACTATTATTATTTACTTGCGTGTGATAAGTAAATATATATGTGATTATTTATATGTCGCGTATGAGTGAAAGAGACGATTTAATATTATATATCGATAGAGATCAGTATATGTATGGGCAACGCGTATGGTACGTCCATGCCATGCCCGGTTAATGAGATGTTAGTATATTTGTAGTTGTGTGACTCCAATGACCTTTTCCAGTGCACCAATTATCCATGACGGGTCGATATAGTCCAGAATAGGTACTCGTGTGTTGTGATTGGGTTCCGGGGACTTTTAGACATAACAAGACCCGCATGAGGGTAGGATGATATTTTTACACTTAGGGTTAAGTGGAAAAATGGGATTAGGATAAATCAAGGCAGTATTTAAAAGGTAGGGAATGTGGATGGAAATCTACCTTTGATATTTTGCACAAGTGAGATTGAGAGAGAGTTCAAGAGAAAATAAAAGAGGGAGAAATGAAGAGAAAGGGTTTGGAGAAGAGAAGAGAAAGACTATCTCCATATTCAATCCATCTTCAAACATAGAGAATGTCAGATTGAATCCACAAAGGCAAGTAATTACTTGCTTTAAGTTGCAATTATATGTCATTAATCACTTTCATGATTAGTGAATAAAAATATGGGATTTAAAGTTAAAGATTGAAACTTTGATTGAATGATTTAGAGATGTATGTGATAAATAATCTCTTATTTGAATTGAATACTAGTTGGTATGGATTATATAAGAATTTCAAAATTAATTATGGGATTATAATGATGATCATATAGAAATTTGATAGGAAAGTGAACTATTGAAAATCAAATTGGGGAAAAATTCTGAATTAAATAGGATTGATGTTTGATTTGTAATATTAGGTTTTTGATAAAAGATTTATGGTTAAATATGTGTTATAATATTTTTAAAACATTACTATATTGACGTGTGAGTCGATTTCATGTTTAGAGTGGTTTGGGACCTCCATTACAGGGTTTAGAACAGAAAAACCCAAAAATAAAGATAAGAGGCAGCCCAGGAAACCGAACCGATTTGCTGGGGGAGTGAACTATTTCTCCCAATTGAACCAATTCAGTCGGCCAGTGAATCGATTCAGTTTGCTAGCCTGCACAATTTTTGTTCCAGCGTTGTTTTGACCTGTTAGGTCTTGAGGAATGACCGTAGGGGCTTTCGGGGTACTGTGGGATTACTTGGGAATGTTTTTCAAGGTTGGTACATGTGATAGGCCAACGAATAGATGGGTTCGAGTGAGGAGAATAGAAAAATTCAAATGAGTGAACGTTTGAATATTTAATCAGAAAGTTGGTTCGAACTTCGGGATTAGGTGAATCGTGCATCGAGAGATATGCGTACGAGCTTGGTACTTTATATATACATATTATAGTGATGTGTGTGTGTGTGTATATATATATATATATATATATATATATATATATATATATATATATGTATGTATATGTATATATGTATGTATATGTATATATATATATATGTATGATACTTTTATATATTAAACATACCTACTTGGTAGTTCTATCACAGGAGGTTGTACGTAGTGGATAGTCCACCCTGACATTGATCAGCAGGTGTCGAATTGATTCTTTGGGTCATAGTACTGTTGTATGGCCACTATCTATGTGTGAGGATGGACATTGGATTGGATATTGGGTGGGTGCGATGTGGTATGGTCGCGACCTCTGGACGTATGTTCATGACTGCCTCCGTTATACGTGTTTACATATTGGATCGGTGGTGAGATTTCGATCCGGTAGCTCAGTTTGATATGTGGTGTTTCGAGCCTGATAGCATATAGGAGGAATGTATTTGTGAGGTCCAGGCTCTAGGATACATTTATACGTATGTAACGAGTGATATATATATATATATATATATATATATATATATATATGTATATATATATATATGATATAGGATATATGTCTACCTATAGCATGGGTGTGGCTATGTTATATTTAATACGCGAATATTTATCTATAGCAAGTGTGTCGCTACAATATTGTTTATGAACGTATACCTCTTGAAGGTAGTTATACTTAGCTAATAGAGAGTATTAGCGGGGTTTGGGCTTAGATAGAAGTTACATGTCCAAGCTAAACTGGGTAGTTTGATTAGGATAGTAAAATGAACACGTTAGGTGGGCACTATAATTAAGAGGTGAGGCTTTTATCTCATGTTAGTGCGACCAATTAATTATGAAAGTAATACACCATAAGTTTTAATCGATTTAAAACACTTCTCTACTTGAAAATTATTTTTTACTTTTTAGGCTTTGATCCGCGGGCAATTGTATTTCCTTGTTTTTCTTTTAAAACCCTTAGTGTGCAGCAGCAGTAGCCGAGATCATAGAGATAAATGCGTTCTTATCGTTACAGTAGCTATGGATGCTACAAGATTATTTTAGACACCTCAACTAGACCTGGCAAAATGAGGCACGACACGATAACACGACACGACACGACACGACACGAAATTATAAGTTAATGGGTTTAGTCTTATCGGGTTTGGGTCATTAACGGGTCAACACGGTAGAACCGTTATCATAACGGGTCGTGTTTGGGTTTTTACTCTTACACGATTAAACCCGTTTATACCCATTATCACCCGTTAGTGGTACCGGGTTTTATTGGGTCGTGTGAGCCGAACCAATATTACACGGGTATTAACGGGTACTAACGGATATTAACGGGTACTAACGGGTACTAACGGGTATTAACGGGTACTAACGGGTAATATCGGTCACCCAACCCGTTACCCGTTTAGACCCGTTAATGTTAACGGGTATTAACGGTTCGGGTCGTGTACCCGTTAATATTAACGGGTCGTGTTTGGGTATTATCATTTGACCCGTTAGTCTTAATGGGTCGTGAACGGGTTAAGGGTGTTTTCACCCGTTAACCCGTTAACACGACCCGTTAACCCGTTAACACGACCCGTTGACAGCTCTAACCTCAACTCATTCTACCTAGATATGATCTTTTCATTCCAGATTTTGATTTAGGTTTGTTGCCCATAGATGGATAGGATTTTATATTACTGTCAGATATTTTATTTCAGTACTTATAAGTTATTCAGTTTTTTTCAGTTGGATGTTATACTTTGGTGACCAATGGTTTATTCGGTTCACTCTTATTATTTATTTATGCATGGTTACTTTTATCTGTTCATTGTAGTATTATGGTTTTATTCATATCGTATTATATTTTTTATTGTGACAGCGATATGGAGAATGAAACCATACTGAGATTTGTTTTATTCTAGTAGAGAGTTGGCCACCCGGTATTAGAATAGGCAGGTTATCACAAACGACCTCCGAGACTTTGATCAGTATTTTACTTATTGTGTCATCTATCGATTCCCATGTGAATTCAACTACAAAATGTGATGATTCCCGCCCCTTAATTGCATTCCCCGGCTAATAATTGATATCAAGCTCACCTATCTCCACCAACAAAGTGATTAGTCTAACCAATTTCTTAGGTTTATAATGACTTGTCGGATCGGCATGTTGGTGAGCACTATCATCACATGAGCTTAAAAATAGGGCTTTATTTTTTCTTAAGGTATGAATTAAAGAATATGTAAGATTTTCCATCTTAATGTATCTCAGCTCAGCCCCTTGCAGTGCTTTTTATTGAAGTAGACAGGTTTTTGAACCATGTTATCGTCTCTAACTATTGTTGCACTGATAGTCGACTGTAAAATAGCTAAGTACAAGTATAATTTTTCCCCTTTGATAGGCCGACAGAGGAGCATTGGTGAGCCGAGATAGGCCTTCAAATCTTTAAATGATTTCTAACACTCCTCATCTTAAACAAACACTTTTCTCAAGATCTTAAAGAACGGTAAACACTTGTCTGTTGCCCGTGACCTAAACTTATTCAGTGCGATAACTCGTCCTGTTAGTCTCTAAATTTTGTTACCATTCTCGGTATTTTCATGTCAATCACTGCCTTTATCTGGGCAATATTTTCTTTAATGCCTTTCTTATTGAAGATGAATCCTAAAAACTTTCATGCTCCGACACCGAACACACACTTTACCGAATTTATCTTCGTTCTATACTGATCCATTGTATCAAAGGTTCTTTCTAATTCGGCCACATGGCTCTCAGTCTTCAGACTTTTTATTATCATATCATCCACATAGACCTCCATTGTTTTCCCAATCTAGTCCTTGAACATTTTGTTGACTAACCTTCGATAGATCGACCCTACATTTTTCAGGCCGAACGATATTACTTTATAGCGGTACATTCCTTTATTTGTGATGAATGACATCTTCTAAACATCTCCTTCATACATAGCGATCTGATTGTACCCAGAATAAGAATTCATAAAACTTATGAGTTCATGGACGACTGTAGCATCCACCATTTGGTCCATTCTCGATAAAGGAATATTATCATTTAGGTAAGCTTTGTTAAGTTCAGTGAAGTATACACACATCCTCCACTTTTCGTTCTATTTAGGAACTATGTCAACATTGGACAACCATTCTGGGCATTGCACTTCTCTGATGAAGTCTGCAGTCTGCAACCTCTTAACTTCCTCTGTTATAACTTCATATATGTCTCTGGCAAAGGCTTGTCTGCTTTGTTTCACCAATTTTACTATCTCGTTTAAGTTAAGCCGAACGCAAATAACCTCATAATTAATCCCCAGTATATCATTTTGGCTCCATGCAAACACACTTTGCCTTCTTTTTAACAATCCAATCAACTCTTTCTTTATTTTTGGCTTGAGGTACAAGCCTATTTGGATGGTTTTTCCAATTCTTCCTTATTGAGGACGATGAATTCTACCTCTTCTGTAGGCTCTCCCTTCTTAATTTTTCGCTCGTCTCCTTATTCTAGAGTGTCAATGTTATAGGTCATCTCTCTCTTAGGCCCTCCCTCTCTTTTGTCGAGGTGAAGTAACACTCAAGTGCTTCCACCTAATCACCATTCACTTCCCCTACTCCATAAAGAGTCAGGAATTTCATTATTTATTGTACAATGGAAGGCACGAGTTTAAATTCCTTGAGTGCTACTCTCCTTAAAATGATTTTGTAAGTCGAGAAGACGTTCTCGTCCATTGCAAAAAATATGATTTTCCTAGTCAAGCTTCTCGATCAGGACTCCAAGTGGGTGGACTTTCTCTTTGCTAAACCCAATTAATGGGTGATGATTCAAGACAAGTCTTTTCTTTCTTAGTTTTAGCCCTTTAAAATAATCTCAGAACATGACGTCGGTCGAGCTTTCCCTATCCACCAGAATATGACACACGTTATATTCGTGTACTCGTGTGCTGATAATGAGAGGATCCTCATGTGGGGATAAAATCCCTTTGAAATCCTTCCTGGAAAATACTACTACGAGACTCTGCATACCAACTTTATTCAATTTCTTAGTTTAATCTCGACCTCGGCTAGGTTGACATTTACTCTCTTAGGCCCTATCTTGGCCTCAATCACACAAGACTTCCTATCGATCATCTTAATTACTTTACTTTACATTCCTCCATATATCATTTTTACATCAAAATGAATTATACGAAGGTTACCTTTAACTATAGGAGGTTTGGTAGGAAGGTGTGGGTCGTCTTAATCACAATCATCTGACTCCGAATTATTTTTGTTTAACTACACCTCCATTTTTCTAGACCCGTTGTCCTTCGGCGAGAATTATCTCTTTTTGTTTTCATCTTGGCTTTCCCTATTGTCAATATACTTACCTAGCTTCCCTATTTTAATAACATATCAATCTCATCTTTTAGAGCGCAGCATTGGTCTATCGTATGACTGTGATCCTGATGGAACTCACACCATTTTCTCTTAACCCCTTATGGTGGGGACCTTTCAACTTTTCTCGACATCTGATCTCTTTTTAATCCTTTATCTTATTCAGAATTAGGTCTGGACTATCTTTTAGAGGAGTGTACTTAGCAAATTTATCGTCATTAGACCTTTTATTCCCTTCTTTGTCTTTTTTATCTCAGCTTTGGCCAGACTTATCACTGCTAACTCTTTTTGGTCTTCTCTCTTAGCTGTCGTAGCCTCCTCCACATTCATGATTGTACTGGCAGCATCCAAAAGTTCTATCATGGACTTTGTAGGATCCTTGAAAAAATTCTAGTAAAGTTTTCTTGGCTGAAGCCCATTTATGAGAGTTGCCATTACAATCCATTCTTCATAAACTTAAACCTCAATTTTTTCCTTATTGAACCAAGAGATATAGTTCTCAGAGATCATTTTCCCCTTGCCTAACGGTCAGTAAATGAGTCGCATGATTGGTTAACTTCACGCTGAAACAGAAGTTGTGAATGAATTTTTCGACCAATTACTTGAAATTGTCAATAAATCTTCTCGACAAGGCAATCTACCACACATGAGCAGTTCTGATGAGAGTACTAAAGAAACCTCGACACCTCATCTCATTCGCGGTTGAATAAATGTCATCAGTTGATTGATACATCACTTGTGGTGGGCAGGATTTGTACTACTATCATATCTAAGAGTTACGGTCTGAGGTTTGAACTTATCGGGAGTTGGATAGATGATTATTCTAGGCAAGAAATGAGAACCCTCTATGTACCCTTAGTGGCTTGAAATTCTTAATAAATCTTCTTAATAGGGCGGTGTACCACACATGAGAAGTTCTGATGAGAGTACTGAAGAAAGCTCTACATCTCATCTCATTCGCAGTTGAATAAATGTCAGCAATCGATTGATACATCTCTTGTGTGGATGAGATTTGTACTACTATCATATCTAAGAGTTGCGATCAGAGGTTTGAACTTACCGGGAGCTGGATAGATGACTATTCTCGACACAAAATGAGAACCCTCTATGTACCCTTAGTGGCTTGGGTCTCAGCTTTTAATTATACAATTGATCTTATCTTTCAACCTTTGGATTGAACTGTTCCAAGGTTTTTCCTCTATCACGACGTTGTTTTTCGTTGCTTTCAGTTCATCAATGATTTCGGTGGTAAACCCGCTATTCGAATTTCTCTGTCCGCTATTAACTTCTCTATAGTCCCTATTTTTCTAATCTTGTCTCGGCTAAACTTTGTTAGGACGATCAATGGTGCACGTACCAATAATGATGTAAGGGATATCATCTCTTCTACGATTGCCTCTTGGGCCGATACGATTAAAAGTCAATCCACTACTTAGCCTATCGAAAATGCTACCATTCTAAAACTTTGAGGGGTGTGATGAACACTCATCCCCTGTTAAATTGGATCTGGGGTGGCCTTTGAATGATATGAAGTGTCTGACGTATCGTACCTCTCCTAGAAATCCTCCTCCTCACATGTTAAGTCCTTTGGTTACCCTTGATCCTCTTCATTGAGACGGAGACGGAGATGGAGTAGGTCGACGATTTCTCTGCACCTGAGGTTCTACTGGACTTCTTTTGTAGAATCTGGGGGTAGTCCCCCGACTACTAGTTGTGCAGCCTCTCTAGCCACCAGCGTGATGAGATTGATGGTATGATCATCTAGCTCATAAGATCATAGATGAAGGCCAAGAACTGGTGTTGCATTTTTTATTGGCTAACCACTAATTACCTCATCGTTTTCGCCATATCGAGCATTTTACACAGTTGGGGTGGCTGGCTAGAGTTAGCCTCGACATTTACTAGTGGACCTGAAGCCATCTCCAGTTAATAACAACAACAAAAAAGCATAAAAAAGGTGTAAAAACCCAAAATAAGACGAATCAACGAAGCTGATAAACCCTTTAACTCGAGATCTTTCAATGGTAATTCAACTTTAACAGTAGTGGACTTGGATCACCACCATAGATGAAAAATAAAGAGCTCAAGCTGAGATTATGAAGAAAACACAGTCTCTCCCCACATACGGTTCCAAAATGATGATGCTGAAGATCTTCCTAAGGATTCAACATGGTTTCGATCTTACACAATAATGGAGAAGATAATAAAAATAATAAAATCAGTAGAAGAGATGGGAGAAGAGAACTGAACACAAGTATTTAAGTGGTTCAGCCTTGGCCTATGTCCACCATGTAAAATATGAGAGTGATTTCACTATAAATATTCTATAATGTTCCATCGATACACTAAAAGGGTTATACGATATATCTGGTGTGGAAGTAGGCCAATATTTCTACTGGAAAATAGATGGTTTCCAAGTTCACGACTCTTCAAATTAATAAGTTTTTATCTCTCGAATATTCATTTGAGCAACTAATTCTTTATAACATACTCTATTTTTTTGACAAATAAGCCAGCAGTCATTGACGTTTTCCCAAAATTTTCCACAGACCACTCCGAGATAAATGATCACTTTTGTGCAATTCTATAATATCATGAAAAATCGATACCAATTTTTTACTGCTACTTAGTATCAGCAATAGATTTGAAAAAGTTTATAAAAATATCAAATTTAATAATAACCAACACTAATGATAGTGATTTAACTATAAGAGAAAGTTCTAATGATCTGGATTTAACTATAAGAGAAAGTTCTAATGATATGGATTTAACTAAAAAATACAAGCATTTATGGGTTCAATGCAAAAATTATTATGGATTAAATTATAATTTATTTTTAACACGGGGTCTTTTCTTATAGCTAGTAGTCATAAGTTTTTTTTTATTCATTCTTCCATGAATTGTTGAAAGTGAAAAGAATTTCATAAAAATTGAAACAAATAATTGAAAAGAACTCTTCAAATTAACGAGTTTTTGTCTCTCGAGATGGATATCTCATATTCAAAAAGTATCAGTTCGCCCTGTCAATCCTCCAGGGCCCAGATAACTCAATTTTCTCCCATGAACTACTTATGTCAATGGATTAGTTCGATCCAAAACTTGAGATAATGGGTGTAAACCTAAAAAGGATTCATAAGTAATTGTTAATGGAGTTGAAGTTACCAAAATCTGAGGAGTTGGTATCAATTTATGCAGAAGTGCTCCAGATATAGTTCCTCGAACCACATTTTCGAAACGAACCAGAGAAAATCTAAATTATCATTTTACAAATAGCCATGGATGGTGTATACAAGCTTTTCCCTCTCTCTCTCTCTCTCTCTCTCTCTCTCTCTCTCTCTCTCTCTCTCTCTATAATTTGACATAATAATAATAGTGTTGACAATTATCAGATGAAGAAGAAGAAGGAGACACGAGGTCCCTTTTATAGGCTTGAGGGTGCGTGATATCACCGCTAAGCATGCACTCAACGCCTAGTTGACGGTGGGCCCATTGGGTGTATAACAACTGTAGAGATGAGCACAGAAGCAATAATGAATAATATTCTCCCCACGTGGTTATTTGATCTTCTATAATGATTTTTGTAGGATATGTTTACCATATCTAGGTTATGATTTCCATGCGTGAACAAGATGTTTGAGGTTGAAGGTCTAGACCAGCTGACACTGCTACGGTCTAACATCATTCTGGTGAAACCGATATGAGACAGGACAACCGTCTAAAATAGACGTCCCAGTCTAGCGTGATGGCTGAGGAGACACTCAGACATCATCCGACGCCGACTCTTATGTTGTCTGAGACTGACTCTTATTACGGTTAAAATTAATATGCCTCTATTTACTAACTGGCCATTTGGAGTGGTCTCTGAGGCCATGACCACTTAGAACGAGACTGATGGTGAGGGCTTCGGGCGGATGATGATTCTATTAAAAAGACATATTTGTGAGGAAAATTCTTCCTTAGTGGGTCATCCAAATGAGTCCACACTTATGTATATCAAAATCTATGTAACTATATAAAATTGTAGTCCAAAACAATGTGAGTCCGCCACGTGGCAACTGACTTAAATATTAGTTAGGCTATTATCGTCTGGAGCTGCAAATTTTTGTTTGGAAGACTTCAAACCATTTGAAAAGGAAAACCACATACACGATAAATTAAGCGTTCTATTTTTCTTTTTCATCTTCTCCGACCTTTTCATTTCTCCATTAAAGGCATACCATATATTTTGTCCCATAAGCAAACCACCTATGGCCACCTCTCTATTTCTCAAACCCCCTCTCTATCACACCTCTTGCATCATCTTTAGACGCCTCTCCCCCAAAACCCATCCTCTTTACCTCTCGAATCCCTTTTTCCAATGGCCTGCCCAGTGTGTGAATCGACATAACGATTTAGACGAACGGTCTATTTTACTATCAAAAATCAATTTGGAGGCCGGGAGATTCCGAGCCCCGATTTGACCCCAATTAACTGCATTGTCAGAGAGAAAGCTTAATGGATCCTCGAAGGGCAATAAAACCCCTTTCCAACGGTCCACCCCATGCATAAAATGTCATAACCATTCGGACGAACGATCTATTTTCCCTCAAAAACTGATCTAGAGGCCACCGGGTGCTCCCGAGCTCCATTTGACCAAAGTCAACTCTTCGGATCGAATGAGAGTGAATTCTCTTTCCAACAGTCCACCCCATGGGTGAATCAACCTTACGGTACGGACGAACGATATGTTTTACTACTATGGGTCATCAAACACTTTTGGGACCCCTTTTGACCAAAGTTAACTCTCTGAACTGAGCGAAGCTCTTTGG
Organism: Sambucus nigra; assembly: GCA_949130495.1. Lineage (NCBI taxonomy): Eukaryota > Viridiplantae > Streptophyta > Magnoliopsida > Dipsacales > Adoxaceae > Sambucus > Sambucus nigra. The sequence continues at coordinate 387,100,783 of OX422212.1, forward strand.
AACGTCGGAGCTCCTCACATAACCTTTCCAACGGTCTGCCCCATGTGTGATTCGGACTTACGATTTGGACGAACGATCCATAGTCATTCGATAATCTTCCATCCAAAGGATCGATGGGCACTTTTGAGCCTCGCTTGACCCAAAGTCAACTCCCGAACCCGGGAGAGGCCTAAAGATTCTTAAAGGTCTCTTAATTAGCTTTCTAACGGTATGCTCCGTGCGTGATTTGGATTTACGGATTGCATTTTATGACTATTTTTTTTGGAAAATCTACACGAGACTGCCAATTAGCAGGTCCATTTCCCTGCCTATCGACAGTATATCTTGGGCTACCTACCGATTGGAAGGGCAAGGACTATGCCGAGCTATAGTCCCCCCACCCTATATAAGGAGATCATGAGCTCACTTCGAAAGTTACCCAAGATCCATCAATATCAGTGATCTCAGCAATATTCTTCTGCAATTAAAAAGTTTCCTTGTATGAAATTCCTTTCCACCTTTCATTCCCATCATTCTCATACCCAATTTAGTGAAAATCTCCTTCTCTCTCATCCAACATTCATCCCAACTTGCAAGAAAGCTCATCAAGGATCAAGGTCAAGCCTCAAGTCTCCAAAGAAGGTCCAAACATCCTTCTCTCTCTTTAAATTTCTTTAATTTTGCATTAGTTATATGAATTCTTAATTTAGTTTTTACTTTAGATCACGCAAATTAATATCTTATCCTTTATTAGTTATATTGCACATAATATATTTTCTACAAAAAATCCAAAACAAAGAAAAAGAGGGTTACACCTATAAATTTTGACGGGATTATTCGCTACATTTTCTCAAAACTAAAAATATATTTTCTACGCACACACGTATAATAAACTCCCATTTGAATCTATGGGATAAACCCCACCCTTGTGTCACATGCAAACTATGTGGACTTTCATTCCTTTGTAGGCTACGTAGGCGTCTCAGGCTAAAACTCGAGACTCGAGTCCTATTTTCATATTTTCATCTTTATCTTATTTTTCATATATTATTCATACTTGCACCTTATCCAACACATATTATCGTATCATCATAACGATCGATATCTCGAAAGCGTACACATCATATTTTTTAAATTATTAATATGGGAACATTCCTATGGATGACCTCACTCTATCTTTTCCATGATGCGAGTCGAGTGATTCCGATCTCCACTTATATATACATGCACACACTTAACGAAAAAATTAAGAAAAATAGTAAGATAAGACTATAAGAGACCGAAAGGGCAGGATGGGTGCCTAAAACCTTCCCATTCTGTAAACTTAGCCCCCGAATCTCTAAACTATTGATTTCGCAAGCATTAATTTGTCTTTGATGCCGCTCTATCGAGGCGGCGACGTATTCTTTTGCCTGTTTTATGCAAAATAGGTTGGTGACTCTATCTCTTCACATCACCTCCAGAATCGACGACTGTCGAAGCACCCCAAGATGTAGCGAGGGGCGGGGACCTTTATCTCTCCTCTTTTCCCCCTCGAAAGCGCCCTGGGGAAGGAAGGGGAAGAAGAGATCTCAAGATGACCACAGTGGCGAATCTACTAGGGATGACTGACATAAGAGGGCTATACTCTATTTGCATGGGTGTTATCATTATCTGCTTATGTGCGTATGTACCTACACGTATGTTTCCTTTTTTCTCCTCTATTATTTCTTGTATATATATACCTCATGTTTATATCACCTATCACTCACTTTTCACTTCTTACACTTGTAAATACTCTCCATCTACACATCACACTACTTACACTTGTATACAAGTTCACTTATATCCGCATGTTACACACACCACTTAGAATATCCATGCTTAGGTGTTACTAGCACACACCTTCACTTTTCACACGTGTATATATCTATGCTCACTCACACTTACCACACATCACTTGTAGTTGATCCATGCTTAGGTTCACTACCACACACTCACTTATAGATTTTTACACATCACTCACTCTCACATATCCATGCTTAGTATAATCTCCATGCTAGATTTACTTTTCATAATAATTGAATATTCTTTCTTATTAGTGTAATGCTCATCATGCCAAATAAAATACTCTCTCCATAATATACTAATCCAGAATCATGCATTTTGCACACTAAATCACGAAAGTGCATGGCTATTGACCAAAATATTATTCCGTAATAGGGGGTCACTTTGTGATGGGCGCTGGTCCGGCAGCTCGCAGTTAGCCTAAGGAATATGACTCTTACCTTCCATTGGATAAGTACATTCGACGTATATTGAATGGCTCCCTTCGTATTATATCGCTTGACAAAAGTCATGACGGGAGTTATATAGTAGGGAACTCATTCACATAAGTCGAGTATATCGAATTCGCTCTCACACATACTATCCCCACGAGGTATATAGTGAGGCAATTCATATACACTCAGGCATATAAAATGTCTTGTCCACACATACCGGTTGCCCTCAAAAGCAAAACGTATACCGTGGAAATCATGTCAAAGGGGGGAACCTTTTCACTAACCCAACAACTGCATACAGTGACACCCCGCCCAATTAAATATCGGGTGATCAGTCCTTTATAAAATTTACAACAGAATGTTCGGTTGGTCCATTCTTAGCATCACTGTCGAAAACTTAAATCCAATTAATTACCTAACATTTAATTAAGCTAGTGTCAAAACATTTTCCAATTAAACTTGAAACCAATTGATTTAATAAATTTCTAAACATGTAATTATAAACCATACACAAGAATTTAATGCTGACTGAATCAATTACTAAATAATTAAGATTGGATAAAAACCTCCAGTTCAAAGTCACAAACCAAACCATAATAAATACTCAATCCAACTGAAAATAACTACAAAGTAAACTGAGTACAACTCCGCTAATGATAATGGCTGACACATGCCCTAACTGAGATATCTGAACTAGGACCTGAAGGAACTAAGAGAATCGTCTAATCTCAATCACCCGCAACTTCCACAATAACTGCAACTCGAAAAACCATCCAAGTATCTATAACCGGTATCCCTGTGGCTGGGCACCTGTACTAATACACACATATATATATATATATATATATATATATATATATATATATATATATATATGGCAAAAGAGAGAAGAAATGCAAGAGACGGGTCAGAGCCCGATGTTTTAAAAAGATTTATTAGCAAGTATTTAAAACTGCATTAAAGCAAGTATCATATGCATGTTAGTTCGAACTCTCACATGAGATTCTCACCTCTCGACTAGTGTGCACGCCTAACGTACATCTAATCCAACCTAGCCATCAGACACACTCTTAACTAGGAAAATGTTTATCCTACTAGTTACCCCTCATAGTAGTATCCCGTATTTGATCTCGACATGTATTATTTTAAATAAGTGTTGTCACACCAAAGTCAAGTGTTTACTATTTACGTTATTGAAGATTTCACTATCTTAATAATCTGATATTGTATCATTTTAGGTGTACCAAAAGCATACATATATATCTTTCACTATTATATATGTATTACCCAATCTTAATAGCCTACAAATATCACATTGTAAGTATAACAGAAGTATATATAAATATCCACCATTATTATATATATATATATATACACTAACACAACACCCCAAGGATATACATGTAGTGCATTGCATACTCTGATATCGTGTCCCGATACACCTCGTACTCAAAAAAGGACTATCAGTTTGGAATTCTCCCACGAACCATATAAACAAATCACACATATTGGCGGCGAACATAGTTCACATACCTATGGGTCACGCACATACCTACGCTCCCATAGTCAGCGACTTATCAACTCACAAATAAGTCTTCACAGTCCTATGTTCTGAGATACAAGTCAAATATCACCCGGAAGGTCACTCATGAAAAGACTGTTTCTACACAACCCCCCGCGATAGCAAGCAGCTAGGTATGGCATACATATAATATCAAATATAGGTATACACACAACCTATCAAATCAAATGGTATACACACAACCAAATGGCATATTCCATACGTAGTATTACCATCACTAGATACTATCAACGTATTTTTAAATCACAATATTTCCTCTCTCGTAATATATATAAGGATAATATGTCACCCGAAAATCCTTAATACATAATCATAAGAAGTCCCCAAAGTAACCACTAATTTTTATTCTTATAAGTTCCATATCGTTAGAATTAATATCGTAAGTATTTAACACTTAATACTCTCGACATAATTACAATTACGATTATCTCTCTCTCACAATCTTCAATGTAAATTCACCGCTCCAAATATTTGAATCATTACACTTAAACAACTCCCAATAATCCTGCACTATTTTGGGTTCATCGAACACTAATTTTTCTCACTCAAATTGACTGTTTACACAAATAGGGGCAAAATTAGGAAATTTTCTAAAAATTAGAAATCTCGCTCGAACCAGAATGGATCTCGCTCAAATGACTTCCACATGCCGTTCAAACGAATTCGCGCGACAACCAATCTCTCTCGAAGTCGTTCGAGCGAGATCTCGCGACCTGGGCTGTTTCGTCTTCAACCTTAGACAACCTCGTTTTTCACCCTTTTTTAACCCTAAAACCTCTAAAGATTAAGCCCAAACTTCCAACAATCAATACCAAATATTATTCTAACATGTATATGATATTTCCCATAATCTAACATCATTAAATCGTCACCAATCATCCATAAAATTCGAAATCCCTAATTTTATTGTCAAGAACCCTAGTTCTTAAATTAATATGCATAACTTCTAAATTAAGCCCAGATTGGTTCATAAAAATCACTCTAATTTCGTAGACATCATCCTATCTACATATGGTATTCAAATTCTTATCAAATCAGCCCTAGTTTATGATATAGTTCTCCAATTTCACCCAAATTAACTTTCATAACAAGGTTTATTAACTTAGACTAACATGAACATAATTATCGCTAAAGAAAGAAAGCAATAAACACTTGCCTCGATTTCGAAGGTCTGATCCGTTGGTGTTGTTGGTATGGATGCGTTCCTCGCGTTTCGATCTATACGATGGTGGTGGTGGTTGTGCAAGGTGGTGAACATAGCTTCTCCTCCTTTGGAATTTTCTCTCCCTCACCCACTGTGGCTCTCTCTTGATTTTGGTGTAACCTAACCCTAATTGTCCCCAATTAGCTGATATATTATTTCTCCATTTTTTGTCCATTTAATTCCTCTAAAAATCCAAATTACAAAACTACCCCTACCGGGTGCCGGCTTGGCCTAAAAATATCCCGAAGTCAAAATAAAATACCCGGGTAGAGTTTTCTGACTATCTTGATCCCTCCGGACTCAGTGGTGCACTCGAAATGATCATACGAGTTACTTAAAATAATTTACCTTTTTATTCCACTTAATTAGTCCTGACACGACTCACACGCACGTCCCCGACTTAATATATCAAACTGTCGTATTTCTCTCTCACAACAAGTTATATAAAATCGTCATTCCATTTTACTTATTCTCACAGTAACATTACTAATTACTAACTTCTCGTCACGCTAGTAAATATTCAATTTTAATTCGGATTAATAATTAATTCTCACATTTTAATTTAATTAATCCAATAATAATAACAATAATAATAAATCACATAATTATTTAAATCCTCAAAAATATGGGGTGTTACATACTTCCCCCCTAATAACGGAATTTCGTCCCGAAATTCGAAAAATAAGGCATTTCTGGTAAGGATAACTTCGGGTATTTACCTCACATCTCATGTAATCTACGCAGTACCGCCCATACAGTACATTACTAAATACCCTTAATAATGAACACCTCAGTGATGTTATAATTTACTCTTCAAGCCTTACCATTTAAGTTTCACCACTTAACTTTTAGATAGTTACTATCTAGCCTCCTACTACTTGCACTAGTAGGTTAATTGATATTTATATATGTACAAATTTGTCTTACAACTATGTTTCATCAGTAGTTTATTCTTTCTTGTACGGTATATACTTTACACATAATATATACTATAAATGTTAACACATTTTTTCCATACTGCCTCCGTAAGGGTTATGGAATCCAAGCATGTACGCTACCGGCTCAAACTTAACAATAATAGGAAAAGATCCTACATCACTCGGTACCAATTCCCTAATTACAACATGCAATAATGCAACTCCCAATCATTTCCATCCTGGTTAATGGGCCCTAAATTTCCTCTGGACCTAGTAGATTATTCTCCTCCCCTCTATCCAATAAGCACGAGGATGACAAGGATTGATATATAACGCCTCAAATGGAATCCTATCGATAATGAGCTGAGGGGAGTAGTCTTACACTAACTCCACCAGTGGAAGATATTACACTAAACCTTCCCATAATTGTAAATACAACATTCCTCGCAATGTGTAACTAGAACTCTCAGACTTCCCGTCCGCCTGCAAGTGTATTAGGCCGAATATGTTCACATCTCGATATTCATGGCCTCCTGAAAACTCTTCCAAATAATCGAGTCATAACTCTCTTGACTCTATCAGATAAAAACTGTAAGTGTACCCTATATGACCTTATTATCCCAGGAATAATGGTTGAGATTTATGCCACACGTTATGATTTGTCCTAACTTGGCATAACATGAGCTACTTTGATTACCCGACCCACTGTCACCCACATAGGGTCGTGATCCCATTGCGAAGTAATTAATTCTGTAATGGTTCAGGGATTCACTCTCCCATCACTACCAAGGAATTCCTAATGTCGAAGGAACTCTATTATTTCCTGATGGTCCACTTCCAATTGGAGCTCAGTAATGTCTTGCTTTGCTTATGCCATCACTACTACGGCTTTATATCATTTTGCATTTTACCTTTCCTATAACCACATCCATAATGGCTCAGGCGATAGTGTCATCACTGCATGTAACAAGTCCTTCCCCCTCTCTCTAAGCTTCAGATTCTCCTGAAACAGAGCCAGATATTTTAAAAAGATTTATTAGCAAGTATTTAAAGCTGCATTAAAGCAAGTATCATATGCATGTTAGTCAAATATCCCCCCGAAGGTCACTCAGGATAAGACCGTTTCTACACAACCCCCCGCAATAGCAAGTAGCTAGGTATGTCATACACATAATATCAAATATAGGTATACACACAACCTATCAAATCAAATGGTATACACACAACCAAATGTCATATTCCATACGTAGTATTACCATCACCAAATACTATCAACGTATTTTTAAATCACGATATTCCCTATCTCGTAATATATATAAGGATAATATGTCACCCGAAAATCCTTCATACATAATCATAAGAAGTCCCCAAAGTAACCACTAATTTTTATTCTTATAAGTTCCATATCGTTAGAACTAATATCGTAAGTATTTATCACTTAATACTCTCGATGCAATTACAATTACGATTATCTCTCTCTCGCAATCTTCAATGTAAATTCACCGTTCCAAATATTTGAATCATTACACCTAAACAACTCCCAATAATCCTGCACTATTTTGGGTTCATCGAACACTAATTTTTCTCACTCAAATTGACTGTTTACACAAATAGGGGCAAAATAGGAAATTTTCTAAAAATTAGAAATATCGCTCGAACCAGAATGGATCTCGCTCGAAAAACTTCCACGTGTCGTTCGAATGACTTCGCGCGACAACCAATCTTGCTCGAAGTTGTTCGAGCGAGATCTCGCGACCTGGGTTGTTTCGTCTTCAACCTTAGACAGCCTCATTTTCACCCCTTTTCAACCCTAAAACCTCTAAAGATTAAGCCCAAACTTCCAACAATCAATACCAAATATTATTCTAACATGTATATGAGATTTCTCATAATCTAACATCATTAAATCATCACCAATCATCCATTAAATTCGAAATCCTCAATTTTATTGTCAAGAACCCTAGTTCTTAAATTAATATGCATAACTTCTAAATTAATCCCAGATTGGTTCATAGAAATCACTCTAATTTCGTAGGCATCATCATATCTACATATGGTATTCAAATTCTTATCAAATCAGCCCTAGTTTATGATATAGTTCTCCAATTTCACCCAAATTAACTTTCACAACAAGGTTTATTAACTTAGACTAACATGAACATAATTATCGCTACAGAAAGCAAGAAATAAACACTTGCCTCGATTTTGAAGTTATGATCCATTGGTGTTGTTGGTATGGATGCGTTCCTCACGTTCTGATCTACACGATGGTGGTGGTGGTTGTGTAAGGTCGTGAACATAGCTTCTCCTCCTTTGGAATTTGCTTTCTCTCACCCACTGTGGCTCTCTCTTGATTTTGGTGTAACCTTATTATTTCTCCAATTTTCGTCCATTTAATTCCTCTAAAAATCCAAATTACAAAACTACCCCTATCGGGTGCCGGCTTGGCCTACAAATATCCCGGAGTTCAAAGAAAATACCCGGGTTAGGCCTGTCAACGGGTCGGAGCCGGGTCGGGTTTAGGGAGATCCAGATCCGTGTAATCGGGTCTTCATCGGGTCTACAATATTGGATCCAGACCCGGATCCCTTCGAGTCTTCGGGTCTCGGGTTCGGGTCCGGGTCTGGCCAAATATATACATTTATTTTATATTTTATTTTCTATTATCCCCCTTCTTTATTTTTTAATCTTAAATTAAAATATTTGTAATGTATTATAGAATATTATTAGTATAAATAAAACATATATTATTTATATTTATTATATATATATATATATATATAATGTGCAATTCGGGTCGGATCTTCGGATCCGGGTCTTGTATAAGATCCATACCCTACCCATTTAATAAACGGGTCTTCGGGTATTCGGGCCTCGGGTCCAAAAAAATATGCTCAGACCCTATTATACGGATCGGGTCCGGGTCGGGTCCGGGTCCAGACCCGACCCATTGACAGGCCTAACCCGGGTAGAGTTTTCTGACTATCTCGACCCCTTCGATATCAACGGCGCACCCTAAATGATCATACGAGTTACTTAAAATAATATACCTTTTTATTCCACTTAATTAGTTCTTACACGACTCACACGCGCGTCCCCGACTTAATATACCAAACTGTCGTATTTCTCTCTCACAACAAGTTATATAAAATCGTCATTCCATATTACTTATTATCACAGTAACATTACTAATTACTAACTTCTCCTCATGCTAATAAATATTCAATTTTAATCCGAATTAATAATTAATTCTCACATTTTAATTTAATTAATCCAACAATAATAACAATAACAATAAATCACATAATTATTTAAATCCTCAAAAATATGGGGTGTTACACATACCCTCGTATAGGCGTCAAACCTAGGGCACTCATATTTAGTTTACCGGTGAAACTCGGTCAAAATTCCAGGTCGGCATGCTTTCTAAATTTTCGCGCAATTTCGCCTTTTTTCCTAAATAGGACCCTATCCATGAGTCTGGCAACAAGTCATACCATGTTTTACATATATTTCAAACCCAATTTTTCCCAAGCTCGGGTACCTTCCGATATTTCTTTTTGCATTTAGGTAAACTTAATACAAGTGAAAACATAAACATAAACATAAACATAATAATAATGTTGAGACACTTCTCTCATTTTTCTCCGTCCTTACCAAAAGTGTCAAAAATATTTTTTCTCCTCTTTTATCAAAATACCAAAAAAAAATCCTCCTCTTTTATCAAAAAATACCCAAAAACATTTTATTTTCCTCTTCCCAAAAAATACCAAAAATATTTTCTTCTTTTCTAATAAAATATTCTTCTTATTCTATTTCAAAAATAAATTTGAATCATTTTTCCTTCTCAGGTCGATCACATACCTGACCCTTGGCCTGGCTCCCTATTGGCTTAGGTTTTCCATCAAATCTCCCCGAAGCTCAATTCGTTCTCCCGCTGCTTCCTTTGAGCCCGGTGATATACCCAAAGTGAACCCTCTAACTCAGAGCAACTAACCTCGGCTAATCTTATAGCCGAGGTTACCAGAAGCTTATGACAACTATCAGCAAGGTCGCCACTCAAAGGGTCAGCCCCAACCGACACTGTATCTACCTCATACATCAACCTCGGTTGGGCATCAGTCGAGGTCAGAAAGGACTCATGGGTTCAACCACCCTTTAACACCATCATCGGCCCCAGTCAACGTTGTAATCATCAGTCGAGATCGGTAATGTTATATGGGATCAATCATCTGGCAACGTCATCATCAGCCTAATCCGATGTTACAACTACTCCTACCTTACCTCGGCCAGTCTGTATGTCCGAACTCATCATGAATAACCTCGGACAAAGCAATAATCGGACTTCACCAACCTCTTACTCTTCCAGGTCGAAGTTGCACCAGTCAAGGACAAGGCCGAGCATTTATAAGCATATGCAAGGTTAGGAACGCATGGATAAAATCAGTTGTAACCAAATCAATCCCTTCACGTGGGGGAATATTTCATCATCATTCTCTACATGTGACAGTGACAGATGTCTTTACTAGATTGGCTAGATCATCACACACATGCTCATTGCATGCTTGGGGGGTACATTACACCCCCCAAACACTATATATACTTGTCTTCTCCTACCTTGAAAGTCATCCATTAGTACAAACCCTAGCCAAAACTCTGTTACATTTATAGTAAAGAGAGAAAGTGGAGTGATTGTATTACTAAGGCCATTAAAGCATCATTTTATAGTGATATTCACACTCACCTGCACAATGGATGTAGGCATTTTCCGAACCACTTATATTTCTGTGTTCATCCCCCTCTCCTCATCTCCTACTGTATATATATATATATATATATACTCTTGTGTTGCCAATGTTATCACCTGCTTGAGCTTGTTAACACCTTATCTGGTGGTGCTATTTCCAGCATCATCATTTTGGCGCCATCTGTGGGAACGAGAAGATTCATCCCTTCCTTTTCGTAGCTTAACCTCACCGGAGACTCTAGTGGTGAACCAGGCCTCACCCTTCGTGTGAAGCTGTTTCACCATTGAAAGAGGTCCTTTAAGGTATTTAAGCTCTCTAATATTTTCATCGCAAGATCTTTAGCCCTAATATATGGCACCGGAGTTACCACCACCTCCTCCACCATCTGGTGTTGGAGGACCCAGTTCCAGCTAAGCACCACCCCAATTCGAGATGGCTGAGGTGGCGGAAGCCTTGAGGTCATTGGTTGTAATGCAACAAGCAATGAAGGAGCAATTTGCCTAACTATGCCAAAATATGATGAGGCCACCTGGGGTCTTATCGAAAATGATTACTCTGGCGACTGTTCAACCACATCCAGAGGCTAGGGGACCACCCCAGGCACCGTGAAAGGACCAACCTACACCTCAGCGGAGGAAGGCCGTTACTGACCCTCGGCGTTTGCGTCTGGGGAGGCAAGAAAACCCTTGCCCTGAGGATAGGTACGATGATATTGAAGCAGAGGATGCTCCAGTAGACTGCTGGGAGCCATATGAGGTTTCAGATAACACAGTACATCTTATATAGCATAGCCGAGGTTGCCCAGCAAGAAGGGCCGAGGTTGGTGATGCCCAACTAAGAGGATCAGCTTTTGATCGATTGAGTAGAGGGTCGGCCTTTGAAAGGCTCAGCCCAGTTAATGATCTAAGGCAGAGACTATCCAGGTCGAGAAGTGCAGCTGGCTCTCAGGGGGAAGATGGTGAACATCGGCCTCGCTATGGACGACCCCTATATGGCTGAGACTGTGGCCAAAAGGTCAACAGTCGACGTTGTACAGCAGCTAGGGAACCCTCAGTTCACCCCGTGGAGGTGGCTGGGGATAACCTCATCCAGGCCGACATTGCTAAACCATGGAATGACTCCATTCAATGGATCGAAGAGAAGATAGGTAACCTCATAAAAAGTCGAGACCCACTGCAAAGGGGCTTCTCAGAGGGCTCCCCATTTGTGGTAAGAATTGTGAACTTCCCAACCCCTGCTAAATTCAAACCACCAATGGTGTCTCCCAAGTATGATGGAAGTACCAACCCGATACATCATATTGAGATGTATCAGTCTACGGTAAACATTTATTCAATCCCTGATGAGATGAGGTGCCGAGCTTTTTCAAGCATTTTGACGAGAGCTGCGCATATTTGGTTCACTTCCCTTCCTAAAAATTATGTGGAGAACTTTAAGGGTTTGGCTAAGCGGTTCATAGATAACTTATGTTTTAGGGTAAGACCTCAGAAGAACACAAACCATCTACTCTACGTAAAACAAGTCAATAATGAGAGCCTCGGAGACTACATTGCAAGATTGAATAAGGAAAAGTTGGAGGTTGAAGATTACGAAGAGAATATAGCCATGCCAACCCTTATAGGAGGATTGCATAAGGGAAAGTTGCTTTAGAAGCTTGCTGAAGACCCTCCAAAATCCATGGTCGAGCTATTGGCAATAGCTAGTAAGGTCATGAACGCTGAAGAAGCCATGGCTGCAAAGTATGAGGATGAGAACGAAAGTAGCAGTGGAAAATTCCAAAGGAAGAAGGATGGAAAGAAAAGGGATGTAGACGACAAGTTTGCACACTACACTCCTCTAACTATGAGCTGCGAGCACATCCTTAATGAAATAAAGAATGACAGGTCCCTGAGATGGCCCGAGAAGCTGAAGGCTCCTCCGCATAAGAGGAACAAGAATATGTGGTGCGAGTTCCATCAAGACCACGGTCATTCGACTGATAAGTGCTTTTACCTGAAAGATGAGATTGAGAAGATGTTGAAGTCTGGAAAACTCAGGAAGTATGTGGACGATATAGCTTCTAAGGGGGGAAGAGACGACCCTAAAAAGAAGATAAATGACAGGTGTCGGGAAGATGACCCAACCAAAACAGCTGAGGACTCAGACGATGATGATGATAATGACCCTGACCTCCCACCAAAAGATGATAATATCCCAGTAAAGAGGGTTGGTATGATCTCCTTTGGTGTTAACACCATCTGTGGAGGAATAGCAGGGGGTGGCTCAAAGGTAGCCGACCGCAAAGCTCACGTGGCAGAGGCTAAGTGTGTGACCTAAGTAGAGGTTATGAATTTGGCGTCTTTAGAGGTAAAACACGAGAAAAGAAAGAAGGTAGATATGGATACTCTAATAGTTGGCTTCTCACGGATCGATTTCAAATGTATCCTAGCTCCACACGATGACCCTCTGGTAATCACCGTAAAGGTGCATGGATGTGAGGTGCAGAGAATCCTCATTGATGGGGGAAGTTCAGCAGATGTAATGTTCTGGCCCTATTTCAAGAGCCTAGACCTCAGCAGAGCCAGGCTTGTCCCTTACCATCACCCCTTAATCGGTTTTAGTGGAGAAAAGGTTCATCCATTGGGCATATATGAGATGGATGTAAGAATGGGAGATGAGTAGCCTAAGAGGTTGATCAGAAAAATCAATTTCTTCGTGATGGATGAGAATGTCTTCTCAGCTTACAACCTCATCATAGGAAGTATCGCCCTCAAATAATTTAAGGTAGTGCCTTCAACAGTTCACCAAATGCTAAAATTCTTGACTCCCAATGGGGTAGGGGAAATGCAAGGTGACCAAACATCAGCACGTGAATGCTACTTTAACTCTGCAGAAGAGAGAGAGGCTCATAAGAAGGCAACAACCACTTACAACATCGACACCCTTGATCCTAGAGATGAGGCAAAGCTCAAGAAGGGAGAGGTCGCGGAAGAGGTAAAATCCATCATCCTCAATGAGGATGAGCCAGAAAAAACCATCTAAATCGGCAAAGCCATAAGGCCTGAGATCAAGGAAGAGCTGGTGAAGTTTTTGAAGAAGTGATAAAGAATTTTTACCTGGAGCCATGCAGACATGCTAGGTATTGATCCTAAGGTTATGTGCCACAAACTCAATGTTATGGAAGACGCTAAGCCCATCAAGAAAAGGAGGAGAATATACTCAAGAGAGAAATATGATGTCATTAGAGAAGAGGTCAGAAAGCTTGAAGAATCCAAGTTCATCAGGTAGGTCATATACCCCGAGTGGTTGTCCAAAGCAGCTATAGTGCCAAAGGCAAATGGGAAATGGAGGATGTACGTAGATTTCACTGATTTGAATAAGTATTATCCAAAAGACAACTTCCCCTTATCGTGAATTGATCAGATAGTGGATGGCACAACAGGACATGAGATCTTCATGAACCCGAAAGACTCAGAGAAGACATCGTTCATCACAGACAAGAGGACCTATTGCTACAAGGTCATGCCCTTTGACTTGAAGAATGCAGGGGCTACTTACCAACATCTTGTAAATAAGATGTTCGAGTATTAGATAGGCAGGTCCATGAGGTATATGTGGATGAAATGTTGACGAAGAGTCAGAAGGCCGACACGCATGTGGCCGACCTTAAAAAAACTTTCGACACCATGGACAGATACATGATAAAGCTCAACCCAGCTAAGTGTGTCTTCGGGGTAGGAGCAGGAAAGTTCCTGGGATTCATCATCAATCAGAGGGGAATAGAGGCCAACCTTGAGAAGATCAAGGCCTTGCTAGAAACGAAGACACCCAAATTTATTAAAGACGTTCAGAGGTTAATCGAAAGAGTTGCCGCCCTCAATAGGTTCGTCTCAAGAGCTACAGATAAGTGTCTTCCTTTTTTCAAAGTGCTTAGAAAGGCCTTCGAATGGGATGAGGAATGCAATAAAGCTTTTAAAGAGCTCAAGTCCTACCTCGAATCCCCTCTAATTCTCTCTCGACCCATTCGGGGGGAAAGGTTGTATGTATATCTAGCTATTTAAGAATCATCCATTAGTGCAGTCATAGTAAGAGAAGATGATGGAGTGCAGAGGCCAGTATACTTCAACAGTAAAGCTCTTCAAGGGTCTGAACAAAAATACCCTCGAATGGAAAAATTAGCTTATGCTCTGATACACGCTTTTAGGAAGATGAAGCCATACTTCCAAGCCCACTCTATGGTTGTCTTCACTGATTCCCCACTAAGACAGGTTCTCCATAAGCCTGAGAAGTCAGGCAGGTTGATGACCTGGGCCATCGAGTTGGGGGAGTATGACATTATTTATCAACCCAGGGTTACCATCAAAGGGAAGGGACTTACAGACTTTGTAGCAGAGTTCACTTGGGAAGAGGTTGAGATTGAAATTAGTCAGAGGACTGCTGATGAACCAAACAGAAACATCTTCCATGATCCGGATGAGGTTGAGTCAAGCAGGTCCAGAAAGAGTGTAGTTGAGAATGAGGAAGACAAGTACCTCTTCAAGCAGGGGACCCTGTCAGAGGGTAACTTCTTTTTAAATGAAGATATTTGGAACCTCTTCATTGATGGGTCATCTTATGAAAGCGAAAGCGGAGCAGGGTTGATAGTGTCAGCACTAGATGGTACCGACATTGAATATGCGCTGAGGTTCAACTTCAAGGCTTCGAACAATGAGTCAGAGTATGAGGCATTGATATCAGGTCTCTCCTTAGAAAAATCCCTTAGTGTTGGCTAACTTTTAGTCCATAGTGACTCAAGGTTAGTTGTTAACCAAATCCTAGGGGTATATGAGGCCAAAGATGAAAGGATGGCCAAATACCTGAAGAGGTTGAGAATGATGCTAGAAAGCTTCAAGGAGGTGAAGATGAAGAAGATACCTCGGCAAGACAACATTCGTGTCGATGCACTCTCTAGGTTGGCCTTAATAACGAGGACAGATATAAGAAGAATAGTACCAGTTGAAATCTTGCTCAAGCCAATCATCGAAGAAGAAGAGGTTTCCAGAACTTGCCTCAATCTGAATATGGGAGCCTCATGGATGGACCCACTTATCAGATACATCGTACAGGGAGAGCTGCCAGAATCAAAGTTGGAAAGGAGAAAGCTGAGGTTCAGAGCTGCCAAGTTCTCAATTGTAGGAGATATATTGTATAAGAAGGGGTTACTACTCCCTCTCCTTAGATGTGTCCACCCTTCAGAGGTTCCTCACATCTTGCAAGATGTACATGAGGGCTCTTGTTCAAGTCACATAGGAGGGAGGCCTCTAGCTAAGAGGATAATTACTCAGGGGTACTGGTGGCCGACCTTGGCCAAGGATGCAGCTGCTTATGAGAAGAGATGCGACAAGTGTCAGATATTCTTCACCATCCCTCATTAACCTCATCAACCTATGACATCAATCATCTTACCTTAGCCATTTATGATATGGGGTATCGACTTGGTAGGACCCTTGCCAAGGGCTGCAAATAACTATCGATTCTTAGTGGTGGCCATTGATTACTTCTCCAAGTGGGTAGAGGCTGAGTCGATGATCACGATTACAGAACAGAATACCTTCCAGTTCATCTGGAAGAACATCATATACAGGTATGGTCTTCTAAATACCCCCATCTCAGACAACAAAACCCAGTTCAAGAATGCTTCCTTAGAAAAATACTATGAAAGAGTAGGGATCAAGTAGTTTTTCTCCTCACCTGGCCGACCCCAGGAAATGGGCTGACTAGGGTCACGAACCGAACAATCCTTGACGGGATAAAGAAGAGTTTGGAAGAGGCCAAAGGGAGATGAACAGAGGAGGTATATGTTGTGTTATGGGCCTACATGACGACATCAAGGACACCAACGGGAGAGACTCCTTTTATGTTGGCCCACGGTTCAAAGGTTATCATCCCTACAGAGGTAGGACTTCCCACTCATAGAGTTCAGACCTATGACTCGCAGAGGAATGAGAAAGAAAGAATACTTGACCTGGATTTGATTAAAGAGATAAGGGAAGATGCAAATATTAGACAGGCAGCCTACTAGTAGAGAAATGCAAAGTTTTATAACCAAAGGGTGAAATCAAGACCTATAGCTGTAGGAGACCTAGTCCTAAAGAAGACGTTGCAGAAGGCAAATAAGCTCCACCCAAATCGGCATGGTCCTTATAGAGTAATTGATGAGGTTATGCCTGGTACCAACCGGCTAGAAAATCTCGAAGGGAAACCTTTCTCCAATCCTTGGAATGCTAACCACTTGAAGAAATATTACATATAACGTTGCCGTTGTTTCTTTGTAATACATGTATCATTTTATGAAGAGGATGTTAATGAAAAGAGCAATTCCAGTGTCAATACCTTGTTACATTATGTTTAAACATCATTAATTTGGTGAAAATTATGAGGGTGAACATCATTATATGGTGACCTCAGACCTTAAACATCATTAATTTGGTGAAAAATATGAGGGTGAACATCATTATATGGTGACCTCAGACCTTAAACATCATTAATTTGGTAAAAATTATGAGGTGAAACATCATATTATGGTGACCTCAGACCTCAAACATCATTAATTTGGTGAAAATTATGAGGTGAAACATCATATTATGGTGACCTCAGACCTTAAACATCAATAATTTGGTGAAATTATGAGGTGAAACATCATGTTATGGTGACCTCATACCTTAAACATCATTAATTTAGTGAAAAATATGAGGGTGAACATCATTATATGGTGACCTCAGACCTTAAACATCATTAATTTGGTAAAAATTATGAGGGTGAACATCATTATATGGTGACCTCGGACCTTAAACATCATTAGGTTAGTGAAAATTATGAGGTGAAACATCATAATATGATGACCTCAGACCTTAAACATCAATAATTTGGTGAAAAATATGAGGTAAAACATCATATTATGGTGACCTCAAACCTTAAACATCATTAATTTGGTGAAAATTATGAGGTAAAATATCATATTATGGTGACCTCAGACCTTAAACATCATTAATTTGGTGAAAATTATGAGGTCAAACATCATAATATGATGACCTCAGACCTTAAACAACATTAATTTGGTGAGAATTATGAGGGTGAACATCATTATATGGTGACCTCAGACCTTAAATATCATTAGTTTGGTGAAAATTATGAGGTGAAACATCATAATATGATGACCTCAGGCCTCAAACATCATTAATTTGGTGAAAATTATGAGGGTGAACATCATTATATGGTGACCTCAGACCTCAAACATCATTAATTTGGTGAAAATTATGTGGGTGAACATCATTATATGGTGACCTCAGACCTTAAACATCATTAGTTTAGTGAAAATTATGAGGTGAAACATCATAATATGATGACCTCAGACCTTAAACATCATAAATTTAGTGAAAAATATGAGGTAAAACATCATATTATGGTGACCTCAAACTTTAAACATCATTAATTTTGTGAAAATTATGAGGTAAAACATCATATTATGGTGACCTCAGACCTTAAACATCATTAATTTGGTGAAAATTATGAGGGTTAACATCATTATATGGTGACCTCAGACGTTAAACATCATTAGTTTGGTGAAAATTATGAGGAGAAACATCATAATATGATGACCTCAGACCTCAAACATCATTAATTTGGTGAAAAATATGAGGGCGAACATGATTATATGGTGACCTCAGGCCTCAAACATCATTAATTTGATGAAAATTATGAGGTAAAACATCACATTAAGGTGACCTCAGACCTTAAACATCATTAATTTGGTGAAAATTATGTGGTAAAACATCATATTATGGTGACCTCAAACCTTAAACCATTAATTTGGTGAAAATTATGAGGTAAAACATCATATTATGGTGACCTCAAACCTTAAACCATTAATTTGGTGAAAATTATGAGGGTGAACATAATGATGACCTCAGACCTTAAACCATTAATTTTGTGAAAATTATTAGGGAAACTTTGTAAGAAGGTAGCCTCAGACCTTAAGCAACATTCAAAAGGCAAGGTATTCAAGCATAACATTGGAAGAAAACAATACAATCTGACGAAGATGAGATTAATTATCTATCAATGAACAACATTCAAGAGTTACAAATTAGATGTGCCAAAAGGCTATCAAAGTTCATAAAAGCTAAGGGGTACAGAAGGGAAGTTAAAATTACAACTCTTAAAGCTTCACAAGAAAAGAGACTTAAGCCCCTGCAGGTACAGTCGTGTCATCATGGCCAACGTTGGTCACCTCGGTTGTGTCATCCTGAGGATTAGTATCTCCGATCTCAGTGACTTCAAAGGGAGCAGTCTCAGCAGGAGCAACATCGGCCTCCTCAACCTCTTGCAAGGCCTGAGCAAATCGGGGGTCACCAAAGCCCAGACCTTCAAAATCTGAGGCAGTCAGACTCCCTAACTCCTTTTCCTTAGAGGCCACCCATTTGCCAGTGGCTTTAATACCTCTTTCAACATATTCAAAGCCAAAACTAACAAATTCATCAGAGACTTTATAGTCTTCGATGATCTTCTTTAAAGCATCCTCTAAAGCAGCCTTAACTACAATAACCACCTTAGCCTGCAGAGCATCATCCTTAGCCTGCAGAGCTAAATCATGGTACTTCCTGAGCTTGGATATATCCATATCTCTCTTCTGAATAACTTCCTTCAGCTTGTCAACCTCCTTCATCTCTTCCTTCAGACGTTCAACCTCTGAGTTCAAAAAGGCTTGGACCTTCTCATCCTCTTGACCCTTCTCTATAAGGGGCATTTTCTTCAGGTTCCAATCAACAAAATGGTGCATGGATAAGATACCCTATAATGGAAAGGTCAGATGTATGAGTGTGGCCTATACCTTATAAAATAGCAGAGGTTACACTTAGAAGAGAAAATGAATAAAAACGAGTACCTGAATTACTCTATGGAGGGTAAGCTCAACCAGTAGAGGGACGTCCAAAGAGCATAGGAAATGCTTATCCTCCTCATTCATCATAGAGTCGATAGCATCAGTGGCCTTCAGACTATGACAAATGAGACTGTCACTGATCTTCAATTAAGAAAGACGAGAATCCAGGGCCTCGTCTATAGAAATGGTAATGACACAATCCCCTCTCTGAGTCTTGCCAAACCTTTGATGCTCCGGGTCTATTATAGTCTTCCTCTTCTTGTTAATATCGACCTTGGATAAGCCGACGGTCTTCTGGGTGGTGGCAGGGGGCACTTTTTTGCCAACCTTCTTATTCATCAGCTTTACTAGACTGGGAGCAGACGTTTCCCACAGGTCGTTCGATATACCTTCAGGGCGCTCTGTAAAAGACGTATCTGAGTTAGTAAATCAAAGGCATGAAAAGTAAGAGGTTCAACTTGTGAAAATGAGACTTACGAAGCTCTATCAAAGAACCACCCTCAGGCCTGTCTGAGAGAGGTAGTAGGGGGTCATCAGATGTTCATATATTAACTAGCCAACCCTGCTCCCCCTGATCTTGAAGATCCTTGACTTTTTTAAAATTATCCTGGCTAAGTCCAGGGTTGGCTTTAGCAGCAAGTGAGACCTTCCCCCATCTCAGAGGGGTCCTTCGAACCGACGTTCCAGCAGCCTCATTGGGACCAACTTCCCATGCCCTGGAGGTAAAGAAATATCGAGGTTTCCAATTATGGTTTGAAGTTTGGGTAACTAACAACATTTTCTTCTCTGACTTCCTAGTTAAGAAGTGGTAATAGCTAGGGTGGTTTTTGGCAGAGGAAGGGACGTAACACCTATGAAGACACTAACTGGAAGGTTTGAGTGGTGGATAGACCTCCAAAGGACGATGGCCCCAATCATAACCCTCCAGACGTTAGGGGATAATTGTGAAGGGGCTAAATTTATGTGAGATAAGATGGCTCTGATGGAAGGGTGGATAGGAAGAAAGAAACCCAACTTGAACATCTACTCGTAGACGCAGATCTCTCTATCTCGAATGTTAAAGGCCCTTTCTCCCCTTAGAGGTCTCCTAAGGTTAATGGAAGAGTTTATTGAATAGATGTGCCTAATGACTAGAAGGCCGTACTCACTGACGGAGCTCTTAATCTCGGTTGCCTCATATGTATCTATATCACTCTCCAGACCATCATCATCGTCCCTAGCAACATCGTCATGGGCAGGTGCAGGGACACCGCCAGGAAACCTCCGAGCAAACTCAGCAGAGGTAGCGGCCGTCAGAGGGATTGCATCAATGGGTGGTGGAATGGCCACACTTGGCCCTATAACTTCAACATCAGAAGAATATTGTGAGGTGGTATCACCCTGGTGAGATGAGGCATGACTAGAAACCTCAACCTCCTCGGGGACCTTATCCTGCATGATAGAGTAATCCATGGCCTCTTGAAAAGAGTCCACAGACATAGGGTCTGAGGAGGACGACTCAGACTTAAACATCGGTGTTAGTTCTACAGGAACCTCTGCTGGCTCAGTAGGCTCGGATGGCTAAGGGTAGATAACCTTCAGAGGTGGAGGAAAGATGGGTCTGAGAGGGAAGGCCTCAGCCCTACGATCTTCCTCTTGGGCTAGCTCTATTTGCCTAAGTTTTTCAAAGGTCTTCTCGTAAAGGGAAGGGAACTCTTATATGAGTTGGTACAGAGGTATGAGCATAAGGCAGACGACACAACACTTGACTCAAAACCATAAACAGGTAAACAACTTGTACAATCTAAATTAAGGATCAAACTTGGAATTTTGAAGGTTTTCAAATGAAGAACATCAAGAACAGTTAAGAAAAAGGTCGCCGGAGAAGGTGATCGAAGGTTCACCGGAAACCCAAATAAGGGATTTTTTCGTCCAAGGCAACCTCGGAGCTACTTATATCTGTCCCAAAGACACTCAAACCACTACTGGCCTAGCCTCACAGCTAGGGGTGTGCAAAAAAACCGACCAAATCGACAAACCGACAAAACCGAGCCGAACCGAAAATTTTCGGGCCGGGTTTTTTTGATGGTCGGTTCGGTTCGGTTTAATCAGGTATAAAACCGACAGGGTCGGTTCGGTTTTCGGTTTTGGCATAAAAAACCCGATTTTGAACCGAACCGAACCGATTTAATTTTTATACTTTTTAATTTTATATTTTATATTATATTTATATTAGTCTTGACATATTATATTTATATTTATATTATATTTATATTAGGTATTAAAAAAATATATTTTTTATTAAAATAAAGGAAAAAACCGAACCGGCCCTATATAAAACCGGCCCTGTCAAAAACCGACCCGATTCGGTTCGCTTCGGTTTTTCAGCATTTTCGGTTCGGTTCAGTTCTCCTCGTCCAAAAACCGACATGGTCGGTTCGGCCCAAAAAACCTGGTCAAAACCGAACCGACCGACCCGTGAACACCCCTACTCACAGCCACCAATACAGGTGGAAACTCTCGCTGAAAAACACAACCTCATCAAAAAATGCAGAAATGAGAAATAAAGGCTGAAAATAGAAAAGAAGGGTGGAAGTGATACCTGACTAATCGTGAGTAAAGGGAGAGGATACTAGAAGGCAAAGGGAAGCTCTGAATTACAGTAACAATGGAACTCGTGGAGAGAGAGAAAGTTGCATAAATACCTAAGGCGAGAAGAAATGAAGAAGAAAGAGAAGAAAGGGTTTTAAACCCACTTAATGATGAGGCGCGAGTTTCGAGGGCCCATTATTGCCCTAGGGAAACCCATGGGGAGAATTAGAATTGGCATGCCTTGATAAGAACGCTCCTTACTTCAGTAAGTGACATGTGGTAAGTAAGTATTGGCACACAGAGAAATCCGGCCTCAGCCTAAACTACATACCCCTCGGTCATCTAATCACATAGAAGACTAAGGGCTAGGGGGTGATTGATATACCCAAAGTTAACCCTCTTACTGAGAGAAACTAACCTCGGCTAATCTCACAGCCGAGGTCACCAGAAACCTATAACAACCATCAATAAGGTCGTCACTCAGAGGGTCAGCCCCAACAGATACTGCATCTACCTCATACATCAACCTCGGTTGGGCATCAATCGAGGTCAGCAAGGACTCATGGGTTCAACCACCATTCAATGCCATTATCGGCCCCAGCCGACATTGCAATTATCAATCGAGATCAGTAATGTTACATGAGATTAATAATCTGGCAACGTCATCATCGGCCTAAGCTGATATTACAACTACTCCTACCTTACCTCGGCCAGCCTACATGGACGAATTCATCATGTATAATCTCGAACAAAGCAACAGTCGGACTTCACCAACCTCATACTCTTCCAGGCTGAGGTTTCACCAGTCAAGGACAAGGCCGATCATTTATAAGCATATGTAAGGTTAGGAACGCGTGGATAAAATTAGTTGTAACCAAATCAATCCCCTCACATGGGGGAATATTTCATCATCATTCTCTATATGTGATAGTGACAGGTGTCTTTACTAGATTGGCTAGATCATCACGTACATGCTCATTGCATACTTGGGGGGTACATTACACCCCCTAAACACTATATATACTTGTCTTCTCCTTCCTTGAAAGGGATCCATTATTACAAACCCTAGCCAAAACTCTGTTACATTTACAGTAAAGAGAGAAAGTGGAGTGATTGTATTACTAAGGCCATTAAAGCCTCATTTGATAGTGATATTCACACTCACCTGCACAGTGGACGTAGGCGTTTGCCGAACCACTTATATTTCTATGTTCATCCCCTTCTCCTCATCTCCTACTATATATATATACATACTCTTATGCTACCATTGTTATCACCTGCTTGAGCTTGTTAACACCTTATCTGGTGGTGCTGTTTCTAGCATCATCACCCGAAATCCACCTTCATTCACACTCCATGGAGAACGCAGACCAAGTACCAAATGTGCAGCCTAATTTAATAATTATTCTAGTTTAATTTACTGCCAAGATTGATAACCTTCAAATCGAGGTTCATGAGATGCAGCGAAACTGGGTCCCCATTCCCAAAGAGCCCGGGGTCCTCTTCCCTCGCGCTATGGATTAACCCACCTCACCTAAACCTATTTGGATCTCGAAATAATATCATCACACTCCACATGCCCCTCCTACTAATGGGCCACCACCAACTCAACTACCTATGCCAAATCTTGCCCAGCCAGGGGCTAACTGGCCAGTACCTGCTAATCCGAAGGAAGAAAAACTGAACAAGTTCAGGGAGGACGTTAAGTTATTGACCAAAAAGTTAAACCAGGTATGAATCTCCAGGAACTACATGGATTACACCCATATGTATCCACACCCTAAAGCAAGGTTGTCAAAAAAATTCAAGATGCTAAACATTGAGAAATTCTAAGGCAGAGGGTCCCCAATTGTTCATCTCTGAAGTTACCACCGATCCATGACTCTCTTAGGTTCCTCCGAGGAAATAATAGCCTAGATGTTCCAACAGACTTTGAAGGACAACACTCTTCATTGGTTCCTATCCTTCGAGGAATCCATAATTTGTAGTTGGAAGGATGTTGCCTGAATTCATATCGTAGTACGAGTACAACAAGGAGTTGGAGGTTACACGTTGTGATTTAGAACTTCTCAAGAAAAATCTCAAAGAAATTATCAATAATTTCATAGTTAGGTTGAGGGAGAAAGCGACCACCATGACCAACCGAGCTTCCGAAGATGAGAAAGTTAGTATGGTGAAGAAAAAATTCTTACCCCATGTCCGAGCGACGATGGCAGGATTATATTACCCCCATTTTTTAGCTCTCCAATAAATAGGAGTGGAGATTGAAGAAAGTATTGCTAAGACAGAAGTTGAGCCAAAGAAAGCATCCAGACAGTTCACCCCAAGAAAATATGAGAAACTCGTTATAGTCTTAACCATCAATAACATCTCACAGCCTGCTACCTCTTGGGCACCAGAAAGCCACCCTAACCCAGTTAGAAAAGAATACACTGAGCTTCATGCTCCCTTATTCGAAGTCTATCGAGCCCTATTGAGTCGAAATCTCATCAAGCCTTTGGACCCTCGTCCATTACACCTTCCACTTTCCAAAAATTTCAAACCTGACGCCCATTATGATTTCCATCAAAATGTCGACTATACCATGTAATACCCCGTGATTTTAAAGGACTTTTAAAATGGGTTATATTTTAAATTAATGGATTAATTAGATTTTATTATAAATCAATTCATTTGGGTTTTATCCGAATTGTGGATATTAAAAATGTATGATTCTGAATAATACTTAAAGATATTTAGGTAATATATGAATGTGATGATTATTGATATTGTCGTGAGTTATTAATTTAGTAATTTCAATTTTTAGTCAGATACGGTATGGGACGTGTCGGGACTAATTTGTTAAATTAATAAGAAAATTATTTTTACATCGACCTTATAGTCATTTCGACTATGTTGTTGCATTTGGAAGGGTTGAAATAATCAGAAAAGTCTATTGGGACGTTGGTTTTGGGTCTCGGGTCATTTGGAAATGAAAAGACAATCCAAAAGGGCATTTTGGTCATTTTTACAAGGGGGATGAATAGTGATTTAGTATATTGTCTTATTATAAGTATTTGGAGATTAGTTGTATGTGGGTTATTCATCTCTTCTACACAAAAATTGAGAGGTCATCTTCTTAGAGAGAGTGAAAGTTTGCTTGGGAAAAGAAAAGCTTGCTTGGAAAGGAAGAGAACCAAAGAATCAAAGGTCACCACCTACCACCACCGAAAGTGACCGAAAAAGAGGAGAGCTACCTGTGTTATTAAACCCCAAAGGATCAGACCTTCATTAGAGGCAAGTGTTTGATAATTGCAATCTAAGTTTGTATATTGTCCATGTTACGATAGTTATAAAAAGATGAGATTTTTCATGTTTGGAAGATAAAGATGGAATTGTTAATGGATTTCTGAAAAATGGAACTATGTAAGAATCAAATTCATGTTGTAGGTAGATAGTAATCCACGAAATAAATATTAAATCTGTTGAAGAAATTCTAAAAAAACCATTGGTGTGTTCTTGAAGATATTATGTTTATAATTTTCTAGAAAAATAGGATAAAGATATGCTTTCAATTTAAACTCTTGATGATTCTAGGATGTTTAGAGCATTAGAAATCATTTACATATGTTGTTATATCATGTAGTAAGTATTATAAGGAATTTGGGTTGTTAATATGAAGGTTTGAATGATCAAAAGTGATGAAACCCGTAGAAGAAGACGAATAGTGACATCTCGCGCGATCTCGTGCGAAGTCGTTCGAGCGAGATGATATCTCACGCGAAGTCACTCGAACGACATGTGGAAGTCGTTCAAACGACTACCCTTCTGGTTCGAGCGACAAAGGGAATTTTTTTGGGGATTTTCTCAAAGTCCATTTTTGAGTTTGCCGGTTTATTGGAGTGAGAGAAACTACCAAATTGTAAATTGAAATAGGAAAGAATTTTGGGAAAAGTAGGTGAGAACTCATACTTTAATTATTTCGGTATAGAGAGAATGTACCTTGGATATAACGGGACTTAGGGAAGATCAGTAAGCCCTAGACAAGAACCTAAGTAATGTGATAATTAAATTGAAAGAAATTTCGGTTGCTAAGATGCATGTGTTGGATTCTAATTTGTATGGATGAGGATTAAGGATTAAGGATATGGAACAGTAGGATATTAGTGATTTCTTACTAAATAAAATGTCGAGGAAAAATCTATTTGAACCTGGAGTAATGAGTGAGGCTCGGGGATAATTAAATTAAGGAGGTAAAGTCATAATATTTTAATACGTAGGATTTGTGAGATATAATGCAACGTATGGGAATTATCAAAGGGTAGTGTGAGTACCTTGTTGATATTATATTATAGGTATGATAATGCCTATTTGATTGATTGATTGATGATTGATGTGTATATCGATGGGGAGGTTTGCGCGTGAGGGAAGTCATATCCTGATGAATCCATGGGATCTTTGATTTGTCTCTTAAGAACATAGGTCTATGAAAGACTTATCGGGGAGTTGATAACTCCGCTGACTATGGTAACGTAGGTATGTGCGTGGCCCATGGGTATGAGAACTATGTTTGCCTCCAATTGTTGTGTTGTTGTTTGTGGTTCGAGGAATCTTTACCTAACCTTTAGTTCCCTACTCGGCGACCAGCGATATTGCGACATGATAGCAAAGTAATGCATTGCACCGCAGCTGTGACTCGGGGTGCCGTATTATATATGTGTATATATAATGGATTAAATATATGTGTATATAGTGGTTAAATAATCTACTGTGTGATGATTGTAGATAACGGTGAATATAGAAAAAGAATTGAAATAAGTTAATGAATATTTATTGAAGAGCTTAATTCATATTAATGAGAAACGATTCACGTTAATGGGAAACGTATAAGAATGATTGTACTAAGTATGGTATGGGACATACGGGGTTATGATATGGGATGGAATCATATTATGGAAATTTGTGAAGAGGAACCATTAACTAGGAGGTTAATAGGAAACGTTAAGTGTGCACTCTAGATGAGAGGTGAAAATTGCAAGTGAGAGTCTGGATACTAACATGTACATAATAAATGCTTTATTGCACTTGTTAAATACTTGTTGTTTTCAAAATCATTTTCACATCGGGCTCTGACCCGTTTCCTTGCATATTTTCCTTTATATTGTACCTTCTATATCACATGTCCAGCAGCAGGGACGCCAACCTTAGTGGATTATGACGAGCTATGGAACTAGGAGTATTGCTTAGACGCCTATCTTCATTTGATTCACAGTATTCTTTTAGTTAGGGCATGTCGCCCGAAGGAATTCAGTTATCTCTTTTCTATCGGAGTCAAATACTATTGTATTCGTGTCATTTTAATACATTTGTTATTGTTGGGATTACTATATTGGATAATTATTTGGGAATGTTTATTCCAATTGCATTTAAATTATTTTGTGTTATCTGTTCGGTTATTGGTGTTGTAGAATAATATGTGTAGTGTTATTCATAAACTAAAAATGGTTTTTGTTGCAATTAAAATTTGGAAAGTTTTTAACACCAGCTTAATTGGGTATTGGGAGATTAGTAAATGCTTTCGACAGTGATGCTAAGAATGAGACAACTGTATATTCTATTTTAATTTGGTATGGGACTGGCCACCCGGTATTTAATTAGGCGGGGTGTTACAGGTGGTATCAGAGCATCAGGTTCTAGTGTCCTTTAGGGTCTGTACGGCTTATTGTGTTTTCAGCTTAGTGTTCTTTGATGTAGAGCCCTATGGGTAGGATTATTGCTTTTTTATTTACGCCTACGTTCTTTAGCTATGTTGTTATATAAAATCCTGATAGTATACTCTCGTTTCAGATGCCTCCTCGACGTGCACCTCAACCCGCCCCAGCTCAGGGTACGATGACTGCGGCCGAA
Organism: Sambucus nigra; assembly: GCA_949130495.1. Lineage (NCBI taxonomy): Eukaryota > Viridiplantae > Streptophyta > Magnoliopsida > Dipsacales > Adoxaceae > Sambucus > Sambucus nigra. Next base: position 387,128,830 of record OX422212.1, read on the forward strand.
ATTGCTGCAATTGTCGCTCAGGCAGTCAATACAGCTCTAGCTGCTGTTCAGCAGGCTCCAGTACAGGCACCAGTTGTCCCACTCGCGCAAGGGCAAGTGTTTCCTACTGCATGGGAACGAGCGAGGGATGCCTTTCATAAGGCACACCCACCTGAGTTTCAGGGAGGATCAGATGTCGTGACTACTAGCCAATGGAAGAAAGATATCCAAAGGCACTTGAGAATGCTCGAATGTACTGAAGTTCAACGTCAAATACTAGCCACATTCAAGCAAGTAGGGGCAGCTTTGCAATGGTGGGAGGCTACGACCACTAGCGAAGAGAGAGACACAATGACTATCCAAGACTTTTGGATAGGGTTTGATCGAAAGTACTTTCCTTCCGCCATCTAGACAGAGATGAGGCAAAAATTACTCGATTTGAAGCAGGGAGAGAAGACGGTGGCAGAATACAAGGAAGAGTTTACACAATTAACTAATTTGGTACCAGCAGAGGTACCCACTTAGGAGAGGAGAATTCTAATGTTCACTGATGGGTTGAACTATAAGATTCGCCAGCATTTATTGGGAAATCTTTCACTACGTACTTATGCAAATGTTCTTAATGCTGCAATGCTTCACTGCCAGGATAATCGCTTACATGCTCAGGGTGTTAAGTGGGGGTTTGGGTCAAGCCTGAAAGGCAAGACTACTGGGGTCAGTTCTAGTGGGACTCAGCCAGGATAGAGTCATCAGCGTTAGGGTGAGCAAGGTTCCCAGACAAGGGACTATGCTAAGTGTTTACGATCTAGAGATTCTCTATTTGAGGATAGAGGTAATGGGCAAGGCCATCAGGGCCAGGGACAGGCTCATCAGGGCCAAGAGAAGGGAGGTAATGGCCAGCAGGGTCGGGGTCAACAGGGATAAAATGGTGAGAAGTTTGCTGAAAAATGTTTCGTGTGTGGTAAGTATGGCCATAAACGTCAAGATTGTCCTGATAAAGACAAACTCCCTCAGCAACAAAATGCTCGATAAGAGCCACAGATACCAGTGTTTCCACCAGTTGCTCTTCCAGCTCCAACTCCAGTGCTAGCACTACCTCCCATTCCAGTAGCTCCCGGGCAACAGGGTCAGTACGAGTGTGTATATAACGTCCATCAGGCAGCGATTCAACAACCACCACCCGCGAATGAGGGTATGTTTTCTATCTAAGGAATTATAAGGTGTATATTGATTTTTGTAGTGATTAATATTGTATGGGCAAAAGGGTTGCTAAACTTAGCCTATAGCACTGTTATTTACGAAGACTCACCGAGGGGTGTGGGACACCTATATTTTCATGTCATCACGTGGGTCTGATTTTTATCATAGAATTACTTACTTTAGGCATGTCCGATCATGGTGAGACTATCGGCGTGACTTGACTTGTGGTATATGAGAGCGTATGTACTACTACTATAACGAGCATCTTATCTTTAATAAGAGAGTAGATGATTAGACTTTTATTTGTCATCGATAAAACCTGTAGAGAGGTTATATACTGTTGACTACGGACATGAGGAGTTTCGATGACCGACTACTTTAGGTAGTAGTGTATCGGGGAGGTTCCTTATTTAGATTTCGCTTGCGAGACGCCCCACGCATGAAACTAATAACCGTTGAGAGTCGAAATAATTTAGGTCTTTAGGATATGAGTTTATAACCTTTGCGATAAATAGTATAATGAAAGTTGTACGATAGGGTGTATGGGCGTTCTGGATGGTTGGATTGTAGTATTTTTCATAATTGTGAAACAGTAAGTAGTTGTGACTTCATGAATTATTTGTTTAACAAGTGAGGATTACTTTTTCCCAAACTTTGTCATGAGGATGGTATAGGGAATATTGCATAAAGTTTAAATTTCATTCAGTTGAAACTATATGGTGAGGCTTGGCGTATAACATCAATGGGGATTTTCGTTAATGTACTGTATGGGCAATACAACATAGATTACTTGCGATGTGAGATTTATACCCAGAGTTGACCTTACCAGTATGATTTATCTTTCTGAATTTCGGGACGAAATTCTATAATAAGGGGGAAGTATGTAATACCCCGTGATTTTTAAGGACTTTTAAGATGGGTTATATTTTAAATTAATGGATTAATTGGATTTTATTATAAATTAATTCATTTGGGTTTTATCCCAATTGTGGATATTAAAAATTTATGATTCTGAATATTACTTAAAGATATTTAGGTAATATATGAATGTGATGATTATTGATATTGATGTGAGTTATTAATTTAGTAATTTGAATTTTTAGTCGGACGTGGTATGGGACGTGTCGGGACTAATTTGTTAAATTAATAAGAAACTTATTTTTACATCGACCTTATAGTCATTTCGACTGCGTTGTTGCATCCGGAAGGGTTGAAATAGTCATAAAAGTCTATTGGATGTTGGTTTTGGGTATCGGGTCATTTGGAAATGAAAAGACAATCCAAAAGGGCATTTTGGTCATTTTCACAAGGGGATGAATAGTGATTTTAGATTTTGTCTTATTATAAGTATTTGGAGATTAGTTGTACGTGGGTTATTAATCTCTTCTACACAAAAATTGAGAGGTCATCTTCTTAGAGAGAGTGAAAGTTTGCTTGGGAAAAGAAAAGCTTGCTTGGAAAGGAGGAGAACTAAAGAATCAAAGGTCACCACCTACCACCACCGAAAGTGACCGGAAAAGAGGAGAGCCACCTGTGTTATTCAACCCCAAAGGATCAAACCTTCATTAGAGGCAAGTGTTTGATAATTGCAATCTAAGTTTGTATATTGTCCATGTTACGATAGTTATAAAAAGATGAGATTTTTCATGTTTGGAAGATAAAGATGGAATTGTTAATGGATTTCTGAAAAATGGAACTATGTAGGAATCAAACTCATGTTGTAGGTAGATATTAATCCACGAAATAAATATTAAATCTATTGAAGAAATTATGAAAAACCATTCGTGTGTTCTTGAAGATATTATGTTTATAATTTTCTGGAAAAATAGGATAAAGATATGCTTTTAATTAAAACTCTTGATGATTCTAGGATGTTTAGTGCATTAGAAATCATTTACGTATGTTGCTATATCATGTAGTAAGGATTATAAGGAATTTGGGTTGTTAAAATGAAGGTTTGAATGATCAAAAGTGATGAAACCCGTAGAAGAAGATGGATAGTGACATCTCGCGCGATTTCGCGCGAAGTCGTTCGAGCGAGATGGCATCTAGCGCGAAGTCACTCAAATGACATGTGGAAGTCGTTCAAACGATAACCCTTCTGGTTCGAGCGACAGAGGGAATTTTTTTGGGGATTTTCTCAAAGTCCATTTTTGAGTTTGCTGGTTTATTGGAGTGAGAGAAACTACCAAATTGTAAATTCAAATAGGAAAGAATTTTGGGAAAAGTAGGTGAGAATTCATACTTTAATTATTTCGGTATAGAGAGAATGTACCTTGGATATAACGGGACTTAGGGAAGATCAATAAGCCCTATACAAGAACCTAAGTAAGGTGATTGGGATTTAATTGATTAGAATTATGATAATTAAATTAAAAGAAATTTTGATTGCTAAGATGCATGTGTTGGATTCTAATTTATATGCATGAGGATTAAGGATATGGACCAGTAGGATATTAGTGATTTCTTACTAAATAAAATGTCGAGGAAAAATCTATTTGGACCTGGAGTAATGAGTGAGGCTCGGGGATAATTAAATTAAGGAGGTAAAGTCATAATATTTTAATACGTAGGATTTGTGAGATATAATGCTACGTATGGGAATTATCGAAGGGTAGTGTGAGTACCTTGTTGATATTATATTATAGGTATGATAATGCCTATTTGATTAATTGATGATTTATGTGTATGACATACCTAGCTTACTTGCTATCGATGGGGAGGTTTGCGCGTGAGGGCAGTCATATCCTGATGAATCCATGGGATCTTTGATTTGTCACTCAAGAACATAGTTCTATAAAAGACTTATCGGGGAGTTGATAAGTCCGCTGACTATGGGAACGTAGGTGTGTGCGTGGCCCGTGGGTATGAGAACTATGTTCGCCTCCAATTATTGTGTTGTTGTTTGTTGTTCGAGGAATCATTACCGAACCTTTAGTCCCCTACTCGGCGACCAGTAATATTGGGACATGATAGCAGAGTAATGCATTGCAACGCAGCTGTGACTCGGGGTGCCGTATTATATATGTGTATATATAATGGATTTAATATATGTGTATATAGTGGTTAAATAATCTACTGTGTGATGATTGTAGATAACGGTGAATGTAGAAAAAGAATTGAAATAAGTTAATGAATATTTATTGAAGAGCTTAATTCTATTAATGAGAAATGATTCACGTTAATGGGAAACGTATAAGAATGATTGTACTACGTATGGTATGGGACATACGGGGTTATGATATGGGATGGAATCATATTATGGAAATTTGTGAAGAGGAACCATTAACTAGGAGGTTAATAGAAAACGTTAAGTGTGCACTCTAGATGAGAGGTGAGAATTGCAAGTGAGAGTCTGGATACTAACATGTACATAATAAATTCTTTATTGCACTTGTTAAATACTTGCTGTTTTCAAAATCATTTTCACATCGGGCTCTGACCCGTTTCCTTGCATATGTTCCTTTTTATTGTACCTTCTATATCAGGTGTCCAGCAGCTGGGACGCCAACCTTAGTGGATTATGACGAGCTATGGAACTATGGAGTATTGCTTAGACGCCTATCTTCATTTGATTCACAGTATTCTTTTAGTTAGGGCATGTCGCCCAAAGGAATTCAGTTATCTCTTTTCTATCGGAGTCAAATACTATTGTATTCGTGTCATTTTAATACATTTGTTATTGTTGGGATTACTGTATTGGATAATTATTTGAGAATGTTTATTCCAATTGCATTTAAATTATTTTGTGTTATATGTTCGGTTATTAGTGTTGTAGAATAATATGTGTAGTGTTATTCATAAACTAAAAATGGTTTTTGTTGAAATTGAAATTTGGAAAGTTTTTAGCACGGTTTAATTGGGTATTGGGTGATTAGTAAATGCTTTCGACAGTGATGCTAAGAATGAGCCAACTGTATATTTTGTTTTAATTTGGTATGGGACTGACCACCCGGTATTTAATTAGGCGGGGTGTTACACACCACTGATCAATGCTCCCATCTCAGGAATGTAAAACAAGGTCTAATTGACCAGGGTGTTATCGCCCCACCAACAACCCCTAAGCTAAACACTACTCACAATCCACTTTCAAATCATGCAAATGTTATCTTCCTAAAAAAGACCCAGAGTTCGATCCATCTACCCAGATTGTACTCAGTAAATCAACCATTATTCCCGTATATTCACCCAAACCCCTTAAAGTTTTCCCATATTTTCTCCTACACCCTACCCTTTTTGCCAGCCAGGCCCTATCATTTATTACAAGAGCATGTATTATCGTTCGTACTAGTTCCGGAGGGAAGGATATGGAATTACTGGCAATACTAAACTAGCTGTAATACCCCGTATTTTTATGCTATAGTAATTTGGGGATTTATTAAATTTAATGTGAGTGAATTATTTAATAAAAATCCAGAAATTAATTATGTTATAATTATTAACGTGACGAGAGTTAGTAATTATGGGAAATTTGTTGAATATTACTAATGAGCAAAGTAATATATTATATTGGTTATATTGAATGTCATGAGTGAGTTAAATGATAATTTCGGAAATTTAAGTCGGGACGTGCTCGTGTCACGTCGGGACTAAATTTTGATAAATAAAAAGTGAATATTTTATAAGTTGCCCGTATGGTCGTTTTGAGTGCGCCAACGCGTCCGGAAGGGTTGAGATAGTCAGAAAAGTGTACCCGGGGGTTTAGTTTGGGTCTCGGGGCGTTTTTAGGCCTAATTAGTAACCCGGGAGGGCATTTTGGTCATTTTACATTTTTGGGTAATTAAACCCACGAAAATTAGAGGAGTTATATCAGATACCTAGGTTACCTTCTAGGGTTAGAAACTCTAAACACAAGTGACGGCCATAGGAGAGGAAGGAGAGAGCTCTCAAGGCAAATTCAAGGCCCAAAACTCAACGGTTTGCACCGCCGCCACCACCAACGCGTAGATCGCGAGACAGGGAACGCAACCATACCGAATTCGGCACCAAACCAGACCTCTGAAAATCCCAGGCAAGTGTTTATCTTGCTTATTTCGTTGGTGCATCTTTCATATTAGTTTAGGAGTAATTAAGATGAGTTTTAATGGAAGAAAACCCGATTTATGATAGGAAAATCCATGTAGTATTGGTCTAATTGATAATTCTGGAACCCCTTGCCATGTAGAGGAGTTTAAACCACGAAATTATGATGTGTATAAGAAGAGAATTCTGGAAATAATTGTTAGAACCATGTTTAAGAGAATTTTAGGGTTCTTGAGTTGTTGTATGAAATTGGGGCTGTTAATTCATGATTAAATCACAGAAATTCACATGCTTTACGTTGAAAATACCTTATATGATGATATAAGGTTAGTAGCATCAATTCTGGGACGATTGGGATTAGTCAATATGGAAATTGTTGGTGTTTGGAGATGAAACCCGTAACTGCAGAATTTCAGTTTTCGCAGACCTGCTTGATCGATCGATCGAGCCCAGAGCTTCGATCGATCGAGGGTTCGATCAATCGAGCCCCAGACCTCGATCGATCGCCCCCTACTGCCAGACTCCTATTTCTCTTTAAATGAGTTAAATTCGATTTACTGTGAGATAATTCTTGGGCATCCTTAATAAAATATTTTGGGAGATAGGGAAGACCAGTTGGACATTTGAATAGATTTTGGGCCCCTTGATGTCGGGCAAAGATTGTGTTTTGGGATAATTACATATGGGTCGGTAAATTTATAATTTAAAAAGAGAGACACGTAAGGGAGTTACTTTGGGACAAGTGGGTATACCTACTGAATTTTATAATTGGAAGGATAGAATCCATGAGCGTTGTGTAGTAAGTGGAAAAGTTCCTCAAATTCAAGTAAGATGTGAATGGTTATACGTGATAACTAAATAATGAGAAATTATTACAAATGTCGTAGTTATGGGAATTGAGAATTTACCCATTATTGATATGGTAATATTAGTATAGATATATGATTGTGTATGCATATACTATCTATGTGTGAAAATCATGCCCACGCTACTTGCTATCCCTGAGGTTTCCGCGTTGGGACAGTCTTATCTCGATGGGACCTTTATGGGGGATATTGACTTGTACCCTAGAAGATAGATACCCTTGGTACATGCTATCGGAATGATAGTTCAGACGGTCCTAAGAGATGCGGGTATGTGCTTTCCTCTTAGAGACTTGGAGTCTATGCTTCGCCTCATTATGTTTGTGTATAAATATCCTTGGTACAGGCTATCGCAGTGATAGTTCAGACGGTCCTAAAGGACTTGGAATCTATATTTCGCCTCAATATTGTTTGAGTATGTGATAATACAATTCGAGAGTGATTCCGAATTTGTATTCCCCTTAATGTGAGTGATATGGGGTTTGGATAGTAGAGTATGCCCGCACCATAGTTTTATTTGGGGTGCTATTATGGTTTATATATATTTTACGAGTGGTTAATGTATATATGAAATTCTGAAATCTGGAACTGTCTACTGTGATGTGATATGTAGGACGTGGTTGATAACTCAAATTATAAATACTTGTGCTGAGAAAGTATAATATGACATTGGAAAACTTTATTGATTTATAAAGTTAAAATGAGAACTTTGGTTACTAATTGAAATAGTATCTTCAAACAATTGAATCATTAAATTTTGAATCTTACGAGTAACATAAGATAAATTAATCCATTGGGAAAGGATAGCGTGTTATATGATGAGATAGACCATTGGGAAGGTTAGTGCGATAGGTGTGCACATTAGAAGAGAGGTGAGAATTTCTCAAGAGAGTGTCGCACTAATATGTTGTTGCATTGGCCTGTATCAATTTAAATACTTGCTAAACGTATTTTAAATCAAACACACTATCGGGCTCTGACCCGTTTCTTTTTCTCTTTCTCTCTCTTGTATATATATGTATGTATTACAGGTGCCCAGCCACAGGGGCGTCTTGCTTAGGATCTCTTGGAAGGAATGCGCTGCAGCTTAGGTGGGAGTTGCATGTCTCTTGATTAGACGACTTCGTTCATTCGGATCCACTCTTAGTACCTTCATCTAGTTGGGCATGTGTAGCTCTTTCCATTATTCCGTTGTTATTGGACATTTGTATTTCAGTTATTTCCAGTATTGTTACTATGGGATTTATTCAGTTTGGATGTGTGACTTTAGATTTCGTATGTTGACATTCGATTGACGAATGTATTAAATTAATTGGACTATGTGCAGAATTTAATGTGGTGTGATTCTTACTTATTGAATGTTGTTAATAAAATAAATGATTTTTCTTTAAATAAAATTTGGAAAGTATTTATGAAAATGGTTTTGACACTTAGCTTAATTAATTAGGGTGTTAAATTGAAAAAAAATTTATTTTTCGACAGTGATGCTAAGAATGGACCAACTGTTCACCTTGATTTAATTTAATAAAGGAGTGATCGCCCGGTATTTAATTAGGCTGGGTGTCACACTAGCTTCTTGAGATTGGGCTGAAATTGCACTCTGAAATGACCATTAACTACCACGAGTTCAGTACACTATTCATGGAAGCCCGAAAGTGGGCTCGAGAGTCAGATAATTAGGTGGTACCCATTGACGAAGTTAGTTTAGACAATGCAGTCCTAATCCTGATAGGCTTGTACCGACAGACCAATGAAATTTATAATATATCTGAGTTACTCGATGGGCGGTTGGTCATTTCGCTTTTGTCTCTCCCCATTGAGTGAGAGGATCTATTTGAAGAAGCCGTTGAGGTAGTAGAATGCATTGACTTCTCATGGAAGGATGGCATCATTGACACCGGATGGGGAGGATAAATTTGATAGTTCAGATGAAGAACCAAGCCAGGAAATGGGTAGCCCAATGATCACTATATGTGGAATGATATCGTTTGAAGATCTACTATAAGAGATTAACAAAGTGGACAAACAACCAGAAATAGATGAAGAAATAAGGTTTGTGTTCTTCCCTTCTTTTGTAAATCATAAGACAAGATTTGGGAGGCACTAACAGAGTTTGAACCTTCAATCAATAATGACTGATAAAGGAAAGGGTGTTGTCGAGAAACTCCCCATGCCAGAGATGACCATCGAGGAAAGCAAGATCCTTGACCAATTAAAGAAAACTCATGCTAACATCACTTTGTGGGGACTCTTCATATTTTCCTAGCTGCACCGAAATACCTTTATTAAATTGCTTACCAGACCCACAGTCCCTCCTCACACCATTCTAAAAGAAACCGTGAACAAGGTCGGGTCCTTAACCTCTACTAGAATGCTTTCCTTATCTCAAGAAGAAATCCCAAAGTTTGATCCTAAGCATAACTATGCTCTCAATATCTCCATTGAGGTAATGGGGAAGACAGTCACACTTTCACTCGTCGACAACGAATCAACGCTTAATGTTTGCCCATTAAGAACCCTCAACTTCTTGGGTTTGAAAATAAGCGATGTTGCTCCAACTACTGCCATAGTGCATGTTTATGATAATACTCGTCGAGAGGTGATGGGATCCATAAATATTATAATAGGGGTTAGCTATAAATCCCATTACTGAGTTCCAAGTCATCGACATACCGACTTGTTTTAACCTATTGCTTAGATGATCATGGCTTTACAACATCAAATGGGTATCTTCCTCTCTCTAGTAGAAATTAAAATTCTTCGCCAAGGGACAGGTCATCACTATCTTGGGCGATGATGATAATACTGAGAATATGAGCACGAGTAACCCGGTACTAGAGATACATCATGGGTAAAATGACATGCTTCTATCTGGCTTCCGAGTCGAACCACTTCCACTCCCAGTATGGGATGATTTCAAAAATAGAATAAGTCCAAAGCACAACCCTCACGACAATGTCAATGTGATATAGATGTTAAAAACTATGCACTTGATGCCTGGACTAGGGCTAGGATGACGATAACAGGGGATACTAGAACACATAGTACTAAAGAAAGCCTTTCCTCCATGTGACTTGGGCTATCAACCATCATTAGAGGAACTCAGAATGCTTTGCTAACCCAGATTAAAGCGAAGGTTAGAAAGTACCAAGACTGTTTCAGAGGATTCCTTGAATAGAAGATTCGTCAAAGAGGGTGAGGATTTTCCCTTTTTTGGCTTTCCTGAGATAAGAAGATGAAGCTAGGAATGGAGATTTTCTTCCAAGATAGCTACTCATAGATCGAAAGTTCCCAGCACCATTCACAACCACTCGTTGAGAAGATTATAACTGTTACCAAGGATTTCGAGGGAAGTGACTCCGAGAATTCGTTCGATCTGCAGACACTAGGGCTAATACTCTGCATGATCCACTTAGGCACTACATCATCGGATCCATCCATCCTGATTAAAATTTTTGAGGCCTCCCTCCTCAACTGGAATGCTACACCAGTTCCACCTGTCGAGATATAACCCAACCCAGATGTTTATCCTATTTTTCCTCTTTTGTTGTTCCTTCTTTTTTCTGATCATAATGTAATCGAGGCCTTCTTTAATGAGGTTCTCAACGCTGTTTTTCCCAAGAATGAAATAAATGAAGATTTTGAATATCTTGTTGTGCCTTACATTAATTGTCTTGATTCTAATCAAACTCCTGATGATGATGGTGATTTTACAAATGAAAAATTCTTAACTGATCTTAATAAAGTTAATGGCAAATAACATAACCGCATTCAAATTAATGAGGATGAAACTGTTATTATCAATCTCAATTATTGTATCTAACCATGCAAGATTAAGATATGGTCCACCCTTAATGAGCATAAGTGCGTACAACTCAAAGAACTGTTCAAAGAATTTATGGACGTCTTTGCATGGTCTTATGAGGACATGCCCGACATTGATCCCGAGATAGCTCAACACAAGATTCTAACTCTCCCAAAATGTAAGGTAATCAAGAAGAACCTGTGAAAGCTCCGCATCGAATGGTCGCTCAAGGTTAAAGAGGATGTGGTCAAACAGTTAAACGTAGGCTTCATCCGGGTGATCGAATATCCCACATGGTTATCCAATATTATACCCGTGATAAAATCATAAGGAAAGGTCCGCATATGAGTTGATTATCGAGATTTGAACAAGGCTCTCTGAAAAATGATTACCCCTAACTAATATCAACATGATTATGGACAATACGACCAATCACGCTCTTAAGTAATTCGTTAATGGGTTTTTTAGATACAATCAGATCAAGAGGCACCCTGATCATCAAGAAAAAATTGCATTCATCACCCCTTAGGGAATCTCTATTACACAGTTATGCTATTTGGTCTAAAAAATATAGGGTTGCCTACCAAAGGGCTGCCACAACTATCTTACATGATTTGATACACAAGGAGGTTGAGGTTTACGTGGACAATATGATTATCAAGTCTAAGACTCGTAAAGGTCATGTTCCCGCTCTCCGGAAGTTCTTCGAATGACTGCGGCGATACCAGATGCGACTTAACCCACAAAGATATGTTTTTAGCATTACCAAAGGAAAATTTTTGGGATTTATAGTTGGAAAAAAAGGGATTGAAGCAGTTCCCGCCAAACTGAAGGCCATACTCAAAATGACACCACCCCGAACGGAGAAGGAAACGTGTGGATTCTTAGGAAAATTATAATATATCAGCCGATTCATCTGCCAGTTGACTTTTATTTGTGAACCCATCTTCAAACTTCTCTGAAAGGATTCAACCAAGATATGGAATGAGGCCTATTAGTAAGCCTTTAATAGAATTAAGCATTATCTTACCCGACCTCCAGTACTCATGCCAGCGTAGCCTAGTCTTCCATACTCCTATACTTGATCGTAACAGACACTGCAGCTGGGGCTTTGCTAGCCCACTACCTTGATGAATCTTGCAAAGAGAGGGCTATCTACTATGCTAGTCATAAATTGGCTGGGTACGAAGTCAACTTCATGGCCTTTAAGAAAGAATATATCACCCTTGTCCGGGTCACCTAAAAATTATGGCACTACATGCTCGTTTTTCCCATCAGACTTGTGTCCCGAATGGATCCTATCAAATACTTGCTCGAGAAAACTGACCTGTCTAGTCGTATGGCCCGATGGTTACTGCTGCTAGCCGAGTTTGATATTATGTATGTCACACAGAAATCCATGAAAGAAAGAGCCATCTCTGACTACCTTGATGACTACCCTATGAAAGAAGCTGACGTTTCATTCCCTGAATTCCCAGACGAAGACATTTTAGAAGAGTTGGCCTCCTAATTCTAAGATATCACCTTCCACTACTTATCCCAAGTAAAGAACAACTAAGCCGATGCCCTTGCTACCTTAGCCTCCATGGTCGATATGCCTGAGGGAATAACGATGTGCCCTTTTCTAGTCCAAAAGAAAGCTAAAACGACACACTGCTACCACATTGAGCTCGTCACAAAAGAGAACCCTAATGTGATCGAGTGCTGGTACTACGACATTTTGTGCCTCCTTGAGCATGGTGGGTACCCTAAAGATTCCAATAAAAAAGACCGAACAATCCTCCGTAAATTAGATGCCCAATACATTGTCTGTGATAAAGCACCATTCAAAAGAAATTTTTATGGAATCCACTTACACTGCATCACAGGGGCTGACATTGAAGAAATGATACAAAAAATCCACAACGGGGAGTGCGGACCCCACATGAAGGGCCATATGCTCGTTAAAAAGATTATTCGGCAAGGTTACTATTGGACTACCATGGTTCAGGATTACACCGCCTATGTCCAAAGATGCCTTAAATACTTTTCCAATCTCCTGCACTTTCCTCCACGGGAATTATACAACATGACTTCTCCCTGGTCGTTTTCCACATGGGGCATTGATATCATAGGGAAAGTCATACCTAAAGACTCTAATGGGCATAAGTTCATACTGGTTGCCATTTATTACTTCACTAAATGGGTCAAAGTCGAGTCATACGTAGTACTGAATGCCAAAAAGGTATCTAAGTTCATCTGAAAGAACATCATCTATCGATACGGGGTTCTGCACGAGCTAGTGTCAGATAACGGGTTGCATTTAGAGGAAACAGTCACAGAATTGCTCGACGAGTATGGGATTAGGAGACACAAATCTTCTCCCAACTGAACACAAACTAATGGTGCATTTGAAGTCGCCAATAAGAACCTCAAAGCAATCATCAGCAAGATGACCGCGAGTTATCGAGATTGGGCTGATCGGATCCCTTACGCCCTCTGGAGCTACCGCACTTCAGTTCGAGCATTTACTGGGGTTACCCCTTACTCTCTGGTATACGGCATGGAAGCAGTCCTACCCGTTGAACTGGAAATACCTTCACTATGTGTCATGCTTGAAAGCAAAGTCAACGAAGAAGACTAACATTAAAGTTGACTTGACGATTTTTCGCTCTTGGACGAAAAGAGACTCGAGGCTTTATATCATATACAGGGGTACCATCCCCTAATAACACGATCTTTCAACCGAAAAGTCAAGGATTGTTGTGTCCGAGAAGGGGATTTAGCCCTCAAAGAAATCATAGAACCCGTTTGGGACCCTAGAGGGAAATTCAAGCCAAACTGGAGTGGCTCTTACAGCATGAAAAGATCTTGTCCGGTGGAGCCGCTATGCTCACTGACCTTGACGGAGAAGATATGGCCCGTACAGTCAACGTGGGCCGTCTCAAGAAATTCTACCCCTAGTCCGAAATCTCAGCGCGCTACGACTCCTCTCATCCCCCTTCTATTCTCTAAAAAAAATCTTCATTTCTCTATACTCAAAACTACATGGGGCCTAATCCTTTAAAAATAACCTTTTTCTTTTAAAAATGAAACTCAAAATTGTTTCAAAATGCCCAGAGGTACGTAGGCATCCCATACGCTTTACATGGGTATGGTCCCCTTCTTTCTCACTAAATTATATTCTTTTCTTATCTCCTAGAATGACAGTTCATTTTATTATTTACATAAACAAAAGGATCATGTATGCCTTCGCGATTAGTATATATAATTCAAACATAAAACTTATCAAGAGGCACAATAATATAATTAAAATCCCTTTTTATTCCATTTTAGGAATTTTTAGTACGATTACATGAAATATCAACATAGGGAGTCAAACAACTACCCCCGCTAACCTAACTGCTCTAAAACAAATCACACTAAACTACTCCTAAATAAACTAACAAAACCTTCCCAAATTTATTCCCACAAATAACCAAACACATAAAGCTTTACAAATATCACCAGCTTTACAAAAGACCCTACCCGCAGCTACTGGAAGATCCAACCCCATCATCAAACTTCTTCTACCTGGATAGTATGCCAAAGGCGCTCCATGGAATGGTAATCCCGGACCAGCCTTGATAAAACCACTACGCCCTCTCCATAGTATCAAACATGGCAAACCATCTCTTCCCGGTCTCCTCGGCCAAGATCTTAGCCACTTCATTTTTCCACAACCATTTCATATAGTCTCCAGACACATGCCAAACCCTACCAATAGATTAGAAAGGACGATTTTACGATCAACTACTCTCCCATAAAGAGCCCAACCGAATGCGCATGCCTTATGTCAAATCCTCTACAGGAAAGAAATCCAGGGTATGGGAGGGCACAATCTGCTCCCATCTGACTTGACGTAGGAGCCTCCAGGGAAAATAGAAGGAGGTTTATCGGAGGCTAACTAACCGAACATATCGGTATTCCCCTAGTTCCAAAATGAGCTGCAACTCCCCCCACTAGGGCACTGACCAACTCAAACATCGAGCCCCGTGCTCCACAAACTAGTTTACCCAATTCCCAATAGTCAGGCCAAAGTTGATGAAATAGCGAGTGAAGAATTTTGGTATATTTGCTAAGGGATATTTAGGGGGGACTGCCAAATAAAATCTCTCAGACAACCACATGAATAGCATAACAGGGCTTCCGCTTAGAAAATCAGAGCGACCTTCCCGCCAAACATCTAGACCGTTCAGGGTATCTGCTAGTATCACCGTCGTAAGATTGCGATGATATGACATCCACGCAATGATGGCAGCCAGTTGAGGGTTCACCAGTAGGTCCCCGGTCACCAGCAGTAGCTTCAAAGTTAAGCCAAGGGCAACGGCTTTGGCATGGCCCGCGTCATTAACATCCCGCAGATGCATAAAGTTCAATATAGCTGGGAGAGAGATCATTCCTTCGATAACCAATGGCCGAGCCATCGAAGGAAAGATGTGGAGAAACCCTGTTAATAGCACCCAAAGAGACCGAGAGAATTTAGGCACAGTCCCTGCCACACTAGGATTTACCCCCAATATAGCAGAAAACTCCTCGTAGGTCGGGCAGACCTCATCTAAGCCAAAACGAAAAACATGATCCTCGGGGTACCAAAATTATGTCGTCACCATCAGCATGTTCCAGTCAATAGGTCAATTGTGCCACAAGGAGACTCGATGCAGATTAAAGGCATCATAGTCTACATTGTATGATTACATAGCCTCTACATTCTCGAGATAAGAGGAAAATTCTCCACTTATGCTAAGGGACATTTTGAAAATAACAAGACATGCGACAAGAAATAAGCAAGAGAAAGAGAATGTGAATGTGTGAAGAAACCTCCCCACCTTACCCTATTTATACTTGAAAAACTTGGCTAAAAACAAGGGGCCTACAAAATCCGAATGAAAGACTACACCTCAAGTACTAGTAGCTGAAGAAAGTGTAATAGACCTGCCCATAGGCAGGATAAGAGGCATGACAATCAGTATCCCCTTGTTTTTAGAATTTCCTTTTTTGTCAAAATCAAAAGATCATAAAAATTGTAGAGGGGGCCTGAAGGTAATCCTGGGATTAGGGATAATCCACTAATTAGCAACAGTGTTCTGAGGATAAGCTCAGCGTGGCAACTCAAGCGTGGCATCTTGGTGAGGCAGCTCAGCGTGGCGTCTTGGTGAGGCAGCTCAACGTGGCAACTCAAGCGTGGCAGCTTGGTGAGATAGCTCAGCGTGGCAACTCAAGCGTGGCATCTTGGTGAGGCAGCTCAGCGTGGCAACTCAAGCGTGGCATCTTGGTGAGGCAGCTCAGCGTGGCAACTCAAGCGTGGCATCTTGGTGAGATAGCTCAGCGTGGCAACTCGTACTTTAGCTTATTGTTACTTTGCCATATTATAGCTTTGTTTATATTTACTACGAGTTATAATAACTGTAATGTTGTAACGAGAATAATGAATGGGCGTGAGGTCGAACGGTACTCGCGAGAGACCAGGCTTGGCAGGGCCTGGGAGAGTTTTCATGCTCTATCGAACAACCTCACCGTGGGAACTTTAGAGGGATTTGGTTTGGAGGATTGAGAAGTGGGGCACCGTTGGGGCTTGTCCTGACCATCTTAGATACACCTGGTAAAACACCGAAGGACCCTGACCGTGGAACCTCAAGCGGAGCAGCTTGGAGTTCCATCGGGCATTGAGTTATGAACCAAACAACCCTCTACTTAAATATCACATCTACTGTGGGTGATGTCACTAGCCTTCTAAACAATGTCAGACATGCACTTGAGTAAACCACCGTGGTATTTGGGGCTGTCAGATAGTTGGTGAGCCACCTCTGCGACAATAACCCCCTGACATACAGTGGTTAGGCAAAAGGCATGTCTTGGCATTTAATGTTTATGACGTAGGAAACAACTAGTGCATCAGGCATTTAATGTTGTGACATAAAGTATGAGGGATGCCTTTCATAGTCTTTAATGACTGAGTTGCCTCGGGGGTGGTGTGGGGGGCTATTTAAGGACCCCAACCACCTTTGAGGAGAGATATAGAAAAAATGATCCTTTGAGAGTTCAAAAAAGTTATTGTTAGAGATACATCAGAGAGAGAATTATTGCAAATTAGAGGGCTTATCCACTCACCATTGTCATTTATTACGAAGCTTTTAATACGCAAACAGAGACTCTTGAGAGTGGTTTTTTGGTATGTTTTGTCTGCCTACCAAGGTGTATCTAGGGTGCTTGCTTCTCTCTCCCTCTAGCTAAGTTATTTCTAAAGTTCTTTATTATATTGAGGGTTATACACGAGATTTGTGAGTATAAGATGGGTTCCATACCTTCCAAACTGCTCTTTGTGTCTTGCGGCTAAATCACTAGTGTTTCTCCAATTAACCTTGCCATAACCATACTTAAAAAGGGTTACGCCTCCATCTTATCTAAACTACCCTCATCAATGCGCCAAGGCGAATGTCAAAGGAACAGAAGTGACCATTAGGGCTACAAAAAGGCCTTTTGCTATCGAGGAAGCTCACTTTGTAGATGCGGCCTTTTATACGGAGTTGGAAGAGGACGCTCGAGTCCTAACGAGAAGAATGGAGGGGGCATGGGTTCCCTCGATCAAAGATAGAATGGGGCCTCTGAACGAGCAAAATAAAGAAGCCACGAGTAACGAAGGGGTAGGGACCGAAGAAACCCGTCAGGTGATCCCTCGACCTCAAAATACCACAAGACAGCTCGAAAACAAAGCAAGGCTTAGAGTGGACCCTATGGAGCATGAGGTCCAACGGCAAAGCGTGCTGAGTCATTTTTCTGGGGGAAGGATCGCTGAGGCTTCGAGATAAAGGAAGAGGAAGGCCTTGGCAATAGCTACCAACAGGAAATGCAAGAAGGTGGTCACTGAGGAGGGGAAGGTAGTATACCGTTTATAACGATGTGAGCGGGCGGCCGAAGAGACCGAGGATGGGGCTGACCCGTTATATGAGTGTTTCTTGATAGATCAACAGGGACAGTGTATGGTGATAGACAACTCCAACATGCAGGAGTTCGTGGAGGAGGTCGCCGAAGAACCAGACTACATGGCAAATCAACCGAAGCCCCAGGCACAAGAGTTGGAGCAGTTGAACCTGGCAGGAGAAGGGGAAGACCCAAGGCCCATCTTCATCGCGAAGGATCTCGGTAAGGCGAAGCGAGAAGCCCTGGTTGGGCTAATTCGGGAGTTCATAGATGTCTTTGCGTGGAAGTATACCGAAATGGAAGGGCTAGATGAGGAAGTGAGCTGCCACAAGCTAAACGTGACACCTTCAGCCATCCCGGTAAAACAGGCAACAAGAACTTATAAACCTGAGTTGGACTTGAAGATCAAGGAAGAGGTTCAGCGTTTATTGGCAGCAGGATTCATCAAACCAATACAGCATCCCCTGTGGCTATCTAGCATTGTGCCAGTAGGGAAGAAGGACAAGAGCCAAATAAGGATCTGTGTGGATTTTAGAGATCTGAACAGGGCTTGCCCCAAAGATGAGTTCCCTCTACCCTCCATTGATAGCCTGATAGATGCCACGGCTGGGCATGAGATGTATAGCTTCATGGATGGGTACGTAGGGTACAACCAAATCAAGATGGACCCCGCGGACGCAGAGAAAACGGCGTTCAGAACCCCGTTGGGCAATTTCATGTACAAAGTAATGCCGTTTGGACTTAAGAACGCGGGAGCTACTTATCAAAGAACAATGATGGCCATTTTTCACGATTTCTTCCACAAATTTGTAGAATTCTATGTGGACGATTTGGTCATCAAATCGAAGAAGGAGGAGTCCCACCTAAACGACTTAAAGAGGGTGTTTACTCGATGTAGGAAGTATAAATTAAAGATGAACCCATTGAAGTGCGTCTTCGGAGTAACACGCGGGAAGTTTCTAGGCTTTGTGGTTGATCGACAAGGGGTGCAGATGGACCAGGATAAATAACGCGCGATCTTAGAAATGCCGTGCCCAAGAACGGCGAAGGAGCTAAAAAGCTTCCTCGGAAAGGTCTCCTACCTCAGAAGATTTGTACCAGGATTGGCCGAGGTAACACACCCGTTGATGCAACTGCTGTGAAAGAACACAAAGTTCAGGTGGGAAAAGGATCACCAGGAGTCCCTCGATGAGTTGAAGAAACTGCTCGTTTCACCGCAAATCATGGTTCCTCCACAGGCAGGAGCACCGTTGCAGCTATACCTCACCTCCACTACAAGGTCCGTTGGAGCTTTGCTGGCATAGGAGATCGACGGGGAAGAACGGCCAGTGTATTACCTCAGTAGGATCATACATGGGCCGGAGATTAGATATAGCAGCCTAGAAAGGCATTATTTGGCCTTAGTCTTTGTAGCACAAAAACTTAGACATTATATGCTGTCTTTTACAACTCATATTGTAACTAGATGTGATCCTATTAAGTATTTGTTGGCTAGAACTATCTTGATTGGCAGGGCAGCTAGGTGGTTCCTTATTCTCTCCGAATATGATTTAAAGTGTGTGGTTCCTCGTGCTATCAAGAGCCAGGCGTATGCTGATCTGTTGGCAATCTTTCCATCAGGAACGTTTGAACCACCTAAAGAAGACATTCCGGGAGACGACTTACAGGCCAACTATCTCGATGCAACCGATGAGGAATGGACGATGCAATTCGATGGGTCTTCGGCAGAGAAAAAAGGAGGGGCAGGGGTCATCCTTTCAAAAGGAACGGAGGAGATTTGTCTTTCCTACAAACTGGATTTCCCTTGCTCCAATAACGAAGCAGAATACGAAGCGTTGGTACTAGGGTTGCTGGAGGCTCTTCGAAGGGGAATTCGTTCACTCTGCATCAAGGGTGACTCGAATTTAGTAATTCAGCAAGTTAACGGAGAATATGCGTTGAAGCACATGAGTTTGGTGCCGTACAGGACGATCATTCAAAGGCTCCTCAACCAGTTCCATCGGACCACAATTAAAAGACATCCCAGAACGATGAACCGCCATCCAGACGCTTATGCCACTATTGCTCAAAAGATGGTCATGAGGAGCGATACGACTATTGTTACGATCCAACGAAGAACAGCTCCTTCGGTGGTGCAGTCAATACTACCGATGGAGGGAGACGCGGATTGGAGAGGAGAGATCAGGAAGCAACTGAAGTCTGGCGAAGGAGCTATGGGACTAAGAGAGTTAGCCCAATACTTTACAAACCAGGGAAATCTTTACTACAGGAATGCAGGGGGATGGTTATCAAGATGCGTTGGGCCAGAGGAGGCAGAGCGGAGGTTGAAGAAAACACATGAGGAACACTGCGAAACAACTGAGATACCTCTTTATAGGAGAATTCAAAGAGGGGGATATTTTTGGCCTAAAATGAAACAGGATGCGGCAGAACTACAGCGGAATTGTGATAAGTGTCAGCTATTTTTCGAAGCAGCTGAGTGCCATTTCATTGAAGCCCAAACAGACTGGAGGCAGCCCTATATCGACTTTATTCAGGATGGAATTGTCCCAGCAGAGAAGATGGATGCGATGGGACTAAGGTGAAGGGCCCCGAGGTTCTATATCCAAGAGGGGCAGCTTTATCGAAGGGGGTACTTCAACAGGCCATTGCGTTGCATTACAAAAGAAGAAGCAACTGAGGTCCTCAAACAAGCCCATGACCCAGCTCACATGGGAGGGGCCAAGTTATATGATCAGCTGATGACGTTGGGGTATTACTGGCCAACGATGGAAAAAGACTCCGCCGAATTTGCCCGAAAATGCAAGGCTTGCCAGCTTCATGGAAATATGATCCATGCCCCATCGGTGGACTTACACTCTCTGGCAACGCCTTATCCTTTCCACACTTGGGCGTTCGACCTCGTGGGGGCGATACATCCTTCGTCGAGGGGTAAGATATGGATACTGGTAGCAACGGAGTGCTTTACAAAATGGGCTGAAGCAATACCACTTAGAAGGGCAACGGCTGGGGTAGTGAGTAGCTTCATCAGAGAGTATATCATTTGCCGTTTTGGGATCCCAAAGGTTATTCTCTCAGATAATGGGACTCCCTTCGTCAACTCAGAAGTAACGATGCTCACGGACAAGTACTCCATTGTTCATCACACTTCAACGGTGGCATACCCGAAGGGGAATGGTCAGGCTGAAGCAACTAACAAAACTCTGGTTAATATCTTGGCTAAAACGATGGAGGACTTTCCAGGATCGTGGGATGACAAGATACCAACAGTGTTGTGGGCCTATCGAACGACGAAGAGGAAGCCCACAGGGTACACTCCGTTCTCTCTTGTCTATGGGGCTGAGGCAATTCTTCCAGTGGAGTTGGAAGTTCCCTCGGCTCGATACGCCTTGCGAAGTAGCATGCTCCCTCAGAGCAGGCATGTGCAGTTGGAGGCATTGGATGAACACAGAGACAACGCAATGCAACATTTTCAAATGTATACAAAGCAGCTCTCTAGGGCATATGACAACATGGTAAGACCAAGGAGGTTCGTGGAGGGAGATCTCGTTTTGAAGGCAGCAGTGAAACACATTAGGGGACTTCCTCTGCCAAAGTTCGCAGCCAATTGGGAGGGACCTTTCATCGTGAACGAAGCTCATGATTCAGGTTATTGCCTAATTTCTAAGTTGGAGGAAGATAGGCCATTCAAAATTAACAATAAATGGCTGAAAGTATATCATGTGTAGACAGTTAGGTTGTACCATCGATGTATTGGGTCTTTTTTATTATGAATATACAAGTTTTACTGATGATGTGAAGTATAGACATTGATATATGAAAGCAGGCATAACTCAGAGATAAATTGAAAAATGTACATTCTTTCATTCATTAAAGAAGAGAGCATTACAAGCAAAATGGGGAATTATTGCCCAAGAATTACATGAATGAAAGAAAGAAAATATGTACAGGAGTTTTACTACCCTAAGAGAAACCACAGATCCGGGGAAGAGAAAAAATCCCCGGGAAGGCCCGAAGAAGCTGATGCAAAGGAATTTTGAGCGTTGACAGCAACCTCTAGCCTGGTTTGCACCTGGGCGCGTTCAATAAGGAGCCTTTCTCGTTTTAGCTTGGCCAAACGCAGAGCTTCTTCGACATTCGTTACTTCTTCATCCGCCGATTCCAAAAGAGGTGCCAGCTCAGCTAACTTAACCTCCTCAGCCCGTTGGTCCTCCTGGAGCTTTATCAGCACTTCCCTCTGGCCGATCAGTTGCTGGTTCTTCAAAGTCTTCAGATGCGTTATAAGCCAGTCAAAACGGAAACCATCACGCCCCAACTCCTTCAGAAAACTTAGAAATTGGTTGAGAAGGGATCTGGTAACACTGGCAGTGGGGGTACTAGCAATTTCAGCAACAACGATCGCCATGCCTTGCAGCCTGTGACTCATCACATGAATATTTGAGCGCAGGCAATCCGGTGTGAAGGTCTCAGGATGGTGATCCACCAATTGTTCAATCACCAGCCGATGGTTGACGGGCATTTGAGGAGATTGCCGAAGCACCATGAGGCAGAACGAGTGAGGAGCTAGGTCGGGAAGAGGGACCTCACACCCAGATTCGCTCTCGACTGCAGCACCAGTCGTAGAACCTTGATCATCATGAATTGAATTTTCCGAAGCGTCAGGTTCTCGAAAGGGCGAGCCTACAGGTGAGAGGACTGGGGGCGAATCTTCCCGAGCAACCTGAAAAGAAAAGCCCAAATAAGGATATGAAAAATCTTAACAAGCGTTTTCGTTGTTAAGTCACCGTTATAAGGTGGAGATTATATGAAAAATCTTAACAAGCGTTTTCGTTGTTAAGTCACCGTTATAAGGTGGAGATTACATAAAAATCTTAACAAGCGTTTTCGTTGTTAAGTCACCGTTATAGGGTGGAGATTATATAAAAATCTTAACAAGCGTTTTCGTTGTTAAGTCACCGTTATAAGGTGGAGATTACATAAAAATCTTAACAAGCGTTTTCGTTGTTAAGTCACCGTTATAAGGTGGAGATTATATAAAAATCTTAACAAGCGTTTTCGTTGTTAAGTCACCGTTATAAGGTGGAGATTATATAAAAATCTTAACAAGCGTTTTCGTTGTTAAGTCACCGTTATAGGGTGGAGATTATATAAAAAATCTTAACAAGTGTTTTCGTTGTTAAGTCACCGTTATAAGGTGGAGATTATATAAAAATCTTAACAAGTGTTTTCATTGTTAAGTCACCGTTATAAGGTGGAGATTATATAAAATCTTAACAAACGTTTTCGTTGTTAAGTCACTATTATAAGAAGGAGTTTAAGCAGAGAATTAAGAAAGTACCTGAATCATAACAGGGGCAGGAGTGGGAGCTATCACAGAGGTTAAAGTCGCAGGAATCGTTGGGAGGGGACTTGTTACCTCATCGGCCTCAACGGGGTCTCTGGCCCCAGAAACCTCAACCATCGGCATAGTTCCCT
This sequence comes from Sambucus nigra, assembly GCA_949130495.1. NCBI lineage: Eukaryota > Viridiplantae > Streptophyta > Magnoliopsida > Dipsacales > Adoxaceae > Sambucus > Sambucus nigra. The sequence continues at coordinate 387,152,113 of OX422212.1, forward strand.
CGCCCACATAAGGTACCAAAGCAAGAGCAAGGGGTTCATCGGGAATAGATGAGGATGGTGAAAGATCAGGAGAAAGCTGCAATATAAAAGCCAATGTTAGTAAAGAGGAACAAATACAGAAAAAAGGGCGAAATGTATCCAAGAATAACTTACCTCAGTCAGAACGTTGAAAAGGGGCACCGTGGCCAGAGGTCTCGCCAGCACCGTTGGACGGAGAATGTTTGCTAACAGCGAGGATACTTCGACCTAGGGCAACCAACATCCTAAATTCAGCACACAGAACGGGGTGAAAGAGAAGGAATGCCAGATCAGACAAATTTAATTATGAAATAATTACCTCAGGATCACCTGCAGCAACCAGAGCGAGGGGGAGAACAGCCTCAGAGGAAGCCAGTGAGTTAAAGGAGACTGGAGTAGGCATCTCAGATTGTGTTGTCTCTGGTGGCGAAGAGACACCCACGGGCTCTATAACCTCACCCTCCCCAACTGCCTCCCCCGCCCGTCTTGAGATTGAACGACGGGCGTAAGTAATCCCGGTCATTGGCGAACGGGGTGGGGTCGTATCGGATGAGATGGCCCCACAGCGACCGCCCACGAAACGGCTAATGGGGGGACTTGGGGGGCTAGGAGAACGAGGCCCCGTTTCTTTAAGTCCCTGCACCAAAGTAGTTAAGAACAATATATATAAGTAAATCCGGCTTGCTCTAACCAAAGAAGAAAAGAGAACAAGATAAGTGTACATACCTCAGATTGAGAAGAAGAATGAGAAGCTTGCACCGAGGAAACTTGCTTCCGCTGGGACTTGGTGCCTAAAGTCTTCCTCCTCAGCCTTGTCATGGCACTACCAGTGGCTTGAGGAACCTTCGAACCTTTTCTCCTCTTTGCAGCTGGCTCAGTGGGATCGACGACGATCGTGGGGAAGACAACCGAGGGAGGAACGACGACAGCGCGCCGTTGAAACTCTGCATTCACCCGATCTACCTCAGCCTGCACCTCCCTCCTTAACCTCTCGGCCCTTTCAGGAGATATGGGAGGAGGAACGGAGGCTATGGGTAGGGCTGCCACAGGAATCTGGGATTTGGACTTTGCCTTTTTCGTGGAAGCCACCCCACTCTTGGCCTTCTTGGTCGACGGCTGCGAAGACCCTTCATCACCAGTAGCTCCAGTCGAAGGAGCAGTCTTCCTGGATACCCCAGCACCTTTCGCTTTGGATATGGCAGTGGGAGTCATGGGGCATAACGGAGGTAGCTCTTCGGAAGGCCCCTTAGGGGTTTTGCTTAGAGGGAACTCAATCCCCAGAATGGAGTTGCCTTTGAGTCCCAGCTCCATCGCAGCAAATGAAAGAACTGGAGGGTACACCGGCTCGCCATCTATGAATTCAGCAATGTTAGCCAGTTGTCTCGGCCAGAACTTTGTGGCAAATAGACTGGTCACATTCCCTTACCTCTTGTTGGAGGGAATGGTGACTCTCCCAGCCATTGATTCACTTATCCCCCACGCAGCAGTGGAGGAAAATAAGGAACATGCCTCACTAAAGCTAACCTTCGGGTTTGAGGATTGGAAAACTGAGCGAGGAGCCCCCTGATCAAACCCAAATTGACGACTACACCGATTGGGGTTGTAATGTTCGCTGGAATATCCCCACTCGGTGTAGGAAGGCAGATACCCCGGAGAAAGGAGAAGCACCACGGCTAACTGAGGATCTTCAATGTCTACCCCCACCTGTACCACCCTGGATTCGTCCTGAAAGAAATCACAAGTGTGAACAAAGGCGTCCTCTCCGTAAGGCCTCATAACAAAGTCCTCAAAACGATCAATTGAGGCGATCAGCTCTTTTCGGCTCTGCCTCTTGTGATAAATATAAGAGCGGGGGGGCAAAATGGTTTCCCCAGAAGGAGGACGGTTGGCCTTGGCCGCCACAACAGGAAAGCGCACGTAAAGAAAGCTGGTTAGAAGGATGCTGTTAGCAAAATTGGCCAGGTTATAATGGCCAAGGGATCGTTCCATATCGAACAACGTTCTGTCAAGCCAGGTGTAGAGGGACCCTAGGGCAATTGCAGCCAAAGGAAGTTTGATGCCCCGGGCCAAACGAAGGGATATGTTGATAAGGTCCCTTCGGGGCTGATCGTTTGGTTTTCCCGTCAAAAGAAAACGGGACAGAATCACAAGGATGTAAGCAGGGAGCTCTAACGAAGTACCTTGGCCAGGGGCATCCGTTGAAATTGAAGAACTACCTTCACTAGAACCCTTGAAGAAATAATTAATCAGCGGAGTGAAGGTAGCTTTGTTTGAAGAACCGATGCAACTTCGGCATATTCGGTCCAACGCCAAACGGTCAGCAGTCTCTTCGGCGTCAAGAGGCTCATCGGTATAAGGCTCATGACCTGTCGCTTCGAGCCCCAGAAGCTCGCAGACATCTTCTAGGGTTATCGTGAACTCGCCCCACGCAGCAATAAATGTGTGAGTCGTCACGTTCCAACGAGAAACAAGAATGGGGAGAGCAGCATTATTTTTGGAGAGAGTAAACTCACCAAACTATTTGGCCCGTTGAAGGCCAATCTTACTCAAAATATCACCATAGGAACTCACCATGTGAGAGTTCCAAGCAGCAAAATGGGCAGGAGAACCACCTGGTGCTTCGAAGTCAATTTGGGACCATTGGAAGTCCCCTCGCTCCAGACGAAACCGGAGAGTCCCCTCTGGAGGAAGAAAGCCCCACTTCGAGGGTTCTTCGTCCTCGTCACCCAGCACTAAGGACTCAAACTTGCATTCAAAGTTGACAGTCTTGCAAGCAGCAGCAAAGCAATCATCTTCGCCAAAAATGGGAGAGCGACGATAAAACCTTAACTGATCACGACGGACAGCGTCCAAGGCAGAGGCACCAGTAGTGGTGGCAACAGCAGTAGCAGGCGGTATTTGGGGCTGTCAGATAGTTGGTGAGCCACCTCTGCGACAATAACCCCCTGACATACAGTGGTTAGGCAAAAGGCATGTCTTGGCATTTAATGTTTATGACGTAGGAAACAACTAGTGCATCAGGCATTTAATGTTGTGACATAAAGTATGAGGGATGTCTTTCATAGTCTTTAATGACTGAGTTGCCTCGGGGGTGGTGTGGGGGGCTATTTAAGGACCCCAACCACCTTTGAGGAGAGATATAGAAAAAATGATCCTTTGAGAGTTCAAAAAAGTTATTGTTAGAGATACATCAGAGAGAGAATTATTGCAAATTAGAGGGCTTATCCACTCACCATTGTCATTTATTACGAAGCTTTTAATACGCAAACAGAGACTCTTGAGAGTGGTTTTTTGGTATGTTTTGTCTGCCTACCAAGGTGTATCTAGGGTGCTTGCTTCTCTCTCCCTCTAGCTAAGTTATTTCTAAAGTTCTTTATTATATTGAGGGTTATACACGAGATTTGTGAGTATAAGATGGGTTCCATACCTTCCAAACTGCTCTTTGTGTCTTGCGGCTAAATCACTAGTGTTTCTCCAATTAACCTTGCCATAACCATACTTAAAAGGGGTTACGCCTCCATCTTATCTAAACTACCCTCTTACAAAAATAATCTTTATTTTAAAGAATTTCTGGATTTTCCTTCCTGTATTTTTACTCATCATGTCTTAAAATAAATTTTCTCTTGAGGAATCCAAAACCTTTTTATGGTCTTAGCAAGCAAAGTAAAAAGTGCATGTAGAATAAGTCATTTAAAGCAAAGATAAATAAAAATCCGACTAATTTCATATATATATATTGCCATCATTACATATTTTATAGAAAAGGAGAGAAATAACGAGATAGTCATAAGTCGGCATCCTATCCATATACGACGAGTAGGGCTCGCCAATCATCACCGTCGCTCGGACCTCCTCCGGCATCTCTCGAACCCACCTCATATATCTCGGGGGAATCTCCAGTCGAACCGCCACCTCATCCTCCATAATCTATCGGACTACTCTCTCTCCCATATACCAGGAGTAGCCAAACTTGTGTGCCAATACCGACGCATCTGCGCGTGCATCCTGATCACCCCTGTGTGATGGATGGCTATCCCCCAGGGATAGAAGGTCACCTTCAGTTTTTCCAAGCTAAAGTCAATACTTGTACAAACTAAGAGAATGCCAAAGAAAAGGATTCAAAAGAGAAAAGAAGAAAACCTGGTCACTCGTCAGAATATTCAAGACCTAACGTACTATTGCCAAAGAGAGAGACTGTTTTGACTTTGGGCTGGACTTTCGCTACCGGTACGTCTGATAGTAGTTCCTCATCGGCTCATCATGCAAACCAATTAAACGGGCATTAAAATCGATCACCTTGTAAAACCACGTCTGCAAAAGGACAAGATTTAGTAATCATAAGAAGTAAAAAAGTAAATAAAAGAAAAATGCAAAAAGAAAATTACCTCCAGAAGATACGTGGCTCCAGTAAAAGTCTACCAGCAGCACCGACTGAAATCATCCACAGAAGAATAAATGGTCGCTAAAGTGAGGCTCCCCCAGTCAAAGAGAGATATTAAAAAATACCTTCAAATATGGTAAAAATAATAAGTGGACGACATCGCTGCTCGACGCCACCAAAACCCTCCCAACAACAGAAGAATAAACAAATGGGCCATCAGCAGCACCTGCAGCCCATCATTCTCGTCGATCTTGTGACTCAGTATAACCTCCAGAAGAAGAGATATACCGATCGAGTCCCCCGAGAATATTCGCCCCACGTCGCCTAGCGCCGCATCCACTGCCGTCGGTTTTACCCTCAGAGACTGATCCACCTCTATTTGCATCCCCTCACAGTTTAAGCTCAACGATTGATGAACATCAATTAGAGTCACCGTCAACTCCCCCAAACCCAAATGTATGGTGTGGGTAGTGTCCCACCGCCTCTCCCCCAGAGCACATAAAACTGCCTTAGAACGCAGCGTCTTATCCCATGCAGATGCCAAACGACCAAAACCGATGGAAGAGACTACCCAATGCACCACCGAAGGAAAATTCTCCTACACATCTATAAATCCCGTCATCCCCCGAGAGTGGAGGCTTGTAGCAACAATGTCATATTGCCAAAACAAAAAGTAACCTTTTGTCAAAATTCAAAAGAAACAAGAAAATGAAAAAAAGAAGGAAAAGAATGCCAAAAGTTATGCGGTACTTACATAACCATTAGGGTTCATCGCCCTAGAAGATCGTTGGTACGAAGGATCACGAAAATAATCCAATCATAGGCAATATGCTCGAGCAAATCAAAAGCGTTCTCGTTGCACAACGCTAAGGGCACCCTAGCCTTCCATTCCAGATTCTCCCAATCATTAATACCTAGCCACACCATGTGGGTCTCACTACTTGAGAAATTCTCCATTTTATAGTCTCGAATGAGGAAAGAACACAAGAACAGATTGGAGGAAAAAGAAGTAGAAGACAGGGAAGCTAAAAGCTGTGAAAAATGAAGATAATTCACCTCTTTTTATTGGAGGCTAAGGGGTATGCCGATCGACAGTCCTCTAACGCCCACCAATTGGCAATATACATTCCCCTTACCAAGGTACCCCAGAAGACCATGTCATTACTGGTTGGTAACCCTTATAATATGCCGGTCGATAACCCCCTGAAATTTTGTACAAAAAAATCCAAGAAAATGCCAGAAAATTCTTAAAACTGCCAAATAAATATTGGAACATTTGTTCACCGATAAAACCTTTTTTAAGCTCCCCAATACACAACCATATTAATACCATGTCTTATCCCAACTTAAACCTTAAAAATTAGCGCACTCGCATCCTAAAATCCCACTACAACTCCCCAGAGGAATCCCAAAAACTTCATACTCAGCAGAAATTAAATGCTTTCTCAGTAGGGCTACGTAATATCTTATTCGTTTCCCTAACAGGCATTCCCTAATTAAACATTTTCCCGGAATAATTCCAATTTCCCCCAAGCAGAGATAGAAGCCCTAACCGAACATCTCTTCCTAGCAACTCATTCCCCAGAGAAATCCCAAAACCTCAAGTGGAATTTTCGGACTAAGATTTTCATCTCTTCTCAAAGGACATAATCCCCAAACAAACGTCTCCTACACAGTAGGGTCTCAAACAAAAATTCTCTAGGAGATCTATTACCCACACTCCCCACTTAAGGTCCTCAGAATCGACCTCGACCTTCAGAATTGGTAGCCCTATTTAAGGTCCTCACAATCGACCTCGACCCTCAAAATTGGTCGCCCCATTTAATATCCTCAAAATTGACCTCGACCCTCAGAATTGGTCGCTCCAACTTAAGGTCCTCATAATTGACCTCGACCCTTAGAATTGGTCGCCCTATTTAAGATCCTCAGAATTGACCTCGACCCTTAGAATGGTCGCCCTATTTAAGGTCCTCATAATTGACCTTAAGGTCCTTAGAGTTGACCTCGACCCTCAGAATTGGCCGCCCCATTTAAGGTCCTCAGACTTGGCCTCAACCCTCAGAATTGATCGAGCCTACTTAAGGTCCTCAGAATTGACCTCGACCCTCAGAATTGGTCGCCCCTACTTAAGGTACTCAGAATTGACCTCGACCCTCAGAATTGGTCGCACCACTTAAGGTCCTCAGAATTAACTTCGACCCTCAACATTAGTCGCCCCATTTTAGGTCCTCAAAATTAACCTCGACCCTCAAAATTGGTCCCCCCAACTTAAGGTCCTCAAAATTGACCTCGACCCTCAGATTTGGTCGCCCCACTTAAGTGTGACACCCCGCCTAATTAAATACCGGGTGATCATTCCTTTATTAAATTAAAATCAAGGTGAACGGTTGGTTCATTCTTAGCATCACTGTCATAAAATAAAATTTCTAATTTAAACATCCTAATTAATTAAGCTAAGTGTCAAAATAATTTTTAAACCTTATTTCTATTTTATTTAATCCCATTAAGAAAACCCTTTTAATAATTAATAGTTAAGAATCATATAAATGTTAAAGATGGCAATTAACACACAAGAATTTAACCATTCGGATAAACAAATACTTAGTTTAAAAGCTACAAATAAAATCATCCTGACCCAAATTACAATCCAAAGAGTACCAAATACTGAAAATAAATGAACATAAATCTCTGAAAAATCCAACTGAATAGGGAAACGGGCGACACATGCCCTGACTAATCAGAACTAAAATAAGAATAGAGTCAACAACGAGGTCGTCTAAGCAATGTCCTGCAACTCCCACATAAGCTGCAGCGCATTCGTTCCAAGGAATCTAAGCATGACGCCCCTGTGGCTAGGCACCTGTAATATATACATATATATATACAAGAGAAAAGAAATACCAGGAAACGGGTCAGAGCCCGAGTGTAAAACAGTTTAAAAATAGTTTAGCAAGTATATAAAATGCTTACCAGCTAATGAAACATCCATGTTAGTATGCGACACTCTCTTGAAAAATTTTCACCTCTCATCTAGTGTGCACTCCTACCGTACTACTAATCTCCAAAGTTTATTTTGACTTAACTTTCCCATAAGGTTTTATTCCGATAAATACTATGGCTAAGATAATTAACTTCTGAAAATTAGGCTCGCTCATATATCTTATGTTATTTAAAATAACCCAGTGATGCCACAAAATTCCCAAACACTTATAATAAAGTTGGAGTATTTATTCATTGCTTAAATACCTTTATGCATAGTAGAAAGTTCCCATACTTAAGTATATATATATATATATATATATATATATATTAGTCACTCATATAATATATAGACTATCGGCACTCCACATAAAATCTATGGTGCTGGCATACTCTGCTATCAAGTTCCCGTATCACTAGTACTAAGGGAAATACTAGTTCGGAATCACTCACGAACTGTATTAACATAAATCACATACAAATGGAGGCGAAGCATAGTTCCAAGTCACTAAGAGGTCAGCACATACCCTCACGTCTCTTATGACCGTTTGACTATCAATCAGGTAGCCTGTACCAAGGAATCCTATGTTTTAGGATACAAATCAATATCCCCCGTAAAGGCCCAATCGAGATAAGACTGTCCCGGAGCGGAAATCCCCGTGATAGCAAGCAGCTCGGGTATGATTTTTACACAGATATATAATATATGCATAATCACACAATCATATATATATATAAATATTCACATTTCCAAATTTGGTGCGCCCACAACCCATAATTATAATTATCCATTATTAGCACATTTTACTCTATTATCTCGCATAACCGACCCGTCACTTTTATTCTCATATATAAGTTACTCCATACTTACTTCTCATCTCTCGAAGTATTCTATCTCCCTAAGTATAATTTCAGTAGGAACTCTCACTTATCTTCTAGTCTAACTTACTCACGAGTCTTGATCTTTTATTAGACGTTCACATGATTTCATATGTGTGAATAACTCCTCGTTAATCCGTAATTTCATTCTACATTAAATTTCACTCAACGGGGTCTACCTAGGCCATACTGGTCCTCTTTATATCCCTTTATACTCCAACAATAACAATCAAAGGTTCCTATGCATTTTAACCGGATTAAACCAATGGACGAAAAATATGCAATTTTCCAGGAGGGGTCGATCCATCCAGGAAAGGGGGTCGATTGATCGATGTTCTTGGGTCGATCGATCGATTAAGCAGTTCTTGCCCAGAAGCTGCCATTAAAACCTACGGGTTCATCTTTTAATTTTCTCCAAAACGTCATTAACAACTCCCAAACTCTCAAATAACATTACTACAAGTTCTATATACATATATGCAATATTTCCTACGTGAAACATGTACAAATTCAACAATGGAATCGAATTAAAGGGCCAATTTATTTTCATTATCAAGAACCCTAACTTTCCACTAAACTTCCATTATTCTATTTCTTTTTCCAGATTTCTCACTTCTAAATTCATCAAATTTCATGGGTAATCCTCTACATATGATTGGGATGTCCAGATTTTATTTATTTTCTCTACAACATGTGATTGGGTTCTCTAAATCCTTGAGTTCTTCCATGAAACATATGTTCAATCATCCTAATCTAACATGGTGTGACATTTAACGAAAAGAGAAGCAAGATAGATACTTGCCTAGAATTTGAGTTTCTGATTTGTGGACGAAAGAGGTATGGTTGCGTTCCTCGTCACGCGATCTACGCTTTGGTGGTGGTGGCGGTGTAAACGGTTGAGTCTTTGGCCTTGAGTTGCTTGGAAAGCTCTCCAACCCCTTCTCTAATGGCCGTTCTTTGATTTTGTGTTTGTTAACCCTAGAAGGCAACTCCTAAAGGCTTATTTATCTTTAGGAAATTCGTGGGTTTAATTACCCAAAAATGTCAAATGTCTATAATACCCTCCCGGGATGCCAATTAGGCCTAAAAATGCCTCGAGGCCCAAACTAAACCCCCGGGTACATTATTTTGACTATATCAACCCTTTCGGACACATTGGCGCACTCGAAATGACCATACGAGTGACTTATAATTTATTCACTTTTAATAATAATAATTTAGTCCTGACACGACACAGGCGCGTCCCGACTTAAATTTCCATAATTGTCATTTTATTCACTTGTGACAATTTTTATAAAATCAGTCTTATATATTACTTTACTCTTTTAGTAATATTCGACAAATTCCCAATAATTACTACCTCTCGTCACGCTAGTAACTATTTAAATAAATTTTCGGATTAATATTAAATTAATATCTCAATTTAAATTTAATAAATCCCTAAATTTAAAAGCCATTAAAATACGGGGTATTACATTAAGATCCTCAGAATTGACCTCGACCCTCAGAATCGGTCGCTCTCACTTAAGGTCCTTAGAATTGACCTCGACCCTCAGAATTGGTCACTCCCACTTAAGGTCCTCATAATTGATCTCGACCCTCAGAATTGATCGCCCCACTAAAGGTCCTCAGAATTGACCTCGACCATCAGAATTGGTCATCCCACTTAAGGTCCTCAGCATTGACCTCGACCTTCAGAATTAATCGCTACTACCTTAGGTCCTTAGAATTAACCTCGGCCCATAGAATCGATTATCCCCAGTATTACCCTAGGTCCTCAGAATCGACCTCGACCCTCTGAAATGGTCATCCTCGTCCCTTTAGGTCTGCAGAATTAACATCTTTCCCAAAATATCATGTGTGTCTATTCGACGGTTTCCACTTATTTCAAGCTCACATGTCGAGGGGCTCTGGAGACACCCACAATCTATAACCCCCCTAAGTCTCTCCTTAGGTCCCTAGCACCTCCCCAATACATTACAAACCCTAGGTCATACTCCGAGTATCGATCTAGAGGTCATTCGGACGAACGATCCGTTTTCCCCTGAAAACCGATTCAGAGACCAACAGGCGAAAGTTAACACCCCGTGCTCGAATTAGCTTTACGATATGGACGAATGATCCATTTTACTTCGAAGGGTCACCAGGTGCTTTCGGACCTCGTTTGACCAAACTTAACTCTCTGAACCGAGTGAATCTTTTTAGAATGTCGAATTGCCTCATATAAACTTTCCAACAATTGACCCCGTGCACGATTCAGACCTACGGTTTGGATGAATGATCCATCATCGTTCGATGATCTTCTGCCCAAAGGACTGACGGACGCTTGCGAGCCCTGTTTGACCCAAAGTCAACTCCTGAACCCGGGAGCGGCCTAAAGGATTCTTAAAGGTCACCATGCACGATTTGGACTTACAAATTGCGTTTTACGATCATTTTTTTGAAAAATCTGCACGTGATTGCCAATGGGCAGGTCCATTTCTGTGCCTATTGGCAGTGTGTCTTGGGATACCTGCCGATTGGTAGGGAAAGAAATATGCCAATCGGTAGTCCCCCCACCCCATATTAGGAGAGCATGAGCTCACTTCGAAAGGCACCCCAGATCCATCAACAATATTCTTATGCAATCAACAAAGTTTCCTCATGTGAAATTCCAATCCACCTTTCATTCCCATCATTCTTATACCAAATTTAGCAAAAATCTCCTTCTCTCTCATCCAACATTCATCCCAACTTGCAAGGAAGCTCATATAGGATCAAGATCAAACTTCAAGTCTCCAAAGAAGGTCTAAACATCATTCTCTCTCTTTAAATTTCTTTAATTTTGCATTAGTTAAGTAACTTCTTAATTTAATTTTTACTTTAGATCATACACATTAATATCTCATCATTTATTGGTTATATTGAACATAATATATTTTCTATAAAGAAACTCAAAACAAAGAAAAAAAGGTTACACCTATAGATTCCGACGGGATTATTTATCACATTTTCTCAAAATTAAAAAAATATTTTCTAACAAACACACATATAATAAACTCCCGTTTGAATCTATGGGATAAACTCCACCCTTATGTCGCATGCGAACTACGTGAACTTTGATGCCTCTATAGGCTACATAGGCGTCTCGGGTTAAAACCGGAGACTCGAGTTATATTTTCATATTTTTCCATATATTATTCATACTTGCATCTTATCCAACACATATTATCGTTTCATCATAACGATCAATATCTTGATAAGCGCACACATCATATTTTTTTAATTGTTATTTTGGGAACATTCATTTGGATGACCTCACTCCATCTTTTTCATAATGCGAGTTGAGCGATTCCGATCTCTACTTATATATACATGCACACACACTTCATGGAGAAATTAAGAAAAATAGTAACATAATCCCACGAGAGACTGAAAGGGCGGTATGAGTGCCTAACACCCTTCCATTCCGTAACTTAGCCCCCGAATCTCTGAACTATTAGTTTCGCAAGCATGAGTTTATCTTTGATGTCGCTTTCTCGAGTCGGAGACATGTTCTTTTGTCTGTTTTGTACAAAATAAGCTCACTACTCTATCTTTTTACATCACCCACAAAACCGACGACGACCGAAACACCCTACGATGTAGCGAGGGGCGCGGGACCTTTATCTCTCCCTCCTTTCCCCCCAAAAGCGCCTCGGGGAAGGAAAGGGAGGAAGATTTCTCGGGATGACCACAGTATGTCCCTTGATTATTACTTTTTTCACTCTGTTTATATGCTAACTGCCGTTTTCTCTTTTTAGATGAGTGGAAGGGAAATTACAGAGGAAAAGGAAGAGGAAGTGGATGTTACAGGGAAGAGAATTGTTGAGCAACCGACGACTAAAAGTTATGCTGTCAATGTTGGAATTATATAATCCAATAAATTATAATGTAAATCATGTTTTTTAATAAGATTAGATAATATTTGATCCGATAAATAAGAATTTTCAAACTATGCTATCGTTTTATAACCCGAATATAAGTTGAATCCGAATCCGAATCCGATTTCGATTCGGATTCTTAATTTGCTTTTGAACTTTTTTGACTGTAGTCCCGTTGTTAGACTCAATTTGAAATCGTGAATAATCCCATCCGTAACTGCCCCACCAAATGAAAGAAACCCAAAAGCAAATGGAAAATGGTTTGAAAGATCCGTGTCCGGAAAAGAACAAATTTGAAATGGGTCTCTCTTTCTGAGTTGCTAACTAATCCGTTGATCTGTTTTTGGTCTCACTTGAAAAAACAATGTTTTGTCCCCAACAGCGTGTTGATTTAGAGGACGATGGGTCATCCACTCCGACTCCCACTCCCACCACCGGAACAGCTGCTAACAATGTTCACCGTGTCCTCTTCAACGACCTCGTCGAAATCGTCCCTCTTGTTCAGTCTTTGATTGTATGTTATTCTTTCCAAACCCTCTCTCTCTCTCTCTCTCTCTCTCTCTCTTTCTTTTTACTTTAAACTTAGTTGGGTGGTTTTCTTGAATTTTGTTTGTTGTAGGATCGAAAGGCAAACACTTCATTTACTCGTCGTGGCTCCATGATATACACCAAGACCCCATCTAGAGAATTGCTCTCCAAGAAGGTATACTCTTCTTATATTGATGCACTCTTCAATTCTTATTTTTTAAATACATTTTTGGTATCGCCGACCGGTCCCAACTAACCCAAGAACCGTTGGTTTGGATATAATCGGTTCAGTTCCGATTCCAAATATGTGTCTAGTTCTGGGTTAGTAGTGGAACCGAACCAAACTGGCTGAACCCGCAGCAATGCCTAATTGATTTAGTTGGAATCGGCAATCCAACCCATAACATAATCCAAGACTTCATAAATATACATTGCGTGTATGATTATGTAAAACTTCAATAGTTCTCTAAACGATCTACTCGTGTGAAATCACTTGAGAGTTATGAAGACACAACAAACAAGATAATCTCACAAAGGAATAAAAATGATAGACAAGAAGAGAAAATTGGACAATTGTGCCAAAGTCGTCTCTTAATTAATCATTGATAATATTAAAATTGATCCTTCCTTATGGATGGCAGGACGAGGTTACATGGCAGATACTCTAAGAAATCCTTTACAAAAGGTAGTAATAAGAAAATTGACAAAAAATAAATTCTCAAAGTAGTCTAAGTAACTAATGAAACCTAAAGTTAGGCATACAAAGTTGGTAAAAAATCAAAAATCAAAAGAGGAAAGAACACAAAGGAACAAAAACGGTTGGAAAATCACCAAACCTAAAAAATCATCATCCAATGAGCTCGTTCAACCGACCTTGACCCTTCCAGTTCCAGGGGAGATCTCTACAAAGTTTCTCCGAAATCCTGAAAAAGGGAATTATCTTTTTTTATTTTTATTTAACTGTTTGGTTTTAGGAATAATTAATTAGAGAAGATATAACAATTATTTTAGGTTTAGATTATTAATCTTATATTGTGGATAACTTGATGTGGTACTCTTAGTCGTAAGGTGTCAAATAGTCACATCAGGGTCTAAGTCGCTGAAAAAGTTATACATGACAACTAACCAAGAAGATCTTTAAGAAAAATCTTGTGCAAACATGACTTTCACCGCTGTCAGACCCATTTCGCCGCAGTGTCGCTGCAACGAGCTATTGAGTCACTGCAGCGAACCTGAATCGAGCCAAGGTGAATCCAAGTCCGCTAAGTATTATAAACTAAGGTTAATGAAAAAAAAAATTCAATTATAAAAACAGATTAAACAAAGTGAAATCTTAGTCCGCTAAATCCTATACATTTTTCTAAGTGGTGTACTTGAGTTTCGATATTGAGTGAATCCGGTTCGTTGATGAAGCTTTCCGATGACCTCGTAGACAAAGACTAAACATGTTTTGGCAAGTTATTCCATGGAGCGCATCGAGTATACTATACTCTTACAATCTTGATTTACTTTAATATGTTTGCAAAGTATAACTACAACTAATCTACTTGAGAAGGAAGGAGGTAGATCTTTACCTTTGAAATGTGTTGTTCGGGATTTTTAGAAAGAGAGAGCTAGGAGTTGGCGCTTTCATAATGTGATGAAGTGATTGCAGCAACTGCACAAGCGTCGATATCAGACATATCCTCACAATTATGATCTCGGTATTGGTAATTCCCCCATTTTAGATCTCATGAGAACGGCACCTCATTCTTCTAGTCTGATGGAGAGAGATTAAATTTAGAGAGAGAGAGAGTGTGTGCTTGTGTGCGCGCGCGCACGCACGTGTGGCGGAGGAAAAGAGTGCTAGCTCAGTCTTTCACGCACTTCCTTATATGAATATGAGGAGGTTCCACCTTTATTCTATTCTCTCTTTTACAAGGTTTACACTTCAAGTTGTAGAGATGCAATTTTATGTCAATCCCTTCTTGTCAATCCATGTAATAACCAATAAAATTTATTAATTTGATATTTTAATTTGGACTCTTTTATTTTAATTGAGTACAACTTTTTTAATTTTTCATTATATAGAGAATCATTATTTAATTTCTTATGACTTAAATAATTATTCACTGGGTTTCATCCACCCTTGAGTGACACCTAACTGTGTTTATGACAAACTTCTTGACAGTAAGAATTCTGCAGTGAATCTTTCTGATCAAATGATTGTTCACTTAGTTCTATCTTGTAATTATCGGGTTAATCTTATTAATTCATGGACTGTTGTCAAACACTTAATTAGTATTCTAATGATATTAGAATAGTAGGACTATTTTCTCTTTATTGAGAGAAAATACATTTTTTTGTTTTACATTCACAAGTATCCATTCAGGTCTGAATAGATCAAGTATTACATCCTTACATTTCATGATCAACATAAGTATATTGTAGCATCAAATTATAGCACAACATACACATGACTCTCATGATGTCTTTGGTTTGGAGATTATTTGCACAACATACAAACGTCTTATTGACAGGCATGTAAAACCTCCTGTACCACTTTTGATATGCTCTCAGATTCCTTCTATAACTCTTAAGGCCGAATGACCACAAAATACAACCAACTTAACTTTTTTTCAAGTTGGGTAACAAACTTATTTTTGCCAGTTTATTTATTTCTTTACATTGATGAAAGTTAACGGAATTCTGATATGACATTATATATGTGTTGATACATATATTTTTATCTTATATAAAAAAATCTCCTTTTTTCCACAATATATTTATATATGTATATATGTGTACTCGTATAATTTTATCTTATATGAAAAATATGAGTTGTTTCAAATATGTGTATATTCATATATATGAAAAGAAATCATTCTCCTATATTTAATTTTTTTCAAGTATATTTACATATGGATTGATGTACGGTGGTGGTGGCGAAGGATCCCTCGGGGATTTTGGAAATTGTAAAAGGGATAATTTTAGCTATTTATGTGTAATTAGTTTAATTGAGATTTGGGAGATATCCCTATTTATCTTTGATATATTTTCTTTTTAGTTAAGATATCAATCACGATAATTGATTATCTCTTCTTTATTAGACTCATTACATTAGTAGGAGTTTAGTAGTACCCTCTCTTGTGATCACTGAATTATTATGAATGAATGAAAGCATGAGATGAATAAATTTGAATAATGTATGCTGGCACAAATTTGAATAAAATTTGAATCAATCGACGGAAAACATCGAAAAGTGGACAGATGACGCTTCTTATTGTTACAAGTTGGAACAGGGGTATAGATATGGTTTCATTACGGTGCGCACTACAAAGAATGTCGGTGGAAAATCACTGAGTTTGATGCGATAATCAACAATCTCAAGGTGGAGTATGAGATGGTTCAGCGTAATTATTTAAGTGTTTGGCCGAGTTTCGCTCAGCCACTCATCTCTTGCCATTCCCGTTTCGGGCTTGCTGTCTAGTTTTGAGGGGTACCTCTTTGATCACAACGACTAGGAGGATTTTGTTGGCGAGATGGTTTGTGACAATTGTGTAGTCGAGTTGGGGTAGCTTGAGACTGATCTCTGCGTGGGGGCAGATTGTTGTGGTTTTGACGTTGATGAAGAAGACAGAAGAATGGAATGATAACGAAGAAGAAGAGAACATCGAGGTATGCGAGGATTGGTGTGAGCAACTCGAATGCAGTAAGGGTAGTACTGGTTATCGCCATGAAGCTCCACAGCCTCATGTTTTAGACTGAGCGAGTCCCTCAGCCCTAGTTTCGACCTCAGACCAAGCCAAATGGTTCGTGGCGCAGGTCAGGTCATTGTCATTGGCACCCTTTATGAAGAAAGCACAATTATCATATATAATTGGAACGGTGATGTCAATGTGCGAGAACATATGAGAGAGAGAGAGAGAGAGCTTGGCCCATGGTTAGGTTGAGACGAAGTGCTGAGGTCTGGGGACTGGATGCCACTGCCCTACATGGTAGATATGACGGCCCTTGTGTTCTCGGGCTTATTCTTGCTGCCAACTGTACTAAAGTTTTTGGCATAGTATCAGTGCACTGTGATTTCTTAAAAGTAAATATCTCTTGTTCTTGATCCTTCTATCATGATGCACTGGGGTGTATCATATTCGAGGATGTTCTAGAAGGATCTCCAAGGTCACACGATGCAAGTATGCATCCTTCCCCACTCCTATAAATAGGATCCCTGACCAACAGAACAGAGGATTTCCATCTTTAAGCTTCTTCCAGACTCTCATACCCCATTTGGGTCACCTCTAGGGTTTTACACATGGCTTTACCCGCTCTACACCAATCATTTTCCCAGAACTCATCCTCTGCCACACCCCATCGAAGATGATACAATCTGATATAACCTTGGTCATGGAACGGCCAAAATACGCAGCCTGCTGTGATCTGTTGTGCCGTGGGACTGTTCCCCTTTGGTGCAGCTGCAGGCTGTGTCTAGCAATTTATTGCTCTGGAGGTGGCCTTGGCCCATGGTTAGGTTGAGACGAAGTGCTGAGGTCTGGGGACTGGATGCCACTGCCCTACATGGTAGATACGACGGCCCTTGTGTTCTTGGGCTTATTCTTGCTGCCAACTGTACTAAAGTTTTTGGTATAGTATCAATGCACTGTGATTTCTTGAAAGTAAATATCTCTTGTTCTTGATCCTTCTATCATGAGCGTATCTTCTCCTCAATTCGATGGAGTTTTATGGTAATAAATGAAACAATATGAATATGATAGATGTTTTAGTTATTTATTTAGATAAAATTGGAAATGTTTATTTGTATCAAATAAAATATTCAATTTACAACCAAAAGAGAGCTATATAGCATAGTACTAATTAAGAAAGAACATGAAGTGGTCTAATGTTCCTTGCTGCTTCAGTATAAGATTATTTGGAGGGAAACAGAAGAAAGTTTGGCCCAATTAATTTTTTTTAGTGTTCGTCAATTGCTTTTGTGGATTTCCCTGGAAAGTTTGTTATTGATGCGTAATTATATATATCTTTGTTACTCCGTTCGCTTTTGTAGCTATAGCTCCTTTTTTTGCCTAGCTAGAGTTCCTCTTGATTTTTGGAGAAACTGTTCATTTCTATAATTTGTTATCCCCCGTTGCCTTATCATGTTGGGTCTGTACATGAATTGCACCGGAGACTTTTATACTACTAATGTTACTAATCAATAAACAATAATAAGTTCAATCTCTTTGATGAATAAGTTCTGATTTGGACAAATAGTGGATTACATGAGATAAAGTGAATTGTCTTACCTTCACCTTCGAAGAAATTGTGTGATTAATTGAGGCAATTTGTGGTATTAAACAAATCACATTTCATGTGTCTCGATTTTTGTCAAAATAAAAGGAGTTTTTAAGTCAAATTTACCCAAAGGAAAACTCTCTTTAAGTCTTTAATTTGAGTCCCAAATTGTATCCTAACTGAGTTAATTATTGTACTTATAACTGCGAGGACCACCAATATTGTTTTAAGAATTATGAATGTATGAAATTCTAATGCATTTGGGACTCAACATATTGGATGCATATCATTACTCTTTACTAAAATTACTTCTCACGAAGTTTTTGGGGACTCTACTTTTGGTATAGAAGAAGTGGAAGTTTGCAATATTTGTTTCTGGACATCAAACAAAAAGGTCTATCACTTACATTTTGAAGTGTTTCTAACATTTGTAGGACTTGCTATGTACATTTAGTGTGTTTTGTAATTCTTTGTTTCGTTGAAAAGAAAAATTGGCGTTACTATTTTCTATTTCTTTCCGAAACTTGTGACTTCATGCGTGGCAACTTAATTCTCCGTTTATGGACCTTCTAAGAAGCATGGTCATGTCTAACATGACACGGTTAAACCGACATGACAAATCTCAAAGCGTTAAAGATATGGCATGGCAGGGAGACAACGATAAATAAAAAGAATTTGAACATATGGATTAAAAAGAACATGAAAACATTACATGTTTGAATACAAATTTAAAAGAAGTATATACAAATCAAAATCTCAAAGGTGAACATAAATTTGGAGAATCATCCCTGAAGAACCCAAGGCACAGCTTTAAAACTATATAATAACTGCCACCTCATGTCCTAGCCATGTCCTTCCCATGTCCACTTAGTGCCCGTCAAACTTTTTATTCCAACCAAACATGCACGATGCGCTACATGTCGAGCCCGTGTTCGACACCGACCCTTCACCATCAACGAAGTTTTCCGTCCTTCAGTAGATTCTGATATTGGGGCTACTTCTAATTTGTTGTTTATGCAGATAAATGAATCAAAAGGAAAGAATGCGACTCAATCCATTCCGATAAAAAAACGTAGGGACCTTGGAGACAAGGACCAAGGTAAGAATGCAGCAGGCAATGTCCAAGATGCATCTGCCGACAGCTTCTCAATTTTCTCCTCAAGGGCGTTGTCAACTGAGAAGGAAAGAGAAGAGTTGATTGCATTGAGGGAGCAGGTGGAGGATCTACAAAGAAAATTATCAGAGAAAGATGAACTCCTAAAGTCAGCAGAGATTTCAAAAGACCAGATAGCTTCACTTCATCTCCAACTTGATGAACTCAACCGCCAGTATTTAGAAAAGGACTCTTTACTCAAGTCTACTCAATTGCAACTTTCTGATGCAAAGGTACATGTCTAATGCTTGTATAGCCTTTATTTCTTCTTTTCTGGTAGTCTTTGGATTTTCAAATTTTATTCCTGAAATATGGATTCTGTGTCTTGGGAATCTGACGATTCATTGAACACACTTAATAGTTGTTCATATTGATGCATAATAATTGGTGAACCTTTTCCATATGCATTAGTTCGGCCTTTAAATTAGTTGATGGCCCATTTAAAAAAATAAAAAGGAGTTTTGCTGGTGTAGCATGTGCAGAGGAACTGTTCAATCATGAATAACAACTATTCTCTTCCACAGATTAAACTCGCGGACAAACAAGCAGCCCTGGAAAAGTTGCAATGGGAAGCAATGACGTCCAACAGTAAAGTGGATAAGCTCCAGGAAGATCTAGATACAACACAAAAAGAGATGTCCTCATTCATGCTTTTGTTTGAAGGCTTAGCAAAAAATAGTTCCACCCAATCTGCTCAAGATTATGATGTCACGTCCTATCCTTTGGATCATCTTCCTGATATAGTAAGTTAACAACCACCCGTCAGCACCATTCAATTTTTTCCTTTCTACGACTTGAACACAAAATCTGTATGTAACTATGAATTCTTATTAGAGTACAACTAAAATTTATTTCTTCATATCAAATCAAACAATTGTGATCTACTACCATTCTAAGTACACTTGTTGCATTATATCTGGATCATTGTTTGTATTTCTTAATTTTCATATTAAGAGAAAAAAATGGTTTTAACAGGATGATTTGGATGAGATGGAGATGCAAAAAATAGAGGAGGCACGAGAAGCTTATATTGCAGCTGTTGCCGCTGCCAAAGAGAAGCAAGATGAAGATACTATTGTCAGAGCTGCTAGTGCCAGGTCATATCTTCAATCGTTTGTCTTAAGACCCAAAAGCATGAATGTCAGCAATGACAGTCTGTATGCAGTGATTCCAAGAGCTGCTTCTGAAACACTTGCTCACTAGCTCCTTTGAGATATAATTTATCTATTAGGCTTCTGCAGTAATCATAGCTCTGTGGCTTATGTTGATGATTTATATCCTTTATTTACTCGAGATTGAAAACCCTTTGTTGTTCCTCCTATCACGTCTGTAGTGTTTTAGATGTTGAGCTTGAAGAATGTGTGCAGTTGTGGTGTTTTGGGATGTCAACTTGTATGTTAGTAAAGTGCTTTTGGCCCTAGGATGTATCTCATTTTCTTGATTTAAATCTGTCTTCAATCTTTAAGTATTTCCCCTTCATATATCAAAGAAAAAAAAAATTTTTGTTGGTATTTTCCTTTTAATCAGTGGAGGAGAAGGACATCACAGAAATAATAGCTGCCAGGTTTCTTTACTGGGATTTCCTAGAGGATCCCAACCGGACGGTATCATATCAATGGCGAAAAATTTACTTATTGCTGAGAAGTTATTATTCTCTCTCCCTCTCTCTCTCACGCACGCATACACGCACACGCTCACACTGTCAGAAAAAAGGCGCAGACATCCAAACTCCCCTCAAAACAACCCTTAAAACATTCCTTCTTGTGCAATAATTAGATTAATTAATTCAAAGGTCGTTTAGATATATCTAAAATTCATCATAGGCATCAAATTTTATGGAGCTGAAGCCATGTATTAAACTTCTCTTTCGGCATGTGCATAATATGTAGGTAGGTAGGCCTCGGAAGTTGTTAATAAGAAGGGCCAATTAAGTTATGATCATTGTGATCCAACATAAGCCATTTATTGACTAAAAAACGTGGTAGAGTATTCAAAGGACTTATGCACATGCCCAAATAGAAGTTTAATATAATGCTGTTGGGAATTCATCCTTTCCCATGAATGCCTTAGTTACTATGGCCCAGTTTGGTTGCGCAAATTATTTGATTATGTAAATTGGTTCATTGTGAATTAGTTAATTGTAAATGAGTAAATTTGGAATGAGTTAAATTCAATTTTAAACAATGTTTGGTAATTTGAAATTGATGTTAAGGCTTTATGAAAAAAGGATTAAAACAAATAAAGAGAGAGAGGGGGAGGGGAAGAGAGAGGGAGAGGGGGAAGGGGAGGGGGAGAGGGGACATGCACTTTATGTGACTCCTATTTCAAATGGATTCATTTCACCTTTTTTGTGAAATGATTCAATTCCAGATTTTGCACATGAGTTAAAATTGGGCAATTAATGAATTATTTCATTAATGAAATCAAACACAATTAATGGGACAATTTGTAAATGAATCAATTTATTAATGATCCAATTTACAATTTTGGGACAACCAAACGGGGCCTAATTGTTCAGATTCATCTTGTGATTTCTTTGATTCAATTTTAATTTAATATGTAATCTTATTTACAACTTCAACTATCTTTGTGGTTCGATTTTATTTTTAAAAATTAATTTGGATGTTCAATTAGGCCAAATAAGTGGGGACTAAAGGCCATATAATATTAAGGACTTTTTCGACTTAACCGATTGTTCCGGTGCATTATTAGACTTAGGTGTTGTTTGTTTTTACGTATTAAGTCTGAATCTGAATCATTCAGACTTAAGAGGTACCAAAAAGTGTTTGTTTTTTTAAATGATTAAGAGGTTAACGGCTATATTTGGCTCTAAATGATTAAAAGGTAGAGTTACCTGAATCAGTCTAAATACATTCATTCAGAGATACATTCAGACATAAAAACAAACATATTTTTCAGATTCAGATTTCAGACTTCAGATTCGTCTTCAGATTCAGACTTCAGATTCAGATGAAAAAACAAACACAACCTTACTCCCTTGAAGGTGAAAAGTTAGACATAACCCTCCTTTAAGAAAGCCCCACTAGTGTGTAATTTGACATAGGAATGTTGCACGCGTAAACACAGGTTAGGCAATCTATAACTCTCCATATCAATGACCTCTTTACTGTACGCGGTGTGTTAATTGTTGAACAATGTTGAGAGAGGGAGAGAGAAAGAGATGGGCATAAATATCAGAGGGGGAATTGCAATTTGAATGGGAAAAATGAGTGAATGAAGCCATGAAAAAGGAAGGTACCGTGATTGACCGATAATGACTAATGGCTGCGTTATGATTTCTCATTTCTTAACAGAAAATTAGGGAGATATACATGGCAACGTTGTCCACTTACCTCTTCAGTCCATACAATATCTCTAAATTAACTCTTGTTTTCACAATTAATCCAACACCTACACTAGCAACATATAATACTCAAAACGACACAAAATTTAGAATTATGACCTCTATATAAAACCAGATGACTTTTAGTAGTGTATCAAGGTCATATTATGTCGGATCACTAATACATACTTAGCATAGCAGTGACCGCGAGCAAAGGATTATGGCCTACTAACGAACTCAAGGGTGAGCCTCACTAAGGCACTGTCTTGTATTTGGTCATGAAATATGGGTACTCACACTCTCAATAAAATATGCCATAGAAACTTTCGAGTAAGAAGTAGGGGTGCAACTGGTATGGTATGGTCGGTAATGACCTCTTACCAATACCAAAATCATAATCTAAACGATAAAACCGTTTGTACCAATTTACCGGCTGGTACATCAAAACCAAAACCAAGACCAAAACCAAAACCAAACTGGTCGATTTTTTCGGTTTCGATAATTTCAGTTTTAATTCATTTTTTCCTGGTAACTATCAGAATTTCAAATCGGTTTATACATTCGGTAGATCTGGTATATATTTCGATATTATGATTCCGGTAAAAATTTGTACAAGTTTCGCTACCAAAATTTTAAACTCATTTAATCGGTTAAATGAATTACTTAAAACTAAAATATAATATAAATTGCACCGAAAAATAGAATGAAGATCATGAAGCATAAAGCAACCTAAATTGCATAGTTAATTGTGTCTTCCCCATATCAGTACACATTAAACTCCAAATTAAAAGTTACAATACAATAGCAAAATAAAACAACACCATCATGCAAAATAAACTATAATTTTTTCTTCTCTCATATCAATACATGTCTCTTCGTTCTTTTCTTTTGCCTCCAATTTTTTCACTTAACCTGTAAATCAAGACAAAAGGGAAAAATAATATTAGAAAACAACACTTAAAACAACCATAAAACAACATTAAAATAGTAAAAAACGTCCTAAAACAACACTAAAACAACACCAAAACAACACTTAAAAGCTTTAAAAAAAAGCAGTGAAAACAACACTAAAACACACACTAAAAAGCCTTAAATACAACATTAAAACAACGACAAAATAACACTAAATAGTAAGAAAACACAACAATAAAATAGCACCCAAACACCATTAAAAAGCTCTAAAAACAGCACTTAATAGCCTTGAAAAATAACCCTAAAACAACCTTATAATAGCCTTAAAACAACCTTTAAAAATAACAATATACCTACAAGCATGGATCCATATCATAGGCTTCTTTGGTGGCTTTCCCCCTTCGCTACTTTCTTAAGATTGAAATGGAAGTCAAGGAACCTATAGACAAAACGCAGGTTTGTCTCATCTAGAGAAAATCTTCCAGTGGCAGCCAACAACATAGATTTCAGAGCTTAAAACCAGCAAAGCGAGCAAGTTTGTAAAGGAGGGAGCAGGGCTTCCGCAAGAGCCTCCCCCCTCATTTTTCAAAAGATCCATGTAGATTAATCCGAACCAATGCTCAATCCATTGAACTCATCCATTGCACCTATAAGCACAACAAAAAATAAACATCAAATGCATATCAATATAAATAAATATCAATAAATAAGTGAACAAAATAAGTCAACTTAAAGCTTATGAATATAAAATACATACAAGCTTCAATGCCTTTAAGTGCCTCAAATGATTCTCGATTTCAGTGGTTGTGGAGCTTCTAATCCAATCTTGAGCGCATACTAAGCATTCCACCGTTTTTGGTGTCAAAGAGCTACGAAACGGAGCAAGGAGTCTTTTACTTGTACTAAAAGCACACTCAAAAGCCACCGATATTAAAGGAATGGCCAAGACATCACGTGCCATCAATGCAAGTGCACGGTATGTTGGAATCTTCCACTTCCACCAAGCCAAAACATCACAATTTTGATCATCAAGAGCCTCTATACCATCATGCAAGTATCGATCCAAATCATTCATCAATTCAACATTCTCCTTCCTTTTCAAATATTTTGAAAATTCTTTTTTCTTCAAAGCACGCTTGTCCACATTTTCAACTAAAGTGCCCAAAATATCACCATCACAATGATGAACCATACTTGACTCACTTTTCACAAAAGAGTCATTTTCCGATTTGCAGTGATAATAAATTTGTGACATCAACCCTTTCAATCTTTCAATGAAGTCCAACACTTTACACTCTTTTTCTACTTGAGAAAGCGTGTGATCCTTAGCAAAATATTCATTATACCAATACTCCAATACGTGTTATTAAGCCCCATTGTCCATATTTTAAGCAACTTAGCATATTTTATGCGTTTCTGAGGGTAGAAGTCTTTAATAAACCACTTGTCAAGTTGATGTTTAACATGTTTTTTTATTAGTCCGATCACGATCGACATGACTCCATTTTACGCAATCTCCCAAATGAGCTCAAAGTTTATTCGTTGGCTCAATCTTCAGAAAACGTTGTTTACAATATATGTACTCAATCTGCCCCTTTATCTCAATCTTTGCATAGTGTTCAAAATATTCATTATTATCGTACTCCCAATTTTTTTCTTCCATTTTCTATTTCCCTACACCTTAGAGGTTGCTATGAGCGCACAAAAATTGTCTTTCAAAACCATTATTGATTAAAACCTACAAATTAAAAAAAATGACTATAAAACCAAACTGCATAAACAATTTATAAATACATAAAATTTGCCATATATGAAGGGGTAGAGTCCAAAAATTTAATGAATTGTAATAGTTGATAAAACATATATAAAAAATAAGAATTAAAATGAAAAGGTATAAATAACTCTAATACAGTATAATTGTTAACAAACATATTAAATAAAAAACATGAGTTTAGTTGTTAACAAAATCACCACT
Source organism: Sambucus nigra (assembly GCA_949130495.1). Taxonomy (NCBI): domain Eukaryota; kingdom Viridiplantae; phylum Streptophyta; class Magnoliopsida; order Dipsacales; family Adoxaceae; genus Sambucus; species Sambucus nigra. Next base: position 387,177,448 of record OX422212.1, read on the forward strand.
AATACATAAGATAAAAAACATGATGCCGAACCAAAAATTGGAGCCCTCTCATATACAAGATAAAAGCTATCATGATGCGGAACCAACAATCATGATAAAAAATTGGAGCCCTCTCATACATACGATAAAAATTGGAGTCCACCTCAGGCCACAAACAGAACAGGGGGAATGAGAAATCTCGGTTATAATAATCAAAGGGGGAAACACATATATTAAGGAATTTTTAAAAAGAAAAGAAAGGGGAAAGAGGAGGACATCTCGACAGAAAAAAGGGACACAGGGGGCTTAGGTAATGGGGAGATGGGATATAAAATATTTAACTAATAAATCAATACCATGATGCCGAACCAAAAATTATGCCGGACTTGGCTCATGATGCCTGAACACCCGAATGGATTTGGACTCTCGGCAAAATTAGTTAGGTAAAAGCTATGGAAGAATAACTATGGGAGACCAGTTAGGAAAAAACCCGAACCCAATTTTTTTTTTTACCGAACAGTTATATCATTATATGCTATGGAAGAACAACTTCTCCGACGAACAAATGAACGCAACTCCGACGAACAAATATATACACAAGACGGGAACAACACAAGAAGTAAACGCAAGCTGATTTTTCCAACTAAACGTAAGCTGATTTTGAATCAGAAATAAAAAATGAACAACAAGAAGAGTTACCTTGTCCAAGGAGGGAGAGATTCTTAGTTTTTTCAGTTGTGTGTGCGGCTGCTGATTTGTTGTGCTCGAGTTTAGGGTTGTGTGCCTTTTATAATAAGGGAAATGAATGGATGAGATGAGTTTAAAAAAATAAAGGGTCTTGATATTTGAGTATATATATATTTTTAAATATATTTTTTTTGGTAATTAATATGGTAATATGTGGTAAGTTCGGTATGGACTTTCGGTAAGGTAAATTCGGTACGATAAATTTGGTAAATCGGGTTTTATATCTAAAAATCAAAACCAACCAAATTTTTTGCGATATTTTCGATTTCGGTAAAATCAATTTTCGGTATTTCATAATATGAAACCCAAGCCATTTTTTTGGGGACCAAAACGGTACGGTATGGTAAATTCCTGTACGGTTGTACCGCTAGTAAGAAGCATCCCGCAAAAATCAAAACATTTTTTCTTCAAAAGGTTATGTGAATATTTTTTGTACATCTCATATATATATATATATATATATATATATATATATATATATATATATATATATATATATATATATATATATATATATATATATACTTTATTATTATTATTATTATTATTATTATTATTAATGAAATCATTAAATTTAATATTATAATTATTAATATAAATAAATAATAATGACATTAATTATTGTGCAAAATCTAAATTTAATATTACAAATTTACTTATATTAAGGCATTTAACTTATACAAAAATTTTGTACAGAACATTTCTATTTATTAATATATACATGATATTAAAAGATATTAAAATGTTGTAAAATACTAATTCCTTAAAGTTTTTATATATACAACTTTTATAAATAATAATAATAATAATAATAATAATAATAATAATAATAATAATAATAATAATAATAATAATAATGATGATGATGATGATGATGATGATGATGATGATAAATGCTATATAATGCCAATAATTTACATTTTCCAATTTATTATTGGTTATGAATACGTCTAGAAATTAATATTACATCTTTAAATATTTATAATTGTTTCACTGGCTTGGTTGGGGTGTCTGTGTGTTTTAGTTTGTGTGAGAGAGTCGTGCAAGGTTATGGTCTTGTCAACCACTTGATTATTTTAGCTTGCGATAATGAGGAGATTTGTGATACCTTATGAAATTAAATACTTACATTGATCAAGTCTATATATAAAACCATACATGATGATTGATGATGCTGAGATTTAGCACCACCGGATAAGTGATAGTAAGCTCAAACAGTAGCAGCCATGGCAGCCATAGAGATGTATAAGTGTATAAGTATGGAGAAGGGGATGAGTATAAGAGGTGCTAAGACAATGGTGTATAGTGGTTCAGCCAATTTGACCTACATCCACTGTGAGTGTGTGATCCACTAAGTATGGACACTAATGGCCTTGGATACAATGCACATAACCCCCTCTCTCTCTACTGTGTGTACAAGCAGAGTTTTAGCTAGGGCTACAGTAAATTGATCGATCCCCTGTAGGGTTGTAGGTGACAAGTATATATAGGTCTTGGGGGGTGTAGTGTACCCCCCAAGTATGCATGGTGCATGTGAATGATGATCTAGCCAATCCTCTGTTGACACCTGTAGATGCCAAATGATGACATAATATTCCCTCACGTGAGGGTGTGATTTGGTTATAACGGTCTTCCTCGTGCCATGTGAGCCTCACGCGCACTGTTCCACGCGTCTCCCAACCCACGCGCTGTCATGATGTCACCCTCGGCCTATGAGCCGAGGCCGAGGGCAAAGCTTCTTCCAGTAGTGAGCTTGGCCCAATTCTGGCCTCGTACTGTCGTACCCTCGTAGGGTCGTCTGGAACCTGGTGAAGGGTTGGCCTCTCGTAGGGTCGTCTGGAGCCTGGTGAAGGGTCGGCCCCTCGTAGGGTCGTCCGTTTATCATCAGCCAGGCCGAGGATATAAACGGGTATATCAATCACCCCCCAGCCCTTAGCCATAGGTGCTGTTGAGATGGATGAGGGATAGTGTTTTAAATGAGATGCATGTATGATCAGTTAGGTGAGTGACACCTGGGCAGATACTCATTGTTGTTCAAGTTTCCAAGGCATGGCGGCTGCACACTGCATGGGGCTTTGTGCCCTAATTATACCTTTCTTGGTAAATGGGTCCACTTATTACCAAAGTATTTATGAGATTTTCAAACTCTCTCTCTTCCTTCTTCTTCTTCGCGCCTAAGCATTCTCTCTCTCTAGAATTTTATCAGCCTTCATCGCCATTTGCAGCCTTCAATTCTTCAAGTCTTAGCAACGTTTTTGCTCTCTTTATCAGGTACTCTCTTTTGCCTTCATTTCTATTTGCTTTTTAGGGTTGTGGGCTGCATTTTCTTTAGGTTGTTCCATAACCTTTTCCGGCGTCTTCTCCGGTAACTGGTTCTTGGGTGTTCTTGACCGAAACCATTGAGTTCCTTTGTTTTGATCCAAATGTCCAACCTGGTCAATTTCCCATTTGTTTGTAGCTAAGTTAGCTAAGTTTAGTGTAATTTGTCCAAGTGTAGAGTCTTCCCTTTAATGCTTAGGAGGCTTTATAGCTTAGTATCTGAGTTCCCATCCTTGAGAGAGAAGCTCTTTGTCGAGATTAGACGAATAGAGGAAGAGGAAGAGAAAAGACGAGGGAACGACCCTAATTGGGTACGACCCATCTTCCCCATTCCTCTTGCCACCATAAAACCATTTGAACCGTCTGAGTCTTGTGGGTCGTCATCTCGTCCAGCCGAGATTCCCAAACCAAGTGAGATGGACGAGAGAGCATCCTCGCCAACTGGTGCTGAAACTTCTGGTAGGAGGGAGACGTCTGACCTAAGCCCAGGCCGAGAGGCTGAGGGTACGGTCCCATCCGAGGCTGTCCCTGTGACAACCCTGTCTCCCCATGCCTTCCAGGTGGATTTTCCCCAGGGCCCTCCGGCAGATGTCGAGGCCGAGGGGGAGGGTAGTGAGGACGAGGACGATGATACAGATGACGAAGTTGATACCTCCCATGCCTCGTCTTTTATCTCCTCTGTTAGGGATCGCGACCTCCTGATATGGAGGCATGCCTATGGAGTGCCCCCCCAGCATAACTATGAGGGTTCCCTCTGACTCTGAGAGGGTTTTTGATTGTGGAGAGGGGGAGGTGGCAGTTTACGAACAAATGCTCAAGGTCGAAGTCAGATTCCCTCTGCATACTGCCATCGTAGATATCCTGTCTGCCCTCGGCGTTGCCACCTCTAAACTTCCCCCCAACTCTTGGAGGACGATCCTGGGCTATATTTCCTTGTGGAAGAATGCCTTCATCGACGAGCCCTCGGCTGACCTATTTTTGGGCTGCTACAACATCACCTCCTCGTCCAAACATCCTGGATATTATCACCTGGGGGCAAGGAGGTCTGAGAAGAAACTCCTCCATGTGGCACAAACTTCCAACCATGATTGGAAAACGAGGTTTTTCTTTATCTCCGGGGAGTGGGAGCCCGTTGCCGATAGTCCGAGGGTCCCCAGGAAGTGGTATAACCCCTCCATGAAGGCCAGATCAGACCCTGGACTTATCCTGAAGGAGAAGGACATTGTTGATTACCTTAGAGGGCGAGGGAGAGAGGGTGAACTTCCCAAATTTGAAGACTTGATGACCCCTCGGTTCCTCAAAGAAGCTGGTCTGAGGGTCGGCCCTCTGACAGAACTATGTGAGTTATACTGAACATTTTCCATTCTTCACCTGTTTTTGAAGTGTTTTCTCTTTAGATCTGCATTTTTCTAACGTGTCATCCTTTTATCAGATCGTCCTGCAGGTACGTCAGATTATCTTTGGGAAATGACTGCTCCCAGCTTATTGTCAGGATTGGCAAAGAAGAAAGGAAAGGAGCCTCAGCAGGCTCCGAAGAAGACGAGGGCCGCTAGGCCGACGGTGGTGGAGCCGACCGCCAATAGTAATAAAAGGAAGGAGCCTGAGGCCCATGTTGACCCTCGGCCTGATTCTCGGACGAGGGCCAGGGTCGGAGCCTCTGAGGGGACGACCTCTTCGTCCAGTATGGGGGCCTTCCGGTCTCAAAACCTGGCGCATCTGAGGACCGAGCCCACGTCACTCATTGCAAATCTGAGGGCAACCAAGGCCTCAATGTTCTCTGCACCCTCGGCTGCTGACTAAGACTTCTTGTCAAAGATGCCTCCAGCCAAAGTGTACGACTATGGCCTGCACTCCCTTGCACAGGTATTGGTTCTGACCCACATCTTAAATTCCATTCTTTCACCAACTGTTTCCTCGGCCCCTCTTGACATCTGTTTATTTTTTGCGCAGTCTGTTTGTGCCTTCACCTCAGCAACCAAGTGGATGGCCGAGAATCAGGTGAAGTTCCATGAGGCCGAAAGGGCTATTCAACATGAGGCTGACTTGCAGACAGAGCTTGAGACTGCGAGGGATGAACTGGAGAGTGCTAGGACTGAGCATGCTAGGGTCCTGGATAAGCTGACGAGGCAGCATGATGCCGACCAGCAGGCCAAGGACTTGCTCATCAAGGAGAAGGGCACGGCCTTGATCAACATGGAGGCCAAGCACAAGACTGACCTCGAAGAAGCTGTCAGAAAAGCCGAGGCCGATGCCGTTGAGGCTTACAAGGCTTCTGATGAGTTTCAAGGCTTCAGCCTTGAGTATCTGGAGAGGGGGATCAGGACGGCCTGTCGATGGGTCGTCCTCAGATTTGGCGACGTCGTCTCCTCGGTCCGCCCTTCAATTGAAGCAGTCAGACTGGACGACCCAATGATTGCCGAGGCCCTGACTTATGTTGAATCCCAAGTGCAGGTTGAGGGGGTCGGCACATCTGAGGATCAGCCGATTATGATTGTTGAAGAGACCCCTTTGGTAGATGTTGAGGCTCTACCCACCGATATTGTCCCTTAGGGGGGCTGTCTGTAGCCCATGCCTCATAATGTATTCACCATTTTTGTGCTCTATTTTTTAAAACACTTAGATATTTTGTATAACACTTTTATTAATACCATCGTCTTCTTCTACTATCTTCCATATTTGCTGCTTTTATGGTTTGCTGTCTTTGTTAATGCCACTAATCTTTCCCTCTTCTTTCTTGAGGACAGTGGTGGGGTCGTCCCCTCCACTGGCCCTCATCATAGTCGAGGGTCCAACTCACCAATTTAATGATTTTAATGAAGTCTACCCTCGTCTTTCTTGAGGACAGTGGTGGGGTCGTCCCCTCCACTGGCCCTCATTATAGCCGAGGGTTCAACTTACCAAATTAATTGTTTTAATGAAGTCTACCCTTGTCTTTCTTGAGGACAGTGGTGGGGTCGTCCCCTCCACTGGCCCTCATTATAGCCTAGGGTTCAACTTACCAAATTAATGGTTTTAATGAAGTCTACCCTCGTCTTTCTTGAGGACAGTGGTGGGGTCGTCCCCTCCACTGGCCCTCATTATAGCCGAGGGTTCAACTCACCAATTTAATGGTTTTCAACGGTCTACCCTCGTCTTTCTTGAGGACAGTGGTGGGGTCGTCCCCTCCACTGGCCCTCATTATAGCCAAGGGTTCAACCCACCAATTTAATGGTTTTCAACAAAGTCTACCCTCGTCTTTTTTTAGGACAGTGGTGGGGTCGTCCCCTCCACTGGCCCTCATTACAGCCGAGGGTTCAACTCACCAATTTAATGGTTTTTAACAAAGTCTACCCTCGTATTTTTTGAGGACAGTGGTGGGGTCGTCCCCTCCACTGGCCCTCATTATAGCCGAGGGTTCAACTCACCAATTTAATGGTTTTCAACAAAGTCTACCCTCGTCTTTTTTGAGGACAGTGGTGGGGTCATCCCCTCCACTGGCCCTCATTAAAGCCGAGGGTTCAACTCACCAATTTAATGGTTTTCAACAAAGTCTACCCTCGTCTTTCTTGAGGACAGTGGTGGGGTCGTCCCCTCCACTGGCCCTCATTATAGCCGAGGGTGGTTTTCTATAGATGTTTCCATGCGTGCTAGAACTGACAACCACAGGATGAGGGAAACACTGATATTTCTTATTAATTTTCCAAAGTGTTCTGTTGAAGCAACTCTCATTACAATTATGGCCTTTCAAGACCTTACAACACTACTGATAGTATTTCTTCAAATGGTCTGCATTCTAGGGATTGGAAAAAGGTTCCCCTTCTAGGTTTTCTAGTATATAGGTCCCAGGGACAACTTCATCGATGACCCTATATGGACCATGCCAATTAGGATGGATCTTGTTGGGCTTTTGCCAAGTCTTCTTGAGGACCAAGTCCCCCACTGCAATAGGCCTCTGTTTCACCCTCTGATTGTAAAACCTCCGATCCTCTGCTGGTATGCGGCCTGCCTTAACTCCGCGTCCTCCCTCCTTTCCTCAATCAGGTCCAAGTCGAGTCTTCTCTCTTCCGCATTTCCCTGGGGGTCATACACCTAGACTCTATGCGTAGGAAACTCAATCTCGGTGGGGATGACGACTTCTGATCCATAAGCTAGCATGAATGGGTTCTCTCCGGTAGAGGTCCTCACTGTCGTCCTGTATGCCCATAGCACGGCATGTAACTCCTCGACCCATCTTCCTTTTGCCTCCTCAAGCCTCTTCTTGATTCCATCTAGGATTGTCCTGTTTGTAACTTATGTTTTCCCATTGGCCTGAGGTCGGCCAGGGGTGGAGAAAAATTGTTTGATACTCACCCTTTCACAGTACTTCTGTAGAGAGGCATTCTTGAATTGAGTCCCGTTATCCGAGATGAAGGTGTTGGGGAGACCATATCTGCATATAATATTTTTTCAGATGAACTGGAAGGTCTTCTGCTCGGTGATCGTCACCATCGGCTCCGCTTCCACCCATTTTGAAAAATAGTCAATGGCTACGATGAGGAATCGATAGTTATTGATGGCCCTAGGCAAGGGTCCTACTAGATCAATTCCCCATACTGCAAATGGCCATGGGGATGTAATGAAAGTAAGAGGATGATGGGGCTGGTGAGGGATGGTGGCAAATCTTTGACATTTGTCACACTTTTTTACATATGCCGCGGCGTCTTTCCCCAAGGTCGGCCACCAGTACCCCTGGGTGATCATCCTCTTCGCTAAGGATCTGCCCCCGATGTGGCTTGAGCACGATCCTTCGTGCACATCTTGCAAAATGGAAGGGACTTCTGAGGGATGCACACACCTAAGTAAGGGGAGCAAAAACCCCTTTTGGTATAAGGTGTCTCCGATGACAGTGAATTTTGCAGCCATGTACCTCAGCTTCTTCCTTTCTTGCCTTGCTTCTGGCATCTCACCCTCTTTAATGTATCTGATCAGGGGGTCCATCCACGAGTCTTCTTGAGAAACATTTAGGCAATTGATAAGTGTTCCCTCTGCGTCTTCAATAGTTGGCCGAAGCAAAATTTCTACTGGTACCGTCCTCCTGATATCTGTTCTTGTTGTCGAGGCCAACCTAGTAAGTGCATCAGCACGACCATTGTCGAGCCTAGGTACCCTCCTTAATTTCACTTCTCTGAATCCCTTCAGTAATGACCTCACCTTCTCAAGGTACCTAGCCATCCTCTCGTCCTTAGCCTCGTATGCTCCTAATATCTGATTCACTACGAGCCTTGAATCACTATGGACCAAAATCTGGCCGACACTAAGAGACTTGGACAAGGAGAGTCCTGCTACTAAGGCCTCATATTCAGCCTCGTTGTTGGAGGATTTGAAGTTGAACCTCAGGGCGTATTCAACGTCTGTGCCATCGGGTGCTGATAGTATCAGTCCAACTCCACTTCCGCTGTCACAGGAGGACCCGTCAATGAAGAGGATCCACAGAGTCTTTCCCTCTGAAAAATTTCCCTCAGAGAGGGAACCCTGTCTAAAGATGTATCTGTCTTCTTTATTTTCAATCGCTTTCCTTCTAGCAGTGCTTGTCTCGGCCCTATCTGCGGGTGTGTCTTCCGTATCCGTCTTCCCGAGGGTCTCACCCTCGGCCTCATCATCTTCCCAAGTGAACTCAGCCACGAAGTCTTCCAATGCCTGCCCCTTAATGGCCGTCCTAGGCTGATACACAATGTCAAACTCCCCCAGCTCTATAGCCCAGGCCATCAACCTACCTGATTTTTCTGGCTTGTGCAGGACCTGCCTAAGAGGAGAGTCGGTGAGGATGACCATTGTATGGGACTGAAAGTACGGCTTCATCTTCCTTGAGGCATGGATCAAGGCGTAGGCCAACTTCTCCTTCCTTGGGTATCTTTGCTCTGCCCCCTAGAGTGCCTTGCTATTAAAATACACAGGCTTTTGTATCCCGTCTTCGTCTCTCACAATGGCTGCACTGATGGTTGACTCTGAGACGGCGAGGTACACATAAAGTCGTTCACCTTGCACGGGTCGTGACAGCAGCAAGGGAGACCCTAAGTATGACTTTAGGCCCTTGAAAGCCTCGTCACACTCTTCGCTCCATTCGAAGGCCTTCCTAAGGATCTTGAAGAATGGCAAACACTTGTCTGTGGCTCTAGACACGAACCTGTTCAAGGCAGCAACTCTCCTTGTGAGTCTCTGAACGTCTTTAATGGACTTCGGGGTCTTCATTTCAATAAGGGCCTTTATCTTCTCAGGATTGGCCTCGATGCCTCTTTGGTAGATAATGAACCCCAAGAACTTCCCTGCTCCGACCCCGAAGACACACTTGGCCGGATTAAGCTTCATCTGGTATTTGTCCATCGTATTAAATGTCCTCTCCAGGTCTTCTACATGATCCTCTGCCTTCAGACTCTTAGTCAGCATGTCATCTATGTAGACCTCCATAGACTTCCCAATTTGGTCTTCAAACATTTTATTTACGAGGCGCTGGTACGTTGCCCCCGCATTTTTGAGGCCAAAAGGCATGACCATGTAACAGTATGTCCCCTTATCAGTGATGAAGGCGGTCCTCTCCGAGTCTTCAGGGTTCATGAAAATCTGGTTATACCCTGAGTAGGCATCCATGAAGCTCATGAGCTCATGGCCTGTGGTAGCGTCTACCATCTGGTCGATGCGTGGGAGAGGGAAGCTGTCTTTGGGACAATGCTTGTTGAGGTATGTGAAGTCCACGCACATTCTCCACTTGTCGTTGGCCTTTGGGATAATGACTGCATTGGACAACCATTCAGGGTAGATGACCTCTCTGATAAATTCAGCGTCTTCTAATTTTTTGACCTCGTCCCTGATGACCTCATATTTTTCTCTGGAGTAAATTCTCCTCTTCTGCTTCACCGGCTTCACTCCCTCTACCATATTGAGCTTGTGGCACATGATTTCAGGGTCAATCCCTGGCATATCTACATGACTCCAGGCGAAGACGCCTCGCCTTCTCCTCAACAGTTTAATGAGGTCTTCCTTGATGTTGGGCTTCATAGACTTGCTAACTTGGACGGTTTTTCCCGGGTCACCCTCATCGAGGATGATGGGTTCTACCTCCTCAGCGGCTTCCCCTTTCTTGAGCTTCGTCTCGTCCCTGGGGTCTAGGGTATCAATATTGTAGGTGGTTGTAACCCTCTTGTGTGCCTCCTTTTCTTCAGCGGGGTTGTCGTAACATTCTCTCGCTGTCGTCTGGTCTCCCTGAACTTCCCCCACCCCGTAAGGGGTTGGAAATTTGATCATCTGATGGACCGTAGACGGCACGGCTTCAAACCCCTTGAGGGCTACACGCCCCAGTATGATGTTGTAGGCCGAAAACACCTGCTCATCCATCACAAAGAAGCTGACCTTCTTGGTGAGCCATCTCGGCCACTCGTCCCCCATCCTCACATCGGCCTCATATACCCCAAGGGGGTGAACCTTTTACCCACTGAACCCAATCAATGGATGATGGTAGGGGATGAGTCTAGCACGGCTGAGACCCAAGGCTTTGAAGCATGGACAAAACATCACATCTGCAGAACTTCCCCTATCCACCAAGATCCTCGGTACCTCCCATCCGTGCACCCTGGTAGTGATGACGAGAGGGTCATCATGTGGGGCTAAGAGGCCTTTGAAGTCCATTCTTGAAAATCCCACTATTAGTGTGTCCATATCAACTTTCTTCCTCTTTTCTGACTTGACCTCCAGGGAGGTTACGTGTACCATCTTCGCCACTGCCTTGGCCTCAGCCACATGGACCTTCCTGTCGGCGACCTCAGACCCTCCTCCTGCGAGACCCCTGGAGATCATTCCCACTCCGAGCGAGATCATATTAAGCCTCTTGATAGGGCCATGGTCGTCTCTCAGCGGGAGGTCAGGGTCGTCCTCATCATCAGAAGGGTCGTCCCCTCTTTTTTGAGGACCTTCTCTGCATGCATCGCCTCGCTTCTTTCTGGGGTCGTCCCCTCGGCCCCTCTTGAAGGCACCTTTGTCGACGTACTTTCTGAGCTTCCCTTCCTTCAGCATCTTCTCAATCTCGTCTTTCAGAGCAAAGCATTTGTCCGTTACGTGGCCGTGGTCTTGGTGAAATTCACACCATAAGTTCTTATTCCTCTTACCGGGGGCTGCCCTCAGCTTCTCAGGCCACTTCAGGGACCGGTCACTCTTAATCTCATTGAGAATCTGTTCACAACTGACCGTCAGAGGGGTGTACCCAGCTAACTTGTCATTCGCGGACCTCTTCTTCCCCTCTTTGTTCTTCTTAGGGTATTTACTCCCACTAGCACCTCCTCTTTCATCTTCATACTTTACAGCCATCGCCTCTTCGGCGTTCATCACCTTTCCTGCTGTTGATAACAGTTCAGCCATCGTCCTCGGAGGGTCTTCAGCAAGCTTCCATAACAGCTTCCCCTTTTGGAGTCCTCCAATCAGGGCTGTCATAGATATGCTCTCCTCATAGTCTTACACCTCCAGCTTCTCCTTATTGAATCTGGCTATATAATCCCTCAGACTCTCACTCTTCCCCTGCTTAACATAGAGCAGGTGGGTGGTCTTCTTCTGTGGCCTCACCCCAAGGAAGAAGTTATGGATGAACAGGTCTGCCAATTGCTTGAAGTTTTCAATGGAATTTTTTAGAAGAGACGTGTACCAGACATGCGCAGCCCCTGTCAAGGTACCAGAGAAGGCACGACACCTCATCTCATCTGAGATAGAGTATATGTCTGCTGCTGACTGATACATCTCCACATGGTGGACGGGGTTGGTGCTCTCATCATACCTTGGGGTGACCACGGGTGGCTTGAATTTTAACGGCATGGGGAAGTTGACTATCTTTGCCACAAAGGGTGAGCCTATGGTGTACCCCCTCTGAAGAGGGTCTCGGCTCTTCAATATATCACCGATCTTATCCTCTAACCACTGGATTGAGTCATTCCAGGGCCTCACAGGGTCGGCCTGGCCGATGTTATCTCCTGCTGCCTCTCCGAGGTGGACGGAGGGTTTTGCTGCAGCAGGCCTGTGTCGGCTATTCACTTCCCTTTGGCCGTCATCTCGTCCTCGGGGTCGGCCATCTGCTGCCTCCCTCCCGGATCTCGCGGCGCTTCTTGGCCTAGACAACTGTTCCCGCAGGTCATTTACTGGGCTTAGCCTCTCAAAGGCCGACCCCCTGCTCAAGCGATCAAAAGCAGAGCCTCTTGGGCGATCATCAGGGTTTGGTCTCCCGCACTTTCCCCTACTGTCCTGGAGGGGTCGTACAGTATTGTTGGAGACCTCGTAAGGTTCCTAGCACTCTATAGGAGCCTCCTCTCCCTCCAGATCTCCATACCTATCCTCAGGGCAAGGGTTTTCTTGCCTCCCCAGGCGTAGACGCCGGGGGTCAGCAACATCCCTACGCCGCTGAGGGGGTGGCAGGTCTTTGCGTGGTGCCTGGGGTGGTCCCCTGGCCTCATGCTGCCCTGGAGCTGCTGCCGGAGTAATCATCTCAGGTGAAACCCCTGGTGCTCTTAGTATGTTCTGGCTTAGAGCTGTGAACTGCTCTTGCATCATCCGCTGGCTTGCTGCCAGAGACTTTAGGGCTGTCACATCAGCCATCTCAGACTGAGGCGGCGACTGACTGGAACTGGGTCTTCCCCCTCATTCGGCGGGGGAAGTGGTGGTGGTGGCATCTCAGGTGCCATGTGCTTGAGCTATGAAAAGTTGAACTGAAGAAAATACTGGTGAGCTTGGGAACCTTAGTGGGTCTCTTTCAATGGTGAAACACCTCCTCTCAGGGGGAGTGTTGGTTCACCACCAGAGTGCCCAGTGAGGTCAAGCTGTACAAAGGAAGAGATGTCTTCTCGTTCCCACAGACGGCACCAAACTGATGGTGCTGAGATTTAGCACCACCGGATAAGTGATAGTAAGCTCAAACAGTAGCAGCCATGGCAGCCATAGAGATGTATAAGTGTATAAGTATGGAGAAGGGGATGAGTATAAGAGGTGCTAAGACAATGGTGTATAGTGGTTCAGCCAATTTGACCTACATCCACTGTGAGTGTGTGATCCACTAAGTATGGGCACTAATGGCCTTGGATACAATGCACATAACCCTCTCTCTCTCTACTGTGTGTACAAGCAGAGTTTTAGCTAGGGCTACAGTAAATTGATCGATCCCCTGTAGGGTTGTAGGTGACAAGTATATATAGGTCTTGGGGGTGTAGTGTACCCCCCAAGTATGCATGGTGCATGTGAATGATGATCTAGCCAATCCTCTGTTGACACCTGTAGATGCCAAATGATGACATAATATTCCCTCACGTGAGGGTGTGATTTGGTTATAACGGTTTTCCTCGTGCCATGTGGGCCTCATGCGCATTGTTCCACGCGTCTCCCAACCCACGCGCTGTCATGATGTCACCTCGGCCTATGAGCCGAGGCCGAGGGCAAAGCTTCTTCCAGTAGTGAGCTTGGCCCAATTCTGGACTCGAACTGTCGTACCCTCGTAGGGTCGTCTGGAACCTGGTGAAGGGTCGGCCCCTCGTAGGGTCGTCTGGAGCCTGGTGAAGGGTCGGCCCCTCGTAGGGTCGTTCGTTTATCATCAGCCAGGCCGAGGATATAAACGGGTATATCAATGATCTAAATATAAAATCATACACGATAATAAACAATATAATACCATTTTCACTATGGAGAGATAAAATGAAACATACAACAAATACTATGGAAGCGATATGAAAGTCCTCAATATAAATCCATAAAATGAAGCCCGCAATCATAAGAGGTAGAAAATGATAATGTCCCAACATAAATCCTCACAACTAATCCCAACTGAAACTCCAATGATACATACCAAGTCTAAATCCCACAATACATGTGTAATACCCCCTATTTTCAGAATAAAATATTATGACGGAAATTGAATTAAAAATTTTGAATTAAATTTGGGAATATATTAAATTGGATGGATTTAAATTTAAATGAATAAAATTTAAAGTAAGAATAAATACTTATTCATAATTTCATAATTATACGACTCAACTGGGAATGGTGGGTTCGCTTGTGAGAAATAAATCATAAAGTAATTAACTTATGGTTGGGCGTCGATTAAACATAATACAAATGGGTATATTAAATAAAAATATTTCAAATGGGAGGTTCTATGGACTCATTTAGGTGTTTTAGATATTTCAAAATGATCTTGTGGTATGGGTATACTAATTGCGTAACTTTCGAGTCATTTGAGTAGTGGGTTCGAACTCATCTGGGGGGTCCAGAGTTGAGGCCTAAGGCCCAACTCGGGATTAGAGCCTTAGTTATATTAATCGAGAGTTTAATAACTCCCTATCAGTTGCATCCAAGAACCTTAGGTCACACATTTGAGAAGGGAGAGACAGAAACACTAGCAAGATATTGGAAGAGGAAAATTCAATGAGAGATCCAACAAACCAATCAAGAAACCATCCAAGACTTGAGGAAATAATTTTCTTGCTTATTTTTTTAAGTCCTAATTGATTCTTACTTCATCATGTGTTGAAATCCCATGGAGAAATTTTGGATTTAGGAACCTTGATGATTCGATGATGATATTAAATTATACTCTTGAAAGTATTTATTTTTGATGTTAAAATAGGGAATCCATAATTTAGGATGGTAGAATTTTAAGGATTATGTTGATAGAACTCATGATTAGGACCCTTGGTATAATGATTTTTTTATAATTCATATGTAAAGGAGTTAACCCCGGTTTACAGTCTGAGATTTTGATTTAAATTGGACACCTACATGTGATAGATATTAGAAGATTGATTGGACAAAAGTTGAATAAATATGAACACCTCCATGATCCTAATTTTGGTTATTTAGGGCTTAATTTGGGTTGGTAATTACGTAACAAATAATCATAAGAAGATAAATAAACTCATAATGACCGACATTCATGATTATCAATAAGTTTAAGCCTTTGGAATTTGGATTGGGTTAAAGAATGTAAATCCCGTATTGAACAGGAAATCTGGGCAATAATTTGGGGGAGAACCGGTTCGCCCCTGGGCCTTTAATAATTAACTAGATGGTTAATTGTATGTTATAAAGAAAAGGAAGTTAATAAAATTATGTGACAGTTAATTATTAACTAAGGTTAATTACGGATAATATTTATAGGACAACTATGGGATAATTGCTAGGATAATCACCTTTACATATGGTAATATATATTTACATGTTTTATGGACATACCTATGTTCGTGGACTGTTCTATTGGGGGGGGGGGGGGGTTGTGCGCTTTCGAGATTGGAGTACACGTCAGAACAGGTTGACTAGGCGTCGTGTAGGTAATTGTTATTGGTACTACGTAGCAGCGCCACTCATGAGAGGTAGATGTAGATGCTGGGATCCTTTGTCACCGTTGGGTATGGGCCATGAACTGGTGTACTGCGTAGGTATTGCCTCACTTGTATGTGTATTATGTTGTCCTTAGTGGATATGAGACTCCTCTGGACTTACTGATAGAGCACGAACGAAGTGCTATTGGTAGAGGCCTTAGTGCCGCATATATATAACGCCATATATATAAATTAATAAAAATGAATAAAATGAATTCCAAGTCTAACGTTGTAGACTAATACACAGACTCATTACTACGCAATATGAATGATGTTGTATGTTGTAACTTTATGGGTAATACAGCGAAAGAAATTTGTGAAATAGTAACTCGAAGGTAGTTAACGCTATTTCAACATGTCCATCCTTCTATATGCATCTTTACACTGTCATTAGTATTCATTCATCATATATATCGGGACTACGATCGTTATACGTTTAACACTGCTTTTAGATGGGGGTGAGGTATGTGATGTATGTGAGTGGAGATGGGATGCATTCACTTTGAATTAACTGTACTTTTTCACCAATAAAGTTAGTAAGTTAATTATTGTACACTCTAAGGCGCTGGCCCAAAATTATAAATGTTCCCCCAACTAGGTTCTCCTAAACAGGGACAACAAGACTATCGAGATATTAGCCTTACAGTCTCACCTTATGCATCAGACTTCATATTGTTGGTTCTAGACAAGGTTGCTCCTCTGTTTCAGTTTTATTATTTTTTGAGAATATTGTAAGGGAATAAGCCCGATGTTTATTTTTCTTTTATTTAGATTCAAATGATGTTATTATGTTGGTTTTTTATTTCATTACTTAGACTGTGGATGCTGGACTGATTGGTATACGTTTAACTATGAAACTTCAGTTATTTCAATTGTGGTTATTGATAAATATTTTTATTGTCGTGATGTTGAGAATAGTATAAATTAACAAACAAGTTCCATCTTTGACGTATCATGTCTGGCCAACCTTTACGTCAAAAAATGGGGATTGTTACATTTGGTATCATAGCATCTAGGTTCTAGTGTCCTTAGGATCTGTGTTGCTTCTATTACATTCTGCATTGCGTTCTTTGATGTGTAGAGCCCTATGTTTAGGAGCCATTGTATTCTTTTTGACAGTGCTAATTCTAACCTTGTTACTTTTAGATGGAAAACGGAATAATGGGTAGACATGCACATGTAGTTGCACCCGCTGTAAATGATGAGGCACTGTCGAAGCCACATCGTCCACCCTAGGCCCAACCGACCCAACTGTTGATTACACCAGTAGATATTACTACTATCGTGACCTAGGCGGTCCCTATTGTAATGGCAGCGATGCACCAGCACTTTCCACTACCGCAGGCACATCAACAACCACCATAACTACAACTGGTAGTGTTACCAGTCCAGATGCTGGGGTCAAATTAGGATAAAGCTAGGGAGGCCTTCACGAAGGCCAACCTATAGAATTTACACTAAGTTCAAACATTTTAGTGGCGAGGCAATGAAAGAAAAACATACAGTGAAACCTACGCATGGTGGAGTGTACTCTAGTTCAAAGGTAAATGTTGGCCCCGTTTTGACTTGTGGGGGTAGCACTTCAATAGTGGGAGTCCGTCGCTTCAAAAGAAAAGAGGGATAGTTTGACCACCGATGAATTCTAGAAGCAATTTAAAGGAAAATATTTTCCTCAAGCGATGCAGTCAGAAATAAGGAGTAAGTTCATGGATCTCCATAGAAAGGTCGAACAGTGGTGGAATATGAGGAGGAGTTCACCACTCTTTCTTACTTTGTAAAGGAGGAGGTGAACACAGAGCAACGAAAGATGGAGAATTTTGTGTTGGGGATAACTTGACACATTAGATAATCATTATTGGGAAATTCAGCTACCATTACCTTTAACCAGATGGTGAATTATACCTTATTGCATTGCCAAGACCATAAGACATTCCAAAAAAATAAAGGGGAGAAGAAACACCACTTCGAGGCGTCGAACTAGAAGGGCAAGACGAATAAGAGTAACAACTACCCAGCAGTTGTGGTCCTCAATCTTCAAAGACACATAAGAGATTTAGAGGTTTCGATTAACGAAATAGACAAGGCCAATAGGGCTGTCAGCAAGGCTAATAGCAGAGAGGCCACCAGGGCCAAGGGCAATAAGATCAGAGCTAACAGGGACAACAACTATGTAGACGTTCGGTCTAAGGAAATTATTATGTTTGTGGTGAGAAGGGACATTTCTCTAGGAAGTTACCTCAGGGAAATAGGGCAGCACATGTTCTAGGAGGATAATGAGGGCACCAGGCATCTCAGAGGGAATGTCAACCAATGTAGGTCCAGCCAGTGGTGGTAGTTCCAACCTTACTAGCATTACTAGCTCCACCTCAGGGGTAGCAGCCGCATCTGCATTATGGGCATGTGTACCACATCGCACAAGGAGAGGGACCAGTGTCAACATAGATAACATATGGTATGTTCCCTAGTTTTAAGTCATAAGACATGCTTAGTTAGTACTAATGCGTAGTACTTCATTTTTTTAGTAACTTGTTAGTGCACCAGGGAAGGTAAACTTATCTTTTTGATATAGCGCTTTACGTTACTTCACCTGCGAGATGAAGGGAAAGCTTCTACATTACTTCGTGTGTAAAGGTATATGGATTACCTTGGGAAGCCGTTGGGTCGTGGCAGATCTATTTGCCTAAATAACGTCAGAGTACGATAGTATCCTAGGGATGGATTGGCAAACAAATCATAATGTTTTGTTAATTTTATGGGACTATTTAGAGTTACTAATCGAATGTAATGGGACTAGTTGAACGATGGTGTTCACCACAACTGTGGGAACTAATTATGGAAATTATAATACCTTGGGTTTATATAGTAAAATAAGCTATAATAGATACTTGGGACTTATACGAAGTTTTTATAGAGGTTAGCGTGCTTGCTAGAGAGCGGCACATTGATGAAATGGTGAACATTTTAAGGAGAAAATTTAGACAAATTTAAGAACATCAAGATTTTGTAACTCTCATATGGGGTGAGGACTATCGTATTGATTAAAATCGTTCATGATTTCGATGAGATTTATATATGAGTGATTAGATCGAGGAGTAAGATCGCCATGTGATATCGAAATGTGAAGGACGACGACTCAAATAGGAAATGGATAAGAGGACGGCGCATCCCGCGTGTCATATCCAAGGGTTTGGTGATTCACAAATGATGAGTGATATTCAGGGATAAGTAGGTGTCTAATAGTGAAAAATCTAAAGATAGTATCTTAGAAACAACAAAGGTTTGAATAAATCATAAATTCTATATAGTAAGGGGCTGCACGGGCACGAAAAACATAGTTATGGGACCCGCATGAACCCGAAAGGGTTGACTTATGAAAAATAGTCACAACGATGGGAAATCTCAAAATTTGTTACTAAGGTATTTCTTGAAACTAGAGAAATAATTAATGTTTGACTCGGGGTAAGAATGTAGACTATATGATAATAATATTATGTTTGAGGGATAAACAAATGCGAGAATTATCCAGCGATGAAATTTTCTTACTTACGTTAAGAGTATGAAAAATGAAAAGCATTTGTATTTTAGAAGTATTTAGTTACCTTGGGAACGTTAGGACTAGTGATAGTCTTGGTTACATCAGGATGTGTACAATCACAAATGCTGTTATTATAATGACGATGTTATTGGAAATAGGCAGCTGTAAGCTTTATTGGAATGATTAGGCATGTGAAGCCTTAGGAATGATTATGCATCCTAATAGATTTAAGTTATGGACTGACAGATCTCAATGACCGACGAAGCTATGTAGTAGTGTATCAGGAGGATTCCTTATTTGGATTTCGTCAGCGAGACATCCCATGCACGAAGTTAGCAAATGTTAGGAGTTGAGAGATTTTGGATCCTAGTACATTTCGTTACTATTCTTGGTATTATCAAGCTAGTAATTTATCGGGATTTAATGTATCCCTTAGAAGTGATGAGACTTTTGTTGGCAATGGGAACAAACTAGCGTAAATGTTTATTTTTTTATTTTCTTTTTAGTCTTGGACCGACGGATATCATCAATTAACTAAGCTGTTTAGTAGTGTATCGGGAGGGTTCCTTAATTGGATTTTTCTTGCGAGACATCCCACACACGAAATTGGCAATGTTGATAGTTGAGGGAAGTTGGATAGTAAGATGACTACTTTTTACATTTACATATGTGGTGGTATACTTGTTGTATAGATATACTTGGTGTGAATGGTACAAATTGGATGTATATGTGTAATTCATATTTGATAATGATACGTGTATGTGTATATGTAATGTGTAATATATGGGCGCCTCACTAATATTATGATAGGCATGGATGCGCCTTTCTTTTATCTCATGGGATATGAGTATTGACTAATTAGGTATAAACTTAAGATAATGGTACGGATTAAAATGTGACTTCACGCCGTAGTGAATTTTGATGATGGAATTCCGTTATTAGGTGGGAGAATGTAATACCCCGTGTTTTCAGAATAAAATATTATGACAAAAATTGAATTAAGAATGTCGGATTAAATTTGAGAATGAATTAAATCGGAGGGATTTAAATTTAAATTAATAAAATTTAAAGTGAGAATAAATACTTATTCATACTTTCATAGTTATATGATTCAACTGGGAATGATGCGTTTGCTCGTGAGAAATAAATTATAAAATAATTAACTTATAGTTGGGCGTTAATCAAACATAATACAAATGCGTATGTTAAATACAAATATTCAGGATGCGTTTTGGGAGGTTCTATTGACTCATTTAGGCATTTTAGATCTTTAAAAATGGTCCCGGGGCATGGGTATACTAATTGGATAACTTTAAGGTCATTTGAGTAGTGGGTTCGGACCCATCTGGGATCAAAAGTTAAGGCCTAAGGTCCAACTCGGGATTAGAGCCTTAGTTATATTAATTGAGAGTTCAATAACTCCCTGTCATTTGCATCCAAGAACCCTAGGCCACACATTTGAGAAGAGAGAGGCATAAATAGTAACAAGATATTGGGAGAGGAAGATTCAAGAAGAGATTTAAGAAACCAATCAAGAAACCATCCAAGACTTCAGGCAAGAATTTTCTTGCTTATTTTGTTTAGTCCAAATTGCTTCTTAATTCATCGTGTGTTGAAATCCCATGTAGAAATTCTAGATTTGGAAACCTTGATGATTCGATCATGATATTAAATTATACTCTTGAAAGAATAGATTTTTGATGTTAAAGTAGGGAATCCAGAATTTTGGCTGGTAGAATATTAAGGGGTATGTTGATAGAACTCATGATTAGGACCCTTGGTATAATGATTTTTTTATGATTTATATGTAGAGGAGTTAAACCCTATTACCTATGTGATAGTTATAATAAGAATGATTAGACAAAAGTTGAATAAACATGAACACCTCCATGATCCTAATTTTGGTTATTTACGATTTCATTCGGGATGGAAAATATGTAACAAACAATCATAAGAAGATAAACTAAGTCATAAGGACTGACATTCATGATTATTAATAAGTTTAAGCCTTTTTGGAATTGGGAAAGAACGTAAATCTTGTATTGAACAAGAAATTTGGGCAGTAAATTGGGGGTGAACTGGTTCGCCTTTGGGCTAGCTCTTGAGGGGGTCAGGCCACGGAGTCTGTGGCTACATTGACCACCTGAGCCACTATCTCTGCCACCTGGGCAGTCGAAATCATATCTGCTGGTGGCGGTACCTGTGGAACCTGTCGAGGCTCCCTCAAATTCTCTCTAGCCTCGGCCCAATTTGCTCGCTCTTTCCTCGGTGGCATCTGAAAATAAATCGAATTTGTATGCATTCCCAGTCAATACAATTAAAATAGAAGAAGTACATAAACCACAATACGTCAAGATAAAAGCAACACTCCTAATAATAGGGCTCTAAATCAAATGTAGGCTACGCTGAAATCGTAGTAAGCCATACATATCCTTTGGACTCTAGAACCTGATGCTCTGATACCATCTGTGACACCCACCTAATTAAATACCGGGTGATCAGTCCTTTATTACATTAAATAAAGATTTACAAATTAGTTCATTCTTAGCATCAGTGTCGAAAACCAAATTAATTACTAATCACCTATTAGTTAATTAAACCGATGCTAATTTCTTTTATTAAACAGATAACAACATGCGAAAAATAAAATAAACCATACACTAATATAAAGTCTAATCCATCACAAGATATAAATAAATAAAATATTTTCGAATAAACTATCGATTAAAACCAAATAAGAAATCCAACAAGTCTGAATTGAATAAAATCTGAATGGGTAACATGCCCAAATAAAATTGTAAAACTGAGAATAGATTCCTACACTAGGAACGAAGAATAAATGCGTTTAATCAAAACTCTACAAGCATCCACCTGTGCTGCAACTGCTTATCCCTGAAGCAGAATATCAAGTATGGCGTCCCTATGGCTGGACACCTAAAAGGTTTTGAAAATATTTATACAAGAGTTAGTACTCAAAACATTTTAAAAATATTTAGCAAGAGTTTATCACAGTTAAAAATCGGTTATTGATTACACATGTTACCTGCGCTCTCTTGAGTTTCCTCATCTCTCAACTATAGTGCATGACTAACGTTCTCTACTTAGCCCACCTAGCAGTACTGCCCAAGCTAACTAGACAAAAGTAACTACCTGGACTATCACATCTATAAGTCCCCGTATCTCCCATACAATACGCTAATCGAATTAATATTTCCCGTATGTTAAGGATTGAGATTAACATTACATCTATCTTCTCGTTATTCAATTAATTAAGTCTCACTATTTAATTCATTCTTTAGATATACACTATCTATCAGTCTAGTGTCACACATAAGTAGAATAATAATAATTATATATATATATATATATATATATATATATATTAAAATGGTGTCTTTTAAATAGGACCACTGTGAAACAATATGCATACTTTGCTATCAGTCCAAGTACCTCTCGTACTAAATGGGGACTATTGGTTCAACATGTCTCCTCGAACCCAAAATCAAATAACAACGGTAGAGACGAACATAGTCATAAGCCTTTGGGCTATGCACATACCTAACGTACCCAAATGACATGCCGGTCACACTAATACACGTTACATAGTGAGCCGCCCTAAGTTCTATGTTCTGGGGCATCAGTTCATACCTCACTGGAATCATCAAAGTGGGATCGGCCACAACGCGTGAACCTCCGGTGATATCAATCAGCGTAGGTACGATAACTCATAATATCAATCAACCTATATATATATATATATATATATATATATATATATATATATATATATAGTAGGTATTCACACAACCTAACTATCATCATTCGTACGTAGTATATATCACTCGAATACTCACCGTACTTTCAAATTACAATTATGCTCGCTATCGCATTCAATTGAGTATTACTTAATACTCTAAGGGCCCTAGTTACCCCTTTACGATTTCAATATCTAAGTATTCTTTACCCTACTGGTTAATATAAATAAGATCTTTCACACTTTCCCATAATAACATTCTCATTCTCTCGAATTAATTACATTACAATTTAATCCCAAAATAACTCTAGTCTTAACTCTTTCCATAAGGCTACCACATACTCTTATCAAGGTCCTATTGTAAATCCATAAGTCCCTCATAAAAATTTAAATAAGCCCCAATGGTCACCCAATTATTTATGCGAAGTTTTGGGTTTAAATAAGTAAAAATGGGTAAATCTGACAGGGTCCAATCAATTCGCCCAAATACTGAATCGATTCGCCCTATCTAATCGATCCTGTCCTAAGCCAAATCGATTCGATTTGTACCCAGTCGTCTTCTTCACAGCGATAATTGCATTTTTCACCATTAAAATACCTATAATTTCCATGATACTCCACCAATCTCCAAACCAATTATCCCAAACCCTTCCCACATGTATTACGATAGATTCTAACATAATTTTTGCATCAAAACATTATGAATAACATTCTAGAATGGCTTTAAACATCTAATCCTCTAGAACCCTAAGTTTTCATGTTCTTCGTCTATTATTCATAAAAATCCATATTTAAATCGTGGATAATAATACAAAATCGAAACTTTATTATTGTCTATACATGTAATTCCTACCCAAATATGCATCTAAATCAATATTTTCTTCCAATAATCATCAAAATAATCAATATAATTGAAACCCCAGTCACATGGGTATTATAACTTCATATAGATTGTAATAAACACTTGCCTTAGTACTGTAGAGTCTGATTTCGTGGCTTGATGTTGGGTTTGATTTTTTTCTTCTCCAATCTTACCTCCCAAGGTGTTTGTGGTGAAAGAACATACTCCAATTTCCTTCAAGTCTCTCTCTTAGGCTTCATAGTTGTTCTCCCTATGTCTCCAATGGATTTTATGAGTTTTCTAACCTCTAAACCCTAGCCCTCTAACCATTATAAGCTGATTTAGAGTTTACAAATTCGTAGGTCTCTTAACCCCTTAATATAAAATGACTAAAAAACCCTTGTATGGTCACCGTTTAGCCTAAAATTACCATGTGACTCAATAGACATCCCTGAGTATACCATTTTGACTAATTCAACCCTTTTGGACTCGTTTGTGACCTCGAAATCATCATCCGAGTTACTCTAAATAAATCTCCCATCTCGACCACAAGTTAGTCTTCACGCGACTCCCGATTGAGATTAATTCCAATTAAGCCTGTATCACTCGTTATGACGTAATTTATAATCATTAACTATTTACTATTCACTCATTAAATAAAATTCATAATATTAATATCTATTTCACTCTCGATTAATATTTAATAATTGCATCATTATCCAATTCAATTCAATTACTTCTCTCCCATAATTTAAAATAAAAATAATTTAATTACTCAATTAATTAAGTCTCAATTATGCAAAAAATACAGGGTATTACATACTTCCCCCCTTACAAATGAATTTCATCCCCAAAATTAGGTCATACTTATGGTAAAAAACTCTGGATACCGCTCTCTAATGTCATCCTCCCACTCCTAAGTATACTCATCAACACTGTGGTGTCCTCACTGCACTCTGACTAGAGGTACCACCTTAGACCATAACTTTCGCTCATTGTGATCTAGAATAGCTATGGCTCTCTCCTCCTATGAGACGTCTGGCTGCAAATCAATCTCCTCGAGTGGAAGGTGCCAAAAATCTCTCTCACTCCTCCTATATTTCTTCAGCGATGCCACGTGGAACACATCGTTTATCCATTGAAGATGATCCGATAAGCCCAATCTTTATGCTACGAGTCCCACTCTATTAATGATAGGGAAAGGTCCCACGTTCCTAGGTGCTAACTTCCCCTTCTTACCAAACCTCATAACTCCCTTCATGGGAGACACACGTACCAATACCTAGTCGCTAACCTCTAAATCAAAGTGTCTCTGATCGGCATCAACATAACTCTTCTGCCTATCTTGAGCTATCCGAATGTGTTCCCAAATAAGCTTAATCTTGGCAGTTGTCTCCTGTATCATATCTTAACCCAGTAACTTTTTGTCCCCCACCTCTAACCAGTAAGGGGTCAAATGACAAGGCCTTCTATAAAGCGCCTCAAATGGTGCCACATCGATGGTAAATTGGTAAGAGTTGTTATACACAAACTTTACCAATGGAAGGTATCGCTCCCAACCTCTTTAAAAATCTAGGATGTACATCCTCAAAATATCTTCCAGTTGGTTAACCCTCTCAGTCTGCCCTTCTGTCTGTGGATGGTAAGCAATACTCAATCGTAAGTCTGCGCCCATAGCCTCCTAAAAACTCTGCCAAAAGTGAGAAATAAAAATCTTGTCTCTATCAGATACAATATTAATCGGCACCCCATGCAACTTCACTATCTCTACGATGAATAACTGCGTATACTGACTCATCTCGTAATCTGTGTGAACTAGCAAGAAATGAGCCACCTTGGTCAGCCAATCCACTATCACCCAAATGGAATCGTGACCCCTTTGTGATGTCGACAACCCAATAATAAAGTCCATCGAAAGGCTTTCCCACTTTCACATGAGAATCTCGTGTGACTGTAGCTTCCCTGTAGGTCGGTGATGGTCAACTTTCATAAGATGATAGGTAACACTTTGAGATAAACTCTGCTATGTCTCGCTTCATACCCGACCACCATTACTGTCTTCTCATATCCTGGTACATCTTATCCTCGCCGGGATGTACCGCAAACCTCGAACCATGAGACTGTGTCATAACTGTTTATCTAAAATCCTCATCCTCTAGCACTACAAGTCTCCCATTAAATCGTACACCTCCCTCTGAGCTGATCAAGTAAGCCTCTGCACCATCGAATAATAACTATTGTACTCTATCCTGATAGAATTTATCCTCTGCTCGTGCCTTGACTACCCGCATCACAATCTCGGGAGTGATAGATGAAACTTCCATGCATACTCGGGCAACCTCATTATCGTGCCAAAACTCACTCTAATTCGCCTTCTAGATCTCTACTATCTCTCCTGTAGGTCACCAACTTAATTGGTCTTCCACCGTATTAGCCTTACTAGGATGATACTGTATATCAAAATGGTAGTCCTTCACGAATTCTAGCCACCGCCTTTGCCTCATAGTCAGATCCTTCTGTGTGAAGAGATACTGAAGTGACTTATGATCCGTTAACAAAGTGAACTGCTCCCCCAAAAGATAATGTCTCCATATCCTCAAAGCAAAAATGATCGCTGCTAACTCAAGGTCGTGTGTGGGGTAATTCTTGTCATGGGGCTTAAGCTTTCAAGATGCATAACTGCAATCCTCCCCTAGGCAAAGCAAGTATGGGTGCTGATGTCAAATTATCCTTTAGCTCATCAAACGCTAATTGACAATGATCACTCCACACAAACGGTACCCCTTTGCGAGTCAAGTTTATCAACGGACCCGCAATATTCGAGAACCCCTTGATGAAGTGGCGATAATACCTATCCAACTCCAAGAAGCTATGAATCTTGATTGGTGTCATGGGATGTCCCCACTCCCTTACCATCTATACCTTACTTAGATCAACAATGATTCCCCTGTCAGACACGATGTGGCCTAAAAACTGTACCTCTCGAAGAAAAAATCCACACTTATCGAATTTAGCGTATAACTGATGGTCCCATAGCGTCTGTATGACTATACGCAGATGCTCTACGTGCTCATCCTCAGTGCGAGAGTAGACCAGAATGTCATTTATAAATGCAATCACGAACCACTCTAGGAACTCCCTGAATACACTGTTCATGAGGTCCATGAACACCGCCGACGCATTGGTGAATCCAAACGTCATCACCCTAAACTCGTATGATCCATACCACAACAGAAAAGAAATTTTAGGAACGTCTTTCTCCTGAATGCGAAACTAATGATACCTAGATCTCAAATCAATTTGGAGGAAGTATGCCGCTCCCCTCAACTGGTCAAAAAGGTCACCAATCCTCACCAACGAATATTTATTTCGTATCGTGACCTTGTTCAGCTCCTTGTAGTCGACACACAAACGGAGTGAACCATCCATCTTTTTCATAAATAATATCGGCGCACCCCATGATGATGTGCTCCACCGAATGAAACCCTGACCCAAGAGCTGCTGAATTTCCTCTCTCAACTCACACATCTCTGAAGGTGCCATACGGTAAGGTGCTCGAGAAATCAATCTTGAACCTGGTGCTAGATCTATAATAAACTCAATATCACGACTGGGTGGTAGCCCTGGTATCTCCTGAAATACATCCTCACATTTCCTCACAACTGTAATCGAGTCTAACGATATAACTACCTCCATTGAGGTCTCCTCCTCAATATAATACAAGTGGGTGCGTGATCCTCCCTCAAGAAGACGCATTACCACAAGTAACATCTCCTGCCCTAGAATGGAAAACACAATGGTCCTCTCATATCAGTCTACCATTGCTCTATAGACCGCCAAAAAATTCATACCCAAAATCACCTCGTAACCCTCCATATCTAATACAAGGAGGTCTGCCGCTAAGGTCAGTTTCCCTCTAACAGTATCGACTCCTGTACAAATCGAGTGTATCAATGAGCTACTACCCATGGGTGACTCTAGACACATAAGGAGACTATCGTCTATCTCTAATAAACTGTCAACTCTAGAAAATTTAGTTTTTATAAAAGAATGCAACACCCCAGTATCAAACATAATCCTACCTTTAAGCCTATGAGTAGGAAATGTACCCTCTATTACCAAAGGCGCCCGAGGTGCTGGTGGCATGGATACATCCCGAATGTTATACACATGCCCGTAGTACATCTTCCCCTACTTCTACTTTGGGGCTGGTGCTGCAGGGGGTACTGGAGTCCCCTGTCCTTGCTAAGCACCCTGTTGCCGTGCTCCACCCCATTGTGGTAAATCCCTCCTCTTGTGACTCTGCTGGCCATATATAAATCACTGACCCAGGAATACCCTCTGTTTCTGGCCCTACTGAACCTGACACTGCTAGCCTTACTGGCCTCAGCCCTGTTAGCCTCCTCTTGGTTCCCTTAGCCCTGATGGCCCTCAGGAGCCTACTACTGATTTGGGCCCTGCTGACCCTGTTGATAACCATGCTTGAATCTCTTGGATTTGTTCCCCTGTCAAGAATCCTTCCCCTTCTGACTAACCATCAGCTACTACTAAGGTGCTCCACTAGCACCACCCCCATTAGCCTTGCCCAGTTGGATATGATCTACTCCTCTCTTGCTTCCATTTGCGTAGAAGCGATGATCCTGACAGTGAACAAGTGCGGCGTTGATGACATTAGTATATGTCACCAACGTGGGATTACTTATCAAATGTTGCCTAATCTTCCAGGACAGACCATCCATGAACTTAATTTTCTTTCTCTCTTTGTTTATCACCTCATCTGGCATAAAGTTATCCATACGGGTGAACTCCACCTCGTAGGTAGCTACCGAGAAGTCAACCTGAATAACTTACCCAAACCTCTTACGCATCTCAGACTCAATGACAAGTGGGAAGTACTTATGATCGAACCACATCCAAAACTATGTAATGGTCATCGAATCTCTCTCCTCAGCGGTGGTCATAGACTCCCACCATTATAAAGCCGATACGGTTAATATAAAGGTAGCTAACATCTATTTTTGCACCTCATTATAATCCACCATGCGCAGATGGTGCTGAATGTTCTTTTTCAATTGACATGTTGCAACCACTTCAGTACTGCCCTGAAACTCGATCGGATGTCCCTTCTGAAACATCTCCCTGACTCGTTGCCAAAAAGATGGCCCTGGATGGGACTGAACCTCTAGTGCCACTGGCGGCTGGGGAAAATGGGCTTCCATAGCTGTCATGGATGCATTGACCACCTGGGCCACTATCTCTACCACCTGGGTAGTCAAAATCATATCTGCTAGTGGCGGTGGTGGTGGTACCTGTGGCTCCTGTTGAGCCTCCCTCAAACCCTCTCTTGCCTTAGGCCTATCCATTCGCACTCTCCTCGGTGGAATCTAAAAATAAATCAAATTTGTATGCATTTCCCGTCAATAAAATTAAAATATCAGAAGTAAGTAAATCACACATACGTCAAGATAAAAGCAATAGTCCTAGTAATAGGGCTCTAAATCAAACAAACGCTACGATGAAATCGTAGCAAGCCGTAAAAATCCTATGGACTCTAGAACTTGATGCTCTGATACCACCTATGACACCCCGCCTAATTAAATACTGGGTGATCAGTCCATTATTAAATTAAATCAGGATTTACAAATTGGTTCATTCTTAGCATCACTGTCGAAAACCAAATTAATTACTAATCACCTATTAGTTAATTAAACTGATGCCAATTTCTTTCATTAAATAGATAACAACATGCAGAAACTAAAATAAACCATACACCAATATAAAGTCTATTTTTTCACAAGATATAAATAAATAAAATCTTGCCGAATAAACCATTGGCTAAAACCAAATCAGAAATCCAACAAGTCTGAACTGAATAAAATCTGAATGGGAACATGCCCAAATAAAATGGTAATACTGATAATAGACTCCTACACTAGGAATGAAGAATATACGCATCTAATCAAAACTCTGCAAGCATCCACCTATGTTGTAGCTACGTATCCTTGAAGCAGAATACCAAGTTTAGCGTCCCAGTGGCTAGACACCTAAAAGGTTTTGAAAATATTTATAGAAAGAGTTAATACTCAAAATATTTTAAAAATCTTTAGCAAGAGTTTATCACAGTTCAAAATGGGTTATTGATTACACATGTTACGTACACTCTCTTGAGTTTCTTCACCTCTCAACTATAGAGCACGCCTAACGTTCTCTACTTGGCCCACCTAGCTGTACTACCCGAGCTAACTAAACATAAGTGACTACCTGGACTATCACATCTATCTGTACCACCAATACAATACGCTAATCAAATTAACATTTCTCTTCTGTTAAGGATTGAGATTAACATTTCATCTATCTTCTCATTATTTAATTAATTAAGTCTCACTATTTAATTCATTCTTTAGATATACACTATCTATCAGTCTACTGTCGAACATAAGTAGAATAATCACAATCTTATATATATATATATATCAAAATGGTGTC
Organism: Sambucus nigra; assembly: GCA_949130495.1. Taxonomy (NCBI): domain Eukaryota; kingdom Viridiplantae; phylum Streptophyta; class Magnoliopsida; order Dipsacales; family Adoxaceae; genus Sambucus; species Sambucus nigra. The sequence continues at coordinate 387,207,462 of OX422212.1, forward strand.
TCTAAATAGGACCACTATGAAACAATAGGCATACTCTGCTATCAGTCCAGGTACCTCTTGTACTAAATAGGGACTATTGGTTCAGCATGTCTCCTCAAACCCAAAATCAAATAACAATGATGGAGACGGACATAGTTATAAGACTTTGGTCTATGCACATACCTAATGTACCCAAATGACATGCCGATCTCACTAATACATGTCACATAGTGAGCCGCCCTAAGTTCTAAGTTCTCGGGCATAAATCCATACCTCACTAGAATCGTCAAAGTGGGATCGGCCACTATGCACGAACCTCCGATGATAGCAACCAGTGTAGGTATGCTAACTCATAATATCAATCATATAGGTACACACACAACCTAACTATCATCATTTTTACATAGTATATATCACTCGAGTACTCACCGTACTTTCAAATTATAATTATGCTCGTTATCGCATTCAATTGATTATTACTTCATAATCTAAGGGCCCTACTTACCCCTTTATGATTTCAGTAGCTAAGTATTCTTTACCCTACTGGTTTATATAAATAATCTCCTTCATGATTTCTCATAATTACATTCTCATTCTATTGAATTAATTACATTACAATTTAGTTCCAAAATAACTCCAGTCTTAACTCTTTCCATAAGACTACCACATACTCTTATCAAGCTCTTACTGTAAATCGATAAGTCCCTCATAATAATTTATATGGATCAAACCTTCACCCAATTATTTATGCGAAGTTTTGGATTTAAATGAGAAAAAATAGGCAAATCAGGGCCAAATAGATTCGGTCCTAAGCCGAATCGATTCGATATTTACCCGGTCATTTTCTTCACTGCGAGAACCACATTTTTCACCATTAAAATACCTACAACTTCCATGATACTCCACCAAACTCCAAAGCAATTGTCCCAAACCCTTCCCACATATATTAGGAAAGATTCTAACACAATTTTTGCATCAAACATTACGAATAACATTCAAGAACGGATTTAAAAATCTAATCCTCTAGAAACCCAGGTTTTCATGTTCTTCTTCTATTATTCATCAAAACCCAGATTTAATTCATGGATAATAATACAAAATCTCTAATTTAATATCCTCTATGGATATCAAATCTTTCTACATACAATTCCTACCCAAACATGCATTTAAATCAATCTTTTCTTCCAATAATCATCAAAATAATCAATATAACTGAGACCCTAGTCACATGGGTATTATAACTTCATATTTGTTGCAATAAGAACTTGCCTTAGTACTGTAGAGTCTGATTTGATGGATTGGTGTTGGGTTTGATTATTTTCTTCTCCAATATTCCTTCCCAAGGTGTTTGTGGTCAAAGAAGACACTCCAAGTTCCTCCAAATCTCTCTCTTAGGCTTCAAAATTGTTCTCTCTGTGTCTTGAATGGATTCTATGAGTTGCCTAACCTCTAAACCCAACCTCTAACCATTATAAGCTGATTTAGAGTATGAAAATCCGTAAATCTCTCAACCCTGTAATATAAAATGACCAAAATACCCTCATATGGTCCTGGTTTAGCCTAAAATTGCCCCATGACTTAATCGATATCCTCGGGTATACTATTTTAACTAATTCAACCCTTCCAGACTCATTCGTGACCTCAAAATCATCATCCTAGTTACTCTAAATAGATATCCCATCTCGACCCCAAGTTAGTTTACACGCGACTCCCAGGTAAGATAAATTCCAATTATGCCCATATCACTCGCCATGTCGTAATTTCTAATCATTAACCATTTACTATTAACTCAGTAAATATAATTCATAATATTAATCTTTATTTGACTCTCAATTAATATTTAATAATTACATAATTATTCAATTCAATTCAACTACTTCTCTCACGTAATTTAAAATAAAAACCATTTAATTACTCAATTAATTAAATCTCAAAAAATACGGGGTATAACACCTACGTAGTAGTGCCACTTACGAGAGGTAGATGTAGATGCTGGGTTCCTTCATCATCGCTGGGTATGGATCGTTACTTGAATGTGCATTATGTTGTCCGTGGTGGATAGGAGGCTCATATGGACTTGTCGATAGAGTACGAACGAGACGCTATTGGTAGATGCCTAAGTGTCTCATATATATATATATATATATATATACATATACATATACATGTATATAAATTAATGGAAATGAATTAAATGAATTCCAAGTCTAATGTTGTAGACTAATACACATACGCATTACTACGTAATATGAGTGATATTATATGTTGTAACTTTATGGGTAGTACATCGGGAGAATTTAGGAAATAATAACTTGAAGGTAGTTAACACTATTTCAACATATCCATCATGCTAGATGCATATTTACACTATCATTATCCATCCTGCTAGATCATTCTTTATACTATCATTAGTATTCATTCATAATTTGTATCGGGACTTTGGTGGTTACATGTAGCACGAGATTTCGACGAGGGGTGAGGTATGTGATGTATGTGAGTGGCGATGGGATGCATTCACTTTAAATTAACTGTACTTTTTCATAAATTAAGTTAGTAAGTTAATTCTTGCACACTCTACGGCACTGACCCAAAATTATAAATGTCCCCCCCCCCACTAGGTTCTCCTAGACAAGGACAACAAGACTATTAAGAGATTAGCCTTACGGTATCACCTTATGCATTGGACTTCATATTATTGGTTCTAGACTAGGTTGCTCCTTTGTTTCAGTTTTATTATTTTCTAAGAATATTGTAAGGGCATAAGTTCGACATTTATTTTCCTTTTATTTAGATTCGAATGATGTTATGATGTTGGGTTTTTATTTCATTACTTAGACTGTGAATGCTGGACTAATTAGTATTCATTTCATTATGAAACTTCAGTTATTTCAAGTGTGTTTATTAAAAAATATTTTTATTATCGTGATGTTGAGAATGATATAAATTGAAAACAAGCCCCATCTTTGACGTATCGCGTCTGACCAACCTTACGTGAGAAAATAGGGGTTTATACAACATGCTAACTGAAATATTTGAGTATAACTAGACTAAAATATAAGAATTATAAAACTAAACAAAGTAGGAACCCACACTGTCCCTGTAGCTGGAGTCCTAAATGAGAGAGATGAATAGTGAGAGCTAGCCGGATCAAGGAATCTAAGCGGGAGGTCCAACCTTAGCACCTGAAGTTCATGTAAAAGAGATGAGTTAAAACTCTAGCAAGTGACTTATCAACACAACTCAAAGAAGTTATATACATAGATGATAAAATTACAGTTTATATATAGTCCAAGTGAATGACCCATCACATAAAACACAATCTCACAATGTGATAGAATGTAATCAATTCATTTTGTTTATTAATTAATATCCTTAATAAATCAACACATACGCGATATGTGCCGCTTCCTTTCAGTCATCTCAATAATATACGGTATGCCAAATCAAACAATCACAATCCATAGCCACCTGTTTCACAGTGATGAAAAACTCGTAGCCATCCTTCTACGTAGCACCGACCCTCCATAACTCTGTATGACACAAATAATGACCCATCATGATATACTCATCAACTGTCTCAACATAAGGGTGTTGATCCTCGGCACTCACCCATTATTTCACGTTTCTCATGTTCATTCATCAAAGCCATTCACAATTTACCACATAATTTACCATTTTGTGCTATAACTTAGATACTCAATTACCCCACCCTCAAGCTTTTACTAATTAGAGACACTAATATGTTTCAAGACTTTATGTAAGAAGAAAAAGGGATAATAATCTTTTAACTAACTTTTCATAACATGAAATGTTAAGGTAGAAGTATATTGTTCTATTAAGGGTTTTAAATCTTTACTCTTATTCATCTTTAAACTTCATACGTGGCATGTGTCATTGAAGTGAAATTCAAACAAGGAACCCTCACGATACACTTTCGTTTAGATAAGGTAACTGTTAAGACAATTTAATTAAGGGTTTATAATGAGAGAGTAAATTTATTTCGTATTTTAAAATGTATAAGTTACGTAGATGTTTACTAAATTGTTTAAATTTTCTAAAATATAAATAAAACATATTATAAGTAAAAATACCTATGTATATAGTTTTCCCATAAATTTATTGCTAATTAAGTGCACAAAGGAGAGTAATATACCTTGTTATATTCTTCACATCACTTTTCTCGACAATCACAATGCACAACATATCGAACAATTAAATGCACCATAAGACCTTCTCTAAGTGTATGGCAAAATGACTTTTGACACACTTCAAGACATTATATAATAGGTTAAATCCATGACAGTCTATAAATTCCATATTTAGGATGATCATGCCTAAAAATATAAGTTACGAGAGAAATCATTATAAGCATTAGAAGTATTATAAAGAGTGGCAACAATATATATATATAAACATATCATAAGGACGCCAATAAAATACAACCAAAATATCCATATATCTCTGAATAAAACTGAAATAAACTAAAATTAGTAAAACACTGGAATCCTATAAACTAGGACCCAAAGCCAAATTGAAAATCTGAAATAAATAATTGAATACATGTGAAACACATACACAAATACTCCTTTGACTAACAATGACTCCACACTAGAACTCTGATGCAAAATTAACTCCCAAAAGAACTAAGGTCAACTTAACCTGGAAATGTTAGTAACAAAATGTGGGCCAAGTCCACTGAAAGATAATTCCTACATGATGTCAAATAGAGACGGGCAATCACACACAATGATGCAATGAAATCAAATATGACAGTTATTAAATTAATTACAATTAATCTATAACTACCTACACCTAGTGGTTACTAATTGTTACGCTTATCACACCACATCTACATATCATTCCTTATTCCCAAAACACGTTGAATCACTCTAGTACAAACCTATGTTAATACTAAACTAACTATCATTATAAGCTACAGTTTCCATGCTAATAACTCGCTCCTCCCAACCCATCTTACTAGTAGTACCAACATAGACTCTTCCAAGCCTAACACATACAACTAAAGTCTATTCTCACATATGATTTCTAACTCTTTGTATGATAACACTTAGGCTCACACCCACCTAATCACCCCATGCTTTAAACATTAGGCTCATGAACACTGAATAACACTTATTGTATATAATGGTCACACCTACCCATCCACTCGTACAATCATATTTAGGACTCACAAACTCCCATAACCATTATACACATAGAGACACACACATACATAAGGCTCATGTACATCGAACATTAACATAAGTCATGTTGAATTGACAACTTGTGCATAAGATGTGTAGGATGAATTCTCCAACAACACCCCTTTAATGGGTCAACTCAAGGCATCAACAAAAGTATATACCTTTTTCATCCTCGATATCTATCTCTCTGGTAAAAATAAAGATAACCTCGTGAAATTTACTTTATATTCCGCAACTGTGCGGTGACCTTGCTTCAGAGTAAAAAATCTTTCCTCTTGGCTACCCAAATTGCATATGGAAAATATAATTTGTCAAACTTATCTTGAAACTAGGAATGTGTCAAAGTCATCCTTTCATCTTAACTAATAAAACTCGGTCCCCATATCATAGCGTCTCCAACTAATTGAAAATTAGCAAGCAAATAATTTTTCATGTTGGTACATTCAATAATTCAAAGGTCTCTCTCTATGTCCCTCCTGCACTACAAATCTACTATAACATTGTAAAAATTCTAGTAGGCTCCTTCTTAAAAATGCACTTTAGACCTTCTCCCACTTTGAAGTCGGCGCAACGTGAGGCACATACTGCTGGTGTCTTTGAGAATCCCTACACCACAACTATAACCCCATCAATAATAGCGTGCGTAACCATATTACGACATATGGAGGGAATCCATGTCCATCCACCTGCCCCATAATCGAAACTTTCTTCCATGATGAATCCTTTCCGCCTCAGTTATATTGTTCTCAATAGCTCCTCGTGTTCCCAATTTGTTAAGACTTGAGGAAATACAAACATCATGGTGATACAAGAGTACAAAATCCAAAGATATGCCATTTTCATAGTAAATAAAGTCCATTGGAAAAAGAAATTGTCTAACTCAAACCCTAAACGATAGACCATGAACTGATACCAATTATGACAACCTGTAAATTTCATATTTAGGGTGATTATGCCTAAATACAAAAGTTACGACCATTAAATAAATAATAACCATCATAATAATGAGAAGTAGCATAAAGAGTGATTATATATATATATATGACAATAAATAAACATAAAATACCCATACACCTAATAATAAAATTGAAATAAATCAAAACGAGCTCAACTCCAAGATCCCATAAAACAAGGACCTAAAACCAAACTAAAAGTCATAGATAAGTCATTGAATATATATGAAACACTTATACTAATACTCCCTTGACTAACAACGACATGACACTAGAAATTCGATGCACAACTAACTCCCAAAACCACTAAGGTTACCCGGACTTGAAAATGTTAACAACAAAATGTGGGTCAAACCCACTACATGATAACTCCTACATGGTTCCAAATGGCGAAGAACTATCTCAAACAATGATGTAATGAAAGGAAATATCACAATTATTGAATTAATTACGAGCATTTTACAACTATTCACACCTAGGAGTTATTAATCGTCAGGCATCTCGTGATAAATATACATATTCTTCCTTATTCCCACAACACGTCGAATCACCCTAATACAATCTTACGCCAACAATAAAATAATTTGAAACATAAGTTATTATCATCAATGCTAATAACTTTCGTCCCTACCCATCGTACTATTATCAACATAAATCACCCAAGCCTAACACATATAACTAAAGTTTATAACCACATATACTTTCTTACACCTCATATGATAACAATTAAGATCAAATTACCTAATAACCCCATGGCATATACTATAGTCTCACCTACCCATACTTAACTCCACTCAACAAATCATTTTCAAATTATTTGGGGTCGACGACATAGTTCCTATTTTTCCAGTTTTTTTTGTTCAACACAATATTTTTGGTTAAACCACATGATATTATGTACTTCTTTATAATATCCCACCAACTCAATTTAAGACTATCTCTACCCCTTTCTCTACCATTTATTCTAATGTAATCACTCTTACTTATGAGGGCATCCATTGGTTTACGCTTGACGTGTCTAAACCATCCAAGTCAATTTCTCTCGATTTGTCTTCTATATGAGCTAACTCTTTTCGTTTCATGAATTTGTTAACTTCTAATTATATCCTTTTCAATTTTACAACAAATTCATCTTAGCACTTGCATCTCCGCCCCACTAATTTTTTTGCACATTCTGCTTTTTGATTGCCCAACACTCCATCCCAAGAAACATGGAGGGTATAATGTCCGTCCTATAGAATTTCTCCTTTAACTTCAAAGATATACGTCGATAGCATAAAATGCCAGTAGCACTCCACTTAACTCAACATGCTTTAATCCTATAAGTAACATCATCACTAATATATATATCTATTTGGAGAATCAAGCCTAAATAACGAAATTGATCAATTTCTAGGTATCTATTAACTCCCCAACTTCACCATATCCCCATTGTCCTCCTATTATTACTAAAATTACACTCAATATATTATGTTTTATTTTTACTTATTTTAAATCCTCTACTTCTAGAGTTTCTCTCCACAATCAATTTATCATTGATCCACGTGTCACAGTCACCCCCTAAAATAATATCATTAACAAATAACATACATCGCAGCACCTCATCTTGTATTTGTCTAGTTAACTCATCCATAACAAGATCAAAGATATAATGGCTTAGTGTTGTCTTTGGAAATTTACTACCTTCTCTGGATAATGCTTTTACTATAGTCATGGCCCTATCATATATATCCTTAATCACATCAATATATCTACGAGTCAATCCTTTTATATGTAAAACCCACCATATTATATCTGTTGGTATCCTATCACACGCCTTCTAAGTTTATATAAACCATATGAAGATCATTCTTTTTCTATCTATACCTATCCATTAATCTCCTTAATAGATCAGTACTTCCATCATTACTTCCCTAACATTAACCTAAACCAATTCTCAAATACTATTGTTTCCAATCTCAATATATATTCAATCACTATCTCCAAGAATTGCATTGTATGACTCCTTATCTTAACATCATGATAATTTGAACAACTTTGTACGTCTCCTTTATTTTTATAAATATCTACTAAAACAACCTTTATCTATTCACCCATTATCTTATTAGTCAATATAATTTTATTAAATAATTTTGTAAATCGAGACACTCATTCCTCCCATATGCACTTCCAAACCTTAATAGGGATACTATTTGGTCCAAAGCTCTCCACGTTTTCATATTTTTTTTAAAGCAATCCTAACCTCTGTTGTTCTAATTTTTAGAAATATATATTTTCTCCAGTCTCCTTTAGTTGTTCTATATCTAATCTACTATCATTATCTTCATTTAATAACCTCTCAAAGTAGTTTTTTCGTATTTCGTTAATCTCACCATCCTTGACTAGGATTATTGAATAATCACTTTTAATACACTTAAATTTGTTTGTTTTTTGTCCTTGAGTTTATCAAGCTTCTAACTACTTTCCCCCTTTTTGTGTTCTTAGTTTTGTATGAAGATCATCATACTCCTATAACTTAGCATCTCTTACCATTTTCTTCAGTTCTTTCTTAGCCCATTTATATTTATTAAAATTTTCTTCACTTCTAGTTGTTTACCATGTTTACAACGCCACTTTTTTATTTTACTATATTTTGTACTTCTTCATCCCACCACCAAGTTTCTTTATATTATGCCCCCTTACTTTGTCATTATCCAAGAATTTCTTTCAATGTTATTCTAATGCATGTAGCTATATTATCCCACATTATGTTAGTCTTATGTTCGGCATTCCATGATGCTTCCTTTAATATTTTATCTTCAAATAGTTCTAATTTCTATCCTTTTAAGTTACACCACCTAGTTTGTGGGCTAATCTTCTATTTTCATACTTATGTTTGATTTTTAATATTTTTATTTAACACCATTATCCGATGTTGCGAGGTTAGAATTTCTCCAGGGATAACATTATAGTCTTTAGATCTTAATCTATCTCCTTTCCAAGTAGTGAAAAATTCTATTTGTCTCTTATTCGTTCAACTTTTATAAGTTATCAAATGTTCCAGCCTCTTTTTAAAACATGTATTTACTAGTACACGATCACAAGCCATCGCAATATCTAATAGACTCTCCACCGTTGTACCTATCTCCAAAACATATATTCTATTTACCACCTCATATCCTACACGATCTTCTCCAACACATCCTTAAAATCTTCCCTATACAGATTTTCTAACATATGGATATTTCTTGAATTAATTCATCCATTTGTTCCCAAAACTATACTTTAATATGCTCATCTAATCCTACTTGGGGTTTATAAGTAACAATATTAATCATATTTTGGCCTAATATCAATAATAACTATGTTTTATTAAGCATGATTCCGTCACCTATCCCAATAATGATTACAATATCATCTATTATAGATGGTCTCACATACTCCTGTAAGCATCATAATATATACATAGGGCTCGTATAGTCCTAACATCAACACAAGTCACATATGGGGTACCCATACACACATTCCCACAATGCACATATATATCACATACATATTTAGGACTCATATTGTAATTCCCTACAATTTTAATTATATAATTTAATTAGATAAATAATGTAAATTATTAATCTAATTGTCTAAATTAAACTGGATAATTTTTCGTGCTAAATTATGGGAGTAAAGTTATGAGATAAAGTATATGATTTATCGGATTGTGTTTTGGGTTAGACTAATAAGGTCATTTGGAAGCCCAAATGGTGTTAGCAAGATGAGGGATTCCACTTAGGGATTGGTAACCCATTGGGGGAAAGTTTGGAAGCATTTGGGCTATTAGACTAAGTTATAATAGGTTATAGGGGGAGTGATGGGATTATGAAGTTAAAAACATAAGGTTAACCTAGCAAAAAATCTTATGATATATTAAACCTAAATCCTAAATCTATTTTGGTGATCTAGAATAAGAGGAAATATTAAGAGGAAACTTGGAAAAGAATGAGGGAGATTAAGGAAACAAGGGACAAAACTCCAAGAATGGAACTACCTCTTAATCATTTTGAAATTATTCTCTAACAAGAATTATTCTATTTATTACCTCTGATTAGATTATTGTATATTAAAATCATATAATTGAAGAGAGATCTAAGTATTACTAAATCTATAATTTGGATATGAGATTACATGTTTCAATTTAATGAGGAATTGCAATTAGAGTCTAACTGCAAGAACCATGGTTTATCTCTATTATGGAAATTATTTAAATGGAATGGATTAAACTAAGAGTTGCGATGATGATGTATTTAGAATCATAATTTACATTTTTAGTGCAAGATTAATTAGATAAATTCATGTTGATTTGTGAACAAAAGCTCGATTGGGTCAAATTTAGGTGGGGGTGGGGGTTCCTATGCCTATTATAGAGTTAGATTAGTTAATTATTAATTAATTTTTTTAAACACAGTATTCAGATTAAATTATATTATAATCACCATGTTTTGCACTTATAGTGGTAATTATACTATAACTTATTATTGGGGTAAGGATTGATGAATTTTGGAATCTAAGGTTATACATGGAAGTTAACATTATAATTTACGAAAATGATTAGAGAAAACTATTTATTAGGCTTTATATGTTAATTTGATATGAAATTTGACTCTAAATGGTTAATAAATCATGGCTACTTATTTAGAATTATGTAAATTAATGTGAACTCATTACAAGAAATCCCAATATTTAGGATAATAAAACACTTTCTAAAAGTACATGTTTTGTCCTTAATAGTATAAAGGACATGAAAATATCAAGGACAATTAACGTTGTCTTTTTTAGGTTTCAAGGATAACAAACTAACTATGAGGGACAACTAACGCTACTGTTTTTAGGTTTTAAGGACAAAAAACTATTAGGGGCATCTAACTTTGTCATTTTGAGGTTTTTAGGGACACTAAAATCTTCCTTTATGCATCGAGTAAAATAAACATTTTTGCATTTATTTCGGCTCCGAGTTGTTTCGAGGTGGTTATAAATAATTTTAATTAAAATTTTATATCAATATATGAGTTTGAGGGTTAAAAATGAATAACAAACTGATTTATTAAGAACGTTAATTAATGGGTATTAATTGATGTGTAGAGGGGGCTTGAAGGTAATTTCAAAGATTAGAAATAATTCCACATTAGCAACAGTGTTTTGGGGATTAAGGCTCCCTGTCATCTCAAGCGAGGCAGCTCAGCGTGGCAGCTCAAGCGAGGTAGCTCAGCGTGACAACTTGTATTTTTGCTTATTGTATTATTCATATTGTATCTTTGTTTATATTGACTGTAAACTATAACCGTTGTAATGGTGTAACGAGAATAAGAATGAGTTTTAGTGTGAGGTCAAATGGTACTCCCGAGAGACAAGGTTTGGCAGGGCCTGGGAGAGCTTTCATGCTCTACCGAATGACCTCACCGCGGGAACTTTAGAGGGACTTGGTTTGGAGGATTGAGAAGTGAGGCACCATTGGGGCTCGTCCCAACCATCTTAGATACACCTGGTAAAACACCGAAGAACCCTGATCATAGAACCACGGGCGACGCAACTTGGAGTTCCATCGGGCATTGAGATATGAACCAAACCACCCTCTACTTAATGTCACATCTACCATAGGTGATGTCATTAGCCAGCTAAACAATGTTAGACCTGCACTTGAGTAAACTACCATGGTATTTGGGGCTGTCAGGAAGTTGGTGAGCCACCTCTGCGACAACAACCCCCTGACACACAGTGGTTAGGCAAAAGGCATGTCTTGGCATTTAATGTTTATGACGTGGAGACAACTAGTGCATCAGGCATATAATGTTGTGACATAAAGCATGAGGGATGTCTTTCATAGTCTTGAATGACTGAGTTGCCTCGGGGATGGTGTGGGGGGTTATTTAAGGACACCAACTACTCCTGAGGAGAGGATGATCTTTTGAGTGTTTAGAAAGTTATTGCTAGAGAGAATACACAACAAAGAGAGGTTTATTACAAACCATAGGTCTTATTCACCCTCCATTGTCATTTATTATGAAGCTTTTAATACGTGACAAAGATCCTGGAGAGTGTTTGGTGTGTTTGCCTGCCTACCAAGGTGTATATAGGGTGCTTACGTCTCTCTCCCTTTAGCTAAGTTACTTATAAGTTTCTTTACTACTTTTCTGAGTTATACATGAGGGATTTGTGAGTTTAAACTAAGTCTTATCTTCATTGAGTTTTTGTTTGCATGTTCTATCACTAATCCAAGGTTTTAGATAATTAACCTATCATCACCATACTTCAAAAGGGGTCACGCCTCCATCTATAATCTAAAGTACCCTCTTACATTTGACAACTCTACTGGGGAGGCATTCTTCTAAGTAAGGAGTATGACACAAGATAATTTTACTCGAAGACTCAACTTTGATGACATCCAGCTTAATGAAGAACAAGATGCGAGAGAACTAGAGGCCTTAAGGGATGGGGCTCCTCGAATAGAGTTACCTCCGGTTCAGGTGACGACAGGTATTTTAGGGGTGACACAAGCTTCCACGAGTGCAGGGTTGGGAACCACTTAGGTGGCGTTCCTTATGAGTAAGTTTTATGAGTTTTTGAAAACTCCGGTAGCTTCAACGATGCTGGGAGGATTGGAAGCCCATGAATTTATAACACTAAGGACAGTCCCCACGGCCCCACTAGGTGCAGGTGTGGCGGGAACGGTCCCATCAAGCATACCCTCTGTTATGAATCCAGCCGTGGGAACCTCAGGAATTTCAATGGCCCCAACTATGATGATTGCTCCAGCTACAGTGAGCACTCAACCCATGTCCCCATTGGTTGTTTCCCCAGTAGCATCACCCATGGAGGAAATGAGAAAGGAGATGAAGAAAAAGATGCTGAAATTCATGAAGGCCTCCTCGCAATCTACTGGCAAAGTAGCTTCGATTTATGATGACTTTCGAACACCTTACCCCCAAGAATACAACGATGAGCCTTATCCAAAGGACTATATTCCCCCTGTCTTTGAAAAATGTACAGGGAAAGGCGGGAACCCGAAGGAGCATATTAAGCGCTTTGTTGAACATTTGGGAGCTCATTGCAATAATAAGAAGCTTAGGTTGAGGGAGTTTTCCAAATCCTTAACCGATAAAGCATACACCTGGTACTCCCATTTAACTCCTAACAACATTTTTACATGGGAGGAGATGCATGTATTGTTTATCCAGAAGTTCTTTCTGCAGAAGATGAATTCACTTTGACCCAACTGGGTAGGGAGAAGCAACGACCTGGGGAAGAAGTGGTGGCCTACGTTCGAAGGTTCAGGGAAATATCCCTCGACATGAGGGAGGAGGCCAAAGAATCCAAGTTATTACAGATCTGCGCTGAGGGGCTGCTTCCTGAGTACATCTGCCATCATATCAATGAGACGCGCGAGGGGACTTTCTCGGTATTTTTAAAAACAGGGAGGAATATCTCCTTGGTGGTGCGTCCCAATTTAGTGGTGGTGCCCATGATGTTTAGGTAGTCGATATAACCCATGGGGGGGGGGGGAGGTCTCAGACCCCACGGGTAGGATATACCGAAGGGAGAGATAAGCAAACACCGAAGAAGGACAATAAGAGGAAGTTTGAAAGAGACAGGGAGGACCCACCACCTTTGCCTTGTACAGTGGAAGAAGCTGTCAACTATTACAATGCGATGGTCCAAGGGGGAATGGTCTATGAGCTAAAGGACATTCTCGCTAGGGAGCCCAATGCTATAACGAAGGCGGATCCAAAGTACTACCAGTTTCGTCGGAGGATACAACATCCAACCGAGAGCTGTTTCACACTGAGAAGAATCATCGACAAGTATGTGAAGGCAGGGACATTGCAAATCCCTCCACAGAACGTCAAAAATAATTCGCTGCCAGCGCATGGGGCCAATCTCATAGTGGCCTATGATAAGGAGGCCGAGAGAGGAGAAAGAGAGTCAACGATGAGGCAAGAAGAGTACGAAGAGGCTCTGGAAGATTGTACTAGGGGAATGGATAATGTGGTGTTGGCTTGTGATGAAGAAAGTGCCAAGGATGTGGAGAAGGTATACGGTGTTGAAGGTGAGGAAGTAGATCTAGTTGTAGAATACTGTGCAGTTTTGAAATCCTCGAAGTTCACTTAGTTCTTCGACTAGGTAGGGGTATCGAAGGAGAGTAGGTTGGAGATGACCCAGGCAATACTTGATATTGCGAGGAAGAACGCAGTCCCTTCGCTGAGATGGAAGGGACCCATAGCCAGGTTGGTAAGAAGGTTTCTATCAGAGGTAACCTTGCTGTAAGTTTCTCTCACAACAGGCCATTGTATGTGACTGCCAGTATCAACGGAGTTAGCTTCGTAAGAACTCTTATGGATGGGAGAGATTCCATCAATATCATGTCAATCAACTCTTTCCATGCAACTAATATTCCAGAAGAAAGGTTGGTTCCCATGCCTTTGGTAATTTTGGGGTATGATAACCAATCCTCCAAATACATTGGGTACATTAATGTTAGGATTGTAATGGGAAATCTGAGTTCCCATATCAAGTTCCACGTGATAGAAAGTGAAACTTCCTACCATTTGCGGATAGGAAGAGTATGGATGCACAACCAGGGGTTAGTTCCCTCAACGTACCACCAATGCGCTAAGGTGAATATCAAGGGGACAGAGGTGACCATTAGGGCTACGAAGAGGCCCTTCGCTATTGAGGAGGCTCACTTGGTGGACACAGCTTTTACACAGAGTTATAGGAAGATGTCCCGGTCCTAACGAGAAGAATGAAGGGAGCATGGGTTCCCTCGATCAGAGAAAGGATGGGACCCTTGAACGAGTAGAAGAAGGAGGTTGCGAGCAGCACAAGGGAAATTTTCGAAGAAACTCACCAGGTGGTCCCACGGCCCCAAGGCATCTCGAAGAAGTTCAAAGACAGAATAAGACCCAGAGTGGATCTTATGGAGCATGAGGTCCAGCAATAAAGCGTGCTGAGCTGTTTCTCAGGATAAAGAGAGGTCGAGGCTTCTAAAGAGAAGACGAGGAAGACAGTCACCACTACCAGCAAACAATGCAAGAAGGTCATTACCGAGGAGGGAAATGTGGTGTATTGATTGTAACGGTGTGAGCGGGAGGCCGAGGAAGATGATGATGATGTTGACCCGATATATGAATGCTTTCTGGTGGATCAACGAGGATAATGTATGGTGATAGACAACTCCAGCATACATGAATTAGTGGAGGAAGTCATTGAGGAACCAGAGTACATGACAGATAGACCAAAACTGCAGGCACAAGAATGTGAAAACTCGCCTACTAAAATAATAGGTGGCCAACCCAATACTCTAATAATCACAGGAATCATAGATGGTCCATTCCCAGCATCATTGTCGATTAAAATAATAGTACGAGACAACCACCAATCATTTTAGAAAATGGACTGTCAATTTAAAATTTAATAAGTAAAAGAAAATCATTTAGACAATCCCATTTGTAAAAACGGTGGTTATCAAAAACCGAAGAATAAAGAATGATAATATAATAAATAATCACCGAATAAGCTGTCGGTGAACAGACCAATACAAATAGTTACACCGAGTATTACATTTCAATATTTACAATAGAATATATGAGTGCAACCCTTGGGCAACACGCCCGAATAAATAAACTGAACATAACTAGGGGAGAATGGAAAGAATCGTCTAATACAAATAACCTACAACATCCGCATTATGCTGTAGCTCCATGACAACCGGAATGTAAATGTAAATACGGGTGTCCATGCGATAGAGCACCTGTACGACAAAGAGTATATGCAGAAACAAAGAGATATATACGGGCCAGGGCCCGGTTTGATATGATTCCCATGTGAATAAAATGCATGACAGTTAAGTGCGTATACTCTCGCAGTTAACAATAATATTTCTCACCTCTCAATCTAAAAGCAACCTAGCGCAATAACAATGATGCTCAAGTTAAATCGAGAACAGAGGGCTAACTTCTCCCCAGTCTCAACACTATGCCCTTATTCGTGCGTGGGGTGTCTCACAAAGCGAAATCCAAACAAGGAACCCCCCCGATACACTACTAATAGGCAAGGTTAATCGTCGAGATACATTAGGCCTTGTTCTAGTTAATCCAAGTACTAAAGGTTAACTTCTCCCCAGTCACAACACTATGCCCTATTCGTGTGTGGGGTGTCTCGCAAAGCGAAATCCAAACAAGGAACCCCCCTATACACTACTACTTAGGCAAGGTTGATCGTCGAGATCCATTAGACCTTCAACACATAATTAATATATATATGTGTGTAAGCATGTGATCTACAATTACTCAAGAGAACATAATTAATTCCATTTGCCATCTAAAAACATAATTTCTAATTCTTCTTTTAGGAATATATATATATAAATGGTACAACACTTTATCAAATGTTTACCATACAATTTCATAGTTCTATTCCTTATTAGGAATTATAATCATAGTTTTCATGCTCTTTGTGGCGTTTCATTGTGCTCTTTATGGCACTTTTAAAAATACTTTCCTTATCAGGAATATAATCATCATGAAATGCACTTTGTGGCATTTCATTGTTCTCTTTATGTCACTCCATCATGCTCTTTATGGCATTTCATACATCAAGTCCAACTTGATTTAGAATAGTTATAATTATATATATATAACGATTCTAAGACCGCCCGTTCGGGTTTCCCCACTGTGCGCGTCCCTAAATGACCATCATCTTCCAGGGCCTATCATTAAGACAACCTGGGATCCTATAACACAAGACGTCGGAAAGCGGCCATGTGCCTGCGGGATAGTCAAGACCACACCCAGAATCTCCTACCCATCGCAGAAAAATATACAACACAAACACTCACATGGCCTAGGACTATATCCACCCTGCATTCATTAGCCAGGGGGCCTCACCTCAACGCGCGAACTTCCCTTATGATGTCATTTAGAGAGGTGTGTATCCATAAATTAACATTTGTGAAAATCATTACTTTTTCCTTTTGAAAACATCCAATTTTACATTCTCAAAATCATTTGTACTTATTTATTAGTACCACATTTCATATTAAGCATTTCTTATTCTTAGAGCCATAATTTTATTAATGCCCTAAGACCCGAAGCACCATTAAACTCAAACTAGTCTCTAAGAGTTCATAGCATTTCATCAACCCTCAAAGTAAGCCTCCTTCAAGGAGTATCTCCCAAAAGTCTCAACTTTCGCATTTTATCTCCAATTTTACATTTCGGTTAATCCCCTATTTTATACGGGCATTAACCTAAACAATTAGCTCTCGGGGTAAGCCTAAATATCCCATTTAATCCTAGGGCATTAGTCTAACCAAAACCACCCTCTAGGACTCTTAATTACTTCCCAAAGGAAGGTTCCTAAACTCCGAGTCTAAAAAAAAAGGGCCAAAATCTAAACTAGAAAAACATCCCAAAAATGCAGGACTTCCGAATCGATTCGCCCTATCCGAATCGATTCGGTCTCAAAAGCGAATCGATTCGATAGGTCCGAATCGATTTGGTCAAGAAGACCCTGGCATTCTGCATAACCTCAAATCGATTCAGATGGTCCAAATCGATTCGCCCTATTCAGACCTGTAACCTTCCCTATTATCGAATCAATTCGCTAGGGGCGAATCGATTCGGTCCTGCAGAATTTTCAAGTATGGGCTACGGGTTGTTTGAACCCTAAAACCCCAAAACCCTCAAACCCTTGATTCTTCCCAACACCACCAACAAAAATTCAACCCAAATCATTTCTACACTATTAGTAATCAATAATTTATCCTCAAATCAAATTAAAACCTAGAATTAAGGGGTTTAGTCATCAAAATCAACAAAACCAAATTTATGGTTTAAATCTTCCAAAACTTAACTAAACATGCAATTTATCACATTAAATAAATATCTAGCAAGTAAGAAACTTTCCTCGAGGTTGTAGTCTCGGATTCCATTCCCGAAGCAATGGATTTCGGCCACAAATCTCCATTTTCTCCCATTTTCTCCCATTTCTCCCAACTCTCTCTTCTCTCACTCTCTCCTTTGGCTTCTCTCAAAAATAAATAAAGAAAAAGGGGTGGGGGACTTAAACGGGTTTTTAAAACATAAATGCCCTCTTTTAATTGATAATACACCATTAAAATGACTCGTATCAACATAATTGAGTCATAACACCTCAAAAGTGCCCGAAACTCCAAAATGTAACATAACACTTATTTCGACTATCTCGACTATTCTAAAAACGACCACACCCCCTATTTTGGCATTTAGAGAAACGTGAACTATTTTTATGTTCTAACTTCATTTTATTTTAATAATTATACTCAAATTTATTTATGAGTCATAACCGTCGTTTTACATATAACGACGCAATAATACACATTATAATACTATTTACCTTCTCATATGGTAAATAGACAAAACACAGTAAATATTATCCCTAAGTCTCACGGGAAATAATATTTACTCCAACTTCCCCTATTTTATAGTATTAGCCCATCAGGTGAAATATTATAAAATAGGCGCTCAAAAACCTGAGTTGTTACAAAGAACTAGAACAGTTAAATCTAGCAAAAGAAGAGGAAGATCCAAGGCCCATCTTCATCTCGAAGGATCTTAGTAAAAAGAAATGAGAGGCCTTGGTGGAGTTGATCCGGGAGTTTATTGATGTCTTCGCATGGAAATACACAAAGATGGAGGGGCTGGATGAGGAAGTAAGCTACCACAAGTTGAATGTAATGCCTTCAACCATTCCAGTGAAGCAAACACCGAGAACGTATAAGCCTGAGCTAAATTTGATGATCAAGGAAGAGGTTCAATGCTTACTAATGACAGGGTTCATCACACCGATACAACACCCACTCTAGCTATCCAGTATTGTCCCGGTGGGGAAGAAAGATAAAAACCAAATAAGGATCTGCGTGGACTTCAAAGATTTGAATAGAGCTTTCCCTAACAATGAGTTCCCTCTACCCTATATTGATAGCTTGATAGATGCAACGGATGGTCATGACATGTATAGCTTCATGGATGGGTATGTAGGGTACAACCAGATCAAGATGGACCCGCCGAATGCAGAGAAAATAATATTCAGAACCTAATTGGGTAACTTCATATACAGGGTGATGCCGTTTGGACTCAAGAATGTTGGGGCTACTTACCAGAGAACAATTATGGAAATTTTCCACGATTTCTTTCATAAATTTGTAAAATTTTATGTGGATGATTTGGTCATCAAGTTGAGGAAGGAGGAGTCCCATCTGAGCGATTTGCGGAAGGTGTTTTCTCGTTATAGGGAGTATAAATTGAAGATGAACCCACTGAAGTGTATTTTTGGGGTGACAAGCGGGATATTCCTAGGCTTTGTGGTTGATTGACAAGGGGTGCAGATGGACCAGGACAAACAGCGGGCGATCTTGGAAATGCCATGTCCGAGAACGGTGAAAGAGCTGAAGAGTTTCCTTTGTAAAGTCTCCTACCTTAGGATATTTGTGCATGGATTAACCAAAATAACACATTCGTTGACGTAGCTGTTGCAAAAGAACACGAAGTTCAGGTGGGAGGGGGTTCACCACGAGTCTCTCAATGGGCTGAAGAAACTGCTAGTTTCACCACAAACCATGGTTCCCCCAAAGGAAGGAATACCGTTGCAGCTGTACCTCACATCCACCATGAGGTGCGCAGGAGATTTGCTGGCATAAGAGATTGAGGGGCAAGAATGACCAGTTTACTACCTCAACAGGACCATCCATGGGCCAAAAGTCAGATATAGCAGGTTAGAAAGGCATTGTTTAGCCTTAGTCTTTGTAGAGCAAAAACTTAGGCATTATATGTTGTCTTTTACAATTCATATTGTAACTAGATATGATCCTATTAAGTATTTGCTAGTAAGAATGATTTTGATTGCTAGGGTAGCTAGGTGGTTCCTTATCCTATCTAAATATGACTTGAAGTGCGTGGTTCCTCGTGCAATCAAAAGCCAGGCATACGATGATCTATTGGCTATTTTCTCCTCAGGGATGTTTGAGCCACCCAAAGAAAATATTCCAGGAGATGATTTGCAGGCCAACCACCTAAACGCAAAAGATGAGGAATGGACAATGTAGTTTGATGGATCTTTAGCAGAAAAGAAAGGGGGAGCAAGGGTTATTCTTTCGAAAGGAAAGGAGGAGATTTTCCTTTCCTATAAGTTAGACTTCCCTTGTTCCAATAACAAGGTAGAATATGAAGCATTGGTGTTGGGGTTGATAGAGGCCCTTCGAAGGTGGATTCATTCACTTTGCATCAAAGGGGATTCAAACTTGGTGGTTCAACAAGTGAATGGAGAGTACGCATTGAAGCACACGAGCCTGGCACCCTACAGAATAATCATTCAGAGGCTCCTCTGCCAGTTAGATCGGACCAAGATCAGGAGATAAATTAGAATGAGGAATCGTCATCCAAATGCCTATGCCACCATTGTCTAGAAAATGGTCATGAGAAGCGATACAATTGCCGTCGTGATCCAATGAAGAACAACTCCTTTGATGGTACAATCAATTCTTCCAATGGAAGAGGATGGGGACTGGAGGGGAGAGATTAAGAGCAACTGAAGGTTGGTGAAGGAACGATGGGGCTCAAAGAATTGGCCCAATACTTTACAAACCAGGGAAACCTCTACTTTAGAAATACAGGAGGATGGATGTCGCGGTGCATCGGTCCAGAAGAGGCAGAGCAAAGATTGAAGAAAACACATAAAGTGCACTAAAAAACAACTGAGATACCCTTCTACTGAAGAATGCAAAGGGAGGGGTATTTTTGGCCTAAGATGAAACAAAGCTACAATGAAAGTTTGATAAATGGCAATTATTCTTCGAAGCGGCTGAATGTCACTTCATGGAGTCTCAACCTGACTGAAGGAAGCCCTATATTGACTTCATTAAGATGGAGTTGTCTCGACAGAGAAAATTGATACGACGGGACTCTAGCGAAGGACCCTGAGATTCTACGTCAAAAGGGATAACTTTATTGAAGGGGATACTTCAATAGGCCTTTGCGTTGCATCACGAAGGAAGAGGCAACGGAGGTCCTCCAGCAGGCACACGATCCAGCTCACATAAGAGGGGTCAAGTTATATGACGAGTTGATGACTTTGGGATACTATTGGCCAACGATGGAGAAAGATTCGACTGAGTTCGTTCGAAGATGCAAGGCTTGCCAACTTCATAGAAATATGATCCATGCCCCATCAGTGGACTTATACTCCCTGGTAACGCCTTATCCTTTTCACACTTGGGCGTTTGACCTGGTAGGGGCAATACATCGTTCTTAGAGGGGGAAGATATGGATACTAGTAGCAACGGAGTGCTTCACAAAGTGGGCTGAGGTGATACCACCGAGAAGGGAGACAACGGGAGTGGTGAGCAACTTCATCAGGGAATACATCATTTATCATTTTGGGATTCCGAAGGTTCTGCTTTCAGACAATGGAACCCCTTTCATCAATTCAGAAGTAACGATGCTCATAGACAAATACTCCATTGTCCATCACACTTCGACGGTGGCATACCCAAAGGGAAATGGTCAATCCAAAGCGACTAAAAAAACTCTGGTCAATATTTTAGCTAAAATGATGGAGGATTTCCCAGGATCATGGGATGATAAGATACCATCCGTATTGTGGGCCTATCGAACAACTAACAGTAAGACCATAGGATATACACCGTTCTCTCTTGTCTATGGGGCCGAGGCAATTCTCCCAGTGGAGTTAGAAGTCCCCTCTGCTCGATATGCCTTGAGAAGTAGCATGCTTACCCAAAATAGACATGTGCAGTTGGAAGCGTTGGACGAACACAGAGATAATGCGATGTGACACTTTCAAATATATACGAAGCAAATCTCCAGGGAGTATGATTTAGTGAGATCGAGGAAGTTAGTGGAGGGGGACCTCGTGTTAAAAGTAGCAGTGAAACATATCAGGGGGCTTCCTCTACCCAAGTTTGCAGTAAATTGGGAAGGACCTTTCATTGTGAAGGAGGCTTACGACTCGAATTATTGCTTAATCTCTAAGATAGAAGAAGACATGCCATTTAAGATTAACAATAAATGGTTGAAAGTGTATCATGTGTAGACAGTTATGTTTTACCATTGATGTAGTTGACTGTTATATGTACACAAGTTCTTTATTTTTATTATGACGAGTGAATAAGTTCTTTTTATTAGGGCTCGAGAAAAGATGAAAGAATTATAGGACTTCACACTTCATAATCTAAGAAAATAGTTGTAACACAAAGAGATGGCATAAGAAAATAAGTATCTTTTTTTCATTTATAAACTTTGGGGCATTACAAAATTGGGAGCTATTGCCCAAGAATTACATGAGAAGAAAAGAAAATACATATACGAGTTCATTTGCCAAGAAGGAACCACAGATTTGGAGAAGAGAAAAAATCTCCAGGGAGGCCCAACGAAGCTGCTTGGCAAGACCGTTGAGCGTTAATAGAGACCTCCAACCTTGTCTGCGCCTATGTGCGCTCAATCAGGAGTTTCTCTAGTTTCGACTTTTCTGCGCGTAGAGCTTCTTCGAGGTCCCCCACCTCTTTGTCAATAGTTTTAAGAAGAGGTGCTAGCTCGGCTAACTTGGCTTCCTCGGTCCGCTGATCCTCCTGATGTTTTCGTGAGAGCTCCCTCTGGCTGTCCAATTGCTGGTTCTTCAAAGACTTTAAATGTGCAATGAGCCAGTCAAAATGGAACCCGTTATGACCCAACTCCCTTAGATAACCCAAGAATTAGTTGAGGAGGGGTCTGGTAACATTTTCAGTCTGAGTATTGGTAATTTCAGCAATGATGGTGGCCATGCCTTGAAGCCTATGGCTCATAACTGAGTTGGTTGAACGTAGGCAGTCCACCGTGAAGGTCTCAGGATAATAGCTCACAAGTTTCTCAATTGCCAAACGATGGGTGGAAGGAATTTGGGGAGAATATTGGAGTAACATCAGGAAGAAGGAGGGAGGAGCCAAGTCAGGCAGAGGAAGCTCGCACCCAGATTTGCTCTTCGCAGCAGCACCTGTCGTGGAACCTTGATCATTATGGATAGATCCTTCGGAAGAGACAGGTTCACGATGCGGCGAGGCAATAGGCAAAGGAACTAGTGGAGAATCCTCCTGAGCAACCTGAAATCAGAGAGGAAATAAGGAGTTTATGAAAAACCTTAACAAGTGTTTTCGTTGTTAAGTCACC
Source organism: Sambucus nigra (assembly GCA_949130495.1). Classification (NCBI taxonomy): domain Eukaryota; kingdom Viridiplantae; phylum Streptophyta; class Magnoliopsida; order Dipsacales; family Adoxaceae; genus Sambucus; species Sambucus nigra. The sequence continues at coordinate 387,230,820 of OX422212.1, forward strand.
GATATAGGTATATAGGTGGAGTTTTTTGAAAAATCTTAACAAGTGTTTTCATTTTTAAGTCACCGATATAGGTGGAGTCTATAGAAAAAATCTTAACAAGTGTTTTCGTTGTTAAGTCACCGATATAGGTGGAGTTTTTAGAAAAACCTTAACAAGTGTTTTCGTTGTTAAGTCACCGATATAGGTGGAGTTTTTGGAAAAATCTTAACAAGTGTTTTCGTTGTTAAGTCATCGATATAGGTGAAGTTTTTAGAAAAACCTTAACAAGTGTTTTCGTTGTTAAGTCAACGATATAGGTGGAGTTTTTGAAAAAATATTAACAAGTGTTTTCGTTGTTAAGTCACCAATATAGATGGAGTTTATAGAAAAATCTTAACAAGTGTTTTCGTTGTTAAGTCATCGATATAGGTGGAGTTTTTGAAAAAAATCTCAACAAGTGTTTTCGTTGTTAACTCAACCACATAGGTGAAGTTTGAGAAACTTAGAAGTACAGAGAAATGACCAAGGTACCTCAGCAGTAGTAGGAGCGAGAATGAGAGTCACCACAGGGGCCATGATGGTAGGAACCGTTGGAGGCGGGCTCCTTGTCTCAGCAGCTTCAGTGGTGCCCTTGGTTGAAGAAGATTCAACGATAGGTAAACTTACCTCACCAATATAAGGTACTAAATCCGTCATGGACTCATCATTTGAGGGAGACACTGAACCCTCAAGAGATGACCCAACGAGAGCAGTAGCATCGACCGTGGCCTTGGAGGGCTAAAGGACACTAAGAGAAAAAGGCGGTTAGAGACTTGGGGAAAGTTGTGAATGTAAAACCAAGTGTTAGATGCAAGAAGTAAACACAAAAGAATAAGAGGTAGGAATGCATCTAACTTACCCCCGTTATGGCACCAAAGATAGGAACTACAGAAGGGGTCTAGTCAATGTAGGCGGAAGGAGAATGTTGGCTATCAGTGATGCCACTTCCACCTAAAACGGCCCTACATGTTAGAGATTATAAACAAAATAGGGGAACAAATACAAGATGCAAGACTTGGTAAGAAATTTACCTGCGTGGAACTCTCTTTGACCACAACAAGGGGAAGAGGGACTCTTGCTCCGAGGGTAAATCAGAGGAGGCTACAGTAGTTCCCTCGGGTTGACCAAGAATTTCAGTAGACTTAACGGTAGAAGCCTCTGTTGCAGCTTCTTTGGCCCGTTGCAAAGACGCACGACGAGAGTAAATAATACTTATCAAGTGGGAACGGGGAAGAGTAGTGTTTGCTAGAGATACACCGCAACACCCCCCCACGAAGCGACTTACGAAGGGGCTGGGGGGACTAGTCCTTCCTCTTCAACTCCCTGCACCAAAACATCTTCTTGTTAAGAAATGAGCATATGAAACTCACCTTAAGGGAAGAGGAATAAGAAATAAATAATGCAAACATACCTTAGATCTAGAGGGAGAATTAGAAGGTATAATTACTGGTGAAGGCGGCGAGGAGGCAGCAGTAGAAGGAACTGGTGATGGAGGTTTCTCGAGTGTTTGTTTCTTTTAAGTCTTGGTACCCAGCATTTTCTTTCGGGAACTTATTGCACCACCAGCTTCAGGTACCCTCATCCTTCTTCTCCTTTTTTTCCATTGTCTCCGTAGGATCAACCATGATCGCAGGAAACACACTTGGAGGAGGAACGACGATAGGGCACCGTTGAAATTCAGCATGTATTCTATCAACTTTAGCTCGTACCTGCCTCCTCAGCTCTTCAGCCATCTCTGGAGACATGGAAGGGGAAATGGAGGTAATGGGGAATGCCTCCAAAGGATTTTGCGCTTGAACTTGGGCCTTAGACTTCTTGGACTTGGACTTCTTGGCCTTCTTAGCAGGCGACTCAGAAGGCCCTTCTCCCGTTATAGCTTCGGTCAAAGGTATAGTTACTCTGTGAGCTGTAATGGACTTGAGTTTTGGGGTCGCAGTTAGGATCATCGGGCAATGAGGGGGTAGCTCCTGGGGAGATTCTTTAATGATTTTACTTAAGGGAAACTGAACCCCAAGTACGGAGTTCCCTTTAAGACCCTGTTCAGAAGAAGAGAACGAGAGGACTGGGGAATATTGAGGGGGACTAAATGTACTCACAGATCATTGCCAACTGCTCCAAATGGAACTTAGTGGCAAATGAGGTGGATACATCTCCCTTACTAGTAGAACTAGGAAGAGTGACATGACCATCGATGGTGGATGTCACATCATGCACTGCGGCTGCAGTATAGAGAGTGCATGTTTCAGCAAAAGTGGCCCTTGGATGGTTGTGTTGAAACACAGGTCGAGGGCCCCCCTGATCGAACCCGAACTGCCTGCTACATCTTTCAGGGTTGTAGGGTTCTGAGGTGTATCCCCATTCGGTGTATGAAGGAAGAAATCCAGGGGTGAATAAAAGCACCACGGCTTGTGAGGGATCTTCTACCACTGGGATGAAGTTGACCGTTATGGCTGCAGGAGGAAAGAAATCCCAACTATGGGTAAATGTAGACTCACTGTATGGCTTCATCACAAAGGATTATAAAACGTCAAAAAATTCATTTATATCCTTTTGACTTTTCTTTTTGTGAAAATATAGGAGGCGTGGGGGCTTGATACCTTAGCTCACAGGTAGAGAAACGTGCTTAGTAGCAATAGCAGGAAAGCGAGTGTAGAGGAAGCCCGTCAAGATGATGGTGTTGGTAAAATTCACCAAGTTGTAACGACTCAGTGATCGTGCCCTATCGATGTGTGTTAGATCTAACCAGGTGTAGAGGGACCCCAGGGCAATGACGGCTAGAGGAAGGTTGAACCCTCTAGCCAAATAAACGAAAATTTTTAGTAGGTCCCTCCCGGGCTGATCATTGGGTTTCCCGGTAAGGAAGAAGCATGAAAGAAATATAAGTATGTAGGCTAGTAGTTCCAGGGAGGTACCTCTACCGTGACCCATTACATCACTGACGTCCTTCGACGTCGGAGCTTCAAAAAAATATTTGATAAAGGGGGTAAATGTGGCTTTGTTTAAAGAACCGGTGCAACTGCGACAAATCCAATCCAACTCAACTCAATCAGCAGCCTCTTCGGCATCCATAGGCTCATCGTGGTAGGTGAACTCACCCATGGGCTCAAACCCAAGGAGTTCACAGACGTCCTCCAGTGTAACTATAAACTCCCCCCACGCAGCAAAGAAGGTGTGAGTCATGGTGTCCCATTGAGAAACTACCACTTGTAACGCCGCATTGTTCTTTGAGAGGGTGAACTCCCCAAACCAGTATGCGCGATGAAGCCCAACCTTAGCAAGAGCAGTGGCGTGGGAGCTCTGTATGTGTGTATGACAGGCAGTGAAATGGGATGGTGACCCCCCAGGTGCTTTGAAGTCGATATGGGAATATGTAAAGTCACCACGATCCAGGTGAAAATGCAGAGTTCCCTCAGGTGGAAGATAGCCCCACTTCGATGAATCCATTTCCTCATCAACTAACAGTAAGGGGTCGAACTTGGAGGATTAATGGCAAGTCTTGCATGCCTCAGAGAATTTATCACCTTCAGCAAAGATGGGGGCCTGACGATAGAAGCAAAGTTGCTCCTGACGAGTAGCGTCTAGGACAGCGACGCTTGAGATGGTGGTGGCGCCAGAGATGGCAGGTGGCGCACTGGTAGCAGGTGTGGAAGTGTGGCTGGAGGAGGCCATTACTGACAACAACGAGGAAAGGAAAAATCTTGGTAGAAGAAGGTTTGGGAATGAAGGTGGAGTGGCACAATCACAGGCAGTGGCGTAAAGGATTAGAGGAGGAAGAAGTTAAAAAAAGAAGCAGGCAACAATGGAGTTCGCACAAAATTTGCACAAACTTTCTCTCTCTAAAAAATACGGGAGCTTGAAGATGGTGCAGGAAAGAGAAGGGTTTTGAAATATAAAGAGACATTTGAAGCTTTTAAAAACCTATCTTTTGAGTTTCCCACCATCGCACGTGCACAACCGCCTATAATCATTTCAAATGAGCACATGGCACTTAGGGAAGTGTTCTGACAGTTGAAAAGACAGTGCCACCTCACTTACGAATCGATGCCTAGGGAATAAAAGGGGTTGCCTTCTCTGGCAAGTTTGAGTTTTGGCGCCAGAATTTTTGTCAGACTTATCCAATAACTCCCAACGGAACAAATGCCCCAACGGCTCAAAAAAGCTATAATGCCCCCTCGTCACAAGTTCAGACGTTGTTCAAATGGTGACTCAGCTACATCGAGGAGAATTTTTGCTTTTTCGAATATAGTGACGCATTACAAGGGAGAATCTCAGGTGCCAAGAATCAAAACTAGTATTTGAGAAGGTTAGCAGGCCTTTCGGGAGAATTTCAAATAATAATAAAGCTAGAACGGTTGAAATGCAGTATAAGGAAAAAGTGGCGATGTCCCTTCGATAAAGTCCCAACAAGTCATAGTGCTTCGGTTCAGGTACATCGGGGAGAATTTTTACTTTTTCCTGGAGATTATAACGCTGTGGTTCTAACGAAGGAAAGGAGGCCAGAATTTTTTCACACAGAGAATGTCCATCGGTTTGATAAGTTTCGTGCAAACGTTCCTTGCTCCAACGAACCTCTCCACGAAGGGGAAAATGTAGAGGGGGCTTGAAGGTAATTTTGAAGATTAGAAATAATTCCATATTAGCAACAGTGTTTTGGGGATTAAGGCACCGTGGCAGCTCAGCGTGGTAGCTCAGGGTGACAACTTGTATTTTAGCTTATTGTATTAGTTATATTGTATCTTTTTTTTATATTAACTGTAAGATATAACGGTTGTAATGATATAACGAGAATAATAATGAGTTTTAGTGTGAGGTCAAACGGTACTCGCGAGAGACAAGGTTTGACGGGGCATGGGAGAGCTTTCGTGCTCTACCGAATGACCTCACAGCGGGAACTTTAGAGGGACTTGGTTTGGAGGATTGAGAAGTGAGGCACCATTGGGGCTCGTCCCAACCATCTTAGATACTCCTGGTAAAACACCGAAGAACCCTGACCGTAGAACCTCGAGCGACGCAGCTTGGAGTTCCATCGGGCATTGAGCTGCGAACTAAATAGCCCTCTACTTAATGTCACATCTACTGTATGTGATGTCATTATCTAGCTAAACAATGTCAGACCTGCACTTGAGTAAACCACCGTGGTATTTGGGACTGTCAGGCAGTTGGTGAGCCACCTCTGCGACAACAGCCCCCCTGACACACAGTGGTTAGGCAAAAGGCATGTCTTGGACTTTAATGTTTATGATGTGGAGACAACTAGTGCATCAGGCATATAATGTTGTGACATAAAGCATGAGGGATGTCTTTTATAGTCTTGAATGACTGAGTTGCCTCGGGGATGGTGTGGGGGGGCTATTTAAGGACCCCAACCACCCCTGAGGAGAGGATGATCTTTTGAGAGTTTAAGAAGTTATTTCTAGAGAGAATACACAATAGAGAGAGGTTTATTACAAACCAGAGGTCTTATTCACCCGCTATTGTCATTTATTACGAAGCTTTTAATATGTGACAGAGAACTTTGAGAGTGTTTGGTGTGTTTGTCTGCCTACTAAGGTGTATCAATGGTGCTTACGTCTCTCTCCCTCTAGCTAAGTTGCTTTTAAGTTTCTTTACTACTTTTCTGAGTTATACACTAGGGATTTGTGAGTTTAAACTAAGTTTTATATTCATTGAGTTTGTGTTTGCGTGTTCTATCACTAATTTAAGGTTTTAGCTAATTAACCTATCATCATCATAATTGAAAAGGGGTCACGCCTCCATCTATAATCTAAAGTACCCTCTTACAACAAACTAACTATGAGGGATAGCTAACACTACTATTTTTAGGTTTTAAGGACAAAAAACTATTAGGGGCATCCAACTTTGTCATTTTGAGGCTTTTAAGGACACTAAAATCTTCCTTTATGCATCCAGTAAAATAAACACTTTTGCATTTATTTCGGTTCCGAGTTGTTTCAAGGTGGTTATGAATAATTTTAATTAAAAATTTATATCAATATATGAGTTTGAGGGTTAAAAATGAATAATAAACCGATTTATTAAGAACGTTAATTAATGGGTATTAATTGATATGTCTGTAATGTCATTGGGAAATCATGGATATATATAATGGTGAAAATACTCCTGAAATATGAATTAGCACATGTGATTATACTTATTTTAGATAGATAATAATTTCGACTCGTTGATATGGTGGGTTATGTTTAAGACATTAATTAACTAGTCAGGAATGAATGTTTAGTTTTTAGCATTGATGTGTATATTTGGTGTGCTTGATAGTCTAACCTATGATGTGTAGATTGTTTGTATTTAATTATATGCTCTTATGTGTTTGAACATATCATGTGTGTGTATACTCGTGTTGAATATACTGTTTGGGTATTCGATGGGATGTTTACATTTGGGTTGCGATTAAAATCCCCAAGTTGATGACGTGTTTTGGGTATAGGTCTATTATGAGACTAATCTACGGTTAAAATACTCGAGATAATGACATCGATTGTTTATTGGTCTATTATCATGATCATAAGTGTTGAGGTCGTCATTCCCCATGAGGGATAATTAGGGCTATATCCTTCTGTATAGTTATTGGTATATGGTTATCCATTTGGTGTGACGGCATATTCATTTCCCCTTAATTTGTATTTTGACTTTAGAAGTTGGGACATCTTTTAGTCAGTCATTACTAGTATAGGCACAAGTGATCCTCATAGGTGTTTAGGTAAAATTTCGTTAGATATTTTATGTGTGGGATGTGAAGATGACCCATGTTTATGGGTGGTTTATAAGGATAACCTATGTTTTATACGTGGGATGTCAGGATGCTCTATGTTCCATATGATGGGATGAGAGTACCCTATGGATATTGTATGAAAACATTACGTGGATATATTTACTTTTGATGGTTATATAGTTAGGATGGCCATCACTAGCACTATATCCTTTACTTCTGTAACTAAGTAATAAAAAAGTAACAGTATATAGGGAGCATAACAAGATGATGTTTTAGGATTTCGTAGTTAGTTTTGGACTTACTTTCAAACATGAGATTTGGTGAGGGATCAAGTAGTTATGATTAGCTAACAACTTTATCATATATACGAGTATCTCTGTAACATCCTAAAATTTTAAAGTGATTAATTAGACGTTTGGTATAATTTTTAACTATTTATTAAGAATATGTGCCTTGGGAGAGTTATTATTGAACGAACTTTATCTAATGAGTAATGTTGGACTTATATGACATTTCATTTTTAGTAGGAGTTAAATTGATCTAAGTTAACTTGTTAATTGTTAAATTATGTTATGGGAATTTTGCTAAAACCCTGAGGGTAGTTTGATCTTTTGGCCTATTCTTGGTGGCTAAGTTTGGGTTTTGAAGAGGCCCATTTTTGTATGATTATGTTCATTGTTGTTGGTTTCAAATTGGAGAGAGAAGAAAAGGGAAGAAAAAAGGTTAGCGGTTGAGATTTAAGGGGCCCCGGAATTGTGGGCTAACCCTATCCCAATCACGGCTTGGGGGATCGCATGCTAGCCACGACCCAGGACACGAGTCATGCTGAGTTGGGCCTTTGTTTATATTATATGGAATAAATTTTCATTTGATTTTTCATTTTCCCCTCAAACCGAACCCTAAACATTATTTTCCTCTTCACCCCTAAACTCTCAAACTCAAATAAAATTGAAAAGAATATTATGGTGGTTAAGAGTATTTATGTTGGAATAAAGAGTTGAATTGAGACTTTAGTATATGATTCATTATTTTAGAGGATTGTTACAATATGTAGCAATGTTCATGGGAAATCTTAGAGAGAGCTAGTGGTTTCAGTTGATCGATGTGTATTATTGATTTATTGGATTCAATTATGTATGGGGAAGGTTAGGTTTGGTGTTGCCCTCTATTAATAACTACTTAATCCAGATAAAAGTATATCAAGGATTCTTTGTTTATATTTCATTTATGAGACGTCTCATGCACGGAGTTTAGAAATGTAATGGTTTGGAGTTTAGGATTCGTAAGTTTTGTACGCAAATTTCTAATAGCGATGATAGGATTATTGGGAAAGTGGTTATTTGAATGCATGGCTTGTGGGATTAAATGTGGGAATCTATGAATTATGAGTTGGTTATTAGAACACATGACTTATGGGAATACATGTGTAAGTGCATAACTTGTGAGTTGGGTATTAAAATGTATGACTTGTAGATTGGTTGATAAAGGGTGTGACTTGTGAGTAGACTTTGTTAATAGATGATAAGTTGCCTAAGGAATGTATGAAGTACTGCTATAGTAAATAAGGAGATAATGTAATAACGTTATTTTTATGGGTTTTGCATCAGATGAAATTGATGAATTGAGTTAGATTCCTTGGCATGCAAATTTTTTAGAATATTATATTTTGCTCTTGATGACTAACTTAATCTAAAAATAAGTGAATAGGGATGTTTCTATCTTAGATTTGACTTATGAGATGTCCCATGCATGAAATCTAGAGAAGGTTAGGAGTTAGGATCTTATGAAAGAATATATGTATCTTGGTTAATCTAAATGTAAATTTTAAGAGCGTGCCCTAAGAAAACACTCTTTTATTCAAGGAGTATCGTTATGCATGGATTGTTGGTGTATTATACTAGGTGTAAAATATGGCTATGTGAATAAAAAGTGGAAACATGATAAGAAATGATATGTTTGTTCCGTTCATGCAAACTAAAGATGGTGGCAAGATGTGAAATGGGTTGTGTGTGTGTCTTATAGTGTTGAGGAGTTCCGATGCTTCTTAATAGGGTTTCTGCAGATTTTTTGGTCACTGTAAAGTAGGCACCATTGGATTTATGTGACGGTTCCTTTTTAGTATTGCTTAGCAGGCGATGCTAGGTTTTCAGGCACTAAATATCATAAGTGACATGTTTTCATGATGAATTTATATGGCCGTACCACATGTTTTTAAGATGGATGGAGAGTAGGGGTGCATGTCGGTTACTATTTAATTAAATAATAGAATAATTAATTTAGTAGAGTATCAAGTTAATTGAATGCATTATGATATCTTGGTTCATGATAAGTCCAATTAACTAGATTTAGGGCTACAAATGAACTAAGTCCAAGTTAATTGAATGCATTAACTCATGTTTGGATTGTTTATATCCCGTATTAAGCTCATTTATTTAGTCATTTGAACGAGTTGGAACACCCCAAAAAACTTGTTTATTTATTCATTGAGTCGGAACACTAAAACAAGCTCGTTTATTAATGAGCCGAGATCGATCATTCGTGAGCCATGATTGATTGTGTTCATGAACATGAGGGTATTTAAGATTAAATTTAAGGCTTCATATATTTTCCTACCCTTTTGGGATCCCACAAATCCACTCTCACTAGCCTCTTCATTCTCATAAACCCTCTCCATTCTCAGCATGAAATTCGACTTTCGATTTTCTCGTCGATGTCTTCGTATTCTCTTCGGTAAGATCACTTTTCACTTTTATATCAGATTCATCTTGTCTTTATTTCTACTAGTTATGTTTCTAGGGTTTTGTTAGTTTTAGTTTGGGTTTTTATTATGCTTTAGTAAGACTTGATACAATTTCAGTGTTAGTTTACTTAATTTGTATTTGATTATTGTGGTTTTGTGATTTTGTTAATTAAGATAAGATTATTTGATATGAAATGCTAAAAAAAAACCCCGAATCCCCACCATTCTTCACTCAACAAAACCCCCAAAATCCCTTCCATTTTTTATTTTCATACTATTAGGACAATAACTTGGGATTGACCTTTAAAAAGAGGAAAATTATCAGCCCTAAGATCGTTGATTAATCATGCATGGTAAAGTTAAAAACAAGAACAATGTTTAAAGAATAAACCCAGAGTTTCAAGAATACAATACCATAGTGAATCATGTTGTGATTCGTATGAGGAGAAATAAGTTTATGATGGTGTAGATATTTCTTCCCTTAAAGGTCTTGAAAACCTTATTAAAAATATCTTAACATCTCAATTCTTTTAGTATACGATCCACCGAAAGTAAGCCTTATGTGTGAGCACTTTTTGAGATGACACCATGATAAAACATGAGAGAAATCAATTTATCTCTCCTCACCCTTTTACAAAAATATAAATTGTACTTTTACTCTCCCCCTCTAGCCCTCTATAATGGATTATTAGCCTAAAACCCTATCTTCCACCAATATAAATAAGTATAAGTCATGGGCCTTAGCTAAATTGGTTTCATAAAGTGTTTCAGACCTATTACTTTGGCAATTGACTATACTAAGGATCTAAGAAAATAATTAAATCTTCTTTTAAATAAATACTCAAAATTCCAATTACATTACCCTAAGTATTTCCTTTATTTATTTAATTGGAATTAACTGCACTAAATAATCACGACCTCATTCCAATTTAATTGTATCTAAATCACTCTTAATAAATATGTCTTATTTTCAAAGTTGATTATGGTAGATAATATGATTACCCACATTGAGTTTTTGATACTGGTTTGTCAAATCAATTATTGCTAATCGATTTTAACCAACCTCTATTCAATTCCTTTATTCTCAGACTTGTTTTCTACTACACCATGATTATAAAATTATCCATTGAAAAAGTTTTTTTGATGGAAAAAAACATGTATTTCTATCAAGGGTGCATTACAATGCAAGATATCTCCTGGATGCGGATTTTTATAAATTATGATCTTAGACCTACTCACACAATGATTGCCCAGCTAGAAGGCATCATTTAATTAAATCTAAAATTAAAATGCACTTATATAAGTGAAAATATAATCGTAAAATAATTCCAATCCTCAAAATTCTTAGGATTAAGAATCTATATACCATTTGAAAATGGTTTTATATTACCTAAATCTAATCAAGGCAACCCTTAGACTTCAAATCCCATAGGTGATCATGTTCAATACATTCCAGAATGTACCCACAATCCTTTTTTGAACAATTGTATAAGTTCTCGAAACATTAGAGAGGTTCTCATAGTTTGAGATTATTCACTAAGATTTTACTACAACCGTTTCAAATGTCAACCCATTTATTTATCTTTAGTTCACTAGAAACAAATAAGTTTGATTTTAACTCTTCTTAATTTCTCGTGCTGAAATGGTGCAGTTTGTGAAGAAAATGACTACGATTAAAATATGATTATGAAAGAGTTTTTGTTATGAATTTTGGGAGTTGTGTTATGTTTTTTTATTGACATCTCATGTTTTAATGGTACTATTGAGGTCCTGTTGTATGTACTTTGAAGGATCAAATGTCTTTTTTGTTGATTTAAAAATACAATAAAATGAGAGATTGATTGGGTTGTCTATATTAGATCTTAACTACTATTAATATGAAGTAGGTTGTTTTATTAAATCATGAAAATGTAATTTCAGTGGACATTATTTGTGATACTATGGAAATGAGAGTGCAACTTATCTATGACACTGTTTTTCTAATGCTAAAATTTAAAAATTGACACAATCCAACCCAATATGATATTATTTTTGATAAATTTAAAACTAGTTAAGTATAATAATTTGTAATGTAAATTAAATCATATCATATTATTAATAATGTTAATTAATGTTTCGTAGTTTTGATAGTTATTAAACTTAATGAATTTCAGTTAATTTAGGTTATTCCATTTTTCAAAATAGGTGAAATGGCAAATTAATCGAGCTAGAACATGAGATCCAAATAACATTAATCGATCACGAGATCGTGCTCTAAATAAGATCGAGCTCAGCTCGTTTGTCTTACCGAGCTAATTGAGCCGAGCCGAGCCGAGTTTAACCATTATAGCTCTTTCTCGATTTAAGATTGAGGCAAGTTCAACTACTTAAAAAGAATCACAAATCAAGCTTGAGTAGTGTAAAGCTTGATTCATCTCGATTCGTTTGTAACCCTAACTAGAATGATGTTAACAAGATAAATATGGAATAAATGAGATGAGAAAGAGGTAAGTGGTTAGTAATTTAATTTTGATTTTGATAAGGCCACTTGGCTAGAATAGCAATGATATATGAAATGTATGATTCATTGGAAGTAAAATGATGGCATTAAAGAAATTGAAATAAAAAAGTGGATAAACGACTTGTAAATATATTGATAAGTGCACATTATGAATTGCCTTTTTGTATCGGTTGATAAATCAAAAGTTTGTTGAGACCTTCCTATATTATGAGATGTTATTAACATTTTTTAATGAGTAAATACATATCATTGATTCAATATTGTATGGTTAAATATTATACCCTGTTTTATGACTGGTTAACTCTTTATATGCTTGATATTATGAATAATTGATAATCCTATTGTGATTTAAATAATTAATATTTTTATACTATTTGTTGAACCTTGGTGGCGATATTGAGATTTATTATTAATAGTATTTAAAAGACTATAGTGTGGTATTTATTTCATTGAGTACTTTTGTTAGGCTATGTTAATCGTTTTGGGATTCATAACTAGTATGCTTGCACTAGGCTCTGACCCATTGCATTAACTACCCTCTAAAGATAGGTTTGAGCATCTAGGAAGATTTTGGATATCGAGGAACAAGATGGACTTTAGGGATTTATTTTATGTATGGTTTAGTTTTCCCTTTCGTTTTATATTTTCATATCAGATAGTTTTTAGATTGAGTTTCTTGTGACTCCACTTTTATATTTGCGATTTTGTACCAAGTCTTTTGTATATTATTTGGATTATTTAAGGATTACTGTTGTTGGAATTTACTATTGATCACTTATACCATTATCGCTAGTCTTTATTATTTTTGGATTTTTTTTTAAATGTCTCATATTTTTGTCATTTTTGGAATGATATTTTAAATTATAACATTTTTTATTTTTTTATTTTTCAGGCTCGATCAACTTTAATATTTAAATATGTGGGGTGATATAATATCGGTATAGTTAAGCTTTTGGATCATTATATTATTATGTTTGGCTTCGTATGAAATGGTTATTGGTGGTTGAAAGTGGCGTCTCTTTTGGATTGATGAGATCCTAGGTCGCTTAGTTAAAAATTGGTTATGGGCGGAGCTATTTCTTGATAATTAGTGTTATATGTCGTTCTGGCATTCCTAGATTTGAAGTGTCCATAGTTTGAGGTAACGTAACCAAGTATGATGAAACCTTATGAATAATTAGTTTATGTATTATGTACTTGTTAGGACTGTGGGCCCTTAGTTAAGGTTATGTCATTTTGAGTTAGATAGTATTACTTCTATCATAATAGAATGTTGTGAGTAAAGTAGTTACTTGGGTAAAGTGGTTGAGCACTTAAATCTGTGGTCCACTACCTATTAAACCTTGACGACCAGTTGCGTTAGATAAATGTGTATCAAGGGATTCCTTATTTGGAGTTTCAGATCCCATACATGGATTCTAGTTTTAGTTGGAAGTTGGGAGATTACGTGGTGTGTGACTATGTCTAGGATGGACTTTAAGGGTATTTAGTTTTCTTTATTTGCCTAGAGTTTTTTGGATAGTAAGTGGCTAGTAAGTAAGTAAGAGATGGGATATGGTAGTCTTAGTAGTTAAAGTGTGAGTGTAGAGCTATATATAATTTGTTACAAAGTGGTCACCCTCAAAGTAGGTATTGCTTATGTAAATGAGACTTCATGTGTTGGGATTATACTTATCCTTATATTTCAAAATTTATGAGATATTATTTATAGGTTATTATATATGCATTTAGAGACTTAAATTTATGCGGCTCGAGGATATATTTTAAGATTCTCTATTCTTATCACTATTGGGTTAAATAGAAGATTTCTTGTAGGGTTTTTAACCCTATTTTGTTGACTAACATTTTTATATTTTGTTGCGGGACTAGAAGATGTTATTATCATTGTTAAGTCCTTAATAGGCATCACCACTAAGGAGGTGTGTAATTTAGTGTTATTTTTATTCCCTTTGTGTAGTATTAAAGTTTTGTGTATTTTTTTATCCTTTTTATAGGTTTTATTTAGAGGAGTTATGGTTATATTTGAGTTGTATTAGCTATTTCTAATTCAATCTCATATTATATACTTTTGGATATTCATGTTTTTATTTATTGTTACATTCGTGTGGTTTGAGTTTATCTATATTTATATTTCACTATTATGTTATTTCACATGTTTAGAATACTATAATTATTTGACTCTCATTAATTGGGTATTTAGGACTGATCACCTTAAATGTGGAATTTACAGGGTGTCATATTTAGTATCAGACCATTGTTTAGAGCCTTAGGTACCATGTAATCCTGTTGATCTTTCTTTGATATATCTAGGGTCTATTATAGGATTTATACTCTTGTTTAGAGATGATGCGAGTGTCGATGCTATTTTGTTTCATTTGATAGGTTAGTGAAGTTGAATAGAAGTATATCATGGAAGGATTGTGTTGACGGAGATTCATTAGAGAATCAGGAGGAGGATATTCCCAATGGTTGGACAAGGATGTTTGCATCACATTATGGATATAATTAAGTAAACCATCCTGGTTTGACTATTATTACACTTCGAATATGGTCATGTGAGCAAATAGTTTAGGTGCCTAACATAGCACTAATTTTATAGGTAACCCACTAGAGTTTTGGTATGTACATATGTAATGGTTGAATTGTAATGCCAAAAAGGGTATTGATGAACTCCTACATAAGTTTTAGTTTACCAAGTTGCAAATCAATGATGATGCTTCAGTGACATAGAAATGTTATTTTAAAATGGAGTGTCATTACACCAAATAGAGGAAATTGTCATGGTCCTTGACCATGACAAACAATAATGGTCATGGTTCTGGGCAATGATAATTTCTAGGGTTACCATTCCGAGGGTCATGGTCCCAAACTGTGACAATTTACGTGAGTTACAGTTGCATCCGTAACATAAATTTTGGTCAATGGTCATGGTCCCTGACCGTGACTTCCATTCATGGTTATGGAGAATGACCAGACCCATGACTAGATTACAGGTGGTCAAAGTTCTTGACCGTGACCCATAGTCGTGAACTTTAATTCAATGGCCACAGTTTACGATTGCGACCAATACTCGTGATAATAGAGATATTAGTAATGGTCCTAAACCGTGACCCATTACTTTGCCGATGTAAATTGCCACGAATATGGTCACGTTTCTATACCGTTAGGGGTGAAAATGGATATTTGAAAATCCAAATCCGTCCGGTATTCGTATTCGAATTTAGCGGATATTTATCCGAATAAGTATTCGAAAGAGCGAATTTGGATACACATTTTAAATATCCGAAAAAACGGATATGGATACGGATAATGCTGATATCCGTGATGGATAATCCCTATCCGAGACGGACTATCCCTATTTACGGATATCCATTTTTTGGATATCCGAATCCATGAAATAATTATATTTTTATTTATTTTAAATTCCCTAAAATAATTTTACTTTTTATTTATTTTAAATATTTTTAAATTAAATAATATAATTTTTTTGTAGTATATAATAATAGTAATATTAATATAACATAATAACATCTTGTATAATCTTGAGAGAAATAATAACATTTAGCATAATAACATTTAACACATAAACAAGTGATACACTAAATATACAAAGCATAATAAGGTAAATTTCTAACCCTACCTTGGGGCAGAAATAAAAAAAATAGGCCACACCCCAAATCAATCAACATTAACAAAACAATCCACACCCCAAAATTTGAAGACTCTCTCTTACCTTTCCATCACCACATTCCATCACATCTCCCATCTTACTGAAAGTCGGTGAGTTTTTTTTACTGATTTCATCAATTTTTCAAATGTTTTTTTGGGTTTTTTCTGGTTTCATTAAAAAATCAGATGACCTATTCCATATACTTTAGTTTTTTTCCTGATTTCATCTGTATGAGTCACTGTTCGATCTAATGAATTTTTGATAATCGGTTCGATATCAAGTCCTCTTTGTATTGGCAATAAAAGAGCACAACTAATACTTGTTATCTGGATTTGCTCTGGGTTTATGGAGAGAATAGTTTTTAGTTTAAAGTTTGTTAAAAATTTCTTTGGATGATTTGGATGCACAGTCTTTTTATCTCAGTATTTATCATTATGTATCGATCGAGAAAAAAAAACAAAAAAAATTCTGGAGCTACACAATTTTCTGATGTGGTTGACATGGTTAATGTGTTAGCGATGGCACTATTCATATGTTTGATATGTTTGAGTTTGATTAATGTGTTAGAGGTTCATGTAGTATGGACATCAAACTATGTTCAAATGTGTGAGAAATGTTTGTGCTTGTTCACCTACGATTACACAGCAAAAATTGCAGTCCTATTAATTAAACAACAAAAATTCTTGTTTTATTACAACACATTAGTCAAAATAATAAAAATCGATAAGGATATTATCCGAATCCAAGAAATTCGAGAGGATACGGATAAGGATAGATGAAATTATTATCTGGGTGGATACGAATACAAATACGGATAGCATGGGGAGTTGATAGATACAGATATGGATACTATGATATCCGCCTCGTATCCATCCGTTGTACACCCCTATATACTGTGACTAATAATAAATTTATTTAAAAAAATAAATTCGATTTGTTTTTTCCCAAAAAATTCTTGTGTATGTTTTCAAAACTGAATGTTATTATAGAACAAACTAATACACCAATCAAAAAACAAAAATATTAAAATCCTCAAAGCATCCCGTATGCGAAACTATGCAATCTCGTTGTTATTGACATTTTTATCCTCCCAACTTGAGAAAAAAATATTACAAAATGTTCCAAATGTTGATATAATACAATTCGAACAATAAAATGTACCTTACCAAACGTTACATATATTACAAAGTGTATTGAACATAATTTGTAATCAAATAGTTATGGTATCAACATGTCATCGTGTTGGTTGTATCATAACTACTAAACCCAAACTATTATCTTACCAAGTTTATTAGGAATAATGCAAATGTGAGCGACAAAATGTGTGCTCGTGTTTGAGGTGTACAATCATGCTATCCACATCATGGAAAGAATGAGTATATTGTGAGACCCGACCTATTTTAATACCGAGTGATCAATCATTTATTAGAATAAAACAGGAATCCCGGTTGCAACAAGTAATATAATTATAAAAAGAATAAAACCATACATATAAATGAAATGAAAGAATAACTAATATGCATAAATAAGTAATGTAAGATGAATAAACCATCGGTCAATACAAGTAGTCATCCAGCGTAAATAACAATTGAAAAATAATAACATCTCCACCATAACTAAAATCCTATCCAATTATGGGTAACAAGACCCAGAGGAAAAATACAGGGAATAAAATGAGTCCTATATAGATAGAAACTACTGAAGCGGCTACAATTAAATTTAGCACCATCCACAGCTATTACTCATAACGGCATGGAAGATCTAACCCTGATGTCCTTGTTACTACTGCACACCTGGTGTTTTCAAAAATAAAGAAATAGATTTTCCAGCGGGTCAAAGCCCAAAAAGTTTGAAAATATTTTGCAAGTATTTAAATTCTTTAAATAAAAACATGCAGTGTATTAATTCCATAATTAATTGTAACACCCCGTATTTTTGTGCATTTAATATTTAATTAATTCGGGAATTTTAAATTACTTGTGTGTTGTAATTTTAATTGAATTAATTATGACAATATATTTATTTAAATACTAATCGGGGAGTAAATGGTTAATGTTTAGGGAAATTTATTTACTAAGTGAATAGTAATAATTTAATTACGTCATTTCGGGTATTAATGACGGGGTATGCACTTATTCCAGCCGGGAGTCGGTATAGACTTAATGGGGGATGAGATAAGGATTTTTATAAATTAATTCAAATGTCAATTCTGACTGCGCGGTTGAGTCCAGATGGGTCGAGATAGTCAGAAAAGAGTACCCGGGGATAGTAATTGGGTCTCGGGGTATTTTTGGGCATAGCCGGGGCCACACGGGGTGAGTTGGGCCACCTTAATTAAGCCCATTAGGTGAAAAACGGGATTAAGGGTTTTTAACCTAATGGGGAGATTAGAAAATCATCAGCCATCAAATTCTAAACCTAGGGTTTGAGAGGGGATTTGGGGAAAAACAAATCAAGAGCAAGTTGGAGGTTTTTGGAGCCAAATTGAGGGACTAAGCCAACGGATATGACACTACGAACACTTACAGGCAAGTGGTTAACTGTTGTGATTTCTAAAAATTGATAATCAATTCATATCATAGTGATGTGTGTATGAAAATTCGTTTTGGGTGTGTCTCCAAAATCTAAATTGGGTTTTTGTAAATTTATATACCTTAATGAGATTAAGGGGGAGATTGATCGTGTTTATGATTCTAAAATGTAGAGGACTGAATCAGATGTTAAAACCAATAAGAGTAAATGGTTAATTGCTGTTAAAAACAAATGAAATTCGAATTGGGGGTTTGAAACCCGGATAATACCCAAATCAGGGAAACCTTGGAAATTATGGATATTGATGATGAAATTAGGTCTGTGATATGTTTAGACCCTTTCCTTACATGGAGGACATATTATTTGTATTTGGGTAAGAGCTTAAATAGAGAATTAAAGCTTAAACTTTCATCCATGGCTGATAGCGGTGGGACTGGACGAACACTGGAACGATCGATCGATCGACCCAGGGGTTCGATCGATCGAAGGTACAGAAATCTGGGCAGTTCGCCCAGTTTATTATATAAAGGGAAATTTATTAAAAAGGGGGTTTCATACATTAATAAGTGATAAATAATTATGAAACAAATATTCCTAGCAATTATGGGAGAAAGTAATTGGGACTAGGATGAATTTATGTGGGGCATTTAACGGATGAATTTGAGAGATTTTATTCCAAAAATAGTGAGGTACGGATCAAGGGAGTGAATCCGGGTGTATTGGTCATGCGACCCCAAGGTAGTGAATTAAGTTTGGAGATAAACTAAATAATTTTGAGTCGGGGTATAGACTCGGGTGAATATTGAATTATGGACCAAGTGGGCGAGTCTGGGTATGTTGGTAATTATAGGTAAATATAATTGGGATATTATGGAAATAAATGTGTGACACATTGTGGGCGAAAAATGTGGAAAATGAATTATGAGATGTAAAAATGGACCAAGTGAGTGAGTCCGGGTATGTTGGTTATGTGACACCAAAGTATTAAATTAATTATTGAGAGAGAGTAATTAATTTGGAGTCGGAACATAGACTCGGGAAATATTAAAATAATAAGAGTGTATTAATTAATTTAATTAGAGTCGGTTTGTAGACTCGGGTAGGATTAAACTAATGGATGGGATAATTAGTTTTATCAGAATTGGATTGTAGACTTGTGAAGGGGTACTTATTAATTAATGTGATAATTAATTATATTAGAGTCGGACCACAGACTCAGAATTTGGGTTAATTAATTTAAGTGTAAATTAATTGTATTAGAGTCGAACCACAGACTCGGATTGGTATTAAATTAATATGTGTGTTAATTAATTTAATTAGAGTCGGGCGATAGACTCGGGGAAAGTATTATATTAATTGAGGTGTGAATTAATTATATTAGAGTCGGACCATAGACTCGGGAAGAGGATAAATTATTAAGTGAGAAAATTAATTACATTGAGTCGGACCATAGACTCAGGAATTTACAGGCAGTGTACGGGATTTTGAGTACATGGTAAAGCCGGAGTTATTAATATATATATATATATATATATATATATATATATATATATATATATATATATACGTGCATGTATTGGGTGTGATATTAAATTACAGGCAGTGTACGGGATTTTGAGTATACGGTAAAGCCGGAGTTTATATTATATATATACGGTGTCGTGATAGTATATATATACGTGTATTTATTTTGCGTGATACTAAATATCAGTGATTAGATAATTATTAAATTTATATACTCTAATTCTATCAAGGGAGGTTGCGCGATGTGGGTGAATCCCCCTAGCTTGAGGAGTAGGGGGAGTATATCCCCAGGTCATAGCGTCCGGTATATATGGGTGAGGGATTTATCTCACTTTCAGGGAAGGAATATGACCGCCTCTATTTCGTATATTTTGGTCCAAGTTGGTGAGCGATTCTAACTTGGGGAAATTGGTTTTGTGAGCACACCTAGTGAGATAGCATTCTAGAGGGAATCATCCGGTGAGGGTATACTCGGAAGGATGGATACGCGTATGATATATGTGTGGATGTTAGTAAAGGTACGTATATTATGGTAGTATATATTATATGTAGGTGATAATACAGTGCGTGATGTATTTACCATATATAACTCGGGTTACAGTTATAGGCTGTTAATTAATGAGAAATTAATTAAGTTAATTATTGGTGGAAATCATACAGTGTTTGATGTATGTACTTTATATAACTTATGACACGGTTATATGCTATTATTTAAGAGGAATTAATTAAGTTAATTGTGAAATAACTTATAATTCAAGAATCATTATACTCGGGTGTGACACCCCGCCTAATTAAATACCGGGCGATCACTCCTTTATTAAATTAATTCAAGGTAAACAGTTGGTTCATTCTCAGCATCACTGTCGATAAAAATAACTTTTCCAATTTAACACCCTAAATAATTAAGCTAAGGGTCAAAACCATTTTCATACATACTTTCCAAATTTTAATTAAAGAAAATCATTTATTTTATTAACAACATTCAATAAGTAAAAATCACACCACATTAAACATCTGCAACATAGTCCGAATAATTTAAAACATTCGTCAATCGAATGTCAACATGCGAAATATAAAGTAACACAATCGAACTGAATAAAACCCATAGTGACAATACTAGAAATAACTCGAAATACAAATGTCCCAATAACAATGAAATAATAGGAAGAGCGACACATGCCCAATAAATGAGAATGCTAAAAGTGGAGTCAATAAAGGAAGCCGTCTACGCAAGTGACCTGCAACTCCCACCTAAGCTGCAACACGTTCCTCTCAAGGGATCCTAAGCAAGACGCCCCTGTGCCTGGGCACCTGAAATACATACATATATATACAAGAGAGAGAGAGAGAAAAACGGGTCAGAGCCCGAAAGTGTGTTTGATATAAAATACGTTTAGCAAGTATTTAAATTGATACAGGCCAATGCAACAACATATTAGAGCGACACTCTCTTGATAAATTCTCACCTCTCTTCTAATGTGCACACCTATCGTACTAACCTTCCCAACGGGTTATATTATCATTTATCATACTAACCTTTCCCATAATTTAGCTTATCTTAACTTACTTAAGATTTCAAAACCGAACAATATCATTATTTAAAAAGAATATTTCCAATTAGTAGCACAACTCTCGTTTTAGCTTTATTAATTTAAAAGGTTTCCCAGTGTCATATTATACTCTCACAAAACAAGTATTTACTGTTTGAGTCATCAATCATGTCCTACTTATCAAATCACAGTAGGCAGTTTCAAGTTTCCAAATCTCATATACATATATTATCTACTCGTATAATATATATATAATAACAGCACCCCGAATAAAACTATGGTGCGTGCATACTTCCACTATCCAAACCCCATACCACTCATATCAAGGGGAATACAAGTTCGGAATCACTCTCGAACTATATTAACACATACAAAAACAATATCGAGGCGAAGCATAGATCCCAAGTCTCTAAGAGGATGGCACATACTCGCGTCTCTTAGGATCGTCTGAACTATCGATTCGATAGCCTGTACCAAGGATATCTATCTTCTAGGGTACAAGTCAATATCCCCCATAAAGGTCCCATCGAGATAAGACTGTCCCAGCGCGGTATGTTTTTCACATGTATATAATATATGTACACACAATCATATAAATATACCACTTTTATCATATTAATATGGGTTCCTCTCGTCTCCCATAATTACAACATTTAACCTTAAATTCACATTATTAGTATTACGTATAAGGTTTTATCTCTAACCTTAACTCGAAGGGTTTTCTCACTTATTTCATGACACTCGTGGACTCTATTCTTCCAAGTAGAAAATACAGTAGGTGCCACATTTACGTTACATCTTAACTCTCTTACGCGCCTCACCCTTTAATATATCAATTTACTAACCCTAAAGTAAATATCCCAAAAATACCATTCTCGTCGAGTATTAATGATCCCAACATTTATTCATATGCCCTACTGGTCCTCTATGTCTCCCAAATCATTATACTAAGAATGCCCAAGAATTATATCATGACAATTCAATTTTTTTAAATCATTTACAAGGGAAATAGGAGTCTGCCAGGAGGGGTCGATCGATCGAGGTTTGGGGCTCGATCGATCGAACCTTCGATCGATCGAAGCTCTAGGCTCGATCGATCGATCAAGCAGGTCTGCGAAAATCTGCAGAATTACAGTTACGGGTTTCATCTCCAAATTTACACCAAATCCATATTTTCAAGTTCCAATCGTCCAGAATTAATGTTACTAACCTTACATCATCATAACAGGTATATTCAACGTAAAACATATCAATTTACATCACTAAACATGGATTTATTATGCCATAATCCATTTAAAACTCAAGAACCCTAAAAATCTCTTACTCATGATTCTAAACTGTTTAATCCCAGAATTTTCTTCTTAATATCATCAATAATTTCATGGTTAAAGTCCTCTACATGGCAAGGTTTCCAGAAACATCATATAAACCATTACTACATGGATTTTCCTATCACAAATTGGGTTTTCTTCTACATAATTCATCCCTAATCATTCCTAAACTAATATGGAGATTACACCAACGAAAATAGAAAGTTAAACACTTGCCTGGGATTTCTGGTATTCTGATTTACGGCTAATTTTGGTATGGTTGCGTTCCTCTTCTCGCGATCTACGCGTTGGTGGTGGCGGCGGTGCAAACCGGTGACTTTTTGGCTTTGAATTGCCTTGAGAGCTTTCCCTCTCTTCTCCAATGGCCGTACTAGGGTTTTCTGAATATTCTAACACTAAATGACTAACCTAGATGGATGATATAGGTTGCTGAAATTCGTGGGTTCAATTACCCAAGAATGTAAAATGACTAAAATGCCCTCCCGGGGTACCAATTAGGCCTAAAAATGCCCCGAGACCCAAACTACACCCCCGGGTACACTTTTCTGACTATCTCGACCCTTCCGGACGCGTTGGTGCACTCAAAATGACCATACGAACAGCTTATAAAATATTCACTTTTTATTTAACAAAATTTAGTCCCGACGCGACACGGGCGCGTCCCGATTCAAATTTCCAAAATTGTCATTTTATTCACTCGTGACATTCAATATAATCAATATCATAAATTACTTTGCTCATTAGTAAAATTCAACAAATTTCATATAATTACTAACTCTCGTCACGTTAATAATTATAAAATAATTAATTTCCGTATTTTTATTAAATAATTCACTAGCATTAAATTTAATAAATCCTCAAATTAATATAGCATAAAAATACGGGGTATTACATACTTCCCCCCTAATAACGGAATTTCGTCCCGAAATTCGGAAAATAAGGCATACCTGGTAAGAACAAATCTGGATATCCCTCGTCAGTACGCAAACTATCCACATAGTACGGGTCTCAATCACTATAGCTTTTTCCTCACAGCAACATTGTGCTCCCACCAGACAACATTCGCATAGGTCACGCCTATGCGTTATAATTCATAATCTCACTAACATTAGGAGGCCGCACCTCACTACATGACAATTACTCGGATTTATTCATATACAAAACTCCCATTCTGAGAAAATATTATGAACATTTGATTACTCTTGCTCGCCTAAAACAGTCGTGGAATTCTATCACATTTATCGGATGTCTTCTCGATCGATCCAAAAATTCTGATTACTTACTCTCCTATAACATACGGAAGGAGAATAGTCGAGGTTATTCCATAACAAAACTTTAATAAGTACCTTGTACGCGACAACAGGTACGAGTGCTTCTACAGAGAATTCTTGAAATCATCGTATCAAGATTCCAAAATCTCCTTCACGTGGCCCCACAAATCTTTAATCACCGTGCGCCCATTCTTTGGCTAAGGGTGATACATCCTGCTCAAAATGTAATCTTTTCTCCGGTGGTTCCTGAAATTCCATATCAAAGGTGGGATTCACCAATCTCATCCTGATTCAGAAATTTATACTGCGCCGGACCATGCACTGGCGCGATCCTTCCTTTCAAAGGAAGTCTGGGGCATACCAGTTAATATTGTAAGCCAGCCCAAAGGAATATCAATCACTTCCTTTTCGGTGACTTAATTCACCTGTTTGGGATAAACCCTCGGTCTTGTTTTGAGGATGGCAACTCATCCAAGAACTTTACCGTCTTTACCGACCTCTTCCAAGTTCAGGAATTTTTGATAAACACAAAATTCTTTGGTTGATTCTCCTCTTTCAACCAAACCTTACCTATGGGCGGTGCATGTAGAGACTACTCACTACGTCTCGCTAAACATCGATTCTTCCCTTGAAATGTCTCACATTAAGTGACACGTAATACTCCCCTTCCCTCATTGGAGTATGCTGAGAGTTTTGACCCGTGCTCTTCTCTCCACGAAGCGCACTTCTGGATCTCTTATACCATACTAACATCATCACCCTTTGTATGTGCAAGTCGTTCTCACACTTGACTACTAACAACTCCGCTCCGAGAATTCCTCATAATAAATTAAATTCTGTTCCATTCAAGGAATACCCCTTCTTAAATGGCCTCCCACAACCTTCCAATCAAGTTTGGGCGTGCTATTCTAATTACACACTTATGTATGGATTATCGCCCCTCATTTGGCGTTTAATCCGCTATCTCACTTCCACTTCATTCTGTTAGCCCCACAAACACATTTACACGTCCATTGCCACGCCCCTTCATCTCGGACGAGTTTTAACATCAGTTAACCAGGATGTCTACACACCCTATAAACCGGGCATACTAGCGTAAGCATCACATATTCTCCATACTAATAAACAAATTCTTTGTTTTCCTTGGTGCTTGCAGTGTGAATACAACACTCTAATCACCCTAAAAATCAAAATCCTTAAATCTCTATATCAGCGTTTCACCCCTTAACTCGTGGGGTAACTTTCAATGCTTTCTTACCACACAATCCGGCTCCAGTGGCTTTAAAACAAGATTCATCTTTCAACTTACATGCATAATTACTTGATCCCATTCCGACTAGGGTACCGAACTCATGGAATAGTGACCAGACGTCTCCCTATTTCCAACCTTATATTAAGTTTCATGGGTGGGATGTCTCGCAAAGCAAAATCCAAACAAGGAACCCCCCCGATACACTACTACCTAGCATTGTCGGTTATCGAAATCCGTTAGGTCCTCCGTCCATAGTATATACCCCTTTATTCTGTCCCTTGACAGAAAAGTTATAATTTCTCCCGTAATTATGCTTAACAAAGAACGTTTCACTAATTGCACAATTGTTCAGTATAGGTTGGTGGTAATAGCATTTCATAAACCTCGAATACATACACTCGAAATTCTCGAAATTCCTTTCCCTAATAATAGGGGTATAAATTTTATCTCCCACCTCTCTAAAGGGTAAATATAACACTGCACTCTTCCTATCACTAAGTCCGGAGTGCTAAACATAATACTGGGTCAAATCTTTTCGCTCAATGGTAAATTCCGATACATACGGAATTATATTGACAAAGTCTATACATACATTGGCATCGAATATCTCGAGCCCACTATCTCCTCCGAAGTCTCTTGGATAGATAATATAAGTGCAAGTCCAACCTTCTTACAGGTAAAGCTTGCCAAAACAAAACATAAAACATGTTGCTCTAATGCAACCATTCCGATAGCCTAGCAATAAATGCCCACTATCGTACTAACCATTTCTATAACGTTTTAGCAAGGATAATATCATACTCGTGTATCGCATCACTACAACGAGTAACCTCAATGAAGTATAAAACACTGTTGATATACTCATTCATCCTCCGCGGATAGCGCTAAAGAAAAATCCCGCTACACTAGGGAAAAATATTCACATAATGGTAACATTTATAATTATTTGCATTAAGCTCGTCTCACATGCTAATCTAGCAATGAACAAAATATAGTGATTCTCTCGTGTCACATAAACACGCCCCATCCTCTGAGGATACAACTTACACTTCTACCTTGTCAATCATCTTGACTGCGCAAATGGTTTTCGGACTTAACACGTCTGCCCAACCCATAACAAAATCATTTTAATCGTTGCCTTTTACTAGGCACCATATTCTTGTCCTTATACTCACTTTGGAACATATTATCGTGAGCTATCTCACTCCGAACAAAATACCTCAGTACATAATCCACTTACGACCTATCCTACTAACCAGGTTAGGATTTTCCCTCCTCTCGGACTTTAGTAAACTCGATTCCTGTTAACCATCCCGATTGTTCTCTTAACTTTTCAGGCCATATAGATCATGTTACTATCTATAATAGTACTTACTGAATTTACCATCGCTTGGTAAGAATTTAACTATCTGAAGCATTTAAATGGTTTTCCTGATGTGTATCCACATCCTTTTGTGGTGATATATCACCATCGTTGCATTCAGTCTCATTCTCGACTAAATTCTTCGATTTCTTTAACTTCCCCCCATAAAGAAGCGTTATCATCTATTTTGACAAAATATGACAATGTCAACCTCTGAATCGGTCGTCCATTAGAATTTCCTCCTCAAGTATTATCAACTATTATTACAAGTTGGTCTCCCACTTGGAGTCGTTTCCTCCACTAGTATCTACCTCTTCCGATACAAAATTCGCTAACGGTTAAGATTCATATTCACGAATGGACCCCTGGCATGCCCTCTCTCAATGAGTTCAGAACCACACTTGCTTCTAATCCTGAACAGTTAAGGAAGGAACATACGGTCAGCACTGTACCTAAGGTTCTCCTATAGGCATAGCATTCCACTTCTAAAATTGGTGATTGACTCCAACCATTATAATTTCGTCCCGAAAGCCAAGAAAATTTTGTCTAAATTTTCACTTTCAGTTTGCCACACCCGTCCTATATCTAAGCCTTTGGATACTTTACCTCCTTTGGTAAACACATACAATTTTCGCGTTTCTAAAATTTCCCACTGACAGTCTCTACACGTTTTTTTTTGTAATACGTTGGGTAAGTTTACCCTTGCACCTCATTTGACTATAACAACATTTGAAAATCATTGCTGCACCTTAGTCGCCTTTCTAGTCGTGGCTTCTCGTGCCATAATGGAGGTGACCTCAACTACGGTCATCATCCTCGGATATATTTCATAATCTCAACTGAGCCCTGCCCCCCTAATCTACGCTTAACGGTCCTCTTCTGACATCCGTCATCGCTCGGCACACGCACACATCCGAACGAAATTAGAATTCACTAGTGTATACACATTATAGCAGGAGAACGAAATCTCGTCAAAGGAATCGACAATCCTAAACATAGGGCTCTATAACAAACAAAGCAACGCTGAAAGCATAATAAGCCGTACAGATTCTAAGGACACTAGAACCTGATGCTCTGAAACCACCTGTGACACCCCGCCTAATTAAATACCAGGCGATCACTCCTTTATTAAATTAATTCAAGGTAAACAGTTGGTTCATTCTCAGCATCACTGTCGATAAAAATAACTTTTCCAATTTAACACCCTAAATAATTAAGCTAAGTGTCAAAACCATTTTCATACATACTTTCCAAATTTTAATTAAAGAAAATCATTTATTTTATTAACAACATTCAATAAGTAAAAATCACACCACATTAAACATCTGCAACATAGTCCGAATAATTTAAAACATTCGTCAATCGAATGTCAACATGCGAAATATAAAGTAACACAATCGAACTGAATAAAACCCATAGTGACAATACTAGAAATAACTCGAAATACAAATGTCCCAATAACAATGAAATAATAGGAAGAGCGACACATGCCCAATAAATGAGAATGCTAAAAGTGGAGTCAATAAAGGAAGCCGCCTACGCAAGTGACCTGCAACTCCCACCTAAGTTGCAGCACGTTCCTTTCAAGGGATCCTAAGCAAGACGCCCCTGTGGCTGGGCACCTGAAATACATATATATATATATATATACAAGAGAGAGAGAGAGAGAAAAACGGGTCAGAGCCCGAAAGTGTGTTTGATATAAAATACGTTTAGCAAGTATTTAAATTGATACAGGCCAATGCAACAACATATTAGAGCGACACTCTCTTGATAAATTCTCACCTCTCTTCTAATGTGCACGCCTATCGTACTAACATTCCCAACGGGTTATCTTATCATTTATCATACTAACCTTTCCCATAATTTAGCTTATCTTAACTTACTCAAGATTTCAAAACCGAACAATATCATTATTTAAAAAGAATATTTCCAATTAGTAGCACAACTCTCGTTTTAGCTTTATTAATTTAAAAGGTTTCCCAGTGTCATATTATACTCTCACAAAACAAGTATTTACTGTTTGAGTCATCAATCATGTCCTACTTATCAAATCACAGTAGGCAGTTTCAAGTTTCCAAATCTCATATACATATATTATCTACTCGTATAATATATATATATATAATAACAGCACCCCAAATAAAACTATGGTGCGTGCATACTTCCACTATCCAAACCCCATACCACTCATATAAAGGGAAATACAAGTTCGGAATCACTCTCGAACTGTATTAACACATACACAAACAATATCGAGGCGAAGCATAGATCCCAAGTCTCTAAGAGGATGGCACATACTCGCGTCTCTTAGGACCGTCTGAACTATTGATTCGATAGCCTGTACCAAGGATATCTATCTTCTAAGGTACAAGTCAATATACCCCATAAAGGTCCCATCGAGATAAGACTGTCCCAGCGCGGTAACCTCAAGGATAGCAAGTAGCGCGGTATGTTTTTCACATGTATATAATATATGTACACACAATCATATAAATATACCACTTTTATCATATTAATATGGGTTCCTCTCGTCTCCCATAATTACAACATTTAACCTTAAATTCACATTATTAGTATTACGTATAAGGTTTCATCTCTAACCTTAACTCGAAGGGTTTTCTCACTTATTTCGTGACACTCGTGGACTCTATTCTTCCAAGTAGAAAATACAGTAGGTGCCACATTTACGTTACATCGTAACTCTCTTACGCGCCTCACCCTTTAATATATCATTTTACTAACCTTAAAGTAAATATCCCAAAAATACCATTCTCGTCGAGTATTAATGATCCCAACATTTATTCATACGCCCTACTGGTCCTCTATGTCTCCCAAATCATTATACTAAGAATGCCCAAGAATTATATCACGACAATTCAATTTTTTTAAATCATTTACAAGGGAAATAGGAGTCTTCTCGGAGGGGTCGATCGATCGAGGTTTGGGGCTCGATCAATCAAACCTTCGATCGATCGAAGCTCTAGGCTCGATCGATCGATCAAGCAGGTCTGCGAAAATCTGCAGAATTGCAGTTACGGGTTTCATCTCCAAATTTACACCAAATCCATATTTTCAAGTTCCAATCGTCCAGAATTAATGTTACTAACCTTACATCATCATAACAGGTATATTCAACGTAAAACATATCAATTTACATCACTAAACATGGATTTATTATGCCATAATCCATTTAAAACTCAAGAACCCTAAAAATCTCTAACTCATGATTCTAAACTGTATAATCCCAGAATTTTCTTCTTAATATCATCAATAATTTCATGGTTAAAGTCCTCTACATGGCAAGGTTTCCAGAAACATCATATAAACCATTACTACATGGATTTTCCTATCACAAATTGGAGTTTCTTCTACATAATTCATCCCTAATCATTCCTAAACTAATATGGAGATTGCACCAACGAAAATAGCAAGTTAAACACTTGCCTGGGATTTCAGGTATTCTGATTTACGACTGATTTTGGTATGTTTGCGTTCCTCTTCTCGCGATCTACGCGTTGGTGGTGGCGGCGGTGCAAACCGTTGACTTTTTGGCCTTGAATTGCCTTGAGAGCTTTCCCTCTCTTATCCAATGGCCGTATTAGGGTTTTCTGAATATTCTAACCCTAAATAATTAACCTAGATGGCTGATATAGGTTGCTGAAATTCGTGGGTTTAATTACCCAAGAATGTAAAATGACTAAAATGCCCTCCCGGGGTACCAATTAGGCCTAAAAACGCCCCGAGACCCAAACTACACCCCCGGGTACACTTTTCTGACTATCTTGACCCTTCCGTACGCGTTGGCGCACTCAAAATGACCATACGAACAGCTTATAAAATATTCACTTTTTATTTAACAAAATTTAGTCCCGACGCGACACGGGCGCGTCCCGATTCAAATTTCTAAAATTGTCATTTTATTCACTCGTGACATTCAATATAATCAATATCATAAATTACTTTGCTCATTAGTAAAATTCAACAAATTTCATATAATTACTAACTCTCGTCACGTTAATAATTATAACATAATTAATTTTCGGATTTTTATTAAATAATTCACTCGCATTAAATTTAATAAATCCTCAAATTAATATAGCATAAAAATACGGGGTATTACATACTTTTCCCCTAATAACGGAATTTCGTCCCCCCTAATATTCACTTTTTATTTAACAAAATTTAGTCCCGACGCGACACGGGCGCGTCCCGATTCAAATTTCCAAAATTGTCATTTTATTCACTCGTGACATTCAATATAATCAATATCATATATTACTTTGCTCATTAGTAAAATTCAACAAATTTCATATAATTACTAACTCTCGTCTCGTTAATAATTATAACATAATTAATTTCTGGATTTTTATTAAATAATTCACTCGCATTAAATTTAATAAATCCCCAAATTAATATAGCATAAAAATACGGGGTGTTACATCGGGTTAGAGTAGTATGGCAAGGGAAGGTTATACCAGGACTAGTTGGACGGGGTAGTACAACTAGGTGGGGTTAAGATAACCGTTAGGTGTGCACAATAGTGGAGGGGTGAGAATGTCCACAAGGGATTGCGACACTAATTTAAATATGAAGCCCATTCATGCATTTTAAATTACTGCAGTTAATTCACTTGCTAAATATTTTCAAAATGTTTTGGGTTCTAACCCTTTCTATAAAAATATTTTCAAAACCTTTTAGGTGTCCAGCCACAGGGACGCCAGGATTGATATTCTATTCCAGGGACACGGAGCTGCGGCACATGTGGATGCTAGCAGGAGTTTGGTTTAGACGCATCATTCATTCATTCCTAGAGTAGGAATCTGGTATTAGTCTCAGTTTTATGTATGGCTTATCGCCCAGACTTCTCGGTACAGTTTTCAGGTGTAATTCATTCAGGTGTTGAATAATTGTATTGGATTATTTATTTGATGACCGGTGATTTATTCGGAAAGTTGTGTATATATGATTCAGTTTATTTTTCATTCAGTTGTGTGAATGGTTTATATTTTTATTCCGCATGTGTTGTTTTGTTTATTTAAAAAGTTAAAATTGGCACCAATTTTTGGAATACTAGGTGGTTAGTAAGTTTTAAAAAGTTTTCGACAGTGATGCTAAGGATGATCCAACTGGGATTCCTGTTTTAATTTGGTATAGGACTGATCACCCGGTATTTTATTAGGCGGGGTGTCACATTAATTTACCAGTCGCACTCAAGTTTATATCCTCACCTCTCTTCTATAATGTTCACCTAATGCATTCATTTTATTATCCTAATCTTACTACCCCAGACTAGGACAATAATTCCTATCATAGACCATCCTTCGAATAATCATCATTATCTAACTATATGCTACCCTCACTAGGTATAATTTTATATATAAAGGCATAACTATAGGCGCGCTGTATATGGATATTCACATAATATAATAACATAGCTATACCAGTGCTATAAATAGGTATACACACAATATCTCATATACATATACATATATGCCGCTCACTATATACATATAAGCCATATCCCCAGAGCATGGGCCTCACAGATACATCCCTCATGTGTTGTCGTGCTCCCGACATATCACGCATGAGATTGAGCGACTGGGTCAAAATCTTACAATCGAAACTAAAACGGAGACACAAACAACATAGGTGGTAATAAACATATGTCAGGGGTCATAACCATAACAATTGAACCCAATCGATCTCCAAACCAAAAACTATCCTCACAAATGGATAGTGGTCATGCAATAGTATTATGACTTGGGGAATCAATCCAACACCTGCTCGTCAATGCCAAGGTGGCCTGTCCACTATGTACAACCTCCTAACGATAGAACTACCGGGTAGGTATGTTTAATATAAACAAGCAACTGTAACACACACATATATGTACCAGTCACCCATAATACGTGTATATATGAGTATTGATTTCATATGGAAATCCCATAGCGTACTAGTCTCCCTAAATCCCAAAATCCAAACTGACTTCCCGATTATAAGTGTAGATGCTCGCTCACTTGAATTCCAGTTCGCCTCATCCAAACACATCTAAACCTTGGCCTAACTCATATACCAAACCCTTGAAATGTTCTTTAATAGTCCCAATCTACCTCAGAAACACAAATGCCAATTTCCCAAGCACTAACGGGTCAAAGCAACGCACGATAAAAATATGAGCAGGCCAAAAAATCAAATAGGTTTGCTTGGCAGATCGAATTGATTTGGTTGACCAAATCGATTCGCTCCCCTAGAAAACTGGTTCGGTTTACTTGGCTGTCAATTGTATTCTTTCTCAAGTTTTTACCTCTAAAACCCTCCAATAGAGGTCCCGAGCCTCCCAAAATCTCAGATTGGTAACCCACATCAGTACATAACTAACCCAAATGCATTCTAACGTGAAATATACCCAAATCCATAATCAAAACTTTAGGATTCCTAATCATTGATTAATTCAAACAACTCAGAGTTAATCAAACCTTGAAATTTCTTCATTTCTAACACCCTATCAACATTCTCATATTCATAAACATAAACCAAAAATTTAATCACGAAATTCTTAACTACTAATTATCAATCATCATTAACTATGATCAAAGGTTAACACAAACCAATTTGATTCGATAATTTTCAAAAGCTTTCATCTTTTAAATCTCATATTTGTTCCTAATTAATTATGAATATAATTAATACTAGTAATTGAAATCTAAAGCAAGTAAACACTTGCCTTTTGGATATGAATCTGAAGTTCTGACTAGATGATTGAATCCAAATATGTTCTTCCTCTCTTCTTTAAGTTATCTTCTCCATTTCTTCTCTTTTCTCTTCTCTTAATTTTTCCTTAACCACAATTATGCAGTGGCTAAAAGTGAGGCTTTAATCCACCTCCTTAAACCTAATATAGTCCCTAATCACACCCTAATCCTATTTTTAAGTGTATCCCTAAGGGTAAAAAGATACCCATAACCCCTATACCTGCACTACTACATCTAAAAATCCCCCAAAACCCGGCTATATCCCCCGAGTACCTATTATGGACTATTTCGACCAATTCAAAATACCAATTCACTCAAAAAGGTTATCCAAGTCACCAACTAAAAATATGCCATTATCTAATTAATCGGCCCGACACATGTGTGCAGTATGCATCGCCCATAGACTATATAAATTCGTTAATATAACTCCTTATCAACATAATATAATAAACCGTCGCTTTTCATTCATAAATGACACATAATAAACCATATCTCTATTTACTTATCACATGCAAGTAAATAATATTAAATATTAATCCTTAACCCTTTAATTAATATTTACCAAAATCCATTTAATTTTCCTAATTAAATGCACACATGGAAATTAAATAGTCATAAAAGAATGAGGTATTACGTTCTCCCCCTAATAACTGAATTTCGTCCTTAAAATTTGAATGTACCTGCCACAAAAAGATATGGATACGTTTTCCTCATATTGTCCTCACTCTCCCATGTTGACTTGATGACATTGTGGTGTCCCCATTGTACACGCACTAACGGTACTACCTTTGATTGAAGCTTCCGCTCGCTATGGCCCAAAATGGCAACAAGTCTCTTCTCATAAGAAATATTCGACTGCAAGTCTATCTCCTTTAATGCTATATGCCGGTAAGCCACGTCATCTTTGAGATACCTCCTCAACGAAGACACATGAATAACATCATGAATCTGCTACAAATGCTCCGATAAGGCGAGCTTATACACAAATGGCCCTACCCACGTCAAACTCTAAGAATCTTCGGTTCGCATCGACGTAAATCTTCTGCTAGTCTTAAGCAACCCAAATATAACTCTTGATCAACTCAATCTTCACTGATGTCTCCTGAATCAGTTTTAACCCGAGAAGGTTGTTATCAACCATCTCTAACCAACAATAGGGAGAACGATAAGGTCTCTCATATAAAATCTCGAACGGTGCCATGCCAATAGTAAGCTGGTATGAGTTATTATACGCAAACTCTTCCAATGGTAAGAACTGCTCCCAATTACCCTTAAAATCTAGAATACACATCCTTAACATATCCTTTAAAATATGATTTACCCTATATGCCTGCCCATCGGGCTACGGGTGATACACCGTGCTCGAATGTAACTCCGTCCCCCTCGTCTCGTATTATTTTTAAAAAAGTCGTGAACATCTTTATGTGCCTAAATAGGTAAAATCATATCTATGGTTGCTGTATAAATGTCGGTAAGAGGAACTTATTATCCTATATTCTTTAATTTTTTAGCAAGCTCACATTTATTGTGCAGTCAATGTGATACATTACAATCTGGGTGAATGACACGCTAATGAAATTCTATTCGTAATGGATGAATATGTTTTGTTCATTTTCTAATAGTCTCACTAACATTAATGCACAGTTAGGGTTAGGGATGTGATATGTTTTCTCTATTGCCCCATACCAGCATTCTAAAAAGGAAAATAGTATATTATCGAACATGTACGACTGAGAGTGATTAACCCCACGATTTACAAGGTAACTAAATGTGACACCCCGACTAATCAAATACCGGGTAGCTACTCCTTTATTCAAATTAATACAAAATGTCAAGTTGGTCCAGTTCGTAGCATCACTGTCGAAAATGTTTTAACAATTACTAGCCACCAAATATTTAAAAAGTGAGTTGTCAATTTTAATTAAATCTGATTTACATACAACCAAAATAAATTATGAAATACTGCTACTACATCCACATCACAGTCGCAATAAAATAACGATGGAATAAACTGAATCTGGAGAAATACACCTCACAACAATCCGTATACTGAAATAAAAAAATACAAAGCCTGAATCATTAATTTAATTACAACCCAAAAGTGAAATAAAACTGAATAAGTAGGATGTCTCTAAAAGGAAAGGGGGCGACATGCCCTACGGATGATTAATTCTGAAGTAGAATCAAGATAAAAAGTGGAGGCGTCTACTGTCGAGCTCTTGTAACTTCCACAGCAGCTACAGCACGTCATCTGAATGGAACTCCTACACTTAGCGTCCGTGTGGCTGGAAACCTAAAAGGTTTTTACAAGAAAATAGATTTGAAAGAAAACGAGTCAGATCCTGATTGTGAAAATAGTTTAAAATACAGCAAGTGTTTAATATAATTAAACAGTGAATATAAAGTACATGATAGTGCGTGCACTCACATGAGTTCCTCACCTCTTAACTAATTGTGCACTCCTATCGTACCCGTACCCGTTCTAGTTATTCCCATATCTAACTAGTCCAATACACAATCTAACATTACTATACGATTCATGATTAAATTCCCGACATCTTAATTTAGACAGAGAGTTTTACTTTTCTTCTTAGTTCCCAATATTAGTATTATTAATCACTAGAAATTTTCCATTTTTAACTCTACAAAAATGTTGCTATTATTCACACTTACATTTATACCAGACCGTTCATTTCGATTGACAATATATTATTCTCATCATAAATATACAATACTGGCACCCTGAGACTAAGCTGTGGTGCACACATACTCTGCTATCCAATCGCGGTACATCACGTACATAAGGATCACGTATTCCGAATCTCTCAGGAATCGTTTCAATAAATAACAGTCACACACAATGGAGGCGAACATAGTTCACATCACATGGGTCACGCACATACCTACGCTTCCATGATCAGCAGACCTTTTAACTTCTCAATAAGTCCTTCTCCGACCTATGTCCTCGAGGTCCCAATCTAAATCCTCCCATAGGCACACAAAGATTAGATGGCCCTTATCGAACGTCGACCTCCCGTGATAGCAAGTATGGTAGGTATATTATACATAAATAAATACATATGCTAAGCATTCACACAAATTAGATATCTTATCATAGTAATAGAGGTATATTTCTCAATTCTATACCATCATTAAATGTTACACTTTTATAAGTCCCCGAATATAATACATAAAAGTTATCAACCCTTCTCACGTCGTAATTTTAGATACTTATATCCTAACCTATAAATATCATCCGGTTTACTACAAAATTCTAAGTTTTAATCCTCGACGTACTTCCAATATCACAACTATATCCACTAGTCAACAAGGGGAGGTTAACACTCAATTATATGAGTCTACTGGAGGTTCGAAATAAAATCAGGCCTAAAAGGCCATTCTGTCAACTCGTTAGAAATCTCGTTCGAACGAGGTCATTCGAACGAGTGTCTTTCAAACGAATGGCTTCGAACGAACTACCAACTCGTTAGAAGGGATACTATCATCTCGTTAGAAGCTCGTTCAAACAAGGTCGTTCGAACGACTTGGGCAGGTCTTCTAACGAGATGGCAGACTGCGCCCAGAAATCTCCCAATTCGTTTTTCTTCATTCTTCTCTTCTCTAAATCCACCCTAAGACCATACAAATTACATTTTAATGTTTTTAAACTATACTAAGGCCTCCTAGATCACTCCTTACATATTTTTGGTGTCAAATCTTACAAATCAACATGCAATAATCATAATCCCCCAATTCTTGCCCCAAACCCTATGAACATGAACCCAAAATTTTATTGTGCCTAATTACTCATCATAAATCCGTTTTTAAATCATCAAATTCAAGTTTTGAATACCAAATTTCATCCATAATCATTCTACATGCAATCCCTAACCCAACTTTAGAGTTTCTATAACAATTTCATTAAGTTTTCTCAAAACTTTCAAGACAAAACAGTTCCTACACTAAACATGGAAGAAATATTCAATGAACTTAAAAATATCAAATCACCTGCCTTAGATTTGTTCTTAAAATTTGTTGCCGGTGTTTCGAGGTTGATTCTTCCCTCTTTTTGGTTACAATCTCTTCCAAAATGACGTTGGGGGGATGGTTTTGGTTTAGAACCCTATGACAACTTCTCTCTAACTCCCGTAGCCCACTTCTAATGCTTTTGGCTGGTAATGGCCTTAGTGGCCTCTTTAAAAATATAAAAATAAACTCTAAAATTCGTGGGTTTTAATTTTCCAATTTTTAAAAGTACCAAAATACCCTTCTAGGTTGCCGGTTTGGCCTAAAAATTCCCCGGAACCCAAACTAAACCCCCGGCTAGTGTTTTCTGACTATTTCGACCCTTCCAGACACGTTGGCGCACTCAAAATGACCATTCAGTTGATAAAAATATAATTCACTTTTTAATTTAAATAATTTTATTCCTGACGCGACTGACACGCGCGTCCCAATTAAATTTCCCAAATTGTCGTATTTCTGCCTCGCGACAATTTTAATATTTTTAATACTCATATTTTGCCATATATACTCAAAAATATTCAATTTTAACATCATAATCAAATACCAACTCACATCTCGCTAGTATTTATATCCAGATTAATTTCTAATTAATTCTCATTTAATTCAATTTATCCCTTAAATAAAAATCAATAAAATTACGGGGTATTACATACTTCCCCCCTAATTACAAAATTTTGTCCTGAAATTAGGAACTAAAGAGTACCTGGTAAAAATAACTATGGGTAACGCTCACGCATCTCATCCTCGTGCTCCCATGTGGACTCCTCGGCATTATGATGCCGCCACTGAACACGTACTAATGGTACTATCTTTAACCTCAGTTTTCGCTCGCTTTGGTCCAAAATAGCAATCGGCCCCTCCTTGTAGGAACTATCAGGCTGAAGATCGATGTCCTCTATAGCAATGTGGGTATGGGCCAAATCATCCCTAAGATATTTCCTTTGCGAGGAAATATGGAACACATCATGAATCCTATGCAAGTGCTCCGATAAACCAAATCTATACGCAACTGGCCCAATTCGCTCGATGATAGGAAATGGCCCCACATATCTTGGTGCCAGTTTCCCCTTCTTCCCAAAACACATAATCCCCTTCATAGGAGATACTTTGAGTAAAACCTAGTCTCCCACCTTGAATTCTCTGAAGAATCTCTTGGCATCCGCATAGCTCTTCTGCCGGTCCTGAGCTACTCGAATACGGCTCCGTATCATCTCTATCCCTGCCGATGTGTCCTGAATCACTTTTGGCCCAAGGAGTTTGTTATCCCCCACCTCTAACCAACATGCGGGGGAACGACAAGGTCTACCATACAACGCCTCGAATGGAGTCATGCCAATGGTGAACTGGTAGGAGTTATTATAAGCAAAATCCACCAGTGGAAGGTACTGCTCCCATCCACCTCCAAAGTCTAGGATGCACATACGCAACATGTCTTCCAACATCTGATTTGTCCTCTCGGTTTGCCCATCAGTTTGTGGGTGATAAGCTGTACTCATCCATAACTCCGTACCCATGGCCTCGTGGAAACTCTCCCAAAATCGTGAAACAAATATCTTGTCCCGGTCAGACACGATATTTATGGGCACCCCATGAAGTCTCACTATCTCCGCAATGAAAATCTGGTCATACTATCCCGTAGTGTAGTCTGTCCTCACGGGTAGGAAATGGGAAATTTTGGTCAATCTATCCACAATTACCCATATGGAGTCGTGACCCCTCTGTGACGCAGGTAACCCCGTGATAAAGTCCAAGGATATGCTCTCCCAAATCCATGTCGAAAACTCTAACGGCTGTAGAAGTCCTGCCGATTTTTGATGGTCCACCTTTACTAGCTGACAAGTGGCGCATTTAGAAACGAACACGGCGATATCTCTCGTCATCCCTCTCCACCAGTACTGGCGTCTCATGTCTTGGTACATCTTATCCCCACCAGGGTGTACCGGGAACCGTGAGCTGTACGACTCTGTCATTAGCTCATATCGCAAGTCTTCCCCTTTCGGAACGACCAGTCTTCCATTGAAGCGTAATCCCCCGTCTGAACTAACGGTATAGGACTCGTCTCCCTCTGCTAGTAATCGAACTATCTGCTCCTGACAGAACGAGTCATTTACCTGGGCCTTTATCACTCTCGTAACAATCTGAGCTGTAAAAGTCATCACAGACATGAATGATCGGGCCACTACATCCTGGTGTACCAACTC
Source organism: Sambucus nigra (assembly GCA_949130495.1). Taxonomy (NCBI): domain Eukaryota; kingdom Viridiplantae; phylum Streptophyta; class Magnoliopsida; order Dipsacales; family Adoxaceae; genus Sambucus; species Sambucus nigra. The sequence goes on from OX422212.1 coordinate 387,270,283, forward strand.
CTTCCACTTAGCTTTCCACACCTCGGCCACCTCATCCACTGGCCTACGGCTCAACGCGTCTTCTACCACATTAGCCTTCCCTGGGTGATATTGGATATCAAACTGATAATCCTTCACAATCTCAAGCCACCGACGTTGACGCATATTCAGTTCCTTCTGCGTGAAGAGGTATTGTAGAGACTTGTGGTCTGTGAATAACCAAAATTTCTCCCCCAGGAGATAGTGTCTCCAAATTCAAAGAGCGAATACGACTGTCTCTAACTCCAAGTCGTGGGTGGGGTAATTCTTCTCGTGAGGACTAAGCTTACGGGAAGCATAAGCTATGGTCTGACTCTCCTGTTGCAGCACACCTCCAAGTCCTTGTAAGGACGCATCGGTGTAGACTAGATACTCAAATCCCGATCTGGGCAATGCTAACACAGGCGCTGAGGTACTTGTCCTTCAACTCATCGAATGCCAACTGATAGGCATCGCTCCAGATGAATGTCACACCTTTGCGAGTCAGATGTGTCAAAGGACCCGCTATCTTTGAGAAACCCCGAATAAACCTCCTGTAGTATCCTGCTAGGCCCAAGAAACTAAGGATCTCAGTCGGTGTTATGGGCTATCCCCACTCCCTCACCGCGGATACCTTCCCCAAATTAACAGATATCCCTCGGTCTGAAATGATATACCCCAAAAACTGAACCTCCTTCAGCCAAAACCCACATTTCTCATACTTTACATAAATCTCGTTCTGACGCAGCGTCTGCAAAACCTACCTCAAATGCTCAGTGTGTTCCTCCTATGTCTGGGAGTAAACTAGAATGTCATCAATAAAGACAATGACGAACTGGTCTAGGAACTCTCTGAATACCCTATTCATCAAGTCCATAAACACAGCTGGGGCATTGGTCAAGCCAAAAGGCATAACTCGAAACTTGTAGGAACCATATCTCGTCAAGAAAGCAATCTTTGAGACGTACTGTTCCCTGATACGCAATTGATGGTATCCCAATCGCAAGTCAATCTTTGAGAAGCAGGAAGATCCTCTCAGCTTGTCGAATAAGTTATCGATTCGGGGTAACGGATACTTATTCCGTATCGTGACCTTATTCAACTCCCGGTAATCTACACACAACCTCAACGATCCATCCCTCTTCTTTACGAACAATACAGGGGCACCCCACGACGAAGTACTCCTTCAGATAAACCCCTGACCCAGCAACTGCTCTATCTGATCCCTTAGTTCTCTCATCTCTACTGGAGCCATACGGTAAGGTGCGTGAGAAATTGGCCGAGTGATCGGTGTCAAATCGATCACAAAATCTATATCTTTACTTGGAGTTAGTCCAGGTATATCCTGAAATACATCAGTAAACTCCCTAACAACTGGAATCGAATCGAGTGGTAGCACCACTTCCTTAGAGGTCTCCTCCTCTATATAGTACAAGTGAGTGGACGATCCTCCCTCAGGGAGAGGCATCACCACTAAAAACATCTCCTGCCCGGGAATGGCAAATATAATACTCCTACTAAAACAATCAATCATGGCTCGGTACGCAACTAGCCAATTCATACCAACAATTGCATCATACTCAGTCATCTATAATACTAACATATCAGCAGGTAAAGTAACTCTCCCGATCTCTATACCCACACCTCTACAAATAAGGGAAATCACAGAACCCCTACTCAACGGTGAATCTACTCAAGTAATCGTGCTCTCTGCATTGTCTAACAACCCCAAAGTGTGTGCAAATCTCGTGGCAATGAAACATTGTGTGGCCCCCGTATCAAATAAAATACGCCCTATAGTCCCCTGAATAGAGAACATACCCTCAATAGTAGGTGGATCCTGTGGGACTGCGGCATGCTGGAGTTGATAAACTCGCCCGTACTGAAGTTGTCCCTGCTGGACTGGGACCGCTGGGATGGGTGGCAACACTGGCATCTGTGGTGTTGCTGGGAGGGCGGCGGGAAACATAGGTCTCTAGGGCTCATGTCGAGCACCCTGCTATTGATGTTGCGTTTGTGGCCAATTTTTCCACAAGTGAAACATTTCCCCGAAAAGTTTCCCCCTCTCTGACCCTGCTACCCACGGCCCTGGTGGCCATTGCCATTCCTCCCCTGGACGTACTGGCCCTGATGAAACTGCTGTTGTTGGCCCTGCTGGTCGTGCTGACCCTGCTGGCCCTAACGAAAAGCTCCCTGACCATTTCTGAACCCCCAGATCTAAACCTCTTCAAATCCCCCTGCTGGGAACCCTGATCTCCCTGCCTATGCTAACCCTGAGCAGATTCTGCCCCGCTGACACCATTTCCCCCTATTCTGCCCTAATGGCTGAACTCTCCTGATCGCTTACTCTTTGACATATGGAAGCGGTGGTCCTAGCAGTGAAGCAGTGATGTGTTAACTACATCATAATAAGTGGCCAACGAGAGATTTTCCAACAAGTGCTGACGGATCCTCCAAGTCAAACCATCCATGAACTTCTGAATCTTCTTCTCCTCAGTTGGAATCTCATCAAGAAAGATGTTTAAGAGATTAGTGAACTCAGCCTCATACTCGGCTACGGTCTTTCCCTCCTGCTTAAGGTTCATCAACTTCCTCCTCATTTCAGTGTGAACAGCTGATGGAAAATATTTGCGGTCGAACCGCACCCAGAACTCCTGAATAGAAAGGATGTCTCTCTCCTCCGTGGTGGTAATGGACTCCCACCACTGCAACACTGATCCTACTAGCTTAAAAGTAGCCAGTGTCTATTTCTGTACATCCGTGCACTCGTACATCCTCAAGTGACTTTGGATGTCCTTCTTCCACTGACTGGACACAACGACGCCGGAGCTACCTGCAAACTCCGGAGGGTGTGCTTTCTGAAAAGCATCACGAACACATTCCTAAGCAGACGCGAATGCATGAGCCTGAACTGGCGCTACTATCGGTGCCTGGGGCGGTGCCTACTGTACAACTGCTAGGGCGGTATTTATCGCTTGGGCTATAATAACGGCAACCTCTGTGGCATTCATGGTTCCCTGAACTAGTGCAGGCCGTGGCTCGGGCTGAGTATCCCTGGGAACTCGCTGTGCACGTCGTGTAGGCATCTGAAATGAGTGTAAAGTCTTATAAGTTCACAGTTATTATCTCAAAATAGTTGAAGAGCGAAACATACACAAAAGAATACAACAATCCTAAAATATAGGGCTCTACATCAAAGAAAGCTATGTGGAAACATAACAAGCCGTACAGATCCTAAGGACACTAGAACCTGATGCTCTGATACCACCTGTGACACCCCGACTAATTAAATACCGGGTAGCTACTCCTTTATTCAAATTAATACAAAATGTCAAGTTGGTCCAGTTCGTAGCATCACTGTCGAAAAACGTTTTAACGAATACTAGCCACCTAATATTTAAAAAGTGAGTTTTCAATTTAAATTAAATCTGATTTACATACAACCAAAATAAATTATGAAATACTGCTACCACATCCACATCACAGTCGCAATAAAATAACGATGGAATAAACTGAATCTGGAGGAATACACCTCACAACAATTCGAATACTGAAATAAACAAATACAAAGCCTGAATCATTAATTTAATTACAACCCAAAAGTGAAATAAAACTGAATAAGTAGGATGTCTCTAAAAGGAAAGGGGGCGACATGCCCTACAGATGAGTAAGTCTGAAGTAGAATCAAGATAGAAAGTGGAGGCGTCTACTATCGAGCTCCTGTAACTTTCACAGCAGCTACAACACGTCATCTGAATGGAACTCCTACACTTGGTGTCCGTGTGGTTGGGAACCTAAAAGGTTTTTACAAGAAAATAGATTTGAAAGCAAACGGGTCAGAGCCCGATTGTGAAAACAGTTTAAAATACAGCAAGTGTTTAATATAATTAAACAGTGAATATAAAGTACATGATAGTGCGTGCACTCACATGACTTCCTCACCTCTCAACTAATTGCGCACTCCTATCGTACCCGTTCTAGTTATTCCCAAATCTAAATAGTCCAATACACAATCTAACATTACTATACGATTCACGATTAAATTCCCGACATCTTAATTTAGACAGAGAAATTTACTTTTCTTCTTAGTTCCCAATATTAGTATTATTAATCACTAGAAAATTTTCATTTTTAACTCTACAAAAATGTTGCTATTATTCACACTTACATTTATACGAGACCGTTCATTTCAATTAACAGTATATTATTCTCATCATAAATATACAATACTGGCACCCCGAGACTAAGCTGCGGTGCACACATACTCTTCTATCAAATCCCGGTACATCACGTACATAAGGACCACGTATTCTGAATCTCTCAGGAATCGTTTCAATAAACAACAATCACACACAATGGAGGCGAACATAGTTCACATCACATGGGTCACGCACATACCTATGCTCCCATGATCAGCAGACTTATTAACTTCTCAATAAGTCCTTCTCTGACCTATGTCCTCTAGGTACCAATCTAAATCCCCTCGTAGGCACACAAAGATTAGATGGACCTGATCGAACGCCGACCTCCCGTGATAGCAAGTATGGTAGGTATGTTATACACAAATAAATACATATGCTAAGCATTCACACATCTTAGACATCTTATCATAGTAATAGAGGTATATTTCTCAATTCTATACCGTCATTAAATGTTACACGTTTATAAGTCCCCGAATATAATACATAAAAGTTATCAACCCTTCTCACGTCATAATTTTAGATACTTATATCCTAACCTATAAATATCATCCGGTTTACTAAAAAATTCTAAGTTTTAATCCTCGACGTACTTCCAATCTCACAACTATTTCCACTAGTCAACAAGGGGAGGTTAACACTCAATTATATAAGTCTACTGGAGGTTCGAAATAAAATCAGGCCTAAAAGGCCATTCTGTCAACTCGTTAGAAATCTCGTTTGGACGAGGTCATTCGAACAAGTGTCGTTAGAATAAATGGATTCAAACGAACTACCAACTCGTTAGAAGGGATACTATCATCTCGTTAGAAGCTCGTTCAAACGAGGTCGTTCGAACGACCTGGGCAGGTCTTCTAACGAGATGGCAGACTACGCCCAGAAATCTCCCAATTCGTTTTTCTTCATTCTTCTCTTCTCTAAATCCACCCTAAGACCATCCAAATTACATTTTAATGTTTTTAAACTATACTAAGGCCTCCTAGACCACTCCTTACATATTTTTGGGGTCAAATCTTACAAATTAACATGCAATAATCATAATCCCTCAATTCTTGCCCCAAACCCTATGAACATGAACCCAAAATTTTATTGTGCCTAATTACTCATCATAAATCCGTTTTTAAATCATCAAATTCAAGTTTTGAATACCAAATTTCGTCCATAATCATTCTACATGCAATCCCTAACCCAACTTTAGAGTTTCTATAACAATTTCATTAAGTTTTCTCAAAACTTTCAAGACAAAACAGTTCCTACACTAAACATGGAAGAAATATTCAATGAACTTAAAAATATCAAATCACCTGCCTTAGATTTGTTCTTCAAATTTGTTGCCGGTGTTTCAAGGTTGATTCTTCCCTCTTTTTGGTCACAATTTCTTCCAAAATGATGGTGGGGGGATGGTTTTGGTTTGGAACCCTATGACAACTTCTCTCTAACTCCCGTAGCCCACTTCAAATGCTTTTGGCTGGTAATGGACTTAGTGGCCTCTTTAAAAATATAAAAATAAACTCTAAAATTCGTGGGTTTTAATTCCTCAATTTTTAAAATTACCAAAATACCCTTCTAGGTTGCCGGTTTGGCATAAAAATGCCCCGAAACACAAACTAAACCCCCAGTTAGTGTTTTCTGACTATTTCAACCCTTCCGGACACGTTGGCGCACTCAAAATGACCATTCGGTTGATAAAAATATAATTCACTTTTTAATTTAAATAATTTCGTTCCTAACGCAACTGACACGCGCGTCCCAATTAAATTTCCCAAATTGTCGTATTTCTGCCTCGCGACAATTTTAATATTTTCAATACTCATATTTTACCATATATACTCAGAAATATTCAATTTTAACATCATAATCAAATACCAACTCACATCTCGCTAGTATTTATATCCGGATTAATTTCCAATTAATTCTCATTTAATTCAATTAATCCCTTAAATAAAAATCTGTAAAATTACGGGGTATTACACTAAACCGTTTAATTTTCTTATTTCCATACTGTTAAATATAAGTCTGCTTTATATGGCACGCACTAGTAAACAAGGTTTTTTAATTGGCCAAATATAACCTATTGGTTTTCTATTAGAAGTAATTATTACCATGGCTCATTTTTTTCCTAAGAAGATACATAAAATAGAGGGGTGTGGACATGAACAATGTTTTATAACATGAAAGAGAAGACGAGATGGTATAAAATTATTTTTGCATGTGGGATAACATACAAATACTAGGAGTAAAATCTCTAATTAATTCTAAAATTACTATGGGTCTATTAAGTAATTAATATTTTTTTTAATTAATCAATCAAACACAACAAGTTGAGTTTTAGTTCAATTTTAATTCAATTAATCCTAGAATTATTATGTGTCCATCAATGATAAACCCCTTCCACCCATTTGTGTTCACACAAACTTCAAACACTTAGAGAGGGGTGAACACGACCACAAGTTAAGAAAGAAGATATATGCACTAATAATAAATAAAAACATACACGAACTCTCAATGAAATGAAGGATCGTCCTTCAAGTGAAGAGATCCTTCACCCGCACAATATCAACATCAAGTAATTAATGTTTCTAATTAATCAATAAAATACAACAAGTCCAATTTTAGTTCAATTTTAATTCAATTAATTCTAGAATTTACTATGTGTGCATGGCTCGCAAAACCCTTATACCAATTTGTGTTCACCCAAACATCAACCACTTAAGGAAGGGGTGGACACTGCAACAATAGTTAATCAAGAAGTTATATATATAAGACTATGTTATATGAAAATAAAATAAAATAATTAGAATCATATGAGCTTCAATAATTCCCAATTACATGTGCACATGGATCAAGAAGAAAAAATGTTGACGAAAGTTTAATTTCAATAAGAAAAAATGTTAACAAATCCAACTTTAGTGATTAACTAGAACATTCTTACTCCCAGTTCTCAGTAACTTTATTAAATTTGCAATAATGGATGGTAACATATTATTTAATGACCAATCCAACTATTAATCGTATCAATTAAAGCCTAATTTATATATATCTAAACGAATCACTTTCTCAAAATCAAAATCAATGTAAATTGCCAATAAAATCTTGTGTGTAAACTATGTATATGTAAATTTTTGTATACACATATACATACACAAACATATTACAATTTTCTTCTTTAAACTTTAAAAATAATCATTTCGATATTTTTTTCCATTCCCATTTTTAGAAACAATTTGAAAGAACATAAAATTATTTTACGACAGTTAAATTATTTAAATTAGATGTGAGAATTAAAAAATAAATGACCCATGTTTATTGTTGAAAACCCTGAACTTAACCTTATTAGCCCCAATAATCCATACATATACATTCATATACATATAGATATACATACACAAATATACATGACTATACATATACATATATTGGTATACATACACATACATTGATGTATACATATACATATACATATACATATACATATACATATACATATACATATACATATACATATACATATACATATACATATACATAGACATACATATAGAGAGATAATTAGATAGATAGATAGATAGATAGATAGATAGATAGATAGAGATAATGTGTATGACCTGAGTGAGAGATGGATGGTGGTGGTATCCGAACAATGGTAACAAGAGAGAAGGAAATAGGGTTTTTACAGAGAGAGTGTGTGTGCAAAATGAGAAAATAAAGCCTAACGGGTTGTATATATACCCGAAAGAGGGTCATGGTCTTGGACTGTGACCATTTTGAATTAAATCAAGTTGTCATGGCCATTGTTTATGGTCATGGTCCATGATCATGACCCATAGAATTCCTAAACACCTGGTCACGGTCTTGAACTATGACTCCAGTCCTGTGGCCATTTTTAATTTCATGGTTGTAACAGTGAATTGATATGGTTGTGGATCGTGACCATATTTGACACATACTAGTCAAGACCCTTGACAAATGGTCACGATTATAGTGCGTGACCAGTACCATGACAAACTCGATGCCATTTTTCTCATGAAAAGGGTCACGGTGGAGTCACAGTCTATGACTAATGTTCGATATAGATCATCCTTGGATGTGGACATAAACTGGGTCATGGTCATTAATTCATTATTCTGATTTTAGACCGTGACCACCTTATGGTGATAATTTCTAATTTTTTGCATAGTGTGGTGTGACTAGTTCCGTTGAGAGGATATTTTGAGTTATGACCAAGCATTGAGATATGTGTGATAATCAGTAATTTGTCATATTTTATTCATAAGAGAAGAGAGTTTATGACCTTAATAGAGGGTCAGCGTGTAATAGACAAATAAAGTATTTGTTTCATTATTGTATTACTTGTCTTATACATGAGTAGATTATGCAACATATATATAGTTAGGGACTGAGTGAGGAATTATTAGATCAAGGTTATATTTATGAGAGGAGAATCAAGAGCATAGGCATAGACAGGCTGAGAGGTGCTAACCAAAAGTAAATCTAGGATGAGTACAATTATGATGCATTAAGGGTTCATTCCATTATCTATGATGTTACCATCATTGGTGTAACCTCCGGCATTTGAGGGGTAGCTTTTGGTTTACGTCATTTTGTTAGTCGCGTTGCTCCTTAATAATATAGGGGGAACTGCATGTAAATAAGAAAATATTTAAAATGTGTATGGCTTTGTAGTTTTTAATTCCTATCAATCGTTCCATGGTAGATTTTGTGTTTATGTAGGTCGTGGTATAACTTTGGGATAACTTAGGATAAGATATTATATAATAAGCAGGTCTAGGGTGTGGGAATGCTTATGTACTTACAACAAGATGTCGATAATTGGGTATGAGTGTATAGTGTTTCATAGTTTGAGATGTGAGCCTATGATGTGTGTGTGTGTGTGTGTACGCACACACACACACACACACAAACATACACATACACACATATGGCTATGTGTGCATGTGGGGGGTGGATGGAGTGTGTGTGTGTGTGTGTGGCTATATTTAGATACGTGGGCTTAAGATGAGCTATTCATGGTCAAGAATATTTTTTATTAAGTTCCAACATTTAATCTATGGGGTAGGATCCACTAAAATCTTCTAATTACCATGTTATCTTCAATTATTATCAGTAACCCCTCAATTATATTACTATTCCAATTATCATAAGTCTCATAATTTATTAGCAATTACACAAAATCATATTTATAGCATGCATGAATAATCATAATTTGCGGATTAAATTCCCAACGACCTTATTAACCAAACATTAGGGCTGGAGTGTATTTTTTCCCAACCAATATAAAATTACCCTAATATAAGTTCAATTAAAGATTCTTAAAAATGTTCCCAAATATTTATTCAATTTATCTAAAACTCTTAATTATAATGAATTCTCCATATAAAATCCCAATTATTATGAATCCCTAAAAAAAGTCCAAAACATCATGAAATTGCTAAATCAAAATCTCAAATATCACGAGTTTCATAAATTAATGTTACTCTTATAATGAAACATGAATCTCCATCATCGTATTTTAATGTAAAATACAAAAACCTCAATTATCTCTATATGTTGGTGTTATGTACAACAACACATCAAATGGGAAGAATAGGTAATTCAATTGCATATAATATGCCACTAAATTATGAACTTTGAAACCTCATTCTTCACTAGTCTTATAACTTTATTCTCCTCTTATATTACTTCTTGGGGTGTCCTTGAATTGATTTTACATTAGGTTTATTTATGGAGGTTTAAAGATGTAAAGCTTGGGTTTAAGGATTAATACTGCTGCGTGTTGGTGTTATTAGAACGAGTCTGCAGCTCAAATAATATAAGATGCCATTTTGGAATAAAATAATTGCGAATTGATATTTTTTGTCCCACGTACTTATGAGGTGCCATTGTACGTACATGTTCTCTTCATATGAGATCTTTCTCGTTCGTACGAAGTCACGATATATTAACTACTTCTAATTACATTTTTTACCTATTCCATCCAAGTCACTCCAAGCAATTCACACGTTTTGAACAATTCCAACTCTTAAAGATTGCCAACCATGTAAAGCCAAAGGAGCAAAATATTCTTAGGGTTTTATCCCTAATCAAACCTTAAATCCTACCAATCCCAAATCTCTCTTGAGGCACAAGCGAAAGTAAATATTACCATTTAATAATTCTCATATTTCAATGTATTAAGGCATATTGTCATACATTAAACCTAATTATTTCCACATAAATAATTATCCGAACTTAAGGGGTATATTACAAAATCAATTTTTTTGTAAACGTTTGACCATTTGACTAAAAATTTGCCACAGGTTCATCGAGTAAATCCTGGTTTCAAGTGACAATTAATTTCTCAATGAATATACGACCAATCCATTTTATATTATATCAACTTTCTACCCCTATTCATTCACATTAAATTCTATTTCCTCCCCAAAAACTAAATAACAAATTTAGTATTTTGTATTATGTTTAAGGGTTATTGCCATAGTAATTGAAATAGTTGGTAGGAATCTGTATAGAATACGAAAAGGTCTTTAATTGATTTTTTTATAAACTTGGCACATATCTGTAGGCAAGAGTAGTATAGTGATGCTCATGAAACAATTGAGTCTTCTTAGGGTCTATCTTAACTTCTTCGTGTATTATAATCTCGTTTTCAATTGAGATGGTTCTGTGATTTTTTCGTTGGTTGGGCCAATGTCAAAGAGGTATGTAAACATGCATTATTGATTTCATCATTGTTTTATAGAAATACGACTATAAACTATTTCTCTAGTTTTATGATGTTTTTTCTTCAAATAGATGATGAGAGTGTGTGTACTCGAATTCGAGATGAAGCGAGGGTACCCAAATTAAAATATTTTTTGTAATAAATTCAACATTTTCCCATTAATTTCTTTTGGGAACAAATAATAAAATTAGGTCCATGTGAAGAAATATTTAACAAATGAGATTAAACCAAACTTTACCTTCATTTGTGCGATTAATTTAAATGCTTGATAAGTAAAATAATCGCACAACACCAAGTTTTATGAGGAAAAAATCTACTAACGAGAAAAAAAGCCCTCAAGCTGAGATGAAAGACAAATGCACTATTGAAAAGTTTTACAAATAAAACTAACGACTTATAATCACATAATGAGATAATTAACTATCCACAAACCATATCTTTTGTAGAACGGGTTAATATCCAAAGAATTCCACTCAACCATAACTAGTTTTGTCCTTGACCAATGTCTTATAATCTTTACAAAAAAATCATTTTTTTAAAGTTGAATATGAACTTTTTTGAGAAGCCACCAAATTTCTGGGGAACTACTTTCTTGAATGTGAGTTCTCCTAAAGTTTTGAAAGTGTTAAAAAATACTTTGTCTTCCTCAAATCTCATAATGTATTTTTAAGATATTCATGCAAGTTTTTCAAAAATGAAAATAAAAATATAATTATTCAAGAATAAAGGTATCAGCATATTAAGCTTCAATAGAACTTATGATAAAATTTTGAAAACAAATATGTTAAATTGTCTCATCTGTTGAACCTTCCTTGAAGAGAGAACTGGTTGAACTGCTACAGAAGAGGTAGAGCATCTTTGCATGGACTCACAGTGACCTATCATAGATTAAATTCGATGTCATCTTTCAGAAGCTTTATCTCGATGATAAGATAAAACCAGTGAAGCAAAGAAGACAAACTTTTGCTCGGGACATATATGAAGCAATCAAGGATGAAGTTTAAAAGTTACAGATAGAAGAATTCATCAAAGAGTTACAATACCTAGTCTGCCAATCAAATGTCAGCATGGTACCAAATCAGAATTGAAAATCAAGGATGTGTGTAGACTTCTCAGAGCACAACAAGGAATGTCCCAAAGACAATTTCCATTTTCTTAAAATTGATTAAATGGTGGATGCCACAACCGAGCCTAAACTTATGGGCTTTGTGGATGCTTATTTAGGCTATAACTATATATCAATGTATAAAGGAGACACCAAGAAGACATCTTCTATCATAGACAAAGGGACCTACTACTATTAAGTGATGCATTTCGGCCTAAAAAAATATAGGTGCAAGTTATTAGAGACTTGCAAATAAATGTTAAAAAATTATATCGGTAAGACGATGGAGGTGTACGTCGACGATATACTTATAAAAATTATAAAGCATGAGAATCATGTAAAGGATATTGAAAAATGTTTTAACACCAGTGACCACTATAGGATGAAGTTGAATCCAACTAAGTGTCACTACACCAAATCATGCGAATGGTCACACCCATTGGGTCACGAACCAAGTCCGCGACCAGCTGGTCGCGGACTTGGGCCGTGACCCACTCAATATTTGGCGTGACCAATTTTATTACCACACTAAATTATCCATGCTTTGTAAGTGGTCACGGACTAAATCCCTGACCATAGTGGGTCACGGACTTGGGCCGTGACCAGGTCGTGACCAGCTTGGCGCCAAAATTCCCTCCAAACTGGTCGCGGATGGGTCACGGACTTGGGGCGTGACCAAAGGCACGATGAAGCATAAAACACACACATTAAGGGATACGGCTTAGGGCCGTGACCATTTGTTGGTCTGGGTCACGGCTATAGGTCGTGACCATACATCATTCAAACACCAAGGCTGCTGGAAAAGGGTCACGCATTATGGGTCACGGCCCTAAGCCGTGCCCAAATAAAAATCGCCATTATCCTGCAAGTAAGTAAAGGGTCGCGCACATGGGTCACGGCTCTTGGCCGTGACCAATTTGAAATTTCCAATGTCCAAGTCAGTAATGGGTTATGGCTCTAGGTCGTGACAAGGTCGAAATCGCCAGCCTCATGGTCATTAATGGGTCGCGCACATCGGGTCACGGCTCTAGGCCGTGACCATAGTCTGGTCTTAAAAAGAAATATTCCCAGCTTCTCATTTATTACGTTCGACTTCGTTTGCTGTTAGGGTTCGTGCGATTTCGAGCTCCTGCGATTTCGGTTGGATTTCAGTTGGATTTGCATTTGGATTTTAGTTGGATTTGCATTTGGCTAATCGATTTTAGTTGGTATGTATTGATTCATTTGGATTTCGTGATTTCTATCTAAAGCCCTAATTTTTGTGTATGTATGTGTAGATTTATGTTTGTAAGTGTGTATGTGTGTGTATGTATAAATTGTATGTGTGTGTATGTATAGATTTATGTCAAAAAAATATTAGGGTTTAGTAAACCTTAAATAGTATGTGTGTGTATGTATATATTATGTCAATAAACCCTAGATTGTATGTGTGTGTATGTATAGATTATGTCAATAAACCCTAGATTGTATATGTGTGTATTTTTTTCGAAAAATATGCTTATCTTGTTTGTTTTTTTGAGAAAATATAATTAAATGATTTTTTTTGACATACGAGCAAACACGTGTGCACATTACTATAGTGAGATATTATTGGCTTGGTTGTAAATATTATGTTGAATTTATTGAATTGATACTAGTGTCGATAAATGTATATGTTATTAAATTTGTTGGGTGTGCTCTTGATTTGCCTATGAAAAAGTATATCACATATCTTGCGATTAATGTGCATTTTTTGTCATACCCAGTGGGTCGCGGACTTGGGCCAACAAATAAATTGTGTATAGATTTATGTGTATATGTATGTTTATGTGTGTAATTATGAACAAATTGTTTATGTGTATATGTATGTTTAAACTCTCATAACTTTCAAACCTAAACCTTAATAGCAGGACTCGTATTCATGCCCTCGTATACTTTTCTCAGGAAAAATGAGGCACGGTGATAAATACTGTCAACAAGAGTGGGAGAGGTTGCAATTAGACCGCACACATAACTCTTTTATTAGCGTGCGTCATATTGAGGGTAATCCTATTTATAGGTACGAAAATAAAAAGATAGAACAATTTAACTACCTTGTAAATCATGGATTTGATATCCAGCAAGATTACTTGTTCGATCGTATTTTATTTTCTCTACCAGAAAACTGGGATGACGTTATACAAAATATATTTCACACACGTAATCCTGACATAGCCCTGACCTTGGTTACGTTGTTGGAGAAGGCGTAAAAAAAATCCACCCATTATGGATACAACGGCGTACAGAGAGCATTGACATAGACTGTGATGTCTCGCTCCACATGCACGTAAAATTGAATCTTGCCAACAAGTTGAGAAATAGGGGATTCCGAGTTCATGTCACTGACATTTACACATCAATCATAGATACCCTTCCTTCTAGTTGGCCACGTACAAAAATTCATAGGTTCTTAAAAACTAATACCGAATGGATGGAGATCAGACACATTGAACTTATTCTAAAGTCTTACTTTGAAAAGGTATCTATCTATCTATATAAAACTAATTAAGCTTGATTAATTAGTTATAATTTCATATTACTATAATTATTTAGTCACTTATATTTTTTAATTTTTGTAGATAATGTCGAGAGGAAACAATCCAAGGGTACTAAGTGCCGATGTGACACCACAACGAGGTTCATCATCTCGTGCAGAACTAGAATTCTCAACACCAATGGCTGAGCAATTCAAAACTCCACCAATGGTTCACTCCTCACCAAGTCCAACTCCAAGTGCTCCTACGCTCCAATTCAGCACTCCCGTTGCTTTAACGCCCCCATCCAACACTCATGATGCCACCCTCTCAAATGAAAAGAAGCCTATTATCTTCTCCCTTATCGGGAATAACTCGACGGGTGATAGGAATGACGTGATGAATTTTAAAGCCCGATGTTTGTCGCTGGGAAAAATGAACGTGGGAGTCGGTGGACCAGACAATTGGAACCTTTTTTATCAAGCTATCAAAGATGACATACATGATCAACTTTGCAAGCATTTCTCATTTCCTGACCGTTCCAAGAATAAGGTTCTATCTCGAGTTGCTAAAGGATTGAGGGCATACAGGAGAAACCTTCAGAAGAAACATTTCTCGAAAGAGGCAGCGAGCTCAGATATTTTGGCTTTGAAAGGGAAAGTGCCTCCCAATGTTGAAATGCCGGTGGATCAGTGGAATAAGTTTTTGGAGAATGAGGCGAAGGAAAAAAAGTTGGTCCAGAGGGAGCAAAATAAAAAAAATAGGGCACAAAAAACTGATATCCATAGGCTGGGATCCAAATCATATGAGGATTTGAAGAATGAATGGGAGAGTAGGACAAAAGATGGTCCAGATGCCGGTAAAAACCCAAATCAGTCCAACTTATTCCTTCATGCTCGACGGGACAAAGATAATAAATTCCCGCTGCACTTGGCTAAGACACTGGAATCAATAGAGGTCATCAACAGTCAATCAGATTCGAGCCCTACTGATGACTTGGACCTTGAAAATGATTCCCTGACTAAGACCTTTGGAAAGGACAAAAAGAGGAGGACGAGAGGTGTTGGCTAACATATGCCAAAAACAAAACTTCAACACATTGCACCTCTTGTGGAAGAGCTTTCTTCGGTTAAGAATTGTATCTCATCCCAAAAGGAACACCAGTTGAAGACCGATGGGGATGTCCATGAGATTAAAAATTCCCTGGGATTATTGACAAATCAAATTGGGAAACTTGTGAATCTTTGGGAAAGTTATAGGCCCCCAATGCCTCCTCAAGGTTACCCTTACCCTACTCCTACTCAAGGTTTCACACATCCTTCCCCTCCAACATTCCCCTCTCAAATGCCACATCCTCCAACATTCCCCTCCCCTGCACCTCCGCCAATCACGGGGCTCGGATCATCGTCAACAACTCACAGTGACTATAGCGAAGAGTACTATATCAAGGACATGAGAAATTCGAGGTTTGTTGGCGTGTGCATACTCATCTCCAGGGTTCCTGGAACTCTAGTACATCACCGACCTTTGGAGAAGGGTGAGGCTAAAATAATGGTCGATGAAATATACAACGGCTGCGGAGATGTACCTGTGTACGTTAACAGCGGGGATGGGATGGAATTGAGGAATTATGCAAAATCTTTTATTACTTGGCCACTTTATCTGTTGGCCAAGATTTAATAATATTTTCTTTCGTTTCAGTTGTAATAATTTTTTTTTTTTTAGTTGTAAGAATATTGGTTTTCCTTCAGTTGGAATGATATTTTTTTTGTTTCAGTTGTAAGAATATTGGTTTTGTTTCGTTTGGAATGATATTTTTTTTGTTTCAGTCGTAAGAATATTCTTTTTATTTCAGTTGTAATAATATTTTTTAACCTATTACAACAGGACTGAAATTTGAAGATTATTACATGGATTTCCCACAATACAAAGAGTGGATGGGAGAGACTAACCGGATATCAATTAATCATGTAAAGGGCGTTTATGAATTTGTTAAATACGCTTCCAAAAATCTTAAAAGTGAGAAGATTCTGTGTCCGTGCACTCATTGTATTCACGGAAAATATAAGTCATTGGAAGTTGTTGAGTTGCATTTACTAAAGTGGGGAATCTGTCAAGACTATATAATATGGACATACCATGGTGAAAAAGTTGTACCTTATGTTCCAGAAGAATTATCGAGATCCGACCGTGTAACGGAACCTCAAGGAGTAGAAGTGGTACATGATTCACCAACACATCGTCCATTGACCGACTTAATTGATGATGCTTACGGACTCCACAACCAACACATGTGTCTTTGGGGTTGAATTTGGAAATTTTTTGGTGTTCATAGTCAATCAAAGGGGCATTGAGGCCAACCCCACCCAACAAATATAAACACATTGGTCAACATGAAAACCCCAGGAAACACCAAAGATATTCAAAGACTAACACGTAGAGTTACTGCACTAAACAGGTTCGTCTCGCGAGTAACTGACAAGAGACTGCCTTTTTTTAAAATTTTATGGAAAAAATTTGTGTGGTATGAAGAGTGAAAAAGAGCATTCAAGGAACTGAAATCCTACTTGGGATCACCAATGCTAGTGTCTCGACTTATTCAAGGGGAGAAACTGTATTTTTACCTGGCTGTCCCATAATCAACAATCAACATAACAATCATTCGAGATGACAACAGGACCAAAAATCCAATGTATCATAACATTAAAGCATTACATATGGACAAGAAAAGATACCCAAATATGGAAAAACTTGTGTACTCATTGATACATGTGTCAAGAAAAATAAATCCTTACTTATAAACTCATACGATGGTAGTGCTAACCGACATACCTCTCTGACAAGTCATTCATAAACTTAAGAAATCAGGTAGGCTAATGGATTGGTAGGTTGCGTTAGGAGACTTTGATAGCCTCTATGAGACAATAAACACAAACAAGGGGAAAGTTTGATAGATTTTGTGGTAGCGTTCACTTGGGAATCGACCGTTAAAATGGAAGTAAAAATATTAGTTCAGAGTCCAGAAGAAGCTGAAAGCTCAAAATGAACCACTGAGATTGTTAATGCTAACACCATGGTTGGTATTACAGAACAAGATTTATTTCTCCAAAATGGTGTCCTTGCTTAAGACCCATTCTCTCCAGATATGCCTGTGTGGATTTTATTTATTAATGGCTCATCCTGTGAAGTTGGTAGTTAGGACATTTGATATTATCATCCCTTGACGAGAATAGTATTGAGTATACACTAAGGTTAAATTTAAAGGTTTCCAATAACAAACCCGATTACGAGGCCTTGATAGAAGTACTAACGATATAAAACTGTTAGTGAAATAGGTACTAGGAATTTATGATACAAGATATCTATGATGAGTGAAGACAAAATTTATAAGTTTTCAAGGAGTAAAGGTAAAGAGAATCCCAAGAAGTGATAATAGAAAAGTGGACGCCCTTACGAGTCTTGCTTCAACTTCAAAAGCCAAGATTTAAAGAACCATTCCATTTGAGATCCTCTAGGAGCCAAGCATCGACTGTGAGGAGGCCAACTATATATAATATTTTAATTTAGACTTGGGACCATCTTTGATGGATTGAATTATTGAGTACTTAAGGGACTAAAATCTCCTAGAGGGTAAGTTTGAAAGAAGAAAGGTACGCTATCGAGTCACTAATTTCACCATCATAGGGCATGTGTTGTACAAACGGGGGTTATCCTCACTTTTGAGGTTTGTGCATTTGAAGAAAGTAAGTTCTGAGCTCAAAGATATTCAGGAGGGTAGATGCATGAGACATATATGAGTATGGTATTAGCAAAGAGAATCCTAACATAAGGCTACTATTGGCCAAGCTTGACCAATGAGGTAAACGAGCATGTTATTAAACATGATAAGAGTCAGTGTTTTGATAACATACATCATCATTAATTTTCTCCTATCTCGGCCGCAGGGCCCTTTAAAATATGGGGGATCGATCTGGTTAGCTCACTTCCAAGGGATAAAGGGAACTTCTGCTTCCTTATCATCATAGTTGATTATTTTTCAAAATGGGTAGAGGAATAGGCCATGGTGACTAACCCTAAAGAGAAATGTTTCATATTCATTTGGAGAAATATCATTTGTTGAAATGGACTCTCAAACACTATGATATCAGACAACAAAAAAAAATTCAAGAACAAGTATCTAATTGCCTACTATGGTAGGGTTGACCTAAAGCAGTTCTTCTCGTCACCCAGACGACCTCAAGGACATGATCATACCGGGGTGACCAATCAAATGGTAATAGATGGAATAAATAAAAAAATTATGGATTACAAAGGAAAATAGGTTTATGATATGCACAACATCTTACGAGCGTATCCGATCACTAAAATGGTGCCAACATGAGAATTGCCTTTTATGCTAGCATAGGGGATGGAGGCAGTCATCCTAACTAAAATAAGGTTGCCAAGTCATAGGGCCCAAACATACGATCCGTAGTAGAATTTGAAAGAAAGAATACTTTGAAGCACACTATATAGTTGACTCACTTGACTCTATAATATATAGGACCTCAACTAATTTGGAAAGAAGACAAAATTGAGTCACTACTCTTAATTCATTGCAACTTCAAGTGTATCTACATCAGTAAAGATTAAAGTCATCAGGTAGAAAGCCAACATACAAAACACCCCAGGATCGCACATTTTCATGTGTCAATTCATATATGAGTGGTGTGTGTTAATTTGGATTAAAATTAATTTTCTATACTGATTAGGAATTTTTTGGAATTTTAAATCGTTTTTTGGAATTTTTAAACATTTATTTTTTTTAAAGAATTAAAATTAAGGTTTTAAAATGTTTGGGGTTTAACTTCATATATTAAAAAGTTCCTAAAACTTGTATTAGGTAGAATCCAAAACTGGCACATAATTTTATGGGTGAAACTGAGATTTAAAAAAAATGAAAAACATGCATTTAAGATTGAGTGTGAGGATGACACGTGGTTGCACATCACTGGATGAATTTGTGTTTTCTGTCTCTCACATTAACAAGACTTACTTTGAACCATTAGATTAAAATAATATAGGGCCTGCAGGCATTTATTTGTGATCCCAGTGCATACACTTTCAACCAATCAAAGTTGGCTTTTGTGTGTTCCATTACCAGCCCTTGGATTTAGACTTCGAACGGTAATTTAATCTCAACCCTTCATTTGCCCATCGTTCCATATCCTTTAAACCATCCTATAAAAGGAGTCTTCGTTTCAACATTTAAGAAGTTTAGGAAGTCTGAAAGAAGAGAGAAAGAATAAGAGTGAGAAGAGAGTAAAAAGTACAAAAACTCTTTAAATTATTTTTCAGAAAATAAGTGTTTAAGAGTTAGGATTTATGATTTCAAATATCCTCTTAGTCTATACCTCACTTGAAAGAACTCACTGTTTTAGATCTCGTTTCTTATTAGAAACTTGTAGATCTGATTCTGTGATATAATTTGGGTGAGATTTTATCAAGTAAAAAAACCCTCTCTCATGTGTGTGCTTTTTAATCTTCCTTTACTACATTCTGCTGCATAGACTTAGCTTTAAACTAAAAACCTGTTTCCTTGATTCTTGAGTAATTTGTTCAATCAAACTATTTTCAACACATCTTATGTATTGTTTAAGAATTTTACAAGAGTTTTTTCAAAAAGTAGTTCGAAACTCATTAAACTTTTTTAACAGTTGTTAAAATAACTTAGTGAGGGTTTTTCATACATGATTTAAATTTACTAAAGAGCACTGAGAAGACACGAAAACATGAAAATTGACCTATCAATAGGGAGCCACAAAGTTCTACAAAGAAAGATTAAAAGATCGTCCGATTAATGTTGGTGATCTCGTACTAAAAAGGTGATCTATAAAGCTAGAAAACTCAATCCTAATTGGCATCGCCATATAAAGTCACAGAAGAAGTATTTCCTCGTACCTATCGTCTGGAAAATTTAGAAGGGGAGCCATTTGAAAATCCATGGAATGCCGATCATCTCAGGAAATATTATCATTGAAACTGTGTAATAGGTTGAGAGCATTTCCATCAAATGTAATTGAATATTGTTATGATACATTTGAAAGAAATGAAGTGTTGCCTTATATTATGCAAATTTTGTTTTTGGTAATTGTATACTCATGTATTCTCTCTTTCAGTGGTATGAGAATGATTGAAACCTCATTTCTTTAGACTGTCTCAACATAAATCTTGAGAGGAAGGAAAATTGAATGATGACACTTAACATCATTATTTTATGGTGACACTTATTGTTTTATGGGGAAAGGAAAATGAAATCTCTCTAAATGGTATGAGAATGTTTGGATTCTCGTCTCCTAGGCATGTCTCAATATATATATTGAGAGATCGAAAAATTAACATCATTATTTTATGATGATACTTAACATCATTATTTTATGCTGAAAGATAAATTAAATATCTCAACAAGAATGTTAGGAGTCACGTCTCCAAGGCAAGTCTCAAAATAAACCTTGAGAGGTAAGAAAATTATCATCATTAATTTATTATGACAATTAGCATCATTATTCTATGGTCAAAATGAAAAATCATTATTGTATGGATAATAAAAAAGTAAAAATTACACAAGTGTGTTGACATGATGATGAAAATGAAGCAAATTATAGCAAAATATCATTCAAAGATCATCAATAGAAAAATCTCGAAACATGGGATGAGATTAATGTTTATAAAAAACAAGTTGGGCACCAAAGACCATAGAAGGTAACCTAAAAATATAAGAAATATAACTAGTCAAGTCTTGGCCACAATGGTAGCTTCATGATGGACGACTCCTCTTGAAAGGTTGTGGCATCTTGGTCACCAATTTGATTTTCTTCTTCAGAAATTTGAGTAGTCTCGTCACGTCCAACATCGGCCTCAACAATCCATTTATTGGAGGCTTAAACCTGAATCTCCTCAAGAGGAGCAACAATCTCAGGATAGTAGAAGCTCAAAGAGTTGAGAGTATTGACCACTTCAGGATATCTTATGGCAAGGTTAGGAAATTAATAATCACCCCCAACATGTGGCCTTAGATATCTTATTTAGATATTGAATGGAGCACCCAAAAAACTCCTCAGATCTTTGAACTGGACCACACCCACCTCACAACTAGTCTCCGCTGCTTCAGAGCTTCTTTGTGATTGTCCTTCAAAGGAGCAAGAATTATTTCAAAATGTTATCAACTCTTCTTCGTAGGCAACGTTGTTATCGACCATATGATTTTTCATGTCGGCCATCTTCTTCTTGGCCTACTTAGCCAATTGATATTTGGTTCACTCTCCACCACCCACTGATGAAGGTGTTGAAGAGCAATGATAGATTACAACAAGGTAGATAAAAGAAATATAAATAAGTACACGATGAGGTGACACTTTACCAATATATATATATATATATATATATATATGAAGTACAATTGTTACCTGAGTGACCCTATGTAGAGAAAAGGATGACACTCTGTTGCTTCTTTGAGCATCAAATAAGTAGATGTTGCATGAAGGGATCACCGATGTGATAACCTCTCCAGCCTTGGTCTGGCTCCTAAAAAGACACTTAGGATTCAAGGCTAACTTTGCGAGATGCGCAACATCTGATGAGTCATAAAAAATGGGAGCGTTAGGGGTAGGAAGTTGTATCAAAAGTTTTATTTTGTTTTGGTGCTAAGAGGCAGTTCCCGACCCAATGTCCTATTTTGTTTTTTGACTTCCCTTTACTGCATTTGGTCCATCAATCATATCTTTTTCTTCAGGCCTATCGACTGGGTAGTTTTACCCTTTAATTTGGACAAAATTTTTCCAATGATTGAAGTTCCATCTCATAAATGTGGATAGGAATATTTTCTGGACGATTTGTAAAATGAAATAAAATTAATTGTGAGTATCATCTAAAAATTTAGATGACAGTAAAAGTTCGTAAAAATTTAAATAACTGAGAACCTTACAAAGTGGTTCTAACGGGGCTAACCCCATTCCAAAAAAATTGAGGATCTCAGGGTAGATCATCTCCTAAAAAATTATGAGACCATCATACCCGTTTAATTGGTCAACCCTCTCTCTGTTAAGCATACTCAATCCAGGATCAACCTTGGCTGAGATTGTAATCTTGTCCCACTTTTAAGGTTCCTTGATCTCCCGAGATGAAGAAATATCGAGACCTACAGTCACGGCTAGAAGTCTAGTTCACATGTAAAAGTTTTTGGTATGTCTTTTGGGTGATGAAGTGGTCATAACAATGATCAAATTTTGTGGTTACAGTTGAATAGCATGCTCAGAATACCTCTAGGGGTAAATTCTCCTCATAGTCAAGACTCCAAAGAATGACTAACCCCCCCTCCCCCCAAAATCCTTCAATCATTAGTGGCTATTTGGGTTGGTGCAATGCCGATAGTAGAGAAAGTTGCCCTAATTCCTGGCTCAAAGGGAAGCCAAAAGCATACTTTGAAAATTTTCTCGTAAATAGGAATCTTATCATAATTCCTAAGGTTGTAGGTCCTCTTGTCCTCGATCATAACTCTCATATGTATTGTTGGGTCAATATCGTACAAGTATCACCAAATAATATGATCAGTATCTTAGATGTCACTCTTATAGGATAAGGCAACACTTGTGTGAACTTTAAAAACTTCCTCCTCTACATTATCAATAAAAGGAACCTTGCCACATTGGTCTCATCTTAAATAAGCCTCATCAGTCATCCCAGTTATGGGTTGGGGGATCATAGGGGGTGGAGGAATGTTATCTACAATCTTGGTTCTAGAAATATCTTAGATTAGGGGCTTAGGATCCCCACAATAATGATATGAGGTGCTACGTATGGTGACCTATGTTACTCGATTTAACAAAGTCTGTTGTCTTGGATAATCTAGGATGAGCAACATTCACCCACGTGGCCTCATCAAAGGAATCATGGGACTCAGAGTTTGTAGTGTTAAGGTTCAAATGATTAGGCAGACTATAACCCTTGGAGGATGACATCCTATCACTACTAATGACGACAAGACCTAGAGAATTAACTTCAAGTATTGTGTCCTGGGTTAAAAATGTTGGTCAGACACAAAGGAGGAGGTACTATAGATAAATGTGTCAGATTCAGAGGTGTCGGGGATACACTCTCTCGACGAGAGCTTTACTGATTAAATGGGGCCTCGACATCTTCCCTTTCTCGATGGACGCAATTTCGAATGTGACGTAGATCTACCCAATTCTCGTATAAATTTTATACACTCACAAACTTCTAATTAAAATGTTTCTAAGGTTGGAAGGATCAAAAAGTGAAAATGAATCATTTTTGGTAAAGAACACCCAATAACACAAAACCTAGAAATCAACAGTCTGAACTGGACGAGTCACCAAAAAATATCAAACTCCACCAAACCTCAACCAGAAAAACTAATTCATAATCAAAACTTAATAAGGAACCTAGCACAACCAGTGAACTACAATAATCTCATAGAGTCAACGACCAAACACCACCAAAGAGGGAGATGCAAAGCCTAAAAAAATTGCTGAAAAAATAAAAGATTTTTTTATGAATGTAATAACAATTCAAAGCCGGAAAAAGAGTTTCAGAGGTACCTGTAAGGGAAATAAGATGATAAGAGAAATATGGGACACACCGGAGAAGATGATCGGAGAAGGTTAGGGAGGCAGAATCCTAGAGAGAAAAAGGGGGATCTATTTTTCCTCTAGTTCGAAAGTTTGGAGAAATGACAGAATTAAGAAAGGAATACCACCTAAATCAAGTTTCAACTCTCAAAGGGGATAACAACGAGACATAACTTTCAAGACCTGGATTGACGCAAGGGATGCGTGCACGAGAACTAGACGCAACTTGAAAATTATACCAAATATCTTTGAATCACATCAACTTTGACACAACCAAACGATGATCAACATCTAGAAAATATCTTATAGTGAAAAATGACCCGAGAGCACATGGGGAGATATGACCATCAAGTCTGATGACCTAACCATTATGTCCCTAAGGTATGACTAATAACTAATAGATAACTAATCCACCAAAGTTATGAACTAGAACACATTCACTCGGATGAAACAAGATACTAAGCAGAGTCATCTTGAAGTAAATGGGACCCAGTTCAAACCTCATAATTGTATTAACAAAAAAGGCTAAGGTCTAGGGATAGTTGGTATACATATGTATATTCTCAACTAGATCCCCCTCAGGTAACTAATCACACCCCAACTTTGCCTCATAGGAAAGACGGTTCTTCTCACCCATACCTGATATGCACAAGTATGGTCTCATCTGGATTATAGTTTAGTATCCATATAGAGATGACAATATCTTATCATAGACAAGATCAACCTCGCTTTCAAAAGTGGAAGGGTTTCGACCTCAAACGACACTCATATTACACGCCATTAGAGGTCTAAGGATAGGTTTTCCAGGCACAAATGAACATCCTATCTTATCTTAGCTTCTAACATGGAATCGATCACCTTAAAGTCTCATCCAAGATGATACCTCTAGTATCACTTCTGATGATATCCCCAACAAACATGTTCATCCAGTGTGGAACGCATTACAGGGAAATTTTAGTCATACCGACACAAAATCATTATTGGATATCAATAACCCCTCGTGGGGAAATATTCAGCATGATGATTCTACTTTATGGATAGATATATGGAACCCTCTCATAGTCCATGACCTCTATTGGGCGTGGGACACGTGCTGGTGGTGACACGGCATACCCCCAACCTACAAAAGGCATACTATTTCTTCTTCATTTATATCGAATTCTAAAAGCCCTACTGTTACCTTATTAAACTTGTCCTAGAGAAAGATAGATCTTGTGTATGTATTTTCAAACTTTTAGTGACCTATTATAGTCAAAACACTCTAATACATTGTACATTGGATGTAGTCTAAGGCCAAACCAGTTAAACCCCATATGTTCTTCTTTATTTTCTCTCATCTCTTTTATTAAATTGGTTGTTAATCACTAGTTTATTATATCCATGCAATATCTACATCTGGGGCGAATCTATTCTATGATCTTTGTATCATCAGTAGCCACTATGTTCCCCTACAATTACAAGATTAATCTCAGTGTTTGATAATTCATGTATAATGAGATGAGGTAATCGAAGCTAATTTTTTTTCCTATTTAACGTGCCTCAATAGAACTGGTTGGATAGACCGCAACTAGTGGCAACTCCATTGAAGTTAAGGAAGTTAATGGAATGGAATATTCATCATCTTCATTTGAAACTATCATTGGTTCTTCAACCCTAAGTAGCATAATCAGAGGGAGGGGCTTCAAAAATAATTAAGCCCAGTCATTAAATAATGGGGCAATCGAGAAGGTTCAATGTTGGTGTCTTCAATAACCGGACTTAATTGTTCCTTTTACGGAAGGCTGTCATTAATATCTACAACACTTATTGGAGATGAGGGGATATACTTGAAATGGAAAAATGAAAAACACTTTAAAGAATATTTCTTTAATAAAAGAATAAAACCACACTTAAAGAGAAAAAATTATCGGTTGGGCTGGATGAGATTTCTCAGGTAGAGTATCATGCATGGAAATATCCACCAAAACATCACTTGTTTTATCACTTACAGTTCGCTCAAAGGAGCTTGGACGTGAAGGAGTTGGAGTTATGATCACACGTGTCTGACTTAATTTCTTCCTCAGTTTTTTTCGGCACTGAAGAGGCACATTGGTGGGAGACCCTTTCTTCATTTAAAATTCTAGACTATACTATATATGAGGAATAACAAAAATAATAAAATCATCTTTTGGGTGACTTATCTCTAACCTAGCTAAAGCATCATCTACACTAACATGAATGGGATTCATTCTAGATGGAAAATCAACAACCATTAATTGCACATTTTCGATGAGATCTAGTCTGATGGGGCTAATAGACTCTAGGATTATGATATCCACCTTAGAGTAACCTTGAGTAACTTTGGACTTCTTAGGAGATTTCAATTTCATGGAATCTTCATTCGCATGTGCTTTCTTTTTTGCGCTAAATAACTCCCTTTTTTTTTTATCTTTCTTGACCTTCTTACCCCTTAAAAAATTGCACTAATTTAGGACCAAAGAAGGAAACTCTTTAAGTGGTTTTTATGTTGGTGGTGCATACTTCAAACTCCATACCAATAATAGAATTATTTTTATGACCATGTTCTTTTGGACCAAATCATTCCATAGGATAAATTTTTTGAGTTTTAAGGAAGGCCCTAAACTGCCTGAGTTGGAGTGGCCGAAAATGATAGAGCCAACCCATCAAAAAATTACCCCACCTTATCTTATCTAGAATAATCACATTTCCATTAAAATCTATGCATAAAGTATATACATTCCATGATGTGAATTAAAGGCATGAAGCATAGAAAGAATCATCAATTCTGCTATTACGACAAATTAGTAAGGGGACTACATAGTCAAAACCAAATTGCCTGGAAAATTTATTAGGGTTATAAGATTCACTCTATCTATCCAACTCAGTTAATGAAGGAAGGCAACTGGGTGTAAGAATAAATACTACAACCAATGAAGGATCTTCAATCACGAATGCTTCAGAGTTGATCAAACGAATCGTATAAGTTTCATCCTTGAAGAATTACCACATTTTAGCACGAGTTATTTTGGAACACTATCTATCAACAAAAGCACCGTGGACATAAATCAAAGGGAGAAAATCCTTATTACTCTATTTATAGTTCCAACACAAGAATCTTGGGTGCCTGGTTGGAAACTTGCTTATTGGGAGCTCTATAAAAGTAAGCTTGGGGAAACTATTATAGAGGAACCCCATCAAAAGGATCAGGTTGTCAAAGTTGGAGAAATCACATGTAAAAACAAAATGTTCCATGTCAAAATGAGCTTTATCTAACCAAATATATAAAAAGACTAATGTTATTGCAACCAAGGGAATGTTGACTTCATGATCCAACCAAATTGATAAATGTTTTTTTACTTAGCCCTACTTTTTAATATGCTATTTGTCTTAACACCCAATTTTTCTAAGCTCCTTGACTTATCCTCAATAAATGTGATTACATCTAATTTTCATTATACACAAGGGGCAAAGTCAAATAAATTATATGGTTTAACCCCTTATTTTTATTCATTATTTTGAGATAACCCCCTTATGTTGGGGGTAAGTAAAAGAAATTGGCAAACTGGGGGTTACATCAAATAGAATATCATAAAGCGGGGGTTAAGTAAGAAAAATCCCTTGATAAAATTATCAAGTCATTATGTAGTTGATCATTGGGATTGTCAGGAAGGAAAAATCTAGAAAGTAAGCATAAAAGATGGGCAAATAGCTCTGAAGGCTGATCTTTTCCAAGAACAAATGGTACATCAACAATTTTACCCTTTTCGCTTATGTTCCTTAGATATCTTCAAAGGAACCTTGTAAAAATATTTGATCATTTGAACAAAAGTTTCCCTAGAAGAATCATCAATGCACTCACGACAAGTTACGTTCGAGCTTCAGCTTCTTTGCTATCTAGTGGTTCATTGTCATAAAGAACAACACTACAAGGTTCTATTCCTATCAGTTCACACGTACTTTCCAATGTGACTATGAACTCACCCCCAAGACATCACAAAAGTTTGGGATAAATAATTCCACCTAGAAATTAATAGGTGAAGAGAAAAGTTATCTTTAATAGGGTAAAATCCACAAACCAATAAGTAACATTAGGATGGATAATTTGGAGAAGGGTGTCATTATATTTCCTATAAATATAGCTCGTCCAAGCAGAAAGCCTTTAGGAAAACATCTTGTGCCTCAAAGTCAATGTTACAGTAAGGGAAGTCTCCCTTATCCAATAGAAGTCTCAAAATACAGTTGTCAATACCCGTATTTTTTAGTAATGAAAAATGAATTAATTTGGTTAAATTTATATTACACGAGTGATGAAATTTAATGGAAATTAAATATTATGGGTTGATTAAATTATTAATCATAGAGAAATTATTAATGTATATCGAATAAATTTTTTAAGTGAATAGTAATTACATATTTGAGGTCATAACGAATGATAGTGACGTGACAATATGTTATCTCAACCGCATGTCGTGAGTGGACTAAATGAGGTAGATATAGGAAATAAATTATGAGTAACTCAGATGATGATTTTGAGGTTACGGTTGAGTCCAAAAGGGTCGAAACAGTCAAATAGTATACCCGGGTGTGTAGTTTGGGTCCCAGGATAGTTTTAGACCAAACGACACCCTGAGAGGGAATTTTAGTAATTTTATAGCCTAGGGGTTAAGGTAAATTAAAAAATTCATGGATTATATATAGTTTTGGTGATGTGAGGCTAGGGTAAAAAGAGTAGAAATTAATTGGAGGCCAAAAGAGAGGAGAGGAAGAGTTTCTTGGAGCCTAGGAGAGGATTTTGGAGAATTCAAGCTCATTTGGGGCATCACAACCATTTTTGGAGGACGGATTAGAAGAGAACCTTCATAAAAAATGTAAGGAAACAAGTCTCCGATTGAGTCTTAATCTAGTTTTGGCTCAATTCTGGACAAAAACATCTGTGTCATAGGATAATGTTCAAGTGTATCCATCCAAGAATATGACGTGTTAGTTGAAGACATAGCGGCCAAGATTATAAATCTTCATCATATGCCGAGTTTAGTGTGCCTCATTCCTATGTCAAAAATATTGTTCCAATACTCCTAAGGTATGAGTGCATTTTATATATATATAGGAGCTTGGAAATTTATTGGGTGTATTTTATAAATTTTTTATAAATAGTTTTAACGAATTTATTTTACTCAGAAAATAATTTTTAGAACTTTTCACAAAAAGTTTTGGACTAAAACTGAATATAGCCTTTTCTCACACATCGTTCGAACGAATCGGACTCTCGTTTGAACGAGATTCCCATGTCGTTCGAACAAGATTGACGGGTTGTTCGAACGAGACTTCTAACGAGATTGCCTTTTTCGCACCGGAACATCATTAGTAAAGTCGTTCGAACGACTTTGGCGGGAACAGTTTTTTTAGTATTTTTTTGCAGTTCTCTCCATGTTCCCACTACCTTTTCCCCACTACTTTTTGACATATTTTCTAAGTGCGGGAACCAACCTTTTGGAACTAACTTTTTCGCATTGTAAGAGTTTTTAGAGAGAGAAAAACTTTCAAGAAAAAGTTCCATGTTTTGTGTTTGATTTTTTATGGATTAAATTCACCAAAAGCACATACACACCCAATAGTTTGTTTATTCCAAGCTCCTTAATATATATCCTTGCTTGGAGTGCTTGGCACCGGGTTTTTCTCCACACCTTAAAGAAGAGAAGTTTGTATTTACTTCTACATCCCACAAAGAAGAAATTTGTTTGCTGTGACATACCCACTTGGAGAAAGGCTCCTTGTTCGGGTGGCGGTGACCAGGAAAAGTCTAATCAGTGGATTTCGAGACTGTGATGGACCTCCGTGGTTATTCGCTAGGCATAGGTGTGTACAATAAGGAGCGTCGGGGCTTGGGCAGAGTCAAGTCGGGTGTTGTAAGTCTTTTTGTCTTGAACTTGTAAAATCGTACTTAGTGAATTTGAGGCTAGGGCCGTTCGAGGTTTTTTCCCGTTGTGAGTTTTTCCTCGTACATCGCGGCGTAGTGGTTGTTTACTTATTTTATCTTTTACTATATCACATTAGATGCATGCTTAGGTAAAAAAGATAAAATTGGTATATTTAATTTGGTGCAAATTTAATTTGGGAAAAAATTAATTTAATTCAAGTCATTAATTTTATTGGATAAAATTTGGTTTGGCCTAAAATGCAAAATTGAATTAATTATTTGTTAGGCAAATTTTAGGACTTGGATTGAATTAATTTGTTTAAGTGAAAATTAATTTGTTATTTAATTTAATGTCACTTCTTATTTTGTTTAATTTTAATTTGAAAGAAATTAAAATTTGGTTTATGTAATTGTTAAGTTGAACCATCTCTATTCCGCATCTAAAGGAAATTATTTCTTGAAAAATTTAAAATTGGGGGTCCTATTCGTTTTCAGATTGGTATCAGAGCGGAATCGTTAAATTATTGCGTTTAAGATCCTTTTTAAATATTTTTGACTAAAATGGAATTTTCCCCATTTTCAAAAATTTCCTATTTTCAATGGTTCCAACTAAGTGTATTGGAAAGCGCGCCTGAAAGAGGGTTTGGTTGTCAGTCATTAATGGGTGGTCCCCACCTACATATTTTGTTGAAAATGAACGTGTTCCCAAAACCACCGATAGATGGAGTGAGAATGAATGTAAACTTGGAAATTTTAATTCTCGTGGTTTAAATGCCTTGTTTAACGCGGTCACACGGATGAATTCCAACGCATTATGACGTGTGAAACCGCTAAAGAAGCTTGAGATATTTTACAACTCACTCATGAAGGAACTAGTGTCGTAAAATCTTCTAAACTCGAAAACCTCGCCACTCAATTTGAAACCATCAAAATGAATGAAAAAGAAAAAATTGATGAATTTTATGCTAGACTTTCCGATATAGTTAATTCATCTTTTAATTTGGTAGAGAAAATACCCGACAACCGAGTAGTAAAGAAAATTTTAAGGTCCCTACCCGATATATTTATTCCTAAGGTGACCGTGTTAAATTCTTTACCCACTTTAGCCTCTACGAAATTAGAAGTTCTCGTAGGTGATTTACAGACCTATGAACTAGACATGTTTCCCTCTAAAAATGAAAAGAAAATAGATAAGGGCGTTGCTTTGAAAGCCTAAAAGGAGGAAAATTAAGTAGTAGAGAGTGAAAGTGAGAGTGACTCGGAAGACATGGCTATGTTTGCTAGGAAGTTTCAAAAATTTCTCTAAAACCGAAAACAAAATTGAAAAGGGCATTGCTTTAAAAGCCCGAAAAGAGGTCAGACAAGTAGTAGAGAGCGAGAGTGATAGTGACTCGGAAGACATGGCTTTGTTTGCTCGAAAATTTGGAAAGTTTCATAAATTTAACAAAGATAAATTTAAAAATGAATTTAAGAAATTTGAACCTTCTAAATATGACAAAGCTGAGAAGATCCCTAAAACTTTTAATGAAAATTTAAATAGGGACGAGTTAAATAGGTGTTATGGTTGCGAAAGGTATGGCCATAGGGCGAAAGAGTGACCCACTAAACTAAGGAGAGAGGGTAAGCAACCAATTTTCTACAATGCAACCCTGAGTGATAATGATAAGGAAGAGGGACCCGATTCTCCCACTAAGCCCAACTTTGTGGCTTTTATGGCAAGTCACGTGAGTGAAAGTGAGCACTCCTTCATTGATGAAATTCTAACACATGACACTTCCAAGGCCTTTGTTTGTGAATCCCAAAGAGATGATGGTAGTGAGAGTGGAGAAGAAAGAGAGAGTGAAAGTGAAAATGAGGTTGATGTGAGTGAACTTCAAATTTCTTTTCAAGAATTATATGAAGAATCTATTAAATTAAAAAGAATAAATTTGAAGTTGAAAGCTAGTTTAAGAGAGCATGTCAAGGTCATTGATGAGAATGCGTTAGTGGAAGACCTTAGGACACGTGAGAGAGCTCTTCGTGAGAATCTTGAATATGTAGAAGGCGAGAGAGATAGACTTAAAGGTTTGATGGAATCCTTGAAAAAGGAGCTTCTCAACTTTCAAGAGCACAATGTTTTATTAGAGTATAACATTTTAAAATTAGAAAATAAATTAAAAGACTCTAGTAAAGTCAAATTTGATTTGGAGTGTCGTTCGGAGAAGTTAGATAAAATATTAGGAACAATCCAAATTAAAAATGACACGTGTGGTTTAGGCTTCGATAATTGTAATGAATCAACTCTTAAAGCCAAAACCAATATTTTAGGAGAATCCTCTAGGAACAATTTTATAGATCATTCCTTAGGTAAGTCTTTTCGCCGAGTCTTTAGGTGCTCACATTGTGGTCGAAAAGGTCATCTTAGGAAATTTTGTTTTAATCTTAAATGAGGTCCTAGAAAATCCCTACGTAAGGCAACCGAGGTAGCCAAGATTCCTACACCTCGTGATCGTCATTGTTCATTAGTTTGGGTTAGGAGATCGACTTGGTAGCTTTAAAAAATAGGATTTTTGATTCTCATTTACTTTCATACACTTCCTCTGTTGCTAAATCTAAAGGTTTAATGTGTTAGTTGTTTGCATATTTTAGCTTTTGTTCTTCATGCTAAATTATCATGCTAACTGTATGCTTCTTAGTCATTTTCTAGTCATTGCTTTATCACATATCACATGCTAGAATTATGAAGTTTGTTTATCTTTTGTATTATAGTTCTTTCATTTTAGTGTGCATTAAATGAAAAATACAAAAAGATTTTTATTTATCATTTGTGTTTTACCTTTTTAGTAATTTAAGATTAATGAAAAATACAAATGATTTTTGTGTGTCTTTTGAGTATATATTTTTATTTTTGGTTAAAAATTGTCAAAAACTCAAAAAGATTTTTTTTAGTGTATTTTAGTTTTTACACACTCTATGTGGCATATACTTGTGTTTGAATCCCTTCTTTTTCGCTTCCATGTGGCTAGAACTTTTGGTTTAGATAGTCAAATGTTCTTTACCATGCTTACATGGAGTAGTTGGATTTTATGTTGATATGATGGATTATATTTTTATATGCCTCAATTCACACATGCACAAGCTCACTTGAAATTATAACTTAACATGTATATTTGAGCTTTGTAAGGTGTTCTCCTATCAATCTTGTCATCTACATGTTATGTGACCTAGGAGGACTAGTGCATGTTAAAATTCGTTGCACGTGAGAATTGAGTGATAAAAGATTATATATATATATATATATATAGTTGTGCACGGGGAAGGGCTCCGAAAGGAAATATAATCCTTTGCGAGTAAGCCACTATTTGCTTGGACCTAAAAGAAATACGTGGTCCAAAGGCCTAAAAGAATAATGGAATTAAAAGAAAATATTTTCCAAGGCCTATTTTGATTAGTTAATTTATTCATTCAAAATATTAAAATAATATGCTTAAATTGAGGGAGTTTGGATGGTATATCAACGGTTTGCACAATGTCCATTTATCCTAGTTGTAATTTCAATGTCATGACTCTATTGATTTTTAGAATCATAAAAGATTAAGGCTTGTATGCATTGTGTATGCTTGTTCATTGAGTTCAATTTATATTGTCACATGATGTTATATTCAAATGTGTTAAATCTTGAAATCAAATGAGAACTCCGTGAACATTTTTTAAGTGATTGGTTCTAAATTTAATTGTTACTAGTTCACACCCCAACACTTCCGTTTCCATATAACACATTTTTTCCATACGAGTGTGAAAAGCTTATTGTATTTTGTGTCATGTGTGGTTATATACCTATCTATATGTGCGTGTGCGTTAGTGATATTCATTATGTGTACATATATATGGTATTTTTTTTTGCTTCGCTTTTTAGTCCATCTATGCTTCAAATTCATAATTGGTATCTATCTTGTGCATATTGTTCTTGATATCACATGCTTAGTATCTTATATATCACATTGGTATCATTTTTTTTCATCTTCTTTGGTATCTGTTATTATTTGTATGGATTAGTTTTGATTTTGTTGCCCATATGCTTTCATGTTCTTATCACTCTAAGCTTCATCATGTTTAACTTAGTTTTATCCTTTGACTATTCCTGAACAAAAAGGGGGAGAATGATAGGGGAGAAATGGTATCTAATCCTATTATACTCATATCTTAGTTTGGGAGATTTATCTTAGGGGGGAGACGTCTTTCTAAGTAGGTCATTTATTTGCTAAAGGGGAGAATTAATTTATGGGGAGTATTTATTTTAATTGAACTGCATTTAATATTCTTGATATTCCCTATGCATTTGATGGTTTGCTTAAGTGTGCAGAAATTCTTCTAAATGGCAACTTTCATCGACAAAGATATTGATCCTTGGGTTTTGAGTCAAGCTATGTAATTTTTATTTTGGGTGGGCTATTTTTTAACTCTAGTAGAGCTTGACGGCGCTTTAGGATTTTTGTTTGTTTTTTGTCCCGGAATAGCCAAAGGGGGAGATTTGTAAGGACACGAGTCTGCGATTGAGTCTTAATGTAGTGTTGGCTCAATTCCGGACAAAAACATTTGAGTCATAAGATAGTTTTCAAGTGTATCCATCCAAGCCTATGACATGTTAGTTGAAGACATAGCGGCCAAGATTATAAATTTCATCATATGCCGGGTTTAGTGTGCCTCGTTCCTACGTCAACAACATTGTTCCAATGTTACTAAGGTATGAATGCATTTTATATATATAAGAGCTTGGAAATTTATTGGGTGTATTTTATAAGTTTTTTATAAATAGTTGTAACGACTTTGTTTTACTCATAAAATAATTTTTTGAACTTTCCATAAAAAGTTTTGGACTTAAAATGAATATATTTTTTTCTGACACGTCGTTCGAACGAACCCGAATCTCGTTCGAATGATATTGTCAGGTCGTTTGAACGAGACTTCTAATGATATTGCTTTTTTTGCACTGGAACATCATTAGTAAAGTCGTTCGAACGACTTTGGTGGGAACAGTTTTTTGGCAGTTTTCTCCATGTTCCCACTACCTTTTCCCCACTACTTTCTGACAGATTTTCTATGTGCGGGAACCAACCTTTTGGAACTAACCTTTTCACATTACGATTTTTTGGAGAGAAAAACTTTCAAGAAAAATTTTCATGTTTTTTGTTTGATTTTTTATGGATTAAATTCACCCAAAACACACACACACACACATAATAGTTTTGTCTATTCCAAGTTCCTTAATATATATCCTTGCTTGGAGTGTTTGGCACCGGGATTTTCTCTACACCTCAAACAAGAGAAGTTTGGGTTTACTTCTATATCCCACAAAGAAGAAGTTTGTTTGCTGTGACATACCCACTTGGAGAAAAGCTCCTTGTTCAGGTGGTGGTGACCAGAAAAAGTCCGATCGGTGGATTCCGAGACTGCGGTGGACCTCCATGGTTATTTGCTAGGTAGAGGTGTGTACAAGAAGGAGCGTCGGGTATTGGGAGGAGTCAAGTCGGGTGTTGTAAGTCTTTTTGTCTTGAACTTGTAAAACCGTACTTAGTGGATTTGACGCTAGGGCCGTCTGAGATTTTTTCCCGTTGTGAGTTTTTCCTCGTACATCGCGGCGTAGTGGTTGTTTACCTATTTTATCTTTTACTATATCACATTAGATGAATGCTTAGGTAAAAAAAGATAAAAATGGTATTTTTAATTTGTTGCAAATTTAATTTGGAAAAAATTAATTTAATTCAAGTCATTAATTTTATTGGACAAAATATGTTTTGGCCTAAAATGCAAAATTGAATTAATTATTTATTTGGCAAATTTTAGGACTTGGATTGAATTAATTTGTTTAAGTGAAAATTAATTTGTTGTTTAATTTAATGTCACTTTGTAAGAACATAATTTTTATCATGTCCATTTATTTTAATTGGCTTAATTCCAGATAAAATAAATTACGTCTAGGCTAGTTTTATTATGGAGTTTACTTGAAGCCTACGACAAAGTTCAAGTCCAAGAATGTGCAATTTGAAGTTTTGAAGAAGATTTCAAGTCAAAACGTGTTACGTATGTTTAAGATCACTCATGTATCAATACTTGTGAGTAGTTGGGTAATTTTGTACGTTGATTAAAAGATGGGTGATTTAAAATATTGGGAATTAAATCTTTTTATGTTTTAAAAATATTTTCGAGTTGCAAACAGTTTAAAGAAAATTCGAGGATTTATTTAAAAAGAAAAATATTATTTTAATCACTATCGCTCGAACGAGACAATGGGTATTTCAAACGACATCCCCATGTCGCGCGAACGAGATCCACTTCTCACTCGAACGACCTACCCCCTCAATTTTCGCATTTTTATTTTCTTGGACACTGTGCTGCTCAGTTATAAATAAAAACGTATCTGCGAAAGTTTGATAGGCAGAACAGTTTCAAAAATTCATTCCCATACAGTTTTTCATCATCCAGTGTTTATTCAAGATCGTATTACCCCAATTCCAAAGTTAGTGATCTTGAACCTGTTTACCGGAAGAGAATTCATTAACTACACCGTTTTGCACTTTGTGTGGAGAACTCTACAACTGGAGAGATGCGTGCTATTGTGGAGGGAGACCTTATGAAGTAACTTATGGAGAAGCCGTTTTCTTTTCCATTAGTGACCATCTGGAGTTCTTACTGGAGATTTCAGCTGACGACACCGACACCTGCGGGTATTTCGTATGTCACAGTATGTCATTGTAATCAGTGTAAGTTATAAAAAGGTTTTGCCCTTTGGGGATTTTCCTGAAATTATTTCTTTTACGGCATGCTTTATTCTTCGAATGGATTTAATCACTTAGATGCATGTTTAGGGTTTAAGAGGTTAAAATTGGGTTTAACTAAAAATTGGAACAAAGTTGGTTTTACATAAAGTAGACACTAAAGGGCTTTTTCAAATTGTATCAGAGCTTGTTGCACTATCTTATTTTGTTTGTGATCCCGTGTCTTTAGGAGTGACTTTCAGTGGTTTTGATGATTTTATAATTCACTTGTTTGAATCATTTAATTGGAAATCACACATGAAAATTTCTCTTAAAAAATTGGTTAATAAGGGTGATTGTGAAAAGTGCCTTTGCTGCGAAGGGTTTGGTCACAGGATAGATGAGTGTCCCACTAAACTTAGGGAGAATTTTAATAAACTGATAAATCGTGTTTCTACCCTTAGTGATAATGACGCAGATGAAGAAAATTTTTATGCTAGTAAGCGTTAACTTCCCAGCTTTGTGGATAGTCATGTAAGTGATAAAGACTTACCTTTGCATGATTCTTCCGCAACCACTGATGTTGATACACCTGAGAGTGAGGGTGAGGTGAGTGAGGATGAGAGCGAAGATGAGAGAGATTTGCAAACTGCTTTCAGAGAATTGTATAAAGAAACTTTAAAAGCAAAGAGAGCAAACATGAAATTAGGACCTATGTTGAAAGAACGTGTCATAGAAATAAATAATTCCAATGCTTTAATTGAGGATCTTAGGGCACGTGAAAAGAAAATTTATGAGAAGCTAGAATATGTCGAGGGTGAGAGAGATAGTCTCCGAGGGTTGATGGAGACTATGAAAAAGGAACTTATTGAGTTTGATAATTCTACGCGTTTACTTGAGTCAAGGATAAGTGAGCTTGAGGAGAAATTAAGAGATTCGAGTAAAGTTAAGTTTGATTTGGAGGTTAGGTCTGAAAAGTTAGACAAAATCTTAGGCACCATCAAAATCAAAGATAATCGATGTGGTATTGGCTTCGATAATCATGTCGCAGTTTCTCCTAAAGTCAAAACCATACAAATAAGAGAGTCGCCTAGGAACTTTAGGAGAGAGCCACCTAGGAACGTGAGGTATAATCGTCCTATAGGACACGCTCCTCACCGTATCTATACTTGTACTCATTGCGGTAGTAGAGGTCATCTTAGACTGTTTTCCTACGATCTTAAGAATGCTCCTAGAAAGTCTGAAGCCATTCCGGTTCCCAATACCCCTACTCATCGGTTCACACCTACTTGGGATAGGAAGTCAGATTTAGAAGCGTTAGGTATTAGGCTTGGTGATTTTTGTATCATTGCTCATGGTTCTCTTCATGTTTCATCTTTCGATTAAGGTTATTCATTGGTTTGTCATACACTAGTATTTACATCATGCTATATTTTGCTAGTTTATGGCATGTTTCTAGTTTTTGATATGTATTTGAGTCTTATCAAAAATACAAAAAGATTTTTCTTTTAATAAAAACTTTTGAAAATAGCAAAAGATTTTGCCTTTTATAAAAACTTTTGAAAATACAAAAAGATTTTGGTTTTGAGTCATGAGGTTACATGGTAGATGTGGGATATTAGTGTGCTTGACCCCCTCCTTTTCTTTCATTATTAATATAGCTAGGACATTTGGTAATTATTATTGATGGTTAGAATGATCTTAACCTTTGCACTATGGGGTTATTTCGATGTTGATATGCATTTTGATTTGACTTTTCTTATATGCCATCCTTGTACACATGCAGGAGTTTATATGAATGTGTGACTTTTCTTGCATATTTGAGTTTGGTGAGATGTTCTTATCTCAATTTTGTCACCTATGCGTAAGTAAACTTAAGGAGGAGGTATGCTTGTAAGAACCATTTTCCGTGAGAATTGATACTGAAAAAATGATGAGTGTTCACGGGAAAGGGCTGTGATAGTATAAAATTGGCTCATCGTGAAAGCCACCGTTTAAAAGAGCCCAAAAGAAAATCAAGGCAATAAAAATTCATATGATAATAATTGGGGCTAATAGGACTTTCTCTAAGTTGAGATTGATAGATTTTTTCCAATAATCTTGAAAAAATTCATATATATGAGGGAGTTTGGTTGGAGATAAATTTAAATGGGTTTGTACAACAAATCCTACGTTGAAATATCGCATCATGGCGCTATTGTTTGTAGAATCATCAATAATCAAGACTTGTGTGCATCTTGTTAGTATAGTTCATTAAACTCACACTTCTTTTGTAACAAATGGCTTTGATGAACTTTAATGATTTCTTGCTATCAATTAGAACTTCTCAATCGATTCGACGTATTGAAATGGTGACTCATTTGTTGTAGCTCACACCCATTCAGTCCACATTCATGTTTTGAGCACATTCATCCTATGATAACATGTAATTATCGTTGGTCTTTTTACCTAGTTTTCTATTTTCTTTTCTATTTTTGAGTCTGTTTTAAGTCTGTTTCTGCTTTGCAGGCACTGTTTTGGGATAATTTTTTCACTGGGAAAATCCATATTGTTATTGGGGTATTTTTGGAATTTTCATCTTCTCGTTCGAACGACATTATATGCTGTGCGAACATGTCGTTCAAGCGATACTCAAAATCGTTCAAGAGACATCACAAAGTCATTCGAGCGACATCAAGCGAGATCAGGGTTTCATTAAACATCAATCGTTCTCTCTTCGTCTCTTTTTGTTCTCTCATAGCCTTTCTCTGCACTCATAGCAGTGACTCCGATTTGTTCAAAAAATGCCATTTTTAAAATCAAAAGCTTGATTTTGTGCCTCTCTCACTCACATGGCAGCTCCAGCCCTTATCCAACTTAGATTTCGCGTGGAATCAAGCCACTGTGCTTCAACCATTGTTGCTTCTGTGTTCTCCGGTGACTGACCCAGTACATAAACCGCCATTTGTGTTCCTCATACTATTTTTTCGATGTGTTGACCCCAGTTCCCCTATTCCCGATGAGTTCACCTTCGCGGTGGTTCTGTGTGTTTCTCCGGCGTGTGCTTCTCCAGTGGTTTGTTCCCCGGTGACTGTCCTCCAAAGTTTTAGTTCCTCCAGATTTTTACACGGTGTACCTCTGACGATGGTTTCCCATTTTCAGAAATTTCAAGGTATTTCTATGTTCTGATCATTATTTTTTTAAAATCATTTGTTGAGAGGAATTTGTTGTTGATCTAGTATATTATTTTTTATTTTTGCTGTTATTGTGGTTGGTGTTTGTAGTGGTTTGGTTGGATGTGCGTATGGAGATAGGTCCCTAGGTGTGTGTTCCTTGTGTCAGTACCCTTCCACACATCACACATTACTCTCTTTCATCATGCCTCGTAGACGTCGAGGTGCCCCGATAGGCTGACTCGATGAGCCACACCCTCTGCTCAAGCTCAGAGCGCTCTGGCCAGTAGGCCCCCATACTCCCCAATGAGATGGTCCACTCGTGTTGAGTATGATTATTACTACTTATTGGATCTCCACATTCGATCTATTGTTCAGGAGAGGGTGTTTCGTTATTATGAGTTTTAGGGGTTAGGCATTCAACACTGGTTTTCTGGCAGGGGTTGGGATTATCTGTTTGAGGCTCGTGGGGTTGTCTATCTGACATTATCCTAGAGTTCTTCTTTCGCGCTCTCCCCCACACTGAGGGGATCTTTTCTACTGTACGTGGCATTCCTATTCTCATCACAACAGATCTCATAGATACTTTTTTACGCTTTCCTCGTGTCCCTGACGCTGTATTTCCTTATTATACCGACGATGGACCTACTTATGATGATATTTTGAATCACTTCTTCTGGGAGATTTATGTACCATGTTTTTCAGGGATGGGATATCGACTTACCGACTATCATGCTATGTGTCATATTTTCTATCATAGTCAGTGTTACCATCCCTATCCGCCCTGCTCTTCCTTATGGGATTCTCATTTCCATCATCTCCACTGTTGTTGGGGTTCCTATTTTAGAGAGTGATCAACGTCTTCCTTCGCCTGCCATTATTGATCATAATACTTTCACTCTTTCAGAGAGTCATTTTCCACAGGTTGCGAGAGTTAGAGCTCCACCCACTGAGGGAGCCTTCTCCGATGCTGATCCCTATAAGCTTGCTGATCATTCTGTCCCGAGCATCTCTGAGTTTTCTCATCCACACACCTCCACACCTGCACCCACTTGTCCTATTGAGGAGGAGGTATCTACTTCACATACACAGGTTGCTGCCCAGACCAGGATGTATGACACTATTATTGCCAAATTTGATGTCGCGATGAGTCAAGGATGATAACATTCTTTGATGATATGCGACAGAGAAAGCAACTGAGAGGGGCAGGATCCTTTGGACTCAGTCATATTTCATCTACATACACTAATGCTGCTGATGATGATGATGATACTCCAACTGATACCTAGCTATATTTTATTAATTATTGTATCTGAGACATTGAGAACCCTGATGTATTTATTTATTCTCAGATATGATGTATTCTTATGGACAGTTGTATGACCATTGATTTTATGGCATGGATGTATAGTTTCGTGTGCAGTTTTATTGATTCTCTCATTGTGCTTCAGTTACTGCTATGTTTACTATCCATTGTCATACTGATATTTTTTTATTTAGCCATGCTGTTCATTCTCATATATTCATGCTAGACTTGGTGTGTTTGTCCCACGTTTTGTCTATTCCAGGCAAAAGGGGGAGAGATATGTGATGTTGGGGGAGTATTTATTATGATATTATACTTGTTGTTTTTTATTCCTATATCTCCATACCTCACTTGGGTATTTGTTTGTGTCTCGTGTGTGTAGGTATTATTTTCAAAGATTCAGATATTTATTGATACATCATATTCAGAGATAAAATCAAATTCAAATGATTGCCATTCAGAGACATAATCAGATTCAGATGCTTGCCGTTTATTCAGTTTCATTATGTCCTATATTTTTTAGCTTTTTGAGTTTTGGGATAGGACATGTATTTTTTATGGCATATAGCATTTCTGTTTAGTTTTGTCCCGGAATAGCCAAAGGGGGAGATTTGTAAGAACATAATTCTTATCATGTCCACTTGTTTTAATTAGCTTAATTTCGAAAAAAATAAATTACTTTTAGGCTAGTTTTATTATGGAGTTTAATAGAAGCCTATGACAAAGTTCAAGTCCAAGAATGGGCAATTTAAAGCTTTGAAGAAGATTTTAAGTCAAAATATGTTGCATATGTTTAAGATCACTCAGGTATGAATATTTGTGAGTAGTTGGGTAATTTTGTGTATTGATTAAAAGTTGGGTGATTTAAATGTTTGGGAATTAAATCTTTTTATGTTTTAAAAATATTTCCGAGTTGCAAACAGTTTAAAGAAAATTTGAGAATTTATTTAAAAAGAAAAATATTATTTTAATCACTGCCGCTTGAACGAGACAGTGGGTCATTCAAACGACATCCCCATGTTGTGCGAACGAGATCCACTTCTTGTCGAACGACCTGCAGCCTCGATTTTTGTGTTTTCATTTTCTTGCACTCTGTGTTGCTCAGTTATAAATAAAAAATGTATCTGTGAAAGTTTGATAGGCAGAACAATTTCGAAAACTCATTCCCATACAGTTTTTCATCATCCGGTGTTTATTCAAGATCGTATTACTTAATTCCAAAGTTAGTGATCTTGAACGTGTTTACCGGAAGACAATTCATTCACTACACCGTTTTGCACTTTGTGGGGAGAACTCTACAACTGGAGAGCTGCGTGTTATTGTGGAGGGAGACCTTATGAAGTAACTTGTGGAGAAGCCGTTTTCTTTTCCATCGCTAACCATTTGGAGTTCTTGCGGGAGATTCCAGCCGACGACACCGACACCTGCGGGTATTTTGTATGTGACCTTATTTCATTGTAATCCTTGTAAGTCGTGTCTTACAAATTATAGTGAAATAAAAAGGTTTTTCCCTTCGGGGATTTTTCCTGAAATTGTTTCTTTTACCGTATGCTTTATTCTTCAAATGGATTTAATCACTTAGATGCATGTTTAGGGTTTAAGAAGTTAAAATTGGGTTTAAATAAAAATTGGAACATAGTTGGTTTTGCCTAAAGTACACATTAAAGGGACTTTTCACACTTCTTGTTTATTTTTATTTTAATTTGAAAGAAATTTAAATTTGGTTTATGTAATTGTTAAGTTGAACCATCTCTATTCCGCATCTAAAGGAAATTACTTCTTGTAAAAATTTAAAATTGGGGGTCCTATTCGTTTTTAAAAAAGGATCAAATCAGACTTCTTCCATAAGTGGCAAGTATTTATCTTACAAATTTTATGAGTTATAAAACCCATGTAGAATAGGAACTTTGAATTGAGAACAATTAATGTTACCTTATAAATTGACGAGTAACAATATTGTTGGGAATAGGATTTTATGTAGAATAAATCAATTTATATACAGAAAAAAAATTCAAGATTCTGGGATTTGAATCATGGATTAAATCTGGGTTTTGTGTGTATTTGTATGAAGAACACAAAACTATAGGATTAATGAGTACGGGATGTTAAATATGATTATAGGATGAAATTGTATGGATTTTATTCATGAGTTAACGTTAGAAATCATCCCTACATGGTTATTTAATGTTTAAATATTATAATTGAGGGCTTGAGATTGTGGTATGAAAGTTTAAGGAATTTAATAACATGAAAATTCGTAACAACAAAAGAAAGAAGAAGACACCTGATATATTTAGAATCGATTTGGCTCAAGGGAGAATCGATTCGACAAGTCGAATCGATTCGGCCATTGGGCGACTCGAATCTATTTTCTCAAAATTGAAAATTTTCATTTTACGTCCAAAAATTATGGAGAATTCGTGAGAAGACTTTTGGAATAATTTTAAATTCTAGAGGGGAATATAAAACCGATCAGTAAGCCTATAAAAGAGATTAAAATTATGCAAGATTCAGACGAGTAAATAATATGGGGAAATTGATAAAATATACGTAATTGATAAATGAAGGAAATTCGAGAAGAGTTACGTAGAGATTAGTGAACTTACATTTATGACTAGTAGGATACAAGGGAAATAACAACGGATTACAAAATGGGTAATTAGGAATAATAGAGTAGTGAACAATACTCAAAATTATACGAATTGGAACTTATGGTATGTAAAATGTATGAGTGATATATACTTTGTACGAGTGGATGATATTGGATTGTGTGTATACCTACTGAATAATATATATATAGGTTGTGTGAATACTTATAGATATGAATTGATTATGTGTATGAACATACCTACATTGCCTTCTATCAGGAGGTTTACGCGCAGAGGGCGATCCCACCTTGACGATTTTAGTGAGGTCTGGATTTGTGTCTTAGAATGTGGAACTTAGGGCGGTACACTATGTGTCGTGTATTAGTGGGATTTCTATGTCATTTGGGTATATTAGGTACGTGCGTATCTCAAAGGCTTAGAACCATGTTCGCCTCCACTCTTATGTTGATTGATTTTGGGTTCGAGGAGACTTACCAAACCAATAGTCCTTATTTGAGTACGAGAGTTACATGGACTTGATAGCAGAGTATGCCAGTATTACTTGGGGCCATTCCGGAGATGCTATATATATGTGTGTGTGTGTGTGTGTGTGTGT
Organism: Sambucus nigra; assembly: GCA_949130495.1. Taxonomy (NCBI): domain Eukaryota; kingdom Viridiplantae; phylum Streptophyta; class Magnoliopsida; order Dipsacales; family Adoxaceae; genus Sambucus; species Sambucus nigra. Next base: position 387,314,754 of record OX422212.1, read on the forward strand.
GTGTGTGTGTGTGATGAATATATATATATATATATATATATATATATATATATATATATATATATATATATATATATACTAGTGTAATATATCTACTTATATAAAATAGTAGAATTTATAGAGGATGTATATCTAAAAGAATTTAAGTAAAGAAACTTAAATGATTGACTAAAAAATATAATGAGAATAAGTAAACTTATTATTGATACTGTAATATTGGGTCGTATGGGAAACTACGAGTGAACGAGACGTAGTGAAAATAGTAAAATACATTAACTAGTCGTGAGAGTGAAACTATTTAAGTAGAATACGTTAGGCGTGCACATTAGTTTAGAGGTGAGGATCTCGAGTGAGTGTATGTGAATAATACATGTGTAATAAATAACTGATGTAAATTGTGATTTAAATACTTGCTAAATATTTTTAAAATGTTTTATTTGGGCTCTGGCCCACGTCAAAATATTTGTAAAACCTTTTAAGTGTCTAGTCACAGGGATACCAGACTTGAGGATCCATTCCAGGGACGATTAGCTGCAGCATTGTGGAGGCTTGCAGAACTTGATTAAACGCATCCATATTTCATTCCTAGTATAGGATTTCATTTTAGTATCTGAGTTGGGCATGTTTCCCCATTTAGACTTTACTTATTAAATTACTCAGTTCGAACTTATATTGGGATTCAGTCATTTATTGTTGATTTTGTTTTGGGATTTGGATTTGTAGCCGATGGTTTACTCGACAAGACGTTTATCTATTTACTCCTTGTGATGGTTTAGACTCTATTAAATGTGTGAATGTTTTAAAATAAGTTCCACTTATTATTATAATTATAATAATTATTATTATTATTATTATTATTATTTAATGAAAGATAAAAATTGACTCCGGCTTAATTAACTAATAGGTGATTAGTAATTAATATCATTTTCGACAGTGATGCTAAGAATGAACCAAATGGGAAACCTATTTAATTTAATAAAGGACTGATCACCTGATTTTTAATTGAGCGGTGTATCACAGATGGTATCAGATCACCAGGTTCTAGTGTCCATAGGATCTGTACGACTTACTACGATTTCAACTTAGCGTTCTTTGACATAGAGCCATGTTCTTAGGACTGTTGTGTTCATAATGACGTATTTGAGATTACGTTCTTCTGCAGTTATATTTGTATTGACTATGAACTCATATAATTCAATTTATTTTTAGATGTCACCTAGGAGGGAATGATAGGCTGGGATCGACGGAAGAGTTGATGCTGGAAAGGATCGACGAGTACCTCAAGTACCACAGGTACGATGATTGTCACAGAGATGGATGGTATTGTAGCACAAGCAGTTATTGCCGCATTTTTACACTACCAAGATCATAATATCTAGCTGATAGCAACCAAAAGATCAAGGGAACCTATTCAGTCTGGCAAGTTTGGGAGAAAAAGTAACAATGTAACACTGAAGCAATAATGATAGGATACTCAAGGCCATCAGGGCTAAGCGAATAACGAAAATAGCCAGTAGAGTCAATGCCACTAGGGCCAACACAGCCAGGAGTAGGAAGGCTTTAAAGGGATATGTTTTAAATGTGGAAACTGTGGACACAAGAGTTGACTTTGTCTGCAATGTGCTAAGGAGAAGCCTATATCAGATCAGCAGGGTCAAAAGAAGCAAAATTTCCACTAGTCATTATATTTATGGGGAGGCGAGTCACCTAAAGAAAGATTGTTCACAACCGGTCCAATAGTAGGGTCAATACCGTCAGGGCAATTAGGGTCAGCATTAGAGAGAGTTTCCAGGCCAATGATTTATTTGTGGACAGACGGGCCACAAGAGGAGGGGCTACCCACAACAAGGGAGAGATCCGAAGCAGCAGGATGACTCGCAGGAGCTGCTAGCACAAAGACCACCTGCGGCACCAGCCCCACCCTCACTGACACAACAGGGACAACTTTAGTATGGGCGTGTCTATAACATCCGAGATTCCTCCATTCAGTAGGCCCCATAAGCACCACCAGTATTAGCGAGTACGTTTACTATCTATGGGCTTAGGAGTAGTGTTTTATTTGATATTGGGGAATCATATTCTTTCATAGCGACTATATTTGCATGTGCTTTCGGCCTATTAGAGACAACTGGTCGTCTACTTATGTGTGTGGAGTAACCGATCGGTAGTGGGTTACTTATACACTAGCTTTATAGGGGCGTGGATATTGATGTGGGTAGATTGTGTTTAGCTGCCGATCTTCATGTATTGGATATGGAGGGGGTATGACGTTATTTTGTGGATAAATTGGTTAGTTGGTTATCAGGTGATGGTAGAATGTTACGGGAAGGCTATTGTATTCTCGATACTCGGGCACAAGATGTTCTTAGTGGCAATGCCTCTTCCCGAGGGAGGATCGTGCACTCATCCATATTACATCGAGGAGGAGAACTCACAAGAGTTGGTAGTTTCATTAGACTCGATTCCAGTCGTGAAGGAGTTCGAGGATGTATTCCCAGATATACCCACATTGCCGCCTAGCCGAGAAATTGATTTTTTTATTGATCTAGCACTGCGTACGAGACCCATAGCTCGCATGGGTTCATCTAAGATGCGAGAGTTGAGAGAGTAAATTCAGTAGCTCTTAGGGTGGGGTTTTATTCAACAAAGTACTTCACCATGGGGAGCATCGGTGATATTTGTCAAGAAGAAGGAAGGGTCTCTTCGGTTGTGTATTGACCACAAAGAGTTGAATAAGGTCACAATCCAAAATAAATATCCATTACCTCGTATTGATGATCTATTCGACCAACTGAGAGGAGTAGCTTATTTTTCCAGGATAGATTTGCGGTCCAAATTGTATTTCAGAAAGGAGGACGTTCCTACGACTACTTTTCTGACTTGATATGGGTTGTACAAGTTTAGGGTGATGCCATTTGGACTCACCAATGCGCCAACGGTGTTTATGGATCTGATGAATCGGGGTTTTCAAGATTTCCTTGACCAGTTTATGATTATGTTTATCGATGATATTCCAATTTACTCTCGTTCTGAGGATGAGCATGTCGAGCACTTACGAAAGGTAAATATGGGTTCTGTCTTCGGGTGGAGCAATTTATAGGCCGTATTATGTCTGAGAAGAGTATCACTATTTATCTGAGTAAGGAATAGACGGTGAGGGAGTGGGGACAAGCCACGACACCGATTGAGGTTCGCAGCTTTTGGGGGGTTAGTAGGATATTACCGAAGGTTCGTTAAGGGTTTCTCAAAGATTGAGAGTTCTTTGACAAACTTAACTCGTAAAGGGGTGCCATTTATTTGGGATCACCATTATCAGTTAGCTTTTGATGAGCTAAAGGATAAATTGATCTCAGTATCCATACTTGCACTGCCTAAAGAGGAGTGGCATACTGTGTCTACACTGATACATCTTTATAGGGACTTAGAGGTGTGTTGCAGTAGGAGGATAGGGCTATAGCGTATGCATTCCGTAATCTTAATACTCATGAGAAGAATTCCCCTACACATGATTTGGAGTTAGCCACAGTTGTATTTTCCTTGAGGATATGGAGGCACTATCTGTTAGGGGAGCAGTTTACCTTATTCACTGACCATAAATCTCTTCAGTATCTATTCATGCAGAAAGATTTGAACGTGAGGCAGAGGAGGTGGTTAGAGTTTATGAAGTATTAATAGTTTTATATTAGATATTATCCTGGGAAGGCTAACATGGTGGCTGACGCGTTAATCTGAAGACCAACAGATGAGATAACAGAGGTTTAAAAAGCTAGTGGAGAGACCTTTGACACGATGATAAGATTACTATGGCTTATATGTCAATATTAGATATCACAAGCAGGGGATAGCACAAGCAGGGGATCAGTATTGCTAGGATAAATCTCACCAGTTATTAGCTCATGGGGCAGATGGGTACTCGATCAGTTTAAAGGGTGTCCTACGTTTTAATGGGAGACTCGTGGTTCTAGGGAATGATGATTTGAGACATGTAGAGATGTCAGGGCCTCACGGGCATATATTTACAGTACGTCCCGATGGTGATAAGATGTATTAGGACACGCACAGACAATAATGGTGGTCGGGGATAAAATATGACATAGTAGAGTTTGTCTCGAAGCATGCTACCTACCAGCTCATAAAGGTAGACCATCAAAGACCGATAGGGATGTTACAACCTTAAGATATTCCCGTGTGGAAATGGGGGAGTATCACCATGGATTTTATCAATGGGTTTCCATTATCGTAGTAAAGGTCATGATTCTATATGGGTGATAGTCGATCGGTTGACCAAGGTGGCTCATTTTTTTCCAGTTTGTATGGATTTTGAGACGAAATAGTATGCATAGTTGTTTATAGTCGAGAGAGTATGATTTCATGGGGTTCTGATTAATATTGTGTCCAATTGGGATAAGATCTTTGTATCCCATTTCTGACAGAGATTTTTGCAGGCGATGGGCACAGATTTATGGTTGAGTACAATATATCACATCCAGATAGATGGGTAGACATATGCTTGAGAATGTGTTGTGGATGTGCATACTTGAATTTGGGGACGGATGGGAACAGTACCTTCCATTGGTGGATTTTGCATATAATAACTCCTGCCAATTCACCATCGGCATAACACCTTTTGAGGCATTGTACGATCGGCCTTGTCATTCGCCTACTTATTGGCTAGAGGTTAGGGACAATAAATTATCGGGGCCCGAAATGATTCAAGGCACCGTTGCCAAGATTGAGGGCTTATCCAAATAGCACAAGATAGACAGAAGAGTTACGTCGATGCGGATAAAAGACACATTGAGCTTGAGGTTGGTGACCAAGTATTTGTGAGAGTGTCTCCTATGAAAGGAGTGATGAGATTTGGAAAAAAGTGAAATTGTCACCGAGATATGTGGGACCATTTTCAATCAATCAGAGGGTGGGACCAGTGACTTATAGATCGGGATTACCAAAGCATCTTCAGTAGATTCACGACGTGTTTCACGCAGCATCGCTGAAGAGATACTAGATGAGTAAGAGAGATTTTTGACATGCTCCATTAGAGGAGATTGAATTGCAGCCCGATATCTCGTATAAGGAGAAGCTAGTGGAGCTACTTGATCCTAGTGAGCGTAAACTGTGGTCAAAAGTGGTACCCTTGGTTAGAGTTCACTTTTGACACGATATTATAGATGACTCAACATGGGAGAGGGAGGATGATAGGCGTGAGAAGTATCCAGAGTTATTCAATGCAGGTACGTCCGAATTGGAGCACGAAATTTCCTTATAAGGGGGGAAGTATGTAATAACCCGTATTTTCGAGGAATGAAAAATGAATTAATTTGGTTAAATTTAAATTACACATGTGAAGAAATTTAATGGAAATTAAATATTATGGGTTGATTAAATTATTAATCGGAGAGAATCGATTAATTTTATTGAATAAAATTACTAAGTGAATAGTAATTACATATTTGAGGTCACAACGAGTGATAGTGACCTGACCGTATGTTATCTCAACCGTATGTCGTGAGTGAACTAAATGAGGTAGAGAAAGAAAATAAATTATGAGTAACTTGAATAATGATTTTGAGGTTATGGTTAAGTCCAGAAGGGTCGAAATAGTATACCTGAGTGTGTCGTTTGGGTCCCGGGATAGTTTTAGACCAAACTGACACCCCGAGAGCGCATTTTAGTCATTTTATAACCTAGGGTTAAGGGGATTTTGAAATTTCAAGGATTATATATAGTTGTGGTGATGTGAGGCAGGGGTAAAAAGAGTAGAAAATAATTGGAGTCTAGTAGAGAGGAGATGAAGAGTTTCTTGGAGAATTCAAGCTCATTTGGGGCATCACAATCATTTTGGGAGGAAGGATTAGAAGAGAACCTTCATAAAAAAAGGATCAAATCAGACTTCTTCCATAAGAGGCAAGTATTTATCTTACAAATTTTATGAGTTATAAAACCCATGTAGAATAGGAACCTTGAATTAAGAACAATTGATGTTACCTTGTAAATTGATGAGTAAAATTACGATTGGGACTAGGATTTTATGTAGAATAACTCCAATTACACAGAGAAAACAAAATTTAAGAGTTCTGAGATTTGAATCATGGTTAAATCTGGGTTTTAAGTGAATTTATATGAAGAACACAAAACTATAGGATTAATGATTATGAAATGTTAAATTTAATTATAGGATGAAATTGAATGGATTTTATTCATGAGTTACGTTAGAAATCATACATACATGGTTATTTAATGTTTAGACATTATAATTGTGGGTTTAAGATAGTGGTATGGAGGTTTAAGGAATTTAATAACATGAAAATTCGTAACAACAAAAGGAAGAAGAAGACCCCTGACACTTTTAGAATCGATTCGTCCATTGGGCGAATTGATTAGATTTTCCCTGAATTGAAATTTTTTCATTTTTAAGCCTAGAAATTATGGAGAATTCATGATAAGACTTTTGGAATAATTTTAAATTCTATAGGGGAATATAAAACTGGTCAATATGCATATAAGAGAGATTAGAATTACACAAGATTGAGACGAGTAAATAATTTAGGAAAATTGACAAAATATACGTAATTGATGAATGAAGGAAATTCGAGAAGAGTTACATAGAGATGAGTGAACTTACGTTTATGACCAGTAGGATACGGGGGGAAATAACTACGAATTTCAGAATGGATAATTAGGAATAATATAGTGGTGAACGATACTCGAAATTATACGAATTAGAAGTTATGGTACGTCGAATATACGAGTGATATATACTAGGTACGAGTGGATGAAATTGAGTTGTCTGTATACCTATCGAATAATATATAAATAGGTTGTGTGAATACTTATTGATATGAATTGATTATGTGTGTGAACATACCTATGTTGCCTGCTATCAGGAGGTTTATGCGCAAAGGGCGATTCCACCTTGACGATTCTAGTGAGGTCTAGAATTGTGCCCCAGAACATGGAACTTACGGCAGTCCACTATGTATCATGTATTAGTAGGATTGACATATCATTTGGGCACGTTAGGTATGTGAGTATCCCAAAGGCTTAGAACCATGTTCACCTCCACTCTTGTGTTGATTAATTTTGGGTTAGAGGAGACTTACTGAACCAATAGTCCTTATTTGAGTACGAGAGGTACATGGACTTGATAGTAGAGTATGCCAGCATCACGAGGGGCCATTCCGGAGATGCTATATTTGTAAATATATATATATATATATATATATATATATATATATATATATATATATATATATATATATATATATATATACACCACTGTAATATATCTACTTATGTGAAATAGTAGAATTGATAGAGGATTGAAGGTACCTATATAGAGCACACCTAGGGTTTGCTTTCTGTGCTTTAGCTATATAGACCTTCATCTAGTTTGATTGAATTTTGACAAAATATTTTTTTAATTAGGTTGTGTCTAGCCTACCTACGCCAAGCTCTCTATGGCTATTTACATTAAATGAGATTTCGACTTAGTCTGACATTCCAGAAAAGGTAATTTTTCACACTCTCTATGGCTCATAGGCTTTTAGTCACATAGGACATTGCACGACACTGCATATCATTTCTAATGATTATTTGTTTTTTTATTAAAAAGATCTTGTTAAAACTGTTTGAAAATTTATTTTGGAATTTGTCATTTAACATTTTCGTAAAAAATAATTTTCAGAATTAAGATTTTGTATATTTTAATAAGAGTTTAATTTTTTTAAAATAATATATTTGTATGAGTTCTAGATACATATAAATATATGCGTGCAAGGCTATTTGTATGTGTGATATGTTATTTTGGTTGTGTAATTTTTAGCCTTAGATAAATAGGCGAGAAACACAGCTTTTGGCGTGTTCCCCATATATGTGTTGATTGGACCTTTAGCAACTATTGGCTTTGTCTAAGCACGTTAATGATTCCGTTGAGAACACACTATATGGTTGACTTACTTGGTCTGCGCCATATAGGAGTTCCAACTAGTTTGGATATCGAGACAAAATAGGATTAGATTTTTTTTTAATTACTCTATCTCAAAAAAGGCTCCAGGTCCCAGTCCAAGTACTCCAATGTGACATAAAGAGGTAAGTACAACTCTTGAACCACATTTAAGACACCAACATTGCATATACATGTTTATTATGTGTGCATATTTTTTATGGTGGTTTTGTTGCTTCAAATATTTTTTTGAAAAAGATAACATAAGAGCTTTTTTATGATAAAAATTTGTTTGGTTCAATTTTTAATTGGTTAATATTTTTTTGAGTTGAAAATTTAATTTGTCCAGGACTTTAAAAAACACATGTGTGTTATATTTTAACAAGGCTATTTGTGTTTGTTTAGTGTCTTGGTAGTTAGACTCATTTGTGACCCTAGATTGAGTGGTTATTAATGATCCATATTAATAGAGCCTCAATACTAGTGTATACCTTTTAGCCAATCACATTAGTTATTCAACTTTCTTTTTACACCCTTAGATCTTGGAGAGTTGATCTAAATCCCTCATTTGTAACCAATCCTTTAGCCCCTCATATATAATATCATTTAGGTTTTTTATTTCCAAGAGAGGTTATAAGAAAAAAAGGGGAATAGGGTTAGAGAAAGAGGTGTCGGCGGCTATAGAAAGAGAGAGAGGAAGAAAACTCATATGACACATATCATCTTCTCCATTATTTAGAGAGAAGAATCGAGAGAGAGAAGAGGGTGCCACCGAAAATCGAGAGAGAGAGGGTGATTAGATCTACAATCGAAAAATCGCTTATATCATCTTGACGTCATCGGAGCTGCTGTAAATCAAGATAAAGAGAGAGAGAGAGTTTGCCGAAACTGAGACCACCAGATCCCGTCACCGGATCTTACGAGAGAGCCGTTAGTGGGATTCACCGAACTAAAAAATTGAGATCACCGGAACTTAGCCGTGTCGCCATTGCATCACCGAGAAAAGCATACTGGAGGTTTCGTCTTTGTCCCGGAAGAAGTTTAAACCGAGAGGAAAGAGCGGGATATACGCAGAAGTTTTTTGCTATCGAAAAACTTGCCGAATTTTTCAAGAACTCAGATTATTTTTCCCTGATTTATTCTTAAAATCCCATACCCACATGTTGTTTGTTGATTTAGTATGAAAAAAATCCAAAGGGACTTAGAAGACTATTGGTTGGGATTTTGTGTATTGGGTTTTGTTGCTGATTTGTTGGGAATTTGAAGACCTCTTTAAATAATATATTTCTCTAAGAATCATATGTGACACCCTTCTTAAAATAATAACGGGTGGTCAGTTCTATACTATAATTAATCAAGAATCTAAAGTGGATCATTCTCAGTATCTATTAACGATACTAGAATAAACATAGCTAACTACCCAATACTATAAAAAGAGGGTGCCAAAAAATTTATTAATACATACAATTCAATAACCAACCAACAACATAATAACTACCGAACATAATAATGTACACACACATGCTAAGATAAAAGAGAATAGTTCTAAAGTATACTAGAAATATACAAAAGGAAATACCTGAATATGCGGTCGGGTCACAGATAATACAACAATCTGAGAAACGAAATATAAAAGTCCTACAACAACAAACCTTGGGCGTAAACCCGATATACAAACTTAAGCCAAAACTAGATTTAAAAAAGGATAGGAAACGGCTATAACAAAATCCCGCAACAGTCCGCAACTGCTACAGGTCCATGAATACACCACATAGAAAAACATCATCGACATCCTTGCAGGGCGCAGGGGGACACCTATAATATATATATATATATATATATATATATATATATATATATATATATATATATAGTAAGAGAGAAATATAAATGGGTCAGAGCCCGAGGTGGGAAAACATTTTTGTCAAGTGCATTAAAATGCATAATAATTACAAATGCACTATAACATGATTAAAGTGGAGTCGCACTCTCCTGAAAATCCAACTCACCCCTCAACTAGAGCGCGGACCTAAATGTATGCACATGGTCCTCAATTGACTACCCAACTCTTTCTAGGGACAATTTAATCTAACCTACGCCCAAATCCACACTTGCGTAACCCATCGTCTAAAACAAATCCATAAACTTTATATTCTAACTTACCCATGTGTGCATCTAAAATTATATTAACTTATAAACATACATATACATATCTCTTAATAGAAGTTAGCGGATCCTAGTTATTAACTTATACGAGTTATTAGCATCTAAATGCTAAGGACTAAGCTTCTCCCAACTCTTAACATTGCATTGTGTTTCAAAGGGAAATCCAAATAAGGAAACCCCCGATACACTACTCCTTAGCACTGTTGATTGTCGATATTCATTATGCCCTCAATGTACGACACATATAACATCAACTATTCAATTAAATATTTCTCCACTTTATTACCATAAAGCATTATTTCACTATAACATATAAATCTGAGTACTAAGCACTAAACTTATCCCCACCCCAAACATTGCACTGCATTTCGTGCGTGGGATGTCTCGCAAAGCAAAATCCAAATAAGGAACCCCCCGATACACTATTCCTTGACAATGTTGGTCATCGGGATCCATTACGCCCTCGGTACCCAACACAAAACTTCGACTACTTATGAGGAGGAATAATCTCTAATCACATAAATAAGATAATGCTCTGAACCTTTTTAGGGGTCTATATAACATCATTAAAGTTATAAAGCACAATCATACAACCTTAACAATCAAGTACACATAACACGCTTAGCGTACATTTAAATATCCAATACACCATCACTCATGGATATAAAATATTTCAGAATGCTATCAACTTTCAGGAATTACTCATTTTATCCCGGGTTATCATATATCGGATTTTTATCACACCGCCATGGTAATAAAACAAATCAGATCACAAGGAAGCGGTCATAGTTCCAAACCTGAAAGTGAGAATGAATCATACCCAATACTTCTCACCCAGAATAAAATCACAGAATAAATAATGGACGACTAAGACCTGGGGACTATACGCACCCTGCTCCTCAAGCCAGGGGCCTTACCCACATCGCGCAACTTCCCATGATAGCACTGGAGGGTATGCTCACACAATAAGTGTATATATATTATTCACACTAGATATATATGCAATCACATCATATATGTGAAAACCATCAAACCGGTATTTACATCACGCCATATAGGTATACATACTCTTTTATGTTCGTATGTAAAAGAAGTGAATTCATTTCAGTATATAACTCTCGTTATACTAATCGTTGCTAACTCACATACCTTCCCATGATTCTTGATAATACGATCCGTCACTTGAAGTTCATCCATTACACCTATAAGTATGAAAAGTCTACCAATTTAATAAACATTAAGGATACCATCTATATTCGAATGCACACCGATCAACAATAATTATTCCTAAATACAAGTCTCGATGTTAGTAGGATTCCCCACTAGTTGATAAAATAATCCTCGATTATTAATCTCTTAAAATTACACAATACGACCCCAACATTTTATCTTAGGTGAAACTCCTTAAAAATCTCCAAAACGTACTTCTCATAACATATATTAAGGTTCCAAATTGATAAATCCACATGAAATGGAGCGAAACTCATTCTAGAAAAACCTCGCAAAAACAATCCTGTTTTCGAATCGATTCGGCCCAATTAGATTCAATTCGGCCCATAAAGCGAATCGATTCGCTCCTAATGCGAATCGATTCGGTCCAATGGACCTATAAGTCTGTGTTAGGTCGATTCGAATCGGCTTTGGGTCTAAATCAATTCGGTCATTCAGACTTGTAAACCTGTAACATTCCGAATCGATTCGGAAATGGGCCGATTGATTCAGCCTGTTCAGAAGCTACGAAAAAGGCTATTTTTCTCTAAAAACTAAAATTACAAAAAATCATATCCTCTCCAATATTCTTCAACCCAAACATATTTCTAACATTAAAACTCATTATATTTCTACCCAACAAGTTTTAAAACCTTAAATCCATATACCCACACCTCAAATACAAAATTTACCCAAAATCTAGGTTTAACACTTTTAACCCAAAATCCATAAATTTTATCCACAAATCATGAGATAAATGATGCACAAGAATTATTTAGCAAGTTTAATTACTTGCCTCAAAGTTGTAGAGTCTGAATCTTCCTAGAAATCGCGTAATAGTCGGAATCCCCAAGCTTTTCTTCTCTTTCTCTTCTTCCTTTCCTCTTCTCTCTCTCTCTCTCTCTCTTTAGGGTTTTCTCTTAATCTCTCAAATGAGATTGTTATCTCCTGTAGGCTTTTTAAGCCTTATCTCCAAGATACCCAACTTTAAATGATAATACACACTTTAAATGACTCAGTTACTCCAATTCGAGTCAAACGAACTTAAAAATATTTCGGAGCCCAAATAAGACCCAAGTATAGTCATTTTGACTATCTCGACCCATCCGAAATCAACCGTACACTCAGAATCGACGTTCGAAATACTTATTAACATCCTCAAATTTTGACCTCAATTGCCAAATTTAAAATTCTCCAATTTAAACAAATATTTATTTATCCCAAATTAATTAAATTATTAGTCCAAAAATCTTGGGGTATTACAGAATTCCCCCTTACAAGAATTTCGTCCTTGAAATTAAGCTCAGCCTAGTACTCCAAACCTCAACTAGTTCCTACGACACCTACTCTTAGGATTACTATACCGATTCCTCCCACTTGTCACGGCGAATCATTTTGATTAAAGACCAAATCAACTAACTAGGGAGCCCATACACCCTGTACCCAAGCTTAACTCGTATAAACATAACCCGACTTCACTTATCCTTAAATTGTACAATAACTTGAAACAAATTAATCCATAATAACATGCTAATTATATAAATTTTTTTGAAATGGCCGAAGATTTAACTATTCTCAATTCCTGACATTCGCTACTTTCATGCGGGGGAGGTCTCGCAAACGAAATCCAAACAAGGAACCCTCCTAATGCAGTACAATGTATCTCTGTCGGGGATTAAAATCAGTTAGATCGGGACTAACATTTTAAAAAATATATTTTTTTTTTTGCCCAAAGGCTTATAAAACAATTTTATTTTAAAAACAATTTATATCTTTCGACATGCAAATGAAATACCTTATGCCAAAGATATAAGGCACCAACAAATACAATACTCTTACCAACATTTAGTTCTCAAAACTAGCACAACTGTGGGCTAAAATTCCTAGCTCAACAATAGCCCACTAAACCCTGAATCTCTCCAGTAACAAGAATCCTTTACATCCTAACAAAACATTTCCATACACTAGGCCCTTGCATAACTGGAACATTACAAATACATAAGTCTAGCACAACTATAAAACAATTGCTTTTCCGTTACTACTCAACGAGTTTCAACAATTCTTACGTTCAAAACAAAGTCGCAACTCTCTACTAGCTCATCACAAGAAAATCTATTCTCCTAAAAGATATCGTCCAAGATCCTTACCTGCTCAATCCTACCTTTTGGGTCATTCCATACATAATTGGGTTATAAAAACTAACCAGCCATTTAAAATCTTACATGCGATACTCCCAATGTCCCTCAAAGCATAACGTATTTGCAAAGGAAAATAATTTACATATTAACTCTCTAGTCCGACTGCATCGCTTCATCAATGGGTTCCTGCTCAAAGTACTTCAACCCAAACTGGCCTATGATCTGTTGTAGGGGTTGCAAATTCAAAATCTCCTCAAAAAGTTGCCCTTTACCTATTACGGGACAATCCCTTTTCCTATGGTCTACTTCTTTGAAAAATAAACATCTACCAATAAATCCTTCTTGCCCAACCTGAGGAACAAAATGCTGTTGCAGCCCTCGATAATCCTGTTTATACCATTTTGCTTCACTGGCATTCTCTTCCCCGAACTTACTTGACGAAACCGAGTCTCTAAATTTCTTACCCCCTTGCGAACGAATACGATATTCCCGACACTGTAATAATGTCGCATTCACTACCTCGATAAAAGTCAATAATGTCGGGTTCCCTAAAAAATGCTGTCGAATTTGCCATTCTAAACCTCCAACGAACTTCGCTATTCGCTTATCCTCTGTACTTACCTCATCGGTCACTAAATTCTCCAATCGAGTAAATTCTTCTTCATAGTCGGCCACCGTTAGATCACCTTGAGACACATCTAACAATCTCCTCCTCATTTACTTCTGGATCGTGGAAGGAAAATACTTTCGGTTAAAGAGTTCCCAAAAATCTGCTCTGGGCATTGCATCTCTTTGCTCCGATGTGGTGATTGATTACCTCCATTGGAGAGCTTAACTCATTAACTTAAAGGTGGCGAGAAATTTCTTCTGCACCTCACTGCATTCAACCATCCGAAGGTGCCTTTGCATACCATTCTTCCAATGACTAGCAACCATCGCATCAGCTACCCCTGAAAATTATGGAGGATGTACTTTTCGAAAAGCTTCCCGTACTCTTTCTCACGTAGATGGATCTGGGTGGACTTGGGCTACTTGTGCTGCGGGTTGATGTGCCATCACAGAAATGGCAATAATTACTGCTTATGCCATAATATTGGCAACTTCGACTGTGGTCATAGTCCCTGGAGGCATTTGGGGTTCCATATTCTCAGCCCCTCTATTTTCCCTTCCTGGACATCCTCTCTTCGGTGGCATCTAAAATAAGAAAAACTTTATAAGAACGCCGTTCAAGTAATTACGCATCGCAGAAGAAATATAGACATGGGAACACAACAGTCCTAATAATATGGATCTACATCAAGAACGCTAACGGAAGAATGCAGAAAAGCCACAAAGATCCGAAAGACACTAGAACCCGATGCTCTGATACCACCTGTGACATCCAGCTTAAAATAATAACGGGTGGCCAGCCCTATACTATAATTAATCAGGAATCTCAAATGGATCATTCACAACATCTACTGACGATACTAGAATAAACATAGCTAACTTACCAATACTATAAAAAGAGAGTGCCAAAAAAATTATTAATACATACAATGAAATAAGCAACCAACAACATAATAACAACCGAACATGATAATGTACACACACATGCTAAGATAAAAGAGAATAGTTCTAAAGTATACCGAAAATATACAAAACGAAATACCCGAATATGCTGTCGGGTCACAAACAATACAACAATCTGAGAAAAGAAATATAAAAGTGCTACAACAACAAACCTTGGGTGTAAACCAGATATACAAAATGAATCCTCAACTAGATTTAGAAAAGGATAGGAAACGGCTATAACAAAATCCCGCAATAGTTCGCAATAGCTACAGCTCCACGAATACACTCGATAGAAAAGCATCATCGGCATCCTTGCGGGGGGACATCTATAATATATATATATATATATATATATATATATATAGCAAGAGAGAAATATAAACGAGTCATAGACCTAGGTGTGAAAACATTTTTAGCAAGTGCATTAAAATGCATAATAATTATAAATGCACTATAACATGATTAAAGTGGAGTCGCACTCTCCTGAAAATAAAACTCACCCCTCAACTAGAGAGCCCACCTAAACGTATGCACATGGTCCTCAATTGACTACCCAACTCTTTCTAGGGATAATTCAATCTAACCTATGCTCAAATCCACACTTGCTTAACTCATCGTCTAAAACAAATCCATAAACTTTCTATTCTAACTTACCCACATGTGCATCTAAAATTATATTAACTTATAAATATACATATACATATTTCTTACTAGAAATTAGCGGATTCTAGTTATTAACTCACACGAGTTATTACCATCAAAATTTTAAGGACTAAACTTCTCCCAACTCTCAACATTGCACTGTGTTTCGTGCGTGGGATGTCTCGTAAAGAAAAATCCAAACAAGGAACCCCTCGATACACTACCCCTTAGCACAGTTGATTGTCGAGATTCATTATGCCCTCAATGCACGACCCATATAACATCAACTATTCAATTAAATATTTCTCCAGTTTTTTCCCATAAAGCATTATTACACTATAACATATAAATCTGAGTACTAAGGACTAAACTTCTCTCCACTACCATCATTGTACTGCGTTTCGTGCGTGCGATGTCTTGCAAAGCAAAATCCAAATAAGGAACCCCCTGATACACTATTCCTTAACAATGTTGGTCATCAGGATCCATTACGCCCTCGGTACCCAACACAAAACTTCGACTATTTATGAGGAGGAATAATCTTTAATCACATAAATAAGATAATGCTCCGAACCTTTTTAGGGGTCTATATAACATCATTAAAGTTATAAAGCACAATCATACAACCTTAACAATCAAGTACACATAACACGCTTAGTGTACATTTAAATATCCAATACAACATCACTCATGGATATAAAATATTTCAGAAAGCTATCAACTTTCAAGAATTACTCACTTTATCCTGGGTTATCATATATCGGATTATTATCACAGCGCCATCGTAATAAAATAAATCGCATCGCAAGAAAGCGGTCATAGTTCCAAACCCGAAAGTGAGAAGGAATCATACCCAAGAGTTCTCACCCAGAATAAAATCACACAATAAATAATGGATGACTATGACTTGGGGACTATACGCACCCTGCTCCTCAAGCCAGGGGCCTCACCCGCATCGCGCAACTTCCCATGATAGCACTGGAGGGTATACTCACACAATAAGTATATATATATCATTCACACTAGATATATATGCAATCACATCATAAAAGTGAAAACCATCACACAAGGTATTTACATCACGCCATATAGGTATACATACTCTTTTTTGTTCGTATGTAAAATAAGTGAATTCATTTCAGTCTATAACTCTTGTTATACTAACCGTTGGTAACTCGCATACCTTCCCATGATTCTTCATAATACGATCCCTCACTTGAAGTTCATCCATCGCACCTATGAGTACGAAAATTCTACCAATTCAATAAACATTAAGGATAACATCTTGATCCAAATGCAAACCGATCAACAATAATTATCCCCAAATAGAAATCTCAATGTTAGTAGGATTCCCCACTAGTCGATACAATAATCCTCGATTTATATTCTTTCGAAACAACACAATATGACCCCAATATTTTATCTTTGGTGAAACTCCTTAATAATCTCCAAAACGTACTTCTCATAACATATATGAAGGTTCCAAATCGATAAACCCAAACAAAATGGAGAGAAACTCATTCTAGAAAAACCTCGCAAAAACAACACTGTTTCTGAATCGATTCGGCCCAATCCGAATCGATTTGGCCTACAAAGCGAATCGATTCGCCCCTAATGCGAATCAATTCGTTCCAAAGGACCTATAAGTCTACCTTAGGCTGAATCGATTTGGCTTTGGGTCTGAATCGATTCAGGCATTCAGACCTGTAAAATTGCAACATTCCGAATTGATTCGAAAATGGGCCGAATCGATTCGTCATGTTCAGAAGCTACGAAAATGACTATTTTTCTCCAAAAACCAAAATCCAAAAATCATTATAATCATATTCTCTCCAATATTCTTCAACCCAAACATATTTCTAATATTAAAACTCATTATATTTCTACCCAACAAGTTTTAAAACCTTAAATCCATATACCGACACCTCAAATACAAAATTTACCCAAAATCTAGGTTTTAACACTTTTAACCCAAAATCCATAAATTTTATCCACAAATCATGAGATAAATGATGCACAAGAATTATTTATCAAGTTTAATCACTTGCCTCAAAGTTGTAGAGTCTGAATCTTCCTCGAAATCGCGTAATAGCCGGAATCCCCAAGCTTTTCTTAACTTTCTCTTCTTCCTTTCCTCTTCTCTCCCTCTCTTTAGGGCTTTCTCTTAATCTCTCAAATGAGATTGTTATCTCCCGTAGGCTTTTTAATCCTTATCTCCAAGATACCCAACTTTAAATGATAATACACACTTTAAATGACGCGGTTACTCCAATTCGAGTCAAACGAACTTAAAAATATTCCGGGGCCCAAATAAGAGCCAAGTACAGTCATTTTGACTATCTCAACCCATCCAGAATCAACCGCACACTCATAATCGACGTTTGAAATACTTACTAACATCCTAAAATTTTGATATCAATTGCGAAATTTAAAATTCTCCAATTTAAATAAATATTTATTTCTCCCAAATTAATTAAATTATTAGTCCAAAAATCACGGGGTATTACACCATATTGTTCACTCAGAATATTTTTAGGGTTCTTTATTTTTGATTTCTTGGATATTGTTGTTGAAATTTTTAATCCAAGATTATGATATCAAATACATGTTGAGCAATTATACTTGTTATATATATTTTCAGATTTGAAAATAAAGATCGTCTCATATTGTGATTTCACATTTGAGTGAAATAAGTTTGAATATAAATTATTTATTGGGATAATATTTTTGATAAAAAAATTGTTGTGTGTCAAATATGAAAATTAGTAAAGTTTATTACTCAAGTTGGATTTGAAATCAAATTGCATATCATATAGAAGTGGCTTGTAATTCATAGGATATGGCTTGTATTATTAATTGAGAAGGTGAGAAACATTGTTGCATTTAGTTAATTCACAAACACTATCACTCTCACACGAACACTTAGGATTTGTGGTTCATGGTCAGATATTTTGTTTGTGGGGCTGGTGGAATTCAGGATTCAAGGATAAAACAGGGAAGCTGCGTGGAGAAGAGCAAATCAAGACAGACTGCCTTTGAGAGTGGAGTAACTCGTGTAGAAAAATTTTCTTGTATTTTGGTTCTTAGTTGCATGCTTAGGTGTTGTAACTTGATTGTGATTCTAGTGTATTTTTCATTTTTCTCCGTAGAGGGGGCCATTAACGTTTCCCTTATTTTAGGGTTTTACCACGTTAAAAATCACGTGTCTAATTTGCTTGAATCTTCTTAATTACTTTGGTGAATATTATCGCTCTTAAGACTTAATTGAACATTTTAGTTTTAAAAAAACCTAAGGTAATCAAGCTAACGAATCTAGAGAACATATTTAGAAAAACGTTTTAACACATCTAGTGTTTATTTTGAAAAGATTTTTGTTCAATGAGTTTATTTTGGAGTTTACTCAACTTATAACTGTTTGTTATTAATCTTATAAACAAGTTTTTTCACCTGTGAATCTAGTACATATATATTATATATGTCGCGAGAAGCTGTCGTTTGAATGACAAGCATTTCTCGTTCGAGCGACATTATACTTCATTTGAACGACATGTTTGGTTTTACGCACTTTTCTATTTACAGTACCTGTGTTCATCTGCTTAGGTTTTTGGTACTAATGGTTACTTCTGGAACTGTTTATATGCAGTTATTCTTAGTTTTCATGCTTAATTCCTAATACTGCATTGTTCATTTGATCACACCTGCTTAGATTGATGATTATTTGTGTGATTTATGTTTGCTAGCATAGGATGACTTTCATGATGATATTATGCCTATTCCTGATTGTACTACATTTGTCATAAATTTTTTTTTGAAAAACCAAAAAGATTTTATTTTGATAAAGCTTTTGAAAAAGATAAAAAGTTTTTTGTATTTTGTTAGCACCATATATGAATGGACATTTGGGATGACCAAGTCACAATTTCATTCCATTTATCCATGTGATGATTTGATAGTATTTTGAGATAATATATCATGTCATCCATGTGCTTTACAATGTTTGGAGTAATTGAGATGTTATTAGTTAATACTTCCTACATGTTTGACTCATTTGTCGTTTGCTGCACACGTGCACAGATTTATTTGATTATTGTACTTGTCTATCACATGTTGGTTGAGTCTTTTTATCTCAATCCTATCCTTAAAACAAACCAAGTGCAATAATACGAGAATAATAAAAGTAGTGAATGTGAAAACCATTGCCCGTGAGGAATTTGTTTAAATTTAAAAAAGGATGAGTGACATGGGAAAGGGTTGCGAGTGAATAACTATAACGTCTTGAAATCCCCCGTTTGAAAAGAGCCCGCACAAAAAATTAAGGCAATAAAAAGATGAAATATGCCAAAATTTGGGCCAATAGGTTTTCTCTAAGTTGAGAATTCATTACCTCATTAGATATAAAAAAATGTTTTATTATATATGAGGGAGTTTGGTTGGAAAGTAATCAATGGGTTTCCACATCCTTCAAAAAATTCTCGAAACAACACAAATTGTTTTGGACGTTATTGGAGTGAACATCACTTAGGCTTTGATTTGTTGATTTGATTTAGTCGATATCATCTAAATTTAACAATTTTACACCTAAGGATATTTTTGATGTTCAATCGATAGGAGTACACTTATGCATCGTGCACATATGCTTGATTGAGTTTTATTACATATTGAATTTGTTCACACCCATTCATTCCATATCCATGATTTGGTTGTTTTAATGTTATTCATGGTGTGATTTTTGTAAATTGTTTTTGTATGAAAAAAATTAAAAAATCAAAAATAGTTTGTGGATCTTTTGAGTATTTCCTCTACATGCATGTAGTTTGATCAATATATGTTCTGTTGATCGTGACACTCCATGTTTTGATTATATATTCTTTTCCTTGTCTATTTTGGACAAATAAAAAGGGGGAGAACAAATTATAACTTTATGGGGGATATTTGAGATCTTCTATATGTTTTGATTTTATCTCATTTCAAACTCGATATGTCACGAAGGTATTTACTTTATCTCAGTGTGTAGGTATGAAGAATTGATGATTTCTAGATGGCACATCCTGATGAGCAAAGCCTATTTGATGTTGAAGATTTTAAAGAAAAGTTATAGTCCTACATGTTTAGTACCTTTTCACTTTTGGGTTCATGGGAGTGCTACGGTATTCCTGGGATGAAGATAGGACTGCGGTCTTTGAGGTTTGCTGCATGTGGATCTTTACTAAAAATAGAACTGCGTGTTCTTGAGGAGTAGCTGCGGTTGTTCCTTTGTTGATGACACCGACCAACACCTGCGGGTATTCGTGTGTCAAAAATCTATTTCATGATAACCGTGTAAGTTGTGATTTACAATTATAGTGGAATAAAAGGTTTTGCCCCTGTGGGGGATTTTTCCTCATATTCCGAGTATCTTGTTATTTGGTTTCCTTTGCATGCATATTGTTTTATGATTTCATATGACTTAGATGCATGTGTTAGGAACTTAGGAATGAATTAAAACTTGGGATTAACTAAAATTTGGCTCAATTATAATTGGTTTTATTTGAGAAGTTTCAATTATTCCATTGTATCACACTCTCATCCAACCCCTTTGTTTTAATCGAAAACAACTATTGGCAATGCATTTTTCAACTCGGCACCGATTTCTTAATACCGGGCCAATCCTTTTACAATCCACGATTTTGTTAGCCCACGGTTTATCCTAAAAACTACTACAGGTTTCTTTACTTTTCCTCATACGACCTCGCTTCTTTTTATTCCAACGGTAACATTTTGAAACTAGTTAATCACACATATTTAGTACGCAGTTGGCTCCAACTGGCACAACAAGTGTCTTGATTTTAACACACTACTTTTTGTTTCTTTGAGATACATTGGATCATATATTATCTATGGCTATGTGTGTATTATTTGTAATCCTTGTGCACTTGTTTTACACCAATAAGAGCACCCTTGTGCACTCTATAAATACAACCCTTTGGGTTTCATTTTTAACAGTCCGTGAAAAAAAATTTGTGTCCAAATTCTGCAAAAAAAATTTGTGTGAGAGAGAGAGAATAAATCAGAATATTTTTGGTCATCTTCAAGCATTGATTTCTTTTCAAAATATTGGACATCTCTCATTTTCAATCAACACTTATGATTTTTCAAGGGTAAATATTATTTGTAAGTGATTTCTCTCATCTTCGTCAATTTTATTTAAATCAGACTTTAGATCTAATATTCTTGGTGTTTGTACACAATACACACTTGATACATGAAATTAATTTTTTTATGTGAATATTCTGTTTAAGTCTTGATTGTAAGTTCTTATGTTTTTAAACATTTTGTTTTAAAACATATTTTTCAGAAAAAAATTGTTAATATTCAGATATATCTTGTTTGAGGTTTAGAGAGCTAAACCTAAAATTTTTAAGGACTAATTTGAGAAGAATTAATATCTGGAATGTACCTCATACTTGAACTTGACTATTCTTAAATTTGGACTAGATATTATTTTGTTAATTGCTTAATACTTTTCAGGAATAATTTGAAATATTTGTAAAAATAGTCTTGACGAGCTTATTAGATTAAATCCTGAATTAATCTAATATTAGTTTTCATAAAAACAAGTTGTGTATATTTGACTTTTTGAAGTCATATCATTTATGTGTATTGTTACACTATTTATGAGTGATTGATCTTTGAAATGATTTTAGGAACATATACTTGAACATAATGTATAAATCACTTACTAGAACACTTCTCACTTAGACACTAATATTGTGCAAATATTTTGACAAATCTGATTGTTCAAATTATTTGAGAAAAAGAATTTTGGAAAAGCCTAAGTCAAGATAGGTTGACTTAGAATATCTTGAACATAAGAATTGTTAAGATATTCAGGAGATCTGAAAATCGTTGCATTGCATTTGGTTGTACCATTTCGTGTGGGTATGTCATCTAGGATAGCACATAACACACAAATACTTCACTAAGAACAAGGAAACATTAGGCATTGAGCCAAGCTGCGCTAAGGAAGCTAGTGGAAAGCAAAGTGAACAATGGATTTATAGTGAGGATAATTGCAGAAGAACAACTAGAGCAGAGAGAAGCTTGGTCGAGATAGGTAATAGATTGTTCTGATTTATCTTGCTTTCTGTCTTATTGCATGTTTGTATAATCGTTCCTATTTCGTTTTAGTGGAAGTAGATTAGGTTGGCTCTTAGGAGAGTCCGTCGTGTTTCTCAGAGAAGGGTTTTTGCAACATTAAATAAATACAGTGTGCTTTACATTTTTCGCATTTCACCTCACACGAAAAACTAGGTTTAAATAATTGGAAACCCGCCTAAAAACTGAATTGATTATTATTTTGCAAATCATCTAGATTTAACATATATAATAATTTGTACTTTTAATTGACTTTACAAGCTAACATCTATTTTTGTAAAGTTAACAATTCAAAAAAAGTTTGAATTGGTCCCTCCTAGAATAAACCACTAAAACTCGTACGTAAATTATGTTTACTCGACAATCGTTTACTTCCGCACGTAGTCTTTTAGTGCATAATTGGTTCTTTCAAGTGGTATCAAATATAGACTTTAAAAAGATCCATTTTTAAATTTTTTGTCAAACTCTTTTTACATTATTTTAATGAAAGATTCTAGTTAGTTGCTTAGGTTAGGAAATTTCAGTAGACCTCCTATTTTCGATGGCACAAATTTTCCATATTGGAAAATTAAAATTATAGCTGTGGGTACACGGATTTAGAATGACGGGCCGGGACGAGTAGTCCAACTGAAGCGACCCAAAGTACAAACCCTTAATATCTTAACATTAATTCGGTTATGACTTAGTCTTCTCCCATGCTCGTTAAGAGGTGTTCCAGGAGAAGATGGAAAACGTGGGGGAGTCCAACACCCCCACTCCTTAAAAATAAACATGTATATAATAAACCCTAGGTCTGGGGCATAAGACACGCACTGTATTCTCTATAAACACTCCCTGGAGTACATAGAAATAATACTGACTGCACCACCGTGGACGTAGACATTCTTGCTGAACCACGTACATGTTCTGTTGTGTGATTGGCATTTTGTCTCCTTTATTTTGCTTGGTGATTGCGCTTTTCTCATCTATTTGTGTTGAATAATAATTGTCACCACAATTGGCGCCGTTTGTGGGAAGCGTTTATCTTCCCTGAGAAATCCCACACCAAAAAAGGAGTTTGAAATGTCTGGTCATAGTAGTAATGCTCCCCGAGCAGGAGATATCCAAGAACCACCTGCTCCTCGCAGGATTAGATCTGAAGTTCGGCGTTCAGATCAGAGGGCTCACCTAGAAAGGCCAGCCTTAGAAGAAAGCCAAGGACTAGCGAGGTCCACACATATATCCAGGCTGATTGATGCATATGAGGCGAGGCTCCAAGAGCAGAGACAGTCTTCTCGCAAGCAGGTAGCTGAGAATTCTCACCTCAAAATAAGATTAGAAAGAATGGAGAGAGAGCTCCATCGTGGTACCAAGAGACGTCCGTACCGAACTCCTAGCCCTCAGGCGAGCAAGTCTCGCAGTAGAGGAAGGAGCCCCAAGCGCGGATCCCAGAAAGATGACGGAAACGAGTCAGAGGATGACCTATTCAAGCAATTGCGACTAGCTCACAATCACAGGAGTCCAGATCGAAGCAACGAGAACATACGAAGTCTTATCCGAAGGGAGATGGACCAATAGCCTGCACATCACGGTACCAGATCGACCCAAGAACTCACTAGGTGAGCTCTCAAAACTCAAATGAAATCACCTTTCTCAAGGGAAATAGAAGAAGAGGAAGCCCCCGAGAAATTTGTTATTCCAAGGTTCAAGATTTATGATGGTAAGACTGATCCCATTGATCACGTCAGATAGTACAGGCAGGCCATGACCCTCTAGAACCATCGAGACGCACTGATGTGCCGAATTTTTCCCTCGAGCCTGCATGATGTGGTGTAGAAATGGTTCGAAAGGCTCCCCCACAGGTCCATCAGAAGCTTCAAGTCCCTGTCCGAGCTCTTTACGACCCGCTTTATTACTAGTAGCTCCCATCCCAAAAGGATGGATGCTTTGCTACCAATGAAAAAGATGCCTCAAGAGACCCTCCGAGACTACGCTAAGAGGTACTGGGAGTTATTAAATGAGGTCAAGGATAGCTCAAAGAAAGTGGCAGTGGCCTCTTTCAAAATTGGGCTACCCAGTTCTTCCCTTCTGTACCAGTCCCTGACCAAGAAAGAGGCCATGACCATCGACGACCTGATGGCTCGCATTGAGAAGTATGCCAAGGTGGAGGATGTGACCCACCTCAGCACAGGGGAAAATGGTCAAGCTAAGATCGTTGCCAAAGGAAATGACAAAATTAAGAACCAGAAGAAAGGAGGGAGGAATGGGGGTAAGAATGGCTCCAAGAACGGAGGCAACAATGATATGGCAAAAGCATTTCAGGCGGTCAACACTGTCTTCAGAGAACTAATTTATAAAATTCTCGTAAAAATCAAAGACGAGCCATTTATTAAGTGGCCCAGAAAGATGGGAGGAGATCCCTCGAAGAGAAACAACGCGCTAAGATGCGCTTTTCACAAATAAGGAGGACATAAAACCGAGCATTACAAGGCTCTTAAGTCCCACCTCGAAGAGTTGGCCCAGTCCGAGCATCTGAACGAATTCGAATAAAAGAAGGCAGAGAAAGTTATTGCCCATAGAGAAACAAGACCCAATAACGTACTCGAAGACGATACCGGACATGAATTCGCAGTAATTTATGGTGTATCTGACATGAAGCAGATTCAAGGAAATTCAGCTCGAATGAAGGTAAAAAAGCTTATGGCGGTGATGCAAGATTTTTAGATTAATCCAGTGAAGACACAATCAGGAGAGCGTCGACGAGCAGATAATGTCGACTATAGTAAGCATATAGTATTTATAGATGAAGATCTGGTGGGAGTGAGAACCCCACATCATGATGCTTTAATCATTACTCTCAGGATAGCGAACTATGACGTCGATAAGTTACTCATCGACCAAGGAAGCTCATCCGAGGTAATGTATCTCGACCTGTTCAAAAAATTGAAATTAAGAATTGCTAACCTGAAGGAAGCTACTGTCCCTTTGGTTGGCTTCGTTGGAAAGGTGACTATGACCTTAGGAAAGATCGTGCTGCTAGTAAGGGCCGAAAATGTTTCTAAAATGATCAAATTTTTGGTGGTCGACATTGACTCGCCATACCAGGCTATCCTCGGCAGAGGGTGGCTGCATGCAATGAAAGCAGTCTCCTTGACCTACCATCAGAAGCTCAAATATGTGATCGAACGAGGAGTAATGGAGATCCACGATGATCAAGTTATGGCAAGAAAATGCTTCACATTAGCCATCTGCCCAAGACCATAGAAGAAGGCCGACAAGCCCAACGAGAAAGTTGAAGAATAAGAAGGTCTGATACCTTTGAAATAGAAATTAAAATATGGAAGGCCCGGAGTAGAGGAGACCATGCTCCTCCCCTTCGAACGGGTCGTCGACGACCAGGAGGAATTCACAGCTGGAGATAGCGATGATAGAAGGATCTTCTTGATCGGAGCTTCTCTCATAGATTAGGAAAAGAAGTAGTTGGCGATTCTACTGAGGACCAATGTGGACGTCTTCGCATGGGAACTATACGAGTTGCCTGGAATTGATCCTAGTATGGTTTGTCATCAGCTGCACGTAGATCCCACCTTTAAACCAATTACGCAGAAGGCACGACGAACTGCACCCGAGAAGGCAAAAGCCATGGAAAAAGAAGTTGAAAAACTGCTGGATGCAGGATTTATACGGGAGGTCCGATTCCCCAAATGGTTATCCAACCCAGTAGTAGTTCCAAAGAGCAACGAGAAGTGGAGAGTCTGCAACGACTTCACTGACCTTAACAAGGCGTGCCCTAACGACAGCTACCCTCTTCCGAAAATCGATCAACTAGTGGACGCCACAACAGCTCATGAGAGAATGAGTTTTCTGGACGCATACTCAGGGTATCATCAGATCCCCTTATATGCTCCAGACCAGGATAAGATAACATTCATCACCACCATTGGATTGTACTGTTACAAGGTCATGCCCTTCGGGCTCAAAAATACAGGGGCAACCTACTAGCAGTTGGTCACCAAGATGTTCAAGGACCAAATGGGAGACACCATGGAAGTATACATCGATGATATGTTCGTCAAAAGCAGGAAGAAAGAAAACCACCTCCCGGACCTATCAAGAACCTTCGAAATCCTCAGGAAGTACCGAATGAAACTTAACGCAAGAAAGTGTTCTTTAGGTGTCCAGTCAGGAAAATTTTTTGGGTACTTGGTTAGTAAGAGAGGCATCTAGGCCAACCCAGACCAGATCGATGCAATAAACAGGGTACAACCTCCTCGAACAATTCAGGACATACAGAAGCTCATCGGTATGCTCGCTGCCTTGAACTGCTTTATCTCTAAGTCCTCCGAGAAGTGCAAGCCTTTCTTCCAGCTCCTAAAGGGAAACATAACGGTAGAATGGAACCAAGATTGATCGCAGGCATTGGATGAGATCAAGTCTTACCTTAGCACCCCACCACTGCTCGTCATACCACAGGAAACAGATTCCTTGTACTTATACCTCTCCATTTCCAACCACACTGTTAGTTCTGTATTGATGTGCGAAAAAGCAGGAATCCAGCCCCCCGTTTACTATGCGAGCAAGACCTTATTAGAGGCCGAGCAGCGATACCTACCACTAGAGAAGCTCGCCTTTGCATTTGTAGTGGCCTCTAGGAAGTTAAAGCACTAGTTTGAAGCTCACACTATCATCGTCCTTACATCGCACCCCCTTAAAGAAATCCTGAGGAAAGTGAATTTGTCAGGCAGACTATCTAAATGGTCAGTCGAGCTCGAGCGATTTGACATCCAATTTCAACCAAGGAACGCAATCAAAGGGCAAGTCCTTGATGATTTCATAGCCAAATTCACAGGCGAGCAGCCCCTCAACCAACTTCAACCCGTGAAGCAAAGAGAGAATCACACGACAGGAAAGTCTGGAAATTGTTTGTTGATGGAGCCTCCAATTCAAAGGGGGCAGGAGTTGCATCGTTCTTATCACTCCGAAAAATGCAATCCTCGAATAAGGAATTAGACTTGGATTTGAAGCCTCCAACAATGAAGCAAAATATGAGGCCTTGATAGCCGACCTCCAGAAGGCACACACTTTGGGGGCAAAGCAATTGCAGGTGTTCGGCGACTCACAATTAGTCTCCAATCGAATAAGTGGAGACTACAATGCAAAAGATGAAAGGATGGAAGCCTACCTTGCCTTGGCAAAAAGGCTATTGGCTAACTTTGAGGAAGTCAATGTCCAGCAGTTTCCCAGAGGATAGAACAGCTATACTGACGCCCTAGCAGCCCTAAGTTCAGCAATCGATTCCGATTTAAAAAGAACAACCCCCATAGATTTCCTCGCTCATCCGAGCATTACCCGTAACAAAGAGCTACTAAGCGTGGATCAGGTGATCCAAATTGAGTTAGCATGCAGCTGGATGGACCCTCTAAGGGACTATTTGAAAGATGGCGCACCTCCAGATGATAAGAAGACCTCTCACCAGATCAGAGTCAAAGATGCTCGCCTTCACTTATCTCCTGAGGGAAAGCTATATAAGAGATCATTTTTCGGTCCTTACCTTCAATGTGTTCACCCGAAGGATGTCGAACAAATTTTACATGTACTCCACGAGAGAATCTGTGGAGGCCATATTGGTGGAAGGTCATTGGCTTTCCGAGCATTGAAGGAAGGCTATTGGTGGCCATATATGTAAAGAGACTCTGTAGTTTATGTTCGCAAATGCAAAAAATGACAACTTCAAGCTCCCATGGTCCATCAACCCGCCAACGATCTAAAATCACTTTCCAGCCCATGGCCATTCGCCCAATGGGGAGTGGACATCGTAGGACCTCTTCCCACCGCTGCCGACAATCGCAAGGATCTATTGGCCGTAACTAATGACTTCACCAAATGGATAGAGGCAGATCCACTAGAGAACATCTGAGATGCGAATATGATAAGATTCATATGGAAAAATATAATCACCCCCTTTGGGATCCCTAGGACCATCATCACTGATAATGGAACGCAGTTCGAGAGTGGTTCCTTTCAGAATTTTTGTAATGACCATGAAATCAGACACCATTTCAGCTCGGTGGTCTATCCTCAAAGTAATGGCCAAGCCGAGGCTTCCAACAAAATGGTGATTGATGGGCTAAAGAAACTATTAGAACGAGCCAAAGGCGCATGGGCAAATGAACTATCGCATATTCTGTGGGCCTTTCGTACCACCCCACGTCGAGCAATGGGGGAAGCCCCATTCTCACTGACGTATGGAATGGAACCAGTCATCCAATTGGAAGCAGGCTTACCCACTATGAGGTCCACCCTTGTCGACTAAGGCTAGAATGATGCAGCATTGCTCTCTGAGCTTGACCTAACCGACGAACGTCGAGAGCTTGCCTTGGTAAAACTAGCTAGCTATCAGCAACATCTCCAAAACATTACAAAAATAAAGTCAATCCAATGGCATTCCGAGTTAGAGACTACGTCCTAAGGAAAGTCCTGGGCAGCGCAGTAAAACCATCAGATGGAAAGTTAGGGCCAAACTGGGAAGGACCATTCAAGATAACAAGAGATGATTTGAGAGGAGCTTATCACTTAGAAACGTTGGAGGGCAGGGAGATACCTCAAGCATGGAATGTAGCCAATCTTAAGAAATTCTATTTTTAGATTCTTCTTTTGCATTATAGTTATGAGACTGGAAGCTCGTTTTCTTATCATTAATAAAAGTTATTTAGCACTTGCATTCTACGAAGTGTCAGTTAACTAGTATATGAACTTTATAACTCACACATCCTTTCAAAGTGACAGGCACATTAATCATTATGCCATAGCAGGGAAATCACCCTACTCAGGTTTTCGTTATGAAACACGAAAAACCTCTTAGCATTGCCCCTGGCAATATATGAATCCCTATAGGAGATCCTTAGGCAATTTAGCCAGTTCAAAATTGGCTGCCAAATAATGTTTGGTTAATAAAATCCTTATCGGATGAAGCATCCAACACCAGGTTTGTCCTCGCCAATTGCCACACTTAGGCCTAAGAAAGTGTAACGACATGACCTAAAAGGTAAGGTGGGATAAAATGGTATCTTATAAGCATACTAGACTGGAAAGGACACTTACTCGACAATACAAACTTACAAACCTAGTTGGCCAAGAGAGGCCCAAGGTTATTAAGCAAAATCTAAGAGATATAAAACACTTATTGAGCCGATAAATTCGCCCAGAACATAAAATTTATGTTACTTCATCACATTTACAACAAATACAACCCATGTTTAGTCGAAAAGCTCGCCCAAAACATCAACATTACATTACTTCATTACAAAATATACCGAGTTACTAATTGAAAAATCTTAATGAGGGTGAGGCCTCTGAACAAGATAATTAGCCACTTGGGCTCTTCGATCGTCGTCGGGATGGGGAACTAGCTCCTCCTCGATTTCATTCGCATACGACTCCAATAGCTGCCGAGGGATGGCATCAATAGGGATCCACTGATCATCTCTCCGGAAAGGGTTAGGTAGTAGAGAGATCTCATGGCGATACCAAAGCATTGAGTTCCTTGGGACTTGAAGCTCCTTCAGGGTACTCAACCACCCTCTGATAAAGGCAAACTTTTCAAACTCTATTAGCCTCATCGGAGCATCTAGCCAACCTTGGTCGTAACTGTCGGCCCATACATGCCGAGGTCCTCTCCTAAATAAATGCCTTAGTCGAGTGACGTCCCTTTGAAGCCCAGGAGCAATCATGTATGCTCATTGGACATCACCTCGGAGCTCTTTCATTTCCCTAGCTGAAATCCTTACCTTTCTTCTGGCTCGCGAAACAGTCGGCGGGGCAGAGCCTCGCATCATTGGAGGAACATTGCTTGGTCCAGCTCCAGCTCGCAACAAGGAGGAGCCTCGTAATACTGCAGGAGAGATGCTCGATTGAGCTGCGAGACTTCCCTCCTTAAAGCCTCATTCTCTTGCTGAAGAATTTCTCCAACCTGGTTGATCTCAGAGGCATCTAGGCGCCTTACTCTTAGAGTATTCACCTCTTCCTAGACTGAGGCACCAACCTCTTCCATCTCTTGGAGCCTGCCTTTCAGTTTAACGACTAGCTAAGTCTGCTCTATGAAATGCTTGTTCCTCAATCGCAGTGATTTACAAATCCTCACAAAGGTATGATGAACTTCAGAGCTTACATTAGGACCGAGCATTATTCCCAATTGAGAAGTGGCTGGTATAGAGTCAAACACATTAACCAACTACAGGAGATAAAAAAGCGGTAAAGAAAAAAATAAATCAGTGCACTGGGGAATGAAACCTTTTCATTTCACTAATAAGGATTAGAGTACATCGAGAAGCAGAAAGGAAAATTATAAGAAAAGATACAAAAGTAATCCTAAAAGTAAATTAACTGGCAACCTCAGGCTGCCCAGAAGTAGCTGGCTGCTTCCCTTTGTCAGCAGAAGTTGAAACACCTCCCTCAGCAGGAAAAACCTCTGTCGCCTGAACTGGAAGGGAATCTGTAGGGACTAGCTGGGAGGTAGGGTCAACACCTTCGATGGTTGGGGCAGGGACTTCATCCATAATTAGCCTTAGGCCTGGATTGTGCTCATCGAACAGAGGAGAAGCGACATCCACACAAGCAGCTAAGAGGGCCTTGTTCCAACCCTTCTTAAAGTTCAGACTGGTAATATAACCTATTTGAACCTCAGCATCTTCATACGCAATGGGCCACCCGGAGTTATATGAACCCTCCTTAATGGTGTCTGCCTGAGACTCTTTCTCCTTCAGCTACTCGGTCAGCACTTTTTTCTCCTCCACGAAAACCAGCTTGCTCGAGCAGACCAAGTCGTAGGCTTACCATAACTCAGTTAGTTCTTTAACTACTGCTTCCCTCTCTCGATTGGCCTCAACAAAAGCCAGGTCGAAAGACGTTCGAGAAGCATTAATGGCCTTCATACTAGCCTCCAGCTCAGTACCCTTCACTTTCAGGGCAACATTCTGCTTATCCAGCTCACCGTTCTTATTGATCAGCTCATCGCGAGAGCGATAGAGCACGACAAAATCAGTCACAGATTGCAAGAAAAAGAAGATATTAGAAAGAGTAAATAGACAAAAATTAGGAGACATTAAAGAAGAAAAATAGACTTACCAAGGCTAGCCTCTGGCTCACCTACAGAGATAACTGGTCAGTCCCCATCACCTTTTGGCGGTCAGCAGGAAGGACTGCTCGCTCGAGTAGTGCAGGGGCCAACTGGGGGGAAGTGGCGACTGAGGCCCCCTCTGGCAACGAGGACACAGGCACTAAAGCCTGCCTAGCCTTTATCCTCGCCTCCATTTTCCTCCTATCCTCTTCCTTTTCCTTCTCCTTCTCTGCTTTACTCCTCTCCTCGACCTTCTTCTTTTCCTCAATTTTCTTCTTCTCTTCTTCCCTATTTCTCTCTCTCTCTCTCTCTCTCTCTCTCTCTTACCTGCTCTTCTTCCTTTTTCTTCTTCTCCTGCTCTTGAGCAGTAGATCGGGAACCAATATCAATAGCCCCAGTGATGGACTTCTACTTATTCGACCTCTGAGCAAGAAGCACATGGTCATCATCATCATCATCATCTCGGATCAAATTCTTCCTTAGAGGAACCATTTCTTCGCTAGAGTTGCTGGACGTGCTCGAAGGGTCTTGGGATTCAAAAACCACTTTCGAATCAGAATAACTGTCACCACTGGAGATCCCCTTGCCAAAATTACCTTCATCACTGCCTCTGATGTCATTCTCAGAACTACTCTCCTCCTCGTCTAACTTATTGGGATCAACAACAGTTTCTTCGGAGGTATCAAACTCGGGAATGCTATCTACCAGCCTCGCTATAAAGCTAGAGCCAACATTTTTATACTCGACCAAGAAAGCAACATACCGGGGATGCTCTCCATCAGCTAGGGGCTCCCTGATATTCCAAGCTTTGACCAACTCAGAAAGACGAACCTCGCTGAGAGCAGGTTCCAAGTTCTTCGACCTCGCTTAAGAAAAAACAAGAAAAGAGTCAGAGAAATCACACATTAATAAAGAAATTGAAAGGATAGAGAAAAGACTACCTATATACTCTTCCCCATAAAAGGGAACAGTAAACCTATCAGACCTCGACCCCTCAGTCTAGGGGGAGAACTGCCAATTTCTAGCAAGAAAGCCATCTTGCCAGTAGTCCTTGTGGGAATCAGGTAGGTTAACTACCAACACCCTGTCAGGACTCATGGACTTAAGATGAAGAACACCAGATCTAGTGCGAGAAAAGTAATAGCAAAAGAAGACTTCGGCGAGCACTAATTTGGTGCCATACAATTGATTTATTCTATGAACGCCATTGATTATCTTCCATACATTAGGTGAACACTGTGCAGGGACAATGTTGAAATAACCAAAGAAATGAAAGAATAAATTGTTTGGAGGAAAAATAAGCCCCCCCTGAGAAAGTAACAAGACGTGAATCCAATAGGCACCCTCTATCTCATTAACATTTCTAGGAAGAGAGGCGCACTCAATCTCTACCCACTCTGGGATATTGTAAAACTTCCTAAACTCGAAAATGATCTATTTCCTATCTTTGTCATTTGTAAAACCTAAACTACAAATTTAGAGACAGCACAGAGAAAAAGAAAAAGAGACTTACGAGATGAGAGCTTGACTTGGATAGTGCAAGAACACAAGTCCAAACGACGAGGGAGATCGAAAATAAGGAAAATAAAGATCTGGAGAAGAGGGCACAAATTGCTAAAACTTGCAGAAAGTTCGCAGAAGATAGAAGAACACTGAGGAGCTTGAAACGACAACTATGAAACGTTGCCCAAAAGACTTTTAAATGTTTCTAATCATCGCGCACAAGACCCGAAGCAACTTCCGCCTAATCCAGTCCTCAAACTTTGGGAAGAGTTGCACGATGTACAAAGGAGCCATTATGACAAATCATTTAAATTTATTGAGCCCAATTTGTGGCCCAACATACTTAGGGGCAATTGTGGGTACATGGATTTAGAATGACAGGCCTGGACGATTAGCCTAATTGAAGCGGTCCAATGTCCAAACCCTTCATATCTTAACATTAATTCGGTTATGACTTAGTCTTCTCCCATGTTCTCATTAAGAGGTGTTTCGGAGAAGATGGAAAACGTGGGGGATTCCAATACCCCCACTCCCTGAAAATAAACATGTATATAATAAAACCTAGGCCTGGGGCAAAAGACACGCACTGTATTCTCTGTAAACACTCCCCGGAGTACATAGAAATAATACTAACTGCACCACCGTGGACATAGGCATTCTTGCTGAACCACGTACATGTCCAGTTGTGTGATTGGCATTTTGTCTCCTTTATTCTTCTTGGTGATTGCGCTTCTCTCATCTATTTGTGTTGAATAATAATTGTCACCACATTAGCATTCATTCAAGGCACATTTGGAGATGATGTTTGGGATTTAATTAAAAATGGTTATAGGAACCCAACTACTCCTATAGCAGAAGTTAGCACTATCTTTAGAAAACATAAAACTTCTGAATTAAGTGACGATAAAAAAAAGATAAGCAAATTCAACAATAAGGGTAAAAATGCGATTTTTATGAGTGTGAGTGATACTGAATTAAAACGTATATTCCGTTGCACTACTAGTTAAGATGCTTGGGATATTTTAGTAATTGCACACGATGGTGACGATAGAGTAAAGCAATGTAAAACCCAAATATTTGTTTAACAATACAATATGCTAGTTATGAACGATAATGAAATATATGATGATCTTTTATGCGTTTGACTATTATCATTACCCAATTGCATGAGAATGGTATTGAATATTATGATAAAGACGTGCGTTCTAAAATTCTAAGGTCCCTTGCCCCTAGATTTGATCATAAACATTATATCAGTGTGTGATACCCCGCCTAATTAAACATCGGGTGATCAGGCCTTCATTAAATTAAAACAGGTTTCTCAAATGGTTCATTCTTAGCATCAATGTCGAAAACTTTTTAATTACTAATCCCCTAAGTAAAATTAGACCGGTGCCAAATTTTATCTTTCTTTAAAACAGATAAATCAACCAAACGGAACAAAGTACAAATAATCATGTACTGTAATTCAAACAACAAAGTAAAAGTACAACAGAACAAAGGTATTACCGAAGAAACCATCGGCTAAAAATCCCAAACAATCAATAAAATAACCACTAGTCTGAATCTAGCATCTGAGACTAATACCCGACAACAAGTCCATACATAGAAGAGTGCGAGATCCTGTGCTAGATCTGAATGAGAGATATCGTCTAGTCAAATCCTGTAAGCATCCACTGTACTACAGCTCCGAGTCTGGAATGGAATCATCACACATGGCGTCCCTATGGATGGACACCTAAAAGGTTTTAAAAATATTTTATAGCAAGAGTTAGTACTCAAAACATTTTGAAAATATTTAGCAAGCATTTATCACAATATAAAATGCGGTTATTGATTACACATGTTAGGTTCTCGTACACTCTCTTGAGTTAACTCACCCCTCATCTTTTGTGCACACCTAACGTTCTACACTTAGTTTATCTAGCCATACTTCTCAAGCTAACTAAAACCAAAGTAGTGAACTGAACTTATCTGTACCCAAGTTCCAGTACCGCCCATACAGTACAACCGTTTTACTAACATCTCGCGTATTTAAATAATTCCCAAGTAACATTTAATCTATGTTATTTCTCAAGACTTCTCATTTAGTTTCACTACTAAAATTACTACAGTTCTCACAATTGTTAACTTTCCCACTTATGTAATTAAGTTTCACTACTTGAATTACTAAATAGATTTTCTCTATCTAAAGGTTCATTTCGTAATTAAGTTTCACTACTTAACTTACCATTTCACTATGTATCTTTAAATACATACTATATATAAATCTACTAATACACGGAAGTAAAATATCGTCAAGTATATATATTTCACACATAATATATACTAAATATCAGTCATTACTATTTTGCCCTTTTTATACACTTAAAGGACTCTTGGTTCGGAATGATTCATCGACCCCAAGTAAGAATTGGTTCGGAATAATCCATCGACCCCAATTATTTTTAAAAATATATATATACACATATTCTGGGTCGGGACTCTCTCATCGCGACCCCAGTTCAAAGTTTGGTTCGGCATTTCTCATCGACCCCAAACACATAATAACTTTATGTTAGTTCGGAATGTCTCATCGACTTTAACATAATTAATTTAGGTATAATCTCCCTACCTAAAAGATCACATAATTCAGTAGGTACACGCCCGACCTATTAATCATATACGTACGTAATATTTTAATCTCATATCTCTACCATACAATATTCGCTTTATGATTTATCTCATTAATCGTATTTATTTGAGTATTCACACAACTCTAAGGGTCCTAGTTACCCCTTACATATAATTTCAGTAGTTATTTCTTACCCTACTGGTCTATTACTTAAATTGAATTTACTTCGCCCCGTAACTCAATTTTCGAAGTCCTCGATGCTCTACTAAATCGGATTATTCTCCTCGGTCCGTAATCCAAGCCCTACACCCAATGGCCTTATTGGACCTCAACAATATACCTACTGGTCTTATTCTTACTCCCAAATAAGTATAATGTAAATACTAGAATACTCATTCATTCCCGAACTCAACGAAGGATTAAACACAAAATTTTCGGAAAACATCTTTCGTCGATCAATCGACGGCAGGGTTCGATCGATCGACATAGTCGATCGATCGACAGTCCGAGATCGATCGATCGATCGAACAGGGGCAGACGCAGTCTTCTTTTTCGTTAAGATTTTTTCTCCATTAACAAATCTTCAAACTCCATTATAGTCCACCAAACTTTAACCCAATGATCCCAACATATTTCCACATATACTAGGACAGTTTCTAACGTGTCAAATACATGAAAATTCCAATTAATTTAAAGAATTAATGAATTAAAACCCAGAATTTCTTGAAACCCTAGTTATGGTGTTCTTCCCATATTATCATTCAAAATCCAGATTTTTATTCCGAAAATCATCAAGTCTAATCTGAATATTAATTCTCTACATAGTTTAAATCATTCTACATGCGATTCCTATCCCAACATGCATAAATATCATCTTTCTCCAATCAAAATACTGATTTAAACAAAACTATTCAAAAACCCTACACATGGGTATTATAACTTTATAATTTGCAATAAACAACTTGCCTTATGATCAGTAGGGTCTGATTTCATGGTTCTTGTTGATGATTGATGATCTTCATCCCTCAATCCTTCTTCCCCAACAAGTTGATGGTAGGAATCCCTTTGAATCCTTCCCAAATCTTCTTTTTGCTTTAGAAAGTTGTGCCTCTCTTCTCTCTAATGGTATTGGTGTTGTCATGGGTGTTCTAACCCTAATTCATCTATCATACGGCTGATATAAAACTCTCAATTTCGTAGGTCTCCATACCCTCTTATGTTAAAAGACTAAAATGCTCCCGAACGGTCTCGGTTTAGCCCAAAATTACCTCGGGACTTAACTAGTACCGCCGGGTATACTATTTTGACTAATTTGACCCTTCCGGACTCTTTGGTGACCTCTAAATTATCATTTGAGTCACTTAAAAAATATTACTCGTTCTCACCCCAACGCGGTCTATACGCGTTAAGTAACTATTTACCACTCGCACTAAGTAAATAAAATGATGCAATATATACCGGTATCTATCTTTCAATTAATACACCATAATTACAATTTTAAATAAAACTCTTTAAATTACTACTCTTACATAATTTAAATCAAGCCGATATTTTCTCATTTAATTCTCCAATCTAATTAAATGGAATATTTGGAATATTCAGAAATACAGGGTATTACATACTTCCCCCCTTGCAAAGGAATTTCGTCCTCGAAATTAGGATAAGGTT
Organism: Sambucus nigra; assembly: GCA_949130495.1. Lineage (NCBI taxonomy): Eukaryota > Viridiplantae > Streptophyta > Magnoliopsida > Dipsacales > Adoxaceae > Sambucus > Sambucus nigra. Next base: position 387,352,421 of record OX422212.1, read on the forward strand.
GGTATTAAGGCTAAGGACCTTAAATATAATTGCACCCTCTAATACCTAATACCAAATCATAACATCCTAACGGTCGTCCCAAGCATATGACCATTTCATTATAATTTCTTATCGCCTGTTACCCATGCCGCATATATCATAATTAAGTCCCACTACTTAATTTCTCATCGATTTTCCCAATCCAACGTTAATTCTTGAAATTAAGTTTCTCCCTACTTAATTTACCAATTTGATGTATATCTCTATATAACATCTAAGTGTCTACTATCACTCATAAGTAGAATATTATAAGGTATATATTTCACAGACAATATATACTTTTAAGGAAAATTGGTCCGACAAAAATCATCGGCCCCAATAATCCTATCATTTACATTGGTCCGGGAATTCCTCGACCCCAAGGTAAATGTAATGCACATGTCGGTTCAGACCTTCCGTCGATCCCAATATTTATCATCGATTTGGTTCGGAAAATTATCGACCCCAAATCGATCCCCCCTGTATTGGTCCGGAATATCATCGACCCCAATACAGAGATTAAGCACACTTACTATCGCACATAAGTAGGAAAAATCAATAGGTATATATATCTTACACATAACATATACTACCAACACTTATTTTATAATCACTCCCCTTCTATAACACTTTTGGGGTTATTGGCTCGGAATTCCACCTCGATCACCAATAGTTATTAATTACTTGTCTCGGGATCACATCTCGAGCAACAATATATGTATATATATCTCATTGCACATGAGTAGACAATTTGTGAGCCATATATTTCACATTTCATATACCTTAAAATGTCACACTCCAATAGAATGTCCTCATATCACGCGTTAAAGACTAAAAGTTCAAAATGTCTCCTCGAACCACACCCAAAGTACGTGTATTGTTCGTAATCGGAACCCACGAACCTAATCCTCATGTACAGTTCATATAGGCACTCACTCTACCTATAAATATGCTCTTATAGGCATACATTCAACCTATGAATTGATCAGTGGGCTTCTCCAAAATTTCACTATCATAAGGGCGTATCATCATTCTTTCTCACTAACATTGAGTCGTAGGTAGCACTACGTACTCAAAATAAAACTTTATCTCTATTCCTTCCTGACCTTCTCTCACAGGGTGGAATTTTAGGATTTCATCCTGATTCACAATCATGTAGAGCGACACCGTACACTCTCCCTTTTCAACTACATACTAATCCGTCACCCCATTTCGCTACCCCCCAACGAAATGTTGACTTAATTATGATGTTCACAATCCATCAATAATTTATAAGTCTGTCTCCTCATTCCATCATTGGAATTGCAGGTTCACTACCATATTCCAGTTGCTCATTTCGAGTCCATCTCGCTCTATTAACTAGAGGTGTGTCTCGAGGCAATCTCACTATATCTCTCCTCAACATCTCTTCCCACTTACGTCATCTTTCCTCAAGTGGTACTCTATTCCCCTTTCTCTCCGGGTTTATTATACTTTACAATCTGTGCACTCTTCGCAATTGGCGCACATTTTTGGGTTGGTTACTTTATAAGAATCAACATTTTAGTAACTCGTAAGTCACTCACAACACTCAGTCAAGTAGCACCTTGCGCTACTTCTTCACCACAGTTAGGTCTCCCATATCAAGAGATAACCTTTGAACGGTTTCCCACCGACTTTCATCCCATAGGGTGTGCTGGATCTCTCAGCACATATAATCTTGGATTATCGTCAATCTCCCATGACGTTCAACCCATTTCATCGATACGACTTGTTTCCTATTTTCCCCACCGTCGTACAGAAATATTCCGCATCCCTCTATCTCGGATGTCTAAGGAATCCAATTGACTAGGGCGCCCATACACCCTTTTCTCCGTGCACATTTGTAAAAACATTGCAAATGTCGCACCCGTATCATGCTTTTCTTCAACTCTTGCCTAGTCTACACGACGTGACTACAATCTTGTGGGTATTATCAATACCCTATAGGCCAAAAATCAAATCCTTGCCCACAAAGTCCCACTTATCCCTTCGTGGTGAGGTAAGCCTTTCAGTGTTTCTCCTCAACACTATCGGCTCTACTGATGCCCTAGCATCTAACAATGCCACTTCTCCTGACGTGCAAAAATTCAGTCATATTCCCTTTCGCAACCGAACTTAAACAAGGGACTTCTCCCCATGTATTCTTACTGAGCATTGTCGGAACAACACATAGTCAAGATACTCAAATTTGATTCCTCGACAATATGTGCAACCATACTCCAATATTTCTAACGGAGTCAAGTGGCAACACGCTTATACTATCACTAAGTCTTAAGAACTAACTACAACAGTGAGCTCGATCTCTCCGCTCAGCAGTCATACGACAAACATTGACTCACATCATTTAGGTTCCCACACACCAAAATCAATTACTAAGAGATGTTCATAATCTCCGAAGTCTCTCACATTTTGATGAATAATGACAACTCGACCCTTTTTCAGGTGAGGAGTCGTCATATACCCCATTCACTCGAGGCTAAAACTCATATACTTCCTTAACCATCGCTCTGGTGATTTAGATGGTTTCCGTACATAACACGCTTGTCCTCTCCGGAATGCAAAACTTATTGGAGTTATTATTTCTTTAAATAACTTCAAGCTAAATTAGAAGGTGTGGCTCTACCAGCCACACTAGACATCTTTACAAAAATCCCCTTACTCCAGGCCACCCTGACCGTTTTGGGGTCTCCCTCCTCTCGGACTTGGTAGCCTCGATTTTGCGCACTATCATCCTGGTTCCCTTAGTTCTGCGATCAAGAGGAACGCACTATAGGGCTTAACAGTTCCGACTTAGGATCTAATCATTAAATCCTATAGTGGGTTTCCACTTATAGCTTGCACCAGCCCCATTACATTCAGTCTTACTCTTTGACTAAATCTTTAAACTCTCTTAACTTCGCCCCCTAGGAGCATTTACTCCAACCTTGTAAGAAGTACCATACTGCCTTCATATACATAAGTCGTCCAAGAAGAGTTTTACCAAAATTACGAATCATAACTAGAGAGTCTATTCTCTCAAGGGCTCTTTTCCCTCGTACCCATCTCATCGATACAAGTTCCCTTCAACGGATAATTTCTCTCTCACGATTGGCCTCTACCAGGATTTCACGTGGGGGTTCATATATTCCCATTCACTACGCTTCCGAATTATCATTGGAGAACTTTGTGGTTAAACTATACGCAAAGCTCTTCTATTTATATATACGGACCCTTGGTCCGAATGTAGTGACTGGTATCCCCGCCACGTTGCCTGAAAATTTACTCAAATTTTCATTCTGAGTATTTCTAGTCAGTCCTAAATGCCAAAACCTCTGGACATACTACTTTCATTGGTTAACATACACAGTCGCCGTTTTATCACATTTACGACACGTTCTCATCAAATTTTCTTCAGACCTACTCCCACTATCACTGCATTGGGCGGTCTAGACTAGCATCCCTCTTGCCGTCGCGACACTTGGAAAATGCTTGCTATGCCTCAACAACCCTTGCAGCATTTACTTCCATTCCACGCTAGGAGTGACCTCGACCATGGTCATCTCTCCTATGATTGCCATCTTCGAACACCCCATGCTTTATGCCTCCCTCCTCCCTCCTGTAGTCCTTCTAACGCCAATGCCGGTCCTACCACCATATTCGACGTACCGTGCGAATCGGACTCGTATATATAACACTACATCTACCAAATAGCAGGAGAACGTAAACTACGTACGTAGAGGAGTACAATCATCCTAAGATAGGGCTCTATATCAATCAAACGATACGCTGAAAACGTAGTAAGCCGTACAGATCCTATGGACACTAGAACCTGATGCTCTGATACCATCTGTGACACCCCGCCTAATTAAACATTGGGTGATCAGGCCTTCATTAAATTAAAACAAGTTTCTCAAATGGTTCATTCTTAGCATCACTGTCGAAAACTTTTTAATTACTAATCCCCTAAGTAAAATTAGACCGGTGCCAAATTTTATCTTTCTTTAAAACAGATAAATCAACCGAACGGAACAAAGTACAAATAATCATGTACTGTAATTCAAACAACAAAGTAAAAGTACAACAGAACAAAAGTATTACCGAAGAAACCATCGGCTAAAAATCCCAAACAATCAATAGAATAACCACTAGTCTGAATCTAACATCTGAGACTAATACCCGACAACAAGTCCATACATAGAAGAGTGCGAGATCCTGTGCTAGATCTGAATGAGAGATATCGTCTAGTCAAATCCTGTAAGCATCCACTGTACTACAGCTCCGAGTCTGGAATGGAATCATCACACATGGCGTCCCTGTGGCTGGACACCTAAAAGGTTTTAAAAATATTTTATAGCAAGAGTTAGTACTCAAAACATTTTGAAAATATTTAGCAAGCGTTTATCACAATATAAAATGCGGTTATTGATTACACATGTTAGGTTCTCGTACACTCTCTTGAGTTAACTCACCCCTCATATTTTGTGCATACCTAACGTTCTACACTTAGTTTATCTAGCCATACTTCTCAAACTAACTAAAACCAAAGTAGTGAACTGAACTTATCTGTACCCAAGTTCCAGTATCGCCCATACAGTACAACCGTTTTACTAACATCTCGCGTATTTAAATAATTCCCAAGTAACATTTAATCTATGTTATTTCTCAAGACTTCTCATTTAGTTTCACTACTAAAATTACTACAGTTCTCACAATTGTTAACTTTCCCACTTATGTAATTAAGTTTCACTACTTGAATTACTAAATAGATTTTCTCTATCTAAAGGTGCATTTCGTAATTAAGTTTCACTACTTAACTTACCATTTCAGTATGTATCTTTAAATACATACTATATATCAATCTACTAATACACGGAAGTAAAATATCGTCAAGTATATATATTTCACACATAATATATACTAAATATCAGTCATTACTATTTTGGCCTTTTTTATACACGTAAAGGACTCTTGGTTCGGAATGATTCATCGACCTCAAGTAAGAATTGGTTCGGAATGATCCATCGACCCCAATTATTTTTAAAAATATATATATACACATATTCTGGGTCGGGACTCTCTCATCGCGACCTCAGTTCAAAGTTTGGTTCGGCATTTCTCATCGACCCCAAACACATAATAACTTTATGTTAGTTCGGAATGTCTCATCGACCCTAACATAATTAATTTAGGTATAATCTCCCTACCTAAAAGATCACATAATTCAGTAGGTACACGCCCGACCTATTAATCATATACGTACGTAATATTTTAATCTCATATCTCTACCGTACAATATTCGCTTTACGATTTATCTCATTAATCGTATTTATTTGAGTATTCACACAACTCTAAGGGTCGTAGTTACCCCTTATATATAATTTCAGTAGTTATTTCTTACCCTACTAGTCTATTACTTAAATTGAATTTACTTCGCCCCGTAACTCAATTTCCGAAGTCCCCGATACTCTACTAAATCGGATTATTCTCCTCGGTCCGTAATCCAAGCCTTACACCCAATGGCCTTATTGGACCTCAACAATATACCTACTGGTCTTATTCTTACTCCCAAATAAGTATAATGTAAATACTAGAATACTCATTCATTCCCGAACTCAACGAAGGATTAAACACAAAAATTTTGGAAAACAGCTTTCGTCGATCGATCGACGGCTGGGTTCGATCGATCGACATAGTCGATCGATCGACAGTCCGAGATCGATCGATCGATCGAATAGGGGCAGACGCAGTCTTCTTTTTCGTTAATATTTTTCCTCCATTAATAAATCTTCAAACTCCATTATAGTCCACCAAACTTTAACCCAATGATCCTAACATATTTCCACATATACTAGGACAGTTTCTAACGTGTCAAATACATGACAACTCCAATTACTTTAAAGAATTAATGAATTAAAATCCAGAATTTTTTGAAACCCTAGTTATGGTGTTCTTCCCATATTATCATTCAAAATCCAGATTTTTATTCCGAAAATCATCAAGTCTAATCTGAATATTAATTCTCTACATAGTTTAAATCATTCTACATGCGATTCCTATCCCAACATGCATAAATATCATCTTTCTCCAATCAAAATATTGATTTAAACAAAACTATTCAAAAACCCTACACATGGGTATTATAACTTTATAATTTGCAATAAACAACTTGCCTTATGATCAGTAAGGTCTGATTTCGTGGTTCTTGTTGATGATTGATAATCTTCATCCCTCAATCCTTCTTCCCCAACAAGTTGATGGTAGGAATCCCTTTGAATCCTTCCCAAATCTTCTTTTTGCTTTAGAAAGTTGTGCCTCTCTTCTCTCTAATGGTATTGGTGTTGTCATGGGTGTTCTAACCCTAATTCATCTATCATACGGCTGATATAAAACTCTCAATTTCGTAGGTCTCCATACCCTCTTATGTTAAAAGACTAAAATACCCCCGAACGGTCTCGGTTTAGCCCAAAATTACCCCGGGACTCAACTAGTACCCCCGGGTGACCTCTAAATTATCATTTGAGTCACTTAAAAAATATTACTCGTTCTCACCCCAACGCGGTCTATACGCGTTAAGTAACTATTAACAATCGCACTAAGTAAATAAAATGATGCAATATATACCGGTATCTATCTTTCGATTAATACACCATAATTACAATTTTAAATAAAACTCTTTAAATTACTACTCTTACGTAATTTAAATCAAGCAAATATTTTCTCATTTAATTCTCCAATCTAATTAAATGGAATATTTAGAATATTCAGAAATACGGGGTATTACACAGTGAAGAGATTAATGATCCATCTCTCACACCAGAATTACTAAGCTCTAAATTGAGAACTATGGAACTTAAATCAGCCTTTAGGAAGACTCTCACATCTTATGCTAAGAATGGGTTGACCAATACTTGTAAAGTTTCTTTTAAAACTGCTTGTCTTAATAAAAATAAGTATAAGGTAGTTAAATAATAATTTGAGTCGGATGATGACTCTGAAGTGGAATCGAATGAAATTGGTAAGATTGACAATCAACTTGCTGTTATGTCCTCATAATTTAAGAAACTTTTGGACCACATAAATGCTGTTGCTAAAAGACATATGCAAGTGAGTAATAAGTCTAGTCAGTTCACCCGACACCATAACAGAGTTTCAAAGCGAACTTCTGATTATGAGAGTAGAAGTAGTAAGATTGATAAATATGAATTGGCTTATCACAATTGTGGGAAACTCAATAACTTTATTGCTGAGTGTTGGTCTAAGCCATAGTCCAAGCATTCTAAACAACACAAGGTGCACATAACTAAAATTTGCGATGACTCTTCTGATTCTGAATCAGAAGATAACCAAGGAAATTTCGAATCAAATTGCCTTACATTTTTAGGAGAAGTTTATGACTGTTGCAGAGACGTGTACTTAGCAGGAATGACTGGTTCTGAAGATGAGTCTGATTATGAGGAAGTACTTGATTTGATTGATGACGGTAGTTATTTTTAGCTAGACAACCTTCTATGCTTGAAATAACTGCTCCATTTGATGCTAAACGTGCTTTATATGATACTAAATCTGATGATAGCAACATTACTCATACGGACACTAATGATAATGAAAATTTTATTGTCTATGATGATTACTCGAAATTTTATGTCAGGACTTTGCAAAATAGAAAAGAATTATCGAATTTGGTTAAAATTCTTAGTGAGACCCTAGAGAATTAATATAAGATCGTTCAACCAAATTTTATTTAAATGATCAATGTCAAAACTAATTTTGAAAAACAGTCACTTGATTTTAAATTTTAGATTATGACTTTAAATGAAAATTTATCTTCTTTAGAAGAAAAATATAATGAAGTGCTTTTGCAAGTTTAAGAATCCAAACAAGTTTGTGAAATAACTTTCAAAATGTGTCGTAGTCGTGATATAAATTATTTTGACCTTGACAAACTTCTTGCTAGACAATGTTATAATGGTGATACTAAAGGGTTTGGATATGAGGGTCCTCTTGAAAAAGTTAATCCAAATAGACCAATCTTCTTTGTAAGAACCCAAGAAGAAATATATTTTCCGTTGGATAGTAAGTTGTTTGAAAAGGCTAAAGGAAAGCAAATTTTAATTGAAAGTGATTATGAAAGTGACATGGATAATTTCATCGAGATCTTTATAGGACCATCTATGTCAAAATATTTCCCTTATGACGAGAGACTCTATAAACCTCCTAAGCCTATTATTTATAATCAATCTGTTAAGTCTTTAGATGGAAACCACTACCATTCAGACCTACCTACTTCTAATAAATTCTTTACCAAGTGTGATGTTTTTGGTCACCAAAATTGGGAATGCCTTAGTAATCACAAGAAAGGTACTCATTTTAAAAGTCATAACCAAAACGTGAAGCGATTTACAAATTTTCATAGGCAGCGCACTAATAATAATTGGAATAATTTCTTCAATAAGTCCAGGCCTCATGTTAACAAGAAAATAATTTCAAAAGATAAATTTTATCCTAAATTTCGAAGGCATAAAAACCTTTGAATATTTTGAATATTTGGATCAGGACTTGTGATTTGAGACCTCAAATGGATTTTTTAAAGTCAAAGAAATGCCCAACTAATGTTTGTGACGCTTGCGAAATCGAGGAAATCTTTAAGTCTCCTCACGAGAATATTAAGGATATAAACACCGCCGAACCCTTAAATTTATTCAATAAGGGGGGAGGTGAGTTTAATCAAAATGGATTTATCAAGTATTGTTAGGCTAATGGATATTCTTACCAGTTTAGTTCTCCAAAAACTCCTAAACAAACTAGGGTAGTTCCTTCTATTGCTTGTTATTTTCAGCTTGCTGATATGCTTTTTATATCTTTCAATGAATCTTGTTTAGAAATAACTTCCACATATGATTGGAGAGATTTTACTTGAATATTAGTTTGTATTTATTCTGCATCTTTCTTGATAGATCTCTGAGGTTTTAGGGTAAATATATCTACTAATAACGGTATCTCTTAAAACCATGTTTAATGTAGGAGACGCTTATTTTGCAGTTTATAAACATTTATTATTTTCTCTTACCATTGTCCAATTTAAACAAAATGGGGGAGAGTTGAGTACATATTCCTGATTAGTGTGTAGATATTATTTCATGCGTAGTATCTTGTCTTATTATTTCCTGCACATTTATTTATATTTTTTAATTATTTGGTAGAGCAAGTGCTACTAACTTGATTTCTCGGTAGAAAGGTATTTATGTTATGCAGGTATTCTCGTCGGTAACCTATATAGAGCACACCTAGGGTTTGCTTTTCGTCCTTTAGTTATATAAACCTTCATCTAGTTGGACTTGAATTTTGATGAAATATTTTTGTAATTAGATTGTGTCTAGCCTACCTACGCCAAGTTCTCTATGGCTGTCTACATCAAATGAGCTCTCGACTTAGTCCCACATTTCAGAAAAGGTAATTTTTCACACTCTCTATGGCTCATAGATTTTTAGTCACATGGAACACTACACGACACTGCATATCATTTTATCATATCTAATGATTATATGTTTTTTAATTAAAAAGATCTTGTTAAAACTGTTTGAATTTTTTTTTTGGAATTTGTCATTTAACATTTTCGTAAAAAAATAATTTTTAGAATTAAAATTTTTTATATTTTAATAACAGTTTATAATTCATTTTAAATAATATATTTGTATGCGTGCTAGATATATATAAATATATGCATGCATGTCTATTTGTATGTGTGATATGTTATTTTGGTTGGGTAGCGTTAGCTAAATAGGCTAGAAACATAGCTTTTGGCGTGTTCCCCATATATATGCTGATTGGACCTATAACAATTATTGCCATTTCTAAGCATGTTAATGATTCTGTGACTCTAGTACATATATTATATATGTTGTTGCCTAAGCTTATAGCTGTACACGACTTGAACCACAGGAGCTAGTAGGGTGTTCCAAGAATTCATCCATTAGCTGGTTGCGTGTACCAAATGAATTTTAGTACCTGTTTAAGATTTGACCATGTCAGGTAATTAAGAGGCCCAAGGTTTTTTTATACTAAACGACGTCGTCCAACCCCTTTATTTTAATCGAAAACAACTGTTGGCAATTCATTTTTCAGCACGGTATCATTTTCTTAATACCGGGCCAAACCTTTTACAATCCACGGTTTTATTAGCCCACTGTTTATCCTAAAACTATTACAGGTTTCTTCACTTTTCCTCCTACGACATCACTTATTCTTATTCCATCGGTAACATTTTGAAACTAGTTAAGTACATGTATTTGGTACGCATTTGGCTCCAATTGGCACAACACGTGTCTTGATTTTAACACAGTACTTTATGTTTCTTTGACAGAAGTTAGATCAGATATTATCCATGGTTGTGTGTGTATTCTTTGTAATTCCTGGGCATCTATTTTACACCGATGAGAGCACACTTGTGCACTTTATAAATACAACCTTTTGGGTTTCATTTTTAACAGTCCGTGAAAATAAATTTTGTGTCTAAATTCTGCCAAAAGTTTTAGTGAGTGAGAGAGAGAGAATAAATCATAATATTTTTGGTCATCTTCAAGTGTTGATTTCTTTTCAAAAATCAAATGAAGATTGGACATCTCTCATTTTAAACCTGTACTTACGATTTTTCAAGGGTAAATATTTTTTTAGCGATTTCTCGCATCTTTGTGTGTTTTATTTAGATCAGACTTTAGATCTAACATTCTTGGTGTTTGTACACAGAACACACTTGATACACAAAATTAATTTGTGTGTGAATATTATGTTTGAGTCTTGATTATAAGTTCTTGTATGTTTTAAAATTTTTTGTTTTAAAACATATTTTTTAGAAAAAATTGTTAATATTCAGATATATCTTGTTTGAGGTTTAGAAAGTTTAACCTAAAATTATTGAGGACTAATTTGAGAAGAATTAATATCTGGACTGTACCTTATAGTTTAACTTGACTATTCTTGAATTTGGACTGGATATTATTTTATTGACGGCTTAAGACTATTTTGGACTAATTTGAAATATTTGTAAAAACTGTATTAATTAGTTTATTAGATTAAACCCTGAATTAGTCTAATATTAGTTTTCTTAAAAATAAGTTGTTTATATTTGACTTTTTAATTTTATTGAAAATATTTGAAGTCATCTTTTTTGTGCATTGTTACACTGTTTATGAGTGCTTGATCTTTGAAGTGGTTTCAGGAACATATACTTGCATATCATGTATAAATCACTCACAAGAAAACTTCTCACTTAGACACTGATATTGTGTAAATATTTTGACAAATCTGATTGTTCAAATTATTTGAGAAAAAGAATTTTGGAAAAGCCTAAGTCAAGATAGGTTGACTTAGAAGATCTTGAACATAAGAATTGTTAAAATATTCAGGAGATCTGAAAATTGTTGCATTGCATTCGGTTGTACCATTAAGTGTGGGTGTGTCATTTAGGATAACATACAACACATAAATACTTCACTAAGAATTAGGACACAATAGGCACTGAGACAACTTGCTCTAAGGAAGCTAGATGGGAGGCTGAGATGTGAAGAAATCAAAGTGAATAAGAGCTTCATAGTGAGGATAATTGCGGAAGAGCAACTAGTGCAAAGAGAATATTGATCGAGATAGGTAATAGCTTGTTCTGATTTATCTTGCTTTGAGTCTTGTTGCATGTTTGTATAATCATTCCTATTTCGTTTTAATGTAAGTAAATTAGGTTAACTCTTAGGAGAGTCCGTCATTTTTCCTGGGGAAGGGTTTTTGCGACGTTAAATAAATACCGTGTGCTGTACATTTTTTGTATTCACCTCACACGAAAAATTAGGTTTAAATAATAATAAACCCGCCTAAAAATTTAATTGATTATTATTTTACAAATCACCTAGATTTAACATAGATAATAATTTGGATTATTAATTGACTTTGCAAACTTAAATCTGTTTTTCGTAAAGTTAACAATTCAAGAAAACTTTGAATTGGTCACTCCTAGAATAATCGGTAAGGCTCGTAGATAAATTGCGTTTACTCGATAATCATTTATTTCTGCACATAGTCTTTTTGCACATCATTGGATCTTTCGAGGATGAATATCTAAAAGAATTTAAGTAGTGAAATTTAAATGATTGACTCAATAATAAAATGAGAATAAATAAACTTATTATTGATACTGTAATATTGTGTCATATGGGGAAATACGAGAGAACGAGACTTAGTGATAATAGTCAAATAAATTAACTAGTCGTGAAAGTGAAAGTGAAAGTAGTTAAGTAGAATAAATTAGGCCATCATATTAGTTGAGAGGTGGGGATCTCAAGTGAGTGTACGTGAATAATACACATGTAACAAATAACTGATGTAAATTGTCACTTAAATACTTGCTAAATATTTTCAAAATGTTTTACTTGGGCTTTGACCCATGTCAAAATATTTTAAAAACCTTTTAGGTGTCTAGCACAAGGATGCCAGACCTTACGATCCATTCCAGGGAGGATTAGCTGCGGCACTCTGGAGGCTTGCAGGACTTGATTAGACGCATTCGTATGTCATTCCTAGTGTAGAATTTCATTTCAGTATCTGAGTTGGGCATGTTGCCCTATTTAGACTTTATTTATTCAGTTATTCAGTTCAGACTTATATTGGGATTCAGTCATTTACTATTGATTTTATTTTGGGATTTGGATTTGTAGCCAATGGTTTATCCGACAAGAGTATTATCTATTTACTCCTTATGATGGTTTAAACTCTATTAATTGTGTGAATGTTTTAAATTAGTTCCGTATATTATTATTATTATTATTATTATTATTATTATTATTATTATTATTATTATTATTATTATTATTATTATTATTATTATTATCTATTTAATGAAAGATAAAAATTGACTCCGACTTAATTAACCAATAGGTTATTAGTAATTAAAATCATTTTCGACTGTGATGCTAAGAATGAACCAAGTGGGAAACCTGTTTAATATAATAAAGGACTGATCACCTGATATTTCATTGAGCGGGGTGTCACAACAGCAATGGGGAAGGTTACCTCCCTCGGATAGACTTTTAAGTTTATTGGAGATTAGTAAAGGTTCTTCTAATCCTTTCAAATATACAGAAGAAGACCTGGCCTCTTGCCAACACTTGTCTCCATCTATAAATAATGGAGCATGATGATAATGATTGAATAGAGATTCTCTTTCTGATAACTCCGACGATGGAGCTTTGTATGAGCTCTTGTCAAAAATTTCAATAACTTTACTTAAAGATTCCATCGATACAAAATGAATAATATTATGAGAGTAAAAATGATTAAATGCTGTGGAAGTGACTAGAAACAGAATACGATTGTTAAAGAATGAAGAACAATATAAGTATTGTAAAAAGAAGAACAAAATTTCTCTCTAGAATTGTTTGGAAGCTTAAGTTTCAATAGCGGCAAAAAAAGTTAGAGGATTTTGAAGAAATGAAAAAAGAAGAGATTATATAGGCTTTTTTTAATAAAGTAGCCATTTTAAAAGCTTTTAATGGTTCACTAACCATCGGACCGTTTAAAATAGGGGGAAAAATGATGATTGCATAACCCAATGTTACAAATGATTAGTTTAAATATGTAAGTTGCAAGTGGCCCTAAATTGATATGTTTACTGACACGATTCTTTGATTTGAGTTTCTTCGGCATAAGTTTCTTAAGTGTATGATCCATCAAATAAAGTTTCATCAGTTCCAGATCCATGAGTTTAAAATATTCCCAAATAGAATTCACTAATGCAAGTTACTTAATAAACGAATTAAAAATGAGAGGTTTCAAAAAGAGATTTCCTATAGCCAAATTGACACGTGTATAGTTGAGTTGATGCAATTAAGGGCGCTTTGATTTAAAGATTTAACTGTCTAAAGCATTTTGATTCACAAATTATTTGAATGAGATGTTTTGTACAGAAACTTCTTATTTAACACAACAACTTTCTCTACAAGGGGGAAAATATAGGAGGGCTTGTTTGTAAAATTCCCTACTTAGAGATAAATCACCTCACCAAAGTAAATAGAAGTTCATTTAATGTTATACAAAAGAGGTTAATCAGAATACTCGAAAGATCAAGTTTAATAGAATCGAGCAAGCTCTATGCTCCATCAATCCACCTGGCTGGGAATGTTCCAGAGGAAATTGCTTTAAGGAATACAAAGGCCGAAACTACTTTAATTATTTGACAAGGTAGTGTAATAAATCTACGCGATTAAGAATGTTGACAAACAACTTAACTAATTGAACAACCATCATCTTACTCGAATAAAGTATTAGTGAGTTACAAAAGGCACTGACATAGAGAGTGCTTTATTACATAAAAGAATATTAATTTTTCACATGATCCCATGCGTGCAAACTTTATATTATATATTGGGCTGTGCGCTAAGCCGCATGCTAAAGTTGGAGAACTTTTAGGTAAAGTAATGTTTTAAGACAACTGTAACCCATGCTTAACTGGCATGTTCTCCATTAAATCACTGACGGTGGTTTACTAACAGAATATTCTGAAAGAGTAAAAGGAACTCAATGTCCCACAAAATTAAACTTGAGACTATATATGATACATTATTCAATTGAACAAATGAGAGACACAAGACTGATATTAGGAGAAGATAATTCAATAGACTTAAAGAGATTCCGAGAGAGTTTAAACACATTATACACTTGAGAGGAGAAGTTTTATTTTCTGAGATTGAGCGTTTGTAAACATTTATTTTAATTCTCTAAGTGAAATAAAACTCGAGCTCCTGTGAAAGTAGCCCAAGTTGGGTGAACTATATTATTTTTTGCGTTCTTACAGTTGATTTTCTTTGTTGAGTATATTTCCCTTCATAATTAAGTTTGATTATCGTCCTTATTGCAAAGTATATTTTCCATTGCCATACGAGTCATGACTCAATTTTACTATAAAACACACAAGTGAAAAGAGAAATTACTACTTCTTCTTATATCCCAAAGAGAAGCTTGCTCTTATACCTCACAGCAAGTGAAATGTGAACGAGTTATCATCAATGGTGTAATCAGGTGGAGGACATCCCGAAGGCAACATTATAGCATAATAAAGAGAGTTTTTGACCTTACAAAGGGGTATTTCCTTATGATTTGTGATGATGTCTTATTGAAGAGTGAATTGTGTAGTTCTTATGTTCGCAACAACCAAATCCACGAGTATAGGTGGGGCGGATCCCAAATTATGAGAAGTTAGTTTTAATCAAGGCGCATGTTTTGAGATTTGCTATTTATTCCAAAAGTAATTGGGTGTACTGGAAGAGCAAGTCTTTATAATTGATCACCTTTTATTTATTTTGATCTATCCCTTTACGAACCGTACACACCGCATTCTGATAAACTTCCCAAGTTCTTTAAAGACAAGTTAGTTACCGAGCATAGAACTGAAGATTGCATGAGTTAGAATCGTCACTACACTATCGATAATTTATATGGTATAATGTTTTGAACTTAGACTTATACATTTTATTTTAGGATGTTTTTAAATCTTATTCAAGGCATTTTATAAAAAAATTTGAATTTTCTTTTATTATTTTTGTCGTTCGAACGAAATTGGCCTTCCATTAGAACAAGATCTGCATCTTATATCAATGAGGTTGTATTTTGATTAAATTGAATGTGGGAGTTCGTTATAACGAACATGAAATGAGATTCCAGTGGGTTTCTTTTCTTGACATAGGTTCACCTGTTAAAAGGTTATTCGGAGGCCATTTGTATGAAATACCCCCTTCGTTAGAAGAAATATAAAGCTCGTTTGGACGAAATGGTGATTTCATTCGAACGAAATCCTGTTTTGATTCGAACGAACTCTACCACCTTGATTTTTTTGTTTTCTGTAAAAGGACTTTTGTGGACTATTTTTCTAAGAAGTTTTGGCAAAAAATGATTTTGCATACTTATCCCAAAAGTCTCACAACCTTTGTTATTTTTTTGTTTTCCATATCATATAGCATATAATAATTTGTTGAGTTTAGTTAAACCTGGGTACACATACATATTCAAACCCTTGTAGAGTGCTTCTCTACTGCTGATTTTTGGAGATTGATCTCTACTACTGAAGATGAAAGGAACTCTGTTTCCTAAGGCTGATTGATGGATACCGACGCAGGAGATATTTGTTATGGACGATGCTGGACTATGACATCTTCTATTGAAGATTCGAAGACATTACCACGTTAAACTTAATGGAGCTCTAAGTTATATGTAAGTTAGTCTTGGTCTGTTCAATCCTTAACACTAGAAAAAAGGTTTTGCCGAAAAGGGATTTGTTCTTATATTCTTCTTCTATTTGGTTATTATTTAGTTTGTCATTTAATTTTTAAAATTTATCTTGGATATTCATCTAAATCTAATCGAGATAAAATTTTTCTAAAAAGTGAATCTTTTGTGTGTGACCTACTATATAAGTGAATCCATATAACCCACATTTTTGAATTGGTATAAAAAAAGGTTATACTAATTTATTGTGTGATCTTTATTTTGGGATTATATGGATAACATGTATAATAGGCATCCTATTTTTAAAGGGTATACCTATACATACTGAAACGCTTGAATGGGGGAGATTTTGAAATTAATTGATGACAGGGTTTGTATTATTTGTGAAAGAGGGTGGACACCACCCACCTTGACTAATAAAGTTGTCACAAATATTAAACCTATCACTATTGGGACAATAATGATTTTAATTGGAGTAATTATAACTCCTAAGGCTCAAGTGCAATTTTTGGTGTAGTCACTCCCGATGAGTTTTGTCGTATCATGACGTGTACCACGTCTAAGGAAGCATCGGATATCCTCTAACTCATTCACGAGGGTACTAACGTTGTGAAAGGTTCTAATATGGTTAGAACCTAAAACCTTTGATGAATTCTATTCACAATTATCTGATATGGTTAACTCTAGTTTTAATTTAGGTCAGAGAATTACTGAGACGAGCGTAGTGAAAAAGATTTTGATATTCCTTTCGTCCCAATTTAATGCTAAAGTCATGGTCCTTAATTCATTGGCAACATTACATACACTTAGGTTATAAGAACGCGGAGAAGATCTTCAAACTTACGAAATTGATATTTTCCCTAAAATTCAAAAGAAAAAGGAAAAAGGGTTTGCTTTGAAGGCCCAGTCTAAGAAAAAAAAGGAGTGTTTTGACTCAAAATTTGATTTTGATCTCGATGATCTTGCCATATTTGCAAAAAATTTCAAAAAAATTCTCAAATTTAACAAAGAAAATTCTTCTAAAGAAAATAATATTTTTATGAAAAATAAAATTGTTAATGAGGGCAAGAAAGTTTGTGAGAATGATTAACGTAGAGAGAGGGTATAGTACCCTAGGAAAGTTGAGTTGGAGAGATGGTATGAATGTTATGGAAAAGGACATAGCCCACGAGTGTCCCACTAGGATTAAGAGACAAGCAAAAGCAGAGTTGAATACAATGCCACTCTCATTAATAGTGATATCGAGTCTGTGGATTTTGAGGGATTCATCACCACATGAACCTTTTCTTGCTTTCATGTCCAGTCACATCAATACATATAGCTAATCCCACACTAGTGAGGACATTTTTAAACGTGATAGCCTCGATAATTTTTTGAATCATTCCGAATAGAGTGTGGATGATGATGCGATTTTGAGTGAGGGAGAAAGTGGTCTTCAAAGTGCTTACGCAAAACTTTACAAAGAGTCTTTAAAAAAATAAAATAAAAACTTGAATCTGAGGGTGCTTTATTTAAAAAAGGATTTTCAAGATTTGAGGGAGTGTGAGGCATCGGTGAGTCAACTCGAGAAGTTAAAAGTCTCTCTGTGTCATAAAGTGCTTGTGGTTGGTTGGGATTAGACCGATTTGACCAACATAGTGGCTAGTCTTACAAGAGATCTTTAAGCATCATTGGAGACTCATGAGAAACTTGAATTCCATATTTTCCATCTCAATAAAGATCTCGAATGTGATCGGGAGGTCAAGGTCACTTTGGAGGAAACATCTAATAAGGTTAGAAAGATGTTCCTCAAACCCGTGTTAGGTTTTAAGGAGAGGCAAATGATAGGTTTCGATGCTGCATCAACTTCAAATGTCATACTCGAATTGGTTACCAAGTTTATTATGGATCTTTATGGGACTTAAACTAAACTACCAAGGAGATATATTCCTAGGAGTTTTAACTTAGGTAAACCTAAACCTGTCTATGTTTGTTCCCATTGCAAACAAAGAGGGAGTTTTGTTTTAAGCTAGGGAAAGCTTTCGACATCCGTGTTTCGCATATGCTCCCACTCGAGTTCACATATGTGTTCCTGCACGTGCTCCCACACATGATTCCACACATGCTCTACAAAGTCAAAGATATTTTAATAGTTTTCGAGAGCAAGTTGAGTTTTTAGTCAAGACTTCTCAACGTCTGATGGAGGAATTTCAGAGGATGTCTACTCCTAGTGAGAACACCTCCCGTATTAATGATCGAGGTTAAGACTTTCTTCAAGTATAGGGTGATTATCATGTTGCTATCTTTTTTCCCTATTTCTATATTAATATTTATTGAAAAATCTAAAAATATTTTTATTTTTTTTGAAAAAGTTCAAAAATATTTTATTTTTGATAAAAAATTGGAAAATTAAAAATGATTTTTGTATTTTGTTTTCACTATATATGGATATGCATTTAAGATGCTTGAATCAAAACTACATCCCATACATTAAATTGACTTTTTCATAGTATTTTGATGCATGGCCTCATTTGTTTAGCGTGCTTAATAATGCATAGCTAGCATTTCGTTGTTATTTGATGATCACTTTCTTCATGCTAGACTTTTTATCACCTTTATTTCACACATACATGGACTTTTTGAACATTGTATTTACTTGTCATATGCCGAATATGATGTTGTCATCTCAATTGTGTTTAGTAACAAACCAAATGTACTAGTCATAAGTTGTTCTTGCAAGAACCATTGCCCGAATTTCTTTTCTAAAAAAATTATTTTTATTTTTATTAATAGAAAGGGGCTACGAAAGGGAAAATTCTCTTTTCATTAAATGCCACCATTGGAAAGATCTTAAAATATTAGCGACACACAAAAAAAGAAGCACTAAGGCCATTTTTATTTCATTGATGCTTCGCCTTCATGAACATTATGATATCTTCAAACGTTTGAGAGTGTATCACTACACCAAAATGGTCGACTTATCACGGTCATTGACCTTGACAAGTCTAACTTGTTAAGGTCAATGACCGTGTCAAGTATGGGGGTGACATCTTCTATTGTCACGAACTTGTCACGACCAAAGACTGTGACAAACCTGTGATAAAACAAAAAAAAATTATCGATTTTTGACCGTGACAATTCTGGGCAGATTTACAAAAAAACTACTGGGCAGTATGGCCACTGCCACTGCCCAACAGTATATTTGTACCTGTTATAAAAAAATTGTACCTGTTCAAACAACATATATATCAAAATAAAATACAAATCATATACCAAATCAAGGCATTTATAATCCATATCCAAATAAAATAGAGATGCAAATATCCATCATATCCAAACCAAATTGTACCAAAATCAAAAGAATATAAATACAATCCAATTTTTAAAACCAAAAGAGATAGAAATAATGTCAATATTCAATAGGTCGGAGGAGGAAGGTAGACCACACAACATATGAATTCACCCCCCCAATATCCTAAACGCTGCATTGTTCGTGCAACTGCACAGATGAGTTATCATTTCCCTCCACCATATGCGTGACGCACACTCTTGACTTAGTGTCTTGGAGGGGACATCCATGAATCGGCATATCCGGGTGAAATTTTAGATCCCTCAACCCCCTCGTTATCGGCAGGCCACAATATATGTCGAGTAGATGCACACTCGACCAAACAAGTGGTAACATAGGCCGCTCGATGGGGGTCACGATGGAAAATGGATCATCATATGGCACCGAGTCTGTGCGTATTGGTGATGCAATAATGTCGTCAATGTCGTCCTCCTTGTCCTCCTCTACCACCTTCTCCTTCCTCTTGCCCTTTCCCTTGCCCAACTGACGTTTCAGGAAGGCGTACATATCTAGGACTATTGCATCTAACCTTGATAGCTTATCGACATGGTTGTCCACATTATGGGACAACCCGCTGTTGCTCATCTCCATGCTGATGATATTGGACTTCCCCACCTGCGAGCTCACCCCCTAGTCCCCCCCTTGCGATCCAGGCCGAGCACTTGGCTGAGTACGTCTGTAGCCATAGATACTTTATCGGCATCAGACTGCGATCCATGCACTTCCTTAAGTTTTGCATGAAAATTTAAAAACGACACGATTAGTTAAGTAAATAAAAAAATTATAACGTGATTGGAAAAATTAAACGTTTATAACTTAAAATGGTGGCTGCAGGGCCACCTCCTTATCCTTCCCCTTTTTTGTTCGAATTGCAACATAGTCATCGAGCCTATGTGTCTCTCCTGAAATAAAATACAGAATTAGTAAGTAATGTAAATTAATGCTAAATTATAATAACTATAATTAAAGAAATAAAAAACTTACCATCCTGTTCTCCCTCTTCGATTATCGAGATGCCAATTACCGCTCATTGGTCTCATTGTCGATAAATTTCTACCACTATGCTAATGAGATTGGCTCCTGGGGGGGACGGTATTACGGAGTATCTGATGGACTCCCGGTCTTCCCAAAGTACCGATATCATTAATTCTTCTTCCATGTTTTATACTGATCCCTCAACTGCTCCAACGTGGGTTGCGGAGATATGTGGGCAGGCCGAATTGTTCCTGTCAAACAAGTACAAACAATGCCGTAAGTAATTATTACAGTTATAAATATAGATATAGATATAGATATAAATATAAATATAAATATTAAATATTCAACCATTAGTGCCCCCCAGATGTTCATCTTGAGGTCAATAGGTACGACCCTCCAATCAATGTACCCCGAGCCGACAATCGTCTTCTATAACTCTAGCACTCTAGCTAATAATGTTGTCTTATTCTCGACGACGACCCCTAATTTGTCCCATTTTGGGGGCGTACTGTTCGAGGAGTTCTCATCACCTTCGCAACCGCGTCCTTATGAAGTCATTTTCTACAAAAAAATGTTATTATTAATACAAAGATATATATGAAATTTGAATTAATGCTCAAATTCGATAATACCAATACATACCAATATCAATTTATACCAATACTAATACCAATATCAATTCATACCAATACCATAAACAATATCAATTTATACCAATACCAATACCAATACCAATATCAATTTATACCAATACCAATATCAATTTATACCAATACCAATACCAATTTATACTAATACCTGCATAGCATTAATATAATATTTGTGCTTAAATTGATGAAAATTCTAATTAACATTAAATTATCGTTCGATAATAATAGAGCAATAGAACAATACAACCACTGTTCATTACAAATAATTTGAATACTTATTACAAATCAAAAAATGGATTGATATTCGGTAGGTGCAGCCAAGTCATCGACACTACTGTTTTGACACTTTGGCGCATGTAGGACGATTGACCATGACTCGTTGTTTATATACTATGATTAAAGCACTTTCTTAACCTTTTGAAAAGAATAAGCAAACAGCTCATCGATCACGTGTTCATTTCTCTTCAACTTGGACAAGTCAACTATTATCAGATTGGTGCCATGATCAACTTTATAAGAATTTTTATCCTCAACTCTTACCCAATCACAGTAAAATACAACCTTTTTGAAGTTTACGTAGTCCAATTCAAATATATTTCGAATTAGACCATTGTAAGTCATTTCAGCTTCAACGAGGTTTTTATCTTTCACGCTCGCTAAAAAAAAAGTAAGAGCCTTATATGAAATACCCGAGTTCTCTACATTTGTATTTTCCTTATACACGCTTGCACTGAATACGTAACCGTTTAATCGATACTTTTTGTACTCTTGTGCCATGAACAAGGGTCCAGTGGCTAGAAGAGAAAGACTTGATGTCGCATCACCTGTCTTTAAGAGCTGAGAATATAGATAAATTAACTAGGTTAGCTGTAAATCTTTCTTATAATGTGACCTTGGACAACAGTCTATATTAATTATAATTACCTCGTGTGACAACCATAGCCTAAACTCGCTGCCTGATTATGCCATTATTTTTCGTCTTTTATTGTTCTCACAGGCTTCATATTTTTTGCATAGATCATGACAAAAGTATTACAAAATTAATCATGTAAAAATTAAAATAATTTAAAAGTTAAAATAATTTATAACTCACTTTTTACATTTTTCGACATCTTCATGTGTGTCAAGAAGATAATGAGCTACTTGTTCAGGTTGCAAACTCATTAATTTCACCCGTTTGACTATCACATGGCCACCCTCATCGATGAACTTATTATTGTCATCCACGCTGGTCGAGTCAAGCATATATTACCAAGTGTAGATTGATGAATCCAAGGTGATGTATTCCTTTGAAATTGATCCTTCAATATATCATGTATTCTTGATGTAATATTTGAAAACTTTCATCAATCTTTCAAACGAATACATACACCGACATCATACTGGGCTGGAAAGAAATGCCTCGTCGCATAGGTGTACCAAGAAGTGAACACTTATGTCAAAGAAAGATGGGGGAAAGTACTTTTCCAAGATACAAATTGCTTCATTCACCGCCAATTTTATGACCACTATGTGATCTTGATTGACTACCTTCTCACATAAAAGTGAGAAGTAGATACTAATTTTCATAATAGCCCTCCGCAAATCCTTGTGCTTGGAGAAGCGGTGCTTAAACAATAAAGGAACTAATTGCATGATCACATGCCAATCGTGAGACTTACACTTATGTAAATCATGGGTAACATAATTCACAATCCTTTGCAAGTTGGATGAACAATTAGACGAAACGTTCAAATTATATCTATGTCTAAAAACACCTTCCTTTCCTGACTCATCAAAGTAAACGCACCAGGGGGAATTATTGTTTTTCCCCTAATATCTTCTTTCAACCATAGTTGTGGCTTAAGTTTCAACGCTTTAAGGTATTGCCATGCATTTTCTCCATCCTTAGAATGACTCCCCCCAAGGCATGAGCCCATAATATGTTCAACGATGTTCTTCTCTACACGCATCACATTCAATACATGGTGAACTGGGTTATTCTTCCAATAAGGCAAATTAAATAAAATTGACCTCCTAGAGCATGCCTTTCTTGCCTCAGTTTCATTCCCAGTTGGGGTCTTCTTATGCTTAACATTCTTAAATTTTGGATTCTTACCTGGCATATTAGGGCGACAATCAAAAGATTTACTTTCAATTTTTGAGCTTGAAAGTATTCTTGGTCGTATCCTATGTTCAACCCTGCCCGATAAAAAGTTAGAACCTTTCTCTAATCTAAAACTAGGGGGTAAAAACCTCCTATGGCAATGTTATACATTTTTTGATCTAGCGGGGAGACGAAGAGATTCAGTCTCTTTTCCACAAATAGGACACACCTAATAACCTTATACTAAATAACCGACGAATGTCCTATAAGCTGAAAAATCATGAATTGCCCCCATCAACATAGCCTTCAGCGTAAACTCTTCTTTTCTAAAACAGTCAAATGCTTACACATCCTCTTACCACAACTCATTTAATTTTTCTATCAAGGGAGCCAGGTAGACATCGATGTACTCACTTGGTGCCTTTAACCCAGTCATCAACAAAGAAAACATAAAAAAATTAGGTGTCATATACAGTGAAGGAGGGAGGTTTAGCGGGTCTAAGATCACCGACCATACACTCTGATTGGTTCTTAGATTTCCAAATGGATTGAAACCATCTGTTGATATTGCCAAATTAATGTTACGCTGTTCTCGAGCAAAATTGGGATACTCAAAATTCATCCTCTTCCAAACTGTAGAATCAATAGGATGGCGTATGAAATTTTCGCCTGCTTCTGCCCTAGCATGCCGAGTCATTCCTTTGCTATCCATGGTACTATGAAAAACCCACTTTAATCTAGGCCCAATGGAAAAATATTTCAACACTTTTTGAGGAAATTTTGAGTTTGCGCCTTCTTTGTCAGTAGATTGGACATATCTAAGTTCATCGCATACCGGATACGAATCGAGATTTTCATACTCCTTTCTGTATATTATGCATTCATAGACATATGGATGAATTGATTTATACATCATTCCCAAACCTTTCAAACTATTTTTTATAGTATGATAGCTGTTTGGAAGCGTATTCTGCTTGGGTAGCAAGCCCTTCACCCAATTCGAAATTCCTGTCACGTTGGTGCCAAACAAACTATATTGAGTCTTCAAATTATGCAAACCAACCATGGCATGTAAAGTTATTTGATCTTTCTTATAATCAGAGCATAACGGCTAGCTTTCCTTCAATTTTAAGCTTTGGTAGTCATCGTCATTGTTTATCCCGATATCTTCATGAGTACCTGAACTTTGTACATCATCCGTGACCTCATTCTCTTCCACTTCATGAACTCCATACGTGTCATCAACTAAATTCTCTAGCATATTATGCTCTACATTGTCATCCTACCTTTGTACATCTATCTTACTTATTGAAGGTTATTGTGAAGGTTCCTCGGGGACAAAAGGAACTTTCAATTTCCCATGAAAAACCTAACCTCTAGTACACCAAATCTGTCGAATTGTCATGGTCATTGACCTTGACAAGTTGGACTTGTCAAGGTCAATGATCGTGACAATTCTTGGGGTGACAAATTTTGTTGTCATGAACTTGTCACAGTCATTGACTGTGACAAGTTCATTAGACTTGTCACGATCATGTCACGGCCGTTGACCTTGACAAGTTTGTCACGGTTAAGGACCGTGACAATGTTTAAAAAATTGTCACGGTCAATGACCGTGACAATTATAGGCAGAATTAAAAAAAAATCTACTGGGCAGTATGGCCACTACCACTGCCCATCAATATATTTATACCTGTTATAGCAACATTGTACCTGTTCAAACATTATTTATCCAAATAAAATAGAGATAATGCAAATATGCATTTAAAACAATATGCATCACGATATAATCCGAATAGAATTCAAATGCAACAACTTAAAACAACAATTCAATTCAAATAATGTCACTAAATGTCTGGGGTAAGGTTAACTCTGGGGAGGTGAGTAGGCCACACGATATGCGAATTGACACACGCAACAATATACATCGTGCCGCATTATTCGAGCAATCGCAAGGAGAAGTTCTCCTTTTCGGATATCACATGCGTGACGAGAACCTTGGACTCGATGTCTTGAAGAAAACGTACATGAACTAGAATACCCTGTACGGTATTTAGGTCCCTCAACCCTTGCCCTATCCGCTTGCCATCAAATATGTCCAGTATAAACACGCTTGGCCAACAAAGTGTCGACATCGGTCGGTTAAAGGGAGCTAAATAGGGGAGTGGATCACCAAAGTCCGTACGTATCGGCGATGAAGCAGGGATGTCCACATCCTCATCATCCTTCACCTCATCCTCCTTCACCTTCTCCTCCACCGCCTTCTCCTTACCTTTCCACTTACAGTTTCTGCCCAATGAATGGTTCATGAATGAGAACATATCTTGGATGGTCGCCTCCAAATGGGACAGCTTCGCATCATGCGACCCCATCGTTCGTGCCAACCCGGTGTCGCTCGTCTCCAATCCGATGATCCTAGATTTGGCCACCCTCGAGCTCACCCCCTTGTCCTCCCTTTACGATCAGCGCCAAGCAGTTGGCTGAGTGCGTCTGTGGACAAAGATGCCTTGTCGGTGTCAGACTGTGACTCATGCACTTCTTTAAGCTTTGCCTGAAATGACAAAAATCACATGATTAGTAAAATAAGTAAATAAAAAATTATAACGTTATTAACAAAAAGTAAACTGTCGAATTACTTACAATCGTGGCCGCGACGCTCGGGGACACCTCCTTATCCTTCCCCTTCTTCATCCGAATAGCCACATAAGTATCGAGCCTGCGTGGCCTACCCCCAGGGCCACACCCTCTCCCCTGAAATAAAATAAAGTAAAATTAGTATCGATCCCACAAAGTAAAATAATGCAGAATAATATATTTCTGTAGTTATAGAAAAATTAAATCTTACCATCATCCTATGCTCCACCTCGGCATAAGATGTCCGACCAGAGTAGTGCACGTCAGTCTTTTTTGCCCGGTTTTCCCTTCTCAATTGGCAAGATGCCAATTGTCTCTCCCCGATCTCATTGTCAATGAATTGTTGCCATTTTACCAATGAGACCGGCTCCTTCGGCGGAACGGATTCACGCATCGGGATAATGGGACTGTCGGGTCTTCCCAAAGTACCGGGTCCGCATATTTTTCTTTCACGTCTTGTGTTGCTCCTTCAACTGCTCTAAGACAGAATCGCGTAGCTTTGGATCCAGGCTGAATTATTCATGTCCAACAAATACAATGTTAGTGGTAAATAAATATAAATATAAAATGAAATCGAAATTGAAATTGAAATTGAAATTGAAATATTCATATAAATATAACTATAAATACATTACCTATAGTGCCACCCAAATAGCTAACTTGAGCTCATTTGGTACCTACCTCCAACTAGTGTACCCCGGGCCGATGATCGTCTTTACCAGCTCGAGGGATCTCGCTAATAGCCCCATCTTGTTCTCGACAGCCATCCCCAATTTACCATATTTGGGGAACCTAGGGGCTGAGGAACCCTCGTCGCCTCCGCTACCACCGAGCCCAGACGACATCATCATAACCAGCATCATCATCTTCGCCTTAATACCTGAAGGAGACATAAACTGTAAAAAATGTTGTTATTAGTACAAATCAAAATGAATTAGAAGAAGACATGCAAATATGTACAATTACTACAAATCCAAATGAATTGTTACTGTTTAACACCTCAATTCTGAATTCCAAAACAACAACATCTAGCTCATAATATGTACGATTACTACAATACGAAACATCCCCACCCCCACCCCTACTGCCCACACACGCACACTACATAAGAGAGAAAATGATAAAGTGCAAATCAATTAAAAGCATTAAAAATGGATTGATAAAGTACAAATTGGAATATTTATTACAAATTGAAAAATTATTTCAAATTCGGGTTATCATAAAAAATGGATTGATATTCGGTAGGAACAACCAAGTCATCCACACTACTATTTAGACGCTTTGGCGTGTGTAGGACAATTGACCACGACTCGATATTGATATACTTCGAGTAAAACACTTGGTTAACCTTTTGAAATGCACAAACAAATGGCTCATCGCTCACATGGTCGTTGCTCTTCAACTTAGACAAGTAAACCATGATCAAATTGGTGACAGGATCAAATTTACAAGCATTTTTATCCTCAACTCTTACCCAGTCATAGTAAAATACAACCTCTTTGAAGCTTATATAATCCAATTCAAATATATTTCGGATTACACCATAGTAAGTCATTTCAGTTTCAACGAGGTTTTTATCTTTTGCGCTCGCTCGAAAGAAAGTAAGAGCCTTGTATGAATTGTCCGAGTTTTGTACATTTGTACTTTCCTCGTACACTTTAGCGCCGAAAATGTAACCGTTTAATCGATACTTTTTGTACTCTTGTGCCACAAACAAGGATCCAGTGGCTAGACGAGCAAGCCTTGATGTCGCATCACCTGTCTTTAAGAGATGAGAATATAGATAAATTAATTATATTAGTTATAAAATTTGAGTGTAATGTAACGTTATATAACAACCATTTTCATTATAATTACCTCTTGTGTCAACCACAACCTAAATTCGCCGTCTGATTGTACCATTGTTTTTTGTCTTTTATTTTTTGCACAGGCTTCATATTTTTTGCATATTACAAAATTAATCATGTGTAAAATAATCTAAAATAATGTTAAACGTTATAATAATTCAAACTTACTTTTTTTATTCTTCGACATCTTCATGTGTGTCAAATAGATAACGAGCTACTTATTCATGTTGCAAACTCATTAATTTCACTCGTTTTCCCATCACATGACCACCATCATTGACGAACTCATCAATGTCATCAATGCGATCAATACTGGTCGAGTCAGGCATATATTCCCGAGTATATATTGATGACTCCACGGTGATGTATTCCTCTACAATTGATCCTATAATGTATCGTGTATTCGTGACGTAATCTTTAAAAACTTTCATCAATCTTTCAAATGGATACATCCACCGATATCTACCTGGACCACAAAGAAGTGCCTCCTTACATAGGTGTACCAATAAGTGAACGCTTATCTCAAATAATCGATCACCGCCAATTTTACGTCCACTATGTGTTATCGATTGACTACCTTCTAACACAAGAGTGAGAAGGTAATACTAATTTGCATAATAGCCCTCCGCAAATCCTTGTGCTTGGAGAAACAATGCTTAAACAATAGAGAAACCAATTGCATGATCACATGCCAATCGTGGGACTTACACTTATGTAAATCATGAGTAGTATAATTCATAATCCTTTGCAAGTTGGACGAAAAATTAGATGGGCCCTTCAAATTATATATTTTTGTCTAAAAGCACCTTCCTTTCCCCACTCGTCAAAGTAAATGCACCAGGGGGAATTATTGTCCTTCCCCTACTATCTTCTTTCAATCATAGTTGTGGCTTAAGTTTCAACAATTTAAGGTCTTTTCGTGCATTTTCTCCATCCTTCGAATGACTCCCCCCAAGGAAATTGCCCACAATATGTTCAATGAAGTTATTCTCTGCATGCATCACATCCAATACATGGCGCACCGGGTTATTCTTCCAATAAGGCAAGTCAAATAAAATTAACCTCCTAGACCATGCCTTTCTTATCTCAGTTTCATTCTCAGTTGGGGTCTTCTTATGCTTCACATTCTTAAATTTGGGATTCTTACCTGGCATATTAGGGCTATATTAAGAATATTTACTTTCAATTTCTGAACCTGAAAGTTGTCTCGACGGTAGCCTATGTTCAACCCCGCCCAATAAAAAATTGGAACCTTTCTCAAATATGAAACTATGAGCCGGGGGTAAAAACCACTTATGGCAATGGTATACATTTTTGAGCTGAAGGATAAACAAAGAGATTCAATCTCCCCTCTATAAATAGGACATCCCAAATAATTCCATGTACTACACAACAGGATAATGTCCCATAAGCTGGAAAATCTTGAATTTCCCACATCAACATAGCTTTCAGCGTAAACTTTTCTTTTATAAAAGAGTCAAATGATTGCACACTCTCTTCTCACAACTCATTTAATTCTTCTACCAAAGGATCCAGGTAGACATTGATGTTATCACTTGGTGCCTTTGGCCTAGGTATCAATAAATACATCATCGAAAATTCAGGTCTCATATACTGTGAAGGAGGGAGGTTGAGTGGGGCTAGGATCACTGGACATACACTTTGATTAGTGCTTAGATTTCCAAATGGATTGAAAATATCTGTTGATATAGCCAAACGAATGTTGTGTTATTCTCGAGCAAAATCGGGACACTCATAATTCATCCTCCTCCAGGTTGTAGAATCAATAGGATGACGCATGAGATTACCCCTACTTCTGCCCTAGCATGCCAAGTCATTGCCTCCGCTATCCATGGTATTATGAAAAATATCTTTAATCTAGTCCCAACGGGAAAATATTTCAACACTTTTTGACGCACTTTTGAGCTTGTGCCTTCCTTACTAGTAGATTGGACATATCTAGGTTCATCGCATACCGGACAACGATCAAGATTTTCATACTCCTTTCGGTATAGTATGCAGTCATACACACAAGCATGAATGATTTATACTTTATTCCCAAACCTTTCAAACCGTTCTTCATAACAGGATAGCTATTTGGAAGCGCATTCTCCTTGGGTAGTAACCCCTTCACCCATTTCAGAATTCCAGTCATGCTATTGCCAGACAAACCGTACTGCTTCTTCAAACTGTGCAAACCAACCATGGCATGTAAATTTGTTTGATCTTTCTCACAACCAGAGTATAACAATTGGGTCGCCTTAAATTTTAAACTTTGGTAGTCATTGTCAAGGTTTATCGTGATATCTTCACGAGCACTTAAACCTTGTACATCATCAGTAACCTTATTCTCCTCTGCTTCATAAACTCCATACGCATAATCAACTAAATCCTCTAACATATTATGATCTACGTCGTCCCCTTCTACATCTATCCTACTTGTTGAAGGTTGTTGTGAAGGTTGTTTGGGGACAAAAGGAACTTTCAATTCACCATGAAAACTCCAAAATCGATAACTATCTAGCATACCCCATCTTAACAAATGTAGTTCAACTGTTTTCCACTCAAACACCTTACCATTCTTACACCTAGCACACGGACACAAAAACTCGTCATCATTATGACATCTCTTTGCGTATTTCACAAATTCATTAGAACCTCTGTGAAACACATCCCCCATTCTATTTGTCTCACCCATCCACTCTTTGTATTTCGGATATCCCATCACAGCTACCACAACCAATCACCTATTAAAGGTAATAAGTGTATATTCATGGATTAGTATAAACAAAACTTAGATTTATAGTATGTTTTATTTAATTATGTCTTCAATTCTTAAATTTCAAATTTAAATTCAATTTATTATAGAAATTCCTATTTCCTCCACCTCCTCTAAAGGGTGAGTGATCCTATCCCATTCAAGATCGCATATTTCTATAATATACTTAACAACTTATGCACATTGTTACGATTTGAGAAAAATTCGGCAGCATATCCCCGTAGTTCTCCAAGTACACGACATAGATTGGAAAGTGTGAGTGTTATTTCAATTCATCAATTGAAATAACAGTCACACTTGTCAATCTAGTATGTACCCAAAGAACATTAGGATAGGACTGCAGAACTTCCTCCAAAAGTAACAACTTTAAGCCACTAAGAATATTATTATACAAAAATTATGCAGTCCCAAACTGTCCAAACAGGAAAATTCGAGAGATCTCATTACAGAGGTAAGGACTCTCTAACGGGTCTAAGGGCCATTGAATGCCTACGCATAAGAACTAGAAGGCTAGTATCTATGCGCACTATATGTAATTTGAAGTATATATATATATTGTTCGTTATACAAAGTAATTTTCAAAAAAAGTTGAAAAATCCCACCCCCATATGGACAATAATCCAGTGGTCATGCCACTTTTAAAATTAACCAACCCAACATCGATCCACTATAATCCAACCACAATGGCAACAACAAATGTGTATCCCGCACTCCCTCTAATTCATCTACTCAATTAATTCTTTTCATCAATTAAACTACCAATTAAAGTATACAATTATTAATTTACTAATTTACAATGAGGGGCAATCCTACTTTCATATATTAATTTACTAAAAAAATTAATAATCAATAAATTTGTTTACAAGGGACACTACTTGCATATGAGGGAAAATATCTAATAAACCAATCAAAATTTAATAAAAAAAATTAACAAGCCCCACCCCCACCCCCGCCCCATTTCCCCTTGCCCCACCTCCACCCCATCCCCACACATGTACACACACACACACGCACTTAACCCCACCCCCCGTCACACCCCCCGCATCATTTCCTCCTCCTGCACATACGCACAAACACGCACACTACACACACACACACACACGCATCCCCCCGCCCTGCCCCCTCCCCCCTCCCCCTCCCCCACCACACACACACACACATAGACCCACCCCCACCACACACACACACGTACACCCACATACACTCCCCTCCCCTCCCCTCCCCACCCCACCCACCACACACACGCACACACACACGCATATATATACACACACACACACACACACACACACACATATATATATATATATATATATATACAAATGGAAGAGAGAGAGAGAAACCAACCTGAAAGTAGAGATAGAGGGAGAGCAGCGCGTAGAGAGAGAGAGAAAGTGGAGGGAAACAAAGCGGTGAGAAAAAGGAGGAGAAAGGGTTATTTGCTGCTAAACTTGTCACGGACATGTCACGGTATTTTATCGTGATAATATTATAAGAATTGTCACGGTCATTGACCGTGACAAGAATTTGTGACGGACTTGTCACGGTCAATGACCATGACAAGTTTGGTCGGCTAAAGGGTGCCAATTTGACCTTTTTGGTGTAGTGCTCAATAACTATCTTGCATACCTGATCTTAACAAATGTTGTTCAATTGTTTTCCAATTAAACACCTTATCATTCTTACACTTAGCACACGGACACGAAAACTCTTCATTATCATGACATCTCTTTGTGTATTTTACGAATTCATTAGCACCTCTGCGAAACACATCCCATAATCTATTTGTCTCACCCATCCAGTCTTTGTATTTAGGATATCCCATCACAACTACTACAAAAAATCACCTATTATGGGTAAAAGAGCATAAACAAATGTGTGAATATTTAGTTTCCATTAGTATAAACACCTATTGAATGCGTATGCATAACAACTAGAAGGCTAGGTTTGATGGGTAAATTTATTCGTGAATTCAAATTCAAATTCAAATTCGATTTTAATTTGAAATTAAAATTAAAATTCAATTTATAATATTAATTCCTATTTCCTCAATATCCTCTAAAGGGCGAGTGGTTTTATCCCATTTAAGACTGCATATTTCTATAATATACTAAATAGCTCATGCACATTGTTCCAATTTAAGAAAAATTCAGTAGCATATCCCCATAATTCTCCAAGTACACGATGTAAATTCTCAAGTGTGAGTGTTATTTCAATTTATCAATTGAAATAACACTTAACATCACATCATCTAGTATGTACCAAGAGAACATTAAGATATGACTTTAGAACTTCCTCCAAAATTAACAAGTTTAAGCCACTAAGAATATTATTATACAAAGACTATGCATTCACATACTATACAAATGGGACAATTCGAGAGATCTCATTATCGGAGTAATGACTTTCTAATAGGTCTAAGGGCTATTAAAGGAGTACGCATAAGAACTAGAAGGCTAGTATCTATGCGTACTATATGTAATTTCAAGTATGTTTCATTTAATTATCATTAGTCCGTGGTCGTGCAACTTTCGAACGGGTCGTGACACAAAGTAATTTTAGAAAAAAGTTGAAAACTCCCCCCACATTTGAACAATAATCTAGTGGTTCTACCACTTCCAAAATTAACCAACCCAACAAATTAAGATAATATAATTATTTAAGGATTTATTAGTGTGAATTAAATTAAGGATCTAAAAAAAATTAAACAATCAACTTCCATATCCAACCAAATTCGTCCAATATAATCCAACAACAACAACTGATGATGCTGGAAATAGCACCACCAGTCAAGGTGTTTGTAAGCTCAAGTTAGTGATAAAAATGGCAGTACAAGAGTATAGTAAATATAAGAGATAGAGGTGAGGAGAAGAGGATGAACACGGTTATGTAAGTGGTTCAACCAATCAAGCCTACGTCCACTGTGCAAGGGTGTGATTAATATCACTGTATGAGGGATCTAATGGCCATGGATACTATCTCTCAAGCTTTATCTCTCTACTGTATCATATGACAGAGTTTCAACTAGGGTTATAATTTTTGGATCCTTTACAAGGTAGAGGATGACCTCTATATATAGTCCCCAAGCATGCAATGAGCATGTGCGTGAGGATTGAACTAGTATGAGAATGACACCTGGCTAATCTTATGTAGACAATGATGACCTTAATATTCCCTCACGTAAGGGTAATGATTCAGTTATAACTGATTGTGTACACGTGTTACCAACCACACATATGCGAATAAAGGCTCGGCTACCTGTGATTGGTCCCAACCTCGGCCTGGAAGAGTACGAGGTTGGTGGAGTCTGGTTGTCGCCCAATCCGAGATTAATCATGGTGATTTCGGCTCATATGAGGCTAAGGTAAGATAAGTTCGTAATGTCGTCATGGGACGAGGTTATGGAGGGGTTGTCCTTGCAACCTCGGCCTGCATCCAATCGAGGTTGACAACCTTGGATGATCTGATGAATAATTGCCCTTATGGAACACGAAGACCTCAACTACTATCTGACTGCGAGGTAACTAGTAACGTCGGCCATGGATGACTTTGCTTAGGACGAGACCGCTAGTTGTCAGTCCAAGGCCCTTCTAAAATCGTCCATCTCCCTGGCCGAGGTTGATATCTCTGAGATGATGGGGTACATTTAGGGCATATCAATCACCCCCTATCCCTTAGTTGCCCGTGTGAGCAGGTGAGTAAGGGGTATGCGCGTTCGAGGTTGGATTTCTGTTGGTGCCAATGCTTTTTTGACAAGTGTTAACTGCTGAAGTATATGGCATGCCAGGCAAGCTCAATGATGTCAATTGTCCTTTGGGCTCCCAAGGCAATGATGGGCCTTGGGATGTGTGTGGGGCTGTTTGAGGGTTAAACCCTCATTTCCTTTCTTTCTCCTCCATTTCTTCATTATCTCGCTTGCATTTTATCTGTTCTCTCTCTCTTTTTACAAGAGCTTGGTTAGCAGTGCATTGGGTGGAGTTCTTGCCAACATTTCTTTCCTTCTCCTCACATTCCATCAGGTATTGCCTTATCACATTTTCTTCTCCATTTTTCCAGCCTTCAATTCCTATTTCTTATATTTTTCGACGATTTTAAGAGTTTTCCGGTGAGTTTATGCCTTTTCTGGTGAACTGTTCTTGATTGTTTTTCATTTAAAAACCTAGTTTGATCCTTAATTCAATTGCCAATCCTATTTATTTAGGAGAGTCTCAAGTGTAGGATCTGACTCATTTGCTCAAGCCCCTATATAAACTCTTAGAGGAATTCCCCTCTCTTAGGGAGAAGACCTTAGATAAAATTAGGTAAATAGAAAGAGCCCAAGAGGAAGCTCATAGGGCAGAGGCGTTCCCCCTTACACCTATATTTACACCCCCTCTGAAGGTCATATACCCTGCGCCGACCGAACCAATTAAGTCAACAGAGGTCCCAGTTGAACCTACACCCATGTCTGAGTCTGAGTCGTCCACCTCAGACCCTATGTCTATGGACTCCTTTCAAGAGGCCATGGACTTTTCCATCCAGCAGGATCAGGTCCCTGATTAAGCGGAGGTTTATAGCCGGGCCTCGTCTCACAAGGGTTCAAGCACATCGCACTCTTCCTCCGACGTTGAGATTGTAGGACCTAGCGTGGGTATTCCATCGATCCTTGAAGCCATTCCTCTGTCGGCTGTCACAGGAGCTGAGTTCGCCTAAACGTTCCCAAGTGGTGCCCCATCATCTGCTCAGGCTGACGTTGAACCGGATGATGATGATGATGATGATGCTGAGAGCGATGTTGATACCTCTGAGGCGGCCGAGATAGAGAGCACTGTCAGCGAGGTCAACCTTTCAGCCTTCAAACATCTATATTCAATAAGTCCCTCTATAAAACTCAGGATACCTCTGAGGGAAGAGAGGGCTTTCAGCGACCGAGATGGTGAGACCTGCCTGTATGAGCTGATGTTCAAGTTAGGATTTAGTCTGTCCATTTATCCTATCATCAGGGCTATATTATCATACATCAACTTGGCTCCTTCCCAGTTGTCACCTAATGCCTGGAGGGTGATAAGTGGAGTTATTTTCCCATAGAGGGCAGTCCATCATTCAGACCTTCTCGTCCAAGTCTTTTTAGGGTGCTATGTCCCCTCCTCTGCCAGGAATCATCCGAGATACTACCATTTCTTAGCTCGAAAGTTAAATAAAAATATGTTGCAGGTTACTCAAACCTCAAACCATAATTGGAAATCACGCTACTTCTTTGCGTCAAGTCCATGGGATTTTGGTGCCTGTGCCCCCTTTTCCTCCCTAGAGCCGAGAATACCTTTGAGATGGGGAAAGGTGACAATAGCTGCTAGGGCCAACCATGGGCTAAGCCAAAATAATCTTCAAAAGGTCAAAGAACTTCAGGATCATGGGGAGAATGGTCTGCTAGTCAAGTACAAGCATTTGATGACTCCGTACTATCTCTTAAAAACTGGCCTTGGGCGGAGTCCTTTGATCGAGCTCCGTAAGTTACTTTATTATTTCAACAAGTCATACCTTGGAATTTGTGTATCTATATTTTTCTAACTCAGACCTTTCTATTTTGCAGAGCATCTAAAAGGGATTTTTGACGATCTTTGGGAGATGGCAGCCCCTAGTCTCACGAAGCTGGTGAAGAAGGCAGGTCTTAATGCACCTCATCCCCCTCCAAGCACCTCAAGGGCTGAGGCCTCCAAGAAGAGGAAACCTGCTGCCCCTGCCCCTGCCCTTAAGGATCAGAGGTAAAAGAAGAAAAACCAAAAGGGGGATCGTACCATCCCCATTTATTCTGAGGACGTATTGATTGCTCGCTTGGAGCAACTGAAGATTAATGATAGTTTTATCGGCCATAGTCTGAAGGCCCTGGATACAATCGGCGATGCCATGACCGACTCTGGCAAGAACTTCTGTTGCTCTCGGGATAGGCCTCTGTTGG
Source organism: Sambucus nigra (assembly GCA_949130495.1). NCBI lineage: Eukaryota > Viridiplantae > Streptophyta > Magnoliopsida > Dipsacales > Adoxaceae > Sambucus > Sambucus nigra. The sequence continues at coordinate 387,388,939 of OX422212.1, forward strand.
CCGAGTTCTCCCACCATCGCTCTATCCAAGTAAGACCTTGAACTTCTGCTTTTTCTACTCAAGTGTAACATCAGTTCTGAACTATACCGAACCTTAGGCTGACATCTCTGCACATGTTCTACAGGGTCTCCTCACCATGCACCATTTTGTTAACTGTACCTTGGGGAAGCTTCCTCTAATTGAGAAGGGCTAAGAGTCCGAGAAGACCGAGGCCGTTTTGAACGCAAAAGTGGAGCGCCTGAAGGCCTCTTTAAAGAAATCTGAGTCCAGCGTGAAGGGGTTAGAGAAAGACATGGACACGCTGAGGAAGGATCATAGCGTTGCCCTGAAGACTCATGCTGACTCTCTTTAACATAAAGTCGACGTGGCTATGAAGGTTGCCTTAGATAATGCCTCAGAGAAGATCTTGGAGGAATACAAGGTCTCTGATGAGTTTGTCAGCTTTGACTTTGAGTACTCGAAAAGGGGTGTAAAGGCCACTGGCAAATGGGCTGCCATGAAGGAGAAGGAATCAGGGAGCCTCGCAGCCTATGACTTCATCGGCTTGGGTTATGTCGATCCTCGGTTTGCTCGGGACTTGCAAGAGGTAGAGGAGGAGGGAGGTACTGCACCTACCGAGACTGCCCCCCAAGATGACACCAGGACCGAAGATGTTGGTGCTCAGGATGATGGGGTGGAAGTGACCACCCTCGGCCAGGAAGATGGGGGCATGGCAACTAACCCTGAGGCTGCGAACACTTGACTATTTTATGAAGCTTTTGTATCTTTAATTTCTATTTCAAACTGTAACCTCTGATAACAAAATCAACTAGCTTGTAGCTTTAAATTTTTAACTTTAATATATATCTACCTCTGAGGAGGGATTTATTTTCTTTTCCATGCAATGTGTGTTCAGTTCTGAAGTCTCAATATAATTTTTCACCAAATTAATGCTGTTATAAGGTCTGAGGTCATCAACTAAGATGTTATCCCCATGATATATATTTACCAAACTAATGATGTTAAGGGTCTGAGGTCATCCAAGTATGATGTATGACCTCAGACCTTGTCACCAAATTATGATGTTATAAGGTTTGAGGTGATCAACTAAGATGTTATCCCCATAGATAACTATTCACCAAACTAATGATGTTAAGGGTCTGAGGTCATCCAAGTATGATGTGTGACCTCAGACTTTTTCACCAAATTATGATGTTATAAGGCCTGAGGTCATCAACTAAGATGTTATCCCCATAAATAACTATTCACCAAACTAATGACGTTAAGGGTCTGAGGTCATCCAAGTATGATGTCTGACCTCAGACCTTGTCACCAAATTATGATGTTATAAGGTCCGAGGTCATCAACTAAGATGTTATCCCCATAAGTAACTATTCACCAAACTAATCATGTTAAGGGTCTGAGGTCATCCAAGTATGATGTCTGACCTCAAACCTTGTCACCAAATTATGATGTTATAAGGTCCGAGGTCATCAACTAAGATCTTATCCCCATAAATAACTATTCACCAAACTAATGATGTTAAGGGTTTGAGGTCATCCAAGTATGATGTCTGACCTCAGATCTTGTCACCAAATTATGATGTTTTAAGGTCTGAGGTTGTCAACTAAGATGTTATCCCCATGAAATTCTACCATTCAAGCACAATGAACCAAGAATTGACATGGAAACTGATCTTCTCATTAATAATCTCTTCATAAGATGATACATTTACATGAAAGCCCTGGTAACATCATATGTAATACTTTTTTAGATGATCAGCATTCCAAGGGTTGGAGAAAGGTTCCCCTTTAAGGTTTTCTAGCCTGTAGGTCCCGAGTAAAACCTCCTTAATCACTTTATAAGGACCATGCCAATTTGGGTGAATCTTGTTCACCTTCTGCAGCGTCTTCTTCAATACTAGGACTCCTACAACTATGGGTCTTGACTTTACCCTTTGATTGTAGAATTTTGCTGTTCTCTGCTGGTAAGCTGCCTGCCTAATTTCTGTGTCTTCCCTTCTCTCTTCGATCAAATTGAGGTCAAGTATTCTCTCCTCCCCATTCCTCTCAGAGTCATAGGTCTGAACCATATGACTAGGAAGTCCTACCTCTGTCGGTATGACGGCCTCCGAGCCATGTGCTATCATAAATGGTGTCTCCCCCGTTGGTGTCCTAGCCGTTGTTCTGTAGGCCCATAACACAACATAAACCTCTTTAGTCCATCTTCCTTTAGCCTCTTCTAACCTTTTCTTGATCCCATTGAGTATTGTTTTGTTAGTGACTTCGGTCTGACCATTTGCCTGAGGTCGGTCAGGAGAAGAGAAAAATTACTTTATCCCAACTCTTTCGCAGTATTTTTCCAAGAAAGAATTCTTGAACTGGGTTCCGTTGTCCGAAATGAAGGTGTTTGGGTGGCCATGTCTGCATATAATGTTTTTCCAAATAAATTGGAAGGTCTTCTGCTCCGTAATCGTTATCATTGGCTCTGCCTCTACCCACTTGGAGAAGTAATCAATGGCAACTATCAGAAATCGATAGTTGTTTGTAGGCCTTAGCAGGTGACCCAATAAGTCAATTTCCCATTGAAAGAGTTGGCGCTTGCGTTCAATTAAGAAATAATATAATAACTGCCATTTTTAACCCAAATTAACCCTAAGCATGCAACTAGGTGTGATTGAAACAATATGAAATCATGCACAAGATAATCAACACACAAAGTTAAGGAAAAATCCCCCACAGGGGCAAAACCATTTGTATATCACTATAATTTGTAAAAGACGGTTTACAATCGGATTACAATGAAATACAGTTTGACTAAGAATTACCCTCGGGTATCGGATTCTGTAGTCGCGGCTGGAAGAAACCCTTTCCAGTAGGGCTGGCGGCTGGAACTATCCCTGTCCAGTAGGGTTGCAATGAAGAGGAAGAAGCGGTCCACTTCACAAAGGGTTGAACATCAATGGTGTTCTTGGGTTACCAAAAGTGACTCACAAATGTATGGAATTTGTGTGAATCAAGGGTATGAATCAATGGACTCAAATACCATGAAGACTTATGAGTTATGGAACTCAGAAAATCGTGTGTAAGTCTTAAGAAAACCAACTCCCCGATCGTGGTATAAATAAGAATTCATTTGCCCTAAAAATCTGCACACGATCTGTTCGTGGTTATCCAGGGCGGACCGGTCCGGGCCTTAGGCGGATCGGTCCGATGGCGGACCGGTTCTTTTATTTTGAGGCTGATTCGGTTCGCATTCGGTCCGGGGCTCACTGGTCTTAAACGAGCAAGGCAGATCGGTCCGGGTCTCAGCGGATCGGTCCGGCTAGGCGGATCGGTTCGTTTTAATATCAGGCGGACCGGTCCGGCTGTCTGAATTTCTGAATTCTTCCTTTCTTTTGATCTTCGGATTTTGTTGATGACGATGTGATCTTTTCAACTGTTATTCTTGTAACGACGTATGACATATCATATACATAATGATGGACAAATTGTCCTTACCAATCTCCCCCTATGTCTATGCCGGAACAAACATAAAAAAAATCCGAATTATCAAGTATGAAACAATGCCTATACAAATCTACCCTTCCATGAACCCAAAACTGAAAGAGGTACAAATGACTAAGGCTTCATCGTTTGTTCTTCGAATCTTCAGAAATCTCACCGCTTTTCTCATCAGGGTGTGCATCATGGGATTATCAAGGATGTACCTACACACATGAGACAAAGAAAATACCAAGTGACGTATCGAGTTTGAAATGAGATAAACATAAGCACATAAGCATATATATCCATTTAAGATGATATTCTCAGAATTTCAAAACTCCCCCACAATCAGATAATTCATTCTCCCCCTTTTTATGATGTCCCCACATAGACAAATGAGAGAAATAAATCAAGCAATCAAGTACCGGGGTGACACAAGGCATAAAATCACACCATGAATGAACATAAAACAACCAAGTCGGTGATAGCGTAAAAAAAATGGGTGTGATCAAAATTCGATAGGAAAATCAAAGCATACAAACATGACATATGTGCACGATGAATATTGGATATTCCTAACGAATGAACTCAAATGCTTCCTTTGGTGTAAAAGATTGGAAATATACGACATTGACTATATCAAATCTACAAATCAAAGCTCAAAGTGATTTCTACACCAATAACATCCAAAATGATTTTCATGCTTTTTCAGGACTTTCAAGGAAGTGAAAACCCGTTTTTCAATCTCCAACTAAACTCCCTCAGATTTATATGTTGAATAGAGGTATACTAAATTCTCAAACTTTGGAGAATTGATGGTGAAACTTAAATGGCCCATATATGGCATGTATTGCTTTTTATTGCCTTTTCAATTTTTTCAGGCTCTTTTAACCTCTTAGGACCTCAGATATTACAATTCCTCCATTTTTTAGGTCCTTTTTAACGGTGGCTTTTGCGCAAAGGATAAAAATCAACTTTCGCATCCCCTCCCCGTTATGCAAATTATCACACAGTCTCACCAAAATGATTTTTACATGCAATCCAATCTTGTCAAGTTTTATCGCATTTTATACATTGTATAGACAGGATTGAGATGGAAACACTCAAGCCAACATGAGATTGACAAGCGCAACAATCAAATATAGCCGTGCATGTGTGCAATAAAGGATATAGGAGTCAAGCATGTAGAAAATATCACTAATTACATCTCAAGGACTCCAATCAATGTTAAGCACATGGATGAAATGATGTAGCCTCTCAAATCTCTATCAAACAGTCACATGGATATATGGAATGAAGTTGTGAATTGGCTATCTTAAATGCTCATCCATAAAAGGCAAATCTCTTTTTGGTCTTTTTCAAAAATTTTATCAAAATAAAATCTTTTTGTGCTTTTCTCAAAATTTTTCAAAAAAAAACTCTTTTTGTATTTTTCTAAGAATAATAAAAAATACATAAAAGCTGTACAACAAAGAATAGTACATATAAACAGACTAGCAATAGGAAGCATATGATATGATCATGAAGAAGCATCCTATTCTAGACATAGACCAACCCCTCAGTCAACTGTGCAAATCCCCAAAGAGTTCCTAAGACTCTCAAATCTAAGGGCATATAAAGGTTTCGTGAAAATATCGGCTAACTGACGGTCGGTAGGAACAAAACTCAGGGTTACGACCTTCTCCTCAACTAACTGACGTATAAAGTGCTCGCGTAACCTGATGTGCTTTGTGCGCGAATGTTGGACAGGATTGCGGGATATGTGTATCGCGCTCGTGTTATCACAGGAAATGGTCATGGTGTCCTGTGAAATCCCATAATCCTCCAACATTTGCTTCATCCACATGAGTTGCGTGCAACAACTCCCGGCGGCGATGTACTCCTCCTCCGCAGTGGAAAAAGAGATGGAGTTTTGCTTCTTGCTCAACCAAGAGACAAGAGCAGAACCAAAGTAGAAACATCCACCAGAAGTGCTCCTACAACCATCTACGTCCCCTGCCCAATCGACATCCGAATAGGCGGACAAACGGTCATCGGTATCAAAGGAATACCAAATACCATATGAGAGAGTCCCACTCACGTATTTGATAATACGTTTTAGAGCGAGTAAGTGCGACTCTTTAGGAGACGCCTGATAACGCGCACAGACTCCAACACTAAAGGCAATGTCGGGACGACTAGCAGTCAAGTAGAGAAGACTGCCTATCATACTCCGATACAAGGTTTTCTCTACGTCCTTGCCTGAAGTGTCCTTACTAAGCTTGATAGTAGTACTCATAGGAGTACGAGCATGCTTAGCGGAGTCTAAACCAAATTTCTTCACTAGGTCTCTAGCATACTTAGATTGAGAGATGAACATCCCATCCTCTAGCTGACGAACCTGGAGACCAAGGAAGAATGTAAGCTCACCAACCATGCTCATCTCAAACTCACTTTTCATTTACTCCTCAAAGTGGTGAGCATGCTGGGAGCATGTGGATCCAAAGACTATGTCGTCCACATAGACTTGGGCAACCAAGATAGCACTGTCATCCCTCCTGACGAACAACGTCATATCAACTCCCCCTCTCTTGAAGCCACGGGATAAGAGATAGGAAGTAAACCTCTCGTACCAAGCATGGGGTGCTTGCTTCAAACCATACAAGGCTTTCCTCAGATAGTAGACGTGATCAGGGTGCTTAGGGTCTTCAAACCCTTTTAGTTGTTCCACATAAACCTCTTCCTGTAGAATGCCATTCAGAAAGGCACTCTTGACATCCATCTGGTATACTTTGAAGTGCAGATGACATGCAATGGCGAGTAGTAAACGAACGGACTCAAGCCTCGCAACGGGAGCAAATGTCTCCCCAAAGTCTACACCCTCTATCTGTGTGTAGCCTTGAGCGACCAACCTAGCCTTATTTCTGATTATGGTACCATTTTCATCCATTTTATTCTTGAAAATCCACCGGGTACCAATAACATTAGTATCACTAGGTCGGGGGACAAGTTCCCAGACACTGTTCTTCTTAAACTGAAGCAACTCATCCTGCATAGCAGATATCCAGTGTTCATCTTTGAGTGCTTCTTTGTGATTCTTGGGCTCGACTTTGGACGTGTAGCAATGATGACTAACAACGTTCTCTAATTGAGCACGAGTCTTGACCCCTAGAGTGGGATCGCCAACAATGGCTGAAGGATCATGACTCTTGTGAACCCAAGCAGGTGTGTCCCCTAACACATGAGTGGGGTCCAAAGAGTGTGAGAGAGGAACAGGTAAATCACTGTCAGAACAATCCTCATTCTCACACTGAAGATTAGGATCAATAACCGTTAAAGGTTCGTCATCTTGCATGGTGACGTTTATTGATTCCATAATCTTAGAGCTCTTCAGGTTAAAAACCCGGTACGCTCTACTGTTCGATGAATATCCTAGAAATATTCCCTCGTCGCTCCGGGAGTCGAACTTTCCTAATTGCTCTCTATCCCGTAGGATGTAGCATTTACTCCCAAAAACACGGAAATATGCTAGGTTGGGCTTCTTGCCAGTCCACAACTCATAAGGAGTGTGAAGTGTGTGTGGAGGCAGATACACCCTATTCACCGTATGGCATGCAGTAGACACTGCCTCTGCCCAAAATCTCCTAGAAACTTTACGACCTAGAAGCATAGATCTAGCCATCTCTTGGATCGTTCTATTCTTTCTCTCAATAATCCCATTTTGCTGAGGAGTTCTCACAGTAGAAAACTCATGTTTGATCCCAAGGATATCACAGTACAGATCCACCTTTGCTTCCTTAAATTCAGTGCCGTTGTCACTACGTATCCTGTTAATAGTGACTCTGTGTTGATTTTGCAGGACATGGCACTTGGTTGTTAGGAATTCTACAGCATCGAATTTCTCTCTCAAAAAACCTACAATGGAGTACCTGGAGAAATCGTCCACCATCACGAGAATGTATCTCTTACCACCTAGACTCTCCGTGCGAGTAGGACCCATGTGAATCAACTCAAGAACACGGGAAGTGGTAATGGAATTCAACTTCCTATGAGGGCTACGGATTTGTTTTCCCAACTGACAGGGTCCACAAATCATGGAAGTTGACTTTCCAAGTGATGGTAAGCCACGTACTAGGTCCGTTTTAACTAAACGAGATAAGTCTCTAACGTTCACATGACCTAGACGTTGATGCCACATATCCATAGGAGTGATCGTGGCGCTGTTGTAGACAAGTGAGGATTTGGGCTCAGTCCCATAACAGTTATCTTCTGTCCTCACCCCTTGCACTAAAAGTTTACCGGCTTGATTATAGACCTTACAAGCTTTCCGGTCAAACTTCACTGCAAAGTCATCGTCGCACAGCTGGCTGATGCTAAGAAGTTTTGCTTTCAAACCTTTGACGTACAGCACGTTCTCTAGCTTTGGAAATCCTGGTAACTCTACTGTACCTCGTCCAACTATGCTAGATTTGCTACCATCTCCAAAGGTGACTCTCCCATCATTATAATCCTCAAGATGGGTAAAATATGAGGCATCACCTGTCATGTGTCTGGAGCAACCACTGTCAAAATACCACTGTGAGGTATTATGGGCTTTGAGAGCGACATGGACAACAAGGGCCTTTTTCTCTTTCTTAGGAACCCAAGAGTAGGTACCTTTTTGTATTCCCTTGTTCTTGTTGGTTTTATCCAGAATGCGGGGTGCATTCATTGATGATAAGGTCATCCGTCGGAATTCCTCCATCAAACTCTGTGATGTGGCGGCTAGGAACTCAACACGCTCTCTCAGACTGGCAAACTCATCAGTCTGAAGTGGTGGAGCAAATGTACGTCGTGTCCGACCCAACTTATAGCAATCATCCCTAAGGTGTCCATTTCTTTTGCAATGGGAGCAAAAGGGCACAGTATTTGGAGGACCTTGGTTTGCTTTTCTTGGTCGAACTCTCCTTCTTGGTTTTTTATGACGGCCATAAGGAGTCGTAGTGAACTCAGGAATTGGTCCGGGTGCAATTTGGGATGTGGAGGCACCATCAAAACCTATTCCTTGCCTGTCACCAAAACCTAAAGCGGGACCGAGGAGCATCTTTCCCATCTTTCCAGATCTGTCCTCGATTTGTACCTTGACTTTCCTAGCTCTCTCAAGGTCATGAGTAAGCTGGGCAACAAGGGCTTCAAGTTTCTTCCGAGTATCCAGGGAGGAATGGAGCTCACTCGTAAGACTATCCACTTGTTTAGTCAAGTCCGCTTTCTCTTTCTCAAAACTGCTCTCTCTCTCTTTAAGAAAATTCTCTTTACTAACCCAGGCAGACTCTCTCTCTCTCATGGCGGTGCAGGTGGAGGACTCTCTCTCTCTCGTTTCTCCTAACTCCTCTTCTAACGCGGTGATCTTAAGCAATAGGGCTTTGTTACGCTTTTTAGTTTTAAATGATTCATTATACAACTCAGCGTACGCGCGTTGAAGGTTACTCTCGTCCTCACTACCTTCCTCCTCTCCCTCACTCTCTTCGCTCTCGCTGTCGAGGTGTCCCTGTGAAGTAGCAATCTCATCGTCGTGAGATGCACAAGGAGTACTCATATGACTAGCCATGAACGCGGTGAAGTTACGCTCATGCGGTGACTCATCTCCCGAGTCCACCGTCTTGACCTCACTGTCGTCACTAAGGGTAGCATTTAGGACAGCTTTACCCTTTTCCCTATTCAGACGAGTGGCACACTCAAACGCTCTGTGTCCCTTACCGTCGCACTCAAAACACCTCTCACTGTCTTTAGGGGGTTCTTTGAAATCTTTCTTTTCAAACTTATTTTTCTGAAAATTCTTTTTATCTTTGAAATTCCCATTTTTCTTAAATTTCAGAATTTTCTTGAAGTTTTTAGCAAAAAGTGCCAAATCATCTAGGTCAAACTCACACTCAGAATCAGAAGTTTCTATCTTTCTAGACGACTCGACTCTCTTTCTTGCCGACCCCTCACTTTTTCTCTCTTGGGCTTTAAGGGCAATTCCCTTATCTTTTGACTTGGCAGATTTAGGAAACATGTCTATTTCATAAGTTTGTAAATCTCCTACCAGTTCTTCTAATTTTAGAGTATTTAAATTACCCAAGGAATTTAGCACAGTGACTTTAGGTATAAAACGCTTAGGAAGGGAACGAAGAATCTTTTTAACAACTCTAGCATTTGGAATATGTTCACCAAGATTATAGCTAGTATTAACAATGTCAGAAAGCCTAGCATAAAATTCATCAAAACATTCATTTTCATGCATGGTGATGGTTTCAAATTGAGTTGTTAAATTTTGCAATTTTGACTCTTTAACAGCATTCGTTCCTTCATGGGTAAGTTGCAAAATATCCCATGCTTCTTTTGACGTGGTGCACGTCATTATGCGTTTGAACTCATCAGGAGTGACAGACCCAGAAATAGCACTTAGACCCTTAGAGTTAAAAGATGACCATTTAAATTCATCATCAGTCCAAGTGATGTCAGGTTTCAAGTTGGTCACATTATCAACAGTCACGGTTGGAGGAGTCCACCCTCGTTCAACCAGAATCCATACACGCTCATCAATGGCTTTTAAAGCCGACCTCATACGGGCTTTCCAATAAGCATAATTTGACCCGTCAAAAATAGGCATTTTATAATATGACTTCTCCATTTGAACACGCACTTTTTCAAAAATCAATTTTTTCAGAAAATTGATATCTTAGAAAATTTTTGCGGAAAATAGGAATACGCGATAGATTAGCGTAACCTGCTCTGATACCAATTTGAAAGAGTTGGCGCTTGTGTTCAATTAAGAAATAATATAATAACTGCCATTTTTAACCCAAATTAACCCTAAGCATGCAACTAGGTGTGATTGAAACAATATGAAATCATGCACAAGATATTCAACACACAAAGTTAAGGAAAAATCCCCCACAGGGGCAAAACCATTTGTATATCACTATAATTTGTAAAAGACGGTTTACAATCGGATTACAATGAAATACAGTTTGACTAAGAATTACCCTCGGGTATCGGATTCTGTAGTCGCGGCTGGAAGAAACCCTTTCCAGTAGGGCTGGCGGCTGGAACTATCCCTGTCCAGTAGGGCTGCAATGAAGAGGAAGAAGCGGTCCACTTCACAAAGGGTTGGACATCAATGGTGTTCTTGGGTTACCAAAAGTGACTCACAAATGTATGGAATTTGTGTGAATCAAGGGTATGAATCAATGGACTCAAATACCATGAAGACTTATGAGTTATGGAACTCAGAAAATCGTGTGTAAGTCTTAATAAAACCAACTCCCCGATCGTGGTATAAATAAGAATTCATTTGCCCTAAAAATCTGCACACGATTTGTTCGTGGTTATCCAGGGCGGACCGGTCCGGGCCTTAGGCGGATCGGTCCGATGGCGGACCGATTCTTTTATTTTGAGGCTGATTCGGTTCGCATTCGGTCCGGGGCTCACTGGTCTTAAACGAGCAAGGCGGATCGGTCCGGGTCTCAACGGATCGGTTCGACTAGGCGGATCGGTTCGTTTTAATATCAGGCGGACCGGTCCGGCTGTCTGAATTTCTGAATTCTTCCTTTCTTTTGATCTTCGGATTTTGTTGATGACGATGTGATCTTTTCAACTATTATTCTTGTAACGACGTATGACATATCATATACATAATGATGGACAAATTGTCCTTACACCCATACTGCGAAGGGCCAAGGGGAATTGATTGACATCATAGGCTGATGAGGTTGATGGGGGATAGTGGAAAATCTCTGACATTTGTCGCACCTCTTTACGTAGGCTGCAGTATCCTTGGCCAAGGTCGGCCACCAATATCCTTGCGTGATAATCCTCTTTGCGAAAGGTCTTCCTCCTATGTGACTGGAGCAAGAACCCTCGTGTACCTCCTATAGGACGCGGGTAACTTCTGTGGGATGAATGCATCTGAGGAGAGGTAATAGGAATCCCTTCTTATATAGGACGTCTCCTACTATTGAGAACTTTACAGCTCTGTACCTCAGTTTTCTCCTCTCTAACTTGGATTTCGGTAGCTTTCCCTCTCTAATATATCTGATAAGGGGATCCATCCATGAGTTCCCTAGGTTTAAATTGAGACAAGGTTTACTGACCTCTTCTTCTTCAATGGTCGCCTTGGGCAATATCTCAACTGGGACTGTCCTTCTGATGTTTATCCTTATTGCTGAGGCTAACCTTGCCAACGTATCTGCATGGCTGTTATTTTGCCGAGGTATTCTCTTCATTTTTACTTCTCTAAAATCTTCGAGTATCGTTCTCACCCTCTGTAGGTATTTGACCATCCTTTCATCCTTGGCCTCATAAACCCCTAACACTTGATTAATAACCAACCTTTAGTCGCTATGAATCAGGAGTCGTCTTACCCTAAGGGTCTTTTCCAATGCGAGGCCTGCTATCATAGCCTAATATTCTGACTCGTTTTTGGATGCCTTAAAGTTAAACCTTAGGGCATATTCCACGTTCGTACCATTCGGGGCTAAAAGTATTAGCTCTGCATCGCTTTTGCTTTCTTAAGAAGACCCGTTGACAAAGGGGTTTCAGATGTCTTCATCTGATGAGAAGCTCCCTTTTGACATGACTCAATGCCTGAAGAGGTACCAGTCTTCCTCATTATTGACTGTTCCATTTCTGGCTCCCTTGGATGCAACCTCTTTCGGGTCTAGGAAGACGTTACTGTTTGTCCCTTCTGTAATTTTTAGGTTATTTTCAACCTCAGTCTCTTCTCAGGTGAACTCAGCGACAAAGTCTGCAAGTGCCTTCCCTTTGATGGCCACCCTGGGCTCATAAGTAAGATCATACTCCCCTAACTCAATGGCCCATGTCATCAATCTACCCGACTTCTCAGGTTTATAGAGGACCATTCTTAGTGGGGAGTCGGTGAGGATGACCATGGAATGGGCCTGAAAGTAGGGATTCATCTTCCTAAAAGCATGTATCAAGGCGTAGGCTAACTTTTCCATCCGAGGATAATTCTGTTAAGACCCTTAAAGGGCCTTACTATTGAAGTATACAGGTCTTTGAACCCCAACTTCTTCCCGTACAATGGTCGCACTTATAGCCAATTCAGAGACTGCTAGATAAACAAACAACTTCTCTCCCGCCATTGGCCGAGATAAGAGCAAAGGAGATCTGAGGTAGGACTTGAGTTGATTAAAAGACTCATCACACTCTTTATCCCATTCGAAGGCCTTTTTAAGCACCTTAAAGAACAGAAGGCACTTCTTCGTCGCCCTGGAAACGAATCTATTGAGTGCAGTTACTCTTCTAGTGAGCCTCTGAACGTCCTTGATACTTCTTGGTGTCTTCATGTCAAGCAAAGCCTTGATTTTCTCAGGATTTGCCTCTTTTCCCCTCTGATTGACAATGAATCTAAGAAATTTCCTAGCTCCTACCCCGAAGACACACTTTGCGGGGTTGAGTTTTGATTCTGTACAAGTCCATAGTGTCGAATGTCTTTTCCAGGTCTGACACATGAGTGCAGGCTTTTAAGCTCTTCGTTAACATATCGTCTACATACACCTTTATAGTCTTGCCTATTTGGTCTTCAAATATCTTATTCACGAGATGTTGGTATATTTCCCCTGCATTTTTCAATCCGAAGGGCATAACCTTGTAGCAATATGTCCCTTTTTCAGTGATAAAGGCTGTCTTTTTTGAGTCTTCAACATCCATGAAGATCTGGTTGTAGCCTGAGTACGCATCCATGAAGCTCATGAGCTCATGTCCTATTTTTGCATCAACCATCTGGTCGATCCAAGGTAAGGGATAACTGTCTTTTGGGCAAGACTTGTTCAGGTCAATAAAATCTACGCACATTCTCCACTTTCCGTTGGCTTTGGGCACAATGACTACGTTTGACAACCACTCCGGATATATGACTTCCCTGATAAATTCAGCCTTTTTTAACTTCCCGACTTCTTCTCGAATGACATCGTACTTCTCCCATGAATAAACTCTTTGTCTTTGCTTGATTTGTTTGGCATCCTTAGATATGTTGAGTTTATGGCACATGACCTCGGGGTTGATGCCAGCCATGTCTGCGTGACTCCAAGCGAAGACACTCTACCTCTTCCTCAAGAAGTTTATCGGCTCTTCCTTGATCTTCGCTTTTAAGGCTTTACCGACCTGGACGGTTTTTTTCGGATCGTCCTCATTGAGGACGATGGATTCTACCTCTTCTGTGGACCCTCCTTTCTTTAAATTTGTTTCATCTCTAGGGTCAAGTGTATCGATGTTATAAGTGGTAGTTGCTCTCTTATGTGCCTCTATCTCTTCAACCTAGTTGAAGTAGCATTCTCGGGCTATGGTCTGGTCACCCCACACTTCCCCTACCCTATAGGGGGTCGAGAATTTTAACATTTGGTGGACCATCGATGGCACGGACTCAAACTCCCTAAGGGTTACTCTTCCTATAACGAGGTTATAGGCCGAGAAGACGTTTTTGTCCATAACAAAAAAAATAATCTTCCGGGTTAACCTCTTAGGCAATTCATCGCCCATTCATACGTCTATCTCATACATTCCCAATGGATGGACCTTTTCACCACTAAACCCCATTAACGGATGATTATAAGGTACCACTTTTAAAGCAGGGCCAGAATAACACATCTGGAGAACTTCCTCCATATATTAGAATTCTCTGTACCTCACATCCATGAACTCTTGTTGTGATTACCAAAGGGTCATCATATGGAGCTAGGATGCCTTTAAAGTCGAGTCAGGAGAACCCAACTACGAGAGTGTCCATGTCCACCTTCTTTCTCTTCTGCGTTATCTCGGAAGATGTCAGATTTATTATTTCAAATTTGGCCACTGACTTGGCCTCTACCACATGAGCTTTTCAGTCAGCCACTTCAGAAGCACCCCGTGCAAGTCCTTCGCATATGGTGTTAACACCAAAGGAGGTCATACCAACCCTCTTCACTGGGGTGTTGTCATCTTTTGGTGGAAGGTCCGGATCATCTTCATCATCGTCATTCGAGTCATCGCCCCTTTTTACTGGGGTATCGTCACGACATCTCTCATTTCTCATCTTTTTAGGGTCATCTCTTCCCCTTTTAGGAGCCTTACTATAACGTACTTTCTCAACTTTCCTGGCTTTAACATTTTTTCGATCTCATCCTTTAAGGCGAAGCACTTGTTTGTTACATGGCCATGGTTTTGGTGGATTCACACCGTAAGTTCTAGTTCCTCTTATGTGGAGGAGCCTTCAGCTTCTCTGGCCATATTAGGGACCGGTCATTCTTGATCTCATTGAGGATGTGTTCGCATCTTACAATAAGAGGGGTATAATGTGCAAACTTTTCATCAACTAACCTCTTATTTCCATCTTTCTTTCTTTGGAACTTCCCTCTGCTACCATCGTTCTCGTCTTCATACTTAGCAGCCATGGCCTCTTCAGTGTTCATGACCTTCACCGCAGTTGCCAATAGCTCCACCATGGACTTAGGAGGGTCTTCTGCAAGTTTCCATAACAACTTCCCTTTCTGAAGACCTCCTATGAGGGCGGTCATGGCACTATTTTCTTCGTAATCTTCAACCTTAAGTTTTTCTTTGTTGAACCTAGCGATGTAGTCTCTTAGGCTCTCGTGCTTGCCTTGATTGACATACAACACATGTGTGGTCTTCTTTTAGGGTATTACGCCAAAGAATAAATTATGAATGAATCGTTCAACGAAGCCCTTAAAGTTCTCAATTGAATTCTTTGGAAGTGAAGTAAACCAGATGTGTACTGCTCCCGTCAAAGTCCCGGAGAAGGCCCGTCACTTCATCTCATCTAGTATTGAGGAAATATTCACCGCAGACCGGTACATCTCAATATGATGTACAGGATTGGTGCTACCGTCATACTTGGGAGTTAATGTAGGTGGCTTGAACTTGGCTGGGGTAGGGAAGCTCACTATCTTAGCCACGAACGGAGAGCCCTCTAAGAAACCTCTTTACAGTGGATCTCGACTTTTGATGAGGTCTCCTATTTTATCCTCAAGACGTTAGATGGAGTCATTCCTTGGCCTTGCGATGTCGTCCTGGCCGAGGTTGTCCCCGGCCACCTCCAAGGGGTGGATTAAGGGTTCCTTAGCCATAGCACAACGTCGGTTGTTGACCTCTTCCTAGTCTCTTCCTCATCCTTGATGAGGCCGACGTTGCCTCTCTTCCCTTTGTGAACCGGCTGCACTTCTCGACCTGGACAACCTCTGTCTCAGGTCATTTACGGGGCCGAAGCTTTCAAAGGCCGACCGTCTGCTCAATCGATCAAAAGCTGATCCTCGTTGCTGGGCTTCTCCTCCTTTTTTGCCCCCACAACCTTGTCTCCGCTGGATAGGATGAACTGTGTTATTCGAAACCTCATATGGATCTCAATAATCTTCCAGGACATCTTTCGCCTATAGATCATCATACCTATCCTCAGGGAAAGGGTGTCCTTGCCTCCCCAGGTGAAAGTGCCTAGGGTCAGCAACGTCCCTCCTCCGCTGGGGCATAGGGTTATCCTTGTGCGGTGCCTGGGGTGGCCCCCTGGCTTCAGGGTGCGCCTAGATAGCCGCTAGAGTAATCATCTCCGGTGAGACTCTAGGTGGCCTCATTATGTTTTGACTGAGCTATGAAAATTACTCCTTCATTGCTTGTTGCGTTGCAACCAATGACCTTAAGGCTGCGGCCACCTCTGCCATTTTGGATTGAGGCCGTGCCTGGCTGGATCTAGGTCCACCAGCCCCAGGCGACGAAAGAGGTGGTTGAAATTCTGGTGCCATGTGTTAGCACTAAAGATATGGTGTAGTAGATGAGCTTCATACCTTACAGGACCTCTTTCAATGGTGAAATAGCTCCACGCAAGGGGTGAATCCTGGTTCACCAACAGAGTCTCCGGTGAGGTTAAGCAAGCGATGGGGAAGAGATAGCTTCTCGGTTCCCACATACGGTGCCAAAATGATAATGCTAGAAATATCACCACCAGTCAAGGTGTTTGTAAGCTCCAGTTAGTGATAACAATGGCAGTACAAGAGTATACAAAATATAAGAGATAGAGTTGAGGAGAAGAGGATGAACACGGTTATGTAAGTGGTTCAGTCAATCAGGCCTATGTCCACTGTGCAAGGGTGTGATTAATATCATTGTATGAGGGCTCTAATGGCCATAGATACAATCTCTCAAGCTTTCTCTCTCTACTGTATCATTTGACAGAGTTTCAGCTAGGGTTGTAATTTTTGAATCCTTTACAAGGTAGAGGATGACCTCTATATATAGTGCTTGGGGGGTGTATTGTACCCCCCAAGCATGCAATGAGCATTTGCATGAGGATTGAGCCAGTATGAGAATGACGCTTGGCTAATCTTATGTAGATAATGATGACCTCAATATTCTCTCACGCGAGGGTAATGATTCGGTTATAACTGATTGTGTACACATGTTACCAACCACATGTATGCGAATAAAGGCTCGACTACCTGTGATTGGTCCCAACCTCAGCCTGGAGGAGTACGAGGTTGGTGGAGTTTGGTTGTCTCCCAATCCAAGATTAATCATGGTGATCTCGGCTCATATGAGGCCGAGGTAAGACAAGTTCGTAATGTTGGCGTGGGCCGAGGTTGTGGAGGGGTTGTCCTTGCAACCTCGGCCTGCATCCATCCGAGATTGCCAACCTTGGATGATCTGATGAATAACTGACCCTATGGAACACGAAGACCTCAACTATTGTCTGACTGCGAGGTAACTAGTAACGTCGGCCATGGCCGACCTTGCTTAGGACGAGACCACTGGTTACCAGTCCAAGGCCCTTCTAACATCGTCCCTCTCCCTGGCCGAGGTTGATGTCTTTGAGTCGATGGGGTACATTTAGGGCATATAAACAACAAACCAACAAATGTGTATCCTGTACTCCTTCTAATTCATTTACTCAATTAATTCATTTCCAACAACATATGAAATTAAATACATATAACTAGTTAGCTTCAAGCCCTAAATAATAACACCCAATTGACATTAGCAATTTCTGACCAATTTCAAACCTAAATGAGATAATATCAAATTAATTTCATTCTCTAAGAAATATTTATAATGTCAATATTAACAAGAGCCTTTAGGGGCCCGAGGCGAACTTGTCCTCCCCTTACCCCCTTACCCCCTTTAGGGGGTAGGTTTTTTTTACTGGCAAAGTTATCACGGACCTGTCAAGCTTTTTGACCGTGATAACTTTATAAAGTTGTCACAACCTTGTCACGATCAATGACTGTGATAAAAATGAGTGTTTTTTTTATCACAGTCAATGATCGTGATAAGGCTGATCGACTTAAAGATGAAAATTAGGCCTTTTGGGTGTAGTGTATACTTAAAAATGTGAAATTTTGAGGGTGCTATAAGTAGAAGATCAATGGATTTGCACAATGGACTTTCATGAAGAACATTAAATAGTTTGATGTTATTAATTTGAGAAGCATCAAAATTCATGACATTTTTCATAAGTCGAGTCAATTTCAATTTATTTAACATCTTGCACCTTAGGTTGAAATTGAGTTATTTCTTAAGAAGTATCTCATTGACTTCGTGCAACTTTGTTTCTTATGCCTATGTTGATTTTTCCACGGTTTAAGTTCACACAACTTCATTCTGGTTTCATGATGCGGATATTCTAGTGTTATTACACGGTGTTATGTATTTTTACCTATATGTACTTTTTATGCACATACTTTGATAGATTTTTTACTTTTACATTCTCAAAATTTTAAAATATTGCAAAAATGTTGGTTGTTTATTTAGAATTTTATTTCATGTGCTCAAGTGTTTATCTTTGTAATGTTATTTCATACTTGTATTTGGGTGATGCTAACTTATCATGATTATTTTCTAACCCTTTGTCCATTAAGGACAAAATGGGGGAGAACAAATTAAGGGACTGCCTTATTTTTCCATGAACTTTCGTATACGTCACGACATTTCTTTTACTTCGTGTATATAGGTTTTCTTGCATTGATGACGATCTAATGGACAACACAAGATCAAGACTTTAAGTTGAAGACAAAGTAGTGTCTTTACTTTTTGGATTCGGGAGGACATTGATTGAAATTTTCTTTGGGGTTTAATTTCAGTTTATGTTTCATACCAGAATTACCAAAGGTGAGATTTGTAAGATCAATTTTTTATGATTTCTCATCTTTTATTTACCTATCCCATTACAAAACGTACACACTGAATACTCATATACTTCCCATGTTCTTTGAAGACTAGTCGACTGAGCATCAAACCGAAGATCGCATGAGTTGGAATCATGATTACACTGTCGAGGAGGTATATGGTATAAGATTTTGAATTTAGATTTATACATATTATTCTAGGATGCTTTTAAATTTATTCGAGGAATTTTACAAGAAAAATTTCAAAATATTTTTTTGTTTTGGTCGTTCGAATGAAGATGTTTATCTCGTTTGAACTAGGTTTCTTTTGGTTAGTACTAATATGGGAGTTTGTTGGAACGAACATCAAACGAGCTTCCAATGGTATTTCTCTACCTGGCAAAGGGTCACCCATTAAAAGTTCATTTGAAGGCCATTTGAACAAAATAGCTTATTCGTTCGAATGAGTGTAAAGCTCATTTGGACAAAACTATGATTTCATTTGAATGAAATCATGTTTTCATTCAAACAAAGTCTATCGCTTCGATTTTTTATTTTCAATAAAAAAGACATTTGTGGACTTATTTTCTAAGAACTTTTGGTGAAAATTATTTTTCATACTCGTTCCAATAGTCTCATAACCTTTGTTTAATAAAAACACTTTTATTTTCCAAATCATATCCCATAAAAATGATTTGTTGAGTTTTGTCAAACCTTCGATACACATACACATTCAAGACCTTGTGGAGTGCTGCTCTACTGCTCATTTGTCGAGATTAATCTTAAGTGTTGAATAAGAAAAGGACTTCATTTTCTAAGGAAGATTGGTTGATAATGAGGCAAGAGCTCCTTATTGTGGACCATGCTGGATAGTGACATAATCTATCGAATATTCGAAGTCATTACTGCTTTAAACTTAGCGGAGCTTTAGTTGTATATAAGCCGGTCTTGGTGAGAAAGGACACGACGGTTCTTAGGCACGTATGGTCACAAACAAAAATTCTATTTTAATATTTTTCAATTTTAAGGATCAAACTTTAAACAAATTTAAACCCATTAAAACGTTTTCAATAAATTAAGTCGTTCGTTGTGAAAAACCTATTTACCCAATTGTTGATGCCAAAAAATATCCATCGACATGGACCAATTAGAAATGGACACCTGTCCCCTAACGTCTCACCATTCCTGGTCATCAATTACTTGGTCGGCTTAGAAGATAGTTGACCGGCTAGAAGGCCAACCGACCCAAAGAATACAAACCATCATTTTAGACAAACAATCATCACGTGGAAAGCGACCAAGAGTCATTCTATATGTGATCAATTCTATCAACAGTCACATTCATTATGTATGGGTGTAAATGCTTAAATTTATATAGGCATTCCAACCCTTGATCTCAGAGTCACTATATATACAATGTATCCCTTTCAAAAAAGGAAGGGGAGAAAAGTACAAGGTCATTCTTCAAACAAGAATACCTAGTTTTCTATAATCAGAAACAACAAATACAACCACAATGGACATAGGCTTTTCTCATAGTTTAACCACTTAAAAAATCTCGTGTCTCATTTATTTTTCTCTCTTTATATTATCTATGATTATAAAATTGGCATCATATAAATCACTACCAATTTTAAACGTCAAGAGATTGGTGTCGTATGTGGGAACATTTTGTTTATCATCATTCTCCACTAAAAATATTTGATTTTCTTGAGAGACTCCGTAAAATGAATGACATTCCTAAGAGCAGTCACACTGCTGAAGGCAACGGCCCTCCTAGCCCGATAGATATAAATGGAGTCCTGGTCAACCTTGCCCAAGGGCAAGCGGTAATGCAAGAAACTGTGAGACAATTGACTTAATCTTTGCAAGCTAGGCCAACTACACTATCTCAACATACTAATGATCCGTCTTTCAGAAGGTAAATTCCCCCTACTTCTCCTAGGAGGAATCAAAATAGTTATTTCAGGTCCTCACGTGATAGGTCCTATCGCCCAGGGACTAGCTCTTCAATTAGATTAATGGATTACCATTATGGTTTCTCTCTTACTTCTGAACGTCCAAGTGCCTTAGAGCAATTAAGTAGGGTATCAGCCTTTGATCGTTTGGGTCCTTGAGTAAATAGAGGACATCAACAAGAACCATACCAATCAAGAGAACGTCATACTAAACATCATCAAAGATTAGTTAGATTTAGAATGTGTGCTCGAGGATCCGTACATGCCGAGCATACTTCTTAAGAGGAGATCTCAACACAAACGCATGGAAGGGATGGCCAAGCTACTTCTAATAGGTCTAAAGATGAAAATCCTTCATAGAAGGGGCCGATTCAATGATTAAAAGATCTATTAGGGGAGATGGTCAAGGTGAAGAGTCCATTACATCGTAATTTTATCAAAGGATATCCTTTTATCAAGGCCATTGTTGATTTTCCTTCCCCATCTAAGTTCAAAACACCAGCGGTTACCCCAAAATATGATGGTAAGACTGATCCTATTTTACACATTGAGAAATATCAGCCAACTGCTGATATATATTCTATTTCTGATGAAATGAGATGTAGAGCTTTTTCTAGCACCATCACTGGTTCAACCCAGATATGGTACAAGAACTTGCCCCAAGGATAAATATCCAGTTTTAATCAACTGGCCGAGATGTTCATCAACAACTTCTATTTTGGGGTCAACCCAGTTAAGAGAGTAAATCATCTTCTAAGTGTTAGGGAGCGAGCAAGAGAGACCACCAGAGAATACATCACTCGTTTCAATAACGAGAAATTCAAAGTGGTTGATTATGAAGAAAAAATAGCCAACACTACCTTGATGAGTAGGTTACTTCCATAAAAGATTCATTATGCATTGGCAAAAGATCCTCCCAAAACCATGACAAAGCTCATGGCTAAGGCTAGAAAAATCATGAATACCGAGGAAGCAATGGGTGCAAAGTAAAGCCCTACCACCAAGCTTGAAAAGAAGGAGCGAAAATAAAAGAAAAAAGATAAACCCAAAAATATGAAGCATACACTCCACTGACGGTCAGTATCCACCATGTACTAGAGGAAATTAGGCACAATAAATATTTAAAGTGGCTTGAGAAGTTGAGGGCACCACCAACAGGAGAGATAAATCCAAATACTGTGAATTTCATAAGGATCATTGACAACTAATGATAATTTTATTGCTTTAAAGAAGGAAATTGAATCCCTCATTCATCGAGGAAAGCTGAACAAATTTGTTGATCAACATGAAAGTTGAGAAACAGGAGGAAGGCCAAATTCTCCCTATAAACCTAGAGATGACAAGAAGCGGGGCCATGAGGATGGTTATAAAGACGATCCATACCTGCCAAAGAGGCCCAAAAAACTAAAAATGGTGGTAGCTATGACAAGTTTTGGTTCATTTAATTGCCATGTAGTCACATGTGGAAATGCAGGAGGAGGAGATCAAATCGTTGAAATGAAAGCTTATCTGAATAAAGCACAATCCTTCTCCTATATACAATGCATCAATTTGAATGATGATGATTGACCCAAGAAAGTAAATAAGGATAAACTTGTCATCAGATTTTCCAAACTGATCTCTCTGGAGTACTGTATCCTTATGACGACCCACTGGTTGTCAAGTTTAGAATCCAGGAAGCCATCGTTGCCAGGGTTCTGATAGATAATGGAAGTTCAGTTGATATTATGTTCTATCCCTGCTTTTATAGCTTGGGATTAAATCTTAGTCAACTGGAACCGTACCACAGACCCTTGATTGGCTTTTCAGGACAAAATGTGTACCCCATAGGAACAATCAAATAAGAAATGTTAATCGGCACTTGGCCAGCAAATCGAACTGAGAAGATACATTTATTTGTTATGGATAAAAATGTTTAGTCAACTTACAATGTAATCCTCAGCAGGACAGGATTAAAAAATTTGAATCCTTACCATCCACTATTTGCCAATGTTTAAAATTACCTACCTACTCACTTCAGGTTAAAGGGTGATTAGAAGTTGGCCAGGGAATGCTATTACTCTTCAACCGAGAAGGAAGATTTGGTCGTTGTGCAGAAAAAGACCACCACTTACCAAGTTGATACTCTGGAGCCCAATAGCATGTTAGAAGTTGATACGTTAGATCCTAGAGATAAAACATAGATATTCAAAGAGGATATAGTAGAGGATATTGAAATCATAATCCTGGATGATGAAAAACCATAAAGAACCACTCGAATTGGAGCCACTCCTCAAACATAAATTGTTTATGTTCCTAAGGTAATGAAGGAATGTATTCACTTGGAGTCGTGAAGATATGCCTAGGATTTATCCCAACTTATTCTATCATGAGCTCAACATTAATAAGGATTCCAAGACGATCAAACAAAGGCGCAAGTTATTCGGTCCTGAGAAAAACCATGCCATTCAGGATGAGGTTGAAAAACTACAAAGAGCCCAATTCATTAAGGATGTCAAATATCCAGCATGGTTGGAAAATGTTGTGATTGTCAAGAAGAAAAATGATAAGTGTATAATGTGTGTAGATTTTATTGATCTTAATAAAGCTCTCCCAAAGGACCATTTTCCTTTACCCAAAATTGATCAGTTAGTAGATGACACAATAGGACATGATTTGTTGAGTTTCATGGATACCTATTCTAGATATAACCAGATGAAAATGAAGCCAAAGGATAGAGAAAACACTTCTTTTTATTACCAATCGAGGTAATTATTGCTACAACATAATGCTTTTTGGGCTTAAAAGCGCTGGAGAAACATACCAGATATTGGTCAATAAGGTGTTTGAAGAACAAATTGGGAGGAATATGGAGGTCTACATAGATGACATGCTGACTAAAAGTAGAAAATCTTCAGATCAGATCAAGGATCTCAGTCAAACTTTTAACCAACTGGAAAAGCATCAGATGAAACTGAATCTGACCAAGTGCGTATTCGATGTGGAAAAAGGAATTTTCTTCTGCTTTATAGTGATTGATAGAGTAATAGAATCAAAACCTACTAAAATCAAAGCTCTAATTGAAATTCAATCACCAACCTATAAAAAAGATGTTAAAAAACTTACTAGTAGAGTGGTTGCCCTAAATCGATTTGTCCTTTAAGCAACATATAGGTGTTTACCATTCTTTAAGGAGCTCAGAAAGACCTTCGAGTGAAATGAGGAAAGTGAAGAAGCATTTTAAGAGTTGACGAAGTATTTGAGGTCTTTGCCATTATTGTCCCGAACAATGTTGGGAGAAAAATTATACTTGTATATAGCTATTTCTAAATTTACAGTTTGATCGGCACTAGTTCGACTGGAAAATGGGATCCAAAAACTAGTGTACTACACCAGCAAGGCATTCAGAGGTGCAGAGGTTAGAAATCCAGAGCTAAAAAAGTTAGCATTAACCCTCATTGAAGCCTCCAGACGAATGAAGCCTTATTTTCAAGCGCATACCATAGTTGTATACACTGATTTACCTCTTTGGAAAGAGCTTTACAAACCTAAAAAGTCAGGTATGTTGATGTATTGAGCATTAGAGATGGGAGAATACGACATTATCTACGTGCCGAGATCATCATTGAGAGGGCAAGCTTTGGCAGATTTTATTACAAAATTTACGTATCCAAAGGTTACTGAGTAACTGAACTTACCTGCCGAGTAGACTTCTTTGAAAGAAAGCCAAAAGCAAGCCAAAGTTGTAGCCAATTAACTGGAATTGTCCATTACTAAAAAAATGGCCCAAAAATATGCAGAAGTAAGTAAGAAGGCATTCCTCCATGGAATTCTATCTACAGAAAGCTTTAGTAGTGACATTCAATTATGGAACTTATATGTGGATGAATCTTCATGTGTAGAGGGTAGTGGAGCTGGTATCATACTTAACACTCCTAATAATGTTGATGTAGAATATAACCTCCGGTTTCAATTTTGATCTTCAAATAATGAAGACGAGTACGAGGTTTTAATTATTGGACTTGAGTTAGCGCAGTCATTAGGCGCCGAGCAAGTAGTGTCATGCAATGATTCCCAATTGATTGTCAACCAAGTACTACATATATATGGAGTCAATTGGGATTTAATGGTGAGATATTTGGCTAAGTTAATGGAAGTCATTTAAAAAATTACGGCTTTACATATAAGAGAATCCCAAGGATAGAAGATACCCGAGCTGAATGCACTTGCTTCAACAACAAGAAGATAACTCATGAGGAGTATTTAGGTATAAATATTAATAACCAGAAGCATAGATGAGGATCTAGTGATCAGTTTCATTGCTGAAGATTTGGGATCATCTTAGATGGATCGGATTAGAGCTTACATCGAAAAGGGAACCATGCCAACTGATCTAAAAGATGTAAGAAGGCTCCAATATAAAGCAGCTGGACATGTAGTGGAAAGGGGAGTCCTGTACAGAAGGGGATACACTATTTACTTAGTACACTGTGTCCATCAATTGGAAGTTGCTGACTTAATAAAGGAGGTACATGAAGGTTCTTGTGGAGCTTATTCAGCTTTTAGGTCATTGTAACACCCCATGATTTTTAGACTGAGAAATTAAATTTTTGGGAAAATAAAATTTAATTTAATTGGAGAATTTTAAATTTGGGAATTGAGGCCCAAAAATAGAGGGCATTTTAAAGTATTCCGGATGATGATTTTGAGGGTACCATTGATCCCGGAAGGGTCGAGATAGTCAAAATGACTGTCATTGGGTTTTATTTCGGCTCTGGAATATTTTTAAGTATGTTTGGCTCAAATTGGAGTAAACGAGTCATTTAAATTGTGTATTTCATTTCATAATTTGTGGGTTAAAGAAATGGATTTTTGGGTATTAATGTCAAAACCTATAATTTTGGGTTTAAATCTTGAAATTAATGTGTATACATGGGTTTGATGACAAATAAATTGTTGGAATGAAATGTAGGATGAGTTTACATACTAAGAATATTATTGGGTTAAAGATTTGGGGATTTGGTGATGATATTTGGGTGTTTGAGGATTTAGGGTTTTGGTTGAAAAATGGAAATCGGCCAAGGCATCTGGTATGGCCGGTCGACCGCGGTCTGGGGACCGGTCGACCGCGCCTCAGGGAAAAGCCTACTGCATTTCTACGTAGGCAAAATTTGGACCCGCGGTCGACCGGGGGTCTGGGACCGGTCCCCTTTTTTTAGTCCAAAGATTGGAGTTCTATTATCCCTTTTTCTTTTGGAGTTGTGTATAGAGATTTTGGGGAAACCTCATTTGGGGATTGAGAATCCTACCTATAGACCGAAAGTAAGTATAGATGCGATGTGAGGATGAGAACTCTTAGAGAGAGTTACGAGGGTATGTTGTGAAATTCCAGGCCAACCTTTATGTCGAATCCTCATAAGGATAGGATATTATTAAGATACGATTTGGGGCCAAATGGAAGAGTTTAGTTGCATACCCTTAGAAATGATAAAACTTTAAGAAATAAATCCGATAGGTTTTAGACTAGGGGATTCACAAAAGTGAATGAGCCATAGTCGAAATCGAGAGAAATGGGATTTTTATGAAGGTAAGATTGAGCTTAAGGCTTATAGACTATTATTCATGTGTATACCGATAGTCAAAATGATTGCTAGATTCTTTAATTTACTCTCGGATAAGGATGGTATGTGTAGTGATGGTTTCCTACACAAAATTTTGGGTGACAACCCTAAGGTTGAATATATATGTATATATAAATACATATGATTTTGGGATACTATTCATCATAGGAAAAATGATTGAATATGTTTCAAGTGAGGGATTGTATTCACATATCAAGGTAAATGATATGAGTTTGTGGTGACGGCTTGTATATTGAGGATTTATGTATACTTATAGCCGGGTTTGTATATCTTATACATATGAACGAGAACTAGTTTATATATATATATATATATATATATGCATATGAATATATGGATATATTTATGTTATGGACATACATGGTATGGATATTTAGACCTTATATGATGGTTTACTATTTGGTCATATGATTGGATCATATGGATGTATATATATTGTGCATTTGAATGATATATATACTTAATTGGTTAAGCATACCCCGCTCATGCTATCATTGGGAAGTAGCGCGCGTAGAGGGTGAGCATCCTGGCTAGAAAAGCAGGGTGTGGATATTCCCCAGGTCATAGTCGTCCCGTGTGTTATTATGTGATTTACATTTTTATATTTTTGGGATGAGACGTGGTGGGTATGTTTCGTCTCATTGCCGGTTTGGAGCTATGACCGCTTCCCAGCACGTCGTGTGAGTGAGTTTACCACGAGATGAGTGTCGTTTAGTCCCACCATGGTGGCCCCAGTATTGCTACGTGAGCCGGGCACTGGGAAGATGATAGCATTGATGCAGTTTATCAGCGCTATATATAGCCGGGTATTTATTTGTGCATGGCCTTTGTACATCATATATGGTATGTACACATGGTCATGGGATTGGATGATGGTGTGTATATATATATGGTTAGAATGAAATGCCTATATATATATATATATATATATATATATATATATATATATATATATTTATATATCCTATAGATAAAAAGGATATGGTATCGTTGTGGAGTACATCTTGGATGATTAAGGTGTACTAGATGATTAGGGGATTGATGTATCGCATTTAGGGAACATTTCGGTTACATCATCCCAAGTATATTATTGGAGATTGTAGATGTTTTCATATTGTAGTCTAAAATTTAGTAGTAGTATTATATGGTATGTACGGCATTATGGACCTCTATGATCGACATTGTCAAAGAGTAGTGTAACGGGGTGGTTCATTGTTTGGATTTCGTTTTACGAGACACCCCACGCACGAAATGTAGTACATTGTTGAGAGTAGAGAGAAGTTCTGTCGATATTTATGTGTGGCATAATGGATCTCCAGGATCGACGTTGACATGGAGTAGTGTAACGAGGTGGTTCCTTGTTTGGATTTCGCTTTGCGAGACACCCCACGCACGAAACGCAGCGCAGCGTTGAAATTGGAGGGAAGTTGTGTCAATAATAATTTTGCATGCTTATTAATTAGAAATTTAAATCATATGTTTCAACCCAAATGCATTTTGGGTAACTTATTAAATTATAAATGGTTAAAGTACAAACCGGAATCCACTAAGCCTAATAAGGCACATATGATTGAAAATAAATACTTATTTGTGTTTAAAAAGGGGGTGGATTCTTGGGTTATGATAGGAAGGTAGATCTCGTGGGTATAGGCTAGGACTATGATAAGTTAGGTTGTCCTAATAAATTGGGGTAATTTAACTAATAAAATTGAGGACGCGAATAGGTGCGCGCCTTTAGATGAGAGGTGAGTTGGGATTCCACGAGAGTGCGATTCCACTTTAATTATGAAATAAGTGCACCGATATTTATTATGCATGGTTAACACACTTGCTAAATATTTTCACAACTCGGGCTCTGACCCGTTTACTTTTCTCCCCTGCCTGTATATATATATATATTACTACAGGTGTCCTACCGCATGGATGCCGGATGACCTTCTATCCAGAGTCTAGGGAGCCGTGACAGGTGCGGACTGTTGCGGGATGTATCTGGTAGTCGCTTCCTCCTTTTAAAATTCTAGGTAGGATTCATTGTTTTATATCGGGTTTGTACCCAAGGGATATTTATATACATGTTTATATTTATTCCATTTCAGTCATTGTATTGGCTGTGACCCGACAGCTTATTCGGGTTTACTTCTTTGTAGTATTTTCAGTGGTGGTTATTTATTTAATTTTATTCTAGCATTTCATTTCTTATAGTTCTTCTTGCATCTTTCTCTTATTTATTAGTAGTTCTATGGTGTTGGTTTGTTAGTTGTTGCATGTTTTAAATTTATTCTAACATCTCGCTTATATGATATCGGGTAATTAGCCCTATATTATGTAGTACCGACTATTGGTGTTGAGACTGGACCATCTGAAACTCCTGATTTAATGTAGTATAGGGCTGGCCACCCGTTATTATTTTAAGCGGGGTGTTACAGTCATTAGAACAGAAAATTACCACACATGACTATTACTAGCTAACTATGAAGGAAAATTATAGGTCATTAGCAAAAAAATGCAATTAGTGCTCAAGATTTACTGCAGTTCACAGAGCACCAAACACTATTTTAATACCATGGCCATTCGCCATTGGGGGAATTGACTTGGTCGACCCATTTCTGACCACAAAAGGTAGGTTTAAATACTTTGTGGTAACAGTTGACTATTTCACGAAATGGGTGGAAGTAGAGCCATTGATAGAAATGCCCTACGAGAAGGTATATTAGTTCATCTGGAAGAACATCATATGTAGGTATGGAATGCCTTATGCCTTCATTATTGACCATAGCACCCAATTTTATAATGATGAGTTGGAAGCATACTGTGTTCAATCCAAGACATAAAAACTTCATTCTGCCCCAGGACATCCACAAAGCAGCGATGAAACATAAGTGACAAACATAGCCTTACTTAATGGACTGAAGAAGAGACTTGATGCTGCTAACGGTAACTAGATTAATGAATTGCACTCTGTTCTTTGGGCTTCTAGAACCATGCCAAGAACAACAACTGGAGAAATGTCGTATATGCCTGCATTTAGGACAAAGTCCTTGGTACCAATCGATATAGGTCTAACAACCCAAAGAGTGTTTGTGACACCCCGTCTAATTAACCCAGGGTGATATATCCTAAATTAAGTTAGAACATGTTTCTCAGTTGGACCATTCTTAGCATCACTGTCACCTTTTTAATTACTAACCACCTAAGTGAGAAATTAGACTGGATCCAAGTTTTATCTTTCATTAACTTAAATGAAACTCATGTGGAAAATAAAATAACACAATAATCACAATTAACTAAAACAACCATTCACCATTTATTAACTGACCAAATAAACCGTCGGCCCAAACTCCAACAAATATAAAATAAAGAAAAGTAATCCATCTCAACAAGTCTGACAAAAACTAAATGAATTGTGAGCGACATGCTCGAAATAACTGATAGAAGTCTCTATACTAGAATGAAAGAGTGAGGCGTCTATCAAAACTCCCACAACATCCACATATGCTGCAACAATGGATTTCCTGAAATAGAGTCAAGCTTGGCGTCCGTGTGGCTGGACATCTAAAAGGTTTTTTTTAAATTTTTATAGCAAGGGTTAGTACCCAAAAACATTTAGTAAATGATTAACTTGCAGTAATAAATAAATATGCATGCTCTCCATATTTTAGTTAGCGCTGCACTCCCTTGAGGATATCCTCACCCCTCCTCTAATGTGCACTACTAACGCCTTAATTAAATTTACCTAGATCTTTATCTTATGACAAGGTAAATTATACAACCCTTGCAACCACCCTACTCTAACCGAGTATGCTTTAATTTTGATTTTTAAGTTATTATAAACGCCAACTTAAATAAATCATTTCCCTTTTTAATTTCATATAATATCTACATATTTTATACATACAATACATATCAAGCCTTGTATTAATTATCCCGTATATAATTATTTACCTAATTATATACTTAGTCATATTACAACATTTACAAACACATTGAAATAAAATTTAATAATAGTATTTTCCCCGAGTAAAGTCTCACCGGGTATAATTCCTCTAAAGTGCTATCCCACTAGGTATATTCACCTAACCTAGTTACCCCAAGTCAGAATTTCTCCCTAACTTGGTTAATACATATATATTGGAGGTGGTCATATTCCTTCCCTGAAAGTGAGATGCCCCTCACCCATATACGGACGCTATGACCTGGGAATATACTCGCCCTACTCCTCAAGCTAGGGGATTCATCCACTACGCGCAACCTCCCCCTATAGCACTAGAGAATTTAATAATAATATTTATCACTGATATTAATGCACACACCATATATATATATATATATATATATATATATATATATATATATATATATATACTATCACACACCGCATATATAAAAATGTAAAATATCCCGGCTATACCGTGTACTAAGTCCGTGACACAAGCCTATTCCATTTTATTATGAGTTTATGGTCCAACTCAAATTATTAATTAATTTGCACTTTAATTTCTTTTGGTATCACCCCAACCGATATATTCGGACTTACTCTCGTGGCCCGAAATAAACAACACCCTAGTCTATATCCCCGACTCTAAATTATTTAGCCTTCACCTAAATAAAATTTACATCTCGATATCGCTCAACCAATATTCCCGGACTTGTCCACTCAATCCGTATTTAATCATTTCGAATTTAAATTCCCAAAATTTAACTCTAATGTGTCACACCTAATTTCCTCCAAATCTCAATTAATTTTTAATCATGATGTGCCACACAAAGTCTCCCTCAAATCCTAATTAATTTTATTCACAATTAATTAGATTTAAACTCATGTGTTCATTTCTCAAATTATTAAAACATGAGATATTATAATATAATTTTCCCCTTTATATGCATAACTGGGCGAAGCTGTCAAAATTTTTGGACCATCGATCGATCGATGGTCCTCCTTTGGTCGATCGATCGAGTAGGTCCTCGTCTTCCCCGAGTTGGCTGTTTTAGCCATGGACGCCCACCTCCAAACCCTATCTTCTTCTATACTGAAAACTAAACTTCCCCATCACTAGTAGACATCAAAAACCTTATAAGGAACCTTCCTAAAGTCTAGAAACATTACTTAATTCCTTTTCTCTACCGTTTTCACAAATTGGGATAAAAATTCCATTTAGTCTTTAACCCATTTAAAGATCAATTCCTTATCACCAAATTCGTCTTTAATCCACCCTGGTTTACACATATTACCAGATACAAATATACAACTTAGATTATATATGATTTTCTAATCAATTTAGAAATCAGATTCATGGTTTACAAAACCCCATGTTTATATCCCTTTAAATCCCAAAACGAATTTCTTTAATTACTCACATCACATGAATATGAATCGAAATAAACTTTACATGCAACAACAATTTAACCACTTGCCTTATGGTTCGTAGAGTCTGAAATTGGAATTGTGAGTGCCCAAGGTTGAAGATGACTATATTTGGCTCTCTTGTGATCCCCAAATTTGTCTTTGGCTGCTATTAGGGTTTCCTGACCCACTAACTCTTCTCTAAAATCAATTCAGTCATTCCCTTGTTTCCTTTATTTGTTTAATTAACCTAAATCCCGTTTTTTGTCTAATGGGCCAAGCCCGAGTGACCCAAGTGCCCCTTTGTGGGCCCGACTATGTCTAAAAATGTCCCGTGACCCGTTTACTATCCCCGGGTACACTTTTCCGACTATCTCGGCCCATTCGGAATCAACCCTAACCTCATAATTGGCATCCGAATTAATTTACAAAAATCCTTATTTCACACCCAAATTAGTCTATACCGACTCCCGGTTGAAATAAGTACATATCCCTTCATTAATACTCGAAATAACGTAAATACATTATTACTATTTACTTAGTAAATAAGTTTCCCTAAATATTAACCATTCACTCCCCGATTATTATTTAAATATAAATTACCATAATTAATTCAATTAAAATTACGACTCACAAGTAATTTTTAATTCTCGAATTAATTAAATATTTAATGCATGAAAATACGGGGTGTTACATACTCCCCCCCTTACAAAGGAATTTCGTCCCCGAAATTAGGTCGTACATGTGGTAAAAAACTCTGGATATTGTTCCCGCTTATCCTCCTCCCGCTCCCAGGTAGATTCGTCAACGTTGTGACGACCCCACTGTACTCTAACTAGTGGAACAACCTTGGATCGTAACTTTTGCTCACTACAGTCCAGAATAGCCACTGGTCTCTCCTCATATGAGATGTCTGGCTGTAAATCAATTTCTTCGGGTGGAATATGCCAGAAGTCCCTCTCGCTCCTGCGATATTTCTTCAGCGATGCCACATGAAACACGTCGTGTATCCGCTGAAGGTACTCTGGTAATCCCAACCTGTAAGCTACTGGTCCCACCCTCTCGATAATAGGGAAAGGTCCCACGTACCTCGGTGCTAACTTACCCTTCTTATCGAACCTCATCACCCTTTTCATAGGAGATACCCGGACCAATACCTGGTCCCCAACCTCTAACTCCACATGTCTCCATGAAGCATCTGCGTAACTCTTCATCCTATCCTGAGCTATTCGAATCCTCCCTCGAATCAACTCTATCTTGGCAGACGTCTCCTGCACAATCTCCGACCCCAAAAGTTTGTTGTCCCCCACCTCTAACCAACAAGCGGGTGAACGACAAGGTCTCTCGTATAGTGCCTCGAATGGTGCCATACCGATCGTGAATTGGTAAGAGTTGTTATACGCGAACTCTACCAAAGGAAGATATTTTTCCCAACCTCCCCCAAAGTCTAATATGCACATTCTGAGCATATCTTCCAGCATCTGATTGACCCTCTCAGTCTGCCCATCAGTCTGTGGGTTATCGATTGTACTCAAACGTAACTCCGTGCCCATGGCCTCCTGAAAGCTCTGCCGAAAGTAGTCCACAAAGATCTTGTCTCTCTCAGACACAATGTTAACTGGTACCCCGTACAACTTAACAATCTCAGCTATGAATAGCTGCACATATCGCATCGTCTCAAAGTCTGTGCGAACCAACAAAAAGTGGGCCACTTTGGTCAACCGATCCACAATGACCCATATGGAATCGTGACCCTTTTGCGATGCAGGTAACCCTGTAATGAAGTCCATGGAGATGCTATCCCACTTCCACACGGGAATATCCTGCGGCTGTAGCATCCCTGATGGTCTCTGGTGATCAACTTTCACAAGCTGACATGTGGCGTATTTCGAATCAAACTCTGATATGTCTCGTTTCATTCCTGCTCACCAATACTTCCTACTCATATCCTGGTACATCTTATCCCCATCGGGATGTACCGCGAATCTCGACCCATGAGACTCTATCAGCGTGCCTCAACTCCTCATCCTCTGGCACAATTAACCTCCCATTAAGGCGTAAGCCTCCTTCCGAGCTGACCGAGTAACCCTCTGCTCCCTCAGCTAGCAACTGTCTCACCCTATCCCGGTAGATCCGATCCTCTGCGTGAGCCCTCACAACCCGGATAATGATCTCAGGTGTGATGGATAATACTGACATGCAAGCCCTGGCTACATCATCCTCATGTCGAAGCTCTCTCCACTTCGCTTTCTAGACTTCTGATATTTCCCCATTCGGTCTTCGGCTCAATGCATCTGCTACCACATTAGCCTTACCAGGATGATACTGCATATCAATCTGGTAGTCCTTCACAAATTCTAGCCATCTCCTCTGCCTCATATTCAGATCCTTCTGCGTGAAGAGATACTGAAGTGATTTGTGATCCGTGAATAACGTGAACTGTTCTCCTAGAAGATAGTGTCTCCATATCCTCAAAGAAAAAACGACCGCTGCTAGCTCCAGGTCGTGAGTGGGGTAATTTCTCTCGTGGAGCTTTAGCTTTCTAGACGCATAAGATATAGCTCTTTCCTCCTGCTGAAGCACACCCCCAAGTCCCTGTAAGGACGCGTCAGTATAAACTCGATACTCCAATCCTCCCTTCGATAATGTAAGTACGGGTGAACATGTCAACTTGTCCTTTAGCTCATCGAAATCTAACTGACAATGGTCATTCCAAGTGAATGGTACCCCCTTCTGGGTCAGATTCGCCAAAGGGCTCGCAATCTTTGAGAATCCTTTGATGAACCGCCTGTAATAACCGGCCAATCCCAGAAAAATGCACACCTCGATCGGTGTCGTGGGCTACCCCCACTCCTTCACCGCTGATACCTTACTTGGATCCACCACAATACCCCGGTCTGACACCACGTGGCCAAGAAACTGAACCTCCCGTAGCCAAAATCCACACTTCCCGAATTTAGCATAGAGCTGGTGATTCCACAATGTCTGTAAAACTATACGCAGATGCTCTACGTGCTCCCCCTCGGTGCGCGAGTAAATTAGAATGTCATCAATGAACACGATGACAAAATGGTCGAGAAACTCCCTGAAAACCCTATTTATAAGGTCTATGAACAGTGTTTGTGCATTGGTGAGCCCGAATGGCATCACCCTGAATTCATAAGATCCATACCGTGAAAGGAAAGCGGTCTTAGGAACATCCTCCTCTCGAATATGTAGTTGGTGATACCCTGACCTCAAGTCGACCTTAGAGAAGTAGGACGCCCCTCTCAACTGGTCAAATAAATCATCAATCCTAGGCAACGAATACTTATTTCGTATCTTCGCCTTGTTCAACTCTCTATAGTCCACGCATAACCGTAGTGATCCATTCCCCTTCTTTACAAATAACACTGGTGCACCCCACGGCGATGTACTCCGCCGAATGAAACCTTGACCGAGAAGCTGCTGAATCTGCTCTCTCAACTCACGCATCTCTGAAGGGGCCATACGGTATGAGGCCTGATCAATCGGTCTTGTCCCCGATGCTAAATCGATTACAAGTTCGATTTCCCTGCTAGGTGGCAACCCTGGTATCTCCTAGAACACATCCTCAAAGTCCTTTACAATCGGGATTGAGTCCAATGGAATCCCCACCTCCTGTGAGGTTTCCTCTTCGATGTAATACAAGTGCGTGCGTGACCCTCCCTCAGGTAACGACATTTCTATCAAGAACATCTCGTGTCCTGGAATGGATAATACAATTGTCCTCTCGTAATAATCCACAATAGCCCGATAACCGGCCAACCAATCCATACCCAGGATGACATCATACCCCTCCATATCTAACACTAAGAGGTCCTATACTAAACTAAGCCTCCCAATCAAATTGTCCACCCCCGACAAATTGAGTGAATCGAAGCCATGTTGCCTACTGGTGACTCTACACACATCCGAAGACTACCCGCGATCTCTAGTAACCCGACCCATTTAGGAAAATTATATTTAATGAATGAATGTGATGCTCCCGTATAAAAAAGAATACTACCCTCATAACCATGAATGAGAAACATACCCTCAACTGCTGGCGGTGCTTGCTGCGCTGGGGGATTGGGGCATCCCGGATGTTATACACACGCCCGTAGTGCATCTGCCCCTACTGCGGTGGGGCGGGTGGAGCTGGTGCTGCTGGCGGCATCTGCCCCCGTTGCCCCTGTTGTTGACCCCTTCCCCTCTGTGGGCACTCCCTATTGAAGTGTCATGGCTAGCCACAGACAAAACAGTGTCTCTGACCATCCCCCTATCGTTGGCCCTGACATTGCTGGCCTTGCTGGCCTCCCCCATTGTTCCCTTAGCCCTGACGGCCCTGAGGAACCCGTTGCTGCTGATTCGGGCCTGGCTACCCCTGCCTGAACCCCTGTCCTCTCGGTCTGAACCCACCAGGCTTAAACTTCTTTGCCTGATTCCCTTGATGACTGTCATTCTGCTGCTGAGTACCACTCGCGTCACCACTAGTAAATTCCTTTCCCTATTGGCTCGGCTCCCCTACCCTCTTTCTCCCCTTCATATGGAAGCGATGATCCTGGCAATGCATGAGTGCAGCATTAACGACATCTGTATAAGTCACTAACGTCGGATTTCCAATCAAATGTTGCCTAATCCGCCAGGCTAAGCCATCCATAAATCTCGACTTCTTCCTCTCCTCATCGTTCCCCTCATTTGGCACAAAGTTTGCCAAACGGGTGAACTCCTCCTCATAGTCTGCCACTGATCAGTCACCCTGTACTAAATCGCTGAACTTCTTCCTCATCTTAGCCTCTACTGCTGGTGGAAAGTATTTGCGATCAAACCGCACCCAGAATTATGCTATCGTCATCAAATCCCGCTCCTCGCCGGTGGTAATTGACTCCCACCACTGTAAGGCTGCCCCTGACAGACGAAAGGTAGCAAGCATCTGCTTCTGCACCTCGGTACACTCTAGCATGCGTAGATGGTGCTGAATGTTCTTCTTCCAGTCACAAGATTTTACTACATCTGTGCTACCCCAAAACTCAGGTGGGTGACCCTTCTGAAAGGTCTCCCTAACTCGTTGCCAAGATGGTGGCCCCACTGGAGCCTGAACTGCTGGTGCCACTGGAGGCGGTGCCTGGGGTTGTGGAAAGTGAGTTTCCATAGCTCGCATCGCTGTCTCGACCGCCTGGGCCACTATCACTTCCACCTGGGTAGTGGAAATTAGTTTGGGTGGGGGTGGTGGTGGCGGTACCTATGGTTCCTGATGAGCCTCTTTGACCTCATCCCTAGCCTCAGCCCTCTCCGCTCTCAGTCTCCTCGGTGGCATCTAAAATAGATTGAATCTTATAAGAACACAATTTACACAAAAATATTCACAGCAGAAATACGATAACTCATAAGCGGAAAAATGAATCAAAAGTCCTAATAATAGGGCTCTACAATAACCGAATGCTACGCTGAAATGTAGTAAGCCACACAGATCCTAAGGACACTAGAATGTGATGCTCTGATACCATCTGTGACACCCCGCATAATTAACCCCGGGTGATCAGTCCTAAATTAAGTTAAAACAAGTTTCTCAGTTGGATCATTCTTAGCATCACTATCACGTTTTTAATTACTAACCACCTAAGTGAGAAAATTTGACCGGTGCCAAGTTTTATCTTTCATTAACTTAAATGAAACTCATGCGGAAAATAAAATAACACAATAATCACACTTAACTAAAACAACCACTCACCATTTATTAACTGACTGAATAAACCATCAGCCCAAACTCCAACAAATATAAAATAAAGACAAGTAATCCATCTCAAAAAGTCTGACAAAAACTAAATGAACTGTGAGCGAGATTCTCAAAATAACTGATAGAAGTCTCTATACTAGAATGAAAGAGTGAGGCGTCTATCAAAACTCCCGCAACATCCACAAATGCTGTAGTAACGGATTTCCTGAAATAGAGTCAAGCCTAACGTCCCTGTGGCTGGACACGTAAAAGTTTTTTTTTAAATTTTTATAGCAAGGGTTAGTACCCAAAAACATTTGAAAAACAATTAGAAAATGATTAACTTGAAGTAATAAATAAATATGCATGCTCTCCATATTTTATTAGTGCCTCACTCCCTTGAGGATATCCTCACCCCTCCTCTAATGTGCACTACTAACGCCTTAATTAAATTTACCTAGATCTTTATCTTATGAATAGGTAAATTATACAACCCTTGTAACCACCCTACTCTAACTGAGTATGCCTTAATTTTGATTTTTAAGTTATTATAAACATCAACTTAAATAAATCATTTCCCTTTTTAATTTCATATAATATCTACATCTGTTATACATATAATACATATCACGCCTTGTATTAATTATCCCGTATATAATTATTTACCTAATTATATACTTAGTCATATTACAGCATTTACAAACACACTGAAATAAAATTTAATAATAGTATTTTCCCCGAGTAAAGTCTCACCGGGTATAATTCCTCTAAAGTTCTATCCCACTAGGTATATTCACCTAACCTAGTTACCCCAAGTCAGAATTTCTCCCTAACTTGGTTAATACATATATATTGGAGGCGTTCATATTCCTTCCCTGAAAGTGGGATGCCCCTCACCCATATACGGACGCTATGACCTGGGAATATACTCGCCCTACTCCTCAAGCTAGGGGATTCATCCACTACGCACAACCTACCCCTATATCACTAGAGCATTTAATAATAATATTTATAATATTTATCACTGATATTAATGCACACACCATATATATATATATATATATATATATATATATATATATATATATATATATATATATATATATATATACACTATCACACACCGTATATATAAAAATGTAAAATATCTCGGCTATACCGTGTACTAAGTCCGTGACACAAGCCTATTCCATTTTATTATGAGTTTATGGTCCAACTCAAATTATTAATTAATTTGCACATTAATTTTTTTTGGTATCACCCCAACCAATATATTCGGACTTACTCTCGTGGCCCGAAATAAACAACACCCTAGTCTATATCCCCGACTCTAAATTTTTTAGCCTTCACCTAAATAAAATTTACAGCTCGGTATCGCTCAACCAGTATTCCCGGACTTGTCCACTCAATCCGTATTTAATCATTTTGAATTTAAATTCCCAAAATTTAATTCTAGTGTGTCACACCTAATTTCCTCCAAATCTCAATTAATTTTTAATCATGATGTGCCACACAAAGTCTCCCTCAAATCCTAATTAATTTTATTCACAATTAATTAGATTTAAACTCATGTGTTAATTTCTCAAATTATTAAAACATGAGAGATTATAATATAATTTCCTCCTTTATTCATAACTGGGCGAAGCTGTCAAAATTTCCGGACCATCGATCGATCGATGGTCCTACTTCGATCGATCGATCGATCGATCAGGTACTCGTCTTCCCCGAGTTGGCTGTTTCATCCATGGACGCCCACCTCCAAACCCTAGCTTCTTCTATACTTAAAACTAAACTTCCCCATCAGTAATAGACATCAAAAACCTTATAAGGAACCTTCCTAAAGTCCAGAAACATTACTTAATTCCTTTTCTCTACTGTTTTCACAAATTGGGATAAAAATTCCATTTAGTCTTTAACCCATTTAAACATCAATTCCTTATCACCAATTTCGTCTCTAATCCACCCGGGTTTACACATCTTACGAGATACAAATATACAACTCAGATTATATATGATTTTCTAATCAATTTAGAAATCAGATTCATGGTTTACAAAACCCCATGTTTATATCCCTTTAAATCCCAAAACGAATTTCTTTAATTATACACATCACATGAATATGAATCGAAATACACTTTACATGCTACAGCAAATTAACCACTTGCCTTAGGGTTCGTAGAGTCTGAATTTGGAATTGTGAGTGCCCAAGGTTGAAGATGACTATATTTGGCTCTCCCGCGATCCCCAAATTTGTCTTTGGCTACTATTAGGGTTTCCTAACTCACTAAGTCTTCTCTAAAATCAATTCCGTCGGTCCCTTGTTTCCTTTATTTGTTTAATTAACCTAAATCCCGTTTTTTGTCTAATGGGCCAAGCTCGAGTGACCCAAATGCCCCCATATGGGCCCGACTATGTCTAAAAACATCGCGTGACCCGTTTACTACCCTCGGGTACACTTTTCCGACTATCTCGGCCCATTCGGACTCAATTGTATCCTCAGAATTGGCATCCGAATTAATTTATAAAAATCCTTATTTCACACCCAAATTAGTCTATACCGACTCCCAGTTGAAATAAGTACATATCCCGTCATTAATACCCGAAATGACGTAAATACATTATTACTGTTCACTTAGTAAATTAGTTTCCCTAAATATTAATCATTCACTCCCCGATTAATATTTAAATATAAATTATCATAATTAATTCAATTAAAATTACGGCTCACAAGTAATTTTTAATTCCTGAATTAATTAAATATTTAATTTATGAAAATACGGGGTGTTACAGTGTTAAAATTTGATTCTCCCAAAAGTGATCTAATGAGACGATTGGAATTGGATATGGTAAAAGAAGTCCAAGAAGATGCCGCCCTCAAAACTGTTGTGTATCAATAAAGGACTTCTCATTTGTACATCAAAAGGGTCAAGATGACCAACTTAAAATAAGGCGACTAGGTCCTCAAGAACGTAGTCCAAAAAGCAACAAGCTTAAGGCAAGCTAGCATGGTCCATATCACATTTCAGAAGTAATCCGACCAGGAACTTTTTTCCTAGAGACACTTGATGGGGAAGAATTCAAGAACCTTTGGAATGCCTAGCACCTTCG
Source organism: Sambucus nigra (assembly GCA_949130495.1). Classification (NCBI taxonomy): domain Eukaryota; kingdom Viridiplantae; phylum Streptophyta; class Magnoliopsida; order Dipsacales; family Adoxaceae; genus Sambucus; species Sambucus nigra. Next base: position 387,429,251 of record OX422212.1, read on the forward strand.
AAAATACTATCAGTGAATAACAACATTTTATATTTCTTTTGCTTTATGTTCAACAAAACTTTATATCAAGTTAAATAAAATATCTTGATTCTAGTTTCCAATATTTTTTTTAGAGTATGGTGATATACATCCCCAGAAACAATACTCAAATAATGTCTCTCGTTCTTCAGCCCTTTTCGATCAGCAGAGGGAAACAACTACATAAATCAACTACTTAATCAGGTTAAACTTATCAAATTCGAGATGCACCAACAACTTAACACGTAGACGAATTTTACCCAAGTAAGTTATTACTTCATGTATGACTTTGTATCAACAAGTCACGAACAAGAAGTCAATAAAGCTTCATATTTCAATACAGTATATATATATATATATATATATATATTCCTAACACACTTGGTAACCAATGATAATTACTTAATGTATGACTTCATCTTTGACAAGTTAAGGACAAGATGCCTGTAAAATTTCATGTGTACACACAAGAAGTTGAACACATGTATACATTCCTAAACACAGGGATACATACGTACATTCCTCATACACTTGGTCACTACGGATAACTAGTGCTTCAACTTAGATCAACAAAACTATTTACAGTTTTATCTAAGTGCATTAGTAGAATTTAAGGCCCCACAATCACAGTTTAATAACTCATCATCAAGAAAATTACTTACTCGAACAACTTATTAAACTAATCATAAGTTGGCAACAATTACATGTATTCAAATCCTAAAGATATTACATTCAAGATCAAACAAGTACAAAAAATAGAAGAATCATTCATCTGGACGTTTCCCTTGTGGATTGGTCATTTCAGAAGATGTGTGTTGTATTCTCTCCATCCCGCCAGGAGGATCATCCAAGGTGTAGGGGGAATTTATGTAATTAAAATCTCTTACCATACACCTATTGCTACTGCTTGACCTGTTAATAAGATGAGGAGGATGAATTATCTCATGCACATCATGAAGGCCATAATCTCCCAAATATTTGGTGACTAAACATTGGGGAATAGCATCAGGAGGGATCCATGTTGCCTCCAACTTAAAGGGGCCTTGTCACAATCTAACAAGCCATGATCATTACAATACCATAACTCACTGTTTTGGTCATATTTCAGTAAGGTAAGCAAATTCGTCCATCCCCATCTATAACCCTCACAATGAGTTTGTGCAAGATGATCATCCACATGGCTTAGGGTCTCATTGTAACCTTCCATCCAAATCTCCCTGGGTTGCTTGTGAAATTCAAAGGTCAATTTTTCTACCTGATGTTGGAATTTATTCAAAACATCATTCTTAACTTTCAACTGGGTAGATTGGTCGGTAATAGCTTTATCCTTAGGTCTAGATAGATAAATAGGTTGGCAATGGCCTGATTCTTTGCCTTTAACTCGATAGTTTGGTTGGACAGAGTTTTCTTAGTTCTTTCTTCATCACCTATTGGTCAAATAACAACCCTTTGTTTGGAAGTTTGCCCAGTTTTTTTTCCAATGCTTTAAGTTTTTCCACCAACCTTGCATTATTAGTTTCCAGGAAAGAGGCACCCTCATCAGAACCAGTGACAGACGATTTATTCAAGATGTCAAGCTCATTCCTCAAAGGATTATTCTCTCTTTTCAACATAGAAGCAATTCCTTAGGCATTCTCTATGTGTTTCTTCAAACATAATTCTTTTTTGTTTAAAGCAGAAGCAATATCTTGTATCATTTTCTCAAAGCCCCGTCCTTCACTTAAGGCTTTATACTTAGCTTTATAATTAGCATGCAACAAAGCTTTGGATTGATTATGATCCTCCTGATGTTCCTCTATCATTTGTTAATAGGAATTATTATTAGCTATAGCCCTATCCTATAAATAATGAACATGACTATTGGATTCTTTGACTTGCTCTATTATGCCAGGACCTAGCCATCCGAATAAATCCTCTTTAGATAGGGGAACATGGCTAACTTCTAAAAGGTTTTTACTATGATTGAGTAGGTAGGATTCAGAAAAATGATTGCTTTCTTCCTCTCATCAAACTACAACTCACAAGGGTAAGAATACAAAGACTACAACGATGATGATCAAGTAAAAGCTTTCATGAAATATAATTTCATAACAACCAAGCAAGATGAAAAGGAAAATATACAAGATGGATCAAAGTAAAGCGTTTTTATTAATAACCAACAAGGTGTTATAAAATGATGATCCCAGTACAAGAACAAAAAAGACACTGACAGACAAAGAAAATAAATAATAAAGGGTCTTGAAATTCCCCTTATCATAAGCACTAACTTCAGGAGGTAGCTTGATAAGAAGGACAACTCTACTAGCTAGTTCGACAGTAGACTCAACAGGTTATAGAGAAGACTCCCTTGATCCTTCTTCATCATCAAACTCTTCCTCAAAATTCAGAGGAGTGCCTGGGTCATGTCTCTGGAGCAACTCAAAGTTATCAGTAGTGCCAAATTCATTGAGTGCCTCCGAACAACCATCTATAAAGGATTTTTTCTTAGCATACTCAATCTGGGAGGAAGAAGCCAACAGTGCCTTCTCACATCCTTTGTCAAAAACATGTCTTTAATGCTCTTATTCTTGGCATTCTCTTATACAAGTTTGTCCTCAATAGATGAAAGAAGAGTCTGATTTTCCAATAAATTATTTTTGACCACCTTGTCCTTGTCCTCAGCAGTTATTAGACTGGTCTCAACAGTCTTTAATTTCTCTTTAGTAGTAGTGTCCCTTTCATTGGCCTTTTGTAGTTCTTCCTCCCAAGTTTTTTGCTTTGTATCCAAAGCATGTCAGCTAGCATCCAAGGAATTATTTCGACATTCAAAGGCCTCTTCAATTTTTCATAAGAAAAATACAGTTGATCATACTTCTCCATCATCTGATTAAAGTATTTCAAAATGCCAAATAAAAAAGTAGCAAGTCAGTGAAAAAGGAATAACATAGTAACAGATAAAAGATGGTTACCAAAGCCAAAATTTGGCAAGCTCACTCTGTCAATCTGGAATGGGACATAGGAACTTTATCTACCCTATCAGTAGGAAGAGTTCCAGACTTAATCAAATTCTTGGCCAAAGTAAGATTAAATACCACCAAAGATAACCCAACAACTTCCAGGTCAGATTGGATATTTTTGTCCAACTCATGTTGGTTGACAAAAGTTGTCCTGGTCGATTTGTCAGTCAAATAACTTCTTTTAGTCTCACCCTCCTCAGTATTTTTAACCCGAGGAACCTTCTCAGCAACCTTAGACCCTTTTCTAGTCACTTTGGACTTCTGGGCATCCGCAACTTAGGACGTCTTGGTGGTGGGAGACAAAGGAACCTCCATCAAATTGGGAAGCATTATCTTACCCATGACAGCTAGTGGGGCATTACGGATTACAGAAATATCCAAAGATTCAAATTAAGAGGATGTTCAAAGGTCCTTCTCAACTCCAGCAGATTCCTCAACTGAAAAGTTAGAATTGGTCCCTCTTCAAAATTAATGGGGATTGAAGGCGATGCATCAGTTGGCTTAACAATAAAACAAGTAAAAGAACTTCTGTATTATAACAGGTAGGAGACTGTTCTGGGATGATCTTCACTAATTCTTTTATGAATGCTCCATAAATATTTAAGCTCTTAAATATTGATGTCCCCTTCTTTTATAAATTTTTCCTTATTCTCAACTATATAAAACAAGACAATAAATACTAATCAACATATCATCAAATAATTGGTCAGCAAGAAAATAAAAATAACAAGTTTTGCAACCTATGTCATATCCTTCTCTAGGACGCCTAGGCCCACCATACACTTCTCCTTTTTAAAGAGGGATATGTTGCCATTTCTTCCCTATTACCCCATAATCAAAGTAGTCCTTATTGGAATCCGATAAGTTGACCACTAAAGCTCTATTGGCAAACCTAGTTTTTGAGTAATATGTGTCGTCACTAGTAACCCACTTGTAGAAGAACATCAAAATATTAACAAGCATCCAAAGAGAAATGATTGTGGGGGAATGTAAGACCATATTCAATTATAAACAGCGAAAGGATCCAATGACCCTTTGACAATGATAAAACATCAACTGAAGGAACATGTATTTCTAATTCTACCTAATTAGGGATATTCCTTTCCATCCTAAATTCATCCAGAGAGTCAACATGAATGATGTACACCATGATTAAAGAAAAGAAATAAATAAAAGGAAATGGAAGAAGAAAGCTTATAGAGAAGGTGATGAAAGAAGCATGAGTGGAAATGCATAAAAAAATATTGAAGATGAAAAAGTTGATTAAGAAAGATAGTTTGAAAATTTATGGTACAGAAATCAACCAAATTCTTGTCTCTTATAGCTTGCACAGAGAACGGTGCAGATAATGATTAACTGTATAGACGATTGACATTTTGATGGTTGCATAACTTCAAATACAAGAAATTACTGATACGCCCTATGGCAGTTTGCTAAATTTCAAATTATTCATGAAATTTCCATCGCATGATCAAATGATGATTTTTTTTACAAGTTCTAAAAGTCGACAGTCAATCAAAACCACGAAATTATTGGGAAACTCTGCATGACTCATACTTCATACTTTCAATAAAATATCAATAATGAAGCATTGGGAAAAATTATCCATATACGTGGACCAATTATAAATGGACACCTATCCCCTAACGTGGCACCAGTCCTGGCCATCAATTACTTCGTTGTCTTAGAAGATAGTTGATCGGCCAGAAAACTGACCAACCCAAAGAATACAAACCATCATTGTAGATAAACAATCATCACATGTAAAGTAGCCAAGAGTCATTCTACACGTGCCTAATGCTATCAATAGTCACATTCATTATGTACGGGTGTAAATGCTTAAATGTATAAAGGAATTCCAACCCTTGATCTCCGGGTCACTATAAATACAATTTATTCCTTTCACAAAAGGAAGGGGAGAAAAGTACAAGGTCATTCTTCTAAAAAGAATAACTAGTTTTACATAATCAGCAATAGAAAATACAAACACAATGGACATAGGTTTTCTTATAGCTGAACCACTTGAAAATTCTCGTGATTTATTTTTCTCTCATTATTTTATCTATGATAATGAAACTGGCATCATATAAATCACTACCTACTTTAGACATCAACACCAATGTTATATTTTTAACCTAAAACATGCATCTAGGTGATAAGTGGATAAAATAAATAAAACATCCACAACATCTCGATTTATAGGGAAAATTTTCAATGGAAAAAACCTCGGATAGCTCAGCCAAATAGATAACTATGATAAGGTTTTACAAAGACTAGATAGTAGACTTACTCAATGACTAGTCTCCCTTAAAATCCTTGACGCTCTTCTATTCTTAACCTCTCCTCACAGTGCAAAACATGAGTCCACCACGCAATATTCCACTACATGTGAATCCACATGCTCCTTAGTATCCATCATTGAGGCTCAATAATCAGTATACGGAATTGAAACACGGAACACCACTTCTTCATCCTAACACAACAAACCACAAGTACGGAGTCCACCACATAAAATTTCTTCTATCAAAATCAAGAGAAACAAACTTTGGTGCCACTCATATATATCTCAAAGCATATGAATATAGAAACTTGGATCTTTAAACTTAATGGGTGAAACTAGGGTTTTGAAACTTTGGTAAACATGTTGGAATTTTATTTTCGCCAAAGGTCCTCGAAAAATATTAGTCCAGCATGCCTATAAATAGTAAAATATAATTTTCATGGCAACAAACTTGTTCGAACAAAAGCACATAGTTTGCTCGAATGAAAAGCTCATTTCATTCTAATGTATCTCACGTTAGTTTGAACGAACTGGATTTCTCATTCTAACGAACTTTCAATGGGTTCCCTTATTTTTTATAGACAGTTTCCATTTGATTTTCTTAGATGTGCATTCCAACGAGGTTCCAAAGATAGTTCCAACTTATCCAAAAACTCATTCCAACGAAATTCTTATTTCGTTATAATGAAGTCTAGATCTCGTTATAACGATCTCAGGAAAAAGATTATTTTCTTGAAAAACAGTTTTACAAAAATAGTTCCAAACGATGTTGCTTAAAACATATCATCTAAAAATATTTTCAACGATCTTATTCAAAATGCATCCACACCTTATGAGATCCTCAGTAAAAGTAAAGATAAAAATGGCACAAAACACAGCATGATGTGTATCCAACTTTGAAACTTGGCTCTTGCTTCTTCATCAAATATGTCATAGGCTTAAGAGATCGATAATACACAACCTAACCTATGACTCAAATGCTTTGTCTAGAATTAAGATAATGACAAACAAATTGACTAAAATGGAAATTTTTCCTTATACATATCTCCCTTGGCTATTCTAGGACAAAACCAAAACAAAAACTCCAGTAGGCCATCAAGCTCTCTAAAAGGTATCTATCCCAACTCCAAAAGGAAAAGGCAAAAACGCTCGACATACACATATATTGAGTGAATTTTCACGCTTGTAACATTTGTCACATGATGTAAACTTTCATACTTAAACAAGCTTCAAATGCAAAGAGATGAATAAAATTTGAACTATGTTTAACATTCTCAATATAGGTAAGAAGTCCCCCCCCCCCCCCCCCCCAAGATAAAAAAATAATAATTATGGAAGGAAAGTTACCATTTCTCCCCCTTTTTGTTCTGTAATAGACAAAGGTAGAATGCATAAAACTATTTATCCCCTATAAATCAAATCTTCCCACAGATTTGTAAACATGTGATACCAAGAAAAATATGGAGGAATGAATAAAATCATGCAATGATGTAAAGTGCAATAAAACATAACATCACAACACAAGCACATATAATCTGAAGAATGATCAAATAATATCGATATCAATGCAAAAAGATACCAATATGATCATATAGCATGCCAAAATTAATCGTAAGACAAAGCATATGGCAAACATGGATTAAATGCAAAAGAAAAGACTTAAAACAAAACAATACCATATATATAAATACGAAAAATATACCAGTGATAACATGACATAAAAATTAGCTATAAACAACCACAAAAATCGACACAAACACGTAAAATTTACACACTAGCATAGTATCGATGTGTCTAAACATGTGAGATGGAATGAATGGGTGTGAAAATACAAATGAATTATGACCCAAACACTCAAATATGTTCATGGAGTTCTATTGGATCGCAAAACTTATCAAACTAAGATTTAGTCTCAAATGACAAGATAAAGTGAACTCTGTAAACAAAGAGGCACAATCCACACAAGCCTAAAATATTAATGATTCTACAAATCAACAACGTCATGAAAAAATAAGCATAACTAGGATTCATTATGCAACCCCGTTGATTTTTAACTATAAAAACTCTAATAGATAAACATATATAATATTTTCTCTTCTCTCAGTTCTTTTGAAGCTATCACTTTTGAAAATCAAACAAACTAAATTGTTCTTAGTAATTTTTCTATTTTTATTGCCTTTGATATTTCCAATTAGGCTCTTGGCAAAGGTGATTTTCATGCAAATGAGATTTTCTCCTTTCATATCCCTTTCCCTTTCACCCTCATATTTGCAATAAATATCAAATAATCTCATGGGCAACGATTCATACATGCTCAAATCCCTTATAATCATAAAATATGTAGATGACAAGATTGATGAAGAACATCTCACATAGCTCAAATGTAATATGTGAAGTTAAAATTCAAAAGAGCTCGTGCATATATCTGTGGAGACATATATAAAGTTGAATCCATAAAGAAAATCAAGGTCAAAACAATTACATGCACGCATGATTTGGAATAATCTAAGTATTGAAAATCACAACCAAATGTCCTAGTCACATGAAAAGTATAAAATGAATTGGATCCAAACTCACCAATATGCCATAAATAATTTGTTAAACTAAAATACACAAAAATCAAAAACATTTTTGAGTTTTTCTAGAATTTTTCAAAATGAAATACCAATTTGAAAACAATCTAATTAAAACGACAAACAAAACATTTTTGCATTTTTTCAATATGACTCAATAAATTAAAAATTAAAATATAAAAAAAAACTCAAACAACATACAACTAGCAAACCTGTTTGTCAAATTTTAAATTATAAAATTACCGCAAGTGAACGGGTATTGAAATATTGTGAGTGTAAGTACGGGTCGAACCTATAGAGATTTGGTCAATTTTTATAAACTACCAACTTTCCAACTAGACAAAAGAGTATAAAGATATGATTTAGTAATAAAACAAAATAAAAATAATAATAAATGAGTGAACACAAATTATGTAATAAGTACGGATATATTACTAGGATTTCCGATCCGTTTACCATTTTTACTAACTTATGATCAATTAGCCTAACTCGCTATTCCCTTTTTATAACTCAACAGTATACCGACTCTCGTCGTATAAATTTTGGATGATGAAAATATTAAAGTTCAAAATAAATATTTTATATCTCTTTTTAGATTCCAAAAATCCCTATTCCATTAAAAGTATCATTCCTACATTTAATGTGAAGCATAAGCATGGACTATCAAACAATTCAACATAAGCATAGTCCATGAGACATATGTAAATAAAATCAAAGGATGTGAATAAAATAATCAATTTTGAAGGTTTGAAATATTACTCTTGTGAATATTTTAACTGGATACCCAAATTTTATAACTTTTTAAAACAAGTAGGGAATCTAAGAGAATTGAACCAATTAAAACATACACTAAATAATCATGATATATTTCACCTCATCCTAGTAATTTAAATTAAACTAGCATCATAATTAAAAACACAAAATTGCAAGATGAAATACTAATTGTCATTAATAATAGTCAACTCACAAAATTGGAGTCTTGAATCAAGGAATGCTTGGGTTCAAACGACGTGCCAATCGAGGTCCAAATGAAGAAAATATGACCGTATGAATTCTAAAATCGAAAGAAAGTCAAAGCTCCGGGCCACACCCAAAGTCAAACTCTGTGACCCGAGATCACCAATTACCCATTAAATCCCGTTCCAAACCATGTCCTTAGCCTTGCTTAACCACCAGTGTGTTGTGTGTGTGCGTGTGTGTGTATATATATATATATATATATATATATATATATATATATATATATATATACTATGGTATGCCCATGCCTGGCATGACGCTAATTTTCTAAAGTGTACGTCATTGATAGGACCATACGTCGTATTTAATACACATCATATAAACAATTTTTTAAATAATCTATGGTGCGAACCCATTAGTTTAAAAAAAATAGGCAAAATTTCCTTTGTTTATGAGATAATTCACCCTACTTAAGAATAAAAATACCAATTATACTATTATTAATGCTAAATCTGGGTCAATGACAAAATTCAGCCCCTCCAACCACAATAATTTACTCACATATGTTATGCCACATGAAATCATTAACACGAATATAATTTGTTACTACATGGTCCCAATATAAATGGATAGAAACTTTAAAGAAAGAAGAATAAAAACTTGACCCAAAACAGAGAGATAAATCCCATATATAGTCTATAGTTTTATGTAGGTACACAATGATCACTGTAAGATCACCACTAAATTGGGAATTTTGAAAACTCCATAACTTCACTTGAGAGGGATTGGAATCGTAAAATTGATCCCAAAGTTTCAGAACCACATAATTAGTATAAACTGAATTTTTTATCTTCACCTCTCCTTCTCAATGCTAGCTCTTTCTTAAGCTTAACTGGAATAGTAGACTTCTTCCACTTGGATACTGCTAGCATGATTGCCAGCATTTCCTTCTCATAAATAGACAACCCTAAGCTTCGAGGTCCCAATGCCTTGATGAGAAAGGCTATAGGTCCGTTTCCTTGCATTAGGACTGCTCTAATGCCCTTATTCCTTTCATAAGTTTCCATAGTAAAAGGTCATTTAAAGTCCGGTAAAGCAAGTACAGGGGTTGTGTTTACGACTTTCTAGATTAATTTGAATGCCTGATCAGCCTCTTCACCCTAATGGCAGGCCTTTTTCTTGAGATTATTGGTCAGGGGCTTTGCAATGTGGCTATAATTTTGCATAAACCTTCTATAAAAACTAGTCTGACCAAGAAAGCCCCTCAATGCTTTCACACTATTTGGTGTTGGATATTGTTGCTTAACCACTACTTTGCTAGGAGAGGATCAGTTGACACCCCTTCATGGTATATTATGTGACTCTGGTACTCCACTATTGGCATAACAAATAATCACTATCACCTAAAATTAAATGTAATAAACATTCTAGTTAAAATAACAATTTGGGAATTAATCAATATCACCTAAAATTAATCCATTTAAAGTTGTACACTTACAAATCAGTTACGAACAAAACATATCAGATAAATGTCATAACTTGAACATTCGTACCAATTAAAATAACAATTTCAGTTTAGAATGATGGTATTAGTAACAATTTTAGTGGTGGATAGTGGTTGCTCAACAACACAATGTAATTAATAGTTCTTATGATCGATGACATGTTGACATACTATTCAAGTTCACCATTTTGTGGCAGAATCTCTTTCGTCACTAAATTTTAAAATTTTGCAAAACATATGTGCCCCCAAATGGTTCTCCCCTCGTGAGGAAAACTCTTGCGTCGTTCGGTGCATCTAAAGCCTTTTATAGTCTTGTCAAGCATATCACTTTTATGCCAACCTATATTCTGAACCACAATTAAAAAAGATCAAGATATATAACTATTGAAATTACAAAACATAAATAAATAATTTTTTTTTATCAAAACCACATACATAGTATTATACCACAATACAGTTTTCTTACCTAACATGAACGATGTAACTTTCGAGTTCCCTAGATCTTAAAATTATGACACAAAACATGGCGATTTCGAAGTAATAGAAATAACAGGGAAATGATTCTTTATAATTTAATAACATATAAATATAAAAAACCGTGATTATTATATCTACAACTGAAATGAAAAATCTAAAAAGGGAACAGGTTATGATATCTATATATGCTATTTAAAGTCTGTACATTATTATTATTGTATATTGTGTTATCCGTTTGTCATCGCTATGCTATCTATATAGCTGGTGATGCTTGCAATATTAAATACGGGATTTGTTTATATCTCCTTGTTTGCAAGTATAAAGAGGGTTTTTTGGGATGATTTGGATATGTTCTTGTAAGAAAAAATTAAAAATCGAGTACAAAAGTTGGTTCTGCTAGACCACCCCATGGCCTGCTTTAAGGCTGTTGCTATTCACAGAGCTACTACTGCTACTACTTCAGGGTCTGCAACCCTATTCAGAACCTGTTTAGGATCTATACCTGTTATGACTATAATAATTCAGCTGTAGGTATGGAATATACTAATGGCATATACTATATACCTAGTATGGCATATACTAATTCAGCTGTAGGAATGGCATATTCTAATGGCATATATAAATAATTCAGCTGTAGGTATGAATATACTATTAGAGAGATTCTGCTATAGTTCGTCTTAGAATATTGTTTAGTTGTGGGCAGAGTTTATGGCATATAACGGTGCTTTCATAGGTCACGTTCCATGTCATCAATAGCGCACACCTTATTTGGGCTTTTCTCAAAACATAATGGGCTACATCACATTTTATGCAAATTAGTACAAAGTTCAACATACCTCACATCAGAGTAATGGCAACATTATATGCAAAAAATGGGGGAAATTTTCCAAAGTACGTAATCCCGAGTTTATCAACTGCATAATGTTAGTTTATACATACTTCGGATTAGACACCTCTTAATCATGAATCACTTTAAGTTTTAACATTGAAAATAAATGAATTACGTAAACAGAACTATATATTGATATTCTTACATTGTAAAAGTTGAACTTGACCTAAATATTATATGACCTGTTATTTGGGAGTTAGAAATACTACATCAAATAACATGTTTTTCAAGTAATGGCCACATTTGTCTCTCACATAAGGAAATCTAATATTATCTCATATATAAAAGGATTAGAACTGGTAGCCACGTACTAAGAGAATTATCAAACTTTTGATTTATTTTTTCTCTAGATGGATTTTCAAGGTAAAAAATCATCTGATGGATTAGAGTTGTGACAAAAAATTAAATCATCATCTAAAAAATAACAAAACCAACATGACAAAATTAATCTATAGTGCTCATATATTATATTTGAGGCTGGTACAACTGCATCACAGCCTTTATAGCTACAATCATCCATCCTATTTTGTTAATCTAATGTAAATAATGCAATGCAACAACAAATAAAAGAAACTACAGGCTAAAACAAATGTTCATACTGTGGGCTAAAACAACTGGGATATGCTTATTAACTCAAAATTTCAAAAATTTCAGTAAGTATTAGATTACTCAGATATGTTCATTTACTCAAAATTTCACCAAAATCAGAAAGGGACATAAAATAAAAGTAAAACAAAAAGGCATCATCATCCTTTAATTATTTCTAATATGCTTAACATATTACAAACCTTGGTTTAAAAACAAAATTATACTATGTGAAGCTAATGTAATCTTCGGAATTTCGTTGCTCAACCATTTTTCTAAAGGCAGCTAGTTTTTTTTTGTTGATTGTGATTTTGTGCCTCATTTTGAGTGGTTTAGATGTTGAAAAGTCCCTAACTCATTTCCAGTATTGTTGTGCCTAATTTCCAGTGTGTATCTTACTAACTCAAACATGTATGGCAAATAAAAGATTAAATAAAAGTTGATTACTTTATATATATAAATCTAAAGAACATCAGGGTGATTTAGAGAGAGTAAGCAATGAAAACCAACAAAACATTACCCCATTAATAAATATTTGTGTACTTTGTGCATAAAATAAAAAAAATCTCAATAATATTCAACCAATAGTGATATATACAAAATCATGTTTACTTGTAGATAAATATGTATAATTTACTATATCCAGTACCGAAATAGAAAACTGAGAATTGGAGGTAGAGAAATTTTGATTGAATAAGACCATTAATTGTAAACTAAAACTCATAAAGGACAAAAATTTACAAACACAGAAATAGGAGGACAAAAAGCATAAATGATATGAAATAATAGGAAGAGGCAAATATCACACAAATCAGTGAAAAGTAAATCCATTGGATTATGGCCTTGGGAATATTACCATGTATGAATAAAAAAGCATCGTATTATGAGATAAAAAATCTACAACTATACTTTGTCCAGATACTAAAATGCAAAACACTAAGAAAGAAAAACATAAAACAATGAGTAATATATATCTACAAAATAACACAAAAAATCTCACAAATCAAACTAAGATACAGAGTTTATGATCATGAGAGGGTTCTCCATGGAACATTGAGAGTGTTCTGTGTAAGATTCAAATAATTTTTTTTGACCCGTAGGACCATCTAATATTCATAATAGAAGAAAAGAAAATAACAATTGTAGACTTAAAGCAAAATACCATCCCAAAATCATAGGAACAAATTGCATTATAATGTTTTTCCTCTTTTGGATGGAAACAAAACTAATTAAGATAAATGTCTCTTATAAACCCCTAAGAAAACTCTGTTGCGGAGATACCTGAGTTTAATGTCTCTTATAAGCCTCAAAAGAAAACTCTGATGTGGAGATACCCGAGTTCAATGTATCTTATAAACTCTGCTCTGTTTCAGATAAATAACAATCATAAGTAAATGAAAATAATAATAGTTATAAACAAATCAAAACCCAACAAATCTTCTCTTCGCACATACTCTGTCGTGAGTTATTATCATCCAAAGTTAGATCAAGTTATCTCTTCCCAAATGATATGCTAAAATCATACAGGAACATAATTCATTTTGAAATCATTAATGACCAAAACCCCAAAGTAGAAGCTGATGCGATGGAAACCCATTTAAGATGTTAACTCTGCAGATAGAAACTTATCAATTTTAAAACCATTAAGGTAATATAACAAGAAATTAAATCAAGATAAAATCCCCATAAAATAATCAAAAACAAATTAAATAATCACCTTGCATGTGTATGTTGACAAATATGAACAAAATCGCAGCATCACATGTGTGCGTGAAAAAAAATCAAACCATCACAACTTCAGAAATTGTACCATCAAAAATAAAAATTGCACCATCAAAAATGAAAAATCGAGCCCATGAAACAAACACATATGATGGTACGATTTTTGTGTGTGTAAGAGAGAGGAAGATAAGGTACGATTTTTTGTGTGTGTAAAAGAGAGGGCGATTACCTCGTCAGTTGGAAGAGATTACCTTATGGGCGCGAACATGACTAAATCTAATATGATCTCTGCAAAAGATATTAGTTAGAAGTGGAAGCATTCACACACACACACACACACACACACACACACACACACACACACACACACACACACACACACATATATATATATATATATATATATATATATATATATATATATATATAGAGAGAGAGAGAGAGAGAGAGAGAGAGAGAGAGAGAGAGGTGAGGGAAAAAGTTTCGAGAGAGGTGTCGCGGGGGAGGTTGAGAACAAAGGATAGGGTTTGAAATGGGTTTAGCATGTGTTTACCAAAATAACACTGTGTTTGAATTAAAGTGGAATCAGGGGGAATTAAGTACTGAGAAAGAAAAGAGGGGGAATACAAAATTTTCAAGGACAAAATAGGTAGTGCAAGAAAAACGTATCTAGATGATATCATCCTTTCATCTTATGACATACATAAGTTTTCTACTTTATTATTTATATATATATATATATATATATATATATATATATATATATATATATATATAGAGAGAGAGAGAGAGAGAGAGAGAGAGAGAAAGAGAGAGTAAACAAACTCACACACATATATACCTACATATAAACACACACAACACACTACTTATATATATACACTCATATATCCCATATTCATATATTGGAACACACACACACACCTACACAATTAAGTATATATACTATATTACATGCACACTACAACACTTTCTCTCTATATATGACTCACTTATGAAAAAAGATTCTTGCACCGGCTTTGTGCACTAGATTTTGTGCACCGGGTTCACAAAACGCTTGTACAGTTAGCTAAAAAAATATTTTAGCCAACTGTACAAGTGTTTTGTGCACTTGGTGCACAAAATCGTCGCATGTAGCACCCCTCCTCACTTATATATATACTAGGGGGTACCCATGCCGATGGCATGGCGACAAATTTATTCTCGAAATACTTTGTATCCGTGCCGATGGCACGACGATAAATTTGTTCCCATGATATTTTGTATTTTAAAAGTGTCGCCAATAGTGGAAATATAAATACTGTTGATCATCCCATGGTGTACTTACTCGTCATGTTAATGGCACGGTTAGCATATTGATCTTATGCTTGCGACATGGTTACGATTTTATTACGGGTGTACCCGTGTCGATAGCACGGTGAAATTTTTTCGCCCGAGTATTTGCAGTTAGAGCACACTCATACCCATACCGATGGCAAGGGGATAAATTCTCTCTAGTATTTGTGGTTATAGAACACACACAATACCGTAATGAAGTGTGAAACACTGTAATGAAGTGTCTTCTTTCAACGTGTTATATTTAAAATTGATTACACTGTAATGAAGTGTGAAACATCTCCAAAAATGAAGAATTGCATCCACCCCACCCCACCTCACCCCACCCCACCCCACCACAAACACGTCCTTTTACTTAAGTCCTTTTTTTTATTCTTCAATGTGGCAATCCCAATTCTATAAGAATACAACAATAACCTGAAGCTAGGTTGATATTATTTAATGTTCTAATTGGCTAAAGTAAAACAAATATTTAAATTTAAATTTACTTTGGTGGATTAGTTATGGAATCAACAAACTTTGGACATGCTATATAATATTTAGGATAAATAACATTGTTTGTAGAGTAATGTTCATTTTGTGTTAGAGGATGAGAAAATTAATCTATTTTCAAATATCTTAAGATGTTTCTGCAAATAAATTAATAAAAATGCAAATTTATGTAAACGTAAAAATATTTAATATTTGTAAAACCCCAAAAAGGAATTATTTGTAAAACTCAAAAAAGCAATTATATGTTAAAACCAACAAAATGGAGAATGAGGGTAATGCAGATTAATTAAAAAAAGAAAACAAAAGTACTAAACCTTATATTACAACTCGTGTTAGTCGTATCAATGGACTCATGTCAAAGTAATTAGTTAATCAAATTCATAATAAAAATTATAATTCTAAACCGTGGTAATAAGATTGTGTCATGTCAGTTTGTTTTTCCTAATACGATCACGATCCGATTAAATTCAACATGACACGATTTTTTTTTTTTTTGATTTAACACTAATACATCCCAAATAAAGTACATAATTCCAAAACCATTGTGTTCACAATATGTATTCATTCAACGCAAGGAGATCCCGTACGAGCCCAACTTACGACCCATTGTACGATTTTTTTTAACCATATATGTTTTTTGATTTTAATTTTTTTAGGAAATTTTACACATTTTAGGATATTGCTAAAACAAAAAATCAACAACAATAACAACAACAATAATAACAACAAATTTTTTTTAGGAAGTTTTACACATTTTAGGATATCAGTAAAGAGAGAATCCACAGGAATATACGTAACTTCTTTACTCTCCTTTTTTCAACAATTACATAATAAATATTTATATTTCAAACTTTTACACAAACACCCACGTATGTATTTGCAACAGTGACGTGGCATTAAAATTGCAGGTGTCTGAGCAGAGGTCACTCTGTCTCTTCTTACCAAGAGAGTATTTTCAACAACCCCTCAGTTTTACAAAATAATATCAAACTGCAAGAACACACAAACAAAGATTATAGAGCGAGAGAGAGAGTTACAACCCATAGAAATAACCCGAAACTAACCCAACAACTTAGCACAAGCCATAACCCGAAACTAACCCAACAACCATCTCGTACTGGCTACCACCCATAAAAATAAACTAGGCTTTCTCGAGTCAGCTTGCATTTTCTCATCTAACCTTGGCCATCTCCTACCTGTGAGTTGTTTTTTTTTGTCACCATAAACTATAATGATTTAAACAAATAGAGTTCGATCGGTACCTCTCAAGCTGAAACCCACCGCATAACTGATTTCAGATCTCTCTTAATATGCAACCCACCCCACTGGAGCCGGCAACTGCCAAGAAAATCTAGCGTGAGTTTGAAAACCGGAGGCACCTCTATATAAAATACTTAAACCAGCAAATACAACCAAACAAAAAAACTACTTCAATTAAAAAAATAGGAGGATGACCGATATAAAATACTTATCAAGTAGTGTCACCTCCTATTTTTACTTTTATGAAGAATTAGTGTTGACAAAATAATTCTTCATTTGACAAAAGGATGATAGAAATAATCAAAGAAGGTATCAAGATAAGAAAAATCCATAAACTACAAAAAAAACTCTCTCTGTTCAACCCATATCACCTGAGACCCTTTATCCGATGCACCCGCTCAACTCACAAAAACTCTCTCTTTCCACTCTAATCACTCAGCAAAATGTATATGTAAAAAACAAAGTTTATTACTTTAAAAAATTGGATTTGGGACAGCAATAAAAATTGAACCTGTTGATAAGAAAACAAAAAACGAAGAGACCGAAGGGTCGTGGTGCTTCACCAAACCAAAAAAACTATAAATAAAAATTGAACTTGTTGGGTGAGATCAGATCTGTTGATAAGAACACAAAGTCTTACAAATAAATAAAAATTGAACATGTTGATAAGTACCGACCTCATCTTCATTAACAAAACTAATAACAATTGAACTTGTTGATGAGAAAACAGAAAAAGAATAGACTGAAGGGTCATGGTGTTTCACCAAACCCAAAAAGTAAAAATAAAAAAGAAGAGATCAGATCTGTTGATAAGAACACAAAGTCTCTTACAAATAAATAAAAATTAAACCTGTTGATAATTGAGTGTGAGATCAGATCTGTGAGAGAAAAAATGTTAGATCTGTTGTGTGACTACCCAAAAATCGAAGTACTTCTACACCCGTGAGAGAAAAAATGTCACGAATAAACTAAGAGAGAGTTCATATGGAAAATGTCAGATCTGTTGGGTGACTACCCAAAATCAAACAACAAACATCAATCTCAGCCACGATTAAGAGATAGTTCATATGGAAAATGGAGAGAGAAAGCAAACATCAATCTCCCATATAAGGGACCTCTTCTCTCGTAAAGAAATAAATTTCCAATTGAGTCCATGTATTGTTTTGACTTAATTCCGTGAGCAAAACTGTGTTTGTAATATGTCATAGGGAGATTTTTATTTTGTCACAATCCCACTTGGTCTATGAAGTATTGAAGAAAATTGAAGACGTTGCGACAAAGCTTCAAAGAAATAATCATGTCGATGTTTAATTGGTGCAAGTTTAATCGTCTTCAAAGGCAATTGAATTCCGAGATCACTCAGGTATGAATGCGTATAATTAATGGTGCTCGAAATTGTTTTATAAAAGATAAGGATGTATTTTTAATAAGGGAAAATATTTTAAAATGTTTTTAAAAGTGTTTTAATTGTTTACACTACTTTTTAATTCTGATAAGATTGAAAAAGGAGTTTGACATTACCGGGTCTCTTTGAAGAGACGTTTTAAACTTAAAGTCCAAAAGTCAAACATCTCTCTCGAACGACTTTAGATCTCATGCGAACGAGATGTCTAAGTCACTCGAACGAGATCCTTAAGTCGTTCAAATGACATGTTTTTCGAGGTGGTGTTTAAATCCTATTTAAATAGTGTTTTCATCAGAGTTTCGTGAGTGTGCATTCTGGAAAACTGTTTACGAACCAGAAACTTGTTTACACATGTTTTCTTATATGCTTAAGTGATCTAAAGGCACCAAAAAAGTTTGTTCTATCATTGAACACAAAGGGTTTTGCAGTGAAGAAAAGAGAAGGACTTCTTGTTCGACATCGCAGATGAATCAAATCCATTCGGTGGACACTGAGACATACGTGGACGCGTGTGTTGTGGACAGGTATCGTGGAAAATGAAATTTCTGCGTGGGCACTATGATAGGAGTGGTTGAAGATCATCAAGACCCATAGGGATCTAGTCATTGAGTGACACTTTGTTTGTCTTTGTAAAACCATATTCATAGTGATTGTCTAGCTTGGACCATCCGAGGTTGTTTTACCGTTTTGGGTTTTTTCCTCGTACATCCGGCGTTGTGAGTATTCTTTACTTTACTTTACTTAGTTTAATCACTAGATGCATGTTTAGGATTAATCAAGATAAAATTGGTTTAAAGTAAGAATTGAGTTTTCACAACTTGGTTTGGTGCATAATTAAAAGTTGTTTACTTTTTGGGAGATAATTGATTTTTTTGGGTAAAACACACAAAAAGGGTCCTTAATCTCTCTCTTGTGTAAAATCTCAAGAAAAGGGGGGGGGGGGGGGGGGAGAGAGAGAGAGAGAGAGAGAACGATTGTTAAAACTTTATGTATCCATAGTGGGGTGGGTTAGATATTAAGAGGTTCGAGGTCTCAATAACCAGTAACATTGAAAGGCTCAAGGTACAGCTAATGGGGTAAGTGGGAACTATAGCCAAATTTCAGAGCACACGTGGCTCTTTATTTCACTATTAGATACAAAGCCTCAATACTTAACCTGAATCGTTAGTTGGTTAAATCCCAGCCGCTACTTGATAAAGACCAAACCTTTAAGATGTAATCTGAACCGTTCAAATCCACCCAACCTCTACTAAATCAACTTATTACCCAACTATACCCACCAACCCACCTATTCTGGCCACCTAACAACCACCACCTAACTTAACGCTAACACCTCCCTATACCCACCATCTCCTAGCCACTGACTCGATGGTCCAACACCTTCTTATACCCACCTACCACTAGCAACCCCGATGAACCCAGCAACTCCTCCATACCCCAAAAAACCCAACTCTCCAACCCAACTATTACCCAAAATCCAGTAGACCGCCCAACCTCCAAACAAATGACTTGAGCCCACCTGACCCGAAACATCCCTATCCTATTTTGTCGGAGAACCTTCTTCCACCTTCTTTTGTTTATTTTTTTCTTTTATTCTTTTGTTGTTTATTTCTTTTATTCCACCCAAGAAAAGACCCACTTTATTTTGTCTCACTTTGTTTTATTCTCTAGATTATGTTGAGCGATTTTGCTCTGTTTCAAAAATATTCTTTGTCGTCTTTTATCCTTTGTCCCATATTGCCTATCGCCAATTTTGAAAACCATGTTTTCTTCTCGCTTGGTTGTTGTTAACAATACAGAGGGACTCAAAGCCATTGAAAATTCAAACATATAGAGGAATTAAGACAAAATAATTTTTTTGGGGTGGGATATAAATTTTTAAAGTGTATTCTTCGGGGCACCAAAAATAGTAAATTTTGGTATTTTTATTTTTGGTGCTCTTAAGGAAATTTGTGTGCAAGTTTGGGGATGAATCTTATTATAGTGATATTCAAATATTTGGACTCCAATTTTGTAACTTGAATATTATTTTAAGTTGACTATTATTTATGAAAATTAGCATTTCATCTTGTAATTTTTGTGTTTTAATTATGATGCTAATTTAATTTAAATTGTTAGGATGTGGTGAAAATTACCATAATTATTTATTTTATGTTTAATTGGTTCAACTCGCTTAAATTCCCTACTAGTTCTAAAAACGTTTTAAAAATTTGATATTCATTTAAAATTTTCACGAACGTGATATTTTTAACTTTCAAAATTAAATTATTTTATTTATATCCTTTGATTTTATGTACTTACGTTTGATGGATTATGCTTATGTTAAATTGTTTGATATTCCAAACTTATATTTGACATTTAATGCCTAGGAGTGATATTTTTAAGGGAAAAAGAATTTTCAACATCTATAAAGAGATATAAATGTATTTATTTTAACTTTCACATTTTTGTCATCCAAAATTTATGCGACGAGAGTTGGTACATTATTGAATTATAAAAGAGAATGAGGAGTTAGACTAATTAATCACAAGCTAGTAAAATTGGTAAATGGATTCGAAATCCTTGTAATATCTCCATACATGTTACATAATTT
Organism: Sambucus nigra; assembly: GCA_949130495.1. Classification (NCBI taxonomy): domain Eukaryota; kingdom Viridiplantae; phylum Streptophyta; class Magnoliopsida; order Dipsacales; family Adoxaceae; genus Sambucus; species Sambucus nigra. The sequence continues at coordinate 387,450,341 of OX422212.1, forward strand.
GTATTCACTCATTTATTATTTATTTTATTTTATTTTATTTATACATAATGTCGTGATATTAAATTTGTCATTGCACAATCAATAATTGTAAGAACATTGTCCATTCACAATTGAGTATGTCGTATACCGCTTCAACCATCAAAGAATTATTCAAGATCATTCAAGCGTCAAGACAGATCTGAATATCAAGTTCTTCAACATTCAAGCCTCCATAAATTTAACTTTGGTAAGGTTTTGTTTTAAGTCCTTAGTGTTTCACTTAGAATATTGGGATAACTTTTATTAAATTTTTTCTAAGTGTTGGAGAGAAGTTTTTCGTCAAAAATATTTTTTTAAGTGTTGAGGCGGACCTGATTAAAATATAATATTTCGATTCACTCATTCGAGTGACAAACATGGTTCATTCAAATGACATCCCCTGTCTCGCAAAGTTTCGTTCAAACAACACGTGTCTCATTCGAGCAACACTGCTTTTTCGTTCGAGCGAGCTGCCACCTTAATGTTTCTATAAATTGGGTTTTCCAGCTTCATTTTGTTCAGAAGACCTAGAAATACTTTTTTACGCAAATTGCTTAGTCAGAATAATTTGTCTTGTCATTTTAAAGGTTTTGATCCTTGTTTTCAATTCATAAATCATCCCAATAGTTTATGTGAGTTGTTTTGGAACCAAAGAACACATATTTGTTGAAGAGTATGTTGTAGAGAAGATATCTACTGCTGATTTAGGTGCTCTTGAGGGGAGTAATGGGATTACGTCAACTATGTGTCATAGGGAGTGCTCGTGGATATTCCTGGGCTGAATTGGGACTGCGATTCTTGTTGACTCTAGGCTATGATCTAGGTGGGTTTTCTGCGGTTAACTCATTACGGATTTCATTATAATCATTGTAAGTATTATAATGAAATAAAGGTTTTACCTGAAAGGGGTTTTTCTTAAAATCTGTGAGTTAGATATTTTATTTGTGATGGTTTGACACACACACACACACACACACACACACACACACACACACACACACACACACACACACACACACACACATGTAGTTGTATGTTTTAAGGGCTGATTTTATTTGGTTTAAAAATTGACTCAAATTAAATAAGTTCAAATTGGAAACTTAAGAATTCGGTTGAATCAAGTATGGCACATACATTTTACAAATTGGTATCAGAGTTGGTTTCTCTAAATTATTGAGTGCTCCTTGTTTTCTGCAAAATTTATTTGATATTGATTTTTTTGAAAAAAATTGATTTAAAAAAAATTGTCACAATATTTTCGAATGAAAATTTATATAATCGGTTGCCAATTTTTGACGGGTCTAATTATGATTACTATAAAGCCCTCATGAAATATCATTCAAAAGCAATCGATGAGAGAGTTTGGGTAATTTGTTAAAAAGGCTGGACTCCTCCCACTATCACTGCAAATAATGTCACAAATTTAAAACCTGTGTCAGATTGGACTGAGGATGAGTTTAGGTGGAGCACTTTTAATTCACGTGGGCTTAGTGAAATTTTGAACACGTCACACCCGATGATTTATGACATATTATGATGTGCACCACATGTAAAGAAGCGCGGGGTGTTTTTCCACTCACCAACGAAGGCACAAATACGGTCAAAGAGTCTAAAATTCAAAATTTAACTACTCAATTTGAAACGATAACTATGGTTGAACTGAGGGTTTTGATTACTTTTATACACATTTGTCTGACATTATCAACATTAGTTTCAATCTTGGTGAGCCTATACCTGATGCACGAGTGGATAAAAAGATTCTAAGATTCATGTCAAAACATTCCCTAAAGTGACTGTTTTAAATACCTTAGGTAATTTGAGTCGTCTAAAATTAGAAGTTCTAGTTGGAGACCTCAAGACATGAGATTGTCATGTTTCCTAACATTGTCAAGCCTAAGAATAGAGGGATAGCACTTAAAACCCAGTCCACGAGATAGAAGAAACAGAAAGTAAAATTTTACGAGTCCCACTCTGAGGGTGAGTTTGACTTTGATATGGCCATGCTCGCAAAAAAATTTAAATAATTTTTCAAGTTTTTGAAACAAAAATTTTCCATTAAAAGATTTTTTGAGAACAATAAAAATGAGGCCAAAGAGAACGGTGAGAAAGAGGAGGAAAAGAAGTGTTTTGAGTGTGAGGGTAGGGGGCATAGAGATTTTGAGTGTCCCACTAGGCTAACGATAAAGGGCAAGAAAATTGCCATGCCATCCCCTCTTAGCGATAGTGAGGAAGAGGTGAAAGATTCTGGGGATGAGTCATCACCTGGGAAGTTTATTGCTTTTTTTGTTAGTCACAAGAGCACACCCTGTTTGTCCCACGAAGATGAGGATACTAGTGCACGCGAGATCTCCGAGGATGGTTTGAGTGTTACCATTAATGGAGAGAGTGAGTGCGCTAGTGATGGTGATGGTGAGCTCCAGATCGCATTTAGAGATTTATATGCCAATACCCCAAAGACCAAAAAGTTGAACAAAGACCTAAATCTTAGGTTGAGATATTTGGAGAGAGAGTTTGAGGGTGTTTAAGGCGAAACCAAGTCAACTCGAGAAGGTGAAGGTCTCTTTGAGTGATCAATTGATTGCTTTTGATATGGAAAAGAGTGATTTGACCAACACGGTGTCTAGTCTGACGACACGTGTATCCCAACTCGAGAGTGATATCATACGTGCCCAGGCGGTCAAAATCAATTTAGAGAATACATCAAATAAGGTTGGAAATATGGTTCTCAATCTTGTTTTGGGTGATGTTGAGAGACAAGGAATAGGTCATGACGGTGCGTCCACTTCCCAAGTTGAACCCGGGATGGTTCTCGCTTTAGTATTAGATTTACATGGCTCTCAACCCAAACCGCATAGGCGTCCCGTACCTAATAGGAGAGTGCATAGGAGACGTTTCGAGAGAGGTGCCCTTAGGTCTGTTTATGTTTTCACACACTGCAAGAAGAGATGATACCTTAAAGATTTTTATTTTAAGTTGGGTCATGTGTCACGTTTTACTACTACACATGTTCATACACACACACACACACACACACACACACTCACGCATGATGCTACAAATGATTACATGAGAGAGTTTTTACATATTAGGGAGTAGGTAAAGTTTTTAGTCAATACTTGAGATGATTTGATGGAGGTTTTTCACAGGATGTCACCACCTTTGGAAAACTCCATCGCACCTAACGGTTGAGGTTTAAACTTGTTTTCTAGCATAGGTTGATTTGCAGGATGATATTTTTGCCTATTTCTAGTGTGTACCATTTGTGTTGTTATGTTTTCCTTTTTGATATATTTTTGAAAAATTCAAAAATATTTTCTAGTTTTTGAGAAAAATTTGCAAAAGCCAAAAATATTTTATTTTTATAATTTTTTTGGAAAAAGACAAAAAGATTTTTGTATTTTGTTTGATACCATATACGAATGGACATTTAGGATGACCGAATCACAATTTCATTCCTTATCGATGTGACTGTTTCGTAGTGTTTTGATATGTGTCATCATTTCATTTTTGTTCTCTACAATGTTTGGAGTCATTGAGATGTGATTAGTTGTTACTACCTACATATTTGACTCAAGAGTTCCTTTAATGCACACTTGCATGGATTTATTTGATTATTTCACTTGTATATCTCATATTGATCAGAGTGTTGTCATCTCAATTATGTCTCTAGAATGATCAAAATGCGATAAAACTTGACAAGAAAGTAGTGCATGTAAAAACCGTTTGCCGTGAGGATATAATTACAACAAAATATGATGAGTGAATCACGGGAAAGGGCTGCGAGAGTAAAAAAATTAACTCATCATGAAAGCCTCCGCTGAAAAGAGCCCGAAAAAATTTAAAGGCAATAAAAAGATAAATATGCCAAAAAGGGGCCACCTCAAAAGAAAAAAATAAAAGCATTATTATTTATGAGGGAGTTTGGATGGAAAGAAATGAAAACTGGGTTTGCACATCCTGACAGCGTCATGAAAAAGTATTTACACAATTTTAGACGTTATTGGTGTGGGAATCATTCTTGACTTTGATGTGTTGATGGATTGAGTCGATGTTATTTAAATTCAATACTTTCAACACCTAAGGACGATTTTGAGATTCATTCGATAGGAGTACAAGCATTTATCGTGCACATATGTTATGTTTGATTTCTTTTATTTGCCTATGAAATATGTTCACACCCATTCATTCCATTTCCATAATTTGGTTGTCTTAGTGTAAATTCATTGTGTGTGATTTTTGTAAAATTATTTTTGCATTTTTGTATGAAAAATAAAAAATAGTTTGTGGAAAATTTTGAGTTACTCTTTGTATGTGCGTAGTTTGATCAATATTTTCTATGCATTTTTTTGTCATGACAACTCCATGTTTATTTTGTTTATTCGTTTCCTTGTCTATTTTGGCAAATAAAAAGGGGGAGAACGAATTATGGGGGAGATTTTGCATTATGGGGGATATTTGATTATTGATTGATTTATACTTATATCATTTGAAACTCGATGCATCACGAAGGTATTTGCTTTGTCTCATATGTGTAGGTACAAATAATGAAGATCATTATTTTTGCCCACCCTGATGAGAAAAGCTTAAAGTGTTGAAGTTGAAGATTTTGAAGAAAAGTTTTAGTCATACATGTTTAGTACCTTTTAAATTTTGGGTTCATGGGAGGGTATTAGATTTGTATAGGAATTTTGATTTGATAATTCGTATATTTTTATTTTGTACCGGCATAAACATAGGGGAAGATTTGTAAGAACATTGTTCGTTCACAACTGAGTATGTCGTATACCGCTACAACCATCGAAGAATTATTCAAAATTATTTATATGTCAAGACGGATCCGAATAGAAAGTTATTCAAGATTTAAGCCTCCTCAAGCTTAACTTTGGTAAGGTTTTTGTTAAGTCCTTTGTGGTTCACTTAGAATATTGGGATCACTTTTATGTAATTTTTTCTAAGTGTTGGAGCGGAGTTTTTCGTCAAAAATATTTTCTAAGTGTTGAGGTGGACCTAATTAAAATATAATATTTCGCTTCACTAGTTCGAGCGACATACATGGTTCGTTCAAATGAAATCCTCTGTCTCACGAAGTTTCATTAAAATGACACGTGTCTCGTTCGAGCGACGTTGTTTTTTTGTTCGAGTGAGTTGCGGCCTTAATGTTTTCTATAAATTGGTTTTTTCAGTTTCATTTTTGTTCAAAAGACCTAGAAATGAAGTTTTACGCAAACTGCTTTGGCAGAATACTTTGTCTTCTCATTTTAAAGGTTTTGATCCTTGTTTTCAATTCACAAATCATACAAATAGTTTATGTGAGTTGTTTTGGAACCCAAGAACACATATTTGTTGAAGTTTCTTGTGACATCCCGCCTAATTAAATACCGGGTGATCAGTTCTTTATTAAATTAAATAAAAATATCTAGTTGGTTCAGAATATGTATCACTGTTGAAAACTTATTATTAACACTAACCACCTAATATTTAAAAAGGTTGATGTCAAAATTTTATCTTTATTTAACATAAAGTAAAATTAACCAATTATTAAACATACTCCATTCAACTAATCTCATAATAAATAAAATGACTGAATAATAAATATGATTGGAGTAAACACATCCAGCCTAAATACCGAATATAATAATCCAACAAAATAAACTAACAAATAAAAGGAGTAAATAAATAGATCCACAATCTCTGACTGTCTGAATAAGTAAAAAGGGGTGACATGCCCTGACTGAAGTAAATAACTCAAGATGAAGAAACGAAGATCATTGAGGCATCTATAACCAAGTCCTGTAACTTCCACAGCAACTACAACTCGTCAAATGAATGGAACTACTATACTTGGTGTCCCTGTAGCTAGACACCTAAAATAATTTGACAAAAGAAAAAAAGATTTGCAGTAAACAAGTCAAAGCTCCAGTTGAAAATAGTTTAAAAAATCAACAAGTGCTTAAATGAAAACAATAGCACATATTTTGTACATTTTAGATTTTTGCACTTTCACTTGATATACCCACCTCTCATCTATTATGCACATCTAACGCGTATATTTAATCCATCCTAGTCATGCTACCCTGCCTAACTAGCCCGAAGATGACTATTATCACACCAATAATCTCATATGTTTACCCATAGCACCCGTATCCTGCATTACCGTATGTTTAAGGATAGTTAATCATATACACAACCGCTATTCTCATAGATAATCCTTTTTCTCATTAAGAATATTTTTAAATATCGTTAATTCCATATCTACTAAACACGAACAGCAGGATAAGTAACATGTATGCATATGTTTATCTCTCTCTATATATACTATTTCAGCACCCCTGGATTAAGGCCCCCTTGGTGCAATGAATACTCTGCTAACATGTCCCGGTACATCGCTCATTGCATGAAGGACTATAGATTCAATTTCTCGTAAATCATCAAAACAAACACGCATATTAGAGGCGAACATAGTTCCAAGCATGTGGGTTATGCACATACCTACGCACCCATATGACCGTCAACACTATCGTTTTCACTGATAGCCCATACCTAGGTTATATGTTCTAGTGATACGAATCAAAATCCCCCCGAAGGCACCTCAATATATGATCATCCACAACGCGCAACCTCCACCCGATAGCAAGCAGCGTAAGTATGTTGTACACAAAATAATTCAATCAATAGGTATACACATAACCTATAATAACCATTAGGTATTCACACAACCCAAATCCTTGAATATATACGTAGTATTATTATCTCTAATACGCACGTTGCTTTATTTGTAAGACTAGTCTCTCTATCGTAAATATTCCATAAGGCCCTCTTATTCCAGCATATACCCTTAGTAGTTACACAATAATCTCACCAATAGACTATGTAATGAAGTAACTCAAGATTAAAGTAGGTCATTCTCTCTCACTCGAATCAACCTTGTAATGTTTTAACTTGTTCAGGAAAAAATTTGAACTTCGAAAATCTCGTTAGAAGCTGGGAAAAATCTCGTTCGAATAAAACTTCGAATGAATTAGGACCTGGATTTTCATTAGAAGATCGTTCGAAAGAAGCTTCAAATGATTTTACTCTGAATTCTCGTTGGATAGGTCGCTATAAATCTCGTTCGAACGTGGTCGTTCAAACGAGATTTTCGAATTTTGTCCCTGACCTCTACGAATAACATTTTCCTAACTTTTTCAACACCGAAATCACATAAAACTTTTCCCAACTTAAAACCAGTGATTCTAAATAATTACCACTAGTAATTGAATGCTTTCTAACACCTTTTTAACATTAAATCCTTATAACTTTCATAGAATCAGATTAATTTCCTAAATAAAAAAGCCCTAAATTCATATAATCACCATTAGTCACCATTAAACCCAGATTTGATTTCAAAATTTCAACATATAAAACCTAGATTTCTTACCCCCATAAGATGGTTATTCAACGACATGCCATACCTATACCCACTGTTCTAAAAAATCCGCCTAGGCTTAAGTCTTGGGAGAAATGCCCTGCCTTAAGTTTTTTACACCTTATTCTTGGTAAAACCCTTAAGGCGCACTTTTTTCTAAAAACAACAATGATTTAGTGAAACGATATTTCTTCTTAAAGAATTTTTTTACTGACCGGATGATTATCTGATCCAAAATAATCAAATGGTATTTTAATATTCATATATTCAGACATTTTTATGATATGCACAATTTTAGTATTTTAATAGCCTTGTTACGGTAAAAAAAAATATTGGAATATACTAAGGAGGCCTAAATGCCTTTTCATGCCTTTTTACACCTAAGGCTCGCTTATGCTTCTAAGGCTTAAGGCTTGACCTCCACACCTCGATCACACCTCGCGTTTTTTAGAACCTTGCCAATACCATAATCATAGATTAATACCCAATTTCAGTCCCATATTCATTATATCATGAAAAAATCATCAACTAATCTAACATGGACATTATATGCTCTAAATGAAGCAAGATAAACACTTTCCTTTTCGCGAAGGTCTGATTCGTCAGTTAAAATTGGTATAGATGCGTTCTCCTCTTCCCGATCTACATGTTGATGATGTTTTTGGTGAAATGTGACTGGGTTTGGCCTTGAAACTTCTAGGAACCTCTTCTCCTTCTTCCTCTTGGACCCTCTATTAGCTTTACCGGGTTTTTACCCTAACTCTCCCAAGTACGTGAAGATATATTTCTCCCATTTTCGTCCATTAATTAATCCCAATTTTTCAAAAGACAAAAATACCCCTTTGTGGTGTCGGGTTGGCCTAAAGTTGCCCTGACCTCCAAAACCCTCGAGTAACCTTTTTGACTATCTCGAACCTTACAGATACACTGGTGTACTCAAAATAGCCATTCGAATAACCAAAAAATAAAATTTCATTTTAATTCCTCATTTAAGTCCCGACACGACTCACACGCGCGTCGCAACTAAGTGTATTGTAACTGCCGTATTTTTCACACACAACAATTATATAATATTCTCATTATATATTACTTTACTCACAAGGTAATATTCAACATAATTCTCACCATAAATACTAACTCTTATCACGCTAGTAATTATTTACTTAAATTCGGATTAATTATAAAGTTTCCCATTTAAATTAATTAATCCTATAATAAAAATAAAATCTTTCAAAAATACGGGGTAGAAGGAGATATTATTATTAAATTAATTAAAGTACTTCTCCCTAGAGAGGCGGTGATTTGTACTAAGGATAAACACAATGTCCCCAATAGCTAGAAGGAGATATTAGTCTTTGTTGGGTGATCTTGGGCCACCCCTGACCCTGGGGAGCCTATCGATTTTCCGACCATAAGGTGTTCTCCACTAAACCTTGGGTAATCTACCCTTTGCTTCTGCTTTTGCATTTATGATTCTTTACTGACTTTCAGACTTGGGATTTCATGATCTATATTCTTTTATAGTGGTTAAGCTTTCCAAGGAGGAGGAGGGAGGGATATATGAGTCCTAAAAGTTGGCCTCCTTACCTTTTGAGGCCTTTGTCACCGCGAAGAGAATTTTAAAGAGTGGGATGGGGATTAAGATCCAGGTTTTGACCTCAATAGGTGATCCTAAAGCCCCTAAAATCATGGTTGGGGAGTTGCTAGGGACCTAGCCCTTTATTTTTGTGCTAATCATTAATGTTTCGAAGTCCTTTAAGGGTGCGGATGATAAGTTCAGGGGTACGAATGAGCTTTCGCCTTTTCTTAAAGAGGTCCTCCTCATAGATGGAGGTCTCATATTTCTAGACTCTGACTATTCTCCCAATAAGTAACTTACCTTTTCCTTTTTTTCATTTTCAACCTCATTCTTGGTTCTTTGATAATTAAATTTACCCTTATTGATGGTCCAATAGATGAAGGGGAGGAATAAATGATGACAAGGTTATTTTCCATATAAGCCCTTACTGAGCTTGCTGTCAACCAGGGGAATAGATATAAATACACTAAGAACCTAAAATTCATCACGTTAGTAGGTATTCAAACTTCTAGTGTCAAACTATTAGAGAAGGTCGTGCTTAAGTAATGCTTGAGTGAAGGCCCACAGTTGGGGTATGTGGCTGAAATCCTACCCTTACTGCATTCATATTCAAGGGAAGGTGGAGAATCTAAGGAAACCCATAGAAATTATTCTATTCTAGGGGACTTTCATTCCATTGTCTTATGACTTGAGTAACCATTACGTGATCCCCTTACTAAAAGGAAGGAGGTGATGGTGTCGCCCCAAAAGGAAGGGATTTAAAGGGTGACACTAAAGCTGTTCGAGTGGATAAATATTTGAGACCTTCTTCTACTGAGGATATTAACTCCTATGCATCTATTATGGAGTCACTTCACTTCATAAATAAGAAAAATTATTATAACTTGGTGTCCATGCTGAGGGTCGAGGGTCCTTTGCTAATGCTCAAGAACTGATCCATCTTTTGGGAATGGTACTTCAACATCATTTTTTACTTTTCCATAGTAGATTATTCCCTCACACGCCTTATTCTCATACTTTTTTCTCCTTTTATTGTCCCAAAACTTAACTGAGTTCGTGGGTCAGAAAGGGTGGAATAAGGATTTGAAGATATCTGATAAATGGGATATGATATAAATCAAATTGACCATATGATTAATAATCCGATGGTTGGGGTTCTTAACTTAGAGAAGGAGGGAGTTGGTCTAAGGTTGCAAATCCAAACATTAGAGAAGAACAAGCTTCTCAATGAGAAAACCCTTAGAGACAATGCTTACCTCTTGATTGATGCTCAGGATTCCTTGACTAAGGTTGAGGAAGACCTTGATTTGGATTAGATCGAGCATAAAATGGAGATTGAGGCACTCCGAGGTGAGAATCTTATGCTTCAAAGTGCTAAAGACATTCTTATTTAGGTTGAAAAAGTCATGGAGATTCTAAAGCAGCAAGTAGTAGAATTCATTTCCATGAAGGACTTGCTGACGTCCAAGGGTCAAGAGATTTATAAGGAGTATTATGAGATCCTGGTGAGGCACACTGAGCTTTAATTGATAATTCACTCATAGTGTAGAGTAACTCATATGCTTATCTTTAACATGAGGCTTATAAGAGTTTCTTTTTAATAAGTATGACTCAGGATTTGAGGCATGCAATGTCAATGTCCAAGATCTCTTTCCTAAAGTGATTGCTTCTAGTCTGTTCCTCGAAGCCCCTCGATCTCATAAAGGTCTTGATAGTGAGAGAAATAGTGAAGGTGATGATTATGAAGCCTTTACCTCCACTATCCAAGAATAAGAAGATCAGAAGGAAGGCCCCCATTCCTCAGCCCTGGTCAAGCCCTTCGAAGAAGGAAAGTGAAGCCCTGTGAAGGAACCCCATCGGTCCCAAGCCTTGAAAAGGCTTTTATGTAATTTTTTAATTTTCTTTTGATGTTTTGGGTCATGATCGCTTTGATATATACTTACGTTCTTTATTATTAATGACATTGGTTTGGTTTTGAAAATTTTTCTTCTGCACTGCTTTCCTTTTATTTACACTTGATTTATTTTTGCCTTACTAAGGAATTTTTTCATAGAATTTATCTGTTTGAGGTTTTCCAAGTAGGTAATATTCTCATTATCCTCCAAGATTTCTTGGTATTGAAAAATAATTTGGGATACAACATTGTTGAAATAGACCTGAGGTTCTCGCACATAATTACACAACTTCTAATGTCAAGATTAATGTTCTGAAATGGGTCACACGACCTTATAATCATGAATTTTTTTTATGTTTGTATAATTTTACGACTTATAACCCAAAATTTTGTGCATATACACTTAGCGCTCGCCCCCTCCAATTTGTTTTTGGTATAAAGTTAAAAACTAAATATATCATGGTTCCCAAGACCTTAGATTTAAAATTCAAACTTGGAGTGTGTTCCATCAGGGGTCCTACGATGCATTAAACGTGTTTTAGTAAAGACGAAGGCCTTCAGATGGAAAATGTAGTTCTGCTAAGGGTCTTAAAAGAATATAATGGAATTTTTATAACCTTAATCCCCGTAATGGTTTTTAAGACCTTTGGACTTAGGAGTTTTGGAATCTGAAGTCCCAAAAAGGGTCATTAGACCTATATACTTAGAAAATTTTGAAATATGAAGTCCCACAATGGGTCATAATTCATTTGGGTGTAGAAATTTAAAATATGAAGGCCTATAGTCTATCATAAGACCCTTGGACTTAGATTTTGTGAAATTTGAATCCTACAATGGACATTAAGACCTCTCAACTTTGTAAGGGCATAATTTTATAAATGTCCGTTATTAATTAAGTATGTCGTATACCGCTACAACCGTTGAAGATTGTTCAAGATCATACACGCATCTAGACGGATCCGAATATCAAGTTTCTTCAACATTCAAGCCTCTAAAAGGTTAATTTCGGTGAGAAAGTATTTAAGTCCCTTTACGGTTCACGTAAAAGTGTTTGGATAATTTTTAAAAAGAGGTTTGAATATTTTTCTAAAATATTTTCTAAGTGTTGAGGCCTTGTTTTTTGTAAAAATGAATTTTCCAAGATTAAAAGAAGAATTTTTGAAATAAAAAATTTAATTTATTTTTCGCAAATTTTATGGTTCGAATGACATGGGATCTGGTTCGAATGACATCAGATCTCGTTCCAACAACACGCCAACCCAATTTTTTTTTTATATAAAGCGCATTAAATCATTCCGTTTTCGTCAAGGAGACTTGATGATGTTCAATACCAGTAATCTGCTAACTGTAGAACACTTCGTCTTCTTTAATATTAAGGTTTAAAGCCTTGTTTTTCAATTCACAAAATAACCCAATCCTTTAGTGAATTTTTTAAGAACCCAAAAAATGATCTTGCTGATCTTTCTCTTGTAGGGAGGGTAAATATACATCATATGGTTGCGTGCTATTGAGGATCTTGGTGCGTGAAGATTCTTTATTGATTTGGACTGAGGTTCATAGGGAGTGCTGCGGTGTTCCGGGGCTGAAGATAGGACTGCGGTTCTTGTGGATTTACTGCATGTGGATCCATTGCTGACAACTAGGAACTGACACCTGTGGGTATTTCGTATGTCATTTGTATTTTCATTATAATCCGTGTAAACCATTCTTTTACAAATTATAGTGGAAATAAAAAGGTTTTGCCCTTCGGGGATTTTTCCAGATATTGGTTTCCTTTGCATTATTGATTTATGATTTCATATCACTTAGATGCATGTATTAGGACATAATTAAAACTTGGATTTCATTAAAACTAGTTTGGTTGACTCACAATAAAAATTGGACTTATTTGAGAAGTCGCTTTTATTCTGCTGTACCACTCTCAAGCTTAACATTTTTTTAAAGTTCGAGTTCCAAATGGGGATCTTGAGACCTTAGTCTGTTGGGAACGTAGACTCCCAATTTTAAAAATCTTTCACTTTAATTTCCTGTTAGTGCGGAATAAAGATGGTCACAAACAAAATTTAATTTTCAAAAATTTATTTGAATTTTCTTTTCTTTAAAAGATGGAAAATTATAGCGAACACAGATTTTAATCTCTTAAAATAAATTAAAATTAAACACTACAAAGTGAGTTAAAGGAAACACACACACACTCTCTTTAAATTCACTCACACCAAATTAATTTAATTATCAAGATTTAATAACTTAGTCAAGAATATTATCCAACTAATTAAGTGACAATCTTTAATTAAATTAACGTAGAATAAACTTACCAAAATAATTAAACAAACACCATTTTAATCAGGATTGCAAATTAAACCCAATTTTCCCTAAGCATGCGTTCTTGGTGATTTTTGTAAAAGATAAAATAAATTCACAATCCCGCAAAACGCCGAAGTACGAGGAAAAACCCAAATCGGGAAAAAACCTTTGATGGCCCTGTCCTAACAAATTCACTAAGTATGGTATGAATTTTATAAAGACTCAACAAGAGGATCTACACAACTGACTCGACTCCCTTCAATCTTGACACAGTCCTTCGATCTTCAACCTCCGCCTAGAGAATAATCGCAGACTCCTCCACAGTCTTAGACTCTACTGATGGGGCTCTTGAACACCGTCACCCTCACACGAAGCCTTTCTTCGAGAGGGAACACCGCAGTGTGAACAAATGAGTCTCCTTTTATTGGGGAAAAGAAACCGGACCAAACTCTTTTCTTCGTGGGTAGAAAAGTGAAACCGGTGCCAAAACACTCAAAGCAAATATATAGAAGTAGAAACATGGATAAACTAAACTTTGGGTGTAAGTGTTTTGGTAGAAGTTAGTTCATGTTTACATAAAACACTAAACAATGAACTAAGGAATTTTTCTCTCTAAAATGTTCTCTCAAAATGTGTTTAGAAAATGTCAAAATTTAGTTTTTCAAAAGAGGTTCTCGCACTAAATAAATCTAGAAGAGAGTTAGTGGGTACAAAGGTGGGAAAGTGGGACAAAACTGATAAAAATATTTCCCGCCAGAAATGTCGTTCGAACGACATTTTCGTTTGAACGACCATTCTAACGATATCCCAGTACAAAATATGTTAAAAGTCTTTGAAAACTCGTCAAAATTCTCGTTCGAACGACATTCTTGTTCGAACGACAATTTCGAATGAAATCCCAGAATAGAATATTTTCTTTTTAATCCCAAAATATTTCAAAAATTTATTTTAAATATAAAAATTACACCCTTAAAAAATATTCCAAGTCTCCTATAAATATATTAAAGCATTCATACCTTTAGAGACATGAAATATGATGTTGATGACGTGAAACATGGCACTAACACTCGGTAATGATGTTCACTTGAAAAATAGGCCGCAACGTCTTTAACTTTAACATTTCATAGGCTTGATGGATGGTCAAGGACACTATCCTATGGCTCAAGTGTTTTTGTCCAGAATTGAAGCAACACTACATAAGACTCAATTGGAGACTTGTGTCCTTACATGGTCTTCTATAATGAAATCCTTAGAGCATATATTTGAGGTTATTCAATGGGTTTGAGACCTAAGAAACATTTTTAGATAAGGATGAAAACCTTAAGGGGATGAGACACGAACCTTTGCTTAACAAACTAGAATTTTGGAGAATTTTTTGAATATGAAAACTTAGCCCCATAAATGTTTAAAAAAAAGATTATTTCATGGTTATAAACACGGTTCGATACTTCAAAGTTGGTCTTAAAAAAAAATCGATTCAAACATATATTTTGCTATTTTTTTTTTGCATTAATCGTGTAATTTTAGTCTTTTGAAAAAAAATTCTAGTGTGAAAATGTTCTTTAAATTGACCGTCATGGGAGCTTAGACCTTAGTTGATTTAAGTGGAATCAAAATGAAAGCCTTGGAAATTGCTTTAGTTTTATTTTGGGTAATTGACCTTTGACTATTAATTTGAGCTAATGATTAATGCCTTACAACTCTTGTTGGGTATTTTAAGACATTGGGGACTTTGGGAACTAAGGATTCAAGCCTTGTAACTCTATGAGTTGTTGGTCTGAGGTATTTGGGACCTCAGAATTTTGTTTATAGTGGAGAATTGAATCCTTGAAAATAGGTGTGGGTCCTTAGTCTTTAGGCTAAAATTGGAGCCAATGATTAAATACTTTGAACCCACATTATTTCCTTAAACCTTAGGTTTAACTTGGAGCGTAGTGTTAAAGCCTTTTAACTCATATTGAACATGGTATTGAGACATTATAGGTAGAAAAAATAAGTTCTTTTAACTTCATTTGAGAGGAGGAATACATCATTAATACTAGTGTTTGAGATGCTCTATGTTCCATAGGTGTGGAAGTTCAAATACATCCTTATTTTTTAGGTAGTAACACCCTGGTCTTGATATTCTGACCATTACATAGAGGTTTTCCCACTCAGGGCCTAACTTTACTTTATTCTAATTTTTTATTTCAAGGGTGACCTCTCTCAAGACTATGTCCCCCACGTTGAACTCTCTATGGAGGATCATTTTGTCAAAGTAGGAGGTTGTTTTCTTATTGTAGGCTGGCATACTAATCAGTGCATCCTCTTTTATTTCCTCTAAGTCATCAAAGACCTTTTGAGACATTCATCATTAGATTTTTGTTCTAATTGAGGTACCCTATGTGTAGTCACTTTGACCTATATTGGGATCTTTGCCTCAGTGCCAAAGTCCAAGGAGAATGGAGTTTCTCCTATCGATCCTCCGACCACGGTTATATAGGGCTACAAGATGTTCGAAAACTCCTCAGACCATAAACCCTTGGATTTATCCAACCTCTTTTTCAAGATATGGAAAATGGATTTATTGGTCACCTTGACTTGTCCACTGGCTTGAGTAAGGCCAGGATAGGAGTAGTGATTACTTATGTCATAGCCTCAGTAAAATTCCCTGAAGCCTATATTGTCAAACGGCTTTCTGTTGTTAGAGATGATGGCTCGAGTTAATCTAAACCTACAAATGATGTTCATTCTAATGAAATTGATGGTATTTTTATCCATAATGGTTGATAAAGGCTCAGACTCAGCCTAGTTGGTGAATTAATCACCTGCCATCGTGAAAATATTATTTTGGCCTTTATTAAAGGGTAAAGGCCCTATGGAGTCTACTCCCCATTGAGAGAACGTCCATGGACTTATCATTGGGTCCATCTTCTTCGCTGGTTGCTTTGGGAGAAGGGAAAACCTCTGACACTCAACAAAATGTTAAACCATCTCTTTAGATTCTTTCCCTAAGTTTATTTAGAAGTAACCTTTCCTTAAGACCTTAAATAATAAGGTCTTTGGGCCTGTATAAGGACCAAAGACACCTTCGTGGAGGTCTCTGTGGAAATAAATAACTTCCTCTGGGTTAAGGCATCAATGAGGTATTGAACAAGATCTATTGTTTAATAGAACCCCACTATTTAGGTAGTATCTAAAATCTAAAAACTTTAGTTTCCTGACCTAAAGCTCATTCGTAGATATGACTCCATCTCTGAGGTAGGCTTTATTAGGGGTGGTCCAGTTTGAGCTCATATCAACCTATGTTGTGTTGATCTGGAGTTGGATGATGATCGGTTGGTCCAAAGTGACAACCAGGACATCTAGGTTCACCTCTTATGATAATGCCACCCATGTGAGGTGGTCAACTTCTGATTTTTCTACTTAGGGAACCCTCTTGATGCAAAACCTTAGGATCCTCTTGATGAGGTGCTTTATAATTGCTACGCACCCTTCTATACGATCATCATTTTCCTAGTAGACCTTGGTGACTTGGTTAACCACTAGTTGAGAGTCATTAGTGGCTTCTATCTATTATGCTTTCAAATGGATATCTGGGCCCAAGTTTGCCACTAAAGTTTTATATTTTGCCTTGTTAGAGGTTTTGAATTGAAAATGGAGAGTAAGAGGTAGTACCTCCTTCTAGGATTAAAAAATGAAATATACCCATGTTGGAGAGTTGGGGTCTATCTTTTAGAACAATGGCTGCTTGGGTTCATTTTCCTTGACTAAATTAGTTTTAGAGCCCGTGGCCTCTTTGTCCTCCTCTAGGTCCATGAACTCCATAATAAATAAAATCAAGGTTTAAGACTTGATGTCACTTCATGTTTGATACTTGATATTGAATTCTTCCAATTCAGCAAACCACTTGCTAAGACTTTATGAGGTACTAGGCTCGTGGAGGATCTATTGAAAGGATTGATGGATCATGACCATATTAGTGTGAGATAAAAAGTAGGGCTTCATACATCTGACTGAGATGATAAGGTAGCAAGTGAATTTTTCCATCCTCAAACACTTTCTTTCAGACCTTATAGATCTCGACAGCCATAATAGAGATTGCATTGGACCCCCAATTACTCTCAAATTAGAGTTGAGCTAATAGTGGTTGGTGAATCAGCAAGGTATGAGTACAAACCTTCCTCAATGATGGTCTGGGATAGTAGAGGTGGGAAGCCTAGGTACTTTTTGAAGTTCTAAAAGGCTTCTTTAGCCTCAGGATTCCATTATGAGGCGTTTTTTAATATCTCAAAGGGAGATATTTCTCTATGGCCTCCGAGAAAAAATAAAGTTGGGGGCAATAATTCTCCCAACTAGACTTTGGACCTCTTTGACTATTCATAGAGACTCTATTTCCAGAAGATCTCGAATCTTCTCTAATTTTACCTCTATGCCCCATTTGGTGACCATAAAACCCAGAAACTTGACTCCAGCAACCCCAAAAGCACATTTCTTTAGTTTGAGGATCATTTGATTCCTTTTGATAATGGCTAAGGTCACCCTAAGGTTCTTTATATAGTCCTAACTTTCTAAGTTTCTGACCATCATATCATCAAAATATACCTCCATTTCCATTATGATTTATTTATATCGAAAATAAGCATCCAAGAATGGGAGGAGTCATGACCTGCCATTGAGTCCACCAATTAGTCAATCTGAGGTAGATAATAGAAATCCTTAGGGAACAACTTATTGAGGTCAGTAAAATTGACATACATTCTCCACCTTTTATTGGATTTAGGCATAAGTACCATATTTTAGGGCCATTTTTGATATTTCACATTTTTAATGAAGTTGTCTGCTAAGAGCTTGTCAACCTCCTTTGTCGTAGCATTGTTTTATTTTGGACGAAAGAGCCTTTTCTTATCAGGAAGACCTATGGATTGGGTACATTATTAAGTGTTTAGCCATGATCTTAGGGTCTAATCCGATCATATATTAGTGGTTTTAAGTTAATTCATCTTTATTTACTTTTAAGATACGGATGATCTCCTCTTCCTCGGAGGGGCTCAGGCTAACCCCATTCGGCACATCCCTAGAGGATTATCTTTGTCAAGGAAAATAGTGGTCAGAGCCTCCACGAACCCACCTCTTTTTACATTTTTCTCATCTCATGGATATAAAGTGTCCATATTCATCAGATATATGATTAGGGTCTCTAGGGGGATCTTAAGCATTAGTGGTGGAGGAGAAAAGACCTTTGACAAGACTTTGGGGCTCCTATATGAACTTTTTAGGACCTATTTGGCTTTGGGAAGTCTAAAGCGACCTCTTTTTTATTTCATGGAGTTGTTCTAACACTCCATAGACATCTTCTAGTTATAATGCACTTCTCCCACGCCCATAACCTCATTACTAGTCTTTGTGTAGATAGGATATCATCAAAATCATTGAGAGATAGTCTACCCAAGATCACATTATAGATTGAGGGATGGTATACCAACAATAACTTATTCCAAATGGTTGAGCAATTGTATTTCTAGCCATGGGCGAGCGAGAGAGTGACATACCATAAGGAGTGGTCCTTTCCTTATTGAATACGATCAAATGAGGGGTAACTGGATGCATGTGCTTTGCTCTGAGGCCTATGGACTAGAAAATTCTAAGAATAATATGTCCATAGAACTCCCAATGTCAATCATAACTCTATTCATATTTGATTTCCCCGTGACAATTATGATTACAAAGGGGTAACTGTGAGGTAGATGAATCCTTATGAGGTATGTTTTAAAAAAAAAACGTCATTGGAACTCCTTATAGGGACTAATGAAAGAGGGAGACAATGTTAACCTGCACCCCCTCTTGCCAGATATTTATGAGATGATCCGTCCTAGTTGTGGATAAATATCCCCCATCATAAAAAAACCCAGAGATGGTGTTCACATCTGTTAGTGGGAAATCATCCTTGTTTTTATTGTTATCATTATTATTTTTTTGGCCTTTACCTGCGTATTTTGATAAAAAAAAAAAATCTTTTAGGTATCCCCTCTTGATTACCCCTTCAATGGCATCTTTAAGACTCACGCAGCCGCTGGTGTTATGTCCATGGTCTCAATGAAACCCAAAACATTTAGATTTATCCCTCCTATCCTCCATGTATCTCATGGTCTTGGGAGTAGGTAAAAGGTCTTGAGCTTATCCCGTTGCAATAACTTACTCCATGGTAGATGTGAGTAACTAGGGTGAAGTGATTGGCTTCTGCGAGTTCATTATTTTTACACATGACTTTATTTTTCTTGGCCTCAACGAATTCCTTGAGATGAGAATACGTATTTCATCTTTTCTCTTTGAGGGGGGCAATGGCATTCCTTTTTGAGATTGCATCCTTAACATTCATATACTTCTGAGCTCTCTCATGCAGTTTTTGTCAAGGATTTCAGAGGTCTTTTACTAAAAGATCTAAGCAAGTCTTCTGAGGTGATTCCTAATATGAAAGCATCCACACTGGTTATTTTATTCAGATCTTAAACTTAGAGAGCCTCTTGGTTGAATCTCTTAGCATAATCCCTAAGAGCTTTGCAGGTCTTTTGTCTAAAATAGAGGAAGTAAATGATAAGCTTACTCATGTTCTAAGAGCTTATGAGACGGTTAACAAAGAATCATTCCAATTTAGTGCATCTCCTAATGGTCCTTAGCTTGGGCTTAGTAAAAATGTTCCTAGTCATTCCCCTTAGAGTAGCGAGTGTTTTGAAGGAGCATAAGTGACTTATAGGTCTCCATATGGTCAACATGATCCTTGGACCAATCAAATGGTTTAATAGTGGGAATCTTCCACTTTGTGGGAAGAGCTTAATGTTAAACGTCATTGGAGAACACACACAGTTCTTTTTGGAGAGATAACTCAATGGTATTAGGAGTTTACAGCTTGTACTAGTTAATAAAGTTCCCTAACTGGTATCGCGACTTCTTGATCTCATTATACTAGGACCTCACCTCCTTGAAACCACCTTGATATTGATCTCTGGAGAATGATAATCTATCCTTGACAGTAATGTGAGTCAGTGATCATTGGGGGAACTTAGGCACACCCTCCAGATAATTTTCCCTTCTAACTTGGGATTCTGGTTCTCTCCCAGTACCACTATGTTCTGGTATAATTATTTCCTCTACCACCGAGGTAAATTAAGCCTCCTTAGCATGGAAGCTAGCTGATCTCTAAGCTTTTTTAGTTGAGCTTTCATATATTTGAAAGAATAGGACGAAACGACGCTAATCGACATCTTGAAAATAATAAGGTACATGTATGAGAAAAATAGAACTTGTTGTTTCTACATATGGCAATAACTGGTGGGTATTATAATCGTAATTGACCTCAGATCCAATAGGTGTTCTCCTCTGGACCTCAGACATATAAAATGGGAGAAGTGTTAAAGCGTAAGATAAGTATTTAAATTGTTTCGAACCTCAACTGATGTTATGCGTACACTCTCAAATGGTGTTATACAGTTATTTGATCATAAAAGAGTTATTACCATCTATTAGACTTCTTGGGATTTGGATGAGAGAGTCTGATGTCCTTGCATACTTTGTCACTAATCCAAAGGACCTTAGGAAGTAACTAATGGCATTGTCTATGGGTTTCTAAGTATTAACTTAGGTCTCAACAAAGAATACAAAGGTACTATAGCTTGAAATGATCCAAACTATGATTTTATACTCATAATGGTGGGTTAAAAGGTTATGGAATAAGCAGTGAACATTTGGATTATCTAAAACTCCGTTATCTATCATTGTTTGATAATTCTCACTTTGCTTCAATCATTCTCTAGCCTCCTATACATATGCAAACTTTAAGATAGAGATTGAGTGGATTTCCTCAATACATTTATGATGTCTCTAAGGTTTTATGACGTCAATTGGGGGTTGACTGTTGGTAAAAGGTTTTTTTGGTGATGTAAGGTAGTTGGTGGGTTCATTTAATGCGAATGGGAGCCATCAATGAGAGTTGAGCTGAGTAGTGGAGGTAGGTGGAAAAGTGTTGAGCTTTTCCCCTACCTACTAAACAAACTATAGGGTCTATTCCAGATGCTTGGAGGTCTAGAACCTTTAATGGTTAAATCTAGGATGCCTTAGAAATATGTTGCAATGATACCCCTAAAGTTCGAGGGCTAGATTAGAACTGTGGGTTACTTATGTACAGATTGAGGTCAATTATGTGCATCAGACATGGGGGTGTTGGTGATGAGGACTTTGAGCTTGGTTGTAGATATATATTAAAACAAATGATGTTCCTAGGATATGGAAGAGATGACAGAGGAATGTGGTACTTTTGTGTTCCTTTCTTGAAGTCAACAGAGGTATTAGGGACTTAGTAGTGGTTTGGTAGAGGTCCGAGGTCGCCTTTTGGACCTTAGTCCTTACATGAGGGAAGTCATGGGATCTATTAACTCTTGGAATGACAAGGGTTGGATATGGCATCATAATAATTCTATAAAAACATTATCGACGGTGTCATTACCAAATGCACTCCATTAATATTTTTCATATTACTGTTGAACAATATAACAAATTATTGTTATTGATAAATCAGGAATCTCATCTAATCGAATCTACACTAGTGCCTGAAGTACATGCGAAATTTTTTTGTGATCGTGGACATGGATGCGAACCTAGAGGTGGTTATTGTCGAGGTTATAGTTGTGTTGTGAGTGACAAAACTATTATAACCTTAAATGTTTTAAGCAACATACTACGGGTCATAGAAATATTAGTCATCACCAAGCTATAATAAGTGGAATTATATTAAGACAAAGAAATAAATTAGGGGTGGTGTGGAAAAATAATACGATACTATTTGTTATTGAAGTTGTATGAAAAGTCATTATCTAAAAGTGTATCATACACTAAAACATTTGGTGGAATTACATCAAGCGAAGACATGACTCATGCATCAACAAAATAATATAGAGCGGGGCAGACTCCTCGGTCTTATTGGACTTGGTTTATTTTTGATTCTACCCAAACTACTAATGTAGGGTTTTTGAGGTAATAATTATCAAAATCAATCTTTGTCTAAATACGTTCTCTTTTATCTTCATTCTTACCTACAAAGTGACCTTTAAAAATTGGCAACCTATGACTGAAAAAATTACACACAATAGTTGGACATCAGTGAAATATAAATGGAAATATGTTAAAGAAAATTTCAATGATGTTTTTTAATATGATGGTTCCATTGATATTAGTGTACCGAAAGTTCCATATTTATTTAAGGATACCAATGGGAGAATTGATTATCTAATTTGTGATGGTTTCGTTTACAACAATCAGAACTATTTTTAAAAGCCTTTAGATCTATGTATAAGTTAGTTTTCCATATGGCTCTAGTATTATAAATTTCTTATCATGTCATTTATGATAATATGTATGAGTATTTTATCCTTTTAATTTTTTATGAATCATATTTCAGATTGGATTGTTTAATTAAGAATGCATGTTAAAGATGTATATCTAGCAGTTAATGAAACAACCCATACAATCCTTAGAGATATAAAATAATTTTTAAAATTAACATTTTTTGAAGGTATTGTTAAGATAATACTAGGTTCAGAAAATTTGATAGAGGGATATGGAAGATCCACTATATTATTACCATGTGTTACAAAACTACACATTTGTGATTCTTTGTATTCAATCATATCCAAAAGCAATCTACTCAGTTTTAAAGATACTCACCGAAATCGATACCATGTTGAGACTATAATTGAACACAATTTGGAGTATCGTTTCATTATTGCAATTATCTCATAACAAAAGAAAACAATTGAGAAACTTACAGATTTATCTTATGTATTATATCACATAAATATAAGAGTTACATAATCTTGTATGAATAAGAAATTAAGTGATAATAATACGTTTATGCTTTGGCATAACTGTCTTGGTCACCCAAGATCCACTATGACGCGTATAATTATTGAGAAATCAGGTGGGAATCAGTTAAAGAACCAGAAGATTATTTTATTAAACAGTATAACATGTAATACTTTTCATCAAGGAAATCAATTCTCATGCCATCCCATCAAAATTAATATCAAATATCCAACTTTCTTAGAATGAATTCAAGGTGATAATTATGGTCATATTCACCCCCATTGGAGATTGTCCAAATATTTTATAGTCCTCATAGAAGCATCCATGATATGGTCACATGTGTCTTTACAGTCAACCCATAATATTTCATTTGCAAGTTTTCTTAGTCAACTCATCAAGTTATAATTACACTTTATAGATTATCGTATCAAGTCAATCTGCCTTGATAGCACATGTGAATTTACATCCTGTACTTTTGATAACTATAGTCTATTTCATGTTAGTAATAATTGATGTTGTGCACCCAATTTCTCATATACATACCCAAAATGGTTTGGCAGAATATCTTATTAAGGGCATCCAGTTAATTTTGCGACCCTTATGAGAATAAAATTACCAGTGTAAATCTAGGGACAGACCATATCGCACATGTCAACATTGGTTCATCTTCGACCAACTAATTATCATCAGCACTCTCCTTTTCAACTTTTATTAGTCTATAGACCAAATATTCCATCTTATGAACTTTTGGATGTATTTTTGAAGTCCCTCATTCCCCCTGAATGCACTAAGATGGGTCCACAATAATGATCAGCCATTTATGTAGGTTTTAACTCACCTAATGTCATCAGATATCTTGAAGCTTTAAATGGAGTTGTTCTTACCACATGCTTTGAGGATTCCCATTTTGATCAGACAGTATAATAATAAATTAATAGAATGTCATGAACTTACTTGGAATACGCTAAATTTATCTTATATTGATCCTCTCACTTCTTTATGTGAAACAAAAGTATGGGCGATTACTCATCTCCAAAAGATTTCAAATCAATTGCTTAATGCATTTATGGATGTAGCAAAAGAAACCATATCACATATCTCAACTGCAAATGCTTCTACTAGAATTGATATTACAATTGAAAAACCTATGAGTATGATACAAAATGAATCAGCTAAGACCCGCTTGAAGCGTGGGCATCCAATTGATTCAAAAGATTGTATGTATTGCAATAAGAGAATAAAAGGGCAAAATAATACTCCTGCAAAGATTATAAAAATAAGTTACTCAATGCCTAAAAAAATTATTCCAGAAGAAGAACAAGTCCTTGATGAGACACAGACTGCTGAAAAGGTAAATTTATATAATAAAGAAATTTCTTTATAAAGGGACATGATATAAAATGACTTGTTAACATTTTCATTATACATATAGTTCACATAATAATTTTTTTTATCAAATTAGTCCCTGAAATTATTCAATACCAAAAGGGCTCTTTTACCATATTAAAATGCAATTGTTTTTAGCATCCTTTTCATTTCCTACTCCACAAAAGGACAATCAATTATATTTATTTTTATAAAATTAGTCCCTATTTTATTTGTCCTTAGTTAAAGTTTTATTATTTATAAAAATCAATTTCAGCCTTTATTTTTCTTTATAAATTTGGTCTATATATTTTTTTTGCTTAAAAATACTTTATAATATATATTAAATCTGCTTTATTTTTAAACATTGGACTAAGGATATACCTCCTCTCATCAAAACTCCAGTCAAGACTACTCCGCCAGAATGAAAAATTAATTTTGTGTCATAAAATTTATATATTTTGTACTTGATTTATGATGTTTATGATATAGTAACATTCAACCACCTTGTATTTCCATATTATCATCGCTCCGTCGCTAGAATACAAAATTATATTGGCTATTTTTTCATTGCAAAATTAAATTTACAGTGTTAATCCAACGAACTTAAATCGTAGTATGATACTAAAAAATGTATTCTTAGAATGATTATATTTTTTATGAATAGGAAAAATGAAGGATATAAAATATTAAAAATGACTGAAAACCCCAAATAAATGATAGTGCAAATTTAATTTTGCACTTTGATGAAGGAGCATCGATGGTTGGACTCTAATGGTCGAAAGTCTGGTGACATTCAGGTTTTAAATTTTTTGAAAAGACTGTAGCATTAACATATATTTTTTTAATAGAAGATCACAATTTACAAAAAATAGGAGTTACATTAGTAAAGAAAAAAAACTTATAAAAACAGTATTTTAAAAATAATAACTTTCTTTGATTAAGGATACAAAATTGGCGACCATTTTTATAAGAAAAGAAGGTGACTGCCCTAAAATGATAATAGTAGCTCAAACTTATATAAAAATTAATATTAATGACAAAATAAAGAAAGACCATTTTAGTTAAAGAAAAGGAGACACTCCTAAAACCATAATAGGGGTTTAAGCTTAAATAAAATTTTGTATTGAGGAAAAAAGAAATATGGACCATTTTTATAAAAGAAGTGTTTAGTGTCCCAAGACCATAACAGGGACCAGTTTTGCTTAAGGGTAATTTGGTATTTAAAAAATAGGGGTTATATCCGCAAAAATAAAGTTGAATGTTTTATATCTATAATGGATATTATTTTAAGTCGTAAAAGCGCATAATCTATTTCTATAAATTATGCATGCACTAGAGAATTATGGAATCGTAAAGATATTATCATCAATGATATTTTTCCTTTACACTAGCAATTGAAATCATTAAAAATGATGCTAACGAACCTCATTCCATTGACGAATGTCGTCAAAGATATGATTGGCCAAATTGGAAAGAAGAAATTTAAGCATATTTGGATTCACATGCAAGACAAGAAGCCTTTGGACCTATAGTCCAAACACCTAAAAATGTAAACCATTTAGGTTACAAATTGGTGTTTTCAGGATGACATAATGATAAAGATAAGGTTATTTGGTATAAATCCCGACTTGTTGCAGAAGGTTTCTCACATAGACCTAATATTGATTTTGAAGAAACCTACTCACCAGTAAAGGATACAAATATATTTAGATATTTAATTAGTCCCGTGGTCTTAGAAAGAATCGATATGGATCTAATGTACATGATAACAACATATCTATATGGAGATTTATACACATATATATATCTATATGAAAGTCTCTGAAGGATTAAAATAGCCATAAGAAAAGCAACATATCTATATGTGATGTAACTTCCTTAGTGAGCACTTGGTGAAAAAAGGGTATATCAGCAATCCTATATATCCTTTTGCATTCATTAAGAAAACCGAATTTGGATTTATTATCAGTGCAATATATCGAATATATAAATCTAATTGTTACTCCAAAAGAGATTACAAAAGTTTATGAATATATATTTATGGAATTCGAAATGAAAGATCTCGATAAAATAAAATAATATCACGGAATGCAGATCAAACATAGATCAAATAGAGTCCTTATCCATCAAACAAGTTATACTAAAATAGCCCTGAAATGACTTGATATGGATAAGTATGAGCTATTGATTTCTCCAATGGTTGTCAAGGAACTTGAAACTAAAAAGAATCCATTTCGTCCTAAATAAGAAACTGATATCATTCTTGGTCCTAAAACATCATATCTCAGTGATACGGGCGCCTTTTTTATATTTGAAATAAAAAACTAGACCTAATATTGCATTTTCATTTAATTTATTAGTCGTGTTTAGTTCATAAACAACTCAGTGACATTGGAATGACATCAAGCATAATATGACATAACTTCTAGGAACAATTACTATGGGTTTATTCTACTCGAAGGAATCATATAAAACACCCCAAGTTGAAAGGATATACATATGTTGGGTATCTTTCTGAAACTCATAAAGCTCATTCACAGACATGGATTTTTTTTGTTTGGTAATTATACAAGTTAATGGCGATCTACGAAGCAAATATTATCCAACCAGTCAAAAAACTTGCACTGTATGAATTATGTTGTGAATGTATCTAGTTTAGATCTATAATACACCACATGAGAAGTACATACAAATTGTCTTCGACCACAAATATTCCAATAATAGTACATGAAGTCAATGTTTCTTCTATTGCCCAAATTAGAGGAAGATATATAAAGGGTGACAATACACAACGGATTTAACTAAAATTCCTTTACAAGTGGGAGATCCAGAGATGTCATTAAATTGATGTTCAAAAAATTTGTTCAGATGATAACCATTTTAATTTATTCATTGAATCATGGCCAACATCAATGTTTAAGAAGTCGGTGAACATTATTGACATGTGCAAAGTATAAGATTAATCTTATGAAACTAATAGTAGTTTCATCAAAAGGATTATCAGTTATTTTGTACATTATGCATTTTGTATTTTTTTCCTTTGCTTATGTTTTGTCCCACTAGTTTTCTTCTCAAGATTTTAAGGAGGAAGTATATAAAACATAATTGACACTACATTTGGAAATCTAATGGGGAGTGTAATAATTAGGAGGTGTCAAACAAATGTAAATACCTATAATACATTATAAAATAAGAAGCACTATAATGCCATGCTAGAAGAATGAGGTGTCAAATATTTGAAGCTCGATGCACAAAAATGCAATGATAGAAGAGTGGGGTATCAAGCATGTAAAAAATAAGCACGATATGAAAGAAATAAAAACATTATAAAGTAAAGATAGTTGCTGATTCACCACGCCGACACACCAACTTGTGTTGGCCTATATGTGACAACCCGCTTAAAATAATAACGGGTGGCTAGCCCTATACTAAAATAATCAGGAATCGCAAGTAGATCATTCTCAGCATCTACTGACGACTCTAACAAAAACACGGCAAACAACCCATTATTACAAAAAGAGGGCGTCAAAAATTTTAAAACATTTTAATTAAAACCAAACATGCAACTACCAACAAACCATATACCTCTAAATATTATAAGAGACACACACATGCTCGAAATAATATTTAAAAGAATGCAACACAATGTATGAAGTAAAATACCCGAATATGCTGTCGGGTCACAGATAGTACAATAATTCGATAAAGAAAATATAAAAGTGCTACTCTACAACACTTGGGTATAAACCCGATATACAAACTGAATCCTAATCTAGATACATCAAAATATAGGAATCGACAATAACAAAATGCCGCAACAGTCCGCTACTGCCACAGCTCCACAAATACACTGGATGGATAACCTCAATGGCGTCCTTATGGAGGAACGCCTATAATAATACAATATATATTTATACATAGCAGGAGAAAATATAAACGGGTCAGAGCCCGAGGTGAACATTTTATAGCAAGTGCATTAAAATGCATAATAATTATAAATGCATTATGACATGATTTAATGGAGTCGCACTCTCCACAAAATCCAACTCCCCTCTCAACTAAAGCGCGCCACTAAGCGTATGCACATAATCTCCAAAGAATTGCCCAAATCTATCTAGGGCAAAAATCTAACCTACTCCTAATTTACACTCCTCTAAAATCCCATCTTAATCATTGTTGATGTAAAAGACTAGATTTGATCTAATTATTTTAATCACAGATAAAAAATGAATAAGTAAATAAGACAAAGATTTTTAAAGTGGTTTAGCCTTATAAGAATGGCCCACGTCCACTATTTTTGTTATTGCTGACTGTTTGTTTGGAATTCTCGATAATGGGTTTACCAAGAAATTCCGAGTCCCCTTTCATGAGGATGTTACAATGTATTTATAGCCTTGAGGTAGTACCTTTGAAAGAATGTTGCACTGTATTTTGGCAACTGAATATTTCTGTATAGCATTAAATGCACATTTAATGCGTAGTTATCTTCTGGTATACTTGACGCGCACGCAACAAGTATTTGAGTTGCCCGGACCGCCTTCGAGTTGCTCGGGTAGCCTTGAGTTGCTCGGACTAATTTAGTTGCTTGGATATCTTTAAGTTCCTCGGAATTGTGGAGTTCCTCGGACCTTATTCGTCAAAAGTCTTTGTATTTACCATGTGAATGTACACGCGTCTTTATATGATTGATCCATGTCAGCAGATTAAATTTAGTATCAACAGAAGCCCCCAATGTTTCATAGTTCGAGGTTAAGTAGGAGTGTGGAACATTCTTCTCAAGATATGATGATTTTAAGTAGTCATTTTAAATTTTAGGAATTTTTTCCTTATATTTAATTCTTCTTTGAGTTCATAGAATCGGACTTCATGAATATTTAAAATTTTTCCACCTACTTTGGTTTTTAAGCCCCTTTTTCTCTTTTTAGCCGCCGGTAACCCAAACGCCTTTCTCTATAATCATTACTTGTCTTCATTCCCGATGCAAAGTACATAAGCGCTACAGAAAACTCTATCGTCCTTTACTTTTTCAAATTTGTATCTTTGGACTCTTCACCTTCTCTCTGTCTTGTGCCTTCGTTTCTTCCATTATTTGTTGACAACTGATCTCTGTTTCTTCTGTAAGATTTTCTTCCTTCTTCTTTAATTTCTTTATTCGTCATGGTTTACCCTTTTGAATCACTAGACAAGTTTCGAACCGAGTTTTCAATCCCTACATGGGTTATTTTGGAAGAACTCTCTGGTCCTTCTGATTTATTTTCTTTAGCTGAGGGACACTGGTTCCCCCATATTTTTGTAGCCGAATGTGGCTTTTCTTTCCTGCCTAATCCACTGTGTTTGAAGTTCTTCCAATATTTTGATATTGTACCTGCAAAAGTAGCTCCAAATACATGGAGGGTAGTTAATGGCGTATATAGATTGAATCAAATCCATGGGACTCGCTTAAGAATCCCAGAAATCATGTATTGTTATAAATGGGTTACTAGTGATAACACTTTGTATTTAAAAACTAGATTTTTAAATAGAGCTTTAGTCGTCAATATCCCTGATACCAATAAGGACTATTTTGATCACGGAGTAGTGATGAAAAATTGGCAACATCCTCCTCTTGATGGAAATGATGTGTACCAAGGTCCCAAGTGTCCTCCTTATGCCAATGGGATAGGTTGTTTTTATCTTTACTTTATTTTCGAAATTATGTTCTTTTTGTGTTTGATAAAATGTTTCACTGACATTCAATTTTATCTATTACAGTTGACAGTAAAAGGAAGCCCCCCAAAAGAGATTGATGTTAATATAAAAAGTTTAAAACTTATCTGGAGTTTGCATCAATCTGTAGCTGGGGAGAATATTAGGTCGGCATCTTATTTGCTGCAGTATAAAACTCCGAGCTCGTCTTTCATTGCTCATCCCGTGGTAGTTGACCTTGACCCAATACCAGCTGCTGATACTAGTGTGTAAGGTTCTTCTTCAGAGTTAAATATTCCAATTGGTGATATAATGAAGAGGAGGAAAGCTCTGGCTTATTTTGATAAGTCTTCCTTTCCTGCTGTGGAGGCAAAGAAAAGCAAGAAAGATATCCCAGATGAGGGGGTGAAAACTGTAGAGATACCTCCTTCTGATATTGCCAAGAAAGTTGGTGAGAAGCCCCCAGTGGGTCCGAACAAGATTTTTGAAAAACCCCCTATGGGTACGAGCAAGACTACCACTGTCCTTCCTGCAAGTTATGTTGTTGTCATCTCTCCAACAAAGACAACATCACTGGTTGAAGATGCTCCTGCTCCATTGAGGAGATTAAAAAAGGGTTTGTCAGAGAAAACCACTGAAAACTATCCTTCAACCTTCAAATGTTGAAGGTAGTGTTCCATACTTCATTACTCCGATCTCTGCTGTGGTCTTGTTACAATCTTGGACTATCCCAGAGGTCCAAGACATTGAAAACACTCTCACTCATGAGAGAGTTACTGCTTTGGCTGCTCAACACATTGCCTCTGTAAGTATTATTAATTTGAACCTTCTATCTCTAATACTATGTTCATACATTGACTTAGAATTATTTCTTTTTTCAGTTGGTGGCGTGTTTTAATATCATCGTGAAGAGAGATGAATCCATCCGAGCCTCCAGTTCCTCGGATGGAGTAGAAAAGGCTTTTACTGGATTAACCCAGTCTTTAAGAGATTCTCATCAGAAGTACGAGGAAAATAAAATCGCTTAGGAGAAGCAGATTAAATCTGTTGAGTAAGATATAGATAGGGCTGTAGATGCCTCCAAGAAATTGGAGACAAAATTAAAAGAATTTGAGAAGAAAAATAATGAGTATGAGGAGAAGCTTAAGAATGCTGAAGAGCTGGAGAACAAGCTTAAGAAGACTGAAGAGGAAGTTGTTAGACTTTGCAACATTGATCGTCAAAAGCAGGAGATAGAAGGGAAAATGAAAGTTGCCGAGGAACTTCTTACTGAGAGGATTTCCTCGAAAAAGACAAAGAGAAAAATTATCGTTAAAAAGTTCTTTAACGCTGGCTGGGACAAAGTATGGAACAAAGGCTTAGATGCCATGTCCTCTCAGATGGAATTTGCTAGCCTTAAATACTTCAAGGATGGATGGGTTACAGCTCTGTAGGAGCTAAAGGTCGCTGAGAATTCTAAACTGTTTCAGCGTCATGTTCATGGTCTTCCTCCCTCTCCTGGAGAAGAAGAAGAGGACGAAGCTGCCTCAGAACAATCTTCAATGATAATTGGGGATCAGGACCCTACTATTGAACTTCGCTTCGAGCATCCCCAGCCAGCCAACACGTCTATCGAGCAACTTTCTCTGCCCTCCGAGCAACCTACCTCTTCGTCCAAGCCTCCCGAGGAAGTCTTAGGAAGTAAGGAGAAGGTGTAGAGTTGTTCGGACCTTTCTCTTTGCTTTTTTGTTAAATGTAATTTTAGGCTATGTACTTCTTTTTGTGATGTAATAAAATTTAAAGTTTTGGTTATTCATATTAACTCTCTTCTTCTTGCTATGCCCTTATTATTGATCCACTTTCTTCTTCTTGCTCTTTCTTTATCATTATTGATCCTGTTTATGGCTTCTCTTTGCTAGTTTATGGCCAGGATGCAGCTATTATCAGCTCAAGATACAAAATTATTAAAAAAATGCAATGAGTACTTCAAAACTGGTCATGCAGATCTGAATGAGACTCAAATCATCGACATTCTTAGTCCAGATACTTTTGAACGAGTAGTCGAAGCCTACTAATATCTGAAGTGCTTGCTCGACCATGCAGTTGCCAATAATGTGTCATATTATGAGATGATTGAAGATCTCCAGGGTACCATCAAGGAACTTCAACAATAATATAAGGAGTCTTGCACCCTTTTGCATCAGGGGTATGAGAAAAAATATCAATAACTAAATGCTCCTAAAGGATATGACAAGTTTATTGCTGTTTATGAGAAGAAAGAGAGCATTCTGAAACTTGAGGTTGAAGAACACAGGAAGATTGCTAAAGTGTTGGAGCAGGAAAACAATATTTTGCAATAAGAGATATCCCAACTAAAATATGCAGCATCTTCCTCGGGAGCCATTGTCCCTATTAATGATGAAGGTTTCTCTTCCTTGGAGGTGGGGAATGCCAACTTAAGATATGAGTGGAAACGTTAAAAAGGGTTGGACCCTCCTCGTCTACTCAGGGACGAGGAAGATCTTCTTCTTGGGGACGAGAAAGAGCTACTCGGATTTAAATTCAAGAGCAAAGAACTCAATCAGCCTTGAGAATCAGGAATTCCAATTGATGGCAAAGAATCAAGCATTAACAGAGATGTCCACGAAGATTCTGAACCTCGACGAGCAACTTTCTACACAAAGCTCTGCCTTGGAAAATAAAACAAATCTGGTGAAGAATCTTCACGAGCAGGTAGAGAGGTTTACCTACCAGTTCCATAAATAGCCCAGAGATTTTTGGATGGCTGGTTACAATGAATCCCTCTACCATCTTGATGACCGGATTCAACAGTCCAATAACGAAGGGTACAGGCAAGGATGGCTGAATGCACTGGGTGTGCTGAAATTGGAGTAGGGTCATTACCTATGGGGTTATTATAACCCTGGGTTGCTTGAGTTGCTAGTGCCTCCTTTTAAGCTCGACATGAGTTGGATCCCTGCTCGGGCAATTCCTCAGTGTTTGATATCAAAGTATCTCGGCGATTACAGCATCCATTCAAATTTTGACATCTCTCGCCTAGAGCATTTTCTTGATCGGCCTTCTGTGATGAATGTTCGAATGCTTCGAGATATAAACTTCATAAACTCTCCTTATGCCTTAGACGATCCTCCTGCTGGAGTAGAACCTATTTCAAAGGCAGAAGGGAAAAAAGCCAATAGAGTAGGGTTTGCTCAATTAATTTCTTATGTAACTTGTACTCTATGTAATTTATTCTGATTTTAATGAAGAAACTTTTAGTTTTCCCTGCAATCTTGATTGTCATTACTTTATAAAACATCTCTTTTATTCACTGATGTATGTGTATGTATATCTGTAAAAAGACAAAAATGTCCTGTGTTAATTTAAATTACCGACCAACCGGAATTGGTGAAAAGTTATCGTTGACCATCCTGAGGTGGTGATAAATATTTGGCGACCAACCAGAGTTGGTGATGTTTTGCTTCCTGACCAACTTATAGTACCAACTTAGAGTTGGTGGTATTTTGATATGCCATTCTGTTTTATTTTATTTATATATATATATATATATATATATATATATATATATATATATATATATATATAGTGACTTATCACTCTTTTTTTATTCCAAGCAATGAAACGATTTACATCCCATGTTCCTGCTTAATTTAACCAACCGAAGTTGATTGTAAATTGATTTTCTGACCAACCGGAGTTGGTGGAGATTAATTCCCGACCAATCGGAGTTGGGAGAGATTTATTCTCGACCAACCGGAGTTGGAAGAGATTTAATCGACCAACCGTAGTTGGATTTTATCAACCAATCGGAGTTGGATTTTATCTACCAATCGGAGTTGGATTTTGTCGACCAACCGGGGTTGGATTTTTTTCCCGACCAATCGAAGTTGGAAGAGATTTATTTCCCACCAACCAGAGTTGGAGGAGATTTATTTTCCGACCAACCGTAGTTGGAGGAGATTGATTTGCCAACCAACCGGAGTTGGTGGATATTGAATTGTCGACCAATCGGAGTTGGTGGATATTTGTTCCCGACCAACCGGAGTTGGAGGAGATTTGTTCCCGACCAACCGAAGTTGGTGCATATTTGTTCCCGACCAACCAGAGTTGGAGGAGGTTTGTTCCCGACCAATCGGAGTTGGAGGAGATTTATTCTGAACTTGATGCATAGTGTATAACACTAATACTCCGAAAAAAAATTTCAATAAAAAGGGAGAACTAGGTAAAACATCCAACACTTTATTCATACAGAAGAAAACTTCATTTACATAGGAATCCCCAACTACTGATAATACTTGCGTAGATGCTCTGCATTCCATGCATTCTTAAATTCCTCCCCCTCTAAGGTTTCAATCTTGTATGTTCCTAGTCGAAAAACCTCTGGTACTTTGTAGGGTCCATGCCAGTTAGCTTCCAGTTTGTTGTGCTTTTGAATTACTTTCTTTATCACATAGTCTCCTTCCTTCAAATCGCACTTCGTTATCATATTATTGTAAAACAGAGTTGTTCGTTGTTGATATGCGGCATTCCTGATCGCTGCTTCTTGTCTAACTTCTTCGAGCATGTCTAAATCTAATCGCCTCATCAAGTCACTGATAGGATAATTGAAATTTAGTACCCTGTGTGTGGGGAGACCCAACTCGGCAGGTATAACAGCTTCGCTTCCAAATGCCAGCATGTATGGAGATTCTCCTATTGCTGCTCGCGGTGTAGTACGATAAGCCCACAACACATAATATAGCTCATTGATCCAATTTCCCTTCGCATCATCCAGTCTTTTCTTTAACGTTCAGTAGAGTTCTGTTCGTCACCACAGTTTGTCCATTGCTCTGGGGATGGCCTGGTGCAGAGTGGGTCTTCAATATATTTAACTGATGACAATATGCAGCAAACTCCTCGTTGTCGAATTGAGTTCCATGGTCTGTGATGAATGCATGGGGAAGACCATATCTACAAATGATATTCTTCCAAATAAATTAATACACCTTGTCATACGTCATATTAATAAGTGGCTCAGCTTCTACCCATTTAGTAAAATAATCCACAGCGACTACAAGGTATTTAAATCTTCCTCGGGTAATTGGAAGCGGCCCGACCAAGTCTATTCACCAAATGGCGAATGGCCAAGGAGACGTGATGGGTGTTAGAAATGCTTGGTGAGTTCTTCGGATGGAAGAGAAACATTGACATTTATCACATTTCTTGGCATAAGCTACACAATCAGCTCTCATCGTTAGCCAGTAATACCCTTGCGTTATCATTCTTTACAAGAGTGTTCGACCTTCTACATGGGCTCCACAAGACCCTTCATGGACTTCTTAAATTAAATTTTTCACCTTGGAGGGGTGGACATATCTTTGCAAACCTGCTATAATTCCTCGTCTGTATAAAATGCCATTAGTCAATACATAACGAGCAGCTTTAAACTTTAGCTTCTTAGCTGCGAGTTTATCAGTTGGTAATGTCCCCTCCTCAATATAGTCCCTGATGGGATCCATCCAAGATGGTCCTAAATCAAGGGTAATGAATCTAATCATCATATCTTTGTCAATGCTCCTGCTAGCCAAAATTTCTATTGGTATTATCTTCGTAGCTCGGTGTGTGTGGTTAAGGCTAACCGAGTTAAGGCATCTGCTCTTGCATTCTCCAATCTTGGTGTTCTATTTAACTGCACTGCGTTAAAGCTCGATACAATCTCCATTTCTTTGGCATGATACTTGATCATCAATTCTCCTTTTGTTCCGTACACCCCCATCATTTGATTTACGATCAACTGTGAATCACTGAATAACATGACCTGCTCTATCCCCATGGTTTTTGCTAAACTAAGATCTGCGATCATAGCTTCATATTCAGCCTCATTATTAGAAGCCTTGAATTGAAAGCGCAGAGCATACTCCACATCGATCTCATCCAGGCTGTTTAAAACAATCCCTGTCCCACAGCCTGTAATGCAAGATGAGCCATCCACATATAGATTCCATATAGGTACTTCATCCTCAAATTTTTGATCGGATAAAGTTCCTCGGTGGAATATTTATTTCTTCTTTATATCCTCCTCTAGCACTTCTTGCTGCTCGTCAACCATCTCCTCTTGTTCGTTGGCCGACTTAAGTTGGTCGGAGTTTAAATTTGATGATCCTTTAACATCCACAGCCTGGTCGGTATTCAACTTTTATTCTTCGAAGGTGTCAGGATAGGTGAACTTCGCGATTAAATCTACTATTGCTTGCCCTTTAAGCGACGATATAGACTCATAAACTATGTCATATTCACCAAGTTCTACTGCCCAGTACATCAATCTCCCTGATTTTTCTGGTTTCTAAAGAGCTTGCCTCAACGGCATATCAGTATACACAACTATGGTATGAGATTGGAAGTACGGCCTCATTCTTCTACTTGCTTCGATCAACGCTAGTGCCAACTTTTCTAGTCTTGGATATCTGATCTCTGCTCGTTGGAAGGCCTTGCTAGTGTAATAGATTGGTTTTTGCACTCCATCCTCCATTCTTATCAATGTCGAGCTAACTGCATTCTCCAAAACTGCCAGATACAAGTACAATCTTTCTCCCATCATTGGTCTGGACAACAGTGGAGGTGTTCCCAGGTATTTATTCAACTCTTAAAAAGCCTTCTCGCATTCATCATTCCATTCAAACATTTTTCGGAGTGTTTTGAAGAATGGGAGACATCTATCAGTTGCTCGTGACACAAATCTATCAAGTGACGCTACTTGCCCTGTGAGACTTTGCACTTCCTTCTTCGTCATTGGAGATCGTAATCCTAATAGAGCCTTGATCTTTTCAGGGTTTGCTTCAATACCTCGTTGCTTGACAATATACCCGAGGAACATGCCTTCTCGTACTCCGAATATGCATTTGGTAGGGTTCAACTTCATTTGATATTTATCTAGTTGATCAAAGGTCTGACCTAAGTCAATTAGATGATCAGCAGCTTTCTTTCCCTTCGTCAGCATATCATCGACATAAACTTCCATATTGTAATTGATTTTCTCTGCAAACACCTTGTTCATCAGCCGTTGATATGTTGTACCTGCATTTTTTAATCTAAAAGGCATAACATTATAATAATAAGTTCCTCTAGGGGTAATAAAAGAGGTGCTCTCCCTGTCTTCAGGTTTCATTTTAATCTAGTTGTAACCAGAATAAGCATACACGAAGCTCAACAACTCATGTCCTCAGGTAGCATCCACTAATTGATCAATTCAGGGCAAAGAAAAATGATCATTTGGGCATGGCTTGTTGAGGTCGGTGAAGTCTACACACATAATCCACTTGTTGTTCTTCTTCTTCACCATTACCACATTTGCTAACCAGTCTGGATATTTGACGTCTTCAATAAAACAGTCTTTCTGAAGCTTCTCGACCTCTTCTTGTATAGTTTGGTTCTTTTCAGGGCTGAACACTCTTCGTCACTGCTTCACTGGCTTTATTTCCTTGTTTACATTGAGCTCGTGACATAAGAAGGCTGGGTCTATCCCTGGCATGTCTTCGTGGCTCCATGCAAAATTTTGTTTTCTACTTTTTAGGAAGACTATCAATTCCTGTTTTAGTGAGGCATCCAACGACGAACCTATTTGAGTTGTTCGTTTCGGGTGCTCGTCGTCCAGAATGACATTTTCAGTAGCTTCCACCACATGGCCTTTTACAAGCTGCGACTCGTCTCTAGGATCTAATGTTTCAATTTTTGCACCTTCATCCACTTGATAGGTAGTAGTCTTTTTCCTAAATTCCTCTAGTTCTTCCTGCTCGGCAGATGAATAGTAGCATTTCCGAGCTACTTTTTGGTCACCCTTCATAA
Source organism: Sambucus nigra (assembly GCA_949130495.1). Lineage (NCBI taxonomy): Eukaryota > Viridiplantae > Streptophyta > Magnoliopsida > Dipsacales > Adoxaceae > Sambucus > Sambucus nigra. The sequence goes on from OX422212.1 coordinate 387,488,249, forward strand.
TTCCTACTCCAAAATTAGTTGGAAATTTTAGGCATTGATGTACAGTAGATGGTACTGCTTCGAACTTATTCAAACCTACTCTTCCCATGATGATATTGTAAGCTGATTGGACATTCTTATCCATCACAAAAAAGTGCACTCTTTCTGTTCGACAAGCAGGCCATGTATCGATGAATATATCCAACTTGATCGTCCCAAGTGGAAAAACTTTCTCGCCAGTAAAATCGGGGAGGGGCCTGTGATAAGGCTCCAATTGAGATAATTTCAGATTTAAGCTGTCAAAGCATGAGTAGAACATGATGTCCGCCGAGCTGCCATTATCCACCAGTACTCTTGAGATCATGACTTCCTTTATTCTCACTTTGATCACCAATAGATCATCATGAGGATATAGTACACCTGCAAGGTCGTTCTTAGAGAAACCGATGACCAGTTTATCTTTGTTCACCTTACTCGATCGATCATCCTCAGCTAGATTTATTCGTTGATTGTATTAACAAGCTTGAGCCTCATTGAGGTAATCTTTCCTTTCTGCAGTAAGGTCTCTACCTCCTGCATCTCCACCTGTAATAACATTGTAATCAAAATATCCAAAACGAATTGAAAATACCTCATGTTCTAGCTGTCTTGGTCTTTTGGGGAGATCGGGGTCATCTTCAGGATCATACTCATGGTCTTTTTTCTTGTCTTCTTTTGCTTGAAGTGGAGATTTAGACCTCTGCCTTCCTCGTTCCCTGGTTTGACCATCGTTTTGACGATCAACATACTTGGTCAATTTTCCTCGTCTAATGAGTGCTTCAATTTCATTTTGGAGGGCTATGCAGTTTTTGGTCGTGTGACCATAATCCTTATGGAACTCGCAATATTTGGACTTATTCCTCTTGTCAGGATCAGTCTTCATTTTTTCAGGCCAGTTTAGCTCCTCGCTGTTCTTGATTTCTTCCAGAATGTGGTTTATATCTACTTTCAAAGGAGTATAATTTACAAATTTCTTTAATTGTTCCAACGCTTGCTTTGCTTTTGATTGCTTGTTTCCCTCATTTTTCTTCTTCTCCTTCTTCCCAACCTTCTCGGCCTCAACTTTGGTCTCCTTAGTGTCCATGTTCTTCTTCGCAGCCACAACGTCCTCGGCATTCATGATTTTAGCTGCTTTTGCCATAAGTTCTGACATGGTCCTGGGTGGATCTTTGACTAAAGTGTTGTACAATTTATTAGGTAACAGTCCACTCATCAAAGAAGTAATCGCAGTCTTCTCCTCATAGTCAATTACTTCCAGTTTCTCGTTATTGAAATGAGTAACGCAATCCCTAGTGCTTTCACCTGCCTTTTGTCTAACACTTAAAAAGTGTGTTACTCGTTTAACAAGTTTTGCTCCAAAATAGAAATTTCCAATAAAGAGCTCGACCAGTTGAAAGAAAGTCGCAATCTTCCCCCGAGGAAGATTGTTGTACCATATTTGAGTAGATCCGGTAAGAGTTCCTGAAAATGCCTTGCAGCTCATCTCATCTTGAAATACATAGATATCAGCAGCAGCTTGGTATTGTGTAAGGACACAAATTTCCAATTGAGTCCATGTATAGTGTTGGCTCAATTCCAGACAAAAACATTTATTCATAGGATAGTATGTAATTCCAGACAAAAACATTTATTCATAGGATAGTATGTAATTGTAATACTCTCAAGCCTATGAAGTGTTTGTTGAAGACATAGCGGCAAAGAATATAAAGCTTCATCAAATATGCCGGTTTGCGTGCCTCGTTTCTACGTCATTAACTATAGTTCCATGCTCGCAAGGTATGAATGCAATTATATATATATAGGAGCTTGGAACAAAGTTTATTGGGTGTTAGGTTTAATATAAACTGCGTTTTATTTTCAGAAAAACTTAATTAGAACTTTAAATTAAAGTATATAAAGTTTCTGGGCCAAAATCGAATTTTACAAAATTTCTGAAAGTCGTTCGAAATGTCGTTCGAACGAGTTTTTCGTTCGAACCAGGTTTCGTTCGAACGAGCTTGCCAACGAGTTCTCACTAACCTATACTGGTCTGTCGTTCGAAATATCGTTTGAACGAGATTGTTCTTTCTAACGAGATTCTAACGAAGTCCATTCTGGTGCGTCGTTAGAAGTCTCGTTCGAACGAGAGTTCGTTCGAACGAAATGTCGTTCGAACGAACTGCTAGGCGGGAACAGTTTTTTGGCAGTTTTTTGCACCCACTTTCCCACTATGTTTGTAACCAACATTTTCAGATTTTAATAGGGACGGGAATCACTTTTGTTGATCAATCTTTTTCATATCATACAAACTCTTAGAGGGTGTTTTGAGAGCAAAAACAAAAAGAGAAAAAGATCATGTTTTGAGTGCAAATTTTCAAAGAGAAATTCATATACCACTCTAGTGTTTACACCCAATTATTATTTATCCAAGTTCTTATATACATATCAAATTGCTTGGAGTTTGGCACCGGTTTTCTCTACACCGACTTGAAGAGGAGTTTTGGGTTTTGCTTCTACCTCCCACAACGAAAGAAGAAGTGTTTTATGTTATTTTACCCGCACGGAAAAAGGACTCCATGTTTGGGTGACGGTGACCGTTTAAAGTTCTATCGGTGGATTCCGAGACCGCGGTGGAGTTCCAAGGTTGTCCTCTAGGAAGAGGTGTCTACAAGAAGGAACATCAAGGCTTGAGAGGGTTCGAGTTGAGGAAGTAAGTCTTTGTTCTTGTATTTGTAATTCCATATCTAGTGGACTTGTGGCTAGGGCCGTCCGAGGTTTTTTCCCGTCTTGGGTTTTTCCTCGTACATCGCGGCGTAGTGTGATATTATTTATTTTATCTTGCATCATAATTTAGAACGCATGCTTAAGATAATTCAAGATAAAATTTGGTTTAAAGTATCACACTCATTTAATTTGGGACTAAATTAAATATTGGGTAAAGTTTATTTAATTCAAGTCATTTGCTAAAATTTGGTTTCGCCTAATTTGCTAATGTCGATAAATATGACTTAGGCAAATTCTAGAACTCGGATTAATGAATCGGGTTAAGTGAATTATATTCATTGTTCTATTTTATTGAACCATCACCTTTACGCTTCCGCATAATCCTCGAGTTTTATATATATAAAAGGAAATTATTAACTTTGATTTTAATTAATAAAATCACAATCCGGGGTATTACTTTTTTAAACTGGTATCAGAGCCAAAAACGAAAAATTATTTCGTTAAGATCCTTTAAATTTTTGGCTATAATGGATTTTTCCCCATTTTCAAAATTTCCTATTTTCGATGGTTCAAACTACGCATATTGGAAAGCGCGTAGGAGATCGGCACTAAAATCTATCGACGAGAGAGTTTGGATGTTTGTTGTTGACGGGTGGTCCCCACCAACTTATTTAGTTGAAAATGAACGTGTTATCAAACCCGCCGATAGATGGACTGAAAATGAGTTTAAACTTGCTAATTTCAATTCCCGTGGTTTAAATGCCTTGTTTAGCGCTGTCACACCGGATGAATTCCAACGTATTATGACGTGTGAGACCGCTAAAGAAGCTTGGGATATTTTACAATTAACTCATGAAGGAACTAGTGTCGTTAAAGCTTCAAAACTCCAAAACCTCACCACTCAATTTGAAACTATTAAAATGAATGAAAAAGTGACTTTTGATGAATTTTATGCTAGACTTTCCGATATTGTTAATTCATCGTTTAACTTGGGAGAGAAAATACCTGACGACCGTGTTGTAAAGAAAATTTTAAGGTCCTTAACTGATAGATTTATTCCAAAAGTGACCGTTTTAAATTCTTTACCCACTTTAGCCTCTACGAAATTAGAAGAGCTTGTAGGTGATTTACAAACCTATGAACTGGATATGTTTCCCTCTAAAACTGAAAAGAAAATGGAAAAGGGTGTTGCTTTAAAAGCCCGAAAAGAGGTCAAACAAGTAGTAGAGAGCGAGAGTGAAAGTGACTCGGAAGACATGGCTTTGTTTGCTCGTAAATTTAGAAAATTTCTTAAAATTAACAAAGATAAATTTAAAAAAGATTTTAAGAAATTTGATACTTCTAAACATGATAAAATCAAGAAGATTTCTAAAGCCGAGAAGATCCCTAAACCTTGTAATGACAATTTAGATAGGGACGAGTCTAATAAGTGTTTTGGTTGTGAAGGTTATGGCCATAGGGCTTATGAGTGCCCCACTGCACTAAGGAAAGAGGGTAAACGACCCACTGCTTATAATGGGACCCTCAGTGATAGTGATATGGAAGAGAAGCCCGATTCCCCCACTAAGAAAAATTTTGTGGCTTTTATGGCTAGTCATGTGATTGATAGTGAGAACCCATCGATTGATGAAACTTTAACTCATGACACTTCCAAGGTCATTGTTTATGATTCTCTTGTTTTTGGTGATAGTGAGAGTGGAGAAGAAAGAGAGAGTGAAAATGAAGAAGAGGTTAATGTGAGTGAACTTCAAAATGCTTTTCAAGAACTATATAAAGAATCTATTAAATTGAAAAGGGCTAATTTGAAGTTAGAAGATAGATTAAGAGAGAGTGTCAAGGTCGTTGATGAAAATGCCTTAATAAAAGACCTTAGGACATGTGAGAGGACTCTTCAAGAGAAGATAGAATATGTAGAAGGCGAAAGAGATAGCCTTAGGGGTTTAATGGAATCCTTGAAAAAGGAGCGTCTTGCTTTTGAAGAGCGAAATGTTTTACTAGAATCTAACATTTTAGAATTGGAAAATAAATTAAAAAATTCTAGTAATGTCAAATTTGATTTGGAGTGTCGTTCGGAAAAACTAGATAAAATGTTAGGAACGGTCCAAATTAAAAATGACACTTGTGGTTTAGGCTTCTATACTTGTAATGAATCTTCTCATAAAGCCAAGACCAATGTTTTAGGAGAATCTGCTAGGAATGCATTTAAAGATCACTCCTTAAGTAAATCTTTTCGACATGTTTTTGCTTGTACTCATTGTGGTCGAAAAGGTCATCTTAGGAAATTTTGTTTTGATCTTAAACGAATTCCTAGAAAGCCCCATAGTAAAGTAACCTCGGTAGTTAACGTTCCAACACCCCAAGATAGTCATTCTTCATTAATTTGGGTTAGGAAATCCGACTTGGTTGCCTTACAAAATAGGGTTTTTTATTCTCATTTACTTTCACATGCTTCCTCCCTTGCTAAATCTAAAGGATGAATGTGTTAGTGTTATGCATACTTTAGCGTTTGTATTTCATGCTATTTTCACATGCTAAATGTATGCTTGTTTAGTCATTTTCTAGTCATTGCCTCATTTCATATCATATGCTAGAAATTATGACTTGTTTATCTTTTTGTATTATATTTGGTGTTTGAATTTATTGAAAAATATAAAAATATTTTTGTTTATCACTTGTGTTTTATTTATTTCATTTAAGCTTAATGAAAAATACAAATGATTTTTGTTTATTCTTTTGAGTATATATCTTTATTTTTAGTTAAAAATGTCAAAAAACTCAAAAAGATTTTTTTTGTGTGTATTTTGGTTTGACACACATTAAGTGGCATATACTTGTGTTTGAATCCCATCTTTTACCCTCCCATGTGGATAGAACTTTTGATTTAGATTGTCAATCCTTAAAATGTTCTTTACCATATTTTATGGAGTAGTTGGATTTTGTGTTGTTTAAATGGATTCTATTTCTATATGCCTCTATTCACACATGCACGAGATCTTTTGAAATCTTAATGTCACATGTTATATTTGAGCTTGTTGAGGTGTTCTCCTACCAATCTAGTCATCTACATATCTATGACCTAGGAGGACTAGTGCATGTCAAAATCCGTTGCATGTGAGATTTGTGTGAAAATGAAAACATGATAACTAAACATGCACGGGGAAGGGCTCCGAAAGGATAAATTAAATCCTTTGCGATTGTAAGCCACCGTTTATTGGATCTAAAAGAAATACGTGATCCAAAGGCCTAAAAACATAATATTTGGCATTAAAAAAAAATAATTGCCAAGGCCTATGTTTGTTTGATATATTCATTCAAAAGCAAAAGAATATATATGCTTATTGAGGGAGAATTGGATGGAATATCAACGGTTTGCACAATGTCCGTTTATCCTAGTTGTCTTTAATGTCATGACTCTATTTGGTTTGTAGAATCATCATCATTCTAGGCTTGTATGCATTGTGTATGTTTGTTCATTGAGTTCAATCTATATTGTCACATGAGGTTATATTTAACTGTGATGAAGTTTGCAATCAAATGAGAACTCCATGAACGTTTCTTAAGTGTTTGGGTCTAAATTTAATTGTTGCTAGTTCACACCCCAACACTTTCGTTTCCATATGATACATTTTTTCCATACGAGTGTGCAAACTTATTATATTTTGTGTCATGTGTGAGTTTATATCTATTTATATATGCAAGTACTTATATATATATATGATATTTGTTTGTCTTTGCCTTGCCTTTATTGCCCATATGCTTTAATGTCTTAACACTTTAAGCTTCAACGTGTTTATTAGTTCTTTATCCTTTGCCTATTCTTGAACAAAAAAGGGGAGAATGATGATAGGGGGAGAAATGGTATCTAATCCTATCTTAGGGGGAGACGTCTTTCTAAGTAGGTCATGTGTTTGATAAAGGGGAGAATTAATTTAGGGGGAGTAATTGATTAAAATTGCATTTAATACTTTGATATTCCCTATGCATTTGATGAGTTTGCTTAAGTGTGAAGGATTTCTTCTAAAGTGGCATTGTTTAAACGGCAAAGCGTTTGATCCTTGGGTTGAGTCAAGTTTGGGTGGGTTATGTTTTGAGTCTAGTAGAGCTTGACGGCCCTTTAGGATTTTTGTTTTGGTTTTTGTCTCGGAATAGCCAAAGGGGGAGATTTGTAAGGACACAAATTTCCAATTGAGTCCATGTATAGTGTTGGCTCAATTCCGGACAAAAACATTTATTCATAGGATAGTATGTAATTGTAATACTCTCAAGCCTATGAAGTGTTTGTTGAAGACGTAGCGGCAAAGAATATAAAGCTTCATCTAATATGCTGGTTTGCGTGCCTCGTTTCTACGTCATTAACTATTGTTCCATGCTCCCAAGGTATGAATGCAATTATATATATATATATATATAGGAGCTTGGAACAAAGTTTATTGGTTGTTAGGTTTAATATAAACTGCGTTTTATTTTCTGAAAAACTTAATTAGAACTTTAAATTAAAGTATATAAAGTTTCTGGGCCAAAATCGAATTTTACAAAATTTCTGAAAGTCGTTCGAAATGTCGTTCGAACGAGTTTTTCATTCGAACCAGGTTTCGTTCGAACGAGCTTGCCAACGAGTTCTCACTAACCTATACTGGTCTGTCGTTCGAAATGTCGTTCGAACGAGATTATTCGTTCTAACGAGATTCTAACGAAGTCCATTCTGGTGCGTCGTTAGAAGTCTCGTTCGAACGAGAGTTCGTTCGAACGAAATGTCGTTCGAACGAACTGCTAGGCGGGAACAGTTTTTTGGCAGTTTTGCACCCACTTTACCACTATGTTTGTAACCAACATTTTCAGATTTTAATAGGGACGGGAATCACTTTTGTTGATCAATCTTTTTCATATCATACAAACTCTTAGAGGGTGTTTTGAGAGCAAAAACAAAAAGAGAAAAATATCATGTTTTGAGTGAAAATTTTCAAAGAGAAATTCATATACCACTCTAGTGTTTACACCCAATTATTGTTTATCCAAGTTCTTATATACATATCAAATTGCTTGGAGTTTGGCACCGGTTTTCTCTACAACGACTTGAAGAGGAGTTGTGGGTTTTGCTTCTACCTCCCACAACTAAAGAAGAAGTGTTCTATGTTGTTTTACCCGCACGGAGAAAGTACTCCATGTTTGGGTGACGGTGACCGTTTAAAGTCCTATCGGTGGATTCCGAGACCACGGTGGAGTTCCAAGGTTGTCCGCTAGGAAGAGGTGTCTACAAGAAGGAGCATCGAGGCTTGAGAGGGTTCGAGTTGAGGAAGTAAGTCTTTTGTCTTGTATTTGTAATTCCATATCTAGTGGAATTGTGGCTAGGGCCATCCGAGGTTTTTTCCCGTCTTGGGTTTTTCCTCGTACATCGCGGCCTAGTGTGATATTGTTTATTTTATCTTGCATCATAATTTATAACGCATGCTTAGGATAATTCAAGATAAAATTTGGTTTAAAGTATCACACTCATTTAATTTGGGACTAAATTAAATATTGGGTAAAGTTTATTTAATTCAAGTCATTTGCTAAAATTTGGTTTCGCCTAATTTGCTAATATCGATAAATATGACTTAGGCGAATTCTAGGACTCGGATTAAGGAATCGGGTTAAGTGAATTATATTCATTGTTCTATTTTATTGAACCATCACCTTTACGCTTCCACATAATCCTCGAGTTTTATATATATAAAAGGAAATTATTAACTTTGATTTTAATTAATAAAATCACAATCCGGGGTATTACTTTTTTATATTGTTCTATGTGGAGAACATGATCAGTTTTTCCATCGTACTTTGGTGTTACTACTGGGGCTTTAAATTTTGACGGTGTGGGAAAGTCCACAATCTCTTGTACGAATGGTGTTCCTTGGACAAAAGTCCTTTGTAGCGGATTCTTGGTTTTGGCCATCTCCCATAATCTATCCTCCAACCTCCGAATTGAGCCCTTCCACGCATCATTTCCTTCCTCGATCCTATTGGTTCGAGCAACTGATTGTGTTGAATTTGCCTCTTGGGATCTTTCATGACGAGCAACTGGTCGTGATTGGGCAGATCCTTCCATTAAATCAGATGGTCGTTGAGAGTTCCTCAGCACAATCCTGGAGGGACTTCTATTCCTCCTAGGATCCAAACGATCAAAAGGAGAGACTCTACTCAACCTTTAAAGGGTACTCGTCCTTTCTGGAGATATAGTGATATTTTGTTGAGTGTCTATAGCTCGTACCGAGGAAGTCCGTCCAGGCTGATAAGAAGGATGATGAGATCTCTCAGTACGATATGAATTGGTGCGTCTGGATCAAGATTCTTCTGAGAATAACGTTCTCCTAGAAGGTAACCGATTATTTCTTTGAATGCTTCATTGTCCTGACTGGGTCGGCCCTCCACCTTGGATAGTTTCCATGAGTTATCGCATAGTCTCTTGCATGACTGTCTGGCCCTGGGCCAAATTAGCCATTATTCCAGCTAGATCTTGGATATTTGGAGGAGTAGATGGATTTGAAGGAATCCTAACGTTTCGATTACTGGATTCTGGATGATCAGCCATTGCTGATAAATGGTTTTGGTGAAAAACAAAAATTACAGTCGTTTTCCACAGACGGTGCCAATCTATTGATGTAAAAAACTAGATTTGATCTATTTATTTTAATCACAGATAAAAAATGAATAAGTAAATAAGACAAAGATTTTTAAAGTGGTTCAGCCTTATAAGAATGGCCTACGTCCACTATTTTTGTTATTGCTAACTGTTTGTTTGGAATTCTCGCTAATGGGTTTTACGAAGAAATTCCGAGTCCCCTTGTATGAGGATGTTACAATGTATTTATAGCCTTGGGGCTGTACATGTGAAAGAATGATGAGCTGTATTTTGGCTGCCGGATATATCTGTATAGCATTAAATGCACATTTAATGCGTAGTTATCTTCTGGCATACTTGACGCGCACGGAACAAGTATTTGAGTTGCTCAGACCGCCTTCGATTTGATCGGGCAGCCTTGATTTGCTCGGACTAATTTAGTTGCTTGGATCTCTTTAAGTTACTCGGACCTGTGGAGTTCCTCGAACCTTATTCGTCAAAAGTCTTTGTATTTACCATGTGAATGTACACGTGTCTTTATATGATTGATCCATGTCAGCAGATTAAATTTGGTATCAACAATCATATTCTTCTACTTCTAATATTATTGATCTCAATTATTCGTTCTCTTACTTAACATATAAAATTTACATAAAATTTTCTTTTTTTAGAATTTCTCATATTCTAGACATTGACATAAACGTGTATAATTATATATGAGTTAATAGAATCTAAGTGCTAAGGACTAAACTTCTCCCAATTCTCAATATTGCACTGCGTTTCATGTGTGGGACGTCTCCTAAGAAAAATCTAAATAAGGAACCCCCCTAATACACTACTCCTAGCAGTATTGATTATCAAGATCTCGTAAGCAAAATCCAAACAAGGAACCCCCCTGATACACTACTCCTGGCAGTATTGATTATTAAGATTCATTATGTCCTCAATGCATGATGATAGAAACCCAAATTCTCTAATTATCCAATCTATTTAATTTATTATTCCCGATTCTCAACAATACATGGTATTTCGTGCGTGGGATGTCTCGCAAGCGAAATCCAAACAAGGAAACCCCCCGATACACTACCACTTGGCACTGTCGATCGTCGAGATACATACTATATATAAATATGAGCATTAAGGACTAACTTCTCCTCACTCCCAACATTACACTGCGTTTCGTGTGTGGGATGTCTCGCAAGCGAAATCTAAATAAGGAACCCCCCCAATACACTAATCCTTGGAAATGTTGGTCGTTAAGGTCCATTATACCCTCGATACCCAAAGAACAAATCACACCAGAAATATAATAACCATCCAACAAGCTATAACTCGAGGACGCAGGTTATTAATGCTATCATCTTCGAGGGCATCACTCATATATCATCTTGGGGACCAGTGTTCGGACTCAATATAACCGACATCGTGGCCACACACACACACAACGCCCGGGAAGTGGTCATTGTTCCTAACCGGTCATGTGAGAACGACACATACCCACGAATTCTCAACCCCAAAATATAATGCATATCACATAACAACACAACGGACGACTATAACCTGGGGAATATCCACACCCTACTCCTCGAGCCAGGATGCTCACCCTCATCGCACAACTTCTGAATGACAGCAAGGAGGGGTATGCTTCACTTATATATATATATATATATATATATATAATATAGGATATACATACATCATAACATCATATAAATATATACCATCATATAAGGTATATATATCACACTGTTTCATACTCATAGTACGCTCTTAGGCGTAAATAAAATAATATCATTATATAGTATATTTTGCGCTCTATCAACTAATCGTCAATAACTCACATAACTTCCCCACTTAGTATACACTATACTATTTCTCACTTGAAGTTCACACATCACTTCTATTTGTATGAATTCTCTCTCAATTCAATTTACTTAGAGGATATTCTCTATATCCTAATTCACTTCGATTAGCATTGCTCATTTATGTGAGACATCTCCCGAGTTAATCATCATGAAGGATATTTTCTATATCCGTATGCACACCAATCAGCATTTATTATTCTCAATCCATAATATGGTTCGATAAATCATAAGAACCTTTAAATTTTTCCCATTTGGGATTTAATACAAAAATCCATTTTCATTAAGCACATTCTCTCTCCTTCATATAGTTCCATAATTATATCCAAATAGAACTCTCAATGGTAGTGGGCTTCCCCACTTAGTATATACGATATTCTCTGATCCGTATTTCTCAAATTAAGTCCATAAGACTCCAAATAATTTCTTATAAGGGAAACTCCCTAAAAGTCTCCAAAACACTCTTCTTATAACTCTTATAGAGTTTCCTAATCGATAACCTCAAAAGAAACGGGATGAAATTATCCTTAGAAAAACATCCCAAAAATTTGCCCTATTTTCGAATCGATTCGGGCCAAATCAGAATCGATTTCGGCCCAACGAATCGATTCGCCCTTCATGCGAATCGATTCGGTCCAAAGGACCTGGAATTCTGTCTCAGGCCGAATCGATTCGGGTTGGGGCCGAATCGATTCGGTAACTCAGACATGGGCACCTGTAAATTTTCGAATCGATTCGGTAAGGGACCGAATCGATTCGATTTCTCAGAAACCACGAAAATGGCTACTTTTTCTTCAAAAACCTAAATCCCAAAAATCATTTTTATCAACTTCTAACCATATATCTTCAATCCAAACATATATAGATCATTAATATTCATCAAATATCACACCTAAACTAATATCTGAACTCAAATCCATTATCTACACAATTTTACCCAAAAGTTAGGTTTTAACAATTTATCCCAAAACTCAAAAATTATATCCACAAATCATGAAATAAATGGTACACAATAATTATTTAGCAAGTTTAATCACTTGCCTCAAGTTTGTAGGGTCTTAATCCTCTTCGAGATCGCGTAATGGCCGAAAATCCCACTTTCTCTCTCTTTCTCTTCTTCTTTCCTTCTTCTCTCTTTCTTTCTTTCTATTTATCTTTCTCTCTAAGGAGATTCGATCTCCCGTAGATTTAATAAGCCTTGTCTCCCAAAATACACAACTTTAAATGATAATACACACTTTAAATGACTCGATAACTTTAATTCGAGCCAAACAAACCTAAAATATATCGCAACCTAAATAGACCCCAAGTACAGTCATTTTGACTTTCTCGACCCTTTCGAAAACAACTACACCCTCGGAATTGCCATTCGAAACACTTTCTAAAAACTTCAAATTTTGACCTCAAATGCCAATTTATTTATTCTCCAATAAAATAATATTTATTTCTCCTAAAATTAATAGATTATTGTCCCAAAAATCTTGGGTTGTTACAAACTTCCCCACTTACAAGAATTTCGTCCTCGAAATTTAGCTAAGCCTAAAACTCTAAAGCTCAACTAGTTCCTACTATACTAATCCTCACTAACACTATACCCAAACCTCTAATCTAACTTCCCACGACGAATTATTTTAGTTTATATAAAACCAATTTTAACTACTAGGGCTCCCATACACCCTTTATTCGAGCTTTACTCGAATCAACACAATTAGGCCTCACTTGCCTCAATAATACCATAATTAGAAATAAGTTAAATTATACTAATCATATTAATAATATGAAAATTTTGAATGGTCCAAGGATATAACTCCTCTCAATTCCTGACATTCTCCACTTTCATGCGGGGGAGATCTCGCAAAAGAAATCCGAACAAGCAACCCTCCCAATACACTAATATGTAGTGACGTCGGGGATTGAGAGTTTGTTAGATCGGGACTAGAGTTTAAAAATATTTCTGCGGAAATCATTTTTGATATGGCCCAAAGGCCTATAAAAAGTTTTATTTTGAAAACAGTTTATTTTAAAAACAGTTTATCTCTTACGATATTTATATAAAATACCTTATGTCCATAACGCAAGGTCTAAACAATCATCATACACATAACAACATATAGCTCACAAAAATTAGTATAATAATGAGCTAAAATTTCCCGCCCCTCAATAATTCACAAAATTCTGAATTCTTTTTAGAAATAATCTCTCACATCATATCAATATATATTTCCATTAATTAGGCTCTTCCATAACTGGAATACAACAATTATATAAGTCTATCATGACTATATAAAAACAAGTAGCTCTATCATTACTACTTAACACACAATAAAAATTATTACATTCACAACCGAGTTATAACTCTCTTTCTAGCACATCACAACATAACCTAATCTCTCAAAAGATGAAGACATAAGAGCCTCACTTGCTCAAAATTCTCCTTTAGGGTCATTCCATACATAATAGGGTTATAGTTTTAACCACTCATAACTATATCCCATACAATATTCCCAAAACTTCATATAGTATAATCTTAATCATAAAGGAAAATAGCTTAGATCATCCATCTCTAGTCCGATTTCATCTCCTCATCATTGGGCTCCCACACAAAGTCCTCTGGCCTAAAATCACCTTGAATCTGCTGTAGAGGTTGCACATCCAAAACTCCATTAAAACGGGATCCATTAGTTCTTTTAGGACAATTTCTCTTTCTAAGACCTATTTCCTTACAAAATAAACATTTACCCACAAATCCCCTCAGCCCACCTTGAGGAACATAACGATGTTGTGACCCTCTAAAATCCTGCCTATACCCGCTGGCATTACTGGCACTTTTCTCGCCAAACCTACTTGATGAACTCGAGTCTCCAAATTTCTTACCCTCTTGCGAACGAAGATGATATCCATGACAATTTAATATTGCCGCATTCACTACCTCGGCGAAAGTCACTAACGCTGGGCTTTCTAAGAAATGCTGCCGAATTCTCCAATGTAACCTCGCATGAACTTCGATATACGCTCCTCTTCCGTACTTACCTCAGCAGGTACTAATTTCTCCCATTGAGTAAATTCTTAATCATATTCTGACACCGTTTTATTACCTGGAAACACATCCATTAGTTTCCCCCTCATTTCCTTCTGAATCGGGGAAGGAAAATACCTTAGCTTAAAAAGTTCCCAAAAATCTGTTATAGGCAATGTATCTCTCTATTCTAATGTGGTGACAGACTCCCACCATTGGAGAGCTGCACCCTTCAACTTAAAGGTGGCTAAAAATTGCTTCTGCACCTCACTACACTCAACCATACGAAGGTGCCTCTGCATACTATTCTTCCATTGACTTGCAACCATTGCATCAACTACGCATGAAAACTCTGGAGGATGCCTCTTACTAAAATCTTCCTGCACTCTTTCCCACAAAGATGGTCTTGAATGGGCTTGGGCTGCTTGAACTGCAGGTTGCTGCACCATCATAGAAATGGCAGCAGTTACTTCTTGTTCCAGGATATTAGTAACTTCCTCTGTAGTCATGGTCCTTTGAGGAATTTGGGGTTCCACACTCTTAGCCCCTTTGTTTGCCCTACTTGACTGACTTGTCTTTGGTGGCATCTGAAATAGAAATAATTGTATCAGAACGCCTTTAAAATGTTTTCTCATTATAGCAGAAATGTGGACGTATGAACACAACCATCCTAATAATAAGGCTCTACATCAAGAACGCTTATGGAAGATCGCGGTAACCCACACAGATCCTAAAGACACTAGAACCTGATGCTATGATACCACCTGTGATAACCCGCTTAAAATAATAACGGGTGGCCAGCCCTATACTAAAATAATCAGGAATCGCAAGTGGATCATTCTCAGCGTCTACTAATAACTCTAACAAAAACACGACTAACAACCCATTATTACAAAAAGAGGGCGTCAAAATTTTTAAAACATTTTAATTAAAACTAAACATGCAACTACTAACCAACCATATATCGTTAAATATTATAATAGACACACACATCCTCGAAATAATATTGAAAAGAATACAACACAATGTATGAAGTAAAATACACGAATATGTTGTCGGGTCACAGACAGTACAATAATCTGATAAAGAAAATATAAAAGTGCTACTCTACAACACTTGGGTATAAACCCGATATACAAACTGAATCATAATCTAGATACATCAAAAGATAGTAATCGACTATAACAAAATACCACAACAGTCCGCTACTGCCACAGCTCCACGAATGCACTAGATGGATAACCTCAATGGCGTCCTTGCGGAGGAACACCTAAAATAATACAATATATATATATATATATACATGGCAGGAGAAAATATAAATGGGTCAGAGCTCGAGGTGAAAATATTTTATAGCAAGTGCATTAAAATGCACAATAATTATAAATGCATTATGACATGATTTAATGGAGTCGCACTCTTCACAAAATCCAACTCCCCTCTCAACTAAAGCGCGCCACTAAGCGTATGCACATAATCTCCAAAGAATTGCCCAAATGTATCTAGGGAAAAAATCTAACCTACTCCCAATTTACACTCCTCCAAAATTCCATTTAAATCATATTCTTTTACTTCTAATATTATTGATCTCAATTATTCGTTCTCTTACTTAACATATAAAATTTACATAAACATTCTCTTTTTCTAGAATTTCTCATATTCTAGACATTGACATAAACGTGTATAATTATATATGAGTTAATAGCATCTAAGTGCTAAGGACTAAACTTCTCCCAATTCCCAATACTGCACTGCATTTCATGCGTGTGACGTCTCGCAAGCGAAATCCAAATAAGGAACCCCCCTGATACACTACTCCTGGCAGTATTGATTATAAAGATTCATTATGCCCTCAATGCATGATGCTAGTAACCCAAATTCTCTTATTATCCAATTTATTTAATTTATTATTCCCGATTCTCAACAGTACACGGCGTTTCGTGCGTGGGACGTCTCGCAAGCAAAATCTAAACAAGAAACCCCACCCCCCGATACACTACTCCTTGGCACTGTCGATCGTCGAGATACATACTATATATAAATAGCATTAAGGACTAACTTCTCCTCACTCCCAACATTACACTGCGTTTCATGCGTGGGACATCTCACAAGTGAAATCGAAACAAGGAACCCCCCCAATACACTACTCCTTGGCAATATTGGCCGTTGAGCTCCATTATGCCCTCAATACCCAAAGAACTAATCACACCAGAAATATAATAACCATCCAACGAGCTATAACTCGAGGAAGCAGGTTATCAATGCTATCATCTTCGAGGGCATCACTCATATATCATCTTAGGGACCAGCAGTCGAACTCAATATAACCAACATCATGGCCACACACACACACAACGTCCGAAAAGTGGTCATAGTTCCTAACCGCTCAAGTGAGAACGACACATACCCACGAATTCTCACCCCCAAAATATAATTCATATCACATAACAACACAACGGATGACTATGACCTGGGGAATATTCACACCCTGCTCCTCGAGCCAGGATGCTCACCCTCATCGCTCAACTTCTGAATGATAGCAAGGAGGGGGTATGCTTCACTTATATATATATCATCATATAGGATATACATACATCATCACATCATATAAATATATACCATCATATAAGGTATATATATCACACGGTTTCATACTCATAGTACGCTCTTAGGTGTAAATGAAATAATATCATTATATAGTATATTTTGCTCTCGATATACTAATCGTCAATAACTCACATAACTTCCCCACTTAGTATACACTATACTATTTCTCACTTGAAGTTCACACATCACTTCTGTTTGTATGAATTCTCTCTCAATTCAATTTACTTAGAGGATATTCTCTATATCCTAATGCACTTCGATTAGCATTGCTCATTTATGTGAGACATCTCCCGAGTTAATCACCGTTAAGGATATTTTCTATATCCGTATGCACATCAATCAGCATTTATTATTCTCAATCCATAATATGGTTCGATAAATCATAAGAACCTTTAAATTTATCCCATTTGGGATTTAATACAAAAATCCATTTTCATTAAGCACATTCTCACTCTTTCATATAGTTCCATAATTATCTCCAAATAGAACTCTCAAAGGTGGTGGGCTTCCCAACTTAGTATATAAGATATTCTCTGATCGGTATTTCTCAAATTAAGTCCATTAGACTCCAAATAATTTCTTATAAGGTAAAATCCCTAAAAGTCTCCAAAACACTCTTCTTATAACTCCTATAGAGGTTCCCAATCGATAACCTCAAAAGAAACGGGATCAAATTCTCCCTACAAAATCATCCCAAAAATTTGCCCTATTTTCGAATCAATTCGGGCCAAATCAGAATCGATTCGGCCCTGCGAATCGATTCGGTCCAAAGGACCTGGAATTCTGTCTCAGGCTGAATCGATTCGGGTTGGGCCGAATCAATGCGGTAACTCAGATCTCGGCACCTATAAATTTTCGAATCGATTCGGTAAGGGGCCGAATCGATTCGGCTTCTCAGAAACCACGAAAATGGTTACTTTTTCTTCAAAAACCTAAATCCCAAAAATCATTTTTAACAACTTCTAACCATATCTCTTCAATCCAAACATATATAGATCAAATATCACACCTAAACTAAAATCTAACCTCAAATCCATTATCTACACAACAAATCTAAGATTTTACCCAAAAGTTAGGTTTTAACAATTTATCCCTAAACTCAAAAATTATATCCACAAATAATGAAATAAATGGTACGCAACAATTATTTAGCAAGTTCAATCACTTGCCTCAAGTTCGTAGGGTCTGAATCCTCCTCGAGATCGCGTAATGGCCGGAAATTCCACTTTCTCTCTCTTTCTCTTCTTCTTTCCTTCTTCTCTCTTTCTTTCTTTCTTTCTTTCTTTCTATTTCTCTTTCTCTCTAAGGAGATTTGATCTCCCGTAGGCTTAATAAGCCTTGTCTCCCAAAATACACAACTTTAAATGATAATACACACTTTAAATGACTCGATAACTTTAATTCGAGCCAAACGAACCTAAAATATTTCGGAACCTAAATAGATCCCAAGTACAGTCATTTTGACTTTCTCGACCCTTCCGGAAACAACTACACCCTCAAAATTGCCATTTGAAACACTTTCTAACAACTTCAAATTTTGACCTCAAATGCCAATTTATTTATTCTCCAATAAAATAATATTTATTTCTCCCAAAATGAATAAATTATTATCCCAAAAATCTTGGGTTGTTACACTATAAATACTGCCTCTTGTTTATATTCTTAAATGGACAAGTGAAATAAAAAAATACCATTAATGTTCAAATTCCATTCTATTTAACAATTGTACCACTTAAGAAGCACAAAAATGATCAAAGACTATGATGGACAATATTCAAGACTTATGGAGAAAAATAGATTTAACAGAAGAAGAATATGAAAGACTTGACATAGAGGAAAAAGTGGATGAAAGTATCAAAAAGAAAATTCATCTCTGCCTTATTGGTAGGATTATAGCAACACCTAGCTTTAAAGCACTTCGTACCACCATGCAACTGGCATGGAAGCCAAAAAAGGTATGGAGATGAAAAAACAAGAGATAACTGTTTTACTATTCAAATTCAACCATATTATTGATAAATGAAGAATGTTGGTTGGACGACCTTAGTCTTTCGACAAAATTCTCATTCTTTTGCAAGAACATGATGGAGAAAAACACCAATGGATATTGAATTTAGTTGGACACCAATTTGGATTCATGTTTTTAATCTTCTAATGAACAAAATGGGGGAGGAAACGGGTAGAAGAATTAGCAATAAACTTAGAAAATTTGACGAGATAGTCGCATCACCTAATGGTACCAGTTGGGGTTATTTTATTCGAATCTGTGTGTTGATGGATATAAAGAAACCTATTATGCGCAGCAGAAGAATGAATATAAAGGGGATAGAGGTAACCCATATCTATTTTCATTATGAGGGAATTCTTATTTTTTGTTTCCTTGGTGGCTGTATTGGTCGTAATGACAAAGAAAGTGACAAGAGCCTAGAAGGTGGATTAAGAATTTTCAATGCCCTCGAGATATGGAGAGTGGTTAAGATATATACCAAAGAGGAAAAATTATAATTAAAATTAGGAGGGTTGCAAAGAATAGACAGAGGAGGAAGAACAAGTCATCGAAAAAATGATTGTTGTTGACGAGACAATAACTTGACCGGAAAAGGAGAATATTCGAATTTCAAAACATCCCAAAAAACATAATGGAGGCAAATATCATGGGGAACCGGCAGATTGTGGCAGACAAGATGAAGAATCCACTATTAAAAATGGACTATCGACTACTTTAAATATGGAAGAAAGTAAGGCAACGAAGGAAGATATAATAAATAATGATAAGATAGAAGACATCGACGTGGTGTAATATCATGCCCATACTTCTATTAGCCATTGTTCTAGACTAATTCTCCATCCCATCATGTCTACTAACTAGGGGTGTGCACGGGTCGGTTCGGTTCGGTTTTGGACCGCAATTTAGACCGAACCGATCGGTTCGGTTTTGGAAAAAATCAGACCGAAACCGAACCGATGATGAAAAAAACCGCCGGTTTCGGTTCACATCGGTTTCGGTTCGGTTTTAACCGATTTTCAATTTTGATCGGTTTTTTGTAGGTCGGTTTTCGGTTTTGGTCGGTTTTGGAGGTTGGTTAATGGTGTTTGGATATAAAAATAAAAGATATTTAAGGGTTTTTTAATATATAATATTGATGTCAGTTCGGTTCGGTTCGAATCGGTTTTTTCTTTGTCTAAACCGACAACCGAACCGATATTGTCGGTTTTTTAAATCCTTAAACCGCAAACCGAACCGGGCTAAAAAAAACCGCCGGTTTCGGTTCGGTTCGGGCCGGTTCGATTCGATTTTCGGTTCGATCAGTTTTTTTGCACACCCCTACTACTAACCCACGTACTATACTAACCCCCGCTTTTAAGAATAAAGTTAATACCCTTTATACTGTTCCTCTACTGCCGTGACCACTACTCATTTTCAAGAGCGTCATGATATTTACACCAAAATTTTACTTAAAAACACTTTTTTATACAAAACATTTCATAAGCATCTAATATTTATATAAAACACACAAAAAAAAATCAAAACTACATGTACTTTTACCCATATAAAAATTCAAAAAATTTCAGTCCTCATTTTTTTTCTTTCACCCTCTCTATCTAACTTTTGTCCCAAACCACCATACTCCGTTAAACCTTATTCCCAACACCAAAAACACACAACATCACATTACCATCAAACTTCATTTCTAGTATATTAAACCATTAAACCTTACTCTCATTACTGTCATGTTCTCATTTTGTGCTCTCTATTTTGTGTATTAAACCCTAGCATGCAAGCTAAATTTAAGAAATCCATTATAAAGTCTTTAAAATGTAACCCTAATTAATCTAAATCCAAATATATTCCATTTTCACGAACAAACCTAGGGTTTACCAACAGTAAGAAAAAACTAGGATTTAGCGATTTGAAAAAAAGGAGTAAAAAATGGTTTGCACCTACGGTTTCTCGTCACCGTAGATGCCAATAATATTCTGTCATGCCCTACCGCGATTCCACAGTATACGTCCAGTGCTCATCGTGCTTGTAGGTTTGACTTCTATACCCAACCGTGGTTATATTTTCATGGCCAAATCCAACCGTATGTAAATATTTCACGGTCATATAGAACATTGGTTTCCTTTTTAGTAATTATTGTTTCTAATTTTGAATTCTAATCTCTTAAAGTACCAATTAATTTCCTATTTCATATATTCATTTTCTAGGGTATATAAATGTTGTTTTGCTAATACAATTTGCAAATATAATTTGTTAATTTCTTATGTAGGTCATATAAATGGTGAGAAGCAAAAATCCTCCTACCGCATCCGAGCGAAAGAGGAGGTTGGAGGCCGCTAAGGAAGTACGACGACCCGTATCTTCCTCTAGTAGCCGTAGTGCCAGTGAGGCCACTACTTCAAGAAAAGGATATTCTCCGACGACTTAGTTAGATAAAGTGGTAGGAGATTTACTTAATATTGAGGTGGGTGATACTTTGAAGTCAATTGAGCAAGTAATTGAGGCGGTTGTAGGTGATCCGATTGGGGTTAGTGAAGGGGGTGAGGTAGAAGTAGTGGGAGATAAAGAGGAGGAGAAAAAAGAAGAAGATAAATCACGAGAGAAAAAGAGAGAGACCGAAAGTGATGAAGATAGAGAGAGGAGGAAAGTGAGGAAGAGAGAGATGAGGAAAGATAGGTGGAGAGATATGAAGAGATAGAGGCAAGGAGAGAGGAGGATAGAGAGGAAGAAGGAGAGAGAGATGAGGAGAGGAAGATAGAGAGGGGGATAGAGAGGAATAAGGAGTGATAGAGGAGAGGAAGATAGAGAGGAAGAGAGGGAGGAAGAAGGAGAGAGGTCATGAGAGGATGAGTCTTCTTCCTCGGAAGTTGAAATCAAACAATCCACATCAGATAAGAATGGCCCCCAAAAAATAAACCACTCCAATTCCCAACCACTCAAGGGGTGCACGCCAAACAACCCCGAACTCCTGAAAATTATCATAACCATATAGGTTATTCTATTTGGAATAAAGTTAATGAGAGGGGAATAATGAAGTGGGTGTACCACTTTAAGTAATTTACTGAGTGGGATTTAACCAAAGAGGATGAGCAGGTAGTAAAGTTGGGGAGGAACTCCGGGTTGTACGGTTTGATTAAACATTCCTATCGGTACATCAACTATGAATCAGTGTTCGTATTCATCGAAAGGTGTAAGCCAGAGATAAATTCATTTCATATTCCGTTCGGTGAGATGACCATCACCCTGAATAATGTGTACCATCTCGTCTAAATCTTGGCAGTAGGTAAACCAGTGTACGATACTGTTTCGAAGAAAGCCAAGGAGAAGACGACCCAAATCCAATGGATTACTAAATATTTGGGTTGTACCGTGGAGGAGGCCAAGGATGAGTGTAAGTTTGTATACGCTGTTCATTTTGATTGGTTAGTGAATTTGTGTAAGGGGAGGGTTAAGAAGCTAGGGGAAAGTTCTTCAAAGAGGAAGATTGGGCAGGCTATTAGGAGGTACTTACTTTTCATGGTCGGTTGCTTGTTGTTCCCGGACAAATCAAGCAACCGAGTTCCAGTGTACTACCTATAGTCTTTATGAAAGGTCAGCAAATGCAAAGACTATGCTTGGGGATAGGTGTATTGACCCATTTATATCAGCATTTGGGTATTGCCTCTCGGGTGGACATTTGAAAAGTGGCCGAATATCTTCCACTTGTGATGGTACATATTTTAAATTTTGTTTTGTAATATAATAATCTCCTAATTAATATGTCTATATTGAAATTTATTTTGTTTTGACTACAAGAGTGGATATATGACCACTTCAATTTGGAAAGGGGTGTTAGAAATCTCCATTTCGAGCATAACAAGTTGCATCTATGCAAATGGAGGGTTCAAACGGTGTCAGGGGATGCCTTTGCACAATTACGGGATCTAAGGAAAACCTTAGATGATTTAAAAGCTTCAGACGTAAGTATTAGTTGTTTTAAGTTCAGTATTTATTTTCTTTATTTATGTATGTACTAAAATTTGGAAATACATTTATGTTGTATGGGATCCCTACTCCGAAAAAAGTGAGGCCTACCCATTTCAGGAGGCCTCATGGTACAATGGCCTCCGTATCTGCTATGATATCGGGGAACCCTACTACCCGGAGAGGGTCCTATGCCAAGTTGGATGTGTTCAAATAATTCCTAGACCGCCAATGCACCCTTTGTTAGAGGAGAAGGGGAAGACCCATGCCCGATACAAATTAAAGTTTAATATCAAGAAATGGTATCAACTTAATTGGGTTGACCATGTATTATCCGATGCCAGACGTTCGACCCCGGTGAGGTTCGTGCCTTCGGAATGTTGGATGGGTACATGTCTTGGTACCTAGAAATATCCCATCCATACATTCAAAATCTCGAGAATAGAATACGCAAGCTAGAGCTAAAGCACTCGGATAAAATGGTAAATTCTTTAAAATTTATCATTAAATTGATTTCCTTTGTTCAGGAATTGTCTAACACATTTGATGATAATTTATATAGGCTAAGGGGATAGACGTAACCATTAGCCTACTCTGGGAAGCTATCGACGGAGGCCCGGACTAGGAGGTTACGGACGTCATTGAACTGTCATGTGTAGCGCTTGATGCCCTTTTTAGGCCAAGGGGACGCACACTCATACAGAAAAGGGAAACGCCCCGGTGCGTGAAGAAACTCGGACCAAGGCACGGCATGATCTAGCCCCTAAGAAAAAATCCCCCAAGCGATATCCCCCTAAGAAAAAACCACTTCGACAAAGCGTTTAAAGAGAAGATAAACAAAATTTGTTTGAACAATTTGAATGTAATTGCATTCTTAAAAATTTTGTTTGTAAAGTATCCCAAATTTTGTTTTGTGTTATGTGTTGGAACAACTTTGCGACAATTATGTTGGAATAACTTTTTTGGAACAACTTTGAAATAAATATGTTTTGTGATATGTGTTTAATTATTAACTAAATTGTGTTATGTGTTATGTGTTTAAATGTTATGTACTTGAATGTTATGTTATGTACTTCAATGTTATGTTATGTCCTTGAATGTTAATCTTGAACATGCTTGAATGTTAACAATACGTCAGGTTCTCACCATTCATTACGTTTATACGGTGTGGTGTCACCGTCATACTAACATCCACGATGTGGTGTCACCGCCAAATAAACAACCAGGGTTACATTAGACCGTGTAAATTGGGGAAAAAATTGCTAAAGTCTCTACATATAATTCACGGTTGGATCAAACTGTTGCGAGTACACTTGCCACAATAACCAACCGTATCAACTTTTCACGGTTACATGAAACCATGTATGTTAGGGTGTAACAGTAACCAAATCTCTGCATATATTTCACGGTTACAACTCACCATGGAATGGAAACACATGGTGCTATCTCATTGTCAGAGTACATTTCACAGTTACATTAGGCCGTGTAAATTGGGGGGAAAATTGCCAAAGTCTCTGCATATAATTCACTGTTGGGCCTCATCGTGGAGAGTATACTTATGGCTATAACCAACCATCTATATACTTTTCACGCTTACATTAAATCGTGTATGTTGGGGGTGAAAATATAGCCAAGTCTCTGCATATGTTTCACGGTTATAACTCACCGTGGTTGTTTTTTCACGGTGTGGTGTCACCGTGGGTTCCTCATTACGGTGTGGTGTCACTATGTATATATTTCTGCGGTGTTAATGGACCGTGAGTTACTTTCAATACCCCAAGATTTCCAATTTATCATATATAACCAATTTATCACATACATAACCAATGAATATTATAGTAATGATTGCAAAAAGATAGAAAACATTCCAATCAATAATTGTTAATAATTACATACAATCCATTTACATATAGTCAATGATTGCAAAACGTTACACAAAGTTACAATCATTAGCACTAGAGTTTCTCCAACAACAAATTTACATATAACCAATCCTGATAAATTACAAAAAGTTCCCAATCCTGATAATTACAAAAAGTTACAAGAAACCCTAGGAATTTTAGCACAGAATTTAAGCCCTCGTGAAGTCCTCGTCCTCATCCAATAATATTAAGCACGGTTCTCTCTCATCGTAATGTCTTTGGGACATAGATTCTAAAATATTTGAATGTGGGACTTAAACAAAGTAGGCCACTGAAAGGCATCTTCACCGGCCCTTGATTTCCAGTTAGAGGCAATTAGTGGTAGGGGAAAAATCTTGTGCATTTCAAACTCACCCAATGAATATTTGATGAGTTCAGGATATAGATAATGCGATTATCTTCCATGCTAGGTTTTGGCCCAAGGTCAAATGTAACAAAAGTTAAGCATTGAAATTTGGATATCAACTCAACCATTTGCTTAAGTGCATTCGCCGTAAGGTAGCCAAACTTTGGCATTATAAATCAGGAGCCCCGTGTCTACGCGGTCGGTTCCTACGAGTCACATTAGTCCCGTGCAAGGTGTTTGTGACTCTTACTGGACCATTTTGTTTTAGTTTTACATTTTAACCTTTTGATGGCATGTTTTTATGATTATCTCTAATTTTTTGCAAATTTATGTCGTACACTCAAACTGGTAACCCCGTGACTATGCGGTCGGTTCCAACAAGTTACATTGGTCCCGTGTGAGGTGTTTGTGACTCTTACGGGACCGTTTTGTGTTTGTTTTACCTTTTTACCCTTCGATTACATGTTTTTATGCTTTAGTCTAGCTTTTTGCAAATTTAAGTCGTACACTAAAATCAGGAGCGTCGTGACTACGTGGTCGGTTCATACAAGTTACATCTATCCCGTGCGAGGCATTCGTGCCTCTTACGGGACCATTTTGTTCTTGTTTTACATTTTAACCCTTCGATTGCATGTTTTTATGCCGAAGTCTAATTTTTAATGAATTTACATCGTACACTCAAACCGGGAACCATGTGACTACGCGGTGGGTTCCTACGAGTCACATTGGTCCCGTGCGAGGTGTTCGTGAGTCTTACCAGACCGTTTTGTGGCTATTTTATGTTTTTAACCTTTCGATGGCATGTTTTTATGCTTAAGTCTAATTTTGCAAATTTACGTCGTATACTCAAACCGGGAGCCCCTTGATTACGCGGTCGATTCCTATGAGTCACATTGGTCCTATCCGAGGTGTTTGTGACTCTAACAGGACCATTTTACGTTTTCACCCTTCGATGGATTTTTTTAAGCTTAAGTCTAACCTTTTGCAAATTTACGTCGTACAGTAAAATCGGGCCGTGACTACGTGGTCGGTTCCTACGAGTTACATCGATCCCGTGCGAGGCGTTCGTCCCTCTTACGGTACCATTTTGTGCTTGTTTTACATTTTCACCCTTCAATTGCATGTTTTTATGCTCAAGTCTAAATTTTGTTCACATTTACGTCGTACACTTAAACCGAGATCCCCGTGACTACGCAGTCGATTCCTACGAGTCACATTGGTCCCGTGCCAGGTGTTCGTGACTCTTATCGAAACATTTTTTAATTGTTTTACATTTTTACCCTATGATGGTATGATTTTAGCTTTAAGTCTAATTTTTTACAAATTTACATCGTACACTCTGATCGAGATCCTCGTGACTACGCGATCGGTTCCTACGAGTCACATTGGTCCCGTGCAAGGTGTTCGTGACCCTTATCGGACTGTTTTGTGGCTATTTTACATTTTCACCCTTCGATGGCATGTTTTTCTGCTTAAGTCTATTTTTTTTATAAATTTACGTCGCACAATTAAACCGGGAGCCCCATGACTACGCGATCGGTTGTTACGAGTCACACTGTTCCCGTTCGTCGTGTTCGTGACTCTTACGGGATCGTCTTGTGTTTGTTTTACGTTTTCACCCTTCGATGGCATGTTTTTATGCTTAAGTCTAACTTTTATAAAATTTACGTCATACACTCAAACCGAGAGCGTCGTGACTACGCGGTCGGTTCCTAGGAGTTACATCGATCCCTTAGGAGGCTTTCGTCCCTCTTACGGTACCATTTTGTTCTTGTTTTACGTTTTCATCCTTCGATTGCATGTTTTTATGCTCAAGTCAAATTTTTTTGCAAATTTACATCGTACACTTAAATCGCGATCCCCGTGACTACGCGGTCGGTTCCTACGAGTCACATTGGTCCCGTGCGAGGTGTTCGTGACTCTTACTGGACCGTTTAGTGGTTGTTTTACATTTTCACCCTTCGATGGCATGTTATTAGGCTTAAATCTAATTTTTTACAAATTTACGCCGTACACTCAAACCGGGAGTCCCGTGACTACGCGGTCGGTTCCAACGAGTCACATTGGTCCCGTGGGAGGTGATTCACTTTCTGGTCATCTGGAACTTTCATAACTGCAAAGACGGTCTCTATATCTCTGACCCACATCTCAGCTTCTGTAGGTTCCACCGACCCTGAATATTCTGGAGGATTCAACTTCAAAAACTTCTCATGCATGCAATCCTTCATTTCCTTCCTTGCCTCTTTCTCAATCCTGGCCACAATCTTTGATTCTAGATATCTAGCCTGCTGTTCTGCCATTTGCGCCATATTTCTTTCTTGTTGCTCTGCCATCCTCATCATTGCTTGTGCCATTATTTGCATCTCTGTAGGCTGTTCTTGCTCTCTAGCCCTCCCAGTAACACTTTGCTCTACTTCAGCATTATCTGTACGAGAAGCTACTCCCTCTTCTCTAGGTTGTCCATTCCCAGGTTCCATCTGGAATAATCTGTAATACAAAAAAGTTCTAACAACCAATATAAACAGTTTATAATACTAAACTATTGGTTAGTACATAAACAATTCATAAATATCAAATCAACTCAATACTGCCATCTAACCGTTACACACGTCCAGAATTTATAAATTTGACCCAAGGGAAAATGTCCGTGAGGGAGTATGATGCTAAATTTACTGCTTTGTCTAGATTTGCTACTAAGTATGTGCAGGATGAAGGAGATAAATGTAGTAAGTTTCAAGATGGACTGATTTGGCCTATTCAAAATAGAGTGGCAACTTATGAGTTAGAAGATTATGCTTCTCTGGTAAACAAAGCCACGATAGCAGAAAGGCAAATGAACCAAGGTGTTGCGAGCAGAGAGAGTTTTAAGAAAAGTAGATTCGACGCATCTCAGTATAGGGGAGGTGAGAGTGGAAGTGTTAAGGTGGAACCTCATAAATTTCAGAGAGGTGGTGGATATAGTGGTAGAGGCCAAGGGAGATTTGGCAAAGATACTAGGGGTGGAGAATCTTCTAGTCTAGTTAGGAGGCCAGGGAGAGGTGAGGCACCGGCAAGAGTTGTTACATGTTTCTTTTGTAAAGAGGAGTGGCATTATAAATTCGAGTGTCCTAAGCTTAAAGGAGTGGAATGCTACCATTGTCATAAAGTGGGGCATGTTAGGAAGAATTGTCCGCAGTTGGCAGAGACTACAACACCACCTAGCGAAGCAGCAAGCAGAGTATTATCTCCAGGCAGTGCAGTGAAAAGTATGGGCAGAGGACAAGCCAGTGGTTCCAGGCCAGGTGGACGAGTCTTTATGATGAAAGAGGCTCAGATTACTCCAGATGTGGTGACATGTACACTTTCTGTTACTGATAGAAGTGCTTATGTTTTGATTGATCCTGGTTCCACACATTCTTTTATGTCATTTGCATTTTCCATATATCTGAATAGACCATGTACTCATTTAGAGGAGGGGTTGAGTATTTCCATGCCTATGGGGGATATGATTGTAGTCGAATATGTTTTTCGTGATTGTGTTTTGACTGTGGGGTCTAGAGATACGGTTATAGATCTACTTCCATTGGATATTTCTGATTTTGATATAATTCTGGGAATGGATTGGCTATCCAAATATCATGCATCCATGGATTATTTCCCTAAGGAAGTTATTTTTAATATGCTTGGTGAGCCTGAATTTAAATTTGTGGGGGAAAGGAAAATTGTTCCCAGTTGCATCATTTCTGAATAGACTCTTACAGAACCGTTATGTGGTTGTTTTACATTTTCACCCTTCGATGACATATTTTTAGGCTCAAGTCTAATTTTGTAAAAATTTACGCCGTACACTCAAATCGGAAGCCCCGTGACTTCGCGGTCGATTCCTACGAGTCACATTGATCTCGTGCGAGGTGTTCGTGACTCTTACTGGACCTTTTTGTGTCTATTTTACATTTTCACCCCTCGATGGCATGTTTTTAGGCTTAATTCTAATTTTTTTGTAAATTTACGTCGTACACACAAATCGGGAGCCCCGTGACTACGCGATCGGTTCCTACGAGTCACATTGGTCCCGTTCGAGATGTTCGTGACTCTTACTCGACCGTTTTGTTACTGTTTTTTGTTTTCACCCTACGATGGCATGTTTTTATGCTTAAGTCTAACTTTTTGCAAATTTACGTCGCACACTCAAATCGGGAGCCCCGTGACTACACGGTCGATTCCTACGAGTCACATTGGTCCCGTGCGAGGTGTTCGTGACTCTTACCAAACCGTTTTGTGGTTGTTTTACGTTTTCACCCTTCGATGGCTTGTTTTTATGCTTAAGTCTAACTTTTTACAAATTTATGTCGTACACTCAAATCGGAATTCCCGTAACTAACCGGTTGATTCCTACGAGTCACATTGGTCCCATGCGATGTGTTCACGACTCTTACGAGACCGTTTTGTGGTTGTTTTACGTTTTCACCCTTCAATGGCATGTTTTTATGCTTAAGTCTAACTTTTTGCAAATTTACATCGTACACTTAAACCGGGAGCGCCGGTTTGAGTGTTGTGTTTGAGACGGCCAGAAGACTTTTTGATATGGATGGAGCACCGTCTCAAAAAGCAATTTTTTGTAGTGATTTTGACCTTTTAACGACATGTTTTTATGCGTAAGTCTAACATTTCCCAAATTTATATCGTATACTCAAATCGGGAGTATTGTGACTACGCGTGCCTCATTCTGGTATGTTTATTAGTTATTTTACATTTTCATTCAACAATGTTCAATTTTCAAATGTTGTATGCTCACCTTAATCAATTTAGAACACTTAATTATTTCATAAAATTTCGAGAGAGTTTCCTTTTGTTTATTCATGAAATCCAACCTATTTTAATATTAAAAGAAACCCAACAACTACAACAACCATAAAAGCCGCAGATAAACCACTAATAAATCCCTTCCACCGATTTAACATCTAAAAATAGTATATAAATCCATATAGCCCCTTCCTCCATGTCAACCACTCAATAAGGCCTTAAGACACACACATCTTACTACACATGCGCACATAAATAAATGAAGAACTTACTTTGGTAAAGGTGCACTACATTAGAAAATCTTCTATCATCAATATAAAATACTTACCAAATTTATTCGTAACTTGAGATCCTCCGAATAAGCTCCCTCATTCTTGATCATTGCATATTTGTCCAAACAACTTGAGATATTCCCTTTTTCGATGACTTCTTCGATTTTCACTTTGGCTTTCACCATTGTCTCTGATTACGCAGTAACTCTGCTATATACCATTCCAGTGTGCTGATTTTGTATCAGTCTCGACACAAAGAGGTCCTGCAATACCAAAATTATATTTTAAAAAGATATATTAACCATTATGTAAGGAAAGTAGTCATTTTACAACAATATGTGACTTAATTTTCTTACTTGTGAAATGTTCTTGTTTTTTTGTTTTATTTACCAGTTTTTCAATTTTGGCATAGGACATACATGAAGAATTAGCGAAAATGAGTAAGTAATTGAGAAAGGTGACAAACTAAGCACATGTGTTCGATGTGGGTCCTGTCGATTTATTCTGAGTTCTATTGTGAAATGTTGAGTATTGTCCTCACCTTGAGTTTGTACGGGGTACTAATTCGAATAGGGATCCAAATTAGGAACATACACAAGCAAGAATACTCCAAATAAAACTATTATTCAAAACAACTGACATTCTTTGATAGAATAGGGCAATACCTCTTTTCAGTGTAGAGAAGCTGGTATGCATAATAAAATTGAAGTAAATACTTGTAAACATAAGATCCGTTCCATTAAATTCAACTATAAAACAGGGAAACCAATCACTACTGGTGTTATTTTTTAAAGGAAAAATAAAGAACAATTTATACTATTGTTATCACCTCAATCTATAAAGATATTCTAGATGACATAAATATCAATGACTAATCTCTAAATAAATCATGCCACAAATTAACATAAAGTGCGTAAGAAAACTCACACACTAAGCATAACTAAATAGATTGAAATCCACAACATAAATTGTTTGGAGAAATTGAACAACTAGCATACAGGCTCAATTGAAAATATAAGTAACTAACTAAATGAAATGCAATCACAAAC
This sequence comes from Sambucus nigra, assembly GCA_949130495.1. Taxonomy (NCBI): domain Eukaryota; kingdom Viridiplantae; phylum Streptophyta; class Magnoliopsida; order Dipsacales; family Adoxaceae; genus Sambucus; species Sambucus nigra. The sequence continues at coordinate 387,519,389 of OX422212.1, forward strand.
CCTAGGTCGAAAACATGAAGTAATGATACAAATTGAAAGTAACAAAGAATACGAAGGAGAAGATGAGATTACGGGACTGAACCTTTGTAAATGAACAAGTTAATACATTCATAAGGAGCGGTACACCAAGCTTTGCAAGTCGATGAGATTATGGGTAGATGAGAGAGAGAACCTACAAAGGAGAAGATGAGAGAGAACGTCAGCAAAAGAGAGGGACCGATGGGGGTAGGGCTTCGTAGGTGAGAGAGCGGCGTGGGCATGTGTGGGTTTGGGGGAAGACGACAATTGATTTTTTTTTTGTATAATTTGATATACTTTGGTATTTTACATTTAAAAAAATATATAAAACACATTTGGCATCACAATTTCCTTTGTTGCCAAAAGTGATCTATTTTTCTCAACACAGTGTCATGTTGCCAAAAGTGAGGTCATGTTTGACAACAAACAACTATGATGTTAAAAGCTAAAATAACCCCTCCTTTTATTTTGTTAGTTTCCTGCTTAAAATTTCAACATTTGGCAACAAGATTTAATTTATGTTGACAAAAGTACAATGTAAAATGGTCTTTTGGTAACATAAATAAGATTTTGTTGCCAAAGAGGTACCTTTGGCAACAAAAATAGCTTGTGTTGCTAAATATTATTGCTATTGGTGCAAATTCTTGTAGTGTTATCAATGCTAGAATTGTAATCAAGTCCACGGCCTATCAATTTTCTTACAACATTCAGTGTGTGGATTCCATATCCTGAAGTCGAAAAAGGTATAATAACAATCAAACTATTTCAAGAATCGGAAAAAACTAACTAACCGTCGTGCTCAAATTCAGTCATGCTCAAATTCAGCCGTGGTCAATTGATATTGATGGCCTATCTTCCAAAATTCAGTGGTGCTTAATTTTTACAAAGCCAAAATTGTTGTGTTAAGACCCAGTGAGACTTTAATAATGTTTATAAACAAGTGAATAAAATATCCACTCACTCAACAATGTGAAAGTTGAAACTAATTAATGGGAAGCTAAACTTACCACTAGTCAAACCAATTGCAAGAAAAATAGCCACTATTAGTAGCCCAAGAAATAGATAATTAATCGGGTGACGCTAGTGATAGTAATACAATGGGAATAAAACCCAACTGATAAATCAATTATAATAGCCATTGGATTACAAAAATACACAAAGAAATGAATAAAATAAACTTACGAACGATATAAACCGCCAAGCCTACACCACTAGAAATGAAGAAATGGGCGATGGGATGTATGGTAATGACAACGACAGCGACGGCTATGGTGAGAAGCAATTGGACGATCGAAGTTCTTGGCTCTCTAACATCATCGAGTACAGAGGGAAAGGAGTTCGTTTTTGTATGTTGTTGCCTTTTGATGATTTGTGAACTCAGCATAACGACGACTATGGTGAGAGTTTGTTGGATTATTTTGAGTGTAAACATTTTTGCGAAAGAGGGAAAGGATTGGAGGGAAATCGAAAATAAGAGGTATTCGGAGAGAGGGAGAATTTTTTTTCGAAACCGACGTATTTATTTCAAATCGTGGGGAAATAACCCACGTTTTTCTATAAAACGTAGTAATTTTTCGACGTTTTGAATAAACGTCAATAGCATTTCTACACTTTTTATAAAACGTCGATAACTTTCCCACGTTGTTAAATAAACATCGGCATATACAGTATATACCGACTTTTTTAAAATCGTCGCGAAAAAAACGTCGCCATATCCAAATTTTTTTATAGTGATGTCATCAGCGTAGCCCAAAACAGCTTGTCTCTACGTAGCTCAGACAACAAAGCACTATGAATAGCATGAGAATTTTCAAGTCCATCCCTAATACTCGCCCCTTTGGAGATATCCCTATATCCACAGTTCCCATCATATTTTACATCATATATATCCTCCACAAATGATCGGAAGAACTCGAGAACGTCCTTCATATACATCTTCTTCTCCCGAGACCATATCTCCGATTTCACTCCTGTCAACGGGGCAACGTTTGTGAAGAATTTTTAAAGTTCCCTTATGGATGGTACATCTTGATCCCAAGCACAAGGGGTTCTTTTCGTAAATATGTCGACAAACTTTTTCCCCTTAGGTGGCCTGCCCTTTTGACAATTTTTTATAGGCTCCATCAAGGGTGTGGTAGAGGGTTCAACAATCTCCATTAACTTGCTTAGCATCATATTTTTAACGTCTTCACCTGCCTCATTCCACCTTTTATTAAAAAAATTCATCTCGAGTGTATAATCATGGTCACGATACCGAGGGATATTCGGGACAATGGCAAGTTTCCTTTAATGATCATCTTGTGCCCACAGTGGAATTGCTTGGGCTAACTCATGGACACATGGTAATTTGTATATGGGGTGAAGTACGTGGGAACATCGTATTTCTATATATTGGGTGCTAGATCCTGATGCGTTCAATACCGATCGCATGGAATCTATCTCAACAATAATTAGATCCAATGCATAGTGTGATGCCCTACCACGGATCTTGCGCAACAACGCATCACTGTGTCCATGCTTGGTGGATTGAAGTGATTTCTGAAACTCAGTTTGAATTTGAGTTACTTGGTGGCCAAGTAATGCGTCCATACCATTCTACACCGTCGCAAACGAATCGGTGCTATTTATTAAGTGTTTTTCAGTTACGCATGGGCACCCTTCGCTCTGTTAGTTGTTCGATTTCCACGATGGGGTACGCGATTAGCCCATGCATGCACGAACTAAAAATAAAAAGGGATCCAATTCTTCGATACGTACACAACCATGTTCGGGTATTCTTGCCTGTTTTGGCGAAAAGCAGTCCATGCATTCTCAAAGTCAGTTGTAGTCTCTGACTCCAACACCCTAATCCAACATTACATGAACACCTTCTTGTCTTGGTCTTTGATGTTGTATTTCACACATGCAACTTCAATGTTCTTATGTACATGGAATAAGCATTAAAGAATGGTGACAAGTGGAAACATGCTCCGCAAAGTGTTTAGACAAGATTGTTATTTGTCGAAGATAACAACTTGCGACAAAGCGTCTAGATCGTATAATGACTACAAATTCCATCTAAAATTCTCCTCCTTCTCACTCTTCAGAAATGCAAATGCAATGCAAAAAGATTGCCCAGTAGAAGTGACCCCAATCATCTCCAATAATAGCATATTATAACGATTGGTCTTGTAAGTGCAATCGATCACAAACACACTCTAGGAAGCATTTCACTAACAAGAAAGATATGGGATGTGCAAAAAATAATTCCTCCACCACATCGGTTTGCTCATTCCTTTGATGCTAGTGGACATAATTCTTCTCCCTGAGAAAATGCATAAACTGTTACATGGAGGTGCAACCTTGCATCTCAGCGCTCTTCATTTTACTTTTAGCGTTATATATTATTTGTATTGATGAAAAATCGTACTTTGACCTCTTTTTCAATGGATGGAGTACTTCCTTTGGGCCAACCCCATTGTTTATCATCTCATTTGCAATGTTCCACTCTTCTTGGGAGAGTCGGTCGGCATAAGGGTGACTAATAAGTGATCTTGACACCACGTGGTTGTGTACCCCACAGATAACTTCAACCCCCCAACGGCAATTATAGTGCGGAACCCCTTTAGATATAAATGGGCAATTACATTTTTGTGTTCCAAAAGAACGCTTCCTCTTCTTTTCCAACCCCTCGTCCTTTTTGGGTCTCTGAAGCTCGCTTCGCTGACAACCAAGTACGACCCTACCCTTGCGAATTATACTGGCCTTGTCAGATTTCAGAATTATCACGACCGCATGAATCTTAAGACCAACTTGTTGACACCAAGTAATCATCTTGCCCCGATCATCAAAAATCTGCACAAGACGAAAATTGTTAAATGAAAGGACATTTTAAATGGCGATTTCAATTATAATTGTAAAATCATGTTGAGCACAATATCAATATACAAAACATACCTCCTAAGTTGTGAATTCGACTGTATGGTCTTAATTAATCGTATTAATATCCAATACTTCTTTTATTTCTGCATCCTAGCAATGCACACAATCAAATTATGTCATACACTAATGTCATACATTAAATATCTCGTGTTGAAAATTAACTACATGATATGGTTTTTTACCATAGACGGTGTGAAATCTGAAAACAAATTATGCAAACATTTGGGCTAAGTAGATGCCGTTTCTTATTCAATCATACTCGGTTCATGCATATTCATTTTCTCTGTGGATGCACATTCAGTAGGTACACTCGGTACAATGAGATTGTCTATATCCTGGCAAAATGTATCATCTAGAATAGAGTCATCTAACTAAAATGACAATACAATAATCATTACATGAATTAATGGCAATGTGTTACATGAATTATATCTATATTGAACTTATCACGGCCATATTAGACCGTGGGTATAATACCACGGCCAAATAAAATCGTGATGAACTTATTACAGCCAACTTAAACCATGAATATATAACCACGTCCAAGTGAAACTGTGAATTTATTACCCTGGCCAAGAATCATTACATAGTCAAGTGTAACCTTGTTATGTTAATATACGATAAAATGTAACTGCGATGTGTCATTACACGGAATCTTGGGATCGAAACTCATTGTCACTTATGGTGACGGGCAACCGTAAGTGCAGTGAGTGCAATTTTTTTCATCTTTTCATCATTTTAAATGTTGCTATAGATTATATAGTGTAGAGGTGTTTTAATACCTTAAAATCATCAAACGAGCATTGAATATTTAGAATTTGGGAAGCTTGATCATCAACATTCTTTTCATCACCCATTGCAATGTAGTCCCTTGATACTTGGTTTCTGCATATAAACAATACAACAAAGACCACAACAACACGACAAACACACAAAAATGGAGATTTGCGAGGTAATGGTGAAGATCATTTTGGCTAGGTTTAGCCGTGGGTTTGAGGTTTCGGTGGGAAGAGTAACCGGTTTGAAAATGTATCTTTTGGTTGGTTTGTGGTGTTTCAGATAATGTGATGTTAGCTTGTGTGTACTTTTTTGTTTATTTTGGGATATATTATAAATTTTACAAGAAAAAAAGGTATAACACTTTTGAGTGTTTTGGAGTAAAGTTTGAATTTAATTTTTATACGGTGTTTTGAAGTAAAATTTTGAGTGTAAATATGAGGACCTTTTCAAAATCCACTCACACTAACCGCCAACCCACCAAATAATATAATCCCACTTTTTTATATTCCTACCGTTATATATGATACCCAAAACCAAGCCTCCCTCAAACCTAATTCTTCTACACAAACAAAAAGCTATTTAAACCCATCTAATATATTTCTAAACCATAACTCTTTCTCTGAAACTGCTACTCTGTTTCAATCCCTACCCAAGCCAGAAAAATCATCTAAGGTCAAACTCTAACTAAAAACCAAAATACCTTACCCAAAACCCATAACCCTTAAAACTTCTCTGTGCAACACACTGCTTAACCAACCCACTGGTGTGGTAATGCATGTTGCGACAAATACAAAGCAAACCCGTCAATAGTCGCTCTTAGCTTATTCCCCGAACTCAACCTTCATTCACCAGCAAAATATTAGACGACCTAATTCCTTGGATGTTCCATTCCATGCCATTACCCTCCCAGCCCACATACATATTTTGATCACACTCCCAACCCTCTCCTCCCACCAAATCCTAACTTAAAAACCAGTTTTTGGCTCAAACCTTTCCATCCTTGCCACCTTATCACTCTAATAAAGAAAATAACCCCTCACTTAACATAAAACCTACCCAAACAACTAAGAAAAATGGAAGAGAATAGTCCAAGCAAAGTTGACACCACATAACACGAATACTCATATGAGTCATGGTGAAAAGAAAAAAATGTGACGTTAATGATGTAAAAGTGGGAAGACCTGAACACAGTAAGATTCAAAAAAATTCATACACTGATTTGGATGGCGAAACGATGGCCACTGATGCTCGGTATCCCCGAGCTCAATGAAAACCATAAGATGGAATTGTCATGGGTTGGGGAACCTTACAGAAATTCGCTCGCTGTGCGAACTGGTTCGTAGAGAAAAACCCTGTTGGAAGAGGTTGTTTATATATTTAGGAGAGGGAGAAAAATATATGAAAAAGAGTGGAGAACTATTTGGTGAAAGGAACCCTTTTATTAGAACTCACTAAATTTTGCTTGATACAAAATGTGGAGACATCACCCCTTTTATACTATCCTCCAACTCAAATGAATGGTGGATTTTAAATTTACATCAAGGGTCAAGATTGAATCTCTAGAACCTTCTACATCTATCTCCACTAGTCTACTATTTCTTACACTCTCCAAAAGACACAAGAGGGATCTAGAATGTTCTTGGAAAATATCATTCTTAATGGATCTAATTTTATGGAGGCCCAATACTAACTAATTAGATAACCCAAACATTAACCCAAAAATACAAACTAATAAAGCCCAATTATTTTAATTCCAAAACAAGTTTAATTTTCAACACCCCCTCTTAAACTTGGTTTTGCAACTCCAAGTAGTCTTCGTATCTTGTGGAACACTTCATGCTTGAGTGGCTTGGTAAAGATGTCGGCAACTTGATCATGAGACTTTACGTACTTCAATTGTACCTCATTCTTTTCCACACATTCACGAAGGTAGTGATACCTTATGTCGATGTGCTTGCTTCTGTCATGGAAAACTGGATTCTTTGCTAATGCAATCGCCGATTTATTGTCGACGCATATCTCAACCGTATCTTCAGGTATGTTAAGCTCTTTCAATAAATTCTTCAACCAAATTTCATGACACACACAATTTGTTGTGCCGACGTATTCAGCTTCACAAGTGGAAAGAGTGACAATAGGTTTCTTCTTTGAACTCCATGTGAATGCAACGTCTCCCACGTAGAACATAAACCCACTTGTGCTTTTTCGGTCATCTAAGTCTCCACCCCAATCACTATCACTGTAGCCATCAAGCTTGAAACTGTTAGAGACTGAATAAAATAATCCATAGTTAATCGTACCTTTGACATAGCGAAGGATCCTTCTTGCAGTCTTCAAGTGTGTTGTTGTTGGAGTTTCCATATAACGACTGGTAAGTCCAACTCCAAAGAGGATATCGGGCCTTGTGCATTTTAAGTATCGCAAGATTCCAACGAGGCTCTTAAAATATGTTAGATCCACTCTTTCTCCTTTTTCATGCTTTGACAACTTGGTTCCACATTCCACGGGAGTGCTTATGGGCTGACATTCATTCATCTCGAATTTCTTGAGAACTTCATTTGCATTGATTTCCTGGGAAATAAATATTCCTTCTTTCTCTTGCTTTACTTCTATGACAAGATAGTAGGACATGATCCCAATATCGGTCATCTCGAATTCTCTTGTCATCACCTTCTTAAACTCCTCGATCATCTTAGCATCATTTCCTGTGAAGATTAAATCATCCACATACAAGAAAATAATTAAAATATCTTTATTTCCATTCACCTTTGTGTATAGGGCATGCTCAAAAGGGCATTTTTTGAAACCATTTTTATGAAGATATTGATCAATTCTACTATTCCAAGCCCTTGGTGCTTGTTTTAGACCGTATAATGCCTTTTTCAAGTTTAACACCTTATCTTCATTGCCTTTCACAACATACCCCATGGGTTTCTCTACATATACCTCTTCTTCAAGATGTCCATTTAGGAAAGCAGACTTCACATCCATTTGATGGATTTTCCATCTATTTTGAGATGCTAAAGAGATAATTAATCTTATAGTTTCAAGACGAGCAACTGGAGAAAATACCTCTTCATAGTCAATTCCATACCGTTGCTTGAATCCTTTGGCAACAAGTCTTGGTTTGTACCTATCAACTTCTCCTTTAGCATTCTTCTTGGCTTTATACACCCATTTGACTCCAATAGCTTTGTGCCCTTTGGTAAGATTTGTCAACTCCCATGTGTCATTTTTCTCAATCGCCTTTATCTCATCATCCATTGCATCCTTCCATCTCTTGCTTTGTATGGCCTCTTTAAAACCTATAGGTTCACAATTGGCAAAGAGACAAAAGAGAGTTATATCATTTTGATTTTTAGTTACCTCATATATTTGATCCAAGCTTCTCAACGGTGGGGCTCTTTCATGTGAACTTTGACTTGATGATGGTGATGATGATGATGGATCTGCATGAGTAGATAATGGTGGTGATGGAGGTGGCGTAATAGGCTCTTCTACATCTCCATTGTTGTTATCTTCATCTTCTTCTTCAAACAAAGGAAGAAAGTCATAGTTTTCCTCCTGGGCATCCCAGTTCCATGATCCTTCTTCATCAAACTTAACATCTCTACTCGTGATGACTTTTCCACTATTTGGATTGTACAACTTGTAGACTTTGGAGCGTGAATCGTAGCCAACAAATACCTATTTTTCACTCTTGTCATCAAGTTTTGTCCGCTTTTGATCCGTCACATGAGCATATGCAATGCTCCCAAATACTCTCAAATGAGAAATTTCGGGTTTTCTCCCGCTCCATGCTTCTTGTGGAGTTTTATTCCACACGCTTCTAGTGGGGCTTCTATTTGACAGATAAATGGCATAATCCACAGCTTCGGCCCAAAATTCTTTTGGCATTCTTTTACTTTTCAACATGCTTCGAGTCATATTTAAAATGGATCTATTTTTTCTTTCAGCAACTCCATTTTGTTGAGGCGAGTATGCAACCGTTAAAGGACGACGTATCCCATTTTCTTCACAAAAGTTTTCAAACTCTTTAGAAGTGAAATCGCCTCCTCTATCGAATTGCATAGATTTTATTTCATAACCACTTTCTTTTTCCACAAGTGCTTTAAATTTCTTAAAAGAACAAAATACTTCTTATTTTTCTTTTAAGAAATAAACCCATGTCTTTCTACTAAAATCATCAATGAAAAGTAGAAAGTATTTTTTTTTTGCCAAAAGAACAAGGAGTAATAGGGCCACACTTATCGGAATGAATGAGTTCTAGGGGCTTCTTTGCTCTTGTAATTGACTCTTTTGGAAAACTCATTCTAGAATGTTTTCCAAGTAAGCATCCTTCAGATAATTGATCTGGATAATTAATGGAAGGCAACCCATTAACCATTCTTTTGTTATGCAACAATTTCAAGCCACCAAAATTTAGATGCCCAAACCTTAAGTGCCAAAGCCAAGACATGTCTTTAAAGAAAGCATTTAAACACATTGCACCTTCACTTTGAATGTTTAGCAGAAACATTCTTTTTCTTTCCATAGGTACTTTAGCAATTAAATTCATTCTTTGGTCTCTTAAAGAAAGACTGTGATCTTTCATGTGGATATCATAACCTTTCTCTAAGAGTTTCCCCAGACTCAAGATATTTATTTTCATGCTTGGCACATAGTAGACATTTGAAATAAATTGGTGCTTCCCATTTTCCATACGAATCAATATCTTATCTTTTCCTTTCACCGGCACTTTTGATTCATCTCCAAAAGTAAAATTGCCCTTTACTGATTCATCAAGTTCCACAAACATGTCATTTTTGCCACACATATGGTTGCTTGCTCCCGTGTCAAGATACCACGTCTTGCTTTCTCCATTATGTTCTCCTTTTTATGCTAATAACAATGTCGAATCCTCATGCTTTTCCTTTTCAACATAGTTAGCCTTCTCCTCTACAATATTAGAATTACTTCTGCATTCCGAAGCATAATGGCCGAATTTTTGACAATTATAACACTCAATTTGAGATTTTTCATATCTTGGTCTTGTGTTACCCCCTCTTCCACGTCATCTTGCTGGATATGAGTTTTGCCTTTCATTATTGAAAAACTTCACACCGCCTCTTCCTTGAAATTGACCTCTACCTCTTCCTCTCTGGCTCCGTTCGTTGTTGTATTCTCTTCCTTCTTTTAGAGTAAGCTTTGTTTGAAGGGCTTGCTCTAAAGTCTCATGTCTTTTCCTGTTAAGTCTCTCTTCATGGGCTTTTAAGGAACCCATGAGTTCATCAATTCCCATAGAATCTGTATCTTTAGATTTTTCAATTGCTACAACAACATAGTCAAATTTGGAACTTAAAGAGCGGAGGATTTTTTCTACCACCCGTGTGTCGCTCATATTTTCAACATTAGTTTTCAGTTGATTGACAATAGCCAAAACTCTAACAAAATAATCTAAAAGTAACTTGGAATCTTTCATATGTAAAGACTCGAACTCACCTCTAAGTGTTTGGAGACGAACCTTCTTTACCTTCTCAATCCCCTTATGAGAATTTTACAGAGTCTTCCATGCTTCTTTGGCGGTTGTGGCTAACGCAATTTTCTCAAACATACCTTCATCCAATGCTTGGTGAATGAGAGTGAGAGCCTTTTGATATGTCCTCCTTGCTTCTTCTAATCTATCCTTTTGAGCTTGGGATAGAGTGGCTTCATCTTGAGGCTCATTGTATCCCTTTTCAACGATCTCCCAAACATCTTTAGAAGCGAGTAACACCTTCATCTTGATACTCCAATGGTTGTAGTTGTCTTTGGTGAGTTGAGGGATTTGGAAAGGAACCATACCATTAGACATTTTTGAACCTGGCTCTGATACCACTTTGTTGGAAGAGGTTGTTTATATACTTAGGAGAGGGAGAAAAATATATGAAAAAGAGTGGATAACTATTTGGTGAAAGGAACTCTTTTATTAGAACTCACTAAATTTTGCTTGATACAAAATGTTGAGACATCACCCCTATTTATACTATCCTCCAACTCAAATGAATGGTGGAGATTAAATTTACATCAAGGATCAATATTGAATCTCTAGAACCTTCTACATTTATCTCCACTAATCTACTATTTCTTACACTCTCCAAAATACACAAGAGGGATCTAGAATGTTCTTGAAAAATATCACTCTTAATGGATCTAATTTTATGGAGGCCCAATACTAACTAATTAGATAACCCAAACATTAACACAAAAATACAAACTAATAAAGCCCAATTATTTTAATTCCAAAACAAGTTTAATTTTCAACAAACCCCACATTTTGTTTATGTTCGAAACCAAGTGTACGGATTGGAAATGGAAAGGATTCAAATTCGTTTGAAGATGAATAATTTCCTTTGTGTGGAGAATGTGGTAAGGGCAGGGGCCTTAGCTTTACTTTTGATGGAGAACATTGGAGTCAGTGTGACTAGATACTCACTTAACCATATATTATATACACAGTGGCTATGGAGTTTGCAAACCCTATTGACTAGCAATTGAATGCGTTTTACGACTTTCCAATAGTGAGTAATTAAAAAGACGGTTGGAATCTGCTGAAAAGGATGAGTTTACAAAGTGCCCTCCTTGGTTGTGCATAGGAGAATTCAACCAGTTATTATCAGGGGGGGTATTACTCGTCCTTGATGGATATTAAATAATTTTAGAGATGCGACGGAATGTTACAGGTTTAGGGATCTAGGATTCAAAGGTTATGAGTTTATATGGAGTAATGGTATTGTGGAAGAATGTATGGACCGATGTTTCACAAACTTTGATTAGGAATGTCTCCTTCCCGAATTTTTGTGTTTACCATGTGGAACAACATGGTTCTAAACACCTGCCGATTTGTATAAATATTGGGGAGGGCTATAATCACTAGGGGAAGGCTCATAGGAAGACTCAGATATAACGTTTAGAAGCATGGTGGACGAAGGATGAGGAATGTAGTGAGATCATTCAAAGTGCATAGGATCTTAACATGTTTGGAGGGATAAAGGAAAATGTAAAGGCTTATGGGGTCCAACTAGTAAATTGAACAAAACAGAAGTATGGTGAGTTTAACAAGGCTCTAAAAAAATAAGAGAGACTCAATCCAATAGTGGCATAATCATAATAGCTCCATTGAGCGAATTATGGTGATTAAAAATCTAGAGAGAGACATCAATCAGCTTTTAGAGGTGGAATAACATTTTTGGAAACAAAGGGGGAAGGAAGGTGGTGTGGTTGAAAGAAAGTGATATAAATACAAAATGTTTCCACGCAAAAGTAACCCAAAGAAGAAAATCAAATTCCATCCTAGAGTTAGTTGATGTTAACGACATTAGTGTGAAGGATGAAGATAACATTACTAGATGCATAATTGATTATTTTACAGTTCTTTCCAAACATGTTAATCCACACATGGATGCCCATAATTATGTTCTTTGTGGGATAAATAATTGGGTCACTCGACAAATGAATGACATGCTTGTTCTTGAGTTCACTACTCCTGAGGTAAGTTCTGCACTAAAGCAGTTGTCTCCTCTCAAATCCCCAGGCCCTGACGGCATGCTGACCTTATTTTTTCTAAAATATTGGCATATAGCGGGGCCTATGGTTACTTGTTTTGTTCTTGATGTGCTAAATAATATTAAACCTCTCCACGGTGTAAATCACATCCTTCTTGCTTTAATTCCAAAGATAAAAAATCCAAATGTATTTTCTAATTTTGCCCTATTTGAACTTGTAATGTCATGTATTAAATTATTTTTAAAATACTGAATAATAGGTTAAAATGGGTTTTGGAATTTATTATCTCAAGAAATTAAGTGCTTTTATTCCTGGAAGAATAATCATTGATAATTTAATTCTTACCTATGAAATAATCCACTCTTTACATAAAAGGAATTTGGGGAAGAAGGGGGGTCACTTTGGATCTTGATATGAGTAAAGCCTATGACAGGGTTGATTTGTTGTTTCTGGAAAAAAATCATGTTAAAATTAGGTTTTAGTAAGAGGTGGGTAGGGTTGATAATGAATTGTGTTTCTTCGGTATCCTTTTTGGTTTCAATAAATGGTGAACCAAATACGCATATTAAAGATCAATGAGGTCTTAAGAAAGAAGACCCTTTATCCCATTATCTCTTCGTTTTATGCGCGAAAGGTCTCTCATCCCTTCTTGAGAATTCAAAATTAGAGGTAAAAAATTATGTATTGAATGACAAATAAAAATTTCCCTAGAGTTCCCTTTTTTTTTGTTGATGTTAGCATCTTTTTCATAGAGGTTTTTTTGGAAGAGATGGAGGAAATAAAGAATATTCTCCATGTGTATGAGCAGGCTTCGTGTCAATATATTAATTTGGAGAAATGTGTGTAGTTTTTAGTAGAAATACTCTGGCCGAACTTATGCGTGAACTTAGTGACAAGTTAAGGATTCGTGAGGTTAGTACACATGATAGAGACCTAGGTTTACCTTCGGTGGTGAAAAAATCTTAACGATAAGTGTTTGCGAGTTTATGGGAGAAAGTGTGGAAAACGTTATGGGGTGGAAAGAGGTTCTTTTATCCAAAGTGGATAAGGAAATTCTCATTAAAACGATAGCCCAACCAAGTCCCACATTTTCTATAAGTTGTTTCAAAATACCATACGACATGTGCAATGACCTTAAGTCTCTTATGAGCAATTTCTAGTAGTCACGGGGAAAAAGATAAAGGTATATTTTGGTTAAGTTGGGAGAACCTTTGCAAATATAAAAGTGAGGGTGGGTTAGGTTTTCGGGACCTTAAATCTTTTAATCTTGCTCTTCTCGCAAAAAAAAGATGGAGAATTCTGACTAACCCAAACTCTCTTGCAAGTAAAATTTTAAAAAGATAAATATTTCCCTAAGTGTTCTTTTTGGGAGGCTAAAAAGGGTTTTAAACCTTTTTATATTTGGGGAATTATTTAGGAGGCTAAAATGATATTGGGTAGATGAGTGCATTGGAGAGAGGGAAATGGAAAGAAAATTAAAATCTGCGAGGATAAATGGATTCCTAAACCACACTAGTTCAAACCATTTTCAAGACCACAGAAAGAAATTGACATTTACCATGTTTCGAATCTCATTAAACTAATAACAAAAATGGAACTCATTACTAATGATTCTCTTGTTTTCTCTGTAGAAAATTGACGACATTCGGGGTATCCCCTATTCGTACCCTTATCAGAGGATAATGAGATTTGGTGATTTTAAAAGAATGGAAAAATTAAACTAAAAGCAGGTACCGAATTTCTTGGGATATTGGCCTTGTGAATGGTGTGCATCGATTTGCAAACCTATCTTCTTCCTCATCTCCCTGTAATTGGACTCTCATTTAAAATTGGTTGGTACCGACTAAAGTGAAACATTTTATTTTCAGGAATTGTAAACACTCTCTCCTAATGGGAGATAATTTTCTAATACAAAAAATGAAACCACATAATCCCTTTTTTTTGCGTTTGTAAAGTTGGGACATACTCAACGGTGCATATTTTCATAGAACGTCCGGTGGAAATTAATGTACTAAAAGGGTGCGGGTTGAATTATGATATTTTGAGTACTATTCACAATAATATGGGAAGATGGACCGTTCATTTGGTGGATATTTTACCCACCCATAATTTTTATTATGCGCGTTTTGCCTTATCGACACTATGGTCAAACACAAATAATCTTTTTTATGGTGCTGGTGGTGCTAAGGCTACTGCTTTGGTTTATAAATTCTCTAAATTGTATAATGATTAAAAGAACGTGTGATGAAGTATTACACTGCAATCATTGCTAAGTGTGATATTTGGAAGCATCCAGGTCTGGGTGTTTTTACAGTTAATTTTGATGCTGCCACTTTTAAATATTCTAAAATCTTGGGTGTATGTATCATCATTCAGAATGGCATGGGTGAGTTTCCAGCGTCTGTTCCTATCGTATTTGGCTACGTCTAGATGTGGAATACGTGGAAGCCATGGCAATCGTCATAGATGTGGAGTTCGCAATTTAAAGTGGTTACTCTCAATTCACTTTCGAGGGGGACTGCCAAAACATCATTGTTAAGCTTCGTAACGAGGATGAAGATTGGCTGGACAGTGGAAATTGTGTTGAATATATTAAATCACATATTTGATAGGGTTTCAATATTAATTTATCTCTTGTGAAATGTATCGATAATAGACCAACCCATCTTTCGGATCAACATGCAAAGTTTGTAATGGACTTTTGTGCTTGGGATGAAGCTCCAGCTTTTCTGGAAAATTCTCTGCTCATAGATGTTACTTCTGTTTATTAATTTATAAGATGGTTTGATTTTACAAAAACAAAAGAATAAAAATGATCTAATGTATTTTAAAGGATCTAAAATGACTAATAATCCATAAATAATTCATTGGGTGTTTTAACCATGTGCAAAGAATTTATGCACTCACTAATAGCATCATGTTCAATGCGCTAGATGAAAAACATAAAGATCAATATAATTCCTCTCCAAATCCTAGACTTCTCACCTTATTTATCAACCTCCAAACTAAATGAAATAAACCCTCAACTTCAATCAAGTTACTTCATCAGCAAGAAATTTTCCCACGGACTCAACCCCACCAATCAATTTTTCATTAAATGGGGGACACGGAGATACAAATCAACCTCTGAAGCCTATCAGGTGAATCAACCAATGTCTCCATTTCCCTAGTAAAATCATACACGACCTAAACATACTCTTGAAACATAATATCCCTCCAACCCACTCTTCCCCCAATTTTCATCTCTTCTTCAAGGTAACCCCTCCCCTCCCCTTTATACCATTATTATCATAAGCTTTTACTTTTTTAACATAAATTTTTAATATTCATTTTTTACCTCATTATCAATGATTATATGTGTTGAAACAATATAGAAGAATTTGATATAACTGCTTTAGCGACTACTTGGTGAAAGAAGGGTACATTAACAATCCTGTATGTCCTTGTGTATTCATTAGAAAAACCGAATCTGGATTTATTATCAATTTAATATTTATCGATGATATAAATATAGCTGATACTCTAGAAGGGCTTACAAAAGATTTTGAATATTTAAAGATAAAATTTGAGATGAAAGATGTTGGGAAAATGAAATATTATCTCAACCCGCAGATCGAACATAGCTCAAGTGGAGTCCTTATCCATCAAAATAATTATAAAAAATAGTCCTAAAGTGATTTAATATGTATAAATGTCATTTATTGAGTTCTCTATGGGTTGTTAGGTCACTTGATCCTAAAAAGAGTCCTTTTTTCCCTAAAGAAGAAAGTGATATCTGTAATACCCCGTATTTGTATGCTATATTAATTTGGGGATTTATTAAATTTAATGTGAATTAATTATTTAATAAAAATCCGGAAATTAATTATGTTATAATTATTAACGTGATGAGAGTTAGTAATTATGGAAAAATTTGTTGAATATTACTAATGAGCAAAGTAATATATAATAGTGGTCATAATAAATGTCACGAGTGAATAAAATGACAATTTTAGAAATTTGAGTCGGGACGCGCCCGTGTCGCGTCGAGACTAAATATTGATAAATAAAAGTAAATATTTTATAAGTTTTTCGTATGGTCGTTTTGAGTGTGCCAACGCGTCCGTAAGGGTCGAGATAGTCAGAAAAGTATACCCGAGGGTTTGATTTGGGTCTCGGGGCATTTTTAGGCCTAATTAGTACCCGGGAGGGCATTTTAGTCATTTTGTATTTTGGGTAATTAAAAACCACGAAAATTAAAGGGGTTATATCAGATGTTTAGGTTATCTCCTAGGGTTAGATAACTCAAAACACTAGAACGGCCATTGGAGAGGAGAGGAGAGAGCTCTCAAGGCATTCCAAGGCTCAAAACTCACCCGTTTGCACTGCCGCCACCGCCAACGCGTAGATCGGGAGACGGGGAACGCAACAACACGACATTCAACACCAAACCAGATTTTTGAAAATCCCAGGCAAGTGTTTATCTTGCTTATTTCGTTGATGCATCGTCCATATTAGTTTAGGAATTATTAGGATGAGATTTATGGAAGAAAAACCCAATTTGAAGATGGGAAATTTTCATGTAGTGAGGATTTATATGATATTCTAGAAACCCTTTGTCATGTAGAGGATTAAACCATGAAATTATGATGTTTTTTAAGAAGGAAATTCTGGAAAAGATTTGTTAGAACCATGTTTAAGAGAAATCTAGGGTTCTTGATATTTATATGAATTGTGGGTTGTTAATCCATGTTTAGTGACGAAAATTGACATGTTTTACGTAGGAAATGCATAATATTATGTTAGGATGTTAGTAGTATAAATTTTTGGACGTTTGGGAATGCAAAACTTGAATTTGGATGAAGATATGTGTTAGAACCCGTAACTGCAAAACTACAGAAATCACAATACCTGTTTGATCGATCGATCGAGCCAAGAGCTTCGATCGATCGAAGGTTCGATCGATCGAGCCCCTAACCTCGATCGATCGACCCCTCCTGGTAGACTTAAGTTCCCCTTTTGAAATTGTTGAATCGATTCGAAATGAAGAAAACTCCTTAGACATCCTTGTTAAAATAATTTTGGAGATAATGATGACTAGTAAGATTCATTAATGAATAAGAGACCTTTAATGTAAGGCGAAATCTATATTTTTGGGATATTTTGCATAAGGGACAATGTAAGTATATATTAAAAGGGAGAGACACGTAAGAGAGAGTTACGTTGGAACATAAAAGGATACCTACTGAATTGTACATTTAGAAGAATAGAGTCCATGAGGATTACGTAGTAAGTTGGAAAAACACTTCGAATTAAAGTTAGAAACTAACCATTATACTTGATAAATAATAATTGGAAAGTAAGGATAAATGTTGTGAATGTGGGTTATGGGATAAACCTAAATTGATATAATAAAAGTGGTATATTTATATGATTGTGTATGCATATATTATATACTTGTGAAAATCATGCCCGCGCTACTTGCTATCCCTGAGGTTACCGCGCTGGGACAGTCTTATCTCGAATGGGCCTTCATGGGGGATATTGACTCGTACCATAGAAGATAGAAATCCTAGGTACAGGCTATCGAATCGGTAGTCACGGTCCTAAGAGACGTGAGGGTATGTACTGACCTCTTGGACTTGGAAACTATGCTTCGCCTCAATATTGTTTGTGTATGTATTTATACAGTTCGAGAGTGATTCCGAACTTGTATTCCCTTTAGTATGATTGATACGGGGATTAGATAGCATAGTATGCCCGCACCATAATTTTTATGCGGGGTGCTATTAGAATATATACATTATACGAGTATTTAATATATATATGAATTTATGAAATTTGGGAAACTGCCTACTGTGTTATGGTAAGTAAGACATGTATAATGACTCAAATTGGAAATACTGGTTTCGAAAAGTATAATATGATATTGAAAAAAAAAAACTTTATGTATCAATAAATTTAAAATGAGCGTTTTGTACTAAATGAAATTATCCTTTTAAACCATGATGTTGTTAAATCTTAAATCTTGAGAGTCACCTAAGATAAGTAAAATCTTTGGGAAAAGATAGTGTGATATATGATGAGATAAACCATTGGGAAGGTTAGTGCGATAGGAGTGCACATTAGAAGAGATGTGAGAATTTCTCAAGAGAGTGTCGCACTAATATGTTGTTGCATTGGCCTGTAATCAATTTAAATACTTGCTAAACGAATTTTTAAATCATATACACTATCGGGCTCTAACCCGTCTCTATTCCCCTTTCTCTCTTGTATATATATGTATATATTACAGGTGCCCATCCACAGGGGCGTCTTGTTTAGGATCCCTTGGAAGGAACGTGGTTCAGCTTAGGTGGGAGTTGCAGGCCACTTGCTTAGATGATTTCGTTTACTTGATTCCACTTCTATAATTCTCCTTATTGGGCATGTGTCGCCCTTTCCACTATTTATCTGTTTTATTGGGACATTTGTATTTCAGTTATTTCTAGTACTGTTACTTTGGGATTTATTCAGCATGTATGTTTTACTTTAAGTTTTAAATGCTGGGATTTAGTTGTTTAATGTTTAAATTAATTGGATTATATGTTCCAGGATTATTGTGGTGTGATTCTTTAAATATTAAATTGTTGTAGATAATTAAATCTTTATTTTCAAAATAAAATTTGGAAAGTAATGTTTAAAAATGGTTTTGACACTTAGCTTAATTAAATAGGGTGGTAAATTTGGAAAAGTTATTTTTATGACAGTGATGCTAAGAATGAACCAACTGTTCACCTTGATTTTAATTTAATAAAGGAGTGATCGCTCGGTATTTAATTAGGCGGGGTGTCACAGGTGGTATCAGAGCATCAGGTTCTAGTGTCCTTAGGATATGTACGGCTTATGTCACTTCCATCTTAGCGTCTTTCAATTAGAGCCGTAATATTAGGAATGTTGTATTCATCTTTATGCGTTGGAAATTCGTGCTTCTGCGATTTGTCGATGTGAATATTGAACTTATTCAGATTAAATTTTAATTTTCAGATGGCCCGTCAGGACGAACAAGTTAACGCCATTGGGGAAGTCAATGAGCAAGGACAACTCACACCTCAGGTGTCTCCAAAAGGGGTACCAATCGCCGAATTTACGGGCATTGTGGCACAAGCAGTTACCTTTGCATTCTTATAGTACCACGATCGCAACATGCAGCTTAGAGGAGGTAAAAGACCTCAGGAGGCTGGTCAAATTCATGTGACTAAAGTTGACAAATGTGCAAAGGCACCGAAATTGCGACAACAAGCCACTCAAGACCGAGACAGTTCCAGAGGTAATAAAATATTTGTAAAGGGCCAAAAGTGTCGGGGCCAACAAAGTCAGGGTCAGAATGAAGTCACGAATAGGTGTTTCAGTTTTGGAATGGACGGTCACAAACGTCAATCTTGTTCGAATCATACAGGGGAGAAACTACAACCCGACCATCGAGGAATTTCGGGACTCTGCTATAAATGTGTACAGCCGGGTCACAAGTGGAGGGATTATCCTCACCCTGACATAGTTTTTCCGCAAATTTATCATCAAGGCTAGTAAGACCAGGGAAAAAGCGAGACTAGTCAACAAAGTAGTGAATTGAGGCAGTTTAGAGGGAGGTGCTTCCAATGTGGCAGAAATAGCTATAGGCGTCAGGATTGCCCGAGAGAAATGGGGCCCCACGGCAGCAAAGTGCCAGTAACAAACCACAGAAGCCAGCTCCACCAGCCATTCCAACCGCCTCAGTTCAGCAGAGGCAGTTGCAATATGGACGTGTCTATAACGTCCATCAGATAGCAGCATCTCATGCACCAATCGAGATAAGAGGTACGTTCCTTATACCTAGTGCTATGAGTTGAATTTTATTTTCTACTGGGGTGACGCACTATTCTATAGCTAACCATTTTGCGAAGGCCTTAGGGTTATTAGCCACAGTAGAGAGCACTGTGACGTGTGTAGACTCACCATTGGGAAATGGTTCGCTTATCTTCTTTATATGCCAGGGAGTGGGGGTAGAGATTGGTAGTTTGGTATTACCTGCAAACATGTTATTCTTAGATATGCATGAGCATAACGTTATTATCGGTATGGATTGGCTCGCTGCTTACAGGGCCATGATAGATTATTTTGGTGGGAGATTGTTTTTGCCATTCCGGGGCAAGAGATGTTTGTAGTGGCGATGCCTCGCCCAGAGAGAGGCTCGACCACTCATTTGTAATATATAGAGGAGGATGCCTCTAAGGAGGTTGTGATTCCGTTAGACTCGATTCCGGTTGTTCGTGAGTATTTCGATGTGTTTCTGGAGATACCAGGCCTACCCCCCAGTCGAGAGATAGACTTTGTCATAGATTTATTGCCAGATACGAGACCTATAGCACGCGCTCCATACCGTATGACTCCGGCGGAGATGCGAGAGTTACGAGATCAGATAGAGCAGTTGTTAGGTCAGGGCTTTATTCTCAGGAGTACCTCACCTTGAGGCGCTCCAGTCTTGTTTGTGAAGAAGAGAGATGGTTCACTAAGGTTATGTGTGGACTACCGGGAGTTGAACAAGGTCACGATACGGAATAAGTATCCGTTGCCTCGAATCGATGATCTGTTCGACCAGCTGAGGGGAGCAACTTTCTTTTCGAAGATAGATCTGAGGTCGGGGTACCATCAGCTACGTATTAGAGAGCAGGATGTTTTGAAAGACTGCCTTCTTGACGAGATATGGGTCTTACGAGTTCAGAGTGATGCCATTTGGTCTCACAAATGCTCCAGCCGTATTCATGGACTTAATGAACTGAGTATTCAGAGAGTTCTTGGATCAGTTTGTCATCGTCTTCATAGATGACATTTTGATATATTCACACTCCGAGGAGGAGCATGCCGAGCACTTGAGGCAGGTTCTTCAGACTTTACGAGAGCATCAGTTGTATGCTAAGTACGAGAAGTGTGGATTTTGGTTGCGAGAGGTACAGTTCTTGGGGCATGTTGTTTTTGAACAGGGGATAGAAGTTGACCCGAGTAAAGTGTCAGCGGTGAGGGAGTGGGGACAGCCCACGACACCGACGGAAGTGCATAGTTTCTTGGGGTTAGCCGGATACTACAAGAGATTCATTCGGGGATTCTCCAAAATAACGGGTCCATTGACGAACCTAACTCGCAAAGGGGTACCATATGTTTGGGATAATGCTTGTCAATTGGCTTTCGACGAGCTGAAAGACAAGCTTACTTCAGCACCAGTCCTTGCTTTACCGAAGTCGGGTGTGGAGTACCTGGTTTACACCGATGCCTCTTTACGGGGACTTAGGGGAGTACTTCAGCAGGAAGAGAAGGCTATAGCTTTTGCCTCCCGCAAGCTTAAGCCGCATGAGAAGAATTACCCTACCCACGACCTGGAGTTAGCAGCGGTCGTCTTTGCATTGAGGATATGGAGACACTATTTATTGGGGGAGAAGTTCTGTTTGTTCACAGACCACAAGTCACTGCAGTACCTGTTCACTCTGTGAGAGCTGAATATGCGTCAGCGCAGATGGTTAGAGTTTGTGAAGGACTATAAGTTCGACATACAGTATCATCCGAGGAAAGCTAACGTAGTTGCTGATGCGTTGAGCCGTAGACTGGTAAATGAGGTAGCGGACGTCTGGAAAGCGAAGTGGAAGGAGTTGGGTCACCATGACGCAGTAGCCCGTTCCTTCATATCTGTTATGACAGTCACACCCGAGATTGTTACGAGGGTAATACAGACCCAAACCACAGACCCGTTTTGCCAGGAGCAGATTGTACGACTTTTAGCCGAAGGTGCTCAGTCCTATTCTGTTAGTTCTGATGGGGGTTTGAGGTTTATTGGGAGGTTAGTGTTTCCAGAAGGGGCAGAATTGTGTCATGCAGTGATGACCCAATCTCACGGATCCGGATTTACGGTACATCCTAGAGGAGATAAGATGTACCAGGATATGAGGAGGCAATACTGGTGGTGTGGGATGAAGAAGGACATTGCTGAGTTCGTGTCCAAGTGTTCTACCTGCCAGCTGGTGAAGGTGGACCATCAGAAACGGTTAGGATTACTTCAGCCATTGGAAGTACCTTCGTGGAAGTGGGAGAGTATTTCCATGGATTTTATTACAGGGTTGCCTACATCACAGCGGGGCCACGACTCTATCTGGGTGATTGTAGACCGTTTGACTAAGGTGGCTCATTTTTGCCGGTGCGGACAGATTATACCACAGGTCAGTATGCTCAGTTGTTCATTGCTGAGATTGTCAGATTACATGGGGTGCCCCTGAATATTGTGTTAGATAGAGACAAGATTTTCGTGTCACATTTCTGGGAAAGCTTTCAGGAGGCTATGGGTACTGAGTTGAGGTGAAGTTCAGCTTATCACCCACAAACAGATGGACAGACAGAGCGTACTAATCAGATGTTAGAGGATATGCTACGTATGTGTGTTCTTGATTTTGGAGGAGGTTGGGAGCCACATCTTCCACTGGTAGAGTTTGCTTATAATAACTCTTATCAGTTTACGATTGGTATGGCTCCATTTGAGGCTTTGTATGGCCGGCCTTGTTGTTCTCCAACTAGTTGGCTCGAGGTGGGGGATAACAAGTTGCTAGGACCATAGGTAATTCAGGAAACCTCCGCGAGGATTGAGATGATTAGGAGTCGCATTCGAGTAGCCCAGGATAGGCAGAAGAGCTACGCCGATGCGAAACGGTTCTTTCGGGAGTATAATGTGGGGGACCAAGTGTTACTGCGTGTATCTCCTATGAAAGGAGTGACGAGGTTCGGGAAGAAAGGGAAATTGTCCCCGAGGTACGTGGGATAATTTCCCATTATCGAGAGGATTGGGCTGGTAGCATACAAATTGGGACTACCAGAGCATTTACATCGCATTCACGATGTATTCCACATCTCGTCATTGAGACGGTATCTTCGGGATGATATGTCCCACACTCACATCGCGATAGATGAGATAGACTTGCAGCCTGACAGCTCTTACAAGGAGAGAACGGTGGCTATCCTAGACTATAGTGATAGGACATTGAGGTCGAAGATAGTTCCCCCTGTACGGGTCCAGTGGGAGCATCATCACGTGGAGGAATCCACTTGGGAGCGTGAGGCCGATATGCATGAGAGATATCCAGATTTATTCTTACCAGGTATGCCTTATTTTCCGAATTTTGGGGACGAAATTCCGTTATTAAGGGGGAAGTATGTAATACCCCGTATTTTTATGATATATTAATTTGGGGATTTATTAAATTTAATGTGAATTAATTATTTAATAAAAATCCGGAAATTAATTATGTTATAATTATTAACGTGATGAGAGTTAGTAATTATGGGAAAATTTGTTGAATATTACTAATGAGAAAATTAATATATAATAGTGGTCATACTAAATGTCACGAGTGAATAAAATGACAATTTTAGAAATTTGAGTCGGGACGCGCCCGTGTCGCGTTAGGACTAAATATTGATAAATAAAAGTAAATATTTTATAGGTTGTTCATATGGTCATTTTGAGTGCGCCAACGCGTCCAAAAGGGTCGAGATAGTCAGAAAAGTATACCCGGGGGTTTAATTTGGGTCTCGGGGAGTTTTTAGGCCTAATTAGTATCCCGGGAGGGCATTTTAGTCATTTTTTATTTTGGGTAATTAAACCCACGAAAATTAAAGGGGTTATATCATATGTTTAGGTTATCTCCCAGGGTTAGATAACTCAAAACACTAGAACGGCCATTAGAGAGGAGAGGAGAGAGCTCTCAAGGCATTCCAAGGGTCAAAACTCACCCGTTTGCACCGCCGCCATCGCCAACGCGTAGATCGCGAGACGGGGAATGCAACCACACCAAATTCAACACCAAACGAGATTTCTAAAAATCCCAGGCAAGTGTTTATCTTGCTTATTTCGTTCATTCATCATTCATATTAGTTTAGGAATTATTAGGATGAGATTTATGGAAGAAAAACCCAATTTAAAGATGGGAAATTTTCATGTAGTGAGGATTTATATGATATTCTGGAAACCCTTTGTCATGTAGAGGATTAAACCACGAAATTATGATGTTTCTTGAGAAGGAAATTCTGGAAAAGATTTGTTAGAACCATGTTTAAGAGAAATCTAGGGTTCTTGATATTTATATGAATTGTGGGCTGTTAATCCATGTTTAGTGACGGAAATTGACATGTTTTACGTAGGAAATGCATAATATTATGTTAGGATGTTAGTAGTATAAATTTTTGGACGTTTGGGAATGCAAAACTTAAATTTGGATGAAGATATGTGTTAGAACTCGTAACTGCAAAACTACAGAAATCACAATACATGTTTGATCGATCGATCGAGCCAAGAGCTTCGATCGATCAAAGGTTCGATCGATCGAGCCCCTAACCTCGATCGATCGACCCCTCCTGGCAGACTTAAGTTCCCCTTTTGAAATTTTTTAATTGATTCAAAATGAAGAAAACTCCTTAGACATCCTTGTTAAAATAATTTTGGAGATAATGATGACCAGTAAGATTCATTAATGAATAAGATACCTTTAATGTAAGGCGAAATCTATATTTTTGGGATATTTTGCATAAGGGATAATGTAAGTATATATTAAACGGGAGAGACACGTAAGAGAGAGTTACGTTGGAACATAAATGGATACCTACTGAATTGTACATTTGGAAGAATAGAGTCCATGAGGGTTACGTAGTAAGTTGGAAAAACTCTTCAAATTAAAGTTAGAAATGAACCATTATACTTGATAAATAATAATGGGAAAGTAAGGATAAATGTTGTGATTGTGGGTTATGGGATAAACCTAAATTGATATAATAAAAGTGCTATATTTATATGATTGTGTATGCATATATTATATACTTGTGAAAATCATGCCCGCGCTACTTGCTATCCCTGAGGTTACCGCGCTGTGACAGTCTTATCTCGAATGGGCCTTCATGGGGGATATTGACTCATACCCTAGAAGATAGAAATCCAAGGTACAGGCTATCGAATCGGTAGTCACGGTCCTAAGAGACGTGAGGGTATATACTGACCTCTTGGACTTGGAAACTATGCTTCACCTCAATATTGTTTGTGTATGTATTTATACAGTTCGAGAGTGATTCCGAACTTGTATTCCCTTTAGTATGATTGATACGGGGATTGGATATCAGAGTATGCCCGCACCATAATTTTTATGTGGGGGTGCTATTAGAATATATATATTATACGAGTATTTAATATATATATGAATTTCTGAAATTTGGGAAACTGCCTACTGTGTTATGGTAAGTAAGACATGTATAATGATTCAAATTGGAAATACTTGTTTCGAAAAGTATAATATGATATTGAAAAAAAAACTTTATGAATCAAGAAAGTTAAAATGAGCGTTTTGTACTAAATGAAATTATCCTTTTAAACCATGATGTTGTTAAATCTTAAATCTTGAGAGTCACCTAAGATAAGTAAAATCTTTGCTAAAAGATAGTGTGGTATATGATGAGATAAACCATTGGGAAGGTTAGTGTGATATGAGTGCACATTAGAAGAGAGGTGATAATTTCTCAAGAGAGTGTCACACTAATATGTTGTTGCATTGGCCTGTAATCAATTTAAATACTTGCTAAACGAATTTTTAAATCATATACACTATCGGGCTCTGACCCGTTTCTATTCCTCTTTCTCTCTTGTATATATATGTATATATTATAGGTGCCCAGCCACAGGGGCGTCTTGTTTAGGATCCATTGGAAGGAACGTGGTGCAGCTTAGGTGGGACTTGCAGGCCACTTGCTTAGACGATTTCATTTACTTGATTCCACTTCTATCATTCTCCTTATTGGGCATGTGTCGCCCTTTCCTCTATTTATCTGTTTTATTGGGACATTTGTATTTCAGTTATTTCTAGTACTGTTACTTTGGGATTTATTCAGCATGTATGTTTTACTTTAAGTTTTAAATGCGGGGATTTAGTTGTTGAATGTTTAAATTAATTGGATTATATGTTCCAGGATTATTGTGGTGTGATTCTTTAAATATTAAATTGTTGTAGATAATTAAATCTTTATTTTCAAAATAAAATTTGGAAAGTAATGTTTAGAAATGGTTTTGACACTTAGCTTAATTAAATAGGGTGGTAAATTTGGAAAAGTTATTTTTACGACAGTGATGCTAAGAATGAACCAACTGTTCACCTTGATTTTAATTTAATAAAGGAGTGATCGCCCGGTATTTAATTAGGCGGGGTGTCACGGGTGGTATCAGAGCATCAGGTTCTAGTGTCCTTAGGATCTGTACGGCTTATCTCATTTCCATCTTAGCGTCTTTCAATTAGAGCCCTAATATTAGGAATGTTGTATTCATCTTTATGCGTTGGAAATTCGTGCTTCTGCGATCTATCGATGTGAATATTGAACTTATTTAGATTAAATTTTAATTTTCAGATGGCCCGTCAGGACGAACAAGTTAATGCCATTGGGGAAGTCAATGAGCAAGGACAACTCACACCTCAGGTGTCTCCAAAAGGGTTACCAATCGCCGAATTTACGAGCATTATGGCACAAGCAGTTACCTCTGCGGTCTTACAGTACCACGATCGCAACATGCAGCTTAGAGGAGGTAAAAGACCTAGAGAGGCTGGTCATATTCATGTGACTAAAGTTGACAAATGTACGAAGGCACCGGAATTGCGACAACAAGCCACTCAAGACCGAGACAGTTCCAGAGGTAATAAAATATTTGTAAAGGGACAAAAGTGTCGGGGCCAACAAAGTCAGGGTCAGACTGAAGTCACGAATAGGTGTTTCAGTTTTGGAATGGACGGTCATAAACGCCAATCTTATTCGAATCAGACTGGGGAGAAACTACAACCCGACCATCGAGGAATTTCGGGACTCTGCTATAAATGTGTACAGCCGGGTCACAAGTGGAGGGATTATCCTCACCCTGACATAGTTTTTCCCTAAATTTCTCATCAAGGCCAGTAAGACCAGGGAAAAAGCGAGACTAGTCAACAAAGTAGTGAATTGAGACAGTTTAGAGGGAGGTGCTTCCAATGTGGCAGAAATAGCCATAGGCATCAGGATTGCCCAGAGAGAAATGGGGCCGCACGGCAGCAAAGTTCCAGTAACAAACCACAGAAGCCAGCTCCACCAGCCATTCTAACCGCCTCGGTTCAGCAGAGGCAGTTATAATATGGACGTGTCTGTAACGTCCATCAGATAGCAGCATCTCAGGCACCAACCAAGATAAGAGGTACGTTCCTTATACCTGGTGCTATGAGTGGAATTTTATTTGCTACTGGGGCGACGCACTATTCTATAGCTAACCATTTTGCGAAGGCCTTAGGGTTATTAGCCACAACAGAGAGCACTGTGATATGTGTAGACTCACCATTGGGAAATGGTTCGCTTATCTTCTTTATATGCAAGGGAGTGGGGGTAGAGATTGGTAGTTTGGTATTACCTGCAAACATGTTATTCTTAGATATGCATGAGCATGACGTTATTATCGGTATGGATTGGCTCGCTGCTTACAGGGCTATGATAGATTGTTTTGGTGGGAGATTGTTTTTACCATTCCGGGGCAAGAGATGTTTGTAGTGGCGATGCCTTGCCCAGAGGGAGGCTCGACCACTCATTTGTATTATATAGAGGAGGATGCCTCTAAGGAGGTTGTGATTCCGTTAGACTTGATTCCGGTTGTTCGTGAGTATTTCGATGTGTTTCAGGAGATAACAGGCCTACCCCCCAGTCGAGAGATAGACTTTGTAATAGATTTATTTCCAGATACGAGACCTATAGCACGCGCTCCATACCGTATGGCTCCGGCGGAGATACGAGAGTTACGAGATCAGATAGAGCAGCTGTTAGGTCAGGGCTTTATTCTCAGGAGTACCTCACCTTGGGGCGCTCCAGTCTTGTTTGTGAAGAAGAGAGATGGTTCTCTGAGGTTATGTGTGGACTACCGGGAGTTGAACAAGGTCACGATACGGAATAAGTATTCGTTGCCTCGAATCGATGATCTGTTCGACCAGCTGAGGGGAGAAACTTTCTTTTCAAAGATAGATCTGAGTTCAGGGTACCATCAGCTACGTATTAGAGAGAAGGATGTTTCAAAGACAGCCTTCTTGACGAGATATGGGTCTTACGAGTTCAGAGTGATGCCATTTGGTCTCACAAATGCTCCAGTCGTATTCATGGACTTAATGAACTGAGTATTCAGAGAGTTCTTGGATTATTTTGTCATCGTCTTCATAGATGACATTTTGATATATTCACGCTCCGAGGAGGAGCATGCCTAGCACTTGAGGCAGGTTCTTCAGACTTTACGAGAGCATCAGTTGTATGCTAAGTACGAGAAGTGTGGATTTTGGTTGCGAGAGGTACAGTTTTTGGGGCATGTTGTTTCTGAACAGGGGATAACAGTTGACCCGAGTAAAGTGTTAGCGGTGAGGGAGTGGGGACAGCCCACGACATCGACAGAAGTGCATAGTTTCTTGGGGTTAGCCGGATACTACAGGAGATTCATTCAGGGATTCTCTAAAATAGCGGGTCCATTGACGAACCTGACTCGCAAAGGGGTACATTTTGTTTGGGATGATGCTTGTCAATTGGCTTTCGACGAGCTGAAAGACAAGCTTACTTCATCACCAGTCCTTGCTTTACCGAAGCCGGGTGTGGAGTACCTAGTTTACACCCATGCCTCTTTACGGGGACTTGGGGGAGTACTTCAGCAGGAAGAGAAGGCTATAGCTTTTGCCTCCCGCAAGCTTAAGCCACATGAGAAGAATTACCCCACCCACGACCTGGAGTTAGCAGCGGTCATCTTTGCATTGAGGATATGGAGACACTATTTATTGGGGGAGAAGTTCTGTTTATTCACAGACCACAAGTCACTGCAGTACCTGTTCACTCAGCGAGAGCTGAATATGCGTTAGCGCAGATGGTTAGAGTTTGTGAAGGACTATCAGTTCGACATACAATATCATCCGGGGAAAGCCAACGTAGTTGCTTATGCGTTGAGCCGTAGACTGGTAAATGAGGTAGCGGACGTTTGGAAAGCTAAGTGGAAGGAGTTGGGTCACCATGACGCAGTAGCCCGTTCCTTCATATCTGTTATGACTATCACACCCGAGATTGTTACGAGGGTAATACAGGCCCAAACCACAGACCCGTTTTGCCAGGAGCAGATTGTACGACTTTTAGCCGAGGGTGCTGAGTCCTATTCTGTTAGTTCTGATGGGGGTTTGAGGTTTGTTGGGAGGTTAGTGTTTCCAGAAGGGGCAGAATTACGTCATGCAGTGATGACCCAATCTCACGGATCCCGATTTTCGGTACATCCTAGAGGAGATAAGATGTACCAGGATATGCGGAGGCAATACTGGTGGAGTGGGATGAAGAAGGACATTGCTGAGTTCGTGTAGAAGTGTTCTACCTGCCAGCTGGTGAAGGTGGACCATCAGAAACCGTCAGGATTGCTTCAACCATTAGAAGTACCTGCGTGCAAGTGGGAGAGTATTTCCGTGGATTTTATTACAGGGTTGCCTACATCACAGCGGGGCCACGACTCTATCTGGGTGATTGTAGACCGTTTGACTAAGGTGGCTCATTTTCTGCCGGTGCGGACAGATTATACCACATGTCAGTATGCTCAGTTGTTCATTGCTGAGATTGTCAGATTACATGGGGTGCCCCTGAATATTGTGTCGGATAGAGACAAGATTTTCGTGTCACGTTTCTGGAAAAGCTTTCAGGAGGCTATGGGTACTGATTTGAGGTGAAGTTCAGCTTATCACCCACAAACAGATGGACAGACAGAGCGTACTAATCAGATGTTAGAGGATATGCTACGCATGTGTGTTCTTGATTTTGGACGAGGTTGGAAGCCACATCTTCCACTGCTAGAGTTTTCTTATAATAACTCTTATCAGTTTGCGATTGGTATGGCTGCATTTGAGGCTTTGTATGGCCGGCCTTGTCGTTCTCCAACTAGTTGGCTCGAGGTGGGGGATAACAAGTTGCTAGGACCATAGGTAATTCAGGAAACCTCCACGAGGATTGAGATGATTAGGAGTCGCATTCGAGTAGCCCAGGACAGGCAGAAGAGCTACGCCGATTCGAAACGGTTCTTCCGGGAGTTTAATGTGGGGGACCAAGTGTTACTGCGTGTATCTCCTATGAAAGGAGTGATGAGGTTCGGGAAGAAAGGGAAATTGTCCCCGAGGTACGTGGGATAATTTCCCATTATCGAGAGGATTGGGCCGGTAGCATACAGATTGGGACTACCAGAGCATTTACATCGCATTCACGATGTATTCCACATCTCTTCATTGAGATGGTATCTTCGGGATGATATGGCCCACACTCACATCGCGATAGATGAGATAGACTTGCAGCCTGACAGCTCTTACAAGGAGAGACCGGTGGCTATCCTAGACTATAGTGATAGGACATTGAGGTCGAAGATAGTTCCCCCTGTACGGGTCCAGTGGGAGTATCATCACGTGGAGGAATCCACTTGGGAGCGCGAGGCCGATATGCGTGAGAGATATCCAGATTTGTTCTTACCAGGTATGCCTTATTTTCCGAATTTCAGGACGAAATTCCGTTATTAAGGGGGAAGTATGTAATACCCCGTATTTTTATGCTATATTAATTTGGGGATTTATTAAATTTAATGTGAATTAATTATTTAATAAAAATCCGGAAATTAATTATGTTATAATTATTAACGTGATGAGAGTTAGTAATTATGGGAAAATTTGTTGAATATTACTAATGAGAAAATTAATATATAATAGTGGTCATACTAAATGACACGAGTGAATAAAATGACAATTTTAGAAATTTGAGTCGGGACGCGCCCGTGTCGCGTTAGGACTAAATATTGATAAATAAAAGTAAATATTTTATAAGTTGTTCATATGGTCATTTTGAGTGCGTCAACGCGTTCGGAAGGGTCGAGATAGTCAGAAAAGTATACCCGGGGGTTTAATTTGGGTCTCGGGGCGTTTTTAGGCCTAATTAGTACCCCGGGAGGGCATTTTAGTCATTTTTTATTTTGGGTAATTAAACCCACGAAAATTAAAGGGGTTATATCAGATGTTTAGGTTATCTCCCAGGGTTAGATAACTCAAAACACTAGAACGGCCATTGGAGAGGAGAGGAGAGAGATCTCAAGGCATTCCAAGGGTCAAAACTCACCCATTTGCACCGCCGCCATCGCCAACGCGTAGATCGCGAGACGGGGAATGCAACCACACCAAATTCAACACCAAACGAGATTTCTGAAAATCCCAGGCAAGTGTTTATCTTGCTTATTTCGTTGATTCATCATCCATATTAGTTTAGGAATTATTAGGATGAGATTTATGAAAGAAAAACCCAATTTGAAGATGGGAAATTTTCATGTAGTGAGGATTTATATGATATTCTGGAACCCCTTTGTCATGTAGAGGATTAAACCACGAAATTATGATGTTTTTTGAGAAGGAAATTCTGGAAAAGATTTGTTAGAACCATGTTTAAGAGAAATCTAGGGTTCTTGATATTTATATGAATTGTGGGCTGTTAATCCATGTTTAGTGACGAAAATTGACATGTTTTACGTAGGAAATGCATAATATTATGTTAGGATGTTAGTAGTATAAATTTTTGGACGTTTGGGAATGCAAAACTTAAATTTGGATGAAGATATGTGTTAGAACTCGTAACTGCAAAACTACAGAAATCACAATACATGTTTGATCGATCGATCGAGCCAAGAGCTTCGATCGATCGAGCCCCTAACCTCGATCGATCGACCCCTCCTGGCAGACTTAAGTTCCCCTTCTGAAATTTTTGAATTGATTCAAAATGAAGAAAACTCCTTAGACATCCTTGTTAAAATAATTTTGGAGATAATGATGACCAGTAAGATTCAATAATGAATAAGATACCTTTAATGTAAGGCGAAATCTATATTTTTGGGATATTTTGCATAAGGGACAATGTAAGTATATATTAAATGGGAGAGACACGTAAGAGAGAGTTACGTTGGAACATAAATGGATACCTACTGAATTGTACATTTGGAAGAATAGAGTCCATGAGGGTTACGTAGTAAGTTGGAAAAACCCTTCAAATTAAAGTTAGAAATGACCATTATACTTGATAAATAATAATGGGAAAGTAAGGATAAATGTTGTGAATGTGGGTTATGGGATAAACCTAAATTGATATAATAAAAGTGCTATATTTATATGATTGTGTATGCATATATTATATACTTGTGAAAATCATGCCCGCGCTACTTGCTATCCCAGAGGTTACCACGCTGGGACAGTCTTATCTCGAATGGGCCTTCATGGGGGATATTGACTCATACCCTAGAAGATAGAAATACTAGGTACAGGCTATCGAATCGGTAGTCACGGTCCTAAGAGACGTGAGGGTATATACTGACCTCTTGGACTTGGAAACTATGCTTCACCTCAATATTGTTTGTGTATGTATTTATACAGTTCGAGAGTTATTCCGAACTTGTATTCCTTTAGTATGATTGATACGGGGATTGGATAGCAGATTATGCCCGCACCATAATTTTTATGTGGGGTGCTATTAGAATATATATATTATACGAGTATTTAATATTTATATGAATTTCTGAAATTTGGGAAACTGCCTACTGTGTTATGGTAAGTAAGACATGTATAATGACTCAAATTGGAAATACTTGTTTCGAAAAGTATAATATGATATTGAAAAAAAAAAATTTATGAATCAATAAAGTTAAAATGAGCGTTTTGTACTAAATGAAATTATCCTTTTAAACCATGATGTTGTTAAATCTTAAATCTTGAGAGTCACCTAAGATAAGTAAAATCTTTGCTAAAAGATAGTGTGATATATGATGAGATAAACCATTGGGAAGGTTAGTGTGATATGAGTGCACATTAGAAGAGAGGTGATAATTTCTCAAGAGAGTGTCGCACTAATATGTTGTTGCATTGGCCTGTAATCAATTTAAATACTTGCTAAACGAATTTTTAAATCATATACACTATCGGGCTCTGACCCGTTTCTATTCCTATTTCTCTCTTGTATATATATGTATATATTACAGGTGCCCAGCCACAGGGGCGTCTTGTTTAGGATCCATTGGAAGGAACGTGGTGCAGCTTAGGTGGGAGTTGCAGGCCACTTGCTTAGACGATTTCATTTACTTGATTCCACTTCTATCATTCTCCTTATTGGGCATGTGTCGCCCTTTCCTCTATTTAACTGTTTTATTGGGACATTTGTATTTCAGTTATTTCTAGTACTGTTACTTTGGGATTTATTCAGCATGTATGTTTTACTTTAAGTTTTAAATGCTGGGATTTAGTTGTTGAATGTTTAAATTAATTGGATTATATGTTCCAGGATTATTGTGGTGTGATTCTTTAAATATTAAATTGTTGTAGATAATTAAATCTTTATTTTCAAAATAAAATTTGGAAAGTAATGTTTAGAAATGGTTTTGACACTTAGCTAAATTAAATAGGGTGGTAAATTTGGAAAATTTATTTTACGACAGTGATGCTAAGAATGAACCAACTGTTCACCTTGATTTTAATTTAATAAAGGAGTGATTGCCCGGTATTTAATTAGGCGGGGTGTCACGGGTGGTATCAGAGCATCAGGTTCTAGTGTCCTTAGGATCTGTACGGCTTATCTCATTTCCAGCTTAGCGTCTTTCAATTAGAGCCCTAATATTAGGAATGTTGTATTCATCTTTATGCGTTGGAAATTCGTGATTCTGCGGTCTATCGATGTGAATATTGAACTTATTCAGATTAAATTTTAATTTTCAGATGGCATGTCAGGACGAACAAGTTAACGCCATTGGGGAAGTCAATGATCAAGGACAACTCATGCCTCAGGTGTCTCCAAAAGGGGTACCAATCGCCGAATTTACAAGCATTGTGGCACAAGCAGTTACCTCTACGGTCTTACAGTACCACGATCGCAACATGCAGCTTAGAGGAGGTAAAAGACCTAGAGAGGCTGGTCATATTCATGTGACTAAAGTTGACAAATGTACGAAGGCACCGAAATTGCGACAACAAGCCACTCAAGACCGAGACAGTTCCAGAGGTAATAAAATATTTGTAAAGGGCCAAAAGTGTCGGGGCCAACAAAGTCAGGGTCAGACTGAAGTCACGAATATGTGTTTCAGTTTTGGAATGGACGGTTATAAACGTCAATCTTATTCGAATCAGACTGGGGAGAAACTACAACCCGACCATCGAGGAATTTCGAGACTCTGCTATAAATGTGTACAGCCGGGTCACAAGTGGAGGAATTGTCCTCACCCTGACATAGTTTTTCCGCAAATTTCTCATCAAGGCCAGTAAGACCAGGGAAAAAGCGAGACTAGTCAACAAAAAAGTGAATTGAGGCAGTTTAGAGGGAGGTGCTTCCAATGTGGCAGAAATGGCCATAGGCGTCAGGATTGCCCAGAGAGAAATGGGGCCGCACGGCAACAAAGTTCCAGTAAAAAACCATAGAAGCCAGCTCCACCAGCCATTCTAACCGCCTCGGTTCAGCAGAGGCAGTTATAATATGGACGTGTCTGTAACGTCCATCAGATAGAAGCATCTCAGGCACCAACCGAGATAAGAGGTACGTTCCTTATACCTGGTGCTATGAGTGGAATTTTATTTGCTACTGGGGCAACGCACTATTCTATAGCTAACCATTTTGCGAAGGCCTTAGGGTTATTAGCCACAGCAGAGACCACTGTGACGTGTGTAGACTCACCATTGGGAAATGGTTCGCTTATCTTCTTTATATGCCAGGGAGTGGGGGTAGAGATTGGTAGTTTGGTATTACCTGCAAACAAGTTAGTCTTAGATATGCATGATCATGACGTTATTATCGGTATGGATTGGCTCGCTGCTTACAGGGCCATGATAGATTGTTTTGGTGGGAGATTGTTTTTGCCATTCCGGGGAAAGAGATGTTTGTAGTGGCGATGCCTCGCCCAGAGGGAGGCTCGACCACTCATTTGTATTATATAGAGGAGGATGCCTCTAAGGAGGTTATGATTCCGTTAGACTCGATTCCGGTTGTTCGTGAGTATTTCGATGTGTTTTAGGAGATACCAGGCCTACCCCCAGTCGAGAGATAGACTTTGTCATAGATTTATTGCCAGATACGAGACCTATAGCACGCGCTCCATACCGTATGGCTCCGGCGGAGATGCGAGAGTTACGAGATCAGATAGAGCAGCTGTTAGGTCAGGGCTTTATTATCAGGGGTACCTCACCTTGGGGCGCTCCAGTCTTATTTGTGAAGAAGAGAGATGGTTCACTGAGGTTATGTGTGTACTACCGGGAGTTGAACAAGGTCACGATACGGAATAAGTATCCGTTGCCTCAAATCGATGATCTGTTCGACCAGCTGAGTGGAGCAACTTTCTTTTCAAAGATAGATCTGAGGTCAGGGTACCATCAGCTACGTATTAGAGAGAAGGATGTTTCAAAGACAGCCTTCTTGACGAGATATGGGTCTTACGAGTTCAGAGTGATGCTATTTGGTCTCACAAATGCTCCAGCCGTATTCATGGACTTAATGAACTGAGTATTCAGAGAGTTCTTGGATCAGTTTTTCATCGTCTTCATAGATGACATTTTGATATATTCACGCTCCGAGGAGGAGCATGCCGAGCACTTGAGGCAGGTTCTTCAGACTTTATGAGAGCATCAGTTGTATGCTAAGTACGAGAAGTGTGGATTTTAGTTGCGAGAGGTATAGTTATTGGGGCATGTTGTTTCTGAACAGGGGATAGCAGTTGACCCGAGTAAAGTGTCAGCGGTGAGGGAGTGGGGACAGCCCACGACACCGACGGAAGTGCATAGTTTATTGGGGTTAGCCGGATACTGTAGGAGATTCATTCGGGGATTCTCCAAAATAGCGGGTCCATTGACGAACCTAACTCGCAAAGGGGTACCATATGTTTGGGATGATGCTTGTCAATTGGCTTTCGACGAGCTGAAAGACAAGCTTACTTCATCACCAGTCCTTGCTTTACCGTAGCCGGGTGTGGAGTACCTGGTTTACACCCATGCCTCTTTATGGGGACTTGGGGGAGTACTTCAGCAGGAAGAGAAGGCTATAGCTTTTGCCTCCCGCAAGCTTAAGCCGCATGAGAAGAATTACCCCACCCACGACCTGGAGTTAGCAGCGGTCGTCTTTGCATTGAGGATATGGAGACACTATTTATTGGGGGAGAAGTTCTGTTTGTTCACAGACCACAAGTCACTGCAGTACCTGTTCACTCAGCGAAAGCTGAATATGCGTCAGCGCAGATGGTTAGAGTTTGTGAAGGACTATCAGTTCGACATACAATATCATCCGGGGAAAGCCAATGTAGTTGCTGATGCGTTGAGCCGTAGACTGGTAAATGAGGTAGCGGACGTCTGGAAAGCGAAGTGGAAGGAGTTGGGTCACCATGACGCAGTAGCCCATTCCTTCATATCTGTTATGACTGTCACACCCGAGATTGTTACGAGGGTAATACAGGCCCAAACCACAGACCCATTTTGCCAGGAGTAGATTGTACGACTTTTAGCCGAGGGTGCTGAGTCATATTCTGTTAGTTCTGATGGGGGTTTGAGGTTTATTGGGAGGTTAGTGTTTCCAGAAGGGGCAGAATTACGTCATGCAGTGATGACCCAATCTCACGGATCCCGATTTACGGTACATCCTAGAGCAGATAAGATGTACCAGGATATGAGGAGGCAATACTGGTGGAGTGGGATGAAGAAAGACATTACTGAGTTCGTGTCGAAGTGTTCTACCTGCCAGCTGGTGA
Organism: Sambucus nigra; assembly: GCA_949130495.1. Lineage (NCBI taxonomy): Eukaryota > Viridiplantae > Streptophyta > Magnoliopsida > Dipsacales > Adoxaceae > Sambucus > Sambucus nigra. The sequence continues at coordinate 387,556,443 of OX422212.1, forward strand.
AGGTGGACCATCAGAAACTGTCAAGATTGCTTCAGCCATTGGAAGTACCCGCGTAGAAGTGGGAGAGTATTTCCATGGATTTTATTACAGGGTTGCCTACATCACAGCGGGGCCACGACTCTATCTGGGTGATTGTAGACCATTTGACCAAGGTGGCTCATTTTCTGCCGGTGCGGACAGATTATACCACAGTTCATTATGCTCAGTTGTTCATTGCTGAGATTGTCAGATTACATGAGGTGCCCCTGAATATTGTGTCAAATAGAGACAAGATTTTCGTGTCACGTTTCTGGGAAAGCTTTCAGGAGGCTATGGGTACTGAGTTGAGGTTAAGTTCAGCTTATCACCCACAAACAGATGGACAGATAGAGCGTACTAATCAGATGTTAGAGGATATGCTATGCAAGTATGTTCTTAATTTTGGAGGAGGTTGGGAGCCACATCTTCCACTGGTAGAGTTTGCTTATAATAACTCTTATCAGTTTACGATTGGTATGGCTCCATTTGAGGCTTTTCATGGCCGGCCTTGTTGTTCTCCAACTAGTTGGCTCGAGGTGGGGGATAACAAGTTGCTAGGACCAGAGGTAATTCAGGAAACCTCCGCGAGGATTGAGATGATTAGGAGTCGCATTCGAGTAGCCCAGGACAGGCAGAAGAGCTACGCCGATGCGAAACGGTTCTTCCGGGAGTTTAATGTGGGGGCCAAGTGTTACTGCGTGTATGTCCTATGAAAGGAGTGATGAGGTTCGGGAAGAAAGGGAAATTGGCCCCAAGGTACGTGGGATAATTTCCCATTATCGAGAGGATTGGGCCGGTAGCATACAGATTGAGACTACCAGAGCATTTACATTGCATTCACGATGTATTCCACATCTCGTCGTTGAGATGGTATCTTCGGGATGATATGGCCCACACTCACATCGCGATAAATGAGATAGATTTGCAGCCTGACAGATCTTACAAGGAGAGACCGGTGGCTATCCTAGACTATAGTGATAGGAGATTGAGGTCGAAGATAGTTCCACTTGTACGGGTCCAGTGGGAGCATCATCACGTGGAGGAATCCACTTAGGAGCGCGAGGCCGATATGCGTGAGAGATATCCAGATTTGTTCTTACCAGGTATGCCTTATTTTCTGAATTTTGGGACGAAATTCCGTTATTAGGGGGTAAGTATGTAATACCCCGTATTTTTATGCTATATTAATTTGGGGATTTATTAAATTTAATGTGAATTAATTATTTAATAAAAATTCGGAAATTAATTATGTTATAATTATTAACGTGATGAGAGTTAATAATTTTGGGAAAATTTGTTGAATATTACTGATGAGAAAATTATAATATAATAGTGGTCATACTAAATGTCAAGAGTGAATAAAATGACAATTTTAGAAATTTGAGTCGGGACGCGCCCGTGTCGCGTTGAGACTAAATATTGATAAATAAAAGCAAATATTTTATAAGTTGTTCATATGGTCGTTTTGAGTGCGCCAACGCGTCCAGAAGGGTCGAGATAGTCAGAAAAGTATACCTGGGGGTTTAATTTGGGTCTCGGGGTGTTTTTAGGCCTAATTAGTACCCCGGGAGGGCATTTTAGTCATTTTGAATTTTGGATAATTAAACCCACGAAAATTAAAGGGGTTATATCAGATGTTTAGCTTATCTCCCAGGGTTAGATAACTCAAAACACTAGAACGGCCATTGGAGAGGAGAGGAGAGAGCTCTCAAGGCATTCCAAGGCTCAAAACTCACCCGTTTGCACCGCCGCCTCCGCCAACGCGTAGATCGCGAGACGGGGAACGCAACCACACCAAATTCAACACCAAACCAGATTTCTGAAAATCCCAGGCAAGTGTTTATATTGGTTATTTCATTGATGCATCATCCATATTAGTTTAGGAATTATTAGGATGACATTTATGGAAGAAAAACCCAATTTGAAGATGGGAAATTTTCATGTAGTGAGGATTTATATGATATTCTGGAAACCCTTTGTCATGTAGAGGATTAAACCACGAAATTATGATGTTTTTTGAGAAGGAAATTCTGGAAAAGATTTGTTAGAACCATGTTTAAGAGAAATCTTGGGTTCTTGATATTTATATGAATTGTGGGTTGTTAATCGATGTTTAGTGACAGAAATTGACATGTTTTACGTAGGAAATGCATAATATTATGTTAGGATGTTATTAGTATAAATTTTTGGACGTTTGAGAATGCAAAACTTGAATTTGGATGAAGATATGTGTTAGAACCCGTAACTGCAAAACTACAGAAATCACAATACCTGTTTGATCGATCGATCGAGCCAAGAGCTTCGATCGATCGAAGGTTCGATCGATCGAGCCCCTAACATCAATCGATCGACCCCTCCTGGCAGACTTAAATTCCACTTTTGAAATTTTTGAATTGATTCAAAATGAAGAAAACTCCTTAGACATCCTTGTTAAAATAATTTTGGAGATAATGATGACCAGTAAGATTCATTAATGAATAAGAGACCTTTAATGTAAGGCGAAATCTATATTTTTGGGATATTTTGCATAAGGTACAATGTAAGTATATATTAAAGGGGAGAGACACATAAGAGAGTGTTACGTTGGAACATAAATGGATACCTACTGAATTATACATTTGGAAGAATAGAGTCCATGAGGGTTACGTAGTAAGTTGGAAAAACCCTTCGAATTAAAGTTAGAAATGAACCATTATACTTGATAAATAATAATGGGAAAGTAAGGTTAAATGTTGTGAATGTGGGTTATGGGATAAACCTAAATTGATATAATAAAAGTGCTATATTTATATGATTGTGTATGCATATATTATATACTTGTGAAAATCATGCCCGCGCTACTTGCTACCTCTGAGGTTACCGCGCTGGGATAGTCTTATCTCGAATGGGCCTTCATGGGGGATATTGACTCGTACCCTAGAAGATATAAATCCTAGGTACAGGCTATCGAATCGGTAGTCACGGTCCTAAGAGACGTGAGGGTATGTGTTGACCTCTTGGACTTGGAAACTATGCTTCGCCTCAATATTGTTTGTGTATGTATTTATACATTTCGAGAGTGATTCCGAACTTGTATTCCCTTTAGTATGATTGATACGGGGATTGGATAGCATAGTATGCCCGCGCCATAATTTTTATGTGGGGTGCTATTAGAATATATATATATTATATGAGTATTTAATATATATATGAATTTCTGAAATTTGGGAAACTGCCTGCTGTGTTATGGTAAGTAAGACATGTATAATGACTCAAATTGGAAATACTTGCTTCGAAAAGTATAATATGATATTGAAAAAAAAACTTTATGAATCAATAAAGTTAAAATGAGCGTTTTGTACTAAATGAAATTGTTCTTTTAAACCATGATGTTGTTAAATCTTAAATCTTGAGAGTCGCCTAAGATAAGTTAAATCCTTGGGAAACGATAGTGTGATATATGATGAGATAAACCATTGGGAAGGTTAGTGCGATAGGAGTGCACATTAGAAGAGAGGTGAGAATTTCTCAAGAGAGTGTCGCACTAATATGTTGTTGCATTGGCCTGTAATCAATTTAAATACTTGCTAAACGAATTTTTAAATCATATACACTATCGAGATCTGACCCGTTTCTATTCCTCTTTCTCTCTTGTATATATATGTATATATTACAGGTGCCCAGCCATAGGGGCGTCTTGTTTAGGATCCCTTGGAAGGAATGTGCTGCAGCTTAGGTGGGATTTGCCGGCCACTTGCTTAGACGATTTCATTTACTTGATTCCACTTCTATTATTCTCCTTATTGGGCATATGTCACCCATTCCACTATTTATCTGTTTTATTGGGACATTTGTATTTCATTTATTTCTAGTACTGTTACTTTGGGATTTATTCAGCATGTATGTTTTACTTTAAGTTTTAAATGCTGGGATTTAGTTGTTGAATGTTTAAATTAGTTGGATTATATGTTCCAGGATTATTGTGGTGTGATTCTTTAAATATTAAATTGTTGTAGATAATTAAATCTTTATTTTCAAAATAAAATTTGGAAAGTAATGTTTAAAAATGGTTTTGACACTTAGCTTAATTAAATAGGGTGGTAAATTTGGAAAAGTCATTTTTACGACAGGTGATGCTAAGAATGAACCAACTGTTCAACTTGATTTTAATTTAATAAACAAGTGATCGTCCGGTATTTAATTAGGCGGGGTGTCACAGGTGGTATCAGAGCATCAGGTTCTAGTGTCCTTAGGATCTGTACGGCTTATCTCGTTTCCATCTTAGCTTCTTTCAATTAGAGCCCTAATTTATTCACTAAATCATGACCAACATTAAATTTCAAGATGTTGGTACACAATGTTGACAAGTGTCGAGTATATGCTCAATATTGTTAAACTAATAATTGTTTCGTTAGGGGGATTATCAGTTATTTTGTACCTTATGCATATTATATATTTTTCTTCGCCTAGGTTTTGTCTCACTAGTTTTCCAATTAAAATTTTAATGAGCAGTATATACATATACAACATAATGGACACTATAAATGCTTTAATCACCTATATGTATGCTTAGGATCAAACAAGATAAAATTGGGCTAAGTTAAAATTGGTTCACATACTTGGTGTGGTTAAAATTTGGAAAAATGTTTTTCAAAAAGAAAGTTAGTTTTGTTATCCTTAAAACACATTCGAAAGAAAAAGGGCACTACAAATCGGCATCAGAGCTAGGTACATATTTTTATTGTGTTTATCCCTTGTGTTCTTAGGGATGAATTTCTAAAACTTATAAAGTTTTAGAGCTCCTATTTTTTATGGAACTAACTATGATTATCGGAAAATGCGAATGATAAGTTCTTTGAAATCAATTGATGAGCGTGTGTGGTTAGCGATCGAAAAGGGTTGGACTTTACTGGTTACACGAGAGGGTGATGCTACTACTTTAAAACCTATTAAGTCATTGGCCGAAGATAAATATAGACTTGCACTTTATAACTCTAAATGTCTTCAAGTTATTACCTCACATGTAACACCGGGATAGTACAATAGAATCATGATGTGTGAAACTTAGAAAGAATCTTGGGATATACTTGCACTTACTCTTCAGGGCACTAGCACGGTTAGGGCGTCTAAACTTTAAAATACCACTACACATTTTGAAACAATCAAGATGTTTGAGAGTGAGTCATTTGATGAATTTTATGCTAGGTTGTCCAATATTGTCAACTCGTCGTTTAACTTAAGAGAGAAAATACCCTACAACCGAGTCATAAAGAAAATTCTAAGAATATTGTTGAGTAGGTTTGGTGCAAAAGTGACCGCTTTGAACTCCTTCGGTATGCTTGATTCGATGAAACTTGAAGAGATTATAGGTGAGTTACAAACCTATGAACTCGATATGTTTACCTCCAAGCAAGGGACAAAGAAATAAAAGGGCTTTGTTTTAAAACCCCGAAAGGAGGAGACTAAAGTTTTGGATGATGATTCCAATTCCGATTTTGAGGATGTATCCTTGTTGGCAAAGAAGTTTAAAAAATTTCTTAAGTTGAAAAAGCAATAGAAAGATACCAAAAGACTTGAGAAATTCAAGAACAACAAGGTAGATCCCGAACCTAAGGATAAGAGTGACAATGTCAAGAGGGTTGAGTCGGATAGGTGTTTTCGGTGTGAAGGTTATGGTCACAAGGTTATCGAGTATCCCACTAGACTAAAGAAGGAGGGAAAGAAATCGATAGCATATAATGCCACGTGAAGTGAAAGTGAACTGGAATAGGGAGAGAGTTCCCCCACTAAGCGTAACTTTATAACGTTCATGGTATGTCATGTGAGCGACGACGATAAATCTTCCCATGAGGATTCTCATGTGCATGACGCTTCCGAGGCCGTTGAGTGTGAAACCAAAGCGAGTGATGGTGAAGCTATTTAGGATAAGTAGATTGATGTAGGAGAATTGAAATTTTCCTTTAGTGAGTTGTATGCGTAAATGGTAAAGGTGAAAAAGGAAAACTTGAAATTTCAAGCTAAGTTAAATGAGCGTGCCGTAGAGAATAATGATGCTTTTATAGAGGATCTTAGCGAACGAAGGAAGACTCTTAGGGATAATTTAGATTATATGGATAAAGAGAGAGATAGTCTTCGTGGTTTGATGGAGGCTTTGAAGAAGGAAATTCTAGAGTTTGAAGAGTCCAAGCATTTGCTTGAGTCTAGGATAAGTGAGTTAGAGGAGAGACTGAAAGACTCAAGTAAGGTTAAATTTGATTTGGAATCTAGGTCAGAGAAGTTAGATAGGATGACAGGAACCATCCAAATCAAAGGAGGTAGGTGTGGTATAGGCTATGATAATAGAGTTGTTCCCATTCCTAATGCCAATACTAATCACGTGAGAAAACCCACTGGGAATGTGAGGAGAGGTCAATATTTTGGTAATCATTCCCTCTGTATTTACACTTACACTCATTACGGTAGGAAAGGTCACCCAAGACATTTTTTATGACCTTAGGAATGCTCCTAGGAAGTTAAGGAATAAAGTCATTTTGATTCCCCAAACCCCCATGCATAATTTCACACCTACTTGGGTTAGGAAATAGGATTTAAAGGCTTTAGGATTTAAACTTTATGGTTCTTGTTTGGTTGCACTTGATTCTTCCCATGCTAAATCTATAGGATGATTTGGTTGCCATGTCTGTGATAAGCTAGTCTTTGCATCAAGGTTTATATCTTGCTAGTGTTATGTCATGTATATTATTTGTATTATTTTTCATTTATTGAGTCTTATTTGAGAAATGCAAAAATATTTTTGGTTTTAAATATTTTTGAGAAAAATAGAAAAAGATTTTATTTTTGGTTCAAAAATATTTTTAGAAAAACACAAAAAGATTTTCAGTTTATCTTTTGCGTCGTGAGTGTTTCATGTTTGTTGTGGCATATTAGTGTGATTGGACCACCATCATTTCATTATCCACATGGCTAGGACATTTGGTCGTAATTATTGATACATTGGATGATCTTAACCATTGTCTTAATGGGATTGTTTCAAAATTGATATGCATTTGAATTCGACTTTGTATATATGCCATATTTGCACACACGTACGAGTTTATATGAATGTTTGACATCTCATGCATATTTGAGTTTGGTGAGACATTCTTATCTCAATTTTGTCATCTATGCATGAGTAGACTTAGGAGGAGACGTTCATGTAAGAACCGTTTACCGTGAGGATTGATAATGCATAAATTGAAAAAGAGTGTTCACGAGAAAGGGTTGCGAGTGAATAATAATCACATCATGAAAGCCATCTTTTAAAATATTCCAAGAAAAAATTAAGACAATAAAAAGAATCATATACCAAAATGGGGCCAATAGGCTTTGTTTAAGTTGAGAAAAACAGGACCCTCAAAAAGAGCTAGAAAAATAAAAAATATTTATATGTTTGAGGGAGTTTGGATGGAAAAATATAAAATGGGTTTGCACCACAAATCCTTATGTTGAAGCATTGTATCATGATTCTATTATTTGTAAAATCGTCAATATTTTAGATTTGTGTGTATGTAGATTGTTTAGTTCATTTATCTCAATATATTAATTGTAACATATGGCTAAAACTAGGTTTGATGACATTTAGCTATCAATTAGAGCTTCTTAAACATTTCAATGTGTTGGAGTTATGATTCATTTGTTGTAGTTCACAACCATTCACTCCGTATCCATGTTTGAGCACATTGATTCTATGTTGGCATGAAACTCACATTATTTTACTTGTTTTATTATTTTTTTATTTCAATTCTATTTTGCTGCCGTTTGCTCTTTCCAATTAACTTTTTCACGAATTTTTTTTACTGGCCGAAATTTCACGGTTTTTAACACTGGAATTGAGATTTTTCTTTATCGTTCAAATGATAACTAGGTTTCGTTCGAGTGATAACTTGATGTCGCGTGAAGTTCTGTTCAAGCGAGGATCAAGCGACATAAATGAAAGTATCAGGTATGGTCGCGAGAAGAGTCGCACGAAGGTCGCGAGATGAGTTTCTTAGAGGGAGAGCACACCGTTTTTCCTTTTTAAGCTTGCTTGATGACTTGGTTTAAGTGACCTGCCTATGTCGTTCAAACGATAAGGATAAGTCATTCGAGCGACCTGCTGAGGAATTTTGGATTCTTCTATTTAGTATATGCTTAGTATTTATGATCATATCATTATATTTTTGGTACTTCTGGGTTGTTCATATGAAGTACTTAGTGATCATTCATGTTCAAATTCATACACTGAATTATTTGTTTAGTCACATCATTACTAATTTTGATGAGTTCTCTTATATGACTATTGTTTCCTAGCTACGAATTTGGTATCTTTTGATCATTGTTAGCTTCTTGTTTCAAGATTATATAGATTTACTTCATTGGTTATTCTTATTCTAGATATATTGATAAATTGTTTATCTTTTTCACTTATTATCTATTCGAGACAAAAAGGGAGATAGTTGTTTGTGATGTAGGGGGAGAGTTTGTTTGATGAGCATATATGTTTGTTGCATTACACATTGGTATCATTCTTGTGATCATATGCATTCATGATTAGTTTACAAAATTTGGTATCATGTTATCTAATCTTGCTCATATGTCTAACAAATGATTTAATTATGATATTACATATTGGTATTAATATTTCATATTGGTATCATAATATTTTATATCATTTGTACCTCCATACTTCACTGAGCATTTGTCTGTTTCATGTGCGTAGGTATGCTTAAGAGATTCCGGATTTCAAGTCTACATCACATTCAGATAACTCATGCTTTTCGGACCATAATGTTTTATGGGATGGAATTTAGGCGTCATACGGATTGGAGGCCCGACTTAGGCATTTCACTATTTGGGTTTTGTCTAGGAATAGTCAAAGCGGGATATTTGAAAGGATAAAATTTCCAATTGATTCGGTTGTAAGTATTTGACTTATTTTCGGAACGAAACATTATTTTTGAGTCATAGATAGATTTTATTGTCATGATCCCACATAGATTATGACACAAATTTTATTAAAGACATTGCGACCAAGCTTCAAAGATAAATCATGCTCAGATTATTTTGGGGCATGTTTCACATCTTCATTGCATTCTGAGATCGCTCAGGTATGTATGAGTAATGTTTATGGGGCTCGAAAAATGTTTTAGGATGTTATTTTTATTAAAAAATGTTTTTAAAAATGTTAAAATTCGTTTATCATGAGATAAAGATGGTTTAGAGTTTTGTAAAATGCGAACTCTTAATTTCAGTAGTTCAAACGACTTTGAATGTCGTTCAAGCGAGACAAGCATGTCGTTCAAACGACATGTGCATTTCGTTTGAGAGATAGGAGCATTTCGCTTGAATAATGCGTCGACTTAAGTTTTTTATTTAAGGCGTGTTTCTCCCAGAATTTTGTAAGTTGCAGAACTAGAAAATCAGTTTCCATGCAGTACGTATTCTGCACAAGTTTTCTAAGGTTTTCAAAGACTAAAAATATTCTTAGAGCTTCAAAGATTCGAGATTTCATTCACATAAATTTGTTTCCACTATTGGATTTGTTCTACACTTTGAACATCAATGGGTTTTTCGGTAAAAAAGAGAAGGAGTTCGTGTTCGCAATTCATAGACGTTCCAAGCTACATTAGTGGACACGAGGCATTCGTGGACGTATGTGCTGTGGATTGGTATCGCGGAAGGATATTCGCATGGGCATTGTGGAGGAGTGGTTAAAGATCAGATAAGCTTCAAGACTTGTGGGGATCGAGTCGTTGAGTAAGTCTGTCTTTATACTTTGTATTACCATATCATAGTGATTGTGTGGCTTGGGTAGTTCGAGGTTTTTTCCCTTAGTGATTTTCTCGTACATCCGGTGTCTCTTTTGTGAACTTATTTATTTTACTTGCTTTAATTACCTGAATGCATGTTTAGGATTAAACAAGATAAAATTGGACTAAGTTAAAATTGGTTCACATACTTGGTGCGGTTAAAATTTGAAAAAAAGTTTTTTCAAAAGGAAAGTTGGTTTTGTTATCCTTAGAACACATTCGAAAAAAAAAGTGGCCTACATATAGGTTTAAATTTGTACTATCTCATACACATACGCGCGCGCACACACACACACACACACACAGTCAGGCTCTTCAATATGCCTCACTTAAGATACCTATAAACATATCTATTTTTAAAAAATAGTTAAAAAAATTATTTTTCAACCAAACTTGATATACACGATCTACATAGTAAGGAGATCAATTGTAAAAAATCATCAAAAAATTTAACACGGAAGTGGGTGAAATGATGGAAAAAATTTGAATAGTCGAAAATACATATATAGACCCACTTCCGAGTTGGATTTTTTACCAAATATTTTTGTACACTATCTCCTCATCATGTATACCAAATTTTGTTTAAAAAATATTTTTTTTTCTGTTTTTTAAAAATAGGAATGTTCATAGATATGTTAGAGAGCCTAACTATATATACTAGAGTGTACCTATGCCGATGGCATGTTAAAAATATTTTAATTATTTATTATGTTCCTCAAACTAATTAATTTTAATCATTATAGAGTGGTTGATAATTTTTTACACGAAAGGAATATCAACACATTGATTCAAAGTTGATATTTCTAAAGACCATTTATTTCATAATTTACTTACATGAACATGTCGTATTCATTTAAAAAAATTTAATCGTGTTAGTTAATATATAAGAGCTAGTATTTTAAATAGATTAACATGACAACATAAAAAAAATGAAAGTTTATTTATTTTTAAAATAAACGCTTCTAACAAAAAAAAAAGCATTTTGTAACCAAGACTTAGAAAAGGTTTTTGTCGAGCCATATTCATGCCAATTAAACACACTTATTCATAATTTTCACTAAAAACGTAACACTAGATAACAATATCTCTAGTGGTAACCCGTGTGATGCACGATCATGTGAAATATAAAAATATGATGAATTTCTAACCATCGTAAAATTTGGAAAAATAACTATTCATTCATGTCAAACACCACAGAAGTTTACCACCAATGTTTGCAACCATGAGTAATTATAGGTCTTAGATACTAGTAATATGTATTATTTACATTAATGCATACAATATTATAATCATTCGAAATCACAAACCAATATCTTTTTCTCTAATAAATATGAATATAAAAATTACTAAAACAAACACTATAGGTTAAAAAAAATTAATACCTCAATTTGACATTATCGTTGCAATTACTTGTATGTAGACCACGAAATGTTCAAGCTTTCAAACTAAACCATTGTTATATTAAGTGAACATAATATAATTACATGAAAATTATTGTACATTACAAAAGTCATATATTCAATATGACATAGTACCAATTTGAATAAAAATGAATTAACATCTGGAAAAATGTTACACCACAAATTAGAAGTTTTTTCTATCCTCAAAGTGGAATGATATGTATTTCCCCCATAAGCTTAATGCAAGCCCATGTGTAATTTCTAATGCAAACTCATAATCTGCAAACTTACCCTTTCTTTTTCATGTTTAGAAACCATTGTAGTTTCCAAATTTTGATTTTACTTATTACACTCAATCCTTTGAGTTTTCTGTAACACCCCGCTTAAAATAATAACGGGTGGTCAGCCCTATACTAAATTAAAACGGGAATCTCAAATGGATCATTCTTAGCATCAACTGTCGATACTAAAATAACAGTTGCTAGCTACCCAAAACCATAATAAGCGGATGCCAATTTTTTTTTTAAACATATGAAGAACACCATGCCAACAATAAATTAACTAACAAGTAAGATAAAAAGAAATTCACTCAAGCAGAACTATAAAAGGATGTACTCATATAAAATGTAACAAGTGCAAATAAAAGAATTATACTCGAATACGTTGTCGAGTAACAGACCGTACAACAACCATAAAGGAGAAATATAAACAGCTACAAATAACCCTTGGGTGTAAATCGGATATACAAAGTGAATCCTATCTAGATTTACAAGGGAATAGAAATCGACTACAATCTAAATTCCACAATAGTCCTCAACTGCTATGGCTCCCAAGACACAGTATAAAAACGCATCCATGGTATCCTTGTGGTGGGACACCTGTAATAAACAGTATATATATATATATATATATATATAGCAAAAGAGAAATAAAAACGGGTCAGAGCCTGAGGTGTAAAAATATTTGCAGCAAGTGTATTAACCGTGCATAATAAATATAAATGTAATATTTCATAATTAAAGTGGAGTCGCACTCTCGTGAAACCCCAAACTCACCTCTCATCTATAACGCGCACCTAATTGCGTCCTGGAACCTTAATTGAAGCTACCCGACACATATAAGGACAACCTACCTAATTGTAAGCATGACCTATACCCGCATAACCCACCATCCTAACATAACCCAAAAATCCATTACATCCTAACCCTACATAAATATATATACACATATGTATATGCCTTATTAGGCTTTATTGGTTCTAGTTATTTGCTTAAACAAATTATTAGTCTTAGCACGACACACATTATCATAAGTTTTAGCATAAAGAAGTTATTCTCCAAATAACATACATCTGATTCCTAAGGACAAAACTTATCTCCACTCCCAACATTGTACTATGTTTCGTGCGTGGGGAATCTCGCAAAGCGAAATCTAAACAAGGAACCCCCCGATACACTACTCCTTGACAATGTTGATCGTAGGGATCCATTATGTCCTCCACACAAATCCTACTACTGCAACTACCTATTTATTGAATACCATCGCTAAATACACAATTGAATCTCTATTTAAATCCTTGGGGTCGATATCACCGTAATTGTCTCTAAGTACGATCCTTCGATCCTGATAAACCAGTACACCAAAATCACCAAAGATGTACATACTAGAAAATTCATATCACCTTCATCTATAGGATATATGTATATATATAAGCAATCATTCATTCCTATAACCACGTATACATAACACACATAATGTACATTTTACAATACACATAACATTAACTGTTATCGAATACAAAAAATACTGCACCATGCTATTATCTTCCAGGAAATACTCACTTTTTCCTGGGTTACCACCTATCGGACTATTATCACACCGCCATGGTAACAAAATCAAGCCTAACGTATGGGAAACGATCATAGTTCCTAACCGAAAAGTGAGAACGACTCATACCCAAGACTTCTCACCCCCAAAATAAAATCACACAAATAATAATGGACGACTATGACATGGGAACTATACACTCCCTGCTCCTCAAGCTAGGGGCCTCACCCACATCGTGCAACTTTCCATGATAGCATGTGCTGGGTATGCTCACACAATAAGTATATATATCATTCACACGATATACACATACCAACATATGGTCACACCATATATACAAACCATCACACACGGTATAAATATTCACGCCATACACACACACACACACACACACACACACACACACACACATATATATATATATATATATATATATATATATATACACATCTATACGTACTATCACTCGTCCGTATGTATAATATTTATAAACACGACTATAACCATACATAATCCTCATTATACTAGCTGTCGTCCCAAGCTTATTAACTTAATTCATTATGTAAATACGATCCCTCATGTGAAGAATATTCATCCATTGTCCTTATGATATGAATAGTCTTCCAATATATCCAACATTAAGTTTACTAACACACCGTTTAATGTATGTAGCAATCACTATACATCCCATTTATATCCGAAAGCACATCAATATACGATCCTTATCTCAGTCATAGGTGCTCACCTAACTAATAGTCGGTAAGCCTCAAGCTCAATATTAAATTCATTTTATGATCCCATTATATTTTGGGATACCTATTGTTAATCACGCATAGATATGTAGTAACTACCCCGACAACCATTTGACACAATCCTATTCTAGTCAATTGAACAATCCAATCATTCTCAAATTAGCCTACTATTCGATTTCTCTTATGAACCCTTAATCTTATTTAGCTTAAAATTTATTCCTTAAGTGGAACATTACTAAGGATACGCGACCTCTCTCTCTCTCATCGATCCCCAATCATATCTTAAATAGAATCCTATCGCTATAAGGATTCGACACAAAAGTCGGCTTACAATTTCCATGCCATACCCTCACAACTCTCTCAAAAGGTACTCAACCTTACGTCATATCTAAGCTCACTTCTAATCTCAAAATTGGATTCCCATATCTAATGAGATATCTCCCACAACATCAATGCAATAAACTCCAATACATATGTATACATTCCCCAAAATAGCTCAATACTTCCCCACGATCCTATTATGATAAAAACTTCCAATAAATCTCCAAAACGTATCCCTAGAATCATATAAGAATATTCCAAATCCAGAAACCCAATCGAAATGGAGAAAAACTCATTCTAGAAAAGTTTCTCAAAACAACCCTATTTCCGAATCGATTCGGCCCCTCCGAATTGATTCGGTCCTAACAGCAAATCTATTCAGCCCAACGGGACCTGTAAGTATGATACATACCGAATCTATTCGCAAGGGGTGAATAGATTCATCCCTAAAGACCTGTAGGCTCTGCAACATGGCGAATTGATTCGCAAGGGGCGAATATATTCGTCCTGTTCAGTAAGCCACGAAAGGGTTAATTTTTCCAAAACTCAAAATTTCCAAAATCCAATTTATACAACTTCCAACCATAAATCTCTAACCCAATCAAGTTCCCAATACCAAAACCCATCCTATATCTAGCCTCATCAAGTTATACACCCTTAAACCCAAGTATGAACATCAAATACAAGATTTAAATACCCAAAATCTATGTTTTGATATAAATACCCAAAATCAAATTCTTTTACACACAAATTATGAAATAAGATACACAAATGAATTATTTATCAATATTAAACACTTGCCTCGAATCTGTAGGGGTTGAATCGTTCTCGAGATCGCGTATGGGCCAAAAATCTCCAAGCTTTCTCCTCTCTCTCTTCCTTTCTTGTTCTCTCTTTATCTCCTTCTCATAAATGAGATAGGCTGATCTGTAAGCCTCTTAAGCCTTTAGAACATAAGTCCCAATTTCAAATGATAATACACACTTTAAATGACTCGTTTACTCCAATTTGAGTCAAACTAACTTAAAAATATTCTGAAACCGAAATAAATCTCAAGGATAGTAATTTTGATTATCTCGACCCATCCGAAATCAATCGCGCACTCAGAATCATCATCCGGAATACTTTATAACATCCTCAATTTTTGGACCTCAATTTCCAAATTCCAAAATTCTCCAATTGAAATAAATTTTATTCCTCCCAAAATTTTAATTTCTCAGTCCCAAAAATTGTGGGGTGTTACAAACTTCCCCCCTTATAAAAATTTTGTCCTCGAAATTTAAGGTATGCCTAGGACTCCGAACCTCATCTACTTCTTAAATATACCCTCAAGATCGCTATACCTATCTCTTCCACTTCTCACATCGAATCATATAAACTTTAAAGTCAAACTAGCTAACCAGGGCGCCCATACACCCTGTACCCGAGATTAACTCATAAAAACATATCCCGGCTCCACTAGCGTCAAATCGTAATAGAACTCTCAACAGTATAACCTACTATAACGTACTAAATATAAAATCTTTGAAATTTCCAATAGTTGAACTCTTCTCAATTCCTGACATGCGCTACCTTCATGCCGGGGAGGTCTCGCAAGCGAAATCCAAATAAGGAACCCTCCCAATACACTAATGTGTAGCTATGTCGGGGATTGAGATCAGTTGAACCAGGATTAAGGTTTTGTAAAAGATTTTTCAAGCCATAGATATTGCCCGAAGGCCTATATAACAATATACTATAAAATAATTTCATGTTTTTTGACACACTAATCAAACACCTTATGTTCTAGACACAATGCCCCAACAAATACAATACTCTCACCAACACCTAGATCTCAAAGCTAGCACAACCCTGAGCTAAATTCCCCGCTCAATAATGAATCTGCTAAACTCTGAACCTCCTCAACTATACAAATCCTTTACATCACATTAAAGCATTGCCGCAGGGTAAGTCCTTCTCTCATTGGAATACCAAAATTACCTTCCCTAGCCTATCTATAAAACAATAACCTTATAACCACTACTCAACAAACCTTAACAGTCTGCACTTCCAGAAATCAATATCACAACTCTCTACTAGCTCATCACGAGACGGTTTATTATCCCAAAAGATGCCATACAAAGGTCGTACTTACTCACTCCTTCCTTCAAGGAAATTTTGTACTTACTATGGTTATAGCGGTTAACCACTCGTTATACCTTGCGAAGCTCCCAATAATGCACAAAGTGTGACCTAAACGCAAAGAAAGGTAGTCTACCTTATACTTCCATAATATAATTCTTTCAGTCATTCCTGAGTCCCTCTACTCCTTCCAGGACAAGCCCTTCTTCCTAAGGACTAATTTTCCTTAAAGAAACACCCTCTCAAAAATCCTTCCTAACCATCCTGAAGGATAAAGCGCTATTACGACCCCTGACAACTCCTTTAGTCCTACTCAATGAACCCAAGTCTCCAAATTTCTTACTCCCTCTTTCAAAAAGACGATACTCCTGACATTGGTACAACGCCACACACCTCCTAAGGGCTTCAATATTCGCTTATCCTCAGTACTTACCTTATTGATCACAAAATTCTCCTTTTCACTCGACCACCGTCATATCACCTTGAATCACCGCTAGAAATCTCCTCCTTATACCTGCCTGAATTGTGGAAAGAAAAATGCTTCCAGTCAAAGCGTACCCAAAATTTGTTATGGGTGTTGCATCTCTCATCTTGCCCCTTCCTGGATGACTTATTCTTGGCGACGTCTGAGACGAGAGAAACTGCGTCAGAACGTCGTTCAAGTGAGTATACCTCGCAAAAGGAAATAGACGTAGTGAACACAACAATCCTAATAGTACGGCTCTATATAAAAAATGCTTGCGAAACAACGTATAAGATCCGCACAATTCCTAAAAACACTAGAACCTGATGCTCTGATACCATCTGTGACACCCCGCTTAAAATAATAACGGGTGGTCATCCCTATACTAAATTAAAACGGGAATCTCAAATGGATCATTCTTAGCATCAACCGTCGACACTAAAATAACAGCTGCTAGCTACCCAAAACCATAATAAGCGGATGCCAATTTTTTTTTTAAACATATGAAGAACACCATGCCAACAATAAATTAACTAACAAGTAAAATAAAAAGAAATTCACTCACGCAGAACTATAAAAGGATGTACTCATATAAAATTTAACAAGTGCAAATAAAAGAATTATACTCGAATATGCTGTTGGGTAACAGACAGTACAACAGCCATAAAGGTGAAATATAAACAACTACAAATTACCCTTGGGTGTAAACCCGATATACAAAGTGAATCCTATCTAGATTTACAAGGGAATAGAAATCGACTACAATCTAAATCCCGCAACAGTCTGCAACTGCTACGGCTCCCAAGACACTGTATAGAAAAGCATCCACGGTATCCTTGTGGTAGGACACCTGCAATAAACAATATATATATATATATATATATATATAGCAAAAGAGAAATAAAAACGGGTCAGGGCCCGAGGTGTAAAAATATTTGCAGCAAGTGTATTAACTGTGCATAATAAATATAAATGCAATATTTTATAATTAAAGTGGAGTCGCACTCTCATGAAACCCCAAACTCACCTCTCATGTACAACGGGCACCTAATCGCGTCCTGGAACCTTAATTTAAGCTACCCGACACATATGAGGACAACCCACCTAATTGTAAGCATGACCTATGCCCGCATAACCCACCATCCTAACATAACCCAAAAATCCATTCTGTCCTAACCCCACATAAATATATATACACATATGTATATGCCTTACCAGGCTATATTGGTTCTAGTTATTTGCTTAAACAAATTATCAGTCTTAGCACGACAAACATTATCATAATTTTTAGCATAAAGAATTTATTTTCCAAATAACATACATCTGATTCATAAGGACAAAACTTCTGTCCACTCCCAACATGGCACTACGTTTCGTACGTGGGGCGTCTCGCAAAGCGAAATCCAAACAAGGAACCCCCAGATACAATACTCCTTGACAATGTTGATCGTAGGGATCCATTATGTCCTCCACACAAATCCTACTATTGCAACTACCTAATTATTGAATACCATCTCTAAATACACAATTGACTCGCTATTTAAATCCTTGGGGTCAATATAACCGCAATTGCCTCTAAGTACGATCCTTCGACCCTGATAACCCAGTACACCAAATATATTACTCTAAATATATATAAGCAATCATTCATTCCTATAACCACAAATACATAACACACATAAGATATTCTTTGTAATACGCATAACATAAACGGTTATCGGATACAAAAATACTGCACCATGCTATTATCTTCTAGGAATTACTCACTTTCTCCTCGGTTACCACCTATCGAACTATTATCACACCAATATGGTAACAAAATCAAGACAAATGTATGGGAAGTGTTCATAGTTCCAATCGGAAAGTGATAATGACTCATACCCAAGACTTCTCACCCCCAAAATAAAATCACACAAATAATAATGGACGAAAATGACCTGGGGACTATACGCTCCCTGTTCCTCAAGCCAGGGGCCTCACCCACTTCGCGCAACTTCCCATGATAGCATGTGCCGGGTATGCTCACACAATAAGTATATATATCATTCACACCATAAACATATACCTACATATGGTCACACCATATATACAAACCATCACACACGATAAAAATATTCACGCCACACACACACACACACACACACACACACACATATATATATATATATATACATACTCTCTCTCGTACGTATGTATAAGATTTATAAACTCGGCTATAAGCATACATAATCCACATTATACTAGCCATCGTCCCAAGCATATTAACTTAATTCGTTATATAAATACGATCCCTAACTTGAAGCATATTCATCCAGTGTCCCTATGATATGAATAGTCTTCAAATATATCCAACATTAAGGTTACTAACCCACCGTTTAACGTATGTAACAATAACTATACATCCCATCTATATCCGAAATCACCTAAATACACGATCCTTATCTCGATCATAGGTACTCACCTGAATAATAGTCGGTAAGCCTCAACCTCAATCTTAAATTCATTTTATGATCCCATCATATTTTGGGATACCCATCGTTAATCACGCCTAGATATGTAGTAACTACCCCGACTACCATTTGACACAATCCTATTCTAGTCAATAGAACAATCCAATCATTCTCAAATTAGCCTACTATTCAATTTCTCTTATTAACCCTTAATCTTATTGTGTTTACAATTTATTCCTTAAGTGGAACATTACTAAGGATACGCGACCTCTCTCTCTCATGGGTCCCCAATCATATCTTAAATAAAATCCTATCGCTATAAGGATTCGACACAAAAGTCGGCTTACAATTTCCACGTCGTACAACCCTCACAACTCTCTCAAAAAGTACTGAACCTTACGTCATATCTAAGCTCACTTCTAATCTCAAAATAGGATTCCCATCTCTAACGATATATCTCCCATAACATCAATGCAATAAACTCCAATACATATGTATACATTTCCCCAAATAGCTCAATACTCTCCCACGATCCTGTTATGAGAAAAACTTCCAATAAATCTCCAAAACATATCCCTAAAATCATATAAGAATATTCCAAATCCAGAAACCCAATCGAAATGGAGAAAAACTCATTCTAGAAAAGTTTCTCAAAACAACCCTATTTCCAAATCGATTCGGCCCCTCCGAATCGATTCGGTCCTAATAGTGAATCGATTCGGCCCTAGCGAATCAATTCGGCCCAACGGAACCTGTAAGTCTGATACATATCGAATCGATTCGCAAGGGGTGAATCGATTCGGCCTGTTCAACAAGCCACGAAAAGGGTTAATTTCTCCAAAACCTAAAATTTCCAAAATCCAATTTATACAACTTCCAACCATAAATCTCTAACCCAATCATGTTCCTAATACCAAAACCCATCCTATATCTAGTCTCATCAAGTTATACACCCTCAAACCCAAGTATGAACATCAAATGCAAGATTTAAATACCCAAAATCTAGGTTTTGATATAATACCCAAAATCCAATTATTTTACCCACATATTATGAAATAAGATACACAAAGGAATTATTTAGCAAGACTAAACACTTTCCTCGAAGCTGTAGAGGTTGAATCATCCTCGAGATCGCGTATGGGCCGAAAATCTCCAAGCTTTCTCCTCTCTCTCTCTCTCTTCCTTTCTTCTTCTTTCTCTCTTTCTCTCTTTGTCACAAATGAGATAGGCTGATCCGTAAGACTCTTAAGCCTTTAAAACATAAATCCCAATTTTAAATGATAATACACACTTTAAATGACTCCTTTACTCCAATTCAAGTCAAACTAACTTAAAATATTTGGGAACCAAAATAAATCTAAAGGATAGTCATTTTGACTATCGCGACCCATCCAAAATCAATCGTGCACTCAGAATCATCATCCGGAATACTTTATAACATCCTCAATTTTTGGAACTCAATTTTCAAATTCCAAAATTCTCCAATTTAAATAAATTTTATTCCTCCCAAAATTTTAATATCTCAGTCCCAAAAATCGTGGGGTGTTACATTTTACTGCTTCGAATTTATCACAACTCCACACCGTTAGAAGAAATGTGAAAAATATAACATCAAAAAATGTAGACCCAAAAATTAAAGTAAACTAATACATAGCTGAGTACATTACTATCAATAGTGGTCGTTAAAGCTATCGTGATTGATATATTCACACAATGCTAAACAATCATTTCTTTAAGAAAATGTATGGCTAGTACGGGCTACTACACAGATGCACTGTGGCAGCCGTGAATTGTTGTTGGGAACATATGAATTGTTAAGGACTTGATACCTTATACCTCGATCCATGTGCTATAATAAAAGTGATGGATTTTACATTGTCTAATTGGAGGTCTTATTAGTCCACTATTATAGAAAGTTAAAAAATTGAGAAAACTCAAAAATAATTTCCCAAACATCATATACAGTAACATAATTTGAATAAAAAAGTTCAAAACATAATAAAAGTTTTTTGAGTAGTACTTACATCCACTACCGAATATAATAGATAATTATTTATTTCTATAGTCCTGATATACAAATTTTATCATTTTCCGAAACACTTTGGGAAGATAAACTGAAGGTAACATGACTGAGGGAACAATTTAACACTTTGAAGCCTCTTGGAAGCATTTACTCAAACACCCGGGCATTAATTGAGACAACAATTTAATACAATGATTCAATGTACAGCAAAAACAACATATTTTTTCGTGTGTAAATAGCTTTTGACTACTATAGTGGGTCTCAGATGTGCTAGCAGCAATATAATGCTTCTCTATGGATATTTTAGCCTTCTTATGATAATTTAATGTATTTACAATAAAAAAATAATTTGACATCAAATTACTAAACCAAACTATCATGTGAAGCATTCTTCAACAACGACAACTTATTTCTTCAAGCTGAAACCTCCATAAACAAACCACACAAATAAAATATCAAGTGAGAATAAGAATAATTATATTTATCTAGATACACCTAAAATCCGTGTTCCTCTTACAATACTTTCACCATTAAAAACCCTCAACCAACATCAACAACCCCAAAAATAACATCTTGGAAATATCCTAAAAACGAAACCCAAAAGAAAGACAATGGTGTTAAAAGTTTGAATAGTTCCAACTGCAATAGTATTTGCTAACCTACATACCCATTCCCAGCTGACTAAGAAATCCAAATATCATGAAAATCTTGAATACAAAAAAATACTTTAAATACATCTAAAAAACGACATCAACCACGCAATAGATTTAAAAAAACAAATTCTCTAAGAAAACTTACACTTAAGATAAAAAAGAGTGCACCAAATATTGTTGGAACACAGCTGTTAACCACTAACAGTTGTTGTTAGCTATTGCAAAAACTTTGAAAAGCCTTTAAGGCAGTGTCCCACATCGGTGGGAAAGGAAATATGTGTTGTGTATATTTACAATTTTTTGGGAACAAAGGTTCAGCCCTTTGGGCATTCAAGTTTTTGTGGGTATGTGGGGCAGACCCAATGGGCCAAGTCACACATGCGCGCGCGCGCCGCCGCCGTCCGTCCGGCCCGGCCCGTGCCCGTGCCCGTGTCCGGGTCCGGGTCCTAGGTCTTGGGCTTGGGCTCATTAAGAATTGATTTTTTGGACAAATAAATTAACGTTTTTTTGGGCTTTAAAAATTATTTTTAACGGTAATTAATTTCGAAAAAACGTGGGCCTTTAACTGATTGAATTGTTCCACCCACGTTTCCAGATTTCTCTCCACGTTTTAGCCCACTAACGGTAATTTCTTTTTGCATAAAAAGAGGTTGAGACCTCCGTTTTCAAGACAGTTTTTTAACACAGTTCTGATTGAAAAGAAAAAATTTCTTCTCCCAGAATAACTTCTTCCTTTCTCCCAGAATAATTAATCTCGTTCGTTATACAGATTAATTATATTATTTAGAATCGAGCAATTAATACAGAATGGGTGTATACAGAACGGATTGATTTTTGTGCTGTCAATCCGTAATTTAATTTTGGAGGCTGTTTTATCCTGGGGGTGACGGGGCTGTACACTGTCGGCACAATTGGAGGCAGAGCCGCGAAACACCTTAAAGAGAGCGACATTGTCCGCGACTCAGCCGTGTTCTTGACTGTCCAGTTCCGGAATTCTTATACCTTTCTGCCCAGATTTATTTGCACCAAAAATTGGGTAATTTCGTTCTTGATTTTAATTCTGCATTTAATTATTTAAATTGCTGCTACAACAATTTTAAGGTGCTTTAAATTCTGCCATGGACGAAATTAACTCCAGTAACCTAAATAAGCCTTTCAAATATGAAGGCACTCATTTTAAACGTTGGAGCAAAAAATTGCTATTTTATTTAACTACGAAAAAAGTTGCATCATGTGTTCAATTTGACAAGCCCGTAGTAAATAATCCACCTACTGTTGAGGAAAGCAAAACAATTAGAAATTGGGAGGAAAATGATTTTTTGTGCAAGAACTATATTCTGAATGCTCTAAGTGACGAACTTTATGACTATTATGCCAATTATAAAACTGCGAAAGATGTTTGGGACGCACTTTTTAAAAAATATGACACGGAGAAGGCGGGCGCTAAAAAATATGCCGTCAGCCGTTATTTGAAATTTCAAATGACGGATGACAAATCTGTTGTTGCTCAAACCCATGATTTGCAAATGATTGCCCATGAAATTATTTGCGAGGGCATGGCTTTAGATGAGCAATTTCAGGTGGCTGTAATTATTGATAAATTGCCTCCATTGTTCAAAGAGTTTAAAAATATCTTGAGGCATAAGTCTAAAGAATTTTCACTAGAGTCATTAATTACTAAATTGAGAATTGAGGAGGAATCCCGAAAACAGGACTATAAAGATGAAATTCTTGTTGTGTCTAACAACAAAAATCAGAAAAAGAACCACACTCCAGTTGTTTTAAAAGCAAACGGAAAAAATATGAAAAATCAGAAAAAGAGCCACAACCAAAATTTTAAAAATCAGACTCAGACTCAGAATAAGTATAAGAACCCTAGAAATGGACAGTCTAGCAACTCGGGACAGTTTCTCTTTTTCAAGTGTGGCAAGCCTGGCCATATGGCTCGCAAATGTCGCAATGTGCCACAAGCACAAGAGAATTTAACCGAAGAGGACCTATGTGCTATGATTTCAGAAATCAACATGGTTAGCGGTGCCAAAGGGTGGTGGTTGGATACTGGCGCTTCCCGCCATATCTGTTATGACAGTAGTCTATTTAAGACTTATTCTGAGACTGCAGATAATAAGGTGTTATTGGGTGATTCTCACTCCACCGAGGTTGCTGGTACTGGAAATGTGGAATTGAAGTTCACATCGGGAAAGACTGTTATCCTCAAAGATGTTCTTCACACTCCCGAGATAAGGACAAATTTGGTTTCGGGTTATCTTCTCAACAAAGCTGGCTTTACTCAAACTATTGGTGCTGATTTATTTACTTTGACCAAAAATGGAATTTTTGTAGGCAAGGGTTATGCCACTGATGGGATGTTTAAATTGAATGTTGATGCAATGAATAAAATTTCTCCTTCTGCTTATATTGCTTGTTCATTTAATATTTGGCATGCTAGGCTTTGTCATGTTAATAAACGACTTGTTAAAAATATGAGCACTTTAGGATTAATTCCCGTATTATCATTAAATGATTTTGAAAAATGTGAATGGTGTAGTCAAGCAAAAATCACTAAGACACCACATAAATCTGTTTTTAGAGAATCTGAACCACTTGATTTAATTCATTCGGATATTTGTGAATTGGATGGTGTCACAACTAGAAATGGCAAACGTTATTTTATAACTTTTATTGATGATTGTTCCGATTATTCATTTGTGTATTTAATGAAAAATAAAAGTGAAGCGTTTGACATGTTTAAAATTTTCCTAAATGAAATTGAAAATCAATTTAATCGGAAAATAAAAAGGTTACGTAGTGATAGAGGCACCGAATATGATTCTGGACTATTTATTGAATTTTATAAAACCCACGGTATTATTCACGAAAAAACTGCCCCTTATTCGCCCGAAATGAACGGTAAAGCCGAAAGAAAAAACAGGACATTAACTGAATTAGTTGTTGCTATTTTATTAAATTCTGGGGCTGCCTCACATTGGTGGGGTGAAATTATTTTGACTGTGTGTCACGTGCTTAATAATATTCCTAAGACTAAAATGAAAATATCTCCTTATGAAATTCGGAAAAATATTAAGCCCAACGTGTCATACTTTAGAACGTGGGGGTGCTTAGCCTATGTACGTATACCCGACCCTAAAAGGTCAAAATTGGCGAGTAGAGCATATGAATGCGTTTTTATAGGCTATGCTATTAATAGCAAAGCATACCGATTTTATGACTTGAAAAATCAAGTAATTATTGAATCAAATGACGCCGATTTTTATGAAGATAAATTTCCTTTTAAATTGAGGAATAGTGGGGGCGAGTCATCCACTAACATTTCTTTAAATAAAAATAAAGAAAATAATGAATCCATTTTAGAAATTCGAAAAAGTAAAAGGGCTCGTATAGAAAAAGATTTTGGTCCCGATTTTTATGATTACACCTTAGAGGAGGATCCTAACACTATTCAAGAAGCCTTATCTTCTTTAGATACCGATTTATGGCAAGAGGCTATTAATGATGAAATGGATTCTTTGGAAACAAATAAAACTTGGCATTTAGTGGACCTTCCTCCTGGATGTAAAACAATTGGGTGTAAATGGATTCTTAAAAAGAAATTAAAACTTGATGGCACTGTTGAAAAATATAAGGCACGTCTTGTTGCTAAAGGTTTTAGACAAAAAGAAAATGTAGACTTTTTTGACACATTTTCACCCGTGACTAGAATAACGTCTATACGTGTACTATTTGCTATAGCTGCCTTAAATGATTTAATTGTACACCAAATGGATGTTAAAACTGCATTTTTAAATGGAGAATTAGAAGAAGAGATTTATATGGATCAACCTGAAGGTTTTATTGTACACGGTCAAGAAAATAAAGTATGTAAATTAGATAAATCTCTTTATGGACTCAAACAGGCACCTAAACAATGGCATGATAAATTTGATAGCCTAGTCATCACTAATGGATTTAAAATTAATGAAAGTGACAAATGCATTTATTATAAATATGTTGAGAACATTTGCACTATCATATGTCTTTATGTTGATGACTTGCTTATATTTGGTTCTAATATTCATGCCGTAGAAAATGTTAAATCATTATTATGTGCCAACTTTGATATGAAGGATTTGGGTGAAGCTACTGTAATATTAGGAATTAATATTACTAGGTCAGAAAAGGGACTTTCTTTGGATCAATCTCATTACATTGAGAAAGTTCTAAAGAAATATAATTACTTTGACTGTAAACCTGCTAGTACTCCATTTGATCCTAGTGTAAAGTTATTTAAGAACACTGGCGACAGTGTAAACCAAAATGCTTATGCAAGCATTATTGGTAGCTTACGTTATGCTACAGATTGCACTAGACCTGACATAGCTTATGTTGTGGGATTACTATGTAGATTTACTAGTAGACCTAGTATGGAGCATTGGCATGCTATTGAGAGGGTCATGCGGTACCTTAAAAGGACGATGAACCTCAGATTACACTATAATAAGCATCCCGCTGTCCTTGAAGGATTTAGTGATGCAGATTGGAACACCCTATCTGATGATTCTAAGGCTACTAGTGGATATATATTTAGCATCGCTGGTGGTGCAGTTTCTTGGAAATATAAGAAACAAACTATTTTGGCTCAATCCACTATGGAGTCTGAGATGATAGCGCTAGCTGCTGCTAGTGAAGAGGCAGGTTGGTTAAGAAACCTCCTGTCAGATATCCCATTATGGTAAAGACCGATTCCAGCCGTTTTGATTCATTGTGATAGTACCGCGGCTATTGCAAAAGTTGAGAACCTTTATTATAACGGTAAGAAACGACAAATACGTCGTAAGCACAGTACTGTTAGAGAATTTATCTCTACGGGTGCTGTGAGGGTGGATCATATACGGTCTGAACAGAACTTAGCTGATCCTTTGACGAAAGGACTAGCTAGGGAGAAGGTGTGGAACACCACGAAAGGGATGGGACTAAATCCCTTGGATAAATGAGTCATTTGTGATGGTAACCCAACATATAGACTGGAGATCCCAAGAAATATGTTCAAAGGGTAATAACAAGTCACAAGTGATATGGGTTGAATCATGCGATTATTAATTAATATAGAACGGGGTTTTACTCCGAGTCCATCCCTATGGAGCATGATATCCTGAAGCGAGTCAAGGATGAGTTATTATAACTCTTAATGAGATCTATAGCTCTATATTGAGTGGGGTACTTAGCTACAGGAGTATTCTTGATAAACTCACCTATGTCAATGTGGAAATGTGGCCGCTTCCTATGGATATTTTGGGCAAATTCCTAAAGCGTTCACTATACTGGGATAGAAGCACATGGCCGTAACGTGCTAGCTATTAGACTTACACCCAAGTAGGGTTGTGTGTGGGATGTTGTCAGAGATAGAGTTCAAAACTACGGTTACTCTAGTATATTCTGAATCATCTTTACTACGTAAAGGTTCAAGTCGAAAGACACCTTTGCTTATGCACAATTCTATAGACTATTGCTCGATAAAATGTTTTCAAATTTTGCAAGTGGGGGATTGTTGGAACACAGCTGTTAACCACTAACAGCTGTTGTTAGCTGTTGCAAAAACTTTGAAAAGACTTTAAGGCAGTGTCCCACATCGGTGGGAAAGGAAATATGTGTTGTGTATATTTACAATTTTTGGGGAACAAAGGTTCAGCCCTTTGGGCATTCAAGTTTTTGTGGGTATGTGGGGCAGACCCAATGGGCCAAGTCACACATGCGCGCGCGCGCCACCGCCGTCCGTCCGGCCCGTGCCCGTGTCCGGGTCCGGGTCCTGGGTCTTGGGCTTGGGCTCATTAAGAATTAATTTTTTGGACAAATAAATTAACGTTTTTTTGGGCTTTAAAAATTATTTTTAACGGTAATTAATTTCGAAAAAACGTGGGCCTTTAACTGATTGAATTGTTCCACCCACGTTTCCAGATTTCTCTCCACATTTTAGCCCACTAACAGTAATTTCTTTTTGCATAAAAAGAGGTTGAGACCTCCATTTTCAAGACAGTTTTTTAACACAGTTCTGATTGAAAAGAAAAAATTTCTTCTCCCAGAATAACTTCTTCTTCTCCCAGAATAACTTCTTCCTTTCTGCCAGAATATTTTTTTCCCCAGAATAATTAATCTCGTTCGTTATACAGATTAATTATATTATTTAGAATCGAGCAATTAATACAGAATGGGTGTATACAGACCGGATTGATTTTTGTGCTGTCAATCCGTAATTTAATTTTGGAGGCTGTTTTATCCTGGGGGTGACGGGGCTGTACACTGTCGGCACAATTGGAGGCAGAGCCGCGAAACACCTTAAAGAGAGCGACATTGTCCGCGACTCAGCCGTGTTCTTGACTGTCCAGTTCCGGAATTCTTATACTTTTCTGCCCAGATTTATTTGCACCAAAAATTGGGTAATTTCGTTCCTGATTTTAATTCTGCATTTAATTATTTAAATTGCTGCTACAACAAATATCACATCAAAATCAATAATCCAACACCTCGACCCAAACTCAGAAAAGAACGTAGAGAAGAGTTGACTTCGAGAAAGAGAGAGATGGAAATATATATATATATATAGTAAACTTCGTATGTACCCATCAAAATCCTTACAGACCTAAAGATACCGATATACACAAATATAAAAACAGACAC
Organism: Sambucus nigra; assembly: GCA_949130495.1. Taxonomy (NCBI): domain Eukaryota; kingdom Viridiplantae; phylum Streptophyta; class Magnoliopsida; order Dipsacales; family Adoxaceae; genus Sambucus; species Sambucus nigra. Next base: position 387,584,949 of record OX422212.1, read on the forward strand.
CCATAAATAACTAATAAGATTCGTGAGAGGGAGACTATCAACTCTTGAAGAGTGTAATAATTTCTAGAGCTTGACGATGAGAAGATATGCTAGCGGGTTTTGTGTATTGTTTGCCCCCATGTCTACTCTCTTTTGGTTGATGATGAGCTTGACGATGTTTGCTCTCTTTTGGTTGACGATGAGCCAAGTCTTCTCTTTTGGTTCTCTTGGTTGTAGTTTAACGGGTATTTTTCAGAGATTAAAATGATTAGTATATTTTTTTATTTGAAGTCATGAGAATTAAAAAGTCAAAATCTTACCCCGTAATCTGGTGAAGTTAACCTCTAATTCCTGAGCTCTAATTCCTGGTTACTTTGATTCGCCAGATCTGGGATCTTGAATGCTTTAATTAGTCAGATCTGGGCTTTTGTTGGTTCCTAATTTTAGAGGTTTCTTGATGATCTATTGGCTTGAGTTTAGCTTGGTGGTTAGAGTTGCGATTGATGGGCTCGATTTAAGGTGATGTAAAAGAGATAGGGGATGCGTTGTAGAACTGAGAATGTGAAAAGGAGAGAGACACAAAAATAATTCCACTTTCTTGGGAATATGAGAGATGGAGGCATGAAAGATAAAAGGCATTTTTTCTTTTTGTTTAAAATTCAAACGAATCAGTTACGGAGCTATTTTTTTTGTTTTGAGACTCGTGTACTTAGTAGTTAGGCACAGTGTTAGGATAATAAATGTTGTACATAGGTATTCATTATGAAATACGTGAAACAAATTTACTAAAATGACCTCTTCTTAAATAATTTTAGACCCTTAGATTCAAATTCCCACATTCAATCTTAGTCGCCAGTTGATAAAGACCAAACTCCTCAAGATATAATCTCAACCATTAGTTGGGGGAGACCAAAAAAGCCCTCCTCCTTTATTTTATATATATATGTGTGTGTGTGTGTGTGTGTGTGTGTGTGTGTGTGTGTGTGTGTGTGTGTGTGTGTGTGTGTGTGAGATTATTGATTAATGATTAATCTTTGTAAGTTTAGTTTTAGTTATTATAATTTCAATTTTCAATTTAAACATTAATATCCACATTATATATGCACTGCTTCCCTTTTTGGTATCAGAACCAGGTTCCCAATTGCTGTGTTTAATCTATATTTTCAGTACTGATTTAGAGCAAAGTTAGACCCAAGTCAATTCTTACACCCGTTGTGTTTTCACATCCCAACTTGTTAGATCACCTCAATAGTAAAATTCGGTATCCAAACAATAATACCTAAGACACTCGAATGAGCGAATGGGTATGAGAGGGTATGTATTGAAATATTCTGAGAAAACAAACATGATAATTGTAAGAAGAAACTAGGTTCCTTTAAAAAGCTTTCAAATGAATAGACTATTTAAATCAAATTCCTTGTCTAGTTCTAGCTCTTTAAAATGAATAGATTATTTAAATAAAATTCCTTGTCTAGTTCTAGCTCTAGGTATTCTTTACCTTTCCCCCCAAACATAATAAATGAAGAAAAATATGTTTATGAAGAAGTAAATTTAGATTTAAATGATTAGTATATTCCCAAAGTCCCAACAAAAGAAATTTATAAAACTATTTTTCAAAATTCATCCTTTAGTACTAATTATAATGCTAAAAATGTTGAGCATGTTTATGGTTTAAATAAAGAACATAATAAAATTCAACTATTAACTAGTGAAGTTATTAAAAATTAAAGAAAAAAATGATTCAATTTCCTACACATGATTAATACAAGTAGCAGTCAAGCCACTAACTAGTAAAGGAATAAATTCCTCTATCCTCTTATGTCTTAGAGATGCTAAACATACTAATTACAACACTAGTATTTTAGGAAGGATGAAATCAAGCAATTTTAATGGTTAAATACATTCTAATTATTTTTCAAATTTACATTAAGTTTAATTGACCATCACTGATTAAAAAACATGACACTAAATTTTAAAACATTTTGATATGAAATATTAGAATGAAGTAACCCCTTAGCTTTAATTATTTAAGGACAAACCTAAATGTACATGATTTAGTAAAAAGTCCAAAAGACAAAACTCTAGTCAGACAAAGTAGTACAAATAATGCTAATATCCAAGTTCCAAGGTCAATAAATTGGAAATATATTAATTTACCAAATAATTGATTATTAGAAAATGAAAATCATCCCCGAAAACTAAAAAAAATTCTACCAAACTTAAATGAATCCAAAAATACCTTGATGAATCAGTTAGAATAGGTTTTGATCAACATCGATTTAAACCTCTCCATATTAAAGATGAAAGTAAATCTCAGACGAGTTATTCAACAAGAAAAAAATGATGATTTAATACCTAGATGAAATCTTAAGTTAAAAGAAATTAATGCAACATCCCAAGTAAGTAAACCTTATTATACAGTGACCTCAAGTTTTAATGATGATGAATATCAACATTCCCCCACTCAAACAGATTTTGAAACAATTTCAGTAAATCACTAATATTTAACAATCAATAAAGATTATAAAATTGACATGATTTTGAGTCAAAAGAAAACGTAATAAATGACGAGCATATCGAAAAAAGTATTCTCCAAAAGAAAAAAGATAAAATAATAAGAAACTAGAGAAGTTTAATGAATGAGATAAGAACATACATAAAGTTCTTTAACTATTTAGATAACTACTATAAAAAAAAATGTTCAAACAAAAGTAAAGTGCACAAAACAAACAAAACTACAGTCTCGTCTAATCACCTTCCACTAGAAACTAATTTTTATAAATTACATAGGAATAGAAATAGTTACTACACCATTTAAAGTCAGTTCCAGTAATGATGAGATCAAAAGGGCTATTGAACAAAATAATTAAACTAACCAATACCTGAATACTTTAAGAAAACAATTATAATCCGTTAAAAATAAGTTAAGCATACCAAACGTACTATATAAAAGAAGAATACCTAATTAAACTTCCCGAGGTCCGAAAAGGAGTAAATTTGCAAACAAAGTTTGAGAAAACTTTAGATAAAACGGAGAAAATGTTTAATAAGATCAAAATAGAGTCATCAAAGACCATTACAACTATCAAAACAAATTATACCTATATAAACCAAACAGACTCATTTTGAGAATCTACTAAAGATGTAGAAATCCAGACTATTAAAAAGCAATATACTAATGTTTAATTAAATAGAATAAAAAAACTCAGCAATAACTCCAACCATTATAACCAAAAAAATTGTATACAAGACCAACACCTCCAGATATGCAATATCAAGAAAGAAATATACACAACCAATTCTTTATTTCATCAGAAAAACTTTATGAATAGAACATATACTAATTATTTGAACAATAAATTTTAAAAAAAAAGGTAACACATATTTATAGTTGCCAACAATTACCTAAACAATCAAAACATTCCCTAAATAGAAACCGTTCGGCTTTTAACAACATGATTCACTGATAGATTAAGATATTAGTGGGATAAACATCTTATCGAGAATCAAAAGAACAAAATAAAATTATTGTCCAACAAGATGCTAATGTCCTCCTAATTTTTGATGAAATTATCGGAATGGGAATCCCAGATGGACTAAACACTCTAGTTTTTCTAATAATAAAATATTTTTTAGGATTACCAAGAAATATAATTTCAAAAATTCATGATCAACGAAGTAACCTAAGATGCCCTACTTTAAGTGATTTATTAATGGCTTACCAAATTTATTTGCTCACAAAATATGAGAAGTTTTAAGTAATACAAATGTACATATTGATTATAACAATCTTACCTATGGAGACATTATAAGTATAATCCACAAAGATGGATTAAAAATATGTATAGATATGAAAATATGTAATAAGGCTAATAAAGAAAAATTCAAAGAAAATACAAGATGGAAAATTTATGTGAACAATATGGTTGAACCCTGTTGCACCATAAAGAAATAAAAATTAAAAGTCTTACCCAAAACAATACAAAAGAGATAGAAGAAATTATTTTAAAAATAATAAATTTTACAATAAAGAAAATAATAAATTTTATAAAAAGAGCCACAAACAAATCCATAATATAAGAAAACTGACATAAGTAAAGTAAAATGTAATAGTGTGGAAAAATTGGTCATTATAAATCAAAATGTAAATTAAAAGCCAAAATTGACCAGTTACAACTACCATTTAAAATAAAAGAAAAAGTATATAAAAAAATTTGGCTAAAAAATTCTTTTAGTGAAAATGAATAAAATACTGATTACGAATCATCAAGGGGCTATCAATCAGATACAAACTATAGTTTTCCAGATATAAAATTAGAATCCAAGGACAACTGCTGTAAAAAAATCAATGTTCTCACTAAACAAGAAGAATAAGAAGAATTATTAACCGATTTAATTGAACAAATAGAAAATCGAGAGTTAAAATCAGGATAACTTTCACAATTTGAAAAACTATTATCTAAAGAAGAAAGTAGTATAAATATACAACACAAAATAAGTCTTTAGAAAACTTTAACACGGATTAAAACTCGCAAAGAGATTGCATTGCAAGATCTCCAATGAGTGGTTAACATGATTAAACAAGATATAAAAATATAAAGTAAAGAACTAAAACAAGGTACCCTATTTTAAAAGTGGACCAAACTTTTCAAAAGCAACAAGTTATCTCCTCAAATAAATAATCCTAAAATAAAAAAAACAGATAAACTGACCAACAATTAAACATCATAAATCAAATTAATTTACAAAAATGACATGTAAAAGTGATTGTTGATACCAAAATTAATACGCTGATGTGGACGAATAATACGAAGACATGTGTCAATATACGTGGCACAATAGTAACAAGGAAGTTCATTTCCCCGACCAATTCATGTTCCCTCCGAGCAGCGAAGATACCCTGAGGAACTCCAGCACTCCGAGGTACTCAAGCGCTCCGAGGAACTCTTGATCAACGAGCAACTAAGGCGGTCCGAGCTGCATCTCGGCCGTATCATTAATTACCAGATAGACGACAATTCAACTATTCATTGAATGTTTATAATCTTGACACACACGCTGCATTAAATGTATTACCCTTTCATATGTATATCATTTAATGTATCGACCCTTTCATGTACAGCCTCAAGGCTATAAATACCTTGTATGATCCTCATTCAAGGGGACCGGAATTTCTTGACTGAACTTGTAATCGAGAATTCCCAAACACTCAGCAATAACATAACAGTGGATGTAGGCCATTCTTATAAGGCTGAACCACTTTAAAAATCTTTGTCTCATTTTATTTATCTGGGATTGAATAATTAGAATGATCTAATTTTTTACATCAACAGTGATATTAATAATTAAAAAAGAATATGAGATACAAGTTATAGCATTAACTGATTTAGGTGATGATTTAAATTATCTACAAGAAGTATTAATTCCAACAACATATTATCATTAAATATGTGAACGATTAAACTCAACTAATGAACGTAAAATACAAATTACCTGAAGTATATATTTGTCAAAATAATATTGTTATTAAAATCCTTTTATTTCTGTAAAAATGTGACTGATAAAGTAATCTTAGGCATCCATTTTCTTTTCCTTTTATATCCATTCACAATTAGTGATATTAGAATAACTTTGCAAGCCTTAGGTAAACAAGTAAAATTTGAATTTCTTTCAAAACCAGAAGTCAGAGATTTAAAAACACTCAAAGATTTTTCAATATCAATAAACCATCTTTAGTATAAAAGAAAATAATTAAAAATTTTAAACGAGGAAGTAAGATATGAAAGAATTTAAGACCAACTTACCGATAAAGTCCTCCAAAATAAAATAAAAAATTTCAAATTAAAAATCACAAATGAAATCTATTCTGATCTACCAAACGACTTTTTACATAGAAAGAAACATATAGAAACTCTACCATACATCGAAGATTTTAGTGAAAAAATTATCCCCATAAAAGCAAGACCAATCTAAATGAATTAAGATGATATGGAACTATGAAAAGATGAAATTAATAATTTATTATAAATATGAATTATAAGAAAAAGTAAATCCCTATTCTATATAAGAAAAAGATACTGAATTAGAACGCGGAACACCCAGACTAGTCATCAATTTAAACCATTTAAGAAAGTTTTAGAATGGATAAGATATCCAATCCCAAACATGACCTCATGAATCGATTAAATCAAATAATTTGTCTTTCTCTAAATTTGATATTAAGAGTGGATTTTGGCAAATACAAATCCCTGAAAAAGACAGATATAAAACAACATCCACAAATCCTTTTGGTCAATATGAATGGTGTGTCATTCCATTTGGATTAGAAAATGCACCTAGTGAATTTCATAATATTATGTATGAAATATTTAACCCTTCCTCCCATTTTACAATAGTCTATATTGATATGTCCTCATTTATTCCCAAATAGTCAACGAACATTGGAAACACTTAAATTAAATTATTGAACTAATAAAAATTAATGGTTTAGTGGTTTAAGCCTCCAAAGTCAATCTATTCCAAACAAAAATTAAATTTTTAGGTCATTATATTCAACAAGGAAAAAATATTCCTATACATAGAGCCATTCAATTTGCTGATAAAATCCTCTAGAAAACCCAACTTCAATGATTTTTAGGATCATTTAATTATATTGTTTAACTTTTACCCAAATCTTTGCAAACAATGCAAACCCTTATTTGAACAATTACAAAGTAACACGCCTTTATGGACTCTAGAACATACTTCGATAGTACAAAGTGTCAAGAAACATGTTAAAACCCTACCTTATCTTGGTCTTTATACACCAAATTCTTTCAAAATCATTGAAATCTATGCCACTGACATTGGCTATGTAGGTATTCTTAAATAGAAAATCAACCCTCAGTCTCCCGAACAGATTATTTGTTGTCATTATAGAGTCTGGAACAAAGAGCAAAGTAATTATAGTACTATTAAAAAATAAATTTTATCTATTATTTTATGCGTTTCGAAATATTTGAGTGACGTTTTCAATAAAAAAAAATTAGTCCAAGTTAATTGTAAAAGTGCAATATATGTTTAGAAAAAGATGTCCAGTTATTACTTGACAATATATTTTAGAGCTCTTGATCTACCCACAAGTCAACCTTCTATTAAACTTGCATCCCCTCTGCAAGTAACAAATAAACCATGTCCTTGGAAACATTTCCAGACCAAATTTTAGTTAAAGTTCCACTCTGACAACTCTTGTAGAGTTTGGACCTTTTCTAATCAATACCTAGTTAATGACCCATTTGCTACACCCTGCTAAAATCGATTATATTCTCAAGACAAAATTTTCAAATTTATTTTCTATTGAGCCAAATTACAACCATATTATAAATTCTAGTGATTTAGTCAAAAACTATTTTCCTCCCTTTTGTCATTTCACCCTCACTATCCTGCCAAGATGTTAAAATTCAATATGGATATTCTTTATTCCTCTGAATCAATTTGTATTAAAGCGATCACCGATTGCAATGATTCATCAAGGATTCTTTACAATTCCCTGCACATTAATAACATAATATCTCTTCAAGATTGGGGATCCCATCCTTCCATTCTGAAAAATCTCCCAAGTCACCAAATTCAATTTAGTTATTATGATTATATTGAAGCATGGTTTAAAGACCTTTTTTTTTTTATCAAAATGAGTCATTCAGTCATTCTTTATTTCTTTGTTTTGATAAAAAAAATATAAAAGTCAAATTCCTTCTTGGCTTCTTAGTAGCGGACAAAACATGGTTTTATCCCAGAAATCCTCCCTACAAACATCCAAAAACAAGTTAAATAGTTCTCCACAGTTGTTAAAATAAACCAATATAATTCCCAGTTCCCAATTTTATTTTTTTTCTCTAGAAAAAATAAAGTGCCATGGATATTCAAATGGCAATATGCAATACAAAAATCAATAGTTGTCTAACAATTTTATGTTAAATGGTGGAAATCTTTCAATTAACAAAGGATTATAAATGTTGTCCAAATGGAGTTTCCTTGGCAACTAGTCATAACACCGGTTCTACTCTAAGTAGTCAAGACATCTAGTCAAAGTTACATGGATATAACATTAGCAAAGTCAAAGAAGTCTCAACAACTCAAAGATTTAGCAAAGCAACTTCTTTTTCAAGATGAAGTCGAAGAGGAAGATTATTGTTCTCCCACCTCTTCTTTTGAGTCAATAAATAGTCACCGAGTTAATAAATTAGATCCATATTCGAGTTCCTTGTTCCAAGATGCCCAAGACCCTTACAGTCTGTAATAAAATTTATCACATTTCTATAAGATAATATTTGATCAAATTTGAATAAAAAGTTACTATTCATGAATAATGTTGAACAGTAAAAATATTCCCCGACATGTTATTATTCATGAACAGTATCGAACATTCCCCCATAAAAGACGAGATTGGAACAATTACAGTCCAATTATCACCATGGCTATATCATTAGCAACAGTCATTGAGATTCTCATAAATTAGCATTAAAATTATAAAGGATGTTGGACCAGCAGTTCATTGAAATCAAACACAAGAGACAGAGAATATATACAAAGAACTAATAACAAAAAGAAAAACAAAGAAAAGGAAAATAAATCAAAGAAGTATTTATGTATAAGTAGGAATATTGATGCATGGATCGAGAGAAACAAATTAGTGTATTTAGTTTATGTTGTTTTAGTATAATTAAAATAAAGGCATGATTCTTTAAAGAATATTCTTTTGTGTAGAAGTTAGTACTAGCGAGAAAGGGTATTTTAGTCCACATGTAATAAATGGAATGTAGAATGTTCCAAATGGGGTTATTTATTTTGTCACTACTTAAGTTGTGGCGGCCATGACATACTAGGGCCTAAACCATTCCCAATTTAGATATAATATCTTAGTAATATTCTTTTTCCTATACTCCATAAATATTATATCACTTTATTAGGAAATCCATTTACTCACCACATGTTTTAGAGAAACGAGAATAAGAGTTTGATGTCATTCTTTATATAAGTTAATATATTGACATTTTCACATACTCACATTATATTTCTAACTCTCATAGCATAACCCCAAGATGCAAACAAGTCCACTCTTGGTTGCATCTAAACAAAAGAGATATACGCATACCACATATCAACCCTTGCATTTAAATACACAATCTGGAGGAGGAATAAAGCCTTGTAACTACTATGCGTAAAACTACAAAGCAACTCATCCCAATAACTAATGCTTAAACAATGACTATAGCCTAGTTATCTTTGAAAATTGAAGCATCCTCAGCTAATTGCTTTAGAAAAAGAGTCACATAAGGAGCCCATTGAACTATTTCCACCTAACTTTCCTCATTTTTCCTAACAAATCTTAAAAGAATCTTTCTTTCCTTTCCATCAAAACACTCTACATAACACATGTAATAATACTTATCCACAATTCTTGAATTTTTTTAATGGATTATGAAGGGATCCCTCTCCACCATGTAGGAATTCCACCCATTACTATTGAGGAGATACCTCAAATAATGGATTGTCAAAATGAGTCCTATTCGAATGTTTTAATTTACCATTGGATCTAGCTATAACATTTTTTTATTAATAAAATTTCCTCCAAAGAATGTAGACAACGTTGTTTCATATTAAAGTCGGGGTGTAATTTCAATACATATTGATAAAATAATTACAAATATTGCGTGAGAGGAGTGGTAGAGAGGAAAGGGGGTGGGAGCCATCAAATACATTGGGAAGTAAAGTCATAGTAATAAAAAGGGGCATTGGGAATTAGAAATAATTTAATAAGGAATAAGGCGTTATCAGAGAAATGGTTATGGGGATTCCCTCTCGAATAAGATTTTCTTTGGGGATATATTTAAAATTGGTATTTTAAAAGAACTTGGAAATCCATATCTCTTGGTTTAGACTTTCTTGAGACTTTTCTCCATTTAGGCTCGGAAGGATTAATTTTTGGGAAGATACATGGGTAGGAAAATTTGCTTTAAAATCTTTGTTACTTTAGTTTTGCAAGATGTCTTTGAATCATAAAACTTAATATTCCTACATTTCTTGTAAGATAGTCCTTGGAACTTGAATTTAGAAGAAACTTGAGCAATCTGGATTCTTCTGAATTTATTTCCTATTTAGGAAAAGGTTGATGGAATCGATGAATAAACAATGAGAGGGTATGATATTAGATTTTTATTTAGTTGGTTGGGTTGGGGGGGGGGGGGGGTAGCTTCTGTTGTAAATATTACTTTTATTCTATGCTTAATTATGTGTTTGATTTAATTTTTGCAACATCGAATTTGATTTGGCCTACTATTTTATTACAACAAAATAATGTAGTAGAAAATTAAATTGTAATTTCCCCTTGTTTTAACTATATATATATATGTTCTTTCTTTTCAAGTTATAGACTTTGTCAATAGTGAAACCGCGAGGAAAAATTGCTTAACACGCTTCTGTTTATCAAATCTTCTTTTAGAGAGAGAGAGAGAGAGAGAGAGAGATCAAGTTACGAGTAAATAAAGTGATGATACTTTACTTCTTGTACTTTTTTATCACAATCCAAGTTGTTTATGATTTCATTTGTTCAAATGTGTAATACAGTGACTTAATTGTTTTCATTTACCTAAAAACTCATGGTTATATCAAACATTGTCAATGCAAAAAAGAAAAATGTGGTTTCCTTCAAAAGAAATTTGTGGCGGGTTGTTAAATCTGTAATAGTGCGTTCACTCACCTCCCACTTCAGTCTCACCAAGGGGAATTTCAAGATATCAATGATGTCATGGACTTAGTGACGTAACATTATGAGAAGAACACCTTTTTATGAGACTTGGAAAAATAACTTTACATCAATTTTTCATAAATTTTCATTAAAAGTATAATAGTATCATTTACATGACATATTAATTATATGCTGTCATCATATATTTATTAGTGTTAAAGGTAAAAACCTTTGATTAGAACTTTTAGCAGGTGTAATAAAGCCATATTGTAGTCTTAATAGTAAGTATAGTTGTTGGTCAATCATGTTGGCAACCTATAACTTTGAGTGATCACTAATCACAAAGAGAAATTTTCTAATGTTAACAATGTTGATATCGGGTCCGCGACAGCCTGGCAATGATATTGATATTTACTTGGCACCATTAATTGATGACTTGAAAACCTTATAGGATGAAGGTGTTCAGATTTATGATGCTTACCGACAAGAATATTTTACCTTGAAGGTTATATTGTTATGAACTATAAATGATTTCCTTGCATATGGGAATTTGTGTGGTAGTGATGTAAAAGGATACTATGCTTTTCCAATTTGTGGTGACCAAACTGATTCTATTCAATTAAAAATTCTAGTAAGAATATATATACGTCGCATATAAGATTTCTTCCTTAATACCATCTATTTCGAAAGCAAAAGAAGTCTTTTAATGGTAAGCAAGAGTTTCGAGAACAGCCTAAGACAATGAATGAAAAGCAAATATCAGAAAATATTAAAAGTATGAATGCATCTTGGGGGAAGAAGATGTGTCTAAATTACATGCCAATACCTAAGGGAAAGGTTAAATTGAAACAAAAGAGGAAGTGTGGTGATGAAAATCTGGATGTTCGTAATGGCCCCAAGTGTTGGAAGAAAAAAACAATATTCTTTACGTTGGAGTATTAGAAACATTTGCTTGATCGACACAATTTGGATGTTATGCATATTGAGAAGAATGTTTGTGACAACATAATAAAAACCCGCCTCAACATTCCGAGTAAAATAAAAGACGGAGTTAAGAATCGTCTTTATCTTGTAGACATGGGTTTAAAAGGAGAATTGTCACCACAATATAATGGAAAACGAATGTATTTACCACCGCCATGTTATACATTGTCAAGATTAGATAAAACAAGGGCATGTGAGACATTGGGTCAACTTAAGGTTCCCGATGGGTACTCGTCAAAATTTAATAATCATGTTTTAATGAAAGAGTTAAAATTGTTTGGCCTCAAGTCCCTTGATTATCACATATTAATGCAACAAATTCTTTTAGTGGCGATACGATCTATGTTACCAAAGCATGTTAGATATGTAATTACTAAAGTGTGCTTTTTCTTTAATGCTATTTGTACAAAAGAAGTGGATGTGATGAAGTTGAAAGGTATTCAAGATGAAATTGTGATCACATTATGTTTATTGGAAAAGTACTTCCCTCCAACATTCTTTGATATAATGGTGCATCTAATGGTACATCTTATTAGGGAGTTTAAAATTTTTGGTCAAGTTTTCCCTCATTAAATGTACCCATTTGAATGGTTCGCACATGCTTAATAATTATGTAATTATTTAATAATGTTAAATTTAAAAATCATTGTTTTAATTTTTGTAAAATGTCTATAGGAACATGAAATATATAAAGGGTCAGGTAAATAATCAAAATTGTCCAGAAGGTTGCATCTCCTAACGATATATTGCAGAAGAAGCAATTGAATTTTGTACAAAGATTTTACATAGGCTTGATGCAGTTAGAGTTCCATTGGGTAGAAATTCAACTGATGATGACACTGATAGAATATGCGATGGCAAACCAATAGGGGGTTGTAAAGTCAATGAAGTGGACGCAATGTCATGGGAGCAAGCACATCGTTATGTGTTGTAAAACATAGATGATGTTCAACCTTATATCGAGTGTTTTTTTTCCTTTTTTAAGCTTTAATAAGAAATTACTTTATTTCATTGTATTTGGTTTTAATAACTAACTACCTAATAGGGAGCATATGGAGAGCTTGAGGCAAAGGCATCCTCGAAAGTGAAAATATGAAAAATGGTTACAAGAGGAACATAACAAGACCATTATTGGTTTTCTTTTTGATAGGGTATGATTGGTTTATTATGTTATACTTCAATCGACTATTATAATTGTGACTAATATTTTAAAAAACCAGGTTGAAGAGGAGTTATATACCTCCAACAATAGTGTTTCGAACATATTGAAATGGGTAGATCGGGGACCTTGCCGAGATGTATTAAAATATCCTTGTTATATTATTAATGGTTTTTGTTACCATACGAACGAACGTTACGCTGAACGAGTAAACTAACATAGTGAAATTAGACTCACCACCACAACAATGCAAGTTGCTTGTGAAAATGATAAGCATCCCGTTATTTCAAATTTGTGTTTTTATGGCATCATCACTGAAATATGGATGCTCGATTATTTAACCTTTAAGATTCTAATTTTTAAGTTTAATTAGGTCGATAATCGTAATGGTAGAAAAAAGGTGAGCTTCTCTTTACATCTGTTAATCTTGGTAGAGTTGGACATAAGAATGAGCCCTTTATTCTAGATTCTTGAACAAATAAGTTTTTTATATTCTAAACGAACTCGATCCTAAATGGTCAATCGTTCTTGTAACTCCATAAATATTTGTAATTATGATTGCAATGATAATGAGTACACTGCTCAATGTTTTGAAGATCATGTCACCACCAATGAATTGGAAAACATTTAATTGATTGATAAAAGTGACGAATCATATGCACATGTATATTGTGAAGGAATTTGGATTGATAATCAGAAGTACATAGAGAGTGTTAGTTTCATTTAAAATTTGAGACCTTATTAATATGTAGTACTATTTGTTGAATATTGTTGGGAAAAGTGTCTTGAAGTGTTAGATTTGATTTATTTCTTATCTTTTAGATTGGTTAACTTTATGTCTTTCCATTCTTAGCTTATTAGTTATTTTACTCATTTAATATCACATTTTGATTTTTTTTAAGTTTGATGAGAATGGTGGGCAAAATATTTAAATTTGATATCCTTTTCCTCATTGAGTTACGAACTTTTATTTGTTAATAAAATTCTATCTATAATCATCTTTAATGAATTTATGATTTATATGTTTGTACTTGTGGTTGGTCTTTTAACTTAGGTAAAGGGAATGGATATTAACAAATAAGATATTTCTAACTCACAAGAAGAAAGGGATAATGCAGGTTCGTAGACTTTAGAGATGTTTTTATACGATTGTTTATTCATATGTAGTCATTTATAACTTTTAACTCACACACGTGATATACATACCACCGTTGATAAAATAAACATAATATGAACTGTATATCATCATATAAGGTTGTTTAAACTTGGCTCATCATTTGTTTCATGAGTCGACATTGAATGGGATTCTAAAGTGCTAAGTTTACTATTTTAGTATGATTATAGTTTATTAAGATAGATTAGAGCCAATCTCAACTTCTTTATAAATACATTGTTCATGCATTTCAATTCCAAATTCTTTTCAAATGCAATTCAATGGCTAAAAATCAGGCCAAACATCACTATATAAGACAAATAAATTAACCTTTAGTCTATTGCATAATAGAAACCATTTAGCCCATTGCATAATATAATACAGTAAATGATATAACTGAAATTAACTCAGCACTATATAACATAATATATATATCCAGCAGTAAAGGATCGTTATGGTACTATTATTAAGATTTTAATCCTTCAAGCAGCAGTATAGAATTTATATCCAACATGGGATCTAAATGAAACAACTGAATTTAACTTTACTGTTTTTTGTGGTACTATTTTTAATATTTTAATTTGATTATGAATGAACTTTATGGCCAACAGTTTATTTGGTTGTTGTGGTACACTTGGCTAGTTGTCTTGGTACTCTTCCTTAAGTTTAATGTTTCTTTTTTGAGAAAATCATGGAAATAATGCTTATTTGGTTTGTTTATTTGATGTTGTTGATTTGATTGTTAATGTTTATTTGGTTTGTTTATTTAGTAGATATGAACGAGGAATATGACTTCCATTTGAACCAACCAAACGATTCAGCAAAGTCACCAGGAAATTCAAGTAATAAAAAACCGAACAGTGACAGGTGTAGCCGTTTTAAAATGACTAAGAAAAAGGGTTTTCAGTGATCGATTATAAGTAACTAATAATTAAAATGGACAACTGAATAGTACAACAAGGATTTATTTTCCAAGTTACAAGGGGATATTGGAAAGGAAAATGGTGCCCATAAGATTTCTAAGTTGGCCTAGAGTGACAAAGACATTAAAAGAAAACTTATAGGTAGCTATGGAGATAAGTTCTAAATAATTGTTAGCTATTTTAGTATTAATTGACGTTTCTGTTATGTAATATAATATTTTATTACTTGTAGGCTAAATTCGATATGGATCCAAAATCAAGGAAGACATTGATATCTGATATTGGTTGTTCGAGGAAGAATTTTAAACTAGAACTTACTAAGAATTACATCAAGCCATTTAAAAATGACCCAGGTAAGGTTATGAACCATCCAAATGCTTATATAAAGTTTACTGACCAAGAGGAATGGGATGAGTTTATAAGAGAAAGACTATTCTAAAAGTTTTAGGTTCTAAATTGCTTTTCTTTTCTACATATTAACATTTATTTATGGTATGATTAAATTCTTACATTAACTTTATGTGCACTATATAGAAATTAAGTGAATCACAAGTAGAAAAGTGAGCAAAGAATAAATTTAACCACAAGTTTAGTAAGTTGGGCTATGCAGGTCTCGAAGAAATTATGGTACATTGTTGAATTCTTTTATTATTTTCTAAGATTGAAAAATAATTTCATTGGATAAATAACTTCTCACCTTTTTGTTATTGATATATAATTGAGATAGAAAAAACTTGGAGATGCATTTGATGAGGATGATAGGTCTATGTTATAGATAATGTCTTGACAATATATAAATGAAAAATATCTAGATGATGCAACAAAGGAAGTTAGTGAAAAAATTGTTATTTCATTCAAAATCCTACAAACCTAACCGTCGGATTCAGCTCCAACAAGTGCATGAACTGAAGTAGTTAATTCTTTACAAGATCTAACCATACTCTTGAAAAATTTATATTATTCCATGACATGTTGAAAAGTCAAGTCCATGATGGGAGCTTAGTAACGCGATGATCCTCACACATCCTAACCTTAGCACTTGGTACTTCGGAGCATAATGGTCGAGCAAGGGTAAAAGAAGAAGATATACCAAAGATAACATTTAGAGCCTTTTATAGATACATTGAGTTTTTAGTCATGTCCTTTGGATTAACTAATGCACCATTACCATATATGGATTTAATGCATCGAGTAGTCCAACCATTTTTTGACCAATTTGTGATTGGATTCATAGACAATATTTTGGTATATTCGAAAAACAAATAAGATCATGAACGACATCTACAGGTTATACTAAAAAAATTATGATGCCATCGCTTGTACGCAAAGAAAATAAATGGGATTTTCTAATGAAGGAAGTAAAATTTCTAGGCCATGTCATTATCGAAGTAGGCATACAAGTTGATCCAACAAAAACTGCAACAGTAATTGAATGGCCACAACCTACTACCATTATATAAAATAACAGTTCTTTAGGATTAGCAGGATATTACTGACGATTTGCGGAAGGATTCTCAATAATCGCATTATCGTTGATGAAACGAACTCGTAAAGATGTGCATTTTGAATGTACCAATGAATGAACCCAATCAATTCAGACTCTAAAAGAATGCTTAACCACTACCCCGATATTGACTATACCCTAGAGCGATGTTAATTATGAAGTATACAGGGACGCGTCCTTGAAAGGCTTAAGATGCATATTTATGCAGCTAGGGAAGGTAATAGAATATGGATCCCATCAATTAAAAATTCAAGATCAAAACTATCCAGTCCACGAATTAGAACTCACCGCAATAGTGTTCGCACAAAAGATTTGGAGAGCCGAGTTTCAAATATTTTTGCATCATAAGAGTCTCAAGTTGATATTTACACAAAAAAATTTGAATGTATGATAATGAAGGTGGATGGAATTTTTCTAAGACTATAAATTTTGATTACAATACCACGCTGGCAAAGAAAATGTAGTAGCTAATGCATTAAGACACATATCAATGGAAGACTATTAAGGATATTTGTTTATGATGTCATGACTACTTTAGAAGAATATAATTTACAAAGTGAAACCACCAAAATCTCCATTGTTGTTCAAAACATTATAGCCCATCTTACACTTCAAAAGAAAATAATTGAACAATAACCAACTGATTTCCTTAAAGACCAAGAATGAAATATCAATAATGGGAAGGCAAAGGAAAGTTAGACTTATGAACTAGAAATTGGAGTGCGTTATAGGAATATGATATATGTACCTTCCAATTCGGTGTTGAAAGAAGAAATACTACAAGAAGGCCATGATTGTAAGTTCATCATATATCTTGGAAATATAAAAATGTATCACGATATTAAAAGACAATATTGATGGACAAGAATGAAACAAGGTATTAAAACCTTTTTTGCATAATGTATAATATATTAACAAGTCAAGATTGAACACTAACACCCTTGTCGACTACTAGAACCTATCCCTATCCCTTCATAGAAATAGGATCACATCACTATGGATTTCATTAGTGGATTACCCCTAATAGCACAAGGTTATAACTCAACATGTGTAATCATAGACCGACTAACAAAATTGGCACATTTTCTTCGAGTACGCACTACTGATTCACTCTAGAATCTTAATAACCTGTACATTTAGGAAGTCATAAAACTCTATGAAACACCTTTATCAATAGATCCGTGAAAAAAAACCACTTAAGTCATTTAATTCAATATTAAATGTTTAAATGGCTCCGAACAGTTTTTTGAAGAAACTCTTTAATCAAAACAAACATCTAACACAAGATGTGTATAAAAGATTATATGAACGAGCTATTTAAGGTATGGGTATACCAGTTTTGAAAAAACAAAACTTAAATATGTTCTGAATTAGCACGGCCGAGGAAAAGTATGTATGCAAGTACACAAGATTTTGGCATGGTAAAACCCCACCTAATTGGGGAAACATCCACGGAGGTCTCTACACCTCAAAACAAAAATCCGCTAAAATAGAGTAACAGGTTACAAACTTTATAACAAACCAAACACACAAGCAAACCTAATCTAAGTCTAGAATTTTTACCAACTCCTTTAGATTATTTTGACTCCTCTGAAGGTTCTGATGTTGAGGTTCTTCTCCCAACTTTGTAATCGCTTCTCCTTTTAGCTTTACATCGACTCTAAAAGTCAATGATATCTCTACAAGAACTTCTTTAATGTTATAGTGTGAAAGTGTTGTGATGTGATGTGCCTAACACATGCATGCAACTCACACACACTTATACATATAATATTCTTAAACAAATTGCATATTTCAAACTAATATGATGTTCAAGATTCTGAATCACAGTTTGTTGAAAATCTTAAACTATTGATCTTTATATATATCCACAGACCTCGAGGTTACCTTGCTATTAAAAGGAGCAAGGTCCTAAACACTTTCCTTATTATTTACAAAGTTATTTCACAAAATGTGAAATATGAATATGAAAGTTTAAAACACTAATCAAGGTCTTAACTAGATATGAGTCTGGTTTTCTTTAAACTGAGAAATAAACAAGATTTTTTTGTACTAATTTTGAACAAATATGGATTTCTTGAAAAGAGAAATCAACCTAAGAGTATTAAACGTGTTTGTATCACAAACAATTTAGATCTGCACTTTCTATGAAAACAAAATGAAATCAAAATGTGACACCCCGCCTAATAAAAAACCGGGCGATCACTCCTATATCAAATTAAAACAGGAGTCTCATATGGATCATTCTTAGCATCACTGTCGAAAATCCATTTTAATTATTAATAAACTATTAGGCTGGCGTCAAAATTTTACTTAACTACTCTTTTTAAACAACTACAATTAAAACATTCACACGGTTTATGTAAATGAAACTGAAATGAAATAGAATAACCGAACACTCGGTTAAAATTATACAACCATATCGAATGCCGCACAAAAAGGCGATAAAAGAATACATAAATGTTGTTGGGTTATTAACCCGAATGTTTATACAGTACCTCCTATCTAGAGTACAAGGATAGAAGCGTCTATCGAGAACCTGCATGCATCCACAACAGCTGCAGACGACGTCTGACTCGAAAGAAGTGACATCCAGGCGTCCCTATGTCTGGACACCTATATATATATATAGCCAGAAAGGAAAAAGTAGATAAATGGGTCAAATACCGAGTTTCAAAATATTTAGCAAGTGCATAAATGCCTTATTTTTAGAAAAAGGTTTTATCTCATATTTAAATTTGGTATCGCACTCCCATGTGATACCCCTCACCTCTCTTCTAATAGTGCACACTTAGCGCATCCTAACAGAATACCATAGTCAAACTACCCTGCCTAACTAGTCTGACA
Source organism: Sambucus nigra (assembly GCA_949130495.1). Classification (NCBI taxonomy): domain Eukaryota; kingdom Viridiplantae; phylum Streptophyta; class Magnoliopsida; order Dipsacales; family Adoxaceae; genus Sambucus; species Sambucus nigra. Next base: position 387,604,224 of record OX422212.1, read on the forward strand.
GCCATCTCCTAACAACCCTAGTTAGTCCTAGTACTAAGGGCTAAACTTCTCCCCAGTCTCAGCAATATGCCATGTTCGTGCGTGGGGTGTCTCGCAGAAAAAAATCCAAACAAGGAACCCCCCCGATACACTACTACGCAGCAAGGTCAATCGTCGAGATCCATTAGACCCTCAGTACACAAAAGATATATATACATATATATATGCACCATATAAAGAATTCCAATATTAGAGCACTAAGGGTTAAACTTCTCCCCAGTCTCAACACTAAGCCAAGTTCGTGCGTGGGGTGTCTCGCATAGTGAAATTCAAACAAGGAACCCCCCCTGATACACTACTATGTTTATACCCTCCTTCCAAGTTTCCCCACTGGACGTGCCCCTAAATGGCTATCATCTTCCAGGGCCTATCAAATAAAACAACCTGGGAACCTACCGAAACGTCAGGAAGTGGCCATATGCTCGGGGGAGAGTCATAACCACACCCAAAATTACCTCACCAGTGCAGTAAAACATATAATAATTACCCATATGTCCTAAGACTATATCCACCCTGCATTCATTAGCCAGGGGGCTTCACCTCACGCGCGCAACTTCCCTTATGATAACATTTAGAGAGGTGTGTAAACATAAATTATCATTTATGAAAATCATCTCCTTTTCCATTTTGAAAACATTCATTTTTACATTTTCAAAAGTCATTTATATCATATTATATATATATATACTTTCATCACATAGTATATATATACCATATATTCCTCCTAGAATATATATATGGCCATACTTGCCAATCACATCTAGCGATGACCAACAATCCCAAGGATTCTCTCAAAGAATCATAATCGTGCATTCATATAAGCATGATACTTAACCCAAAGTATTTCCTTACTTTGATAAGTAATACATACTTTAATCCCATCTAAGGATATATTGGATATCTCCAATTTCACCATTTTACATTAAGTGAGTATATATCTATATTCCCCATTTCATCCTAATTATCTCGTAAGATATACTCAATCCATAATCAATTATAATTATGCTTTCTATACGCATAATTATAAAAGCCTAAATGCCCACTAAAAATATCCTAGGGATTTATCTCTCCCAAACAACCTTAAATTTAGTGGGTTATGGATTTCATTTCCATGAACCCAAGGACTACATCTTGTCCAAATAATCACCTAGAGGTCCCCACCATATATTAGGAACTCCCAACATCCTAACTCATCAATTATTTTATTTTCTTAGAAAATATAATTTAAGAGTTACACATTTCAAACCCTCATTTAAGCCTCCTAAATTTCCTTAATTAGAGGACCATATAGTCCTAAAAGGTCCCTTATGTTATCACATAATTAACCTCGAATCAACACAAATTGGAATCCAACTCATCCAATTAACCCTAGGAAAAATTGCCAAGGTTCTTGTAGGGTCGATCGATCGACCGTTGGTCATCGATCGATCGAGGCTTCAATCGATCAACCTCTGCCAGTCAATCGATCGATCATGTCGGACAACTTCTTCTTTGAGAAGCTATTTTCAGCCATTAAAGCTTCCCCTAAGATTTTATCTCTACATCCAACGTCCTACAACCTCAACCAACAACATCTACACAGACAATAAGGGTTCTAAACATCCTAGAACCCGAAATCATCAATTTATTTTGATTAATTTCTAAGTTCTTCAAATTTAAATATTATTGGGGTTTATTCGTTTTAACTCCCGAAAACCCATTTTATCCACGAAAACTCAACCCAAAATCTTTAGGGTTTGTTAATACCAAACTACGATACGAGATTTATGCTCAAAAGTAAATAAAGCAAGTAAACACTTGCCTCGTGGATATAATCCGACGATCCCGAGTCGAGTCTGGCGGAATTTGGCCTGAGATCTCCCTTTTCTCCTCCTTTTCTTCCTTCCTCTCTCTCTCTCTTACCTCTTTTCTTTCTCTTCTATCTCTCTCTCCCTCTTTATATAGAAAGAAAAAGGGTTTTAACCCTTAAAATCCAAAAATGACTCGTTTACTCAATTACGAGCCCTTTTAACTCCAAAATTACCCAAAACTCAATTTCGACAATCAGACACTCTTTTCCAACTATCTCGGCCATTCAGAGACTCACGGTGTAGTCGAAATTCCCATCCGAGGTACTTGACCGCAAATCACTATTTCAACCCAAAATAACTTATTGCGGGTTTTCTAATTAAAATCTTACCTTTTGTCGCTTTACTCAATGGCGACGTATAATTAGAATACTTCGACCTATTTAATCCCAAAAGTAAGTATACCATCCAGCAACAATCATATAATCCTCGAAAATCTCAAAATTTACTATTTTGAGAAATTCTCCAAAATTCCAATTTATACTCAATTGTGGAATTTAATTGTCTCCAAAAGGACGGGTTGTTACACAAAACTTCGTGAATGTTGGACAAGAGATTAAAGACAGTGGATGATGGATCTTCTCAACTAATGAACACACTCAACTCACAGGTTATTTTTCTGAGGAAAAATAAAGATTTTGATTTAGGGTTTCGTATTCTCTCTCTATCTTTTCTCTTTTTCTCTCTCTATTCTCCCTTTTTGTTCTCTCAGAGGTAAAGTGATCCAAAGATTGTAAACGTCTCACATATGGCTTCTATTTATACTAGAGCATGGAAGACTCTAGAAGGTTTGGACAAAGCAACGGTCAAGATTAATTACAAATGATCGATGTAAATCTTACGACTCAGATGTGACCTCATTAAAACTAAATTTAATTGGTTAACTCAGTTTTTACAAGGATTGTGAAATATAACATGCAGACCATAGATAATATAGATCCAAGGGTTCTCAATCAATCTCAAATATGTGAGAGTAAAGAAACACAGATCCAATCGATATCTTAGTAACACGTGTAAGGCCGTGATCAAGTGAAAATGCGTGTTTTAGATTTTTGAAGAATTCCATTTTCCACCACAGAATTCTCTGCCGCTTTCGGATCCTACCCAAGCAAGTTTTTAGGAGAAAAGGTGAATTATAAATCAACCCACAAAATTATTAAAACCAACTTTTAAATGATTAATTTTTTTTTTATAAATTCCAAAAAATTATTTACCATATCCCAAAATTATTAAAAAAAATCATTTTTATGGGATTTAACACACACACACACACACCCCTAAATTATGAAGAATGCAATAGATGAATGCAATCCTAGGTGCAGTGTTGGTATTCATCTTTTGAGACTTTTTAGAGGAATTTGATATGTAGTGTCCGATGCTCTTTGGTAGACTAGGATATGACTCAATTTTGTCACTATTTCCAAACTAAACAAGCGCCTATATAATGTTGACTCAAGTGAGTCAAAGATACAGGGTACTTCAATTCAATTATGACCCTCAATTCGTAGGAAGTTTTTGGCCAGCATTACAACAAGACATGGGTACCAAACTACAAATGGATGGACAATCCGAACGATTAATTCAAACCCTAGAAGTTATGTTACATGCATCTGCGCTTGATCTGTCAGGAAGATGGAGTGACCATTTAAAATTAATTATATTTTCTTATAACAATAGTTACCTAGCCAACATCCAAACCGCTTCTTATGAGGAACTTTATGCAAGATCATGTCATTCTCCATTATGTTGGAATGACATAGGATAAAATATATCTTTGGAATAAAAATAATAGAAGAAACTACTGAAAAGATACGCTTGATTTAGGAAAGATTACAAGAATCCTGAAGTAGACGGAAAAAAGTTATGCAAATCATTGAAGGAAACCATTAGAAATCTAAGTAAAGGATCATGTCTTCTTAAAACTATAACCCAAAATAGGGATCATAAGATTCAAAAGAAAAGGAAAACTCGCACCATGGTATATACGACTTTTTGTGATTATTGAAAGAATCGAGCTAGTAGCTTATTGTTTGAACTTACCACCTAAATTATCTACAAAACACGATGTGTTTCATGTGCCCCAATTGCAAAAGTATATACCTAATCCAAATCATGTTATCACCTAGGAAGGACTCTCCATACAACCTAACCATGATTTCAAAGAAAGACCTCTCCAAATATTAGACACTTAGGATTGTGTCCTTCATACTAAAACCATCCCATTAGTCAAAGTTCTATGGCAGCATCATGGAGTCGAAGACGCCACCTGAGAACTTAGGGACGCCACAAAATAACTATGTCCTGAATGTTTTCAAGGTAATTTTAAGAATGATAATTTTGGTAGGGAGAATTGTAAGATCCGCGTCAATCGATTAATTCCATAATATATATATATGTGTGTGTGTGTGATTTTATTCTACGTATCCAATAAACATATATAAAAAACTAGAAATTAATGCCCTAAATATTACCTAATTAAACCTTAAGATACCCTAAATTAGGAAATAGTCCTAAAGTTTTAATAATTAAAAAATAACCCCTAAGCTTTTTAAAGGTTATTTTAGCTTCCTAAATGAACTATGGACCCCAAAGTTTTTACATATTTGACTTTTAGCATTTTTAAATTACAAACCATGCCTTAAGAATACTAGGCCTAATTTAGAAAATTATGCTTTATCCCATAAACTTTCAAAAAGTATATAAATTGTACCATATACTCATATAAACATAGCAAGGACCAAAAACTAAACCCTAAACAAGTTACACATTAGCCCAGCTGACTAGTATTCAACCAAGGAAGCCACATAAGATTGGATCCATAGGTCTCTATATGGAAACATGTATTTAAATTATCACTACACCAAAACCAGCCCTATAAATCTTTGAAATCCACCGAAAATTACACCAATAAAATTACTTTAAACTTCCTTATAAAATTCCCAACATCCCTTATAAAAAGACACCAGCTAGTGTTAGAAAAACAAAACTCAGAAATTGAGAATTTATAATATTTTCATATTTTATGTATCAAACTCAATTCTATAAATTCTATATAGTTTTGCACTTTTGTAGGATTCATTTACGTTTTTATACGTGAAAATTCACATAGAAATACACTAGAAAGGGTAAAAAATCAAAGAATACCATTGAAGCTTGAGCTTCAATGGTGGATTTTGTATTACTAACCTTGAACCACTTTTAAGGTGGGGACATTTTACCTTAGAACTTAAAGAACTTAGGTGCCACACTTAATTTGATTACAATACAATTAGAAGATTCAAATCATAATTTTTTAATTTCATCCAGGGAAATTTTAGAAATCAAAATTTTCTTTTATATTATGAATTATACCTTCAAACCAAAATAGGACAAAACCCTATACCTTCCATAGATCGAATTGCACTATGAAACCACGAATGTAAAACGAAAAATTTAGAAAATTTGCAAAAACTGGAAAAGGGCTACGGTCCACCTCAATCCATAAAAGTTATATCTTTGGATTCCTTGTGAAAAAATAGGATGAATGGATTTTGAATCACTCAAAATGGTATTCTATATTGGATTTAATCGAATATTAAATGTTTAAACCCTAAAGTCAAAATTTTGAAGGTTGAAGATGAAGTGGTCAATACGCGCACGAGTGAGGTAAAAACTAACGTGTGGGAACTTTGACCTAGTGCGTGAGGGTGTGTGCCAAATCAAAAAAATTTATTTTATTTTTCTGGTCAAAATGGTATTACATTACCCTGTTCGGTCACAATAAACCTATTCAAAGAAACCCCAAACTTTGAATTTCAATTTCAAAAAATTATTTTACACATAAACCCCTTACTTTTCTAACTTTTGAATTTCAAACCCAAATTTCACCCACTGATTTTTAACACCCTTAGGAACAGAAAAGTCTATTTCCACTAAACTCAAAAATATAAGAAAATGGGTGTAATTAATCAAATTATTTTTTACGTATTAGCCCCTAATAGTTTTTTTGTATGCAAACATGCTTTCCACACTGTAGTATTTTCAAATCCAGACCCTTATTTTATTATTACTCTAAATTTCAGGCCAACCTGGACCTTATTTTTAACCACCTCGACCTGAACTTAAAACTCCTAAACAAGTTGGTGATTCTTATTCAGTATTATTTTACATAATGCTTTTGTATACGTCAATTATTCATATCACTATGTGATAGCCCCAATTATCTTATTCTCATTTATGAACTCATTTATATAGTTCAAATTACGTTACATTTGAATCAAATTTAAAAACCCTATTATGATTTTTGATGCAATGATATCAATTTAATCTAATTTCATTAAACTTGTTCTATCATAGAAAACATTATAAAAAAACAATAAACTACCATTATACCCAGGGCAATATTATATGGCTTGTAAGACTCAGGGTATTGAATGCCTAGTTTATGCTTACCATATGGATGCGCATTGTGGCTCAGCATGGTTACTATCTCCAAAGATTTTGGATTGATTTATTATTTGTATGGATATTAACCCTAAACATCTTTAACATATAATTATGGGTTATATTATTTTAGAAACTATCTACAACCTTAACTGTTCTAAACCTAATACTTCAAATTGTAGCAATATTATCATATTATTATTGTACTCTATTTCACATAAATGATTGAATCCAACTTCTTATATCCATTTGATGATACTAATATTTAAGGATTATATTTGCAAATCATTATTGAATCAGGATTATCTATTAGGCAACTTTTACTTATTCTTTTAAAAATTCTAGATGGAGCCTGAGCCTAAGGAAAGCAACAATCCCCCCAACCTCGCAAATTTTAGTTCATCATCTCTATCAATCATTTAAATATGGAAACTCATTATCATGATCTAAAAATTCATCATAATCATGTAGTCTACCACATTCCAGTTAATTTAGCATCATTATGTGTCTTTGTTTTGTTTTCTTTCTTTATTTTGGATTGTTATTTGCAGTCGATTATGATTATCATACATAAAGTGCCCTGTCACTATACAGAGTTCTTGTTGGATGTAATAAATCCATTTACTATTATATATGTATGTGTTAGAATATTATATTATCAGAACAGTTATAAGTCACAAAAATGTCGGGATTTGACAAGCTAATATCAGAGCGAGCGCTAGGTTTATTACTCCAATGCGGGACTTATTTAGGATATATAGTTATTTTAATTTCATAACTTCTTTATTATATTACGATAGTAAACATTTTTCTTGCAATCATGAATGTGTGGGGCAATATCTAACTCAACACCGACGACATTAACCCGGCCCAGTTTAGTTAAACTATTTGAGAGGGTATACCAAATTATTTAAGACCATCTGATAAGTGGACTAAGAATGGGAAATTCTAATACTGAGCATTAAACATAACCTACTTACTTGCTAACTAATAGGGGAAGAGCAAGCCACAAAGCAAGCTCGTATATTCTCTGAGGATCAGGAATGTCTGTAACAAGCAATTCATTTAGCGTCAGCTAAGAAATTATGTATGACACCTCCTATATCCCTAGATGATTATGGATCGAAAATACTTTATCTGGATACTACTGCCTTCTCATCTAGATCTAGTATCGGAGGCTTTAAGGAAGAAATGGATCACATAATACCCTAATTAGGCTAAATAAGAAAATTTAGAAAACATAACTAATAAAGGGCTATAAATAAATAAGTTTATGGAAGAAAATGTGGCATCTGTCCTCTGATCCAAGGCAGTGAAGGTCAAGAAGTTTATTACCTTAAAGTAATAGTATAATGTGGTGTGTGATGTAACCTTAGTACCATAGCAACGATATCTATGTGTGAAACTTAGTCCTTTAATTTTTTATTTCTTAGGGATTGGATGTACTTTTCTCAAACTAATTAATCTAACGAGTTTTGTTATGGATAATTTTATTGTTATTATATTCTTTAAATTTTGCACGGAGAGCACCACGATCAGAACCTCCCTTACCGAATCCCCCAATAGTTACTAGAAATATAGCCCAATGACTTACCATAATGAATCAAGCTCAATGAAATCCATTAACTCGAAGGATTAATGCTTTGAAATAATTTCTTCACCAACGACCTCCATCATTTCATTGAAAACTCAGAGCTTCTAAGGAAGAACGATGGTTTAGAAAGACTCTAAATGTATTGAATGGAGTAGGAATATTACCTGAACTTAAGGTAGAGTTAACAACCTATCTTTTCGAGGGTGAAGTAGACCACTGGTGGATATCAGTGAAATGTAACTTGCGAATAATTTGAAGATATATTCTTCAGGAAATATTTTTCTAAATTTATTCAAGATCAACTAATCATGGACTTCTTGGGATTACAACATGATGAGTGCATTATTTTGTATATTTAATACCCAAATTTATACTTTGTTAGTCCCATTTTAGTGTATTTAATAAGTTCTTAGGACTATTTTATTAAAAAGAGGAAAAAATGCGAGAATGATTGAATTCATATTGAAAATGGCAATTTTAAATAAAAATGGACACTTCGATAATTTTATAATATTCTTGTGCTAATTTGTGAAAAAAGTTGCCTAGTGAAATTTTTGCAGGTAATGACGGAATTTGATGCAAATTGATGATCAATTCAAAAAAGTCGCGAAAAAGCTTATTTTTACGGTCGTTCGAAAAAAAGATGTTTTTGCACTGAATTCATAAAAAGCTTATTAAGTGGATCCTATTACTGAAAGAGTTTGACCCTGAAATTCAGGATAAAAAGGGGTGTGAGAATGTAGTGGCGGATGACTTGTCTAGGTTAAACATTGAATCATTTGATAACATGTTGCCACTAAATGAGTCATTTCCCGATGAGCAACTGATGCTTGTCTCTCTGCTTCCATGGTTAGCCAATATTGTGAACTATCTTATGACGGGTGAAATGCCACTACATTGGTCTAAGCAAGATCATTCCAAATTTTTAAAGGAAGCCAAGCATTTATTTTGGGATGACCCATATCTTTTCAAGTATAATCCCGATCAAATCATTCGAAATGTGTACCCGATCATGAGATTCAAAGTGTAATCTCTTTCTGCCATGACCAAGCCCATGGAGGTCATTTCAGTGCTAAAAATTCTACTGTAAAGACTTTGCAGTGTGGATTCTCTTGGCCCACTATTTTTTGTTACTCAAATGATTACAATAGGAGTTGTGATCGTTGCCAACGGTTAAGAAATATCACATGTAGGAACATGATGCCCTTAAATCCCATTCTGATTATCGAGGTTTTTGATTATTGGGGCATTGGTTTTATAGTTCCATTCCCAAATTCCTATGAGAATCTTTACATTCTTTTGGAAGTTGATTATGTGTCTAAGTGGGTAGAAGCCATACCATGTAGGACGAATGATCGCCACGTGGTGGTCAAATTCATTCGAGAAAATATTTTCTCCTATTTCGGTACGCCTCGATACATCATTAGCGATCAAGGAACCATTTATGTAATCGATCCTTAGAGAGTCTCATGAAAAAGTATTCAGTCACGCACAAAGTAGGGTGTTCTTATCACCCTCAAACCAGTGGTCAAGTTGAAATTTCCAATAGGCAAATCAAGAAAATCACCGAGAAGACAATCAATCCGAATCAGAAGGATTGATCCTTAAGGTTATTGGATGCACTGTGGGCTTATTGCACTGCCTACAAAATGCCACTTGGTATGTCCCCGTATAGGCTTGTCTACAGAAAAACCTGCCACCTTCTGGTAGAATTAGAACACAAGGCCTATTGGGCCATTAAGACCTTCAATTTTGATTTACCTGCTACGAGAGAGGTTCGAAAACTGTAACTCAATGAGTTGGAAGAGATTAGGAATGATGCGTATAAAAAATGCAAAATTGTATAAAGAGAAAATAAAAATGCTCCATGACATGACCATCCTACGGAAGTCATTCGAGCCTGAACAGAAATTTCTCTAGTACAATTCTAGATTTTATCTCTATCTTGATAAGTTGAGGTCTAGATGGTCCGGTCCCATTATTGTTAGGACAGTCTACCCACATGGGGAGATTGAGATAGAGAATCCTAAAAATGGTGGAATTTTGAAAGTTAATGGTTAAAGGTCGAAGCCATATATGGAATTGAGAGATCGAGAAGTGGAGGACAATCTCCTCCAAGACCCTGTGTACCAAGAGTGAACATGAAATTGAGTCATTGTTGTTGTATCATAATTTTTATTTTACATGAATTATGCCTTGGAAAAAGTCCCTCATTACGGTAATATCTTTCATATCTTTCCAACCTTTTCAATTTTTGTCTTTTAAATTAAGGACAATATAGAAATTAGGTTTGGGGGTATTGAGGTCATTTTTCTCCGTTTATAAAAAAAATCAGAAAAAATTCAAAAATCCAAAAAGATTTTCAATATAATTGATCTTTGAAATGATTTCTTAATATAGAATTAAATCATTGATCTCTCAACTTATGAAATGTTTTACACATTATCCATATAATATGATCGAAAATGGATCTTGGGGCGAAAGTTAAAATGCTTAACGAATGAATGTGGAGATTTTATCCTGGTGAGATTTTTGTGCCACTAATCATTTTTGAGAGATTTAAATAAATTTGAGTTAAAATAACTCAAACTTTCCTTCAGTGATAAATTCGTTGATGATATCAAATTCTTTGTTTTGTTCGATTATTGAAAACAAAAAGTCAAAAGGTGAATTTTAAGGACTAAAAGTCTTAGTAAGTCGTCTTGAGACACAAATCAACTTAATCAAACTTAATAAATGAGATTAGGCCATCGTTTGAAATCCCAAAAATAAGCCTAAACTCTGACCTTTTTATAATATTCCGTTGCAAGCCCATTTGAGCCAAAAAAGAAAATAAGTCTTTTGTTGAAAACCCATTATCCTACCCAACTCCAACTGAGAGTTTAAAGCCTATAAAAACAAGCCATACCTATTTTCTGAGAATACTGGGGTAAAATTACGATAGGAAAAAGGCCAAAAGAAAATGAAGTTGCAAGAATGATGTAAAAAAAAGGAAGAAAGAAAAATGAAAGAAAAATGTGAAAATGGAGGTGAGAAAAAGTGCCTGAAAGTCCAAATACCGAAAAAAGTCTATATTCTTAGAAGTTTTGAACTCCAAACAACCATTCTTTCTAGCCAAAATTCGAGCCTACAATACAAGCAAAGAAAGTCCTAATCGATCTCAAGCGAAATTAGTTAAAGTGTGGAGAGAAGATGAATAGGATCTATGGTGTGATTCAATGTTTTCAAAAAGTAATCGATTCTCCATTCATGAGATCATACCGATCCGTTAAATTTTTTTATTTTTGATCAAGTATATGTGAAATTTGTTCATATAAATTTACTCTTTTATTCACATATACTAAGAGAAAATAACCAATTTCTGAGTGTTCGATTGTGAGTGTATTCCGTGAGATTTTGAAATCAAAACGAACTTTCGGATAATAAATGTAATGATCAAATCTATTGAAATGGACGATTATATTGGCTATGCACAGACCACGATAAGTTGAGATTGAAAAATGAAATTCTACTATATTTATGAAGTTTGCTTCCAAACTTAGTTATAGTACTTTTGTGTCATCTGATTGAGTCAAATTTTTGAATTTGTGGGTATATTCACTACAAACCCTCACGAGACAAAATTTGTCCACTACGATAACCTAGGGGTTTAATGGCTTGTTGCACATGCTAAGTGCAATCGTGATTACTACGAAAGTCAGTTATATTTTAAATTTTTGGTTTGCTTGAGGACAAGCAAAGTTTAGGTTTGGAGGGGTATTTGATGAGTGCATTATTTTGTATATTTTATACCCAAATTTATACTTTGTTAGTCCCATTTTAGTGTATTTAATAAGTTCTTAGGACTATTTTATTAAAAAGAGGAAAAAATGCGAGAATGATTGAATTCATATTAAAAATGGTAATTTTAAGTAAAAAATAGGCACTTCGATAATTTTATAATATTCTTGTGCTAATTTGTGAAAAAAGTTGATAAGTGAATTTTTTGCAGGTAATGATGGAATTTCGAGCAAATTGATGATCAATTCAAAAAAGCCACGAAAAAGCTGATTTTTATGGTCGTTCGAAAAAAATTAAAAAAGTCAGAAATTTTTATTCTCCGATTTGGACGAAACTCGGCATGCATGTTCAGCAAGAAAAGATAAGAGTTTTAGAGTAGGTGAAATTCCGTCCCTTATCACGATCCAAAGATTAAAGAGGTGGAGAGATAGTTACCTACACCATTCAGCCAATCAGAAATAGTCCCACCACAACTCAAATACCTCCCCACTTGTCCTATAAAAAGGACCCTTGGGCTCATAATTTCGTGGACAATTAGAGAGGAATTTTGTGAAGGATTTCGGGGAGCAACTTTGAGTGATTGTAATCAATTTGAGGGCAAGTTTTAATCAATCTTTTTAGAGGATTGAAGATTGTTGTGAGAGAACTATTTGTAAGTTTGGTTTATTAATGAAGATCTCTACTCATTCTTGCAATTTCTCTTCCATTATGGTAGCTTGATTCTTATATTAGGAGTATGGTGAAGTTTATCATAGGTAGCTAATATTTTCACGTTAATTTTATCGTTCTTTATTCCCTACTTGTTTTAATTGTTATTAAAGATTTGGTATTTATTTTAAAGCGACGCGAGAGTGTGTTTTGAAACCTTCAAAATTGTTTTGTCAATCAAGTTTTGAAATTTAAAGATAGTATTTTGTGATGGATTATGCTTGCACTTTGATTGTTTTGATAGTCCATGATTAAATACATTTGCTAATTTTAAAACTTGTATTTTCTAAGGGAATATGGATTTTAGCCGTCTATTAGAGACGTTAAACATATTTGAAACATAACTGTCATATTTTTTTAATTAAACGCGGCGAGAGTTGGTTTAATTTGAGTTATAAAAAGGGAATGACAACGTTAAATTAGTGTGCAATATTAGTTACGTGATAAATGGACCTCGAATCCTAATTATTTTCTAATTATTAACAAATCTCTTATGTTACTCTCATTTATCGTAGTTGCTTTTATTTAGTGTAATTTATAATTATTATCTACCCCATTTGATATAGTTGGACACTTGCAATTCTTTTAATAATTAAAATTGACAAATCCTCGTGGGTTCGACCCGTACTTACACTCGCTATTCTATAATATCCCGTGCACTTGCGATATTTTATTAAATTGACAACAAGGTTTTGGCACCGTTGCCGGGGATTTGTTCAATTTTTTATAAAGAGGTTGTGACTTTCGGACTAGTTTTTTTTTACTTTTGCACTTTTGTTAGTAAAAATTTCAAAAAAATATAAAAATCCAAAAATTTTAAAAAACAATTCTCACCATGCCCAAGAATACGTAGACACAGATGTCAAGAAATGCAAGAATTTCGAACAAGGGTTAAAAACGAACATTAAAACCTCTCTTATTCCTTTGCAAATCCGAGAGTTTGGAAAAATAACAGAGGTAGCTAACATCATTGAACACAATCCAGCACTAAGTGGTAGTTTCCACAATACCTCATTAATTCGCAAAAATAACTTTAACAACCGCCAAACAACTACACAAATAAGGTATCGCCCTACTTTTAAACCCAAAGAGGGTCGAATGTATAGCCAAATCTAGCACAGGAATAGCGGAACCATAATTTTTTTTATCACGAATGCAATGAACCCGGATACATTAGACCCCATGCCCTAAATTTTAAAAACCCAACCATAACCAGAACCAACCCGCTTTAATGAACTTAGGAAAGACCCTCAAATACAAAAGACACTTAGGAAAATTCTCAGCTCCAAAAGGAAAGATTATGTATCCCCGACAAAAAGGAAATCTGCATGGGAAGAGGTCGACACCAGATAATAGGATGTAAGGTCGAACCTCTGCCCCTGTTGACCAAGCCAAATAATCATGGTGTCATTGAAGGTAAACTTTCTTTTAACAATCTTACGGCACATGTATTAATTGATTCTGAATCTTCTCACTCATTTGTCTGTACTATATTTATGACAATCACAAAACTTATCCGCTCTCTTAGTTTACTCTCTACCAATAGGCATGACCGATGTCAATATAACAAGTGCTTGCCAAGGTTGTAAACATTGTGAAGTAAAACTTGGCATAAGAATAATTCCCATTGATTCAGTAGTACTCGACATAGTAGGATTTTACCTTATCATTGGGATAGGTACTCTATCAACCTATTGCGCCTATACCGATTGTTATACTAGGAAAGTGATCTTTAAAAATCCATTAACTAGAGAGTTTGAATTTCAAGGACAACGTTTAGGAAATAAATATGACATATTGTCACGACCTCGTCCCAAAATAGAAGTGGGAAATGAGTGTCTTGACATGCCACCAATGCAACAAATATTCTGACTTAATTTGTTTCCTTAATTAAATGCAACGAAAATACAATTACATGGCTATGAATCGTAAAATACTGAAATTAAAGGAATTACGTCATCAGAGCTTTCTAAAAGGAAACTTCATTTATATTACAAGTAATAATGAGTTACAACTTAAAACGAAATTTAAAACTTATTACAAGAGAGCCAAACATGCTCCATATGATATAACAAACTTTTTACTTAAAATAACAAAAAGATCTCTAAAACCTGGATCTTCCATATAGTCCTTTTATGTTCCCTCCAAGACTACTTATTTCCTGAAAATGGTTAGTTATACAACATTAGCTAAAAGCCGAGTGAGGTTTAATCTCTAGACATTCCAAGGTTTTGTTCAGAAAATTGATACCTATTCAAATCAAAAGAGAAGGCATATACATATATGGATAGGAATTTGATGTATAAAATTTGAGATGACAGTATATAGAAATGAATAGCACAGAATATAACAAATCAATTTTCAGTATCTTTTTCTTTCAATCATATCATTTTAATGGCCAAGTACACTCTTATACCATATTCTTCTATCATATTGTTCCCCGGTAGTTGAGGGTCAACCGAACTTATTCGTCACAATGCCTTACTTAGGGCACACCAGCGATAACCCATCTGGGAAGGTCAGTCAGTAAGAGAGGTCCCGTAGGTCGAATCTTATTTCCAATATTCAATATCATTTTTAAAACACTTTTTTATCGGTATGTCCATATGGACAAATATAAACATATCACAAAGAATCAATCATCGGTATCTGATGAATTTTGAGAATAAAATCATTTCACAAAATATATATGGTTTGCATAATATCATATAATTAAAACGCACAAGGAATTTAAGAGTACTCACCTAAAACAGAAGTTCGAAGTTTATAGAAACAGAGTCTTGGATCGCTCGTTAATCTTGAGACGAAACTTCTTCTTTTTTCCCGCACTTTATCTCACTATTTCTTTGTAATATTTTGGTATAATTTCGTGTAATGGCTTATTCAAGGGCTTTATTTATAGTTACCCAAAGTTATTTAGGTGTTGAGACGTGTCTGGGTGATAAGGCTTTCACTTTGGTGAGTCGTCGTTCATGTGTCGTGCAACGGATCGGCCTTACAGTATTTGTTTACCAAATGGCAACACGTGTTTTACCTTTTTCTAGAGGATTGACACGAGTTTTATCCTCTCCTATAAAGGCGACACGTGTGCGGTGGAGGTGTCCAAAAGAAAGTACGAGGTGGAAAGCGAGAGGTGTAAAGTTATTAAGGGTCATTTTACACATGAAGGGTATTTTTGTAATTTTACACAATACATTTTCAACATTTCTTAGAGGTCCTTGAAAATATTTTATTTACAAAATGGTCCTTTATATATTTTCATTTTAGTCCTTGAAACTTCTTTATTCAAAATTAAGTCCCTAAAGTTTCATAAAATTTTATTTTCTACCCCAAAACTTATAATTTAGCTTAGGATATTCCATAAGACTTTGATTTAATCAATTTTGATGAAAAATGAGCTTATTTCAAAGTGTTTAAGTCGGCTAACTAGACTCCCCCTTCAACCAATCAAAATATTACACATGGTGTGGTAATAGGACAAAATACATCTTAAAGGATGGACAGATTTGCCCTCATTTCGTAATTTTGGCATAACTTCTTGCTCGAACCTCTTTTTAATGCACCGTTTGTAGTGTTACAAACCTTATTTATATATATAGAACTTTTTAGTTTTTATCTCAACTCAATTGTTATATTATAATGATCAAAACTAGTCTCTAATATGAACATTCCTACCAAAAATGTTAAAATTTTATGTTTGTAACTAATTTTATATTTCATGATTTATAAAGAGATGATTAGACTAAAATAATAAATTAAAATTATTCATATCACATATGGAATAATACAACATTTAAAACTATATATAAAAGTGGGGTCATTACACATATCCTACTTTCCTTATAAAAAGTTTAGTCCCCAAACTTTACTTACATTAATTCCCAAACAAGTATGGATATTTCTTCTTTATTTCATCTTCGCTCTCCCATGTTGCTTCTTCAATGGAATGATTACGCCATAACACTTTGACCAATGCAATTACCTTGGTTCGTAATATTTGATCTTTATGGTCCAAAATTTCTATCGGATGCTCAATGTGTGATAAATCTTCTCTAACTTGAAGAGGTTCGTGACTTAGGATATGTGTTGGATCTGAGACGTATTTCTTCATGATTGACACGTGGAACACATTATGCACACTAGAGAGTTCAGGGGGTAAAGCTATTCTATAGGCAAAAGCTCCTATCCTTTCAAGTATTTCAAAAGGTCCTATGTATCTTGGGCTCAAATTCCTTTCTTCCCGAATCGAATTACTCCCTTTGCTGGTGATACTCTCAAGAACACATAATCTCCTCTTTGGAATTCCAACTCTCATCGGCGATTGTCAACATAACTCTTTTGACGACTTTGAGCTATCCGAAGTCGATCTTGTATCGATATCACTTTCTCTATTGTGATCTGGATCAATTTTGGTCCCAATAATTTTCTTTCTCCAACTTCATACGGAGCCATTTGAATACTTCCTTGATAACTATTATTATATGCAAATTCCACTAATGGCAAATGATCATCCCAATTCCCTTTCAGATCAAGTACACATGCCCTAAGTATATCCTCTAAGGTTTGAATGGTTCTCTCAGATTGTCCATCTGTTTGATGATGAAAAGCGGTGCTGAAATTCAATTGTGTTCCCATGGTTGCTTGTAGGCTTTCCCAAAAGCGAGACACAAATTTAGGGTCACGATCAGAAATAATTGAAATTGGGGTTCCATGAAGCCTAATAATTTCTCGCAGGTACAACTTGGTTAATTTTTCTAAAAAATGGGTAATCTTAATGGCAAGAAAATGAGCAGATTTAGTTAACCTATTAATAATTACCCAAATAGAATCATTACCATTTGAACTCCTTGGTAAACCTGTCACAAAATCCATAGTAATTTGTTCCCATTTCCACTTAGGGATAGGTAGGGGTTGCAATAATCCTGATGGTCTTTGATGTTCTGCCTTTACTTTTTGACAACCAAACGCTAAGATACAAATTCCGCTATCTCCCTTTTCATGTTATTCGACCGAAATACTTCTCGAAGATCTCTATACATCTTTGTACATCCGAGATGAAATGTGCATCTCGAGTAATGACTTTCCTCCAAAATTTGCCTCTTTAGTTGGGCATCAACTGACACACACACTCTGCTTCAGAACCTCAATATATCATCTCGAATCCCAAATTCAATCCTCTTCCCTTCAATAACTTCTTCTCTAATCTGATTCAGTCGCGGGTCATTTATTTGTGCAATTTTGATCCTTTCCATCAACATGGGTTGTACTTGTAAATTTGCGATTATTCCTCCTATACTATAAATACGTACATCTATTTCCATACTTATAAAATCCTTCAACAGTGCTTCCTGGCTTGTGATAAGATATGCTAAATTTGGTGTAGACTTCCTACTTAAAGCATCAGCTTCTACATTATCTTTCCCCGGGTGATAGTGAATATTTACATCATAATCCTTCATCAATTCCAACCACCTCCTTATCTCATGTTCAATTCTTTCTGAGTAAATATATACTTCAAAATATTATGATCAGTATAAATCTCACAAGTCTCACCATACAAATAGTGTCTCTAAATCTTAAGAGAAAAAATTATAATTGATAATTCTAGGACATGGGTTGGATAATTCTGCTCATGGGTTTTCAACTATCTCGAGGCATAAACTACTACTTTTCCATTTTGCATTAGCACACATTCCAAACCATTTTTATAAGCATCACTATAAATCACAAATCCCCCCGTCTCGAAAGGAATAGTTAAAATTAGGGCAGTTACTAATCGATTCTTAAGTTCTTGAAAACTATTCTCGAGTTCCTCAGACTATTCATATTTCACCTTCTTTTGGGTTAACCTAGATAGAGGTTTGGCAATACTAGAAAATCCTTCGACAAATCTTCGATAATAACCTTCTAATCCAAAAAAACTACGAATCTCCGTCACATTAGTTGGTCTAGGCCAATCCAGTATAACTTTGATCTTTTGAGGGTCAACTGTCACTCCCTCCTTAGAAATGGCATCTCCTAGAAAAGATACTCTAGGCAACCAAAACTCACATTTCTTTAATTTTGCATATAATTTCTCCTTCCTAAGGATTTGTAACACCATCTCTAAATGATTTTTTTTCTCTTTAATACTCTTGGAATAAATAAGGATGTCATCAATGAAAACAACCACACACTGATCCAAATACTTCCTAAACACCCTATTCATCATATCCATAAAAGCGGCTGGTGCGTTAATTAGTCCAAATGGCATTATAGAAATTCATAGTGACCATATCTAGTACGAAAAGATGATTTTGAAATAATATCTTCCTTAATCTTCAATTGGTGATAGCCTGACCTAAGGTCAATCTTTGAAAATACTTTCGCACCTTGCAGTTGGTCAACCAAATCATATATACGGGGTAAGGGGTATTTATTCTTAATGGTCACCCTATTTAGTTCATGATAATCTATACATAACCTCATTGTCCCATCCTTCTTTTTAACAAATAACACCGGAGCACCCCAAGGGGATATACTTGGTCTAATAAAATCCTTATCTAACAGATCTTATAATTGAACTTTTAAATCCCTTAGTTCTAAAGGTGCCATGCGATATGGGGGTTTTGAGATTGGCATAGTTTCTAGAATAAGGTCAATTGTAAACTCTATTTCTCTACTAGGACAAAGACTAGGTAAATCATCAGGAAAAACATCTGGAAAACGTTTAGCTATAGGAATATCTTCTAACCTAGGCTCTTTTTTTTTGCAAATCAATAACACTTGCATGGAATACTTGACATCCCTTCTTAAGAAAACTACAAGCTTGCATTGCAGAGATAATATGTATGGGAGATAGGATCCCAATTCCTTCAAAACTAAATTCTGGATGGTTAGGAATTTGGATTGTAACTCTCTTCTCAAAATAATCTACCTTAGCATGATACGATGCTAACCAATCCATCCCCAAAATGACTTCAAAATCTCTTATGTCTAAAATTATCAAATCGAAAAATAGTTTATGACTACTAACATCTATAGGGAAAGACTTATATACTAATGTTCCCATCAATAACTCACCCGAAGGAGTATAAACGTGTATGCTGTGATTCAAGGGTTCGGGCCTATTAGCAAAGCGATTAACAAAACACAATGAAATAAATGAATGAGTAGAACCAGGATCTATTAAAACTTGAAAAGGTTGTGCGCATATAGAAAGTGTACCTGGCACTACTGCATTAGAAGGTTTTGCATCAGAAAGATTAAAACTTCTACCTTGTCTTCCGTGATCCTTGTTGTCATTAAAGGTTTTTGTTGGAGCCTTCCCTTGGTTAGGGCAATCTTTCATTTTATATCCCTTTTGGCCACACCCAAAGCAACTTCCCGTCTCCAAGTAACATGGTTGCCCTCTATGAATATTAGCACATCGTTGGCATCTATCACCATTAAAGGGTTTGTTTACTAAAGGTTGTCCTATATTAGGTATAGTCCTAAAGGGTTTGTTATTGGGTTTCTTTCCTCTTTGTTCTACAAACTTCCTCTTCCCCTCTCTAACCTGATTATATTCTTCACTATCCTTCTCAATTATTGTTGCCCTAGCCACCACATCATTATATGATGTTAACTTCAAGATGGAAATTCGACTACGAATATTCAACCTCAACCCACATTCAAACTTCTTACCTTTTAAAATATTGGTTATCACAACATGAGGTGCAAAACGAGATAACTCTGTAAACTTTGCCTTATATTGACTAGCCGGCATATTTCCTTGAACCAGACTCATAAAGTCACCTGCTTTTTGGTCTTACACCATTTCGGGAAAGTATTTCTCGTAGAAGATCACTAAGAAACCATTCCAACCTATGGGATTATTCCTCTCCCCAT
Source organism: Sambucus nigra (assembly GCA_949130495.1). Classification (NCBI taxonomy): domain Eukaryota; kingdom Viridiplantae; phylum Streptophyta; class Magnoliopsida; order Dipsacales; family Adoxaceae; genus Sambucus; species Sambucus nigra. The sequence continues at coordinate 387,624,483 of OX422212.1, forward strand.
GTATTCTCTTAGTCATTCTCCACCAATGTTCGGCTTCACCTTCTAACATGAATGTTCCAAATGAAACCCGTTGTTCATCTGTACACTTAAGAACATCGAACATCTTTTCCAGTTGCATTACCTAATTTTATGATTCAATGGGGTTAGGAGTACCTTTAAAAGATGGCGGGTTTAATTTCTTAAACTGTTCAATAGTACAACTACTTGGTTCAAGATTCCTTGGTGCTCCATTATTCACCTGATGTTCCATAATTCTTCCTAGACTTTCAATGGCCTTTTATACACCTTCCAGTCCTTCCATATTCGAACCACTAGTTCCCGCAGTTGATCTCGTCTTGGTCATTTTCTATAGTCATGGCCAAACATAAGACGTATTATACTATCTCAAGATTGCAAATTAGAAGAACAATTATATATAAACAATTATATGTGGACTGTAAAACATATGGAGGGTTATCACATAAGTCAGATGTTTAATCATATATCCTATGTATGGAAACTTAAAATCTACCACGTTTTAAACTTATCAGTAGTCTACGGGTTCATAACCTATGCTCTGATACCACCTGTGTCACGACCCCGTCCTAAAATAGTAGTGGGTAACGAGTGTCTTGACATGCCACCAATGCCACAAATATTCCGACTTACATTGTTTCCTTAATTAAATGCAACGAAAATACCATTACATGGCTATGAATAGTGAAATATTAAAATTAAAGGAATTACATCATCAGAGCTTTCTAAAAGGAAACTTCATTTATATTTCAAGTAATAACGAGTTATAACTTAAAACCAAATTTAAAACCTATTCCAAGAGAGCCAAACATGCTCCATATGATATAACAAACTTTTTACTTAAAATAACAAAAAAAGCTCTAAAAGATGGTTCTTCCATATAGTCGTTTTATGTTCCCTCCAAGCCTACTTATTTCCTGTAAAATGGTTAGTTATACAACATCAGCTATAAGCCGAGTGAGGTTTAATCTCTAGACATTCCAAGGTTTTGTTCAGAAAATTGATACCATTTCAAATCAAAAGAGAAGGCATATACATATATGGATAGGAATTTGCTGTATAAAATTTGAGATGACAGTATATAGAAATGAATAACACAGAATATAACAAATCAATTTTCAATATCTTTTTCTTTCAATCATATCATTTTAATGTCCAAGTACACTCTAATACCGTATTCTTTTACCGTATTATTCCTCAGGAGTTGAGGGTCAATCGAACTTGTTCGTCACAACGCCTTATTTAGGGCACACCAGCGATAACCCAGTTCGGAAGGTCAGTCAGTATGAGAGGTCCCTTACGCCGAATCTTATTTGCAATATTCAATATCATTTTCAAAACACTTTTTCATCGGTATGTCTATGTGGACAAATATAAACATATCACAAGGAATCAATCATCGGTATCAGATGAATTTTAAGAATAAAATTATTTCAAAAAATATATATGGTTGTCATAATATCATATAATTAAAACGCACAAGGAATGTAAGAGTACTCACCTAAAACAGAAGTTCGAAGTTTATAGAAATAGAGTCTTGGATCGCTCGTTAATCTTGAGATGAAACTTCTTCTTAAACTTTTCCCGCACTTTCTCTCACTATTTCTTTGTAATCTTCTGGTATAATTTCGTGTAATGTATTATCCAAGGGATTTATTTATATTTCCCCAAAGTTATTTAGGTGTTGACACGTGTCTGGGTGATAAGACTTTCACTTTGATGAGTCGTCGTTCACGTGTCGTGCAATGAATCAACCTTGCAGTCCTTGTTTACCAAATGGAGACACGTGTTTTGCCTTTTTCTAGAGGATTTACATGAGTTTTATCCTCTCCTATAAAGGCGACACGTGTGCGGTGGAGGTGTCCAAAAGAAATCACGAGGTGGAAAGCAAGAGGTGGAAAGTTATTAAGGGTATAAGGGTCATTTTACACATGAAGGGTATTTTAGTAAATTTACAACATACATTTTCAATATTTCTTAGAGGTCCTTGAAAATATTTTATTTACAAAATGGTCATTTATATATTTTTATTTTAGTCCTTGAAACATTCTTTATTTAAAATTAAGTCCCTAAAGTTTCATAAAATTTCATTTTCTACCCTAAAACTTATCATTTAGCTTAGGATATTCCATAAGACTTTGATTTAATCAATTTTGATGAAAAATGAGCTTATTTCAAAGTGTTTAAGTCGGCCTAACTAGCCTCCCCTTCAACCAATCAAAATATTACACATGGTGTGGTAATAGGACAAAATACATCTTAAAGGATTGACAGATTTGCCCTCGTTTCGTAATTTTGGCATAACTTCTTGCTCGGACCTCTTTTTAATGCATCGTTTGTTGTGTTACAAACCTTATTTATATATATACAACTTTTTAGTTTTTATGTCAACTCAGTTGTTATATTATAATGATCAAAACTAGTCTCTAATATGAACATTCCTACCAAAAATGTTAAAATTTTATGTTTGTAACTAATTTTATATTTCATGATTTATAAAGGGATGATTAGACTAAAATAATAAATTAACATTATTCATATCACATATGGAATAATACAACATTTAAAACTATATATAAAAGTGGGTTCATTGCACATATCCTCCTATTCTCTTTCAGTTCTAGATAAACATAAAGATGTTTTTCCTGAAGAATTACCTGGTATTCCTACAATAAGAGAAATTGAGTTCATATTTATCCTACTACCAAATACACTTCCTATATCTATACCTCCTTATAGAATGGCACCATTGGAATTACGAGAACTTAGATTACAGTTAGATGAATATATAACAAGAGGTTTCATCCGACAAAGTACATCCCTATGGGGAGCACCTGGACTATTTGTAAAGAAGAAAGATGAAACTCTTCGATTGTGCATCGACTATCGTAAATTGAATCAAGTTACCATTCAAAACAAATATCCATTACCAAGGATAGGAGATCTATTTGATCAACTACGAGGAGCAAAAGTATTCTCAAAAAATAATTTAAGATATGGGTATCACCAAATAAGGGTAAGAGAAGAAGATATACGAAAGATGGCGTTTAAAAACTGTTACGGACACTTTGAGTTTTTAGTTATGTCCTCTGGATTAACAAATCATTGGTAGCATTTATGGATTTAATGAATATAATATTGCAACTATTTTTGAACCAATTAATCATTGTATTTATCGATGATATTTTAGTGTATTCAAAAAACAAACAAGATCATGTACGTCATCTGCTGATTGAACTAGAAGCATTATGATGTCATAGCTTATACACAAAGAAAAGAAAATGCAATTTTATAATGAAGGAAGTATAATCTCAAGGTCATGTCAATAATGAACTAGGCATATATCCAGTAAAAACTGCAGCAGTCATTGAATGGCCATAACCTACTACCGCTAAGAAATCTACAGTTTTTTAGGATTAGCTGGATATTACCGATGATTTATGGAAGGAATCTTAATGATCGCATTATTGTTGGTCAAACTAAATCATAAAGTTGTGCATTTTCAATGTAGCAATTAATAATCTGTTGATGTAAAAAATTAGATCGCTCTAATTATTCAATCATAGATAAATAAAATGAACAAAGATTTTTAAAGTGGTTCAGCCTTATAAGAATGACCTACGTCCACTGTTATGGTATTGCTGAGTGTTTGGGAATTCTCGATTATCAGTTCAATCCAGAAATTTCGGTCCCTTTGAATGAGGATGATACAAGGTATTTATAGCCCTCAGGCTGTACATGAATGGGTCGATACATTAAATGAGAATACATATGAAAGGGTAATACATTTAATGCAGCGTGTGCGTCAAGATGATGAACATTCAATGAATAGTTGAACTGTTGACATTCTGGCAATTAATACTACGGCCGAGATGCAGCTCGGACCGCCTTAGTTGCTCGTTGCTCAGGAGTTCCTCGGAGCGCTAGAGTACCTCGGAGTGTTGCAGTTCCTCGGTATATCCTCGTTGCTCGAGGAGAACATGAGTTGGTCGAGGAAATGAACTTCCTCGTTGTTATTGTACCACGTAGATTGACAAGTGTCTTCGTATGATTTGTTCAAATCAGCATATTAATTTTGGTATCAACAGAAGCCCCCAATGTTTCATATTTCGAACTTTGAGGAGTATGGAACATTCTTTCTCGGTTTATGGCAATATTGAATGATCTTCCTGGGTTTTAGTAGCATCGTATTTGAATTTATTCCCAAATTCAACGAATCCGCCTTTTTTCGAACTTTTAAGAGCGCTTCGATCTTAGTACCCTTTTTGTCCTTTTAGCCGTCGGAAGTTCAATAGTTTCTTTTTTGTAATCATTTCATTCGCCGCTTCCCAAGGCAAAGTATTTAAACTTCTTAGGTAACCATACCGTCTTCTTCTTTTTCCAATTTCCTGCATTCAAGCTTTCTATTTTCTCCTTCTCTCTTATGCGTTCATCCTAGTTTTCGTTCGTTGTCAACATACCTCTTTTCTTCCTGTAAGATCTTTCTTCCTTTCTTCTGTATCTCTTTTATTCAGTATGGTTTATATTGTGGAGTCTGTTGAGAAATTTCGTTCCGATTTTTCCATTCCTTCCTGGGTAACTCTGGAGGTTCTTTCTGAGCCTTTAGATTATTTTCGATTGGCTGAGGGACATTGGTTCCCGAGTCTATTCATAGCTGAATGTGGATTTTCTTTTCCACCAAACCCATTGTGTCTTGAGTTTTGTCAGTATTTTGATCTTGTCCCTGCAAAAATAGCCCCCAATTCATGGAGAATAATTAATGGGGTGCACAAATTAAATCTAACTCATGGGACTCATATAGGGATCCCTGAAATTTTGTATTGCTATAAATGGGCCACTCTAGATAATATTTATTACTTAAAAACTAGGTTTCTGAATAGGGCTCTTGTAGTTAACCTCCCTGACTCAAATAGAGATTATTTTGAACATGGGTTGGTTATTAAAAATTGGCAATATGCCCCTTTAGTTGGAGATGGAGTATACAACGGTCCCAGATGCCCCCCATATGGCAATGGGATAGGTTTATTTTTCATTTTATTTTACTTATGAAGTTATGCTTTTATCATGTTTGACAAAATGTATGACTGATATTTCATTATGTGTTTGTTTGCAGTTGATAGTAAAAGAAAAACTCCAAAAGAATCAGAGGTTAATATTAAGCATCTGAAACTTATCTGGGGTTTGCATAAGAACGTTACAGACGAGCACATCAGGTCTGCATCATATCTGCTATAGTATAAGAGTTACACAACCTCTTATACTGCTCTCCCTGTTGAACCAGCTTCAACTCCAGAGGATTCTTCTTCAGATTCTCATCTTCCTTTAAGTCAAAGAATGGGCAAGAAAAGAGCTCATCCTTCTCTTTTTGATGACATTACTTCTGCTGTTGGGGCTAAGAAAAGCAAAACTGATGTCCCAGAGGGGACTAAGAAGGTGGATGCTGCACCCTCCAAAGCTGCCGAGAAGCCCCCAGTGGCTCCGAGCAAGAAAGTTGCTCCTATGGAAGTGATTACTATCTCTCCGACCAAGAGTTCTTCCTTGGTTGAAGCTGCTGAAGTCCCTTTGAGAAGATTGAGGAAATCATCCTCAGTCAATTTGGCTGAAACTGTCCCTTCTCTACCAGCTGGTGGTGTTGGTATTCTAGCCATCATTCCTCCGAGCTCTGCAATGAGCTCGGTAAAAACTTGGATCATACCCGAGGTCCAAGGAATTGATGAAAAAATTTCTAGGGATATGCTGACATCCCTAGCTACTCGTCATCTTGCTTCAGTAAATTTCTCACATTCTGAATTTTCTTTCTTTCTCTGAATGCTTGCATTTTGTATTGACTTTACTGTTTTTCTCATCTTTCAGCTGGTGAACTGTTTCAATAATACCGTGAAGAAAGATGAAGCTATTAAAGCTTCAAGCTCCTCGTCAGGTGTAGAGGATGCTCTGCTGGGTTTGACCCAATCCTTGAAGGAATCTCGCCAACAGTATAGTGAGGACAAGGCTGTTTGGGAGAAGAAGTTGTCTGCAGTTGAGGCCGAGAAGGTGAAGATGGCTGAGATCTCCAAGAGTTTGGAGGATAAGGTAAAAGGTTTAGAGGTCGAACATCAGAAGTATGATGTCAAGCTCAAGAACTTTGGAGAGCTTGAAGATAAGTTGAAGAAGGCAGAGGAGAATTTGTCCGCCCTGCGAGATATCAAGGTCCAAAAGGAAGAATTGTATGTGAAGCTCTCCTCGGAGAAGCTAAAAAGAAAACTCGCCATTAAGAAATCCTTCAGCGCTGGCTGGGAAAAAGGATGGTACAAGGGGATTGCTGCGATGACATCCCAAGTTCAATATGGGAAGTTGAAATACTTTCGAGATGGCTGGGTAGCTGCCCTACAGGAATTGAAGATCAAGGATGATTCCGATCTATTCCAGTTGCACCTCCCTGGTCCTCCTCCACCAATTGTGGAAGAAGAATAAGATGAGCCTGCCTCTGATGAATCTTCTATGGCTATAGGTGATCAAGTCCCTGCCTCTCTTCCTACTGCCAACGAGGACATTTCTTCCATGCCTCCTCCTTCTGAGAAAATTTCAACTCTTGCTGTTCAAGCTGCTATCACCTCCGAGCAACCAAGCTCCTCGTCCCAACCTCCCAAGAAAGTCTTGGGAGACAAGGAAAAGGTGTGAAGTTCTTCGGTATCATTTCTATCTTTTATTATCACTTGTAATCAAACAATGTAATCTTTTAATGATCTAATAAAATACATTTTTGTTCATCTCTGTTGTTGATGATTTGTTTTTGTTGATTGCTGTCTTTTTCTCATCCTTAGTTTGTTGCTAGAATGGAACTGATATCCGCACATGATACCAAGATGATGCAGCAATGTCACGAATATTATAAGGCTGGTCATACAGACCTTAGTACATCAGAAATTGCTGACATCCTTGGCCATGATGCCTCAGAACAGGCAATTGAGGCTTATCGATACTTGAAAGATTTACTCGACCGAGCTGTGGCCAACAATGTAGCCTACTACGACTTGATTGAGGAACTTCATTATTCCTTAGAAGATCTACAAGGTCAGCACAATGAATCAATGGCTTTGTTGCACAAGGAATATGAAAATAGATACCAACAGCTTTCTTCTGACACAGGCCATAAAAAGATCCTGGTTGGATACGATGTTAGGGAAAGAACTTTAAAAGGTGAAGTTGAAGCTTGCAGGCAGATTGCTGAGTTGCTGGAACAGGAGAACAATAATTTGCAGAAAAAGCTGGCACAGTATGAATCTGCAGCGTCATCTTCCACTGCTTTAGTGCAAGTTACTGATGAAGGTTTCTCGTTCTTATAGGTTGAGAATGCCAAATTAAGGCAAGAACTGGACAACTTAAGAAAATCTGTTATTCCCGCGATTGCTCGGGGACGAGGAAGAGGTTCTCGCGGACGAGGAAGAGCTGTTCAAAATATTACCGAGGAGCAAAGTTCTCCAGTCGCTGCTCGGAGTCAATCAAGAGTTCTTAGCCGCAATGTTGAAGAAGCTCGTACTCAGTCGATGTTAGAAACTCAAGCATTCCAATTGAACGCAAAAGACCGAGCTCTGTCTGAAATGTCCAAGCAAAATCTATCCTTGGAGGATCAACTTACTGCGATGAAGTCTGCTCTGGATAATAAGGATGTTTTTGCCAGGAGCCTTCACGAACAATTGGATAGATTAACCTTCCAATTTCATAAACAGCCCAGGGAATTTTGGATGGCAGGGTACAATGAGGCCCTTTGTCATTTGGATGCTCGTATTGAACACGCCAATAATGAAGGTTATAAGCAGGGGTGGTTGAACGCCTTGGGTGTATTAAAATTGGAGCAAGGGCATTATTTATGGGATTATCATGCTCCTGGGTTATTAGACTTGCCTGTACCACCTTATAAATTGGACATGGAATAGATCCCAGCTCGTTCCATTCCTCGGAGCTTAATTTCAAAATACCTTGGTGACTACAGTCTTCACTCCCAGATCGAAGTATCTCATCCAGAGCATCTAATGGATACACCCTCAATAATGAATGTCAGAATGCTAAAGGACTTGAACTTTATTAATTCTCCCCTTTGCCTGGAAGATCCTCCTGCTGGCGAAGAGCCTGTTTCAAAAGCAAAGGGCAAGAAACCCATGGAATAGGAATCTCAATGTAATAGTTAGTACATTCATGTAACCTATAATTTATTTTGAATTTTAATGAAAGACTTTCATTTTGCAAATCTGTATTGTTATTGTCTTGTAAAATGCTCTACATCTGTTCATATGTATAAGTTAAAAAAATAACAACAATATTGTTGTTCATCGACCAACTTAATAAAAAGTTACAAGTATCAAGTTTACTCAATCACTTAATAATAAAGTAATGAGTATAAAATGTTCAAAATGTTTCCAACCAACCAAGGTTGTTAGATTGTGCTCATCGACCAGCTACAGTTGATGGGTTTTTATCCCCGACCAACCATACTTGGTTCATAAAATGTGCCCGACCAAACATGGTCGATAATTTATCATCGTCGACGAAGTATAATTGATCACCAACCAACTATACTTGGTTCAGTTTGGAATTCTTTGTATTTTCTGGAATGATTTTACCTTCCGACCAACTTGTTGGTTTTAAATCAAATGATATTTGTCCACTAGTTATCTTACCAACCTTAGTTGGTCACGCTAGTGTATGCCTCCTAACCAAAGGAGTATATTTTTTGGTTCTTTCGAACTTTTTGTCCACTAGTTATCTTACCAACCTTAGTTGGTCACGCTAGTGTATGCCTCCTAACCAAAGGAGTATATTTTTTGGTTCTTTCGAACTTTTTGTCCACTAGTTATCTTACCAACCTTAGTTGGTCACGCTAGTGTACGCCTCCTAACCAAAGGAGTATATTTTTTGGTTCTTTCGAACTTTTTGTCCATTAGTTATCTTACCAACCTTAGTTGGTCACGCTAGTGTACGCCTCCTAACCAAAGGAGTATATTTTTTGGTTCTTTCGAACTTTTTGTCCACTAGTTATCTTACCAACCTTAGTTGGTCACGCTAGTGTACGCCTCCTAACCAAAGGAGTATATTTTTTGGTTCTTTCGAACTTTTTGTCTTCTTTTTGCTGTCGAGCAACGTAGTGTACAACACTAGTATTCCCCAAAAAACTTTCAAACAAAGGAGAAGAAAATGGTGAAAACATCATCGTTTTATTCATATTGATGGAACCGTTGTACATTTTACATCATTGATAATACTTGCGAAGGTGTTCAGGATTCCAAGCATTCTTGAATTCTTCTCCTTCTAGAGTTGCTATTCGGTAAGTTCCTGGTCGAACAACTTCTGTAACTCGGTAAGGCCCATGCCAGTTTGCCTCTAATTTATTGCGCTTCTGAATGACCTTCTTTAGCACATAATCTCCTTCTTTTAAATCGCATTTCTTCACCCTTTTGTTGTAGAAAAGAGTTGTTCGTTGTTGATAAGCATCATTCCTAATGGCTGCTTCTTCTCTGACCTCCTCGAGCATATTCAAATCCAGTCTTCTCATCAAGTCGCTGACTGGGGAACTGAAATTCAGCACTTTGTGTGTTGGGAGACCTAACTCGGTAGGTATTACAACCTCACTTCCAAATGCCAGCATATATGGTGATTCTCCAGTCGCTGCTCGGGGAGTTGTTCGGTAAGCCCACAATACTGATTGTAGCTCGTTAATCCACTTAGCTTTAGCTTCACTTAACCTTTTCTTCAAACCATTTAGCAGTGTTCTATTCGTCACTTCAGTCTGTCCATTGCTTTGAGGATGGCCTGGTGCTGAATGGACCTTCAAAATGTTCGACTGATGACAATAAGCAGCAAATTCCTCGTTATCAAATTGGGTTCCATGGTCTGTGATGAAGGCATGAGGGAGACCATATCGACAGATGATATTCTTCCAAACGAACTGGTATACCTTCTCGTATGTCATGTCGATGAGGGGTTCAGCTTCTACCCACTTAGTAAAATAGTCTACTGCGACGACGAGGTACTTAAATCTTCCTCGGGTGATCGGCAATGGTCCCACCAAATCAATTCCCCACATGGCGAATAGCCAAGGGGAAGTTATGGGTGTCAACAATACTTGTGGAGTTCGTCGGATAGAGGAAAAACGTTGGCACTTATCACATTTCTTAGCATAGGCTATACAATCAGCCCTCATCGTTGGCCAATAGTATCCTTGAGTCATTACCCTTTGTAAAAGCGTTCGACCTGCTACATGAGCTCCACAAGATCCTTCATGGATTTCTTCAATCAATTCTTTCACCTCGGATGGATGTACACATCTCTGCAAACTTGCCATAATTCCTCGTCTATACAAAATACCATTAGTTAACACATACCGAGCAGCTTTATACTTCAGTTTCTTGGCAGTGAGCTTGTCTTCCGGCAATCCTCCCTCTTCAATATATGTCCTGATGGGATCCATCCAAGATGGTCCTAAATCAAGGGTTATTACATTCATTGTCAGGTCTTCATCTATGCTCCGACCTTCTAATACTTCAATCGGTATGGTTCTTCGCAACTCGGTACGAGTAGCTGATGCTAGTCGGGCCAGTGCGTCTGCTTATACATTCTCCATCCTCGGTATTCTCACCAACCGAATGGCATCAAATTCTGTCAACAACTTCATCACCTTTGCGTGATATTTGATCATTAACTCTCCTTTAACCGCATATATTCCCGTCATCTGATTCACAATTAGTTGAGAATCACTGAATACCGTCACTTGTTGTGCTTCCATAACTTTTGCTAAGTTTAACCCCGCTATCATGGCTTCATACTCAGCTTCATTATTAGAGGCTTTGAATTGGAATCGTAAAGCATATTCCATGTCAATCTCATCTTGGGTGCTTAAAACAATTCCTGCGCCGCAACCTGCTGTGCAAGATGAGCCATCCACATATAATCTCCATGTGGATAACCCATCTTCAAATTCCTTATCTGACAGGGTTCCTCGGTGAAATATTTGTTGCTTCTTTTCATCCTCCCCTGGCACTTTTCGCTCCTCGTTGACCATCTCTTCTCGTTCTTCAACCATCCAGGGCTGGTTTGAATTTGAAGTTGATGATCTTTCTACATCCATATGCCCTTTTACCAACCGGAGTTGGTCTGGACTTATGTCTGTTGATCCTGTAACATCCACAGGTTAGTCAGCGGGCAGTTTTTGTTCCTCGGGGGTATCAGGATATGTAAATTCTTCTATAAAATCTGCTACAGCTTGCCCTTTCAATGATGCTCTGGGTTCATACACAATATCATATTCACCGAGTTCTATCGCCCAGTACATCAGTCTTCCTGATTTTTCTGGCTTGTGAAGGGCTTGTCTCAATGGCATGTCGGTATACACAATGATGGTATGGGACTGGAAATATGTCCTCATTCTTCTACTTGCTTCAATTAATGCCAATGACAATTTTTCTAACTTTGGGTACCTGATCTCTGCACCTCGGAAAGCCTTACTTGTGTAATAAATTGGTTTCTGGACTCCATTCTCCAATCTGATCAATGCCGAGCTAACTGCATTCTCTGATACTGCTAGATATAAGTACAACTTCTCTCCTGTTATTGGCCTAGACAACAATGGAGGTGCTCCCAAATACTTTTTCAAGTCTTGAAAGGCCTTTTCACATTCATCAGTCCACTCAAAAGTTTTTCGAAGTGTTTTGAAGAATGGGAGGCATTTGTCAGTTGCTCGAGATACAAATCTGTTGAGCGCTGCAACTCGTCCTGTAAGACTCTGCACTTCTTTCTTTGTTGTTGGAGATCGCAACCCTAAAAGAGCTTTGATCTTATCTGGATTTGCTTCAATGCCCCGCTGGTTGACAATGTATCCGAGAAACATTCCTTCTCGTACTCCAAATGTGCTTTTCGTCGGGTTGAGTTTCATCTGGTATTTATCCAGTTGATCAAATGTCTGAGCTAAGTCAACTAAATGATTTGCAGCTTTCTTGCTTTTTTTCAGCATATCATCGACATAGACTTCCATGTTGCAACTGATTTGTTCGGTGAAGACCTTGTTCATCAGCCGCTGGTATGTCGCTCCTGCATTTTTCAAACCAAAAGGCATAACATTATAGCAATAAGTTCCCCTAGGGGTAATAAAAGAAGTACTTTCCCTGTCTTGAGGTTTCATCTTGATCTGGTTGTAACCAGAATACGCATCCATGAAGCTGAGCAGCTCATGTCCCGAGGTAGCATCCACTAGTTGGTCAATTCTGGGCAATGGAAAATGATCTTTTGGGCATGCCTTGTTGAGATCAGTGAAATCAACACACATTCTCCATTTATTGTTCTTCTTCTTTACCATCACCACATTTGCCAGCCAGTCTGGATATTTCACATCTTCAATGAATTGGGCTTTCTGGAGCTTCTCGACCTCCTCTTGTATGGCTTGATTCTTCTCGGGGCTAAATACCCTTCTTCTCTGCTTTACGGGCTTGATCTCCTTATTCATATTGAGTTCGTGACATAAGAAGTTTGGATCTATTCCTGGCATGTCCTCATGACTCCATGCGAAAGTTTTCTTCCTGTTTCTCAAGAACATTATCAATTCTTGTTTTATTGAAGCATCCAACGACGAACCTATCTTGGTTACTCGTTCAGGGTGCTCCTCGTCCAAAATAACATTTTCTGTAGATTCTAATACCTGTCCTTTTACAAGTTGGGATTCATCCCTGGGATCAAGAGTTTCAATTTCTGTACCTTCCTCTACCTGGTAGGTAATAGTTTTTTTCCCTGATTCCTCAAACTCCTCTTGATCGGCAGACGAATAATAGCATTCCCGAGCTACTTTTTTATCACCTTTTACAACTCCTACTCCGAAGTTTGTTGGGAATTTTAAGCATTGATGCACTGTAGATGGAACTGCTTCAAACTTCTTCAAACCAACCCTTCCCATGATGATGTTGTAGGCTGACTGCACATTCTTATCCATCACAAAGAAGCGTATTCTTTCTGTTCGACAAGCAGGCCAAGTTCCAATGAATATGTCCAACTTGATCATCCCAAGTGGAAAAACTTTCTCGCCAGCAAAACCCAGAAGGGGTCTGTGATAAGGTTCCAATTGAGATAATTTCAAATTCAAACTATCAAAACATGAATAGTATATGATGTCTGCCGAACTACCATCATCCACCAACACCCTTGAAATCACCACATCTTTCATCCTCATTTTGATCACCAAGGGATCGTCGTGAAGGTAAAGAACACCGGCCAAATCGTTTTTTGAAAAACCAATAACTAGCTTCTCTTTATTTACCTTCCTCGGACGATCATCCTCGGCAAGATTTATTCGTTGAATATATGAGCAGGCTTGAGCCTCTCCGAGATAGGCCTTTCTTTCTGCAGTGAGGTCTCTCCCTCCAGCATCTCCTCCTGTAATAACATTACAATCAAATGACCAAAACGTATGGAAAATACCTCTCGTTCAGGCTGTCTTGGCTTCTTTGGAAGATCGGGGTCTTCATCTGGATCATCTTCATGATCTCTTTTCTTTTTCTCCTCCGTCCGACGAGGAGATCTGGAACGATCTCTAGTTCTATCATCATTCTTCCTTTCACCTCTGCGATCTACATACTTTGACAACTTTCCTCTTCGGATGAGCGTTTCAATCTCGTTCTGAAGGGCTATGCAATTTTTGGTCGTATGTCCATGGTCTTTATGGAACTCGCAATATTTGGCCCTATTCCTCAGTTCAGGATTGGTCCTCAGTTTATCTGGCCACTTGATTTCTTCGTTATTCTTGATTTCTTCTAAAACATGATTAATACCCATCTTCAATGGAGTATAATTATCATATTTCTTCAGGACTTCGCATGACGTCCTATTATTCTTGGAGTGCTTGTCATTACCATTACCTTTTTGCTCTTTCTTCTTAGATTTGTCAACCTCCACCTTGGTTTCTTTATCCATATTCTTCTTCGCAGCCATAGCCTCCTCGGCATTCATGATTTTGGCCGCTTTTGCCATCAACTCCGACATAGTTTTAGGTGGATCTTTGGCCAAAGTATAATATAACTTGTTAGGCAGCAATCCACTCATCAAAGCAGTGATCGCTGTCTTTTCTTCGTAATCTATGACTTCCAATTTCTCGTTATTGAAACGAGTTATGTAATCTCTAGTACTCTCACCTGATTTTTGTCTAACACTTAACAAGTGCGCTACTCGTTTTACTGGCTTTGCTCCAAAACAGAAATTACCAATGAACAACTCGGCTAACTGAATAAAAGTCGAAATCTTACCCCGAGGAAGATTGTTGTACCATATCTGCGCAGATCCGGTAAGAGTTCCCAAAAATGCTCTACACCTCATCTCGTCGGGGACAGCATATATGTCGGCAGCAGCCTCGTATTGTTCTATATGAAGAACATGATCTGTCTTTCCATCATATTTAGGGGTCACTATAGGTGCTTTAAATTTTGATGGTGTAGGAAAGTTCACAATGGCCTGCACAAAAGGTGTCCCTTGAACAAAAGTTCTCTGTAAGGGATTCCTTTCTTTAACCATTTCTCCAAGTCTATCCTCCAATCGCTGAATGGAACCCTTCCACGCTTCATTTCCTTCCTCGGGCTGCTTAGTCCGAGCAATTGATTGTTCTGACGTAGCTTCATGAGATCTATCTTGACGAGTAGTTGGTCTTGATTGTGCTGATCCTTCTCTCAAACCTGATGGTGGTCGAAAGCTTCTCGATGGTGCTCTAGGTGGACTCATATTTCTCCTTGGTCCTAGCCGACTGAAAGGAGATGCTCTGCTTAATCTTTCCAGGGCGCTAGTTCTCTCCGGAGAGAGGGTGATATGTTGATCTGTATCCGTAGCCCGTATCGATGAAGTTCGCCCAGGTTGATAAGAAAAATCATTAGATTCTTCATTACGATATGACTCAGTACGCCTGGATCGCGATTGCCCATGATCACTCCTTTGCCTTGAATGGGTAGGTGCACCACCGTGAAGAGTTTGAATGAGTTGCCTCATTATTTCTTGCAAGGCGATTTGTCTTCAGCCAGATTCGTCATAATTCCAGCCAGATCTGGAGGTGCAGATGGATTCGGAGGATTTCCAACATTTCCAGCAATTCGATTACTGGATTCTGGATTATCTGCCATTGATGATAAATGATTTTTGGTGAAAAACGATAGTAACAGTCGTTTCCCACAGACGGCGCCAATCTGTTGATGTAAAAAATTAGATCGCTCTAATTATTCAATCACAGATAAATAAAATGAACAAAGATTTTTAAAGTGGTTCAGCCTTATAAGAATGACCTACGTCCACTGTTATGTTATTGCTGAGTGTTTGGGAATTCTCGATTATCAGTTCAATCCAGAAATTCCGGTCCCTTTGAATGAGGATGATACAAGGTATTTATAGCCCTCAGGCTGTACATGAATGGGTCGATACATTAAATGAGAATACATATGAAAGGGTAATACATTTAATGCAGCGTGTGCGTCAAGATGATGAACATTCAATGAATAGTTGAACTGTTGACATTCTGGCAATTAATACTACGGCCGAGATGCAGCTCGGACCGCCTTAGTTGCTCGTTGCTCAGGAGTTCCTCGGAGCGCTAGAGTACCTCGGAGTGTTGCAGTTCCTCGGTATATCCTCGTTGCTCGAGGAGAACATGAGTTAATCGAGGAAATGAACTTCCTCGTTGTTATTGTACCACGTAGATTGACAAGTGTCTTCGTATGATTCGTTCACATCAACATACTCCTCAAAGTTCGAAATATGAAACATTGGGGGCTTCTGTTGATACCAAAATTAATATGATGATGTGAACGAATCATACGAAGACACTTGTCAATCTACGTGGTATAATAACAACGAGGAAGTTCATTTCCTCGACCAACTCATGTTCTCCTCGAGCAAAGAGGATATACCGAGGAACTGCAACACTCCGAGGTACTCTAGCGCTCCGAGGAACTCCTGAGCAACGAGCAACTAAGGCGGTCCGAGCTGCATCTCGACCGTAGTATTAATTGCCAGAATGTCAACGGTTCAACTATTCATTGAATTTTCATCATCTTGACGCACACGCTGCATTAAATGTATTACCCTTTCATATGTATTCTCATTTAATGTATCGACCCATTCATGTACAGCCTGAGGGCTATAAATACCTTGTATCATCCTCATTCAAAGGGACCGAAATTTCTGGATTGAACTGATAATCGAGAATTCCTAAACACTCAGCAATAACATAACAGTGGACGTAGGTCATTCTTATAAGGCTGAACCACTTTAAAAATCTTTGTTCATTTTATTTATCTGTGATTGAATAATTAGAGCGATCTAATTTTTTACATCAACAACACCCAAGAATTTCAGACTCTAAAAGAACACTTAACCACTACCCATGTACTCACTATACCCTCTAGAGATGTTAATTATGAATTACACAAAGACGCTTCCTTGTAAGGATTAGGATGTGTACTTATGAAACTAGGTAAGGTAATAGAATATGGATCCCATCAATAAAAAATTCATGAGAGAAATTATCCAGCCTACGATTCAGAACTCGCCATAAAAGTGTTCGCCTTAAAGATTTTGCAATCCGAGTTTCAAATATTGTTAGATCACAAGAGTCGCAAGTATATATTTACACAAAAATATTTAAATCTATGATAATGAGAGTGGATCAAATTTTTAAAAGACTATAAATTTTTATTACAATACCACCTTAGGAAAGATAATGTAGTAGCTGATGCATTAAGCTACAAAACTAATGGAAGACTAGAAAGAATGTTTGCTTTGGAGGTCATCACCACTTTAGAAGAATATAATTCACAAAGGGAAACCACCGAAATCTCCATTTTTCTTCGATACATTATATCCTTTCCGACACTTCAAAGGAAAATAATTAAACAACAACCCATTGATAACTTATTTAAAGCCCAATAACGAAATATCAAAAAGGGGAAGGAAAAGGAAGGTTGGATTTATGAACCAAAAAGTTAAGTGCATTATAAGAATCGGATATGTGTACCTTCCAATTGGGCGTTGAAGAACGAAATACTATAAGAAGGTCATCATTCTAAGTTCATCATATATCCTGGAAATACAAAAATGTATCACGATATTAAAAGGCAATATTGGTGGATAGAAAAGAAATAATATATTAAAACCTTTGTTGCAAAATCTCTAACCTATCAACAAGTCAAGATTGAACACCAACACCCTGGTGGACTACTACTGGATCTCCCCATCCCTAGATGGAAATGATATCACGTCACTATGGACATCGTTTGTGGATTACCCCAACAGAATAAGGTTATAACTCAATATGGGTAATCATAGATCGGCTCACTAAATAACACATTTGATTTGAGTACGCACTACTGATTCATTCTAGAAACTTAGTACATGTATATTCAGGAAGTCATCAAAATCCAAGGAACGCCTTTATCTATAGTATTCGATTGTGACGCTTGATTCGTATGATGTTTTTTAGTAAGCATTAAAATAAGCCATGGGTAATAAACTACATTTTAGCACTGCCTTTCATCAATAAACTGATGAACAGTCTGAACGATTAATTCAAATACTTGAAGATTTGTTACGTGCATATGCGCTTGATGTGTTCGAAATATGGAGTGACCATTTAGCATTAGTTTAATTTTCTTTTGACAATAGTTACCCAGCCAACATCCAAACCGCTCCTTATGAAGCATTTTATAGAAGACCATGTCGTTCTCCATTTTATTGGAATGAATTAGGAGAAAATTGTATCTTTAGACTAGACATAATAGAAGAACCTATTGAAAAGATACGTTTGATTAAAGAAAAATTGGAAGAAGCCCAAAGTAGATAAAAAAAAGTTATGCAAATCATCAAAGGAAACCACTAGAATTCCAAGTAAAGGATCAAGTCTTCTTAAAAGCATCACCCAGAAAAGGGATCATAAGATTCAAAAGAAAAGGAAAACTCGCACCAGGGTATGTGGGACTTTTGCGATTTCTAAAAGAATCAGGCCAGTATCTTATCATTTGAATATACCAGTTGAATTATCCCAGATACACTTTGTGTTTCATGTGTCCCGATTACGAAAGTATATATCTGATTTAAATCATGTTATCACTTAGAGAGGACTCTCCATACAACCCAACCATGATTTTGAAGAAAGACCTCTCTGTATATTTGACACTCAGGACCGATTCCTTCATACTAAAACCACCCCGTTAGTCAAAGTTCTTTAGAAGTCGAAAAATCCACCTTGGAACATAAGGATGCCATAAAACAACAGTATCCTAAATTTTTTGATGATAATTTCGAGGACGAATTTTTTTTGGTAGGAAGAATTGTAAGATCCTCGTCAATCGAATAATCTCATTCCTCTCTCTCTCTCTCTCTCTCTATATATATATATATATATATATATATATATATATATATATATATATATATATATATATAAATATATATATATCGGAGAAGGCTCACCTACATCATGCTCTATACATCATCCATGCATCACGCTTAATTACAGGCCCTAAAAAACTTTTTTTTCAAATTTTATATTTTTCCCTTGAAACTAACCTTCTAATCAACCCATATGCAAAAAATTAGGTCAAAATACATTTTGTAACTATTTTCAAAAAATCCAAAAAAAGTTGCTAAAAATACCTTATTTATAAGGGTCTGCGCTAGCAGTTTTTTGTGGATTTTTTAAAAATAACAACAAAATGTATTTTGACCTAATTTTTTTTCATATGTGTTGATTGGAAGGTTAATTTCAAGAGAAAAATATAAAATTTTTAAAAAAGGTTTTCTAGGGCCTAGAATTAGGTGTGGTGTATGGTGTGATGTATAGTGCATGATATAGGTGAGCCTTCCTCTCTCTCTCTCTCTCTCTCTCTCTCTCTCTCTCTCTATATATATATATATATATATATATATATATATATATATATATACAGTATTTCTCCTGTGTGGACTAGTCCGCATTTTAATAATGCGGATCGGGCATGTGTCACCTAGCCGTGAGCCCAGAAAAGAGGAGAGTGTACCTATAATTTAGCCGATAATTTCTAAGCTCACCGCCAGACGACACGTGTGCAATATGCACTTTTAAAATGCGGACTAGTCAGCATAAGAGCATTATATATATATATATATATATATACATACATATACAGGCAGGCTCTAATGCGAACGCAACTTGCAGATTTAACTTACGGACGAATTTTTATGAATTTTTTAAAAATAGCAAAAAATCAAATTTCGGCGTGATTTTTTTATGTGGTATTTAAACATTTCAAGGGATACCTATAAAAAACCAGCTCAAAATGAAATCTTTTACTAATTTTAAAATATCGGTCAAATATATGTCAGTTTTAAAGAGTTTTAAAAACTGACATATGTTTGACCAATTTTTTAAAAATAGTAAAACAATTCATTTTGAGTTGAGTTTTTTTATAGGCATCTCATGAATTGTTTAAATACCACATTAAAAATATGAAGTCGAAAAAAGTGTTTTTGCTATTTTTAAAAATATGGAAAAATCCGTCCGCAAGTTAAATCTGTAAGTTGCATCCGCATTAGAGTCGGCCTATATATATATATATATATATATTTTACTACGTATCCAATAAATAATTATAAACGGACTAGAAATGAACACCTTAAATATTACCTAATTAAACCTTAAATTAGAAAATAATCTCAAAGTTTTAATAATTACAAAATGAGCGCTAAACTTTTTAAAGGTTATTTGAACTTCCTAAATGAAATATGGACCCCAAATTTTTTACATATTTAACTTTTTACCCATCTCAAATCACAAACCATACCTTAAGAATACTATGCCTAATTTATAAAATTAATTTTTTCCCCCAAACTTTCAAAAAGTATAAAAATTGTACAATATACTCAATATAAACCTAGAAAGGATAAAAAAACTAAACCCTAAACAAGTTACACATCAGCCCAGCTGACTAGTATTCCACCTAGGCAACCACGTAAGCTTGGACCCATAGGTTTTCATGTGGAAACACATGTCTTTACCTTATCCCCTAACCAAAACCCACCTATACCTCTCTAAAATCGACCTTAAATTATAGCAATTAAATGACCTTAACCTCCCCTATAAAATGCCTACCACCCCCCTTGTAGAAAGACACCAATTAGTGTTTAAAAATAAAGCTCCAGATTTAAGAATTTTGGTATTTTTATATTTTTTGTATCAAACTCAGTTTTATGAATTCTATATAGTTTCTATACTTCTGTAGGATTCATTTATGCTTTAACATGTGAAAATTCACATTGAAATACACTAGAAATTATCAAAGAAAGAAAACACCACTAAAGCTTGAGCTTCAATGGTGGATTATGTATTCCTGACCTTGAACTAGTTTCAAGGTGGGAATATTTGAATTTAGACCTTAAAGAACTTAGGTGCAACATTTATTTGATTAAAAAACATTTAGAATCTTCAAATCACAAATTTTCAATTTTTGTAATGAAAATTTCAGAAATCAAATTCGTCTTAGATATTATGAATTAGACCTGCAAACCAAAACCATTTTGTTCTAAAAACACTTAGGAACAAAAGCCTATACTTGTCATAGATCGAATTTTACTACGAAACCATGAATGTAAAACTGAAAATTTAGGAAATTTATAAAAACTGGATAGGGGGTACAGTCCACCTCTATCTATAAAAGTTATATTTTTGGATTCCTTATAAAAAATAGGAAGAATGACTTTTAAATCCCCCAAAATAGTATTCTATACTGGATTTTATCGAAGGTCAAAGTTTTAATCCCCAAGGCCAAATTTTGAAGGTTGAAGATAAAGTGGTCAACATGCACGAGAGTGAGGTCAACAACAGCCCGTGGGAAGTTTGACCCAGTGCATGAGGATGCATGCCAAATTAAAAAATAAAATTATTTTTAAAATTTTATTTTATTTTTCTGGTCAAAATGGTATATCACATCACCCTTTTCGGTCAATAAGAAACCTAATTCGAAGAAACCCCAAACTTTAAATTTAAATTTCAAAAATTACACATTAACCTCTGGCTTTTCCAACTTTTTGAAAGCCTTAGTAACAAACAAGTATATTTCCACTAAATTCAAAAATATAAGGAAATGGGTGGAATCAATCAAAAAAGAAATTTACATATTATCCTTGAATATTTATTTTTATATGCAAACAGGCTTTTCACACTCTAGTATTTTCAAATCCGAAACCTTAATTAATTCTTTTTTATAAATTTCAGAACATCCCGGACCCCAGTTCTAAACACCTCGACCTGAACTTGAAACTCAAAAAAGCCCTAAATAAGTAGGTGATTCTTATTCAATATTATTTCGCACAATGCTTTTGTATACATCAATTGTTCATATCACTATGTATTAGCCCCAATTATCTTATTGTCATTTATGAACTCATTTGCATAGTTCAAACTACAATACATTTGAATCAAATTAAAAAAACCCTATGATGATTTTTGATGTAGTGATATCAATTTAATCTGATTTGATTGAACATGTTGTATTATAGCATACATTATAACTAAGGAATAAACTACCGTTATACACTCGATAATATTATTTGACTTGTAGGACTGATAGTATTGAGTTAACCATATGAATGCCAATTGTGGCTCAACACGATTACTTTATCTCAAATAGTTTTGGATTGATTTATTATTTGTATGGATATTAACTATAAACCTCTTTAACGGATAATTATGGGTTATCTTATTTTAGAAATTATCTGCAACCTTAACCGTTTTAAACCTGATATGTCTAATTATAGTAATATCATCATATTGTTATTCTACTCTATTTCAAATAAAGTATTGAATCCAGTTTCTTATATCCATATGATGATACTAATGTTCAATGATTATTTTTGTAAATTGTTATAGAATCAGAATTATCCACTAGGTAACCTTTTCTTATTCTTTTAAAAAATTTAGATGGACCCTGAGCATAAGGGAGGCAACTGTGACACCCAGCCTAATTAAATATCTAGTGATCAAGCCTTTATCAAATTACAACAGGTTTCTCATATGGTTCATTCTTAGCATCATTGTCATAAAACCAAATTAATTACTAACCACCTAATAGTTAATTAAACCGGTGCCAAATTTTCTTACAATTAAATAGTTCAAAATCTAAACAACATTCACAATATACTAAAGTCTAAACCAACATGATATATAAATGAAATAAGGTCGCATCGAATAAACCATCGGCAAAACAACCCTAACCAAGTAATAAACCAAGTCGAAATTGCAAAGTAAAACTGATATAAAACTAAAACTATAATATCGACAATGGACCATATATCCAAACATGATATAAAAGAGTGAGATCCTATGCTAGATCTGAATGAAAGAATCGGCTACTCAAAATCCTGCCAGCATCCACAGTGCTACAGCTCCGAGTCCCTAGAATGAAACCATCAAGTATGGCATTCCTATGGCTAGGCACCTAAAAGGTTTTGAAAATATTTTTCTAGCAAGAGTTAGTACTCAAAATATTTGAAAATATTTTACAAGTAATTTATCGTAATTAAAATAGGTTATTAATTAAAAAATTTAGGTTCACACACACTCACTTGAGTTTCCTAACCTCTCATCTAATTATAACACCCCATTTTTTTAGGATGGATAATTTATTTAAATTAGTGAATTAGAATCTAAACTAAATTGATGATTTGGAGAAATTATTTCATTCGGAGAATTTATTTAATTTGGAAGATTGAATTTATTTGAAAAATTAAGATTTAAATAAATTCGAGTTATTTCTTTTTAAGAATACATGTCTCGTAATTTGAGGATGGAATTGGAGATTTTAGTTAAGTAACTCAGATGGTGATTTGGAGTGCACGGTTGAGTCTAGAATGATCCAAATAGTCAAAAAAGAGTATTCAGAGGTAATAATTGGGTCTTGAGGCATTTTTAGGCATAATCGGGCTCACACGAGGGTGTTTGGGTCATTTTAATTTGATCCATAGCCTCAATTTCAGGATTCACCTAATAAAACCTACGCGAGAGAGGTTGTGGTAGACACAACTCAAATAAGAAAAATCCTAGTTGCAAAGAAGAAAAGAGGGATCAAGTGGGAGCGCTTTTGGGAGCCAAACCAAGAAGATATTGATGTGTTCTTCATCAAAAATATTGTCTACAACAAAAAAATTAGACTCTACCAATTATCCAAATGACTGGTTAAACTTGTTTCAATTTAGTTGCAGTAGTTCGATTCATATCATAGTGGGTGTGATAAAGAAATTCGGTTTTAGGAGTGGGTTATTATATAAAATGGGTTTTGATGATTTGAGGTTATTCTGTAGATTCATAATGAAATTGATGATGTTCTATGATTTAGTGAGGTTGAAATTTGAATTATATTAGATATCCAGTAGTAGATGTGAAGAAATTGGGATAATAGAATCAAAATTTTGAAAACGACTGTACAAAATTTTGAAAAACCCAATTCGGGTATTTAATAACATTTGATGAAAATAGATGAATGTTTAAGGTTACTATGATGATTACAAACCATGTTAGAGGTGTATTTTAGTAAATCATCATCGGGTTACATTCGAAGAACCAGTACAGAAGTTTTCATGGATTAACAATGGAGGATAAGAGATCAGCGAAGAAGAAGAAGCTGAACAACGCACTTCAAACGACATTGCAAATCGTTCAATCGAGATTTTATCTCATTTTAATGAGACTGGTATCTCGTTCAAACGACCCTAGGTTTGGGACATGGTGATATATCTTTTCGTTACGAACGCGTGGTGCCAATTTCGTATTTTTCTAATTTTTTTTAATTAGTTATGATTTTATTACGGAAGGGTATCTGAAATCGAAATTCTTTAGGAGAAATCAGATCTAGATTATTTAGGTATGTCCGTATATGAGTGTAGAACTCTGGAAAATATTAAGGAACAATATTTTTACCTTGTATTTGGATGGGAATGAATTCAGAGTATGGATTCGAATGGAAATTTCCAATGAAATAAGGATAAGGAGTGGATTGTGATGTGATTAGTGAAAAAAATATGAATGTAAGTTAATATTTATTTAATAATTATTTGAGGATTGTGACTCGAATATTTTCTGGCAAGTTCATCAAGAATTGGGCACGGAGTGGCCGAATTAATTTATTATTGGAAAAGTATAATAAATGATTTAATATTAAATGAAACCAGAGGTGTGAACTAATATTTGGGTTTTGTAGAATAAATTCTCCAGAGTAACGATACTTATCGAGTGAGTGAGTCGGAGCATCGTACTTGGGTGACACTACTTTAATAAATTAATCAATGTGAAATTGATGAGAGTAATCGGTGTAATTTAAAATGTAACGTGTTTGGGGAATTAGTGAACCTATGCCTTAGACCAGTAGAATTTGATTGACTTACCTACTGAAATATTTGAAAGGATAATTGACATACTTCGAGTAGTGAGGGATACTCGGGAATATATGATAAGAAGTGTAAATTGGAATTTAATAATACGTAGGATATTCGGGAGATATATATGCTACGTATGGGATATATGATATAGGTTTTATGTATACCTATACAGATTTGTATGATTTATTATGTTTATAACATACCTACGCTACTTGCTATCACGGGAGGTTTTTGCGTTGAGACAGTCATATCCTGACGAGCCTTTAGGGGGATTTTTGACTTATGCCTCTGAATATAGAACCTAGGTATGGGCTATCTGTGATAATGATAGTGATGACGGTCATATGGGTATGTAGGTATGTGCGTAGCCCATAGGCTTAGAACTATATCCGCCTCCAATATGTGTGATTTGTGATGATGGCTCGAGTGAGATACTGAACCAATGGTCCTTTATACAGTGCGTAATGTACCGGGACTTGGTAGCAGTGTATTCATGCACCGCAGGTCTCATCCTAAGGGTGTTATATTTTATAAATATAATTAGAATAATAAATATATATACTTGTGCTTTTTTCTTCTATGTGTGCTTGGACATGATAGTATAGTATACATGCACCGTAGCTCAGCCTAGGCGTGCCGTATTATTACATATGTAACGAAGTGATAAATATACACTTATGACTTATTCTACGATGTGTAATTAGTATATGAGAAAGATAATGACATCTAAAATAACCCTCATGGGTGGATAATTGAAATAAAGAATCTAGTGACGTATTGAGACATAACGAGTTAGTATGTAGAAAGAGAGTTAATATGGCTAGTTAGGCGGGGTAGCTTAATTAGGAAAGTTTAACAAGCAAATGCTAGGTGTGCACATTAGAAGAACTGTGAGTATACCTCAAGAGAGTACAACACTAACTTAAATATGAAGAGTGTTCATGCATATTTAATTGCTGCAATTTAACTACTTGCTAAATATTTTTGAACTATTTTACTTGGGCTCTGGCCCATGTCAAAATATTTTTCAAAACCTTTTAGGTATCCATCCACAAGGATGTCAGTTGAATATTCTATCCAAGGATGCGAAGCTGCAACTCATGTGGAAGTTGCTGGACTTGTTATAGACGCTTCGTTCACTTATCTCTAGTGTAGGTTCTTTACTCCATTAATCATTTTGGCATGTTTCCCTTAGTTTTAGTATTCAATTATTTATTTTATCATTGTGTATTCCGGTTAGTGTTTCAGTTTACTATTGTATTTATTATTGGATCGATAGTTGATTCGGTTACTTGTATTTATATTATTCATCGGTGTTCGATTTATTTATTAGTTTGTAATTGGTGGTTTAATCTTATTTACCTCCGCATGTTTTTAATTAATGAAAGATAAGATTTGTCACCAGTCTAATTAAATTACTAGGTGGTTAGTAACTTTTAATGAAAAATTCGACAGTGATGCTGAGAATGAGCCATATGGGACAAATATTTTATTTTGGTCACGGATTGGCAAACCGGTATTTTTATAAGAGAGATGTCACATATGGTATCGGAGTATCAGGTTCTAGAGTCCTTAGGATCTGTGCGACTTACTATGTTTGAGCGTAGCATTCTTTTATATAGAGCCTTATTATAGGATTATTGTATTCCTTCATGTATGAGACTTACAATCTTCTGCTATTATGTATAGTAATGCAATTCCTATATGAGTTCGGTTGGGCTTCACACATAGAACAATTCTGGAAGACTAGAGAAAGGCATTAGAAGGACTGAAGGAAGATAGGCTCAACATAAACCATAAATATTCCAAGAACGGTTTTCGTAATAGGAGTCACCATAGCAATGGAAGGAGAAGATCCAAAGATAATTGTATAGGGTGGAGTGTAGTGACACCCATAATTAAATTTTGCGTGAAATGTTTTGGCTCATTGGAGAGGTGTTGTAATGTTGGGAGTCGATCACAACAACCATGAAGGGATACCATGGGTAACGAGGAGCTTGGGGTGCAGTTTGACCGTAAATCCTTTCATCAACTGTTTAAACAAAAAAAGGGATTTCAAGACTTATTTTAGAAAGGGTCATACAGTGGTCGATCATGAAGGAGAGTTGACGTGTTTAGTGAACTTCTTACCAGACAAGGTGGATACGAAGAATCAAGAAGGTTCATAAGTAAAAAAAATGGACTAATGGGTAGAATATAAAATTATGGATGGGGAAGTCTGAAGAGAACGACGGGTATCGTTATTGTCATTATCATGAGATGGAAGCTAAGATAGTGGGAGGATCTAACTAAAGTGAAATACTAGATTTACGGTGCTGGTGAGACACCACCAGAGGGGAAACTAAGTAGAGAACTCAATTTAATGATTGAGATCAATAGAATTCCTACCAGGTGATGGTGGATTCAGTTAGGACAGTCAAGGCCGACAACGAGTCCCATAAGGCAAGCGGAGCCAAAGGGACAATGGGGGTAGCTATTAGGGTAAAGACTACTAGGTTCACGAGAAGGAAAACCTCCACATGGTCAGTGCGACCATAGAAAGGGGAATTACACAATGAGGTGTCTTATGTATAAAGAGTAGGAAAACATGTGTGGACATTGTCTGTAGTCAATTGGGGTACAAGGGTGGGATGCCTAGTAGGGGCAACAGTTATAAGACGTTTTGGTTGGGATGAGGGTGTTATGTCCAGGAACCATTTGAATAGCAAGTGGTATTAGCAATTTAAGGCATGATTTTTATCCCCGGGTGATTGGGGTCTGTTTGGCATGACACGAGCGAGTCACATTAATTTATTAGTGCTAGATTTTCATGCAAAATGGGTTTAGTAGAAGTGTCATTAATATCGCTATAGTGTGTGTTTATTCACTGTTGAGTTAGCAGAGCTCTCTTTTGTTCCATCTGTAAGGGAACAGGTGGGGACACTGAAAGGAGATATATTTTATTTGGATAACTCGTTTTGAGAGGTGATATTAAAGGTATAGTTTGATCCTGAGTACAGATTTCTAAGCAATGGTGGGTGGTTACAGCATGACTATCGTGTTCGCTGTTTCGGGGCAGAATGTATATTTTTGTTATGTCTCACTTAAAAGAGGGTCAAGCTCACGGTGATATATTTATGAACTAGACTTAAGAGTACATATGTCTAGTTATATTGAATCACGATGCATAGGGACTTTGGACTAATGTGATTCAGGGTATAGCGGGTTCACCGTTTTCTTAGTTTCTTGTTGTTTACGTGATGAGAACTTAGTGATAGTGAGGGTATCGTATTGTGTGACTCCTTAAGAAACATGGGCATAGACGATTTGATTTATGTGTCGGGAGTTGGGATTTGTGATATCATAATTACGTGCTTTGGACCCATGGATTTCGATAATCGACAATGCTAGGAAATAGTGCATTGGTAAAAGTTCTTTTGGGTTTCATTGTGGGATGGTACATGCATGGACCTTAATAAATGTTGGGAACAATGAGACGTTGTTGGATGCTAGTACATTAGTTTTAAATGTTAAATTATTAAACGTGTAGAGGAAACATTTAAAGATGAGAGCTATTGCGATATATGGCCTGTGGAGCCGACGATTGCTGTGAAGGAACACTAAGAAACAAATTATGTACTAAAAATTAATGGGTGAGGAAGTATTGAGAAGAATTATATGGAAAGTTGTGGGGTAATCGAGAATACCCGTATGATATAGCCACACTGAGAGAGTGCGAAAATGAGCTTAAGTTAAGTGTGTTACATACGATATGTTAGTGATGTTTATGCTAGGATTTTTTGGGCTATAGTATATTATATGATGAGACTTTGTGTTCGTTGTTTCGAGATATGATTTATTTGTGCTAGTTATCACCTGAAAAGGGGTCTAGTTTGCATATACATGTATTCCGGTTAGTGTTTAAGCTTATTTTATTACTGAACCTATAGTTGATTCGGTTACTTGTATTTATATTATTCATCGGTGTTGGATTTATTTATAGTTTGTGATTGATGGTTTAATCCTTATTTACCTCCGCATGTTTTTAATTAATGAAAGATAAAATTTGGCACCAGTCTAATTAAATTACTAGGTGGTTAGTAACTTTAAAAAAAATTGATAGTGATGATGAAATTGAGCTATATGAGACAAACGTTTTATTTTGATTATGGGTTGGCCACCCGATATTTTAATAGGTGGGGTGTCGCACTAATGTGCATACCTGACATTCTATACTTAGCCCACCTAGCTATCATACCCAAGCTATCTCAACTAAAGTATATAATCGATCTTATCAAGTCTACTCTCATGTACCGCTCATATAACACGCTTCATCATTAACATTTCTCGAATGTTCTTAAGTTTTCATATAACACTCACGTATGTTATGTTTAATCATTATAATCAAGTCTCCCTACTTAATTCATCAATCATTTTCGATTTATCATACGACGTCCATATTTAATTTTCACTACTTAAATCATTATAGACATTCCCAATCTATTCTAAATCTTGAAATTATGTTCCTCTTTACTTAATTAATCATTTAGATGTCTCTCTCTCTCTCTCTCTCTCTCTCTCTATATATATATATATATATATATATATATATATATATATATATATATATATATATATATATATATATATACATATCATCTACAAGTCTACTTTCGCACATAAGTAGAATATTATGAAGTATATATTTCACACACAATATATTATAAGGATATTTGTTCGGATAATCATCGACCCCAATCATCCTATCATTAACATTGGTACAAATATCCCTCGAACCCAAAGTAAATGTTATGCATATGTATATTGCTCTACATACTCCTCGATTCCAATATCATTTATCTTCAATTTGGTCTGGATAATCATCAACACCAAATCGAGCTTCCATGTATTGGTCTGAATAATCATCGACCCCAATA
Organism: Sambucus nigra; assembly: GCA_949130495.1. Taxonomy (NCBI): domain Eukaryota; kingdom Viridiplantae; phylum Streptophyta; class Magnoliopsida; order Dipsacales; family Adoxaceae; genus Sambucus; species Sambucus nigra. The sequence continues at coordinate 387,653,810 of OX422212.1, forward strand.
CAGAATTAAGCACACTTTGTTTATATATATTTTTCACACATATACTATAAACACATACTATATCATCAACTCCCTGTATCACATTTCAGGTTTTATTGGCTCGGAATCCTACCTCGATCACCAATAGTGATTTATATGTCTTGGCTCGAAATCATACCTCGATCATGAATATATATATATATATATATATAGTATAATTTAGTTATTCACACAACCTAAGTAGTACTATGGATCAATAGGTATTCACACAACCCGAGAATTCATGTTAGTACATTATAGATATCTCTCACACACTCGTCGTACTATTAACTTTATGATTTATCTCACTATCATATATATAAGAGTGTTCACCCAACTCTAAGGGTCCTAGTTATACCTCCTTATATAAATTCAGTAGTTACCATCTTTAACCTACTAATATACATGTTGAATTGTTGTCTACTCTCTCTTTATCGATCAATTTCCAAATTTCCTGATCTATCTCTCCATCGGTTATCCCTTCTGGTCCATGCTCTAAGTACTACACACAATGAACTTAATGGAACTTAACAATACCCTATTGGTATTTATAAAGTCCCGACATAGGTATAATATCACTCCTAAGAACCCCTTCCATCATTGATCGATAGACATTCATGGGTCGATCGATCGATCGAACAGGTGCAGCTTCGTCTTCTTCAATTTTTCACCCTTTCTGATTTTCTCAAATCCCAAAATTCTTCACCAAATTCACATTAGATTATTACTAACTATTTCTACACGAGTTAGGATGATTCTAATGTTCAAACACATTAAAAAATCACTGAAATCAATCAAGAATGAATCAAACCCTCAAAACTCTTTCAGAATCCAGTTTTGTGCTCATCCATTTCATTCAATTCAAAACCCAGGTTTAAATCCATACTAATAATCAAAGATATTTTGATTTGTCATTGTCTTCAGATATAAACACTAGCTAGATGCAGTTTTACCCAAACATGTAATCAATTGGTACTTTCCATCAAAGATTTTTTAATAAAATCAATCTATTCATGAAAACCCTACACATGGGTATTATAAAATCAATTTTAATTTGCAATAAACACTTGCCTTAGATTGATTGATCTGATTTCTTGGTTATTTATTGATGATTGATTATTTTCTTCTCCAATCTTCCTTTTCAATTGCCTTGGGGACAAGATTTCTTCACCATCTTCAAAATCCTTATTTAAGCTTTGAAAATAGGTTCTCTCTCTTCTCTCTATGGCGCCTCTATCCTTTTAATTTTATGAGACCTAAAACCAATCTCTAAATATAACATATATGGCTCTAATTTCGTAGGTACCTTCATTTGTTTTTGTAAAATGACTGAAACACCCTTAATAGGTGCCAGTTTGGTCCCAAATTGGCTCGGGACCCAAACTATACTCCCGGGTACACTATTCCGACTATTTTGACCCATCCAGAATCGTTCGTGACCCCTAAATTATCATCTGAGTCACTTAAAATACACTTCTCATTTCTCACCTCAAAATAGTCTCCACGTGAATTCTGGTGAGATAAAATAAAATACGCACATATCACTCGCTATGTCGTATAAACATTATTAATCAATTATTTACTATTCGCACTTAGTAAATATCATAACGCAATATGAATCATTATCTATCTCTCTATTAATATTTAATAGTCACAATTATTATCTAATCACATTAAATTACTTCACTCGCGTAATTTAATTAAAACGTACTTCTCCTAATTAATTCCTCAAATTAATTAAATAAAAATACACTGAAATATGGGGTATTACATACTTCCCCCCTTACAAAGGAATTTCATCCTCGAAATTAGGGCAAGACCACTACTAAAACTAGGATCTATAACATCATGACATCCTCTAGTACACAAATTCAAATCATAATAACTTAAGAGTCACTCTACTATACACCTATTAGTGGTACTCACCTATTAAAAGGCTTAATCACTCTAGACTAAGTTTATCAAGAAGCTTTCTCAATTCACTACATACTGATACGCTCTATCAGTCATGTGATCTCAATATTGGCTCTATCATCTCCTTATTGAGAAAAGGTCGCACAACCTTAAATGACAACTCCTCTTATTTACCACAACCCATAACTCCCTTCATGGGAGGAATCACGATAACCTATGACCACTCATGTCAGTATTTAGAACTTTCGTTCACAGTGACATAACTCTTACGACATTCAAAAGCCACCCAAAATAGTTTGTGGTTCACTCCACTATTATCTAATGGACTCCAAATCACGGCCAGTCCAAAAATTTAGTTATCCCCTCACCTCTAATCAACATGAGGGTGCACGACAAGGCTTTCCACATAAAAACTCGAAGGTTACCTCATGCCTGATAAACCGGTACATGTAATCACACATAACTCTAACCACAATAATTCTTCCCCTCAATTACCCTACAAGGCACCACACGCACTACTCGCATTAGCCATCATAATAAACCACCTTATATTTAACCATCGAGCTATAGGTGAAACAATATGAGCAAAATAAGACTTTGTCCCCATCGCTTCCTGATAATCTCTATCAAAGGTGGGATTGAAGGATCTCATCCTAATACACAACAATATTGGGAGGAACCTTGCATCGGTGAAATCCTTCTTTTTAAAGAAACAATAAAAATTACTTCATCTCAGCCAATCCATTCCATACACTCAGAGGAGTTTTTTTAACCTAGTTCAATGTTGGAATCCCATTATGAATTTTTTCAATCTACCTGCCCATTCCGTCACTAGAAATGTAGGTTTTTACTAAATTTTGGTTGATCATCTCGAGCTAAACTTCTTCGATCTATGAGTGGTGCATCCTGAGAAAATATCACTACATCTCACCCAAGACCAAATCCACTCATAATTTCTCAGATTAAGTGGTACTTTATACTCCCCTTCTTCCCTCAGTATGCCAAAAGTCACGGACCATGCACTTTTCACAATTGGCACACTTTTTAGGTCTTTTTTCCCCATAGTTATCAACATCATATTTGAGCGTAAGCCACTCTCAACATTCGACTGAGTAAGGCTCCGCTCTATTTTCCCACAACAATTAGGCCTCCTCTTTATCAAGAGATATATTTTGAATGTCATCTCACAGCCTTTCAACCCATCTTGGTGTGCTACTCTCATTGCACGCTTATACTTGGATTATCGTTATTATCATACGATATTCAATCCATCATACCATTCCATCTTTATCTATAATTTCCCTCAGGCATATGTTCCACACATTGACTCCTACGTCCTCCTATCGGTGCATACCTGCACAACACTAGAAATGTCACACATATTTTCCTTAAAACTGTCATCGCATTCTCGATGTGGTTATAACTCATGGGTATTATTAATCACCTCATAAGTTGAAATTTATTTCTCCTTAACATCTCTACACCCTTCAGAGTGTTTTCTCTACACATCCATTGATTAACATTCGCAATTGATGACCTAGCATCTATCAACGTCTCTCTACTTACGCCGTTCGTCAAGGTCCATGCGTATTTCATCACGCACCAACATTCAAACAAAAAACTTCCACAATACTCAATCACTCAACATTGGTGGAAATAAAATTCCATAAACCTCAATCACCTCATCAGTATTCTCAAAATCCTATCCCCAGACATATAAATATAAATCTCAACTCCCACATCCCTAAAGCAGTGATATAATAATTCTCTCTCCTTATCACCAAGTTTTGAGAGCTAAACATAATAATGAGCTAAATCTCTCTGCTCAACAGTAAATCCAATACACCTCTATTTACATAAATAAACTACCTACACATTGGGATCAAATATCTCGAGACAACCATACTCTTCGAAGTCTCTATCATGATATAATATAGATACGAGCCCGACCTTCTTTTAAGCGAGGCCTCGTCAAATAATGCATCTTGACCTGGAATATTAGACACGATGGTCTTGCTATCACGGCCCTCTATCATTCCACCCACATCGTAAATCGGTCCATGCCCAGGATAATATCACACTCACATCATATGTCATTAGAATAAGTAATTTCAACATACATATACTCCTTGTGCCTTCACCCGCTCTCCCTACAAATAGTACTAAAGAGATTCCCGCTATACAAAGGCAACTATATACACATTATAGTGCTATCGATGATATACCCACTAAACTCGCCTCACACGCAAATCTAGTGCTAACAGAAATTGTGACTTACTCGTGTCACATAAAACATACCCCACTAACCTGAGGATAAAACTCATACTTCCAATTGTTAATAATGTTAGTGGTTCAAATGGTTCTTGGACATGACACGCTTGTCCGAACTGAACCAAAACTATCTTAATCATTGCCCTATCTAGGCACCATACTCTTGTCCCTTTTTACTCACTTCGGACAAAATCAATGCATACGTTCCTACTCTCGACATAAAATGCCTCTTCATATGGCCTTACCAGTCCCAACTGAATCCACCGCGACTCGGTAAGAATTCATCCATCTGAATCATTTAAATGGGTCCCCTGATGGGTCTCCCCCTTGCGGTATTTGCTAGCACCGTTACATACATTCTTACTCCCTGACTAAGTTCTTTAATTCTTTTTAGCTCCCTTCATAAGGAAGTATTTATATCAACACTTCCAAAAGCACGATATCGTCACCATCTGCATCAATCATCCAAGCAAAATTTCCCTTTAATTGCTGGTGACTCCTCTCGTGAGTCCATTACCCACCTTAAAGTCACTTTTTTTATTGTACCAAATATGGTGATTTACTCCCACCATTAAAACACTTCTTATACCAGCCAAATGAAATTTTATCCCAATTCACTTCTGGGTATATATATTTCTTCCTGCTATATGTCAAAGCCTCTCGGCATTCTACATCCATTGGCTACATGCACAATCTCCTCATTTAACAAAATTCTAATGGGTGGTCCTCTTCAAAAACCCCTCCGACTCTCTCCCATCATAACCACCTTGGGCGAGTCTAACTTAACATTAATCTATGCTATAACGGTACAATAATATATATGTTTCACTCTAAGAGTCCTTACAGCTCCATCATCGTGAGCAATAATAGGGGTGACCTGTGCCACGGTCATCGACCCCAAAATATTCTTCAACTCCAACTAAGACCCTCCTCCCACAGCCTTCCTAACAGCCTTCACTGGTCATCCTCGGCGTAATCGTCATACGAAGCACACCCGTCTGCATAAAAGATTCACTAATATTTATACACTATAGCAGGAGAACGTAAGCCACGTACGTATAAGAATATAACAATCCTATGATAGGGATCTATATCAATCAAATGATATACTCAAAACGTAGTAAGCCGTACAGATCCTATAATTACTAGAACCTGATGCTCTGATACCATCTCTGACACCCCGCCTAATAAAATATCGGGTGATCAGACCTTTATCAAATTAAAATAGGTTTCTCATATGGTTCATTCTTAACATCAGTGTCAAAAAACCAAATTAATTACTAACCACCTAATAGTTAATTAAACAGGTGCAAAAATTTCTCCCATTTAAATAGTTTGAAAACTAAACAACATTCACAATATACTAGATTTCAAACCAACATGATATATAAATGAAACAAACTCACGTCCAATAAACCATCGGCAATAACAACCCAAACGAAGTCCAAACTGCAAGTTAAAACTGATACAAAACTGAAACTATAATACTGACAACGGACCATATGTCCAAATATGATATATAAGAGTGAGATCCTATGATAGATCTGAATTAAAGAATCGGCTACTCAAAATCCTATCAGTATCCACAGTCCTACAACTTCGAGTCCCTTGAATTAAACCATAAAGTATGGCGTCCCTGTGGCTGGACACCTAAAAGTTTTTGGAAATATTTGTATAGCAAGAGTTATTACTCAAAATATTTGAAAACATTTAACAAGTAATTTATCGCAATTAAAATTGGTTATTGATTACACATGTTAGATTCATGCACACTCCCTTGAGTTTCCTCGCCTCTCGTCTAATGTGCACACCTAATGTTCTATACATAGCCCACCTAGCTATCATACCCAATCTATCTCGACTAAAGTATATAACCGATCTTATCAAGTCTACTCTCCGGTACTTCCCATACAGAACGCTTCATTATTAACATTTCTCGCATGTTCTTCAGTTTTCATATAACATTCACATATGTTATGTTTAATCATTATAATTAATTCTCCCTACTTAACTCATAAAGCATTTTCGATTTATCATACGAATTCCATAATTAAGTTTTAGTACTTAAATCATTATAGACATTCCCAATCTATTATAAATCTTGAAATTAAGTTTCTCTCTACTTAACTTATCATTTAGATGTATCTCTCTCTCTCTCTCTCTCTCTCTCTCTCTCTCTATATATATATATATATATATATATATATATATATATATATATATATATATATATATATATATATATATATATCATCTACAAGTCTACTTTCGCACATAGGTAGAATATCATGAAGTATAAATTTCAAACACAATATATACTATAAGGATATTAATCCGGATAATCATCGACCCCAATCATCCTATCATTTACATTGGTCCGAATACTCCTCCACCCAATATCATTTATCTTTAATTTGGTCCGGATAATTATCGGCCCCAAATCGAGCTTCCATGTATTGGTTCGAATAATCATCGACCCCAATATAGAATCAAGCACACTTAATGTATATATATATTGCACACAAATTATACTGTAAACACATACTATATAATCAGCTCCCTATATCACATTTTAGGGGTAATTGTCTCGGAATCCTACCTCAATCACCAATAGTGATTTATATCTCTTGGCTCGAAATCATACGTCGATCATGAATATATATATATATATATATATATATATATATATATATATATATATATATATATATATATATATATATATATATAGTATACTTTAGGTATTCACACAACCTGAGTAGTACTATACCTCAATAGGTATTCACACAACCCAATAATACATGTTAGTACGTTGTATATATCTCTTGCATACTCTCCGTACTATTTACTTTACGATTTATCTCACTATCGTATATATAAGAGTGTTCATCCGACTCTTAGGGTCCTAGTTACCCATCCTTATATAAATTCAGTAGTTACCATCTTTAACTTACTAATATACATGTTGAATTGATGTCTACTCTCTCTCCGTAGATCAATTCTCAAATTTCTCGATCTATCTCTCCATAGGTTACCCCTCCTTATATCTATCTCTCGATTAATATTTAATAGTCATAATTATTATCTAATCGCATTAAATTACTTCACGGTCTTGATTTTCTCAGCATCTAAGTCTTTCTATAACTTATCAACCATACCCCGAGTAGTTTCGGCAGCTCCTTCAGCAGCTTTCACCTTCTCCTCCCATTTCTTTTGTTCATTGGCTAGTGCTTGTTAGGAATCAATCACTGACTTTTTCATCTCATTAGAAGCTTCTTCAACTTCACCAGAAGAAGCTCTCAAAGCCTCATCTTTCTCTAACATATTATTAAAGTCAATAAGGAACTGCACAAGAACATCAAGGAAAGTCAATATTATGAAGAACAAATAAAAAGACAGAAAAATAAAGAAGGTAAAAGAATATACCAGAGAAAGGCCTTGAGCAACCCTGCCAGAATTCTTGGAATGAGGTAGTGCAACTATAACACCCATGTGGTATGGTAAAGTCCCAGACTTTATTAATTATCTTGCCAATCTAAGGCCAAGGACCCCTGGAGAGGCAGAAGAAGATATATCGACCAACTCACGTTGGCTAAAAAGGGCAGAAGAACCCTTTGTTAACTTAGAAGGAATCCCTTTCCTTATTCTATTCGAGGGTATCTCTTCAATTTTCTTAGTTGGGGGTTTCTTTATAGTTTCATCTTTATTTTTCATCCCCTTATCAGCTTATTTAGAAGGGGGATGGGCAGTTATGTCTCCCAAAATATTGGAAAACTTCCTTTTTCCCATAACACCGGCAAGAGGTAAGCTTGAATCCAAGGAAGAAGGGGAGTGGGCAGCAAGATCACCACTGCCAGATGCAACAGTTGGGGAAGTAGAAAGAGATTCCTACTTAAGGTTAATTATAGGGGAAGGAGTGGCTATTGGGGGACGAGTAAGAAATGAAGAAACTATATTCTTGTACTGTAGTAAATAGGATACAGACCTAATGTGTTCCTCACCAATCCTCTTATGAAGTCCCCAAATGAATTTCAACTCCCTGAGGTTCACTTCACTCTCCTTCGGGCACCTTTTCTTATGATCAACTGCAATCAAAATTTATAGAGCAATAATTAGTATTACATTTAAACAAGTATGTATATGGAAAGACATTTAAATGAGGAATAACCTATCCCATTACCAAAAGGAGGGCATCTAGGCCCCTGGTACTCAGTACTCCCACTCAAAGGGGTGTATTGCCAATTTTTTACGACAATTCCATGCTCAAAATAATCCCTATTGGAGTCCGAAATATTGACTACTAACGCTTTGTTTAAAACCTTAGTCTTTAAATAAAAATTTGTGTCACTAGTGACCCATTTATAATAAAAAATTATTGATGGAATCCCTAGTTGGGTTCTATGGATTTGATTCAACCTATACACTCCATTTACATCCCTCTAAGTATTGGGGGCTACCCGAGTTGGGACAACATCAATATATTGACAAGATTTCAGACAAAATTGTAATACCCCGTATTTTTTATGGCTTTTAAAATTGGGGATTTATTAAATTTAAATTGAGACATTAATTTAATATTAATCCAGAAATTTATTTTTATATTTACTTACGTGATGTGAGTTAGTAATTATGGGAAAATTGTTGAATATTAATAGATGAGTAAAGTAAAATATGAGATTCATTTTATTAAAAAATTTCACGAGTGAATTAAATGGAAATTATGGAAATGTAAGTCGGGACGCGCCTGTGTCGTGTCAGGACTAAATTATTATTATATAAAGTGAATAAATTATAAGTTTCTCATATGATCATTTTGAGTGCACCAATGTTCCCGAGAGGGTCGAGATAGTCAAAATAATGTACCCACGAGTTTAGTTTGGGTCACGGGGCATTTTTAGGCCTAATTAACATCACGGGAGGGCGTTTTAGACATTTTACATTTTTGGGAATGAAAACCCACGAAATTTCTAAGTGTATATCAGATAATAGGAGTCATCTTCTAGGGTTAGAATAACCATAAACTAAAGACAGCCATTGGAGAGGAAGAGGAGAAGCTTTCCAAGGGGTTCTAAGCCAAGAACTCCACCATTTGCGCCGCCGTCACAGCCAAACGTTAGATCGCGCAACGAGGATCACAAACACACCAATCTCTCCACAAATCTGAACCAATAATTCCTAGGAAAATATCTATCTTGCTTTATTTCAGTTAATGCTTCAATAATATTAGCCTAGGTATGATTAGGACTAGTTTTTGTGAAAGAAAAACCTATTTTGGAGACTTGAATTGCATGATATATGGGTAATAGATGTATTCTGGAAATCAAACTCACATGTAGAGATTGAACCATGAAATTACAGTAAATTAGGAGTTTGAAATCTGGTAAAAGAATGGGAAGAAACTAAACAAAGAAAAGATTAGGGTTCTTGATATTTTTATGGATTATGCTCCCTATAATTCGTTATTCATGATGAAAATCCGCATGCCTGACGTAGAATATCACTTATTTGAGGATATAAGACTTGTAGTATGAATTGTTGGGAGTTTGGGAATAAAAAATATTGATTTGGTTGATTTTTGAAGAAGAAAACCGTAACTGGATATTCTGCAGATTTGTCATACCTGTTTGATCGATCGATCGATGCCTCGATCGATCAAACCCCTGCCATAGATCGATCGACCCCTCCTGGCAGAATTATTTTCCTTTCTAAATAATTATTTTCAATTTAAGTGAGTAGTAATCTTTGGACATTTCTATTAAAACATTTTGGGATGTAAAGAAGGCAATAGTGCTTTATAAAAAATTTAGAACCTTTAATGTAAAACGAGATTAACATTTCATGGGGGTGTTTTACACATAAGGGACAATGGGAACATGCGTTAAAGATTGAGACTCATAAGAGAGTTAGACCAGAAGATAAGTGAGTGTACGTCTACTGAAATTATACTTAGAATACATCGAGAAAGGAGAAGTGAGTATGAAATGCATTATAAATGAAAATAAAAAATGACGAGTTGTTATGCGTAATAATCGAGTAAAATGTGTTAATAACAGGTAATTATGATTATGGGTCGTGAACACACCTAATTTAGAAATGTGGATAATTATATATATATATACGACTGTATGATTGTGCTTATATTATATATATCTGTGTAGAAATCATACCCTAGCTACTTGCTATCACTGGGGTTTTCGCGTCGGGACAGTCTTATCTCGATTGGACCTCTATGGGGGATAACGACTTGTACCTTAGAAGATAGTGTCCTTGATTACAGGCTATCTGAGTTATAGTCAGATGGTCCTAAGAGACGTGTGGGTATGTACTGACCTCTTAGGACTGTGAACTATGCTTCGCCTCCAATTATTTATATTTTGTGTTAGTACAGTTCGATAATGATTCCGAACTAGTATTTCCCTTAGTTTGTGTGATACGGGGACTTGATAGCAGAGTATGCCAGGACCTTAGATCTTATGTGAGGTGCCGTTAGTATATATATTATATGTGTGACTAATATATATACGTATATTTATATGGGAACTTTCTACTATGCATATAAGTAGATAAGAAATGAATAAATGCTTCAACTTTATTATAAGTGTTCGGGAACTTTATAACGGTAATGAGTTGTTTTAAATAACGTAAGGAATCTTGAAGAGGATGATTTCCTAAAGTAAATAACATAACTTCACGTTTCACATAATAAATCATTATGGAGAATAAGATAGGGAAATTGATGGGATTTATTAGTACGGTAGGTGTGCAAACTAGATGAAAGGTGAGAAATCTCAAGAGAGGGTTGCATACTAATATGATTGTTCCATTAGCCGGTAAGCATTTTAAATACTTGATAAACAAACTTTAAACTGTTTTACAATCGGGCTCTGACCCGTTTCCTATTTTCTCTTCTCTCTTGTATATATATATGTATATATTACAGGTGCCCAGCCACAGGGGCGTCTTGCATAAGATCCTTTGGAAGGAACGCGCTGCAGCTTAGGTGGGAGTTGCCGGCCTCTTGCTTAGACGATCTCCTTATTGATTCTACTTCTAGATCTATTTTATCTAGTTGGGCATGTGTCGCCCTTTCCTATTATTCAGTTGTTTTTATCAGAGATTGTGATTCTTTTATTTCCAGTATTTGCATTTTGTATTGGTTATTGTCAGGATGTTTTTCCTTTAAGTTTTAAAGTTGGAAATAATTAGTTGGATGTTTAATTGTTTGGATTATATATTCCAGTATAGTTGTTGTGTGATTATTAAACTATGGATTATGTAAAGTTTTAAATGTTGGTTTTTAAATGAAATTTGGAAATCGATGTCTTAAAATGGTTTTCACACTTAGCTTAACTGTTTAGGGTGTTTAATTGGAAAAGGTATTTTTGTGACAGTGATGCTAAGAATGAACCAACCGTTCACCTTGATTATAATTTAATAAAGGACTGATCACCCGGTATTTAATTAGGCGGGGTGTCACAGGTGGTATCAGAGCATCGGGTTCTAGATTCCTTAGGATATGTACGGCTTGTTTCGTTTCCAGCTTAGTGTCTTTGATATAGAGCCTTAATATTAGGAATGTTGTATTCATCTCTATGTATTGGAAATTCATACTTCTGCGATTTGTTTAAGAGATTGATGAACTCATCTAGATTATTTAAATTTTCAGATGGATCGTCAAGAAGAACTAACTAATGCCGTTAGGAGAGTCAATGAGCAAAGTCGACTCACACCTCAGGCGTCTCTAGAGAGAGTACCAACCGCCGAGATAGCAGGTATTGTGGCACAGGCAATTACCACTGCGGTCTTACAGTATCAAGAATGCAGCACACAGCTTATGAGGGGAAAAAGGTCTAGAGAGTATAGTTAGTCTGTCATGACTGGAAGTAACAAGTGTGTGAAGACACAAAAATCGCAACAACAAGCTCCTCAAGATCGTAAAACCCACGAAGGTAACAAATTGTGTAGGGAAACCCAAAAGCGTCAGGGACAACAAAGTCGGGGTCCGTGTGAAGTCACGAAGAGGTGTTTTAAATGTGGAATGGACGGTCATGAATGTCAAACTTGTCCAGTGCAGTCTGGAGAGGAACTCCCACCCAACCAGCGAGAACTTTCAGGACTCTGCTATAAGTGTGTACAAATGGGTCACAAGTGGAGGGACTGTCCTCAAACAAATGTCGTCTTTCATCAAGATACTCAACAAGTCCAAGGAGAAAGTGGAACTATACAACCGAACCAAAACCAACAGAGCCGTAAAATGAAACAGTTTAGTGGTAGATGCTTTAATTGCGTCAGGATGGGTCACCAGAGGCATAATTGCCCAGATAAGAGTAAGATACCCCAGCAGAAGGGGCAGAAACAACACGAATGTGTGTACGACGCCCAGCATACTAAAACCCAGCATCCATCATCGGCCATTGATGGTACGTTCTTTCCTTCTAGTACTATGGGGCACATTTTCTTTAATACTGGGGCGTCATACTGTTTTATAGATACTCACTTGGCACGAATCTTAAGATTTTTATACCTTACTAAAGTACGGTGTCATGCGTAGACTCATCATTGGGGAAAGGGTCATTTATTTTCTGTATACGCCGAGGTGTAGGTATTGTAACACCCCGACTAATTAAATACCGGGTGGCCAGTCCCATACCAAATTAAAACAGAATATACAGTTGTCTCATTCTTAGCATCACTGTCGAAAACATTTACAACTCACCCAATACCCAATTAAGCTGGTGTTAAAAACTTTCCAAATTTAAATTTCAAAAAAACCATTTTTAGTTTAAGAATAACACTACACATTTTATACTACAACACTGATAACACAATAAATAACTCAAAAGAATTTAAATGCAATTGGAATAAACATTCCCAAATAATATAAACCTTTACAATAATTCCAACAATGTTAAATGTATTAAAAAGTCCCGAATACAATAGTATTTAACCCCGATAGAAAAGATAACTGAATCCTTTGGGAAACATGCCCTAACTAAGAGTACTGTGAATCAAAAGATGAAAGGCGTCTAAGAAAAAACTCCATAGCTCCATAGTTCAACATCATCCACTACGGTTGGCGTCCCTGTTGCTGGACACCTGATATACAAGATACAATAGAAAAGAAAATATGCAAGGAAACGGGTCAGAGCCCGAATGTGTAGATGATTTTTAAAACAACAAGTATTTAACAAGTGTAATAAAGAATTTATTATGTACATGTTAGATCCAACACTCACTTGCTATTCTCACCTCTCAACTAGAGTGCACACTTAACGTTTCCTATTAACCTCCTAGGTAATGGTTCCTCTTTTCTAGTCTCCATATTATAATTTCATCCCAATATCATAATCCCCGTATGTCCCATACCATACGTTATATAATCATTCTTATACAATTTTCATTTATATGAATCGTTGCTCATTAACTTGAATCATTTCTCGTTAATATGAATTAAGCTTTTCAATTCTATAAGAATAAACATTCATTAACTTAATTCCATTCTTTTCTCAATTCACCGTTATCTACAATTATCACCGTAGATAGATTTAACCATAATAAATATCCATTCATTCATTTAATTCATTATATATATATATTCATATATAATACGGCACCCCGAGTCACAGCTGCGGTGCAATGCATTACTCTGCTATCATGTCCCATCATCGCAGGTCGCCGAATAGGGGACTAAAGGTTCGTTAAGATTCCTCGAACCACAAACAACAACACAATCATTGGAGGTGAACATAGTTCTCATACCCATGGGTCACGCACATACCTACGTACCCATAGTCAGCGGACTTATCAACTCCCCGATAAGTCTTTCATAGACCTATGTTCTCGAGCGACAAATCAAAGATCCCATGGATTCATCTGGATATGACTGCCCTCACGCGCAAACCTCCCACCGATAGCAAGTAAGCTAGGTATGTCATACACATAAATCATCAATCAATCAAATAGGTATTATCATACCTATAATATAATATCAATAAGGTAATATCACTACCCTAAGATAATTCCCATACGTAGCATTATATCTCTTTTAAATTCCACGTATTAAAATATCATATCTTTACTTCATAATTTAATTATCCTCGCATCCTATAACATCTCTCCACTCCCGACGTCGTTAAGGTTCATGCGCTGAGCAACTCGCAAAGCGAAATCCAAACAAGGAACCCCTCCAATACACTACTACTTAACTTTGTCGATCGAGGAGGTCCGTCAACTTCAACTATGCGATCGGGATAACCTCATACCTTCTTTCAACCAAATGTGTTCTAAACTCCCATCTCTATCCAGGAGACATACCACTACGCTCTTGTACTACACTCAGTCCTTGCGTAATCAATAATGAGCTTAAACTCAGTCCTTGATGTTCAAATTGTAACCCTAAGGCTACTCTCACTCAATACACAATATTTAAATAGGTTTTTCCTCAACATATATTCAGTAAGAATTCACTAATATCCTACTGGTCCATAACATTATTTCTCCCGAATTATTACGAATTAAACTCTCCCTTTCAATTAGAGTTAAAACCGATAGTTCCAAATCTATTATAAACACATATTCTTTAACTTTGGATTAAACCCTCTTGTAAACTTAAGGATACCCAGGTGTTATATTAAATCACCCCTAATGGTCCTATCTTTAATCCTCATACATCTCCTTTTAGAATTTAACAAATGAATCTAGCAACCGAAATTCCATTCGATATAATTTTCATCATTTTAATCAGTTGAATCCAAATCAAATTAATTCAAATCTTATCAAGGGTTTACTGATATTTTCTAAGTCTCATAATATCCAAATAATAATCACCAAAGATCCACAAAAGTTTTGGGATAAGAATCAAAATTTAAAAAGAAACAACTTTACATATTCTGGGGAGGTCGATCGATTGAAGGCAGGGGTCGATCGATCGATCCCTCAGGTCACAGCCTGATTTTTCTGCATTTCAGCAACTACGGGTTTAGCAACTTATGATCATTTAAACCTTCATCTAAACATACCAAATGACTTATAATCTTTACTACATGATATATCAACATATATGAACGATTTCCAATACTCTAAACATCCTAGAATCATCAAGGGATTGGATTAAAAAGCATGTTTATCTCCTCATTTTCTAGAAAATCATCAACATATTAACTTCAAGAACACTTCAATGGTTTTCAGATTTTTCTTCCATATATATATGATTATTTTGTGATTATTTTCATCCTACAACATGAGTTAAATTCCTATATCATTTCAGTTTCCAGAAATCCATTTAATCACTCCATTATTTCTTCCAAACATGAATAATCTTCTCTTTTCATACTATTCTAACACGGACAATATACGAACTTAAATTGCCATTGTCAAACACTTGCATTTGCTGAAGGTCTGATCCTTTGGTGTAGTATATCTCAGTTGGTTGTCCCTTCTCCGGTCATACTCCGGTGGTGGTTGGTGGTGGTGAGCCTTGGTTCTTGTACTTCTCCTTCCCAAGTAGGCTTTTCCCTTCCCAAGCACCCTTTCACTCTCTCTAGGAAGATGACTTCTCTATTTTGTGTAGAGGAGATGAATAACCCACATACACTTAATCTACCAATATTTATAATAGGACAAAATCCGAAATCACTATTCATCCCCCTTAGAAAAATAACCAAAATGCCCTTTCGGATTGTCTATTCATTTCCAAATGACCCGAGACTCAAAATTAACATCCAAATAGACTTTTCTGACTATTTCGAACCTTCCGGACGCAACGGCGCAGTCGAAATGACTATAAGGTCGATAGAAAATAAATTTCCTTTTTAATTTAATAAACTAGTCCCGACACGTCCCATACCGCGTCTGACTAAAAATATAAATTACCGAATTTATATCATACAGTCATATCAATGACATCACATTCATATATTACCTAAATATCTTTAAGTAATATATGGAATCATCCATTTTAATATCCACAGTCCGGATAAAACCCGAATGAATTAATCAATAATAAAATCCAATTAATCCATTAATTTAAAATATAACCCATTTTAAAAGTCATTTAAAATTACGGGGTATTACATACTTCCCCCCATATAACAGAATTTCGTCCCGAAATTTAGGAATATAAGTCATAACGGTAAGGTCAACTCCGAGTATAAATCTCACATCGCAATAAATCCAAAATGTACCGCCCATACAGTACATTAACAAAATCCCTATCGATGTTATACGCCAAGCCTCACCATATAGTTTCAACTGAATCAAATTTAGACTTTACCTAATCTTCCCTATACCGTCCTTGTGATAAAATTTGGGGGAAATGAGCCTCACACATTGAACAAATAAATCCTGAAGTTCCAACTACTTACCTTTTTCACAATTATGAAAAATACTACAATTCAATTATCTAGGACGCCCATACACCCTCTCGTACCGCTTTCAATATTAAAAGTTTTCGCAAAGGTTATAAACTCGTTTCCCAAAGACCTAACTTATTTTGACTCCCAACGGTTATTAGTTTCATGCGTGGGGTGTCTCGCAAGCGAAATCCAAACAAGGAACCACCCTGATACACTACTTCCTAAAGTAGTCGGTCATCGAAACTCCTAAGGTCCTTAGTCAATACTACATAAAAATTTGTTTTTTTTTTTAAAAAAAAAAATATCAGGTTTATCAATTTAAAACAAAAATTAGGTTTTATCGATTTCAAATAGAGTCTACGCATCTACTCTCTTATAGAAGACAAGATGCAAACATACGCTCTCATATACCACAAGTCAATGCACGCCGATAGTCAAATCAAGCTCGGACATGCCCAAGGTAAGTAATCCCATGATAAAAATCAAACCCACGTGATAACATGTAATATAAAGGTGTCCCACACCCCTCAGTGAGTCTACGTAAATAACAGTGCTATA
The DNA here is from genome assembly GCA_949130495.1 of Sambucus nigra. Taxonomy (NCBI): domain Eukaryota; kingdom Viridiplantae; phylum Streptophyta; class Magnoliopsida; order Dipsacales; family Adoxaceae; genus Sambucus; species Sambucus nigra. The sequence continues at coordinate 387,670,924 of OX422212.1, forward strand.
GGCTAAATTTAGCAACCCTTTAGCCCACACAATATCAATTACTACAAAAATTAATATACGCTTCATAATCCCTTAGATAGAAAACATACCCTCATTCGTGGGTGGTGGTTGTTGATTCACTTCCTGATGGACGTTATATACACGCCCGTACTGACCCTGCTGCGCGGGTGCTGCTGGAATGGGAGGTAGTGATAGAACCGGAGCTGGAGCTGGAAGAGCAGCTGGTGGAAACACTGGTACCTGCGGCTCCTGTCGAGCATGTTGTTGCTGAGGAATTTTGTCTTTCTCAGGACAATCTTGACATTTATGGCCATAGTTGCCACACACGAAACATTTTCCCACAAACTTTCCACCACTTTGCCCCTGTTGACCCCGAACTTGCTGACCATTACCTCCCTTCCCATGGCCCTGATGAGCCTGTCTCTGGCCCTGATGGCCCTGTTGTCCTTGCCTAAAACCTCTATCCTCAAATCGAGAATCTCCAGATCCCAAACGCTTAGCATAGTCCCCTGTCTGGGAACCCTGCTCACTCTGATGCTGATGACTCTGCCCTGGCTGAGTCCCACTAGAACTGCCCCCAGTAGTCTTCCCTTGCAGGCCGGACCCAAACCCCCGCTTGACACCCTGATTATGTAAGCGGTTATCCTAGCAGTGGAGCATTGCAGCATTAAGAACATCTGCATACGTACGTAGTGAAAGATTCCCCAATAAATGTTGACGAATTTTATAGTTCAACCCATCAGTGAACATTAGGACTCTCCTCTCCTCAGTAGATACTTCAGCTGGTACCAAATTAGTTAATCTCGTAAACTCTTCCTCATATTCCGCCACAGTTTTCTCTCCCTGTTTTAAATCAAGTAGCTTTCGCCTCATCTCTGTCTGGATGGCGGAAGGAAAATACTTCCCATCAAACCGTATCCAAAAGTCTTGAATAGTCATTGTATCCCTCTCCTCCATAGTGGTCGTAGCTTCCCACCATTGCAAAGCTGCCCCTACTAGCTTGAATGTGGCTAGTATTTGACGTTGAACCTCAGTGAATTCAATCATTCTCAAGTGCCGTTGGATATCTTTCTTCCATTGGCTAGCAGTCACAACATCTGATACTCCCTGAAACTCAGGTGGGTGCGCTTTCTGAAAGGCATCCCTCTCTCATTCCCATGCGGTAGGAAACACTTGCCCTTGTGCGGGTGGCACAACCGGTGCCGGTGCTGGAGCCTGTTGAACAGTAGCTAAAGCCGCATTGACTGCCTGAGCGACAATTGCATCAACTTCGATCGCAGTCATCGTACCTTTGTAGGCATAAACAGAAAAGTAATAATCCTACTCATAGGGCTCTACATCAAAGAACGCTAAGCTGAAGACACAGTAAGCCGTACAGATCCTAAAGGACACTAGAACCTGATGCTCTGATACCACCTGTAACACCCCGACTAATTAAATATCGGGTGGCCAGTCCCATACCAAATTAAAACAGAATATACAGTTGGCTCATTCTTAGCATCACTGTCGAAAACATTTACAACTCACCCAATACCCAATTAAGCTGGTGTTAAAAACTTTCCAAATTTAAATTTCAACAAAACCATTTTTAGTTTAAGAATAACACTACACATTTTATACTACAACACTGATAACACAATAAATAACTCAAAAGAGTTTAAATTCTATTGGAATAAACATTCCCAAATAATATAAACCTTTACAATAATTCCAACAATGTTAAATGTATTAAAAAGTCCCGAATACAATAGTATTTAACCCCGATAGAAAAAGATAACTGAATCCTTTGGGCGACATGCCCTAACTAAGAGTACCTGTGAATCAAAAGATGAAAGGAGTCTAAGCAAAAACTCCATAGCTCCATAGTTCAACATCATCCGCTAAGGTTGGCGTCCCTGTTGCTGGACACCTGATATACAAGATACAATAGAAAAGAAAATATGCAAGGAACGGGTCAGAGCCCGAATGTGTAGATGATTTTTAAAATAGCAAGTATTTAACAAGTGCAATAAAGCATTTATTATGTACATGTTAGATCCAACACTCACTTGCTATTCTCACCTCTCAACTAGAGTGCACACTTAACGTTTCCTATTAACCTCCTAGGTAATGGTTTCTCTTTTCTAGTCTCCATATTATAATTCCATCCCAATATCATAATCCCCGTATGTCCCATACCATACGTTATATAATCATTCTTATACATTTTTAATTTATATGAATCGTTGCTCATTAACTTGAATCATTTCTCGTTAATATGAATTAAGCTTTTCAATTCTATAAGAATAAACATTCATTAACTTAATTCCATTCTTTTCTCAATTCACCGTTATCTACAATTATCACCGTAGATAGATTTAACCATAATAAATATCCATTCATTCATTTAATTCATTATATATATATTCATATATAATACGGCACCCCGAGTCACAGTTGCGGTGCAATGCATTACTCTGCTATCATGTCCCATCATCGTAGGTTGCCGAATAGGGGACTAAAGGTTTGTTAAGATTCCTCGAACCACAAATAACAACACAATCATTGGAGGCGAACATAGTTCTCATACCCATGGGTCACGCACATACCTACGTACCCATAGTCAGCGGACTTATCAACTCCCCGATAAGTCTTTCATAGACCTATGTTCTCGAGTAACAAATTAAAGATCCCATGGATTCATCAGGATATGACTTCCCTCACCCGCAAACCTCCCACCGATAGCAAGTAAGCTAGGTATGTCATACACATAAATCATCAATCAATCAAATAGGTATTATCAGACCTATAATATAATATCAATAAGGTAATATCACTACCCTAAGATAATTCCCATACGTAGCATTATATCTCTTTTAAATTCCACGTATTAAAATATCATATCTTTACTTCATAATTTAACTATCCTCGCATCCTATAACATCTCTCCACTCCCGACGTCGTTAAGGTTCATGCACGGAGCGTCTTGCAAAGCGAAATCCAAACAAGGAACCCCTCCAATACACTACTACTTAACTTTGTCGATCGAGGAGGTCCGTCAACTTCAACTATGCGATCGGGATAACCTCATACCTTCTTTCAACCAAATGTGTTCTAAACTCCCATCTCTATCCAGGACACATACCACAACGCTCTTGTACTACACTCAGTCCTTGCGTAATCAATAATGAGCTTAAACTCAGTCCTTGATGTTCAAATTGTAACCCTAAGGCTACTCTCACTCAATACACAATATTTAAATAGGTTTTTCCTCAACATATATTCAGTAATAATTCACTAATATCCTACTGGTCCATAACATTATTTCTCCCGAATTATTACGAATCAAACTCTCCCTTTCAATTAGAGTTAAAACCGATAGTTCCAAATCTATTATAAACACATATTCTTTAACTTTGGATTAAACCCTCTTGTAAACTTAAGGATACCCAGGTGTTATATTAAATCACCCCTACTGGTCCTATCTTTAATCCTCATACATCTCCATTTAGACTTTAACAAATGAATCTAGCAACCGAAATTCCATTCGATATAATTTTCATCATTTTAATCACTTGAATCCAAATCAAATTAATTCAAATCTTATCAAGGGTTTACTGATATTTTCTAAGTCCCATAATATCCAAATAATAATCACCAAACATCCACAAAACTTTTGGGATAAGAATCAAAATTTAAAAAGAAACAACTTTACATATTCTGGGGAGGTCGATCGATCGAAGGCAGGGGTCGATCGATCGATCCCTCAGGTCACAGCCTGATTTTTCTGCATTTCAGCAACTACGGGTTTAGCAACTTATGATCATTTAAACCTTCATCTAAACATCCCAAATGACTTATAATCTTTACTACATGATATATCAACATATATGAACGATTTCCAATACTCTAAACATCCTAGAATCATCAAGGGATTGGATTAAAAAGCATGTTTATCTCCTCATTTTCCAGAAAATCATCAACATATTAACTTCAAGAACACTTCAATGGTTTTCAGATTTTTCTTCCATATATATATGATTATTTCGTGACTATTTTCATCCTACAACATGAGTTAAATTCCTATATCATTTCAGTTTCCAGAAATCCATTTAATCACTCCATTATTTCTTCCAAACATGAATAATCTTCTCTTTTCATACTATTCTAACATGGACAATATACGAACTTAAATTGCCATTATCAAACACTTGCCTTTACTGAAGGTCTGATCCTTTGGTGTAGTATATCTGAGTTGGTTGTCCCTTCTCCGGTCATACTCCGGTGGTGGTTGGTGGTGGTGAACCTTGGTTCTTGTTCTTCTCCTTCCCAAGTAGGCTTTTCCCTTCCCAAGCACCCTTTCACTCTCTCTAGGAAGATGACTTCTCTATTTTGTGTAGATGAGATGAATAACCCACATACACTTAATCTACCAATATTTATAATAGGACAAAATCCGAAATCACTATTCATCCCCCTTAGGAAAATGACCAAAATGCCCTTTCGGGTTGTCTATTCATTTCCAAATGACCCGAGACTCAAAATTAACATCCAAATAGACTTTTCTGACTATTTCGAACCTTCCGGACGCAACGGCGCAGTCGAAATGACTATAAGTTCGATAGAAAATAAATTTCCTTTTTAATTTAATAAACTAGTCCCGACACGTCCCATACCGCGTCTGACTAAAAATATAAATTACCGAATTTATATCATACAGTCATATCAATGACATCACATTCATATATTACCTAAATGTCTTTAAGTAATATACAGAATCATCCATTTTAATATCCACAGTCCGGATAAAACCAGAATGAATTAATTAATAATAAAATCCAATTAATCCATTAATTTAAAATATAACCCATTTTAAAAGTCATTTAAAATTACGGGGTATTACAGGTATATAGTGGTAGTTTGGTTTTACCTGCAGTCATATTAGTTTTAGTCATACGTGAGCACGACGTCAATATTTGGCTTGGATTGGCTCGCTATACACAGAGCCATGATAAATTGATTCGGTAGGATTATTACCTTTGTCATTGCGGGGAAGGAGATGTTTGAGTGGAGATGCCTCGCTTAGAAGGGGAATCCTCCACATATTTTTATTATATAGAGGAGGATACCTCTAAGGATATTGTGATTCTCCTGGATTCGATTCCAGTCGTTCGTGAGTTTTCGAATGTATTTCAGGTGATAAGTGGATTAGGTATCGAGGTATTTTGTGGAGAGTGAAATCACCCGTGCTAAAATATATTTCCCGAAGCGAGTATAGGGGACAAGAGTATGGTGTCTAGTGAGGGACAATGATTAAAGTAGTTTTGTTTTGGTTTAGACAGGTGTGTCACGCCCGGGGACCATCTGTTCAACCAACACGATTGGTAAGGTAGAAGTAAGAGTTTTATCCTCTACGGATGAGGCGCGTTTTGTTTGACCCGAGCGAGTCACTACTTCTTTGTTCGTTTCTAGATTAGCATGTGAGACGAGTTTAATGCGTATAACTACAAACGATATTATTATATGAATATTTTCCTAGTGTAGCGGGATTATCTATAGTGCTATATGCGGAGGATGAATGGGTGTATTGATAGAGTTATATACTTTATTGAGATTACTCGTTTTAGTGATGTGGTATACGAGTATGATATTGTCTCGGTTACAACTTTATAGAAATGGTTAGTACGATAGTGGGTAGTTATTACAAGGCTATCGAAATGGTTGCATTAGTGCAAGATGTTTTGTTCTGGCTAGGCCTCACCTGCGAGAGGGCCGACCTCACACTTATATTATCTACTTTAGGGAATCGGAGGGGATAGTGTGCTCGAAATATTCGATCCCGGTGTGTATAAAGATCTTGTTGTTATGATTTAGTATGTATTGGGTTTACGGTGGTGCGAAAGGATTTAACTCATTATGATATTTAGTGCTCAGGACTTGGTGATAGGAAGAGCGCATTGATATATCTATCCTTTAGAGATGTGAGAGTTAAGAGTTGGACCCATATGTTTGGGGACATGATTTTGAGATTCTCGAGCGTATGTATTCGAGGTTTACGGAGTGTAATTACCACCAATATTGAATGATTGTACAATTGGAAAAATGTTCGTTGTTAAGTATAATTATGGGAAGAGATGTAACTTTTCTGTCAAGAGACGGAATAAAGGGGTACATGCTATGGACGGAGGGCCTAATGGATTTCGATAACCAACAAGGCTAGGTAGTAGTGTATCGGGGGTTTCCTTGTTTGGATTTCTCTTTGCGTAGCGTAAGGTTGGAAATAGGGACACGTTTGGTCATTAGTCCATGAGTTCGGTACCCTGGTCGAAATGGGATCAAGTAATTATATCTGTAAGTTAGAAGTTGAATTTTGATTTAAGGCCAGTGGAGTCGGTTGTGTGGTAAGAAAGCATTGGAAGTTTTGTTTTACCACCATGAGTTAAGGGGTGGAATGAGGATAAGGAGGATTTAAAATTTTGATTTCTAGCGTGATTGAGAGTACCCAAGTGTTGTAATCACGTTGCAAGCACTAGGGAAAATAAAGAATTGGGTATTAGGTGTGTAGCGTATGTAATGCCTACGCTAGTATGCACCGTTTATAGGATGTGTGGGCATCATGGTTATCTGATGATCGAAGCGTCCGAGTTGAGGGGACGTGGGAATGGATGTGTGGAATATATGTTTGTGGGACTAAAATTACGAGGCAAAAGTGGTAGAGTGGATTAGGCATCACAAGAGGAACGATAAATCCATATATATGGCTACGATCATAGTAGCAAGCCAAATCTAGTTGAAAAGCTGTGGGAAACCATTTATAAAGGGGTATTCCTTGAGAAGGGTAGTATTTAACTATATGGAGAAAAAAAACTCTGGGCGGAGTGTAATTAGTCAAATGTTATAGAGACTTGCGCATACAAAGAGTGATGATGTTAGTATGGTATAAAAGATCCAGAAGTGCGCATCGTGGAGAAATGTCCACGGGGCGGAACTTTTGGCATACACCAGGGAGGGAAGGGGAGTATTAAGTGTCACTTAATGTGAGACATTTCAAGGAAAGTTGATGGTGAGCGGGACATAGTGAGTAGTCTCCGCGGGCACCACTCATTGATAGAAATCGATTGGAATACGAGGATCAACGAGAGAATTTTGTGGCCATCGACAATTCCTGTAATGGAAGAGGCCGGTAAAGTTCGTAAAGCTTCTTGGATGGGTTTCCATCCTCAAGGCAAGATCAAGGGTTCATCCGAACGTGTGGAACAAATTGCCTAGGAAGAAAGTGATTGACATTCCTTTGGGGTGATTTACAATACTAACTAGTGTGCCCCAGTCTTCCTTTGAAGGGAAGGGATCACGCCGGTATGTGGTCCCACACGGTATTATTTTATGAATTGGGATTAGATTTGTGAATCCCACCCTCAATATGGGATTTCAGGAAACAACGGAGATAATAATTCATTATGAATGGGAGGTATCACCAATAGCCGAAAAGCAGGCGCGCGGTGATTAACGATTAGTGGGGCCACGCGAAGGTAATTTTGGAATCTTGGTGATCATTTCATTTCCACAATGGATATAACTAACACGGAAGTATAGTATGGTAGAGTTCCGTGGAAGCACTCGTACCTGTTTGTCGTGAACGAGATGCTTATTGAAGTTTTGGTGTGGAAAAACCTTAACTATTCTCCCTCTGCGTATGTTTAGAGATGAGCGGATAATAAGAATTTTGGATCGGTCGAGAATAATCCGATGACTATGGTGGAATTCCACGATTATTTTAGGCAAACAAGAGTGGTCAGATATTCGTATAGTTTCTCCCAGAATGGGAGTTTTGTGTTTAGATAAATCCGAGAAGTTGTCATGTAGTGAGGTGCGGCCTCCCAATGATATTAAAATAATGGGAATTAATAGTGTATATGCGTGTCTTATGGGAATCTTGTCGGATAGGAGCACAATGTGAAGTATCTTGAATAAAGAGTGTTAAACCAGCTTGCTGTGAAGCGGGGGCTATAGTAATTGAGCGCCTTACTATGTGGATAGGTTGATTAAGGTTAAGGTATCCAAAATGTGTTTTACCAGGGGGGCCTTATTTTCTGAATTTCGGGATGAAATTCCGTTATTAGAGGGGAAGTATGTAATGCCCCGTATTTTTTATGACTTTTAAAATTGGGGATTTATTAAATTTAAATTGAGATATTAATTTAATATTAATCCGGAAATTTATTTTTATATTTACTAACGTGATGTGAGTTAGTAATTATGGGAAAATTGTTTAATATTACTAGATGAGTAAAGTAATATATGAGATTCATTTTATTAAAAATTGTCACGAGTGAATTAAATGGCAATTATGCAAATATAAGTCGGGACGCGCATGTGTTGTATTAGGACTAAATTATTATTATATAAAGTGAATAAATTATAAGTTGCTCGTATGATCGTTTTGAGTGCGCCAATGTGCCCGGAAGGGTCGAGATAGTCAAAATAATGTACCCAGGGGTTTAGTTTGGGTCACGGGGCATTTTTAGGCCTAATTAACATCCCGGGAGGGCGTTTTAAACATTTTACATTTTTTGGCATTAAAACCCACGAAATTTCTAAGTGTATATCAGATAATAGGACTCAACTTCTAGGGTTAGAATAACCATAAACTAAATACGGCCATTGGAGAGGAAGAGGAGAAGCTTTCAAAGGGGTTCTAGGCCAAGAACTCCACCATTTGCGCCGCCGTCACCGCCAAACGTTAGATCATGCATCGAGGATCATAACCACACCAATTTCTCCACAAATTTGAACCAAGAATTCCTAGGAAAATATCTATCTTGCTTTATTTCAGTTAATGCTTCAATAATATTAGCCTAGGGATGATTAGGACTAGTTTTTGTGAAAGAAAAACCTATTTTGGAGACTTGAATTGCATGATATATGGGTAATAGATGTATTCTGGAAATCAAACTCACATGTAGAGATTGAACCATGAAATTACAGTAAATTAGGAGTTTGAAATCTGGTAAAAGAATGGTTAGAAACTAAACAAAGAAAAGATTAGGATTCTTGATATTTTTATGGATTATGCTCCCTGTAATTCGTTATTCATGATGAAAATCCGCATGCCTGACGTAGAATATCACTTATTTGAGAATATAAGACTTGTAGTATGAATTGTTGGGAGTTTGGGAATCAAAAATATTGATTTGGTTGATTTTGGAAGAAGAAAACCGTAACTGGATATTCTGCAGATTTGTCATACCTGTTTGATCGATCGATCGACCCATGAGCATCGATCGATCGATGCCTCGATCGATCAAACCCCTGCCATAGATCGATTGACCCCTCCTGGAAGAATTATTTTCCTTTTTCAATAATTATTTTCAATTTAAGTGAGTAGTAATCTTTGGACATTTCTATCAAAACATTTTGGGATGTAAAGAAGGTAATAGTACTTTATAAAAAATTTAGAACCTTTAATGTAAAACGAGATTAACATTTCATGGGGGTGTTTTACACATAAGGGACAATGGGAACATGCGTTAAAGATTGAGACTCATAAGAGAGTTAGACCAGAAGATAAGTGAGTGTACGTCTACTGAAATTATACTTAGAATACATCGAGAAAGGAGAAGTGAGTATGAAATGCATTATAAATGAAAATAAAAAATGACGAGTTGTTATGCGTAATAATCGAGTAAAATGTGTTAATAACGGATAATTATGATTATGGGTCATGAACACACCTAATTTAGAAATGTGGATAATTATATATATACGACTGTATGATTGCGCATATATAATATATATGTGTGTAAAAATTATACCCGAGCTACTTGCTATAACGGGAGTTTTTGCGCCGGGACAGTCTTATCTCGATTGGACCTTTATAAGGGATAACGACTTGTACCCTAGAAGATAGTGTCCTTGATTACAGGCTATCTGAGTTATAGTCAGATGGTCCTAAAAGACGTGTGGGTATGTACTGACCTTTAAGGACTGTGAACTATGCTTCGCCTCCAATTATTTATGTTTTGTGTTAGTATAGTTCGAGAGTGATTCCGAACTAGTATTTCCCTTAGTTTGTGTGATACGGGGACTTAATAGCAGAGTATGCCAGCACCTTAGATCTTATGTGAGGTGTCGTTAGTATATATATTATATGCGTGACTAATATATATACGTATATTTATATGGGAACTTTCTACTGTGCATATAAGTAGACAAGAAATGAATAAATGCTTTAACTTTATTATAAGTGTTCGGGAACTTTATAACGGTAATGAGTTATTTTAAATAACGTAAGGAATATTGAAGAGGATGATTTACTAAAGTAAATATCATAACTTCGCGTTTCACATAATAAATCATTATGGAGAATACGATAGGGAAATTGATCGGATTTATTAGTACGGTAGGTGTGCACACTAAATGAGAGGTGAGAAATCTCAAGAGAGGGTCGCATACTAATATGATTGTTCCATTAGCCGGTAAGCATTTTAAATACTTGCTAAACAAACTTTAAACTGTTTTACAATCGGTCTCTGACCCATTTCCTATTTTCTCTTCTCTCATGTATATATATATGTATATATTACAGGTGCCCAGCCACAGGGGCGTCTTGCATAAGATCATTTAGAAGGAACGCGCTGCAGCTTAGGTGGGAGTTGCAGGTCTCTTGCTTAGACGATCTCCTTACTGATTCTACTTCTAGATCTATTTTATCCAGTTGGCCATGTGTCGCCCTTTCCTATTATTCAGTTGTTTTTATCATAGATTGTGATTCTTTTATTTCCAGTATTTGTATTTTGTAATGGTTATTGTCAGGATGTTTTTCCTTTAAGTTTTAAAGTTGGAATTAATTAGTTGGATGTTTAATTGTTTGGATTATATATTCCAGTATAGTTATTGTGTGATTATTAAACTATGGATTATGTAAAGTTTTAAATGTTGGTTTTTAAATGAAATTTGGAAATCGATGTCTTAAAATGGTTTTGACACTTAGCTTAACTATTTAGTGTGTTTAATTGGAAAAGGTATTTTTGCGATAGTGATGCTAAGAATGAACCAACCGTTCACCTTGATTATAATTTAATAAAGGACTGATCACCCGGTATTTAATTAGGCAGGGTGTCAAAAAAATGGGTTTGTACGAAAGGTAAACGTACACTGAGCTATAAAGATAGAGGGAAACCAGTGACCCTCAACAAGCGAGAAAAAATCAGTAGGCAAAGTAGCGTGTTCCAAAATAACCCAAGAGGGAATCTTAAATTCATTTATGAATTCATCAAGAAAATCAATAGAATACACCATGACAAATAATAGAAGTGAAAATAAAGAGTTCTTACAGAGATTAAGAATTCAACAAGAATTGAAGAACAGGAAACGATTGCATAAGAGAGAAAAAGAAAGCTTGAAGACGCTATAGCCAAAAACACTCATAAAATTTTAGGCAAGAAAAGATCGTGGCTGTTGCCACACTTTATAGGTTGCCTCAAAAATTGGAAAAATAATGATTAAAAGGCAGCGTCGATTGAACTGGTGGCGGCTAAAGGTAGAAAAGACGGATTTGCCCCAAAAACGAGTCGTTAAAGTTGTGGATAATTTCAAAAATGCCACGCGCATTATATTTCCATAGTTAAGCCATAATTTTTACAAGTATGGGAAGTCAGCAACCGAACAAACCTAAAATTATTTCCCAAGCAAATTTAAGAGCTAAATGCTCCATACTCTTGTAATAACTTCAAGGATGAAATATTGGTGGCTTCTATTGATACAAAAAATTATCCATCTACGTGGACCATTCGGATACTAACACATGTTTCATAGTGGAAGATTAATCCATCCAGCAGGGATGAAATGCCGACCTACTGAGGGATGTCGAACAACATATCAATGAAGCCCGACTAACACCAGGAAGATCGACCAACAATGATAGGAAAACACCAACAGTTGTAAACATAAATGATTGTATAGATGTAAATTTCTACGATATAAAAACATTCCATCCTTTGATATTCCGGCACTTGTACACCCCCTGGGGCTATAAATACATTGTAAACCCTACATCCAAGGGATACGAGAAACGAGGCAATTGAACAAGCCCAAAATAATACACAACAGTGGACGTAGGCTCTTCCCTTAAGCCAAACCATAAAAATATTTCATCTCTTTTACTTACATTTATTTGGATCAATTAATTAGCCTACTCTAGTTTTTTGCATCAACACTCGCGTAATTTAATCAAAATGTATTTCTCCTAATTAATTCCTCAAATTAATTAAATAAAAATACACAGATATATGGGGTATTACAACAACATCCCCCACCCTACAAATTTTAATGCATCATCGTCTGTGTCTCTATTGATTCTTCACAAACGAAACTTATTAGCAGGATCGAGAAACCGATCATGATCATATACACTACCACTTACCAGTTGATATAACATGATTATGTATTTTTGTTTTCTTTTGTTTCTTTATTTTGGAACGTTATCCGCAGTTGATTGTGATTGTAATAAATAAAGTGCCATGTTACTAGACCTAGTTCTTATTAGATGAAATAAAAGCATATACTATTATATATATGTATGTGTCGAAATATTATATTATCAAAAATGTTATAAGTCACGCAAAAATCGGGATGTGACATCATTAACTATATTAGTGATGTTTATTGTTTTTTATATATGTCATTAACTATATTGGATTTTATTGTTTACTAAATATTCCATTCATTATTGTTTTTATATAGGGTAAACGATGTAGACTGGCATTGAATTCACATGTGAATGATGTTGCCACCGAGCTATTTTTTTTTATCATGTTTCACCTAATGATACCATTTATAATGCCCTCTTGGGAGATAATGATGTACGTATGTCCATAACTGATGTTCATTCTACCAAAGCACATCTTCATGTATCGGTTTCTAATACGGACATATATATTATTAAAGATGTACTCAATTCACATGTTACTTAGCCTAAAAAATTTGTGTTGCCGAATGTTGACGTAATTGATTTTATCCCCAGCTACACATATTCACTTTGGCATTTTTTATGGATGTAATTTTTTTGTGATTTTATCTCTATTAATTGTTCAAATTTAATTTGGAAAACATAATGAAAAAAATCAAGATTTTGGAGTCAAAGATGGTGCAATTATCGCATTTGCTAATATGCTGGATAGTATCATGACGATGGATGTGTTAAAGATTCCAGTAGCTGTTTTTTATAATGATATCGAGATAACATGTATTCTAAAATACGAACTAATGTATTTTTGTAAGATGAAAGAGTTAGACGGAGTTTGTATTATTGCATATATGAGGTTAGACACATTACACTTTTCTTTATAAATTTAATGTATTACTTTCTCACATATGTTGGTTTACTGTATAGATGCATATACGACAAATTTGAAAGTTGTCATGAAGTTATTACATTTGTAAATCTCCTCTCTGCTCGTGATGCTTTTTCTAAAAATAAGGAGCATCAATTTATAACGTAAACATTATAAAAGGCATCAGGGAAACAAATATTTTTTTATTCTATTCAATACGGGGTAAGCTTGTTGTATTCACAATTTTCAAATTTATATTTTCATAATTTTCAAATGGATTCATGGTAAATAACTGTTCATAATGTAGGTATCGTTGGGTTATGATTGTAATTGACTTTATGTCCAAGAATGTATTTTGGATCAAGTTTGGATCGATTCTTTACACGTAGAACCAAACTTAGATCTTAAACTTTATATAAACATGTAAATAGTCTTAATAAATGTTTATAGAAATATTTATTCTTTTCATGTAATTCTAATTTTTTTATGTTGAAATGGAATCAGGGCAGTTTTATCAATCAAAGGAAAAAAGTCACTACCATAATGAGAGAATGTTAAGGTAATTAGATGTGTAATATACTAAAATTATGTATTTTCATATTGGGCATGAGAATATACTAACTTTTTTTATTCTTAGAGCCCAAAACAATGAGGGAAAGTTGTATGTGATTTTTATGTATTGAAATTCATGAGATATTTGTTCGAAGATCCACCTAAATCTATTAAAATGAAGGTCGAATGATCTTTAATACTATTTTATTTACTCATTGTTTAGATGTGCTGAAAACTTATTGTAATTTCATTGTCTTGTTTAGATGAAAAAGTTGATTGGGAAGGAGTCATATCGAGCTCATGAGATCAAAGAACTTATACATGAGTTCATTCAGGCTTATATTCTATGATTTGGATCTCTAGGACGTCAACACTATTTTGCAAGGTATCATATTGTTCCTTTTGGCTCTAAATGCATTGTTGATCCATGATATTGAGACTCTAACTCACCGAATTCATGGAGGTAGTAAAGTCTAAAGTCATAATTGATCCATGTGTTTATATTTTGAATAATAGTTGTTTGAATTTGTTGATTAATAGTTGTTTTAATTTATTGGGGGAAATTTTTTCCTAAGTTTTTTTATTATTTAATTTGTTGGGAATCTGTATAGGGTGAATTTGAGGAGCACTGTCTAATTTGTGGGGAATCTGTAGAGGGTGATTTAGAGAAGCACTGTCTAATTTGTTGGGAATCCATATAGGGTGAATTAGAGGAGCACTGGCAAGTACCTTAGGATGAATGGGAGGCTTGGACATATAAGTGCTCGAACATTTAAGTTGCTCTACTATTCAACTGTGATTCCTATATGTCTGGAGTCTATCTAGACATGATTTTATTGTTAGCAGTAAGGAGAGGTAAAAATCACTAACTCCAACTGTTGATGTAGTAATGGAGGCCCTTCAAGCATAACCTGTTGGTCTTGTTGAAGGATTGGGATTTCCATACCCTATATTCTCTATTATTAGGGGTAGGTCTGTGAATTGAGTCGGACAAGCTTGAAGCCCGCACGTTCGGCCTGCTATTTTCAGGCCGAATTTTATTTGAGTTTGAGTCGAGTCGAGCCTGAGCTAAAATTTCAAGCGCGAATGAATTTCGAGTCGAGCTTTAGCCAAACCTTGCTAAGCCCGAATTACGCCCGAAGACCGAACTTTGAATATATAAATAAATAATTTTATATAATATAACATATTTATGTTAACATTATTTAATTAGGTTTCACTTTTTTTTTATTGCATTAACTACTTTAAAAAAAAGTTCATTTGTCATAATCCATTAGATTATAAGTGATTTTCAATTTTGTGATTATCTTGTTAATCTCATTGTCGACATTTGATTTCTTAATTGCTCAAGTCATAATATGCATTTATTAGTGATCAAATAATGCAATATTTACGAAATTTAATAGGGCTTTATAGGTTTTCACTCTTATTTTTCTCGTTTTAATTTAATACATTTCATAATTATATGTTTTATTTTAGGGGCATATACCAAATAGTCCCTCGAACTTTGTTTAATACACTTTTAGTCCAAACTTTTTTATTTTGTACCAAAAAGTCCTTCACCATGCCAAAAAGGCTTTATCATACCACTGGCGCGGACCTTTAAAGATAAGAGAATAAGGGACTTATTAGTACAAAATAAATGGCTTGGACTAAATGTGTATTAAAAATGTTTGAGAGACTTTTTGATATTTGATCCTTTATTTTATGAAATACTAATTAGATTTTAGTATGTACATTTTCTCCAAGATGGAAATACACGGAAAAACACTAATTCAAACTTTTTTAACAAAAAAATTGAAATCGGACCTGTCCAAAATCGGCCCCGAAGCCCATAATATTTATGAGCGGAGTTCGAGCTTGAACAAGAAAAATTAATTTGAGCTGAACTTGGGCTTGAGCATGGATAAAATAGTTCTCTTTTGCCGCCCCTAATAAGCAAAAGGGAACTTGATCTGTATGCCTACACATTGGGTGCCGAATTGTCTATTTTCTTCTTGGTTTCCATGTTCTACCAATATGTTATAAAAAAATTAAAGCGAATTTCTAGAGGTTTATCAGCTTGAAGATCAATTCTAAAAGAGTTTTGTAAGCAGACCTACATCCTAAATAATGTTGAAAACATAATACCTGGAGAATTTTGATCTCCCAACGAAGATTAGGATATAAAAAAAGTTAAGAACAAGAAAATGAAAAGGTAAAATAGAAGAAATGCACAACTAGACAAATTAAACTTGCATACGAGAAATCAAAAATTGAAATCTAAAAGCTAAAAACCAAGCAAGATTGCAAATAAATATTATATATTCAATATTCATCGGGCATACAACAATTAAATATACATAAATACAGATATAAAATTATGTATCTGTAAGTAGAAAATTTGTTGAACAGGGGCCTTAGCTCTTCTGAATTTTACCCATATGGGAGCATTCTAAACATAACCTGTGTAGATTTGGAAAAGAAAATTCAAACAAATGTGAGAATCTAGGCAGCCACGTCCTCGTGAATTAAGATGCAACATGTATGTGGTAAGAACTGCATGACAATAGAGCTCTACTGGAATAAACTACTGTGAAAGAAATCAAAGTCATTTAGTCGAGACCCTGTTTTTTAGAACTGTTTGGTGAACTTGTATGCAGAACCATGTTACTGGACTAGAATTGTTTGGTGAGCTTGAATGCAGAACCATGAACTTGTATGCAGAACCATGTTTTGTTTAGTAAATTGCTCTTACTTGTCCCCATTAACTGCTCTATAAGTCCAACTGTTTTAATACGACTGGTGGTGCTGATACCACGAAGGTAACCCTGAGTATTCCAACTGGTGGTGCTGTCATCTATGCTGTTGCACACCATCATACAGGTGGGATTGGCTCAGTTCTTTGTAGAGAGGATAGATAAGTTGTTAGAAAATTGGACTTGAATTGGGTTTTAGAAAGCTGTTCAGAATTTTCTGAATAGAATTTTGAGCAACTTTGAGCTCAAATTTAGGTGGGACCCACACTACGAAAATCGTGGGACCATATACGAACGCGTCACCTCCGCAAGGAGATTAACGTAGTATATTCATACGTCCAATTTTAATAAGTTATGAATGATAAATATGTCCCCAAAGTGACTCACAAAGCAATGAAAGTTAATGAATTGAGTGTGTTTTTACTCTTGTCCCACGTTGGAAGAGTAGTGGAAATTTGATGAGTTAATAACACCCCAAGTATGGACTAAGACTTGGATGCCTTGGGGTATCTCAACTCTTTGAAGGGGAGATGACCTAAGCTATGCACGGGTAGACTTTCGGTCAAAAGTCCACGCGTCCGTCCGGCTCGGCTCGGTTCGGGCTCAGGTTGGGCCGAATTTATTTAACTTTCTGGGATATAATTACGAAATTAATTAATAAACTGTTGGCAGTTATTGCCAACAGTTAATTTCGTTTAACTGTTTTTGACAGCTATAAATACAGATGTCTCCCTCTTTATTCAATAATGAAAAATTTTCCTCCTCCAGAATTGTTGTCATTTTTGTCCCAGAAAATTCCTGTCATATCTGTTCCAAAAATTCTTTTTCCTGCATAACATATCTTGCATTGTTGTTGAGTAAAACCCACAGAATTTGAGTTCGTTGTAATTAATTATTGTCGTGCTACATAATTAATTGGAAAATCTTTTCTATTTTGGGAGACAATATTCATCAACCTCAGAGCACATTAGAGGGAATAAATTGTCTTAAGGAGACTGTTCATAACAGGCTCGGATTTATCTTTAATTCTTTTATTATTTCTGCAAATTCAAGTAAGTGTTTCATTTCTGTAATTCTGTTTTAATTCTGTAATTATATTCATAATTCATAATTCTGTACAATTGTTATTTATAAATAGTAGACATAACAATCTTAAGACAATTTATAAAGTTCAACTGTTTTTTAGTGTACAGAATTTTTTTTTTTATTACAGAAATTTATTTGTTGAAAATAAATTTGTTTTGACAGAATAAAATGAATTAAGTTATTGCTTTATTGTAGAAATTAGTAAAAACAGTTTTGGTACAGAAATTAATTTCTATACTGTTTTTATATTCTGTTTTACAAAATAAAATTTTATTTGTGTATTCTTGTTTAAATCTGTTTATGAAAAAAAAATTAATCTTTAAATTATAATTCTGTTTTGTACAGAATTCTTTTTATTATTAAAAATTAGTGTGACACAGATTTTAAATTTAATTCTGTTTTGTACGGAATTCTGTTTATATTATAGTTTAATTCTGAATTTTATTTGGAATTCTTTTGAAATTCATTTATTGTGAATTATATTTGGAGGAAATTGGTACACAGAATTTTGTATTCTGTTTTGATTAATTCATTATATATGAATTTTATCATTGATAAAAATTCCGTTTTTGTAACAGAAATGGAATCACCAAGTACGAACACTACTCCTACGAAACTGATTGTCACCAACACAAATGTGACTGCACCCATATCTATGCCGCACGGAGAGAAACCGAAAAAGTTCATTGGGGCTGACTTCAAACGTTGGCAAGGACAAATGTACTTCTATCTCACTACCTGCCAACTGGGCAGGTTTGTATATGAAGATTGCCCCTCTATTCAAGAGGGAGATGACGCTGAAAAGGTTGCTGCTGTCGATACTTGAAAGTATTCGGACTACCTATGCCGCAATTATATTCTGGCTTACTTGGACAGGACATTGTACCATATCTACTGCACGATCAAAACATCCAAGGAATTATGGAATTCTTTGGAAAATAAGTATAAAACTGAAGATGTTAGGATGAAGAAATTTATCGTTGGGCGTTTTCTGAACTTCAAAATGGTTGATTCTAAATCTGTGATCTCGCAAGTGCAAGAATTTCAAGTGATCCTCCACGACATTCATGTTGAAGGAATGTCAATTAGTGAAACTTTCCAAGTTGCTGCAATTGTTGAAAAGTTGCCACCATCTTGGACTTTGTTCAAAAACTATCTCAAGCACAAGCGTAAGGAGATGGATGTGGAGGAGTTGGTGGTCCGGCTAAGAATCGAAGAAGATAACCGTGAGTCTCAAAAGAAAAGTGGGAAGAATTCGATGGAAACAAAGGTCCATGTCGTTGAAGGTCCTAAGAAGAACAAACAAAAGTATGATGGGGAAGGCACTTCCAAACATAACAAGAAAAAGTTCAAAGGCAAATGCTACAATTGTGGTAAACTTGGACACCGCTCAAGCGAGTGTCGTAAGCCGAAGAAGCAAAATCAAAACAATCCTCAATCAAATGTAACTGAGGGTGTGAATATCGTCAATGATTTGGCGGATATGAATCATTTTGCCGTGGTCTCTGAATGTAAATTGGTTGGAAATACCAAGGAATGGTGGGTGGATACTGGAGACACACGATACATTTGTGCAAACAAATGAATGTTCACCACCTATAAGCCTTTGGAAAATGAAGAAAATCTCTTTATGGGAAATTCTTCCACTTCAAAGGTGGTGGGACAAGGAAAGATAACTCTGAAAATGACTTCTGGAAAGAAACTTACTCTCAACAATGTTCTTCACGTGCCTGATATTAGAAAGAATCCGATTTCTGGATCTCTCCTTACTAAAAATGGTTTCAAGCTTGTGTTTGTGTCTGATCGCTTTGTGTTGTCTAAAAATGACATGTATATAGGAAAGGGCTACCTAAATGAGGGGCTCTTTAAACTCAATGTTCTTACTGTAACCCCAAAAACATCTATTTCAATGAATGAAATTGCTAGTTCTTCTTACTTGATTGAGTCATCTAATATTTGGCATGCTAGATTGGGACATGTTAATTTTGATACATTGCGTAGATTAATTAACTTGGAATTTTTGCCAAAATTTAATATTGATAAAAATCATAAATGTGAAATTTGTGTGGAATCTAAATTAGCAAGATTACCTTTCCATTCTATTGAAAGGATAACTGAACCTTTAGATTTAATTCACACCGATATTTATGATTTAAAATTTGTTCAAACTAGAGGTGGAAAAAAGTATTTTATTACTTTTATTGACGATTGCACAAAATATTGTTATGTATATTTGTTACATAGTAAAGATGAGGCTATTAATGCATTTAAACAATATAAGAATGAAGTTGATAATCAATTAAGCAAAACGATAATGGCTATTAGAAGTGATAGAGGAGGTGAATATGAATATCCATTTGAGGAATTTTGTTCTGAAAATGGGATTATTCATCAAACAACCGCTCCTTATTCTCCTCAATCGAATGGGGTTGTTGAACGCAAAAACCTTACTTTGAACGAAATGATGAACTCAATGTTATTAAGTTCAGGAGCTCCACAAAATATGTGGAGGGAAGCCTTACTTTCTGCTAATTACATTCTCAATAAAGCACCTCACAAAAAGACTCACAAGACACCTTATGAATAATGGAAAGGTCGAAGACCTTCCTATAAATATTTATGAATGTGGGGGTGCTTAGCCAAAGTGATGGTTCCTAAACCTAAAAAGGTAAGAATAGGGCCAAAAACCGTGGATTGTGTATTCATCGATTATGATACTAATAACAGTGCATAACGATTTCTAGTTTGTAAATCTGAGATTTCGGACATTCATGTAAATACAGTTATTGAATCGAGGGATGCTTCATTTTTTGAAAATGAATTCCCGCATAACATGACCCGAGAATCTGGTCCTTCTAAAAGGACAAATCAAGCTACTACAAGTGGTACTCATCAACCTATTGAATCAATAGAGGATGAACCAAGACGTAGTAAACGAGCAAAAACTCGACTTCTTTCGGTCCGTATTTTCTATCATATTTGTTAGAAAATGAACCTCAATCGTATAAAGAAGCTATATCCTTACCCGATGCTTCCAACTAGAAAGAAGCAATTAATAGTGAAATTGAATCCATATTACAAAATCACACATGGGAACTAGTGGATCTTCCACCAGATTCAAAACCGTTAGGTTATAAATGGATCTTCAGAAAGAAATTGAAGGCCGATGGATCAATTGATAAATATAAAGCTAGACTTGTAGCTAAAAGCTATAGGCAAAAGGAAGGGTTGGATTACTTCGACACATATTCACCGGTAATAAGAATAACGTCCATTCGGATGTTAATAGCAATAGCTGCTATTAGTGGACTTGAAATACATCAAATGGATGTAAAAACTGCATTCTTAAATGGTGAACTAGATGAGGAAATTTATATAGAGCAACATGAAGGGTTCAAATCTCCCGGACAAGAAGGAAAAGTATGTAAGCTTGTTAAATCACTATATGGATTAAAACAAGCACCTAAGCAATGGCATGAAAAATTTGATAATGCAATGTTATCAAATGGTTTCAAAATTAATGAATGCGATAAATGTGTTTACTTTAAATAAATTCATAATGGATATGTCATTGTATGCCTGTATGTTGATGATATGCTTATCATGGGTAGTAACTTGGAAATTGTCAAAACTACAAAACAAATGTTGAGTAGTAGATTTGACATAAAAGATATGGGAACTGTCGATGTTATATTAGGAGTTAAAAGTTTTAGAACATCGGATGAACTTATATTATCTCAATCTCATTACATAGAGAAAGTACTTGAAAAATTCAAGAAGTATGATATTAGTCCTATCAAGACACTTGTAGATGTAAATTTACATCTTGCAAGAAATAATGGTGAAAGCATATCTCAACTAGAACATTCTCGTATTATCGGCAGTTTAATGTATATCATGAACTGTACGCGACCGGACATAGCATACTCAATAAGTAAGCTAAGTCGATTTCCGAGTAATCCAGGAAGAGATCACTGGAAAGCTATATTGAGAGTTTTGGGTTATTTAAAATATATTCAAAACTATGGACTGCACTAATCAAAATATCCAGCTGTTCATGAAGGACATTGCGATGCAAATTGGATATCCGATACAAAAGACTCTAAGTCTACGAGTGGGTATGTGTTTACCCTCGGAGGTGCAGCCGTATCTTGGAAATCCTCAAAACAAACTTGCATTGCTAGATCGACAATGGAATCTGAATTCATTGCACTAGACAAAGCTGGAGAAGAAGCTGAATGGCTTCGAAATTTCTTAGAGGATGTTCCAAATTGGTCTAAACCTGTGCCCGCAATATGTATACATTGCGATAGCCAATCAGCGATTGGAAGGGCACAAAATCACATGTATAACGAAAAGTCACGACATATTCGTCGTCGACACAATACCGTTAGACAACTTCTCTCAAACGGAATTATCTCAATTGACTATGTAAAGTCAAAAGATAATATATCGGATCCACTAACAAAAGGTTTAAACCGAGAGCAAGTTGAAAGATCATCGAGAGGAATGGGTCTAAAGCCTATAAATAAATAAGAATCAATATAGTGGCAACCCAACCTAGCTGACTGGAGATCCCAAGATCTAGGTTCAATGGGAAAACCAAACTACGTTGTATTCAGTAAGCACTGGAGGATATTTAATTCTATCCATTCCAAAGATGAGACATATCTGCCACGAAATTAGGATAAGTTATACTTTTAATGACATATATATCTTAGTACGTCTAAGTGGGGTATTGCAGAATTCTCTTTATGGAAGTCACCTACGTGAGTAAGAAGGGGGCCACTTCTATGAGAATAATGAAAGGCATATTCTCTAAAATACTAGCGGAACCAAGTGGTGTTCATGGCCAAAATGAACACAAACGTGAGAACCAACTGTGTTGAAGAATTGTTGTGTGAATACTGTTGTCTAGGTTTACAAAAATGGTTGACGGTTCAAGGACGTGAAGTCTACTGATTAACCAAGTAAATCCGATAGTATATCACTAAGGAAAGTTCAAGGCCACTAGGCTACTTCTCCCGATGCAATCAGTCTTCAGTTTTACTCAACTTGTGTTTGCATCTGCATTAGCATCTGTTTGGTTTTATTTATAGCGATATATCATTCATGTGGGGGATTGTCGGAAAATTGGACTTGAATTGGGTTTTAGAAAGCTGTCCAGAATTTTCTGGACAGAATTTTGAGCAACTTTGAGCTCAAATTTATGTGGGACCCACACTACGAAAATCGTGGGACCATATACGAACGTGTTCACCTCCGCAAGGAGATTAACGTAGTATATTCATACGTCCAATTTTAATAAGTTATGAATGATAAATATGTCCCTAAAGTGACTCACAAAGCAATGAAAGTTAATGAATTGGGTGTGTTTTAACTCTTGTCCCACATTGGAAGAGTAGTGGAAATTTGATGAGTTAATAACACCCCAAGTATGGACTAAGTCTTGGATGCCTTGGGGTATCCCAACTCTTTGAAGGGGAGATGACCTAAGTTATGCACGGGTTGACTTTCGGTCAAAAGTCCACATGCGCACGCGCGCGCATCAGTCCGTCCGGCCGGCTCGGTTCGGTTCGGGATTGGGCTTCTAAAAATCTCCTACATTTTTTGGCCGAATTTATTTAACTTTTTGGGCTTTAATTATTAATTAATTATGAAATTATTTAATTAATTAATAACATGTTGGCAGTTATTGCCAACAGTTAATTTCGTTTAACTGATTAACTATTTTTTACAGTTATTGTTACTTTGCTATAAATACAGATGCCTCCCTCCTTATTCAATAATGAAAAATTTCCCTCCTCCAGAATTGCTGTCATTTTTGTCCCAGAAAATTCTTGTGATATCTGTTCCAAAAATTCTTTTTCCTGCATAACATATCTTGCATTGTTGTTGAGTAACAGCCACAGAATTTGAGTTCGTTGTAATTAATTATTATCGTGCTACATAATTAATTGGAAAATCCGTTCTATCTTGGGAGACAATATTCATCAACCTCGGAGCACATTGGAGGGAATAAATTGTCTTAAGGAGACTGTTCATAACAGGGCTCGGATTTATCTTTAATTCTTTTATTATTTCTGCAAATTCAAGTAAGTGTTTCATTTCTGTAATTCTGTTTTAATTCTGTAATTATATAAATAATTCATAATTATGTACAATTGTTATTTATAAATAGTAGACATAAAACAAGTTACATGCTCATCCAACTGCTGGTGATGTTATCTATGAATCAATTTTGAGGCGAGCTTGTTTCTCAAGAAAGTATTGTTTCATGTATAGCAAAGCTTTTTTGGGTTGTGCCATACTCTATAAGCAGAAATACGTGTCTCATTGTGGTAGTAGCTTATGCAATTATACCCCTTGTCTTCAATGTAAGTTTATCTTTTGTTAATCCATATAATCGAATCGCACTTTAAAGTTGTATAAACAATTTAACTGGCATATCTGTAGTGCAAGTTAGATTAGAATACGCAATTTGTTGTACATCAACATTGCTACCTTGTTTTAGTTTTATTCTTTGCATTTAAAGTAATGTTTTGGCTTCGTTCTCTACATTGGATTTTACTACTCAATTTTGGCTCTGTTTTATTTGTTCCCCGATTGAGTTTTGTTGTATTTTAGATCATAGAGTTTTATTCTTGGTTTGTCTTGGTTGGTGTCCGACTTTATCAGTTTGATGGTTTTCTCGAATTGGTCTATATACACACAAATCACCACACACCAATACACACACACAACCCAACACACATTCCGTTGAACAATTGGGAACTTTGAGATGGACCTTTTTTTTATATGTTTTTATAGATTTTAGTAGGGTTTCTTTGATTTTTTTATCAAGGTATTTTTCTGCTTCTCTCTCTCTCTCTCTCTCTCGCTCGCTCGCTCTCTCTCTTTGTGTCCATGATTTTAATACATGTTTCCATTGTTTAGGTTGTTTGAAACTGTTGGGTGATTTATGTTGGAAAATATGTATGAAATGGCAGAAATGAAACTCTTCTATATCTAATTATGTAGTCAATTTCAATACAACAATATAAACTTTTGAATACAATTCTGTTGAATTTCAAATTAAATCTGAAAACTTCAAGGCGTGATGTCACTTTCCTAAATACAGTATTTTCCCACCAAGATAATTCGATATAAAAATGGAAATCCTCAAATCCGTAGATAAGATACAATGAAACAATTGCATTGTCTGCAAATTGTATGTTTGAAGACAACCCGTGAATGTAGTAGCGAATAACAGACAATCAAGTTCTTATTATGTTTTTATACATAAAATAGAATAAGATAATTTTTATATCTCCTGAAAATTGTGAGTGAGTAATTGTAGGGGTTGAAAATTCTGAAACTGGGTTAATATAAATTGTGTTCATTTTCGATATTGGTACCCTTTATTTATAGGAAATGAAATGCTGTGTTCCAAGAGTCATGACTGTTAAATTTAACAATCTTTTATTACTTCCGAAATGGTATGTCTATTAATTACTAACAGTCATAAGCCATTTCCGAAAACGCACAATTAAACCGAACCGATTTTACACGCACCAACCAAAAAGTGATCACGATCCGACTCGGACGAATCACGGCAACCCTCTACCACTGCGAAGTGCAAAGTGCGCCGCTAGCGCCTCTACAGCCCACTGCCCCGCACATGCACACGTATACGGTGTTTCGCACCATATTGGAGCACTCTTGAATAGCCTCTTAAATGCTTGATTAAGTAGCTCTTCATCTTCCATTTCTACTTATTCAGTGCACACATTTTTTTTATATTTTTCTAATGTGAGATGATAACTAGCTGTTTTGCGTACGGTCGTTGTCTTCAAAAGTCAATCTCAAAATTCCCTTGAGCACCTACAAAACTTGTTTAAAACAACTCGTATTGCGATAAGTATGGGTAACAATCTAACTTCCTAGGTGAAACAATTAATATGAATGCTTGCCATTTCAATTTTTTTATTAAAATATATTTTCTATTTTTCATTTATTTTTATTTAAAACAACTTCAAGGGAAAATTAATTAATAAATGCTAAAAATTATGAAATGACTAAATAACAAAAAATAATGCAATCGAGTGTGAAAAAAAATGTGAGAATGTCAAGATATGTGATTATATCGCATTATCAATTATTTTAATTTCTCAATTTATTAATTTGAAATTAATCGAGATAATATTAAATCGATAATCTAACTCTCGTTACAATTATAATTTAATAATATCTTTTTCAGAAAACTAATTTAAAAATGTCAACCGATGAAAAATTAAGAACTATACTATTTTCAACAAAATTACCCGCTAGGATCAATTTAATAAAAACAGTATGAATTCTCAAATTTAAACACGTAATTAATATTCAAATTAAAAAAAAAACTATCTCTAGTTCGATTCCTAAATTCAAACATTAATTTACTAACTCTCGTTATATAAATTAATTTGTGATAGTTAAAAATTAATTTTCCTAGAATTATAACCATTAATGAATTTAATTAATTAATATATTATACTACACAGTGCATCCCACCCCTTGAATGGGATGTTTACCCTAACATTCTCATATCAGAACATAATACAATAATCAAATGAATGTCAAGAATATTATAAAGTGAAACAAGATGAAGAAATGCAGTACGCCATTTTTTCTGTCGAATCATATTCTTGAAATGTCTCTCGACATTCATCCAATCTTCTTTATAAATTTCAGTACTTGATTATACCAAGAAGACTAAAAAAAAACTAAAAATTATTCTTGTGGGTACCTCTTTTAACTATCTTGCCCAGGTGAGTAGCCCGATTAAGCCGGATTCAAGATAGGAGAAAATTTGGCCCAAAGTCTGAGGTCTCGTACATGACTGATTTAGTAATGACCCAGTCAACTCCTAAAATCTCTCATGATATATTCTAGGGATTATGGACTAACGTGGAGGTGCCCAACACCCCCACTCTCTAAGAATTACATGTATATATTGAACCCCTAGCCTGGGGCAAAAGAGAGGCAATTGTAATCACTCATCTGGAGTAAAGAGATATATAAAATAGAGAGCACCACCGTGGATGTAGGCCATTTTTGCCGAACCACAAATATTTTGTGTCATGTGTGATTGCAGTTATTTTGTGTGCTTTCTTTATTCTGGTGATCGCATTTTCTTATTATTTGGGTTGAGATTAATTATCACCACAATTGGAGCCGTTTGTGGGAAACGATTATTTTCCTTTAATAAAGCCTTCACCAATAAGAACCTAGAATGTCTGGTCACAGTAGCAATGCCCCTCAAGCAGGGGATATTTAAGAGCAACCTTCCCCTCGTAAGGTTAGATCTGAAGTTCGACACTCAAATCCTAGGTCTTGCCCAGAACGCCAAGCTTCAGAAGAAAGTTAGGGACCAGCCATGTCCACGCAAGTTTCTAGGCTGATCAATGCCTATGAGGCTAGGCTCCAAGAACAGGAGGAAGCCACTTGCAAGCAGGAAGTCGAGAACTCTCGCCTTAAATGAATATCGGAGAAGATGGAGAGAGAACTCCATCGCAGCACAAGGCAACATCATTATCACACTCCTAGCCCTCAGACGAGCAGATATCGCAGCCAAGGAAAGAGACCAAGATGTGGGTCTCAATACATAGGTCAGATAGTGACTGGTCCAAGCAATAAAAATTAGCTCACCATTACAGGAACCCAGACTGAGGAAACAACGACATACAAAATTTGATTCGAAGAGAAATGGACCAACACCCAGCACATACGAGTGACAGATCGACTAGAGAGCTAGCTAGGCGAGCTCTCAGGACCCAGATGAAATCCCATTTTCTAAGGGAAATAGAGGAGGAAAACCCCCCTAAGAAGTTCACAATGCCGAGTTTCAAAACCTATGATGGAAAGACTGATCCTATCGACCATATCTGGCAATACAGGTAGGCCATGACCTTTTGGAACCACAAGGACCCTCTGGAACCACAAGGACACATTGATGTGTTGGTTTTTTCTGCTGAGCTTACACGATGTGGCCCAGAAGTGGTTTTAGAAACTCCCTCACAGATCCATTAAAAACTTTGAGTCCCTGACAGAGCTCTTCATAGCTCGCTTCATTACCAGCAGCTCCCATCCGAAGCTGATGGATGCTTTGTTGACAATGAAGAAAACGCCCCAGAAAAGGCGTAGAGACTACGCGAAGAGATATTGGGAGCTATTCAATAAGGTCGATGACTACTCGGAGCAGGTCTCCATGGAATCCTTTAAGATTGGTTTACCAAGCTCCTGCCTCTTGCACCAATCCCTCACTAAGAAGGAGGCCACGACCATTGACGACTTAATGGCTCGTATTGAAAAATATGCCAAAGTTGAAGATGTGACCCATCTCAGTACAAGGGAGAATGGTCGCGCCAAGTTCGCTGGCAAGAGCAACGACAAAACCAAAAACTAAATGAAAGGAAATAAGAATGGAGGCAAGAACGGCCCTAAGAATGGGAACAAGAGTGGTGCCTCAAAAGCATTTCAATAAGTAAATACAGTTTTCAAATAACCGATATAAAATATTCTGGCAAAGATCAAGGAAGAATCGTTCATCAAGTGGATCAAGAAGATGGGTGGAGACCCCTCCAAGAGAAATAATGCACTAAGATGTGCATTCCACAAGGAGGGTGGTCACAAAACCGAGCATTGCAAGGCACTCAAGCCTCACCTCGAGGAGCTAGCCCAGGTTGGGCACTTGAATGAATTCGTAGAGAAAAAGGCAGAGAAGGTAGATGTCAATGGAGATCGGAGACTCGATAATGTGCTCGAAGAGGACATCGGCCATAAGTTTGCGGTAATTCATGGGGCGTCTGATTTAGATCAGATTCAGGGGAATATAGATCGGATGGAAGTGAAAAAGCTTATGACAGTAATGAAAGATTTTCAGATCAATCCAGCCAAAACACAAGATGGGAAGCGTCGGCAAGAAGAAGATGTCGACTATAGCAAGCATATTCTTTTCACAGATGAGGACCTGGTGGGAGTAGGAACCCCACACCATGATGCGTTGATCATTACACTTGGGATAGATAACTATGACGTCGACAGGTTTCTCTTCGACCAAGGTAGCTCATCCGAAGTAATGTACCCCGACCTATTCAAAAAGTTGAAGTTAAGCATCGCCGACCTAAAGGAAGCCACTATTCCTCTAGTTGGATTAGCTGGGAAAGTAACCATCCCTTTAGGGAAGATTGTCCTACCAGTAAGGGTAGGAAACATCTCTAGAATGATCGAGTTTCTCGGAGTTGATATTGATTCACCCTACCAAGCCATCCTCGGCAAAGGATGGCTACACATAATGAAGGCTATCCCATCTACCTACCATCAGAAGCTCAAATGTGTGATTGATCGAGGAGTAATGGAGATCCATGGGGATCAAGCAATGTCGAGGAGGTACTTTATAGCTTCCATCCGCCCCAAACTAGAAAATAAAGTTGAGAAAGCCAAGGATAAGGTTGAAGAACAAGAATGTTTGATACCTTCCAAATAGAAGCTAAGATATGGAAGACCCGGAGTGGAGGAGATCAGGATCCTGCCTTCTGAGAGGGTCATTGAGAACCTGAAGGAAGTCTTAGCTAGTGGAGACAAAAAAGATAAGATATATTTAATCGGAGCCTCTCTCACAGATCGAGAGAAGAAGGAACTGACAGTACTTTTGTGGCGTAACTTGGATGTTTTTACGTGAGAACCCTACGAGCTGCCTGGGATTGAACCTAGTGTGGTATGTCATCGACTGCACATTGATACGGCTTTCAAGACGATCACACAAAAGGCATTGCGAACTTCCCCCCGAGAAGGCCAAGGCCGTGGAGAAGGAAGTGGAAAAATTGTTGGATGGAGGATCCATACAGGATGTTAAATTCCCTAAGTGGTTGTCCAACCCAGTAGTAGTCCCGAAAAGAAATGGAAAGTGGAGAGTCTGCATTGACTTCAACGACCATAACAGAGCTTGCCCTAAAGATAGTTTCCCTCTCCTAAAGATTGACCAGTTGGTGGATGCCACAGTGGCTCATGAAAGAATGAGTTTCCTAGACGCATACTCCGTGTATCACCAAATCCCCCTACACGAGCCAGATCAAGACGAAATAGCATTCATCACCACAGTTGGGTTATATTAATACAAGGTCATGCCCTTTGGGCTAAAAAATATAGGTGCAACTTACCAGCGGTTAGTCACCAAAATGTTCAAAGACCAAATGGGAAGCACTATGGAGGTCTACATCAATGATATGCTTGTCAAGAGCAAACTTAAAGAAGACCACCTCACTGACCTATCAAGTACTTTCGAAATCCTTAGGAAATATCGAATGAAGCTCAATGCAAGTAAGTGTTCCTTTGGTGTCCAGTCAGGAAAAATTTCTTGGGTACTTGGTCAGCAAGAGAGGTATTAAAGACAACCCAGACCAAATTGATGCCATCAATAGGGTGTATCCCCCCCCCCCCCCCACCCCGTATGATAAGAGACGTGCAAAAGATCATAGGGATGCTCGCCGCCCTAAATCAGTTCATCTGAAAGTCGTCCAAAAGATGTCATCCATTCTTCCAACTGTTGAAGAAAGGAAAAGATGTGGAGTGGAGTGCGAATTTCTCGAAGGCGCTAGAGGGACTCAAAGCTTACCTCAGCACACTACCCTTACTCGTAATCCCTCAAGAGTATGACTCTCTATACATGTACCTCGCAGTTTCCATTCATATTGTCAGTTCCACTAGTGTGCAAAATAACGGGGATTCAATACCCAGTCTATTACGTGAGCAAGACTCTCTTGGACGCCGAACAACGATACCTACCACTGGAAAGCTCGCCTTTTCTCTAGTGGTAGCCTCAAGGAAATTAAAACATTACTTCGAAGCCCACTCCATCATCTTACTTACATCCCACCCTCTTAGAGCAGTACTGAGAAAAGTAGACCTGTCAGGTAGACTATCAAAATGTTCAGTTGAGCTTGAGCGATTCGACATTCAGTTCGAACCAAGGAATTCCATCAAATGACAGGTCCTCGCCGACTTCATCGCAGAGTTTATAGGAGATCATCCTTACGACTAATACCAAACTATTCATCAGAAAGAGGTTGCCCGAGCATCAGGCGTCTGGAGACTATTCGTTGACGGAGCCTCCAATTCCAAAGGGGAAGGAGTAGGCATCATGCTGATTATCCCTAAAGATGCAATACTCGAGCAAGGAATCAGGCTTGGATTTGAAGCCTCCAAAAATGAAGTGAAATATGAAGTATTGTTCGCAGACCTTCAGAAAGCGTGAGCGCTTGGAGAAAAGAAAATCCAAGTGTTCGACAACTCACAGTTGATCTCCAACCAGATAAGTGGCGATTTCAACACTAGAGATGAGAGGATGGTAGCCTACCTCTTCGCGATGAAAGAATTAATGGCCAACTTTGAATAAATCAGTGTCCAATATTTTCCCAGAGGACTAAACAACCATGCTGACGCCTTAGTATCCCTAACCTCAGCAATCAATTTTGACTTGAAGAGAACAATTCAGATTGATTTCCTTGCCCAGCCAAGTATCAACCAGATCGATGAAGTGCCAAGCATGAAGCATTAGATTGAAACAACCCCTAGTTGGATGGACCCCTTAAGGGATTATTTGAAGGATGGTGCATTACCAACGGATAAGAAGATCTCTCATTAGATAAGAGTCAAAGTTGCTCGTTTTCACTTATCTTTTTAGGGAAAGCTATACAAGAGATCTTTCACTGGTCCTTACCTCCAATGCGTTCATCCAAAGGACATCGAGAAAGTTCTGCACAAACTCCATAAAGGAATCTGTGGAAGTCACATTGAGGGCAGGTCGCTATCTTTTCGAACAATGAAAGGAGGCTACTAGTGGCCATACATGCAGAGAGACGCTGGAATATATGATCGCAAGTGAAAAAAATGCTAACTTCACGCTCCTATGGTTCACCAGCCAACCAGCGATCTAAAGTCACTTACCAGCCCATGGCCTTTAGCCTAATGGGGAATGGACATCGTAGGCCCTCTTCCTACCGCAACTGATAATGGCAAGTATCTGTTGGTCACAACAAACTACTTCACCAAATGGTGGAGGCAAAGTCGTTGACAAACATTAAAGATGCGGACATGGTAAAAATCATATGAAGGAACATTATCACCCATTTTGGGATCCCCAAGATCATCATCACTGACAACAGAACCCAGTTTGAAAGTGGCCTCTTCTAGGGTTTCTGCAGCGACCACGGGATCAGGCACTACTTCAGCTCTGTGGCATATCCTCAGAGCAACGGACAGGCTGAAGCTTCCAACAAAACAGTAATCGATGGATTGAAGAAGAGCTTGGAGTGATCCAAGGGGGAATGGGTAATCGAACTACCCTACATCATATGGGCTTACCTCACTACCCCACGACGAGCAACTGGAGAAACACCATTCGCACTAACATATAGGATGGAGGCAATTATCCCCTTGGAAGATAGCCATCCTACCTTGATGACCACATTGGTCCACCAAGGCTAGAACGATGCAGCACTGCTCACTGAACTTGACCTAGTTGAAGAACGAAGAGTGCCAGCTGTAGTGAAACTATCAGATTATCAGCAACAGCTAGCAAGGAACTACTATAAGAAGGTCAATCCAAGAGAATTTCGGGTTGGGGACAATGTCCTTAGGAAAGTTCTTGGAAGCGCTGTAAAATCGTCGGATGGCAAGCTAGGACCAAACTCGGAGGGTCCATTCAAGGTGATAGGATCCGACCTACAAGGATCCTATCACTTAGAAATGCTGAAGGGCAGGGAGATACCTCGAGCTTGGAATACATACAATTTGAAGAAATTATACTTCTAGTTTTCTTTTCTCTTTTTAACTCAATGTTGAAATTTTCAATTCATTTCTGATTAATAAAGAAGTTTTTGATAGTGGAATTCTATGAAGTGTTGAAATACATTATAATTCATGCACCTTTTCCAAGTTACAGGCTCCCCCTTAATGCACAAAACTAAGATCACAAGATACGTATTAAAGCAGGGTCAATATGCAACGACCCTCCTCAGGCCTTCATCATTAAACACGAATGAACTCCTAGCATTGCCCCTAGAAATATATAAATCCCTGTAGGGGACCTTAGGCAACATAACCAACCCAGGTTGGTCTCCAACATTGTTTGGCTAAAAAATCCTGCTCGGATAGAACATCCAACACCAGGTGTATCCTTGCCATTGCCACACTTAGGCCTAAGGAAGTGTGACGACACAACCTAAAAGGTAAAGTAAGGAAGAATGGTATACTAAAAGCATACGGTACTGGGGGGGATACTCACTTAACAAGCTAAATTCGCCTACATCAACTCTAGTCAGCTAGAAAAGCCCAAGATAGTTGAAAAAGAAATCAATGAAGTAAAAAATACGCAACACATGTTTAGTCGGCAAATTACCCAAAACATAACTATTTATTGCATCATTACATATACAAGGAGTTACATATGATGAGTAAATTAAATCCCAATGGGAACTAGGTCGTTGAGCAAGATAGTCAGCCACTCGCACCCTTCGGTCATCATCTAGATGAGGAGTTAATTCCTCTTCGACTTCATTTGAGTTTGGCTCCACGAGTTGCCCTGGGATTGCATGTATGGTAACCTATCGATTGTCCCTTCTGAATGGATTCAGCATCAAAGTTTAGGGGGAGATCTCATGTCGGTACTAGAGGACAGAGTTCTTAGGGACTTGCAACTCCCTAAGAGTACTCAGTCATCCCTTATAAAAGATAACTCTTAAACCTCCCTAAACTTTGTCGGGGCATCGGTCCAACCCTGGTCATAACCATCAGCCCACACCTGCCGAGGACCTTTCTTGAACAGGTGCCTCAGCAAGGTAACATCTCTTTATAGACCGACACTATCATGTATGCCCTACGAACATCACCTCGAAGCTCGATAATCTCCCTAGCTGGGCTACTATCATCAACACCAGCTCGCGATCCAGCTGATCACTACACCAAATTTATAGAATTATCACGGTCATTGACCTTGACAAGTTGGACTTGTCAAGGTCAATGACCGTGATAATTCTGGGGGTGGTAAATTTTTTTTATTACGGACTTATCACGGTCATTGATCGTGATAAGTTCGTTAGAATTATCACGATCATGTCACGGGCCTTGACTGTGACAAGCTTTGTCACGGTTAAGGACCGCGACAAAACCGTAACAGTGTTTAAAAAAAAATTCACGGTCAATGACCGTGAAAAGTTCGTGACAACTTCCTTTGTTAAGTACTTGTCACGGTCAATAATCGTGACAATTCTAGGCAGAATTGAAAAAAAATCTGTTGGGCAGTATGTCCACTGCCACTGCCCAGCAGTATATATGTACCTATTATAGCAACGTTGTACCTGTTCAAACATTATATATCCAGATAAAATAGAGATAGTGCAAATATACATTCAAAATAGAAATAATCCCGTACCTGTTCAAAACTTGGGCATTCTCCACAAAGTACCTCAACTGTTCAACTCCATTGTTCGATCCCAATCCCGTAATTTCGATTGTCTTTAGGTGTGATCTCAAATAATCAGGTACATACCATTCCAACAAAATGAAAAACCCTAATATAAGAAGAAATGACATCACCATCAATTTTCTCAAATCTACAAACTATTTAGATAGAAGTGATGTTATGAACCCTTGACGTACCTCAAAGATAAACACCTCTAGAAGAGGATAACTTTTGAGAAAATCCAGCACCAATTTCCAGTTCAAGTTCCACTATAAGAATCAGCCATTGCACACGAGTGTAGTGCCACCCAACAAGCAAATATTCATAAAAATCAAAATTGAAATTGAAATATTCATATTCATATAAATATAAATATAAATACATTACCTGTAGTTCCACCCAAACAACTAACTTGAGCTCATGTGGCACCTCCTTCCAACTAATGTACCCCGAGAAATCGTGTCAAATATAATTCCCTTCATATCTGAACACTAAGAAATGCAATAATCCTATGGAGTTATGCTCTGCAAATTCCTTCCAACTGTTATATAGCCAAACATCACCAGTTGAAGTTGTCAATTCCACTTTCCATATTTTCCCATGTTTTGCTAGAGGTTCCAGGTGGTGGGGTATGGAAAGTGTAATTGACAACTTCAACTGGTGATGTTTGGCTACACAATGGTTGGAAGGAATTTGCAGAGCATCACTCCATAGGATTATTGCATTTCTTAGTGTTCAGATATAAAGGATAGACAAAGAGATTCAGTCTCCTCTCCACAAATACGACACCCCAAATAACTATGTACTAATCACTTATTAAAGGTAAGAAGCGTATATTCATGGATTAGTATAAACAAAACTTAAATTTCAGATTCAAATTCAATTTATAATAGAAAATTCCTCCAAAAATAACAACTTTAAGCCACTAAAAATATTATACAGAAATTATGCACTCCCAAACTGTCCAAACGCATTGGAATATTTCGGTACAAATTGGAATATTTATTACAAATTAAAAAATTATTTAAAATTCGGGTTATCATAAAAAATGGATTGATATTCGGTAGTAGCAGCCAAGTCATCCAAACTACTATTTAGATGTTTTGGTGCGTGTTGGACAATTGACCACGGCTCATTGTTGATATACTTCGAGTAAAACACTTGGTTAACCTTTTAAAATGCACAAACAAACGGTCCATCCCACAAGTGGTCGTTGTTCTTCAACTTGGATAAGTCAACCATGATCAAATTGGTGACAGGATCAACTTTACAAGCATTTTTATCCTCAACTCTTACCCAGTCATATCAAAATACAACCTCTTTGAAGCTTATATAATCCAATTCAAATATATTTCGGATTACACCATAGTAAGTCATTTCAGCTTCAACGAGGTTTTTATCTTTTTCGCTCGCTCGAAAGAAAGTAAGAGCCTTGTATGAAATGCTCGAGTTCTGTACATTTGTACTTTCCTCGTACACTTTAGCGTTGAAAATGTAATCGTTCAATCGATACTTTTTGTACTCTTGTGCCACGAACAAGGGTTCAGTGGCTAGACGATCAAGCCTTGATATCACATCACCCGTCTTTAAGAGCAGAGAATATAAATAAATTAATTATATTAGTTTTAAAATTTGAGTGTAATGTAACGTTATATAACAGCCATTTTCATTATAATTACCTCTTGTGTCAACCACTGCCTAAATTCGCTATCTGATTGTACCATTATTTTTCGTCTTTTATTGTTCTCACAGGCTTCATATTTTCTTCATATTACAAAATTAATCATGTATAAAATAATCTAAAATAATGTTAAACATTATAATAATCGAAACTTACTTTTTCCATTCTTCGACATCTTCATGTGTGTCAAATAGATATCGAGCTACTTGTTCATGTTGCAAACTCGTTAATTTCACTCGTTTTCCCATCACATGACCACCATCATTGACGAACTCATCAGTGTCATCAACGCTAGTCGAGTCAGGCATATATTCTCGAGTTATATTGATGAATCCACGGTTATGTATTCCTTTGCAATTGATCATGTAATGTATCGCGTATTCTTAACGTAATCTTTAAAAACTTTCATCAATCTTTCAAATGGATACATCCACCGATATCTAACTAGACCACAAAGAAGTGCCTCGTCGTATAGGTGTACCAACAAGTGAACACTTATGCCAAAGAATGCTGGGGCAAAGTACTTCTCCATCACACAAATCGCTTCGATCACAACCAATTTTGCGGCCACTATGCGTTCTCGATTGACTACCTTCTCACACAAGAGTGAGAAGGTAATACTAATTTGCCTAATATCCCTCCGCAAATCCTTGTGCTTGGAGAAACAGTACTTAAACAATAGAGGAACCAATTGCATGATCACATGCCAATCGTGGGACTTACACTTATGTAAATCATGAGTAGCATAATTCACAATCCTTTGTAAGTTGGACGAAAAAGTAGACGGAGCCTTCAAATTATATATTGTGTCTAAAAGCACCTTCATTTCCCCACTCGTCAAATTAAACACAATAGGGGGAATTATTGTCCTTCCCCTACTATCTTCTTTCAACCATAGTTGTGGCTTAAGTTTCAACGATTTAAGGTCTTTTCGTGCATTTTCTCCATCCTTCGAATGACTCCCCCCAAGGAAAGTGCCCACAATATGTTCAACGAATTTCTTCTCTGCATGCATCACATCCAATACATGACGCACCGAGTTATTCTTCTAATAAGGCAAGTAAAACAAAATTGACCTCCTAGACCATGCCTTTCTTGTCTCAGTTTCATTCTCAGTTGGGGTATTCTTATGCTTGACATTCTTAAATTTGGGATTCTTACCTGGCATATTAGGGCCACATTCAGAAGATTTACTTTCAATTTCTGAACCCGAAAGTTATATCGGCGGTAGCCTATGTTCAACCCCGCCCAATAAAAAATTGGAACCTGTCTTAGATCTAAAACTATGAGCCGGGGGTAAAAACCTCCTGTGGAAATGATATACATTTTTTGAGCTAAAGGATAGATGAAGAGATTCAGTCTCCTCTCCACAAATAGGACACCCCAAATAACCATGTACTACACAACCGGATAATGTCTCATAAGTTGAAAAATCATGAATTACCCACATCAACAAAGCTTTCAGCGTAAACTCTTCTTTTCTAAAAGAGTCAAATGATTGCACACCCTCTTCCCACAACTCATTTAATTCTTCTACCAAAGGATCCAGGTAGACGTCGATGTCATCACTTGGTGCCTTTGGCCCAAGTATTAACAAAGCCATCATAAAAAATTCAGGTCTCATACATTATGAAGGAGGGAGGTTAAGTGGGGCTAGGATCACTGGCCATACACTCTGATTGGTGCTTAGATTTCCAAATGGATTGAAACCACTGTTGATATTTCCAAACGAATGTTACGTTGGTCTTGAGCAAAATCGGGATACTCATAATTCATCCTCCTCCAGGCAGTAGAATAAATAGGATGACGCATTATATTACCCCCTACTTCTTCCCTAGCATGCTAAGTCATTGCCTCTGCTATCCATGGTACTGTGAAAAATTGCTTTAATCTAGGCCCAACGGGAAAATATTTCTATACTTTTTTAGGCACTTTTGAGCTTGTGCCTTCCTTACTAGTAGATTGGACATATCTAGGTTCATCGCATACCGGACAACGATCGAGATTTTCATACTCCTTTCGGTATAGTATACATTCATACACACAAGCATGAATCGATTTATACTTCATTCCCAAACCTTTCAAAATGTTCTTCATAACAAGATAGCTATTTGGAAGTGTATTCTCCTTGGGTAATAAGCCCTTCACCCATTTCAGAATTCCTGTCACGCTACTGCCAAACAAACCGTACTGCGTCTTCAAACTGTGCAAACCAACATGGCATGTAAAGTTATTTGATCTTTCTCACAGCTAGAGTATAATGGTTAGGTCACCTTAAATTTTAAACTTTGGTAGTCATCGTCAAGTTTTATCATGATATCTTCACGAGCACTTGAACCTTCTACATCATCAGTAACCTCATTCTCCTATGCTTCATAAACTCCATACGCATCATCAATTAAATCCTCTAACATATTATGACCTACGTCATCCCCTTCTACATCTAACCTACTTGTTGATGGTTGTTGTGAAGGTTGGTCGGGTACAAAAGGAACTTTCAATTCACCGTGAAAACTCCAAAATCAATAACTATCTTGCATATCCGATCTTAATAAATGTAGTTCAACTGTTTTCCACTCAAACACCTTACCATTCTTACACCTAGCACACGGACATGGAAACTCTTCATCATTATGACATCTCTTTGCATATTTCATAAATTCATTATCACCTCTATGAAACACATCCCCCATTCTATTTGTCTCACCCATCCACTCTATGTATTTCGGATATCCTATCACATCTACCACAACTAATCACCTATTAAAGGTACGAAGCGTATATTCATGGATTAGTATAAACAAAACTTAGATTTATAGTATGTTTCATTTAATTATGTCTTATTTATATTCAAATTCAATTTATAATAGAAATTTCGATTTCCTCCATTTCCTCTAAAGGGTGAGTGGTCCTATACCATTCAAGACCGTATTTTTTTGTAATATACTTAATAGCTCATGCACATTGTTACAATTTGAAAATAATTCGGAAGCATATCCCCATAGTTCTCCAAGTAAACGACGTAGATTGGCAAGTGTGAGTGTTATTTCAATTGATCAATTGAAATAACAGTCACACTTGTCATTCTAGTATATACCCAGAGAACATTAGGATACGACTGCATAACTTCCTCCAAAAGTAACAACTTTAAGCCACTAAGAATATTATACGGAAATTATGCAGTCCCAAACTATCCAAACGGGACAATTCGAGAGATCTCATTACAGGAGTAATGACTCTCGAACAGGTCTAAAGGCTATTGAATGCGTACGCATAAGAACTAGAAGGCTAGTATCTATGCTCACTATATGTAATTACAAGTATGTTTAATTTAATTATCATACTATATATATATTGTTCGATATACAAAGTAATTTTCAAAAATAGTTGAAAAATCCCCCCCCCCCCATATGGACAATAATCCAGTGGTCATGCCACTTTTAAAATTAATCAACCCAACATTGATCCACTATAATTCAACAACAATGTCAACAACAAATGTGTATCCCGTACTCCTTCTAATTCATCTACTCAATTAATTATTTTCATCAACTAAACTAACAATTAAAGTATACAATTATTAATTTACTAACTTACAATGAGGGGCAATACTACTTTCATAATTAATCATATATTAATTTACTAATTTATAATGAGGGACAATCAATCAATTCATTTACAAGGGACATTACGCACAAACACGCACACTATACACACATATACACACACACGTCGCCCCCTCCCCCCCACCCCCACCCATCCCTGCCCCCTCCCCCCCCCCCCACCTTTCCCCACCCCCTCCCTACCCCCACCCACCACACACACGCCCATCCCCCCACCCTTCCCCATCCCCCCCACCACACACGCACACACACATACACACACACACACATGCACATACACACACACACACACACACAAATATATATATATATATATATATATATATATATATATATATATATAATATGGGAGCTTGGTTTTTGAAAATGTACACATTTTTAACGGTCCGGATGAGCGCCATGTCCTTACATATTTTAATGGATGAGATCAGTTGTACTTTCTTTTTACAATCCTACCCTTTAACTATTTGGTTCCCCCCCCCCCCCCCCCCCCCCCCATTTTTGTACTTAACAATCTTACCCTTTAATTCAAAAATTAGGGCTTTTAGGTAAAATCATGTAGTGTGTTTGTTTCCCCTACTTTTCTACCGAAACACTCTCACTTTCTCTTACCTCGCTCTCTCTTTCATTTCTCTCTTCGGTTTCTCCTTTCCCCAAAGAACACCCACCCCTACGGCCGCCCCCTACCACCTCCAGGTAAGATCCCTCCCCCTCCCCCTCCCCCTCCCCCTTCCCCTTCCCCACTCACACACGCACACAAAAATGCACAAATACGCACACATAGAAACACACACACGCAGTCCACACACACGCACTCCACAAACGCAGTCACACATCACACACACAAAGTCACGCACACACACACGCACTTACTTTTGGGTTTGGGGTTTTTTGAAGTTTTGATTTGGGGTTTTCTGAACTTGCAACATTTGAAAAGATCAGTTGAAACCATTAGTTTCATCCTGAACGGACCAAAATTACAGAACTCAAAGGGTATGTTGATGTACATTTTTGGTTACATTTTTTGGGTTTGGGGTTTTTTTGGTTACATTTTTTGTTACAGAACCCAAAATTACAGAACGGACCAAACCATTACTTTTGGTTTTTTTTTTCTGTGCACTGATTCTGCAATTTTTGGTTATATTTTTTTTGTGTACAGAACTCAAAGGGTATGTTGATGTACAGAACTTCAAAGGGTATGTTTTTTTCTGTGTACAGAACTCAAAGGGTATGTTTTTTTCCCTGTGTACAGAACTTCATATTTCAAATTGATTTGTTGTTGTATGTTTTTTATTACTGATTTGGGGTTTGATGTGGACTCCATATTGAAAATACTGCATGAATTGGAGGAAAATACTGATGTGGATTCCATACTGAATTCATGGACTCCAAACTTAATTGAAAACACTGAATTGATGGACTCCATACTGATGTGGTCCATCAATTCAGTATGAAAATACCTGCATACTGATGTGGAAAATACTGAATTCCATGGAATTGGAATCCATATTGAATTGAAAATACTATTAAACCCTCTTTCAAGGTGATTTCAATGGTGAAACTCTTAGGGATCAAGAGTATGATTAAGATATATTGGGTGCTTATTTTCTTCTTCTGAATGCATATCTCACATATTATGTTCATTTGGTTTGAGATCTATTGATGTTCATGTTTATGTTCATATTTTGGGATCTAATTGTTTTTTATTTTTTATTGTTTTCTCTTTTTCAGATCAAGATCTGTTTATGCATGTTTCTATTTATATAAGGTATACACATTCTCTCTAATTTAAGACATTGGTTTGATATTGCGCACCAACACATGTAGTATATAGGTTAGGATGTTGTTGGACAAATGTTCGACAAAATGCTTAAATGAATGTTAACACATGGTAAGTTACCTGTTCTGTCTCCTCAGTTATTTTTTCTATGCTGTTTTTGGTTTTCTATTATAGCTCACCAATGAGTAGGCTTTTCTTCTCCCCATTTAGCAAGCGATTCGTCATTTAGAAGGCTTGGTATGAGTAAGCACTTATGTCGACAAATCAATTTAGGTGTTTACTTCAAGTGTTTATTTAATTCTTGCATATCTTGAAATTACATGAGCCTATGGTGTACAAAGAAATTCAGTGTTACAAATTTATGTTTTTTTATTTCTTCTCTTAAAGGAGTTCCAGTTATTGCATATTTTAACTTTCTGTTTTGGTTTGGGATTTTTACGATGTTGCCGAATTAAGTGTTTGCTTGAGTTATGTTAATAAGAGTCGAGCGTTGCAAAAAAGCGATATAGAATCAACTAATATGGATCTGAATTTTTATCAAGGTTCTGGTACAAATTAGCTTGAGGTGTGTTCTAAATCCGAAGATTTTGTTTATTATGTTTACCCAAATTGATAGTTTATTAGAATTTATTATGGGTGTAGAAGGCTCACTGAGACTTATGGTATGTTACATTTTGTTGTAGAGAAGTGAGCAGAACATATGGTTCATATAGTTTTTGGTTTGTAACCTACATGGTTGTTTCTCTGAAGAAATTGATTGGAACCTACTAAATTAATAAGCACCACGACTCGCAGGTTTTCATGTTTTATTTCTTTAGTCGGGTTTTATTCACTTGTGACACTAAGACTTGAGACAAAATATACTTTGTTGCATATTTTTTATGCACATAAGCATTATGGGTGGGAGCTAATATTTCACTTTGGTTTTTAGTGCTTTCTCAGGAAAGTATGGTTGCTAATAATAAAGTTCGTTGGATTCTTAAGGTAATAATAATTATGTCGTATGGATTATTGTGAGATAATGTTTTAATATGTTTGATTCCAATTCGTAGTTCTATTTCGTGATAATTTGTATTTTTTGGTGTTGGCTTAAGGTGATTATAGCCATTTAAAGAACACACTTAAATTGAAAATGATTGCTCCCTCTTTTCTCAAACTTGGGAATATAGTCTTATATGGTTTGTAACCATTATTGTGATGTTGAAAATTAGGTGTACTATTTGTTTTTTTTTCTTTTGTTTAATTTACGATCTGAAAAAAACTACTTACCAATTCTCCAAGAACCGGTGGTATTCGTTTGTTTCAATCACTTTTTAGTAAATGTAGAACTCATATTTTAACTATTCTACTTATCTATTTCAGGTGGACTTTAGCCATGTTCTGAGCTTGATTCGATTTACTCTCATTTCTACTTCATCTGCTATATTTTGAGGTTATAAGTTTGTGTTCATTTATGTTCATTCCCCACTCACACATGCGCACACAAACACACACACAAACACACAGATCTCTACATCATCTTCTCCCCCTCTTCCGCCCCCCGCCCCCTCCCCCTTCCCCACTCACACACGCAGAGCATATATGCGATGCATATATGCAATTTGCATATTGCATATATGCATCCCCCTCCCCCGCCCCCTCCGCAGCCACCTCTTGCCCTGATAAAATACATCCCCCTCCCCCCTTCTCCACTCACACACACGCACACGCACACGCACACACACACACACGCACATATACACACACACAACTCTCCCTCATCTTCTCCCCCGCCCCCTGCCCTGCACCCTCCCCCCTTCCCCACTCACACACACACACACAAACATGCACAACTCTCCCTCATGATATAGCAAGTAATCTACGAGCAAGATCATATATAATAATTAATTAATTTTAATTTAATTTTAACTAACTTATCCATTGATTCTAATCGTTCATATACGTAGATATAGTATACTTGCAAAGTTTTGTACTCATGTCGTGTCAATTTTGGATTAATGTCGTGTCGTTTTATGCTATTGTATTGTTTCTAAAAATTGAAAATTGCCACCCCATGGAGGCATAACAACTCAAAAGCATATATTTAGGAAGTTATGTGAATTTGAGGTGATATTTTTAGATGCTAAAAATATTTCTAAAGAGTGTAAGATGAGCTAAACAGACCATCTCGAGTTAAAATTGTTGATTTCGCTACGGCTATAAATTGTCCTCGAGTTAATATTGCATGTACACTAATTTCCTGTAGTTGCATCACGATGGATGTTACGTGTACACTAATATTGCATATCATCCATGTCTGCAGCGATGTTCAGCAAAGAGTTTTTTTACAGCGATGTTCAGCGATGATGGCTTCCACGTGCGTGGGTAACACAATGGTATGAATTTTTCATCTATTGAGGAGGTATTTACCTGACTACAATTTCTTTGCCTATTTTTCCCATTTGAACATACCGTTTGACCACTAGAATTACAGTGTATTGATTTAATTTTACTTCTGTTGGGTATCATTTTCTTTGATGAAATTTAGCAGCAACTGAAATGATAAAAATGCTCGCACTGAAATGATGGTCGTAGATTAGGACGGCTGCATATGTATGCAGTGCATATATATATGCAGGTGCATATATATGCATATGCATATATATATGCAATGCATATATATGCAGGGTATATATATGCA
Organism: Sambucus nigra; assembly: GCA_949130495.1. Classification (NCBI taxonomy): domain Eukaryota; kingdom Viridiplantae; phylum Streptophyta; class Magnoliopsida; order Dipsacales; family Adoxaceae; genus Sambucus; species Sambucus nigra. Next base: position 387,714,854 of record OX422212.1, read on the forward strand.
TACACATATATATGCAGCTGTATATATATGCATATGCATACACATATATATGCAGCTGCATATATATGCTGATTGCATATATATGCAATGCATATATATGCATATATATGCAGCTGCATATATATGTGTATGCATATATATGCAGCTGCATATATATGCTGATTGCATATATATACATATGGACACATATATATGCCATATATATGCAATGCATATATATGCTGATTGTATATATATGTATTAAGTTCCTCATGTTTTGAGTATTTCCATCTTTACAATGCTTCAAATGAAGCTATGGGTTATTATGGTAGTGTTGGTCTATTAATTAGTTTGTTTTATAGGGGTTTGTGTTAATGTTGGTTGACACATAACTTTTTTGATAACTAACTTTTCACTTTTTTATTTAATAAAGAAATTTGCATAATATTATGCTGAATATCAAGTCATATATGTTATACTATGCTGAAAATCTGTTATACTGAATATTAAGATGAAATTTGCATCAACACAAATAGGGTCTCGATTGGTTGGATTATCTATTACGTTTCACCTTCCGTTTTGATCTATAAATATGGGATCGGTTAATATTCAAACACACACACACACACATGCACACATGCTCCCCCTTCCCGTCCCCCGCCCCCTTCCCCACTCACACACACACACGTGGACACAAACATACGAGCCCCCGCCCGTCCACTCCCCCCTTTCCCACTCGCACACAAACACACGCACGCACACACGCACACACTCACGCTACATATATGCATATGCATATATGCATACCTGCCCCGTCCACTCCCCCCTCCCCACTCACACACGCAGACACAAACACACACACAAACACGCACACATGCACCCCTTGCCCGTCCCCTCCCCCCTTCCCCCTCACACACGAACACACACGCACACAAACACACACAAACATGCACACACGCGCATTGGCATATATGCATACACGCAAACATGAGCGCACATGTGGATGCACGCACACGCCCCAACCCCGTCCCCTCCCCCCTTCCCCACTCACACGCACACACGCGCACACAAACACAGGCACACACGCGCACACAAACACACGCACACACACACGCGCACACAAACACACACACTCACACACGCGCACACAAACACACGCACACACACATGCCCCCTCCTCCCTTCCCCACTCACACGCACACACGCGGACATAAACATGCCCCCTGCCCGTCCCCTCCCCCCTTTCCCACTCACACGCGCGCACACAGACACACGCACGCACACAATCGCACTACATATATGCATATGTATATATGCACTACATATATGCATAACTTCCCCGTCCCATCCCCCCTTCCCCACTCACACACGCGGGCACAAACACAAACAAACATGCACACACGCACCCCCTGCCCGTCCCCTCCCCACTCACGCACACGCGGACACAAACACACACAAACATGCACACACGCGCACAGCATATATGCATATGCATACATGCAAACACGCGCACACACGCCCCCGCCTCGTCCCCTCCCCCCTTCCCCACTCACACGCGCACACACCCATGCACACACGCGCTCCCTGCCCGTCCCCTCCCCCTTCCCCACTCACACGCACAAACGCGCCCCCTGCCCATCCCCTCCCCCCTTTCTCACTCAAACGCACACACGCGCGCGCGCACACAAACATGCACACACGCACTGTATATATGCACTCGCATATATGCATATGCACTTATTCAAATAGTTCCTTTTTCCTAATATTGTTATTTGTTTTATTTGTAGACCAAATATGATGGGATCAAACTCGAAACTGTATTTATATTTCATTTTACTGATTTTATATTTACTTATATGACTGTATCTTTGTCCGAGAAACTGATTAATTATGTTTATTGTTTGTGAAATCGTACAGAAAACCGAGAGAGAGAGTGATCATGGCTAGAGGTGGGAAGACAACAGTCGTAGCACCTAATCCAGAAGCACCATGGCACAGAAATTTTGAGGAAGTCCCACATATTCTCCTTCCCCTGCCTTCTAGCTCCCATCTCTGAATTTAGGATTTTTTTTAATTTGTTGGATTTGTTGTTACCCCTTAAATAGGGTGGATAGTCCAATAAACAAAGGAGACTGTGCCCAATTTTTTTTAAAAATTGACACTTTATTTTTTTTAGACACAGTTGATTGGTGAATATTGTATATTTCATTTTATATGTGAATTTGTTTGAAGAATTTAGACAATTTGGATGTTGGACTATTTGTTATTTGTTAAGCAGGGTGAATAGTTCCATAAACAAAGGAGATTATGTCCAAATTTTTTTAAAATTTGGCACTTTGTTTTTTTTAAGACAATGTGAATTCGATGGATGAATATTGTATATTTTGTATTATATGTGAATTTATTTGATGAATCTAGACTATTTGAATGTTATTGGACTATTTGACATTGTTTTAAAATTACACTTCGAAATTTTTGCGCTTCGCTATTACGTACTTTGAAAAATTATCGTCGTTTCACGATTACGTACTTTGAAAATTTTCGTCATGCCTTCAAGCACGGGAATACGCTAGTGTATATATATGGAAGAGAGAGAGAGAGAGAGAGAGAGAGAGAGAGAAGGAAGGAAGAAATGGCGGGGGAAAAAAGAAGGAGAAAGGGTTTTTTTACTGTGACATTTGTCGCGATCGTGTCGCGGTCATTGATCGTGACAAGTCCGTGACAAATAAAATTATCATGTACTTATCACGGTAATTGACCATGACAATACTTTGTCACGACCTTGTCACGGTCATTGACTGTGATAAGACTAAGCGCTGGAAGGGTGACAATTTACCCATTTTGGTGTAGTGGATGAAGAGGAACCATGAAGAACTCGAGAGGCAATGCTCGGTGCATTCTACCTAAGTCATGATACTTCTATCCTTAGAGCATCATTATCTTGTTTAAGTACCTCTCCAACTTGATTAACCTCGGAGGCATCCAGAAGCTTGGCCTTCAGAGCATCCACTTCTTCTTGAACAGAAGCGTCGGCCCCCTCCATCTCATAGAGCCTACATTTAAGCTTGGCAACGAGCTCTGATTGATCCTTATAATCCCGATTCCTCGACCTAAGGGACTTACAGATTCTTACAAAGGCACGGAAAACTTGATTGCTCGCATCAGGACCAAGAATTTTTCCTAGTTGATAGGTAGCAAGAATATATTCCTTAACATCGTTGAGCTACAAATCATATAAGTTTTGGAGAATAAATAAATCAATACACAGAAGGGAACAGAGTTTCATTTCATTAAAAAAGGTTCAAAGTACATCAACAAAAAGAAAGAATAAGATAAATATAAAGATATAAAAAGTTCCCTAAGAAGACTACCTAGCAACCTCAGTCTTCTCTGAGGACGCCGGTTACTTCCCATTTTCTACGGCTGCTCCAGGTACGCTGATCAGGGGGGACATCATCAATAGTGGTCGGGGTAGCTGGAATAACTTCATGGACAGTGGAAGGAGGCACCTCATCTACAATAGGCTTGGGTCCAGGGTTACCCTCATCAAAGAGAGGGGAATCAACATCCACCTTGACAGCAAGCAAGGCCTTATCCCAACCCTTTTTAAAGTTGAGCTGGCCAATTTAGCCAATCTGGGCCTCAGCATCCTCATACGCTATGACCCATCCAGCGTTATAAGAGCTCTCTTTGAGGGTGACAACCTCGAATTCCACCTTCTTCACCTTTTCAGCAACAACTGTGTTCTCCTCAACCACCGTAAGCTTGCTCACACAGACCAAGCATAAGACTTCCTCAGCTCCTCGAGATCATTGGTCGCTACCTCTTTTGACTTGTTAGCCTTGGCCAAGGTAAGGTCTGAGCAGCAGCAACAACCTTCAAATTTTCTTCCAACTCAGCATTCTTCCTCGCCAGCTCATTGCGGCTGCGATAGAGGATTGTGAAGTCAGAAACAAACTGCAGAAAGAAAAAGAACATTAGCGAGAGAGACATTAAAAGGATAACTACGAAAATAGAAGATTTAGAAGAAACTTACCAAGGCTAGCCCTTGACTTGCCTTCAGGGCTAACTAGTCGGTCCCTATGCTAGACGACCTATGGCGATCAGTAGGCAAAACTGCTCTCTCGAGCATCGTCGGATCCAACTGAGGAGAAAGGGCAACGGATTCCCCCTCATCCAGGGTAGACATGGGAACCAAAGACTTATCTGTCTTGGTCCTCACTTATTCTATCCTTCTCTCTTCCTCTCTCTCCTTCTTCCTCTCTTCTTCTTTCTTTATCTCTCTCTCTTTCATCAACGTCTCCTTTTTTTTCTTCCTCTCCTTCTCATGAGCAGAAATCTGGGAGCCAGTAGCAATGTCCCCACTCCTAGATTTCTTCTTCTTCGACCTGCGAGCAAGCAACACATTATCTTTATCGTCATCCTGGATCAAATTTTTTCTAGAAGGAGTTATAGTTTCCTTACTGGATCTATCTGAATCCTCAAAGTCCTCCGGAACCTCTGAACCCTCCTCCAAATTGGAAGATTATTTGCCACTTGAGCTCCCCTCATTATAATCACCTTCAGCTCCACCCCTATTAGCTCCCTAACTCTCTTCACCAGAGCTGCTTTCCTCCTCGTCTAATTGAATTGGGTCAGCAGCAACCTCCTCTGGGATATCTAGCAGAGGAATACTATCTACATCTCGGAAGATGAAGTAGGAGCCGATGTTCTTGTACTCCAAAAGGAATGTGGCTGATTATGGATGCTCACCGTCAGCCAAGTATTCCCTGATCTTCCAAGCCTTGACCATCTCAGCAGCTCGAATCTCGCGAATAACAGGTTCTGAGTTCTTTATCTTCACTAAAAGAGAAAAATAGGAAAATATAAGAAAGACAATACAATAACAGAAAATCGATAAGCATAACACAATTTGTGCCTACCTATATATTCCTCCCCATAAAAGGGAATCATAGGTCCCTTGTACCTCGCCCCTTCATTTTGGGGAGGGAACTGTCAGTTCCTAGCAATAAACCCCTCTTACCAATAGTTTTTGTGGGAATTAGTTTGATTGACTACCAATACCCTATCAAGACTCCTAATTTTGAGAAAAAGGAGAACAGAGCTTGTTCAAGAGAAAGAGTAGCAATAAAAAAATTTAGCAAGACCTAGATTGGTGCTATAGAGCTGATTGATCCTATGTACACCATTGACGATCTTCCAAACATTTGGAGAGCACTATGCAGGAACTATATAGAAATAACTAAAGAAATGCAAAAATAAGCGATTTGGGGGGAAATTTCAGACCGCCCTGGGACAATAGAAGAACATGTATCCAATGACCATCCTCAATGTCTCTAACATTACGAGGAATAGGACCACATTCAATGTCTACCCAGTTTGGAATATTGTAAAACTTCCTAAACTCAACTATCGACCTGTTCCCTATTTTTGCCATCAGACAAGAAAAACCCTAGCAGCGATAATGAAGAAATTCCAACAAAAAAAGAAAGTATAAGGAGTTTGAATAACTTATGAAGTAAGAATCATCTTGAGATGATGGCAAACCACAAGAAAAGAAGATGGCAAGATAAGGAAGAAGCTCGAAGACGAAAGACGAGACTTGGAAGTGAGAAATCACAATAAGAAGTTGAAGAAATATTGAGAATGCAAAGAAGTTTCAAGCGACGTCAGAAAATGGCTTCTCCAAACTAGTTTAAACCCTCTCAATCATGATGCACAGAGAACGAAGAAAATTTTTCGCCTGAATCTACTCAAGAAAGACGCTTCGATCCCCAAAGTGCTACTCAATTGGCAAAAATGCCATTAAGGCTGTTATTTAAAATTATTGAGCCCAAATTGTGACCCAAAAATTTTAGGGGCAATTGTGAGTACCTCGTTTAACTATCCTGGCCTAAGTGAGTAACCCGATTAAGCCCCATCCAAGATAAGGGAAAATCCAGCCCAAAGTCTGAGGTCTCGTACATAACTGATTTAGTTATGACCCATTCAACCCTTAAAATCTCTCATGAGATATTATAGGAATTATGGGCTAATGTGGAGGTGACCAAAACCCCCCACTCTTCGATAATTACATGTATATATTGAACCCCCAGCCCGGGGTAAAAGAGGGAAAATTATAATCACTCCCCTGGAGTAAAGAGATATAAAATGGAGAGCACCACCGTGGACGTAGGCCATTTTTTCTGAACCACGTATATTTTGTGTCGTGTGTGATTGCAGTTATTTTGTGTTCTTTCTTTATTCTGGTGATAGCATTTTCTTATTATTTGTGTTGAGATTAATTGTCACCACAATTCTAAACTATACTAATTTTTTTGAATTTTTTTATACTCCTAATATTTACATAATATACACTATGTGTCTCTCCTAGTGTCCTCTCTGTGCGCGTCTTTTTATAACCGTCTGAGTCGGCCCTTCTTTTATTGTCCACGAATTGGGTTGAAAGATGAGATATTGGTGGGATTTTATTTGGCTAAGTCCAAGGATGTAAATTGGATATGCACGTGGGTTTTTTTTAAGTGGGTTTATGGCTCCTAATTTGATGGGGTAGTTGACAGGTCTTACGAGTTTGGGTTTAGAAGGTTTGATGTTCGGGTTATGGAAAATTCGGAGATGGGTTTGGCAAGGGTTAGGGGTAATGGGTTGAGTCGGGTTTTGATTGGTCTTGGGTTGAAGTGTGTTCGGCAGCTCTTAGTTCAAGCTCACCAGATCGGGGTAGAAGTTGGCCTGCTATGGCAGCAGGTCGCCGGCGTGGAGGGGTAGGAGGAGTTCACCGGAGCTCGGGTTTAGTAGCAAGTGGTTGTGGGTTTCGGGTATGGGTTTCGAAGAGGGAGCAAGGGTTTTGTGGTGTAGGTTGGAGAGATAAAGGTTATTGGTGTTGGGTAAAATGGTGGAAATGGGGGAGAGAGAGAGAGTGAGTTTTGGTGGGGAAGATGAAGGTGTGGTTGATTGGGTGTGTGAAGGTGTATGGGAAAAAGGGTGAGGGTGAGGATAGGTGGGTGGGTGAGTGTGTTTGTACCTAAAAAAAATTAAAAAAAAAGGAAGTAAAAATTAAAATTATCTAAACTAAAAAAAATAATAAAATTTAAAATCCTAAAAAAAATCATACTGAAAAGAAAATAATGAAAGCACCTAAGATGCGCAAAAGACTATACGCAGAAGTAAACGATTTCCGATTAAACGCAAATTACTTACGAGTTTTACTGGTTATTCTAGGAGGGACCAATTCAAACTTTTCTTGAATTGTTAACTTTATGAAAATGAATTTAATTTCCAAAGTCAATTAAAAGTTCAAATTATTATCTTTGTTAAATCTAGGTGATTTACAAAATAATAACCTATTCAGTTTTTAGTCGAGTTTCTATTTATTTAAACCTACTTTTTCGTGTGAGGTGATACGCGAAAAATGTAAAGCACGCGGTATTTATTTAACGTCATAAAAATGCTTCCCCGAGAAAAACGACGAACCCTCTACGGTCAACCTAGTCTACTTCCACTAAAACCAAACGTAATAGGAATGATTATACAAACATGAAAAAAGACTCAAAGTAAGATAAATCAGAACAAGCTATTACCTATCTTGACCAAGCTTCTCTCCGCTCTGGTTGCTCTTCCACAATCATCCTCACAATACAGCTCTTATTCACTTTGCTTTCTTCACGTCTTAGCCTCCCCTCTAGCTTCCTTAGTGCAGGTTGGTTCAGTGCCTATTGTCCTAGTTCTTTGTGAAGTATTTGTGTGTGGTGTTCTATCCTAGATGACACACCTACACTTAAATGGTACAACCGAATGCAATGCAACAAGATATCTTTCTCCTAGATATCAGCAACAACTCTTATGTTTTCTTCTCTTGTTTAAATCAACCTTTCTTGATTTAACACAATGTTCTCAAACTTTACTTTTATTTTTTCTCAAAAATAGAACAATCAAAATTGATCTAGTATATACACATTAAAAAGTGTCTCGTGAATAAGTGATGTGTAGTGAGTGATTTCTAAGTGATGCACATGAATAATCCTAAAATCACTTCAAAGACCAAACAATCATATTCACAGAAATAATATAACTTCAAATATATTCAATAAAATCAGAAAGTGAAATATTCACAATCTATTTTTCAAAAAATAAATATTAGATTAAATCAGGTTTTAATCTAAAAACTTATCAAGACTAATTTTACAAATATATCAGATTAGTCTAAAACAATCTTAAACACTCAAGATAATAATATTCACTCTAGATTTTAAATCTTCTCAAATTAGTTCTCACAAAAACTTAGGTTCAACTTTCTAAACCACAAACAATATAAATCTGAATATTATCAAAATATTTTCTGAAAATATGTTTTAAAACAAAATGTTTAAAAACATTCAAGATCTTACAAACAAGATACAAACAGAATATTCACACACGAATATTAATTTCGTGAATCAAGTGTGTGTTGTGCACAAATATTAGATCTAAATGCTGATCTAAATAAAATACACAAAGATGAAAAAGCTCACTTACAAAAATTATATACTCTTGAAAGATCGTAAGTGCAAATTTAAAATGAGAGATGTCCAATCTTCATTTTTGTTTTGACAGAAATCAACCCTTGAAGATGACAAAAATAATTATGGGTCTTTAAACATATTTCTTTGGTAAGAAGTTCATTAACAACTGAATTAAATGAGAAAGAGGATGCCGATGAAGAATTGACCCTATAAGAGACTTAAAATCATCTAAAAGGGCCACGAAAAATTATACTAGCCTCTATTCCTCTCTATATTTCAATATGGATTAAATGCACTAAGCTCGAGGAGCTCGGTATGTGCTAATTGGTCAAAATCCAGTTACGTGTGAATAAAACTCTTACATACTTCTATATTTTAGCAAAGCATCCTAAATGTCTGATTCCAATTGATAGAGCTTAGCAAAGTTGGATTGAACGTACAATTTTTCTAAGTAGTCCAAAATGGCCTTTATTGTCTCAAACTTTGCTAAATGTATCCTAGTAGACTGTTCAACACAGTTATTTATTTAAGCGGTATGACCATTGAAGCTTGGAAGTGCTTAGATAAGGAAGGAGTATGTTGGCTTAAAAAATAATTTAATAGAATTATAATGACTAATAGGATGCTCGGTGAATGGAGAAATAGTGTTTTAATTCCTATTTATAAAAATAAAGGGAATATATAAAATTGTTCAAATTATCATGGTTTATAGCTATGAGTTATACTATGAAACTTTGGGAGAGTGTAATTGAATATAGATTGAGCTTGAATACAACAATATTTGAGAATCAATTTGGGTTGTGTCTAGGAGGTTAAAATGGAAGCAATATATTTATTGAGGAGATTGATGGAGAGGTATAGGGAGAAAAATAAGGACCATCATATGATTTTTATAAATTTGGAGAAGGTGTATGATAGGATACCAAGAGATATAATATGGTGGGTTCTACATAAAAAAATAGTGACTCATAGATACATTGATGTGATTAAGGATACGTATGATGGGGCTATGACTATAGTAAGAACATTAACTGGAGAAAGGAGTAATTCCCAATTACTGCCAGTCTACACCATGGTTCAGCACTAAGTCCTTATCTCTTTTCTCTTGGTATAGATGAGTTGACTAGACAAATATAATATGAGAGGGTGTGTTGTATATTATTTACAAATGATATTGTTTTAGTGGATGAGAATAAGTAAGTGATTAATGTTAGATTGGGATTGTGGAGAAAAACTCTAGAAACAAGAGGATTTAAAATAAGAATGACTAAAACACAATATGTGGAGTGCAATTTTAGTAGTAATGGATGAGAAGTGAAAAATAGGATTCATGTACGTGGTTTAACCGAACATATTTCACTAAACATAATGGAAGGGAAAAATAGGATTCATGTAACTGACCTCAAATAATTGGTAAAAGGTTTTGTTGAGTTGAGTGTCAGAAGGAGCTATTTCAGTTCCAGATACATAACCCCAAATGTTTTTACTCACTAAAATTATTTTCATGACGTATGACCAATAGACATTGTTATTTATTATAAATTACACCGAAATATCTTGACATCAATCATCTCTATTATCGGCCTTAGAGAGAAGAAAATGGGAGCAATGATGCTTTATAGAAGAGAATTATGAGTTATCTATTGGTAGATAGAGATTCTCATTATTACTGGGGAGAGAGAGAGAGAGAGACTATTATAGGGCTCTGATGCCATGAAAACTAAATTGCAATCTTTAAATTAATTTAAAAAATAGCATAGAAAGGGTTTAAATACAGAAGAAAATAAAAAAAATACTAAAACCACCCTTAAACTAATAATTACATCCCTAACACCTGATAAATACATCTCTAACAAATGCAGCTCTTAATTTATTATAAATACATCTCTAACAATGTCTATTCAAAACCTTTTGACTTGATAGGGAACAATCCCATTACAACCTTCAAAAATGGTTGAACATATGAGAAAGGGCATTGGATCATGAGGACATGCCCCTTTCTATGTTTAATCATTTTTAGTAGTTCCCTTTCATGTTTTCTTTGGGTGATATATGATGGACTATAACATAAATATAAAGTGTACAACTAACTAATTTTGATGGTTCTTATTTGTTCACATAATAGAAAACACACACACACACACACACATGAACATACATACTAGATGTCAAAGTTGTACAAAAACTATTAATCCATCACGCCAATGTTGGAGAAGAGATCTTATGAAGAAGGTTGTGCTAAGATTCCCATATTATGATGCAGATAGTGCATGTTGAAGAGATTAGTGGCAAAAAAGACAACTATGTGGATATTCTAAGTGAACTTATAGAAAAGACAAAATTTTGCACTCAAATATCTTCGGGTTACTAGTTTTTTATAGCCACAATGTAAGGATGCTGCTACAAGTTTTATCATTTCCAATCCTTAAAATCATCGAACATGTTTTTTTAGTTTTTGTTATCTACAGGAGACATCAATTCAGGTTTCCCTTGTTGGAAAGAATGTAATTATGGCAACCACGACCTTAAGCGAGAAATCTCTCTGCTAAAATCTGCATGTTCTTGAAATGTTTTCCCAAAATTTTTTGACTTGTTCTCTGTACATGTTTAACAAAAAATTCGATTAAAATTAATCCTCATGTATGGTTTATTTCATTATTCACAATACTATGAAAATGGTTAATCTTCCATTCGAAAAATCCAGTTACATATATTCTATTTTAAGCTTGATTATATACAATAGTTTTTGGCTTTGGGGATTATCTTGATATAATACAACTTATTCATGCATGCAGGCTTTAGCTCAAGAACAACTAAGAGACTTGTTAGCTATGATATAAGGGTTTGATGTTAGCTTAAATATTAGTGTATATAATGGGGACACTTCTCTCGTTGATAGTTCATGGTTTCTTGATAATGCTAGACTGGTATATTAGTATGTTTTAATAGTCTCATGTGAAAATTTTTCTTCAAATGCTTCCCTCGTTTAACCTTTATGGAATTTTTAATCAATTGATGTGTAGTTGATCACAAATCTAGATATGGTACCCATGTCTACCATGACAATATTGACAAATCTTAGGTATTTTTTATTAGAATGTTGTCTCTAATTAAATTAGATTGGTCGAACTTATGGTAAGATGAATGTGTGATAAGAAATGAGATGATAAAATATACCAAATTTGTGGAGAACCTCATGCCCTGAAAGAACAGAGTAAAGCCATTTGATAGAGTCAAAGTTCATCCCTAACCAAGCAGATGTACTAAGGGATGATCTCGGCTCAGCATAACAGATCGTCCACAGGCAATGTAGTCCTATTTTCCATCAGAACGGACAATATCACTGCCAGCAAGGCTAAGTGATAGAATATAACGTTGATAACATTGTTAAATGTTGGTGAGTACCATGTGAGTGGAACCATCGACAATAAACATATGGAGGGATATTCCATCATGGGTAAACCTTTAAAACTTCCCACGACTTAGTTGCAATCCATTTAAAAGATACTCCTACCCAACCTGTAAGGGAAAGACACATGTAAACCACTTAGTCTACGCCTGAAATACATTCTCTCATACACACTTTTTATAAAAGGAGATATCCCCCTTTAGGATCTATACCGATAGAGAGATACTCATACATTCTAATTTGTCAAATCACAGAGTGAGCAGAGATTGGTTGAATTGTATTATTGTTAAACCTTTGGTCAATCGAAACATAGTACAAACAACTTCCATAGGTACGTAGGCCCCTCCTTGAGGCCTGAACTATAAACCCCTTGTTGTAATTCTCCTTATTCTTACCTCTCACTTTACACATCTACTTTTTATTACTTATTTATTGTTTTTTTTATCTCAGATTGTATCTCAACTTGCTAAGATGAAACCCCAAAACAAATTCTAGACGATAACAGAATGGCGTCGTCTATGGGAACAACTAAGCCAAGGTTTTCCTCATTTATTTTCTAATTTCCAGTTGCAAAAATTCTATAATTTCTATAAAATACCCCCAAATTTCATTGATGGTTATCTCCTTCATCAAATCGGTAAATTCTCTTGATTTCGTTCTTTAAAACTTTGATTTACTATTCCATTGACTAACTTTGTTTCATATTATTGTGAAAAAACACATTGTTACTCAGCCAAAACCCTCACTAGTGAGAGAAAGTACATCTTTGTAAGTCGTAAAACACAGTTTATATAGTGAGAAATGAGTTTCACAAAAGTGGATGAGGCTAATTAGCTAAATCACTCTAAATTTTATGTGTTGATCTCTCTCTTATCTTATTTCTTGAATTCATTATTGTTCATTATCATACCCAGAACATGTTTACTTCTATTACTCACTTTTTGTTATCTGGATTGTTCATTTAAGTATAACATCAGGTTGGCTCCATCTTTGGGAATCGACTGTTAACTGAGTTTTTGACAAAAAAACTCACCTACAATCTGATTATAGGAACAAATCTGAGTTAGTTCAGATCTAAGATCCAAATTTATAGTTTGAAGGTTTTATTTAAGGGTTTACCCTTCGCTCATCTTCAACTTCGTTTTTTGGGAATTATATGAACTTGATCTTAGTTTGATTGCAATTCTAGGTAAAAGTAACTATTCACCATCATAATTATGGTAGTTTGATCCTAAAATCACCACCGATCCCTAATTTTATTTATTCAATAGATCCATAAATTCTTGGTGAAAACATTTACCCCGATCTATAATTTCGTGATTACTATTCACTCTCTTATTCACTCTTTTCTAGTTGAATTCCTTGTCTCGTTAATAATTTATTAATTGGAAAATCTCATCTGATTTACCACCGTCATCATCTCCTAGTGAAAGCATGCTTCAAGAATTGCCTCACCATCAGATTTAGAAGAGCTCACCTGAGCACTAAGAATGATGATATCTAATCACGAGAAAATGCAGGTGTAAAAGTTAGCTCTTACTCAAATGTTAGTAGAAAGACCAGCAAAGGGGGTTGAGAACCCTCATAATTTAACAAATAGCGCAAGACGAAACCCGTCAGAAGGGCTGATCTATGCTTTGAGAAAAGCTGGGCCATCTGGGGTAGGACAAAAAGAATGTGGAAGGATCTCATCAGCTCAAAACTATATATAAAGGGGAGAATCCGATTGATGAAGTTCTAACAGCAGAAGAGGAAGAGTATGAGGCAGATGATGATTCCCACCCTAAAATTCAAGGAGACAAGTCTTATCAACCGGGTAAAACCTCTTCTATCCATAGAAAAATATCGACAACTTGGAGAAAACAACCGTCACAGTAGAGGGCTAGTGCCTTCACTAGGATCAAAAGACATCAGCCTTTGAAAGGTTAGAACCCAGATGCCGCCCCCACATGCTGCTCATAGTCAATGTGCCATGATGCAGTATTTACCGAACCTAAAGGGTTAAGCCTATTTTGGACCTCGAGATCTATCTTATATTCTTACTAACAAGAGCAGTGGGGATTCGAGGAAATAAAGATCTAGATATAATCACCCTGAAAGTGATAAACGTTGGAAAAGGGCCATTTAAAGTCTAGAAAAAAAGTTAGGGGATCTTGGAGAGAGGATACATAGAAGGGTTGCACTTCATCCCAGAAATTGTTAGTTATAGTACTCCAAAGTTCAAACCTCCATTTCTGGCACCAAGTTATGGTAGGAGGTAAAATCTTATTAATAATGTAAATCATAAAATTCGGCCACTGATAAAATACTTTGTGCCGAATGAAGTGAGATGTCGGTCATTCTCAGGAAATCTCACTAGAGCAACACATATATGGTACACAAGATTTCCTCAGGGGAAGATCATAGACTTCAAAGAGCTTTTTGATAAATTAATATACTATTTCTGCTTCGACCAAAAACTAACTCAGATGGTGAACCACCACCTCAATGTCCAACAGAAGAAATGGGAAACACTCATAGAATTCAACTCCTGATTCAACATAGAGAATACCAAAGTTGTTGATTATGAAGAAAATATGGGATTGTACAACACTCATTAATGGTATCTTACCTAGACAAATATATTGGGCACATTCAAAAGACCCTCTTACAATAATGAATGAAATTCTGACAAAGGTAGATAAGGTCATGGCATCTGAAGAAGCGATGGCCGCCAAGGAAGGAGAGCTCAAATAAGATGGGTGAGGTAAGTCTTATTAAAGTAAAGACGAAGATAGGGGGTATGAAATCTCATGAAAATTCGAAACAAAAGTTCACCGATTATACGACCCTCACTACACAAGTCAATCATATCCTGAATGAAATTAAGGATGCAAAAGAGATCGAATGGCCATGAAAATTGAAGTCACTGTAACATCCCGTAATTTTGAGAATTTAATATTTAATTATTTTTGGGAGTTATAAAAATATTTAAATTGGAGAAACTTAAATTCATGAGTTGGAGAATTTATTTGAGTGAGCCGAATTATTTATAATTGGCGACTTTTAAGTTTAATTGTTCGAATTAATGCGCGTTGCATTTTGAGGTCGAAATTTGGAGATGTCGAAAAGTATTTTGAATGACAATTCCGAGTGCACGGTTACGTCCGGATGGATCGAGATAGTAAAAAAAGACTACACGGAGATAGTAATTGAGTTTTGGAGTATTTTTGGGCATAACCGGGCCCACACGGGGTGAGTTGGCCATTTTAATTAGGCCCGGATGATCAAAAACGGGATTAAGGGTTTTTAACCAAATTGAGAGATTAGGGAACGACAGTCAACACAACTCTAAGCCTAGGGCTTGAGGGGGAAAGAAAATCAAGAGCCAATTTGGGGATTTTGGAGCTAAATTAAGGGACTACGCCAACGGATTAGACTCTACGAACAATTCCAGGCAAGTGATTAACTGTTGTGATTTCTAAATTGATCATAATCAGTTCATATCATAGTGATGTGTAAATCAAAATTCGTTTTGGGTGTGTAACCAAAATTAAAATTAGGTTTTTGGAAATTGATATACCTTAATGGGATTAAGGGTGAGGTTTATTGTGTTTATGATTCTAGAACGTAGAGGAATGAATCGTATGTTAAAACCAGTGCGAATAAATGGTTAATTGTTGATAATATGAATGAAATTCATATTGGGGATTTGAAACCCAGATAATACTCAAATCGGGAAAACATTGGAATTAATGGATATTGATGATTAATTAAGGTCTATGGGATGTTTAGACCCTTTTCTTATATGGAGGATATGTTAATTGTATTTGGGTAAGGATTTAGATTGAGAATCAAAGCTTTAGGTTTCGTCCATGGCTGACAAAGGATGGAGAAGACGAATACTGGAACGATCAATCCATCGACCTAGGGGGTTAGATCGATCGATGCTGCAGAAATTCTGGCAGTGCTGCCAGTTTTTACTACATGGAAATAATTGTTGAGAAAAAGATTTTTGGGCTGATTTTACATGTTGAAAATGGACTAAATGAGCGAGTCCGACTATGTTGATAATTATAGGTAAATATAATTGGGAAAGTTATGGAGATGCATGTGTGACACATTGTGGGCGAATATGTGGGAATGAAATTCTGATATGTAAAAATGGACTAAGTGAGTGAGTCTGGGTATGTTGATAATTATAGGTAAATATAATTGGGAAATTTATGGAGATGAATGTGTGACACATTGTGGGAGAATATGTGGGAATGAAATTATGAGATGTAATAAGGACCAAGTGAGAGAGTCCGGGTATATTGGTTAAGTGGCACCAAAGTATTAAATTAATTATTGATAGAGAGTAATTAATTTGGTGTCAGAACGTAGACTCAGGAAATATTAAGGTATAGGCCAAGTGAGCGAGTCCGGGGAGTATGGTTGGGTGACGCCAAGTTATTAAATTAATGAATGTGTTAATTAATGAAAGTAGAGTCGAAAAGTAGACTCGAAAAAGTATTAAATTAATTGATGTTGTAATTAATTAATTTAGAGTCGGATTGTAGACTCGAGAAGGGTATTTATTAATTAATGTGTAAATTAATTAAATGAGAGTCGGACCACAAACTCAAATTGGTATAAATTAATTAATGTATAAATTAATTAAATGAGAGTCGTACCACAGACTCAGTTTAGTATGAATTATTTAATGTGTAAATTAATTAATTGAGAGTCATACCACAGACTCGGATCGGTATTAAATTAATGGGTGTGTTAATTAATTTAATTAGAGTCGGATGATGGACTCAGGAAGGTATTAAATTAATAGGTGTATTAATTAATTTAATTAGAGTCGGACAATAGACTCAGGGAGTTATTAAATTAGTAAGTGTGTTAATTAATTTAATTAGAGTCGGACGATAGACTTGGGGAGTTATTAAATTAATAAGTGTGTTAATTAATTTAATTAGAGTCGAACGATAGACTCGGAAAGTTATTAAATTAATAAGTGTGAAATTTAATTAGAGTCGGACAATAGACTCAGGGAGGTATTAAATCAATAAGTGTGTTAATTAATTTAATTAGAGTCGGATGATAGACTCGAGGAGTTATTAAATTAATAAGTGTGTTAATTAATTTAATTAGAGTCGGACTATAGACTCGGGGAAAGTATTATATTAATTGAGATGTGAATTAATTATATTAGAGTCGGACCATAGACTCGGGAAGATGATAAATTATTAAGCGAGAAAATTAATTATGTCGAGTCGGGCCATAGACTCAGGGAATTACAGGCTAATGTACGAGATTTTGAGTACACGGTAAAGCCGGGGTTTATTTTTTATATATATACGGTGTGTGATAGTGTGTGTGTGTGTGTGTGTGCGCGTGCTATTAAATATCAGTGATTAGATATTTACCTAATTTATATACTCTAGTGCTATCAAGGGAGGTTGCGCAATGTGGATGAATCCCCTAGCTTGAGGAGTAGAGCGAGTATATCCCCAGGTCATAGCGTCCGGTATATGGGTGAGGGATTTATCTCACTTTCAGGGAAGGAATATGACCGCCTCCACTTCGTTTATGTTGGGCCAGGTTGGTGAGTGATTCCAACTTGGGTAATAGGTTATGTGAGCACACCTAGTGAGATAGCACTTTAGACGGAATCATCCGGCGAGGGTATACTCGGAGGGATGGATATACGTATGTTATCTGCGTGGATGTTTTAGTAAAGGTACGTATATAATGGTATTCAATATTATATGCGGGTAATAATATAGTGTGTGATGTATTTACTTTATATAACTTGTGACACGGTTATATGCTACTATTTAAGATGGAATTAACTAAGTTAATTGTGAGATAACTTATAATTCTAGAATCATGGTACTCGGGTTAGAGTAGTATGGCAAGGGGGAGGTTATACCAGGATTAGTTGGATGGGTTAGTACAACTAGGTGGGGGTTAAGGTAACCGATAGGTGTGCACAATAGTGGAGGGGTGAGAATGTCCACAAGGGAGTGCAACACTAACTTAAATATGAAGCGCATTCATGAATTTTAAATTACTGCAGTTAATTCACTTGCAAAATATTTTCAAAATGTTTTGGGTGCTAACCCTTGCTATAAAACTATTTTCAAAACATTTTAGATGTCCAGCCACAGGGACGCCATGATTGATATTCTATTCCATGGATACGGAGCTGCGGCATATGTGGATTCTAGCAGGAGTTTGGATTAGGCGCATAGTTCATGTATTCCTAGAGTAGGAATCATGTATCAGTTCCAGTTTTATTTAGGGCTTGTCGCCCAGACTTCTCAGTGCAGTTTTCAAATGTATTTATTCAGGTGTTGAATAGTTGTATTGGATTTTATTTTGGTGGCCGATGGTTTATTCGGAAAATTTGTTTAATTAATTATTCAGTTGTGTGAATGGTTTATATTTATTTCCGCATGTACTGTTTTGTTAATTAAAAAGTTAAAATTTGGCACCAGCTTTTGGAATACTAGGTGGTTAGTAAGATTTAAAAAGTTTTCGACAATGATGTTAAGGATGAACCAACTGGGATTCCTGTTTTAATTTGGTATAGGACTGATCATTGGGTATTTTATTAGGCGGGGTGTCACAGTCACCCCCGAACAAAAGAAATAAAAATAAGTATTGTGAATTTCCTAAATACTGTGACCGTGATACTGATGATTGCTATGCTCTCAAGGATGATAATGAGAAACACATCAATAAGAGTCATCTAAAAAGATTCATGGATCAAAATGACCATCCTCGGGAGAAAAGAAAGAAGAAAAGATCTCCAAAAAAGGGTAAATCCACTAAAAAGGAAGGTAAAAGCCAAAAGATGATGTAGAGTTGACCAAAAAACCCCAAAATATAAAAGGAGGCCTACAATTAGTTTCATTTGGCATGTGCATGATTTTAGGAGGAGTCACTAGTGGAGAAACCAAACCAGCCGATAGAAAATCATACGTAGGGGAAGCAATAGGTGATACTGGACGAATGGATATAAATCATACTAAGGAAAACGAAGAATAAATTCATCTTAGGAAGGTGAACATCAATCAACTAATCTATGTATTTTCAAAGATGGATTTTAAAAACATCCTTTACCCATATGATGACCCCATTGGTCATGATCCTCATGGTTCGCCAATATAATGTTTCTCGTATTCTTGTTGATGGAGGAAGTTTGATATATGTAATTATTTGGGACCATTTCAAGGGTCTGAAGCTAAATGTTAAACAACTCAAACCCTACCATCAATACCTCATCTACTTAGTGGGGATAAATTATTACCCCTCGACATGGTGGAGTTAGATGTTTATATAGGTAAGTGGTCGACTCATTTGACAAAGAAAATGAACTTCTTCATCATGTACTAACATATAATCTTGGCTACAACATAATTTTAAAATGACTCTCCCTAAGGTAATTTAAAGTAGTTCCATCAATCATTCATGATATGATGAGGTTTCCTACTCACTTTGGGGTAGGAGAAGTTTCAAGTGACCAAGTTAAAGCAAGAGAATTTTGCTTCATGTCTGCTGAACATAGGGAAGCTTATAAGTGAAATACTACTTCATATAACATTGTCGGAATCAATCCTAGGAACGAGAATAAATTAAAAGAGGATGAGGCAGCCGAGTAGATAGAATCGGTTGTTCTCGTTGAAGAGGACCCTAAAAAAGCCTAATGTCAAGGTCAAGTTCTTAAAAGAGAGAAAGGAAATTTTTGCATGGTCTCATAGGGATATGCTAGGAATAAACCCTGAAACCATATTCCATCACCTAGATGTAGACCTTTCAGCAAAAGAGGTCAAGCAGAAGAGAAGTCAATTCTCCCTAGGTCAGTACCTGATCATTCAAGAAGTAGTAAATATCTTTTCAACGCAAGGTTTATAAAATAAGTCGAGTATCACTTTTGGATTTCTAATATTTTTCTAATGCCAAAGAAAAATGGCAAATGGTGAATGCTTTTAATGTTCACCAACCTAAATAAGGCATATCCAAAATATTATTTCCCTTTGCCTCAGATACATAAAATGGTGGATGCCACAGGAGACCATGAACTCATGAGCTTTATGGATGAATTCATAAGGTATAACAAAATATCTACGAATGAGGACGATGCGGAGAAGACCTCATTTATAATTGACAAAGGGACATATCACTATAAGATAATGACTTTCAGATAAAAGAATACTGGATCCACATACCAACAGTTGATGAACAATTTTTTTAAGATATATAGGCTAAAGCAGGAAAATTTATCTCAATGATATGTTGTCTTAGAGCCTCACGACAGAGGACTATGTGAAGGATTTGTCCAATACTTTTAATACGATGGAAAAGCATCAGAAGAAGATGAACCCAATTAAATGCGTCTTCGGAGTTGGATCAGGGAAATTCCTTAATTTTTTAGTAAACCAAAGGTGAATCGAAGACAATTTAACAAAAGTCAAGGGTACAATTTATATGAAGTCTCTAAGAAGTCAAAAGGATATTCAGAGTCTCATACGGTGCATAAAATCCTGAAACGTGTTCGTCTCCAAAGCTACTGATAAACATTTACCATTGTTCAAAGTGATAAAAAAATCATTTGAATGTAATGAATAATGTGTGAAAGCATTTCAATAATTGAAGGTTTACATGGGTTCTACTCCTTTATTGTCACAAGCACTGTATAACGAAAAACTATACTTATATCTGGATGTGTAAAAATCGATAGTAAGTTCGGTAATGGTTTGGTTGGATCAAGGGGTTTAGAATCTAATTATTATACAAATAAAGATTTTTAAGGGGTAGAGTATTGTTACCCTAAGATGGAGAAATTAACATCTTCATTAATTCGCACAACGATGAAGATACAACCATACTTTTAAGCTAATGCAATTATGGTGATAACAATCAAACCTCTTAGGAAAAATGATAAAGCAGATTCCATTGATTAATTTGTATCTTAGGCCAAACACACAAATTTAAAGTTTAGAAAATTTTATCTTAAATTAATTTAGTATGCATGGAGTGACAAAGTCAAAATTAAAAATTCCAAACCAAATAAGCAAACATGCGAAGAAGTAAAGAAAAATCCCTTTCGGGTAAAACCTTTATTTTCAGCACTGTACAAGAATTGACAAACACTAGAGGACTTATAGACTACTAATCTCTCTAATTATAATTCACAATTTTTCATGTCTTCTACAACAGTGATACAGTCTAATACCACCCACAGGAAATAGTCTTCCCTCGATATCCACCGATTCGCTTTCTTCTTAAACATTAGAGCCAAGACTTTACAAATCAACAGTAAAGATGAACTCTATAAGGGTTTTGAACAAGGAGGTGTTATTCTTGATTTGATAAAGTGATCTCTAAATTTCCAATGGGGTTGGGTGAAAAACGGTATATTTTTATCACAAAAGGAATTCTAAAAGGGCTTGGAAAAATGTAAAATATGAGTTCAACAAGACTTTATTCCCGCATCTCTATTTATAGGGGAGTTGTTGAAAAAGGATAAACATTAGATATTTCTATCATATTTAATTAAAAATTAAAAACTCGCACGCGTGTTCGAACGACGTCGTACCTTATTCGAACGACGTACCCTTTTTCATTCGAACAGGTTTCCAATGACACTTCTAACTACATTCTATTTCTTGTCGCTTTAGATCTCATTCTATCATGAGAAATTTTGTTCTTATTATATACCCAATCTCTTTTAAATGACTTCCAATGAGACTTCTAACGACATTCCAAAATTGACCCAAAGGCGATGTTCCATATTTCATTTGAACGATGGAATCTCATTCTAACGACACTATGTAACTTCGTTCAAATGTCATGCCAATTTTGTTCTAACGAGTTAGCGAGTTTTCAAAATTTTCTTTAAAAACATTTTGAAATGCAAATTCATTAAAAATGAAAACCCATGGAAAATTAAAATCATTTACCAAACTACCTCACAACTCTTCTTGAGTGAAGTTTTGATGAAAGAATCTTCAATCTTGTAAATTCCATCAACTTAATGTCTTCAAATACGTAGAAACAATCATGAAGGTGCACTGGTGTGTAACAGGATAAGCCAAATAAAAATAAACTTGAGCAATTATAAAACTTCCTCTTACAAATCTCCCCCTTTGACTATTCTGGTACAAAACACCAACCGTAGCCAAATTGAACCCTGAAAACTAACACAACTAATTTCCTCCCAATTCAAGATACATAAATGCATAAATGTATAACTTTTCAACTAAAAATTCTTCATCTTGTGGGGTCCAAACAATCATCATCAAGGCGGAATGACCTATACACACGAGATTAAAAATATCATGATGCGTATGAGTTTTAAGAGATAAATAAAACTCTAAACTCCCCCTCAATTTGTTCTCCTCATTTTTGTCTATAATAGACAAAAGACAAGAATCTAAACATAAATAGTAAGCAACACATGAAGAATAAAGATATCATCAAAAAGATAATCGATAACGCATAATTTATGATAATCTTGAAAGGCATAATATGTTTTCCCACTATCAAACAACTATTTTTGAAGTTTTTCTAATTTTGTAAGTATAAGTTATAGAATGTACTTATAGGTACAAAAACACATAGTCACCTTGGAATAACACTAAATATCCGAATTGTGAAAACGAAATGAAATTGTGTGAACATTTTCCATAGGCAAATCAACATAATCATTCATAACTTAAGTGCACGAAGTCATGAGACACTTCTAAAGAGAGAACTCAAAATATACCCTAGGTGTAAAACTCTGAACTCAAATGAAATTGACTCCTCTTATGCAATATGCCATGAATTTTAATGATCCTCAAAACAATAATGCTAAACCATTTAATATTTTTTAACAAATTTCGTTGTACAAACCCATTGATCTTCTACTTTATAACTCCCTCAAAATCTCACATACATAAGAATTCACTCTCAAATATTTTGAAGAAATCATAATGTTCATATGTAGTGAAGCATCAATGAATATAAACTAAATGGCCTTGGCACTTCTATTTTTGTGTGTCGTTAATGTTTTTAGACTCTTTTTACAAATGGTGAATTTTAACGCAAAGAGTATTTTGCTCTTTCTTAGCCCATTCCCATTGCATAACATTTATTAATATTTTATGGGAAAGAAATCTGAGAAATGCTTCTTACAAGCACAACTTATCTCTTTTTACATTTGGTTCATTATTAAGTAGGATTGAGATGAGAACATCGTATTAGACACATGACAAGCAAGTAAAATGTTCAAAAAGCCTATGCACATGTGCAGTAAAGGTGAAAAAGAGTCTAACTTTAGAAAGTAACCATCAATGATCCATGAAATGTTATCCAGGAATTATTAAGCACACTAACAAAACAAAGCCATGTATCAAAGCACTATGAAAAAGTCACGCGAATGGATGGAATGTAGGAGTGATCCGAATATCTTAAATGTTCATCAATATACACTAAAAATACAAAAAACTGCCTTTTTCTAAAATTTTATCAAAAGAAAATATTTCTCAAATTTTTAAACTTTTATATATAAAAACCAAAAAAAAAATTTGAATTTTTTAATATATGTCAAAAAAGAAAAACATATGAATACAATGATAATACAATCTAGCAATAAGAATATAAGATATGAACATGATAAATATCTTATACTAAATAAAGTACCCGAACTCAATCAATGGAGCCAATACCCAAAGACTTCCTAAGATCCTCAAATCTAGGTGCATATAAAGGTTTCGCAAAATATCGGCTAATTAACATTAGGTGCTCACAAATCTCAAGGACATGATCTTCTCCTCAACGAGATCATGAATAAAATGCTCACAGATCTTAATGTGCTTTGTGCGAGAATGTTGGGCCAGATTACGGGACATGTGGATCACAATCGTATTATCACAATAAAAAGTCATTATGCCTTGTGAAATCCCATAATATTCTAACATTTTCTTCATTCATAAGAGTTTCGTGTAATAACTCCCGACGGATATACACTTGGCCTCCGTCGTGGACAAAGATGTGGAGTTTTGCTTCTTATTCAACCAAGTGACAAGAGAACTCCTAAAGTAAAAGCATCCACTCGGGGTGATCCTACAACCATCAACATCTCAAACCCAATTGGCATCCGAATAGGTTGACAAACGGTCATCGATATCAAAGGAATATCAAATAATGTAGGAAAGAGTGCCACTCATATATTTGATGATACGTTTAAGTGTGAGCAAGTGAGGCTCTTTTGGGGACGCCTTATATCGTGCATAGACTCCAATGATAAAGGAGAATTGACAAGATGACTAGCGGTCAAGTAGCGAAACCACCTATCATGCTCCTAAACCTATAAATGGTTTGATATACATCCTTGCCTAAAGTGTCTTTGATAAGTTTAGTCGATATACTCACAGGGGTGTGTGAGTGCTTAATGGAGTCTAAATCGAACTTCTTCACTAGGTCCTTAATTAATATATTTGGATTGAGATATGAATATTCCATCTTCATATTAACTCACCTAGAGACCTAAGAAGAACGTAAGGTCACCAACAATGCTCATCTAAAACTTGCTCTTCATCTCCTCCTCTAAAGTGTGAGCATGTACTGAGAACGTGGATATAAATACTATGTCATCCAAACTTAATTAGGCAACCAAGATAGAACTATCTCTCTCCTCACAAACAACATCTTATCCACTCTCCCTTTATTGAATTCACGAGCTAAGAGATATGAAGTGAGCCTCTCGTACCAATCATAGGGTGATTGCTTCAAACTATATAAGGCCTTCTTTAGATAAAAGATGAATCCCTGGTGCTTTGGGTCTTCAAACCCCTTTGGTTGTTCCATGTAAACTTCCTCTTGTAAAATGATGATTAGGAAGGACTCTTGACATCCGTTTGATATAACTTGAAGCGTAGATGACATGCTATGTCGAGTTGTAAGCGGACAAACTCAAGTCTAGCAATAGAAGCAAATGTCTCATCAAATTCCACCTCTGTCATTTGTGTGTAGCCTTGAGAGACCATCCTAGAGTTATTACGAACCATGGTATCCCTATCATCCATTTTATTCTTGTAAATCCACTTGGTACCAATAACATGAGTATCGCTAGGTTGGGGGACTAACTCCCAGACATCATTCTTGCAAAACTAAAATAAATCATCTTGCGTAGCGGATATCCAATACTCATCCTTGAGTTCTTCTTTCACATTCTGGGCTCGTACTTGTCCTCGAGTGCTTCTTTCACATTATTGGGCTCGATTAAGGAGGTGCAGTAAAGTAGTTAATCACATTCTTAAGTTGAGCGTGACTCTTGACACCTAGTGTGGGATCACCAAGTATAACGGAAGGGTCATGACTCTTTTGAACCCAAGCGATTAGATCCTCTAAATAAAGAGTGGGGTCCATCGGGGTAGTATGAGGTAGGATGGGATCTCAACCCGAGGGTGTATCATCGTCACAGTGGGGGCTAGGGTCAATAGATGTCAACGTCTCATCTTCTCTAATTGTAACGTTTATGGAATCCATAACCTCATAGGTTGAAAGGGTAAACACCCTATAATCCCTAATCGACGATGAATAACCTAAAAATATCCCCTTATTGCTCAGGAGTTGAACTTTTCTAAATGCTCTCTATCTCCCAAGATGTAAAAAGTACTCCAAATGACACATAACTAGGATAGGTTAGGCTTCTTCCCTATCCAAAACTCAAATGGAGAGTATAGCGTTTGTGGACGAAGATATACCATATTCACCGTATGGAATGCGGTACTCATTGCCTATTCCTAAAAATATCTAGGCACGTTTATTTAAAGAAGCGTGGATCTAGCCATCTCTTGTATCGTTCATTTCTTCCTCATAACTATCTTATTTTGGTGAGGAGTACAAACAATTAAAAATTTATGATAGATGCCCATTCCATTAGAATAGATATCCAATCCGGATTCTTTAAATTCAGTGTTGTTGTCACAATGCATCCGATTGACAGTGACACCGTGTTGGTTTTCTAGGAAAAGACACTTTGTTGTTAGGAACTCAATCGTATCGAACTTTTTTCTAAGAAATTCCGTAATAGAGTATCGCAAAAAGTTATTGACCATAATGAGAATGTATCTCTTACTACCTAAACTCTCTGAGCGACTAAAATCCATAAAATCCATTTGAATTAACTCCAAAACATTTGTAATGGTAATGGTATTCAACTTTTGATAAGAACTATGAATTTATTTTCCACGTTAGTAAGGTCCACCAGTCGAAGAAGTTGGGTTTTCAAGTGATGGTAAGCTGCGAACTAGGTCCTTTTTCACAAATCTCTCAATGACTTTATAGTTCACATGACCTAGTTATTTATGGTAAAGGTCCTAGAGGAGTCTGTGGAAATGTTGCACATAAAGGAGGACTTGGGAATAATCCCATAGAAATTATCTTCGGTCCTCACTCCTTGTAGTAAAAGTTCACCAGATTGATCATATACGTTACATTCGGACCTGTCAAACTTTATTGCATCGCACAGTTAGCTTATGCTAATTAAGTTTTCTTTCAATTCTTTTACGTGTAACACATTGTCTAGTTTAGCAAATCTTGATATCTCAACCTATCCATGATGATGCTAAGATTCAGCACCACCAGATAAGTGATGATGAGATCAAACAGTAGCAACCATGGCAGACATAGAGATGTATATGTGTGTAAGTGTACATAAGGGGATGAGTATAAGAGGAATAAGACAATGATGTATAGTGGTTCAGCCAATATGGGCTCAATCCACTATGAGTGTGTGATTCACTACGTATGGGCACTAATGGCCTTGGATATAATGCACATAAGCTCACTTTATCTCTCTACTGAGTGTACAAGTAGAGTTTTACCTAGGGTTATAATTATCGATCCCTTTGTAGGGTTGTACGTGACAAGTATATATAGGTCTTGGGGGGAGTAGTGTACCCACAAGCATGCATGGTGCATGTGAGTGATGATCTAGACAATCCCCTGCTAACAACTCGAGGTGCCACCTGTGATTAATGATGACATAATATTCCCTCACGTGAGGGGGTGATATTGTTATAACTGTCTTGTCCACGTTCCATAAGAGTCCCGCATGCACTGTTCCACGCGTCTCCTAAATCATGCGCTATGATGATGTCACCCTCGACCTATGATGTGAGGCTGAGGGCAAGGTTCCTACTGGAAGCGAGCCTGGCTTAGTTTGGGCCTCATACTGTCGTCTCCTCATTGGGTCATCTGATCCATGATGAGGGGTCGGCCCTTAAAGGGTCGTCTGAGCCATAATGAGGGGTCGGCCCCTTAAAGGGTCGTCTGAGCTATGATGAGGGGTCGACCACTTGGAGGGTCGTCTGGCTCATGATGAGGGGTGAGCCCCTTAGAGGGTCATATAGACGTGGGTCATCCTGGCCGATCCTTCCTAGGACAGCCTTGGTTATTAGGCTCGTCCTGGGCCTGAGCCCTCGTCTGGGACAAGGACACCCTCGGCCTGGCTGAGGGTATATATGGGTATATCAATCACCCCCAGCCCTTAGCCATTGATGTTGTTGAGATGGCTGAGGGGTAATGTTGCCTTGGAGTCAAATGGATAAGTCACGTCTATCAAGTTTTATATGGCCAGGTGTCCATCGTTGATTTAGTTCCCCAGATGTGGTGGTTGCACACTCTCAGCCTGGGACTATTTACCCTAATGATACCTCTCTTTGTGGGTTGTGTCTTACCTTGGTTAATGGGACCACTCATTAGCAAGATATTTAAATTATTTTTCAAGCAATCATTTATACTTCTTCTTCTTCTTCTTCTTCTTCTTCTTCGCACCCAACCTCTCTCTCTCTCTGGCTCTTTAGCGATTACAACCGCCATTTCTGCGATTTGTCTCAAGCTTCATTACCTTCTCCTCCATCCTCAGTTAACCTTTCTTTGCTTTAGATTCCCCATTTAGCCCTCAACTTTTGTTTATAATTTGCATTTGGGTTTCCTTTCTTTTCCTTGGTTGTTTTCTTTTTTCGGCGTGTAGACCCACCTTGTACTGGTGGTTGTAGGGCAGTATTTAGGTTTTAAATTGCTTAGATTTTATACCCCGTCTCTTAGTGGTGATTTAGTGCTCCCTTGTGGTGTTTCTAGGATTTTCTCTCTTTTTTCGGCGTCTTCTCCAGCGAACTGAGTTCTTCCTGTTCTTTAGTGTTCAACCCTAAAAACTCTTCATTTCTTTTGTTTAATCCAAAAGTCAACTTGGTCAAATACCAAACATGTTTGTAGTTATCTTAAAATAATACCAAGTGTAAGGTTATCCCCTTAATGCTCAGAAGACTTTATGATTTAGTCGAGGAGTTCCCAGCCTT
Organism: Sambucus nigra; assembly: GCA_949130495.1. Lineage (NCBI taxonomy): Eukaryota > Viridiplantae > Streptophyta > Magnoliopsida > Dipsacales > Adoxaceae > Sambucus > Sambucus nigra. Next base: position 387,743,065 of record OX422212.1, read on the forward strand.
GAGGGAGAAGTTCTTTGTTGAGATTATACAAATAGAGGAGGAGGATAAGAGAAGACGAGGGGCCAACCCTAATTGGTTACAACCCATCTTCCCCATCCCTTTGGCCATAATTTTACCATCTGAGTCCTATGGGTCATCCTGTCATCCAGCCGAGAGTCAGTCATACGAGGGGGAAATGGATGAGATAGTATCATCGTCGACGGGTGCTGGTCCTTTTGAGAGGAGAGAGACATCAACTATTAGTCTGGGCAGATAGGCTGAGGACACAGATCATGCAGAGGTTGTCCCTATGATAGCCCTATCTCCTCTTGCTTTTCAAATAGCCTTTCCAGATGGCCCCCCGATAGGCGACGAGGCTGAGGGATCCGAGGACGAGAGTAAGAGTTCTGATGATGATGGTCAAGTTGACACCTCTAGTGCCTCAGCTTATGTATCATCAGTTAAGGATTATGATCTCTTACTATGGAGGCATATCTTTGGTATACAATCCAATATAAGTATAAGGGTCCCAACTAAAAGTGAGAGAGTATTCAAAGGGAATGAGGGAGAGATTGTTATTTACGAACAGATGCTAAAGGTAGGTGTTAGGTTCCCTCTGCACCCTGCGATAGTTGACATACTATCTTCCCTTCTGGTTACTCCTTCTCAATTTCCTCCCAACTCATGGAGGACTATCCTCGGTTATATCTCGCTTTAGAAGAATTCATTTACCGATGAGCCCTCGGCCGATTTATTCATTGCCTTCTACAATATCACCTCGTCATGTAAACATCCAGGGTATTTCCATTTGGGGGCTAGGAAGTCCGACAAGAATCTCCTTCACGTAGCTCATACTTCCAATCATGACTGGAAGAAGAGGTTTTTCTTCATCTCTGGGGATTGGGAATTCTCCACTAGGGTTGATCTCGTAGAAGACGGGCCGAGGGTTCCCAGGGCATGGTCCAACCCTTCCATCAAAAGCGTGGTCAGACCCCGGACTTAGCTTAGAGTAGAGGGTCATTGTTGACTACCTGAGGGAATGAGAGAGAGAGAGGGCGAACTTGCCAAATTTGAAGATTTGATGACCCTTCGCTTCCTCAAAAAAGCGGGTTTGAGGGTCGGCCCCTGAAAAAACTATGTGAGTAGATTTTTGCTTAATTTCTAATTTTCTCCATGTGTTTCCTCTTCCCTATTGTATATTTTTGATGTATTATCTCCTTTTCAGGTCGCCCCTGCAAACATATCTCATCAACTCTAGGAGATGATTGCTCCAAGCTTGTTGTATGGCCTGGGAAAGAAAAAGGGCAAAGAGCCTTAGTAGCCTCTGAGGAAGAGTAAGGCTGTGGGGTCGACACATGTTGAGCCGATCGTCGACAGTCAAAAAAGGAAGGAGCCCAAAGTTCCTGAGGGCTCTCGGCCTAATTCGCGGACGAGGGCGAGGGTAAAGGTGTCTCAGGCACACACTGAGGGGGACAACTCCTCTTCCAGCATGGGGGCCTTCTGGTCCTAGAATTTGACATTACTAAAGGCTGAACCCTCGTCCCTCATAGCCAACCTGAGGGTAGCCAAGGCATCAATGTTTTCTGCTCCCTCGATCGCAGATTATGACTTCCTATCAAAGATGCCCTGGACAAGGTCTATCACTATAATCTGCACACTCTGGCCCAGGTATCTCTTTTAACATTTTATTTATCAGTATTTTATGAACTATTTCCTCGACCCCTCTTAACATGTGTGCCTCCATGCAGTCTGTTTGCCCCTTTACCTCGGCCACCAAGTGGATGGTTGAAAATCAACAAAAGTTCTATGAGTCCGAGAGGGCTATTTAGCATGAGGCCGATCTGAAGATCGAGCTTGAGACTACAAAGTTTGAGTTGGAGAGTTCAAGGACCGAACATGCAAGGGTCCTGGATGAGCTGATGAAGAAGCACGAGGCCGACCTGAAGGCAAAGGATTCTCTTATCAAAGAAAAGGATGAGGCCTTGATCAATCAGGGGGGCCAATTCAAGGTTGAGCTTGAAGGGGAAGTAAAGAAGGCCGAGACCAATGCTATGGAGGCTTACAAACTCTCAGATGAGTTTCAAGTCTTCGATCTTGAGTACTTGGAGAGGGGGATCAGTATAGCCTATCGGTGGTTCGTCCTTAAGTTCGCTGATGTCGTGTCTTCAGTTCACCCCTCTCTTGAGGCAGTTCAGTTGGATGACCCCCTTATTGCTGAGGCCTTAACCCATGTGGAGTCCTAAGTGCACGTCAAAAGTATCAACACATATGAGTATCGGCCTATTTTGGTCACTGAAGAAACTCTTCTAATTGATGTTGAAACCTTGCCCTCCGATGTTGCTCAATAGGGTAGTTGTCTGTATCCCATACCTTCTTCATGTAATAAATATTCTTGTACTTTATTTTTATTGGACAAGCATTTGTAACACTTTATAATATAATGCCTCTTCCTGTCTTTCTGTATGTCTCTTAATATGCACGTACTATCCATTTAAATCACAAGTCCCCCACTCGTCTTTCTTAAGGGTAAGTGGGGGGTTGTCCCCACCATTGACCCTTATCATAGCCGAGGGTGATTACCACCAACTTAATAATCTTTTCAATTAAGTCCACCCTCATCTTTCTTGAGGGTGAATGGGGTGTCGTCCACACCATTAACCCCATTATAGCCGAGGGTGGTTACCTTATACTTCATTTAGTCCCCCCTCGTATTTCTTCAGGGTGAATGGGGGGTCGTCCCCACCATTTGCACTCATTATAGCCGAGGGTGGTTATCACCAAATTAATGATGTTTTAAATTTGAAGTCCCCCTCGTCTTTCTTAAGGTAAATGGGGAGTCGTCCCCACCATTTGCCCTCATCATAGCCGAAGTTGGTTATCACCAACTTAATGATGTTTTTAATTTGAAGTCCCCCCTCGTCTTTCTTGAGGTAAATGGGTGGTCGTCCCCACCATTTGTCCTCATCGTAGCCGAGGGTGGTTATCACCAACTTAATATTTTTTTAAATTTGAAGTCCCCCTCGTCTTTCCTGAGGTAAATGGGGGGTCATCCCCACCATTTTCTCTCATCATAGCCGAGGGTGGTTATCACCAACTTAATGATGTTTTAAATTTGAAGTCCCCCCTTGTCTTTCCTGAGGTAAATGGGGAGTCGTCCCCACCATTGTCCCTCATCATAGCCGAGGGTGGTTATCACCAGCTTAATGATGTTTTAAATTTAAAGTCCCCCCTCGTCTTTCCTGAGGTAAAAGGGGGGTCATCCCCACCATTTTCCCTCATCATAGCCGAGGGTGGTTCTCACCAACTTAATGATTTTTTAAATTTGAAGTCCCCCGTCGTTTTTCCTGAGGTAAATGGGGGGTCATCCCCACCATTTTTCCTCATCATAGCCGAGGGTGGTTATCACCAACTTAATGATGTTTTAAATTTGAAGTCCTCCCTCGTCTTTCTTGAGGTAAATGGGGGGTCATCCCCACCATTTTCCCTCGTCATAGCCGAGGGGGGTTTCACGAGGATAACCCCAATCATACTAGAATTAACAAACATGAGATGAGGGTCCAATATGAAATTCTCATTAACATTTCAAGTTTTCTGTTAGAGAAACACAATCATTACAACTGTGGTCCTATAGGACATTACAATACTACTGATAGTATTTCTTCAAATGACCTGTATTCCAGGGGTTGGAAAAGGGTTCCCCTCAAGGTTCTCTAGTCTATACATTCTAGGGACAACTTCATCAATGACCCTGTATGGGACATGCTAATTAGGGTGGAGCTTGTTGGGCTTTTGGCAAGTATTTTTTAGGACTAGATCCCCCACGGCGATTGGCCTTTGCTTCACCCTTTGGTTGTAAAACTTGGCGGTCCTTTGCTGATAGGCTGTTTGCCTTACCTAAGCATCTTCTCTTCTCTCCTCGACCAAGTCTAGATCGAGTCTCCTCTCTTCCATATTCCTCTGGGGGTCATACATTTGGACCCTGTGAGTCGAAAACCCAATCTTAGTGGGGATGACGGCTTCTGATCCATATGCTAGCATGAACGAGGTTTCACCTGTAGGAGTCTTCGTCGTCGTCCTGTAGGCCCACAATATAGCGTACAACTCCTTAATCCATCTTCCTTTTGTCTCCTCGAGTCTCTTCTTGATCCCTTCTAGGATTGTTCTATTTGTTACTTCATTTTTCCCATTGGCTTGAGGCCGGCCTGAGAACGAGAAGAATTATTTAATACCAACACTTTCGCAGTATTTCTCCAGAGATGTATTCTTAAATTGAGTTTCGTTATCCGATATGAGGGTTTTGGGGAGACCATATTTGCATATAATGTTTTCCCAGATAAACTGGAAGGTCTTCTGCTCGATGATCGTTACCATTGGCTCCGCCTCCACACATTTTTAAAAATAGCCAATTGCTACGATCAAGTATCGATAATTATTAACGGCCCCAGGTAAGGGTCTAACTACATCAATTCCCCACACTGCAAATGGCCATGGAGATGTGATATAGGTAAGAGGCTAATGGGGCTAGTTAGGGATTGTGGCAAATCTTTGACATTTATTGCACTTTTTTACGTATGTTGTGGCATCTTTCCCCAGGGTTGGCCACCAGTATCCTTGGGTTACTATCCTCTTTGATAATGACCTGACCCTAATATGGCTTGAACATGACCCCTCGTGTACATCTTGAAAGATCTGTGGGACCTCAGACGGATGCACATATCTGAGCAAGGGGAGCAAAAACCCCTTTTTGTACAAGGTGTCTCCGATGATAGTGAATTTTGCAGCTCTGTATCTCAACTTCTTTTCTTGTTTTGGCTTTGGCATCTCCCCCTATTTAATGTATTTGATTAGAGGTCCATCCAAGAAGATTCCCTCTTGATATTTAAGCAAGAGACAAGTGTTCCCTCTGCCTCTTCAATCACTGGTCGAAGCAAAATTTCCACTAGGATTGTCCTCCTGATATCTGTCCTAGTTACTGAGGCCAGTCTAGCAAGTGCATCGGCCCAGCCATTATAAAGCGTAGGTATCCTCTTCAATTTCACTTCTCTGAAGCTTAAAAATAGTCTCTTTACCCTTTCAAGATATTTGGCCATTCTCTCATCCTTAGATTCGTAGGCTCCTAGTATCTGATTCACTACTAGCCTTGAATCACTATGGATCAAGATGTGGCCGATACTAAGAGACTTAGACAAGGAGAGGCTTGCTATCAGGGACTCATATTCAGACTCATTGTTAGAGGATTTGAAATTGAACCTCAGGGAGTACTCAATGTCTGTGCCATCTAGTGTTGATACAATTAATCCAGCTCCACTTTCGCTATCACAAGAAGACCTGTCGACAAAGAGGTTTCACACGGCCTATTCCCCCAATAAGTTTCCCTTAGTGAGTGACCTTTATCTAAAGATATATCTACCCTCTTCATTGTCTGTGAATTTTTCTCTAGCGGTGCTCGTCCCATCCTTTTCTACGAATGCAACAATTTTGCCTTGCCAGGTATCTATCTTCTCGAGGCTTTTTTCTCCAGCCTCATCCTCTTCCCAATTAAATTCTGCCATGAAATTAGCTAATGCTTACCCCTTAATGGCTACCCTTAGTTGATATACAATGTCAAACTCTCCCAGCTTTATATCCCAGGCCATTAGCCTCCCCGATTTTTCTGGCTTGTGCAAGACCTGCCTAAGAGGAGAGTCAGTGACGATGACTATTGTATGGGACTGTAAGTACGGCTTCATCTTTCTTGATGCATGGATCAAGGTATAGTCTAACTTCTCCATCATTGGGTATCTTTGCTCTACCACTTGGAGTGCCTTGTTATTAAAATACACAGGCTTTTATACTCTGTCCTCTTCTCTCACAATGGCTGTGTTGATGGATGATTCTGAGACGGTTAAGTACACATGTAGTTGTTCTCCCTGCACTAGTCATGACAACAGCTAGGGAGACCCTAGGTATGAATTTATCTCTTTGAAAGCCTGATCACACTCCTCGCTCCATTCAAAGTCCTTTCTGAGAATTTTGAAGAATAGTAAACACCAGTCTGTGGCTCTGGACACGAACCTATTTAAAGCAGCAACTCTCCCTGTGAGCCTCTAAACATCTTTAATGGTCATCGAGGTCTTCATTTCTATGAGGGCCTTTATCTTTTCAGGATTGGCCTCGATGTCTCTTTGGTTGATAATGGACCCCAAGAACTTCCCTGCTCTAACCCCGAAGACACATTTGGTCGGGTTGAGCTTCATTTGGTACTTGTCCATCATGTTAAAGTTCCTCTCGAGGTCAGCCACATGATCCTATGCCTTCAAACTCTTGGTTAGCATGTCATCTACATAGACCTCCATGGACTTCCCGATTTGGTACGTTGCCCTAGTGTTCTTTAGGCCAAAGAGTATGACCCTATAATAGTATGTCCCCTTATCGATAATGGAAGCCATTTTTTTTTAGTCTTTACGGTCCATGAAGATCTGGTTGTACCCTGAATAGGCATCCATGAAGCTCATGAGCTCATGGCCTGCGATAATATCTACCATCTGATTAATGCGGGGGAGATGGAAGTTGTCTTTAGGACAATATTTGTTGAGGTCTGTGAAGTTTACGCACATCCTCCACTTCCTGTTGGATTTTGGGACCATGACCGCGTTGGGAAGCCATTTAGGATAGATGACCTCTCTCATAAACTCAGCATCTTCCATCTCCTTAACCTCATCCCTTATGACCTCATATTTTTCTCGAGAATAAATTCTCCTCTTCTGCTTTATCGGCTTTGTACCCTCTACCACGTTGAGCTTGTGGCACATGATTTCGAGGTCGATCCTCGGCGTATCTGCATGACTCCACACAAAGACGTTATGTCTTGTCCTTAACAACTTGATGAGGTATTCTTTGATGTCTGCCTTTAGAGCCTTGCCAATTTAGACGGGTTTTTTCCGGCTCATCCTCATTAAGGATGATGGATTCTACCTCTTCTATGGCTTCTCCTTTCTTCAACTTTATTTCATCCCTGGGGTTGAGGGTGTCAGTATTATAGGTGGTTATAGCTTTCTTGTGCGCCTCTCTTTCTTCGACAGAATTGAGGTAGCATTCCCGTGTTGTTATTTGGTCTCCCTGAACTTTCCCTACCCCGTAAGGGGTCCGAAATTTTATCATCTGAAGAACCGTGGATGGCACGGCCTCGAATTCCTTGAGGTCCACTCGCCCCATTATAATGTTATAGGCCGAGAAGATATGTCCATCCATTACAAAAAAGTTGACCTTCTTGGTGATCCATCTCAGCCACTCGTTCCCCATTCTAACATCAACCTCATACATTCATAGGGGATGTACTTTTTTCCCCACTGAAACCAATCAAGGGGTGATGGTATGGGATGAGCCTGGCACGGCTGAGACCCAAGGCTTTGAAGCACGGCCAAAACATTACATCTGCAGAACTACCCCCTTCGACCAGGATCCTCGGCACCTCGCACCCGTGTACCCTAGTAGTGATGACGAGAGGGTCGTCATGTGGGGCTAAGAGGCCTTTGAAGTCCATTCTCAAGAATCCCACTATCAGGGTGTCCATGTTAACTTTCTATTTTCTGACTTTGCTTCGAGAGAGGTTGAGTGCACATTTTTTACAACTGCCTTGGCCTCAGCTACATGGGCCTTCATGTCGACGACCTCTGACCCTCCTCCTGTTAGACCCTCGAAGATCATCCCATCACCGAATGAGATCATATTAAGTCTCTTGACAGGGTCGTGGTCATCTCTCGAAGGGAGGTCAGGATCATCCTCATCATCTGAAGGGTCGTCCCTTCTTTTTGGAGGATCTTATATACATGTATCAACTCTCTTCTTTCTGGGGTCGTCCCTTCGAACCCTCTTGAAGGAACTTTTATCAACTTACTTCCTTAACTTCCCTTCTTTTAATATTTTTTCAATCTCATCTTTCAAATCAAAGAACTTGTCTGTCACATGACCATGGTCTTGGTGAAATTCACACCATAGGTTTTTGTTCCTCTTATGGGGGGCTTCCCTCAACTTCTCCGGCCAGTTCAGGGACCGATCACTCTTTATTTCATTGAGAATATATCTACAGCTGACCATCAGGGGGGTGTAATCAGCGAACTTGTCATCAGCAGACCTCTTATTCCCCTCTTTGTTCTTTTTCTGGTACTTAGTGCCTCCTTTTTCATCTTCTTATTTTACAATCATTTCCTCTTCGTTGTTCATCACCTTTCCTGTTATCGACGGCAATTCAGCTATTGTCCTCGGAGGGTCTTCAACAAGCTTCCATAATTGCTTCCCCTTCTGGATCCCTCCAATGAGGGTTGTCATGGCTATACTCTCCTCGTAATCTTTAACCTTCAACTTTTCTTTGTTGAATCTATCTATGTAGTCTCTTAGACTCTCATTCTTCCCCTGCTTAACATAGAGCAGGTGTGTGGTCTTCTTCTGTGCCCTCACCCTAAAGCAAAAGTTATGGATAAATCGGTCTGCCAACTGCTTAAAGCTTTCAATGAAGTTTTTTGGAAAAGACATGTACCAGACATGTGCAGCCCCACTCAGAATGCCAGAAAAGGCACAAAACCTCATCTTATCTGAGATAGAGTATATGTCTATCGATGATTAGTACATCTCAATATGGTGAACGGGGTTGGTACTTCCGTCATACCGAGGGGTGACCTCTGGTGGCTTGAACTTGGATGGCGTTGGGAAGTTGACTATCTTTGCCACAAAGGGTAAGCCTATGGAGTATCCTCTCTAAAGAGGGTCCCAGCTTTTCAGAATATCGTCGATCTTATCCTTTAACCTTTGGATCAAGTCGTTCAAGGGCCTCGTAGGGTCGGCTTGGCTGATGTTATCCCCTGCCGCCTCTTTGAGGTGAATGAAGGGTTCTGCTGTGGCAGGTCTGTGTCGACTGTTTACTTCTCCCTGACCGTTGTCCTATCCATGGGGTCGATCCCCATGGGGTCGTCCATCTGCTACCTCCCTTCGGGACCTCGTAATACTTCTTGATCTGGACAATTTTTCATGCAAGTCATTTACTGGGCCCATCCTCTCAAAGGTCGACCCTCTGCTCAGGCGATCAAAAGCAGTGTCGCTCGGGCGATCGTCAGGATTTTGCCTTCCACACTTCCCTCTGCTCCCCTGGATGGGCCACACAGTATTGTTGGAGACCTCATATGGCTCCCAGCATTCTATGGGGGCCTCCTCCCCCTCCAGATCATCATACCCATCTTCAGGGCTAGGGTTTCCTCGCCTCTCCAGGCATAGATGCCGGGGGTCAGCAACATCCCTCTGTCGCTATGGAGGTGGAAAGTCTTTGCATGGCACCTGGGGTGGTCCCCTGGCCTCATGCTGCCCTGGAGCTGCTGCCGGAATAATCATCTCTAGTGAGACTCCTGGAGGTCTTAGTATGTTTTGGCTAAGAGCTGTAAATTTCTCCTGCATAATCCGCTGGCTTGTTGCCAAAGACTTCAGGGCAGTCGCCACCTCAGCCATCTCAGATTGAGGCGGCGGATGACTGGAACTAGGTCCTACTCCACTATCCGGTGGAGGAGGTGGAATCTCTGGTGCCATGTGCTTGAGTTATGAAGAGCTGGATGGTCGAAAGACTGATGAGCTTGAGAACCTTAATGGGTCTCTTTCAATAGTGAAACAGCTCCACACAAAGGGGGAGAACTGGTTCATCACCAGAGTGCCTGGTGAGGTCAAGCTGTATAAAGAAAGAGATATCTTCTCGTTCCCACAAACGGCTCCAAACTGATGATGCTAAGATTCAACACCATCAGATAAGTGATGATGAGCTCAAACAGTAGAAACCATGGCAACCATAGAAATGTTATGTGTGTAAGTGTATAGAAGGGGATGAGTATAAGATGAATAAGACAATTATGTATAGTGATTCAGCCAATGTGAGTGTGTGATCCACTAAGTATGGGCACTAATGGCCTTGGATACAATGCATATAAGCTCACTTTCTCTCTCTACTGTGTGTACAAGCAAAGTTTTAGCTAGGGTTACAATTATTTATCCCTTTGCAGGGTTGTAGGTGACAAGTATATATAGGTATTGGGGGCAGTAGTGTACCCCCAAGCATGTATGGTGCATGTGAGTGATGATCTAGCCAATCCCCTGTTGCCTCCTAGAGGTGCCACCTGTGATTAATGATGACATAATATTCCCTCATGTGAGGGGGTGATATTATAATAACGGTCTTGTCCACGTGACATAGGAGTCCCACGTGCACTGTTCCATGCGTCTCCCAAATCATGCGATGTGATGATGTCACCCTCGGCCTATGATGTGAGGCCAAGGGCAAAGTTCCTGCTGGCAACGATCCTGGCTTAGTTTGGGCCTCTTAATATTGTCTCCTCATTGGGTCGTCTGAGCCATGGTGAGAGGTCGACCCCTTGAAGGGTCGTCTGAGTCATGATGAGGGGTCGGCCCCTTGAAGGGTCGTCTGAGCCATGATGAGGGATTGGCCCCTTGGAGGGTCGTCTGGGCCATAATGAGGGGTCGGCCCCTTAGAGGGTCATCTGGACGTGGGTCATCCTAGTCGATCCTTCCTGTAATAGCCTTGGTTATTGGGCTTGTCCTGGGCCTGAGCCCTCGTCTAGGTGGAGGACACCTTCGACCTAGAGGAGGCTATATATGGGTATATCAATCCATATCCTAAAATACTAGACCTACTCCCATTTCCAAAGGTGACTTTTACTTCCTTGCGATCCTCAAGGTTGGTAAAAATGATATGTCATCACTTATGTTCCTAGAGCACATACTATCAAAATACCATTGGGAAGTATTTTGAACCTTGAGAGCAACGTGAATGACAAGGGCTTTGTCATCTTTATTAGGTACCTAAGTGGAGGTAACCTTTTTTAGACCTTATCATTTTTTCCTCTAGTCTTAACATTAGAAGCGTTCTCAAATGGCATAGACATCCGCTGAAATTCTTCCATTAGGATTTATGAAGTCATGACTAGGAACTAAATTTTCTCTCTAAGACTAGTAAAGGTTCTATAGCGGTGCGCAGGAGATTGTTTATGTTTAGTTCTTCCTAATTTGTAGCAAAACTCTCCTTTTGCATTATGTGCAAACATAGACTTGTTTATGTCTACCTTGGTTCACCTTTTTACACTGAACTATATTTTGTGGTTTAGGTCGAGGACCATAAGGATCTACCACAAATTTGGGAACCGGTTCTGGTGAAACATGGAAAGTAGATTCATCATCGTAACCTATTCCCCTCTTTCCAAAACCTAAATCGGTACCGAGGAGCATCTTTCCAACCTTATTTGATGTATCCTCTAAAGTAACCTTGACCTCCCGGGCATATTCAATATCTTTCTCAAGTTAGGATATAAGGTATTTAAGTTCCTCACGAGTCTTTACAGATACTTGAGGATATCTTATAAGACAAGCCACTTTGTTGGTCAATTCAACATTTTCCCTCTCAACTAAAATGACTCTCTCCCCCAAAGAAACTCTCACATAGGACTCATTCTCTCTTGCTTCTCTCAACTCCTTCTCTAAAGATAAACTCTAAATGCTAAACCTTTGTTTTATTTCTTCATTTTAAAGGACTCAGTGTAAAGCTCGACATAAGCACATCAAAGGTCACTCTCTACCTCACTCAAATAATCATCTCCCTCATTCTTTTCAAAATGACTAGACTCACTATCGAGGACATCATGATTAGCAGTTAACTCATCAGTGTGAGGCGCACTAGATGTACTAGCATGACTAGCCATGAACACGGTGAAGTTACGTACATGTGGTGATTCTTTCTTAGAATCCACCATGGACGTCACTCTCACTAACTGTGGCATTGAAGACAACTTTACCTTTTCCTTGTCTCTTTAATATCATAGCACACTCATGCGCTTTGTGACCTTTACCCTCACACTCATAACATCTTTCATTATCTTTCTTAGTGTGATTTTTTCTTTCTTTTTCAAATTTTTTCTTGCCCGATTTATATTTTGTCTTTTTCAAAACTCTTATTTTCTTTGGAATTATTTTCTTTTCTAAGTTTGATAATTTATTTTAAAATTCTTTGCAAAAAGTTGTAAATCATCCAAATCAAAAGCATACTATGATTCAGACAACACTTCCTCTTTCCTTTCAGATTGAAGTTTTCATGCAATTCCTTTTTCCTCATGTTTAGCAGTTTTGGAAAACATGTTGATTTCACAAGTTTGAAGGTCTTCTATTAGTTCTTCTAGCCTAAGAGTATCTAATATACCCAAGTAATTAAGCAAGGTAACCTTAGGAATAAAACGGACCGAAAGTGATCTTAAAATATTTTTAACTACCCGCGTCTCAGAAATTTTCTCACTTAAGTTAAAACTAGAGTTAATGATACTAGGCTATCATGCATAAAATTCATCAAAAAACTCAGACTCTAGCATAGTGATAGTCTCCAACAGTGTGGTGAGTTTTGAATCTTAGAATCTTTCACAGCGTTGGTACTCTCATGAGTGAGTTAGAGGATATAAAGTACTTCCTTAGACGTGGTGCATGTCATGATGCGACGGAACTCGTCAGGGATGATGACTCCAGAAATGACACTTAAACCACGCGAGTTAAATTTAATTAATTTAAAATCATCCTCCGTCCAAACATAGGCATGTTTTGGACCTATGGCATCGCCATTGGTGACTATGAGTGGTATCCACCCTATTTCACAAACAATTTATACTCTTTTATCAATGAATTTTAAAGCATACCTCATCCTAGATTCCCAATAAGAATAATTTAACCCGTCGAAGACAAGTGTAAAAGGTATGCACTTGCTTTTAAATAAAAAAACTCTGATACCAATTTGTAGGAGCCGCTACAGCGGAATTAATACGACTACTCAAACAAACCAATGTTAATTGTGTATCAACAAAATCAAATTTAATAAAACCCAAGTTTTAATTTAATCCTAGAACATGCATCTAAGTGATATGAAATCATAAAGCAATAAGCATGTAAATAACACCAAATTTTAGGAAAAATCCCCCACAGGGGCAAAACCTTTTATATCTAGAACATTGAAAAATTTACAAGACCATTGACATACATACCACTTCCATCAAGTGTAATGCACGGTGCCTTCGTCAAACCTACAAAGTGTCGACTAAAAATATGCAGTGGTTCACGCGCAGCTATACCACAAGGACATGTAGTCTGATCAACCCGGAAATACGTGCAAGCACTCTCTATGACACGCAGTCAAAAAGATTTAGAGGGACTCCCTCCATAATACCACGCATCCCTCCAGTTGTAGAGATCTCCCCACAAAGTATGAATAATAGCAAAGTTCTGTTCTTAGGTTCCAAAATAATTCACACAAAAAGATATTGAGATTTTTTTAATTGTAAAATAAGAGATTGAACTCTTTTAATGTTAGAGAATAAAGTAAAACACTCAAAATCGTATTCTGTTTAAAACTAGTGTTTCTCCACATGAAATCCAGTAGTCTAACACCCTTTAAATACTAAAAATCAAGGCGATGATGTGTCAGAAAAAAACTCTTTTCGTTCGAATAACATACGATGCCGTTTGAACGAGATCCTATCTCATTTGAATGAGTTATCAAACAAGGCCATGATTTTAGATAATTTCCATACGAACGCGTGGCCGCTAGTTTTGTATTTTTTTGATTTTTTATGAATTAGTTATGATTTTTCTACGGAAAGGTGTCCGAGAACAAAATCTTTAGGTAGTGTGAATTCAAAAACTTTTAAATCTCCAACACTTATAAAATATTTTATGAAAAATAATCCATTTACTTTAAGTGAATTATTAAGGTACTTTAAAGCGTAACCTTACCAAAGTTAACCTTGCGGAGACTGTTTGTTGAAGAACCTTGATTATTCTGATCCGTCTTGATGTGAATGTGATCTTGATCTTCTTCGATGGTGTAGCGGTATACGACATATAAATGATAACCCTATGTTTATGCCGGTACAAAATAAAAATATACGAATTAATAATCAAAATATGATCTATACAAATCTACCCTCCCATGAACCCAAAACTAAAAAGGTAAATGACAAGTCGTCAAACTTTTTCAATCTTCAACAAACTTCAAACCTAAAATCTTTTCTCATCAGGGTGTGCAATCCCCTAATTTTCAACTTTGTACCTACACACATGAGACAAAGCAAATACCTTCGTGACATATTGAGTTTGAAATGAGTTAAACATAAAATCAAATCAAAACATATATAAAATCTCAAATCTCCTCTATAATTCAAAAACTACCCCCATAAAGTCATAATTCGTTCTCCCCCTTTTTATTTGGCCGAAATAGACAAGGAAAGAATAAACACGATAAATCAAATTGGGGTGTCACGGGAAACAAAGCAAAAAAACTATTTTTGAATTTTTCAATATTTTCATACAAAAATATAAAAATTATTTTACAAAAATCACACAGCATGAATTTTTACTAAGATAACCAAATTGGGGATATGGAATGGATGTGTGTGAACAAATTCAATATGTAATAAAAATCAACCAAGTATATGTGCACGACGCATACGTGTACTCCTATCGAATGAACATAAAAATATTCGTAGTTGTAAAATTGTTGAATTTTGATGATATCGACTAAATCAAATCAACAAATTAAAGCCTAAGTGATTTTCACACCAATAATGTCCAAAACTTTTTAGTGTCGTTTCGAGAACTTTTCAAAGGACGTGCAAACCCATTGATTACTTTCCAATCAAACTCCCTCATATATAATAAAGCAATTTTTATATCTAATGAGGTACTAAATTCTCAACTTAAAGAAAACCTATTGGCCCAAATTTTGGTGTGTTTCATCTTTTTATTGCCTTAATTTTTAGTTCGGGCTCTTTTCAATTTGTGGATTTCACAACGTGATAGTTATTCATTCACATCCCTTTCCCGTGTCACTCATCATTTTTTAAAATTTAAACAAATTCCTCACGGGCAATGGTTTTTACATGAACTACTTTTATTACTCTCATATTATTGCGCTTAGTTCATTTTAAGGACAGGATTGAGATGAAAATACTCGCCCAACATGTGATAGACAAGTACAATAGTCAAACAAATTCGCGCACGTGTGCGATAAAGGACATAATGAAAAAAATGTAGGAAGTAACAACTAATTACATCTCAATGACTCCAAACATTGTAAAGTACATGGATGACATGATATAATGTCTCAAAACACTATCAAATTGTCACATGGATAAATGGAATGAGATTGTGACTCGGTCATCCTAAGTGCCCATTCATATATGGTGTAAAACAAAATACAAAAATATTTTTATCTTTTTCAAAAATTTTAAAGATCGAAAATATTTTTTATATTTTTTTTTCAAAAACTATATCAAAATTGAAAACCATGAATACAAACATGGTACATAGTATCAATAGGAATAATATCAGCATATAAATCATCCTATGCTAGCAAACATAAATCACACAAATGAATCATCAGCCAAGGCAGGTGTGATTACAAGAGCAATGCAGTATAAGCAATTAAGTATGAAAACAAAGAATAACTGCATGAAAACTGTTCAGAAGAAACCAGTAGTACCAAAAACCTAAGAAGATGAACACATGGTACAACAAACAGAGAAAAAAATCTCCAGGGGTCGCTCGAACAAAATAGCATGTCGTTCGAATGACAGCTTCTTCGTGCGAGACATCATCTCGTTCAAACGAGATGACAAATTTTTCAGTTTACCCAGAAAGTCATGTATCATTTCCCAGTGAATAAAATCCCATAAAAAGATACTTGGAAGGTGCTGACAGAGTCCAAAACAGTAGCATACATAAGAAAAGGAATGTAAACTAAAACAAAGTGAGTCATAATACTAGTAAGAATATATCAAGAAGAACAACTAGCGTATGACAAATGTCAACACAATCATCCAGAAGATCTCACATGGGGTGAATCACGAGCAAGTAACCGAGAGTCGTGCGCAAAAAGACCATAAGACTTTACATCTGATTTCCTAACCCAAATTTATGTGTAACGGAGTGTGGGGGTCTTAGGAACCGATGTGACTCCCTTTTTATGCTTCCTAGGTCCATTCAAAAGCTTATAGAAGAAACACCTGAGATGACCTTGTCTACCTCAGTGTGTGCAAGTTTAAATTGGGTGGTGAGTGTTGCCTAAAGGCGGCCTTCTCCTCAAATTCCTAGGTGGTGTTCTCCTCGAATTCCTAGGTGGCGGTCCCTGAATTTGCCCAGGTGGCTCTCTCTTAAATGATCCTAGGAGGATTTCTTACGATGTTCCTAGGGTGATATTTCCTAACAAACTTAGGTTCCTCTTTCTTAAAAATTCTAGTAGGCTCTCTCACACGTGTGGAAAATGGTTTAACCTGTTTTTCTAAACCAATCCCATGCATATCCTTTTTTATTTCAACAGTGCCTAAAATCTTATCAATCTTTTCAGACCTAGACTCCAAATCAAAAATCACCTTACTCGAATCTTTTAATTTATCTTCTTGCTCACCTATCCTTGACCCGAGCAAACGCCTAAAATCCTCAAACTCAAGAATCCCCTTTTTCATAGCTTTCATTACACCTCGAAGATCATCTCTCTCACCCTCGACATATTTAAGCTTCTCTCTAAAAAAAATTCTCTCGTGCCCTAAGTTCTTCGACAAAAACATCATTATCATTTTTTAAGGCACACTCTTACAAATGGGCTTTCAATTTCAAATTTTCTTTCTTTATTTTCAAAGATTCAGCATAAAGTTTATTGAAAGCAGTTTGCAAGTCATGATCATCCTCACTTGTGTCGTCCTCACTCACCTCACTTTTATCACTAGTCACATGGGTGGGAAACTCTCGCCTAGAAGCAAAAAAACTTCTTCTTTCGAATCACTGTCACTAAGTGTAGAAACATGAGATGTCGATTTATTCAATTTCATTCACAAATTTTTGGGAAACTCATCTATCGTGTGACCTACACCCTTACAATCTGAACACCTATCGAAATTGGGTTCAATGGAAGATTTAAAACAAGAGTTCGTGTGAATTTTTGAATTAGATTTTTCAAAAAGTTGACACTCAAAATCATTAAAACCACCAAAAATCATTTTTGAGAAAAACAGGATCAAAAACCGATTTTCAACACAATTTTCGAAAACAGGATCAAACGCAATAGATTAGCGATACCCGCTCTGATACCAATTTGACGACGTGAGTAATCAAATTGTATCAGCGAAAAACTTTAAAAAATCTGGATCACTCGATAATTTAGAGTAAACCACTCTGATACCAATTTGTAAAAGGTATGCACTTGTTTTTAAATAAAAAGCTATGATACCAATTTGTAGGAGCCGCTACAGTGGAATTAATACGACTACTCAAATAAACTAATTTTAATTGTGTATCAACAAAAACAGATTTAATAAAACCCAAGGTTTAATATAATCCTAGAACATGCATCTAAGTGATATGGAATCATAAAGCAATAAGCATGTAAATAAAACCAAAATTTAGGAAAAATCCCCCACATAGGGAAAATCATTTACTTCTAGAACTTTGAAAAATTTACAAGACCATTGACTTACATACAACTTCCCTCAAGTGTAATGCATGATGCCTTCGTCAAACCTTCAAAGCGTCGACTAAAAATCTGCAGTGGTTCACGCGCAGCTATACCACAAGGACATGTAGTCTGATCAACCCAAAAATACCCGCAAGCACTCCCTATGACACGTAGTTAAAAAGCTTTAGAGGGACTCCCTCCATAATAGCACGCAGCCCTCTGGTTGTAGAGATCTCCTCACAAGGTATGAACAATAGCAAAGTTCTGTTCTTGGGTTCCAAAATAATTCACACAAAAAGATATTGAGATTTTTTGAATTGTAAAACAAGAGATTGAACTCTTTTAATGTTAGATAATAAAGTAAAACACTCAAAATCGTATTCGATTAAAAACTAGTGTTTCTCCACATGAAATCCAGTAGTCCGACACCCTTTAAATACTAAAAATCAAGGCGGTGACGTGTCAGAAAAATCTTCTCATTCGAACGACATACGATGTCGTTTGAACAAGATCCTATCTCATTTGAACGACCTATCAAACAAGGCTGTGATTATAGATAATTTAGATACGAATGCATGACCGCTAGTTTCGTATTTTTCTGATTTTTTATGAATTTGTTATGATTTTTCTACGAAAAGGTGTCCGAGAACAAAATCTTTAGACAGTGTGAATTCAAAAAAAAATTAATAAAAACTTTTAAATCTCCAACACTTAGAAAATATTTTATGAAAAATAATCCCAATACTTTAAGTGAATTATGAAGGTACTTTAAAACGTAACCTTTCCAAAGTTAACCTTGTGGAGACTGTTTGTTAAAGAACCTTGATTATTCGGATCCGTCTTGATGTGAATGTGCTCTTGATCTCCTTCGACGGTCTAGTGGTATACGACATATAAATTGATAACAGACAAACATATCCTTACAACAAGCATCGTATTATATGAATTATCCATCAAATCTAAACTTATAAAGGATCACACAAAAACTTAGTGTAACCAACTCTACTTCCAATTTGAGAAAGAGAATTTTATGGACTGATTCGTATCTTAGGTCAAACACACAAATTCAACTTTTAGTGAATTTTATCTTGAATTAATTTAGTGTGTATGCAGAGACAAAGTCCAAATTAAAAATGTCAAAACAAATAAGCAAACATGCAAAGAAGTAAAGAAATACCTGTAAGAACTCCCTATGACACGTAGTCAAAAAGCTTTAGAGGGAATCCCTCCATAATAGCACGCATCCCTCCGGTTGTAGAGATCTCCCCACAAGGTATGAGCAATAGCAAAGTTCTGATCTTCGGTTCCAAAACAATTCACACAAAAAGATATTGAGATTTTTTTAATTGTAAAACAAGAGATTGAACTCTTTTAATGTTAGAGAGTAAAGTAAAACACTCAAAATTGTATTCTGTTTAAAACCAGTGTTCCTCCACATGAAATCCAGTAGTCGGACACCCTTTAAATACTAAAAATTAAGGGGGTGACGTTTTAGAAAAAAACTCTTCTCGTTCGAATGACATACGATGTCGTTTGAACAAGATCCTATCTCATTTGAACGACCTATCAAACAAGGCCATGATTGTAGATAATTTATATACGAACGGGTGGCCGCTAGTTTCGTATTTTTCTGATTTTTTATGAATTAGTTATGATTTTTCTACGGAAAGGTGTTTGAGAAAAAAATCTTTAGATAGTGTGAATTCAAAAAAAATTAATAAAAACTTTTAAATCTCCAACACTTAGAAAATATTTTATGAAAAATAATCCCAATACTTTAAGTGAAATATTAAGGTACTTTAAAACGTAACCTTGCCAAAGTTAACCTTGCGGAGATTGTTTGTTGAAGAACCTTGATTATTCGGATCCGTCTTGATATGAATGTGATCTTGATCTCCTTAGACGGTGTAGTGGTATACGACATATAAACTGATATAAGAAAAACATACCCTTACAACAAGCATCCTATTATATAAATTATCCATCAAATCTAAACTTATAAAGGATCACACAAAAACTTAGTGTAATTAGCTCTACTGCCAATTTGAGAAAGTGAATTTTATGGACTGATTCGTATCTTAGGTCAAACACACAAATTAAAATTTTAGTGAATTTTATCTTGAATGAATTTAGTGTGTATGCAGAGACAATGTCCAAATTAATAATGACAAACCAAATAAGAAAACATGCAAAGAAGTAAAGAAAAATCCCTTTCGGGCAAAATCTTTATTTTCAGCGCTATACAAGAATTGAAAGAAACTAAACGAATTACAGATTACTTAACTCTCTAAATATAGCATGAAGTTCTTCAAGACTTCTAAACAAACGGTCCAGTACATCCTTGCCCACAGGAAGTAGTCCTCCCTCCATATCCACCGATCAACCTTCTTCTTTGTTAGTACAACCTATACGCTACAAACCAACAATAGAGATTAACTCTACAAGGGTTTTTAAAAAAGTAGGTGTCCTTCTTTATTTTATAAAGTGATCTTTAAATTCTTAAGGAGTTTGGTTGAAAAACGGTATAGTTTGATCACAAAAGGAACTGTAAAAAGTATTGGAAAAGGTAAAATATGAGTTATACAAGACTCTAATCCTGCATATCTATTTATAATGGAGTTTGTTGCCAAAGGATAAACATTAGATACTTGGATAAAATTTAATTAAAAAACAAAAACTCACGTGCTCGTTCAAATAACCTGGTACCTCGTTCGAACAATGTACCCATTTTCGTTCGAATAAGTTTCCAACGAAACTTCGGACAACATTCCAGTCCATGTCACTTTAGATCTCATTCGATCGTGGGAAAATTAGTTCTAATTATGTACACAATCTTATTTGAATAACTTCTAATGAGACTTCAAATGACATTTCAGAACACCAAAAGGCGACGTTTCACATTTCATTCAAAATAATGGAATCGTGTTCTAACGAGACTGTGTAATTTTGTTCGAATGACATGACAATTTCATTCTAACGAGTTCGCAAAATTCTCAAAATTTTCTTTAAAAACATTTTGAAATGAAAACTCTTTAAAATGAAAACCCCTCGAAAATTGAAGTCATTTACCAAACTACTAAACTACCTCATAACTCTTCTCGGGTAATTTTATGACGAATGAATCTTCGATCTTTAAAATGTCATCAACTTCGTGTCTTCAAATATGTGGAACAATCATGAAGGTACAATGATGTATAACGGGATAATACAAATAAAAATAAACTCGAGCAATTATAAAACTTGCTCTTACACAAATCATTCATAAACTAGAAAAATATGGTTGGCTTTTGGCATGGTACACTGAGTTGGGAGTCTGTGACATAGTTTTTTAGCCTCGTACTATGATCAAGGGCATAACATTTGCAATTTTTATTATGAAATTCACTTAGTAAGATCAAAGTTCGGTTAAGGAGGGTTCATCCTATGATCTAGGCCCTTCAGATATAGCCTCAAATATAGAAATTGAGGCACCCTCTCAAGCCTCGACTCCAGCAATTGAGGCTCCCTCTCAAGCCTCGGCTTTAAATAACACAAGATCGTATCCAAAAATAGGAAAAGGGATAATTGATGACAAACTAATTTGAAATCATATGTAGATGGATCCTTATGTGCAGTAGGAAGTGGGGAGTAGGTCATACTCTTGGTCCCGTATGAAAAGACATCTAATATACTCTTCTATTCAAATTCTCGGCCTCCAATGATGAGACATAGTATGAAGCTCTATTAGAATGATTTAATCTTAATTTTTTAATTTGAGTTAAGAAAATTCGAGATTATAGTGATTCTCAGTTGGTGGTACGGTAAATATCAGAAGAATGTGAATTAAAGATGAGAAAATGGTTAAGTACTTAGCCAGAGTGAATACCCTCATATCCCAATTTATGAAAGTAAATATGCATAGAGTTCCAAGGGCTAAAAATTTTAGAGATCACACTTTAGGAAGGTTGGATTCGACCATAGGAATACATCTGAAGAGGGTAGTTCTGATAAAGATATTAGTCGAACCTAACATCAAATGAGAAACCTAGAGATAGAAATATTCAATCTAAATCTTGTCCCTTCGTGGATGGATCTGATCATATACTTCCTCAGGGGCGGAAGATTCACAAACGCAAAGAGGGAGGAAAGGAAGGTCAGATTTAGAATGGCCAAATTTGCTTTCTTTGGGGACATGTTGTATAAGAGGGGTTTTCTTCTTCCTCTCTCATGGTGCGTTCATCCCTCAGATGTAAAATACATTCTGATAGAGCTACATATATGATCCTGTGACAGTCATATAACATGGAGTTTATTAACTAAGAGGATTATTATGTAGAGTGAATATTGGTCGACCCTGACCAAAGATGCCAGTGCCTACGCAAAGAAGTTCGACTCATGCTAAAAACATGCAAACATAAGTTATCAACCTTTCACACCCATTACTACCTCATGAACATTTGCATAATGGGGAAAGGAAATCCTCATCCCTCTTCTCCTTTGTACGAGGCTAGTTCAAATACTTGATAATGACAGTAGATTATTCCATGAGATGGTAGAGGCTAATCCTTTGATCATGATTACCAATTAGAAATATTTTTAGTTTAAGTTGAAAAACATCATGTGCAGATATAGGATTCCTCGAGCCTTCATAATTCATCACTTAACTCAATTTGATAATGATGCACTTCAGGCCTTCAATGAAAAATAAGGGATACAACATTTTTACTCAGCTTTCGCTCTCCCACGTACTAATGGTAAAATGCAGGTTACAAAGTAGACGCTTCTCTTAGGAATCAAGGCCAGACTTATAGAAGCTAAGGGCAAGTTAATGGAAAATTTTTACAATGTCCTATGGGCATATAGGATTATGTCTGGGACTCTAACAGGGGAAATCCCATTTATGTTATCTTTTGTATCTGAGGTTGTGGTCCAGACTAAAGTTGGACTACTGAGCCATGAAGTTCAATGTTTCAATTATCAGAACAACAATGAAGACAGGAAGAGAGGCTTAGACTTTCTTAAAGAGATTAGAGAGTATGCTCAAGTATGATAAGAAGCATATTAGCAAAGAGAAGCCATATACTATAATAGGAAAATAAAGAGTCAACCATTGAAAGTGGGGGATTATGTTATCAAGAAAGCGATTTAGAAAAAAAACACGCTTCATCCCAACTAAAACGACGCTTAAAAGATCAATAAAGAAGTTTTTCTAGGGATGAATTGAAAATATTGAGGAGGAACCATTTGCCAACCCGTGGAATGTCGAGCATTTGAAGAAATATTACCATTAGAGAAAAAAATAGTTAGTGCATTAATGAACAATATCACCCTCATCCTAATGCAAAATCTAGTTATGACGTAGAACAAACATAAGAAGGATAAGCAAAATCTATGTTTTAATTTGTGAAAAATTTCAAATTGGTTAGGTCAATTTTAGTAAAAGTTAGTTTAAGAATAAGTTGACATTTTATTGATTGTTTTGGCTGATTTAAGAAAAACTAGTCGAAGAACAAGTTAACCAAGACAATAAAGCCATAAATCAATACATAAGGTTCGACTCAGACTTATAAGTTAGCTTGAGTAATAAGTTCAAGCATACGGGGTGACACTAATAGGAAACCTAGAGCATAATATGATTAACTAAAATATTTAAATAAATCCACGCAAGATGATAAAATACAAAAGGAATTAAAAAAAACATAGCGTTGCGAAAGAAAACTCCAAGAACTTAGATGTGCTTCCCCTCAGATGGAGAAGATGATAAAAGCTACAAACTGAGTTTTTAATCATAAATATATCGAAGGCCACGTAGGGCCAAAGGACTATTATTGAAAAATTAAAAGAGATAAAAGTGTCGCTCTTTGGGTTGTTGACATGGTCAGGGAGATCAACAAAGTTAGTGGCATGCCTTTATATAATTCAACAACATTTAGACAACTCTCGAGTACATCATTAATGTCATCCTTTGCTACTTCCCGAGCATCTTCATAGGCATCAAACTCAAGAGATATCTCCTTTTCCACATCATCATTGATTTTATAGGTACTGACCTCATCAACAATGTTAGGAAAGTCATGACTTTCTCTTTCATCTCTTCATACCCTTATCACAAAAGGGTACAATTCCTCAAGCTTGGAAAGGTGGGACAATTCCTCAGAGGTTTTGATCCCAGAGTTAAAAACATTGTCCACTATCTACCAACTGATAGCACTCAAACTCAAAATTACCCTGTCTATAAAGCAAAGAAAAAATAAGTATGTAATTATCGATAATAAAGTACATAAATACAATAATATAAAGAAGAAGGGCAACGAATTTGTACTGCTAAAAGTAGGATTTCCCCAATCATGTGGGACCTCACGGATCCTCTTTTATCCTCTCCATATAAAAACTCCCAATCTTTACTAACATAAAAGAATCTTCCAATGATGATTGGAGGTTTGGAAAACCTTGATAAGTTTACATTTGGGGTTGTGAGGACTTATAAGTAACATCTAGGGAAATTCTTATTTGATACACTGGTATATACACTCCTTAATATATCCCCAGTAATGTTCTCGGCGTGAACATAACACCAAGCTAGTATTGAACCAAGTATGATCTAATAATAATTAAGGAAAGTTGTGTAGGTAAAACCCCAAGATGAGATGGTATATCTTATATGAAGGTGTGAAAGGGGAGCTAAAACCTTAAACTAACACTTCCTCATAAAGTGCAATAGGCATTTTTCAAATCATAAACTATCTCATCATCCCTAGGATCTCTCAAAGTAATAGATGGTTTTATGACATAAAGATGTTGAAGTATACAAGCCTTAATCCAATTGATTATAATTCTATTAACGCGGGCTCGTAAAATATCAAGAGTATAAACCTCTTCATCGTCAATAGTTTTCTCTTTAACATCATGATTCAAAGGGGGAAAATAAATATTAAGTTCAAAAGATGAGGTGTGCTTTAACTCCCCGTGTCATTCATCAACATTAACTCCACTACAAGAAAAATGGTTATTAGGGACTGAGGGTACTTGGGATGGATGACTCATTTTTTCCCTCAGAAGGACCATTTGGGACAGATTTTAAATATCGAACTTTAAGGTAGATATATTGTTTTTATTTGGTATGGTTTTTATTTACCCTTCCTTATGTGAGTTAAATTTTTAGCACTTTTTTCTGTAGATAAATATAAACCACGAATTTTAAAAACTATCCCATTTGAGTCACTTTATACCACAGATTTAGACAACGTCCCTTTTAATAGATTAAAAAGGAAAAAACTTTGAAAACTATCCCATTTGGTATAGCTTATACCACGAAAAACTGTTCCAATTGATAAATTGTAAAAGGGACGAAAGTAAAATCTTCCCTTTTGATAAATTAGTTTTTCCCTTTCATTTTCGCCCCTTTCCATTTCCCCTATCTAAGAATCCATTACCCGAACCTATCTCCTCTCGATCTCCATCCCCTTACCCTTCCCCCTTCCAGTAACTCTGATGTTCATTGGTCGGGATAAATTCAAATTCAAGCCTATTCGACAGAGGCCATTACAAATTCTAGTACTTAGCCGTGATTTTACTACTCACCTTTTGGTCCACGCTCACCGGCACTGTTAGCCTCCAATGTTCTGTTGGCAACATCAAATGCCTCTCAAATGACCTAGATACTCCAATGGTTTGATGGTAACCTCATTGGTATTTAATTTTTTCCCCAAATTAGATAATACATTAATATGAATCAAGGTCAGATCCAATGTCGTGATGTTTGATTTAATTATGAACATGATTTTTTAAGGTTATAGATATAACTTTTGATTTGATTTTAATCTGTTTTAATGTTGAATAGCGGAGGAGGGAGAATAGATGGATTAGGAATAAGACATGGATGTTAAAATTTGGTTTCTTGTTAATAAACACTTTACTATGAATTTTTAAGAGCTAGAACTACATATCAAAGACCTTCAAAGACTTGCAAAATAATATTTAACGCATATGTCTCCTATTTAAGAACATGTCACATTTTAGATATTTTATTTTACTATACAAATTTTATTTATCTATAATCTTATGTTGATAAATGATTATTTATTGTTGCATGTGATGTACAAGTAGTTCAAAAGACATGTTTTTAGTGTGTCTACTTTGTGTATGACATTAAGAGAAGTTTTTGAGCATGACTACTATATTTATCGTCTTAATTTAGGGACAAATTTTCTTTTGATAATTTTATTTCTTATTAATTAGTATATGTTTGTAATCATTTAAGTATTTCAACTTATATGCGAAAATTATTTATACTCATTGATTTAAAGGTTTATTTTTTGTTATTAAATGTAGTTTAATGGACGAATTTTTTTATTGGATACGTGTTTTAATGCATAAAGTTGATATACTGCGTTTGTAGTTGGGTGACTTGACCTATAATACAAATTACATGACATTTATCATTGCAACATACAACATACAATCATATAAGTTTTTTTTTGCCATGTTCTTTTATCAATTGGGACAGTTATAAACTATCCCTCTACATTTTTTGTATCAAATTGGAATAAATTTTGGGATAGTTGTTCCATCCTAATTGGTTTATCAATTAGGATGGTTATAAATCGTCCTAACTGTTGAGGCTAAGAAGAATAAGGGTGAAGGTAAAAATAATGGACCTCTGGATCCAAGAACTTCATCCTGCTCACAACTGCCATAGATTAAGTCTGTGTAGTGGGAGAAGCTCAAGCCTTCCTACCACCTCCCAAGCCCATGAGATGCATAAATGATATAAGGGACAAATTCGAATATTTCAGGTTCCACTTACACCATGGCCACAACACTGGTGTTTGCTTTAGGCTCAAAGATGCCATCAAAGGGGTAATTAAGAGGGGGTACCTCAATGAATTTATGTCTAAAGATACAGGAATGGTTCAGTAAAACAATAACAAAAAAGAACAAGGATGATGTACCGCTAATAAATGTGAACACCATCTCCAGATTTTTTTTAGTTGGGGACTTTCCTCCACAACTAGGATGATAATCTCAAAAGTATCTAGCACGAGGGGGTGTAGGTTAACAATGTCTCTCTACCGTATCAATCTTTAGAGGGACTTCTAATGATGCTTTTTATAGAAACATACCTCAGAAGAGTTCATCTACCTCATAACGACCCTTTTATAATCACAGTGATTGTGGGGAACATTAATATGAAGGGAGTCCTAATTGTCACCACGAGCTCTGCGAATACCCTGTTCTTAGACGCTTTCGACGCTATGGGTCTTAGAAAGAATTACATGTAAATTATGGCCGCTCATCTGATCAAAGTCAATGGGGAAAGTACCTATATGTTTAGGTACGTCACTATCCCCCTCGCCTTTAGCTCGAAAGACTATTTCTTAACCATCTAGAATAAGTTCTTGGAGGTAGAGATCCTCTCAATCTATAATGTGATCTTGGGCAGACCATCGCTTAATGATTTGGATGTTTTCATATCTACACAAAGTATAGTATTGATGTTCATAACCCCTATGGGTGTTGGAGAAGTGAATACCGACTACAAAAGGATAGGGAGTGTTAAAACACCTCCATAAAAGAAAAAAAGGTTGCTTGAGACTTCCTAAAGCCATCTAGAGGTCAAAAAAATTAGCAGAGATTACCTAGAGTCTTACTAGAGGTTTTACCTCCTTAAACACAAATGTGTAATGGAGAGCCTTGTCATAGATCTGATTAATCTGGATACTTTAGATCCATGCGATGAGGAAAATAAGAAAAGAGGCAAGCAATCAGAGGCTTTGACCACTATGTGCATTGGCAAAGATAATCTTACCAAGTAAGTACAGATTGGGGCTAGCCTGAGAACCTCCCTAGAAGAGGAGCTTATCCAGTTCCAAAATGTATATAAATACACAATCGCCTAGAACCACTCAAATATGATCGGAGTAGATCATGAGGTCATGGCCCACCACCTCATTGTGGACCTAAACCCCATGCTTGACCAATAAAGGAAAATGTTCTTTGGTTTAGAACAAACAATGTTACAGTAAAGGAGGTTGACAAGATCTTAACAGACAACTTCATCAAAGAGGTGAGATATCAATAATGGCTCTCAAATCTGGTAAATATGACTAAAGGCAACAAAAAGTGGAGAATGTGTGTCAACTTCACTAAGCTAAACAAGTTATCTCCTATGGGTTGTTAATATTTACCTCAAATTAACGCTTAGTGGACATAACAACAGGTAGTTCCTCTCATTCCTGGATGCCTATTTTTAGTACAACCAAAATTACAATGGACCTTGTTGATAAAGAAAAGTCAACATTCATTAAGGTAAACATACCCATTATTATAAAGTTATTCCTTTCGGACTAAAGAATATAGGTAGAACTTATAAAATGGTGGTGATCTCCATTTTTAAAGACCTCATTAGTAAGTCCATGGAGGTATATTTTAGTGATATGATGGTTAAAATCCTAGAACCTCAAGACTATGTACAGAGCTTCAGGAAGACCTTTTCCATCCTTAGAAAGAATCATATTATCCTCAACCCAAAGAAATGTTCTTTAGGGGTTGCTAGAGGCAAGTTTATAGGTTTTATAATCACTAGACAAGGCATAGAGGCCAACCCATAGAAAATAAAAGCTTAGTTGGACATGATGTCTCTAATAATAGTCAATGAGGTCCAGAGCCTAGTTAGGGGAATTATTTCTCCCAACCATTTTATCTCGAAGGTCGTAGAGAAATGTATTCCATTCTTCAATATATTGAAGAAGGTCTTTCGATGGACATTGGAGGTCGAATAAGCCTTCTGGATCCTTACAAAGTACCTAGGATCCCCACCTCTGTTATCCCAGACCATCACTGGGGAATATCTATACTTGTACCTCACTGGTTCACCAATAACTATTACCTCATCTCCAATCTGAGAGGACTTTGGGGTCCAGTACTCTGCGTATAATGTCAGACGAACTATCTAATGGGTTAAAAGCAAGTGCTCGAGGATAAAAAATCTTTTTTCTGCCTCATCATCTCAATCAGATGTCTAAGGTCCTACTTTTAGTCTCAAACCATTATGGTCATGACCAATCAACCCCTTCTATAGATTCTCCATAATCCTGATACCTCAGGACGGCTTGTTAAGTGGTCTATGGATTTAGGAGAATTTGATATCAAGTATTAACAAGAGAGTTCCATTAAGTATCATACCTTAGCTGATTTTATTATGGAGTTCTTAGAGGAGGAGGAGAAAGAGGCCAATAGCTCTAAACAAAAATATCTAAAGAAAAGGAACCTAAGCATCCACTATTCTAAGAGATATACCTGGCTCTCCAATATGTGTCTTATACATGGATGGTTTTTAAACATCTCAGGCAACGAAGATGGACTTTATTTTATCATCCTATAAGGAGGTACTATCTCTTTTACTCTCCGTTTTCAATTCAAAGCCTCTAACAATGGGGCATAGTATCAAGCCTTGTTGAATGGCCTGATCCTACCCATCCATTTGAAAGCATAACAAGTAAAGGACATTAACGACTCTCAACTAGTGGTTAACCAATCCATCGAGGTTTATGAGTCAAAACGTGATTAGATGGAAGGGTATTTAACAATTATAAAGCACTTAATCTAGAGGATCCCAAGATTCTGCATCAGTAGGGTCCCCCGATCAAAAAACTCAAAAGTTAATAATTTTGCATGGGTATCCTCATCATAAGAGGTGGATCCATAGGTTCTAGTTGTCACTTTGGACCAAACGAGAATTATCCATCTCTAAATCAACACAATAGAGGTCAATCGAAGTTCATAATGGATCACACCCATTAAATCCTATCTCAAAGATGGAATCATATCCAAGGATGCAACTGAAGTTTTTAGCTTTTAGATACTACCTGGAGAGTGGGGGCCTGATCAAGAATAGGTCATGTTAAATACCTTAGTAATGCCTTATCCCAACGGAAGCTAGCTACATACTTAGAGACCTCTATGAAGGTGTCTGTGGTGATCATACATAACCAAACACCTTAGTCTATAAGGTCTTGATTTAAGTCTACTTCTGGCCAACCTTAGGGAAAGAGGCTAAAGTGTTGGTTCAATGTTTTGAAAATTATCAGAGGTTTTCCTTTGTTCCAAAGCAACTAGAAGAGAATATGTCCCCAATGATAAGTCCATATCCCTTCGCTCATTGGGTGTAGACTTGGTAGGGGCCCTATCCCTTAATAAAGGCCAAAATAAGTTTTGCATTGTGTCAATTAATTTCTTCACCAAGGGGGTTGAGGCTAAGGCTTTGGCCACCATTACAGATAAAAAGACCACAAATTTCATTTATAAGAATATCATTTATAGGTTTTTCTTAACTATATCCATCATCTCTGACAATGGTAACAATTTAATAATGCGACCCAAAGGAATTTTTCTCAGACTATGGCACAAATAGACACTACTCTTTTCCAGGCTATTTTTATTTGTAAGAATATCATTCGTAGGTTTTTCTTAACTATGACCATCATTTCTGACAACAGTAACAGTTTAATAATCCATCCCCAAGGAATTTTTCTCAGACTATGGCATAAATAACCACTACTCCTTTCCAGGCTATCCTCAGGCCAATGGCCAAGTCAAATTGATTAATAAAATATTTCTTATAGTTGGAAAAAGATGTTGGATAAAGACAAGAGTCCGTAGTGTGAGGAGTTGATGAGCATCTTGTGGGCCTACATAAGCATGGTCAAAGGTTTGGTGGGAGATTATCCATTCTACCTAGACTTTCAAACTGAAGCGGTAATCCCAAAGAGGTCGAAGTGACTACACATAGGTAGCTCAGTTTGAACTGGAAGCTAGTGATGAAGGTCTCAAAAGGTCTGCAGATGAATTAGAGGAACGAAAAGATATTGCACTGATTATGATGGCCTCCTAGACGAAGAGAGAAACCTTTTACTTCAATAAATGGTGTACCAAATAGAGTTCAAGGTGGCAGACATGGTCTTGATAAAGGTCACCATTCCAACTGAAAATACAAATAAATAAAATTGGGCCCTAAGTAGGAAGGCCACTATGTAGTGGTACCACCTCAAAAAGATGGATGGATTTGAACTTCCACATCCATGTAACATAAATCATGTCCAAAACTACTATCAATGATCTATTCCACCTCTCAAATGAAATCAAAAGAACTTATTTTTTCTACAAATGATCTCTCAATACTATGCTCGATATGAGTTACAAGCATTTAATATTTGGGTCTACATTAAACCTATTGTCTAATGACCTAATGTGGGTTACAAGGCTTTAATCCTAGGATCCAAGTTTAATCTAAGGTCTAAGGACCCATGTCGAGTTGTAAGGTTTCAATACTTTTCCCTAAACAAATGGCTGAGGTCCTAGAGACCCCATATCAACGACTCGTGGATTCGTAAGGATTGAATCCCCGGATCCTAAAATCCCCAAGGTATTAAAATACCCAACAAACTTCAATAATGTTGCGGCCTAAGTTCTTTTGCTTTACCAAGAAATCTAGGGGCTAAGTAGGAATAATACCTACTTGGAAAACCTTAGACATATGAATTCTATGAAAAAATTACTTGGTAAGTAAAAAATAAAGTAAGTATAAAGCAAAAGAAAGTAGTGCATAAGTCATTTCCAAAAACCAAAACAATGTCATTAATGATAGAAAGGGCAGGGATACATCAAAAGTCCCATAACCCAAAAAGTTGAAAAGAAAAAAATATATTAAATCCTTCTCAAGGCTTGGGATCGATGGGGACTTCTTTCACGAAGGCTTCACTTTCCTTATGCGAAGGGATTGACCAGGGTTGAGGATTGAGGGGTTCCTTTCGAGATTCTTCTTCATTGATAGTGGAGACTAAGGAGTCACCATTATCACCCTCACTGTTTGTTTAATTATCATAGACTTCATAACATTGAGGGATTTCAAGTAATAGACCAGAAATATCCACATCACGAAAGATCTCTTGGACCTTGTCTTTGCAAGCCTCAAATACGGAGGCATACTTATGAAATATAAAATTCTTATAAGCTTTATATTAAAGATATGTATCCAAGTTACCCTTCACTATGAGTGAATTCCCTCTTCAAGCTTAGTGTGCCTCATCAGGTGTTTATAATACTCCATTTATAACTCTTGACCCTTGGATGTCAATAAGTCCTTCATAGTATTAAGATCTACTATCTTATGCTTCGAAAACTCCATGACCTTATCAACCTAAATAATCTTGTCTTGGGAAATTTTATGCTTAAAATTATAACCTTGATGTGCCTCCACCACCAATTTGTCTTATATTTGAACCAAAGCATGGTCTTCCTCAACCTTAGTTAAGAAACCCTAAGCATCGGCCATGAGGTAAGCAGTGTCACTAAGGGTCTTCTCGTTGAGAAGTTTGTTCTACTCTAACATTTGGATCAACAACCTCTGAACCATTCTCTCATTCTCCATGGAAAGCACCTTTAGCATTTTATTACTAATCATATCATTCAATTCCATGTGAATCATATCCCACTTATCATCCATCTCTAGAACCTTATTCCACCCTTCCTAACCCTCAGTGATATCAGTCATACGGGATCAGTCAAGTGTCAGGACTAAAAAGGAGAAATCATATAAGAATAAAGCATATAATGGAATAATCTACTATAAAAAAAATGTGAAGGTACCTTTACCAGAAGACGGATCATACTTGATCATTAGAAAAGGTGCATTATCCCCTTATCATGGACACCATGTCGAAGCAGTTTTTCTTGGTCATAGAGTGAAGTGCATCCAAAACTGAACCATAAGAGTTTATCTCCTCACCAGAACAAGGTCTCAAATATCTATCCACTCCATCAACCTGAATGTCACCCTCCAGATCCTTTCCTTATGGAGGGACACCATCACCTCCTTCCTTTTAGTAAGAGGATCACTCAAATCTTCCTTAAGTTATGATACGATGGGATAGAAGTCCCCTAAAATTAAACAAATGCTCTGGGTTGCCCCAAAAGTTCCACCTGCCTCTGAATATACTTATGGAAAGGGACATATTTCAACCATAGACCCCAGCCGTGGGCATTCACCTGATCCAAACTTCAACTCGTCCTTCTCCACTAGTTTGATGCTAAGATTTAGAATACCCATTGACGTACTGAACTTCAAGGGCTTAATGTATTTTGATCTCTTCCCTTGGTTAATCATAGGCTCAGTAGAGGCTTACATGGTAACTAACCTTTCCACCATTTATTCCTCCCATTGATCTACTAGACCATAAATAAGGTCAAAGTTAGTCATCAAAGAATAAAGAATAAGGATAGTATGAAACAATTAAAATTCAAGTTACTTATTGGGATAACAATTAGAGTCTAGAAATATTTTATCTACGACGATGGTGAGGACCTCTTAAACCCTATGAGGAAGCTCACCCTCAGAGACCTTGGGAACTTCATGAGAGACCTAGATTACAACATTTCTATTTTTGAGCACCAAAATAAAGGGATTAATCCCCAATGACTCTCCAACTATATTTTGAAGGTGTCAGTAGCACCTCCTAAGGTCAAAACCTGGGTTTTCGGCCCCATTCCACTATTTAAAAGGTTCTTTGCATTGACAAAGGTTTCAAATTGGATGGAGTCCAACTTCTAGGCCATAACTATCCTTCCCTCCTCCTCCTTGAAAGGCTCAATAACCACTGGAAAAGAAGATAGATCATTAAATCCCAAGTTTGAAAGTCAGTAAACAAGTGAAAATATAAAATTAGAAGTGAAGGCTTTCTTACCCAAGGTATATAGAGATCACCACAGGGTAGGACAACCAATAGGCTCCCTAGGGTCTGGGGTGTCCCAATATCTCCCAACAAAGAATAATATCACCTTCTAGTTCTTTTGGGCATTGTGTTAATCCTTAGTAAAAATCACCTCCGCTCTAGGACATAACTACTTTAACCCCTTGTCTTGGGTCTTGATTTATTCCTAGACTTTATATATCTTGAATAATTGGGTTGAAGTGATGTTATGTTTACCCCCCCTTGATTACCTTAAGGCCACAATAGTATCCATCAAATACCTTTAGGAGTTATCAACCAATTGATAATGGGATATCCTAATGGACTTCATGATCCTCATCATCGACAAATGAAGGGGAACTTGGACCCATACTGTAGGAATCATTGATTGAATCACACGTGTTGAAAGACCATGGAATAAGTCCTCTCATTATTCATTGTGACCCTCAAAATGATGGACTCGAAAATTTGGTACGTCTTCCTGATTTCAACAAGATACTGTTCAAAGATCCAGGAAACTCAAGTAGCCGCCCCACTAGTGAAGTTAGGGTTATTGAACCAAATGTCATCGATTATAGATGAACCAAAAGGGATTGACTAGGTGGGAAGATGTTCATAGGTCCTAGACTTCTGCTCTAGAGTTAGAGGAAGATAAATAAAAGGCTCCATGACCAATAGAGGTTCGGGGTTCAACACTTTGGAGGGAGAACGGTTTTCATCACACATATTTACTTCAAAAGAATAAAAAAAGTAGTTTCTTTCTCAAAGAGTTCTAGAGAAAAGAGAATAGGAATGAGAAGAAAAGAATATAATCCATTGTAAGGGAATCATTTATATCCCCAGGGCCTCGCATTTCAGTCCCCTCATCCCCCAAGGCACATTGCATCAAGTACCTACACCCACTTACACACTCTACGCAAGATCCTTCCTGATGCAATCTAATTATGTCCAGATCTTAGTGGTTAATTACACTCTTAGCCACAACTTTTGTAATGGATAAGTGGTGCACTTTACAATATTTCAACGAGCAGCAATGGGATACTAATGATATCATATCTAACCTTTGTTATTCTAAGAGATCTTAAACCCCATGACTTCCCTCAAGAAGGGATTAAGGTTCTAAGAGAAACCTCGGACATCTGCTAGACCACTACTAAATCCTCAAGACCTTCGTTGACTTCAACAAAGGACTGCAGAGGTACCATAGGTCTGAGCCGTCTCTTTCGTTGCCTACAAAGATCAGTCGTTCCAACATATCTCTATAACCAATCTCGGAGAGCTCAGCACAAGCATCCCACCATGTCAGACACAATAAACATGACTCATTCTATAAAGAAATGAACTTTATAGCTCATTTAACCTCATCCCTAAGGGGTACCGACCTTGGAGGGTTTCAGACCTTCCAAGAATCTGCCAGAATCCTTAGGGTTCGTCTGATAAGTAGGTTAAAAGCACAACATGGTTCCACCTACTGCAACCACATAGTCCACTTGCATTGATGAATCTCATCCATGTTAAATACATCCAACAATTACCTTTTACCACCTACATAAACCTTTTCCAAGAGCCCTCTTGCCCCAACGAATGTTGTCAAACCTCAGAGACACCATAATCATGCTGTGACAGTCCATTCATTCTCTCTCTTAGAGTCTTTATATATATATGCACACATATATATACATAGAGAGAGAGAGGGAGAGAGAGAGAGAGAGAGAGAGAGAGAAAGAAAGAGAGAAGACTGAAGAATGATTGAAGGCAAGTGAGAATAATCAAATAATGATAGAACAAATATTCTTAGCTACTCCAAGTGTCAATCCACAGTTGTGAGTATAAAACCATTGTTTGGATCATTTGTAACTATGTTCCTTGTTGTATTCCTTTTTTTATACTTAATTTAATACTCAGGAACCATTACAGAAGTCCATTAATTACTTACTAAGGTCATTTGGATTAGTGATAAAGTCCATAGGAACCTTAGACTCTCTTGGTTAAAGCCCAAGAACTTTAATAGATTGTAATAACTCTCTTATGATAATAAATAGTATAATATCCATTGACAATGGATGCAGGACCCTAAGCTTAGGTCTTTTATGATTTTAACACCCACCAAATAATATTATCGCTATGAGATATTGAATTTTTTTTCTCAGGAGTAACCTTTTCATTTATTGGATTGCCACACAATTTCACCTATGAGGTGATTATAAATAATGTTGAGTTACACTCAGATACAAATTTAAAATCTTAAAACCATATGTGTGATAATTCACAATGAGATTTTGGGAGGATATTAGTCTTCTAATGACTGTAGTGCTCTCTCAGACTGGTTTGAATGTGATCGTGGGTGCTTAGCTATGAGATATTCATTTTTTAATTCTCCATAGATATGGTGTCATATAAATATTATGCATTTAACATTATCCTATAAGTACGTATTATTTTATTCTTTAACGATATCTCCCAAATTCATGCAATCAAGATAAATTTCAGGATCTATAATCCATGAAAGATAACTATTTTGAGACACATCAAATGTAGTAAAATGAATATTTATAAGATTCGACACAATAATAAATAATTATAGTTGAAATAAAGGCCTCGATTTGATTTTAGGAGTGGCATAGAAAGTCAACTAACTAGAAATATAGTGATGATAACGTTTTGAATAAAATGGAACTTGACCACTAAATAGATTGGAATATTTGATATTGTATTATATTTTTGAATTTTCTCTTTCAAAGTACAAACGTGATAGAGTACTTATAGATAAATACAATATGGCATGTCAGGATGGTGAGTGAACAACTAACCATGCTTTATCGTGCTTGTAGATTTTGTGTGTCATGCTTAAAGCTTTGCCTTGTCATGCTTGTAACTTTGCCTTTAAATGATTCAATTTTCATTCTTTATACCTCATGGTTCTAGCTTTGCATTATTATTATTCCAACTTTAAATGATTGACACCTCATTCTTCTAGGACTGCATTGTCGTGATTCCACCTTTATATTCTATTATGGGTATCAAAATCTATCTGACACCTCCAAATTTGTAACACCAATGCAATTTTACACCCTTAAAATCAATAGTTTCTACAACTCATTTTTATTAGCTACATTATTGTGGCAAATGAAATGTCACGGCTTTCCAAATGCTATGTGAGTTATCCGTATGAATAACAATAATTTCACGTTTGGGCCGCATTTCATTAGTCGCACAAACTTTTCTCTCGATTTTTTATTTGAAATTCTCATTCAAATCCCTTCATATTATCGATGTCGCAAAGGTTTAATAACAGGCAACACACTGACTTGCATGGTGCAACTTTAACATGCACGATCTAGTGTTCCCTTGATTATTTTATTTTTTATTTTTTCATGGTGCAAATGTTATGAAGTTTCGTAATTTTGTTAACAATTAGGTATAAACATAGTAATTTTTTTTTTCTTTTTATGCTAATTTATTGAATTATTTAGTCATTTGATAAATAATTTAGTTAGTTAATGAATTAAGTTTATTGTGTTAATTAATAGAGATATTTTTTCGTTTGATAAATAAATTGGCCAGTTATCAAATTAATTTAATTAAGATAATTTATTAAACTATATAGTCATTTGATAAAATATTTGTTAGTTAGTCCATTAATTTAAGTAAGAGAAGTAATTAAACTATTTAGTCATTTCATATTTAAATTAGTTAGTTGTTTAATTAATTTAATTACGTTCAGTAATTGAACCATGTAGTCATTTTATAAATAAAATGATTAGTTAATAAATCACTTAAAAAAATCAGGTAATCAATGATAATAAGCTCCGTTGCATAATGAGATTAAGTTATTCATGGTCGTAGTAAACTTCGGTACCTATTTTCTAGTGCATTCAGGGCATAAATTTTTGTCCCATTATTACCCGATGCTACATACAGATTGATTTAGACTTATTCTTGGCACTCCTTAAAGGGTGGTGGGACCTATCAACCTCAAAATGTTGATCGGTTTTGATGTTGGGATAGGTGAGATCATTTTGTTTGATTGAAAGGATAAGACATTTGATTATGCAATTCAGTATCTCCTTAAGGTTGAGCAAGGACATATCATATCTATTACTAGAAAATTTATTTTTTGAAGCTGAGGAATATGGTAAGGGAGGATATGGTTCCCACGAATTATATGGTGTATATTTGTGTGTTTATACTTTATACTTTCGGTCTGTATTATTTCAAGCTTGATAAATATTTATTTGGTTAGTTGGGGTTGTTGATTCACCTGGAGTGTTTGGGTGATTTTAACAAAGGCAACACCATCATGGCTCATCTTTACCATGGGTTAGATGTGGCTTGCCGACTGGGTTGCCTACATCATAATACCCATTGGCCATCATAGGTGAAAGGTTTTACATGTATCCTTCAAGTAAATTTATTAAATAAGTTTCGTTTACTTAATTTGATTTAGTTAATCGTTGTTATAAAATTCCATTTCAACTCTAGTGGGTTAAGTACCTTAGATGCATGCACCCTTTATTCGATGATGATCATGCCAAAAATGATGTACTCCTTTGCATTCTATGATGGGGTGAGAGAAACGACTTGATTCTATCGGTGATTATCATCACAACCTCCATATGGACCGTAACTAACTGAATATGCGGAAAAAAAAATAGTGGTATGGAAATCTTCGGTGGGGAGCCATCATTTAGATAGGGATGAGGTGGATCAATACCATTCATTATAGTCCAGATATTTATTCTATCTATTAGAAATGGTATTAATGATTAGTACTTAGGATATGGTTGTTGACAAAAATGCATTTAACTTTTAGTGGTCCCATTCCTCCCGTCACGTGACGTGAAATGTAGTATGTGTAACCAAAGAAGATCATATTCCATTAAAACTCCAAAAGATGCCTATTTCGATATATTTTGTGGATATGTAGTTGGACTAGGGCATATGGTGGATGGATCATGGGCAGAGTCCGTTGGTACCGTTGGTGTACAAAATGACTAGTGTTTATGTCATGTGCATCGATGCCATATGGCCAGCCGTAAAATCCATAAATAGATTGATTAGATCTAATATAAAAATCATACGAATCAAAAATATTTTTTAACATCCTCAGCATAACAAAATAGCTAAGACCGAATAAGTAATAATGAGATAGTGAATGAATAACAAAAACCAACTCTGATAAAAATCATTGCCAGTAAAAATAAACCAACACTAGAATATAAAATATATCTCATACAAATGCCCAACTCTTAATACAAGTACTACATATACATGATGACTGAAACTAAAAAGTACAAAAAGAGGGTGAGGTAACTTTTGCTCGGCTCCTACAACCTATGAGTAATGAATGGAACATTGCTAGAGATGCTCCTCTAACGAACCCATTCTATACGAATCACCGTAACCTTAGACCTATGAAAAAAATATAATAAAAATATAAATAACAAGTATATGTTGAATAAGATTATAACTAAAGCTGGGCCAAATTATTGGTACACATCTTCCTCTCGTCTTTTAGTAAATTTTAACTTATTAGTTACTCAACCCAACAACCTAAAATAACACTCGGTTCTAAATCTTGAACCCATATGTAGCCCATGTGAATAAATTTTTACCTCTTCATTCTTTAATCTTTACCATTACAACATGAGGTTGATCTATTTCTCTAAGAAACACATAATGTACTAAGGTCTCAAACGTATGGTACATCTAACTAAAATAACAAGCTTATATCTCAAGTTTATCTATATTAGACTATCTCACTAATATAATGCAATATACACGTCTATAGTATAATTAATAGACAAATATGAGTCATAAGTATGTAGGTACGCATCCGTACATTAAGTTTCTCTCTCTCTCTCTCTCTCTCTCTCTCTCACACACACACACACACACACACACACACACATATATATATATATATATATATATATATATATATATATATATATATATATATAGTATAACACATAAACCAGTACAACTATCTCTACTAACACAACAAAATTTCATAAGGTAGGATAAACACCATATCTACGTCTGACATCCATACATAGAGACAGTCTCTGATAGTTATAAATAAATGGGCTTCAGAGACAGTCCATAATAGTTATAAATAAATGGGCTTCACACATGCCTGCACATAATAAACCTCTATCCGTATCGCCTTTGGGGATTACTCGTGTGTACTAGATATAGTCTTAGAACTTCCCAACCTCAATAACTTATCACGATCAAGTGATAAATCGATATATGCCTACATGTCATATATATAGCCTAACATACCTAAAACTATATAATGAAATCTCTCCATGAAATCCTTTCCCTACACAGATACCTAAATGTAGTACACTGGGGTAAAATCACCAAGGATTACTTGTCTACTCACTGAGACACCATCTCGGTCGACGTCAGACGTGCCCTATAATGGTATCCCTCCTAGTACATTTGCCATGAGCACTCATACATGGTATGCATTTCACACGAAGAATCCAATCAAATATAACCCTCGCTAATGGGTTGAATTAAATAAACATATATACATACCAATTCAACACTACCGAATCATTTACAACACTTACTAACAAATTAAATAAGCAGTAACACAGTCATACATCCCATCACTATCCGATCGTCCATAGTAATCCAAACCAATAAATGGTAATACAATTATTACCCCTATTCGAATTTATATGTTATTAGCCCTATTTCCTAAGGGCTTCCAAATCCTAGTTATAGTTTCACAAACAAATTATACTAAAAATATGCATAATAACTACATTCGACCTCATATAATTCTAGCCCAAATATCTCAAGACTACATATCTAGGTATTAATCAACACCTAATTTATATAAAATCATCAAGCATAATAACTACCCTGACTCTAGAATTTCTTAACTCAATAATAATCTAACCCAATGGATAAATGCCCCACTAGACTTTCACTAAGACTTAAATAATCTGGACCAATAGTCCCATTCCACTAAAGTCCAAAATACAAAATGGACAACCCATCCTAATCTTAAGTTTGAAAACATAATTACAGAACTCAAATTAACCTCTTTAACCAAATAATTTCAAAAATACACAGGTAAATCCCCAACACTAATTCTAAATCTCAAAACATTAGTATTCTACTATATTATAAAAATACAAGAAAACTTAAGACCTACCTCAACTCCCCAAATCCAGCAATCCAATCCAACAACCAATAATTAAACGAATACAAAATTTGGGGATGTAAACGAATACAAAATATACCAAAAAAAACTTTTCGGTATATTATTTTTCGTCGTTGCTTGAAAAGCTCCTCTAATCAAAATCCTCGATTACCTACAAAATATATAACAAACTAAAGTGTAGAGCGATAAGTAAGGAAGTCAATCCACATCAAGGGGGTAAGCTAGATACAAACTCAATTGTAATTCCTTTTTCTTTTCTTTTTGGGCTTTTTATTTTTTCTATTTTTTTTTACTTTTCAAATATTAAAATAATTTTTAGGAGTGATGGTGAAATAATACTAAACTAAATCAAAGATCTAAATAATTAACTAAAAAGTAACTAAAAATAATGAACTAAGTCTAACACTAAAATAAGAGAATAAGTGAGGAAGCAAATGCGAGAACAATCAATGAACGGGATTACATCACAAATTTTAGCTTTTCTAACTAATTAATTTAATTATTTGAATTCTCCCAAATCAATATCAAAATTACAAACCAACTCTCATTGCAAGTGTAATTATAATAGTAATCTTTTAGAAAATTAAGTTTAACACCTCCCCCCCCCCCCCCCCCCCCAACTCTAGAAAATAGATCTACACTTCTTTTAATTAATCTCCCGCTAGGATCGATTCATCAAAATTTACGTACATCTTTGAAAATGAAAATAGAGTTGAAATTCAAGTAATAATATCCCACTTAAGAAACCCCTATCTCTAGTTAGAATCTAAAATGGGTATTTTAACTAGAATTTCGATTTTCTCTCGAAAATCATTTACCCACTCTCGAGGCGTAAATTTAAGGGTGAGGAATCAAAATTAACATTCATAGGGAATTTTCAATTAATCAAACTAATTAAATCGAAATAACATCAAATAAGGGTTCTCCCTACCCCTTGAAAGGGGATTTAGCCTAACATGATTTTAAACATGATGAACAAATAATCAAAGGCCTATAAAATAAAATAGAGGAGAATAGAATAATCAAACCCAATCTCTTGAAGTGACATTGAACTCTTATTTCCTTGAAATCAATCACCATCCATCCAATATGAGCATCCAAAAATAATCAATTCAATATAATACTCAATTGAATTGCTCACAATTTATCCTCACAAATCTCTAAAAATAAAAATAAAAACTATTTACAAAAATAATTTCCTAATTTATTTTCTAATCTAAACTATCTCTCTACTTTTCTCTAGAATTTTCTCTCACTATTTACAAGATCCTAAATAAAAATGGATAAATTCAACTACATCAATCAATTATGAAATAATTGCTAAAAATGCAAAAATTCATTATAGATGGGTGGGATGGAATTCATCGTAGAGATAAATTTCACTACACACCTCTATATTGAGATATTTACTAAAAATGCAAATACTCTCTAAAGAGGAGTTTAGATAAATTTATCACACGAGTTAAAAAAAATTGGAGATCATTAAATGGGTCTTCTTCTTCCTTAAATAGTAGGCATGAAGCTTGGGGGTAATTTGGGTAAGGATTAAATGAAAATGAGGGGTGTGAGGATAAGTTGGGATCAAAATAGGAAAATGCACAAATGTGCATGGGTTATGTGAGGTCATGTGGATGAGGGGTGAGGGAATAAAATCTGATTTGGTTAAAAGAGTGTTTGGGGGCATTTTTGGAATTGGGTTTAAAAGTAGTATAATTTAAACATGTGGGTTTATTTGATTTTTTTCTTTTGGTTTTGGTTGACTTGTAGAGTTTTTAACAGGTGAAAAAATAATTTTGGCTTGGGGGTTAAAATGATTGAAATGGGTTAGTGGTTTTAGAAGAGCATGATCGGGTTAGGGTTTATGGTTGAAGCCGAGTTCAGACGTCGCTAGAGACAGGGGGCTCGAGTCAGTGGGACGCCGCCGGAGTAGTACCGCAGCCGGGCGAGAGAGATCCGGCGGGTTTCAAGTAAGGGGTTGGGTGGTTCCAGGCTGCTGGAGAATCGAGGATTAGGATGGGTAACTAGGTTGTTCGTGACGACAACGGGTAGGCTCAGTAGAGGGATGCCAACGAGTCGCGGCTTGGGGAAACGAGTTCATGGGTTGAGGAGAGGATAATAGGTGGGTTGGTTCGGGTTAGAGATGGGTACAGTCGTAGGCTCCGAAGTGGGACTCGAGTTCTGCTGCTATGGGTTTGGAAGGTCGGGGGTGGATCGTCGGAGATGGGGGAATGGGATCGGCACCGGGCTGTTGGAGTTGACGCTCCAAAGGGAGGTTCGGTTAGGGAGTCTGAGCGGCATGTGCATTTTTGGTGGTGTAGATATGGAGGTGGGTTTGTGGAAGATTGGGGTGTTTTAATGGTGTAGAAGAAATGGTTAAAGGTGGTTGTTAATGGAGTTTTGGTGGGTTTAGAGGAGATAGGAGATAGGAGAGAGAGAGGGTGATAGGTTGAAGATGAAAGTAGGTGTGATAAGATGTGGTAAGGTGTAGGGTAGAAAAGGTGTGGATGTGTGATTTGTTTGGGTGGGTGAGTGTGTATGGTTATTAAGGTGTGAGTGTTTGTGTTTAAATTGTGATCTTTAAAAAAAATAATAATAAAATAAAATAAAATTAACCTAAAATAAAAATTTAATTAGACTAAAAATAAAATTTGACTAAAATAAAAATGACACGACACGACACACTATACAAATTTTAAAAAAAACTAAACACGACTAAAATAAAAACTATAAAAATAAAAACTAACAAAAAAAAATGAAGTAATAATAAACTAACTAAAAACTAAGAAAACAAAAGAAAATATAAAAACTAATACACAACGCGCTAAAAATTAAAATATAAAAATCCTAAAAATATATACATGACTCAATAAAATAAAATAATAAAATAAACCCTAAAAATAAAATGACACAAATAAAATAAAATGGGACAACCTAAACACACACGGTTCGGGACAGGTTTAGATAGGTTTAGGGTAGGCTAGGATACGGGACAAGGGTAATTAGCTCCATAATCCGCAT
Source organism: Sambucus nigra (assembly GCA_949130495.1). Taxonomy (NCBI): domain Eukaryota; kingdom Viridiplantae; phylum Streptophyta; class Magnoliopsida; order Dipsacales; family Adoxaceae; genus Sambucus; species Sambucus nigra. The sequence continues at coordinate 387,786,482 of OX422212.1, forward strand.
AATTGCCTTGAAATACGCAATTGAACACCACAACGTGCATTCGTCCTACAAATAGACAATAGAGCGCATAAGACCCAAATTATCGAGAATTAGCAACTAAAATACGTTTATTCGGGGAATAAAATGAACACTTTTGGGTTCTTATCAACAAAAATACAAGAAAACTTAAGGCCTACCTTAACTCCCCAAATCAGCAATCCAATCCAACAACCAATAACTAAATGAATACAAAATTTGGGGATGTAAATCGATTGATCCCGTTCAACTGGCTCACCGCTATAGGTGTCACCAATATCCCTTGGTGAGGTTTTTTTTTTCTCCTTTCAAATAGATTTTTCTCTCTCTAACCTCCATTAATGAATAAAATCTTAATCCAAGCACCTAACAAATATCCAAATAATAAAATCATATCATATAAATGACTTGAACCTATTTCTAACATCAAATCCTAAGGTTACATAAAGATTCATAGAAAAACTCAATTTATAATCCAAGAACCCGAGATTTATCAATTTCTTCAATTAACTAATGATTTCAGAGGATTAATTCACATAATGTGAGGGTTTTTAATTAGTTTACAATTAAAAAAAAACAATTTCATCATTTATAACAATTTAAGTTCAATTCCATAAGAGAATTAATCAAATTAAGAACAAATATAACCTAATTACTATTTTGATTAGGTTAATACAAAATTAATCAATTCAAATTAGATTTAGGATATGATTATATTGAGAATTTAATGAGTAGATATAATCTTAACACACATGCAATTATAATATAATTCTATATAAACTTGCCCTAAATGATTTGTGGAGAAAACCATGCAAATATCCCCAAAATCCTTCTCTATCGCTTTTAAGGAGCTTCCCCAACTTGTGTTTTATGTATTATAAGATCCTTAATGATTCATTAAACCCTTTAATACACAAAATCAGGCTTGGACCCTAAATGGACCTCACTTAAAAGAGCTCAAAATCACCTCCAAATGGCATTAACCTTGGCTAGGCCTCACACAAACCCAATAAGCCTGTAATCTACAATTTTAAACTAAAAATGAACAATCTACACATCCCACTAATCTAATACGAAATATACTAGAACAAATAACTAGTACCCAGTTATTTAATAATCATCCAGTAAAATTCCAAATATAAAATTATTAGATTTATGAGTTACCATGTATTAGATCTAGTTTTAAATTTGAATTATACAAAGCATAAAAATATAAATAGTGACATACCATGTCATAATCAAGAACATGTAATTAATTTTCTTTAATTTAATAATTTCCAGAAATTCAATTTCGTTAGAATCCTAGTCGAAAGTCTAAGAATGTCTTACCTATAATGTCCTCACACTACCGAAAAGAATCTACTCATTCTATGACCTAGAATATCCTATGTCCTCTCTGATCAAAAATCATGTACGGATACACTCTAAACCAAACTAGTCTAATTTTTAAAACACAAACTTGTCACTCAAGGACTCCTTCTCTTCATGCATAACATTAGTGATAAGGTGACATTAAATGACACCGATCTTACCCAGTCTAAGCCTTATAAGAGGAACTTATTATTAGGTATCCTACTCCCTATTAGAAAACAAAATACACAATTCCCATAGTAGAGAGATCATTAAGAATGCCTTCTAATTTTCCTTAACCTCCCACCTATGCTTCCGCTCGTTATCAAAATCCTTAGCCTACTCTGGAAAACTTCCCGCGCTGCTATGAACACCTTATCCTCAAGTTTTTTTTAACATGGCCTAGCACGAATATATTCTACTCATACCCCTAATATGTTTGGTGAAATTAACTCAAATTATCCCAAATTCTCCCATTCCCTCTTTGGAACTCCTTATTCCGTATCAAAATCAATTGGTTTACTCTCCCACTTTTACATTGGGATTTCAAACATTGAACATCTTGAATGTCTCTGGTGTTCTATCATATAGACTAGATAAAACACCATCTTGACATAAAGCATACCAATAATAACTTCATCATACCAAATATATGGACTCCCATAAATACTGTACACACAATTACTTTTAGAATGTATAGAAAATCACAAAATATGCACATCAAAACTTGTTCTCATAGTTTGGGATCACCCCGAAAAAAATTTCCTTAAAAATGTAACCTTTTCATGTCATCAAATGCACAAAGAACCCGTTGCTAATACTATTTGCATACCCACTCTTGGTAAACTATAACTCTGGGGTGTAAAGGACCCCTAATCATAAATTTAGGTGTAGCAGACACCACTACTACACAACTCCTTCTTTAATAAGATATTATTGCAAATCATAATGAACTAACCCTTCGTGCGATAAAAAATATACAAATGACGTGATCAGTCCATATTGTGTTAGAAAGATTCCTTCAGTATATTCTCAACCCGATTGCACCACTAATGATAATTTGCTCACGTTTCACTTGCGAGGAGGTGTAAAAGAGCATTATCTTTGGGTTGTAAGAAGGAGTAATAATTTCTCCTGTCACTTGGGTGTTTTGTAGTAAATCTGAGGAGTAACCCATACTAATGGTGATGGGAAACTATAATTTGCAAGAATGATGATAATCAAAGTCAATAGATAAAGAAAATAGACCCAAGGGAGAAAATCAACTGTAAGAACACAAAAAATAACGTGGTTAGCCCAACTTGGGCTACGTCCACAAGAGCTCGAGTTTTATTTCACTTAGAGAATGAACATCAATGTTAATAAATACCCAATATTAAAAAATAAAACATCTCCTCTCAATTTCGTATAATGTTTAAACTCACTCGAAATCTCTTTAACTTTGTTGCATTCTCTTCTCCCAAAATTTTTCTTTTGTCTCTCCTTTCTTCAATGGAACATTGTATCATATATAGTCTCAATTTTGATCTCATGGGACTCAAATTGCCTTTTACTCTTTTGGAATATTTTGATAGTAAACCACTATTAGTTTTAATAAGGGACATACCCATTAAGCATGGGTTAAGGTTATCTTAAAACATGACATAATGTTTTACTTTAACTAAAAGTGCTCCAACTTTATCATGTGGCTTAAGGACACTGCTTAATATATAATATAAAGTTTGCACACATGGGATCATGTGTAAAAGGAATATTACTTTATGTTTTACAGCGCTCTCTATGTCTTAACCTTTTGTAGCTAACTAATAATTTAGTCAAGTAAACTAATGGTTGTTCGCAACTTGTTAAATCGGGTGAGTTCTTTCGCAACACGCTTGATCGCATAGAGTTATTTCACTACTTTCTCAAACAGAAAAATTAATTTTCATCTCTATGTTCTCAAAAGTAGTTTCCTCTTGATCCTTTCCATCTAGGTGGATCGATGGGACATAGAACTTCCTCGATTATTTAAAACTTGGTCTTTCGAGATTTTGATAAACCACTTCCATATAACATTGAATGACCTCCTATTTTCTCCAGTGAGGTGATTTATCTTTGAGTAGATAGTTTTACAAATAATCCCCTCCTACATTTTCCTCTCGTAGAGTAAGTTTTTGTGTTAAACAAGATTTTTTTGTACAAAATACCCCAGTTAAATAATTTATAAATCAAAATACTTTGGACAGTCAAATCTTTAAATCGAAGCATCTCAAATCGCAACTCATCTATACACGCGTCAATTTGGTAATAGGAAATCTCGTTTTGAAACCTCTCAGTTTTAAATCCTTTCTAAAGTACCTATTGTTAGTGAACTCTATTTGGGAATATTTTAAAGTAATGAATCTAGAATAGATTAAACTTCATTCAATAAATCTTAAAATAAATAACCTTCTATCGAAAAACCTCAAATTGAAGAACCGTGTCTATACAAATGCCAATTTAATTCAACTTTTATTTCACACATGTAAACTGATCATTTGTATATCTTTGTATTAAATGCTAAAACCATTAGCTCTAAGACGTCACTAATTGCCACACGTAGCCGTGAGATGATTTCTGAGACGTAGGGTTATGGCCTCATAATTTTGCCCCAAATTTTAAGCAGTCGCATGGTTAGTAAACCGACAAAATCTTTTCAAATGTATACTTTATTAAGAAACCCTATAAAATATATTTTTTTATATTTCTTTGAAATCCTCCAAAAAAATTTACCTCCTTTAAAACTCAAGCTTTCAAAAGATAAAAAGCGTGTTCTTCTTTGCCTAATAGTTCTTTATTCTTCATTATTTGGCCATTGTATTCTATTTATAATCACTTCCATAACATTCAATCACTTTTCTTTTCCTAATATTCTTCATCGTGTATCAATGGCGTCATAAGTTAATGTTGTTGAGATTTCCCATAAGAGCTCGGGCGAAGCTTTGTTGCCGGAGTTATTATAGAGATAAGCTTTATTCGATCGTTATCATCGTGCTCCATTCTTTGGAGATGTAGAGAACTTTTGGGAATATGGTAGGTATTTTTTATGAATAACACTGTACGGATCCATCCCTTGTACCCCCACTCATACTCACTAATAGGAAAAAAAAAATTATAGGGAGAAATGTTTGTTTTTATTGTTAGTTAACTTGAGTTCTTGTTTTTTTTTGTTTTAATTATAAAAATGAGTTTAAAAATAGAGTTTTTAATATTTTTTTGTTTTTATGGTTAACTTGGGTTCATGATTTTTTTTTTAATTTAAAAAATGATTTTTTTTTCAAAGTTAAAAAAATAACTTTTTAAAAAGTAAAAGCTAAAACCTCCCAAATGTACCCAAAATATTTTTTTAATAAAGAGTTTTTTTTTTAAATTGTATTAAAAATAAGGTATGTCGCTGACGCGGACCTTTAAAAATAAGATAATTTTAGGTAAATGGGTGTTTGGCGGACTAAATACGTTAAAAACCAATTTTTAAAAAAATTATGTATTTTTTTTATCAAAAATAATATCTTTAGTGTTTGTTTATCAAAAAGAAAAATATTAAGTGTTTTTTTTTCTAAAAATAATATTTTCTCTGTTTATTTGCCAAAAAGTAAAAAGATTCGGTATATTTTGATAAAAATAATATTTTCTAGTGTTTACGTGCCAAAAAAAATTCCAATTTTTTTTTCAATTAATAACATTCTCAGTGCCTATTTGTCAAAAATTAAAATATTTAATTTTTTTTTACAAAAATAATATTTTCACGCTTTTTATGGGTTAAATAAAAATATGTTTAAAAAAATTGAGTTTAAAAATAAGGTGTGCCGCTGGCGCAAACCTTTAAAAATAAAATAATATTCGGTAAATGGGTGATTGAGGGACTAAATGAATTAAAAATAATTTTTAAAAAAATAATTTCTTATTAGAATAATTTTGTTTTTAAAAAACATATTTTTATTAAAAATATAGATTTTCAATTTTTATTGAAACAGTTATAAACATTTTACTTTTATATTCCTTATTTTTTTCAAACAGTTAAGAAGTTGTTTTTTTTCTAAAAAAAATATTTTCCACTGTTTGTGTGCCGAAAAAAAAATTCAGTATTTTTTTTATCAAAAACAATATATTTAGTGTTTATTTGTCAAAAAGAAAAATATTAAGTGTTTTTTTGCTAAAACTAATATTTTCCTTGTTTGTTTGTCAAAAATAAAAAAATTAGTATTTTTTTACAAAAAATAATATTTTCTAGTGTTTGTGTGCCAAGAAAAAAAATTCAGTGCTTTTTTTCAATTAATAACATTTTGAGTGCTTATTTTTAATAAATAAAAATATTTAATATTATTTGACAAAATTAATATTCTCACGGTTTGTATGAAATTTTTTTTTTTAGTTTACACTTTTATGTTTAGTGTATTAAAACTAAAGATATTATTTTTGATAAAAAAAATACAAATTTTTTTTAAAAATTTATTTTTAACATATTTAGTCCTCCAAATATCCATTTACCCAAATTATCTTATTTTTAAAGGTCCGTGTCAGCGGCATACCTTATTTTTAACACAATTTAAAAAAAAAATCTTTATTAAAAAAATATTTTGGGTGCATTTGGGAGGTTTTAGCTTTTACTAATTCTTTTTAAAAAAAAAACATGAACCCAAGTTAACCATAAAAACAAAATAATATTAAAAATTCTATTTTTAAACTCATTTTTATAATTAAAACAAAAAAAAAACAAGAACCCAAGTTAACTAACAATAAAAACAAACATTTCTCCCTACAATTTTTTTTGTCTTATTTGTGGGTATGAGTGGTGGGTACAAGGGATGGGTCCGTATAGTGTTATTAATTTTTTATATATTTGAATGGATTAGAAGATCCTTTATTGATCGCTGATGAAAAATTCTATTAGTCCCGAATTTTTTACTTAAAAAAACAATAGACCGAATGATGTGTCAAGACGAGTGGATGAAAAAACAAGACATTGTAAAGTGAAATGGAAAGAACTTGAAATTTTTTTTTAGACATTTTGTCCATTCTCAAACCATATACTAACACTCATCTTATTTGGAATAAAAAATAATTTTTTTCAACAATCTTTTGTCTTAGAATAAAAAATAAATATATTTTAACTGTTTAATAAAAAACAGTTTTTAATAGTAATTTAAAAAAAATCAGAAAAAATATTTTTTACTTTTTATAATTATTTAAAAAAAGCTTTTAAATTAAATAAAAACCTTTTGAATGTTCTATAAAAATAAAAGATAAGGAGTAATTTTTAAAATAAAAAATTTTGACATGATATCGCGTGTTATATGTTTATTGACTTGATATCGCGATTGATTAGCGTCGCTGGAACGGACCCACATTCCCGGACCAACATCATTTGTTGAATGTTGGTTCGCGCCAGCGGCACTAATCAATCGCGACTCTAAGAAATCAAATTAAACAATTTTTTTAATTAAAATTAAATTATTTTTATTAAAATAAAAATTAAAAAAATATTTTTTTCATAAATAAAAAAACAATGGTTATTGACATGATATCGCGATTGATTACTGACGCTGGCGCGCACATTCCCGGATCCACATCATTTGTGTGAATGTGGGTTCGCGTCAGCGACACTAATCAATCGCGATATCATGCCAATAAACATTGTCGTTTTTATTTATGAAAAAAAATATTTTTTTAATTTTAATTTTAATAAAAAAACTATTTAATTTTAATTAAAAAAAACTGTTTAATTTGATGTCTTAGATTCGCGATTGATTAGTGCCGTTGACGCGGACCCACATTCTTGGATCCACATCATATGTTGAATGTGGCTCCGCGCCAGCGACACTAATCAATCACGATTCCAGAAGATCAAATTAAACTAACACGACTCAAACAGATAACACGACACGTAATTTTTTTTCTTTACCAAACACGAACACGATCCCGTTAAACGAAATAAAATCATTATTTTTTTCCCTAGCACTAAAATGCGACATGACACTATACAACAAGAAATATTTTTATACCTAACAGAAAAACGAAATATGTTTTTATACTTGTGTCGTTGCATGTTTAATTAAGTTGAGTTTATATTTGATAAAAAAACTACAACTTCATGTTTTACTACATTTCATTTAAGTCGTGTTGGTGCTAATTAAACAAAAATATTACGTATATAATTTTTTTTAAAGAAATGTCTTTTTTTCATAAATATAAAAAGTGACTTCTTAATAAAACATGTTCTTTATAACTTACAACTTTTATTATAAAACGGGGTTTTTATAACTTTTTTAAAATAAGTTTTATTATAAAGTATCTTTTTACAAATATAAGCTGTTTTTAAAAAATAAAAATCTGACATTTCTTGAGTCTACTCGTGACGTATTTATCCAGGTAATTTGAGGCTTCACAAAACTAATTTTTGTTTCATTATTTTTGTCAAATTCTAATAATGGATTAAATATAATTTCAGGATTTTCATTATCCATTTTGGAATGGAGTCAATGAAAGGAACGATGAAATGCAAATGAGAATTGATTAAAGTTCAAATGCAAATGGACAAAGCAATTACTCACTTAATTTTTAAATTTAGTTGTTGTGATTGAATTTAGTATATTGACATTTATTTTAATTTATTCGTGTGATATTTTGTAACTTTGTAATTTTTTTTTATTATGGTTGAGATGGGTTACGAGTATCACTGTTTTGGAACATTATATGTTTTGTTGGCGTTTGTTTGGCTCCCAGATATGATAATAGGTAATGGACTTAATGGATTTGTGAGAGAAGAAAGAATAAGGATAGCAGTTAATGGGCATTATTTGTTTTTTTTTTGTCTCATATCTCATAACAGTTATGGGTGTATGTTTTAACTCATATGTGATAATTGCTTAGTTGAGCATACCGGGTATAACCGGTTTCAGCCATTTGTTTTCCAGTCAAATTTTTCATGCTATAATGATTGCTTTACACATCATTCAGTCGATGAATATTCAGTCGGATGTTCGGTCACAATAGAAACGCTCATCGCTGATAACCTGAGAATCAGTCTGAGGGAGGTAATTTTCCCCTTATTGTATTTTGAGACTTCGATTCGACAGATGAGACTTACCTTACTCCAACATTGACTTTGAGGAACCACGTGGCTCGCCTGAAATTTTTACTTCTTGGACTGAATATATATATAAGAAATACGATGACACTCTTCTCTAAGTTGAAATTTTAATGTTTTTTATTGGTTTGCCGATTTTATCCTATCTAAAAATAACTATGTGCTCCACCTATTAAATTCTAGGTGGAATTATTTGACCCCTACTTTCATGATGTCTTGGGGTTGAGTTCACAATCACATTTAAGTTATCCATGAGCTAATGGGAATAGATCCCTATAGTGTTATTTCTTATGATGATGAAAATTGGATAATGAAGAAGCTGAAGCTCGAACAGAGCTTGATAGACTTTGCCGAGAGTGCATCGGTGATTCTTCTAAAGACATTTTTTATCACCTGATCAAATAGTTTTACAAGGTTCCTTTGAAGTTGTCTAAGTAATAGAAGGAAATTGGTATAACTCTTGATGTAACATTTGGTACTGGCAAATATCAACCTTCAGAGCTAGTTACTTATCTTTTATGCGTGTTTTTTGCTTCTTCCTTTCTGGAAAGATCAATGATCAACCATGTGGAGACTTATAATTTCTCGATTATTTTGGCTCGTGGAGTCAACATTTAATACTCCGTATTTTTATGACCTTTAATTATGGGATTACTTAACTTAAATTGGGATAAATTAATTTAATAGTAATCCGGATCTTTAAATTGAATATTTACTAGAGTGATGAGAGTTAGTAATTATTGATAAGAATTATGTTGAATATTACTTAATAAGTAAAGTAATATATGAGTTTTAATTTATTAAAATTGTCGCGAGTGAATAATACGACAGTTATAGAAATTAAATCGGGACGCGCGTGTCAGTCGCGTCGGGACTAAATTAATCGGATAACAAGTAAATTCATTCTAAGTCACCCGTATGGTTATTTCGAGTGCACCAATGTGTCCGGAAGGATCGAGATAGTAAGAAAAGTATACTCGGAGGTCTAGTTTGGGTCTTAGAACGTTTTTAGGCCTAATTGGCAACCCGAGAGGGCATTTTGTTAATTCATAATTTTAGACCTTAATTAATGACGAAAATCATAAGTCTATATCTGTTGTTAGAGGTTGTCTTCTAGGGTTAGAACAAAGACAACTCACAGAAGCCATTAGAGGAAGGAGATTAGGAGCTTTACGAAGGTTAGAATCATCCTAGTTGCACTGTTTTCACCACAAACACAGCCGGAGTATAGATCGGAGGAAGAGGAACTCACCCACACCATCAAATCCCAAAAATTCAGACCTTCATTCTTGAGGCAAGTATCTAACTTGTTGTTCTTGAGTTGATAATACATCCATGCTAGTATAGAAGATATAATTTCATGTTTTTATGTCAAAATAATGTTGTTTGGGAGAATTATATTACAATTTTGAGGAAAAACCATGTTAGGACAACTATCTTGATATATATAGAAGATTAACTACGAAATTGATGCCCAGTAGAGATTGAAATCTGGAATAATTATGAGGATATTGAACAAGATGATAAAAATAGGGTTCTTGATGAATTAGCCTAAATTAATCCCTTAAATTGATAACCCTTGATAAATTTGTATTTGTTTTACGTTGAAAATCATGCACTTAGGTTAGTACAACTTATGATTTGATTGTTTGGGAGTTTGGGACGAATTAATGGAGGATTTGAGGATGGAAATTAAGAAAACCCATAGGTATTATTTGCAGAATTTCTGGGCCAATAACTGCTCGATTGATCGATCGACTCCTGCTAGAAACTGAATCTTTTTTCCTTTTTAAATGTTAATCTAACCCCAATGTATAAGGACCCTTAGACATAATTTAAATATCATAATGGGGCTTGAGAAGGACCGGTAGGGCCGTGGATAAGTTTCGAGTAGTATGATTTCATATGGAATTGAATCGTGGGGTTACGAGGGGAAAAATGGGTTGTGATTGCGTGTGTGATAAATTGGGGATTGTGCAAGTCGATGATGATTTAGACTAGCAAGGTATAAAGGGTACACCTACTGATTTGATATTTATTAAAATGATACACTTTGAGGATCGAGAATTACTTGTGAACTTTCGATAATTGAGAAAATAAAATAATGAATTAATTACGTAGGATTCGGGCGTTATGCGCCACATATGGTTAGAATACGTTATGGGTCATGGGTGTACCTATCTGAATAATGTAAATATATATACGAGTGTATGCATATATAGTATGTGAACATCTGTGTTTAATCATACCCGCGTTACTTGCTATCACGGAGGTTTCTACGCCGGGACAGTCTTATCTCGATGTGACCTTTATAGGGGATATTGACTTGTACCCTAGAACATAAGACCCTTCGTACAGGATATCTGAGAATGATATTCAGATGGTCCTAAGAGATGTGAGGGTATGTGTTGACCTCTTGGTGACTGGGAACTATGCTTCGTCTATAATATGTGTGTTTTGAGTTAATATAGTTCAAGAGTGATTTCGAACTAGTATTTCCCTTTGTACGAGAGATACGAGGACTTGATAGTAGTGTATGCCTGCACCATAGATTTGTGTGGGGTGCCCTATTAGTGTATGTATAATGAGTGATGAATATATGTACCTTTGATTCAACTACTGTTCTTGTAAATAGAAAAAATTCAATATTTAATACCAAATGAATTAAGTGGTTGAGAACTTAAGGTTGTATTGAGACATAGATAAGTTGCTTGGTAAATTCATGAGGAAAGTTATCATGTATAAATAAGAGTTACATGATCACATGAATCAGGATTAATGAGGGGAGATTGGGTTAGATTAGTTAACTGGGTTAGCGTTATCTAGATTAATTCAGTAGTACGTTAGGCATGCACACTAGTTGAGGGGTGAGAATTATCAAGTGAGTGTCGAGTCACTAACATGTAAGTAATATCAACTAGGAAGCATTTTATATACTTGCTAAACTATTTTAAAGTTATTTTACACTCAGGCTTTGATATATATATATATATATATATATATATATATATATATATATAAGTGCCAAGCCACAGGGGCGTCAGACTTAGATCTTCGGACTGTTGACGTGTTGTAGCTAGTGCGAGAGTTGCAAGTCTTTGCATTTAGACGACTTCATCCTTGTCATATTTGCTCTTCACTTAGTCATTTTAAATGGGTCATGTGTCGTCCATTTCCAGTTTTTATTTAGTTTAGAGAGACTTGTACTCTTATTTATTTTAGTATTCAATTTTAGTTGGGATTGTTTTAATTAATTCATTGTCCTTCGATTTGGGATATTTTATTTGGATGGATTAATCTAGTTTGTTTATTCTACTTGGGTGGTTTTGTATTTAATATTATTATCTGTGTTCATGAAAATGGTTTCGTATATTAAATCATAACAATAGGACTTAATGTAATACCCCGCATTTTTATCGATATTTATTTATGGGATTAATTAAATTAAATGTGAATTAATTGAGAATTAATCCGGATAAAATACTAACGAGATGTGAGTTGGTATTTGATTATAATGAGTATATATGGCAATATATGGATATTGAGAATATTAAAATTGTCGCGAGATAGAAATACGACAATTTGGAAATTTTGTTGGGACGCGCGTGACAGTCGCGTCAGGAATGTAATTATTTGAATTAAAAAGTGAATTTTATTTTTATCAACCGTATGGTCATTTTGAGTGAGACAACGAGTCCGGGAGGGTCGAAATAGTCAGACAACACTAGCCGGGGGTTTAGTTTGGGTCCCGGGGCATTTTTAGGCCAAACCGGCAACCCAAAAGGGTAGTTTGGTAATTTTGGAATTTTGGGAATTAAAACCCACGAAAATTAGAAGTAAAATATGACTTATTCTTTATCCACTAAACCCACTAACAACACTAAATGACTTAATGGGCTACGGGAGTTATCGGAAGAAATTTTAAGAGGTTCCTAAGGCAACCTCTAAACCACCATTGTCATCTTGGAGAAGAACTTGTAGAGAGAGAAAGAGAGAGGAGAATTCTGCAGAGAGAGAGAGAGGAATTCAACCATCTTCAACCAACAACAAATCTGGAATATAAGGCAAGTGATTTAGTTACAATTAATTCCATGAATGTGTTCTTCCATGTTTAGGTAATTATCGAATTTTGTCTTGGAAGATTGATATAGACCCATGAATTTGAGGATTAAAACTATGAACTATGTTAGGAATTGCATGTAGACATATTCTGGACGAATTATGAATTCAAAATATAACCCTTGATGATCTAAAAACGGATTTAAGAAGAGATTTATTAATGTTCTTGAAAGAAATAGAAAACTAGGTTTCTTGATGAAGTTTTGATCCAAACAAAGCCCTTGGTTGATGAATTATTGGTTTTAGAACGTTAAAAATGTTGTAGGATGGTTGTATGATGATATTATAACGTTATATTAGAGTTTCATGCTTTATAATGGAGTTTTGGAACGATTTGAGGACTGCAAAACGAAGCAGTCCGTAGCCTACCCGGTGCGATCGATCAATCGACATTCATCAGTCGATCGATCGACCACTATCGATCGATCGAGGTTCAAGGTCGATCGATCGACCTTCCCAGAATGACTAAAATTTTCCTAGTTATATTTTAATGATGTAACCCTTAGAAAATTATCATTGGAGACTTTATGAATATCCTTAGAATTAAGGAAGACCAATAGGTATGGTTATAAAATTTGGACCTTAATTAGAATTCAATTTGAGGAATTATTCTAAAGGCTAATGAAACTCGATGAGTGAGATAATATTAGGGTTAAAAGAGTAAATTTGAATAAATTGATGAAATGAGGTTTGGGGCAGAAGTAAGGACCTTAAGAATAATGATGTTATATGTGGGAATAATAGGAAACTTAATAGTCCCTTTAAGGTAGGTTTTAAGTACAAGAAACTATGACGTGAGATGTGTCGACAGTCTACATTTTATATTATCGGAAGACTTAAAATGTATAAAATTGGAATAATGGTATAAGGATGTAGAATGTACCTTTATTAATATTGATACATCTAAGATGTGTGAATGCTTAGTATATGATTTTTGTGTATGTATACCTACCATACTTGCTATCACGGGAGGTTTACGTTCGCTTAGGGCCATCTAATCCTTGTGTGCCCGGATTTAGTTTGGTACCTAGAGGACATAGTTCAAGGGAATGACTTAATTGTGAGTTATTAAGCCAGATGACTATGGAGCGTAGGTATGTACGTGACCATGGATATGTTGAATTATGTTCGCCTCCATTTTTGTGTGTGGTGTTTATTCTAACAATTCCTGAGAGATTCGGAATTTGTAATCCTTATGTACGTGATGTACCGGGATGGATAGCAGAGTATGTGTGCGCCACAGCTTAGCCTCGGGGTGCTTGTATTGTATATTTATGATGTGAATAATATACGGTTCAATGAAAAGGAATTTGTTATGTTTAAATTGCGAGAAAAATTTATAGTGACTCCTTGAGAAGTTAAGAAGGGATAACATGCCGTGAATTGTAATGTTAACAATTGAGAATCCGAGTTTAAGTAAAGCTATCTATTTAAGTAATAACATTGGAAATTCATATTGTGAATCGAGTAGTTGGGTTAGAACTTATGATGGTTTAGTTAGATATAACTAACACATGAATGGGTACAGGAACGTTAGGAGTGCACAGTTAGACGAGAGGTGAATATTTCATGTGAGAGCACGTCCTAACATATATTTTGCATTCATTGTTTTAAATGTTATTAAAGCACTTGCTGTTTTTAAAATACTCTCCACTTTCGGGCTCTGACCCGTTTGCTTTCAAATCTATTTTTGTAAAAACCTTTTTAGCTGCCCAGCCACAAGGACACCATGCATAGGATCTCTATTCAGGTGACGAGCTGTAGCTGTTTTGGAAGTTACAGGGCTTTAATATTAGACGCCTCATTTTCCAATCTTGACTCCATATTCAGTTCATCATTTGTAGGGCATGTCGCCCATTTCTATTAGAGACACTTTATATTTCAGTTATTCAGACTTTGGTTTGTAATTAATTCAGGATGCAGACTTGTTTTATTTATTTCCATATTGGGATTGTTGTGAGGAGTATTTCCCCTAGACTCTTTATTACTTGTTGATTTCACTATTGGGACTTTATTGTGAATGGTTATGTTATTCTTTCATAATTCATTTATTGCATGTTAATCAGATTTAATTTAAAATTTGACATCTTACTTTTTAAATACTAGGTGGTTAGTAATCATTAAAATGTTTTCGACAGTGATGCTATTAACTGAACCAACTTGGCATTTTGTATTAATTTAATAAAGGATTAGCTACCCGGTATTTAATTAGTCGGGGTGTCACAGGTGGTATCAGAGCATCAGGTTCTAGTGTCCTTTAGGATTTGTACGGTTTATTATGTTTCCGCTGAGCTTTCTTTGATGTAGAGCCCTATATTTTAGGACTGTTGTATTCCTTTATGTATGCTTCGCTCTTCAGCTATTTTAAGTTTATAACTGCGAACTTATAGACTTTTCTCTCATTTAAGATGCCTCCACGACGTGCGCAGCGAGTTCCTAGGGATGCACAACCAGAGCCACAGCTAGCACCAGTACAGGGCACCATAAATGCCGCCGAGGTTGCAGCTATTGTAGCCCAAGCGGTAAATTCCGCCCTAGCCGTTGTACAGCAGGCACCACCCCAGGTGCCAGTAGCCGCGCCAGTTCAGGCACATGCATTCCCGTCTGCTTGGGAACGTGTTCGTGATGCTTTTCAGAAAGCACACCCGCCGGAGTTCGCAGGTAGCTCCAATGTTGTGGTATCTAGTCAGTGGAGGAAGGATATTCAGAGGCACCTGAGGATGTATGAGTGCACTGATGTTTAGAAGCAGATACTAGCTACTTTCAAGCTAGTAGGTTCTGCATTGCAGTGATGGGAATCCATTACCACCGCGGGGGAGAGGGACACTCTCACTATTCAGGAGTTTTGGGTGCGGTTCGACCGCAAATATTTTCCGTCAGCTGTTCACATGGAGATGAGAAGGAAGTTGATGAACCTCAAGCAGGAGGGAAAGACTATGGCCGAGTATGAGGCCGAATTCACTAACTTACTGAACATTGTTCCGGATGAGATACCGACGGAAGAGAAGAAGATTCAGAAGTTCACAGATGGATTGACTTGGAGGATCCGTCAGCATTTGTTAGGGAAGCTCTCTTTATCCACTTATTCTGATGTGGTTAACGTTGCACTGCTACACTGTCAGGATCATCTCTTTCACATGTCTGAGAGCAAGAGATCAGGAGAGTCCAACCATCAGGGCAGGACCGGGGGAAATGGTGCCAGCGGGGCACATTCTGCTCAGGGACAGTACAGGCAGGGTGACCAGGGTTCCCAACAGGGGGATCCTAAGAGATTCAGATCTGGGGGATTCAGAAGTGGACATGGAGGTTTCAGGCAGGGCCATCAGGGTCCGAACGGCCATCAGGGTCAGAATGGTCAACAGCAGCAGTTTCACCAGGGCCAGTAAGGCCAGGGCAGAAATGGTAACGGTCACCAGGGACAGCGAGGGGAAACTTCCAAGGGAAGTGTTTCATTTGTGGTAAGATTGGCCACAAACGTCAGGATTGTCCTGATAAGGGCAGGGCCCCACAACAGCAGCAGCAGGCTGCTCGACACGAGCCACAGAGGCCTATGTTTCCCACCACCCTCCCAGCACCACCACAGATGGCAACATTACCACCCATTCCAGCGGTCCCAGTTCAACCGGGGAAGCTTCAGTATGGGAGAGTATATCAGCTTCAGCAAGCCGCAGCCCCACAGAATCCTCCAGCTATTGAGGGTATGTTCTCTATCCAGGGGACTATGGGGCGTATTTTGTTTGACACGGGGGCCACACATTGTTTCATTGCTATGAGATTTGCACGCACTATTGGGTTATTAGACACCGCAGAGAGCAACCCTACTTGTGTAGACTCACCGTTGAGTAGGGGTTCCATGATTTCGCTTATGTGTAGAGGTGTGGGTATAGAGATCGGGAGGTTTACTTTACCCGCTGATATGTTAGTATTAGAGATGACCGAGTATGATGCCATTATTGGTATGGATTGGCTGGTTGCGTACCGAGCCATGATTGACTGTTTTAGTAGGAGTATTATCTTTTCCATTCTCGGGCAGGAGATGTTTTTTGGTGGCGATGCCTCGTCCTGAGGGAGGATCGTCCACTCACTTGTACTATATAGAGGAGGAGACCTCTAAGGAAGTGGTGATACCACTTGATTCGATACCCGTTGTTAGTGAGTTCGCCGATGTATTTCAGGATATACCTAGACTACCTCCGAGTAGGGAGATAGATTTTGTGATCGATTTGACGCCGGGCACTCGGCCTATTGCCCGCGCACCTTACCATATGGCTCCAGCTGAGATGAGAGAGTTACGGGATCAGATTGAACAGTTGTTGGGACAGGGGTTTATACGGAGGAGTACTTCGCCGTGGGGTTCCCCTGTGTTATTCGTTAAGAAGAGGGATGGATCGTTGAGGTTGTGTGTGGATTACCGGGAGTTGAATAAAGTCACGATACAGAATAAGTATCCGTTGACCCGAATCGATGACTTATTCGACCAGTTGAGAGGAGCTTATTTCTTCTCAAAGATTGATTTGAGATCGGGATACCATCAGTTGCGTATCAGGGAAGAGGATGTCTCGAAGACTGCTTTCTTAACGAGATATGGTTCCTACGAGTTTCGGGTTATGCCTTTTGGCTTGACCAACGCTCCAACCGTGTTTATGGACTTGATGAATAGGGTGTTCAGAGAGTTCCTAGACCAGTTCGTCATTGTTTTCATTGATGACATTCTGGTTTACTCCAGACAGAGGAGGAGCACGCCGAGCATTTGAGGTAGGTTTTGCAGACGCTATATCAGAACGAGATGTATGCAAAGTATGAGAAGTGTGGGTTTTGGCTGAAGGAGGTTCAGTTTTTGGGACATATTATTTTCGACCGGGGGATATCTGTTGATCCGGGGAAGGTATCCGCGGTGAGGGAGTGGGGACAACCCACGACACCGACTGAGATCCATAGTTTCTTAGGCTTAGCAGGATACTACAGGAGGTTTATTCGGGGTTTATCAAAGATAGCGGGTCCTTTGACACATCTGACTCGTAAAGGTATGCCGTTCATTTGGAGTGATGCCTGTCAGTTGGCATTCGATGAGTTGAAGGACAAGTTGACCTCAGCACCTGTGTTAGCATTGCCGATACCGGGAGTTGAGTATCTAGTTTACACTGATGCGTCCTTACAAGGACTTGGAGGTGTATTGCAGCAGGAGAGTCAGGCCATAACTTATGCTTCCCGTAAGCTTAAGCCTCACGAGAAGAATTACCCCACTCATGACTTGGAGTTAGAGGCAGTGGTATTTGCCCTTCGAATTTGGAGACATTACCTTTTGGGGGAGAAGTTTCGATTGTTCATATCGGTGATGACTGTTACACCGCAGATTATCCCGAAGGTGGTAAGGGCCCAGGCAAATGACTCGTTCTATTAGGAGCAGATAGTTCGATTACTAGCAGAGGGAGCCGAGTCCTATACCGTTAGCTCAGACAGGGGATTATGCTTCAATGGGAGACTGGTAGTTCTGGAAGGGGATGAATTGTGACACGAGGTGATGGCAGAGTCGCACGGCTCACGGTTCGCGATACATCCCGGTGGGGACAAAATGTACCAGGACATGAGACGTCAGTATTGGTGGAGCGGGATGAAGAGAGATATTGCCGTGTTTGTTTCTAAATGCGCCACTTGTCAGCTGGTAAAAGTGGACCATCAGAGACCGGCAGGACTTCTACAACCATTAGAGGTCCCGATGTGGATGTGGGAGAGCATCTCCATGAACTTTATCACAGGGTTGCCTACGTCACAGAGAGGTCACGACTCCATTTGGGTAATTGTGGACAGGTTGACCAAAGTCTCTCATTTTCTACCCGTAAGGACCGACTACACTACGGGACAGTATGCCCAGCTTTTTATTGCAGAAATAGTGAGACTTCACGGTGTGCCCCTGAATATCGTGTCTGGCAGAGACAAGATATTTGTTTCACGGTTTTGGGAGAGTTTTCAGGAGGCCATGGGCACGAAATTGCGGTTAAGTACGGCTTATCATCCGCAGATCGATTGGCAAACCGAGCATACAAATCAGATGTTGGAGGACATATTGCGGATGTGAATCATTAACTTCGGGGGTGGATGGGAGAAGTATCTTCCACTAGTGGAGTTTGCTTACAACAACTCCTACCAGTTCACCATTGGCATGGCTCCATTTGAGGCGTTGTACGGTAGACCTTGTCGTTCCCCAGCATGTTGGTTGAAGGTGGGGGACAACAAACTACTTGGGCCGGAAGTGATTCAGGATACTTCGGCGAGGATAGAATTGGTACGGAGTCGCATTCGGATAGCTCAGGATTGGCAGAAGAGCTATGCTGATGCGAAGTGATTCTTCAGGGAGTTCCAAGTGGGAGACCAGGTTTTACTCAGAGTATCTCCTATGAAGGGGATTATGCGATTTGGGAAGAAGGGGAAGTTGGCACCGAGATACGTGGGACCATTTCCTATCATCGAGCGGATTGGGTCGGTTGCGTATAGACTTGGGTTACCGGAGCATTTACACAGGATTCATGATGTGTTTCATATTTTCTCGCTAAGGAAATATCTTAGAGATGATTTGGCTCATTCTCACATTGCTTTGGAGGACATCGATCTCCAGTCCGATAGCTCCTACGTGGAGGGGCCGATTACTATTTTGGACCGAAGTGAGCGGAAACTGCGGTCAAAGATAGTTCCTTTAGTACGTGTTCAGTGGCGGCATCATAATGCCGAGGAGTCCACATGGGAGAGCGAGGATGAGATGCGCGAATGTTATCCAGAGTTGTTTTTATGAGGTACTTTTTAGTTTCGAATTGCGAGACGAAATTCTGTTATTAGGGGGGAAGTATGTAATACCCCACATTTTTATCGATATTTATTTATGGGATTAATTAAATTAAATGTGAATTAATTGAGAATTAATTCAGATAAAATACTAACGAGATGTGATTTGGTATTTGATTATCATGTGTATATATGGCAATATATGGATATTGAGAATATTAAAATTGTCGCGAGATAGAAATACGGCAATTTGGAAATTTTGTTGGGACGCGCGTGACAGTCGCGTCAGGAATGTAATTATTTGAATAAAAAATTGTATTTTATTTTTATCAACCGTATAGTCATTTTGAGTGCGCCAACGAGTCCGGGAGGGTCGAAATAGTCAGAAAACACTAGCCGGGGGTTTAGTTTGGGTCCCGGGGCATTTTTAGGCCAAACCGGCAACCCAAAAGGGTAGTTTGGTAATTTCGAAATTTTGGAAATTAAAACCCACGAAAATTAGAAGTAAAATCGGACTTATTCTTTATCCACTAAACCCACTAACAACACTAAATGACTTAATGGTCTACGGGAGTTATTGGAAGAAATTTTAAGAGGTTCCTAAGGCAACCTTTAAACCGCCATTGTCATCTTGGAGAAGAACTTGTAGAGAGAGAAAGAGAGAGGAGAATTCTGCAGAGAAAGAGAGAGGAATTCAGCCATCTTCAACCAACAACAAATCTGGAACATAAGGCAAGTGATTTAGTTACAATTAATTCCATGAATGTGTTCTTCCATGTTTAGGTAATTATCGAATTTTGTCTTGGAAGATTGATATAGACCCATGAATTTGAGGATTAAAACTATGAACTATGTTAGGAATTGCATGTAGACATATTCTGGACGAATTATGAATTCAAAATATAACCCTTGATGATCTAAAAACGGATTTAAGAAGATATTTATTAATGTTCTTGAAAGAAATAGAAAACTAGGTTTCTTGATGAAGTTTTGATCCAAACAAAGCCATTGGTTGATGAATTATTGGTTTTCGAACGTTAACAATGTTGTAGGATGGTTGTATGATGATATTATAGCGTTATATTAGAGTTTAATGCTTTATAATGGAGTTTTGGAATGATTTGAGGACTGCAAAATGAAGCAGTCCGTAGCCTACCCGGTGCGATCGATCAATCGACATTCATCAGTCGATCGATCGACCACCATCGATCGATCGAGGTTCAAGGTCGATCAATCGACCTTCCCAGAATGAGTAAAATTTTCCTAGTTATATTTTAATGATGTAACCCTTAGAAAATTATCATTGGAGACTTTATGAATATCCTTAGACTTAAGGAAGACCAATAGGTATGGTTATAAAATTTGGACCTTAATTAGAATTCAATTTGAGGAATTATTCTAAAAGCTAATGAAACTCGATGAGTGAGATAATATTAGGGTTAAAAGACTAAATTTGAATAAATTGATGAAATGAGGTTTGGGGCAGAAGTAAGGACCTTAAGAATAATGATGTTAAATGTGGGAATAATAGGAAACTTAATAGTCCCTTTGAGGCAGGTTTTAATTACAAGAAACTATGACGCGAGATGTGTCGACAGTCTACATTTTATATTATCGGAAGACTTAAAATGTATAAAATTGGAATAATGGTATAAGGATGTAGAATGTACCTTTATTAATATTGAGACATCTAAGATGTGTGAATGCTTAGTATATGATTTTTGTGTATGACATACCTACCATACTTGCTATCACGGGAGGTTTACGTTTGCTTAGGGTCATCTAATCCTTGTGTGCCCGGATTTAGTTGGTACCTAGAGGACATAGTTCAAGGGAATGACTTAATTATGAGTTATTAAGCCAGCTGACTATGGAGCGTAGGTATGTATGTGACCATGGATATGTTGAATTATGTTCGCCTCCATTTTTGTGTGTGGTGTTTATTCTAACAATTCCTGAGAGATTCGGAATTTGTAATCCTTATGTACGTGATGTACCGGGATATATAGCAGAGTATGTGTGCACCACAGCTTAGCCTCGGGGTGCTTGTATTGTATATTTATGATGTGAATAATATACGGTTCAATGAAAAGGAATTTGTTATGTTTAAATTGCGAGAATAATTTATAGTGACTCCTTGAGAAGTTAAGAAGGGATAACATGCCGTGAATTGTAATGTTAACAATTGAGAATCCGAGTTTAAGTAAAACTATCTATTTACGTAATAACATTGGGAATTCATATTGTGAATCGAGTAGTTGGGTTAGAACTTATGACGGTTTAGTTAGATATAACTAACACATGAATGGGTACAGGAACGTTAAGAGTGCACAGTTAGACGAGAGGTGAGTATTTCATGTGAGAGCACGTCCTAACATGTATTTTGCATTCATTGTTTTAAATGTTATTAAAGCACTTACTGTTTTTAAAATACTCTCCACTTTCGGGCTATGACCCGTTTGCTTTCAAATCTATTTTTGTAAAAACCTTTTTAGGTACCCAGCCACAAGGACACCATGCATAGGATCTCTATTCAGGTGACGAGCTGTAGCTGTTTTGGAAGTTACAGAGCTTTGATATTAGACTCCTCATTTTCCAGTCTTGACTCCATATTCAGTTCATCATTTGTAGGGCATGTCGCCCATTTCTATTAGAGATACTTTATATTTCAGTTATTCAGACTTTGGTTTGTAATTAATTCAGGATGCAGACTTGTTTTATTTATTTCCATATTGGGATTGTTGTGAGGAGTATTTCCTCTAGACTCTTTATTACTTGTTTATTTCACTATTGGAACTTTATTTTGAATGGTTATGTTATTATTTCATAATTCATTTATTGCATGTTAATCAGATTTAATTTAAAATTTAACATCTTACTTTTTAAATACTAGGTGGTTAGTAATCATTAAAATGTTTTCGACAGTGATGCTATTAACTGAACCAACTTGGAATTTTGTATTAATTTAATAAAGGAGTAGTTACCCGGTATTTAATTAGTCGGGGTGTCACAGGTGGTATCAGAGCATCAGGTTCTAGTGTCCTTTAGGATCTGTACGGCTTATTATGTTTCCGCTGAGCTTTCTTTGATGTAGAGCCCTATATTTTAGGACTGTTGTATTCCTTTATGTATGCTTCGCTCTTCAGCTATTTTAAGTTTATAACTGCGAACTTATAGACTTTTCTCTCATTTAAGATGCCACCACGACGTGCGTAGCGAGTTCCTAGGGATGCACAGCGAGAGCCACAGCCAGCACCAGTATAGGGCACCATGAATGCCGTCGAGGTTGCAGCTATTGTAGCCCAAGCGGTAAATTCCGCCCTAGCCGTTGTACAGCAGGCACCACCCCAGGCGCCAGTAGCCGCTCCAGTTCAGGCACATGCATTCCCGTCTGCTTGGGAACGTGTTCGTGATGCTTTTCAGAAAGCACACCCGCCGGAGTTCGCAGGTAGCTCCGATGTTGTGGTATCTAGTCAGTGGAGGAAGGATATTCAGAGGCACCTGAGGATGTATGAGTGCAATGATGTTCAGAAGCAGATACTAGCTCCTTTCAAGCTAGTAGGTTCTGCATTACAGTGGTGGGAGTCCATTACCACCGCAGGGGAGAGGGAAACTCTCACTATTAAGGAGTTTTGGGTGCAGTTCGACCGCAAATATTTTCCGTCAGCTGTTCACACGGAGATGAGAAGGAAGTTGATGAACCTCAAGCAGGTGGGAAAGACTATGGCCGAGTATGAGGCCGAATTCACTAACTTACTGAACATTGTTCTGGATGAGATACCGACGGAAGAGAAGAAGATTCAGAAGTTCACAGATGGATTGACTTGGAGGCTCCGTCAGCATTTGTTAGGGAAGCTCTCTTTAGCCACTTATTCTGATGTGGTTAACGTTGCACTGCTACACTGTCAGGATCATCGCTTTCACATGTCTGAGAGAAAGAGATCAGGGGAGTCCAGCCATCAGGGCAGGACCGGGGGAAATGGTGCCAGCGGGGCACATTCTGCTCAGGGACAGTACAGGCAGGGTGACCAGGGTTCCCAAAAGGGGGATCCTAAGAGATTCAGATCTGGGGGATTCAGAAGTGGACATGGAGGTTTCAGGCAGGGCCATCAGGGTCAGAATGGTCAACAACAGCAGTTTCACCAGGGCCAGCAAGGCCAGGGCAGAAATGGTAACGGTCACCAGGGACAGCGAGGGGAAACTTCCAAGGGAAGTGTTTCATTTGTGGTAAGATTGTCCACAAACGTCAGGATTGTCCTGATAAGGGCAGGGCCCCACAACAGCAGAAGCAGGGTGCTCGATATGAGCCACAGAGGCCTATGTTTCCCGCCGCCCTCCCAACACCACCACAGATGGCAGCATTACCACCCATTCCAGCGATCCCAGTTCAGCAGGGGCAGCTTCAGTATGGGAGAGTATATCAGCTTCAGCAAGCCGCAGCCCCACAGAATACTCCAGCTATTGAGGGTATGTTCTTTATCCAGGGGACTATGGGGCGTATTTTATTTGACACGGGGGGCACACATTGTTTCATTGCTATGAGATTTGCACGCACTATTGGGTTATTAGACACCGCAGAGAGCAGCGCTACTTGTGTAGACTCACCGTTGAGCAGGGGTTCCATGATTTCGCTTATGTGTAGAGGTGTGGGTATAGAGATCGGGAGGTTTACTTTACTCGCTGATATGTTAGTATTAGAGATGACCGAGTATGATGCCATTATTGGTATGGATTGGCTGGTTGCGTACCGAGCCATGATTGACTGTTTTAGTAGGAGTATTATCTTTTCCATTCCCGGGCAGGAGATGTTTTTTAGTGGCGATGCCTCGTCCTGAGGGAGGATCGTCCACTCACTTGTACTATATAGAGGAGGAGACCTCTAAGGAAGTGGTGATACCACTTGATTCGATACCCGTTGTTAGTGAGTTCGCCGATATATTTCAGGATATACCTGGACTACCTCAGAGTAGGGAGATAGATTTTGTGATTGATTTGACGCCAGGCACTCGGCCTATTGCCCGCGCACCTTACCGTATGGCTCCAGCTGAGATGAGAGAGTTATGGGATCAGATTGAACAGTTGTTGGGACAGGGGTTTATACGGAGGAGTACTTTGCCGTGGGGTTCCCCTGTGTTATTCGTTAAGAAGAGGGATGGATCGTTGAGGTTGTGTGTGGATTACCGAGAGTTGATTAAGGTCACGATACGGAATAAGTATCCGTTGACCCGAATCGATGACTTATTCGACCAGTTGAGAGGAGCTTCTTTATTCTCAAAGATTGATTTGAGATCGGGATACCATCAGTTGCGTATCAGGGAAGAGGACGTCTCGAAGACTGCTTTCTTAACGAGATATGGTTCCTACGAGTTTCGGGTTATGCCTTTTGGCTTGACCAACGCTCCAGCCGTGTTTATGGACTTGATTAATAGGGTGTTCAGAGAGTTCCTAGACCAGTTCATCATTATTTTCATTGATGACATTCTGGTTTACTCCCAGACAGAGGAGGAGCACGCCGAGCATTTGAGGTAGGTTTTGCAGACGCTACGTCAGAACGAGCTGTATGCAAAGTATGATAATTGTGGGTTTTGGCTGAAGGATGTTCAGTTTTTGGGACATATTATTTCCGACCGGGGGATATCTGTTGATCCGGGGAAGGTATCCGCGGTGAGGGAGTGGGGACAGCCCACGACACCGACTGAGATCCGTAGTTTCTTGGGCTTAGCAGGATACTACAAGAGGTTTATTCGGGGTTTATCAAAGATAGCGGGTCCTTTGACACATCTGACTCGTAAAGGTGTGCCGTTCATTTGGAGTGATGCCTGTCAGTTGGCATTCGATGAGTTGAAGGACAAGTTGACCTCAGCACCTGTGTTAGCATTGCCGAGACCGGGAGTTGAGTATCTAGTTTACACCGATGCATCCTTACAAGGACTTGGAGGTGTATTGCAGCAGGAGAGTTAGGCCATAGCTTATGCTTCCCGTAAGCTTAAGCCTCACGAGAAGAATTACCCCAATAATGACTTGGAGTTTGCGGCAGTGGTATTTGCCTTTCGAATTCGGAGACATTACCTTTTGGGGGAGAAGTATCGATTGTTCACAGACCATAAGTCCCTACAGTACCTATTCACGCAGAAGGAGTTGAATATGCGGCAGCGAAGGTGGCTTGAGTTTGTGAAGGATTATCAGTTCGATATCCAATATCACCCGGGGAAGGCTAACGTGGTAGTAGACGCGTTGAGTCGTAGGCCAGTAGATGAAGTGGCAGGGGTGTGGAAGGCAAAGTGGAAGGAGTTGGGACACTAGGATGCAGTGGCCCGATCATTCATATCGGTGATGACTGTTACACCGCAGATTATCACGAAGGTGGTAAGGGCCCAGGTAAATGACTCGTTATATCAGGAGCTGATACTTCGATTACTAGCAGAGGGAGCCGAGTCCTATACCGTTAGCTCAGACGGGGGATTACGCTTCAATGGGAGACTGGTAGTTCTGGAAGGGGAGCAATTATGACACGAGGTGATGGCAGAGTCGCACGGCTCACGGTTCACGGTACATCCCGGTGGGGACAAAATGTACCAGGACATGAGACGTCAGTATTGGTGGAGCGGGATGAAGAGAGATATTGCCGTGTTTGTTTCTAAATGAGCCACTTGTCAGGTGGTAAAAATGGACCATCAGAGACCGGCAGGACTTCTACAGCCATTAGAGGTCCCGATGTGGATGTGGGAGAGCATCTCCATGGACTTTATCACGGGGTTACCTACGTTACAGAGAGGTCACGACTCCATTTGGGTAATTGTGGACAGGTTGACCAAAGTCTCTCATTTTCTACCCGTAAGGACCGACTACACTACGGGACAGTATGCCTAGCTTTTTATTGCAGAAATAGTGAGACTTCACGGTGTGCCCCTGAATATCGTGTCTGACAGAGATAAGATATTTGTTTCACGGTTTTGGGAGAGTTTTCAGGAGGCCATGGGCACGAAATTGCGGTTGAGTAGGGCTTATCATCCGCAGACCGATGGGCAAACCGAGCGTACAAATTAGATGTTGGAGGACATGTTGCGGTTGTGCATCATTGACTTCGGGGGTGGATGGGAGAAGTATCTTCTACTGGTTGAGTTTTCTTACAACAACTCCTACAAGTTCACCATTGGCATAGCTCCATTTGAGACGTTGTACGGTAGACCTTTCCGTTCCCCAGCATGTTGGTTGAAGGTGGGGGACAACAAACTACTTGGGCCGGAAGTGATTCAGGATACTTCGGCGAGGATAGAATTGGTACGGAGTCGCATTCGGATAGCTCAGGATCGGCAGAAGAGCTATGCTGATGCGAAGAGATTCTTCAGGGAGTTCCAAGTGGGAGACCAGGTTTTACTCAGAGTATCTCCTATGAAGGGGATTATGCGATTTGGGAAGAAGGGGAAGTTGGCACCGAGATACGTGGGACCATTTCCTATCATCGAGCGGATTGGGTCTGTTGCGTATAGACTTGGGTTACCAGAGCATTTACACAGGATTCATGATGTGTTTCATATTTTCTCGCTAAGGAAATATCTTAGAGATGATTTGGCTCATTCTCACATTGCTTTGGAGGACATCGATCTCCAGCCCGATAGCTCCTACGAGGAGGGGCCAATTGCTATTTTGGACCGAAGTGAGCGGAAACTGCGGTCAAAGATAGTTCCTTTAGTACGTGTTCAGTGGCGGCATCATAATGCCGAGGAGTCCACATGGGAGCGCGAGGATGAGATGCGCGAATGTTATCCAGAGTTATTTTTACCAGGTACTTTTTAGTTCCGAATTTCGAGACGAAATTATGTTATTAGGGGGGAAGTATGTAATACCCCACATTTTTATCGATATTTATTTATGGGATTAATTAAATTAAATGTGAATTAATTGAGAATTAATTCGGATAAAATACTAACGAGATGTGAGTTGGTATTTGATTATAATGTGTATATATGGCAATATATGGATATTGAGAATATTAAAATTGTCGCGAGATAGAAATACGGCAATTTGGAAATTTTGTTGGGACGCGCGTGACAATCGCGTCAGGAATGTAATTATTTGAATTAAAAAGTGAATTTTATTTTTATCAATCGTATGGTCATTTTGAGTGCGCCAACGAGTCCGGGAGGGTCAAAATAGTCAGAAAACACTAGCCGGGGGTTTAGTTTGGGTCCCGAGGCATTTTTAGTCCAAACCGGCAACCCAAAAGGGTAGTTTGGTAATTTCGGAATTTTGGGAATTAAAACCCACGAAAATTAGAAGTAAAATCTGACTTATTCTTTATCCACTAAACCAACTAACAACACTAAATGACTTAATGGGCTACGGGAGTTATTGGAAGAAATTTTAAGAGGTTCCTAAGGCAACCTCTAAACCACCATTGTCATCTTGGAGAAGAACTTGTAGAGAGAGAAAGAGAGAGGAGAATTCTGCAGAGAGAGAGAGAGAGGAATTCAACCATCTTCAACCAACAACAAATCTGGAACATAAGGCAAGTGA
The DNA here is from genome assembly GCA_949130495.1 of Sambucus nigra. Lineage (NCBI taxonomy): Eukaryota > Viridiplantae > Streptophyta > Magnoliopsida > Dipsacales > Adoxaceae > Sambucus > Sambucus nigra. Next base: position 387,814,365 of record OX422212.1, read on the forward strand.
TTTAGTTACAATTAATTCCATGAATGTGTTCTCCCATGTTTAGGTAATTATCGAATTTTGTCTTGAAAGATTGATATAGACCCATGAATATGAGGATTAAAACTATGAACTATGTTAGGAATTGCATGTAGACATATTCTGGACGAATTATGAATTCAAAATATAACCCTTGATGATCTAAAAACGGATTTAAGAAGAGATTTATTAATGTTCTTGAAAGAAATAGAAAACTAGGTTTCTTGATGAAGTTTTGATCCAAACAAAGCCCTTGGTTGATGAATTATTGGTTTTAGAATGTTATCAATGTTGTAGGATGGTTGTATGATGATATTATAACGTTATATTAGAGTTTCATGCTTTATAATGGAGTTTTGGCACGATTTGAGGACTGCAAAACGAAGCAATCCGTAGCCTACCCGGTGCGATCGATCAATCGACATTCATCAGTCGATCGATCGACCACCATTGATCGATCGAGGTCGATCGATCGACCTTCCCAGAATGAGTAAAATTTTCCTAGTTATATTTTAATGATGTAACCCTTAGAAAATTATCATTGGAGACTTTATGAATATCCTTAGACTTAAGGAAGACCAGTAGGTATGGTTATAAAATTTGGACCTTAATTAGAATTCAATTTGAGGAATTATTCTAAAAGCTAATGAAACTCGATGAGTGAGATAATATTAGGGTTAAAAGAGTAAATTTGAATAAATTGATGAAATGAGGTTTGGGGCAGAAGTAAGGACCTTAAGAATAATGATGTTATATGTGGGAATAATAGGAAACCTAATAGTCCCTTTGAGGTAGGTTTTAAGTACAAGAAACTATGACGCGAGATTTGTCGACAGTCTACATTTTATATTATCGGAAGACTTAAAATGTATAAAATTGTAATAATGGTATAAGGATGTAGAATGTACCTTTATTAATATTGAGACATCTAAGATGTGTGAATGCTTAGTATATGATTTTTGTGTATGACATACCTACCATACTTGCTATCACGGGAGGTTTACGTTCGCTTAGGGCCATCTAATCCTTGTGTGCCCGGATTTAGTTTGGTACCTAGAGGACATAATTCAAGGGAATGACTTAATTGTGAGTTATTAAACCAGCTGACTATGGAGCGTAGGTATGTACGTGACCATGGATATGTTGAATTATGTTCTCCTCCATTTTTGTGTGTGGTGTTTATTTTAACAATTCCTGGGAGATTCGGAATTTGTAATCCTTATGTACCTGATGTACCGGGATGGATAGAAGAGTATGTGTGCACCACAGCTTAGCCTCGGGGTGCTTGTATTGTATATTTATGATGTGAATAATATACGGTTCAATGAAATGGAATTTGTTATGTTTAAATTGCGAGAATAATTTATAGTGACTCCTTGAGAAGTTAAGAAGGGATAGCATGCCCTGAATTGTAATGTTAACAATTAAGAATCCGAGTTTAAGTAAAGCTATCTATTTGAGTAATAACATTGGGAATTCATATTGTGAATCGAGTAGTTGGGTTAGAACTTATGACGGTTTAGTTAGATATAACTAACACATGAATGGGTACAGGAACGTTAGGAGTGCACAGTTAGATGAGAGGTGAGTATTTCATCTGAGAGCACGTCCTAACATGCATTTTGCATTCATTGTTTTAAATGTTATTAAAGCACTTGTTGTTTTTAAAATACTCTCCACTTTCGGGCTCTGACCCGTTTGCTTTCAAATCTATTTTTGTAAAAACCTTTTAGGTGCCCAGCCACAAGGACACCATGCATAGGATCTCTTTTCAGGTGACGAGCTGTAGCTGTTGTGGAAGTTACAGGGCTTTGATATTAGACGCCTCATTTTCCAGTCTTGACTCCATATTCAGTTCATCATTTGTAGGGCATGTCGCCCATTTCTATTAGAGACACTTTATATTTCAGTTATTCAGACTTTGGTTTGTAATTAATTCAGGATGCAGACTTGTTTTATTTATTTCCATATTGGGATTGTTGTGAGGAGTATTTCCTATAGACTCTTTATTACTTGTTGATTTCACTATTGGCACTTTATTGTGAATGGTTATGTTATTCTTTCATAATTCATTTATTGCATGTTAATCAGATTTAATTTAAAATTTGACATCTTACTTTTTAAATACTAGGTGGTTAGTAATCATTAAAATGTTTTTGACAGTGATGCTATTAACTGAACCAACTTGGCATTTTGTATTAATTTAATAAAGGAGTAGCTACCCGGTATTTAATTAGTCGGGGTGTCACACTTAATCTATAAAATTAAATGCTTTAACACTTAGCTTAATTATTTATTAGGCCATTAATAAAGAAAAATTGTTTTTCGATAGTGATGCTAAGAATGAACTAACCAGACACTTTGATTTAATTTAATAAAGGACTGATCACCCGGTTTTTAATTAGGCATGGTGTCACAGGTGGTTTCAGAGCCAGGTTCTAGTGTCCTTTAATATATGTACGACTTATTGTGCTTCCAGCTTAGCTTTTTTGATATAGAGCCCTATTTTTAAGACTATTGTATTCTTATTTATGTGATTACGTCTTTAGCTATTTGATATTTAATAATCACTATGGACTGATGAATTTCTTCTCATTTCAGATGCCTCCGAGACGAGCCCCTAGGGACATAAATGCCTAACCAGAGCAGCCAGCAGCCCAGGTTCTGGGAATAATAAACGTTACCGAGGTCACCGCCAAGTTGCTCGGAGAGTAAATGCAGCTTTAGCGGTGGTACAGTAGGCCCCACTCCAGGTTCAGGCTTTGGCGCCAGTTCCAGCTTAGTTTCCCACTGCATGGGAGAGAGTTAGGGATGCTTTTCAGAGGGCATATCCCCCAGAGTTCTCGGGCAGTTTTGATATTGTCATCGCAAGGCAATGGAAGAAAAACATCCAGAGGCATCTTCGCATGTACGAGTGAACAGACATTCAGAGATAGTTATTGGCTTCCTTTAAGCTAGTAAGTGCCGCTTTACAGTGGTGGGAGTCCACTACCACTTTGGAGGAGAAGGACAATATGATGATTTAGAGTTTCTGGGTGAGGTTTGATCGTAAATACTTTCCTTCCACTGTGAAGACTGAGATCAGGCGGTGAATGTTAAATCTCAAGAAGGAAAGTATAATTGTTGCAGAGTATGAAGAGAAGTTCAAGATATTGATTACTATAGTTCCAAATGAGGTACCTACCGAAGAGAAGAATATTCAGAGCTTCATGGATGGCTTAACCGGTAAGATTCGCCAGCGCCTCTTGGGTAATATGTCGTTTGGTACTTATACTGATGTACTCAAAGCTGCCCTATTGCATTTCCAAGAGAACCGCTTCCATCATCAGGGGAACAAACGAGTCGGGGAGTCCAGCCAACAGGGCCAGACATGAGGTAGTAGGGCCAATGGGGCACCATCAACTCAGGGGCAGGTCCGTCAAGGTGAGAAGAGTTCCCATAAGGGGGACCCTGCTAAGCGATTCCGATTTGGTGATTCTAGGTAGGGACATGGGGGCTATAGGCATGGTCAGTCCCGTTAATAGGGCCAGCAGGTCCAATATCATTACCAGCAGGACCAACAGGGCCAACAGCAGGACCAGTAGGGCTAATAACAGTATCAGCAGGGCCAGTAGAAGGGTAGTAATGGCCATTAGGGCCAAGGACATGAGGGACAGAGGGGAGGAAATTTCAGGGGCATATGCTTTGGTTGCGTCAAGAGTGGCCATAGACATCATGATTGCCTCGAGGGGGACTGGGGCCCGCAGCAATAGGGTGTCCGTCAGGAGCTGCAGATACCGATCTTCCTAGCCGCCCACCCCTCACCACCTAAGATACCATCATTACCAGCCATCCTAGCAGTCCCAGTTCAATAGGGATAATTGCAATCTGGACGTGTTTACAACTTCCACCAAGAAGTAGCACCGCAGGCGCCACCCACAGTTAAGGATAAGTTTCCTATCCATGGTAATATGGGGCGCATTTTATTTAACACCGAGGAATCACACTGCTTCATCGCCACTAGTTATGCATGGGCCACGGGGTTGTTAGACACGACAGAGAGTATAGTGACATGTATAGACTCACCGCTGAGTAATGGGTTATTGGTTTTCTTCATATGCCGGGGAGTAGGTATAGATATTGGGAGTCTAACTTTGCATATAGATATTCTGGTCTTAGATATGCACGAGCATGACGCCATAAATTGCATGGATTGACTTGCTGCTTATAAAGACATGATAGATTGTTCAGTAGGAGTATTATTTTTGCTATTCTAGGTCAGGGGATGTTTCTGGTGGCAATGCCTCCTCCTGAGGGAGGATCGTCCACCCATTTATATTATATAAAAGAGGAGACCTCTAAGGAGACAATGATTCCCATTGATTTGATTCCCGTAGTTCGTGAGTTTTCTGATGTGTTTTAGGAGATACTAGGGTTACCTCCTAGCCAAGAGATAGATTTCATTATAGATTTGATGTCAGCCACTCAGTCGATAGACCGTGCACCATATCGTATGGCACCAGCTGAGTTGAGAGAGTTACGGGATCATATTGAGCAGCTATTGGGATAGGAATTTATCCATAGGATTACATCCCCCTGGGGTGCTCCCATGTTGTTTGTGAAGAAAATATATGGGTCATTAAGGTTGTGTGTGGACTACCTAGAGTTGAACAAAGTCACGATACGAAATAAGTATTTTTTGCCCCAAATTGATGACTTGTTTGACCAGTTGAGAGGAGTTGCCTTCTTCTTAAAGATAGACTTAAGATTGGGATATCATCAGTTATGGATTACGGAATAGGATGTGTCGAAGACTACCTTCTTGATGCAACACTGATCTTACGAGTTTCGGTTTATGTCATTTGGGCTAACCAATGCTCCAGCCGTGTTCATGGACTTAATGAATAGGGTGTCCAGAGAGTTCCTGGATCAGTTTGTCATTGTCTTCATAGTAGACATTCTGATTTATTCCCAGATTGAGGAGAAGCATGCCGAACATATGAGATGGGTCCTTAAGACTCTGCGAGAGCATCAATTATATGCTAAGTATGAGAAGTGCGGGTTTTGGCTACACGAGGTCCAGTCCTTGAGGCACATTGTTTCCGCTAGGGGGATATCTGTGGATCCGAGAAATGTGTTCGGGGTGAGGGAGTGGGGTCAACCCTTGACACCATCACAGATCTGCAGTTTCTTGGGATTGACAACAAGTGGTTCATTCGAAAATTCTCCAAAATAGCGAGTCCATTGACTAATCTGACTCGAAAGGGGGTACCGTACGTATGAGATGACGCTTATCTGTTGGATTTCAATGAGCTAAAGGATAAGTTGACTTTGGTGCCAGTTCTTTCTTTACCTAGACTAGGAGTGGAGTACCTGGAGTATACTGACGCTTCCCTATAAGGACTTGGTAGAGTACTTCAGCAGGAGGAGCAGTCTATAGCTTATACCTACCGTAAGATCAAGCCTCACGAGAAGAATTAACCCACCCATGACTTGGAACTAGCAACGTTCATGTTTGTCTTGCGGATTTGGAGACACTACTTGTTGGGGGAGAAATTTCACTTGTTCATATACCACAAGTCACTGCAATACTTGTTCACTTAGCTGGGGTTGAATATGCGTCAGTGCAGGTGGCTAGAGTTTGTGAAAAGATTATCAGTTCGAGATACAATATCACCCAAGGAAGGATAACGTAGTTCCTGATGCGTTGAGCCATAGGCCAATAAGTAAGGTGGCCAAAATGTGGAAGGAGAAATGGAAAAAGTTGGGACATCAGGATGCAATGGCCCGATCCTTTATGTCCATCATAACAGTCACACTAGAGATTGTTATGAGGGTGATCCATGCCTAAGACATTAATTTGTTCTTCCAAGATTAGATTGTACGGCTTCTAGCCGAGGACGCAAAGTCCTACTCAGTGAGTTCAAATGGCGGTTTACGATTTAATGGGAGATTTGTGGTCTCGGAGAGGGAGGACTTATGTTATGTAGTGATGACAGAGTCGCATGGATCTTATTTTGGGTACATCCCAGAGGGGATAAGATGTACCAGGATATGAGGCGAAATTACTGGTGGAGTGGGATAAAGAAGGACATTGCGGAGTTCGTGTCCAAGTGTGCCACCTATCAGCTGGTAAAGGTGGACCATCAGAGACCGCTAGGGTTACTTCAGTCACTAGAGATCCTTATGTGGAAATGGAAGAGCATTTTCATGAATTTCATCACTGGATTGCATACATCACAATGAGGTCACGATTCTATATGGGTGGTGGTGTATCGATTGACCAAGGTAACCCATTTCTGCTGATGCGGACATACTACACTACTGGACAATATGCCCAGTTATTTAGTGCTGAGATAGTGAGGTTGCATGGGTTGCCCCGGGTTATTGTGTCTGACAGAGACAAAAATTTTGTGTCACGCTTCTGGGAGAGCTTTCAGGAGGCTATGGGTACCGAGCTGCGGTTGAGTACGGCTTATCACCCGCAGACAGATGGGAAGACTGAGCGTACTAATCAGATGCTGGAAGATATGTTACGCATGTGTGTCCTTGATTTTGGAGGGGGTTGGGAACATTACCTTCCACTGGTGGAGTTAGCTTATAATGTACATTTTATACCCCAAACAGACGCATTTTAGTTGCTAATTCTCAACAATTTGGGTCTTATGCGCGTAAATATTTAATGTGCAGGCTTGATTGGAGTTGTGGTGTCAAAAGTGTTATTTCAAGACAAATTGCATCAAGAATGGAGCTAATACCATGTCCCGTAACCTTACCCGAGCCTAAGCCATTCCCTAAACCTACCCCGAAACCCCATGTGTATTTAGTTTGTGCCTTTTTAATTTTTTTTAAAATTTTTAGTCTGGGTTGTTTTATTTTTAGGATTTATTTTAGATTTATTTAGAATTTTCTAGATTTTATTTTCTATTTTTTTATTTCTTTTTAATTAGTGTGATTTTATTTTGATTTTGATTTTTATTTGTTTTTAGTCTTATTTTATTAGGATTAGTTTTTTTAGGAATTCATTTATTTTTAGTTGTATTATATTTTACATTTTCTTTTAGGGATTTTAATTTTAGTTTTAATAGATTTTTATTTTTATTTTCATTTTTTATTTGAGTCTTTATTTTATTTTTAGAGTAGGATTTTATTTTTAGATTTTTAGTTTATTATTTTTAATTTTTTTTAGTGTTATTTATTTTTAAGGTACAAGTTAAACACACACACACACCCTCTAACCTACACACTCACTCACACCCAAATACCTTACACCCTAACACACCTAAAACAAATCCCTATGTCCCACCCACCTATCCTACACTCACCATCACCCTCACCCTTATCACATACACCTCACCTACACCCTATCACCCTCACCCTCATATTCTTCCCCAATAACCCATTTCTCTCTCTTCCCTCCATAACCAACAACTCAACGTCACCACCTCCATTAATCCATCAACCACAAACTCATTATTCTCTCTCTCTCTCTCTCTCTCTCTCTCTCTCTCTCTCTCACACTCTCTCTCTATCTCTCATCCTCTCACCAACATAAACCCACCTCACTACCAAGACCCAACCACCCCAGACCCGCTCCCTAACCCGCCACCACCAGCAGGTGGTGGCTAATCCCAAAACCATCTCGATCACCATAACTCGGACCTCAAAACCACCCCTACCCAAGTCCAACCCGAGCCAGCTACGGCGACCTCCGATCTTAACCCGCGCCCAACAGCAACCAAATGTCGACTTCCTCCTTTCTGACCCAACCCAAACCCCCGCCGATCGAGCAAAACCCGCGACCTGTTGACCCATATCCGACCTGCCTTACACCATCAACTCGACCCATAAAATTCGTGACCCACTTTCAAACTCAAAGACCCATTTACCAACCTCCAAAGAAATTCATAATTTTATCACCTTCCAAATCCCAAAATAAAGCCAAAGACAAAAGATAAACCCATGTGTTTTAAAATCCCATTTAACCCCTTTTACATTATTACCCCCAAATAACCACTTACCCCATATACCCAAATTACCCTCTTAACCAAATCTGATTTTAATTCCCTCACCCCTCACTCTCATGACCTCACATAATCCATGCACATGTGTGCATTTTTCCATTTTAAGCCCGAAAAGAGAATAAAAAGTGAATTACAATTGAGTTTGTCTCTAGTTTCACCCCTTGATGTGGATTGATACCCTTACTTACTTCTACAGTTTAGTTGTTATATATTTTTGTAGGTAGTTGGGGTTTTGATTAACTTGAATTCAACGACGACATCCATACAAAATTCAAGTCATCAAATGGTGTTGTTTCCATTCTTGGTAGTGTGAAGCACTTGGAGCGGATTTCACCTTGTAGTTCATTTATTTTTCTCACTTTGTTGCTTTTTAGTACCATTTTCTTTATTTTAGATGGCTTCTATTTATTATTATTATATTCTTGGCTTGTATTGCGTTGCATAGAGACACCATTTATTTTCTTTATTTTTATTTTAAATTTGTAATAAAAAGAAGACAAGCATGATAGGGAAACCGGACAAGGTAGAGAGAGGGCATCCAAAGACGAGGAAACGAAGCCTCTCTACCTTGGGTCGGTAGGACTCCCGGGGCTGACTGAGATAGATGTGATCTCCCCCTGATCGACTCAAATTTTTCATCACCCCACGGTCTAAAAACCGTGGGAGGTACATCTCTTGAACCCTCGCGCCTCTCCTGTTAGCGAGTCACTTCTTGTGTGTGATTACGGGCTCTTGTGTGATTTTATTCTCGCATTTATTTTCGAATGGTGTGATGAATTAAATTACTAAGACCTACACCCGATCATTCACGAGAATGGATTTCATCACCCGACTCACTCGCTTACCCCTTGTGTGCTACCCTAGCCATCATTAAATTTAAAATCAATCAACTAGGTAGCCCAATAGGAGAATATTTTTTAAAAGGCGATCACTCAGATAATTCCGTGATTTTTTATCGCCCGTGGACTTAATTAAAATTTGACTACCCTTTCATTAAATTTAAAGATAAAAATTGGCTATGTGCTAGTTAGGAATTCTCCTTAACTCGTGTGTGTGTCTAATGCATTTTTCGGTAGTCGGTTTTAGGTAGTTCGTTCCAAATTCAAGAGTCCAAATATTTTCCCACTCTTTTCTTCCAAATATATATATATATATATATTTTTTTTTTCTTCCTTTATTTTTCAAAAAAATCCAACACCATTTTTTTCCTTTTTTTTAGAAAATCCAAAAATATTTTCTTCCTTTATATTTCTAAAAAATAAATCCAAAAATATTTTTTCTCCTTTTGAAAAAGTTAAAAAAACTCCAAAAAAATATTTCTTTCCACATGGTCGATGAACGTCCCTTACGGAACTACTTTGATCATTTTTCTTTGTCACGCGATACGTGTGAGAGTGATCCCGAGCCATCTCTTTATGATATACTTAGTGGTCATAACTCTCTCACACGTACCGTTGATATTCTTGCACCATCTATGCACGTACATCCTATTCCATTACCCTCGGTGTCAACTGTTGATGTGTCGCATACTTTATTTTGCACCCATTGTTCTTATGCCGATCACATGTCCTATAAGTGTCCATACTCTTCATATCCGTACGAACCCACCATGGCCCATGTGTATCCAAATGACACTGTTCCGGAACCCACTTCGGCCTATTATCACGATATACCCAATCCTGAGTTGTGTGAGTACCCTACTTATTCATGGAGTCCTCATCACCCTTTAACGCAATACGAATCCCAACCCACTGTTGTGTATCCTCACACGTTCCAACAGCCGTCATGGCAATTTTCTGCACCCCACTGCGATCAGTCCCCTCACTACGCACCCAACGATTTTTAACCATTTGTCCCTCACAGAGATACTTCTCCCGTGTATAATACACTTGACCCCGTTCCACACACTTCCTTTGAGTATTCTCCATATAGTCATGATAATAGCGAGTTATGCCCACCTCAACCACCACCACCACCACCATCTATATCCGCTCTCGAAAACGTCTTACAAAAGTTCATACTCGAGAAAGAGCAAGCCACTCAAATTCAAAATGAAGCCCTCCAACGACTTGAACAAAGATTAAATGAAATTGAGTGTGAGCGAGAGTCAGACTTCACCCCAAGTCAACCCATTTCCCCCCCACGTGGAGTGATGATGCGTCGTCTTGTGCCATTGATTTTGAGTGTGATCAACCCTATCCTCCTGAGAATCTCCAAGTTGAGACCATTCCATGGTCCGGGCCTCAAGTCGACAATTGTGTTAACTTACCTTTCATTAGTGAGACTGATTTTCTCCCGTTATATCCAAATGAACCTACCATTGAGGTTCCCCTCTCCTTACCCGCCGAATCCAAAAAAATGACCGAGTCTACACCTATCGAGCTTCACCCTTGTGTTCCCGAGGAACCAATTTATCCTAGGTTAGCTCTGGCTACGAGTGCTCACCATTTTCTCGAGATTGAATTCGAGATGGTTTCTACTTCTCCGAATATGGATCATGTTCCACCATGCTTGGCTCATCTTGAGCCCACTATTTATAGTGATTCCTATATCTCCGATCTTGATGCCTCGTTTGAACCAACCAACCCCATTCATTGGTGATGTTCTTGTGGAGAAAATGACTACTCCCTTTTTAGATACCACATTTCCTCCTGCAAGTTCCCTTGAGGATCACTCTGCGCCTCATGAGGAGTGTGTGTCACCTACTCTTGAGTTGGATCATCTTCCTCCACTATTTATCCCACCCTATCCACCCATTATACATTCCAGCCCACCACCTAGTTTGGATCTTGATTTTACACATTTCATGTTTCCATCTACATTTTTAGATCCTCACCTGAAACCATCCTCCACCATCCATGAGAGTATTTGTGGTTCTACTCTCCATTTCTGTGACATCGAGCTTGTTACCCTCTGCCCGCCACTCTCTCGTGGTGTTGCTTTTTCCTATAGCCAGCTCCCTGGTGTATCACGGCGCGACCATTATCATCGCCCATTTATAGAACGGTCATGTCATTTTTATGAGGCCCATTCCATTACACTTACCAAAACATTTTGCCTCCCCATCCAGCTTGAGCACCATGCTTATAGGGCCCTTGTTCTCCTCACCTTCCAGCTCAATAAGGCCCGCGATTAATGCTTAACCACACATGCCTTTGTCACCGTTACCTTAATACCCACCCAACCATGGTCCACCGATGCTTTGTATCGTGTGAATAACTTTGATATACAAGTGTATTGATCCCTTTAGCCTTTATCCTACAAGGCTGATGCTTCATTCTTGTTTGGGGGTGATTATCATTACCCAATTTTTCTATCGCCCTGCACTTCCATAGTTCTTATCCTTAGGGTTAGAATAGTTCAGCCCGGCTAAAGAAATTAAACTTAGCGCTACCGGGAGGCAACCCATCATTTCTTGTATGAGTCTCATCCTGTTTGGGGGTGGTGCTACACATCACCCAATGCTATACCATGCGTTGTAGACTTGTACACTTTTTTTTCTTATCAGGCATTCAGGTTTCTTCTTGGCGACATCTGTCCACTTCATTAGCAGTTGATTTTGGTAATTTATTTCCTCCCTTATAATCTCAATTTTAAAAATCATTTTACTTAACATCGAGGACGATGTTCCTTTTTGTTTGGGGGTGGGGAATTTTATCAAAATCATACCTCTTTTGAAATTTTTTGATTTTTAAACCTAGTTTTCAAAATTTCGTGCGGTTTTTTTATCTCACTCATTGATGTGAATTTTCTATTATCCATGTTTTTAAGTTTAGGAATCGAGCTAGAGGATTTATCTTTTTATAAATAGCTTACGTAGTACGTAACAAGGCATGTTGCACTATGAATTTCTAGACTCAACAAAATTTGCGCACTTATCCCGTCACTTCGGTTTAGCATTGAAGAGTACTACAATTCTGAAGAGAACCTTAAGGATCACTATTAGAGACTTTAGCTTGTGAGTTGTGTTCCTTTCAGAGTGTTTTACGAAAACTCCGATTCACAAGTTGATTCAACTTCTTTTGGGTCCATACCTTAGATCTTTGTATGATCTCATTATTTTTCATTAAAATTTTGGCTTGATCACTAAGAACGATATCACTTTCGAGTTGTAATAAACACGTGTCTTGAAATTTGTCCCGATCACTAGATTTTCACCCATTCACTTCACCCATTACTTTCCCATATTATCCCATATTCCCATACATTCCCTCACACCATCACCTATCTTCTCCATTCATATATTATCCTTCACTTTTGAGAAAAAGAGTATTTTCCCAAATGTAAAATGTCTTCAGTGATTAAGAGTATAAATAAAAAGAGAAAAACATAAAAACAAAAAGTTAGCAAAAAAAAAATAATAAGGAGAAAAAATAAAAAATAAAAAAGAGAAAAGAGAAAAGAAAATAAAAAGAGATTTGTAGTTAATTTTTATGTAATAAAGACGTTTATGCATAAAGTGTATACACTCTTCTATCGCATCCATCTTTTATCCATCACACATCCATCACTCATCATTCATCCATACATCACCATCCTACCTCATATCCCATCCTCCCCATTTAATTTCCCCCTCACCCATATACATCCATATTTCCCCTAGGTGTTCGAGAATATGAAAGTCAACGTGGTGAGTAACTTGGCGTTCTCACTATAGTGATCAACATTCTTTCACGAGATAATTTTTCTTTCAAAATGTTTGTTCTTTCTTATATGTGTGTGAGACGTTTGACATTGCTTACATTTACTCACCTCCTCACACACAAGAGCGATACAGTTACCCGAATCTCTAGAGTTCGTTTGAGAGAGCTATATCCAGTGAGATTTGAAGTTGAAGCGTTGAATTCGAAAAGGTAATATAGGAATTACTCTTATGATACTCGATCCATTTTGACTGATTCACACACACACGTTGAGTTCTAGGAAGGATGTGCCTTGTTTATTTACTTAGCTAACCTTTTCTACATTCTAGCTTGTATTTCTCAAATTATCACTACACAAAATCCTGTGAATGGTCACGCCCAGTGGGTCACGGCCCAAGTCCGCGACCAGCTCGTCACGGACTTGGTCCGTGACCCACTCAATATTTGGCGTGACCATATTTATTACCACACTAAATTATTGATGCTCGGGAAGTTATCACGGACTTGGGCCGTGACCACTGTCGTCGCGGACTTGGGCCGTGACTAGGACGTGACCAGGTCGTGACCATCTTGGCGCCAAACTCGCGCCAAAATTCCCTCCAAGCTTGGTCGCGGGTGGGTCACGGCCCAAGTCCATGACCCATGACATGATGACGAAGAGAATACACACATTGAGCATCACGGCTTAGGGCCGTGACCATTTCTTGGTATGGGTCACGGCTATGGGCCGTGACCATACCTCATTCAAGCACTAGGGCTGATGAAAAAGGGTCGCGCATCACATATTGAGGGTGGGCTATGGGCCGTGACCATTTCTTGGTATAGGTCACGACTATGGTCCGTGACCATACCTCAATCAAGCATGGAAATAAGTCGCGGATGGTGGGTCACGCCTCTAGGCCGTGACCAAGTCTGAAGAACCCAACTCTACCTCACCTTCGTTTTAAGGGTCGCGCATATGGGGTCACGGCTGTTGGCCGTGACCAGTTCTAGGTCTTAAAAAAAAAAGAAAAGACCCGCCCGCTGCTTCTTATTTCATTTATTTCATTTGGAGTAAGGCCGCTGCTTCTCAGTGAGATTTTGAGTTGGATTTCAGTTGGATTTGCAAGGGTTAAGCGATTTCAGTTGGTTTGCATTTGGATTAACCCTGGTATGTATTGATTCATTTTGATTTCATTTGGATTTGTGATTTCTATCTAAAACCCTAATTTCGGTGTATGTATGTGTAGATTTACGTTTGTATGTGTGTATGTGTGTGTATGTATAGATTTATGTTATATGTGTGTGTGTGTGTATAGATTTATGTGTGTAAGTATGAACAAATAAATTATTTTTTTGTCAATAAACCCTATATTATACGTGTGTGTATGTATAGATTGTATGTGTGTGTGTGTATGTATAGATTTATGTAAAAAAAAATATTAGGGTTTAGTAAACCCTAAATAGTATGCGGTGGAGATGGGTGGAGACCGGGTTGGGGGTTAGAAGCAACAAATAGTCCCTTAGGAATTCTGTAAGTGTTAATTTTGTTCTTGGCCTTGGTATTTTCAATTTGGTTTTAGATTTGTCCTTGTGAAAAAAAGGGAATAGATATATACCTGGTTTAATTAGATTGGTGTTGGTTATATTATGATATACCTGTTATGCCATTTTATATAATTGTTAAAATTGAATAAGTATTGGATTTTGAAATGTAATCAAAATCAATTTTAATCTTCTCAATATGTGTGCATATTATTTTTTTCTCAGTAGTAATCCTTATATACGTGAAAGAAAATATCAATGAGGATTAACGAATTTCTGTTCACACAAGTTTACCACGAGTCAAGTTGGGGCAGTGAGTGACGCAAGAACAAGTTTTGGTTTTCTTCCTTTGGTTTTGAATTTGTTTTTTTGGTTCTACCATTTTTTTAATTGAACATAACTATTTGCAAAAAATTTATTATTTTTTCACTGTCATAGGATACATTGATGTTGGGGTCAAACTACTATCAAACATAATCTGAAATTGCATCGCTGCTGGCATAGAGAAGGTTCTGATTGGCGTTGGGTGTAACAAAATATTCAGGTAATGGATAGACCTACGATGAACTTTATTTTAAGGTTAAATATGCATTGATTCAGTTTTTTTAATTATTTTGGGTTTGGATCCTATTTATGTCTAAACCCCGTAATTTTAATTCTTTTGTGCCCCCTATAGCTTGGGTATTGTTGGCGCATTTGTTTCTTGTCACTTCCAGTGGGGGGGGGGGGGGGGGGGGAGAACATAACTTTTGAACAAAGAATAGTTAGGGTGAACACTAGAAAAAGAAGGCATTATCCAATGGATTGTACTTTCTAGGTTTAAGGCGTGTCAATTTCTCTGCAATGGTTCACATTAAACTAATTGGTAACCATTTGTTTATTAGCTTAAATTTGCACAAATTTAGACCTGAGCATAAAAACATAACATTGAAGGGTGAAAACATAAAACAAGCACAAAACGATCCCGTAAGAGTCACGAACACCTCGCACGGGACCAATGTGACTCTTAGGAACCGACCACGTAGTCACGGGGCTCCCGGTTTGAGTGTATGACGTGAATTTACAAAAAAATAAACTTAAGCATAAAAACATGCCATCGAAGGGTGAAAACGTAAAACAGCCTTAAAACAGTCCCATAAGAGTCACGAACACCTCGCACGGGAACAATGTGACTCGTAAGAACCGACCGTGTAGTCACGGGGCTCCCGGTTTGCGTGTACGACGTAAATTTGCAAAAAAATAGACTTGAGCATAAAAACATGCCATCGAAGGGTGAAAACGCAAAATGAACACAAAACGCTCCTGTAAGAGTCACGAGCACCTCGCACGGGACCAATGCGACTCGTAGGAATCGATCGCGTAGTCACGGGCTCTCGATTTGAGCGTACGACGTAAATTTGCAAAAAGTTAGACTTGAGCATAAAAACATGCCATCGAAAGGTGAAAATGTACAACAAGCACAAAACTGTCCCGTAAGAGTAACGAACACCTCACACGGGACCAATGTGACTCGTAGGAACCGAACGCGTAGTAACGGGGCTTCTGGGTTGAGTGTACGATGTAAATTTGTAAAAAATTAGACTTAAGCATAAAAACTTACCATCGAAGTGCAAAAATGTAAAACATCCACAAAACGGTCCCGTAAGAGTCACGAACACCTCTCACAGGACCAATGTGACTCGTAGGAATCGACCGCATAGTCATGGGGCTCCCGATTAGAGTGTACGACGTAAATTTACAAAAAAATAGACTTAAGCATAAAAAGTTGCCATTGAAGGGTGAAAACGTAAAACAGTGACAAAACGGTCTCATAAGAGTCACGAACACCTCGCACGGGATCGATGTAACTCGTAGGAACCGGCCGCATAGTTACGGCACTCCTGGTTTGAGTGTACGGCGTAAATTTGCGAAAAATAAGACTTAAGCATAAAAATATGCCATCGAAGGGTGAAAATGTAAAACAACCACAAAACGGTCCAGTAAGAGTCACGAACGCCTCGTACGGGACCAATGTGACTCGTAGGTATCTACGGGTTAGTCACAGGACTCCCGGTTTGAGTGTATGACGTAAATTTGCAAGAATTAGTCTTAAGCATAAAAACATGCCATCGAAGGAAGAAAATGTTAAACAACCACAAAACGGTCTCATAACAGTCACGAGCACCTCGTACGGGACCAATGTGACTCGTAGGAACCGACCGCGTAGTCACGGGGCTCCCGGTTTGAGTATATGACTTAAATTTTCAAAAAATTAGACTTAAGCATAAAAACATGTCATCGAAGGGTGAAAATGTAAAACAACGACAAAACGGTCCAGTAAGAGTCACGAACACCTCTGTAATGCCCCGTAATTTTAAATGACTTTTAAAATGGGTTATATTTTAAATTAATGGATTAATTTGATTTTATTATTAATTAATTCATTTGGGTTTTATCCGAATTGAGGATATTAAAATGGATGATTCTGAATATTACATAAAGATATTTAGGTAATATATGAATGTGATGTCATTGATATGATGGTGTGATATAAAATCGGTAATTTAAATTTTTAGTCAGACGCGGTATGGGACGTGTCGGGACTAATTTATTAAATTAGAAAGGAAATTTATTTTCTATCGACCTTATAGTCATTTCGACTGCGTCGTTGCGTTCGGAAGGGTTGAAATAGTCAGAAAAGTCTATTTGAATGTTGGATTTGGGTCTCGGGTCATTTGGAAATGAAAAGACAACCCAAAAGGGCATTTTGGTAATTTTTACAAGGGGGATGAATAGTGATTTCGGGTTTTGTCTTATTATAAGTATTGGTAGATTAAGTGTACATGGGTTATACATCTCCTCTTCACAAATTAGAGAAGTCATCTTCCTAGAGAGAGTGAAAGGTTGCTTGGGAAGGGAAAAGCTTGCTTGGAAAGGAGGAGAACCAAAGGTCAAAGGTCAAAGGTCACCACCACCATCACCACCTATGTTATTCAACTCCAAAGGATCAGATCTTCAGTAAAGGAAAGTGTTTGATATTTGCAACTTAAGTTCGTATATTGTCCATGTTAGAATAATTATGAAAAGAGATGATTTTTCATGTTTGGAAGATAAAAATGGAGTAGTAATGGATTTCTGGAAGTATGAAATATATAGGAACTAAACTCATGTTGTAGGTAGTTAGTAATCCAAGAAATATTCATCAATCTGTGAAAGAAATTCTGAAAATCATTTTGTGTTCTTGAAGATAACATGTTGATAATTTTCTGGAAAAAGAGGCAAAAACGAGTGGAATGAGAAGAGCCAATTTGGAATGTTTAGATCTCCTTTTTGAGTGCATTTGGATGAGATTTAAGAAAAACTCAAAACACATACCTAACTCAATTTTTCGTGTAGAATCCAAATCTGAAGTCGGATTGATGATTTGAATAATTTTTGGATCTTATTTTTCTGAGTATTTAAAATATGAGAATTCATGATGTTGTTTCTTTTTAATGTTGGTTCTTATCCCAAAACTTTTGTGGATCTTTGGTGATTATTAATTGGATATTATGGGACTTAGAAAATATCAGTAGACCCTTGATAAGATTTGAATTAATTTGATTGGGATTTAAATTGATAGAATGATGATAATTAAATTAAAGAAATTTCGGTTGCTAGATTCATTTGTTGGATTATAATTGGTTTGCTTGAGGATTAAGGATAGGTCCAGTAGTTGTGATTGAATGTAACACTTGGGTAGCCTTAGGATTACAATATGAACATCAAGGACTGAGTTTAAGCTCATTATTGATTGTGCAAGGACTAAGTGTAATACGAGCGCTTAGCAGTATGACTTCTGGATAGAGATGGGAGTTTAGAACACATTTGGTTGAAAGAGGGTACGAGGTTATCCCAATCACGTATTTAAAGTTGACGAACCTCCTCGATCGACAAAGTTAAGTAGTAGTGTATTGGAGGGATTCCTTATTTGGATTTCGCTTTGCGAGACGCTCCGCGCATGAACCTTAATGACGTCGGGAGTGGAGAGATGTTATAGGATGCGAGGATAATTAAATTATGAAGTAAATATATGATATTTTAATACGTGGAATTTAAAGAGATATAATGCTACATATAATCTAAGGTTAATGTGAGTACCTTGTTGTTAGTATATTATAGGTATGATAATGCCTATTTGATTGATTTATGATTATGTGTATGACATACCTAGCTTACTTGCTATCGATGGGATGTTTGAGCATGAGGGCGGTCATATCCTGATGAATCCATGGGATCTTTGATTTGTCGCTCGAGAACATAGGTCTATGAAAGACTTATCCGGGAGTTGATAAGTCCGCTGACTGTGGGTACGTAGGTATGTGCGTGACCCATGGGTATGAGAACTATGCTCGCCTCCAATGATTGTGTTGTTGTTTGTGTGGTTCGAGGTATCCTTACCGAACCTTTAGTCCCCTATTCGGCGACCTGCGATGATGGGACATGATAGCAGAGTAATGCATTGCACCGCAGCTGTGACTCGGGGTGACGTATTATATATGAATATATATATAATGAAATAAATGATTGAATGGATATATATTGTGGTTAACTCTATCTACGGTGATAATTGTAGATAACAAATGTTTATTCTCAAGGAATTGAAAAGCTTAATTCATATTGATGAGAAATGATTTATGTTAATGAGAAACGATGAGAAATGTAAATAAATAATAATATGACGTATGGTATGGGACATACGTGGATTATGATATGGGAATGGAATTATAATATGGAGACTAGAAAAGAGGAACAATTAACTAGGAGGTTAATAGGAAACGTTAAGTGTGCACTCTAGTTGAGAGGTGAGAATAGCAAGTGAGAGTTGGATCTAACATGTACATAATAAAAGATTTATTGCAATTGTTAAATACTTGTTGTTTTAAAAATTATTTTCACAATCGGGATCTGACCCATTTCCTTGCATATTTTCTTTTCTATTGTATCTTAAATATCAGGTGTCCAGCAACAGGGACGCCAACCTTAGCGGATTATGACAGGCTATGGATTTATGGAGTTTTGCTTTGACGCCTATCATCATTTGATTCACAGTATTCTCTTAGTAGGGCATGTCGCCCAAAGGATTTAGTTATCTCTTTTCTATCGGGGTCAAATACTATTGTATTCGGGTCTTTTTAATACATTTAATGTTGTTGTGATTACTGTAATGGATTAATATTATTTGGCAATGTTTATTCCAATTGCATTTAAATTCTTTTGTGTTATCTATTTGGATATCAGTGTTGTAGAATAAAATGTGTTATGTTATTCTTAAACTGGAAATGGATTTTGTTAAATAAAAATTTGAAAAGTTTTTAACATCAGCTTAATTGGGTATTGGGTGAGTTGTAAATGTTTTCGACAGTGATGCTAAGAATGAGCCAACTGTATATTCTGTTTTAATTTGGTATGGGACTGGCCACCCAGTATTTAATTAAGCGGGGTGTTACAACCTCGCACGGGACCAATGTGACTCGTAGAAACCGACCGCGTAGTCACGGGCCTCCCGGTTTGAGTGTACGATGTACATTTGCAAAAAATTAGACTTAATCATAAAAACTTGCCATCGAAGTGCGAAAATGTAAAACATCCACAAAACAGTACCGTAAGAGTCACGGACACCTCTCAAGGGACCAATGTGACTCGTAGGAATCGACTGCGTAGTCACGGGGCTCCCGATTAGAGTGTACGACGTAAATTTGCAAAAAAATAGACTTAAGCATAAAAACTTGACATTGAAGGGTGAAAACGTAAAACAGTGACAAAACGGTCCCGTAAGAGTCATGAACACCTCACATGGGACCAATGTGACTCGTAGGAACCGATCGCGTAGTCACGGGGATCCCGGTTTGAGTGTACGACGTAAATTTGCAAAAAAATAGACTTAAGCATAAAAAATTGCAATCGATGGGTGAAAACGTAAAACAGCCACAAAACGGTCCCGTAAGTATCACGAACACCTCTCACGGGACCAATGTAACTCATAGGAATCTACTGCGTAGTCACGGGGTTCCCGATTTCAGTGTACGACGTAAATTTGTAAAAAGTTAGACTTAAGCGTGAAAACATGCCATCGAAGGGTGAAAACATAAAACAGACACAAAACGGTCTCGTAAGAGTCACGAGCACCTCACACGGGACCAATGTGACTCGTAGGAACCGACCGCGTAGTCACGGGGCTCCCGGTTTGAGTGTACGACATAAATTTACAAACAATTCAACTTAAGCATAAAAACATGCCCTCGAATGGTGAAAACGTAAAACAACCACAAAACGGTCCGATAAGAGTCACGAGCACCTCACACGGGACCAATGTGACTCGTAGGAACCGACCGCGTAGTCACGAAACTCCCGGTTTGAGTGTACGACGTAAATTTGCAAAAAATTTAGACTTAAGCATAATAATATGCCATCGAGGGGTGAAAACGTAAAACAAACACAAAATGGTCCCGTAAGAGTCATGAACATCTCGCATGGGACCAATGTGACTCGTAGGAACCGACCGCGTAGTCAAGGCACTCCCGCTTTGAGCATACGACGTAAATTTGTCAAACGTTAGAATTAGGTATACAAACATACTTTTATAGGGTGAAAATGTTGAAACAACCATAAAACGGTCCCGTAAGAGTCACGAACACCTCGTACGGGATCGATGTAACTCGTAGGAACCGGCCGCGTAGTCACGGGGCTACCGATTTGAGTGTACGACTTAAATTTGCAAAAAAATAGACTTAAGAATAAAACATGCCATCGAAGTGCGAAAATGTAATACATCCACAAAACGGTCCCGTAAGAGTCACAAACACCTCTCACGGGACCAATGTGACTCGTAGGAATCGATCGCGTAGTCACGGGGTTCCTGATTAGAGTGTACGACGTAAATTTGCAAAAAAATAGACTTAAGCATAAAAACTTGCCATTGAAGGGTGAAAACGTAAAACAGTGACAAAACGGTCTCGTAAGAGTCACGAACACCTCGCACGGGATCGATGTAACTCGTAGGAACCGACCGCGTAGTCACGACGCTCCCGGTTTGAGTGTACGACGTAAATTTGCAAAAAATAAGACTTAAGCATAAAAACATGCCATCGAATGGTGAAAACATAAAACAACCACAAAACGGTCCCGTAAGAGTCACGAACGCCTCGCACACGACCAATGTGACTCGTAGGAACCGATCGCGTAGTCACGGGGCTACCGATTTGAGTGTACGACGTAAATTTGCAAGAATTAGTCTTAAGCATATAAACATGCCATCGAAGGAAGAAAATGTTAAACAACCACAAAACGGTCTCGTAACAGTCACGAGCACCTCGCACGGGACCAATGTGACTCGTAGGAACCGATCGCGTAGTCACGGAGCTCCCGATTTGCAAAAAATAGACTTAAGCATAAAAACATGTCATCGAAGGGTGAAAACGTAAAACAGCCACAAAACGGTCCCATAAGAGTCACGGACATCTCACACGGGACCAATGTGACTCGTAGGAGCCAACCACATTGTTACGGGGCCCCCGATTTGAGTGTACGACGTAAATTTGCAAAAATAAGATTATGAAATCCCTACCTGATAATGTTATCCTGATCCTATGAATTTCAAATAGATATATAAAGACTTTCTCGCAGGTTAGTCAATTCCACTTGAGAGCATATCCATTATTGAATTCAACATACAAGATCAGCTTCCTTGAGACCAACACCCTAAAAACTGCCGTAACTAAAAGTAGTTAACCGTTCATATTATAATAGTTAATGAGTTCATAGTGCTACTGGGATATGATATTGTGGGACCTAGATAGGATACAAAGATAAAAGAGGCATCTCCACTACAAAAATGGACTGTGAGGTCATTAGAGTAACAAAAATGGAGGACAACACCGGCTACTACCTCGCTGGATGGAGGACAGCACCGGCTACTGACTCGCTGCCACGACAGCAGCACCTGCTACTGCCCCAATCCCCCTACTAGTGCTACTGCCCCTGCCCCAAGCCCCCTTCTCCTCTTGCTTATGCTGCTTCTACTACCTAAACACCTGCTTCTAAGATTTAAACACCTACTCCTCTTACTTATATGATGCTTGAGAAAGTGATACCAAGAATTTCAAGTTACTCTAGAGTTCGACATAAAGTGATTCAACATAATGTAAAGATGGAAAAACAAATATATATATATATATAAGTTATATATATGCTGTTATATATAACAATTATATATAACAGTACATATATAACTGTTATATATATATATATATATATATATATATATATATATAACTGTTAAATATAACAGTTATATATGTACTGTTATATATAACAGTTATATATATACTGTTATATATGTACTGTTATATATAATAGTATATATATAACTGTGATGTATATAAGCGGTAGGTCTTTGTGAAGACCTAGTGATGGAAAATAATTGGAATGTTTAACTAGATATTTAAAGGTTCGGGTATTGGATTACAAATTGGGAAGGTGTTAGGCACCTGCTCACCCTTTCGATCTCAAATGTAGATATGAAACTTTTATTTTAGCATATTATGGTATAAAAAGAAATAATAAAATGAAAACATTAAGTACATATCTAGTGTGGGATATGTTTGTAGATAATATAGATAAGGGATGGATATGTAAAAAGTTGGACTTGTTCGTTCGGATGATAATCTGGGTGAGCTTACGTACTCGCGCGGAGATATTAAAAGTTCACATAGTTCGTGAACGAATCAAGATGGATTTCACCTCATAAAGAGGCTCAATGTGAGTGATCTAGTCTTTCTTTAACCGTAGGGCTGTTTTACAATTGAAACAAAGTTAGTTCTGAAGATGTATACAATTTGAGTTCATAAGAGTACTTGAACAAGGTTGGTTCACTCATAAATTCATTCGAAGTTGAAGAAATTACTAGAACTCCACCATTAAAAAAAATAGTATATGGAATCCCCAAATCAAGTGTGCCCATAATTATATGAGAATATTCCTTGATTTTAGGGATTTTGTTTAGCCTTTATGAGAATAAAATGATAATAGATAAACATATACAAGATTTACTATTATATACAATAGTATTATATATACTATTATACTATTATATAATAGTATATGGAATCCCCAAATCAACTATTATAACCCAAAACAGCCCCCGAAGGGCCCCGTGGGTGGCACCAACACCTCCCACGGGACCAATGTAACTGGTAGGAACTGACCGCGCAGCCGCGGCACTCTCGGTTTGACAATACGACCGTAATTTGCATATTTCTAGACTTAGGCATAAAAACATGGCGTTAGAGGGTGAAAACTCGAAACAACCCCCGAACGGCCCCGGGGGTGGCACCAACGCCTCCCACGGCACCAATGTAACTCGTAGAAACTGACCGCGCAGCCACGACCCGCCCGGTTTGAGAATACGACGGTAATTTGCATATTTCTAGACTTAGGCATAAAAACATGGCGTTAGAGGGTGAAAACTCGAAACAACCCCCGAGCGGCCCTGTGGGTGGCACCAACACCTCCCACGGGACCAATGTAACTCGTAGAAGCTGATCGCGCAGCCGTGACCTCCTGGTTTGAGAATACGATGGTAAGTTGCATATTTCGAGACTTAAGCAAAACATGGTGTTTGAGGGTGAAAACTCAAAACAAACCCCGAACGGCTCCGTGGGTGGCACCAACACCTCCCACGAGACCAATGTAACTCGTAGGAACTGACCCCACAGTCGCGGGTCTCCCGGTTTGAGAATACGACGGTAATTTGCATATATCTAGACTTAGGCTTAAAAACATGGCGTTAGAGGGTGAAAACTCGAAACAACCTACGAACGGCCCCGTGGGTGGCACCAACCCCCCAAGGGACCAATGTAACTCGTAGGAACTTACACCATAGTCGCGGGTCTCCCGGTTTGAGAACATTACAGTAATTTGCATATATCTAGACTTAGGCTGAAAAACATGGCGTTAGAGGGTGAAAACTCTAAACAACCCCCGAACGGCCTCGTGGGTGGCACCAACACCTCCCACGGGACCAATGTAACTCGTAGAAACTGACCACACAGTCGTGACACTCCCGATTTGAGAATACGACGGTAATTTGCATATTTCTAGACTTCAGAAAAACATGGCATTAGATGGTGAAAACTCGAAACAACCCCCGAACGGCTCCGTGGGTGGCACCAACACCTCTCACGGGACCAATATAACTCGTAGGAACTGATCGCGCAGCCGCGAGACTCCCGTTTTGAGAATACGACGATAATTTTTATATTTATAGACTTAGATTTAAAAACATGGCGTTAGAGGGTGAAAACCCCGAACAACCCCCGAACGTCCCCGTGATGGTACCAACACCTCCCACGGGACCAATGTAACTCATAGGAACAGATCGCGCGGCCGGGCACTCCCGATTTGAGAATACGATGATAATTTCTATATTTATAGACATAGGATTAAAAATAGGGCGTTAGAGTGTGAAAACCCCGAACAGCCCCCGAACGGCCCCGTGGGTGGCACCAACACCTCCCACGGGAACAATGTAACTCGTAGGAACTGACCGCGCAGCCGCGGCACTCTCGGTTTGAGAATACGACGGTAATTAGCATACATCTAGACTTTGGCATAAAAACATGGCGTTAGAGGGTGAAAACTCGAAACAACCCCCGAACGGCCCCGTGAGTGGCACCAACACCTCCCACAGGACCAATGTAACTCGTAGGAATTGACCGCGCAGCCGCAACACTCCCGGTTTGACAATACAATGATAATTTGCATATTTCTAGAATTAGGCATAAAAACATGGCGTTAGAGGGTGAAAACTCGAAACAACCCCCAAACGGCCCCGTGGGTGGCACCAACAGCTCCCACGGCACCAATGTAACTCGTAGAAACAGACCGGGCAGCCACGACCCACCCCGTTTGAGAATACGATGGTAGTTTGCATATTTATAGACTTAGGCTTAAAAACACGGCGTTAGAGTGTGAAAACCCCGAACAGCCCCCGAACGGCCCCGTGGGTGGCACCAACACCTCCCACGGGAATAATGTATCTTGTAAGAACTGATCGCGCAGCCGCGGCACTCCCGGTTTGAGAATACGACGGTAATTTGCATACATCTAGACTTAGGCATAAAAACATGGCGTTAGAGGGTGAAAACTCGAAACAACCTCGAACGGCCCCGTGGGTGGCACCAACACCTCCCACGGGACCAATGTAACTTGTAGAAATTGACCGCGCAGCCGCGACCCTCCCGGTTTGAGAATACGACGGTAATTTGTATATTTCTAGACTTAAGCTTAAAACATGGCGTTAGAGGGTGAAAACTCGAAACAAACCCCGAACGGCTCCGTGGGTGGCACCAACACCTCCCACGGGACCTATGTAACTCGTAGGAACTGACCCCACATTCGCGGGTCTCCCGGTTTGAGAATACGACGGTAATTTGCATATATCTAGACTTAGGGTTAAGAACACGGCGTTAGAGGGTGAAAACCCCGAACAACCCCCGAACGGCCCCGTGGATGGCACCAATACCTCCCACGGGACCAATGTAACTCGTAGGAACTAATCGCGCAGTCGTGGCACTCCCGGTTTGAGAATACGACGATAATTTCCATATTTCTAGACTTAGGCTTAAAAACATGGCGTTCGTGGGTGAGAACTCGAAACAACCCCCGAACGGCCCCGTGGGTGGCACCAACACCTCCCACGGGACCAGTGTAACTCGTAGAAACTGACCGCGCAGCCGCGACACTCCCGGTTTGAGAATACGACGGTAATTTGCATATTTCTATACTTAAGCAAAACATGGCGTTAGAGGGTGAAAACTCGAAACAACCCCCGAACGGCTCCGTGGGTGGCACCAACACCTCTCACGAGACCAATATAACTCGTAGGAACAGATCGCGTAGCCGCGAGACTCCCGTTTTGAGAATACGATGATAATTTGTATATTTATAGACTTAGATTTAAAAATATGGCGTTGCAGGGTGAAAACCCCGAACAACCCCCGAACGTCCCCGTGAGTGGCACCAACACCTCCCAAGGGACCAATGTAACTCGTAGGAACAGATCGCGCTGTCGGGCACTCCCGATTTGAGAATACGACGATAATTTGAATATTTATAGACATAGGCTTAAAAACAGGGCGTTAGAATGTGAAAACCCCGAACAGCCCCCGAACGGCCCCGTGGGTGGCACCAACACCTCCCACGGGAACAATGTAACTCGTAGGAACTGACCGCGCAGCCACGGCACTCCCGGTTTGAGAATACGACGGTAATTAGCATACATCTAGACTTTGGCATAAAAACATGGCGTTAGAGGGTAAAAACTCGAAACAACCCCCGAACAGCCCCGTGAGTGGCACCAACACCTCCCACGGGACCAATGTAACTCGTAGGAATTGACCGCGCAGCCGCAGCACTCCCGGTTTGACAATACAACGGTAATTTGCATATTTCTAGAATTAGGCATAAAAATATGGCGTTAGAGGGTGAAAACTCGAAACAACCCCCGAACGGCCCCGTGGGTGGCACCAACAGCTCCCACGGCACCAATGTAACTCGTAGAAACAGACCGGGCAGCCACGACCCTCCCGGTTTGAGAATACGACGGTAGTTTGCATATTTATAGACTTAGGCTTAAAAACACGGCGTTAGAGTGTGAAAACCCCGAACAGCCCCCGAACGGCCCCGTGGGTGGCACCAACACCTCCCACAGGAATAATGTATCTCGTAAGAACTGACCGCGCATTCGCGGCACTTCCGGTTTGAGAATACGACGGTAATTTGCATACATCTAGACTTAGGCATAAAAACATGGCGTTAGAGGGTGAAAACTCGAAACAACCCCCGAACGGCCCCGTGGGTGGCACCAACACCTCCCACGGGACCAATGTAACTTGTAGAAACTGACCGCGCAGCCGCGACCCTCCCGGTTTCAGAATACGACGGTAATTTGCATATTTCTAGACTTAAGCTTAAAACATGGTGTTAGAGGGTGAAAACTCGAAACAACCCTCGAACGGCCCCATGGGTGGCACCAACACCTGCCACGGGACCAATGTAACTCGTAGGAACTGACCCCACATTCGCGGGTCTCCCGGTTTGAGAATACGACGGTAATTTGCATATAGTTAGACTTAGGGTTAAAAACACGGCGTTAGAGGGTGAAAACCCCGAATAACCCCCGAACGGCCCCATGGATGGCACCAACACCTCCCACGGGACCAACGTAACTCATAGGAACTGATTGCGCAGCCGTGGCACTCTCGGTTTGAGAATACGATGATAATTTGCATATTTCTAGACTTAGGCTTAAAAACATGGCGTTAGAGGGTGAGAACTCGAAACAACCCCCGAACGGCCCCATGGGTGGCACCAACACCTCCCACGGGACTAGTGTAACTCGTAGAAACTGACCGCGCAGCCGCGACACTCCCGGTTTGAGAATACGACGGTAATTTGCATATTTCTATACTTAAGCAAAACATGGCGTTAGAGGGTGAAAACTCGAAACAACCCCCGAACGGCTCCGTGGGTGGCACCAACACCTCTCACAGGACCAATATAACTCGTAGGAACTGATCGCGCATCCGCGAGACTCCCGTTTTGAGAATACGACGATAATTTGTATATTTATAGACTTCGATTTAAAAACATGGCGTTAGAGGGTGAAAACCCCGAACAACCCCCGAACGTCCCCGTGAGTGGCACCAACACCTCCCACGGGACCAATGTAACTCGTAGGAACAGATCGCGCGGCCGGGCACTCCCGGTTTGAGAATACGACGATAATTTGTATATTTATAGACATAGGCTTAAAAATAGGGCGTTAGAGTGTGAAAACCCCGAACAGCCCCCGAACGGCCCCGTGGGTGGCACCAACACCTCCCACGGGAACAATGTAACTCGTAGGAACTGACCGCGCAGCCGCGGCACTCCCGGTTTGAGAATACGATGGTAATTAGCGTACATCTAGACTTTGGCATAAAAACATTGGGTTAGAGGGTGAAAACTCGAAACAACCCCCGAACGGCCCCGTGAGTGGCACCAACACCTCCCACGGGACCAATGTAACTCGTAGGAATTGACCCCACATTTACGGGTCTCCCAGTTTGAGAATACGACGGTAATTTGCATATAGTTAGACTTAGGGTTAAAAACACGGCGTTAGAGGGTGAAAACCCCGAACAACCCCCGAACAGCCCCGTGGATGGCACAAACACCTCCCACGGGACCAATGTAACTCGTAGGAACTGATCGCGCAACCGTGGCACTCCCGGTTTGAGAATACGACGATAATTTGTATATTTATAGACTTAGGCCTAAAAACACGGCGTTAGAGCGTGAAATCCACGAACAGCCCCCGAACGGCCCCGTGGGTGGCACCAACACCTCCCACGGGAATAATGTATCTCGTAAGAACTGACCGCGCAGCCGCGGCTCTCCCGGTTTGAGAATACGAAGATAATTTGCATACATCTAGACTTAGGCATGAAAACATGGCGTTAGAGGGTGAAAACTCGAAACAACCCCCGAACGGCCCCGTGGGTGGCACCAACACCTCCCACGGGACCAATGTAACTTGTAGAAACAGATCGCGCAGCCGCGACCCTCCCGATTTGAGAATATGACGGTAATTTGCATATTTCTAGACTTAAGCTTAAAACATTGCGTTAGAGGGTGAAAACTCGAAACAACCCCCGAACGGCCCCATGGGTGGCACCAACACCTCCCACAGGACCAATGTAACTCGTAGGAACTGACCCCACATTCGCGGGTCTCCCGGTTTGAGAATACGACGGTAATTTGCATATATTTAGACTTAGGGTTAAAAACACGGCGTTAGAGGGTGAAAACCTCGAACAACCCCCGAACGGCCCCGTGGATGGCACCAACACCTCCCAAGGGACCAATGTAACTCGTAGGAACTGATTGCGCAGCCGCGGCACTCCCGGTTTGAGAATACGACGATAATTTGCATATTTCTAGACTTAGGCTTAAAAACATGGCGTTAGAGGGTGAGAACTCGAAACAACCCCCGAACGGCCACGTGGGTGGCACCAACACCTCCCACGGGACCAGTGTAACTCGTAGAAACTGATCGTGCAGCCGCGACACTCCCGGTTTGAGAATACGACGGTAATTTGCATATTTTTATACTTAAGCAAAACATGGCGTTAGAGGGTGAAAACTCGAAACAACCCCCGAACGGCTCAGTGGGTGGCACCAACACCTCTCACGGGACCAATATAGCTTGTAGGAACTGACCGCACAGCCGTGAGACTCCTGGTTTGAGAATACGACGATAATTTGTATATTTATAGACTTAGGCTTAAAAATATGGCGTTAAAGGGTGAAAACGCCGAACAGCCCCGTGGATGGCACCAACACCTCCCACGGGACCAATGTAACTCGTAGGAACTGATCGCGCAGCCGTGGCACTCCCGGCTTGAGAATACGACGATAATTTGAATATTTATAGACTTAGGCCTAAAAACACGGCGTTAGAGCGTGAAAACCCTGAACAGCCCCCGAACGGCCCCGTGGGTGGCACCAACACCTCCCACGGGAATAATGTATCTCGTAAGAAATGACCGCGCAGCCGCGGCACTCCCGGTTTGAGAATACGACGGTAATTTGCATACATCTAGACTTAGTCATAAAAACATGGCGTTAGAGGGTGAAAACTCGAAACAACCCCCGAACGGCCCCGTGGGTGGCACCAACACCTCCCACGGGACCAATGTAACTTGTAGAAACTGACCGCGCAGCCGCGACCCTCCCGATTTGAGAATACGACGGTAATTTGCATATTTCTAGACTTAAGCTTAAAACATTGCGTTAGAGGGTGAAAACTCGAAACAACCCCCGAACGGCCCCATGGGTGGCACCAACACCTCCCACGGGACCAATGTAACTCGTAGGAACTGACCCCACATTCGCGGGTCTCCCGATTTGAGAATACGACGGTAATGTGCATATATTTAGACTTAGGGTTATAAACACGGCGTTAGAGGGTGAAACCCCGAACAACCCCCGAACGGCCCCGTGGATGGCACCAACACCTCCCATGGGACCCATGTAACTCGTAGGAACTGATTGCACAGCCGTGGCACTCCCGGTTTGAGAATACGACGATAATTTGCATATTTCTACACTTAGGCTTAAAAACATGGCGTTAGAGGGTGAGAACTCGAAACAACCCCCGAACGGCCCCGTGGGTGGCACCAACACCTCCCACGGGACCAGTGTAACTCGTAGAAACTGACCGCGCAGCCGCGACACTCCCGGATTGAGAATACGACATATTTCTATACTTAAGCAAAATATGGCGTTAGAGGGTGAAAACTCGAAACAACCCCCGAACGGCTCCGTGGGTGGCACCAACACCTCTCACGGGACCAATATAACTCGTAGGAACCGACCGCACAGCCGTGAGACTCCTGGTTTGAGAATACGATGATAATTTGTATATTTATAGACTTAGGCTTAAAAATATGGCGTTAAAGGGTGAAAACGCCGAACAGCCCCGTGGGTCGCACCAACACCTCCCAAGGGACCAATATAACTCGTAGGAACTGACCGCGCAGTCGCGGCACTCCCGGTTTGAGAATACGACGATAATTTGTATATTTATAGACTTAGGCTTAAAAACACGACGTTAGAGTGTGAAAACCCCGAACAACCCCCGAACGGACCCGTGGGTGGCACCAACACCTCCCACGGGAACAATGTAACTCGTAAGAACAGACCGCGCTGCCGCGGCACTCCCGGTTTGAGAATACGACGATAATTTGCATACATCTAGACTTAGGCATAAAAACATGGCGTTAGAGGGTGAAAACTCGAAACAGCCCCCGAACGGCCCCGTGGGTGGTACTAACACCTTCCACGGGACCAATGTAACTTGTACAAACTGACCGCGCAGTCGCAACCCTCCCTGTTTGAGAATACGAAGGTAATTTGGTTATTTCTAGACTTAAGCAAAACATGGCGTTAGAGGGTGAAAACTAGAACGAACCCCCGAACGGCCCCGTGGGTGGCACCAACACCTCCCATGGGACATATGTAACTCGTAGGAACTGACCCCAGATTCCCGGGTCTCTCGATTTGAGAATACGATGGTAATTTACATATATCTAGACTTGGGGTTAAAAACATGGCGTTAGAGGGTGCAAACTAGAAACAACCCCCGAACGGCCCCGTGGATGGCACCAACACCTCCCACGGGACCAATGTAACTCGTAGGAACTGACCGCGCAGCCGTGGCACTCCCGGTTTGAGAATACGACGATAATTTGCATATTTCTAGACTTAGGCATAAAAACATGGCGTTAGAGGGTGAACACTCGAAATAACCTCGGACGGCCCCGTGGGTGGCACCAACACCTCCCACGGGACCAATGTAACTCGTAGAAACTGACCGTGCATTCGCTGGTCTCCCGATTTGACAATACGACGGTAATTTGCATATTTCTAGACTTAGGCTTAAAATAATGGGGTTAGAGGGTGAAAACTCGAAACAACCCCCGAACGGCTCCGTGGGTGGCACCCACACCTCTCACCGGACAAATATAACTCGTAAGAACTGACCGCGCATCCGCAAGACGCCCAGTTTGGGAATATGATGATAATTTGTATATTTATAGACATAGGCTACAAAACATGGCGTTAGAGATTGAAAACCCCGAACAGCCCCCGAACGGCTCCGTGGGTGGTACCAACACCTCCCACGGGACTAATGTAACTCGTAGGAACTGACCGCACAGCTGCGGCACTCCCGCTTTGAGAATACGATGATAATTTGCATATTTCCAGACTTAGGCATAAAAATATGGCGTTAGAGGGTGAAATCTCAAAACAACCCCCGACCGGCCCCGTGGGTGGCACCAATACCTCCCACGGGACGAATGTAACTCGTAGAAACTGACCGTGCAGCCGCGACTCTCTCGGTTTGAGAATACGATGGTAATTTGCATATTTATAGACTTAAGCAAAACATGGCGTTAGAGGGTGAAAACTCGAAACAACCCCCGAACGGCTCCGGGGGTGGCACCAACACCTCTCACGGGATCAATATAACTCGTAGGAACTAACCACGCAGCCGCGAGACTCCCGGTTTGAGAATACGATGATAATTTGTATATTTATACACTTAGGCCTAAAAACATGGCGTTAGAGGGTGAAAACCCCGAACAGCCCCCGAACGGTCCCGTGGGTGGCACCAACACCTCCCACAGGACCAATGTAACTCGTAGGAACTGACCGCGCAACCACGACACTCCCGCTTTGAGAATACGATGATAATTTGTATATTTATAGACTTAGGCTTGAAAACACGGCGTTAGAGTGTGAAAACCCAGAACAGCCCCCGAACGGCCCCGTGCATGGCACCAACACCTCCCACGGGAACAATGTAACTCGTAAGAACTGACCGCGCAGTCGTGGCACTCCCGGTTTGAGAATACGACAGTAATTTGCATACATCTAGACTTAGGCATAAAAACATGGCGTTAGAGGGTTAAAACTCAAAACAACCCCCGAACGGCCCCGTGGGTGGCACCAACACAGCCCACGGGACCAATGTAACTTGTAGAAACTGGCCGCGCAACCGCAACCCACCCGGTTTGAGAATACGACGGCAATTTGCATATTTCAAGACTTAAGCAAAACATGGCGTTAGAGGGTGAAAACTAGAAATAACCCCCGAACGGCCCCGTGGGTGTCACCAACACCTCCCACGGGACCAATAGAACTCGTAGGAACTGACCCCACATTCGCGAGTCTCCCGATTTGAGAATACGACGATAATTTGCATATATATATACTTAGGGTTAAAAACATGGCGTTAGAGGGTGAAAACCCCGAACAGCCCCGTAGATGGCACCACACCGCCCACGGGACCAATGTAACTCGTAGGAACTTACTGCGCAGCCGTGGCACACCCGTTTTGAGAATACGACGGTAATTTGCATATTTCTAGACTTAGGCATAAAAACATGGCGTTAGAGGGTGAACACTCGAAACAACCCGCGGACGGTCCCGTGAGTGGTACCAACACCTCCCACGGGACCAATGTAACTCGTAGAAACTGACCGCGCAGTTGCGGGTCTCTCAGTTTGAGAATACGACGATAATTTGCATATTTCTAGACTTAGGCTTAAAAACATGATGTTAGAGGGTGAAAACTCGAAACAACCCCCGAACGGCTCCGTGGGTGGCACCAACACCTCTCACAGGACCAATATAACTCGTAAGAATTGACCGCGCAGTCGCGAGACTCCCGGTTTGAGAATACGATGATAATTTGTATATTTATAGACATAGGCTTAAAAACATGGCGTTAGAGAGTGAAAACCATGAACAGCACCCGAACGGCCCCGTGGGTGGCACCAACACCTCCCACGGGACCAATGTAACTCGTAAGAACAGACCGCGCAACCGCGGCACTCCCAGTTTGAGAATACGACGGTAATTTGCATACATCTAGACTTAGGCATAAAAACATGGCGTTAGAGGGTGAAAACTCGAAACAGCCCCCGAACGGCCCCGTGGGTGGCACCAACACCTCCCACGAGACCAATGTAACTTGTAGAAACTGATCGTGCAGCCACGACCCTCTCGGTTTGAGAATACGACGGTAATTTGCATATTTCTAGACTTAAGCAAAACATGGCGTTAGAGGGTGAAAATTAGAAACAACCCCCGAAGGGCCCGTGGGTGTCACCAACACCTCCCACGGGACCAATATAACTCGTAGGAACTGACCCCACATTCGCGGGTCTCCCGGTTTGAGAATACGACGGTAATTTGCATATATCTAGACTTAGGGTTAAAAACATGGCGTTAGAGGGTGAAAACCCCGAACAGCCCCCGTAGATGGCACCACACCGCCCACGGGACCAATGTAACTCGTAGGAACTTACTGCGCAGCCGTGGCACTCCCGTTTTGAGAATACGACGGTAATTTGCATATTTCTAGACTTAGGCATAAAAACATGGCGTTAGAGGGTGAACACTCGAAACAACCCGCGGACGGTCCCGTGAGTGGTACCAACACCTCCCACGGGACCAATGTAACTCGTAGAAACTGACCGCGCAGTCGCGGGTCTCTCAGTTTGAGAATACGACGATAATTTGCATATTTCTAGACTTAGGCTTAAAAACATGATGTTAGAGGGTGAAAACTCGAAACAACCCCCGAACGGCTCCGTGGGTGGCACCAACACCTCTCACAGGACCAATATAACTCGTAAGAATTGACCGCGCAGTCGCGAGACTCCCGGTTTGAGAATACGATGATAATTTGTATATTTATAGACATAGGCTTAAAAACATGGCGTTAGAGAGTGAAAACCACGAACAACACCCGAACGGCCCCGTGGGTGGCACCAACACCTCCCACGGGACCAATGTAACTCGTAAGAACAGACCGCGCAACCGCGGCACTCCCAGTTTGAGAATACGACGGTAATTTGCATACATCTAGACTTAGGCATAAAAACATGGCGTTAGAGGGTGAAAACTCGAAACAGCCCCCGAACGGCCCCGTGGGTGGCACCAACACCTCCCACGAGACCAATGTAACTTGTAGAAACTGATCGTGTAGCCACGACCCTCTCGGTTTGAGAATACGACGGTAATTTGCATATTTCTAGACTTAAGCAAAACATGGCGTTAGAGGGTGAAAATTAGAAACAACCCCCGAAGGGCCCGTGGGTGTCACCAACACCTCCCACGGGACCAATATAACTCGTAGGAACTGACCCCACATTCGCGGGTCTCCCGGTTTGAGAATACGACGGTAATTTGCATATATCTAGACTTAGGGTTAAAAACATGGCGTTGGAGGGTGAAAACCCCGAACAGCCCCCGTAGATGGCACCACACCGCCCACGGGATCAATGTAACTCGTAGGAACTTACTGCGCAGCCGTGGCAGTCCCGTTTTGAGAATACGACGGTAATTTGCATATTTCTAGACTTAGGCATAAAAACATGGCGTTAGAGGGTGAACACTCGAAACAACCCGCGGACGGTCCCGTGAGTGGTACCAACACCTCCCACGGGACCAATGTAACTCGTAGAAACTGACCGCGCAGTCGCGGGTCTCTCAGTTTGAGAATACGACGATAATTTGCATATTTCTAGACTTAGGCTTAAAAACATGATGTTAGAGGGTGAAAACTCGAAACAACCCCCGAACGGCTCCGTGGGTGGCACCAACACCTCTCACAGGACCAATATAACTCGTAAGAATTGACCGCGCAGTCGCGAGACTCCCGGTTTGAGAATACGATGATAATTTGTATATTTATAGACATAGGCTTAAAAACATGGCGTTAGAGAGTGAAAACCACGAACAGCACCCGAACGGCCCCGTGGGTGGCACCAACACCTCCCACGGGACCAATGTAACTCGTAAGAACAGACCGCGCAACCGCGGCACTCCCAGTTTGAGAATACGACGGTAATTTGCATACATCTAGACTTAGGCATAAAAATATGGCGTTAGAGGGTGAAAACTCGAAACAGCCCCCGAACGGCCCCGTGGGTGTCACCAACACCTCCCACGAGACCAATGTAACTTGTAGAAACTGATCGTGCAGCCACGACCCTCTCGGTTTGAGAATACGACGGTAATTTGCATATTTCTAGACTTAAGCAAAACATGGCGTTAGAGGGTGAAAATTAGAAACAACCCCCGAAGGGCCCGTGGGTGTCACCAACACCTCCCACGGGACCAATATAACTCGTAGGAACTGACCCCACATTCGCGGGTCTCCCGGTTTGAGAATACGACGGTAATTTGCATATATCTAGACTTAGGGTTAAAAACATGGCGTTAGAGGGTGAAAACCCCGAACAGCCCCCGTAGATGGCAACACACCGCCCACGGGACCAATGTAACTCGTAGGAACTTACTGCGCAGCCGTGGCACTCCCGTTTTGAGAATACGACGGTAATTTGCATATTTCTAGACTTAGGCATAAAAACATGGCGTTAGAGGGTGAACACTCGAAACAACCCGCGGACGGTCCCGTGAGTGGTACCAACACCTCCCACGGGACCAATGTAACTCGTAGAAACTGACCGCGCAGTCGCGGGTCTCTCAGTTTCAGAATACGACGATAATTTGCATATTTCTAGACTTAGGCTTAAAAACATGATGTTAGAGGGTGAAAACTCGAAACAACCCCCGAACGGCTCCGTGGGTGGCACCAACACCTCTCACAGGACCAATATAACTCGTAAGAATTGATCGCGCAGTCGCGAGACTCCCGGTTTGAGAATACGATGATAATTTGTATATTTATAGACATAGGCTTAAAAACATGGCGTTAGAGGGTGAAAACCCCGAACAACCCCCGAACGGCCCCGTGGGTGGCACCAACACCTCCCACGGGACCAATGTAACTCGTAGGAACTGACCGCGCAGCCGCAACACTCCCGGTTTGGGAATACGACGATAATTTGTATATTTATAGACTTAGGCTTAAAAACATGGCGTTAGAGTGTGAAAACCCCGAACAACCCTCGAACGGACCAACACTTCCCACGGGACCAATGTAACTCGTAGGAACTGACCGCGCAGCCGCGGCCCTCCCGGTTTGAGAATACGACGGTAATTTGCATACTTCTAGACTTAGGCATAAAAACATGGCGTTAGAGGTTGAAAACTCGAAACAACCTCCGAACGGCCCCGTGGGTGGCACCAACACCTCCCACGGGACCAATGTAACTCGTAGAAACTGACCGCGCAGCCGCGACCCTCCCGGTTTGAGAATACGACGGTAATTTGTGTATTTCTAGACTTAGGCTTAAAAACATGGCGTTAGAGTGTGAAAACCCCGAACAGCCCCCGAACGACCCCGTGGGTGGCACCAACACCTCCCACGGGACCAATGTAACTCGTAGGAACTGACCGCGGAGCCGCGGCCCTCCCAGTTTGAGAATACGACGGTAATTTGCATACTTCTAGACTTAGGCATAAAAACATGACGTTAGAGGGTGAAAACTCGAAACAACCCCCGAACGGCCCCTTGGGTGGCACCATCACCTCCCACGAGACCAATGTAACTCGTAGGAACTGACCACGCTGTCGCGGGACTCCCGGATTGAGAATACGATGGTAATTTACATATTTCTAGGCTTAGGCTTAAAAACATGGCGTTAGAGGGTGAAAATCAAAAAATCCCCCGAACGACGCTGTGGGTAGCGCCGACACCTCCCATGGGACCAATGTAACTCGTAAAAACTGACCCACAGCCGCGCGACTCCTGATTTGAGAATACGATGATAATTTGCATATTTTTAGATTTAAGCAAAACATGGCGTTAGAGGGTGAAAACTCGAAACAACCCTCGAACGGTCCCGTGGGTGGCACTAACACCTCCCACGGGACCAATGTAACTCGTAGGAACTGACCCCGCAGCCGCGGGTCTCCCGATTTGAGAATACGATGATAATTTGTATATTTATAGACATAGGCTACAAAACATGGTGTTAGAGTGTGAAAGCTTGAAACAACCCCCGAACGGCCCGGTGGGTGGCACCAACACCTCCCACGGGACCAATGTAACTCGTAGGAACTGACCCCGCAGCCGCGGGTCTCCCGGTTTGAGAATACG
Organism: Sambucus nigra; assembly: GCA_949130495.1. Classification (NCBI taxonomy): domain Eukaryota; kingdom Viridiplantae; phylum Streptophyta; class Magnoliopsida; order Dipsacales; family Adoxaceae; genus Sambucus; species Sambucus nigra. The sequence goes on from OX422212.1 coordinate 387,852,194, forward strand.
ATGATAATTTGTATATTTCTAGACTTAGGCTTAAAAACATGGCGTTAGAGGGTGAAAACTCGAAACAACCCCCGAACTGCCCCGTGGGTGGAACTAACACCTCCCACGGGACCAATGTAACTCGTAGGAACTTACTGTGCAATCGCGAGACTCCCGATTTGAGAATACGACGATAATTTGCATATTTCTAGACTCAAGCAAAACATGGCGTTAGAGGGTGAAAACTCAAAACAGCCCCAGAATGGCCCTGTGGGTGGCACCAACGCCTCCCACGGGACCAATGTAACTCGTAGGAACTGACTCCGCAGCCGCGAGTCTCCCGGTTTGAGAATACGACGATAATTTGCATATTTCTAGAGTTAGGCTTAAAAACATGGCGTTAGAGGGTGAAAATCCAAAACAGCCCCCGAACGGCCCCATGGGTGGCACCAACACCTCACACGGGACCAATGTAACTCGTAGGAACTGACCCCGCAGCCGCGGGTCACCCGGTTTGAGAATACGACGATAATTTGCATATTTCTAAACTTACGCTTAAAAAATGGCGTTAGAGGGTGAAAAATCGAAACAACCCCCGAATGGCCCCGTGGGTGGCACCATCACCTCCCACGAGACCAATGTAACTCGTAGGAACTGACCACGCAGTCGTGGAACTCCCAGATTGAGAATACGACGGTAATTTGCATATTTCTAGGCTTAGGCTTGAAAACATGGCGTTAAAGGGTGAAAATCCAAAACAGCCCCCTAACGGCGTCGTGGGTGGCGTCGACACCTCCCACGGGACCAATGTAACTCGTAGGAACTGACCCCACAGCCGCGGGACTCCCGGTTTGAGAATACGACGATAATTTGTATATTTCTACTTGGTTACGAATAATTTTAACTCATATATGCAATTTTTCAGCTTGATTAAATTTTTTGTAAAACTACTTGGTTACTGATATTTTTTTTATGTATCCTATCATTTGTAGGATTTTTGCACGCGGATCAAACGAAGGAGGCAATGGTCTACAGCATGAAGATTATTTATATGTTGTGGACAATCAGGATTTTGTCAGTCATGTGGGATTTTATTGTTTAGTTTTATGGCCGTGCAGGCTTTTATAATTTGATTGTTGAATTTTATGGCCGTGCAGGCTTTATAATAAGTAGGTTTTACATTTACAGGTTTTGGAATGTCAAGAAAATAGAGGAAACTCTGCCCAATTTTTTTTTTGGTCTGTGAATTATTAAGACGTGTAATATTTATAAGTTTGTATATATATTTGTTCATTAACAACGTTCTCGATTCGCAATTTGTGATTTTTTTTTATTGTTTTGCCAATAATAAATATTTGTAACACCTCGTACGCGTCAAACGTTACACGTAGCAACTGATGGTGCACTCGCAGGACTCCCAGTTTTAGGATTGGACCAAAAAAATACATTTTTTTTAAAATTATAGTTAAATATGGTCATGGACTTTGTCCATGACCATTTTTATTTTTTCCTCACGCATAAAAATGGTCGCGGCCAAAGTCCGCGACTATTTTTTCGTCACGGTTGTGGGTCACAGACTTGGGCCGCGACCATTTTTTTTATTTTTTTTGTCACGGTTCTGGGTCGCGGAATTTGGCCGCGACCAATTTGTACGGTTGTGGGTCACGGATTAGGACCGCGACCAATTTTTTTTTAATTTTTTGTCACGGTAATGACTCGCGGACTTTGGCCGCAACCAATTTGTCACGGTTGTGGGTCACGGATCAGGGCCGTGTCCAATTTTTTTTAATTTTTTTTGTCACGGTCGTGGGTCGCGGACTTTGGCCGCGACCAATTTGTCACGGTTATGGGTCACGGATAAGGGCCGCGACCCGTCACGACATGGGTCATGGACTAAGTCCGCAACCATCTTCCGTGACCCCTCTCGGCCGTGACCATTTTTTGGTCATGGACTTGGGCCGCGACCCACGAAAATGGTCACGGCCCAAGTCCGTGACCCACAGCTTTGGTCAGGGATTTTGGCCGTGACCAATCGCCAGTTTTGGTGTAGTGTATTTCTTTTATGATGGGATTGTGTGATCATTCTATGTCTATTAAGAGATTAACTGTCTTTCAATAAATCATTTTAAATAAAGAATTTTGTGGGAAAATTCTCTGTAAACCCTCACGAGACACAACTCGTCCTGTCGGGAAATCTATAGGTTTAAAGGCTTATTGCACATGCAAAGTGCAATCGCAAGTTCCCGCAAAAGTGGTACACTTTTGGTTTCTTATCTTTCTTTTTCACTCTATCATTTTGCTCCAGGACTAGCAATGTTCTGTTTGGGGGTGGTGTGATAAGCACCCAAAAGTGTACATTTTATACCCCGAATAAATGTATTTTAGTTGCTAATTCTCGACAATTTGGAACTTATGCGCGTAAATGTTTAATGTCCAGGCTTGATTGCAGTTGCGGTGCCAAAAGTGTTATTTCAAGGCAAATTGCATCAAGAATGGAGCTAATATCCTATCCCGTAACCTTACCTGAGCCTAAGCCAGTCACTAAACCTACCTCGAAACCCCATGTGTGTTTAGTTCGTGCCTTTTTAATTTTGTAAATTTTTTTAGTTTGAGTCGTTTTATTTTAGATTTATTTAGAATTTTCTAGACTTTATTTTCTATTTTTATATTTCTTTTTTAATTAGTGTGATTTTATTTTGATTTTGATTTTGATAAGTTTTTAGTTTTTACTCTTATTTTATTAGGATTAGTTTTTTAGGAATTCATTTTTTTAGTTGTATTAGATTTTACATTTTCTTTTTAGGATTTTAGTTTTGGTTTAGTAGATTTTTATTTTTATGTTCATTTCTTTTTAGTTTCATTTTTTATTTGAGTCCTTATTTTGTTTTTAGAGTAGGATTTTGTTTATAGATTTATAGTTTTATTAGTTTTAATTTTTTTTAGTGTTATTTATTTTTAAGGTCCAAGTTAAACACCCCCCCCCCCCCCCCAAATCTAACCTACACACTCACTCACACCCAAATACCTTACACCCTAACACAGACCTAAAACAAATCCCTAAGTCCCACCCACCCACCTATCCTACACTCACCCTCACCCTTATCCCATACACCTCACCTACACCCTATCACCCTCACCCTCATCTTCTTTCCCAATAACCCATTTCTCTCTCTTCCCTCCATAACCAACAACTCAACCTCACCACCTCCATTAATCCATCAACCACAAACCCATTATTTCATCTCTCTCTCATCCTCTAACCACCATAAACCCACCTCACTACCAAGACCCAACCACCCCAGACCCGCTCCCTAACCCGCCACGACCAGCAGGTGGTGGCTAAACCCGAAACCATCTCGATCCCCATAACCCGGACCTCCAAACCACCCCTACCCGAGTACAACCCAAGCCACCTCCGGTGACCTCCGATATTAACCTGTGTCCAGCAGCAACCAAACGTCGACTTCCTTCTTTTCGACCCAACCCAACCCCCTTCCGACCGAGCAAAACTCGTACCCTGTTGACCCATCTCCGACCTGCCTTACACCATCACCTCTACCCAACCTCCAACCCTTACAACTCATGACCCACTTTCAAACTCAAAGACCAATTTACCAACCTCCAAAGAAATGCACAATTTTATCAGCTGCCAAATCCCAAAATAAAGCCAAAGACAAAAAATAAACCCACATTTTTTAAAACCCCATTTAACCCCTTTTCTACTATTAATCCTAACTAACCACTTACCCCATATACCCAAATTGCCCTCTTAACCAAATCTGATTTTACTTCCCCCACCCCTCATTCTCATGACCTCACACAATCCATGCACATGTGTGCATTTCCCCATTTTTAGCCCAATTTATTCTCACACCCCTCATGTCCACTTAATCCCTACCCAATTTTCCCTTAGCTCCATGCCTACTATTTGAAGAATATGAAGACCATTCAAGAAGATGAGGTTGTTTATATTGAGAATTCTAGAGAGAGTTAGAGAGATAATTTAGAGTATAAAATAAATTAGGTAGAAATATTTTGTAAATAGTTTTTATTTTTATTTTTAGAGATTTGTGAGGAAAAATTGTGAGTAATTCAATTGAGTATTATATTGAATTGATTATTGTTGGATGCTCATATTGAATGGATGGTGCTTGATTTCGAGGAAATAAGAGTATAATTTCACTTCAAGAGATTGGGTTTTATTGTTCTCTCCTCTTCTATTTTGTTTTATTAGCGTTTGATTATTTGATTATCATGTTTAATATGATGTTAGGCTAAATCCCCTTTCAAGGGGTGGGGTGAACCCTCATTTGATGTTATTTTGATTTAATTAGTTTGATTAATTGAAAATTCCATTTGAATGTTATTTTTGATCCATCACAATTAAACTTACACCTCGAGAGAGGGCAAATGATTTTCGAGAGAAAATCGAAATTCTAGTTATAATACTCATTTTAAATTCGAACTAGAGATAGGGGTTTCTTAAGTGTGGTATTATTACTTGAATTTCAACTCTATTTGCATTTTCTAAGATGTACATAAATTTTGATGAATCGATCCTAGCGAGTGATTAATTAAAAGGAGTGTAGATCTATTTTCTGGAGTTATGGAGGGTTAAACTTAATTTTCTAAAAGATTACTATTAAAATTACACGAGATTTGTTTTGTAATTTTTATATTAATTTGGTAAAATTCAAATAATTAAATTAATTAGTTAGAATAACTAAAATTTGTGGTCTAATCCCATTCCTTGATTGTTCTCACATTTACTTCCGCACTTATTCTCTTATTTTAGTGTTAGACTTTGTTCATTATTTTTAGTCATTTTTTAGTTACTTGTTTAGATCTTTGATTTAGTTAGTTTAGTTTCTCCTTACCTCGCCAAAATGCTTTAATATTGTAAAATCATAAAAAATAGAAAAAGTAAAAAGACAAAAAAGAGAATAAAAAGTGAATTATAATTGAGTTTGTCTCTAGTTTCACCCCCTTGATGTGGATTGATACCCTTAATTACTTCTACACTTTAGTTGTTATATATTTTTGTAGGTAATTGAGGTTTTGATTAACTTGGCTTCAACAACGACATCCATACAAAAGTCAAGTTATCAATTGGCATGGCCCCATTCGAGGCATTGTACGACAGACCTTATCATTCTCTCACTTGTTGGCTAGAGGTGGGGGATAACAAGTTACTCGGTCCAGAGTTGATTCAGGACACTCCATCTAGGATTGAGTTAATCAGAAGTCACATTTGAGTAGCCCAGGACAGGCAGAAAAGCTATGCCGGTGCAAAGCGATTCTTTAAGGAGTTCTATGTGGGGGACCAGGTACTATTGCGAGTGTCTCCTGTGAAAGGAGTGATTATATTCGGGAATAAAGGGAAATTGGCTTTGAGGTACGTATGACTATTCCGCATTACCGAGAGGATAGGATCAGTGTCATACATACTTGGGTAGCCAGAGCACTTGCACCGTATCCATGACGTGTTCCACATTTCATCGCTGAGACCGTATCTTCGGGATGATTTGGCCCACCCTCACATTGTGATAGAGGATATTGACTTGCAATCCGAAAGTTCTTATGAGGAGAGACCAGTAGTTATCCTAGACCATAGTGAGAGGATATTGAGGTCTAAGGTCGTCCCACTTGCACGAGTCTAGTGGGAACATCATAATCTTGAGAAGTTCATTTGGGAGAACGAGGCATATATGCACGAAAAGTATCTAGAATTATTTTTACCAGGTATGCCTTATTTTTTGAATTTTGGGATAAAATTCCATTATTAGGGGGGAACTATGTAATACCCCATATTTTTATGCCCTTTAATTATGGGATTAATTAAATTAAATTAGGATAAATTAATTTAATATTAATCCAAAATTTTAAATTGAATATTTACTAGCATGACGAAAGTTAGTAATCATTGGTAAGAATTATGTCGAATATTAGTTAGTGAGTAAATTAATATATGAGATTGAATTTATTAAAATTTTCGCGAGTGAATAATAAGGCTATATCTAATTTTAGGCCTTAATTAATGATGAAAATCATAAGGCTATATCTGTTGTTAGAGGTTGTCTTATAGGGTTAGAACAAACACAACTGACATAAGCCATTAGAGGAGAGAGGTCAGGAGCTTTCCCAAGGCTAGAATCATCCTAGTTGCATCGTTTTCACCACAAACACCACCAGAGTGTAGATCGGAGGAAGAGGAACTCATCCACACCATCAAATCCCATAAATTCAGACCTTTATTCTAGAGGCAAGTATCTAACTTGCTATTCTTGAGTTAATAATACATCCATGCTAATATAGTAGATATAATTTCATGTTCTTATGTAAAAATAATGTTGTTTGGGAGAATTATAGTACAATTTTGAGGAAAAACCATGTTCGAAAAACTATCTTGATATATGTAGAAGATTAACTACGAAATTGATGCTCAATAGAGACTGAAATCTGGAACAATTATGAGGATATTTAACATGATGATAAAAAGAGTGTTCTTGATGAATTAGCCAAAGTCAATCCCTTAAATTTATGACCCTTGATGAATTTGTATTTGTTTTACGTTGAAAATCATGTACTTAGGTTAGTACAACTTTTGGTTTGATTGTTTGGGAGTTTGGGATGAATTAATGGAGGATTTGAGGACAGAAATTGAGGAAACCCATAGGTATTATTTGGAGAATTTCTGGGCCAATAACTGCTCGATCGATCGATCGACCTTGAATGTCGATCAATCGACTAGGTCGATCGATCGATCATTTCCTTCGATCGATCGACTCCTCTTGGAAATTGAATCTTCTTCCCTTTTTAAATGTTAATCCAACCCCATTGTATAAGGACCCTTATACATAATTTAATTATCATAATGGGACTTTAGAAAGACCAGTAAGGCTGTGGCTAAGGTCCGGGTAGTATGATTACCGTGGGGTTATGAGGGTATAAATTGGTTATGATTGCCTGTGTGATAAATTGGGGATTGCGCAAGACGATGATGAATTAGACTAATAGGGTAGAGAGGGTACAACTACTGATTTGACATTTATTAAAATGATACACTTTGAGGATCGAGAAGTACTTGTGAACTTTTGATAATTGAGAAAATAAAAGAATGAATTAATTACGTAGGATTCGGGTGCTACACACCATGTATGGTTAGAATACGTTATGGGTCATGGGTGAATGTGTGTGTGTGTGTGTGTGTGTGTGTGTGTGTATGTGTATGTGTGTGTGTATAGTGTGTGAACATCTGTGTTTAATCATACCCGCACTACTTGCTATCATGGAGGTTTTCGCGTCGGGAAACACTTATCTCGATGTGACCTTTATGGGGGATATTGACTTGTACCCTAGAACATATGATCCTTGGTACATGTTATCTAAGAATAACAGTCAGATGGTCCTAAGAGATAGGAGGGTATGTGCTGACCTCTTAGTGACTGGGAACTATGCTTCGCCTCTAATATGTGTGTTTTGTGTTAGTACAGTCCAAGAGTGATTCCGAGCTAGTATTTCCCTTTATACAAGATATACGGGGACTTGATAGCAGAGTATACCTGCACCATAGATTTATGTGGGGTGCCCTATTAGTGTATATATTATGAGTGATGAATATATGTACATGCGATTCATCTACTGTGCTTATAAGTAGATAAAATTGAATATTTAATATCACATGAATTAAGTGGTTGAGAACTTAAGGCTATATTGAGATGTACATAGCTGGCCTGGTAAATTCATGAGAAAAGTTATCATGTATAAATAATAGTTATATGATCACGTGAATCAGGATTAATGAGGGGAGATTGGGTTAGATTTGTTAACTGGGTTAGCGTTATCTAGATTAATTCAGTAGTATGCCAGGCGTGCACACTAGTTGAGGGGTGAGAATTCTCAAGTGACCATCGAGGCACTAACATGTAAGTGATATCAACTGGTAATCATTTTATATACTTGCTAAACTATTTTAAAGCTATTTTACACTCGGGCTCTGACCCGTTTCCTGTCATCTCTTATTTCTCTTGTGTATATATATGTCTTACAGGTTCCCAGCCACAGGGGCGTCAGACTTAGACCTTTGGACTGTTGACGTGATGTAGCTAGTGGGGGAGTTATAGGTCTTTGCATTTAGACGACTTCGTCCTTGTCATCCCAGCTCTTCACTTAGTCATTTTAGATGGGGAATGTGTCACCCATTTCCAGTTTTTATTTAGTTCAGAGATACTTGTACTATAGTTTATTTTAGTATTCAATTTTAGTTGGGATTATTTTAATTAATTCATTGTCCTTCGATTTGGGATATTTTATTTGGATGGATTAATCTAGTCTGTTTATTGCACTTGGGTGGTTTGGTATTTAATATTATTATCTATGTTCATGAAAATGATTTCGTATATTAAATCATAACAATAGAACTTAATCTATAAAATTAAATGTTTTGACACTTAGCTTAATTATTTATTAGATGATTAATAAAGAAAATTTATTTTTCGACAGTGATGCTAAGAATGAACCAACCAGACACTTTGATTTAATTTAATAAAGGACTGATCACCCGGTATTTAATTAGGCGTGGTGTCACACAACATTCATTTAGTTACTATAATTTTTGGCTCTTTGTATACTTGGTTATGTAAAGATAATTTTGACATGGACCGTTCTGTTTTTAGATATAATCTCTATAACTTTGGCAATACTACCATTTTAATGAGGTTCCTCTATAGTAGGTTCCCCAATTTTGCTGCTACAGTGCTCCCGATTACAAAGTTTCCAATCAGGTACCTGAGATTGTTGTGTTAGAACTATAAACAAAGTAAGAAGGATTTGTCCCTTTGATTGACGTCCATAGTTCTTTTCTTGACCAACCTTATTGATTCGGCACGAATATTGTATTTTCACCCCTTATACTTAGGCATTTTGGCCCCCTTGGGTTACTTTAATTCCTATATTTATGCTCATTAACCAGACAACCTTCGTTTTATATATTAACATGCTATATAAGGTATAATTGAGATTTTGTAGGTATTTCAATGCTTAGTGTGAAGTACGATAGCTTCTCGAAAAAAATTCGCTAAGATTGTAGCTTCGGGGGAATTTTAATAATTTCATAATTTAGTTTTTAAACCTTAACTCTGCACGAAAGTTGAATCCCTTTGATTTCTCTTCGTGTGGTTACTGACGCTTCATGATTCCGATGTATAATGAAGGAGTTATGGCATTTTTAGGATGGTTTTGACTTCAAAATCACACTCATTGGAACATTCAAGGGAATTTTAGTCATTTAATAATTGGTCTATTGGACTAATGTTTTCTTGGATTTTTATATCTCTAAGTTATCTCCGCATAGCCTCCGACCGTTCCTAATTCTAAGTTATAACGAAGAAGTTACGACATTTTCGGTAAAGTTGGACAAAGCTGAGAATTGCAGACTGTCAGGTGCGATTCGTTTCCGACAAGTCTGAATCGATGCGATTTCGCACCAGAACCTAGTTTTTCACTTCCCCTATTTTCAAATCGATTCGGTTCCTTTCGAATCCATTCGGTCCCCTATTTTCAGCTTTCTTATTTACAATTATGCCACCTAGGGTTTATGTATAAATACATTTTCTCTTCATTTTGATGAGGGATCCATCATATATATCATTATTAGGTTAGATCTTGGGGATTTCATTGTTGGGAGCTTCCCCCACCTCCATTTTACTTGGGGTTTTCACCCCTTTTTGTAATCTTTCTAATATTCATCTTCTTCCTTGTCTATTACTTGCTTTAATTATTTTATGTATTTAATTTCTTACCAAGATAATTGTTGTAGTTAATATATTTCTTGTTTTATTTAGATAATTAGTTGTTTATTTACTTTAACCATGTCTAGCGAGTAGTTTATTGGGTTGTGTGTCCGCCATTGATGGGCATCGAGCTTTGAAAGTTAGTTTTTAGGAAAAATCGCATTTAATTGAAACCTCGCGTATTAAAATTGGTTTATTATGCGTTTAACTTTCCTTGTCACATAACTTTAGTGTTATAGAGATAACCCAATTTTAATCCGCTTGTAACCATTTTGAATTAAATGTTTTATCTTGCAACTTTGAGTTAAATTTCTTCTTGCGTGATGTTTATGATTAACTAAAAAAGCTCGGTTAAATATTTTCGAACCAAAATTCTAATTACGCGTGTTTAGCCCATGGTGGAGATGTGACCCTACCCTCATTTTTTTAATTCTTGTTTAGATTTAACTTCTCATTTCCCTTTTTCTTTTAAACCAAACCATATCACCTTTTACATTTTTATTCTTGAAGTAATAAATTGATTGTAATCTATAGGACATTCCCCGTGGATTCGATCCCTACTTGCCGTTACACTTCCATTAGTGTACCAAGTTGTGGTATTTGTTTTGTATTATGCGTAAATACCCAATGACGTGTTTTAAATATAAAGTTTACGCCTCGTCAAAAATGGAGCTGTTGTCGGGGACTATGGTTTAGATTCTAGTTGATTTACTGTTTCGTAATATTTCTTTTATTCATATTTGTATTCTTTATTTTATCCTTTCTTTTTTACTTGTGCTAGATTATTTCGAGAAATTGAAATTTTGCCGCTTGTTGCTTTTGTTGAATTAGCTTATTTTGAAATGTCTCACCATAACTCTTTAGATAAATTTAATTGTTATGCTAATAGTTCTCAAAGTTATACTCCCAAAACAATGCAATAATGCCTACAATTTCTTGAGTATGAGGATCTTACACGTGAAAATCAATAAGTTATAGGTAATCCCTCATTGTCTTAGGATGGAACTTTGCATTATGGAAATAAGAACTGAACAATGAGACTACGATTTATAATCCTTGGAGAAAGAAAAATGTCCAACTCGATGAGATCATTTCTTTTTCAAAAAGCTCGGTTGAGGTTGAAACTTACATTTCACCTACACCTTTTTGAGGAAGAAATAATTGAGAGTGATCCAAATACTGTCGATTGTCTTTCACTTCCTTTATTCCCTACTATTCTCGAACCATTAAATTTATCACAAGAACCGATTGAAAGTGTTGAGGAGTTTGACCTGATTCTTGAACGAGAATGTTATTTTGAGATGGTTTATCTCACGGGCTATTCACTTGCACTAGCCCAAATCCCCTTCAAATTGAAGAACCTTAGGTATGTGATTTTAATTTTTCTGAGATTAATGTAGTCGTGTCCCTTAAAATCCAAACCCTTATCACCCCTCTCAAACTTTTAATTGATGATGGTACATTTCTTAGGCCTTACAAATGCCTTCCATTTTTCAAAGGGAATTCCTATTTTCGGGAGGCATACATGCTATGGAGGGACCTCCGTTGATCTTCCAAAGTCAAAATATTTTTTGGGTGAATCCTCAATTATTTAGACTTCTAGTGTATAGTTAGTGTGATGTCGAAATAGTTAGTTTTTTATGCTTTCTTTATTTAGTTATTCTTTCCTTTTAGTTTAGTCTGGTGTAATTAGATAAACTTTCTCCTATTTCTTTTCCTTATGCTCGGTACTAACTTGTTTTGTATATTCTTAGGACTTATACTCAATGGCGATCACTCCAATTTTGGGTAATATCATTATTTTCCTATCTTTGTGTTGTGTTCTTAATGTGCATTGAGGACAAAGCAACATGTAAGTTAGGGGGTGTGAGATATTTTGTCCATTTCTTTGTTTTGTCCATGGATTTTATCACATGTTAGTTACAAAGTATTCTTTCCAAGAAAAAATTGAAAAATTTTCAAAATATATATTTTTTTCTTTTTTCTCTTTTGTTGGGCATTTTGCCTTGTTTCTGATGATAAATTTCAATAATTGCCCGATCCAATAGACAACTCAATGATGCATGTTCTCGATTTTAGAAATTATTAGACATTATTTCTCAAATCATTGATATTATTAATAACTTCATGAATTAAACTTTATCCCATGAGCACATGCGCTTTTCTTGCTTTATTGATTTGATTTAAGATTTTTATAACTCGGTAATCTTTTGTTGCATTGTATATACTTACACCGAGTGAGATTGCAGACTTACCTTCATTTGTGAGTGTTATACACTATTTATTCCTCATTGAAAATGTTAAATTCGTCGATAATCTCACTATTCTTTCATTGGTCGTTCATATTTTGAGTTTATATCTTGAAATGTGTTACTTGAGCATGAATTTCAAAATTATTTTGACACGAGAATTGCGTAAACTTCGTGAAATCATCATAGGCAATCTTTGTTATATCCCCCATATTATCCTTGACCTCACTCTTAATGTTTCCCTAGTTAACTCCATTGAGCCTAAATAGTAGCCTTTCATTTCATTACGCAAAATCTCATAACCAATTCCAAATTGGAGTTATATACCATACATATTATCTTTTATAGCTTTATTTGGAATGATACTTGGGATTGAATGATGTTCATGTTTTGCGGTTGTAATTTAAGTATATGAGAGTAAGAAAAGAAAAGAAAAGAAAGAAGTGAAAAATAAAAGAAAAAGCCAAAAGCAAAAGAAAAGAAAAGAAAACTTAAGAAAAAAAGAAAAGAAGGAGAAAGTTGTATATGTGATGTATATAGTTCGAATAAGCTTTGATTACTCTCCTATTGTTATATTTAATGCTTGTTATTGAAATTATTTTCCAATTTTGAATTTCCTGCAAGTTTTCATTATCCCAAGTTTTTCATCCCCGAACACTTTGAATCAGTACATACTTCCTTCATTTCATAACCCGAGCCTATCTTACATTATAACCTTATCAAGTCCTATGTGATCTTAGGATGAATTTAATTTTAAAGTCATAAAAGTTTTGATAATATGTGAATGTACATTTCGCCTGCTTTAATGAGTGGTACTTTCATTGAGATTATAATTTTTTATTTTCTATATAGCGTTCTTCAATTGTGACATGTGCGCGACCTAGTTTCCATTTACATTTACTCTTTATGCCCGCATGTCCCGTGTATTACCTCTCTTTCATAGTGATTTCATTTGTTGAGTGTAATGCCTGGTGATGATTGATATATGCATGATTTTATGTTTATCCGATTTATTTAAGTTTTTGCCAAATAATACTTTGCATGTGCTCGCTCCCCTTCCACTTTTAAGGTTTCAATTAAATGAAGTTCGTTCTATAATGTTAATAACAATGGACTTTTGTTTGAATTCGTTCAATCTGCTAATAACATGTTTGAAATATTTTCCATATTGTTGAGTTTGTCGCATATTGTTTGGGCATATTTTGAGGAAACTATTTGATGTTTGTGGATTTCATCCCTAAAAACCCTCACGAGATGACACTCATCCACTAGCATAACCTAGGGGTTTAACAGCTTATTGCATACGCTAAATGCAATCGTTCCCCACAAAAGTGACTTTTATCTCTTTTGTACATATGCCTTTTTTTTTTGTTTTACTTTTTGTTCTTCTTGGTTTGTACTTCATTGCTAAGGACTAGTAATGTGTAAGTTGGGGGGTGTGATTCGGCACGAATATTGTATTTTTCACCCCTTATACTTATGCATTTTAGCCCCCTTGGGGTACCTTAATTCCTGTGTATATGTTCGTTAACCAGAAAACCTCCGTTTTATATGTTAACACGCTATATGAGGTATATTTGAACATTTTTATGTATTTTTGTGCTTAGTGTGAAGTTCGGTAGCTTTTCGAAAAAGTTTCGTTAAAGATTGCAGTTTCAGGGGCATTTTAGTAATTTCAGCATTCAGGTTTTAATCCCGATCAATTCACAGAAGTTGAAGCCCTTTTATTTCTCTTCGTGTGGTCGTCGATGCTGCATGATTTCGATGTATAATGAAGGAGTTATGGCATTTTTAAAATGGTTTTGACTTCAAAATCACACTCAAGGAAACTTTCAAGGGCATTTTAGTCATTTCACAATTTTTTATTTTGGCCTAATTTCTTATACATTGTATTCCTCTGAGTTATCTTCACACAGCCTCCAACGGTGCCTAATTCTGAGTTATAACGAAGAAGTTACGGTATTTTTGGTAAAGTTGGACAAAGCTGAGAATTGCAGACTGTCAGGTGCGAATCGATTCAGACAAGTTCGAATTTATTTGATTTGGCACCAGAGCCTACTTTTTTACTTCCCCTATTTTCAAATCGATTCGGTTCCTTTCGAATCGATTTGGTCCCCTATTTTCAGCCTTTTATTTATAATTATGCTACCTAGGGTTTATGTATAAATACATTTCCTCTTCATTTTGAAGAGGGATCCATAATATATTTCATTATTAGGTTAGGTTTGGGGATTTCATTGTTGGGAGATTCCGCTTCCTCCATTTCACTTGGCGTTTTCACTAATTTTTGTAAGCTTTCTGCTATTCATCTTCTTCCTTGTCTCTTACTTGCTTTAATTCCTTTATGTATTTAATTTCTTGCCTAGATAATTGTTGTAGTTAATATATTTATTGTTTTATTCAGTTAATTAGTTATTTATTTACTTTAACCATTTCTAGTGAGTAGTTTATTGGGTTGGGGTTGTGTGTTCTCCATTGATGGGCGTCAAGCTCTGAGAGTTAGTTTTTGGAAAAAATTGCATTTAATTGAAACCTCACGTATTAAAATTGCTTTATTATGCGTTTAAATTTCTTGGTCATGCAACATTAGTGTTTATAGCGATAATCTAATTTTAATCTGCATGTGACCATTTTGAATTAAATGTTTTATCCCACAACTTTGAGTTAAATTTATTCTTGCGTGGTGCTTGTGATTAAAATTCTAATTACGTGTGTTTAGCCTATGGCGGGGATGTGACCCTAACCTTGTTTTATTATTTCTTGTTTAGTTTTAACTTATCATTTTTTCCTTTTTCTTTTAAACCAAACCATATCACCTTTTAATTTTTTATTCTTGAAGTAATAAATCGATTATAATCTATACGACATTCCCTGTGGATTTGATCCCTACTTGCCGTTACACTTCCATTAGTGTACCACGTTGTGTTATTTGTTTTGTATTGGGTGTAAACACTGAATGACGTGCTTTAAATATAAATTTTAGGCCTCATAACTTATTTCAAGGAAACTCGTGCCAAAATATGGTTGTTCTTCAATGATGAAGCTTGCATAATTCATTTGATCAACTCTGAAGCATGTATAATTAAATATCGTTAATTGGATATAGTACTTCTTCTTACACCCAACCTCCTTCATTCATTCAATGAGTGGGGTAGAGAAAATGTGAAGCTTACAATTCTCATCAGTTTGCTAGAAAATTTGGTTTCGATCAATGGCCCCTTACCAATTTGCCAAAATAGTATAATTAATGATTCTTTATTTGCTTTATTCCTTAACTTCAGATGATGGAGTGTATTTACTCTGTGCGTAGATTTTAATGGAAAGATTATTATTCCTAATAAGATATGGTGGGGTGGTGCTTTGATGGGATGGATCTTTCACTTTTGACCATTCCAAATCAGGTAGTATAGGGTCATCACTAGAACTCATCCAATTCATGATGATGTGGAATGTTTTGGTCAAATGAACTTGGTCAAAAACATAATTCCATTTTTATTTTGAATTAAGCACCAAAAATATAAATTACCTAAGGAGTTCCCTCATTTGGCCCCAATTAGTGAGAGTGTTCAAAGGTGAAAGAAAGGCAAGCGAAACAAGAAGGGAGGTATTGGGGCAAAAAGGAAGGCTCCATAAAATCTTGATTTCGTTAAATCTAAAGCTCCCAAGAAGTCCAAAGTGAATCAAGGTTACTGCGAGGTGGTTGGAAAATCCCTAGAGTCAATTTCCCCCATTAGACCTGATCTCATAGAAAATAGTGGAGTTAATGGTAGCTGATGTTCTTCTAGAATGAATCCCATTCCTGTTATTGCAAAAGATGATTTATCTAGTTTATAGAGAAGTCACCTAACGGATGATTTTATTACATCTCAAGTTCATCTCATATACGTTGATCCATAAGTTTAAATGGAAAAAGTACCTCCCACTGAAGTGACTCCTCATTGAAAAAAATGAGGAAGAAATTAAGTCAGATATATGTGATCATATCACCAGCTCCTTCATCTCCATGTTCCTATGATAAAACTTTAATGGATAGACCAAGTTATGTTATAGTGGTTATTCCACGCATCATACTCTACCTGGGAAACCCTAGCCAACCTGATCGGTAAATTTTTTTTCTAAGTGTGGTGGTATTTCTTTGTGAAAGAAATGTTATTTAAAGTGTTTTTTTATTTTCCATTTGCAGGATTTCCCGTTGTCTTTAATAGGTGTTGTAGATGTTAATAACAACCATCCATCAAAGGAATGATTAAGTTGAATTATTGAAGACACCAATATTGCACCTTCTCCATTGCCCCGTTCTTTATTAGTTGGCCTTACTTATTTTGAAGGTCCCCTTTTGAGCATTTTGCTGCTAAAGCCCAAAATGTACATAGGGTTAATGAACCAGTGAGATTTTTAAGTGAAGTTGTGGAATATTACATTCCATTAACTTCCTTAACTTTAATAAAGTTGCCACTAGTTGTGGTCCAACCAATTCTATTGCACTAGGTTGAAAAGAAATTGTTTTGGTTGTTATTATCTCATCTCATTATGTGTGAATTAACAAAAACTGAGACTAATGTTGTAACTGTAAGTGAACATAATGTCTATTGATGATACTGAGATCATACAATAGATTCACCTCAGATGTAGGTATTGCCAAGATATAATAAAGTGATAATTGATAAGAAATTTTGCAAAATAGATAAGAGAAAACAGAGCATAACATAATGGTTTAACTGGTTCGGTGTTAGCTTATGTCCACTTTACAATGTATGAGAGTGTTTTGACTGTAATAAAGAACTAACAACCATAGAAGATATACACAATATCTCTCTCTAGAATAATTTTAAAAGAGTAACAATATGGTTTCTAGAATTCGATCTAAATAAAGAGGACAAATTATGTCTTTACAAGCTTTGAGGTGCACAATGTCACCCCATCACGTGTACCACACCCAGCTGAGGTCGTGGCCTGTGAGAGAGTGCCAGTTGTCTTCCCATATAACAGGATCATCATGGTAAATATTTCCCCACATAGGGTTGTTAATATATAATAATGGCTTTGTGTAAGTATGACTAAAATTCTCACAACATGCTTTCAATGCTTGAATAAACATATTTGCAGGAGGTATCATCCAAAGTGATACTAGATGTATCAGTCCAATATAGAGTCTGTGGTTCTCAATTCCATGCTAGAAGGATGTTCGTATGAGCCTAACACACTTATTTTTAGACCTTTGATGGCCTGTAATATAATTATCATCTCAGGATGACACTATTCCACTTGTGAGGGCAAGAGGTGTCCTATCTACAAGTTGAGACTATCATCTTTGGTTGGCTAGTAAGGTTTCATCCGAAAGAGACCATACTCATACATATCAGGTATGGGAGAGAATAATTAACTTACCTGCGAGATGATACTGTGGTGTGGTAAGTTACACGGGTGCCATCTAGATGAGACTATACTTATGTATATCAACTACCCTAGACCTCAGCCTTCTGTGTTAATAAGATGATGAGGGTTGAAATGAGTCCTCCTTGACTTCAAGACTACTCCACTCAGCGTTTTGTTTCCTCCTGATGAATGTCTTATAGGTCACGAATTTGTGGCCTAGCTGTCTATTAGATGTCAGTCATACCTTGGGTACGTAATGGTCAGGTTATCATATGTAACAGTCATATCTCCCCCGTATTCCCTTGGGTCATTTACCATTATGAGATATTTGCCAATTGTTGATCACCCGTTGGTTATCTCAAAGGCGATGTGATTAAAAGAGATTTGGTGCGATTTCCATAACAAGTATGGCGCACATGCTCATCCTTTAAATCATTCCATGACTTGAAAGTCGTGTCTCATCATTACTCGTTTGAGAGTTGAAAATTGGTTTAGGTGGATTTCCTTTCTCAATTCTTCCTTTTTTCCAAACTTCTAAACAATAGCAAAAATAGAGCCCTTTCTTTCTCTTAGGATTCTGCCACCCTAGCCTTCTCTGATCATCTTCTTTATTGTGTCCCATCACTATCTAGTCATTTCCTTTATATTACAAGTACCTCAAAACACTTCTTCCATCTTTTCAATATTGTTTCTTTTAATTTTTTTTCTTTAATTTTTTTTCTTTAATTTTTTCAGCGATTTTTCTTAGCTTTGCACCTCCCTCTGTTGTGATGTTTGGATGTTGACTCTAGTTTATGTTATCTCACTGGTTGTGATAGGTTCTTTCTTAGGTTTTGATTAGGGATTAGTGTTTCTAGTCAAGGCTTGGTGGAGTTTGATACTTTTCGATGCCTTTTTCTGTTCAGACTACTGGTTTATGGGTTTTGTGTTCTTGGGTGTTCGCCGCTAAAAATGATTCGTTTTCCCCATTTGATCCTTCCATTATAAATCTTTTATGTAGATGTTTTTCAATGTAATAAATTTATACGATATATGGATGGATTTTTGTCTCCTTTATGATCGCATATGTCGAGAGAGAGAAGAGGTCGAGGCCACATTTAACTGATATTGATCTCGTTGAGAGAGTGTTCCCCCAATACCTCTGATTCCAACACATTTAGACATAGTAACTCCTCTTTGTGTCTGACCAATTTTTGTAATTAGGAAACTACATCTGAAGTTAATTCTCTAAGTGTAGTCGTCATTAGAAGTGATAATATTTCTTCCTCCAAAGGTTATATTTTTCATGAGCATTGGTACCTTCCTATTGAGACTGCGAACTCTAAGTCCTTTGATTCCTTTGATGAGTCCATAAGGGTGACTGATGCTCATCCTGGCTTGGTTGAGATAATAGAATTTTCTGAATCGAGTAACCGAGGTCATCTTAGAACCTTATCTTATCAACGTGGGGATCTTGAGACACCATTCAATGATATTTTAGACGATGAGACTCGAGATAACATTCTTCCACCCCTATAATCCCCTAACCCATAACTAAGATGACTGAGCAAGCTTATATTGGTTGTTACTAAGGTGGCAAGGTTCCTATTTTTGAGGATAAAGAGGAGGAATTTTTTAAAGTTGAAATAAGTGTTAATGTCAAAGAGAATGGTCATATTATCTGGCGACACTTGTACGATATTGACCCAACAATACATATGAGAATTATGAATGAGGACGAGAGGGAATTTGACCTTAGGAACATTGAAGAGATTTCATTTTACGAGAAAATGTTCAAAATAGGCTTTCAGATTCCCTTTGGGCTAGGAATTAGGGAAATTCTCTCTGCTATCGGCATTGCCCGAAGACAACTAGCCCCAATGTTTGGAGGATTGTTGTGGCATCACACATTCTCTGGAGTCTTGTTTATGAGGATGATTTACTCCCAGATGTCTTTCAAGATTGATATTCAATTATTACCATTAAATTTAATCCTTGTTACTATCACTTCATCACTCAAAAGATAGACCAAAAGTTTTTACACGTGAACCGAACTTCCAACCATGTCTGAAAGTCTCTGTATTTTTTCATCTTGAGCTTATGGGAGTTTGGCGATGATGAGTCACTAGTGCATAGGGAGATGAAGGTTCCCCAAAAATGGGACAATATTACATTCTCGACTAAGGTTGATCCCAGATTGAGTATGCTTAATAGAGAGAGTATTAACTAGCAGAGAGGATCTGATGGTATCATAATTTTTGGGGGAGATGATCCATCCTGAGATCCTCAAATTTGTTGAAATGGGGTCATTCCCATTAGATTCTTTTCGTAAGATTATCAATTATTTGATATTTTACAAACTTTTACTATCATCTAAATTTTTAGTCGACACCAATAGTGAATTATTTGATTTTTTGATTGTCCAAAAAATACTCTTGACCACATTTAGAGATGACAACTCCAATTACTGGAAACATTTTGTCCAAAATTCAGGGTAAGATAACCTAGCTAACATGCCCTAAGCAAAAAGCTATGACCATTGTCACAAATGTTGAAGAGTGTAGTCGAAAAAAAGGGGCCACTGAGTCAGGGGCTGTTGTGACACCTCGCCTAATTAAATACCGGGTGATCAGTCCTTTATTAAAATTAAAACAGAATGTTCGGTGGGGTTCATTCATAGCATCACTATAAAAAACAATTAATATTATTAATCACCTAATAAATAATTAAGCTCGGTGTCAAAATATTTTCCCATTTAATTATACCCAATTAATCCATTAATAAATTTCCATATCTTAAGATATAAGCTACTCACATCCATAAGAATAAAATAAATACTGGACATGAATCAAATACTGAAATAAATCGGACTGGACAACACGTTCCAGTTCAAAGTCACAAACCCACAAACCATAATATCCTCAAGTGTAATAGAAATAAAATAGTAAAATGAACTGGGTACAATCTCTAATAAATGACTGAGAAAGGGGCAAAACATGCCCCAAATGTAATATTTGAATAGAGTGGAAATAAATGATAGAAGCATCTAAGTGAAAAGGCCTACAACTCCCACAACCGCTGTATATCGCTAAAAGATCCACGCATCTAAGTTTGGTAACCCTGTGGCTAGATACCTGATAAATAATATATATATATATATATATATATATAGCAAAAAAGAAAAGAATAGCAAGAAACGGGTCAGAGCTCGGGTTGTAAAAATATTCTTTAGCAAGTATTTAAAACTGCAATAATTCAATTATTATGTGGATGTTAGTTTCGAAGTCTCACATGAGATTCTCACCTCTCCACTATTGTGCATGCCTAACGTATGTCTATCCTAACCTAGTTGTCCATAATGTTCCCAACTAGATCATAGACTTATACTTCTAAATATATCTCAAATGAGTAACCCATATCTTCCATACAATACGCTACTAAGATCATTTATTCCAATTAACGGTATATTACATTCACTGTTCTGATAGTAATTCTTTTACCCACTAAAAACACTTTTCTTAACAACGCTTATAAGTTTGCTATTTTCACACATTAGAATCATTCACAAGTATATATATATATATATATATATATATATATATATATATATATATATATATATATATATATATATATATATATATATATATATATATAGTCACATCATCCCTATATATATAGATACAAATCATGCGCCCCTTGGTTGGGACCACTTGGCCCAATGCATACTCTGCTATCTTGTCCTGATGCATCGCTCACTGCGTAAAGGACAATTGGCTCAGTGTCTCTTATGAACCATAAATCTCATAACACAAACATTGGAGGCGAGCATACTCACCAGCCAAATGGGTCACGCCCATACCTACACTCCCATTCAGCCGTCGAAACTATCCTACGTCTCAGATAACAAGTATCCAAGTTCATATGCTCTGGGTACAAGTCAAATGTCCCCCCCCCCCCCCCCCATTAGGTCACATAGTATAAGACTATACACTGTACAAAAACCTCCTCCTGATAGCAAGTAGCGTAGGTATGCTATACACATAATAATAATAATATAATAATAGGTATTCCCACATCCTATTAAAGTTCGAGTATTCACCCAATCCATACATACATTTCTACACGTAGTGTACTTTGCATTATTACTTATTATGCAATTAACTCGATTATTCACACTCTCGAAATTCCCAAGTCTATTTCACCTATGTAAATATTAAAGTGTTATCCTAGGAATATTTCTCAATAAATTCTGCATTGTACTATAAATCCTCAACTGGCAGTTATCCACCACTCAAAATAATCGTGTAACTGAAGTTGTATTATATTAGGAATTTTCCAGATTTGGAACTGTTGTTCAAACCAAACCTGATGTCATTCGAACAACATCACCAAGTCATTTGAACGACCTTTCTTATCATTCGAACCAGACTCCATCTTGTTCGAACGAGATGGAGCTTTTCCTTATTTCCACCAGACCTGCTACTGCTTCGTCCACACTAGATTTCTAGTCCTAAAACCTCTAAATTCTTCAACCCAACCACCAAAACAACAAACCTAATTGGTGTTCTAACATATATAAATGATTTCCCTTAACTTTGAAACATTAAATCATCATAAATCAGTTATGAAATCCAATATCCCCTATTTAACAATTCAAAACCCTAGTTCATTAAATTTCTATACAAGAACATCAAAATCAATTTCGTCCATCCTAAATAATCATCAAATTGAGATCTCTAACCTATCTATATTAAATATTCATCCTAATTAGATACCATATTTTAATTAATGTCCTTAGTTCTCCAATTTCATCAAAATTTATGAATCACAAATGGGTATTGTATATCTATACTAACATGAGCATGATTGTTGCTACAATTTTGTAAGTATTAAACACTTGCCTCAATTTCTAAGGTCTGATCTCCTTGTGATTTTGGTATAGGTGTGTTCCTCATCTCCCGATCTACGCTTTGGTGAAAATTTTGGTGTGTGTTCATGAGTTATGCACCAAAAACTCCTATGGCTTCTTCTTCCTTCCTCTGTGCCTCTCTTTTCTCTCTCGTAAGTTTAGAACTGATAACTCCCCTATAACCCATGTACATCTATATTTACTTTCCTAATTTTCGTCCATAATATTTTCCCAAAAATTCAAAGGACATAAATACCCCTACGGGTGGCCGGTTAGGCCTAAAAACATCCTGGAGTGCAAATAAAATACCCGGGTAGAGTTTTCTAACCATCTCGACTCTTCCGGACTCAATGGCGAGCTCGAAATTACCATACGGGTTACTTAAAAATAATATACTTCTTTAACCCATTAAATTAGTCCTGACATGACTCACACGCGTGTCTTGACATAATCTACCAAACTGTCATATTTTCCACTCTCGAAGATTTATAAAATTTCATAATTACGTATTACGTATTCACATAGTAATATTCCAATATTCTCAACAATAAGTACTAACCCTTGGCACACTAGTTAATATTTATTTTTAATTCGAATTAATTAATAATCTATTTTCTCACTCTTCTAATTTAATTAATTCAATAATAAAAATTAATCCCATAATTACTTAACATAATAAAAATACGGGGTATTACAGCTGCCTCTCAGCAATAAAAAAAAAAAAAAACTTTCGAGATGACCTCCTACTCTAGTGTTCCTATTTCATATGATGCGCCGACTACCACCCTTCTCTCTCAGCTGGTTTTGAACCCTGACTCTCTTCTTGGGAGTCAAACTAAGGCCGAAGAGGTTATCTCGTTGGTGATCACTCCATTCTACGTCTGCTTCTTTGATGCTTAGATCAACACCAGAGTGTCATCCTTTTCTCTGCATAGGTTCACTCAAGTAACAGTTGTACTTCATATGTATATATAAGGAGAGTCTCATATACACACCATCAATGAGGTCCATCAATGCAGACTATTTTTTTTAAAAAGTAAAAAAATAATTTTTGATTGATTTTTTATCGTATTTAAATATTTCAGAGGATCCACAAAAAAAATCAATTCAAAATGATTATTTTGCTATTTTAACAATATCAGTCAAACTATGTCAATTTTGAAGTTGTTAAAAACTGACACAGTTTGACAATATTTTTTTAAATAGTTAAAAAATTATTTTGAGCTTAATTTTTTTATGGAACCCATGACATTTTTAAATAGCATAAAAAATCAACACAAAATTATTTTTTTACTATTTAAAAAAATGGTTCGCATTGGTAGACCTCATTAGTGGTATATATATATATATATATATATATATATATATATATATATATATATATATATAGCTTTTGTTCATTCTCCACCACCCACCGATGAAGGTCTTAAAGACCAATGACAGACTACAACAAGGAACAGGGACGGAGCCACTGCATGGCCAAAAGGGGCCATGGTCCCCCCTGATCTTTTCAAAATATGTTGTGATGTGCTAATGTTTTTTTTTATAGTGGTTCCCAAACTCTAGCAAAATACTTTTTTTCCCAACCTTTTTACAACTCATTAAGCCCACTACTTTAGTCTATTAAGTTGAACTAATATATATATTAGATATTTACCCTAATTTCTCCCTTGTCTTTGTCGGCCACTCTAACTCAAAGTAAAAGTAAGTTCATCTTATTTAAATTTCCTTGTTTTATCTATGCTCACTTGTTATTTAATTTAATTTGAAAATTACCATTTGACCCTTATTATTTGTTCTAATTGTAAATTAAGTTTTTACCCTTAATAATCATCGTAAATGCATATTTTTACCCTTAAATTGCAATATAAATCTCGGACCCTTGTAATAAATTAACGTTTATTGCATATTTTAGAGTTTAACAGCAAAAGTAAGGGCTGAAGTTAATGAGCTATCAAAAGTATGTTAATTTTTAATTGACTTATCTTTTGTTAAGCCATTAATTAGATTTCTTACGGTTTATTTTAGTTGTAAATTTATTTTTTGGCCCTTAAATCAACTCTGTTATTATTTAAATTGCAAAAATAACATTTTACCATTTAATTAACTCTAATTGCAGAATTCTATACTTTAAGTCAATGTTACGTTTGCAATCGCGGATAAAAAATAAAGTCACTAAGTCAGGAGTGTGGTAGAGCGGAAGGGGCTCTTCCTCCCTTAACCAAGAGTCGGGGGTTCGATTCCCTCCTTGGGCATGGAGCAGCCTTAAATCTCTGGGCCAGCTGTCCCACCCATCGAGGTGCCTACAAATCAGCGAAGGGATTAATCACTAAGTCGCTAGTGAATACCCTAATGTAAAAAAAAAAAAAAAAGGATAAAAGAAAAGTCCCCCTCCCGAGAAAAACAAATCCTGACTTCGTCGCTGACAAGGAAGATACGAGAAATATACGAGAAATAAAAGCATATGACCAATGACAATGTTGCTTATGAAGATGAATTGTTAAGGCTCCGAAACCGTTACAAGACTCGTCTTGTTGCTTTGAAGAACGATCGCAAAAAAGCTCATAAGCATCGAGATGAGGCCGATAATAAGCTTATAAACACTAGTTGTGAGATAACCGTGGGCCAGTTAAAAGTTCTACAGAGTTTTTTGGGTACGCTATTCAGTTCACGGAGAAGAGATCTAAGGCCACATGTTAAAGAGTGATTACCCAATTTCCCGACCTTTCCACGAGATACCCTGAAGTGGCCAACACTCTCAACTCTTTAAGCTTCTCTGAACCAAGACCATTTTTTCTCTTGAGGAGATTCAGGCTAAAGGCTCCAATAAAGAGAGTGTTAAGCCGAGGTTGTAGGTGATAAGATGACTCAAATTGTCAAAGAAGAAAATCAAGTTGATGACCAAGATCCCACCACCATTCAAGAGGATTCGACCATCCATGAAGTACCATTGCGACCGATACTTGACTTGTTATACATATGATATTTTTAGGCCACCGTTTGTGGTCTCTGATGCGTAACTTATTTTGTATAACATCAATCTCGTCCCAGGCTTCGATTTTAACAATGCTTTGTGCACCTTTGTTGGGATTTTTTCTATATTGTTGATCTGTGAAGGATATTTTGTTATACTTTGCTTCATTTTTGTCACTGTGTCTACATATTAGTGTAGTTTTCCCTTTTTTTGTTCACCATACAATAATGATGTTTCATTTTCACCATATAATAACGATGTTAATTTTCCCACCTCTCAAGTTTTATATTGATACATGCCAAGGAGACGAGATGCCTAGCATTCACGTATCACCAAGAGAGAGATTTAATTTTTTTCACCATAAAGTAATGATGTTAAGTGTCACCATAAATAATTATGTTAATTTTCCCACCTATCAGGATTTGTATTGAGATATGCCTAGGGGACGAGACTCCAAACATTCTCATACCACTAAAAGAGAGATTTCATTTTGCTTTTACCTTAAAATAATGATATTATGTGTCACCACAATATACTGATGTTAATGTTCCCACCTCTCAGGGTTTATACTGAGAAATGCAAAGGAGATGAGACCCAAGAATTCTTGTACAACCTAGAGAGAGATTTCATTTTTCTTTTATCATAAAATAATAATATTATGTTTCACCACAATATAATGATGTTAATTTTTCCACCTCTCAGGGTTTATATTGAGACATGCTAAGGAGATGAAACTTCAAGAATTCTCGTACCACCGAGAGAGGTGTTTCATTAGTATATGATTATCGAAAACAAAATTTGCGAAATATGAGAAAACACTTCATTTCATTCGGATTTCTCGTAAAAATATTCAATTACATTTGATAAAATGATCTCAAGCTATTACATAATTTCAACGATGATATTTCTTCAGATGATTGACATTCTATGGATTTGCGAATAGTCCTCCTTCCAAATTTTCCTAAAGATAGGTACCTGGAAATACTTCTTTTGTGACTTTGTATGGCCCCTCCCAATTTGGATGGAGTTTGTTAGCTTTTAAAAATCACCTTTTGAGTAGGATATCACTAATTTTGATCGGATGAGCTTTTACTCCTTTCTCGTAGAATTTTGTGGCTCTCGATTGATATGCCAAATTTTTGCATCTTTTTTACGCTATTAAATATGGTCTAAATGAAGTATTCTCTCTTCTAAATTTTGTTATGGATAATATGTCTGGAATCTATAACTTGGCAACTCGATTTTAGTTGGAATGACTTCCTCTGGCCCATATGCTAGCATAAAATGCATTTTTCCCATTAACATCCTTTCAGTGGTCCGATACGCCCATAGGACACTATGCATCTCATAAAACCACTTTACTTTTCACATCTTGCAATATTTTTCTATATTCTATCTAGTATCATCCGATTGATTTCCTAGGTTTGCCCATTAGCTTGTAGTTGCCCTACTGCTGAAAAGAATTTATTTTTTCCAATCCTACCATAATGATCAGTGTCACAAGATACACTGGTTATTATAAATGTTATAATAACAGGCTCTAACATTACCTTGCCACATACCACAACTAATGTTACACTTTTGGGGTAGTACCCCATGATTGCAAGCTAGGGTAAGGTTCAGCACAACTAGTCCATATGTTAGAGAACTTTCGGTTATAATATAGATATGAGATAACCTCATTACACATCTTCATTAAGTTAATAAGTCATCTCTTATTCACCTCACGAGTCAAGCACTTTTGAAAACATTTGCATATTTTTTAGATGTCCAAGGTCATAACTATAAAGTCTGTGATAAGTGGAACTCTAGTTTTTACTTCTCCTGGAGACTTAGCATCAGTTCATTCGAGAGATTTCAAGTCACATCCATTGGTGGGAAGTGCAGTGGAATCCTCAAGCTAAGCTAAGTCACCCACAGGTCATGGAAATCAGGACGTTGTTCCATCTTGAATTAAAGCTTGGGATTTGTTCTTGATTTTTTTTATGTTGTCTAATAACAAAGTGCTTGGTTGTCCGTATCGATAAATAATATTTCTCCAAATCAATCTAAAATATTTCTCTCTTGGGTTAGTCACTATGGCCTCTGCCTCTTCCAATTATGAAAAATAATCAATCGTGGAGGTATGGATGCGAAAGTTCCCTTTAGCCCTCGATAGTGGGATGACCAGATCGATCCCCCATATTGCAAAGGGCCATGGGGTCAAGATAGGAGAACATGGGTGAAGTGGCTGTTGAGGTATATTGGTAAAGATCTGACACTTGTTGCATTTAAGAACATGTCCAATTGCATCCTTAGACAAGTTATGCTAATAGTATCCTTGTGATTTGATTATCTTTGCCAATGACCTTCCTCCGATATATCTCACACAAATACTCTCATGAATATTTATAAACTCATAACTAAATTCTATCGGATGCACATACCTCAAGAGTGGTATAAGATAACCCCATTTGTACAACACATACCCTATGATGGTGAATTTAGCAGCTCGCTAGCTTACCTTTCTTCTTCTGGACATACCTTTTGCGAGATTTTTGTTCCTCACGTACTAAATAATTGGGTCCATCCAAGATGGTCCTAAGTCCAAGTTCAAACATTATATACTATCGGGCTCCTCACAATCGATGCATGTCTCTTTAAGGATCTCGACTGGAATGATCCTTTAAATCTTAACTTTTGTATCTTAAGCAAAACCTGAAATGGTCTCCACATTTTCATTTTCAATTCTTATAAATATCTTGACCTTTACTCCTTAAAAACTTACCAGCGTCGTCTTCATTCTTTACAGGTATTTTGACATTTTCTCATCTTTTCCCACATAGATTCCTAGTACTTGGTTCATGTCAGTTGTGAATCGATACGAGTTAGTCGACACCTAGAATCTTTGCAAGGACAAATCCTACTATTAAGGCCTCATACTCGGCTTTATTACTAGACACCTTGAAATTAAACCTCAATGTATACTTAATATTAGTCTCGTTAGGGGCTGATAAAATTAACCCAACCTAACTACTAGTTGCACAGGACAAGACATCAACAAACAAAATCCACATAAGTATATCTGGAAAGAATGGTTCTTCAGTAAGGACATCATTTTGGAGCAATAAATCTGGTTCTAAAACACTAATTGTGGTGTCGGCTTCAATGATATCAGCGGTTCGTTATGAGATTTTAGTTTGTTCTGGACTCTCAACTCGTATTTTTACTTCCATCTCATAGTTTGTTTACCAAGTGAATATTTCATTAAGATCTTCCAAAACCTTCCCCTTAATTGTATTTCTTGGATAATAGATGATATCAAAATCACCCAACACAACCGATCAAGCCCTTAGCCTACGTGATTTCTCAGGTTTATGAATGACTTTTTGGAGAGGCATGTACATGAGAACTACCATCGTACAAGAAGTAAGGATTCATTTTATGACGCATGTATCAAGGAGTAATAAAGTTTTACCATCTTTAAGTATCTCATCTCAGCCCCTTGTAATGATTTACTGTTATAATTGACCCAATTTTGGGTCCTATTTTCGTCTTTGATGATCTTCGTGTTAATTGTCCATTTTGAGACAACTAGGTGCAAATACAATTTCTCCCCTTTAATGGCATTAGACAATAACATTAGAGAGACCATGTAAGCTTTCAGTTCCTTGAAGGATTTTCTCACTCTTCATCCCACACAAACATTTTTTGTAAAATTTTGAAAAAAGGCAGGCACTTGTCGATTGCTCGCGAGACGAACCTGTTGAGCTCAACAACTATGACTATCAGTCTTTGAATATCTTTGGTATTTCTTGAACTTTGCATGTTGATCAATGCCTTTATCGTGACTGAGTTAGCCTCAAGGCCCCTTTGATTGACTATAAACCCTAAAATTTTTCCATAGTCGACACTAGAAACACTCTTGTTTAGATTTAACTTCATCCTGTAGTGGTCCATAGTGTTAAAAGTTTTTTTTAGATAATTTACATGATTCTCGACCTTCAGACGTTTTGTCAATATGTCATCGACATACACCTAAGACATTTGATCTTTGAAAATTTTATTGATAAGTCTCTAATAAGTCATGCCTGCATTTTTCAGGCCAAAAGACATCACTTTATAGAAGCTGATCATTTTTTGTGATAAAAGATGCCTTTTCGGCATCACTTTCATACATAGAGATCTAGTTATAGCCTAAATATGCATCCATGAAGATCATAAGTTCATTCCCATCCGTGGCATCCCCTATTTGATCAATGCTAGGCAAAAGGGCACTATCTTTGGGACATGCCTTGTTAAGATCTGTAAAGTCTACACATATCCTCCCTTTGCCATTTTATTTTGGTACTATGATGACATTTCATAGTCATTATGGGTATTGGACCTCTTTGATGAATTCGATTTTCTATAGCTTTTAATTTTTTCCTAGATTACTTCATATCTGTCCCAATTAAAAGTTTATTTTCTTTTTTTTTAATGGTTTTATCTTTCCTTCAAGATCAAGATTGCGACAAATGATGTCGGGGTTAATCCTCGACAAGTCACTGTGACTCCACACAAATATCATATTCCTCTTCTGCAGTAATTCATTTAGTTGTCTCTTCAATTAAGGTTCAAGTGATGAGCCAATTTGGATAGTTTTTTCTTGTTTATCCTAATTGAGGATGGTGGATTCTACCTCTTGCACAAGCTCTCCCTATTTTAAAAAAAATCATTGCTTGGATCAAGTATATTAATGTTGTAAATGGTGGTTTTCCTTTAATTGGATTATATCTCCTCGATCGTGGTGAAATAACACTTATTTGCTTCCACTTGATCACCATTGACTTCTCTTACTCCATAAAGAGTCGGTAATTTCATCATCTAATGTACAGTGGAAGGCACAACTTCAAATTATTTTAGGCTACTCTATGCAAGATGATGTTGTAGGGAGAAAATACATTCTCATCCATCATGAAAAAGTTTATTCTTCTTATCAAAAAACTCTACGAGGTACCCATTCTGACATCCATCTCAAACATTCCAAATGGGTGCACCTTCTTGTAGATAAATCCAACCAAAAGATAACATTAAGTGAGATTTTCCCTTCAACCATGATACGAGATACAATGTAGATGTGAACTCATGTGCTGACGATGAGTGGGTCACCGTGAGGAGATAGGATCCTTTAAAATCAATCATGGATAACCCCACTATGGAACTCTTAATATTCACCTTGTTCAGCTTTCCCAATTTTCCCTTGGACTCTACTATGATACTTAATATTCGCCATCGACGACATGGGCCTTTCTGTCAACTGGCTCTATTCCTCCACCTGTTATTTCCCTCGATATCATTTTAACATCAAATGAAATCATCTGGAGATTACATTTGAATTTTTTGTTCTTTTCTTGGAAATATGGTTTTCCTATTCATCATCGTCCAACTCATTTTCATTCCGATTCACCTGAACTTGTTTCTTCTCTTACATATCATCACTAGATGAGGAGTACTTATTCCTAATGTTATCCCAATTTCTTCCCTTGTCGATATATTTTCACAGTTTCCCCTATTTTGGTAACTTTCCAATCTCATTTTTCAGATCATAGCATTTATTTGTTGTATGGCCGTGATGTTAGTGGAACTCACATCATTTTTTTTCTCCTTTTTGGGCGAGGGCCCTCTGTTTCTCAGGCTAACTAATTTCTTTATCATATATGATCTCATTTATAATGAGATTTTGACTAACATTAAGTGGGGTTTACTTTGAAAACTTTTCATTGCTTGACTTTTTCTTCCTCTCTTTGTCTTAGTTTTGCCCAGATTTGTTACGCCCCGGCTCTTTTTGGTCTCCTCTCTTAGCATCCATGGCCTCATCTGCATTCATGATTCTCTCGACTTTAGCCACAAGTTTGATCCTTGATTTTGGAGGATCTTTAGAGAGTTTCCAATAGAGTTTTCCTAGTTGGATTCCACTAATGAGGGTTATCCTTTCAATGCTTTTATTGTAATTCTTAACCTCTAACTTCTCCTTATCGAATCGAGATATGAAATCTCTCAACGACACATTATTCCCTTGCTTTATGTTAAATAAGTGACTTACACTCTTTACGATCTTCACGATGAAACAAGTGTTATGAACAAAATTTTCAGCCAGCTCTTTGAAATTTTCTATCCCTCCTCTTAGCAGACCAGTATACCACACATGGGCAATGCTAATAAAAGGGGTAGAAGGTGCCCAAAACTCATCTCGTCTGGAGATGAATATATGTTATTCGTTGAGTGGTACATTTTTATGTGATGAATAGGATTGGTGCTCTTTTCATATCTTGGCATCACAACTGGTGGTTTGAACTTTTTAGGTGTTTAAGAGCCGACAATGCTTGATACGAAAGGACAACCCTCCATTTATACCCTATGAATAGGGTCTAAATTTTTGATGAGGCGGGAGATCTTCTTCTTCGTCCTCTTGTTAGAGATATTCCAAGCCTTCTCTTCTTCAATAATATTATCACCTGAACCATATACCTTAGACATGACTCCACAGGTGGATCCTCTATTTGATCCCCCTTTCTTACTATTTACCTCCTAGAATTCCCTTTGTTCTGGATGGTTCTTTGAATGAACTTGGTCAAAACGACTAGTGATCCTTGTCCCACGGATGCAATTTATAATGATGTCTCGTCCACAACCCCATTTTGGTCCGAGTCAATCAAATGTCGAATCTTTACTATGTCTTATGAAAACACTATTCCCGTGATAACTCCGAGGAGTATATGGATCAAATTTACCTTGGTATATTAGAAGAACAGCTTTACCTAGTCGGTATAATGTGTTTGTCATCTCATACCATTCGCCATAATCCCAATTATGCTCTTCCTGGTACACCATTTCCTCAAGTCCACATTTCACCTCATTTCCACAGCGTACACAACGGGCATCAATAATGTATTTTCTCCTTAGTCCATACTAAACCTATTTTCTAGAGCTGAGGGCGCTACCCCGACTCCCAGTGGTGCATCCCTTCTCATGGTGGCTGGTGTGATGGTATTCACGATTGGATCCTTTAGGATCCAACTCATTATGTCTTAGTTGAACGATAATAATTGGTGTTGCATGGCCTTCTGATTGGCCACCAGAGATCTCGGTGTTGTTGCTACATCGTCCATCTCTAACTGAAGAGGTGGTTGGCTGGAACTAGCCCTGACATTTTATGGTGAATCAAAAGACATCACCGATCATAGAAATCAAATAATAATAATAGATGTAAAAAAACCCAAGAAGTAGGATGAATCTAACATGAAGTTGATGAAATCCTCCATCCCCAGCTTCTTAAATGGTAATTCAGATCCAACAATGGTGGACTTGAATAATAACCAAAGATGAGAGAGAAATCCAAACACAAGATGAGAATGATAAACACGTTCCCACAAATGATACCAAATTGATTATACTGAAAACATACAATGGATTATAAAGATATAATAAAGCAATAACTGATAAAGTAATTTAACCAAAGAGATGAGTGAAAATAGATAAGTATTGTAAAGATATAATAAAGTAATAATTGATAAGTAATTTAACTGAAGAGATGAGTGAAAATAGTTAAGTACGCAAGGTTTTACGTGGTTCATCCTTAGCCTACTCCCACTATAAAAGTAAGAGAGTGTTTTGACAATAATAGGGAACGAATGGCCACAAAATACATACACAAGATCTCTTTGTCTTTAACAAAGTAATAATGTAATTTCTGGGCTTTAATTTAAATTCAGAAGATAAGTATGTATTTTATAGGATGGGGGATGCATAGTGTCACCCCCAATACACGTCCCATACCCAGTTAAGGTAGTGGCCTATGAGAAAGTGTTAGTTATCTGTCCATAAATAAGGATAATCATGGTGAATATTCGCCCATGTAGTGTTATTAATCTCGAATAACGATTTTCTATACGTATGAATGAAATGCCCCTATCATTTTACACATGATGAGCATATTTACCGAAGGTATCATCCGAAGTGATAGTGTAGGTATTGTCCCGACTAAGAGTCTGTGGTTCTTAATTTTATGCTGCAAGCCAAGAGCCGATAGGATGCTAGTCTGTGCACATCACACTCATCCTTATACATCTAATGGCCTGTAATATGAGCATCTTTTGAGGTCGACACCTTTACACTAGTGATGGAGATATTGTATCATCTTTGAGATAAGAATATCATCTATCGTTGGTTACTAAAGTATTATCTGGATGAGACCATACTTATACATATCAGATATGGGTGAGAAGACTGGATATACCTGTCTGACAATACTGTGGTGTGGTTAGTTACCTGGGTGCCATCTGGATAAGACTATACTTATTGATACCATAACAAATTGTTCTTCCTGTGGATAATATTCATCTTCCTCGTGAAATCATTGTTGAGGTAATTTCCTTTAAAACAAAATGTTACTCTATATATTTTCTTAAGAAAAGACTTTATTGATGAGCTTCTTCATTTTGTGGTGTTTCATCTTTCCAAGAGTGAAGAGAGAGACCAACTAGCCCCCTCTAATAAGGTTAATTTAGTTTTTGTCCCCATTGATACATCAGTGGGACATCAAGTTTTCTCTAGTGATGAACCAATTCATGCTTCAAAGGATGTGGTTCTTCCTCCTTCCTCTTCTTTTGAGTCAACTGCTGAGGAGTTTGTTCTCATAACTCTGTATGTATACTTGTTACTTATAGCACTTATAGATAAGATTTTAAAATAAATTCATGTTTTGTAGGGAAATTTAGCACAAAATTTGCTATGATTTTCCTCAATACTACCCTTTATAAGTTAATAGTTTACTGTTGATTTTTTTTTAAATTTACATTTTGTAAGTGAACTTAGTAGCTTACTAATAAGGTTTTAGTTATATTTATACTATTTAAGTCAACTTAGTAGCTTTACTACTAAGGTTTTATCATGTTTACACTTTATAAGTCAATTTAGTAGCTTAAGACTATTTTTTTTCTTTAAATCACACTTTGTAAGTCAACTTAGTACCTTATTACAAAGGCTTTTATCAAAATTACACTTTGTAAGTTAACTTAGTCACTGACTATTAAGGTTTCCTTAATAGATACATCTTCTTGTTAGCTAACTCTTATGTTCCTGTCGAAGCACCTAAACTAGATGTGCATGCTTTTGAGGTGGATTTAACTGATTTAGCTCATTCTCACCTATCCTCCCACGAAGATCAAGGTTCCATGATCAACATGCAAAAAGGAGGGGAGTGAATCTAGTTTTGAGTCTTTTATGCCCACTGTTTCTCTAGCTCAGTTCTATCGACAAGTGCTTGAGGGTAGTACTATCATTCAAATACTATTCGGTTTGTGCTGGATCGAATACTGATTTTTCATCCAGATACTTTTATCGATGAGTGCATGAGACCTCATCATTTAGCGATCACATATCTTCTTCACACAATAGGTTCCGTTGTCTATAAGATTGAACAAACTTTTATCTCTTCCCACAAGAGATATATGTTTATTCAATTTATGGGCAATATCAAATCTCTAGGAAAAGATGATTTTGAGTTTTGTGTCTTATCAACATATTGAGTAATCTGAAGGATCCTTAGGTAATATCTTGTCATTCTATCTATCTCAAAGTTATAGAGGATCTAAGGGTTAAAGAAAGAAAATGAAGAGAGCTCATCCCTCAACTTGAGAAGTGTGATAAAAAATAGTTGTAGTCGAGAAAACATTAACTAATGCCGAAAGAGAGCATGAACTCGTACTTAAACAAAAGGCTGATGTTGAAATAAATACTTCTGCTATATCTGAGCATCAATGAAAGGTTTCTCAAGATATATCTGACTCAGATGGGGAGAGCTTCTTCACCACTTCTAACTTAGGATTTTTATTCGAATAAACGCATTATTCTGTATCTCTGGGAAGTAGTCCCATTTTGAATTGTAATTATCCAAGATTGAAATACAAATAAAGTATTTGTTCTTGAACCTCGTGTTTAGACTTCATTCCTTGGTTCAACACATATATTACAAATTAGTGTGGTTATTCGCACTTCTTAAAGTACTAGACAGTGAAAGAAAATTACAAGTCTCTTTATCAGGCATGATACTTTTTCAATCACTTGTTGTTAATTTTGAAAGGCCTATCATCTTTAATTTTTGAGACTATATAGTAACCCGAGTCATGTGCTTCTTTAACAACATGTGGTCTTTTCCAGTTTGCTGAAAACATTGGCAAAGGAAGTCCTTTAATGTGATTAATAACATCTTTTAAGACCAAATGGCCTTCCACGAATTTCCTTATTTTCAATATATTCTCATAATCTTTGGAGAGTTTCTTCGTGTAGGATTGAAACTTCTTCCTCAAGTTGTCTATGTGTTCATATAGTGCTTTTATTTAAACATGCCTACTTTAACGAAGCATGTTGCTTCGCAAGTCATATTTGACATATGGTACTTTTAATTCCACTCAAAGGATTGCTTCAGCTCCATAAACCAAAGAGAAGGGTGTATCACCTTTTAACATCCTCTTAGTTGTTTTATACTTCTAAAGTACCATATGAAACTTGTCATCCCATGCTCTAGGAATGTCTTCCATCATCTTTGCTTAAATATTTACCGAAGTTTTATTTGAATCTTTTGATTCACCATTACTTTTAGGAAAGGCCACTATAGAGACGTGGTGGATAATTGAATATTTGTTAGTTAAAATTATTACTTCTTTATTGATAAATGGATTTCCATTATTTGAATAAATAACCATAGGAATTCTAAATCAACAAATGGTGTATTTTTTAATCAATTGTTCCACCAATACTATCATTGTTCTTTTCAAAGGTATTGTCTCTGCCCACTTTATAAAGCATTCAATTGCCACGAGAATCCATATTTTTCCACTAGATGGAGGTTTTATTATTCCCACAAGGATATTAGGTTTCTAAAGAATGTATATCAATCTATGAATAATGAATGAGATTAGAAAGAGGACTAGCAAAATTTTCATTTTAAAACAAACTCATTTGAACCTTTCTCTATACAATAATAGACAAGAATAATAAGTTGGTCATATAATTTGGCTCCTAAATGTGATATGGATTGTGAACTTTCTTGATAACTTCATCTGCTTCCTCAATGGTGATGTATCTCAATGGCCTGTTAAAATATCCTCGCCTATAAAGATTCTCATTTAGCAAGTACAATCTTAGGTCTCTTCTTCTAAGTGATATAATATCTACTTTCTCTGTTTGAATAACTCCATCTTTGATGAAATCAGGGTAAGGTTTCCTACAGTCTGTTTGAGCTTTAAAAAAGTTGCACTCGGCTAGTTGAAAGTATATATGACATTTATCGCAATATTTTTGTTCTATTGTTGCGTCTTTCTCATCGAAGGACAAAAATACCCTTATCTTTGAATTGTTCTATATTGATAAATCTAAGTGGTATCATAATGCTTCTTTTGAGTTTCCTTTAACGATCTTTGAACTTCCTCAGGACCAAGACATCTAGCCAACCGTCTACCAAGAATATTATAAGAATTATGCTTGTTCAATAAGATTCATCAAACCATTTCATGTCTTCGACTAATTTTTATTGTCCCTATCCAGTCTGAGTAATCATATGTGGGAAAGAGATGGAGTAGAAAAAATGGATATGTCCTATGATGGATCACCATAATTATTGGTTAACCTTGTATATCTATCTTTTGTGTAGTTGTGGCATAGGCATCAGCATGGCAGTTCATCATTCTTAGATGTCTCTCTACTTTGACTTCATAAAACTAGTCAATCAACCTCAGTATGATTGTTCGATAAGGATCTAGGCTAAGGTTCTTCAACGTGAAATCATAGTTCACTTATTTTACCACCAAGTTGGATTCTTTTTTTATGTAGAGTGAATAAATGCTATTCGAAGGGCTTTCAGTAATCCTATATTAAGAGCTCTATACTCTTCCTCATTATTTAAATAAAGAAAGTCAAATTTAAAGGACAGAGAAATGTCCTCCTTTCATCAGATAAAATTACTCCATTCCCTTATTTATCTTGATCCGATGAACCATCAAACCCCATGGACCATTCCTCCATGTTTTCCTCACAAATGTTGGATGGAAAATCATCACCACGTATATTTTCATGAGGTGGTTTTGAAAAATCTGAAGGAAAGAAGGCCAATAAATATGCATAACCTTAACTTGTAATTGTGCGAGGAACCACGCACGCCAAATTATTCTCTAAAAGGACGAGGAACCACCTTGTTATTCTACTAATCAACATTTTTCGTGCAAGAAAAAACTTAATCTGATTGTATCTTATCACTATTTTGATAGTAAAAGACAACATATAATGCAAAAAAAATTCAGCTACAAGGACTAAGGGCAACCATTGTCTTTCTATACTTGTGTATATTGCCTCCAGACCATAGATGATTATAATAAAGTAGTAAAAATGTATTTCTTGTTTGTTAACATCTTGCACCAATTATGTACCGATAGACCTAGTAGTAGAGGTTAGATAAAGCAACAAAGGTATTCCTTTCTTGGGTGAAATCATCATTTTAGGAGAAGTGAGCAATCTTTTAAGCTTATCAAAAGATCATTAGTGTGATTCCTCCTATTTAAACTTTAGGGTCTTTCAAAAAAGCTCCATCAAAGTGTGAGTAATCTTAGATAAACTTGGGATAAATCTCCTTGAGTAAGAAATATTTTTTAGGAAATTCTTCAGCTCCTCTAGGTTTTTGGACAAGGCATATCAAGAGTGGCTTTTTATTTGGTTTGTTCCATATGCACTCATTGCCGATCTATCACGAAACCTAAGAATTTACCACTCTTATACCAAAGGGACACTTTAGTGGATTTATTTATAGGTTGTGCTTACTGAATATGTTGAAAACTATTCTCAAGTCAGCTAAGTGAGAATCCTCCTTCTTTGATTTAATAACTAGTTCATCCACATAGAATTCCAGAGTGTCATGGAAAAAGTCATGAAAAATAGCCATTATTGTCCTTTGGCAAGTACCCCCCCCCCCCCCCCCCCCAAAAAAAAAAAAAAAAAAAACCACATTTTCATAACAAAAGGCATTATATTGTAGATGAAATTGCTCAAAGGAGTATTGAAAGATGTCTTCTTTGCATCATTCAGATCCATCTTGATTTGTTTATAACCAAAATAACCATCCACAAAGATATAAATCTCATAACCAGTCATTCAATCAATCAAGTTATCGATCAAATGTAGATGGAACTCATCTTTAGGGAAAGCTCTATTAATATCTCTAAAATTAACACAAATGTGTGTGACACCCAGCCTAATTAAATACCGGGTGATCATTCCTTTATTAAATTAATTCAAAGTACCCGGTTGGTTCATTCTTAGCATCACTGTCATAAAACAATTATCTTTATTAATCACCTAATAAATAATTAAGCTAAGTGTTAAAGCATTTAATTTAATGTAAGTCAGATTGTTATTATTTACTAAGAAACTTTTTTTTAATGCAAACGATAATATTAAAACCAAACCATCTAACTAAAATGACTAATTTATATGAATCAATCCAAAACATTAATCCTAATCGCAGGACAAAGTAATAAGTAAAACAATCCCAACAATAACTAAAAACTGAAATAATAAAGTGTATAAATCTCTCTCTGAACTCAAAGAAATATGGAAATGGGGAACACATCCCCTAACTAGAGATTACTAAATAGGAGAATGAGAAGACAAGGATGAAGTCGTCTACTGTGAGGACCTGCAACTTCCACACTAGTTGCATGCAGAGCGTCACTAGTCCAAAGATCTAGGCCTGACGCCCCTATGGCTGGGCACCTGTAATATATATATATATATATATATATATATATAAGAGGGAGAAAAGATGACTTAAAACAGGTCAGAGATCGAGTGTAAAACAACTTTAAAATAGTTTAGCAAGTATTTAAAATGCTCACCAGTTGATATTACATACGTGTTAGTATTTCGACACTCACATGATAATTCTCACCTCTCAACTAATGTGCATGCCTAACATACCACTGAATTATACTAGATGCAGCTAACCTAATTCACTAGTTTAACCTAATCTCCCGTTAACAATCCTAAGTCATGTGACCGCGTAACTAGGATTTATATAAGCTAACCTTACTTATGAATTTACCAAGTTGGCTATGTACATCACAATACAACTTTAAGTTCCCAGACACTTAATTTGTTTAATATCAATTATTCGATTTTATCTACTTAAAATCACAGTAGATAAATCATGGGTATATATATACACAGTCAGGCTCTAATGCGGACGCAACTTGCAGATGAATTTTTCTGTATTTTTTAAAAATAGCAAAAAATGAAATTTCGACTTGATTTTTTTCTGCGGTATTTAAACATTTCAGGGACCCATGTAAAAAAAAACAGTCCAAAATAAAATGTTTTACTATTTTTAAAACACCGGTCAACATATGTGAGTTTTAAAGAGCTTTAAAAACTAACATATGTTTGACCCATTTCTTAAAAATAGCAAAATAATTCGTTTTGAGATGATTTTTTTTTATAAAGATACCCTAAAATGTTTAAATAGCACAGGAAAAAATGCAGTTGAAAAAAGTTTTTTTGCTATTTAAAAAAAATATGGAAATATTGGTCCTCAAGTTGCGTTCGCATTAGAGCCGCCCTGTATATATATATATATATATATATATATATATATATATATATATATATATATAGAGAGAGAGAGAGAGAGAGAGAGAGAGAGAGATTCATCACTCATATAATATATATATACAAATCGGGCATCCCACATAAAATCTATGGGGCAGGCATACTCTTCTATCAAGTCTCCGTATCTCTCATACAAAAAGCGAAATACTAGTTTGGAATCACTCTCGAACTGTATTAACACAAAACACACATATTGGAGGCGAAGTATAGTTCCAAGTCACTAAGAGGTCAACACATACCCTCCTGTCTCTTAGGACTGTCTGACTATCATTCTCTGATAGCCTATACTAAGGAATACTAAGTTCTAGGGTACGAGTCAATATCCCTCATAATGGTCCCATCGAGATAAGGCTGTCCCGGCATGGCAACCTTTGTGATAGCAAGTAGCGCGGGTATGATTTCACACAGATATTCACATACTATATACATATATATGTACATGCACTCTTATATATATGTATATATATATATACACACACACACACACACATTATCCAGCTAGGTACACCCACGACCCATAATATATTCTAACCATATGTGGCACATAACGCTTGAGTCCTATGTATAATTATGCCATTCTTTTATTTTCTCAGTTATCGCAAGTTCTTAAGTACTTCTCATCTCTCAGACTAGTTCATCTTAATAAGTATAAAATCAGTAGGTATACACTCTCTACTCTACTGGTCGAAGTCACTCTTAATTCCTAGAAAACTTTATTTAATATACATATGATCTTCTCCGCATTTCATACCCTCGTAACCCTATAGTTAAATCACATATGAATTGTATCACCCGAACCTTGCTTACAACCTTACTGGTATTTCCCAAGTCCCATTATGGTATACAAATTATGTATAAGGGTTCCTAAAAAGAGGCATAGGGTTAATCATTAAGGAAAAGAACAAGCTTTAAAATCCAGGAGGAGTTGATCGATCGAAGGGAGGGGGTCGATCGATTGATCGGCATTCTTGAGTCTATCAATCGATCAAGAAGTTCATGGCCCAGTTTCTGCAATTCTTTTCCTACGAGTTTCCTTAATATAAATCCTCAAAACCTATATTAATTCGTCCCAAACTCCCAAATAATTAATCCAACAGTTGTAACATCCTACATACATTATTTCTAACATAAAACATATACGAATTCATCAAAGGCCAACAATTAAAGGATTAATTCAAATTAATACATTAAGAACCCTATTTTTATCCTCATGATCAAAATATTTCTAATTCTTTCAGAATTTAACCTCTACGGGACATCAATTTC
The DNA here is from genome assembly GCA_949130495.1 of Sambucus nigra. Classification (NCBI taxonomy): domain Eukaryota; kingdom Viridiplantae; phylum Streptophyta; class Magnoliopsida; order Dipsacales; family Adoxaceae; genus Sambucus; species Sambucus nigra. The sequence continues at coordinate 387,893,393 of OX422212.1, forward strand.
GTGGTTAACCATCTACATATAACAATAGGGTTGTCCTAACATGACTTCTATTCAGAATTTCAATATCTATCTCCCAAATATCTTTTATCTTTTATGAAAACATGATATTATCATCTTCTAGACTAGCATGGATGTGTTATCAACTAAAGAATAATAAGTTAGATACTTGCCTTAGAGGTGGAAGTCTGAATCTTTGTTTATGATGGGTATGGTTTCGTTCCTCGTTCCCCAATCTACGTGTTGGTGGTGGAATTGATGAGGGTGGTGTTGGCTAGGTGGTTCTCTCCCTGGGAAGCCTTCCCTCTTCTCTCTTCCTTAGCCTCTTTGTAACACCAAAGTTTCTAACCCTAGAGGGATCTCTCTTACCACATATATAAACTCTCTATTTTCGTCATTGATTAAGGACAAAAATGGAAAATTACCAAAATGCCCTCCCGGGTTACCGATTTGGCCTGAAAACGTCCCGAGACCAAAACTGAACCGTCGGGTACACTTTTCTGACTATCTCAACCCTTCCGGACACATTGGCGCACTCAAAATGACCATATGGGAGAGAGTCTATCTTAGATTTTGCGATGATTTATGATTTTGTACTAGTAAATACATGTTTTAAAAAGAGGCTTGAACACTTAATAACTTATAAAGGTGGAACACATAAGAGCCAAATAGATTTTTTCATTACTAGGAAAGGAGACCGATTAACGTGTAAAGATTGTAAGGTTATCCCAGGAGAGAGCTTAACCTCACAACATAGGATAATGGTGTTGGATATAAATATTAAAAATCAATCACGAGTGCAAAAAGTGAAGATTAACCCACGAACTAGGTGGTGGAATTTAAGAGAGAAATTAGAACTATTTAAAGATAAAGTATTAAATGAAGCAAAATGGAATTGTGAAGAAGAAACTAACATAATGTGGAATAAGATGGCCACATGCATTAGGAGAATATCAAAAGAAATTCTTGGAGAATCAAAAGGTAAAGGGCCACAGTCTAAAGAAACTTGGTGGTGGAATGAAAAAGTACAGAATATAGTAAAAATTAAAAGGGAGTGCTTTAAAACATGGCAAACAAATAGAAATGAAGAGAATTTTGAGAAATATAAATGGGTTAAAAATGAAGTTAAGAAAGTGGCAAGAGATGCTAAGTTAAAAGCGTATGATGATCTTTATACAAAATTAGGAACACAAGAAGGGGAAAAAAGTATTTATAAGCTTGCTAAACTTAGGGATAGGAAAACAAAAGATTTTAATAACGTTAAGTGCATTAAAAGTGATGATTCGAGAGTCCTAGTCAAAGATGATGAAATTATGGAAAGATGGAAAAACTACTTTGAGAGGTTATTAAATGGAGATAATGGGAGTAGATTAGATATAAAGGAACTTAGGGAGACTCGAGAAGATATATTTTTTCGTAGAATTAGGACAACAGAGGTCAGAATTGCTCTAAAAAAGATGAAAACGGGAAAGGCTTTAGGACCAGATGGTATCCCTATTGAGGTTTGGAAGTGCTTAGGGGAGGATGGAGTATCATGGCTTACGAAATTATTTAATAGAATTTTAATGACTAATAGGATGACCGATGAGTGGAGAAAAAGTATTTTAGTACCTATTTATAAAAATAAAGGAGACATACAAAGTTGTTCAAATTATCATGGTATTAAGTTAATGAGTCATACAATGAAACTTTGGGAGAGAGTGATTGAATATAGATTGAGATTGAAGACAACAGTATCTGAGAATCAATTTGGGTTTATGCCTGGGAGGTCAACAATGGAAGCAATCTATTTATTGAGGAGATTAATGGAGAGGTATAGAGACAAAAAGAAGGATCTTCATATAATTTTTATAGATTTGGAGAAGGCGTATGATAGGATACCCAGAGATATAATATGGTGGGTTCTACATAAAAGCGGAGTGACTCGCAGATATATTGACGTGATCAAGGATATGTATGATGGTGCGATGACTACAGTAAGAACATCAACTGGAGAAAGTAGTGAATTTTCAATTATGGTAGGGCTACACCAAGGTTCAACATTAAGTCCTTATCTCTTGTTATGGATGAGTTGATTGGACAAATACAAGATGAGGTTCCATGGTGTATTCTATTTGTAGATGATATTGTTTTAGTCGATGAGACTAAGATGGGGATAAATGCTAGGTTGGAATTGTGGAGAGAAACTTTAGAAACAAGAGGATTTAAAATAAGAAGAACTAAAACAGAATATGTGGAGTGTAATTTTAGTAGTAATAGGAGGACAAATGGATATGTGGTGAAATTGGAGGGTCAATAAATACCTAGAAATGATCATTTTCGTTATTTAGGATCGATTATACAAAAAGATGGAGATATTAGTGATGATGTTACGCATAGGATTAGAGTAGGCTGGGGTAAGTGGAGAAGTGCGACCGGCGTTCTGTGTGATAGGCGTATACCTTTGAAGTTAAAAGGAAAATTTTATAGGAAGGCCATTAGAGCCGCCATGTTATATGGGACAGAGTGTTGGGCAACCAAGAAACAAAATGTGCAGAAAATGAGTGTGGCGGAGATGCGAATGCTAAGATGGATTTGTGGTAAAACTCGAAAGGATAAAATTAAAAATGAACGAATTCATGAAACGGTAAAAGTAGCTCCTATAGAAGATAAATTGAGAGAAAATCGACTTAGATGGTTTGGACACGTCAAGCATAGACCAATGGATGCTCCCGTAAGGAAGAGTGATTTAGTTAGTATTGATGGTAACCCAAGGGGTAGAGGTAGGCCTAAAGTAAATTGGTGGGATATTATAAAAAAGGACATGATATCATGTGGTTTAACCGAAGATATTGCACTGGACAGAATGGAATGGAAAAATAGGATTCATGTAGCCGACCCCAAATAATTGGGAAAAGGCTTTGTTGAGTTGAGTTGAGTAATTTAGTCCTGACACGACACATGCGCGTCCCGACTTAATTTATATGATTGTCGTATTATTCACTCACGACAGTTTTATTGAATTTAATCTCATATATTACTTTACTCATCTAGTATTATTTAACATAATTCTTATCAATAATTACTAACTCTTGTCACGCTAGTAAATATTCAATTTAAAATTCGAATTAATATTAAATTAATTAATCCCAATTAAATTTAATTAATCCCATAATTAAAGGCCATAAAAAGACGGGGGATTACATACTTTCCCCCTAATAACGGAATTTTGTCCCGAAATTCAAAAAATAAGGTCTACCTAGTAAAACAATTCTGGATACTTTATCAGTATGTAAGACCAACTTCAGAGTAAGGCTTGATCACTATAGCCCATGCCTCATAGTAAGCTAGTTTAACACTCTCGAAACTTTATCAGTTATCGGGTCACACCTTAATAACGGCACCTCACACTGTGCTTATACTAATCGACATTTTAATAAGATGAGCCTGTACATCATTGGCCCCATTATCTCAATTTCTTGGGTGGTTGTACCTCACTACGTGTCAACTTCTGGTATATATCTAAACACAAAACTCCCATCCTGAGAGAAACCATATGAACATCTCACCACTCTTGATAGTTCTTCGAATCCTGATTTTCGGCGATGTCACTCTTACGACAGTAAAACGTTACCTAAGACAGTTTGTGGTTAATCCACTTTAGTCATTGCATTCTAACTCAACCAATCCAAAATTCTAATTATCCGCTCGCCTCTAAACAACTCGAGGGAGAATAGTTAAGGTTTTTCCACACAAAAATCCAATAAGGAGTTGGTCCATAATAAACAGGTACGAGTGTTTACACACTATTATACCATTAGGTAATAACTTCTCCCAAGTACTGTACTATACTTTACTAATCATCTATAATTGTTTAGGATAGGAAATGACCATAATGGGTCCAAAATTATATTCATACCGCTCCATTAGTCGTTTATCACCTTTCGCCTACTCCTCGGGCTATAGGTGCTGCAACCTGCTCAAAACGAAACATCATCCCCATTGCTTCCTGAAATATTTTATTGAAGGTGGGTTTCAAGGATCTTATTCTAGATCAGAGCAATACCATGTAGGACCATTTACCGACGCGATCCTTCTATTCAAAGAAAGACTAGGGCATACTATTTAATAGTGTAAATCATCTGAAAGAATAACAATTACTTTCTTTTAGGTCAACTTTTCCCACACATTCGAAGGGATGACCTTATTATGATATTGGTAACCCATCAAAGAAAATTAATAACTTGACTGCCCTCTTCCATTACAGGATTTATCGGCTTGCTATAAAATTCTCAGGTTGATCCTCTTGTTTGAACCGCTTTCTATCTATGAGTGGTAAATGAGGAGACTACTCACTATGTCCCGGTCAACACCGACTTCTACTTTTATACCTTTTTACCATCATCATTCTTTTTAAGCGCAAGTCGCTCTCAACATTTGACTAGATAAAACTCCGCTCCAAGTGTTTTCCCACAATAGTTAAATTTTACTTTTCTCAAGGAATACCCCTTTTAAATGGCTTCCCACAGCCCTCCATCAAAATTCGGGTGTGCTACTCTGATTGCACACGTATATGGATTATCGCCCTTCTCACATGATGCTTAATCCACTCTTCCATTTTCTTCGTTATATTAGTCCATTCGACATATATTTCACATATTTATTCCCACGTCTCTTTAACTCGAACGATTCTAACATCAGCTAACCAGGGTGCCCACACACCCTATAAATCGTGTATACTGGCATAAGCATCACATACGCTTCACACATAACACCCAAATCTTTATTGCCTCAGCACTCACAACGTGGCTACAACTCTTGGGTACTCTCAATTACCCTAGAAATTGAAGTTCTAACTCCTCCTCAACATCATTCCTCCCTTCAACTCGTGGTGAAAAAAAATTTCAATGTCTCCTCACCGCATAACCAGCTCCACTGGTCTTATATCATAATTAAACCTGTAACTTACAGTTATAACTACATACTTCTATAACGACTGAGGTACCAGACTTATGGAAAAATGACCAAACATATCCCTACTTCCAACCTTATGCTAAGTTTCATGCGTGGGATGTCTCGCAAAGCGAAATCTAAATAAGGAACCCCCCGGATACACTACTACCTAGCACTATCAGTTATCGAAATTCGTTATAACCTCATTCCATAATATGTACCCCTATATTCCCATCTCTCGGCATAAAAATCATATCTATTTCCGCAATTACATTTAAGCAACGAACTTTTCACCTATTGCACTATCGCTCAGCATTGGTGCTAATCAAATTCCATAAACCTCGTACACATACAGTTGGGACTCTCAAAATCCTATTTCCATACATATAAATATAAATCTTAACTCCCACTTCTCAAAAGGATATATATAACACTACTCTCTTCCTATCATCAGGTCCTGATCGTTAAATATGATAATGAGTCAAATCTTTTCGCTCAACAGTAAACCCAATACACACCGAATCATACCAACAATGTCCCTACACACCATGAGATTAAACATTTCGATACCACTATACCCTTTGAAATCTCTATAATATATGATATAAATGCGAGCCTGACCCTATCACAGGTGAGGCTTCGCCAGCACAAAATATCTGCACTAGACAAGTAACCCCAATAGACTTATGATATCCGCCCACTATCGGTCTAATCATTACTATAAAGCCATAATCAGGATAATATAATACTCATATAACACAACACTAAAACGAGTAATCTCAATGAGGTATATATACCACTATCAATACACCCATTCATCCTCTGTGGATAACACTAAAGATGATCTCTCTATACTAGGGAAAACCTTCACATAATAATAACATTATCGATATACGAATTAAGCTCATCTCATGTGAGAATCTAGAAATAATCAAAATATAGTGATTTGCTCGTTTCATATAAAATACGGCTCATCCTCCGAGGATAAAACTCATACTCCTACCTTGCCAATCGCCATGGCTGCTCAAATTATTTTTTGAACATAACACGCGTATCTGAACCAAATAGAAAACTACATTAACCATTGCCCTTACAAGCACTATACACTTCTACCTTTACTCGTTTCGGGAAAAATTAACGCATGTGGTTTTACTCTACACATAATCCATTTATCTCCTGTCATAGAGACCATATTAGGGTTGTCCTTCTCTCAAACTTTGGTAGCCTCGATCCTGATGGTTACCCCTATTATTTCCTTAGCTTTGTTGGCCATAAGGAACATACTACTAGATTCAATAACCCTTACTAATAGGCTCGAATCGGTATGGAGGCGGATCGGTCCGACCTCGGATCGGTTCATTTTCCAAATAGCCCTCTTCGGTTAGCATTCGATTCGGGGTATTCTGTAGCAAAGCGGATCGTCCCGGTAGGGAGGCGGACCGGTCCGGAGGCGGATCGGTTCGTTTAAAATATGGGCGGATCGGCCCGGTATTCCAGAAAAATTAAAATCTTTTACCCCTATTATTTCTTTTTTTTATAAAAAAAAATTTATAAAAATTTCCCAATACTAAGTATGAAGCATAAGGAACTTGAAAACAAAACTTTACCAAGTTCATTCTCGCAGAGGTTATGATGTTGAAGATGCTTTGATATTCGGATCCGTTGTTGTAGATGCGATCTTGAATTTCTTCAACGGTGTAACGGCGTACGACATACAAATTGATAATGGACAAAAATAAGCCTTACAAAACTAAATATTGAACAAAGAATATGAAGCATCGGATCAGCTAGAGAGGAGTAAGAAAAGTCGTTATGAAGGATGTAGAAGCTAATTAGAATTTGAACTATCAAATCTTCAAGATTTTCTACAATCATAAACGTTACAGTCAGGTAGAATGCGATATGATGTTTATTAGGCATGGTACGAAAGTCCTATGGGTATCTCAACCCCTCTATATTTTTTATTCATATGTATATCCTTACATGTCTAGATTAATTATTTCTTTAAATGATAGGATAGATCAAGTATCTATTTTATTTTTCATCTAATTATATCTCCTATTTCTAGTTTTTACGGTATTAAACAGGTATTACCATTCAGTCACATGCATTACACCCTCAATCAAATGCTAAAACCATACAACCATTATATTATCTACAAACGTGGACCTGGTCAGCCAAGGTAGGGCTTATTCTCGATGAATTCTGTATGATTCCCTTCTACAGGTCCATCTCCAAGGGGTATGAATCAAAATAAATGGTAAATAGTCATATTTCAATATGAATAAAAATATTAATAACATTTTCCCAAAGTTACATAATTGAGACCATACAAAATCTTATGACATGTCCAAAAATCTTAAGATGTTCCAGTCATGTCCAAAAATTTATTCCAGATTTACATCTTTATTAGTTGACATAGTTTTATACTTATCCTAGAATATGAAATGCATATTACATCCATGATTATTGATTTGTTTAGTTTATTTTCATTTTGGGGTGTTGTTTTGTCTGATAATAGGGCGGAGGATCTACGGGGTTAGCTGATATGCAGTGGAGGTTTTTCATTATGGGTCATAAGATTGATGACTTTGGCTTAATGTATTTTATCTTTAAGGTATTCTATCTTTTTCATTTATCTAGTTCATAAATCTCAACTTCCTTTGATTCACGCTTACATCGATTGCCAAAAGGTTCGTAATTTGAGTATAATTCTTATGTGTACTGTTGAATTTGGAGATTTCAAGGAATGAAAATGAAAAGTTTACAGTATGGTTTCTAAAACCTAAATTATTCAGTGTACAAAATTTGATGGTATAAATTTACTTTAAAATATATTTTTGTGTTATATATAGGTTGGAGCACCTCCGAAGGCAGCATGGTATATATTGTTGAACGGCTATAACTGCTAAAATTGCTGCTGAACTCCACCTGTTGAAAATTAGTTTTGGAATATAGGACTCTAAGAAATAGTGTTTTCAATGGTTAGTTTTGTTTTAGTTATGTATTTAATTTCATCTTTGATCTAATTGGTAGTTTCTATATGAAAAAGAGAGAAAATCCCATGTTAACTTTTGATGGAACTACATGATTTTATCAATGATATGACAATTTTATCAGCATTATTTTGTGTACTTATATATAAACACTATAGATGGAACTTCATTTTAATTAATACACAACTAGATAGGTTTCGTTGATGCCCAATTCTGAAATTATTATCATCTATGTGCAACTTATGAATTTTCTAGCAACATGATATATGTTATCGGCAAAAAACATTGGGCATGCTGTTTTTAAGCCTCATAGAAAGATTGTTATCTTTGAATGCGGGAAAGGAAAATAAGAAACTATTTTCGATGTTGAATTTTTATGATTATTCCAATGCGAAGGTTTGTCATATTTAAGTGTATTCATGATTTCCACCATCAAGTTTAATGTATTCACGTGAGTCAACATATTTTAGTTTAAGTTTGTCTTTCTACCTGTTGCGAATTTTTAGTTTGAGTCAGCATTAATGTAGAATGGATTTGAATTTTTAGTCTTTCTACCTATTGTGAATTTTTTAGTTTGAGTTTTAGTTTTGAGTCAGCATTAATGTATAATGACATTGAGTTTTTATCTTTCTACCTGTTGTGAATTTTTGATGACCTATAGTATTCCATGAATATGTTTTCGCAAGGTTTACTCACTTTTCTCGATTTTTTGGGTGGATACGGGGTTCACTTCAAGGACTTGCAAATTGGCACACGATTGTGGTTACAAGGTTTGTCCTGAGGCATACATATTTTGAAGTAAGGTTACTTTGCTAGAGGCCTCCATACAAATTTTGGATAATTTGGGACACGGAGAGGCATATGCCACAAAATGGATAGGTGCCTCATGACATGTCGGAAAAATTCGGTGGGAGATAAAATGGGGATATGGGGGACACAACACGGGCATGCAAGGGACACAATAAGGACATGTGATGTGCACAACGAAACTTACTTTACTGGCCCTTATTACTTTGTGTATCACTTGTCTCCATTCACATTTATTCATTTAGTTTCACGCAAGGGACATAAATTAAGTAGAATTTCATATGAAATTTAAATGAATTTTACATTAATGGAATTTGGTCCATTAACTTTTATTCGGATTATTGTTGTTGTACTAATTTTTATACCTTAAAACAAGTGGATAATCCTATAAATAAAGAAAACACTGCCTATTTTTTTTTAAATTTAACTTATTTGTATTGATATTAAATCGGGTTGATCATAATTTTGTTGGGATTATGTTAGCTTTTTCGAATATCACCGTGCCTTCAGGCACGGGCATACCCTAGTGTGTCTGCATATATATATATATATATATATATATACAAGAGGGAGAAAATATGATAGAAAACGGGTCAGAGCCCGAGTGTAAAACAACTTTAAAATAGTTTATCAAGTATTTAAAATGCTCACCAGTTGATATTACATACAAGTTTATATTTCGACACTCACTTGAGAATTCTCACCTCTCAACTAATGTGCACGCCTAACATACCACCGAATTATACTAGATGAAGCTAACCCAATTCATTAGTTTAACCCAATATCCCTTTAACAATCCTAATTCATGTGACCACGTAACTAGGATTTATATAAGCAAGGCTTACTTATGAATTTACCAAATTGGCTATGTACATCACAATATAGCTTTTAGTTCCCAGGCACTTAATTTTCTTAATATCAATTATTACATTTTATCTACTTACAGGCACAGTACACGAATCATAGGTATATATATATTCATCACTCATATAATATATATACAAATCGGGCACCCCACATAAAATCTATGGTGCTAGCATACTCTGCTATCAAGTCCCCGTATCTCTCGTACAACAAGGGAAATACTAGTTCGAAATCACTCTCGAACTGTATTAACTCAAAACACACATATTGGAGGCGAAGCATAGTTTCAAGTCACTAAGAGGTCAGCACATACCCTCACGTCTCTTAGGACCGTCTGACTATTATTCTCTGATAGCCTGTACCAACGAATACTACGTTCTAGGGTACAAGTCAATAATCCCCGTAATGGTCCCATCGAGATAAGACTATCCCGGTATGGCAACCTCCATGATAACAAGTAGCGCGGGTATGATTACACACAGATATATATATATATATATATATATATATATATATATATATATATATATATATTCACATTATTCAACTAGGTACACCCACGACCCATAATATATTGTAACCATACGTCGAAACATAACGCTCGAGTCCTACGTATAATTATGTCATTATTTTATTTTCTCAGTTAGCACAAGTTCTTAAGTACTTCTCGTCTCTTAGACTAGTTCATATTAATAAGTATAAAATCCGTAGGTATACACTCTCTCTACTCTACTGGTCTAAGTCACTCTTAATTCCCAGAAAAAATGATTTAATATACACACGATCTTCTCCCCATTTCATACCCTCGTAACCCCATGGTTGAATCACATATGAATTGTATCACCCGAACCTTGCCTACAACCCTACTGGTCTTTCCCAAGTCCCATTATGGTATAAAAATTATGTATAAGGGTTCCCACAAAGAGGCATAGGGTCAATCATTAAGAAAAAGAACAAGCTTCAAAATCCAGGCGGGGTCGATCGATCGAAGGGAGGGGTCAATCGATCGATCCAGTCGATTGATTGACATTCTTGAGTCGATCGATTGATCGAGCAGTTCATAGCCCAGTTTCTGCAATTCTTTACCTACGAGTTTCCTTAATATAAATCCTAAAAACCTCTATTAATTCTTGCCAAACTCGAAAACAATTTATCCAACAGTTGTATCATCCTACATACATGATTTCTAACGTAAAACATATACGAATTCATCAAAGGCCATCAATTAAAGGGTTAATTCAAATTAATACCTCAAGAACCCTATGTTTATCCTCGTGATAATTTTTTTTCTATTTCTTCCCGAATTTAACCTCTACTAGACATCAATTTTGTGGTTAATCATCTACATATAATAATAGGGTTATCCTAACATGACTTCTATTCAGAATTTCAATATGAATCTCCCAAATATCTTTTATCTTTTTTGAAAACATGAAATTATCATCTCCTACACTAGCATGGATATGTTATCAACTAAAGAATAGCAAGTTAGATACTTGAGTTAGAGGTGGAAGTTTGAATCGTTGATGATGATGTCTATGGTTTCGTTCCTCGTTCCCCGATCTATGCATTGGTGGTGGAATTGGTGAGGGTGGTGTTGGCTAGGTGGCTCTCTCCCTTGGAAGCCTTCCCTCTTCTCTCTTCCTTAGCCTCTCTGCAACTCCAAAGTTTCTAACCCTCGAGTACTCTTTCTTCTCACACATATAAACTCTCTATTTTCGTCATTAATTAAGGCCAAAAATGGAAAATTACCAAATTGCCGTCCCGGGTTACTGGTTAGGCCTAAAAATGTCCCGAGACCCAAACTGAACCCCTGGGTACACTTTTCTAACTATCTCAATCCTTCCGGATACATTGGCGCACTCGAAATAACCATACGGGCAACTTATAATAAAAATACATTTTATTGCATTAATTTAGTCCCAACACGACACATGCACGTCCCGACTTAATTTCTATAATTGTCATATTATATTTTAATGAATTTAATCTCATATATTACTTTACTCATCTAGTAATATTAAACACAATTCTTATAAATAATCACTAACTCTCATCATTCTAGTAAATATTTAATTTAAAATCCGAATTAATATTAAATTAATTTATCCCATAATTAAAGGCCATAAAAATACGGGGTATTACAATGTGAATTTGTATTTTATCTTTCTTTTGCACTGGCATAATGCTTGTTTAATTGTCTTGATAGCTACCAGTAATCGTTTCACCTTAGCCTTTATTTTGAGATCTAACTCAGTCTTGTATGTTCTATTTGATTGCTTTATTGGTATTGCCAAAGGAAAAACATTCAATTTGTAGAATCTAATTCTTGGTCTAGCCTTAGCATCTAAATATATTTCTAAGCAAAAAAGCCTTTGAACTCCCAAATGATCTTGATCATTTCTAGTTTCTTCGTGTCGTCCAGATCTTTTGAAATGAAGATTAACCTTGGTTAATTGACATCCACAACTAGATCAATCTTCTTCAGCTCTTAAACTTATGGTTTGGGATGATCTTACATACATTCAGGCTCATTTTCAATATCTTCCAAAAACTATTGGATATTTTGGTTATCAATGACAAGCCATTTTTTTCCATGGTCGTATTGAGGTTATCAGTGCCTTTTGTTTCTTAAATACTCTTAACGGCTCCATAGTTGGTCTGTTAGCACTACTCATTACACTATGTCATTTAACCTCTTATTCAATTAGGTCTATTCTTGGCTTTATTATGTCTCTAAGTTGTTGAGAGATAAAATGAGCTTTAGGAATATCCAGCCTCTGTCGATTAACTTTCAAAGCTTCTTCGGACTCTTCCTCTTGATTTCTCACAATGTCCAAATCTATCGTTAATAAAGTGTACTCTCACCCTTTCTATATGCCATGTGATGATATTTTCCTCCTCATTTAACTTAGTATAAAAATTGGCATCCACTAAATATTCCTCCTCTATTGTAAAGGATTTTTTGTTGCTCGGATCACAATCTATGTTCCTATAACATTGGCTTTTGCACATCGATGGTATGTTTGAGGAACCAAACCATGGTTGTGCATCTAAACCCTCCCAATAAACAAATGGAACGATGTAGCTGAATCATCCACATGGAATTTAATGTGTGATATTAGATTCCCCATTGTTATTCCAACATTCACATAACTAATGAACTTGAAAGTTTTGTTATCAAATCCTGAGATTGAAAGAGGTATTTTAACTATCTAGAGTGGCTCATGTTCCCTAAATGATCTACTACAGAAAGGGCACAAGGCGAGGAGGTCCACCTAGAGTGGCCTCCTCCCCAAGATTTGTTACCTAGAAAAAATAACAAAGTATTAATATCTTACTTTCTTCTACAGGTAGCCTAGTTGAACAGGCAGGGCTCAAAGCGGCCAGTTGGGATTTTTTGGGAGTTTTGGATTGGTGGATGGGGAACAAGGTTTGTTGAGAAATATCAAACACTTATCACTTTAAGATAGAGAGACTACTAGTAAACATACCCTAAGAGTCACTCAAGACCTTACATAACTCACACTTTGTCACAACTGAGGAGAGTAGACAAATGGCGGCTCACAAGAAATGAACTCTTTACAAAATAACTTTAAAGAGGGTGATCCTCGAGGCCACTCTCAAGTTTACAAATTTTGTACAATAATTTATCGTGTCAAAAGATATTTACCAAATTAGATATTTTATCTCCATTAGGAGACATATTTGAATTTGACTTTGGTTCACAGCAGGTATCGTTTGTCAGAGGGGATAGGCGACTCCAGAGCTAGTAGGGATAAAAATACATTGTATACCTTTTCCCCCTAAGCTTTCCCTCTTGTTTTTGGCGCCCAAAAGGCCCAAACCAGCCCTAGTATTCACCTATAAATAGGATCATTGGTGATGTCAAATCATAGATTAGAAAAACAATTTAAGTCGTTACTTTGTCAAAATCACACTAAACCATCTAATATTCTCTCTCTCTCTCTCTCTCTCAGTGCTAAATGCTTGTTTCTTCACTCCCACCGTGACATCCATCATTATCAGGATATTTTATTCTCAAAGTTACAATTTTTATTGTGAAGTTCATCTTCTTGCAGGGAGTAGTTATGATCTTAACTCCATTTTACCAGAAAGAGAAATTTTACTAGGTGCTGATTTTAGAACTTTTTAAAGAACTTGGAGGCAGAGTCCATCGAGGTGGGTCATGCCTCACTTATTCCAATTTCCTATCAGACCCCAATCACACTACCCTCCTACATTTGTCAACTCCGCTGGGGAGGTATCCTCACTCTCATGGACAAAGAATATTTAAACGTTTCTAAGCAGTTGATTTTTTAGGACATTCCACCTTATTATGGAGCTCAAAGTGATCAGACGACCCAAGAGGAAGTGGTCATGACTGGAGCTAGATTACCTACTCCTCATAGAGGTCAAACCAGTATAGCAACAACAGCTCCATTGGCTGGTTTGAATCTGATGAGCATGTTTTTTGAGTTTCTGAAACAAAATAACATGGACTTGGCAAGTGTGAGCCAAAGTTGTGTAACACCAGTGGCATCCCCCTCTGGATGGGTAGCCACTGTAGCAATAGCAACAGTAAAGGTGGGTCCACCACAAAAGGTGGTGCCGAAGAAAGTAATGACACCGTCGCGTTCACCAGCAGTAAAGAATGTAGGTTTGGAGGAATCTCCCTCCAAGGTTGTTACCATAGAGGAAGGGGAGAAACAAATCTCCTCCTCTCAAAGGGAAACTTCTCATCTATATGAGGAGTTGCAGAACCCCTACCCAAAAAGTGTGAATGAGAATCCATACCCATAGGGGGTATGTTCCACCAAAATTTATCAAGTTCAATGACAAAGGAGAGAATCCAAGAGAGCATGTGAAAAGATTTGTTAAGTACTTAGGGGTGCATGGGAATGATAAAAATCTAAAGTTGATGGAGTTCTCCAAGACTCTCATGGGAAAGACTTACACGTGGTACTACCACTTGGCGCCCAATAGCATCCCCACAAAGGAAAAAAATGCACAATAAGTTCCTTCAAAAATTTTTCGTAGCAGAGGATGAGTTTATGTTAAGACACCTAGCCCAGGAGGTGCAGAAGCCTGATGAAGAGTTGATGCAATATATTAAGCATTTTCGTGAGAGCTCACTAGATGTCCATGAGGATGTGGCGGAGCCAAGGATGCTACAAATATGTGTTGAGGAGATCTTGGAAGAATAAAATATTTGCCTAGTCAATGAGACCAAAGATGGGACTTTTCGAGAGTACATGAGGGCTTCCAGTAATATAGCCATGATAATCAAGCCTAGGTCCTCAAACTGGAGGACACAAGTGCCTCTAAATTTTGGTAGATTTCAAATATCGAGGATGTAAGCTGTTAATTATGTAGATGGAGATTCTAAGGGAAAGAAGGGAGGCCCCAAATTCAAAGTCAACAACCCAACTAATAAGAGGAAGTTTGGAGAGGATGTCCCACCGTCGTTGTCTTACAGTGTGTCAAAAGAAATGGACTCTTATCGTACATTAGTACGAGAGGGTAGAAAGACCCCCTCATTCAAATGGGGAAATCCCAAAAGGAGCAAAAAAAGCTAATTCCAAGTATTATGAGTTGCAAAGACTGTTACTACCTAAAGAGTATCATTGGCGAGCTGATGGCCAGTGGTACTTTGCAAATACCTCTTGTAGATGTCAACGAGTACCCACTTCTAGCGCATCACTATGTCACGGCCGATATGGTGGTAATATATTATGATGCAACATCTCAAGACTTAATGGAATGGGAAGGTACTGAAAAAATATGTGAAGAGCTAGAAGTATTGGTGAGAATGCTATGTGATAATGATTGTGTGCGGATACACAAATTTCCAATTTTAAACTTATTTAATTAATTGTCAAATTTTTATCCAAATTAATTAAACCCTAACACATGCATCTAGGTGGATAAAATTAAGTCATCACAAAATAAATATTGTTGGCATACAGATTTCAAGGAAAAAAAACTTTCGAGTAAAACATTTAGGGTCCGTTTGATAGAAAACTCTAAAAATACAAATGATTCCAGGGCATTTGATTATAGGGAAAGCAGTTCCAAGGCAAATGAATATTTTTCAACATGTGTCCGTTTGATAGAAGTTGGAAAATCATCAATTTTCCACATTTTCTATCAAACACAAAAGCTGAGAAATAGATATAAATGTGAAAATTTTATTTACGGAATATATATATATACTAGGGTACGCTCATGCCAGAAGGCACGCTGATAATTTTTTTGGAAGTGTACGTCATTGATTTGACCATACATCGTATTTACATAGATACAACACCATGTAAAGATTTTAGAAATTTTGGACAAAGTCCCCTTTGTTTATAGGACTATCCCTTTTTAAAAAATAAATACTCCCAACAACAACAACCACAACAATAATAATAATAAAAGTCACATAAAAATAGAACATTTAATCAAATTTAAATTACGACTCCCATAATTTTTAGCCAACGTCACCCCTGAAGGCATGCTGCTAATCGCAAAACGACGAAAATTTTCAAAGTACGTAATTGCGAAACGACAAAAATTACGTTCCCAAACAAAACAAATTTTAATTTAAAAAAAAACAGATCTCTAAAAATCTGGGCAAATTTTCCTTTGTTTAAAAATTTGGGCAAAACGATGTTATGTTCAGAGAAAAAAGTTTTTCTTAGTTTTGGACATGAACCATTGATAACAAAATTTGACATTCACCGTGACACTAAATCCATCATAATACTCGAATTCAACCTAAGAGCGCAAGTTTTCTTCTTGAAAAACGTATTTATGCGCTTTAAAACCAAATACTCAGTCTATACAATAACTAATATATACACACTACACATGTGGATAAATTGTGACACGCGTAAATCAATACAGATTTATTTTCTCAACAACTTCCACACAATATTAACAGAATTCAAATTACCTAATACAATGAATCACCAAAAACAACAGTATATTCCAATCAAACTTTCAGCCAAAGTCAGAATATTTACCTCTCATGCCTCCTTCTTTGAGTGTGATTATATTTCACACCACATTACATTTATTTGGTTGGCCAAAAAACCTAATCCTACTACCTTCTCAAGAAGATCAAACAAACCAGACTTGCCTCCCAAGCTTGCACTCTATGGAAAAATCTGCAAACACAACACCACTTATAATACACCATAAAACCTACCACATTTACATACGTGTTCTACGACTTCGATTATGCAGAGTACGCAGTTATATGAGGAACTAAATTCTAAACACCAGCTTGTTCACAGAGATCTAGAAAGTCTAAGGCCTCTAGGACTGAAAGCTCAAGACGAAACTTAGGAGCATCATAATAATGCAAGACTAGTCCAAATGCATCCTCTCCTGATGCAAATCCTTACCTGAGCAGTGAACCTCGACTCCCTTTTGCACTTTTTATCTTCTTAAGTCATTGGATCGATGTTAGAACCTCCAAAGAACTCTGGAAATATATAATAAGAAAGGTTATCATTTAGAGGAATAATTAATGAAAGATCTATAAGTTTGGTAAGAGAATCTTCCAAAGGGACTGAGATAAAACCCTACTTGGCCTTGTAGACCCAAGCGGCTTGCTTTATCGGGTCATGTGGATCGGGTGCCCTGAATAATATTATGAAAGAGAGCATGGGTTTCTTGCTTTTATGCTTGGCAGATCTGATTGCTTCTTGGTTTGTGTTTATGATTCTTGGTAAGATTTTAATCAGCAAAGAGAACCTGGGTTTCGATGGAGAAGGTGTGGTAGCGGGGTTGCAATCGAAAAGCCGCTAATGGATTTGGGTAGGTGGGGGAGGCATTGGTGGTTTGGTTTTGGGATTGGTGGTTCTGCTTTGGGGTAACGTTGGTGATTAGGTTGTGATATGTGAAGTTTTTTTACTACAGCAGTAGAAACTTTGTTCTCTTAGTACTGATTGTTGTAGTAGCATCAACACTCAGCACCTATAGTGTTGGTCTGATACCATGAAAAGAAATGACAATTGAGTGAACCCCTAGAATTAGACCTGATCGGGTGCCACTGTCACCCCTCCACTGAGCTCCCCTATAATTAGACAGCAGTTGTACTGGTTAGTGGTCTGATACTATTGATTAGTTCCACTGTCACCCCTCCATTGAGCTCCCTAACTGCCTGAACCCCTAGAATTAGAGTTGATCGGGACACCTCCTCTATTTGGGGTGGGCCCCACTACCCCTTCCTTCCATCTTCCACCGACATCATGCAATCTATCATCTTTGGCTTCATCAATTACAAAACAGAGTAAAAAATGACGCATAAATATTGATATCATATTTTAAGAAATAAATCAATTGACACATAATAGTGATCTCAAGGAACATTTGAAACATTGCTTACAATATATTAGTACCACTTTGAGAGCAGTATGCTTTCCAAATCAACAATCAATAATCCATCAAACTTCTTTTCAAAAAAATATGATCTTCAAGTAGTAGCCAACAAAGAAAAATGAAGGACACTAACCAACAATTGATGTGTCTTTTATTCACCAATCTGAACCAAGAAACCAAATATTAAATCAAATTTAGCCTACAAAGCTCCTAGGTAGGTGAGGTTAAGGGATTAAAAGAAAACCTTCCCCTTAAAAACCTCCTCATGAAATAACAGTTGAATCATACAAAAAGCCAAGGATATTTTTGGTACCATAATTGTAGGTCATACATCAATTGAAATATCAAAACTAAATCAATTAAAATATCATTCAGTGAGTCACATTTGAAAAAAAAAATGAGATAAGTTTGGAGCCATATATTTAGGTCTCTCCTCTATCACGTTCTTTGATTCTTCACTTTAAAAGAGAGTAGTTGGGAGTGTTAACAGGGTTCATGTTTCCAAATTCAAACATGCATATCAAAGTTCATAAATGTTCAAAATGAAGTAACAAAAATATCCAGAAGCATATAAGCATGGTTTTAGTGTGAGCTTTATAAAGCCAAGTCAGCTAAGCGTTTGATGTTAGTGTGCTACCGAATATCGCAAATCTGCCAAATAAACATAAAAACAATGTTAGTGCTAATTTGAAACAAAAAATAAAAGCACAAAAATAAATTAATGCAAAAAAAATGGTGGACCAACACATTCAAATAAATTATTCAGTGGAAAACTTTAAAAGTGGTAGCAAATTAGTTGTAGAAGATCAAGTATACAAAGAAGCCTCTTAAAGAACATAAGCAAGTATCAACATGTGTAATGTTGTGTACCAAGATCTCGCTACATTAGGATGATGTATTTTTTTCATCTCAAGGGTCTGACCTTAAATTTCAGCAAGAATGGAAATCATAATGCTAACATGAGGATTTATCATGCACACATACATTATTTAGGAGCATATAAGAGTGCCCAAAGAGCAGTTTTTTTTCAAAATCATTGGGTTGTATGGAAGAGATGAGACATTGATTCATCGAAATGAACTTATGGACTATGTATGTCAAAAGGATAAAAGAAAAAGGGAAAAAAATAGGTTTTAAACTCCCACATCATTACTGAGGTATGCAGAGTTCAAGTGGAGAGATCTATTTCAACCAATTACTGGAAAACTCCAACCAAAGCATGGCGTCGAGATGTGTACAGAGGCACTAACTAAACTCTCCATACAGTTCAATAGGAATATGCCAAAATCTGAAAATGAAGACAAAGGGAGAAGTGAGTTCTACCAAGTACTTATTACTGTCAGAAAAAGAGAATCAATTAAATTGTGCAAAAAAAAAACAATTGAACAATAACCTTAATCTACCTCATAGTAAAGATACTTCAATATGAACATTCTAAGCGGTTTATATTAATGAACGACAGGGAAGAAGTGTTTCCTGAAAGACCCAAACGTGATACAAACAAAAGTGAAAGTAGGTCGATAGTTAAACACAAAGTAGGTGAATGTAAAAGCAAAACTGAACATAGCAATAGATCATCATACACTAAAAATGCCATGAAACAAAGTAAGTGAATGTAAACAACTTGAAAATGTCATGAAACAACTTGAAGGAGCGGTAAATTAAAGTAGGTAAAAGGAAAACTGAACAAAGTAGGTGAATGTAAAAGAAAAACTAAATGAAAACACCAATCATCACACACTAACAATGCCATGAAATAACTTGATGGAGTTGTAAATTTGATAACTTCATTTTTTTCATCCATGATTCCTCTTAAATGACATTAAATTCAGATACTGTGGTGTTAATTAAAATAATCGGTTTGGTTGGGATCCCACTCTTGAATCGATGTACCTCTGCTGCTATCAAGGAGTCGGATTGGCTGGGCTAACAGGTATCATCACTCTCAGCTACCAATAGCCTCTCCCCGATATCTGATTAGCTATCTGTGAAAGATTCAACATAGGTTGTGACAGACATGTGATCACTACTAAAGGCACGGAGTAAAACGAAAAGCCAAAAATTCTTAACACCCAGAAATTATTACTCCCGTTGAACCAAATTAGATAAACATCAAAGAAATACCCAAAAAGATGGAGATAGGGACATAAATTTAGGTTCTAAAAAAACTAATAGAAAGTAACTAAGGTCAGCGAATCAAAAAATTCTTCTGATGATGAGGTTAAGCAACTTGAATTATCTAAACTTGAAGAAGGTGATTATGGATCAGTACGATTATTCAATTCCAAGAAGTCACCTCCTAATATACAATCAACTTCCAGTAAATTTTCTACAGGAGTATCTTCAAATCTCTCAACCATAGCAGTGGCCCTGTCCTATCGTCATTATTTTTCTCCTGAGATTCATTTGTAGAACCTTGCCTAGTGGATCTTTGTTTTGAAGCCAATTCATGAACTGATTGTAGTATAGTCATTGTTATTTTCTCTAGAAATTGTGCATTCTTCATAATATATTGAGAACATCAAACCTTCGGTCTTCAGCACAACCATTATCATAACCTGATTGTAATATCATCATTGTCTCTAGAACTTGTGCATTCTTCAGAATACAATAATGTTCTTTAAGTAATACGGGTTGTTTTTAGGCACAACAAAAAACATTTAGGCACGTGCTCCAGATTGGTCCATGGTATATTACTTCCTCATGCATTGAACACCTACTGACAATGGAGGTAAATGTTCTTTAAACATTAGAAAAATAAGTAAAATCAATTTAACGACATACTATATTTCCATCTCAATGTACCTTATCACACGATATGTTATAGGTTATTTGAGTTTTTGAGAAAGCATCGCAGCACAGGCCAGTCACAGCAATTTATGTCCAACTCCAACCGGTTTAAATTACAAAACATTGGAGCAACGCAAGGAAATCCAATGTTAAATACCTGCAAAAATAGCAAAAAAAAGTTATAACAAAATATCTATACTTCAAGATGCTAACATTATATCTCTAAGAATCCACTGCTAAGAAAGTTAGGAGCAATAGGACAATGGTTTTATATAGTATAGTAGACTCTCAATAATATGAATGAACTAATCGTATTTATATAGTATATTAGACCATGAGATCAAATTTTAGTAAACCTACTTGGATTTTCATCAAATAATGAGATCAAATTTATGTTCAGAGGATCAGCATAGAGTAGAAAAGCATCATATATATAGGGCATATATATAGATAATATATAGTAGAACTGTAGTCGACAAATCAAACCCCAATGATGAAAAAAGTAAGAGAAATATTTTTAACTGCTCATGTACCCCATACTATACAAAGGTATGAGAAAATTCAGAATTTAATGTTATGAATTTGCCCCTCGAACCTCATGAGAACCCAAAACTGAATTAAAATCACCCAATACTGACTAGGGATGCTGAATATTATGACTAATGTTTAGTAATTCTGCCCTAATATAAAGTTTTAGCATAAAGAAAAGTTAAAAAAGAATTCTCAACATTGACAGTAGTTTGGACTGGAATGTGTTGACTGGAATTTCTAATAACAGTGACATTATTAGGACCATCAATATGCAGAAACAAAGAGTCCTAAAATCTAACCTCAATACTTTAAAAAAGAACACATTGTTTCAGCGATGCATACTATAGATGATTTTTTTCTTATTACACATACTCCTTATAGTATTTTAGGTGGGGATATTAGAGCACTGAGTAAGGATACAATTGGTGACCAATATATACTCAAACACAAAACACGTATAAACGAATATAGCAAAAAGAATAAACAAAGTGCCAACAAAGTTGAATAAATATTACTAACCTTCCATGAATGTCTTATACGCAATTTTCAACTTGAAAAACATATGTGCAACATCAACTACTGAGCATGAACCAAAAGCAAGAAAGTCATTAAATTTAAAATCTAAAACCTAAAATCTACAAATCAGTATATTCTCATAAATGGAAAACTAATAGGGTTAAATACCAAAAAGTCCCTCAAACATTTTTTAATACACATTTAGTCCAAACCTTTTATTTTGTACCAAAAGTCCCTTATTCTCTTACTTGTAAAGGTCCGCGCCAGCGGTACGGTAAAGGACTTTTTGGAGTGTTGGACTAAACGTGTATTAAAAAATGTTCGATTGACTATTTGGTATATGCCACAAAATAATAATAAAATATTCAGAACAATAGTAATAATAATATATAATTAGGACTCATAGAATTGAAGTCATAATTAAGTTTGATTTAGCACCAATAGCTAAAATAAGTCCCCACGGCGATTGAGTGAGTATCTTTTTGAGTATTGACATATTGAAGATAAAGAGGGTATTGTGAATCGATGGGGTACATATGAGATTTTTTTAATTGCACAGAGTATTAACAAAACAGTCATATTCAAAGAAATCGCATCATCTCATCCAAGTATTTCTCGTATGGCCCAAATCAAAATCAAACATAAGAAATGAAAAACACACCTCACAAAGTCCATATGGTTCCAGTAATCTTTGCAGAGAAACCATCTTGAAACCTAAAATCCAATAACATAATAACACAATCAAAATAGGGATAGAAAAATACCCAAAATCGCATTTGGAACCCAAAATTGGGTGGAAAACAAATAACTGAAAAAAGTAACAAAGAATAAATGTTTTAATAAAACCCCAAGTAGGAAAAATCATACCATTGGTATACCATAATGAGAAACCTTCAACGAACAATGAAGATGTCGAAATTAGGATTCTTCTACCTAATACAGTACTTCCAACATCTTACAACAATCAACATCCATGAGAACAATCAAGTATTGTATAATAATATGAAATTCACGAAAAAAATACAATCGTGTGGTTAAATAAACAAATCGTGTGAGTGTGGAAGTGTCAGATCTGGGAAAAATCCTAAGAAAATCCCTATGTGTGTGAGTGTGAGTGTGTGCGTGTGCGTTTGCAAGAGACTGGGGGAAAAAGGTTACCTGGGGGTGGAGGCAAGGGGGAGGGGGCGGCGGTATGGGAGGGGTGGAAACTTGGGGTTTGAGAGGTGGTTGGATGAGGAAGGGTTTTCTCAAGTGTATTTGATCACAACCAAGAGAGAGAGAGAGATAGACGAGGTAAAGTGAGAGTGAGAGAATGAGAAGTTAGCAAGCGAGGGTTTGTTGTGAGAGTGTATTGTAGGGTTTGTGTGTTTACAAAGATACCCCTCAATTTGAATTTTGAAGAAAAGGGGGAACAAATTAGAGTGTGTCAAAAGAGGGGGAATCCAAAAAATTTCAAGGGCAAAATAGGTAATGCAAAAAAACTCATAAAGATGACATCATCAACTAAGCTTATGATATACATAAGTTTTCTAATTTATATATATATATATATATATATATATATATATATATATATAGAGAGAGAGAGAGAGAGAGAGGCAGACTCATGTGCACAGTAAGTTTGCACATGTGGTGGCGCACACCAATTTTTTTTAAATATTAAAAATAATATTTTTGAGTTTCTTTTATGATATAATATTTAAACATTTCAACGGACCCATATAAAAAAATTCAACTCAAAAAAACTTATTTTGCTATTTTTAAAAAGTCGATCAAACTTTGACAACTTTTAAGCTTTAAATATACAAAATATGTATATTTACAAATTTATAAATAATATATATTTATGAAATATATAAACTTCTAATTTTTTTTTCTGAGTGGTTTGCCACCCCAAGGTGGCAAACAAAAACCTGACCCCCCCCCCCCCCCCCCCCCCCAAAAAAAAAAAAGAATTGGATTCCACCCAAATGTGATAAATTGTGCCGAAGGGGTGTTATACCTGGAAAACAAATTCCACGGCAAATTTAGGCTATCAAACGGTCTAAAAGTTAGAAAATTTTGAAATTTTCCAACTTTTCTAAATTTGCCTTGGAATTTGATGGCTATCAAACGGACCCTTATTTCACTATGAAAAGGTAAATCGTAACTTACATACACAACAAAATTTGCAATGAATATCCACAGACACTCATATAGACCTCAGTCTAGAATCAACAATGAATCAACCGCAACAAATTCACAAGAACACACAACATTATCTTCAGCCAAGAACACCCTCAAGCACTCCCAATGACACGCAGTCGTCAGCCGTAGATTTGCCTTCTCTACAAGAGAAATTTCGATAAGATCGTATATTGGGTTCCAAAATAATTCACTAAACTATTGGGATTTTTGTGAATTGAAAAAACAAAGTTTTAAACCCTAAATAAAGAAGACAAAATAATTTTGTAGTTTGCAGTTTTCTTGTATCTGAAAAACTCAGGTCTTCTTAAGAAAAAATGACTCATTTAAGAAGTATATATAACAAAATTGAGTCGGTGATCTCATTCAAACGAAAACATGAAGTCGCTCGAACGAGGACATCGCGTGACATGCCTGTGTTGCTTGAACGACAGTAAGAAGTCGCTCGAACAACCTAAACGTAAAAAAAAAATTATAATACTTTGCCTCAACACATAGAAAAAAATTCTTTTAACGAAAAAAATGCCTCGGGAATTTAAAAATAGTTTAGAAAAATTATCCCAACACTTTAAATGAACCATAAAGGGACATAAACACAACCTTACCAAACTTAATCTTGCAGAGGCTTTTCTGTTGAAGAATGTTGATATTCGGATATGTCTTGAGGCATGATTGAATATGAACTTTTCTTCGACGATTGTAGTGATATATGACTTACTCTAATGTAAACGGACTATGTAAAATATGCCCTTACAAATCTCCCTATATGTCTATGTGGGTACAGACTAAAAGACATATGAATTATCAAATCAAATGTCCTATACAAATCTAATACCCTTCCATGAACCCAAAAATGAAAAGGTATTAAAAATTCAAGTCTTAAACAATTATAAAAAATCTTCAACATCTTCAAATTGTAAACATTTCTTTGTCATTATCAGGATGTGCAAAATAATGATATTCAACTTTTGTACCTACACACATGAGTTAAGAAACAAATACCTTAGTGACATATCGAGTTTGAAATGAGATAAACATAAATAAATAAAAAAGATCCAATCTTAATTCTCCTCCATAATTTAAACTCCCCTATTAAATCATAATTCGTTCTCCCCCTTTTTATTTGTACTAAATAGACAAGGAACCTAATAAATAAAATAAATATGGAGTGTCACGATAAGCAAAGAAAATCAACTACGATCATCAAGGATAAACTTGAAAGCATTCTCCAACTATTTTTGATTTTTCAATTTTATCAAACAAAAATAATTTACAGAAAAAATCACACACCATGAATTTACACTAAGATAACCTGATCATGGATACGTAATAAATGAGTGTGAATATATTCAATAGATAAATAAACTCAAACATACATAATAAATGGTCACGATGAATATGGATACTCCTAACGAATGAACTTCACAATCATCCTTAGGTGTAAAAATTGTTGCATTCAAATGACATTGACTTAATCAAATCAACAAATCAAAGTATAAAATGATTTCCACACCAATAATGTCTAAAACTATTTTATTCTTGTTCAAGACTTTGTCAGAATGTGCAAACCCATTGATTTATTTCTAACCAAACTCCATAAAATATATAATTCTTTTTGCTCTTTTGAGGTTTTTATTTTTTTCTCAACTTAGAGAAATCCTATTGGCCCCTTTTTGGTATATGGTTATTTTTATTGCCTTAATTTTTTCTCAGGCTCTTTTAAACTGTGGCTTTTACGATTTGATTATTATTCACTCACAGCTCTTTCCCGTGTTCACTCATCATTTTTTCATATTAAATAAATTTCTCACGGGCAACGGTTCTTACATGCACAACTTCCATTGTCAAGTTTTGTGACATTTGGTTATTTTTAAAGACAAGATTGAGATGGAAGTACTTCGACCAATATGTGATAGAAAAGTAAAATAATCAAACAAATTTGTGTAAGTGTGCATTAAAGGATCATGAGTCAAATATGTAAAAAATAATCTCAAATCTCAACTTAATGACTCCAAACATTATAAAGCACCAGATGAAATGATGTATCATCTCAAAATACTATCAAATAGTCACATGGATGTGGAATGATGTTCTGATTTTGTCATCCTAAATGTCCATCCATAAACGGTGTAAACAAAATACAAAACTTTTTTTCCAAAAAATTTATCAAAATATTTTTTTTGTCTTTTTTTACTTTTTTTCTCAAAAAATAGAAAATCTAATACAAATAGTACACATGTCATAACACTAGCAAAAAGATGTCTAGAAGCACAACTAGCGTATGAAAAATAAACCATGCAAGCAATCAATGATATGAAATAGCAAGCAATGCATCATGTGAAAGCATGTGAGACTCAACCAATCTAGCATTTAGCATCTCCAAAAGAGATTTCATAACCCAAACCGGTGTGTACCTTACTCGAGGGGTTATGGGAACCGATGGGACACTATCTTTAAAGTTCCTAGAACCTCTTCCAAGATCAAAATAAAAATGCCTAAGGTGACCTTTCCTACCACAATGTGAACATGTGAAAACTCTAGGAAAGTTACCTATGGATTGACATTTTCTAACGTCCATGGGTTTGGTTTACCCTATAAAACAAACTATGGTTTTGGCTTTAACACTCGAAACATGAGAACAAGATGATCCATTACATCACTACACAAACTACTAGAGTCTTTTAAATCATTTTTCAACTTCAAATTTTTTTACTCAAGCAACGAATTAGACTCTTCCAATTTCAAGGACTCTTTCTTCATATTTTCAATCATACCTAGAAGGTTATATCTCTCTCTCCCTTAATGAATGCAAACTTTTCCCTAGGAGTCTTTTCACGTGCCTTAAAATCATTTATCAAAATATGTTTATCCTTTTTGCACAAACACGAACCCTAAAATTTTTAAAGTCCTCCAACTATTTTTCTAAAAATAAGACTCTATCATCACTCTCATTTTTGGATAATTATAATTTTCTAAAGTCACGGTGCTTGTCCAAAAGTCTTTCAAGAAATAAATCTCTTTGATCTTGAACAGTTCGCAAAAGTTCCAAAATGGTTTTAAAACGTGAATTTTCTTTTTCAAGAATTTCAATTCTTTTAGGAAACTACAAGTTCAAACGGTTTAAGTCGTCAAAACTATGATTTGTGCCATCAAATATGGGCAACTGATTATATAAGTTTTCCATCGAAAAAATTGCGAAAGTTTTTCAAAAAAAGATTTAAAAAAATCAATATCTTAAAAATTTTACAAAAAAAGATCAAACACAATAACTTAGTGCAACAGGCGCTGATACCAATTTGAGTATGCTTTGTGATATCGATTGTATGTGGATTCATAAATTTCCAATTTTAAACTTATTTAATTAATTATAAATTTTTTATCCAAATTAATTAAACCCTAACACATGCATCTAGGTGGGTAAAATCAAGTAATCACAAAATAAATATTGCTGACACACAGATTTCAGGAAAAAAAATACCTTTCGGGTAAAACCTTTTATTTCACTATGAATAGGTACATTGCAACTTACATATACAATTAAATCTGTAATGAATATCCATAAACACTCACATAGACCTATGTCTAGAATCAACAATGGATCAATCGTAGCGACCACAAGAACATGCAGCTCTATCTTCAGCCAGGAACACCCTCAAGCACTCTTAATGACATGCAGTCGTCAGTCATAGATTTACCTTCTCTACAAGAGAAACTTCAATAAGATCGTATATTGGGTTCCAAAATAATTCACTAAAGCATTTGGAGTTTTGTGAATTAGAAAAAAAAAGTTTTAAACCCTAAATGAAGAAAACAAAATAATTCTACAGTTTGCAATTTTCGTGTATCAAAAAAACTCAGCTCTTCTTAAGAAAAAGGACTCATTTAATAGGTATATATAACAAAATTGAGCCGGTGATCTCACTCTAACGAAAACATGATGTTACTCGAATGAGATGATATGTCTCTCGAACGAGGACATCACGTGAAATGTCGATGTTCTTTCAACGACAGGAAGATGTCGCTCGAACAACGTAAACGTCAAAAAAATATTGTATAAAACTCTGCCTTAACACTTAGAAAAATATTCTTTTAATGAAAAACAATGCCTCAGGAGTTTAAAAATAGTTTAGAAAAATTATCCAACACCCTAAAAGAACCATAAAGGGACTTAAACACAACCTTACCAATACTAATCTTGTAGAAGCCTTTTTGTTGAAGAATGTTGATATTCGGAGCCGTCTTGATGCATGATTGAACTTGAACTTTTCTTTGACGATTGTAGCGGTATACGACATACTCTAATGTAAATGGACTATGTAAAATATATCCTTAAATTTGTCACTTAACTGCGTATAGAGAACTGAGAAGGAGATGAGGTAGGAGGAGTTCTTTGATCCTGATCAAGAAGAGGTTGAATGTGAAGGGGGCCAGCAAGTGAACCCCCCATAATGCAAAGTAGACGCTATCCTCGCTCTGGATGAAGGAGGAACATCCAAGGCAGACTATGTTTGTAATGCTCAAACTTATATGGCAGACTTAGACTCTGAGTGCGAAGCCATAGCAAGAATCCCTATGTCTAAATGGTTCTTCGATAAAATAGTAGTAAAGTATAACACTAGGGTAGTCATCACAATGAAAGTTTTTGAAGCAGTGCGGGGACCCCTTGCTAAACTGGCAGGGACCCATTGGGCAGTTGATTACAAGATACACTTCTGAAGTGGTATTCTCTGAGGCAGATAGGTAAGTGCTTTATTTTTACAACTGGCCACTCTATGTGTTAGCCATAATCAACAAAATTTCTTTCCCTGGGGAATTGATGCATTAAGGAGCATCAATCAACATCATGCCAATCCACACATTATATGAAATGGGGATCTCTCAAGAAAAGATAGTGCCCATGTCATTGGAAATTTTGGGATTTGATACTGCATGCATGCAATCGCTTGGATACATGAATGTAGGTATCAAGATGGAAAACTTCACTTCCCACATTAAGTTTCATGTCATCAATGCCAACAAAATCTACCAGGTTCTCATAAGACGCGTGTGTATGCACACTTATGGCATAGTGACTTCCACATAACATCAATGTGACAAAGCCAATATTCGAGGTACTAAAATTATAAATAAATCAACACAAAAACCATTTTCTATTAAGGAGGCCCACCTGGTGGATATAACATTCTATACTAAGCTTGATGAAGAAAGAAAGAACTCAACAAGAAAGTTAGAGGGAATGCAAGTAGTGGCAGTAGGTGCCCAACTAAGAACGTCTGTGCATGATCGTTTGGGAGAGAGAGTGATCCCCATATGTCAAAAGGAAAAAGGAAGGTAGAGGAGGTAGCCAAGCCCCCTCGAAAATGCAAGAAGGTGGTCCTGTCAGATGGAGAAGCCATATACAGTTTATATTGATCTGTGCGGGTGGCGTGCTGGGATGAGATCACCGACATAGCACCAAAGTGTATTGTGGTGGATGAATTCCACATTATCGAACATATTGAGGAGCCAGAAGAAGCCCTTAAGTGTGTGCAAGATGGACCAAAGGAACAATTTCAAGAGTTGGAGGAAATTAATATGGGAATAGAATGGGGTGACAGTAGACCCATTCTAATTTCCAGAATTTTGAACTCAAAGCAGAAGGAGGAGCTGATCAGGTTACTCAAGGAATTCACTGATGTATTGGCTTGAAAATACATAGAGATGTTGGGGATACACCCAGAGGTGAGTTCTCATAAATTAAATGTTCTTCCCAATGCTCTCCCAATTAGAAAAGTAACCCGTATATACAAGACCGAGCTAGACCTTAAGATAAAGGCAGAAATGGATGCATTATTGACGGCAGGGCTCATCAAACCCATTCAACACCCTATGTAGCTCTATAGCATTATGCTAGTGGTGAATATGGATAAAAGTTTAATCTAAATTTGCATAGATTTTTGTGACTTATATCGAGCATGTCCTAAGGAGGAGTTTTCCTTTCAAAGTATAAACAACTTAATAAATGTTACCGTAGGTCATGAAATGTATAGTTTCATGAACGGGTATGTCGACTATAATCAGATCAAGATGGATCCTCCATACACAGAGAGGACTGACTTTCACACACTATTGGGAAACTTTCATTACACAGTCATGCCATTTAGGTTGAAGAACCCCGAAGACACTTACTAGCCAACCATGATGGCCATCTTCAATGATTTATTTCATGATATATTCGAATTCTATGTGGATGACCTGGTGGTGAAGTCAAATAAATAAAGTAAGCATAACCAGGAACTCAGGCATGTGTTCAAAAGATATCGCAGGTACGAGATGAGAATTAACCCCTCGAAGTGTGCCTTTGGGGTCACTACAGGAAATTTTTTAGGATTTGTAGTAAATCGGCAGGGGTTGTAGGTCGGTGAAAAAAAGAAGAAGTCCATTGTGATTATTCCACACCCAAAGAGTCGATGGGAATTTAAGAGCTTTTTAGGAAAGGTGTCCTACCTAAGAAGATTTATACCCGCGCTCGGACGTGACCCACTCATTTTCCCCCCGCCGAAGGAAAAAGCTAAGTGGATTTGGGGAAAGGAGTAGAATAAGGCCTTTGATAAAATTAAGTAAATTTTAGACTATCTGTCTACAATGATACCACCGAAGGTACGGGCACCGCTGTTTCTCTGCCTCCCTTCAATGAAAAGATCTATAGGAGCACTACTCACCCAGGAGAAGGAGGGGATAGAATGGACAATGTACTACTTGATAAGGGTGATTTAATGCACATAATCAAGATATACCAATGTTGAGAGGAACTTCCTTGCCTTGGTCTTTGTGGCCCAAAAGTTGAGACACTACTTATTGGCCTTTACAGTTCATATTATCACTAAATGTGACCCTATCAATTACCTCTTAACGTAGAAAATCTTGATAGTGTGAGTGACAAGGTGGTTCTTGAATCTATTAAATTATGATTTAAAGTGAGTAGTGCCAAAAGCCATCAAAATTCAAGTAGTGGCAGACCTATTAGCCAATTTCCCAAGTCAAAATTTTGAGCCTCCCAGTGAAGTAACTACCTCGAGAAAATTTTCAAGCATGTTTGGCAGAAGAGATGGAGTGAAACATGGAGTTGATGGATCTTGTGAACAAGGAATAGGGGGTACAAGTATTATCCTCTCAAATGCTAAGGACAAGGTCACCTTCTCCTTCAAGCTAGATTTCAAGTTCTCAAAAAATGAGGCTGAGTACGAGACCATTATTCTAAGATTATTGGAGGCACTAAGAAAGGGCATTAGAGTGTTGTGTATACGAGGGGAATCTAACTTGGTAGTAAAGCAAGTTAATGGGGAGTTTTCCTTCAAGCATACCAACTTAGCACCGTATAGATCCATTATCCAGAGGCTACTCGGCCATTTCTTGAAAGTAACCATTAAGAGACATGCGCGAATAATGAATATGCACACTAACACGCTAGCTACGATAGCCTAAAAATTATACATGGATGATACAGAAGCTAACAACACGGTATGATGGAGAAGGGTGCCTACCACAGTGAGGTCTTTATTCCCAAGTGATGAGCTGAAAGATTGGAGGCTCGAGGTTGTAAAGCAACTAGAAACAAAAGAAGGAACAATGTTAGGTAACCACCACCTGCTGCAGGGAACACTTTATTATAAGAGCCCTGAGGGGTTATTATCAAGGTGAATAGGAGAAGATAAAGCTAGAGAGAGGTTGACAACAATGCATGAGAAGCATCGCTAGTGTGACCATCCCGATTCGGAGCAAGGGTGCGGCTCAGAGAGGTCTCGCGTCCCGCTCGGGGGCGCTTCGGCCATCGTCGGTGTGGGGTAAATGTGAGGAGATAGAATCACTTGTCTATATTTATCCAAATAGACAAAAGAACATGTCGTTGCCTCGAGAGGAAGGCATTAGAGACAAACTGATGCATACGAAACCAATAGTTTGAAGGTTTGAGGAATAAGCTACGGAATGGGAAGGTGTTAGGCACCCATCCTGCCCTTTCGGTCTCTCATGGGATAGTATTGTTATTTTACTTTAATTCTCTGTGAAGTGTGTGCGCATGTATATATAATGGAGATCAGATCATTCAACTCAGAACATGGCAAAGGTAGAGTGAGGTCATCCATAGGAATGTACCAAAAATAGTATATATAGAAAATATGATTTGTGCGTTTACCGCGATTTTAATCGTTATTATGAAACGACAATATGTGTTCGATGAAACACAAATAAATATATTATGTATATTAATGAAAGAATATGATAAATACGGAAATGGAAGATTTAGGAAAATTGGAGGGGGGGGGGGGGGGGGGTAGAGAAAAAGAAAATTGAAAAAGTTAGAAAGTTGGAAGATTGGAAAATTGAGAAATTAGAAAATTGGACTCGAGTCTTGGGTTTAAATCGGAAATGCCTATGTAGCCTATAAAGGCATCTAGGTCCACGTAGTTCGAATGCGGTATGGGGGTTGGGTTTATCCCATAGATCGAACGGGATATTATTATATGTGTGTGTAGAAAAATATGTTTCAATTCTGAAAAAGTGTGATGGATAATCCCGTTCGAAATTTATGGGCGTAACCCTCTTTTCGTTTGTTTTGAGGTTTTTTATAGAAAATAAAGTATGTACAATATACTAATAAAAATATAGATATAAACGGGCATGAACAAAAGTAGGAGCTAGATTATGAATCGAATAAAATGTATTCAAAAATAAGGAAATTAAAGAGAGAGGGAAGGGATTGGACCTTCTTTGAAGCTTGATCTTTGATCTTGTGTGAAGTCCCTTGAATGTGAGATGGATGTTGGATGAGAGAGAATTAGATTTACTAAATTGGGTACGAAAAGGATAGGAATGTAAACTTGAATGGAACTTCACATGGAGGAACCTCACTGATTTTGAGAGAATGTTGTTGAGATCTATGATGCTAATGAAACTGAGCTCCTGGTCTCCCTGGTAGTGAGGTCATGCCCTCATTTTATAGGGTCACGGAGTTGCTGATCAGCACAACCCTTGTCCAACAAATTAACAGGTGACCCTAGACACACTATCAATAGGCACAGATCTGGACCTGCTAATTAGCAGTCTTGTGCAGATTTTTCTGGAAAAATAGTCATGGAACATAATTCGTTGATTCGAATCGTGCACGGGGCATACCATTAGAAAGTTAATTTAGATACCTTTAAAAGTCCTTTGCACGACTCCCGGGTCTGGGAGTTGACTTTGGGTCAAATATGGCTCGAAAGCGCATGTCGATCCTTTGGACAGGAGATCGCCAGACGGAAATGGATCATCCATCCGTATGGTAAGTCAGAATCACGTAAAGGGAGGACTTTTGGAAAGTTTAGGAGATGTACTTCAACATTCCAAAGAGTTTTGTTCGGTTTGGATAGTTGACCTTGGTCAACCGGGCCCTAGAAGCGCTCGGTGACCTGTCGAAAAAAAATGAATCATTCGTCCGTACCGTAAGTCAGAATCGCGTATGGGGTGGATCATTTGAAAGGGTATTCAATGACTTTTGGATATTCATTTAGTCTCGTTCGATATGAAGAGTTGACTTAGGTCAAACGGAGCCCGGGAGTGTCTAATGGCCTTCGGATTGATTTTCAGGGGGAAAACTAATCATTCATCATAACGGTTATGCTATTTTGCTCACGAGGAGGACCATTAAAAAGGGGTTTCAGTTCCCTTCAAAGATTCAAAGAGCTTTTGCTTTGACAATGATGTCGATTGGGTTCAAATCGGGGCTCGGAAGCACCCGATGGCCTTTAGATCGGTACTCAAAGTGCGACCTAGGGTTTGTAGTGAAATGAAGAGGTTTTGGGGATCTAAGGAGAGACTTAGGGGGTCTTAGAATGTGGTGTCTATAGATCCCCTCGATGGGAGAACTTGGAATAAGTGAAAGTCATCGAATGGACACCACGTGATATTTTTTAGAAAGAGGTCGACTCTACAGACCTAAGGGGATGACGGGGATGGCCAATTCTAAAGATCTAATAGAGGAGGATGACCGGTTTAGAGGGTCGAGGTTGATTCTAAGTACCTAAGGGGATGTTGTGGATGGACGATTCTGAGGATGTAAGAGACGAGAATGATTGGTTTAGAGGGTCGATGTGACAAGCCGAATATAATTACGATTAATTATGCTTAAATCATGCTTAGCTTATGTGATATTATTAGTGTGTTATTAATATATATGATGTTAACTTACTATGTTTAGTCTAATCCTACCTTCAAAAATCATGAAATGTCGGATTAGTTACAAATACAAAATTTTGAGGGTTTCGGTAGGAATGTTCATGTTTAAGGCTAGTTTTGACCTTTATGACATAAAAATGAACTTGAGGTGTAAACTAGATATTTATATATATATGAGTTAGGTTTATAAAAAAAGAAACGGTTCATCGAACGGACATCCGAGTGGGAAGATATTGTCCTTTTACGAACTGGGGTAAAGTAGTCATTTAGCCTTAAATGAAATTTTGTTTTATATGATGCCACATGTTATAAATTGATTGGTTGGAGGTGGAGATTGTTTTGGACGACTTAAACCCTTGATATATCCTCCTTTCTTCAGCAAACTCAGTTTGGGAGAGTTTTAAGTTGAGGAAGAACAATTGTGAGGAAGTTAGGAAGAAAAAGTGAGGAGAAAATTGAAGAAAATTCATAGAAAATTACGTAGAAGCCCCTAAGGTAATTCCAATCATGAATCTTGTTATTTTTCTCGCAATTATGATTTATATGACATAAATCCTTGATTTTTTATTGAAATTTCGTACTTGGATGCATATGTATGGATATATGCAAGTTTAAGTTAAGTTCAATGTACAAAACCTTAAGATTGCTTTGTTTAGAAACTTTATTTATTCAAACTTCCTTATATTTTTGTATATTTACTGGAATCGATTGATTCCAATTGGAGATTAACCTGGACTCATATATGTATGACATATCCGAAAATCATGATAAAATACCAAGAAATGAGTCTTTGGTGAGAGTTTGAAGTTCGGGTATGGAATCTGCCCTAAAGGTGAAAATATGCCCGCCATGTGTTCGGTGTTTTGCTTGACATAGCAAACGAACCTAAAAAATTAAGAAACTTTAATTTTGTATTTTTCAATATGTTTACTGATGTTGGGTGAAATATCACATAAATTTATGATGTAGAAAAATTATGGAAATTCGTGGAAGTTGAATGAACGATAAGAGGGCCTATATGGCAGATTTGCCACGTGGTAAAGAAATGAGCATATCTTGCTCTACGAGACCTAAAATGATGTACCGTCTTTTGTATTGGAATACTAATATGTCAAGGATTGAATTTCCAAGAATAAATGAATTTATATTTGGTCTATGATTTGGATATGTTGAATATGCTAGCATGGATTTGGATGAAACTTCACTTGTGATAAATGATTTGAATGGAATCATGTGATGCTTATGGATTGAATTATGTTTAAATCGTTCTTTGGATTATTGATATTATTACGATGATACTAATATTTTAAGAATGACAGTAAGGGAAGAAGATATGATTGAACAAGTACTGGATAAAGGCAAGGGCCAAAGCCAGTTAAACTGCCAAGGTGAGTGTACTTATGATTTGTTTCATATATAAATATGAATATAGCTCTAAGAACGGATTTGTTTGAATACTTCGGTATTCAGGATTTGTTTGGATATTAAAATATCCAAGATTTGTTTGGGTCTAATGATCCAGGATTGGTTTGAATACTTCGGTATTCAGGATTTGTTTGGATATTCAAATATCCAGGATTTGTTATTGCCAACGGGCAGAATTATTTGGATCTTATGATCCAGAATTTGTTATTGCCAACGGGAAGAATTATTTGGATCTTATGATCCAGGATTTGTTATTACCAATGGGAAGAATTATTTGGATCTTATGATCCATGATTTGTTATTGCCAATGGACAGGATTGTTCGGATTTTATATCTACATATTCGATATAGAATTGTTATTCTATTGCAGGGAAGGAGTACCTCACTAAGCTTAATGCTTACGATTTATATTTTAACAATTTCAGGTTCACACGCTGCCAGCTAGGATACCATATGACTGGTAGCTTTGAGAGTTGCACCGTTGGAGAGAGATGGGATTTTATCGTTGTCACACTGAAGATTTTAATATACTCACACATTGTATATATTGATTTAGTATGGATTGGGTTGATCATAGTTAATTACGGTAATGCATGTTTGCTTAATTATGACTATGATATTGAATTTTATGATGTAAGAATAATATTATGTTCATTATGTAGGAAAATATTGATGAATGAATCATATTTCCAATGGGCTCAAGATTATGATCTAATTATTCCAATAACAAATGATTAGTATGGATATTGGGTTTTGGGGTGTGACAGTCGAGGTCAATTCTGAGGACCTA
The DNA here is from genome assembly GCA_949130495.1 of Sambucus nigra. NCBI lineage: Eukaryota > Viridiplantae > Streptophyta > Magnoliopsida > Dipsacales > Adoxaceae > Sambucus > Sambucus nigra. The sequence goes on from OX422212.1 coordinate 387,929,792, forward strand.
AAAGGAGGTGATGACTGAGGTAAAAGGTAGGGATTGACCAATTCTATAGTTGAGGTCAATTCTGAGGACCTAAGTTGTAGCGACAAATTATCTGGGTCGAATCCAATTCTCTGGGCTTAAGATAGGGGTGACCAATTATGATGGTTAAAGCCAATTCTGAGGGCTTAAGATAGGGGTGACCAATTTTGTAGGCCAAAACCAATTCCGAGGGCTTAAGTAGGGGTGACCAATTCTGCAGGTCAAAGACAATTCTAAGGGCTTAAGTAGAAACAACCAATTCTGCAGGTCGAAGACAATTTTGAGGGATTAAGATAGGGATGACCAATTATGCGGGTCAACGCAGATTCTTCGAGATTAAGTAGAAGCGACCAATTCTGCGGGTCGAAGCTAATTCTGTGGGTTTAAGTATAAGCGACCAATTCTGCAGGTCGAAACCAATTATATGGGATTAAGAAAGGGGTAACCAATTCTGTGGGTTAAAGCCACTTCTGAGGGCTTAAGTAGGATCGACCAACTCTACGGGTTGAAGCCAATTCTGCGGGCTTAAGTAGAAGTAACCAATTCTTTGAGCTTAAGTAGAAGCGACCACTTCTGCGGGTCGAAGCTAATTTTGCGGGCTTAAGTAAAAGCGACGAATGCTGGGGGTCGAAGCCAATTTTACGAGCTTAAGAGATGGGTGACCAATTATGTGAGTCAAAGTCACTAATGCGGGATTAAGTAGAAGCAACCAATTCTACGGGTCGAAGACAATTCCATGGGCTTAAGTAGAAGCGACCAATTCTACAGGATTTAGCATAAGGGACCGATTCTGTGGGTCGAAGCCAATTCTACGGGCTTGAGATAGGGGTGACCAATTCTGCAGCTTAAGTTAAAAGACACCGATTCTGCGGGTCGAAGCCAATTCTACGGGCTTAAGAAAAAGTGACCAATTCTGTGAGTTGAAGCCAATTATGTGGTCTTTAGTTTCTTGGGGAAGTTTGGAGACTCCACTGGGGATATGTATCTTGTAGTTCTGCTAGATATTTGGGTAAGTATTTGATCTTAGTTTTCGCTAGGGAAGAGGGAATAATTCAAGGATTGGTCGTTTCTCAACCGGGGAATTTTTGAATGTTATGGTGTCCTTTGGAGACATTGTTGGGAAGACATGGAATTAATTTTGGGAATTTCTCTTGGGGAGATAAGAGTTCTGTTGAGGAAATGAGTGCGGTCAAAATATTTTTCTTGGTGGACAAGGTTCTTAAATCCATTTGGTAATTTTGGGAATTTTTCAGGGAATTTCTGGCATTTTTTGAGGATTTTTGTACGAAATTTTAAAGCGGGTGCCTACTGGAATTGCTGGAGAGGTGCAAATCGGTTGTGGCATGGTCTTTTGGGGTACTTCAAGCAGGTGGAGGGACAGTGCCTATAAAAGGGGGCAGGTTCTCATCAATTTTCACAGCTTTCTGACTTTTCCTCTTTAAAAATTACCTTCTGCAAATCGTTCCAACATTCCAAAGTTAAGAGATGGTTGAGTTCTCAAGTAGCGCAACAGACATGGCGTGGCTAAATGCTGACGACTGGGCAGGCTTGGAATGGAGGTCTAGGGTGACCCTTGCTTTGGGCAGCGAACACTCTTTTGACTCATTCGAGCCAATGGCAGATAACCGGACTCTCTTGTGAGAGCCTTCATGCCATCACTCTTATAGGGTGGTGAACCCTAGCGGCTATGTAAGTATTTATGAATTTTTGTATTCTCTTCCCTTTTTTTGGCGATATTACCTTATTTCTTGAACTTAAGAAAGGTTTTTCTTTTGCTTTTCACTTTTGACAGTCTGGTGTTTCTATGTCGACCATGCATGCTCGAGGGACAACGGGGCTTAAGGATGTTTGGGTGCACCTTCCATTTGTGGGGCATTGGATGGTGTCATCAGCCAATTTTGGGAGACTGGCATCTTCTCTGGATGAGATGCCTTGTTCCATGGCCGTTCTCTGTGCTCTAGGGGAGAGGTGGTGGGACACCTCCCACACCTTTCATTTTGGCATTAGGGAGATGGCGATGACTCCCATAGACGTGGAGGATATGTTGGGGCTGGGTTATGAGGGGGTAAAGAAAGAGGTGGATAGGACTCTGAGGGTGATGCTAGAGGCGGTGACGGAGGCATTGGGTGATGTGGAGAGGGTGGTCTATGGGGAATCTCTTCGCTTGTCTCTTTTGAGGGTGTTATTAATGTGGAGGAGGATTAATGAGAGTGACGGGCGGCAGGTACGACATATAGCTCGTCTATTCATTTTGCTGGTGTTGGGGGGGTTTCTGGTGGCGACGAGTGGTGACGTCGTGCACTTATGGTTTTTTCTATTCTTGAGGGTGTTTTCGGACATTTGTCTTTATGAATGGGGGACCCTAACCTTGGCGACCCTTTATTATTCTCTTAATGCATTCAGTCGGTGCTGCCGATAAACTTTTACTGGAGCCACATATCTTCTTGAGGTATTCTTCATTTTTCACATTTTCCTTTATGTGTTTTATTCTTGATTTATTAATTGTTGACCTTTTGGAGACGTGGTCCTATGAGGTGATCAGTTTAACACCTGATTAATAGTTTTAAAGGACGATTCTATTGGGGACTTCTGTCGAATGTATCGATGGTGAAAGTCTAATCGATAATCGAAGAAGTCCCTTTCTCTGGAGACGATGTGTCAGGTCTTGAATGGCCTGACGAGTGAGCGGGTAAGTCCCCCTTTTCTTAAGACTTTAGTTTCCTTGATGGTCTTTTCTTGATATTGATCTTTGGTTCTTGTTGGGAATTTGCAGGTGACCTTCTATCCATGAGGGATGGCTATCACGTATAAGGGGGTGACTGGGGACATGCGCATATGCGGCGTCTATTGGCTCATGAGTTTGGCTACTCTTGGTACCTCAGGGAGATATTAATTCAACAGATTATGGAGGATCAGGTCGCGGTTCCACCGATAAAGGCCTCGGTGTATATGAGGCGATTGCGGGAGATGTCAAAAAATGCACGGGTAGCGACGATAATAGGTTATGGAGCCGTAGGAGTTAGGCTTGACATAGGAGGTCCTTTGACCTGAGGTGCACTTTTTATCTTTATCTTTTGATTTCCGGATTTGTTCATTTGCCTCAGACAGACTGATTTGCTCTTTTTTGTTTTCTTTTGCATCACACTCGGGTCTCCACTACTTGGTTGAGGGACATTAGGGATTGGATATCTTTGGTGACTGCCCATATTCGGGATGCGATTCTAGTTGGTGTCATCTGCCTCGTTTGAGGAAGGGTCTGGCTCGGAGAGTGGTGGCACGTCATCTCGTCGTAGAGGAAAGAGAGCGAGCAGCGGGGAAGGAGGATCTTAGAGAAAGAGAGAGAAGGAGAAGAGAGAAAAAGAAGAGAGAGATAATATGTGAGTGAGAGAGAGAAAAAGTAGGTGAGTTCAGGCTGAGACCCGTTGTATTTCTTTTTTTAGTGACTGAGGCACATGCTCTTTTTACTTTTCTACTGAGACCGTAAAAAGAATTAAAAATGATTTTAAGAAAGGTTTCAGTTTAAACTAGGATAACTAAAAACATAAGGATAAGGAAATTCAAAATTCCCTTAAGATAATAATTATTTTTATTAGATTTTTTTATTTTGACAAAAGAGGAAAAAAGGGATTTACCAAAAATACGAAAATATCGATCGGCATGCCCCTTGTCCTGCCTATCGGCATATTAGTCCTGTCCAATCACCCAAGGCTTTGATTGCATTTTCTTCAATTGCTTGGTACTTGTTGGGGTAAGTTTTCCTCCGATTTCTATAGGATTTCTTATCTTTGCTTGAGAGTTTTCAAGTATAACTAGGGATGTGGATGGAGTTTTTCTTCACATTTCCACATTCCTTTTCCTTTGTATCCTTCTTTCCTCACGTTCTTCTACTTTTGTGATATGGCTCTCCCTAGTAGTGTTGAGTTTGCAAACTACCTCAAAACATTGGAAGCAATGTGCTCCTACAACGTTGACTATGACAATTTCAACATGTGACGAGTCTCTTTGTGGCACAAATGAAATATACTAATGGTAGCCGTGGAATTCTGGTACCCTAAAGACCATGTCTTTTGCTTCAGGTTGGAAGAAGTCTGTCCGACCTATGAAGAGTTATCTTCCATGTTGGGGATAAATCCTCGCATTGTAGTTGATATTACTGAGTTTTCTCTGTCTCCTAGGGAGCTATTGGAGGGACTTCTCCACATTTCACGTTCGGTAGCCAAGTTGTTGGTTATTGGAGGAATGATTTATCTTCATGCGGTGCTGCATCCTGTGCATTTACAGGATGTCGGCGATGCTAGTCACGCTGGGGGCGTCATTCTGGGTCTAGTTTCAAAGCTGCTATTGGTAACTGAGGAACTACTGATGGACCCCCTAACTTGCAACTATTATTTCTTGGATGTCGTACCATCACAATCCTGCGACGGTCATACTAGCGAAGACTTTGAATGGTCTAGATGCCTGGCGGGAAGGTCATTTTGAATTTCTGAGGAGTAGCCCTGTAATGTTATTCATATGGCTATCACAGAGGTTCCGTATGGTGGTCCCACCCGAGTATCCTTTTTCGGTGGTGCTAAACTTCTTCTTACGCTATTTTATCAGTGTAGGTCTGGACATCGGGTGCTGGGAAAATTAGTTTGTGGATTACGAAGCTTGGGGCTTGTGCTAGTCAGTGCCTTGGTGGGGGGAGCTGTTGCCCATTCTGGAACTTGAAGATTACTAGTATGTTTGATTAGTGGACCTTTGACAGACCACTTTCTATTTTCCCTGGCAGCTGTTGCGCTAATTTAGTTGGGAACAAATTGTGCCACCACAAATAATGAACTTCTTTCCTGTAGAGGGCGTGATAAAGCGCATGCAGCTTGGTTCTTTGTGGGAGAATCGTAGTCCATCGACCCATCCTTCTCATTCTACTGGGAGGGTCTGGCACATCTTAGGGGACTCCATGAAGTGGTTGTGGAAAAAGGTAGTGGCCAAGATGTTGGCTATGGAGACCGGGTAAAGGTGGTTTGGCATATCTGACACCATGGAGGGAGGTGTTGTGGTTTTCCCTAATCTAGTCCAAGATTATCGCTCTATGGAATGTCTGTGGCACTCTATTTAGGCAGAGGAAGTTTGGGGACCCCAGGATGTGGGTGATGATGGGGATGGTTCCTCTGGTAGTTGTGGGTAGGACATGTGAAGCTTTCTTAATAGGTGTGGTTCTGTGTTTGAAAATAATTTGAGGGTTATTTTGGGAGTAGTGGGACTTGATTTTATTTTAGTTTTAGGAAGGTAGGAGTAGGCTTGATAAGGGAAGTCGTTTGATTCTCTATGCCGATGTAATCGTACTGAAATTTTAAATAATTAAATAAAGGAGTTTTTGATCATCTAGTTGTGCCACTTGATGAGTTTTGTATTTTAATTATCTATACCAATGTCCAAGTCACACATAATCCTTTTGTTCATGTATATGTTAAAATGAACTATCATTCTCGGGGATAAGAAAAGAATAGTATTTTATGAAAAAGAAGGGGGTCGTGCTCATGCAAACGGATGATATGCCTACGTACCTTTGAGGGTTATGAAAATTCTTGAAATTCATTTTTAAAATCAAAAATATTTTTAAAAGATCAGGCCCCACGTAGTTTGGGGTAGAGGGAAATGAAGAATTTTTTTAGAATATAAGGAAGATGAGAAGAGTCGTAATGCGCTGAGATTTCGAACTCGGGTTAGAATTTCTTGAGATGGTACAGGTTGACTAGACGTGCCATTTCTTCTCCATCAAGTTCGGTGAGCATAGCGGCTCCGCCTGATAGGATCTTCTTCACCATGTAAGGGTCGATCCAATTGGGCTTGAATTTCCCTCTGGGGTCCCACATGGGCTTTATTATCTTTTTTAGGGCTAAATCCATTTCTAAGACTCCACAGTCCTTGGCTCTCTTGTTTAATGATCGTGATATACGGCGATGGTACCCTTGTATGTGATATAGAGCTTTCATCCTCCTTTTTCCCAAGAGGGATGGCTCATCTGGACGGCTCTGATGCTAATCTTCCTTGCTGACTTTTCTTTATAGCATGACGCACGGCAAAGGGATTTCTAGCTCCAAGGGTGAGACTGCTTCCATGACATAGACTAGAGAGTAAGGGGTAGCGCCAGTAGAGGTTCAAACTAAAGTGCGGTAGCCCCAGAGGGCGTAAGGGATCCCGTCGGCCCAATCTCGATAACTCTCAATCATCTTGATGATGATGGCTTTAAGGTTCTTATTGGATGCTTTGATTGCCCCATTAGATTGAGTTTGGTATGGAGAAGATTTATGTCTCTGAATCCCATACTCGTCAACCACTTTTGTAACTTCTGCCTCGAAGTGTAACCCCTTGTCGGACTCCAGCTCATACGGGCCACATATCGACAGATGATGTTTTTCTTAATAAACTTGTCCACTTTCATGTCATTCAGGACTACGTATGGCTTACCTTCGAACCATTTGGTGAAGAAGTCAATAGTGACTAGGATTAACTCATGACCATTGGACGCTTTGGGCATAACCTTCCCTATGATATCGATGCCCCATGTGTAGAACAGCCAGGGATAAGTCATGCTCTACAATTCCCGTGGAGGAAAGTGTTGTAGGTTGGAAAACTGATGGCATTTAAGGCATCTTTGAACGTAGGTTGTGCAATCTTGAACCATGGTAGTCTAATAGTAACCCTGTCGGATGATCTCCTTGGGGAGCATATGTCCATTCATGTGGGGTCCGCACTTCCCATTATGGATTTTCTGTATCATTTCTTCAATGTCAGTAACTGTGATGCAGTGAAAATGGGTTCCATCAGAGTTTCTCTTGAACAGTGCTTTATCAGAAATAATATACTGGGTAACCAGTCTGCGAAGGGTTGCTCGATCTTTATTGTCAGAAGCTTGGGGATACCTAAGATGCTTGAGGAGGTGCCAAATATCATAGTACCATAAGTTGGTTATCTTGAGATTTTCCTCTGTGATAAGCTTAATATGGTAGCAATGGGTTGGTTTATCTTGCTTTTGGACAAGGAAAGGGGCCATGGTTATTCCCTCAGGCATATCAATCATGGGGGCTAAGGTAGCAAGGGCATCGGCTAGGTTATTCTTTGCTCGGGGTAGGTAGTGGAGGTTAATTTCTTAGAATTGGGAAGCTAGCACTTCTAAGTATGCATGGAAGGGTAAGAGTTTCTTATCCTTAAATTTCCATCTTCTGAGTACTTAACCGATAATGAAGGTTGAATCGCTGTAGACATCGAGGTATCGAATTCCTTTCTTAAGGGAAACTTTGAGGCCTACCATGTTTGCATCATATTCAGTCATGTTGTTGGTGCAAGGAAAATTAAGCTTGATGGAAATGGGAGCGTGAGAGTCACTAGGGGCAATTTAGGAGTATCTCAATGCCATACTCTTTCTTGTTTGTAGCGCCGTCAAAGAACATTTTCCATCAAAGATCTTCTTGGGTTGTATAGAGGATATTCTCATCCGGGAATTCAAAAATACAGACATCAACTTCTTTCTATAGGGTAGTCAGCAAGGTAATCAGAGATGGATCTTCCTTTTATGACTTTCTGTGTAACATATACAATATCAAACTCGGCTAAAAGCATTATCCAATGACCCATTCGGCTAGACAAAGTAGGTTTCTTAAGCAAGTACTTGATAAGATCCATTCGAGATATAAGTTTGATGGAAAAGGTGAGCATGTAGTGCCGTAGTTTTTAGGCGACACAGACAATGGCGACATATGTTTTTTTCTAAGGTTATGTGTTTAACTTCGTACCCGGCCAACTTGCGACTAGCGTAGTAGATGGCTCTATCTTTATGAGTTTCTTCAAGGTATTGGGCTAATAAATCCCCAGCTATGATATCTGTTATGGTTAGGTAAAGGAGTAGGGGAAGACCATGCTGTGGTGGCATGAGTACTGGAGGTCGGTTTAGTTATTACTTTATTCGATCAAAGGCTTCATGGTAAGATTCATTCCAAAATTTGATCGAATCCTTTCGAAGGATTTTGAAGAGGGGCTCACAGATGGAAGTCAGCTGGTTGATGAACCAATTGATATACTATAATTTTCCAAGGAATTAGTGGATTTCCTTCTCCGTTCGGGGTGGTAGCATCTCAAGTATGACTTTTCTCTTGGAAGGATCTAATTCTATCCATTTTTCACTAGCCATGATTCTCAAGAGTTTTCCATTGGTAACGCTGAAGACCCATTTTTGTGGATTAAGTCGCATCTGATATTGTCGTAGTCGCTCGAAGAACTTTCGGAGGGTGGGAACATAACCCTCCCTTTTCCTGGACTTGATAATTATATTATCCACATAGACCTCGACTTGCTTGTGTATCAAATAATGTAAAATGGTTATGGCAGTCCTCTTGTAGGTAGCCCTCGCATTTTTTAGACTGAATGGCATGACGATGTAGCAAAAGTTTCCCCAAGGGGTGATGAATGCGATTTTCTCTAATGATTTGAGTGCATATTGATCTGATTATATCCAACAAACCCATCAACGAATGACTTGAGAGTGTGACTAGTCGTGTTATCCACAATGAGGTCGATATTAGGTAATGGGTAATCATCCTTTGGAGAGGCCTTGTTCAAGTCTCGGTAGTCGACACACATGCGAACGTTCCATCCTGATTTCATCACGGGTACAATATTGGATAGCCACGTGGGGTATTCGATCACACGAATGAAACCCACGTTCAACTATTTGACCACTTGTTCTTTAATTTTGAGCGACCATTTGGTGCATGGCTTTTGCAATTTCTATTTGATCGGTTTACCTTCGGGGAGAGTTGGAATCTTGTGCTGAGCTATCTTAGGGTCGATACCCTGGCATGTCGTCATAGGAACATATGAAGAGATCCATAAATTCCTTTAGTAATTCCTCAAGTTGCTTGCGCTCATGCTTATTAAGGGTGGCCCCTATCCTAATCTCGTGTAAATGTCTACTAGAATCGAGATTAATAACAATAGTTTCATATTCATTAACTTGAACGCGATCATGTTGTTTACTATTAGCCTTATTTAGATCAGTTAAGAATTTTTCATTTGTAAAATCATCATCATCAAGAGTTTGATTAGAATCAAGTTAACTAATGTAAGGCACACCAAGATACTCAAAATATTCATTTATTTTATTGATAGGAAAAACATCATTGAGAACCTCATCAAAGGAGGTTTTGATTACATTAGAGTTAGGAGGAACAACCAAATAAGGGGAAATTGTATAAACACCAGGGTTAGGTTGAATATCAGCAGGTGGCATTGGTACATCATGCCAGTTAAGGAGAGGTGCCTCAGCAGCTTTGATCAGGATGGATGAATCTGATGATATAGCCCCTAAGTCGTTCATGCAGTGTGTCAGCCCCAGTGTTTATAAGTTGGATGAATCTTTGGAGTCACTTATTTTAAAATCTCCATTATCAGCTATGGTTTCTTCTGTGAGTGATTTCACATGGTGTTGGGAACTCTCGAACCATGGGTAGTTGTCTTAAAAAAAGATCTCCATTCTTAGTTTCATTCTTTTGTTTGCATGGTCATACCGTGGTTCAGGGAAGCCACAAAAGGGGAAATCTTCACCCTTTCTAATGAATCTTCTATTCAAGGAATCTATCGAGACAGTCTTTGTGCTTTTCAGCCTTCTCTTTATTCGAGGCTGAAGGAACATTATGAGTTCTTCTGATGGTTGATAGCCTAAGCCATAGGGAAGAAAAGCCTTCTTCAACACAATGGGTTTAAGTATCCCTTGTTGTCTTTGTTTCAACCCCAGTTCAAGAATGAAGTGCATGTTCTTGAACATCTATATTACATTGAATTTGCCATGGGGATTATATTCTGGGCAAACCATATCCTTGAAATCTTCCCTTTCTAAGAGTAGAAGTGGTTCAACACAGAAACTTGATAGAAGCATATCATTTATCCTGTGTTGTATCTCTAGTACAGGGTCATTAGTGCTTGAATTCTCGATCTTGTTGTCTTTGTCCAAGATCGTGATGACCTGTCCATTGGCAAATAACTTTAGTTTATGATGAAGGGAAGAATACACCCCTTTGATGCCATGGAGATATGCCCGTCTGAGCAGCAGATTAAAATAGGCTAGGTTATCAATGACTTGGAATTCAACAGCTGGATTTATAGGTCCAGCCCCTATTGCAAGCTTTATAAATCCTATTACCTCTCGGTGTGTATTATCATAGGCACGTATGGCGACAGAGGTTGGAGAAAGGTCTCTCACTTTCAATCCCAAACAATTGAGGGTCCTCAATGGGCAAACATTAATAGCCGATCCATTATCAATAAGAGAGAGTGGGACAATTTTTCCCATTATTTAATAGAGATGTTAAGGGCATAATTGTGGTCTGGACCAATCTTGGGGATTTCTTTTTCATAGAAAGAGAGCATTCTAGTAGAGGTCAAGGATTCGACTAAATTCAATGCTTCTTCTGGTGTGGTTGGGGGAGGAACTATGGGTCCTATGAATAGCTTGATCAGGGCATTTCAGTGTAGCTGGGAAGACATAAAAAGTCCCCATAGAGTGATGTTATTGTACGTTTTCTTTAACAGATCGAGGATCTTTCTTTCCTCGAGGGTCATTTCAGGCATAGAAATATTCTTAATACCCTTTCCTTTGTCGCTTGCTGATGGCTACAGGCTTGGGGTCTGGTAGTGCCTCCCTGATCTGGTCATATGGTTCACAAAAGTGAAAAAAAAATATAAACCCTATTTCCTCATCGATCTCGAGTTTTTCAGCCACCTTGTTGATCTCTCCCGGTAACTCCTTAAATGATAACATCCCATATATGTTGACTATCAGACTAGTATTTTCTGAACTTTGCACTTCGTCTAAATCATCGAATTCGTCCCCTTACCCGGTGGCAATGATATTATCTTCCCATGAAAATTTAATACATTCCATGACTTCAACGGCCTCTTTATATAAGTCGTCCCATTCGACGGGAAGATGTGAAAGTGAAGGGACTAGATGCCTTTGTAGTTTCAAAGCATTGAGTTTCCCGAATATACTACAAGTACCACATGTTTTTTAGAATAAATCCATCATAATCTGGACCATATCAACTAAATTGACTTCATCAATAGGTACTACCTAATTTTCGGACTCTCTGGCCCATTTTTGAGCTTATAAGAACAACATACTGAATCTCTGACAGTCGATGGTTATCTAGGGGGGAAATTTCATCCCAAACTCTATTAATTGATTCAACACTTTTGAAAATTCCATGTCTTTACCTCCATAACGGGTGTGGACATCGATGCATACTCTGGTAAGGAGTGATAAGGCCTAATCCGCAAAGCTAGTAGGGTGTAAGAGAAAGTATGTGCATATTTGGAGAGGTTTATGGGAGTATATGACTGGTGATTTTCTTGGTATGATTTGGATAGATGGGCCAAATTCTGAGTTTTCATCTAGGAAAATGGTATTTATATGATTCTGGAGTGGATTGTGGGTAGTGTTTGGTTTAGGATTAGCTGGTAAGGCGATGACACTCCGTAAATCAGGCCTTGGATCACATTTTGAAGGTGGAAGCACTGTTCGGTGGTATGGCCAGCAGTTTGATGCAAGTCACAATGGGCATCTGGCTTGAAATTTCTAGGAAGTGGGTTTGGTAATGGACGAGGGTCCAAGGGCTTAATAAGATCTCGACTCAAGAGGGCCTATTAAACTTTGGATAGGGTAACGTGAAGCTCGGTGTATTCCTTTTGGACTGGGTTAGGGCGACTCTCTGGTACTTATGAAGTGGCAGGCTAAAAGATGTTGTTGATGTTAGAAACTGCAGTATTGAAAGGTTTTTGAAACTTTCTAGGAGTGAATTTTCTAGCTGTTTTCTTTGGTTCAACTTCTATCTTGGCCAGACCTTCTTCGATCTCCACTCATGCTTCTCGAAGGGCTCAGAAATAAGGGTAATACTATCCTCCCATCGTTACTCGTACATGGGGTAAGAAGTTCTTCTTCACAATGCTAACTTGCTCCTCTTTGGAAAGGCGATTGGTTATGGTGGTAGCTTTCTCTCTCCACCTTGCTATGAAGTTACTAACTGACTCCCCAGGATTCCTCTTGAGCAACTCTAAATCACGGCGGGTAACCTCTAACTCCTCGTTGTACTTGTATTGTGACATGAACTCGTGGGCAACATCTTCCCAACTATGAATTCTGGACTCTTCGAGCGATAAGAACCAACGAAGAGTGCTATCCTTGAAGGTCTATTGGAATATTTGGGCCATTATTTCCTCAAAGGCCCCTAGGAGAGTTATAGCTCGATGATAACTGTGAAGATGAAAAATTGGAGGTCCACTACACCCAAATTTCTCGATGTTGGGCATCTTGAACTTTTTCGGTAACCTGGTTTTAGGGTACGGAGACATGTGGGCATAGTCCATGTAATTTCCAGAGAGTCTGACTTGGTCCAATTTCTTAGTCAACATCTTGAGGTTTTCATTGACTTTGCTTAATTCCTCCTCCTACGAATAAATGGTCACGAGTAAGTGAACCCCTGGCTAGGCAAGGATCGAAATAGGGAGCTGGGCTGGCGACGACCCATTAGTAAGAGGAGCATGTGGAGGATAATGGTATTCCTAGGGAACACAACTAAGCTCGTGTGCAAGCGAACCCATAGCGTGAGGGAAGAGTGAAGTACCTTATACCTTTTGCTTACTTAAGTCTACATTGTATAAGTGCTCAACTAGTTTGGAAATAGTGACAAAATTAGTTGTCTATCCTAGAATCCTAAAAGCCTCAGAACCTATCTCTCTAATCCCCTTCAATGATCTATGAAGATACAAAATGAATCACACTACACACAATTAGAAGTGCATACATGTGTTCATATTGCTTAGAATTGAGTGTGTGTTTTATTCCCCTTGAATTGGAGCTTTAATAATTTTTTGGGAATTTTTAAATAATTTTTAAACCTTTTTAAACTTTTTTTTAAACATTTTTTAATAATTGTTTTTATTAATAAAATGGGATAATAAAGTTTTTGGGGTTAATTTACTATTTTAGAAACTTCATTTTTCACTGAATTGTTTGGTTGGGTACGATCTCAAAGCGCTAGAGACTTCAGGGTGAGGTTTTGTAATTATTTTGACGCGCGTGTGAGAGCCTATAACCAGCCAACACTTGTCATCCTCCGGGTTAATGTATTTGTGTTTCTTATGTGAGAGGGTTGGATGGATGATTGTTGATCGTTGGATCATTCCTTATCAAGGGTTTGCATGCGTTCTTGGTTAATCCCGGTGCTTTCCTTTTAAACCAATCAGAACCATCTTAATCCACCGCTGTTTTATAACCATAGGATCAAGTCAAACCTTGCTAGACTTCATCACAGCCATTGATTTGCCTCGATCATCCAGAACCTTCCCCAGGCACTATATATACCCTTCACTTCTCAGCCTTAGAGAACTTTTGGTCATTCGTCTTTCTGAAAGAAAAAATAAGAGAGAGAAGAGAGAAGTGAGAGAAGAGAGAAAAGAATAGAGAGAAGAGAAAAGTGAGAGAAGAGAGAAAAGAATAGAGAGAAGAGAGGGAAAGGGAAACAGTTAGCCAAAACCAAACCCTAACCCTAAACACTTCGTCTCTGAAACAAACCTTCGAATAAACCTTACCCCAAACACAACCTGAGTGTTTGAGAGAGAGAGAGAGAGAGAGTGGTTTGTTCATATCGTTGCTGTAACCTCGTGATTTCTGATCTTGTACACAACTTAAACGTTAGAGTGAAGATCTAGTTTCTTTTTCCATAGAAACGTTAGATCTATACTCTGCATGTTATATTTTTCACTAGGTCTGCATATTTTCAACTTGGTTTAAGAAAATCATTTCTATTTTGGTTTTAAAAATGTTTTATAGTTTCTGTTTTTACTAAACTTAACCTGGCCTAGTTGGATTCGCACTTGGAAGATTTTTAATCTCATAAATGTTTTCAAAAGAGATTGATTAGGTCTTGTCCGATTTTAAAGCGAGATTTCCGTGGAATCTGGGTTATATTTAAAGGTCAAAAGGTTTTTAGTTTTGTAAGAAAGAAAAATAACAAAATCACTGCATATAGACTTTATATGTAATTTGTATAGGACTGTTTGTAAATCTAAGTGTGTGTGAGTTCATGCATGTGAATAGGAATCACTACACAAACACTTAACACACTACTACACTGGAAGTGTTGTGTTTAAGATCTGAGATCATTGAGTCGACGTAAAGAAGCTAAAGCAAAGGAAGTTAGAAAACCGGAGAACATCATCAACAAATCAGATCTATCAGAAGTTAGAAGGAACCAAGTGGGGTATATTCCTAAACTTAGAATAGGTTGATTTGTGTGCTTGCATGTTGTGTTGTTTGTAACTGATTTGTGTGCTTGCATGTTGTGTTGTTTGTAACTGATTTTTGTTTTTGTGACTTAGAAGTCACCGTGGATGTTTCCTCTGTTGGGAGAGGTTTTACCACGTTAAAATCATTGTGTTGATTATCTTCATCTACTCACCTCATTCTTTAAGTGTGCTGAATTTTTGAAACTGCCTTAGTTTTAAAACTGATTACACAATCTTAATTAATCTCGTACATAAGTTTCTTTGTAAACAAATCTTGTTTATAATTTTTATTTTTCAAAAGAAAAGGGTTTCTCCAACAAACATTCGGAGTTGCTTATACAGTTTAACCTTGTGTTAAACGGCATTAGCGACGTTTTTCAAAGAGGACCTTATACCCTTCGAGAATAGGGATCTGGTTTCATTGCATCTCATGAACTTTGGTTTGAAGGTTGCCAATCTTGGCAGTAAGTTAAACTAGAACTGTTAACAAATTCGGCTGCACATTCGTATTTAATCTGTATTCTCCATGGAAAGTGGATGAATTTTGAACTTGGAGGCAGTGAGGGGACCGACGGAGCTTCGGGGTAATTTGACTGAAGACCGAAGCCAATAGGGATCCAGGCCAGGGTATACGATCAACCTGAGAAGGAGAAAATTTGGGATTTATTTTTGGAAAAGGAAAAAGGGGAAAACTATTATTTTAAAAAGGAAGGAAAATGTTTTTGACATTTTGGAAAAGATGATGGCAAAATGTCTTGGACACAGTGAAGGAAAAATATTTTTGGTACGAGAAAAATGGGAAAATATTTTTGGTATTTTTGATAAAAGAGGGAAAAAAACATTGGAAACTTTTTGGAAAAGGAAAGAAGGAAAAGTGATATGCAGGTCTCGGCATAATTATTATTGTGTTTATTAGGTTCTCACTTATTAGGTTTACTTAAATGCAAATAGAGAAATGTCGGACAGGACCAGAGGCTAGAAAAAATTAGGTTTGAGAAATATGTAAAAACTATGGCTGGACTTGTTATAAGGCTCGTGGGTAGGGTCCCGTTTTAAAAGTTGCACAAAAATTTGGGCAGCATGCCGACCCAGAATTTTGGCAGAGTTTCAGGTTAAAATCAACAAACTAAATATGCGTGCCCTAGGTTTGACACCTATATGCGGGTATCCAGTTGTTGGGTTAACTGGAAGGTGTTCCCCCCTTTGGCATGACTTCCACGATATATGTCTTACTTTTTAGGGAAATCGGTACGTATGGACAAGCCATTTGATATACCTGAGTGTACGTGAATTGCCTCACTATATACCTCGTGGGGACAATATGTGTGAGAGAAAATTCGATATACTCGACATAGGTGAGCGACTTCCCCACGATATACCTCACACCATGACTTTAGTCAAACGATACGATGCGGGAGGAACCGTTCGATATACCTCGAAGTTACTAGGCTAATGGAAGATGAGAGTCGTATCGCTTAGACTAACTACGACCCACCAGACCAGCTCCCATAACGAAGTGACTCCCCAGTTACGGGACAAAATTTGGTCAATAGCAATGCTCTTTGATGATGTAGTGTGTAACATGCATGATTCTTTATTAGTATCTTATGGAGAGAGTATCTTTGATTAGCACCACGCCAAGCATTGGGATAATGTAAAAGTAAGTAAATTTACACTAAGCATGGATATGTGAGAGTGAGTGGTGTGTAATTATCTACAAGTGAGTGTGTGGTAGTGAACCTAAGAATGGATTAACTACAAGTGGTGTGTGATAAGTGTAAGTGAGTATGGATATATACAAGTGCGATGTGTGGAGGTGTGAGTTAGTGACACCTAAGCAGATATTTTTAAGTGGTGTGTGCAACATAGGGATGTAAGTGATCCTAGGTGCATGTGGTGTGAAGTGTACATGGAAAATTTCTACAAGTGTGTGAGTGAGTAGTGATACAAGCATGGGGTATATATGTGAAAGAATAATAGAGGAGAGAAAAGGGCACATACAAGTAGGTATATACTCACACAAGAAAACAAAACAACCATGCAAACGGAGTTTAGCCCTCTTATGAGAAAGTACCCAGCAGAGTCGCCTCTGTGGCCATCCCGATTCGTAGCCAAGGTACAGCTTGGAGAGGTCTTGTGTCCCACTCGGGGGCGCTTCGGTCGTCATCGGTGTGGGGTAAATGTGAGGAGATAGAGTCTCTAGTCTATTTTGCTCAAAACATACTAAAGAACATGTTGCCACCTCGAGAGGACGACACCAAAGACAAATTGATGCATAAGAAACCAATAGTTCAAAAGTTCGGGGGTCAAGTTATGGAATGGGAAGGTGTTAGGCACCCATCCCGCCGTTTCGGTCCATCATGGGCTAGTATTATTATTTTCCTTTATTTCTCCATGAAGTGTATGTGCGTGTATATATAATGGACATCGAAATCGTTCAACTCACACAATAGGAAAGGTATAGTGAGCTCATCCATAAGAATGTACACAAAATAGTATATATAGAAAATATGATTTGTCCGTTTGTCCGTTTGTCGTCATATTGATTATTATTATGACATGACAATATGTGTTAGATGAAACACAAACAAACATAATATGTATATAAATGCGAGAATATGATAAATATGAAAAGGGAAGATTTAGGAAAATTAGGGGGGGTAGAGAAAAAGAAAATTAGTAAGTTGGAAGATTGTAAAAATGAAAAATTGGACTCGAGTCTTGGGTTTGAATCTGAAATGCCGACGTAGCCTATAAGGGATCAAAGTCCACGTAGTTCGAATGTGGTATGGGGTGGGGTTTATCCTATAGATCCGAGCGGGATTTTATTATATATGTGTGTGTATAAAAGTATGTTTTAGTTTTAAAAAAGTGTGATGGATAATCCCGTTCGAAATTTATGGGTGTAACCGTCTTTATTTATTTTGAGGTTTTTTACAGAAAATAAAATATGTGCAATATACTAATAAAAATGTAGATATAAATGGGTACGAACAAAAGTAGGAGTTAGATTATGAATCTAATGAAATTTATGCAAAAACAAGGAATTTAAAGAGAGAATGAAGGGATTAGACCTTCTTTGATCTTGTGTGAACTCCATTGAATGTGAGATGGATGTTGGATGAGAGAGAATGTGATTTACTAAATTAGGTATGAAAAGGATGGGAATGTTAACTTGAATGGAACTTCATATGGAGGATCTTCGTTGATTTTGAGAGAATGTTGTTGAGATCAATGATGTTAATGGATATGAGATCTTGGTCTGCCTGGTAGTGAGGTCATGACCTCCTTTTATAGGCTCATGGGGTTACCGATCGGCATAGCCCTTGTCCTTCCAGTCAGCAGGTGACCCTAGACACACTGTCGATAGGCAGGGATCTGAACCTGCCAATTGACAGTCTCGTGCAGATTTTCCTAAAAAAATGATTGTAGAATGTAATCCGTTGATTCGAGTCACGCACGGGGTATACCATTAAAAAGGGTATATAATGCCTTTAAGAGATTGATTCAGTTTCATTCGAGCTGAAGAGTTGACTTAGGTCAAACGGAGCCTGGGAGCGCCCGAATGCCTCTAGATTGATTTTCAATGGGAAAACTAATCGTTCGTTCGATTGGTTATATCGTTTCACGCACGAGGAAGACCATTGGAAAAGGGTTTCAATTCCCTTCGAAGATTCAAAGATCTTTCGCTCTAACAATGAAGTTGATTGGGGTCAAGTCGGGGCCCGAGAGCGTCCGATGGCCTTTAGATCAGTACTCGGAGTGAGACCTAGGGTTTGTAGTGAAATGAAGAGGTTATAGGGACCTAAGGAGAGACTTAGGGCATCCTAGAATGTGGTGTCTATAGTTGGGATAATGATATCCCTTTTTATCGTCAGCTATAGTGAGGGGCTATTACTGGCCCACCATGAGCTCTTAGGTTGCTCATCTGCTGTAGGGTGGTCTAAATTTCCAAACCCAATTTGACCAGCAAACAAAAGCCAAATTTATAGAGGCCTTTGAGGATTGGAGGCAACCATACATAACTTATTTGAAAGATAGGTAGTTTCCAGCGGAGAGAGAAGATGAGATTTATCTCCGGAAGAGAGTGGCCCACTTCTATCTAGTAGGAGGGGATCTCTATAGGAAGGGCTACAATGAGAAGGCATTGAAATGTATAGCCAAAGGGGATACAGAGAAAGTGCTAAAGGAGTCTCATGAGCCCTCTCATATGGGAGGTGCCAAACTATACGATTAGTTAATAATGTCGGGGTACTACTGGCCAACTATAGAGGCTGACTCCATCGGTTATGTAAATAAGTGTAGAGCTTGCCAAGTATATGACAACATGGTACATACCCCTTCGATCTATCTGTAAAGATTAGCAGCCCCTTATCCCTTCCACACATGAGCATTTAATCTGGTGGGAAAGATCATCCCATCCTTTCAAGGCAAAGTCTTCATTATCGTGGCTATAGAATCGTATACCAAATAGGTAGAGGCCAGTCCTCTAAGAAGAGTAAATGTCTAGGTGGTAACCCAGTTTATCAAAGATTATATCATATGCAAGTTTAGTATACGCAAGCTGATTCCAATAGAGAATGGGAAACAATTTATATGTAAGGAGATGACGCTTTTACCTGACAAGTATAAGATTACGCACAACAACTGAACTATCTCCTACCCAAAGGGAAATGGTCAAGCTGAGGCCATAAACAAAAATTTGATCAATATACTAAAAAACGATGCTTAAGGTCATGGAAGGGGTATGGGATAATAAGTTACCTATGGTGATATGGTCTTACCGCACTTCAAAGAGAAAGACGACTAAGTTTAGCCCATTCTCACTTGTGTATGGGATCGAAGTTGTCCTATCGGTGGAATTGACGGTACCCTTAGCCAGGGTCGCTCTAAGAAATGGACTCAATCTTGATCCACGATAGGTGTAGCTGGAGGCACTGGACGAGTACAGAGATAAGGCAAAAGAGAACTTTCAAATCTACACATAGTAGTTATCTAGATCCTAAGAGAACCTAGTCAAACCTAGGGAGTTTCAAGTAGGAGACTTGGTCCTTTGTGCATCCACTCATCATCTCCGTAATATGTCAGTGTCAAAGTTCAAACCCAATTTGGAGGACCCCTTTGTGGTGAAAGGGGTAGGTAAGTCAGGGTACTGCCAGATCTCAGAGACAAAGCGTGATTATCTTCAGTCCATTAATTGGAAATGGCTGAAGAGTTATTATGCCTAGCCTTTTATTAAAATTTATTTCTTTTTAAAAGTTTGAGCGGCCTTCTTTAAAAATTAGAAAGTTTTTTTTGTAAATCAATAAAGTCCTATAAATAGTATCCAGTGTGAAAGAAATGAATAGTAGCTCTTTTTCGATTATTGAATTGTGATTCTTGTTTTATTTATTTACTTATTATATGAGGTAGATGCTCCAGTATATTTTGTTGCTAAAAAAATGAAAAAAGAGTAAAAGAATAAATAGAAATACTCTCCACTTGACTAGAAGAGGGTCCATGACAAGAGAAACTTTACTCGTTATATTGGGGGATACATCAATCCTAAAGGATAAGTATATTGATAAAAGTTTCTATAGACATGAAAAATAAAATTTCACGCCACTAGACCA
The DNA here is from genome assembly GCA_949130495.1 of Sambucus nigra. Taxonomy (NCBI): domain Eukaryota; kingdom Viridiplantae; phylum Streptophyta; class Magnoliopsida; order Dipsacales; family Adoxaceae; genus Sambucus; species Sambucus nigra. Next base: position 387,949,744 of record OX422212.1, read on the forward strand.
GTAGGAGGTTGTTTCCAAGTAATAATCAAAAAAATGTTGACATTTTTTAATTATTATCTCGTAACAAATTTTCAGCTTAAAAAATAAGTACTAGCCTCTGTTCTCAAGAAAAAAAATTACTTGACCAGTTCTCAGAAAATCTAGAGAAGGGGGTCTACCCCCTCTCTAAAATTATTATTATTTTTTTGAAGACTAAGAAAGTATTTATTAAAAAATCTTGGAATAAGGACCCCGTAGACCAGGGTCAGTTTTATGGTAGGAAAATAGTCATTTTTTTCTTTATTTACATGCGTGAATTCAAAAGATTGAGGGAAGGAGAAGGGCTAACCCACTATCCCTGTTATTCTCTGAAAAATGATTATGCATCATAAAGTACCCCACAGTCACATGGGGAAGCATTAAAATAATATATCCTACCTAGATTTATGCAAGTATCCACCGTATACGGGAAAGCTAAAATTGACCAAGTGCTCACAAAAAATTAGAGCAGGTCATAGTAAACAGACATCAAAGAACATGTAGAAGCAAATAATGAGGAGCACACTAGAAGGAAACAAAGTTTTTTCATTAATAAATCAACTTGCTCTACACATATGAAAAAAAGGAAGAAATATACAAAATGAGGCATACAAAACCAGATCAGCTACCCACTAGAAAAAATGAAAAATAAGTCATGTCGGGAGCGTATGTCTACGTAAGAAGGACCTGCCTCCTCAACGAGCTACTCCTTTAGTCTGGCCATTATGTCCTCATCCTCATCATCATCAACCTTTAGCTTGGCCATCTTGGCCTAGAGGGATTGAATCTGACCCAGAATTCGAATGGCCTCAGCCTGACGTTGCTGCACCCTGGACTGCCTAGGAGTATGGAGCCTCATCATCTTCCTAAAAATGACTCTAAGAAAATTCTAGACTGTAGTGTCAAGCCATTCCAGATGAAAATGATAGCAACGTTGGAGATCATAAAGATCTTGGAGGAACAGCGTGGTCATATAAGTGGTTAAATCAACGGGGGAAGTAGATAGGAAGTCATAAAGATCAATGGTAAGGGCCTTCAAATTGAAAATCGTGAGGCTATCAATGTTAAGAACACTCTAAGACGTAAAAGTCTTAAGGTGGTGCTCCAGAATTATCTCCAACACCTCCTGCTCATACGCATAGAATTTAGAAAGAATCTCTGAGCACCATAGTGCACTCATGAAAGACCCTGGATCCTCTATCTCTATATCATCATAGCTTGTGTTCTAAGACTTAATCTCATAAATAGGAAGAGATGAATCCTTACCAAAACCGGAATCATGAGTAGCCTCAGAGCTCTGCTCCGCCTCAACAGATGCCTCAGCAGGCTTACCGATTGGATCCTGCAAAATAAGAAATAAAAAATAAGATATGTATAGATAAAGAAAGAAGGAACTAGTTGTGGAATATCCTTACTCAAGTTAAAACAAACGTAACAAAGCCTTACCCCATAGTCCAGAGGGGCCAGTATGGTGTCATCAAATCAAGGAGGCACCATGTGACTCTGAACATTGACCTAACAAAGGATAGGCAAGAGTTATTACTTCTTTTGCTAAAAGGAAATGAAAAAAATACTAAATTTAATAGACATAAATAAACTAGGTGTGACAGTCTAATACCTGGGAAGTGCACAGTACACTCACAATATGTTCCGTAGAGCTAGGGATAACCACCTCGCTAACTTGAAAACAAAGAAAAAGGTGCGTGAGTGTGAGCCTACTTACACAATAAAAGAAAGAAGAAAGGGGAAATATAAAGGAGAGCAAGGTATGGTAGTATCATACCTCGCTCGCAATAACCTCCCTTGGATGCTCCATTGGCATGGGAAGAACTGCGGAACCAACCTCAAAATAAGGAAACGGGTTAGTGTCAACAAATAATTGCATAGAAATCGCAATTTCAAAAGGTATAAGTAGAGTAAGTACCTACCTAGGAGCTCTCCTTTGAGACACCAACTAGAGATACTGTAGTGGCAAGAATAGGAGCCATACTGACCTGCAAAATGACAAAGAAGGAAAGTGTCGATAAAAAATCCTTGCACAAGTATCGCAAGTCAATAAAAAGAAAATACATAGTGTTATATGTATCGAACCAGTCTCCTACGGGATGCTAAAAAAAGTCTCCGCCAACGCAGGAGCTGGCACAGTGCTAACCAGAGAGCCCAAGTATAGGTCTTACAGGTAATGTGACAACAAATACAAATATGTTAGAAGAAGTTTCAAAGTCTTAGGGCATATAATAAAAGGAAAGAGTGACAATTATAGAAAATAAGTGTGTAAATATTTTCATACCACTGAAGTCATCCCTACTGAACTAGGAAGAGGCCTCTCAAATAAAGGGACTTTAGCAACACTGGCGTGCAAGAAAAAAATAGTGGAAAATATGTAAGTAAAAAAGAAAACATAGAAATCACTACTCTTGTATAAGAAAAACCTGATAACTGTGTGGTCACCTCCGTGGAAACCAAATGAAGACCTATAGGTGGTGCTGGGGGAGCTGTCTCTATGGCCCTCATCATAGGCACCATAGATGAAGAAGTCTCACTAGAACCGACTTGCTAAATGAAGAAAAATATAAGTGTTGATAAGTTGTCCACAATAGTGAAGGGAATATATAAAGAGGAAATAGAGTCAAGTTAAAAAAATAAGTACTGGGAGATGATCTATGACGATGCCTCCAACAAAGATAGTGGCAGTAAACGCCCCCTCAACCACCGGGGCTACCAGAGGTGCAGCCGCAGAAACAACTGATGAAGTAGTAACACCAGCCAACTGAAATATGAACCAGAAGAAATATGGCATGAGTGTGAAATCTAAAATATAAAGTAGTGTGAACCAAGAAATAGAAGACTAAAAAAACTGGTGTACTTGATTTCCCTCTAGGGAAGAAGGGTGAAAAATGACCAAGGGTGCCGCTGCAACAGAAGTAGTGGCCTAATCATCACAAAATTATTAAGAGCCAAACATAGATAAAGAAAAAAATGGAAAGAAATATGAATTTAATAAGAACAAACAATCCCTAAGAGGGGCTGATAGCCTGTGTAACAGGCTACCTAGAGGAAATGGTGAAAAACGGTATAGGTTGAATATGAGGCCTATTATCTATAGGCACAAAAACTGGGAGACAGTAATCCTCTCAAAAGTTGATAAACCCGTGAGATTAACTTCTGCTAGCGGTGCCGTTTTCCCGACAGAGGAAGGGATATGTAGGGATAATCCCTGCAAAGAAGGGAGATAAAGACAACATAAACTATACAAAGAAGGAGGTAATAAATAGACAAAGATAGATAAAATAACAAAGTTCAAGATACCTCCGGAAGCCCGACAGAAGAACTACCCACCGCAGTTGAAGTGGGATGTGAGGAAGTGTAGCTAGGAGGAATAGTCACCTATGAACACACCAAAGGAGAGACCTTAATATATGTTTCAAAAGATGACAATGTTAAAGAAAAGGAACTAAGGATTGGAAATGACTTAGATAGAAGAAGACGACATAGAGGAGACCCTCATGGTCTTCGGGAACACATAAGACAAATGCAAAAGCAAAAGAAGACAACATATTATGTCAGTAAAGAAAATAAAGGGGAAATAATATTTTAATAGGGAGGAAGTGACCAACCTCCCTATCCAGACTCAAAGAAGAGACTAGTATAGAATTCCTTGCCCTAGGAAAGGACCCCTGAGGAGGAGAAGGAGGTGAAGGGTCAATCACTAAAACAAAAACACCATGCAAATGCCACATAGATAAAGAGAATTTAAATATGAACTATGCAAGTTTAAGAGGATAAAAAGTGATGCAGAAAAAGTCAAGATAAAAGACTTACAATGATCGTACGGGTAGTCTACCCATACGAAAGATGTCCAGTGGTGAGACTACTGATTGAGGGAGAATCTATCATAAGGTCCTCACTGGAGGACTCTCTCGATACTAACATCAAAGAAGAAGGCGTCATGATGATTATCATCATAGGGGTCAGTGGCACTCATATTATTTGAAGAAGAATTAGCATCATCATAGGAAGGAGTGCCTCTATAATCGATCGGTTCCTTTTCAAAGGAAGGAAAAGGGGAACCAACAAGTAAATCCCATGAAAACCAGTTTTTCTAAATAAAAAGGAGTCGGGTATAGTACCTTCACCAACCGAAATGGAAGTAATAAAAGGATCCTCAGAAGATAGTCCCAGATTCTCATAACCTTTCTTGTAAAAAGTCCGGTAGGTCTTCTCCACACCTAATTCATTAGTATCAGACCCCTGGTCTGGTACAGAAGAGGGATAAGTAACCTCAACAGTAGCTTTCTTCTTCTTCTTTCTCACCTTAGTCCTTATTAGCGAGGGAGGGGAAGTAGGGTCACCAACAGTATTGGTAAAAATAGTATGAGGAGCAATAATGGATGGAATAAAGTTATAAACATCCACATCAGGATGATTCCTCTCGAAAGCAGGGGTATCTTTTTATCTACCATTTCCTTTGGACTTGGAAGGTTGGGGCTTAAGATTCTTAGAATAAATGGATTCGTCAAGAAAATGTCTCACCAATATGGGGGTAACCTTCTCGAGGGGGGCCTTGGGGATGGTGTTACGATGCCATAGTATTTTTTGGGTCCTTTTAGCAAAATACTTATCATTATTTGCGATTTTAGTTGAAATGGTCTTATGGGGGACATCCTTCACACAGTTCTGAATAAGGAGGGCTTGCCTCTGCCAAAGAGTGAACCATAAATGAGTAAAGGAAGGAAGGTAATCTCGAGAAGGTATAAATAAGCCCCTCAGATGGCTGACTCTAGAAATTACCCCCTTAAAAGTAAAATCTGTAAAATCTTCTAAGTATAGCTCGGATATGGAGGTTCTCAAAGGATAAGTAAGAGTATGAACATATTGGGCATAACCAAGATGCCTCATCACCCTATCAGAATGATAAAACTCCACACCTTAGTTGAGATCAGTCAAGGAAGGCAAATTTCATGGTAGAAGCATAATAACTACCCGGATGTGGGGGTAGGTGAAAACAGATTTAGCATCAGCAGGGCAATAATGGGGACCCCTAGTGGAAAAGAAGGAACCCCAAGTGAAATTTTTTCCTACTATCTTAAAGTAAGGTCTGAAGGATAACTCATCAATATTATCTTGCAAAGGCCATAAGGGGGCCTTAGGGATCTCTTGTGCCACCTCACAGCACGAGCAACATTACTATGGCAAGCCCTCGCCTCTAGGGAAAAGTTAAGAAACTTATCAATTAGAAAAGACATAAGGATGAAGGTATTTGTGAACTTAATACCATCAAGGTGACCACAGGATCATTCAACATCTACATGATCTCTATTTAGCCAAGTGTAAAGGGACCCCAATGTTAGAGCTATGAGGGGGACTGCATTCCCTTGAGCAAGTCTCACATCCAACTTGAAGAGGAGCTAGAGAGGGGAGTCATTTGGTCTTCGTAGAAATAAGATCCTACTTAAGAAAGTGACAAAAAAGGCTACCAAGTGCGAGGGGGAGTTAGTCTTTAGCCCCTCCTGACTTTTCAAAGCCCTGGTGGAGCTCTCACCTTTGGGTAGCTGCTCAAAGTCTTTGAACCAATACCTTTGCCATTTAGTGAGGGAGTTTTAGTCTGTCCAGTTTGATTGATAGCGATATAATTGGTACATGTACCCAAAGCTGAGTGAAGCTCCCCCATCATCTGCTCCTCAACCTCAGCCTCGAAACCATAAATAAGCACATTCCCTCCTAAGTAGGACAGGGCAAGCATCTCGCAGATATCTTCGATGGTGATAATAAACTCACCCCAACCAGTAACAAAGTGTGAGAATCTCTTCTCCAATGATAAGACAATAATGTGAACGTAATGGCATGTTTGGTAATCGAGAAAGACTTGAGTCTATTAATAGTAGTTAGAAGACCAAACCCATCGATGATAGCCTTATCCAAGGGGGTGTCCAAGACATAGTTCACCCAAAGGGCCCACTAACACCTCGCTAGTGGTGGTGACGATAGTGGAAATGGGTAAAATCACCCCCATCTACTCGTACTCTAAGAATTGAGTTAGGAAAAATAATAGGAAGGTCAAAAGACTCAGCCAAACCCAACTAGGGTTTCTCATTTATCATATCCACGAACTCCCGCTCGAAATTGGAGAGGGAGTATACGAAGATATCTTCAGTACCAAAATAAGGCGCAAGATCATAGAGTCCAAAGTCCCTTTTCAACTGAGAGGACAAGTACTCCATCTAAGACTTGGAGTAAGTAGTAGATGAGGGACCCTCCTTGTTGGTAATCCCAACAAACCTAAGACAGTGGAGGCGAGTTCTAGGATGGCATAAGTGATGGTGGTGGCTCCGATGGACAAAATAGTTGAGACAGTGACGAAAATAGACACCATGCCCACTAACACATCGCTAGTGGTGGTGGCAACAATGGAATTGGGGTTTTAAGAGGAGGAAGAGGTCATTTTTATTGGTAAAGAAAGGAAGAGGATGACAATGGTTATGGAGCAAAGCTTTTTTTACTTTTTCTCTCTCTCTCTCTCTGTAAAAACTCATGTCTGAAAACAAATGTTAGGATAAAAAAGAAGAAGGATTGAAAAGGGCCTTTTGTACCCTATTAAGCCACACGCTCCTTTCAATCAAAGGGGAGAAAATCATTTTCCTAATGATGGGATGCGTGCTCTCCATTCGACACGTGCCACCTCGAGACCCTCAATGTGGTATGATGTGACAAACCTATTTAATGCCAACAATGCCACGATGAGATTGAAATAAACTGTTCGTATTCCAAGACACATTGAATCATTGCAACAATACCCTTTAGTCTACCTAATACAATGTTTTTTGTACGAGAGGACTAATGTAGAGGGGTTTTCAATTCATTTAAGAAAAACACATGAGCGAATGGACCCACATGGAGAGTATGCCCATCACAAGCAGCCCCCTCCAAAAGTTGCTAAGGCCAAAGTCAAAGTTCAGTTGGATGAGTAGGGTCACCATGAGGGGACCCTTGTTCTAAAGCCTAAAGCCAAAGAAATGAATAAAAGATGAGGAAGGCTCATCACGAATAACTCCTCATCCTAACACTCAAACCATCAAGAAAGTGAACAAGGGTGAGGAGGTCCCATCACGAGCAACCCCTCGCCCCAAGACTAAAGCCATAAATAATTATCTTGGAAGAGGAGGGCTCACCACGAAGAGCCCCTCGTCCGAAGACCCAAGTCACAGAAAGAGTTAAGTTTGAGAGGTCTCATCACAAGTAGCCTCTCAAAATAAGTGATACTATAAGAAAAGGCCAAGGAAAGGGGACTCATTATGAGCAATCCCCTCTGCCTCAATTTCCATATAACAAAAATGAAGGCAGGGTGAGGAGGTCCACCTATAGTGGGTCCTCTGCCCCAAATGATCTACTATAAAAAAGGACAAGGCAAGGACGTCCACCTAGAGTGTCCTCCTCCCTAATATTTGTTACCTAGAAAAAATAACAAAGTACTAATATTTTACTTTCTCGTATAGGTAACCTAGTTGAGCACGAAGAGCTCAAAGAGGCCAGTTGGGATCTTCTAGGAGTTTTGGCTTAGTGGCTGAGAAACAAGGTTTGTTGAGCAATATCAACCACTTAGAACTTTAATACAGATAGAATACTAGTAGATAGACCTAAGGAGTCATTCAACACCTTAAACAACTCACACTTAGTCACAATTGAAGTGAGTAGCCAAATGGTTGCTCATAAGAAATGAACTCTTTACAAAATGATTTTAGAAGGGGTCGCCCTCGAGGCCACTCTAAAGTTTACAAATTTTGTACAACAAGTTACCATTTCAAAAGATATTTATCAAATCAGATATTTTGTCTCCATTAGGAGACATATTTGATTTTTGAATTTGGTTCACACTAGGTATCGTGTGTCAGAGGGGACATGCGGTTGCAGACCTAGTAGGGACAAAAGGTACATTGTAGACCTTGTCCCTCTAACCTCTTCCTCTTATTTTTGGCACCCAAAAATTCCAAACTATCCCTAGTATTCACCTATAAATGAGAGCATTGATGAGGTCAAATCATAGATCATAAACTCAGGTTATGTCGTTACTTTGTCAAAATCACACAAAACCACCTAGTATTCTCTCCATGTTCTCTATATAAGTGTTAAGTACTTGATTTTCACTCCCAACTTGACAACCATCATTCCCATGAGATTTTATTCTCAAAGTTACTATTATTATTGTGAAGTTCACATTATTTTAGGGAGTAGTTCTAGTCTTGACTATATTTTTACCAGAAAGAGAACATTTTACTAGGTGCTGCTTCTGTAACTTCTTGAAGACCTTGGAGGCAGAGTTCATTAAGGTGCATCACGCCTCACCCGTTCCAGTTTCTTATTAGACTCCAGCCACACTACTACACTATGTCTCTGAGATGTTGGCATCTTAAAATGAGCCAATAGGAATGATGTTTAATGAAGCACCTCCATCCAACAAAAATCTTGAAAACTTATTCCATAGATGTTTATTGTCACATACAAGTTCCTATTATGAGGAAACTTGATTTATCTATCTATATTTGAGAAAGTGATCTCGAACATAAAATTTCGTATCATCCTAACATAGGTCCTCTCCACCTTAATCATAGAATAATATTTCTCTTTTTTATGTCCAAAATGGCCTGAGTAATTTCCAACCTTCTTTTTGTTAGCATCCCAACCTGATCGAAGAAACAAGAAAACCTTGGTGACTTGGATACAACTCGGTAGTCCAATCTTGGATCCACCTCATATTCTTCTGTCTGATAAGGTTGTTTTCTGCCTTTGAACTTGGTTCGTCGTGATCACTAACCATATTAATCATTCCTTATAAATAACCATCATATGTATCTTAAAAACCCTCTCATTATCTCGTTTGACCTTTTTCTTCATCATAAAAAATAGAAACCAGGTGTGCCTCATGGCCTGACAATGGGTTGTTATTTACATTGCGTTGAGGAATCTGCAAATTCCCTATTGACATGTGCTTGAATGTTTTCCCTGGGAGCATAAGGTGGAGAGTATCCAGGAGGAAAAACTAATCCACCCCCAATATGGTGTTGTAGCAACTCGTTGCCTCTTCAACACTAGAAGGCAATAGAGGTGGACTCTCGTGATCAAAAATCCTTTTATTCTTATTCTTGTTCCCATTTTGTCCTTCTTCTTTTCCTTCCTCAACATAATTAACTCATGAGTAAATTCTTGTTTAACTGATTTTTTCCATGTTACATTGGTCATAACGTGGAGAGATCGAATAACTAGTGCAATATTTTGAGCCTCTCTCATGAAGGCTTTGGTGTGCCTTCTCTTGTCTCTTTTATCAAGTGACATATAAACTCCGATAAAAATCCTTCTGCAAAAATTTAAAAGATCTTGTTCTCCATTTCAACTTTTCGTACATCTAGAGATATATCGCTAAACCTATTAATGTAGGCCATCAACTTCTCACCTAGTCTTTCCTTCTCTAAAGAAATTTGAGCTAGAGTAAACTCATCCTCTTATAAATAAAAGTTCTAGAGAACTTTCACATGCATATCTTCCTAAGTGGCCACACTCCTTGGGTCTAAGTGAGAGTGCCATGTGTAAGCTTTGTCACTAAGGGATTTTGAAAACTCCCTTAAATGTAACTTTTTATCATTACAATTAGCACCTAGGTTCTCAACAAATCTCTTTAAATGATCCTTTGGCTAGCCCCTATTCCATTAAACTCCAAAAAGATTAAGGAATATACCCCTCAGGGTAAAGTTCATCATTACACTCCTCTCGGTAAGGAATACAAAAATCATCATAAATAGATGTTGCTTCGCTAGATGTTTGTGGGGATTATGCCGACATATTCATCATTTCCCTTTTGACCCCGTCAATGGTCAAAGTAGGAGAAAAATGTGTTTTATACTATCTTGTCTTATGGTGTAGTGACCACATATAATGGGATGATGACAATTGGGTCTCCAACAAATGTCATTACATCCTTTAGGAAGATTAATCATATTAGGAACCATTGGACTGGTAGGTGTAACGGGCATTCCCATTAAAAATGCCAAGTTATGCCAGTAGTGTAATAAAGGAACTTGTATCCATTGTGGAACTAACCATCATCAATGCTTGTTGAGTTTTGAGGAACTCCATGAATTTGACCATAAGATTGGTCAATTTTTTAGGACCTAAAATAGATATCGTGGAAGCATTCCCTAAGGGAAAATTGCCTATAACTGCAATGAATTAAGGAACTTCACTAGTAGATGCAATAACAACCTTCTCTTACTCATGCTCTGTAACGCCCCGACCCGAATTTGGGTCACCGTCAGGTCAACCCACACCAAGTCAAGGAGTTAAAGGGGGAGGGGGACAGTTCAATTCTATTATTTAAGAAAACACTTTTAATTTCATCATTTTATAAGGACTAAATTGCCAGTTTCAATTAGAGAAACAAATGATCACTTTAAGTAATTAGGTTAACTGACAACGTGTATTTATGAAAATTCGTTTAATCCAGCAATACTAAATAAATAATAAATAAACTATAGCTGTCCTTGTATTATAACATCACTTGGAAAAAGGCACGAATAAAATGATTTAAAAATTTTCCAACCAAATCCAATATTTCTTAGACAAGTTTAAAAAAAATAGTGGAAGAGCTTTTAACGACATTACCCTCTGGGGACTTACCTTAGTCCTTGCCCACATACTTATTACGATACCAAGAGATATAATATGGTGGGTTTTATATAAAAAAGAGTGAATCGTAGATATATTGATGTGATTAATGACGTATATGGCGGGGCATAACCATAGTAAGAACATTACCTGAAGAAAGTAATGAATTTCTAAGTATTGTAGGCCTTCAACAAGGCTCAACATTAAGTCATTATTTCTTTGCTCTTGCTATCGATGAGCTGGGTGGACAAATACAAGATAAGGTGCAGCTATTGATGATATTGTTTCAGTGGATGAAACTAAGACCATGATTAATGCTAAATTCGAATTGTGGAGAGAAACTTTAGAACAAGATGATTTAAAATAAGTAAAACTATATTGAGTGAAATTTTAGTAATAATAGGAGGACAAACGAGGATGTGGTGAAGTTGGAGGGTCAAGAGATACCTAGAAATGATTATTTTCATTATTTAGGCTCGATTATCCAAAAAGATGGATGTGATCGGCATATACCTGTGAAGTTAAAGGAAAAATTCCATCGGAAGGCCTTTAGACCCACCATTTTTATTGGGATGGAGTGTTCACCAACCAAAAAATAAAATGTGCAGAAAATTGGCTTGCGGAAGATGAAAATGCTAAGATGGATTTGTGGTAAAAATCAAAAGGATAAAATTAGAAATGAATAAATTCATGAAATGGTTAAAGTAGCTCCTATAGAAAATAAACTGAGAGAAGTCGTCTTAGATGGTTTGGACACGTCAAGCATAGACGAGTGGATGCCCCATAAGAAATAGTGATTTAGTTAAAATTGATGGTAGCGAAAGAGGTAGAAATAGACCTAAATTGACTTGGTGGGATATTGTAAATAATGACATAATATCATGTGGTTTAGCTAAAAAGATTGTGTTCAACAAAGAGGAATTGAAAAATAGGATGCATGCATCCGACATAATATAATTGGTACAATGATTTATTGAGCTGAGTTAAGTATGGGTAGTGTAATACCCCAAGATTTTAATGACTTTTAAAATGGGTTATATATTAAATTAATGGATTAATTGGGTTTTATTATAAATTAATTCATTTGGATTTTATCCGAATTGTGGATATTAAAATGTATGATTCTGTATATTACTTAAAGATATTTAGGTAATATATGAATGTAATGATATTGATATTTCTGTGAGTTATTAATTCAGTAATTTGAATTTTTAGTCGGACGCGGTATGGGACGTGTCGGGACTAAATTATGAGATTAAATAAAAAAACATATTTTTATATCGTCCTTATAGTCATTTCGACTGCGTCGTTGCATTCTGAAGGGTTGAAATAGTCAGAAAAGTCTATTTGAATGTTAATTTTGAGTCTGGGGTCATTTGGAAATGAAAAGACAACCCAAAAGGGCATTTTGGTCATTTTTACAAAGGGGATGAATAGTGATTTCGGATTTTGTCTTATTATAAGTATTTGGAGATTAGTTGAACGTGGGTTCATTCATCTCTTCTACACAAAATTAAAAGGTCATCTTCTTAGAGAGAGTGAAAGGTTGCTTGGCAAGAGAAAAGCTTGCTTGGAAAGGAGGAGAACCAAAGAACCAAAGGTCACCACCACCAACCACCACCGGAAGTTGGCCGAAAAAGGGGAGAACCACCTGTGATATACAACCCCAAAGGATTAGACCTTCATTAGAGGCAAGTTATTTGATGATTGCAATCTAAGTTTGTATATTGTCCATGTTAGGATAGTTCTAAAAAGATAAGATTTTTAAAACAACAAGTATTTAACAAGTGCAATAAAGCATTTATTATGTACATGTTAGTATCCAACTCTCACTTGCTATTCTCACCTCTCATCTAGAGTTCACACTTAACGTTTCCTATTAACCTCCTAGTTAATGGTTCCTCTTCATAAATTTCCATAATATGATTCCATCCCATATCATAACCCCGTATGTCCCATACCATACGTAATATAATCATTCTTATACATTTCTCCTTTATATGAATCGTTTCTCATTAATATGAATTAATCTCTTCAATAAATATTCATTAACTTATTTCAATTCTTTTCTCAATTCACCGCTATCTACAATTATCACACAGTAGATAATTTAACCACTATATATACATTCATACAATTCATTATATATATATATATATATATATATATATATATATATATATATATATATATATATATATATAATACGGCACCCCGAGTCACAGCTGTGGTGTAATGCATTACTCTGCTATTAGGTCCCAATATTGATGGTCGCCGAATAGGGGACTAAAGGTTCGGTAATGATTCCTCGAACCACAAACAACAACATACAAATTGGAGGCGAACATAGTTCTCATACCTACGAACCACGCACATACCTACGTTCCCATAGTCAGTGAACTTATCAACTCCACGATAAGTCTTTCATAGACCTATGTTCTTGAGCGACAAATAAAAGATCCCATGGATTCATCAGGATATGACTGCCCTCACGTGCAAACCTATCCATCGATATCAAGTAAGCTAGGTATGTCATACATATAAATTATCAATCAATCAAATAGGCATTATCATCTACCTATAATATAATATCATCAAGGTACTCACACTACCATAAGATAATTCCCATACGTAGCATTATATCTCTTTAAATTTAATCATCCCCGAGCCTTACTCATTACTCAAGGTTCAAATAGGTTTTTCCTCAACATTTTATTCAGTAAGAAATCACTAATATCCTACTGGTCCATATCATCTTATCTCCTGAATTACCATGAATTAAACTCTCCTTTAATTAGGGTTATAACCGATTGTTTCTAATCTCTTATAAACACATCTTCTATCAACTAGGATTGAATACCATCATCACATGGCCCATAGTCTATAGTGTTTCATTCACACTATATGACTTATCAACAAAATCAACATCCTTGCATCCTATAACATCTCTCCACTCCCGACATCGTTAAGGTTCATGCGCGAAGTGTCTCGCAAAGCGAAATCCAAACAAGGAACCCCTCAAATACACTACTACTTAACTTTGTCGATCGTGGAGGTCCGTCAACTTCAAATACGCAATCGGGATAACCTCATCCCCCTCTTTCAACCAAATGTGGTCTGAACTCCCATCTCTATCCAGGAGCCATACCACTAAGCGCTTGTACTACACTCAGTCCTTGCGTAATCAATAATGAGCTTAAACTCAGTCCTTGATGCTCAAATTATAACCCTAAGATTACCCAGGTGTTAAATTAAATATACCCTACTAGACCTATCCTTAATCCTCATGCATACAAATTAGAATCCAACACATGAATCTAGCAACCGATTTTTTTTTCAATTTAATTAACATCATACTAAATCAATTAAATCCCAATCAAATCAATTCAATTCTTAACTAGGGCTTACTGAACCTCCCTAAGTCCCATTATATCCAATTAATAATCACCAAAGATTTAGAAAAGGTTTGGGATAAGAACAAACATTAAAAAGAAACAACTTCAAATATTCCAGGGAGGTCGATCGATCGAAGACAGGGTGTCGATCGATCGATCGCCCAGATAACAGCCCAGTTTTCTGCATTTCTTCTACTACGGGTTTCATCACTTTAGATCATTCAAACCTTCATATTAACTACCCAAATTACTTATAAACCTTACTACATGATATAGCAACATATGTGAATGATTTCTAATGCTCTAAACATCCTATAATCATCAAGAGTTTGAATTAAAAGCATATGTTTAACCTCTTCTTTTCCAGAAAATTATATACATGATATCTTCAAGAACACACCATTTATTCTCAGCATTTCTTCAACAGATTTATGATTATTTCATGGATTACTATCTACCTACAATATGAGTTTGATTCCTATAAACTTCCATTTTTCAGAATTCCATTAACAACTCTTCATTATCTTCCAAACATGTAAAAATCTCATATTTTTATAACTATCCTAACATGGACAATATACAAACTTAGATTACAATCATCAAATAACTTGCCTCTAATGAAGGTCTGATCCTTTGGGGTTGTATATCACACGTGGTTCTCCCCTTTTTCGGCCAACTTCCGGTGGTGGTTGGTGGTGGTGACCTTTGGTTATTTGGTTCTCCTCCTTTCCAAGCAAGTTTTTCTCTTCCCAAGCAACCTTTCACTCTCTCTAAGAAGATGACCTTTCAATTTTGTGTAGAAGAGATGTATGAACCCACATTCAACTAATCTCCAAATACTTATAATAAAACAAAATCCGAAATCACTATTCATCCCCCTTGTAAAAATGACCAAAATGCCCTTTTGGGTTGTCTTTTCATTTCCAAATGACCCGAGACTCAAAATTAACATCCAAATAGATTTTTCTTACTATTTCAACCCTTTCGGATGCAATGACGCATAGTGAAATGACTACAAGGTCGATATAAAAATAAGTTTCTTGTTTAATCTCACAATTTAGTCCCGACACGTCCCATACCGCGTCCGACTAAAAATTCAAATTACTGAATTAATAACTCACAGCAATATCAATATCATTACATTCATATATTACCTAAATATCTTTAAGTAATATACAGAATCATACATTTTATTATCCACAATTCGGATAAAATCCAAATGAATTAATTTATAATAAAATCCAATTAATCCATTAATTTAATATATAACCCATTTTAAAAGTCATTAAAATCACGGGGTATTACAGGTAGGTGAGACCATGGTATTCGATAAGTTTATTTTATGTGTGTGTGTGTGTGTGTGAGCCTATATTATATGCCATCGGGTGATTAGTTTATTTGGGCTTAATTGTTATCATATGAGGTGTTAGAAAGTATATGTGATAAGGTTCTAAAAGGCATGAGGTATGATCGAGGAATAGAGGTCAAGTGCTTAGGTGTAAAAAAGTGTTTTCCCCTTTTTTTATGATTTTAATTATTTTAAGGCTAGTAATATAATAAAATAATATATACCTTGAATTTTGAAAATAGATCTCTAATGTTTGGTAGCCTCTTTCTCACACGCATGCTCTATAATCAGTATACAAAATATATTTCTCAACATTTAATAAGCAATACATAAAATATATTTTTCATCATTCAGTAATCAATATCAATAATAAACCAATGATTGATAATCAATAATCAACACAACATGATGCAATATAATAAATGTAATTTTTCACCTTTAAAATGAAATAGATAGACTTTTGGTTGGAAGTCGGTTAGGTTTTTTTCGCATAAGTGGCAGAGAGGTTGAAATATTGTTTGTCTTTTTGAGATATTGGTTTGGTTTGTCAAAAAAGTCTTTAAAAAATGATATCATTTCACTAAAATATTTTTTTAAATTGACTTTTACAAAGAATAAGGAGATGACGGGGCGTTTCTTCCAAAACTCAAGTTTGGACGTGCATAGGCAATGCCTAAAAACACCTTTTAGAACACTGATACGTGAGCATAAACTTTGGTCACATGTGTTAGGCTTAGGTGAGTTTATGTTGGTACTAGTAAGATGGGTAGGGACGAGAGCCGTTAGCATTTATGATTGTATCTTATGTTTCAAATTAGTTTTCTATTGGTGTCTGTTTGTACTAGGGTGATTTGCCATGTTGTGGGAGTAAGGAAGGATATGTAGATTTGGCATAAGATGCTTAACCATTAATAACCCCTAGGCGTGGGTAGTTGTAGATTACTCGTAATTAATTTAATAACTGTGATATTTCTTTCATTGCACCATTGTTTGAGATATTTTGCCACTATTTTGGATCATGTAGGAGTTATCATGCAGTGGGTTTGGCCCAAATTTTGTTGTTAACGTTTTCAAATCCAATTAATTATAATGGTTTTGGAGTTAGTTGTGCATCAAATTTCCAGCGTCGTGCAATTATTAGTCATGGGAGTATTAGTATAAGTGTTTTATATGTATTCAATGACTTATTTCAGATTTATAGTTTGGTTTTGGGTTCTTGTTTTATGGGATCCTATAGTTGAACTCGTTTCGATTTATTTCAGTTTTATTATTAGGTATATGGATATTTTGTTTTTATTTTATTATCATCCTTATGATTTTTGCTTATATATCCATGATGTCACTCTTTATGCTACTTCACACTATTATAATGACTATTAATTATTTGATGGCCGTAACTTTTGTATTTGGGCCTAATCACCGTAATTATGGAATTTATGGTTTGCCACAATTGGTATCAGATCATGGTCTATTCTTTAGGGTTTGTGATAGCCCATTCCGTTTTCCAATGGATTTTCTTTAATATATATGTGTCATGTCTTAGGATTTTGTACTCATGTATCACCATGATGTGTGTATTTTCTCCCGTCTTAATAAATGATGAACATTTGGAGCTATGGAGCTCAATATAATTGAAGTGGAAAGGATCTGTCATGGAAGCAAGTTCCAATTATGGGGAAGGTGGATAAACATGGATTCCCTCCACATGTCGTAAACATGATTACACAAGTTGTTGGTGATGGAGTTATAATTGCAATGTGGGGATTCTGGAGGACACCACTACTGTATGTGGCTCACATTAAGCCGAATTCAGGGTGGGAGAAGGTCTGAAGTGCATTTTTTTAAGAAGGAACCCACTAGAATTTTCATGATTTTATAGTTGATTTGCAGTAGAGGAGGGAAATAAAGAAAGACCTTTGTATTATTGAATGCACCAATGTGAAAAGTCGTTCTCTTGCTAAGCTTCAGCTAGTTGGAGATTCAATGATATAGTGACAGAGCATATTAGTTATACTGAAAGGATAAATTTGACACACATTCAAATTTTAGATAAGTTTGATGATTAGGCATAAATTCTTCATATTTATCCCCTTAATTTCGGTATTTTTATGATCCCGTGCGGTGTAAATAGATTGGATTTGTCTCATATTTATGCTACTAACCCTTTTTGGCAAGTATTTCGTATTTTGTGTATCTCCTATGTGTTTTACAGATATTTCATGCAAGTTAGTGCCAAAGAGAACTCAAAATAGTGAAAGAAACCAAGAATTGGGGAGTTGAGGGGCATTTTCGTAATTTTGTAGCCTTAGTCCGGAGGTGGGGCCAACTGGAAAGTTGAAGAGCTTTCAATTACAAGAACACTGGAAAAAACGGAACCTCAATCCGAGTTACGGTGAAGAAGTTATGCCCATTTGAAGTTGAGAAGAAATCCAAGAAAAAAGTTGTCAGACCCGAACCGAACCGAAGCTGAGAAAAAAGAACCAGTCTGCCCATTTGCCACGCTCCAGATCCGTTACTAAATTAGTCACGCTCCAGATCCGTTACTAAATTAGTCACGCTTTCTAAGTGTGACAAATTGGCAGATACGGGATTTTTATTTTGTGCTTATCTTTTAGCCAAAAGAGTTTTATGTTTTGGGGACTCTTCTAAACGACCCTTAGCCTATATATTTAGTCATTAGGACTCTTTTTATTCAGATTTCATTCATGTAAAAGCTTCATAACAAGTAGGAACATCTAGGAACATCAAGGGCACAAATTACTTCAAGAATTCATTGTTTCGGGTTTGTTTTTACCAGTTTTAATTCAAAATTCTTGTTTCTTATTGATTATTCTTGCATGCTTTGTTTTCCTATTTGATTCAACTTGTTTTCGCATTCATAATACGTATTTACATGCTTCTAGTTAGTTTCATCATGAATTCCTACACGTGCAACGTCATTATTTCATGCATTAGTCAATTTAACATGTCCGGCTAGGTTTTTCAAGGTTGGGATGCATGAACCCAACCTGATGTGTTAGTGCATGTGTATAACGTCGATCCGCTGAATTTAATGATTAATTTTGATCGTATCGTGTAATTTCATAAGAGTTGTAGATCTTTATATCTCGTTTGCCTATGGGTACTCGTGATGATTTAGAGTACAATTTGAGTGTAATTACCGCGATACCGATTTACTCATCCTCAGATTAGGTATGACACGGGCTTGAACCTCGTATACATAATGCTTGGGAGTACTAAATTCCGGGTTTGAATTAATCGGATAAATTTATGATTGACGTTGTCACTGCGTTACACTAGGGTTGGGGGATTGTATTCCCATCCTGCTTTCTCATCATTTAGTTAAAAAGTTTCAATTCAATCCTTCATTCTTAATCTAGGTAATTTAGTTAGTTGCATATTTCATCATAATTCCATAATTGCATTTAGTTTAATCAATCCCAAAACCAAAATCAATCTTTTCATTCCTTCTTAGAGTCATCGCTAGGATTCCTCAATCTTATCCCGTCGTCACAACTCCGTTGTCCTTTTTCCCTGAGGATCGATACCCGACTTGTCGGATTATTACTTGAACGACAGGCTTACACTTGAGCCTAGAGAGTACACACTTTAGAGACACATTCTGAGCCGTGTCAAGTTTTTGGCGCCGTTGCCGGGGAATTAGGTAGACTTAGGATTAGATCGAGTTAATCCAAAACTTTGACCAAAAAAATTTCAAAAAAAAATAAAAAATAAAAATCCAAAAAGATTCACAATTGTCATCTCTCCTGAACTTAATGCAAAATTCTGAAACCACTCCCACACCCCATAATACTCCAACCAGCATTCACGAAAATCCAGTTGTTGAGTATAATCCTGACAGTCCCCACACTCCGAACGCCCCACAGTTCTGGATCCCACCTCCCACACCGTCGCACTCAATCTCTAGCAACACTCCCTTCTCCTTCGTAGGACACACGTCGTGCACACCTAGTGAGAACGCCGAATCGTCAAGTGAGATAGAGATGTCGCAATATAGCAATGCAGCTACTGGTGAGGATGAGCCCCCGTACCGCTCGTAGAGAGAATTCTTATATCCCGAGCGCACTGTCACTCCGGGATGCATTATACTCCCGTATAATGCCGGGCAATTCCGTTTCAAAAATGGGATGATCCAGACACTACCGCATTATCACGGTATGGATTCTGAAAAGCCATACCTCCACATAAGGGAATTTGAGGACGTGTGTGATACTCTCAACGATCAAACCTGCACACAAGAGGTAATCCGCCTCAAACTCTTCCCCTTCTCGCTTAAAGATAAAGCCAAAGCTTGGCTATGGTCTTTACCTCCAAGCTCGATTCCATCCTGGAATGAGCTACAGTCTAAATTTCTCAAGAAATTCTTCCCAACACATCGAACAATCTCTATAAAGGCTCAAATTCAAGCATTCAGGCAACAAGAAAATGAGCCTTTCCATCGATGTTATGAACGTTTCAACGAGTTAGTGGCTTCGTGCCCCCATCATGGATTTGACCCATCGCAAATCATCTCCTTTATCTATAATGGGTTAAATCTTAATTCTAAACAGCTTGTTGAAACCATGGGAAGTGGTCCATTTGTCGATCTAGATGCCCATGACGCTGATCTTCACATGAGGTATGTTGCTGAGACTACCCAATCCTGGGATACCTCGGATCCGAACGCTCAAAACCGAAATCGACAATCTACCACAGCTCCGTCGACATCCGGTCTATTCCACGTAGATAAGAATTCGATGTCGGACTGTCGGTTGGACACCATTGAGAGAGGACTGCGAGACTTATGTGAGGTAGTTGGATCCATCAAGAATCCCGTCGAAAAGGTTTGTGCAATTTGTGAGGCGGGACATTCAACTGAGGAGTGTCCGACGATACCCGCCTGCAAAGTAATGTTGCAGGAGCAAGTTAGTGGTATAGGTGGCTTTAAGGGTAATTTCGGTGCCCCGCACGAGAATTCATACAACCCTTCGTGGAAAAATCATCCCGGTTTTAGCTACGGGCAACAATATGCTGCAATGAACCCTCCTTCGCATGTTGCCCCTCCTCCGCCACAACAATTTCAACAAGCTCCACACATGCAAGGTCATGTACAAGCACCACCACATCATGGAAATTATATCCCGCCACAGCGGAGAACTCTCGAGGATACTGTGAATCAATTCATCGCAAGTCAGGCCGCAACCAATGCCAAGTATGATCGTCTCATTGGCGACCTAAATGCAAACCTGTCTAAGATACAATCCTCGTTGAGTGTTCAAGAGAAGGGCAAATTCCCTGCCCAAGGCCAACGACTTCCCCAAGGTCAAACTAGTGTTAGCTCCACATCCACTGAACATCAGGAGCAATGTCAAGCAGTGACCACTCTTCGTAGTGGAAGAGTCGTTGATTTATCACCTCCTCCATACGACACAACAAAAGACAAGGAGATTTCGCCCGGCACGAAAGAGGCCGAAGATGTCCCCTTGGACGAGAGTGATAAGGAAGACACTAGTGAGCCTGAGGTGGTAGTTAAACCACCCTCCGCAGCACCATTTCCTCGAAGATTGATTCCTAATCAAAAAGGGACTCCACGTGATGAAGTTCTAGAAGTTCTAAAGCAAGTGAAGCTGAATCTACCCTTCCTTGATGCCATCAAACAAATTCCAGCCTACGGCAAAGTTATCAAAGACTTGTTGACGGTAAAAAGAAGGATGAAGGTTAAAAAGAACGTCTTCCTAGCTCAGAACGTGAGTTCCATTCTGCTAAATGACCTCCCGCCTAAATTTAAAGATCCCGGTGCACCCACCATATCATGCATCATTGGAGATAATAAAATTGAGAAAGCCTTACTTGACTTGGGAGCAAGTGTAAACATACTTCCTTACTCCATTTATAGGCAACTTGACTTGGGCGACCTCAAGCCCACAAAGGTCACTCTCCAATTGGCGGATCGATCAGTGAAGATTCCACGAGGCATAGTCGAGGACGTGATCGTCCAAGTGGACACTTTCTATTTCCCGGTAGATTTTGTCATTTGGGACACGGAGCCCTCCTTTAACTCAAGCAACCATGTTCCCATCATCCTTGGTCGCCCTTTCTTAGCTACAGCTAATGCAATCATCAACACAAGGAATGGGCGAATGCAGCTCACTTTTGGGAACATGACCTTGGAAACCAACATCTTCCACATAGCCCAAAATGCAGGGGAAGAAGATGATCTTCACGCGGTGAGCCTCATAGATGAGGTAGTATAAGAGTACTTCGAGGAAGCTTTTTGTGGCAACGCCTTAGAGTCATGTTTAGCGACGAGCTTTGAGTGTGAGGGGACGTCTACCCACTTCGAGAGGGATGTTGAAAGGTTGAGAGAATTACTCGATGAGAGTGCGTCGGACGAGGACGTGAGAGAGATTGATTGGGTTTCTAGATTCGAGGAACTACCTCCGAGGGATACACATATGGCTCCTTCCAGTGAAAAATTTCCAACCCTCGAATTAAAGAAACTCCCCTCCCATATCAAATATGCATACCTAGGAGAGGATGAGACATTTCCTGTTGTTATCTCCTCTAGCCTAGACGAAGGGCAGGAGGGCAAATTGATGAGAATTCTGAGGAAGCACCAGGGTGCTTTTGGTTGGTGTATAGCTGATTTGAAGGGGATAAGTCCTTTGATTTGCACCCACAAGATCCATCTCGAAGAGGATGTCAAACCCTCTAGAGAAATGCAAAGAAGACTAAATCCCAATATGAAAGAAGTTGTGAGAACCGAGATCATCAAACTATTGGATGCCGGGATTATCTACCCAATCTCGGATAGCAAATGGGTGAGCCCTATTCAAGTCGTCCCGAAGAAGTCGGGTATGACTGTGATTGAGAATACCAAGGGAGAGCTTGTTCCCCAACGCACCACCACAGGTTGGCGTGTTTGCATTGATTACCGGAAACTCAATGCGGGAACAAGAAAAGACCATTTCCCTTTGCCATTCATCGATCAAATGCTTGAGAGAGTTGCGGGCCACCCTTACTATTGCTTCCTTGATGGTTATTCCGGATATAACCAAATTGAGGTAGATGTACTTGACCAAGAGAAGACGACTTTCACTTGCCCTTTTGGTACGTTTGCTTACAAACGTATGCCATTTGGCTTGTGTAATGCACCCGCGACCTTTCAAAGGTGCATGTTGAGCTTATTTAGCGACATGGTCGAGAGAGGACTCGAGGTGTTCATGGACGATTTCAGCGTTTTTGGCACCTCTTTCGATCATTGTTTAGAAAAATTGGAAAAAGTACTTACCCGGTGTGTGGACAAGAACTTAGTGCTGAATTGGGAGAAGTGCCATTTCATGGTCACTGAGGGAATAGTTCTTGGTCACATAGTATCATCCAAGGGCATAGAAGTTGATAGGGCTAAGATAGATGTCATAGCTGACCTTCCCCCACCGAGATCGCTTAAAGACGTGCGATCATTCTTGGGTCACGCCGGGTTTTATCGAAGGTTCATTAAGGACTTAAGCGCTATCGCTAGACCCCTAAGCAACCTTCTCATGAAGGATAACCCGTTTGAGTGGACCGAGGCATGCCAAAGCTCCTTTGATAAATTAAAGAACATGCTCGTGTCCGCTCCCATCATGCAAGTTCCGGATTGGTCCCTACCGTTCGAACTTATGTGTGATGCAAGCGATTACGCAATTGGGGCTGTTTTGGGCCAACGAAAAGATAGGCAAGCTCATGTCATCTACTATGCTAGCCGGACCCTTGCCGGACCTCAACTCAACTACTCTACCACGGAGAAGGAGTTGCTAGTAGTAGTCTTTGCCCTTGATAAGTTCAGATCGTATCTCATTGGTTCTCCTATCACTGTCTTCACCGACCACGCGGCTTTAAAATATCTACTTACGAAGAAAGACGCCAAGCCGCGCCTCATAAGGTGGATCCTACTCCTACAAGAGTTTAATCTCTCCATCAAAGACAAGAAAGGAGTAGAAAACGTCGTGGCCGACCACTTATCTCGGCTCTCGTCCGACGTACCTAGTGATCCCATACCCATAGACGAGCACTTTCCGGATGAGCAACTATTTGCCACCTCTTCCTATCCCTGGTTTGCGGACATAGTAAACTATCTAGTCACGGGAGCCGTCCCTCCCGATTGGACACCGCAAGATAAGAAGAGGTTTCTTAATTGGTCGCGCATGTTCTTTTACGATGATCCCTTCCTTTTTAAATATTGCGCCGACCAAATCATCCGACGATGTGTACCGGATGACGAGATTCCAAAGGTCATCCAGTTTTGTCATTCGGAAGCATGTGGAGGCCACTTCTCAGCAAAAAAGACGGCCGCTAAAATTCTGCAATGCGGCCTCTATTGGCCCACAATCTTCCGGGATGCAAATGACGCATGCAAGTCATGTAATAGGTGCCAACGAATGGGAGCCATTTCTCGACGCGACATGATGCCCCTTACCCCCATACTCATCATTGAGATATTCGATTGTTGGGGTATTGACTTCATGGGTCCCTTCCCCCCATCCTTTGGTTTCCTATGCATCCTAGTCGCGGTAGACTACGTTTCTAAATGGGTAGAAGCTATAGCTACTAGGACTAATGACAACAAAGTGGTGATAAAGTTTCTACATGAACACATACTTTCTCGCTTCGGAGCACCGAAAGCAATAATTAGCGATAATGGCACGCACTTTTGCAATAGGCCATTTGAGAAGCTCATGAGAAAGTATGGGGTCGTCCACAAGGTTGGGACGACATATCACCCACAAACGAATGGGCAGGCCGAGCTAGCGAATCGGGAGATCAAGAACATTCTTGAAAAGACCGTCAATCCTACCCGAAAAGATTGGTCCCTTAGATTGACCGATGCACTTTGGGCCTATCGTACCGCGTTTAAAAATCAACTTGGAATGTCCCCTTTCCGTTTTGTGTATGGCAAACCTTGTCATCTCCCTGTTTAGCTCGAACACAAAGCGTATTGGGCAATTAAGCAATTGAATTTTGCCTTGGACAAGGCCGGTAAAGCCCGTAAGCTACAATTGATTGAGTTAGAAGAACTACGCAATGATGCGTATGAGAATGCCAAAATTTCAAAGGAGAGGATGAAACTTGCTCATGATAGCATCATTCGACGAAAAGAGTTTCATCCCGGGCAAAAAGTTCTTCTATACAACTCTCGGCTTCACCTCTTCCCAGGCAAGCTGCGGTCACGATGGTCTGGCCCGTTCGTCGTAAAGAACGTTTTTCCCCATGGAGCTGTTGAACTAAACGATTTAAAAGGGGAAAACACGTTCAAGGTAAATGGATAACGCCTAAAGCCATACCTAGAGGCGTTTGTGGATGAGGTCGACACGATTTGGTTGTCGGACCCTGTTTACGGGGTCAATTGAGCTAAGCCAGTGAGGTCGTCGCACCCCCGACGCGTATGGGGTGATTTTGTGTGTAAAATAGTCGGGTGTAAATAGGTTAGTTAGGAGTCCGGAGCCTGCGTTGCATGAGAGATAGGTTAGCACGTTTTTCGAGGGTGCTAGTACGCTTTTTGAGGTCGTATTCGAGGAAGTTTTTGAGAGCCCGAGGGTCTAGAAGGTTTTTAGGGGCAGTAGGCACAAGTTAGGGGATGAGAGAGCACTTAGAAATGGAGAGAAGAGTCAATTTCCTCCTCCCCCCTTCTTTTATGACCCATATGACCCGAATGCACCGAGCTCCTCCCACCCACCTCCCCTATGAGCTTTTATTGTTTTTATCTTTTGGTTTAATTGTTAGTGGTGGTAGGGCTTTCACATTGTTCACAGTTGATTTTTCCTTTTCTTATGTAACACAGGCTTCTCATGGTTATAATACAAACTTGCATTTTTTCATATTTGGTTGTTTTATTTTTCCGCACTTATTATTCGCTTTGAATTAGATTTTAGTCCTTTTTGCTTGAGGACAATGCAAAAGTCTAAGTTAGGGGGGGTCACAAGTGCGTATTTCTAAAACTTCACAAATTTTCAAAAATGCCCAAAAATTTCCAAAAAAATCATAAAATTTTGAAAAATCCAAAAATATTTTTGTTCAAAATAAATAAAAATTGGAATTCAAAATTTTCAAAAATATCATTAAAAGTCAAATTGGAGTCTCAAATTGTAAATATCCAACATACACAAAGCCGAAATTGACCAAAGATGGAAATTGTGCGAAAATTGACGACTTAACGAATAAATGTGGAGATTAACAAACCCGGTGAGATTCGAACCCATCACGTTTTGCGAGATTTTAAATCAATCCGAGTTAATTGTTAACTCAAAGTTCTTTTTAGCGCGTAATAAGTTGTCAAGGATCTCAATTTTTTTTTCATTTGATCGGTTTTGAAAAATGTGTGCAATATTGCCTTGAAAATCGTGCCAAATTAGTCTCTAAACTTAAATTCACCTCGAAACGCATATGGTAACGCCATTGGTATTTTGGACAATGAAGTAGGCCCTCGTTTGTCACCCAAAAATATTGGCCAGAAAAAAAGTAGCGAAAAATTATCCCTTTTGTAACCCAAATTGAGCCGAATAATTTTTCCTTTCGTTTGACAACCCGGAAAACCCAAAATAGCCCGGAATTGTGAAAAATGAAAAAAATTCAGAATTTAAGTCCGAAAAGTGCAATAAAAAGGGGGCAAGAAAAAAAAATAGAAGAATGCTCAACAAAAATAGCAACAAAGAAAAAAAAATAGAAAAAGAATAAAAAATGAGCAATAGCCCGGAAAATGCACAAATGGACATCACGAATGACTTTTCCAATTCCAACCTTCCATACCTCCTTCATTTTACCCTATACACCCTATAACCCGAAAAAGTCCTAACCGAGTCCAAATTGCGTAAATTGAGTACCGCATGGAGAGTTAATACACCAAAAGATAATATAAGAGGTTAAATGATCGAAATAGAGGCGATGTTCCCGTTTTTAAAACCGTAATCCGTTGAAGAGATCCCTTCACCAAAATTTCCGTCTTTCTAATTGCATGCGTGTATTTGCTTCCACTACATTTACTCCTTATATCACGCATGCCGAGAGAATAGCCATAATCCGAGAGATTCGTTTGTGAGTGCATTCCGTGAGAAATTGAAATCAAAACGAATTTTCGGATAAGTAACGTAATGATCAATCGATGAAAATTGGCGGTTATATTTCTGGCTTCGCACACACACACTACGGTTTGAGACTTGTAAATATGACTTAATGATGACTATTTTAGGGAAAAGTTTGAATTGCACAATTTTTGCATATTTTGAATTTTCTTTGAGTCGAATTTTGTGGGTATATTCACTGCAAACCCTCACGAGACACAACTCGTCCTACTAGGGTAACCTAGAGGTTTAAAGGCTTGTTGCATGCGCTAAATGCAATCGCTTGCCCGCGAAAGAGGTGCTCTATCCCAATAAAGTTTTTGAAGGGTCCTTAACTCATACTCTCGTTCTTTTACATTGCTCGGGACGCGCAAAGTTCTAAGTTAGGGGGGTATGATTAGGCATAAATTCTTCATATTTATCCCCTTAATTTCGGTATTTTTATGATCCCGTGCGGTGTAAATAGATTGGATTTGTCTCATATTTATGCTACTAACCCTTTTTGGCAAGTATTTCGTATTTTGTGTATCTCCTATGTGTTTTACAGATATTTCATGCAAGTTAGTGCCAAAGAGAACTCAAAATAGTGAAAGAAACCAAGAATTGGGGAGTTGAGGGGCATTTTCGTAATTTTGTAGCCTTAGTCCGGAGGTGGGGCCAACTGGAAAGTTGAAGAGCTTTCAATTACAAGAACACTGGAAAAAACGGCACCTCAATCCGAGTTACGGTGAAGAAGTTATGCCCATTTGAAGTTGAGAAGAAATCCAAGAAAAAAGTTGTCAGACCCGAACCGAACCGAAGCTGAGAAAAAAGAACCAGTCTGCCCATTTGCCACGCTCCAGATCCGTTACTAAATTAGTCACGCTCCAGATCCGTTACTAAATTAGTCACGCTCCAGATCCGTTACTAAATTAGTCACGCTTTCTAAGTGTGACAAATTGGCAGATACGGGATTTTTATTTTGTGCTTATCTTTTAGCCAAAAGAGTTTTATGTTTTGGGGACTCTTCTAAACGACCCTTAGCCTATATATTTAGTCATTAGGACTCTTTTTATTCAGATTTCATTCATGTAAAAGCTTCATAACAAGTAGGAACATCTAGGAACATCAAGGGCACAAATTACTTCAAGAATTCATTGTTTCGGGTTTGTTTTTACCAGTTTTAATTCAAAATTCTTGTTTCTTATTGATTATTCTTGCATGCTTTGTTTTCCTATTTGATTCAACTTGTTTTCGCATTCATAATACGTATTTACATGCTTCTAGTTAGTTTCATCATGAATTCCTACACGTGCAACGTCATTATTTCATGCATTAGTCAATTTAACATGTCCGGCTAGGTTTTTCAAGGTTGGGATGCATGAACCCAACCTGATGTGTTAGTGCATGTGTATAACGTCGATCCGCTGAATTTAATGATTAATTTTGATCGTATCGTGTAATTTCATAAGAGTTGTAGATCTTTATATCTCGTTTGCCTATGGGTACTCGTGATGATTTAGAGTACAATTTGAGTGTAATTACCGCGATACCGATTTACTCATCCTCAGATTAGGTATGACACGGGCTTGAACCTCGTATACATAATGCTTGGGAGTACTAAATTCCGGGTTTGAATTAATCGGATAAATTTATGATTGACGTTGTCACTGCGTTACACTAGGGTTGGGGGATTGTATTCCCATCCTGCTTTCTCATCATTTAGTTAAAAAGTTTCAATTCAATCCTTCATTCTTAATCTAGGTAATTTAGTTAGTTGCATATTTCATCATAATTCCATAATTGCATTTAGTTTAATCAATCCCAAAACCAAAATCAATCTTTTCATTCCTTCTTAGAGTCATCGCTAGGATTCCTCAATCTTATCCCGTCGTCACAACTCCGTTGTCCTTTTTCCCTGAGGATCGATACCCGACTTGTCGGATTATTACTTGAACGACAGGCTTACACTTGAGCCTAGAGAGTACACACTTTAGAGACACATTCTGAGTCGTGTCAAGTTTTTGGAATTATATTTTTCATATGCAATTCGGGTAGCCAAAGAGGAAATAATTTTTTACTCTGAAGCAAGGACACTGCACAATTGCAGAATATGAGGTAAAGTTCATGAGGTTGTATTTATTCTAACCTGGGAGATGGAGACCGAGGATAAAAAGAGACTTATGTTGTTGGTTGAGTTGGCCCATTAAGTTGGTGTTGTTGGCGAATTTGGCTTACACGTCTTATGCACAAGTTGTCAATGCGACATGACTTATGTTAATATTAGGTGTACATGAGGCTTGTATATGTGTGTGTGTGTGTGTGTGTGTGTGTGGTTACAGAAGTTTGTGAATCCTAACTATGATTGGATGGTTAAGATTGATCATGACATACGACATGTGTTATTCACTGTTCATGAGCCTATTGTATATGGCATGGGATGATTCGGTGGGTGTGAGCCTAAATGTTATCATACAAGGAGTTAGAAATTATATGTGAGTATACACTTTAGCTGTATGTGTTAGTCTTGGGTGAGACTATGTTGGTACTAGTTAGATGGGTTGGGAGGAGAGAGTTATTAACAGGGATGGTTGTAGCTTACAATTCTAGTTAGTTAGTATTAACATAGGTTTTTACTAGAGTGATTAGAATCATTTGAGAACAAGGAATGATATGTAGATGTGGTATAAAATGTGTAACAATTAGTAACCCTAGGTGTAGGTAATTGTAGATTAATTGTAATTAATTTAAATTAGATATTTGATTTCAATGCATCATTGTGTGTGATTGTTTTTCATTATTTGAGATCATGTACGAATTCTGTTTCACTAGACTTAACCCACATTTTGACCCATATTTTGTTACTAATATTTCCAGGTTTAGTTGATCTTAGTGCTTTTAAGACTTAATTGTGCATCAGAGCTATAAAGTTGAGTCATTGTTAGCTGAACGAGCATTTATGTATCTGTTTCATATCTATTCAATTATTTATCTCTGACTTTAAATTTGGTTTCGGGTCCTGGTTTTGGGATTCCAGTGTTGAATTAATTTTTGTTTATTTTAGTTTTATTCAGAGATGTATGGATATTTTGGTTTTATTTTATTGGCATCCTTATGATTAATGTTTTTTTTTGGGTGTCTCTCTCTCTCTCTCTCTCTCTCTCTCTATATATATATATATATATATATATATATATATATATATATATATATATATATATATATATATATATATATATAACTCTTTATGTTACTTTTCATGCTTATAATGATTCCTTGGTAACATACTTTTTTAGGCGTGATCACCTAAAATATATAATTTATGGATTGCCCCGGATTTAACCTATGATTTAATGTCTTGAAGTGTCATTCGACTTACAAACTGGCTCAAAAGTCATTTCACCATATACTTAGAGAAGGTCTTATGGTGCATTATATCGTCCAAAAAGTCGTGCATTGTGATTGTCGAGAAAAGGGATGTGAAGAATATAATAATGTATATTACTTTCCTCCGTGCACTTAATTAGCAATAAATTTATGGCAAAACTATATACATATGTATAGCTTACTTATAATATATTTTATTTATATTTTAGAAAAATATATAGAATTCAATAAACATCTACATAGCTTATACATTTCAAAATATGAAATAAATTTACTCTCTCATAACAAACCTTTAATTAAATTATCTTAAACTACCTTATCTAAACGAAAGTGTTTAATGAGAGTTCCTTGTTGGGATTTCACTTCGGTTAGACGTCCCATGCATGAAGTTTAGAGATGGGTTGGAGTGACGATTCAAAACACTTAATAAAATCAATATACTTTTACTTTAACATTTCACATTATGAAATGTTAGTTGAAAGCTTGTTATCCAAGTTGCTCCTTAAATAAAGCATTCAGACATATTAATGGCTCTAATTGGTAATAACTCGGGAGTGGGGTAATTGGGTATCGAGGTTATAGCATGAAGTAGTAAAATATGTAAACAATTGTGAATGTCATTAAGAAATAAACATGAGAAACGTAAAATAATGGATAAGTGTCAAGGATGAACACCCTTGACATGCCCCAAATGTGACACCTCGGCTCAGAGACATCAACCTCAACCGAGGATATGGACAATGTTGGAAGGGCCTTGGATCAGTGACCGACAGCCTCGGCCATAACAGGGTCGGCCCTGGCCGATACCACTACCAACCTCTTTAAGGGGAGACTGCATGAATCATGGGGTCAGCAGTTCATCAGTTCACCCAGGAAGGACAACCTCGGCCGGGGATAGGCCGAGGTTACAAGGAACCATACTTCTACCAAGGTCAACCCCATCAGTGAATCAACCAATGTTTCAGGCCTATTCCAGCTTAACCTCGGCCCAGGACGACCTTAATACCTTACCTCGGCTTCACTTAAGCCGAGACCATACCGTCTCATCTCAGATTGGATGGGTAGATAAACCTTACCAACCTCAGACTCTTCTAGACCGAGGTCATGACCAAACACGGAGGCCGAGCTCTTATTGACATATGTGTGGGCAAGGACACGTGGACACAAATCAGTTATAACAAATCATTCCCCCCACGTGAGGGGAATATTTCATCATCATTCTCTACATGTGACAGGGACAGAAGTCTTCATCATATTGGATAGATCAACACACACATGCTCTTTACATGCATAGGGGGTACATTACACCCCCCATGAACTATAAATACTTGTCTTCCCCTTCTTAGAAAGGGATCCCCAAAATTATCAACCCTAGCTGAAACTCTGTCTAAACTCACAGTAGAGAGAGAAAGCTTGAGAGTTGTATCCATGGCCATTAGAGCCCTCATATAGTGATATAAACCACACACCTTCACAGTGGACGTAGTCCTGATTGGCTGAACCACTTATACTCCGGTGTAAATCCTCTTCTCCTCACCTCCATCTACTATATGTGTATATACTCTTATGCTGCCATGGTTAACATTGAATTGAGCCCATCAACACCTTGAAGGGTGGTGCTGTTTCCAGCATCATCATTTTGGCACCGTCTGTGGGAATTAGAAGAGTTATCACTTCCTCCTCTTCAGCTTAGCCTCATCGGAGACTTTGGTGGTGAATCAGGCACCACCCCTTGCGTGGAGCTGCTTCACCATTGAAAGAGGTCCTTTAATGTATTAAGCTCATCTGCTACTCAAGCTCTTTGGTGTTAACATATGGCACCAGAGGCACTACCCCCTCTTTCGCCGCCTAGTGCGGGAGGACCTAGTTCCCGCCAGGCACCGCCTCAGTCCGAAATGGTGGAGGTAGCTGCAGCCTTGAGGTCTTTGGATGCAACGAAACAAGTTATACAGGAGCAGTTTCCATAGCTCAGCCAAACTATGATAAGGCCACCTGGATTTTCACCGAAAATGATCACTCCGGCGGTTGTCCAGCCTCATACTAACGTCAGGGGACCACCCCAGGCATCAATGAACGACCAATCTGCTCCCTAACGGAGGAGGGATGTTGTTGACCCTAGGCGCTTACGCCTGAGGAGGCAAGGAAAGCCTTGCCCGGAGGATAGGTATGATGATCTAGAGGCAAAAGATGTGTCGAAAGAATGTTGGGAGCCATATGAGGTCTCGAATAATACTGTACATCCTCTTCAGCAGAGCCGAGGTTGTGGCGACCGAAGAGGTGAAGAGGCCCAGCAGCGAGGATCAGCTTTTGATCGATTGAGTAGAGGGTCAGCATCTAAGAGGTCGGGCCCAATAAATGACCTAAGATAGAGGTTATCAAGGTCAATGAGTGCAGCCGGCTCGCAAAGAGGAGAGGGATAACGTCAGCCACACCAAGGCCGATTTCATGCAGGAAGAGGTAGAGATCTGGAAGAGGTCAACAGCCGACATTGCCCTGCGGCTGGGGAACCCTTAGTCCATCCCTTGGAGGTGGCTGGGACAACCTCGGCCAGGACGATGGTAGGAGACCATGGAACGACTCTATCCAACATCTTAAGGAGAAGATAAGAGACCTCATTAAGAGCCAAGACCCATTACAAAGATGTTTCTCGGAGGGCTCCCCCTTTATGGCAAGGATAATGAGCTTCCTAACTCTTGCTAAGTTCAAGCCACCCGTGGTGTCTCCCAAGTATGACGATAGCACCAACCCTGTACATCACAATGAGATGTATCAGTCAGCAGCGGACATATACTCGATACCTGATGAGATGAGGTTTAGGGCCTTCTCTAGAACTTTGACAGGAGCAGCACATAACTGGTTCACTTCTCTTTCGAAGAATTCAATTGAGAAATTCAAGGGCTTGGCTGAATGATTCATTCACAACTTCTGTTTTGGGGTAAGACCTCAAAAGAAGACCACTCATCTACTGTATGTCAAGCAAGGCAAGGACGAGAGCCTAAGGGACTACATCGCCAGGTTCAACAAAGAAAAACTTGAGGTTGAGGATTACGAAGAGAATATAGCCTTGACCGCCCTCATAGGAGGTCTTTAGAAAGGGAAGTTGTTGTGGAAACTCGCGGAAGACCCTCCCAAGTATATGGCAGAGTTACTGGAAACTGCGGGAAAGGTAATGAATGCCGAAGAGGCAATGGCCGCCAAGTATGAGGATGATAACCGCGATCGTAGCGGGAAGTCCCAAAGTAAGAAAGACGAAAAAAAGAGGTCAATCAATGACAAGTTCGCTCACTATACTCCTCTAACTGTGAGTTGTGAGCATATCCTCAATGAGATCAAGAATGACAGGACTCTAAGATGGCCGAAGAATGTAAAGACCCCTCCGCATAAGAGGAACAAGAACTTGTGGTGAGAGTTCCACCAAGACCATGGCCATGTTACAGACAGATGCTTCGCCTTGAAGGATGAGATTGAAAAGATGTTAAAATTTGGAAAGTTGAGGAAGTATGTTGATGGAAAGGCTCCTAAAGGTGGAAGAGATGACCCTAAGAAGAGGAGAAATGATAGATGTCGTGACGATGCCCCAGCTCGAAGAGACAATGATTTGAAAGGTGATGATGAAGACGATCTGGACCTTCCGCTAAAAGACGACAACACTCCAGTGAAGAGGGTTAGCATGATCTCCTTTGGTGCTGACACCATATGCGGAGGGATTGCGGGAGGTGTCTCTGAAGTGGCTGACAGAAAAGCTCATGTGGCAGAGGCCAAGTCAGTGGCCAAACTTGAAGTTGTAAATCTAAAGTCTTCCGATACGGCGCAGAAGAGAAAGAAGGTGGACATGGACAGTCTTATAGTTGGGTTCTCCCGACTTGACTTCAAAGGTATCTTAGCCCCACATGATGACCCCTTGTTAATAACAACAAGAGTACATGGATGCGAGGTGCAGAGAATCCTCGTAGATGGGGGGAGTTCAGTAGACATGATGTTTTCGCCCTGCTTCAAGAGCCTAGGTCTTAACAAAGCTAGGCTGGTAGCCTATCATCATCCTTTAATGGGCTTCAGCGGTGAAAAGGTCCACCCATTGGGCATGTATGAGATGGATGTGCAAATGGGTGATGAGTGGCCTAAGAGGTTGACCCGGAAGATCAACTTTTTCGTTATGGATGAAAACGTCTTCTCGGCCTATAACCTCATCATAGGAAGAGTAGCCCTTAAGGAGTTTGAGGTCGTGCCATCAACGGTCCACCAGATACTAAAATTCCTGACCCCCTATGGGGTAGGGGAAGTGCAAGGTGACCAGACTATAGCACAAGAATGTTACTTCAACTCGGTCGAAGAGAGAGAGGCCCATAAGAGGGAAACCACCACTTATAGCATTGATACACTTGACCCAAGAGATGAAACAAAATTAAAGAAGGGAGAGGCCGCGGAAGAGGTAGAATCCATCATCCTTAATGAGGACGAACTGACAAAAACCATCCAGGTCGGCAAAGTCTTAAAAATAGAAATCAAGGAAGAGCTGATAAACTTCTTGAGGAAGAGGCAGAGTGTCTTCGCATGGAGTCACGCAGACATACCCGGCATCAATCCTGAGGTTATATGTCACAGGCTTAATGTGACCAAAGATGTCAGGCTGATCAAACAAAGACGAAGAGTTTACTCCAGGGAGAAGTACGACGTCATCCGGGAAGAAGTTAAAAAATTAGAAGAGGCTGAGTTTATTAGAGAAGTCATATATCGGAAGTGGTTATCGAATGCAGTCATTGTGCCCAAAGCCAATGAAAAGTGGAGAATGTGCGTCGATTTCACTGACCTGAACAGGTCTTGCCCAAAAGACAAATATCGCTTACCTCAGATAGATCAGATGGTAGATGTTATTGCAGGGCACGAGCTCATGAGCTTCATGGACGCGTATTCAAGCTACAACCAGATCTTCATGGATGCGGAAGACTCAGAGAAAATAGCATTCATTACCGATAAAGGGACATACTGCTACAAAGTGATGCCCTTCAATTTGAAAAATGCGGGGGCAACATACCAACGTCTTGTGAATAAGATGTTCGAAGATCAAATAGGTAAGACTATAGAGGTGTATGTAGACGATATGCTGACGAAGATCTTAAAGGCCTTCACTCATGTGGCAGACCTTCAAAATACCTTCGATACTATGGACTTATACAGGATGAAACTCAACCCCGCGAAGTGTTTCTTCGGGGTAGGAGCTGGTAAGTTTCTTGGATTTATCGTTAATCAAAGAGGAATCGAAGCAAATCCTGAGAAAATCAAGGCTTTGCTTGACATGAAAACACCAAGGAGTATCAATGACATCCAAAGACTCACGGGGAGAGTGGCCGCACTCAACAGGTTTGTTTCTAGAGCAACGGACAAGTGTCTTCCATTCTTTAAAGTGCTTAGAAAGGCCTTCCAGTGGGACGAAGAGTGAGAAAAGGCTTTCAACCAACTCAAGTCTTACCTTGGGTCTCCCTTGTTATTATCTCGGCCCATAGTAGGAGAGAAATTGTATATTTATCTAGTAGTCTCTGAATCGGCTATCAGTGCAACCATAGTACGGGAAGACATTGGAATCCAAAGGCCTGTGTATTTCAACAGTAAAGCCCTTCAAGGGTCTGAGAAAAATTACCCTCGTATGGAAAAGTTAGCCTACGCCCTGATACATGCTTCTAGGAAGATGAAGCCCTACTTACAAGCCCATTTCATGGTCGTCCTCACTGATTCCCCACTAAGACAGGTTCTACATAAACCTGAGAAGTCTGGAAGATTGATGACCTGGGCCATTGAGTTGGGGGAGTATGACCTTACTTACCAACCTAGGACAGCCATTAAAGGGTAGGCCCTCGCAGACTTTGTTGCCGAGTTCACATGGGAAGAGGCCGAGGTAGAGAATGACCTAGTGGGTGCTGAAGGTTCAAACAACAAGGTCTTACGAGGACAGGAAGAGGTTGCACCAAATGTCTTCCAAGAACAGGAAGAGGTTGCGCCAAACGTCTTCCGAAACCAGGAAGAGGTCGTATTTAAGAAGATCAGGAGCGGAGTAGCGGAGAATGAGGAGGATCGATACCTCTTCAGGCAAGGAATCATGTCGGAAGGGGACTTCTCATCGGATACAAACATTTGGAATCTCTTCATTGATGGTTCTTCCTATGAAAGTGAAAGCGGTGCAGGGTTGATACTTTCAGCTTCAGATGGTGCCAACATTGAATAAACTTTGAGTTTCAACTTCAAGGCCTCTAACAATGAGTCAGAATATGAATCCATGATAACAGGTCTCTCATTGGTAAAGAATTTAGGAGTAAGACGACTCCTACTTCATAGCGACTCAAGGTTAGTTGTTAATCAAGTATTGGGAGTCTATGAGGCCAAAGATGAAAGGATGGCTAACTATCTGAAGAAGGTGATAATGATGTTAGAATATTTCGAAGAGACAAAATTGAAGAGAGTACCTTGACAAAATAACAGCCACGTAGATGCATTGGCTAGGTTGGCCTCGGCGACGAAGACAGACATCAGAAGGACAATTCCGGTCGAGGTCTTAGCAAAAGAGACCATCGAGGAAGAAGAGGTTTGCAACCCTTGTCTCAATTTAAACCTAGGAGACTCATGGATGGATCCCCTCATCAGATATATCAAAGAGGGAGAGCTACCGGAATCCAAGATTGAGAGGAGGAAATTGAGATATAGGGCTGCCAAGTTCTCCATAGTAGGAGACGTCCTATATGAGAAGGGATTTCTGTTGCCTCTCCTCAGATGTGTGCATCCCACCGAAGTTCCCCGCATCATACAAGAAGTTCATGAGGGTTCTTTCTCCAGTCACATAGGAGGAAGACCCTTGGCCAAAAGGATAATTACACAGGGATACTGGTGGCCAACCTTGGCCAAAGATGCTGTCGCTTACGTGAAGAGGTGCGATAAATGTCAGAGATTCTCCACTGTTCCTCACCAACCTCATCAACATATGACGTTAATCACTTCCCCATGTCCATTTGCAGTATGGGTAATTGACTTAGTAGGACCCCTACCAAGAGCTGCCAATAATTATCGATTTCCGATAGTTGCCATTGACTACTTCTCAAAGTGGGTGGAGGCAGAGCCGATGATAACGATCACAGAACAGAAGACCTTCCAATTTATTTGGAGGAACATTATATGTAGACATGGCCTCCCAAACACTCTCATCTTAGATAATGGAACCCAGTTCAAGAACTCCTCTTTAGAAAAGTATTGCGAAAGAGTGGGGATAAAGCAGTTCTTCTCATCTCTCGACCGACCTTAGGCAAACGGCCAAATAGAAGTCACAAACAGAACAATTCTCAACAGAATCAAGAAGAGGTTAGAAGAAGCGAAGGGAAGATGGACTGAAGAGTTTTACGTTGTGTTATGGGCCTACAGAACCACGGCAAGGACACCAACAGGAGAAACCCCATTCATGCTAGCACATGGCTCAGAGGCCATCACACCAACAGAAGTGGGACTCCCTACTCATAGGGTTCAGACCTATGACCCTGATAAAAATGAGGAAGAGAGGAGACTAGACCTAGATCTGATTGAAGAGAGAAGGGAAGACGCAGAAATCAGAAAAGCATCTTACCGGCAGAGAGCAGTAAAATTCTACAATCAGAGGGTGAAGTCAAGACCCATTACCGTGGGAGACTTAGTACTGAAGAAGACCTTACAGAAAATAAACAAACTCCACCCAAACTGGCATGGTCCCTACAAAATGACAGACGAGGTTGTGCCCGGTACCTACAGGCTAGAAAACCTAGAAGGGGAACCTTTCGCTAACCCCTGGAATGCTGATCACCTAAAGAAGTATTACATATGATGTTGCAAAAAATTATGTAAATGTGCCATCTTATAAAGAGGTTATTAATAAGAGATCAGTTTCCATGTCACTTTTTTCTTCATTGCGATCTAATGGTAGAAAGATCTGAGTTAGAGGGTCGGAACCTTATAACATCATGATTTGGTAACAAGGTTTGAGGTCAGATATCATACTTGGATGACCTCAGACCCTTAACATCATTAATTTGATGAAATTAATTATGAGGATAACATCTTAGTTGATGGCCTCAGACCCTTATAACATCATTAAGTGGTGACAAGTTCTGAGGTCAGACACCATACTAGGATGACCTCAGACCCTTAACATCATTAATCTGGTGAAATTAATTATGAGGATAACATCTTAGTTGATGGCCTCGGACCCTTATAACATCATTAAGTGGTGACGAGGTTTGATGTCAGACATCATACTAGGATGGCCTCAGACCCTTAACATCATTAATTTGGTGAAATTGATTATGAGGATAACATCTTAGTTGATGGCCTCAGACCCTTATAACATCATTAAGTGGTGACAATGTCTGAGGTCAGACACCATACTAGGATGACCTCAGACCCTTAACATCATTAATCTAGTGAAATTAATTATGAGGATAACATCTTAGTTGATGGCCTCAGACCCTTATAACATCATTAAGTGGTGACGAGGTCTGAGGTCAGACATCATACTAGGATGGCCTCAGGCCCTTAACATCATTAATTTGGTGAAATTAATTATGAGGATAACATCTTAGTTGATGGCCTCAGACCCTTATAACATCATTAAGTGGTGACAAGGTCTGAGGTCAGACACCATACTAGGATGACCTCAGACCCTTATAACATCATTAAGTGGTGACAAGGTCTGAGGTCAGACACCATACTAGGATGACCTCAGACCCTTAACATCATTAATTTGGTGAAATTAATTAAGAGGATAACATCTTAGTTGATGGCCTCAGACCCTTATAACATCATTAAGTGGTGACAAGGTCTGAGGTCAGACGCCATACTAGGATGACCTTAGACCCTTAACATCATTAATTTGGTGAAATTAATTATGAGGATAACATCTTAGTTGATGGTCTCAAACCCTTATAACATCATTAAGTGGTGACGAGGTCTGAGGTCAGACACCATACTAGGATGACCTCAAACCCTTAACATCATTAATTTAGTGAAATTAATTATGAGGATAACATCTTAGTTGATGGCCTCAGACCCTTAACATCATTAAGTGGTGACAAGGTCTGGGGTCAAACACCATACTAGGATGACCTCAGACCCTTATAACATCATTAAGTGGTGACAAGGTCTGAGGTCAGACACCATACTAGGATGACCTCAGACCCTTAACATCATTAATTTGGTGAAATTAATTAAGAGGATAACATCTTAGTTGATGACCTCAGACCCTTATAACATCATTAAGTGGTGACAAGGCCTAAGGTTAGACACCATACTAGGGTGACCTCAGACCCTTATAACATCATTAAGTGGTGATAAGGTCTGAAGTCAGACATCATACTAGGATGACCTCAGACCCTTAACATCATTAATTTGGTGAAATTAATTAAGAGGATAACATATTAGTTGATGGCCTCAGACCCTTATAACATCATTAAGTGGTGACAAGGTCTGAGGTCAGACACCATACTAGGATGACCTCAGACCCTTAACATCATTAATTTGGTGAAATTAATTATGAGGATAACATCTTAGTTGATGACCTCAGACCCTTGTGACATCATTAAGTGGTGACGAGGTCTGAGGTCAGACACCATACTAGGATGACCTCAAACCCTTAACATCATTAATTTAGTGAAATTAATTATGAGGATAACATCTTAGTTGATGGCCTCAGACCCTTATAACATCATTAAGTGGTGTCAAGGTCTGAGGTCAAACATCATACTAGGATGACCTCAGATCCTTAACATCATTAATTTGGTGAAATTAATTATGAGGATGACCTCTTAGTTGATGGCCTCAGACCTTATAACATCACTGTGGTGACTGTCTGAGGTAAGACAATTTAGTTCAAACAGATCATTGCAATAAGGCTTCAGAGCTAAAACACCGCATGGCAAATAATCATTCAACAAACAAATTAAATGAAGTCAAAACCCTCCTTAGAGGTTGCTATCCAGTTGTAAAAATTTAAAAATATAAGTTGACAATGTTCTTCAGAGGTTACATCCAATCAGGGGTTACAAAAAAGTACAGAAAGCTTCGTAATTGAGCCTAAGGATTCAAAGGGAGAGTACTGGTATCCTCGGCTTGATTCTCTTGGACGACGTTGGTCACCTCGGCCCCATCTTCTTTATGGTCAGCTCCCTCTATCTCCGTACCGTCCAGTGTGGCAGTCTCTGCAGGGGCAATGACCTCCTCTTCAACCTCTTGAAGGGCTTGGGAAAACTGAGGGTTATCAAAACCCAGACCTATGAAGTCAGAGGCCTTCAAACTTCCTACCTTCTTCTCCTTAGCAGCCACCCATTTGATAGTAGCCTTAATACCTCTTTCGAGGTACTCAAAGAAGAAGCTCATGAATTCATCGGAGACTTTATAATCAGCCAATATCCCCTCAGAGGCATCCTCGAGGGCTGCCTTCACTGCAGAGTCGACCTTTTGTTGGAGAACATCGTCCTTGGCCTCCAGAGCAACAACGTTGTCTTTTTTGAGCTTGGAGATCTCCTTCTCCAGGTCCTTAACCTTCTTCTCAGACCCCACCAAAGAAGACTTCAGACGGTCCACCTCGGCATTCAGGGAGCTTTACGCCTTCTCGGCCTCCTGACCCTTCTAGATGAGGGGTAACTTCCTCAGAGTCCAATTGGCAAGATGATGCATAGCAGCCAGGCCCTACAAATCAAGTGTTCGTGTATATGAGTTGAAATTCAAAACAGAGGTTACACTTTGAAGCTATACTGAAATCTGAAGACATACCTGAATAGACCTGTGGAGGCCTAACTCAACCAATATAGGTGTGTCCATAAACCGGCAAAAACGTTTGTCAGCATCGGTTATGGTAGATCCGATGGCATACAACGCCTGCAGACTGTGGCCTATGATGCTGTCGTTGATTTTTAGTTGCTCTATACGAGCAGCCAATGCATCAGCAGA
Source organism: Sambucus nigra (assembly GCA_949130495.1). Lineage (NCBI taxonomy): Eukaryota > Viridiplantae > Streptophyta > Magnoliopsida > Dipsacales > Adoxaceae > Sambucus > Sambucus nigra. Next base: position 387,990,573 of record OX422212.1, read on the forward strand.
GGATATCGGGATGGCAGAGTCCCCACCTTTTTTCTTCTGCCACTGATCCTTAGGGGCAGGGTCGTTAGAACTTCTCTTCTTTATGGCCTAAGCCTTCGAGGTTGAGGGAGGGGGAAAAGGGGCATTCAGACCTGCCTTCTTAGCAAGCTTTGTCAAACTCGGTGCTGCCATTTCCCAAAGCTCGTCGAATATTCCATTCGGACGCTCTACAAAATAGAAAGGTTTGAGTTAGAGAGTCAGACATGCATAAACTCAGAGGTATAACTTGGAATAAAAAACACTTACCAAGCTCTGTAAGAGGACTTCCCCCTAAACCAGTCTCAGAGAGGTAGTGAGGGGTCATCAGGTGTTCAAATTTGATGAGCAGACCATGCATCCCCTGATCCTGAAGGTCTTTGACCTTCTGAAGATTTTACAAGCTCAGACCAGGGTCGGACTTAGCAGCCATTATAACCTTTCCCCGTCATATAGGCATCCTCGGCTCTAGTGGGGAAGAGGGGGCGCATGGGATAAATTCCCATGGCCCTGAGGCAAAGAAATAACGAGGCTTCCAGTTATGATTAGAAGTTTGAGTTATCTGGAGCATCTTCTTATCCAGTTTCTGAGTTACAAAATGATAATAGCTCAGATGGTTTTGGCTTATTAAGGGACATAGTAACCTACAAAGACCTGGACTGGAAGGTCTGAGTGATGAACATCCCTCCATAAGATGATGGCCCCAATTATTACCCTCCAAGCATTGGGTGACAACTAGGAAGGGTCCAAGTTGATGTAGCCTAGTATAGACCTAATGATGGGATGGATGGGTAAACAAAACCCCAACTTGAATATATGCTCGTATAAGCAGATCTCACCATCTCGGCCGTGGTAAGACCTCTCTTCCCTCAGAGGTCTCCTGAGCTTTATGGAGGGGATAATGGAGTATAGGTATCTGAAGCAAAGAAGGTCGACCTCACTAACTGTACTCTCAATCTCGGCCGCCTCAGAGACGTCGACATCACTCTCAGCATCATCAACATCATCATCGTCATTATTTAGCTCAACGTCAGTCGGAGCAGACGTTGGAGGGTTACTTGGGAACCTCTGAGAAAACTCAGCCCCTGTGACGGCCGACAGGGGAATGGCATCAAGTATTGGTGGAATAACCACGCTTGGTTCAACAATATCAACCTCTGAGGAAGAGGACGATGTGCTTGAATTTTTATGAGACGAGGCCCGACTGGAGACCTCTTCTTGATCAGGGACCTGATCTTGTTGATTTGAGAAGTCCATAGCCTCTTGGAAAGAATCCACAGACATAGGGCCTGATGTGGAAGACTCAGACTCAGACATTGGTGAGGGTTCAGCAGGTACCTCGGCTTGGCTAGCTGGTTCTAATGGTTCAGGGTATATTACCTTCAGAGGTGAGGGAAAGATAGGTCTGAGGGGGAATTCCTCTGACCTACGAGCTTCCTCCTGCGCTCTTTCCATTTGCCTAATTTTCTCTAAAGTCTTCTCTCTGAGAGAAGGGAACTCCTCTAAGAGTTGGTAAAGGGGTCTGAGCATAAGAGGCAGACCCTACACTTATAATTCTCCTAAATAACAAACAAATATTGGCAAATGGAATGATTCAACTAAGGATCAAACTATCAAAATTTAAGCAATTACTACAAAGAACACAAAGAACAGTTCGCCAGAAAAAATGGAGACCTCATCGAAAATCTCCAAAACCTCACCAGAAAATGTAAAAGTAAGAAGAAGACGGGAAAATGAAGAAGAAAGAATGGCAGAGGATACCTGAAGACAAAATGGTAAGAGAGAAGGGAGAGACTGCGAGAAATCACCACCAAAATGCTTCGAACCAGAGCTTTTCTAGAGAGAGAGAGCTGCAGAAATGAGTCGATCCAGAAAAGAGAGAAGTGAAGAAGAAAGAGGGAAAATAGGGTTTAAACCCTTAATATGGATGCACGCTCCCCAAGGCCCATCATTGCCTTAGGATCCCCAAAGAACGGCTGACATCACATGCTTGCCAGACACGCTTCACACTTCAGCAATGGACAAGTGTCAAATGGACATTAGCACAAGAGAGACATCAAAAATGTAAAGACCCCATATTCACCTGCTCTCACACGTAACTAAGGGCTGGGGGGTGATCGATAAGCCCCAAATGTGCCACCTCAGCTCAGAGACATCAACCTCAGCCGAGGATATGACCGATGTTGGAAGGGCCTTGGATCAGTGACCGGCAGCCTCGGCCATAACAGAGTCGGCCCGGGCCGACACCACTACCAACCTCTTCAAGGGAGACTGCATGAATCAGGGGGTCAGCAGTTTGTCAGTTCACCCAGGAAGGATAACCTCAGTCGGGGATAGGCTGAGGTTACAAGGATCTATACTTATACCAAGGTCAACCCCATCAGTGAATCAACCGATGTTTCAGGCCTATTCTAGCTTAACCTCGGGCCACGCCGACCTTAATACCTTACCTCGGCTTCACTTAAGCCGAGACCATACCGGATCATCTCGGATTGGATGGGTAGTTAAACCTTACCAACCTCGGACTCTTCTAGGCCGAGGTCATGACCAAACATGGAGGCCGAGCTCTTATTGACATATGTGTGGGCAAGGACACGTGGACACAAACCAGTTATAACAAATCATTCCCCCCACGTGAGGGGAATATTTCATCATCATTCTCTACATGTGACAGGGACAGATGTCTTCATCATATTGGATAGATCAACACACACATGCTCTTTACATTCATGGGGGGTACATTACACCCCCCAGGCACTATAAATACTTATCTTCTCCTTCTTAGAAAGGGATCCTTGAAATTATCAACCCTAGCTGAAACTCGGTCTAAACGCACAGTGGAGAGAGAAAGATTGAGAGATTGTATCCATGGCCATTAGAGCCCTTATATAGTGATATCAACCACACACCTTCACAGTGGACGTAGGCCTAATTGGCTGAACCACTTATATTCCAGTGTAAATCCTCTTCTCCTCACCTCCATCTACTATATGTGTATATACTCTTATGCTACCATTGTTAACATTGAATTCAGCCCATCAACACCTTGAAGGGTGGTGCTGTTTCCCGCATCATCAACCCCTATGTTTAAACACTTGATGAGTATATCATGACGGGCTATTATTTGTGTCATGCGGAGTTATGGAGTTTTGACCCTGTATAGTAGGGTGACCACGGGTATTACAACACTCTAAAGAAAGCGACTACGGATCGTGTGATGGTTTAATTTGGTATACAATTGAGATGGCCGAAAGGAAGGGGCGCGTATCATGTACGTATTGATTGATTAATAAAATTGATTAATAAACATAATGAATTGAGATAATTCTATTACATTGTGAGATTGCGTTTTATGTGATGGGTCATTCACTTTTATTATATATAAAATGTAATTTTATTATTTACATATACTTTGAGTTGCGTAGATAAGTCACTAGGGTTTTGACTCATCTCTTTTACGTGTACTTCTAGTGCTAGGGTTGAAACTCTCACTTAGCTTCCTTGCTCCAACTCGCACTCACTATTATTCTCTCTCATTCGAGGCGCCAACTACAAGGATGATGTGGCTTCCTAATTTGTTTAGTTTTATCATTCTTATATTTCAGTCTAGTTATTCGTATATTTTAATTATCATGTATTGTGGGATTTAGACTGGCAAGTATCATGGGAGTTGGGATTAGTTATGGGGATTTATGTTGAGACATATCATTTTCTACCTCTTATGATTGCGGACTTCATTTTATGGATTTATATTGAGGACTTTCATATCACTTGTCATATTTTTATTTGATCTCTCTATACTGAAAATGGTATTATTATATTCTTTATTATCATGTATGGTTTTATATTTAGACTTGATTAACATAAGTGTTTAAATACACACAGTATCACAAATCTCCTCATTATCATAGGCTAAAATAATCAACTAGGGTACAAGACCATAATCTTGCATGGCTCGCTCGCACACACTAAAACACACAGACACTAACCAAGCCAACGAAATAATTATAAATATTTAAAATATGATATTAATTTCTCGACATATTCATATTCAATACTAAATTGGAATATATAAATTATTGATATTGTATATAAAATATTATTATTATTATTATTCTTTTTTTTCTTTTTTTTTATAAAAGTTGCAAATATAAAAACTTTAAGGGAATGAATATTTTACATGTTAATATCTTTTAATATCATGTATAGATCAATATATACAAATGTTTTGTACAGAAACTATATATAAAGTTAAATACCTTAATATAAATAAATTTGTAATATTAAATTTAGATTTTGCACAATTATTATTATTGTTATTACTAATATAAGTAAATTTATATTAACAACTACAACATTAAATTCAACGATTTCATTAATCTATTATGCAACCATTAATGAGGAGGATTTAATCCTAATTTGGCTATACAATTTTCAAGAACGGTATCTAGAAAATAATGTGAAAGGTCTATCTTTTCTCCTCCCCTTTCTCTACTTATTACTTCCAACACACGTCAAATGGCAGTAATTTACAGTCTCTACATCATCAACAAATCTGGCGGCCTCATTTTCTATAAGGTAACCAAATTGATCCAATTGTGATTCGTCTTCATTTTACACTATTTGGCGTGTTTGAAAATGAAAAATGTCAGGATTATGGGTCAGCAGGACGGATGGATACGAATGATAGATTGTGGTATTCAGTGCATGCCATCTCTCAACAACCTCTAGTGGCAGGATGCTCTGGGATTGAACTCCTTGAGGCCGACACTTTTGATCTCCACTATTTCCAATCTCTTACCGGGACAAAATTTTTTGTGGTGTCAGATCTTGGAACACAGCATATGGAGGGTCGATTGAAACATATGTATGAACTCTAGCAGCACAGAAGGACCAGGTCAGCTTGCTGGGGCAGTGAACTACGCGGGCACTTCAATCTGACCAAACTATTGCTCTATCTATTAATTTGTGTATTTTCAGTGGGACAATCTCATCCTCTTTTGTGCCAGTAAGTCTAATTTGACATTTCTCTATTGCAATTTCATTCATGGGATAATTAAGATTTAAAATATAGGATGATGAAAAAATGGTTATAGTTTTAAAACATATAATACGAAAATCTGTATTTTGCTTCTATAGATATCGTGTTCCATTAAAAGGGAAGAGCTTATTTTTGGGGGGTTTCTTTCACGGTTCATTATTTTGATTTTTTTCCCGTTAAAAAAAATATTTCTATAGAATGCACGTGTTTATCAATTCATATATGTATTGTATTCTTTATTCAGAATATGTTTTGTTTAGTTGATTATGGAAAATGAATTTATTAGCAAGATTAGTAGCACACTCACAATGCGAATGGAGATATTAGTTAGATTATTGGTCAAACTTTTTCATTCAAGGCACCTGGAAGTTTGATCACTTTACTTTATTAGCACACTCACAATGCCAATGGAGATATTAGTTAGATTATTGGTCAAACTTTTTCATTCAAGGCACCTGGAAGTTTGATCACTTTACTTTATATAAAAATTATAACAACATAACATTAGAGGTAATCATGAATTTATGAGCTCTAAAACACATTTTACCAAACAAATATGATTAAACAACAAACCATCGCATTGGAATTTGGAATTACATGTAGAGCATCAGTTATAACTATCCAAAGACATCCAATTTTATTGGTGTAGTTGCACAACAATTTTTACTATATTGTATGCATGCAAAATTTTCATTAAGTTTTTTTCATTCATATTTATCAAACCGAATGTTTGCATATTTTTTTCTTTTTTTTATATTTTTATTCATACACTTACGCAACAACTTCAAAATCGATAAAATCATTTAATCGGTTGAAATCTCATCGTTATTAATTTGTAATCTCAACGTCTGTTCCCATGATGGATCGCAATCTCTAAAAATTTAAAACTTTCATATAAATTCCAACATATGCCCTCTAAAATCCCATCTGCATAAGGTAATTCTCCTTTTTTAAGTTATCTTTTATTCAAAAGGATCTGTCACGGCCAAAACATCATACATTTTCAGTATGTATTATAAAATATGAACATCCGCAAAAAATGGTGATCGCATCACGGGTTTGATTATTTGAGAGTTGTGTGAGACCATAAAGGATTTGATCTTGAATGATAGAGGGAGCCTGTGGTATAGATGAGGTTGCTATACAAATAAAGATTGCTTGAGATTTTTTGTGGTTGTGAGAGTAATCGAATTTTTGTATGGTTTATTTTGGTATAATGGGATGTTCGGGGAAAAATGAGAAGTTGTTTAGGTTATTGTGAGCTCTTATTTTGCCCATATTTTGCAATTTAGCAATTATATATGAAAGAAATAAGTTATTTGCTTATAAATTTACTTATGATTTGAATTTATCCACTAAAAAAACACTAAGTTTATATTTTTCCAAACAAGTTGCGATGCCCATATAGTTCATGAGTTCAAGAACACCTTATTTACTTCCTGTTTGGGCGATGAAAAAAATAATCATATATTTTTTCAAACAAATGATAAAGATTGTAGATAGTTCACCATTTACTACAGCACTGTCAAAACTTCTTTCGAATTTTGTGCAGTCAACTCAACAAAGTTTTTTCCCAATTATTTGGGATCAACTACATGATTCCTAAAGGATTTTAGTAAGTGACGTAATGTTGCCTTTTACATACAACATTTTTACACAATTGATAATCTTTCATTAGTTTGAATCATTTTGATTGTTTTATATGTTAAATACATAGTAGAAATTGGATTAGTTTTAGATTGTCGATGATAGAACTTCTTTAATAGCTTATAAGGCATTATTTTGATAATTTTGATGCCTAAAACCTCTGCCCAAACAGGACTCAAAATGACCCTAATTTTGAAAATTGTTTCTATTCATACAATAAAATATAGAGTATAATGTATTTACAAATTCTATCAACTATTATCAATTTATATTATTAGGATTCTTTTAAATAAAGTATTTTTTTACAAAACGTTCGCGCATCGCACGAGTTACATAATAATAATAATAATAATAATAATAATAATAATAATAATTTTGTGAGATGTAGAAAAAATATTCATGTAACTTTTTGAAGAAAAAATGTTTTGATTTTGTGGGATGCTTTTTACCCGAAAGCTTCTATTACTTATTTTTTTGAGGGTGTTGGGTACCCAAATTTCGTGACAAATACAAGAGAGAGCCTTAGTGAGCCTCACTCTTGGGTTTATTAGTGGGTCCTCATCCTTGCTCGTGGCCACTGCTATGCTAAGGATGTATTAGCGACCCAACTTCATATGACCTTGATACACTACTCATAGTCATCTGGTTAAATTTTGTGTCGTTTGGGGCATTATATGTTGCTAGTGTAGGTGTTGGGCTGAAGAGGTAAGTGGACAATGTTGCCATGTATATTCCCATAATTTACTCTCATGTTATGTTAAGAAATCATAAATCATAACAGACCCATCAGTCATTATGGGTCAATCACGGTACCTTCCCTTTCCATCGCTTCATTCACTCATTTTCTCCATCCAAATTGCAATTCCCTCTCTCATAATTTACTCTCATGTTATATTAAGAAACCAGAAATCATAACAGACCCATTAGTCATTATGAATCAATCACAGTACCTTCCCTTTTCACTCATTTTCTCCATTCAAATTGCAATTTAAATATTGCTGAACAATGTGCACACCACATACAGTAAAGAGACCATTGAGATGGAGAGTAAAAGATTGTCTGTGGGTGCAACTTTCCTTCAAGTAACCAACACATTTTTTTTTTTAAACTCTTATGTAATACAGTATGATTATAAAGGATATTTATTTTATGATGATATATTGATATTTCCCATATAATCTGATTGATTTTGTATCTTGTAATTGTAGAGGAGGAGAGACCCCATGCAATTCAATCTTCATCCCCTCAACTGTCTCATGGAAACACTATTTTCCATCTACAAGTTCACATGAACTTGTGGTGAAAAATATTATGATTCATCGTCACTAACCTTTCGACTAATAGGCCTTGAACTTGGGTTTGCTTGATCAACCACCTGCCCCAAATATGTTATTGTGCCAGCTTGAGTCATCACTTTCCTCCTCGACAAATCTGACATTGTTGTTTTGTGCAGAGTTTTCATATTTATTGCAATTCCCTCTCTCATATTTATGCCCACCTCCCTCTCTCTGTTTTCTCCTGTCATTGTTCAACAACGAGCACACGACGTACAGTAAAGAGGTCATTGATATGGAGAGTTATAGATTGCCTAGCCTGTGTTTACGCGTGCCACATTCCTTCAGGTAACCAACACTATCTTTTTTTTTTTTTTTAATTTTGAAACTTTATTGTAATACAATATAATTTGATTGATTTTGTATGTTGTGATTGTAGAGGAAGAACCCCATGCGCTTCAATATTCATCCACTCAGTGTCATGGAAACACTGCACGAAACAACAATGTGAGATTTGTGAGGGGGAAAGTGATGACTCATTCTGCCACAATAACAGATTTGGGGCAAGTGATAGCATTGTTCAAGCAAACCCAAGTTCAAGGCCTATTAGTCAAAAAGGTTAGCGGCAATTCGGTTAATCATATTAAAAATGTCTCAAATGTTTTTACTGTGGAGCCTGTTTGATTGGAATGTTAATAATGGTCTTGTAGTGTAAGCGAAAAGTGAACGTCCGCTTGAATGAAGGGTGGAATCGAGGGGAGATTAGAGAGGTAAATGAGGTCAGAAAGAATAGAAAATGCAAAGGGGCGTCTGGATCAATTGACTCGAACCAATCCGATACAAGAGCAAGTTCTTTTTCCTCTCTGATGTAAGTATTATATTGTAAAACAATAATTCATTATAAGATGTTATATTATATATAGAGATTATCGACCTATAAATCACTTTTGATCGCAGTTTGATCCTTTACAGTGCAGAATGAACTGGGAACAGATGGGCCGTCCTGTGCGAATACCTAAACCAAAAGAAGGCCTACACTTGAGGAAATACATCATGCCCCGGAGTGAGCGGTTTCACTATCCTAGATTCTAGCAGCTGCATATTTTCTCTCTCCCTCTTTCATTTTTTTAATGGTAATTGCTTAGATGTATGTGTGGGTAGATATTGCTTTTTATTGTGGGTACACGATATGTAATGGAGGGTGTTTGAAACTTGATGATGATTTTGACTGAATTCAGTGATGATTTGTTTTAGCTCATTGAAAATGATGAACATATATGCGTGTTTATATACAATTTTGGTTTTGAAATTGTTTACTTTTTTTTTATAATCTTTGCAACGTTTTAGGTTTTTTAATGATGATTTTGAATGGATTTAGTGTTCATTTATTTTGGCTAGTAGAAAATGATAAAAAATATATGTGCGCAAATATATAATTATGATTTTAACATTGTTTAGTTTTTTGAAATTCTATTCAACTTTTTACGTATTTTGAAATTACGATTAGCGTTTTTTGATTTGGGGGAAGAAGATGAAGAAGGGGGTAATTTTCCAAGTAATATTGTGAGTTATGTCAAATTACACACTAGTGGGGCTTTCTTAAAGGAGTGTAACATTCGTCCGTTCACAGGGGTTGTGTCTAATAATGCATTAGAACAACGGGTTAAGTCGAAAAAGCCCTTAATATTATATGGCCTTTAGCCACCCACTTATTTGGCCTAATTGATCATCCAAATTAATTTCTTAAAAATAGAAACAAACCCCAAAGATATTAGAAGTTGTAGATATGATTACATATTATATTGAAGTTAAATCAAAGAAATCACAAGATGAATCTGAAATGGCAAAAATTGCAACAAATAGTAACTAAGGCATTCATGGGAAAGGATGAATTACCACCAGTATATGTTAAACTTTTCTTTGGGCACGTGCATAAGTCATTTGAGTACTCTGCCACGTTTTGCAGTAAATAAATGGCTTATGTTGGATCACAACGAAAATAACTGAATCAGCCATTCTTATTAACAACTTTCGAGGCCTACCTACCTACATATAATGCACATGCCCAAAGAGAAGTTTAATACATGGCTTCAGCTCCATAAAATTTTATGCATATGACGAATTTGAGATAGATTTAAACGACCCTTGAATTAATTATTATAATTATTGCACAAGAAGGAACGCTTAAGGGTTGTTTTGAAGGGGGGGGGGGGGGGGAGGTTGGAATGTCTTTACCTGTTTTTCTAATAGAATAATGTCTTTACCTTCTACCACTGCAAATATTCAAATTTTTTGGAGCGGAGTACATCACTCTAAAAAAGATCGTACGATGGATCTTGTCTTACAATGACAATAAATATAACATAAATTCAAGGGTCTAAACCATCTATGTTCCTCAAATGAATACTGTTTTTCATTTGAGATATGATACCCTCAGGTTGGGATCCTCTAGGAAATCCCAATAAGGAAGCCTAGCAGTTGTTCTTTTCTGTGATGTCCTTCCTCCACGGGTTAAAAGGAATATACCGCTAGATTTTTTCTTCTTTGATATATGAAGGTGAAACACCGAAAGATTGAAGACAGATTTAAATCAAGAAAATGTGATATATCTTCCTACGGTCAAACAGAACACACTTTACTGACACACAAGTTTCCATCCCAAAACACCACAACAGAACACATCCTTTAAAAGCTCAACATCTAAAACGCAACAGATGTGATAGGAGGAACAACAAACGGTTTTCACCAATTATTAACTTAGTATATCAGAAAGATGATCCGAATGATGGGGCGTGAGTCCGTGACATCATAATGTTGAGCAGATTGGATGGAACTATTTTTGTGTTGTATCTAGATCTTCCTGAAGCTTATCCACTTTACTATTGGAAGTCATTGCTTCCCATAGCAACTTTTCCAGGGTTTCTTGTTTGTCCGCGAGTTTAATCTATGGAAGAGAATAGTTGTTATTAATGATTGAATAGTTCCTCTGCACATGCTACACGAGCAAAACTCTTCTTTAATTTTTTAAATGGGACATCAACTAATTTAAAGGCCAAAATAATGCATTTGGAAAAGGTTCACTAATTATTTTGCATCAATATGAACAACTAATAAGTGTGTTTAATAAATCGTCAGATTCCCACGACACAGAATCCATATTTCAGGAATAAAAATTGAAAATCCAAAGACTACCAAAAAAGAAGAAATAAAGGCTATACAAGCATTAGACATGTACCTTTGCATCAGAATGTTGCAATTGAGTCGACTTGAGTAAAGAGTCCTTTTCTGAAGACTAGTGGTCGAGTTCATCAAGATTGAGATGAAGTGAAGCTATCTGGTCTTTTGAAATCTCTGCAGATTTAGGAATCCATCTTGGATATTGCTTGTTGTATTCTAACCTTGGTCCTTATCTCCAAGGTCCCTACACTTTTTTGTCGGAATGGATTGAGTCACATTATTTCCTTTGATTCATTTATCTGCATAAATAACAAATTGAATGTAGCCCCAATATCAGAACCTACTGAAGGTTCACTAAGAAGTACAGACACTTCGCTGCGGGCGAAGTGCCGATGTCGGACACGGGTACAGGTATGACACGGGTTCGACATGTAGCGTGTCGGACATGTTTGGAATTATAAGGTTGACTAACACTGAGTGGACACGGAGGGCATGGCTAGGACACGCGGTGACTGTTAGTTATATATTTTGAAAGTTGTCTTAGATTCTTGAGGGACGATTCTCCAAATTAATTTTCATCTTTGAGATCTTTATTTGTATATACTTCTTTTTAATTTGTATTCAGTCATGTAATGTTTTCATGTTCTTTGTAATCTATATGTTCAAATTCTATTTATACATCATTGTGTCCCTGCCGTGCATATCTTTTGTGATTTGTAATATCGGTGTAACCTTGTCATGTCAGACACGACCATGCTTCTTAGAAGGTCCATAAACGGAAAATTAATTTGCCACGCATAAAATCACAACTTCCGAAAAGAAATAGAAAATTGTAACACCGATTTTCCCATTCAACTAAACAAATAACTACTTTTTTTAAAAGTAAATGGATTGTAAAACAAAAAAACACCCCCCCCCCCCCCCCCTTAGGGGCGAAACCCGTGTACAGGAGGGATACACAGAGCAAAAACAAGAACCTGAGCCTAACTACAACTTACTATGGATCTCTACAAAGAAGTCTAAAAAATAGGAGTAGATGTGTAATGTAGCCTCAAGGGAACAACTTCCTCGCCTTCAAAGCATATCACCTACAGTTACCCCCATATCGTCCAAAAGATACAATGAGGAACCAGTGTCCAGATTTTTGTGGCCCCCTTCCAGCCCTTGGGACAAACAAAGAATTACAAAACACACTATATGTTCATAGTAAGCCCTAAAAAGGTTAGAAACACTTTAAATGTAGTTTATTTTTACTTAAACACCTATTTTTTAATGCGTTATTTGACTTAATCTTCACTTTGCTAATCTGTTTGACATGACCCCCAAATCATAACACCTTTAGAAATCTGTCAAAAAGTTTTAATTTGTTAATTAGACTTAACCCGCAAATATGTTTTTGACCAAAATACCCTTCTGTTAAACAATACCCCATCTTCTTCCCTAAATCAAAACCATAAATTTTCATATAACCCTAAATTTAAAAACCATAACACGTTGCTAGATTTTGTGAAAGGAAAAATTAAGTAGTGAAAAGTTGTTCGGGAATATATCTTTTTCAAAATGATATTATCACTCAAATCTTTTTCATTATATTCCATTTTTGTATGTTGGAGATTCATAAAAGTAGTTATTAATATGTATAAAACCTAATGTACTACCTACATGAAATTAAGGAATATTATATTATATTTTATATTTTTATTATATTTCCAAACGCACCCGAGTTCTACTTTTTTAAGATTTTTCGAATTACCATAACTACACCGTGTCGTACCCCGCGTTTGTGCTTCATAGGGTGTCACTCAAGGCTGGTTGAAGCCCAGTGAATAATTATTTCAATCATTAGGATTTAAATAATGATTTTCTAAATAGTGAAATATTTGAAAAGTTCTATTTAATTAAATAGAAAGAGTTGGAATCAAAATATCAATTAATAAATTTTATTGGTTATTACATGCTACGGCCACATTAGTTTGCATATAAGGGATTGATATAAAATTGCATCTTTACAACTGGAAGAAAAGACTAGTGTGTAAACCTCGTAAAAGAGGGAATAAAATAAAGGTATTCATATAAGGGCGTGCCTGAAAAATTGAGCTAGAACTCTTTTCCTTCACCACATGTGCACGCGTGCAAACACACTCTCTCTCTAAAATTAGTCCCTTTCCATAAAAATGGATGGTCGTTCTTGAGAGATCTAAAATGAGAGAATATCAATACTAAGATCAAGATTGTGAGGATATGTGTGATATTGACACTTGTGCATTTGATGTGATCGCTTCATCATATTATGAAGGCATTAAGTCCTTCACTAGATGGGATTTCCATGTTATTCTACACACACACACACACACACACACACACACACACACACACACATATATATATATATATATATATATATATATATATATATATATATATATATATAGAGAGAGAGAGAGAGAGAGAGAGAGAGATGATCATAAGTAGACCAAAAGAATGAACTTTTTAATGGACTTAACAAAAAACACTAATAACCCGTTAATTTTAATTCTTATAATTTAATTGGTCCGCGCCAGCGGCACCCGAGACCCCACCTTCACCCCCTACCCCCTACGTACCCAGACCCCCCACCCCCACCCCCATCCCCACCCCATATGTGTCAAATGGAAACAGTCGACCCTCCTGCGACGACAAGCAGGTGGTGGAATACCCACAAAATAACTCAATCTCCAACCAAGCCATACCCATTCCGGAACCGCCACCTATGACTACACCTTGACCCGAAGCTAAACCCCAAAACCATCCTATAATTTTCGACCACCTGAACCCACTGTAACCTCCGTTGAGTTATGGCAACCTCAAACCACTGTCACCGATGTTGGGTGCGATATTTTGGTTCATACTTGGGATTAGAGTTTCGGGTCGGAGATGTGCCAGGGTAGATAGCATTTAATGGTTGAGGGAAGTTGGCCGGAGTGTGATGGTCGGCCGGAATGGAAGGTGTAGGTTGTGGTTTGGGTGACCCGGGTTTAGAGCCTACCAGAAATGGTAGCTACGGGTTTCCCTATTTTCAGTCTTAATCGAGGGAGATGGAGGTGGGATAACAAGGTGGTGTGGGGGGTAGGGGTAGAGGGTGAAGGTGAGGTCTTGATTTTCGGGTGCCGATGGCCCGGACCAATTAAAATATAGGAATTAAAATTAATGGATTATTAGTGTTTTTTGTTAAGTCCATTAAAAAGTCCATTCTTTTGGTCCACTTGTGATTCCCTCTCTCTCTCTCTCTCTCTCTCTCTATATATATATATATATATATATATATATATATATATATATAAAAAAAAAAAATAGAATTTGAACAAAAAAAAACTTACTTTTTGTAGTGGTAAGAGAATAAACTGGAAAGAATATGAGCCATGCGATACTCATAGTGTCCTTAAGAAGATTTAATTACATCCACAATGCTTAAGGTTGTGAATTATCATCTCTCAAGATGGAACTAATTTCTGATTGAAGAAGCAACAATCCAATCTTTAAGCCCCGACGAACTCAAATTCTGTATTTTTACTCGAACTGACCATTATGGAATGCAAAGAAAAAAGGAGGAGAGAATTCTGATTTTTTTCATGTTTGCAAAATGAAGAGGCTGTGACACCCCGACTAATTAAATACCGGGTAGCTAATCCTTTATTAAATCAATACAAAATGTCAAGTTGGTTCAGTTAATAGCATCACTGTCAAAAACATTTTAAAGATTACTAACCACCTAGTATTTAAAAAGTAAGTTGCCAAATTTTAAATTAAGTCTGATTAACATGCAATAGAAGAATAATGTAAGAACAACAAAATCCATTCACCATAACGAAGTAATGAAATAACCAACAATTAATAATAAGTCCGGAGGAAAACTCCTCACCACAATCTCACAACTGAAAAAAAATATGACAAGTCTGAATCCTGAATTAATTACATGGCAGAAGTCTGAATAACTGAAATAAATGAAATGTCTCTAAAAGAAATGGGCGATATGCCCTACAACTGATAAATGCTGAATATAGAATCAAGATAGATGAAGCGTCTACAAGTAAAGTCCTGTAACTTCCACAAACAGCTACAGCTCGTCACCTGAATGAGGATCCTAAGCATGGTGTCCTTGTGGCTGGGCACCTAAAATGGTTTTTACAAAAATAGATTTGAAAGCAAATGGGTCAGAGCCCGAAAGTGGAAATCATTCTAAAAACAGCAAGTGTTTTAATAACATTAAAACATTAAATGCAAAATACATGTTAGGACGTGCACTCACATGAAATTCTCACCTCTCGACTACATGTGCACTCCTAACGTACCGTACCCATCTAAATGACATACATATCTAATCAAACCGTAATAAGTTCTACCCCTTACTACTCGATTCCCATATTACATTCTAGCGTTATCAATTAAATAGAGGGTTTTACTTAAACTCAGATTCTCAATTAGTAATACAATTCACTATCGGTTAACCCGTTATGTCTTCTCAAAACATTACCATAATTATATTCACAATATCAACATAAAAGTTCCCATTAATTAAGTGTATATTATTCACGTCATAAATATACAATACAAGCACCCCGAGACTAAGCTGCGGTGCACACATACTCTGCTATCCATCCCGGTACATCACGTACATAAGGATCACGCATTCCGAATCTCTCAGGAATCATTCTCAGATAACAACAATCACAAACAATGGAGGCGAACACAGTCACATCACATGGGTCACGCACATACCTGCGCTCCCACGATCAGCAGACTTATTAACATCCCAATAAGTCCTTCTCTGACCTATGTTCATCGAGGCCGGTCTAAATCCAAGCAACACAAGGATTAGAGGGCCCTAAGCGAACGTAAACCTCCCGTGATAGCAAGTATGGTAGGTATGTCATACACATAAAATCAATACATATACTAAGTATGCACACATCTTAGTAATCACCATAATTTATTTGTAGTACACTTCTCATTCTCGTACCTACGTATAATGTTACACAATTTACATATTCCCGGTTGATACAATTATACAAGCCATTAATTGTTCTCACGTTGTAATAGACACTCACATCCTAATACATAATTTCCATTTGGTTCGAATCACACTTCTAGGTTTTACTCCTCTATATATCTCAAATGTCCCTACTATATCAATTTATCATCAAGGGAAGGTTATCTCTACCATTAAATAAGGTTACGGGACACACAAAATCAAAACAGGCTAAAAAGCCTAAACTGTCAACTCGTTAGAAGTCTCGTTCGAACGAGGCTATTCGAACGAGAGTTCGTTCGAACGAAGTGGGCCTTCTAACGAGATCTCGTTCGAACGAAAGTCATCGAACGAACACCCCTCTCGTTAGAAGTCAAACTGTCAACTCGTTAGAAGCTCGTTCAAATGAGCTCGTTCGAACGACCTGGGCAGGTCTTCTAACGAGTGGCCAGCTTCGAGCCCAGATTTTCCCTATATCGTTTTTCCAACTTTTCTTCCTCTCCAAACTCATCTAAACATCAATCCAACAATCGTTCATGGGTTCTAATCATTACTAAACATACTTAGGTCATATATTAACGTTTATATAGGGCCAATTCCTCCTAAACATCATTGAATCAATTAAATCTCTTCATTTATCCCCAAATCATATGAACATGAACCCTAAAATTTTAAAGTCACCAATGGGCATAATTAAATCCGTTTTTGTTATGAACAAGGTGTATTTCCATCAGAATAATCCTCCTAACACAATTCTACATGCAAACCTTTCATCAAAATATAAAGTTCTAATTCCAATTAATGGGTTTTTATCAAACTCCCAAGAACAATACAAATTCTGTCAATTTCCTACCCATGGAAGAAACATTCTTTGTAATAAAAGAAATTAAACCACTTTCCTTATGTGTATCTCTGATTTGATGTCATATTGATGAATGGTTCTCTCTCTCTCTGCAGAATTCTCCTCTCTTCTCTCTCTACAAGCCTTCTTCTCCAAAGTGACAATGGTGGCTAGGGTTTTGCCTTAGGAACTCTTTTGAAACAAATTCTAATAACCCCCGTAGTCCATTTGGTTATTAGTGGGTTTAGTGGGTAATTGCCAAATCAGATATTAATTTCTAATTTTTGTGGGTTTTAATTCCCAAAAATCCAAAATTACCAAACTACCCTTATACGTTGCCGGTATGGCCTAAAAATGCCCCGGGATCCAAACTAAACCCCCGGCTAGTATTTTCTGACTATTTCGACCCTTCCGGACGCGTTGGCGCACTCAAAACAACCATACGATTAATAGAAATAAAATTCACTTTTATAATTAAAATAATTATATTCCTGACGCGACTGTCACACGCGTCTCAACAGAATTTCCAAATTGTCGTATTTCAATCTCACGACAAATTTCATAATTCAATAGTCATATATAGTCATATATACACATTATAATCAAATACCAACTCGCATCTCGTTAGTATTTTAATCCGGATTAATTTCCAATTAATACGCATTTAATTCAATTAATCCCATAAATAAATATCACAAAAATACGGGGTATTACAGAGGCATATTCTATTTATAGAATTTTCCTTTTAATTGTTCAGACTAAAAAATTACTAACAATTATAACTGATGTGTCCAAATAGCAAGCCAAACGGGTTGAAAAATGGATTAAAATCGACTCAGAAACTTCATTAATTTGTCCAAAAAGGAAGAATTTTTATAAGCCCAAGCCCAAGCCTAAATCGAACTGAACTGATCCGGCTGGCCAAACGGACAAATGATGATCACTTATGTGGTTAACACACATGCATCTAAATCCTCTCCATTTCGCAAAAGTGGGATCCCCTGGGCTGAACCCTTAAGACCAAATATTTTGTATATAAACACTTCACTTTTCCTACAAAGTTTCAATCTGGGACAAGTAATTTATATACCCAATTTCTAAGCCCCATTCATTCAAACATGTCTCTTTTGTGAGAAATTTCTCATTCATTATTTAATTATTTTGGATAAATAAAAATATTACGTTATACTTCTCACAGATGATAATGTAATTATGTGCGGTCCTGACTAAATCAGAGTGTGTGGTGTACATTAAATTGAGCCTAAAGTTGCGCATTTTTTGTTATTCTTAAATCCATTTCCAATAATCCTCCAAGTGAATAAAAATTGGCTATACAACATGTTGATGAAAATGCAGACACTAGTTTGAGTAAATATGGGAAAATATTGCATCGGGTTATGTAAGAACCAATTTCCTATTGAGACAATTTTTTATAATTGGATTAATTTCGTACAAAATATTTTAAGTTATATGTTAGAGTTGGTTTTTTCCTTTCAATCCTTTCACGTGTTTGGATGAAGACGTAGTGAAAAAACTTCAGAGATTATATCATCGTACTATGTTCCATGCTCGTTTTCGTCTTCAAGTTCTGAGGATCTCTCAGGTATAAATGCGTATTTATTTTTAGCCTTGGATATTTTATTATTGGGTGTTAGTTTTTTATAAAATATTTTTATAATGTTTTAAAAGAATTTTTTGAGAATTTCGTCATTTCGTTGGAATGACTTGAAATGTCTTTTGAACGAGTTTTCATTGATCATTAGAATGAGATTTCTTCGTTCGAACGAGATCTAGATCGACGCTTTTTGGGTTCACTCTGGAATATCGTTTGAAGTTTCGTTGGACGTCGTTTGAATAAGAATGGGTACTTTGTTCGAATGAGAAGTTAGTTCATTCAAACGGGTATGCCTGTTTTTGTTTTTTAAAACATATCTTCACAAATCTTTAATCCCTATCCTTTTGCAACGACTTTATCTATAAATAGAGATACATTGAAGTGAGACTTTTTTATAGTTACTTTTGTGTTTAAACTCTCCAAGAATACTATTTTTTCACCCAAGAAGTTTAGGATCCAAGATTAATCATATATGTGCTTTAAAGATCCTGTTTTGGGCACTAATTTTATTCTCAATATCTTTGTGGGAATTGTTTCTTCGTAATGGATTATATATTTGTTGTGTTATGATGAAGAGGCGGTGGATTCCATATTCCATACCATGGACAGTTGTTGAGCCTGGATCGGTAGATACCGAGACTTATGTAGACTCGTGTGTTGTGGAAGCTTGGGTGGGTTGATTCATGCGTTGTCACTGTGGAGGAGAGATTGAAGATTGAAGACACATCAATACTTGTGGGGATAGAGTCGTTATGTAGGCCATCTGTCATAAGATAAAATAAATTAATAATGACTCAATCCCAACAAGTCTTGGTGCATCTTCAATCTTCAATGGCTCCTCCACAGTGGCAAAGCAGGAATTCACCCACCCAAGATACCACAACACACGAGTCTACAAAGGATTCGGTATCCACTGATCCAGGTTCAACAATATTCTATGCTTCAGAATACAGAATCCACCGTATTTTCACCATAACACAACAAATACAGAATCCACTGCGATGAAACAATTCTCACAATGATATGGAGAATAAAATTAGTTCCCAAAACAATATCTTTAAAGCATATATATGATAAATCTTGGATCGTAAAATTATTGTGTAAAAAACTAATGTTCTTAGAGAGTTTAAAAACTAAAGGAACTCTCAAAAAGTCTCTCTTCAAAGTCTAATCCCGTATCTCTATTAATAGAGAAAGTTTTTGCAAAAGGATGGAGATTAAATATTTGGAAACATATGTTTTAAATGACAAAAATAGGCATACTCGTTCGAATGAACTGACTTCTTGTTTTAACAAAGTAC
Source organism: Sambucus nigra (assembly GCA_949130495.1). Classification (NCBI taxonomy): domain Eukaryota; kingdom Viridiplantae; phylum Streptophyta; class Magnoliopsida; order Dipsacales; family Adoxaceae; genus Sambucus; species Sambucus nigra. The sequence goes on from OX422212.1 coordinate 388,010,489, forward strand.
CCATTCTTGTTCGAATTGCATCCAATGAAACTTCAAACGACATCCAAAGAGAACCCAAAAAGCGTCGATTTAGATCTCATTCGAACGAAGGAATCTCATTCTAACGACCAATGAAAACTTGTTGGAATAACATGTCAAACGACGAAATTCTCAAAAAATTCGTTAATTTTTTTTTAAATTTAAAACTCATTAATAAAATATCCAAGGCTCAAAATAAATACTCATTCATACTTAAAAGATCCTTGTAACTTGAAGATGGACATGATCACGAAACGCTACATGATGATATAATCTATGAAGCTTTACCTCTACATCTTTATCCAAACAAGTCAAAGGCTTGAAGGAAAAACACCAATTCTAACCTATGACTCCGAATATTTTGTTTATAATTAAGTCGATTACATATAAATTTACTCAGTTGGAAATTTACCCTCATAAATCTCCACCGTTGGCTATTCTAGGACAAAACCAAAATAAAACTCCTATAGATCGTTAAGCTCTCCAAAAATACTCAATCCCCACCCCTAAAAGAAAAAAAGGGCGGATGCCCGATAGACATATAAACTTGAATAGGTTTGCTGTCTTGAAAACTTTATCGTATGATGTAAACTTGTAAACATTCAGACTTAAACACATCTTTCAAATGTAAAGAGAATATAACAAGTATAAATTTGTAAATAAATAAACATCTAACAATGTCTAAGTTAGTATCAACCTAGGTAAAACGTCTCCCCCTAAGATAAAGATATCATAATCATAAAGTGAATGATAACATTTCTCCCCCTTTTTGTTCAGAAATAGACAAAACAAGATAAGCATAAAACAATTACTCCCCCTTCCCCCCAAACTATATATCCTCCTAAATGTGTGAACATGAGATATCAATTATGAAATAGGGAGGAGGGAATAAAATCATGCAATGGTTTAAAGTGTATAAAACACACAACATGGAAACTAAAACACAAATAATCCATACAATGATCAAATAATATCAATATTGATTCAAAAAGATAACATCCTTACTTAATCACACATTGGATAGGAGCGTACCTTTCGCACTTATAGGTTAAATAATATAGTGGACTTGAACTTTCCTTAATAGTATAATATTGGATTTTCTTGGTTAATCAGTAGACTTAATGTCTTAGAAATGTCAACCATTTTTGTAAAACTAAACAATAATGTTCATATAATATTGGTTAATCCAAGTGCATTTGGTTCTCACATTTGTGTTTGTTTGACCAAGAACACCCCTTGGTTCCGATAGTTTTTTTAGAGAATTTTGCCTTTCAATATTCTCATAGAAGTAGCCCCCTTCTTACTCATGTAGGTGACTTCCATAAATAGTATACTCCATTACCCCCACGTAGATTTTATCCAAGATATAGAAATCAATAAAGCGTAATTTATCATATTTCTTGCAGCATATATGCACTGTCTCATCTTTAGAATGCATAGGAATAAATCCTTTAGTGCGTATCGAATACAATATAGTTCGGTTGGCCCATTGAACCTGGATCTTGCTTTCTTCAGTCAGCTAAGTTGGGTTGACACTATATTGACTATTATTTAATGTACAGGCTTTAAACTCATCCCTCTCAATGATCTTTCAACTTAGTCTTGAGTCACACTTTTGGTAAGCATATCCACAACATTGCCTTTTGATTTTATATAGTCAGTTGAGATAATTTCATTTGAGAGCAATTGTCTAATGGTGGTGTGTTTGCAATGAATATGGCGTGACTTTACATTATACATACAATTATGTTCCTTTCCAATTGTCGATTGTCTATCACAGTGTATACGTATAGCGGGCACATGTTTCGACCAATTTGGAACATCCTCCAAGAAGTTTTGAAGCCATTATACTTCTTCTCCATCTTTGTCTAATGATAATTCATATTCCATTTTAGACCTAGCAATACACGTCTATTTAGAGGATTTCCAAGACAGATTTTCACCTCCAAGGGTAAAGATATATTTACTCATATACTTAGAGTACTTATATCAGGTATCTAATTTTCATTACTATAACCTTCAAGTACAAATGGATATTATGAATAGTACAGTCCATAATTTTAAGTATGTTTTAAATAACTTAAAACTCTCATTATTTCTTTCTAGTGATCTTTTCTTGGATTACTCATATAACGACTTAGCTTACTTATTAAGTATAATATATCAGGTCTAGTGCAATTCATGACATACAATGAACTGCCTATTATACGAGAATACTTTAGTTGAGATATGATGTTTGCATTATTTTTGGCTACACATGTGTCTTATTAGGACTAATAATTATACTTCTTAAATTTGTCAAGTATTTTTTCGATATAATGAGATTGAGATAACATAAATCCATCGGATGTTCTAGAAATTTTAATTCCTAGAATCACGTTGGTGACACCAAAATATTTCATATCGTATGTATAATGTAAAATATTTGGTGAATATGAATCACCTCCAAATATTTCATATCCGAACTGAAGGAAATTGATGTTGTTGCACTTTTGTACAAACCTCTTCAAAAGGTGATTCATATTCACCACATATATCGCTTCTTATTGCCTTTATCTTTTTGCTAAGTTGATTCTCAACTTCATTTTTGTATTGTTTAAACATATCTATAGTGTGATATTTACTTACTAGCAAATACACATAGCAATATTTTGTGCAAACATTAATAAAGGTAATAAAATATTTTTTACCTCTTCTAGTTTGTAAAAACTTTAGATCACATATATCAGTACGAATCAAGTCTATAGAATCATTTTCACTTTCAATGGAATGAAGTGTTAACCTTATAAATTTTGATTCCAGACATATATCACATTTATGATTATTTTTAATATCAAAGTTTGGTAGAAATAAAAGTTAATTAATCTAGATAAAGTATTATAATTAACATGCCCTAATCTAGCATACCACATATTTGAAGAGTTAAGAAGATAAGAGGAATTAATATTACTATCATTAAATTTTGTTACAACAGTCATTACATTCATCTTAAAGAGATCTTCAGTCATATTGTCCTTTTCCACATACATATCATTCTCTGATGGTACAAATTTATTCGATACAAAAAATAACTTGAAACTTTTTTTTCTAAGTAAGGAACCTGAAATTAGATTCTTGCAAATATTTGGAACATGAAGCCCATTATATAGAGTGAGTTCCTTTTTGAATGTCCTTTTCAACACAATCTTTCCATGTCCTTCCACTTTGAAACTTGATAAATTACCCATAAATAGATTTTCTTCATTCTTCATAGGCTTGTAGGTAGAGAACACCCATTTTTTGGAACAAATATGGCACGTAGTTTGGTGTCCATCCCCCATACTTTAGGGTTTCCCACCAAATTACATTCTAATACAATTACAGAGTGATTGAAGAATGTAACACCCTATGATATTTAGACCGTAAATAACTATTTATAAATGAAAAATATTTTTTTTGGATTTAATTATTTTTATTGTTTAAAAATGTTGTTTTTCATATTTAAGAAATAAGATTTTAATCGGATTCGAAATCGGGAACAAAATTTAATTTTTCTTCTGGTCTTCACTATCAGCTGAACATAGAGGAAAATATTTGCCCCCAGGGGGGAATAGATTCTCTCAAAGGGGGAATCGATTCGGCCCTGGGGGAATTGATTTGGTGAGGGGAAGATTTGACAAATTTGTTTGTTTTTAGGTGTTTGTGTTGGTTTCAAACTCTTTTAATTTCCCATATTAAAAAGGCTTAGGTTTAGACCTTTTCAAATACTTTAACACATCTTAAAAGCGAGTACATTCCTAAAATATTATCTCATTTATTCTATAAAACCTAAACCCCATTAAAAATATGTTTCAACTCAAAATTTGAAGGTCTAAATCAAGTTTTTTCAAGATCAACCAAGAACGTGTCTTTGTTATTTTCGTGAGAGGATCGTAACCGCATAATCATATTTTCAAGACAACTTCTTTTCAGGCATGAATGCTTCTGTTGTTCCCCTTATGTGTTATATTATTTAAATATTGACTAAACCTTAATTAATTATGTCTTTCTTAAAATTAACTCGAAAGATTAATTAAGGAAAGTGAAAGTAAATACGGGGTTATTTATATTAAATTTAAAAATATGAATTAAGACTTAAAATAATCACACGCATAGATTAGAGGTTTAGGTTACGATAAAATTATGGGACGGTTCGCATGTCAAAATTTAAAATATGAACTTGGAATAAAATTTTGACTCATACAATGACGATATTGATATGTAAGTTGTAGAACAAAATTATTGTTCTGTGATATTGTTAATATGCATGTTAAAATGGAATTATGTGTTAATTGAGAAAATATACAACTTATATTGAAATTGTAAAATTTGACAACTTGTGTTACTATTAGATAGAACTTGGTTATTACATGAATTAGATGAATGAAATTTAATGCAATTGAAATCGTAGGATTAATTGGAGGAATTACAATGGTAAATTAAAATATGATTTATGTGGAGATTGTTCGTATTAAATTTAACACCGTGAAAACGTTGAAATTTTGGTAGTAGTCATACTTTAACCCTTGATTTATAGGTTACATGCTATATATGGGAGTAGTAGGTAGACTTTGTTGTTGTTGGCTTTTTCTAGGTCTGGGACTAGTGAGTGCATGCCTGCAGAGTTGGGTATTTCCTGGGTAGGCCTAAGTTGTAGGCCATTACATTATTCCATTAGTCTAGGTAAGAGACTAGGTGGTGATTTTTGGTAGGTCTTCTTCCTAGGTGATAGAATAGGTGATACTTATGGTTTGGCAATCTCTAGGTATGGGACTAGGGGTGGTCTGCGATCATGATACCTGAATTAAGGGTGGGGCTAATTGAGAATAAGAGAATTAATAATAAATAAATAATGCCTAAGATAATAAACGTGTATTATAATGAACTTTCGTCGCGAGTATATGCAGGGCTAACGATAATTGGGCTGGCTGCCTATAGCGACGTGGGTGTGTGTTGGTGTCACAAGTATGTGCAGGACTAATAATAATTGGCTGACTAGATATAGTGACGTGTCTTGCGTGGAACTTCACGAGTATGTGTAGAGCTAACGAAATTAGGTTTATTAGCTATAGCGAGGGGAATGGGTGTGATGCGTTGAAACTAAAGAGTGCCACTAGTATGTGTAGGACCAATAGAAAGGTTGACTGGCTATAGTGGTGTCACAATAACAAAAATAATTAAATAATTATATTGGGTAAGATAAAGATTTATAGCAAATTCACTATTGTTATCACATAATTGGACTTGAATAATGGGTTGGCTTGGTTGTGTGAGTAGTTAGTATTATTTTCCTTCACTCTCATATTCTTATATCACGTAATTTAAAATACTCTATTGTAATATATACATATATGATACTTATGTCTAGATTTACGGATCCTAATTGGGAGGAGTAGCTAGTATTCATGCAGCAGTCTCTGACCCATTGAGTTTACTAACATTTTAAGTATAGTTGCTGGAGTATATGCATAGGATAGGATTGGAGACTTGTGGAGTGAAACTGGAGTTTATTTTATCGCTTTAGTAGTTTAGATTTATTTCATTCCGTCATTTTATTTATGAGACAATTATTTATGAATTTGGTGGGCCATTCTGATTCACAATTATTAATTGTTTATAGTTAGATATTTGTAGTTGGATTATTTATATTGAGTATTGATTTATCTTTTTGAGTTAAGTTTCATTTTGGAGTTAGCATGGTGATGGATTTTTGTATGGATATTTATATTTCGTTGGATTAAATTTCAGATTATATTTTGTGATTTTTTTTAATATTTCATATTTCTCTCACATGCTAAGAATGGTATTTTAATTCTGGCGCGCTTGGCTTAGTTTGACATCAGGGATTGGCCACCTCCAATGTCTAAATATTCGTGGTGTCATAATTTGTATTATAGCATGGTCTTACGTATCATAGGTTTTAAGTCCGTATAACTTCCGCATTACCTATCTTTGATTCCTTTTGATGATTTGTACTTTTTAAGTTTTTTCGATTATGATGTTGTTTGTTCCTATCTTTTCAGATGGCAAACACTAGGAGATCCGTAGATAGGCGAGACGGTTGTATTTCTAGTCCCACGGTTCAAGAGAGGTAGGGTCAGTTTCTTTTGGGAACAAAAGAGTCAGCGACTATCGTTCGTAAGGCCTCAATGACTGGTATGGAGATAGGGAGAAAATGGTGGGGAAACCAAGAAGCACAACAACATGGTACACCCACTTCAGTTTGGGATAAATAGGGGGATAATTTCCACACGAGAAATCCTCCCACTTTTGTAGGGGAGTCTAACCTAATTGTTGCTCACCAATGGAGACGTGATATAAAGAGACATTTAAGGATAGTGGATTGCACGGATGTGCAGAAGAAGATATTAGCTACTTTTAAGTTAACTAGAGATGCATTGTAGTGGTGGGAGAGTGTGACTACATCTGAAGATAAAGATCATCTGAATTATGGAGAATTTTTGGTGAAATTTAATGATAATTATTTTCCTTATTCGATTAGGAGTACTAAGAAGAAAGAGCTTTTATATTTAGAATCAGGTACGAAGTAGGTTATTGAGTATGAAAAAGAGTTTACGGATATGTCATTATTTGTACCTAAGGAGGTAAATACTAAGGATAAGAAGATGGAATGTTTCATTAAGCGTCTGATGTGGTCAAATTAGCAAAATGGTTTTAGGGAACCTGATGTACACTACTTACACCTAGGTATTGGACGTCACATTATTGTTATGGTAAAAGAAGGTGAATTATTAAAAGAATCTAGGTAAGAGGTATGAGTCGAATGGTCAATATGGGAACAAGGCAGGTGGGGAGAACAAGGGTCACAATGACCAATAGTGAAAGAAACAGCGAGCCGTGCAAGAGGAGCAAGCCTTTCAGTAAGGCATTGCCATCCCACAGGGCCCTCCGGGATAGGGACGTGGATAACATGGTGAGTGAGCACGCTAGGAAGTTTGGGCCTTTTAGAGGTACATGTTTTAGTTGTGGGGAGATAGGGAATCGAGCTTCTAGGTGTTCGAAGAGGTAGGGCTAAGGATATCTAGCACCTAGAGTAGTAGGTTCACAGGGAGTGCCAGCAGCACTAGCAGTGAGTATGCAAGGACCGGTTATGCCGAGGGTGTATGCGCTTCCTATTGTGGGACCTCGGGTAGGGAAGGATCAACATGAGCCAAATCGTGGCTAATGGGCTAGCATGTTATGTTTTTTTTCATAGTTATGCTAAGATATGTATTGTACTTTTGTTCTTAGGGTAGGTGCATGTAGGATTGGGTGTATGGATGCTCAATCAGGGCATTCTACGGTAAGCATATGTAAGCCTTATTTTATTTGGGCAAGTTTACATTTATATGTTTACGCTTTGTCAAATTTAAAGGACAAAATTCATGTGTTAGTGGGGGAAAATGTAACCCCCCGTGATTTTTGGACCGTAAATAACTCTTTATAAATCGAAAATAGAAAAAAAAATTGGGATTTAATTATTTATTGTATTTAAAATATTTGGTTTTTATATATAAGAAATAAGGTTTTAATCGGATTCAAATTCGGTAACACAATTGATTTTTTTCAAATTTTCTTTACTATCGGCTGAACAGGGTGGAATAAATCTGCCCAAAGGGGGGAATTGATTCGGCCCTAGGGGGAATCGATTCGGTCTGGGGAATATTTGGCAAATTTTCTTATTTTTAGGTATTTGTGTTGGTTTCAAACTCTTTTGCTTTCCTATATTAAAAAAACTCGAGTTTAGATATTTTCAAACACTTTTAACGCATCTCACAAAGCAGTACCCTCCCAAAATATTCTTTCCTCTCTTCTACAAAATCTAAACCCCATTAAAAACAAGTTTCAACTCAATATTTGAATATCCAAATAAAGTTTTGTCAAGATCAACCAAGAACGGGTCATTGTTATTTTCGCGAAATGATCACAACCACATAATAAGATTTTCAAGACGACTTCTTTTCAGGGAAGAATACTTATATTGTTCCCCTTAAGTGTTATATGTTTTAAATATTGCCTAAACCTTAATTAATTATGTTTTTCTTAAAATTTAATTCGAAAGATTAATTACGGAAAGTGAAAGTAATTCTGGGGCTATTTTTATTAAATCTAAAAATATGATTTAAGACTCGAAACAATTAGATGCATAGATTAGAAATTTGGATTACGATAAATTTGTGCGATGGTTAACATATTAAAATTAAAAATATGAACTTCGATTAATATTTTGACTCATACAATGATGATATTGATGTGTAAATTGTATAATGGAATTATTGTTGTGTGACATAGTTAATATGGAGTTGTATGTTAATCGGTAAAATATCACTTGTATTGAAATTATAAAATTCGACAACTTGTGTTACTATTTGATAGAACTTGGTTATTACATGATTCGATAAATGAAATTTAATGGAATTGAAATCGTTGGATTAATTGGACAAATTATAATGATAAATTAATATATGATTTATGTGGAGATTATTCATATTAAATTTTGATACCGTGGAAACGTTGGATTTTTGGGTGTAGTTATACTTTAACCGTGACTTTATAGGTAACTTGCTAGGTATGGGACTATTAGGTAAAATTTGTTGTTACTAGTGAGTGTATGCTTGTACGGTTGGGTATTTCCTAGGTGGGGCTAGGTTGTACCTTGTTACATTATTCTGTTACCCTAGGTGCAACAATAGGTAGTGATTTTTGGTAGGTATTCTTCCTAGGTGATGGACTAGGTAATAATTATGGTTTGGTGATATATAGGTATGGGACTATGGGTGATTTGAGATTTTGATATCCGAATTAAGGGTTGGGCTAATTGAGAATAAGAGAATTAATAATTAATAATTAATGGCTAAGATAATTAACGTGTATTAAAATGAATTTGTGTCGTGAGTATTTGCAGGGCTAACGATAATTGGGTTGTCTGACTATAGTGATGTGGGTGGGTGTTGGGGTCACGAGTATGTGCAGGGCTACTGATAACTGTGCTGAGTGGCTATAGTTACGTGTTGCGTGTGGAACCTCATAAGTATGTGTAGAGCTAACAAAATTGGGTTGATTGGCTATAGTAAGAGGAATATGTATAATGTGTTGAAACTAAAGCCCACCAGAAAAATGTGCAGGACCAATAGAAAGGTTACACTAATAAAAATTATTAAATAATTATATAGAGTAATATAAAGGTTTAAAACTAATTCACTATTGTAATCACAAAATTGGACTTGAATAATGGGGTGGCTTAGTAGCGTGGATAGTTTATATTATTTCACTTTACTCTCATATTCTTACATCCCGAAAGAGAGATCCATCTACTTTTCCAGCCGAAAGTTGGCCGGTTACAAAGTTAACTACACCACCTTAAAAAAATCATGTGTCGCTTTTATCTGGGTTATCCAAAAGTTACGGCACTACATGCTCGCCTTTCCTATCGAGCTTATATCCCAAATGGATCCCATCAAGTACCTACTCGATAAGCCCACCCTATCCAGTCGAATGATCGTTGGTTGATGCTTCTAGTCAAATTTGATATCACCTATGTCACATAAAAAGGCCATGAAAGTAAGATCCATCTCTGACTATATTACTGACTACCTTATGGAAGAGGCCGATGTCTAGATCTCTGAGTTCCCAGATGAGAATATCCTCTGTACCTCCCAAGAAGACCTTCGATGGCAAATGTTCTTCAATGGCGCTGCCAACAAGAAAGGGTGTGACATTAGGATACTCTTAATTGCCCTTGATGACTCTCACACTTCCATTTCCATCAAGATAGGTTTTCCATGCACCAACAACATGACTGAATACCAGGCATGCACGGTAGGCCTCAAAGTTTCCCTCAATGAAGGAATTCGATACCTCGATGTCTACTAGGATTTAGCCCTCATTAGCGGTCAAGTACTTAGGAAATGGAAAGTTAAGGACCAGAAACTCTTACCCTTCCATGACCACCTAGAAGTGCTAGCTTCCTAATTCTAAGAAATCACCTTCCACTTCCTACCCCGAGAAAAGAATAACCTAGCCGATGCCCTTGCTACCTTAGCCTCCATAATTTACATACCCGAGGGAATAACCATGGCCCCTTTCCTTGTCCAAAAATAAGACAAACCAACCCACTGCTACCACATTAAGCTTGGCACGAAGGAAGATCCTGATATAGTCGACTGCTGGTACTATGATATTTTGTGCCTCCATAAACATGGTAGGTATCCTTAAGGATCTGACAAAAAAGATCGAGTAACTCTTCACAGACTGGTTGCCCAGTACATTGCCCGTGATAAAGCACTATTTAAGAGAAACTTTGATGGAACACAGTTGCACTGCATCACAGGGGCTGACATTGAAGCAATAATGCAGAAAATCCACATCGGGGATTGTGGACCCCACATAAATGGTTATATGCTCGCCAACAAGATAATATGACAAGGTTACTACCGGACTACCATGGTTCAAGATTACATAGCCTACGTTTGAAGGTGCCTCAAAATACCAATAATTTTCCAACCTACAACACTTGCCCCCACAGGAATCGTACAACGTGACTTCTCCCTATCCATTCTCCACATGGGGCATTGACATCATAAGGAAAGTTACACGAAAAGCATCCAACCAGCATGTGTTCATCCTAGTCTCTATAGACTACTTCACCAAATGGGTCGAAGTCGAGTCATATGCAGTTCTGAATGCCAAAAAAGTGGCCAATTTCATCAAGAAAGACATCATCTGCTGATATGGGGTCTCGCACGAGCTGGTATCAGACAACAAATTAAATTTTAAGGCGCCGCCGCTATTCTCACTGACCTGGATGGATAAGAAATGGCGCATCCAGTCAACCTGGACTATCTCAAGATATTCTATCCCTACTCTGAAATCTCGGTGCGCTATGATAATTCTCATCTCCCTTCTATACTTAAAAAAATCTTTATTTCCCCTACCAAAACTACGTGGGGCCTGATCCTTCAAAAACCTTTTTCTTGAAAAAAATGAATTTTAAAAAATTTTCAAAACCCTCAGAGGTAGGTAGGCAGCTCATCCGCTTGACATGAACATGACTCCCTTCTTTTTCATAAAATGCTATTATTTTCTTAGCCCCGAGAATGATATTTCATGTATGATTTAGCGATCGATATATATAATTCCAAATGAAAAACTCATTAAGAGGCACAACTAGATAATAAAAAACTTATTTATATCATTATTTGAAATTTTAGCATGATTACATCGGCATATGGAGTCAAATGACTTCTCTTGTCAATCCTACTCCTACCTTTCTAAAAAACCATAATAAAAACAAGCCCCGCTACTCCCAAAATAATGCTCCAATTATTCTCGAAAAAACACCATAGTAAAAGCTTCACAAGTCCTACCCACAACTGCCAAAGGAACCAACCCCCCATCATCACCCGTGTCGTGGGGTCCCCAAACCTCCCCTTCCTAAATGGGGTGGCGTAGACGCTCCATAGAACGATAAGCCTAGACTAGATTAGGGAAAACCATAACACCTTTCTCCATGGTGTCAAATATGGCAAACAACCTTTGCCCAGTCTCCACATACAACATCTTGTCCACTACCTTCTTCCACAACCACTTCATATAGTCCCCGAAGACATGCTAGGATCACCCTGTAGACTGAGAAGGACGGGTCGACAGACGAAGATTCTCCCACAGAGATCCAATCCGCATGCGCATATGCTCCGTCAGGTCCCCCACATGAAAGAAGTTCAGTGTCTGTGGTGGCACGAATTTCTCCCAACCAAATTGGGGCAACAGTCTCCAGGGAAAGTAGAAGGAGGTCTATCTGAGGCCAACCAATTGGATATATTGATACTCCCTAAGTTCTAGAATGGGCAACAGCTTCCCCCACCAAGGCATAGACCAATGGAAGACTCGAGCCCCGTTCTCTACAAACCAGTTCCCCCAACTCTCAATGTCCATGACTAGACTAATGAAATTGCGCGAGAATAAGTTAGGCATCATTGGTAAAGGATACACAGTTTGGACCACTATACGAAACCTCTCTGACAGCTACATGAATAGCATTACAGGGCTACCCCTCACAAATTCGGAATGACCCTCTCGCCAGACATCCAGACCATTCAATGTCTCTACCAATATCATCGCTCAGGATTACGACAATACGACATCTAAGAAATAATAGCTACAAGATGCGGGTCCACTAGCGTTTCCCCAGTCACTAATAACACTTTTGAAACCAGCCCCAGAATAACGGCCTCAGCATAATCAGCATCGCCCATCCTGCGAATGAACAAACAACAACACCGCTAGAAGAGAAATCATTCCTCCTGTAACCAACGGCCTAGCCGCCGAAGGAGAGATATGGAGAAGTCCAGCCAACAACTCCCTAGGAGAACAGGAAACTTCAGTCAAAGTCGTAGCAATGCTAGGATTTATCCCCAATATGACAAAAAATTCCTCATAAGTAGGACAAATTTCTTCCAACCTGAAGAAAAAAGACACGGTTTTCGAGGTACCAAAATTCCACGGCTCCCATCAGTATATTCCGCTCTATGGGCTGGTTACGCCACAAAGATATTCGTTGCATGTGGAAAGCGTCATAATCGACATTATAAGAAAATATCGCCTCCAAGGCATCGAGGTAGTTAGCGAACTCAATGCTACCATGGAGAGCCATCTTTCAAAAGAAATAGATAATAAGAAAGTAAGAATGTGAGAAAGAAAGGAAATGAATGTGTGAGGAGAAAAGCCCCATTCACACCCTTATTTAACTTAAAAACTCTCAAACAAAGACAAGAAACCCTATAGAAATCAGAGGAAAAATTTCCCCACCAAGTACCAAGCAATTGAAGAAAATGCAATCAAAGCCTTGGGTTAATTGGACTGGATTGATATTCCGATAGGCAAGACAGGGGTCATACTGATCGACAACCCCCTATTTTGGGAAAATTCAGTTTTTCCTCTTTTGTAAAAAAAACAATAAAAGTAATTTTTATCTTAAGGTAATTCCAAATTTCCTTTTGCTTTTACTTATCCCATTTTAAAATAAAATCCTTCTCAAATTCTTTTTACGGTCTCAATAGCAAAGTAAAAAGAGCATGTGCATTAATCATTGAAACGAAAATTATTAAAAAAAAACTCCATTTTTGTTTGCATATATTTTTGTGTGTTACATTGATATCTTGTAGGAAAACAGACAAACAATGGGACTCAACCTGAACTCAATTTTCTCGCTCTTTCTCTCACCCATCTCTCTCTCTCTCTCTCTCTCTCTATCTATCTATCTCTCTCTCTAAGATCCTCCATCCCTACTGCGCTCTCTCTTACCCCTGTGGCGAGATAATGTGCCACCACTTCCAGAGCTCGACCCTTCCCCGGATGAGGAAGACAACACTAAGAAAGAATAAGGAACTGGAATCACAACCTTAATATGGGTAGTCGCCAAAGATATATAATCCCTGATATCCCTTACCCAAGTGGTGGAGACCTAGATGTGATAAAAAGAAAACAGAAAGATCCAATCAGTCAAGAAAAAAAGGAATCAAGAAATCAAAAGACAAAGAGGCAAAAAGTGTACTTCGGGTCAAAGGACCTTCTTTGTCAGGTCCAACTCCTTGGGTCCATCGCATTAGGAAGATGTTGTAAATGCGTCGACCCTCCATCATCTCATCGGATGTTGTAACCATGTGAGAACAACCGTACAAGGGGAGCCTCCTAAGTCATGGTCATCGCACTGCCCGAATTGTGGGAGGACCCCACCTGTCGACTCGAATCGTATGAGGAAAAGGCACCACATCAAAAATATTGGGACGCATCAACTAGCTCGACACGAAATCCATATAGTTATACATCACAGTCATGTCAGTATGCAGCGAGTAGGACTCACCCATCATTGGCATCCTCTGACATCTTCCGTACTCGCCTCATGAACATAGGAGAATTCATCGACGGCACTTCAACCTCGTCCTCCACGATCTGTCGGACTACCCTCTCCCCGAGATACCAAGAATAACCAAACTCATGCTCCAACAGACGCCGCATCTGTGCACGTCCCCCAGTCACCCCAGTGTGCTAAATGGTCGTCCCCTACAAATCGCCAAATAAGAGAAAAAGATAAATATCAATAAAGGATCATCAAAGTAAATGATAGTCTCCAAAAAGGATTCCCCGCTCGCTCGTCAGGATATTTAAGATCCGACGCACCGCCTCTAGAGAGAGACTTCTTTGGCTGTCGGTTGGACCTCCACCACCGGTACATAAAAAAAAAGTCCTTAATATAGTCATCCTTCAAAGATATCAATTGGGTGTTTAACCCAATCACCTCATAAAACCACGTTTGCAAAGGGCAAAGCCTTACAATTAAGAAATCAAGAATAAAACGCATGAAGGAAAATGCGGATGCATAAAGAATACCTTCAGAAGATATGTGGCTCCGATAAAAGATTGTCGGCAACACCAGCTGAATGCATCAAGAGAATAATAAAGGGTCGTCAAAGTCAGGCTCCCCCAATCATAAATATGGATGTCCGAGAACACCTTCAAAAATGGCAAAAACCACAAGTGCATGACATCACCACTCATCACCACCAGAAAATCTCCCAACACCAATCGAATGAAAAAAATGTCCATTTGATGCACCTGCTGCCCATTGCTCTCATCGATACTCATCCTCAATAATGGATCCCTCAACAGAGACAAACGAAGAGATTCCCTGGAAACCACCCTCTCCACATCACCTAACGCCATCGTCACCGCCTCCGGCATCACCCTCAACGTCCTGTCCACCTCAATATGAGCACCATCGCAGTCCATCCCCAGTAGCTTCTACACATCAATAGGAGTCACTGTTATATCCCCGATGCCAAAATGGAAGGTGTGGGTAGTGTCCCACCACCTTTCCCCCAGAGCACACAAAACAACAGTGGAATGGGGCATCTCATCCAGAGCAGACGTTAGTCTCCTAAAGTCGGCAGATGACACCATCCAGCGCACCATGGATGGAAGGTTCTCCCAAACATCCTTAAGTCCCATCGTCCCTCGAGCACATATAGCCAACATGGAGACATCAGATTATCGAAGAAACAAAGAAAGCCATGGCCAAATTCAAGAAATAAAGCAATTTGTCAAGAAAAAAGGAGAATAATACCAAGGGTCATTTAATACTTACATAGCTTCCAGGGTTCACCACGGTAGAAGAACGATGAGATGAGGGATCACATTGAAGAATCCGATCATCCACCACTGACTGAAACGCATCAAATGAGTTCTCGGCACCCAGTGCAAGGGGCACCCTAGCCCTTCACTCCAACCCTGCCCAATCGTCGACAGTAAACCATGACATGTGAGTAGCGTTGCTGAGAAGTCATCCATCTCTTAACTTTAGAACGTTGGAACAATTTTCAAAAGGTAATTTTAGAAGAAGGTAAGTCGAAAAGCTATGAAAAATGAGGAAAACTCGCCCCCTTTTTATAGGAGGCTGAGGGGGATGCCGATCGGCTTCTCCCCGCCACCACTGATTGACATTGACCCTCCACCTGCTCGAGGCACCAAAAAAGACCGTGCCACTATCGTTTGGAACCCCTCCATATATGCCGTTCGGTACCCCCTTTAAAATTTCATAAAAAAAGTCCAAAAAATACCAGAAAATCTCGAAAAAATCCTAAAATCACCAGATTAATTTTAGAAACTTTTTCACCAAGAAAAACATCTTTTTACATCCCCAGTGGAATTTCAGAAAGCAATTCTCCCTATCAATGTCTCTGGAGGATGCTCCAAAATTCCAAAAAATTCCCCAGCTAAAATCAAATGCCTCCCCAAATCCTAAAATCAAATGCCTCCCCAAATCCCCAGAGAAAGATAGCACATCCCTAGTGGAGTCCCCAAACTTCCCAAAGGAAACATGAGACCTCAGAATTGACTTCGACCCTCAGAATTGGTCGTTTCTACTTAAACCCGCGGAATTGGATTTTACCCACAGAATTAGTCACCCCTATCTTAAGCCCCCAGAATTAACTTCGACCCACATAATTGGTCACCCCAAATAAGCCCTCGAAATTGGCTTCAACCTTCAGATTTGTTCGCTTCTACTTAAGACCGCATAATTGGTCACCCAAAATAAGCCCTTAGAATTAGCTTCGACCCTCAGAATTGGTCATCTCTATCTTAAGCCCTCACAATTGGCTTCAACCCGCAAAATTATTCTCTTCTACATAAGCTCGTAGAATTGGATTTAACCCGCATAATTGGTCATCTCTACTTTAGCCCGCATTATTGGCTTTGACCCTCAGAATTGATCGCTTCTACTTAAGCCTGTTGAATTGGCTTTTACCCACAAAATTGGTCGCCCTTATCTTAATCCCTCATAATTGGTTTCTTATACTTAAGCCTACAGAATTGGCTTTGACCCGCGTAATTGGTCACCCATATCTTAAGCCCTCGGAATTGGCTTCGACCCACATAATTGGTCGCTTCTCTTAAGCCCATAGAATTGGCTTCGACCCTCAGAATTGGTCGCTTCTACTGAAGCCCGTAGAATTGGATTTGACTCGTAGAATTGGTTACCCTAAATAATCCCTCAGAATTGGCTTTGACCTTCAGAATTGGTCACCCAAAATAAGCTCTCAGAATTGTCTTTAACCCTCAGAAATGGTCGCTTCTACTTAAGCCCGCAGAATTGGCGTTTACCCACAAAGTTGGTCACCCCAAATAAGCCCTTAGAATTGACTTTGACCCACAGAATTGGTCACCCCTATCTTAATCCCTTAGAATTGTCTTCGACCCTCAAAATTGGTCGTTTCTACATAAGGCCTCAGAATTGGCTTTGACTCGTTGAATTGGTCACCCCTATTTTAACCTCGGAGAATTGTCTTCGACCCGTAGAAATGGTCGCTATAATTTAGATCCTCATAACAAACCCCGACCCGCAGAACTGGTTACCTCCTTACTCTTCACCTCCTTTAGGTCCTCAGAATTGATCACCCCAATATCATCTTAGGTCCTCAGCATCGACCTCGACCCTCTGAATCGGTCATCCTCATTCCTTAGGTCCATATAATCGACCATTATCATTTGGTGTCTATTCTACGGCTATCACTTGTCCCAAGCTCACCCATCAAGGGGCTATATAGACACCACATTCTAAGACCCCCTAAGTCTCCCCTTAGGTCCCTAACACCTCCCTATCTCACTGCAAACCCTAGGTCGCACTCCGAACGGAATTATCTATCACACTTTTTTCAAAACCTAATAAAATTCCGTTACAATCTATGGGATAAACCCCACCCCGATGCTACATTCGAACCACGTGGAGTTTTATGCCTTTATAATCTACGTAGGAATCTTGGATTAAAATCCGTGGCTCGAGTCCAATTTTCTAATTTTCTCAATTTCTCAGATTCCCTAATTTTCTAAAATCTCCCATTTTCACACACACACACACACACACACACACACACACACACACACACATATATATATATATATATATATATATATATATATCATGCTTGCATGCGTTTCATCCAACACATATTATCGTTTCCTAATAACGATCAATATCGTGATGAACGCACAAATCATACTTTCTATATATGTTATTTTGGGAACATTCCTATGGATGACCTCACTCTACCTTGTCCATGGTATGGGTTGAATGATTCTAATCTCCATTATATAAACAAGTACACACACTTCATGGGGATATAAAGGAAGATAATAACACTAGCCATGAGAGATCGAAAGGGCGGGATAGATACCTAACACCTTCTCATTTCGTAACGTAGCCCCCGAACCTTTGAACTATTGGTTTCGTATGCATCAGTTTGTCCTTGATGCCACTCTCTCAAAGTGAAAACATGTTATTTTGCATGTTTTGTGAAAAATAGGTTGGCGACTCCATCTCTTCACATTTACTCCCATACCGATGACGGTCGAAGCACCTTTCAAAGAGGGGTGTGATATCGCGACGCAGCCTTCCCGAGGGGATAACTATCTCTCCCCCCGGTGCCTCCCGGGATGGACACACTACTGGTTTAGTGTAAAAGTTTGCGTGAAAGGGTCATGCAATCAACAGTTCAAACAAGGTGGCTAAGTATTTCCAATGACCTAGGCTTAACGTTCGAACGACGTAAGTCGAGATTTTCAATTTGAACTACCCTTATACGTTGTCATAATTTAGGTCGTTGGATCTGGGAGCTGTCGAGCCCAGATCATCCCAGAAGGGGAAAATAGGATTTTTGGCCTTTGGAAGGGTTTTATAAAGGTTGTTTTGTGTATTTAGGGTTATATTGAGTTGGGAGAATATGGAAGAAGGAGGGAGAGGGAGAGAAAGAAGGAGAGAGGTTGGTGGTCTTCCATCTCCACCCACCACCCTTCCACCTCTATTTGTGTAATATTCCACCATATTCAAGCGTAAAATACCCATTTATACCATTGTTGATAAAGAGCTATGAATTGTGGATATGTATTGGGAGATTTGTGGAGAAGAGATTAGGGCTTCCATGGAGTTCGAAGTGGGTATTGCTTTGACGCTTGGATGGAGCACATTTTGAAGAATTTTCTAGGATGCATTTGGTAACCCTTTGAGGCCACTTTTGGAGGTGGGGGTTTCTCTTCCTATATTAACACTTTCTACCACCATTGGATCCATTAAAGGTGGTAAACCATACTTCTATTATTAAGACTCTATTTTGAATATTTGTAGTCTTGTAGTTAGATTACATGAGTAGGGTTAATTTGAATCAATGATGAATTTGATGTGTAGAATTAATAAACATTTTTATGAAATAAAAGTGTTGAAAAATATTATTTTGTTGAAAATAAAGAATGAGCAAATATTCTAAGATTTTAGAATAATAAAAATTGGCATTTTATAAAATAATGTATTTTCAAGAAAGATTGGTGCTAAACATTTTATGAACTAAAATATTTGGAAAGGGTGATTTGCCACGGTAAATATTGGTGAAATAATGTTTTAAAGTTTCTTGGAAAAAAGAACATTTATGAAACTGGACAATTTGTGAGTTTGAATAAGTTAAATGTCTTTTATGCATTAAAAATGTATTTTTTGCAAGTATGATGAATTTTTAGAATGAAATATGTGTTTGAACCATTTAATAGGAATTTAAGGGATAAAGTCCATCTTGTCATGTATATAAACTTGTGTTATTTTGGCACTAGGTGTATAACAAAGTTTAAAGAATATTTTGTTGGGTTTAAACATGAAATATGATAAAGTGTAAGAATACATGTAAAATGAAAGAAATAGTGTTTTCTTATAAAATTAGTTTTGAGTGTAAATGAATTTATTGGATAAAGTAAATAAATGTGTGGTTTGGGAAATTGTTAATAATGTTATTGCATAAATATTAATGGGTAACATGGAAAAGTTAGTAGAAAAATATTAACACACATAAAGTTGAAAAGAACTAAAAAGGTACAGGTGTTTTCAAAATAAGAAGAATATTACTCCAAGGCAAAAAAGGATGTTACTATGACAATCACTTAAGAAGTTAGTGTGGATGACTTAATTGTGTTTGTGGGAAATTAACACTTGTAGAAAGAGAGTAAAATGTGATTTTGGAAACAAATGGAAAAAATGATAATTTTACTTAAAGTTTAACATTTTTATAAAATAGAAATGTTGAAAAGGTTTTACACAAGTAGTCCTAAAGGAATATGGTTTTGAAATAAAATCATGATTTAAATGGAAAGGACATGAAGTGGTAAATTTTCAAAGTGTAACACAATATGGGTTTTAACCCTGGGTTTTGACTTTGACTGGGTAAAAAGAAAAAGTGGGTATTGTGGAAATTTTAAAAATGTTAAAACACATAAAAGGAACTAGGATGACACCGAGATAAGAAATAAGGGACCATAGCCCTAGGGTGAAAAGCCCAAAACCACTGACTAGAGCGTATGATGAGCATATTCGGCGGTGTAGAGCCCGTTAAAGTATGCAGTAATTTAAAAATTCCTAGAAAAGATAAAGGAATAAGGAACATTTACAGAAATGGGTTGTATAGTAAAAGGTGGTAACACAACCTAACTTGAATGAATAAATAATTGTTCCGATCAAGGTTAAAATGGACAAGTAAATGTGAAATTGATTAATGTCCATAAAGTGAAGAAAAGGGAAAAGTAAGTGGGTAAATGGGTGATTAAGAAACCCAAGAGGTTAAACCCATAATTAACATAAAAATGCATTGAAAGATGTTCCTAAATATTAAATAAGTATGTTCTAACACAGTGTTCGCGTGTGTTGCAAGGGTAAGTTTCAATGAAAATACTAAAGTGTGTTGTTTAAAATAAAAAGGGTGATTTTGATAAAATGAGTGATTTCGGTAAAGTGAAACGTGGTGGCTTCAAATATTGATCCAGTTGTGTTGAATAAAGTGAAATGCTAAAAAGAGTAAAAAATAGTCTTTTATAAGATTAAGGTAAATTAATCCGGATAAATAAAGTTTTCGAAAGTAAAATCGTTCCATACATTAAGTATGGGTATATTTATGTATATATTTGTATACAATATAGTTGTGTGGTCATGTATACATAACATATTGAGTATCTTTTCTTCCATTCGATTATATATTGAATTTGTATATTTATCCCTGAGCATCAGTTCACACCCTCTCTCTGTTACAGTAGGTTGGGAGGGGATTCATATTTTGAGAGCGTTATATAGGTAAGTACTTTTTTTATTTTACATTAGTAGCTCTATATGCTTATACTTTTGGGTGCTCCCCATGAGTCCCTCACGTAGTTCATTTTGAAATTGAAATCACATGCTAAATAAGTGAAAATTTTATTTAAATAAAACTCGACTAGAAACATTATATAGGTTGCTTCATTTCACTTCACACCTAATGCTCGGACTGGACCGGGTTGACAATGGGTAACCCATAAATCCGGGCTAGGGTGTTACAAATGGTATTAGACCTCTAGGTTCAAGGTTTCTTTTGGGAGTGGCATGGTGAGGTCGGTATTGGATCTTTTGACGTCAGTGTGGTTTGGGATGATCATGCTAGCTTGATAACGATTTAGCTCGTTTCTTCAACGGTATTGTCAAAGGGGTTAACAAGATAAGTGAGTTAGTGACAAGTGTTACACAATTAAGTTGACGGTAAACAATCTCTTTTGTGCTTCTGATTAGAATTTTAGTAATTTATGGGTGTCCATGCAAGACCATAGGCGTGACACCGGGGTTGTTTGTGCGAGGTGCTTATGTTAAATTTTATTTACATAGAATCATCTAAGGGGTCGATAAAGTGAAATGACTCCTACTGGACAAGCAGTACGAGTTGCATATAGTTAACGGTAGAGGTTGGCGATTAGGGTGTCCTGACTAGGAACGAATGATCGGTGACTGAATAGTATATAGCCCTTGGGTGTGGAACTTATGGGTAATTAACGCCAGTGACATAACTATACAAATTCGATCCTTGGGGTGATATCGCAGTTGATGGTAATTCGGTGAGTTCATGAAGTTGTGTAGGCTTATAGGGTCAACACCATGATTCTTATGTGAAATGTATTGTGTGATAACTTTGGTGATGAGAGTAGCCTTGGTAGTGATTACAATAAGCAATGTACTTGGCGAACTAGTCATAAGGGTTGTATATTTCACCTGTAGAGGTCAGATGTCTGAGTGCCATTCATAAGTACTGATTTTGGGGTGAGAAAATATTTGTTCCTTTGGTTATGGACTTAGGTTCGTTATAACTTAATTATAATGTGATATTAAAGAATAGGATTCTGCATGGCGTCTACGGTATAGACCTTTGGTATTTATAGGCAATGATCGACGTCCCATATCCTACCAAGATTTGTCTAGTTGTGTTAACTTGTAGGTTAACTAATGGAGTGAAGTTAAAATAGCGAGGCAATTTGGTTGTCATGGTTGAGTATTTAATGAGTATTAGGTGGGGTGTACCTTGAGGTTCATAGGTTGTAAGCGACATCCTATATCCTGCCATAACCCATAGTAGCATTAGTTGTGGTTTGAACGTGTCTTATAGTCATAGCCATTGGGAAGGAAGATAAGATGATTATCTATGTAGAGACTCATTTTATCCATTGGGGTAATGCCTAGGCGAGAGATAATCTTATTATGTGAGTAGTTCATAGGCATATTGAGGTGCCTATAGGACAAATTGTGTGTCGCACCGTTGAGGATAAATATCAAATGTTGTGTTGCCTTGAGGTGTTTGATGGTTAAGGTGAACAATGGATAGAAGATTGTATACTTGTGTCTTTACGAGCCTCAAGTAATTGCAATGTAGGTATTTAAAGGATTATAGAGTGCACCTATAATGATAATGGTATAGATAATGAAATCTTATCAGGTTTGGGGAGTTTTATAGGAGACGTGTTTGGTGTTTTTAGGAGACCAATTAAGTCTGGTAAAAGGAGGCAGTAGCATTCTAGTAATGATAGTATTGAGGGTCTGGTGAATATCCCAGATTTTTTAGTCGTATAGCATTACACTGAGTATGTCTTCCCAAATCGACACAGATGGTAGTGTAATCCCCAAGGTAGGGTGGAAATTTGTGTCATTATAGGAGTGATTCTCGGATGTCATGGGATGACCAGTATAGGTGTGGTTTTACTCGATCTCGAGATGTACTGGGAGATGTATTTGAGACGTAGAATTATGATGCCATGTAGAGACTTGAAAATGGCTATCAGGTGGGGTGGCATCGAAACACGATTATTATTGTTAATGTGTCGAAAATATATGATAAGGTAGCCTTAGAAATGTAAGGAATAGTTTTGGGCACGTCCTGTCAAGATGGTATGGGTTAGAAGATGTAGCCCATTGTGGTATTAACTACCCTTAGTATGCCAATAACGACGAGTGTGGTCATCATGATAATCCCTTGTGGGTAGAAATGGTCTGGTGAATTGGTGGCAACCTCGTGTGGTAAAAAAGGACACGGATAGGTGAGTGCCTCGCTTGAGCTAAGTAATATCTATGGGACTTTGGGATTTTGATCACGATATGTTAAAGCATACAATAACTTAGGCGTAGTAGGTTCGTGATAACGTCACTGGTAATTGGACAAGATCAATGACTAGAGCGTGAGGTGTTCTCTAATCGAAATGGTTCATGTACGCGAAGGATATGAAAGATAGGGCCTTTTTCCTAAGGAGGGAAGTCATGCGTTGACTTCCTAAAGGACTACCGATTCATGAATTTCTTTAATGTTGCGAAAATGAATTGTTGTGATTCGATTCTCCACGGCTAGTGAACCAAGACAGGGTATGTGGCTAGGAATTGTGCTCGGTGAGGACTATAGGAATGAGTGGCATGACTTCAAGTTGTGACATAGGTTCGCTTTCGTAAGTCTGAGTAGTAAACTTATGGGCGAAATTCCTCGGGATAGTTACTTGTTACTTGTTCCTTGTGAATCTCGTGTTACTTTCAGTTTTTGTAATCGGGAATCGATATTGTCACTTATGAGGTGACTCAAATTGGTGCCATGTCATGGTATGGTGCGGTTGGGCCTAGTAGCGTGTGGTGGGCCGGGTATGGTCGATACATCTCGGTAACTGGGTGCCCCTATCTAAGGTATTCTTGCTATTGCATATATTTCTATGTATAGGTGGCTACGTTCTTGGCATCATGGTTTTCCCATAGTATCGAGCTTTCTTTCGGCTAGTGGACTTTTGGCTGGTCTCCTCGGCAATCAATGGCTTGGATTACGAAGATCGAGATGATGTCTTGAGGATACAATATAGTGATGGAAATCGAGGAAAACTCAACATCTAATGTTGCTTTGCTACGGTGATTGGATTAGAGTGAGACTCTAGTGAATTCTTAAGGATGAGACACCTGGGGTAATACTAGGTTCATCAGAGTGATGCAGCAAAAGGTGTAAACCGAGCATATGATGACTATTTGATGGGATTACTCCTCCTATGGTTATCAACAAACTCATTTAAGTTGTATAGTTAGGATAACCTAAAAATTTATGGAACACATGATGTATGGTCCTAAACTAGAATTCATTATGGTGATAAATACGATGGTTGGTTTTATTACGACTCACTTTTGGTAAGCGTTGACCGCTAGAAAGGGTTTTACCATAGAGGCATCAGTATGCCTTAGGTACTAGCATAAGTAGTGCTACGATTGGTCTGTACTTCGTCATGATGCGAGTAGAGACTCGGAGTCGATTATGTAATGTCATGGTTAATGAGACGGTGATCATTAGAGCATGTCGCATCTTTAGTAGTTGGTGACCTTAATGTTGAAGACTTTAATGGTTTGTCTTGGAGGATTTCTAGGACCTAAAATAGAAATTGATGGAATCCATAAGTTTGAGGACTGATAGATCGATAATTTCGGGGATGAAATTCCCCAAGGAGGGAAGTTTGTAATACTCTGTTACAAAAATTGAATTAAATTATATATGGGTTAGAAATGACGAGGAGATAATGATAATTACAGAAGAAATGTGGATAAAATTATAGAAAAATATAGGAGGAAGATAAGCGGTCATTCAAACAACAAAGGGATCTCGTTCGAACGACAAGGGGATATTGTTAGACGATCACGAGATACAGGGCTTCAAATGAGGTGCTACTAGTTTACAGTAGTAGGTCGCGCGAAGGGTATCACAATCTATAGTTTGAATGAGTTGGATAAGTCGTCCGAACGACATAAGTCGATATTTCAATTTGAACTACCCTTGTGCGCTGTCGAGCATAGATTGGCCCAAAAGGGGAAAACGGGATTTTTGGCCTTTGTAAGGGTTTTATAATGGTGTGTTTGGTGTATTTGGGGTTATATTGATTTGGGATAAAATGGAAGAAGGAGAGAGAGGGGTGGGGGTGGGGGTGTTCCACCTCCATTAACCACCATTCCACCACCTTTCCACCTCTATTTGTGTAATATTCCACCATATTCAAGCCTAAAATACCCATTTTACATTTGTTGATGAAGATCTACGAATGTTGGAGAAGTATTGGGGGATATTTGGAGAACATGATGAGGGATTCCATGGAGTTATAAGCAGGTCTTGCTTGGAAGCTTAGATGGAGCACATTTTGGATCATTTTAGAGGATGCATTTGGTAACCCCTTGAGGCCACCTTTGGAGGTGGGTATTGCTCCTCCTAACCATCATTTCTACCATCATTGGATCCATTAGAGGTGGGAAACCTTACTCCTAGTATTAAGTCTCTATTTCGAATATTTGTAGTCTTGTAGTTAGATTACATGAGTAGGGTGCATTTGAATGAATGGTAATTAGATGTGTAGAATTAATAAACATTTTTCTGAAATAAAAATGTTGGAAAAATGCTATTTTATTGAAAATAAAGAATGAGAAAATATTGCAAGGTTTTGGAATATTAAAAATTTGTATTTTATGAAAATAATGTATTTTCTTGAAAGATTAGTGGTAAACATTTTATGAACTAACATGTTTGGAAATGATGATTTTCCTTTCCAAATATTGGTGAAATAATGTTTTAAAGTTTCTTGCAAAAATGAGGATTTTATGAAAAATGAACATTTTTTGAGTTTGAAGAACTTAAATATCTTTTATGCATTAAAAAAGTAATTTTGCAAGAATGAATTGTGTTCAAACCATTTAATAGGAATTTAAGGTTTAAAGTCCATCTTCTCATTCATATAAACTTGTAGTATTTGGTGCTAAGTGGATAATTAAGTTTAAAGAAGATTTTGTTGGGTTTAAACATGAAATAAGACAAAGTGTAAGACTACATGTAAAATGAAAGAAATGGTGTTTTCTTATCAAAGTAGTCTTGGGTGTAAATGAATTTCTTTGATAAATAAAGTAAAGAAATGTGTGGTTTGGAAAATTGTTAATAAAGTTATTGAATAAGTGTTAATGGGTAACATGGAAAAGTTAGTAGAAAAATATTAACACTCATAAAGTTGAAAAGAACTAAAAACGTACAGGTGTTTTCAAATAAGAAGAATATTACTCCAAGGCAAAAAAGGATGTTACTGTGACAAACACTTAAGAAGTTAGTGTGGATGACTTAATTGTGTTTGTGGGAAATTAACACTTGTAGAAATGGATTAAAATGTGATTTCATAAACAAATGGGTAAAATGATAATTTTACTTAAAGTGTAACATTTTTTATGAAATATAAATGTTGAAAAGATGTTACACAGGTAGTCCTAAATGAATATGATTTTGAAATTAAATGAAGGTTTAAATAGACAGGAAATGTAATGGTAAGATTTCAATGTGTAACACAAATTGGGGGGTGACCTCGGGTTTTGGCTTCGGCCGGGTAAAAAGGAAAAATGGGTAATGTGGACATTTTCAATATGTTAAAACACATAAAAGGAATTAGGATGAGATCGTGATAAGTAAGAAGGGACCGAAGCCCTAGCGTGAAAAGTCCAAAACCACTAGTCAGAGCATATAGTGTGCATAGCCGACGGTGTGGAGCCCGTTAAACTATCCGGCATTTGAATGAATGGTGAAATTGATGTGTAGAATTAATAAACATATTTCTGAAATAAAAATGTTGAAAAAATGCTATTTTGTGGAAAATGAAAAATTATTAAATATTGTAAGCTTTTGGAATATTAAAAATTGGTATTTTATAAAATAGTGAATTTTCTAGAAAGATTGGTGCTAAACATTTTATGAACTGAAATGCTTGGAAATGGTGATTTGCCTTGGTAAATATTTGTGAAATCATGTTTTAAAGTTTCCTGGAAAAATGAAGATTTTATGAAAATGGACAACTTGTGAGTTTGAAGAAATTAAATGTCTTTTACGCATTAAAAATGTATTTTTGCAAGTATGATGAATGATAGAATGCAATATGTGTTTAAACCATTTCATAGGGATTTAAGGGATAAAGTCCACATTCTCATGCATATAAACTTGTAGTATTTTGGCACTAAGTGTATAACCAAGTTTAAAGAAGATTTTGTTCGGTTTAACCATGAAATAGGATAAAGTGTAAGACTACAAGTAAAATGAAATAAATAGTGTTTTCTTATAAAATTAGTTTTGAATGTAAATGAATTTAATGGATAAAGTTAATAAATGCGTGATTTGGGAAATTGTTAATAATGTTTATTGAATAAGTGTTAATGGTTAACATGGAAAAGTTAGTAGAAAAATATTAACACTCATAAAGTTGAAAAGAACTAAAAAGGTAAAGGTGTTTTCAAATAAGAAGAATATTACTCCAAGGTTAAAAAGGATGTTAATGTGTTAAACACTTAAGAAGTTTATGAGAAATTAACACTTGTAAAAAGATAGTAAAATGTGATTTTGGAAACAAATGGGTAAAATGATAATTTTACTTAAAGTGGAACATTTTTATAAAATAGAAATGTTGAAAAGGTGTTACACAAGTAGTTGTAAATGAATATGATTTTAAAATAAAATTATGGTTTAAATGGAAAGGAAATGAAATGGTAAAATTTCAAACTGTAACACAAAATGGGATGTAACCTCGGGTTTTGGCTTTGGTCGGGTAAAAAGAAAAGGTGGGTATTGTTGAAATTTATAAAATGTTAAAACACATAAAAGGAACTAGGATGACACCCGAATAAGCAATAAGGGACCATAACCCTAGGGTGAAAAGCCAAAAACCACTGGCTAGAGCGTATGGTGCGCATAGCTGACGGTGTAGAGCCCGTTAAAGTATGCGATAATTTAAATATTCTAGGAAAAGAAAAAAGAATAAGGAACATGTCAAGAAATGGGTTGTATAGTAAAGGTTTTAACATAACCTAACTTGAATAAATTAATAATTGTTCCGGTAATGGTTGAAATGGACAAGTAAATGTGAAATTGATTAATGTCCATAAAGTAAGGAAAAGAGCAAAGTAAGCGAGTAAATGGGCGCTTAAGAAACCTAAGAGGTTAAACCCATAATTAACTCAAAAATGTGTTGAAAGAGTTTCCTAAAGATTAAATAAGTATTTTCTAACATGGTGTTCTCATGTGTTGCATGGGTGAGCTTCAACGAAAATACCAAAGTGTGTTAGGTAAAATTAGATGGGTGATTTTGATAAAGGAATGGTTTCGGTTACGCGAAACGTAATGGTTTCAATTGTTGAGCCGCGTATGTTGAATAAAGTGAAATTATAAAATGAGTAAAAAGGAATCTTTTATAAGATTAAGGTAAATTAATCTAGATAAATAAGGTTTTCGGAACTAAAACAGTTCCATACATTAAGTATGTGTATATGTATGTATATAATGTAGTTGCATGGTCAAGTAGGCATAACGTATTGAGTCTCTTTTTTGTCGTTCAAGTTTATACTGTAGTTGTATATTTCTCACCGAGCATCCGCTCACATCCTCGCTTTCTCACAAAAAGTTAGGAGAAGTTTCTTATTTTGAAGCATTATATAGGTAAGTGCTTTATTTATTTTACGTTAGTAGCTATGTATACTTGGACTTCAGGGTGCTCCACATGAGTCCCTCGTGTAGCTTATTTTGAAACTAAAATCGCATGCTAAATAAGTGAAACAGTAATTAATATAAAACTAGACTGGCAACATTATATAGGTTGTTTCATTGCACTTACACCTAATGCTCAAGCCGGATCGGGTTGACTATGGGTAACCTATCAATCCGGGTCGGGGCGTTACACCTACAGATATCTTATGCTCCTCCAAGATACCTCAAATAAGGTCCTCTATTGAGATTTTCCTGCTTCTTTGAGTGGGAATGGAAGGTATTAGTTTACTCGGATCAAACTAGGGACCATTATAAGCTTTACTGAGTTGGCAAGATCCTTTATCATCCACTTTATTGGGTCACATAAGGTGATGATTCATGTCACTTCCCTCCTCCATTTCAGGTATAAGGACATCAAGTCCCTCGAGGAATATTCCAAGAGGTTGAACCAAACAAACCTGTGGGTTATAGATCCCAGACCTTACCTCATAAGACTTGTTGAAGTCCTTTAGCAATAAACCTATAAAATCTATGATTGTGTTGCTCAAACTATCTTAGAAATATATGAATGAAGAGGATTCCATCTCCACTAGGAATTCAAAAGATTCTCCTCAATAAAAAAAAGGGGGGGAAAACTATCTTTTACAGCCTCAGGGAGACCTCATAATTAGTAGAGGCCGAGAAGGAGAAAGACAAAAGTAAAAAGAGTTGGCCTTCGGAGGCTAAACACTTTACTCCACTCCTAACCCCCGTGAAGAGGTCTTTGCGAGAATGATGGGATTCAATGGATTGATTTGTGTATTAGTTTGCCACACCCAAGTTTAATTTGTAACCAAATTTTATCCTTAATTAAATAAGGTGTGCATTTAACGATGTAGTCAAATTTTAAAACAACAAGCCAAGCATGCAAATAACACAAATAAGTGAGGAGAAATCCCTTAACATGGACAAACATATAATCAACGTGACAGAATAAATGATAGATAGTCGAGTTACAAACTAATTAGACATACTAAGTAAGATGCATGTAGTCTTTATTTTCTTCTATAGAAACTGACCCAATCCAGAGTTGTCCACATAAAGCATCTTTCCTTTGCTATCCACTGATCAACCTTTCCTTCTTCAGAAGTGAAACCTTAGTTTCACAAGTCAGTAGTAGAGATTTATCTGTACAAAGGTTATTATGCTAGAAATATTTTTCTTAATTTGGTAAAGTAATCTTTTATAATTCCAATGGGTTTAGAATGATTATAAAAGTGTTTGACCATAAAGAGAACTCAAAAAGATATTTAAATATGGTAAAAGGAGTTCCTTTAAAATCTAATCCCGTGCATCCTCTTTGTAAGAAGATTTGTCATAAAAGGATAAACATGAAAGATTTAGATTAGAAATAATTAAAAAATAAAATCTCGCCCAGTCATTTGAATGGCAGGTACCTCGTTCAAACGACATACTTGTTTTCATTAAAATGGATATCAAACGAGATTTCAAATGAGATTCTAAACAAGGACCAAAAATGGTTCGTTCGATCTAAAAGGGATCTCATTCTAACGACCCTGTTATTCTAGTTCAAACGAGATAGCTACCTCATTCTAATGAGGGGAAAAAATTTCCAAAATTTTTCTATAAAAATATTTTAAAGCCATTCTAAAAAATAACCTCTTTAGAAATTCTACAACCCCTGAAAAGACAATGTAACATTTTACCAAATGCATTCATAACTTCTTCTAAGGTTTTTGAGACATACGATTCTTTAATCTTCCAAATGTCTTCAACTTTATCTTCAAATCAAGAGAAGTCATGTAGGTATAGTTTTTATGTAATTGGATAAGACAAAATAAAAATAACACTGAACAATTATAAAAATTGCTCTTACAAATCTCCCCTTTTGGCTATTCCGGTACAAAACATAAATCGAAGCCAAATTTAATCCTAAAGACAATTACAATAAATATCCTCCTAAATCAAGAAAGAAAAAAGTATTTATGTACAGTCTTCAAATGAAATTGATCTTTCATTTTGGGCAACTTTTTCTTCACCTATGTGGGTCCAAGTGATTATCATTTATCTAAAACATCCTACACACATGAGGCAAACAGAATACCGCGATCCATACGAGTTTCAGTAGGAAAAAAATAAAAATCCCCCTCAATTTATTCTCCCCCTGCTTTTTCGTAATAGACAAAGGATTAGAAACTAATCATGAAACATAAGCATCACGTGAACAAGCAAGATATCATCACAAATATTTTAAATAACGCACATGTAATGAAAATATCAATGGGAAATTTTTTTCTTCATAAAACTATTTTTTTAAATTCAAAACTTTCAAATATAATGTATGAAATGTAAAAAAAAAAATATACCATGGAACAACACTAAAATATTCGAATCATGAACGTGAAATGAAATTGTGTGAATATTTTCCATAGGTAAATGAACATCAACATTCATAACATAGGTGCACGATGTTTTGAGACATTTCTGATGAAAGAAATAAATGTCTACCTTAGGTATAAAAATAGTGAATTTATATGAAATTGACTCAACTTAATCAGTATGTCTTGAACTTAAATGATCCTCACACAAATAACGTCAAACTATTTAATGTTTTTCAATAAAATTCTGTTGTGCAAACCCATTGATCTTCTATTTTAACTCCACCAAAATTTCACATATCTTATGAATTCACTCTCAATTATTTTGAAGAAATCATAGTGATCATATGTAGTGAGGAATCAGTGAATCTAAAAAAAATGACCTGACACTTCTGTTTTTATGTGCCTCTAATATTTTTAGGCTATTTTTTGTACATAGTGGCCTTTAATGCAAAGAACATTTTGATCTTTCATCGCTCATTTCTATTGCTTAACATATAAAATTATTTTTTTTAAAAATAGGTAAAAATCCAAGCAATGGTTCTTACATGCACAACTTCTCTCTTTTTACATTTGGTTCATTATTGAACATAATTGAGATGAGAACATCTTGTTCAATAAATAACAAGTAAGCACAATATTCATAAAGCTCGTGCACATATGCAATAAGTGTGACAAGGAGTCAAACATGTAGAAATGAGTCATCAAATATCAACTTAATGATATCCATACATTATTGAGCACACTATTGAGACAAAGTCATATCTCAAAATACTACGCAAAAGTTATGTGAATGGATGGTATACAGGGGTGATCTGGAAATCTTATATGTTCATCCGTATTCAGTGAAAAATGGAAAATAAAAAATCTTTTTGTCTTTTTTAAAAATTTAATCAAAATAAAATATTTTCTATTTTATAAACTTTTTCTTAATAACGAAAAATCTTTTTGGAGTTTTTAATTTTTTTCATAAAATCGAAAATACTGTTAGAATTTTTCAAAACATATCAATACAATGGTAATACAATCTATTAATAGGGATATAAGATATGGTCATGATAATCAACATATTCCAGGAGCAAGTCTCATCCGCAATCACTAGGCCCAAAGGGGTTCTCAAAAGGAGAAAACATCCTATGAATTTCCTTCGTAAAAATTTGTGAGGTCTTAACCAAATACTCTACTTGCTCTTGAAAACTAGCAAAATCTCTTTGGTGATGTGCTGGAAATTTTGGAGCAACACATGTAGAAGTGCGTGCGGGAACATGTATGTGTACTCAAATTGGAACATTGCAAGGAACACGCATGTAAAAAACTCTCCCCGACTTTTAACAAAACTCTCTAAGGTGAACTCTTTGTTTGCAATGGGAACAAACATACAAAGGATTGGGTTCACCTTTCTCAAAATGTTTATAAAGAGCTCTTCTAGGTGGGTTTGGTCTCCTAGGTGGGCTAGTTGAGGGCCATAAGGATCCATCACAAACTTAGGAACCATGTGGGGTGCGACATGTGAAGAGGATGCACCTTCATAACATATTTCTTTCCACTCAACATTACCTAACGCGGGACTGAGTATCATCTTTCCAACCTTTTTAGATGTGTCCTCCGAAGTGACCTTGACATCCCGAGCTTGTTTGGGATCAATCTCTAGTTATAAGACACGTGATTCAAGTTTTTTATGAGTCTCCAATGAAGAATGAAGATATCT
This sequence comes from Sambucus nigra, assembly GCA_949130495.1. Lineage (NCBI taxonomy): Eukaryota > Viridiplantae > Streptophyta > Magnoliopsida > Dipsacales > Adoxaceae > Sambucus > Sambucus nigra. The sequence continues at coordinate 388,042,996 of OX422212.1, forward strand.
CATAAGTCTAGCCACGGTGTTGGTCAAATTAATCTTTTTCCTACCTATAGCAATGAACTGCTCACATAAAAAAAACTTTCACCTTCTCGAGTTGACTCGCGGACGCCTCACACTCTATCAAAACATTCAACTCCTTCGATAAATCACACACCCTAAGAGACAAATATTTATTAAGATTTTTCATTTTTAAAGTCTCAGCGTAAAGATCAAGAAAGGATTTTTTGGAGTTCACCTTCTCCCTCACTTAATTTCTCTTCCTCACTCTCACTCTCTTCATAATGATTTGAATTTTCGTCGAGGCTCTCACGTTTAGAAATATCCTCGTCAGTTTGGGACAAACTATAATTACTAATGTGACTATCCATGAACGCAATACACGGTTCATGTGGTGATTCATCCACGGAATGCACCATCTTAACTTCATTATCGCTAAGAGTGGTCTTGTGTGCAACTTTCTCTCCTTGTCTCTTTAGCCTAGTAGGACTCTCATATACCTTGTGTTCTTTTCCATCACACTCATAGTATCTTATCTTTCTAACAAACTTTCTCGCCCTCATTCTAATTTTTATTTTTCTCAAAAGTATTTTCTGTGGAAGAATTTTTTTTTTAAATTTGAGAATTTTTTTTTGGGAATTTTTTGGAAACATGGCTAAATCATCCAACTCAAAATAAAAAAAAATCCTTTTTCTTTTCGATCAGTAATCCTTATTTCCTTTTTTAACCGTTTTGGGAAACATATCGATTTCTTATGTTTGAATGTCTCCTACGAGTTCTTCTAACCTAAGAGTATCTAATATTCCCAATGAATTAAAAATAGTGACTTTAGAGATAAAACGGGCTAGCAAGGATCTCAAAATCTTTTTACCAACTCTCGTCTCAAGAATTTTCTTTCCTAAATTAAAACTAAAATTAAATATGTCCGATAAATGTGAATAAAACTCATCAAAAGACTCGGACTCTAGCATGTTAATAATCTCAAACTATGTGGTGAGGTTATCTAAGTTAGAAGCTTTCAAAGTAATGGTACCCTCATGAGTGAGTTGGAGGGTATCCGAAGCATCTTTAGACATGATGCATGTCATAATGCGACGAAACATGACAAGGGTGAAGGCTCCAGAAATGTCACTCAGAACGCGTGAGGTAAAATTACTCCATTTAAAATCATCTTCTATCCATGCACAGACATGTTTTAAACTTTTGACATTACCGTTAGTAACTGTGGGTGCTATCCACCATTTTTCACAAACTAGCTAGACATTTTCATCAATAGATTTTAAAGTGGACCTCTTCTAGCTTTCCAGTTGGCATAATTTGACCCATCAAATATAGGGATCATATTATACAAATTTTCCATTAAACCCAAAAATTTTAAAGATCAACAATTCTTTTTAGAAAAAAATTGAAAGAATTTTTTTATAAAAAGGTTCGCATGAAAATTTAGTGCAACCGACTCTGATACCAAATTCAGAATGTTGGGATTCAATGGATCGGTTTGTAAATTAGTTTGCCACTCACAAATTTATTTTTAACCAAATTTTATCTTTAATTAAATAAGGCGTGCATTTTAAAGATGTAGTCCATTTTTAAAGCAACAAACCAAGCATGAAAACAACACGAACAAGTGAGGAAAATACCTTAACAGAGAAAAACCTATATTTAGAATTATAGAATAATTGACAGATAACCGACTTACAAACTACTTAGACAGACGAATTATGATGCACAGAGTCTTCTATTTCTTCTATTGAAAATGACCCAATCTAGAGTCATCCACACGAAGCAACACTCCCTCACTATCTGTCGATCAACCTTTCCTTCTTCAGCAGTGAAACCTCGATTCCACATGTCAGCAGTAGAGATTTCTCTATATAAAGGTTTTTTGATAGAAATCATCTTCTTGATTTGGTAAAGTGAACTTTTATGATTACAAGGGATTTGGAATGATTACAGAAGTGTTTGATCATATAGAGAACTAAAAAATGTGTTTAAAGATGGTAAAAGGAGTATTTTGAATTATAATCTCGTGCATCCTATTTATAAGAATGTTTGTTAACAAAGGATAAACAAGAAATATTTGGATTAGAACTTATTGAAAAATAAAATCTCACCTGGTCGATCGAACGACGAGGTACCTTGTTCAAATGACATGCCTATTTTCATCAAATAAGTATGAAATGAGACTTCGAATGAGATTTTAGAGAAGGTCCAAAAATGTTCTATTTGATCTAAAAGGGGTCCCGTTCTAACGACCTTATGGTTCTCATTCAAACAGGATATCCAACTCTCTCTAACGAGGTAGCAAATTTCCAAAACTTTTCTTTAAAATTTTTTAAAACCGTTTTGGATAACAACCTATTTAGAAATTCAAAAACCCAAGAAAAGATAAAGTGAATTTTACGAAATGCATCCATAACTTCTTCTAAGGTTATTTAGATGTACGATTCTTTAATCTTCAAATGTCTTCAATTTTGTCTTTGAATAAAAATAAGTCATGTAGGTGCAGTGTATATGTAATGGGATAAGACAAAACAAAAATAACACCGAGCAATTATAAAACTTTCTCTTACACTTTGCAATAATTGAAGCCCAATATCTCATACCACCTCCTAAGCCCATGAGTACAACTAAAGACGAAAGGGACAAGTTCAAGTACTGCTAGTTCCAAAGAGACCATGGCCACAAAACTAATGACTTCTTTAGGATTTAGGAAGCAATTGAAAGAGTCATAAAAATGGACTATGTCAAAGAATTTATGGCCAAAGATGCCGAAATAGGTTTATACAGCAAAAATAATAATAAAAAAAGATGTTATCCCTCTAATAGATGTCATTTTTATCTTCGGAGGCTTCACATGGGTGAAGTCTCTCCCATAGCCAGACAATCCCATCCCATGAGTATCCAATAGGAAGGAATGCAGGTCAATTATGCCTTTCTCTAACATCAAGCTCCAAAATAAGTATCAACGATAGTCTTCCCAGAGGATGACCTGAGAATGGTCTATCTACATAGTGATGACCCCTTCCTCCTCACGATGGTAATGAGGAATGCCAACACAAAAAAGGGGTTAGTTAATACAGGGATCTCTATAAATATCATGTTCTTAGTTCACTTTGAGGCTATGGGACTTGGAACAAAGCATATGCAACTAGTCACCACTCCTCTCATCAGATTTAATGTGAAAAATTATTCCTTGGGTTATGTCTCTCTCCACCTCATCCTTTTATCCAAAGATCATTATAAACCATTAGGAAAAAGTTCATAGTAGTGTACCTGCACTTTGTTTACAACTTGATCATGTGAATACCCTCACTCAATGACTTAGATGTTGTTATCCCAACGTGAAGACTAGTGATGAGAATATTAACCCGTAAAGGGGTAGGTCAGGTTTTTTGGGATCCAAATATAGCCCCGGAGTTCTACATCACCTCTATAACAAAGAAACATCAGTCGCTTAATACACCTCAGGGCCTAACAGAGGTCCTAGTAATGCTCTAGGCTCCCTAAGGTCTCATCGGAGGTCCTAAATCCCCCTCCACTAATGTCTAAGCTCCTTCCAAAAATCCTAGGCGTAGAATTATTGAGCCTAGATTTCCAATTTTACATAATGGGGATAGTTAATGGCCCAAATGGAGGAAGAAAGTAAATATATCATAAGCCTTAAGGAACATATGAAATCCCATGGAGTGATTGTAAATAATGTATTCTTATACCTGAAATAAATGAAAAAAATCTTTTTATTACCAATGATGTATTCAGTATTAATTTTCTTAAGAGTCACAAGGATTTTCACCTTAGCTCTAGCACCTAAGGCCTAAGAACCCAAAAAAATGAGTTATTAAGGATTTTCACCTTGGCTTCACTATGCTAAAAAGGGGTTTTGTCACCTTTCACCCACAAAGAGCTTGCACGGTTAAAAACCTTGATAAAAAAATATGGAGATGTTTCCACGATCTTTGACCCTGACACTATCATGACAACAAGTTGTTACAGTCTTGTCATGGTCAAGTACCTTGAAAATACTATTGTCATAGTCGTGTCAGTGTCAAAGACCGTGATAAACCTTATTATTGTCACGGTCTTTGACCCTTACACGACTGTGATAACAAAACGAAATTAAAAAACCTTACTCTTCGCAAGTGTTGTCTCAACAGTTATTTGTTCTCTCTCTCTCTCTCTCTCTCAACCGAAATCTCTCTTGTTCTTAGCCTCTCTGCCTCGCACCAACACCTTGCACAACTCTTATAAAGGTCTCTCATACCTGGCACCACTACCTCTACTTCGCAACTCACACCACCACCGTGCACTTGTACCACCACTGCAACACCATTGCGTTCTCTCTCTGTTTCTTCATTGTTTCAAACATGGTAACACATACTGTTGATGTAAAAAACTATATTTGATCTAATTAATTAATCACATATAAATAAAAAATAAAAAATAAGACAAAGGATTTTTAAAGTGGTTCAGCCTTATGAAAATGGCCTACGTCCACTATTTTGTATTGTTGGATGTTCTTGCCTTAATCTTAATCACAATTGCTATTGATCAATTACCCCGTTATGGAGGGTGTTACAATGTATTTATAGCCTTGGGTATGTCCATATGAATAGACGATATGCCGTTATTTAATAGACATATAAATCTGTATAATAAGAATGTTCATTAAACCCGATATTAATTGAATGTGCAATTATCGCTTGATCTTCCTAGCCAGATGCTCTGCATGTTGAGTATCTCGGCGCGTTAAGTTGCTCGGCGCGCTAAATAGATTGAGGTGATGAGTAGCTTGGTGCGAGTATAAGAATTTTCTACATAAGATGGCACATGTCTTCATATGATTGGTCCATGTCAGCTGACTAATTTTCGTATCAACAAAATCCCCCAATGTTTCACAGTTGAGTTTTGATGTGAGAGTGGAATATTTTACTCAAAAGTTGCCCAGGCACCTTTTTAAGTCTTGATTAATTACAGATCTACAACATTTAGGAATTTTCCCTTTAGTCTTGTCATTTGAGCGCGAAATGGCAAACTTCTAAATATTTTGAATCTGCGATGAACGCCTGGGTATTTGCGTCTTTTTCATCATTTAATCGTCGGAAATCCAATCGTCTTTTCTAGTAATTATTTCTTTTCCTACTTCCCGATGCAAGGCATTTAAAAGCGATAAATACGGATCCTCATCTACTTTTTACCTCTAGATTTCTAAACTCTTTGTCTTCTCGTTCTATCTTTGTATTGTCATTCTTTTTGTCATACGCCTTAGCAGATTTCTCAATCCCTCTATAAGAACTTCTTCTTTCTTCTTTCTTCTTTCTTCTTTCTTCTTTCTTCTTTCTTCTTTCTTCTTTCTTTGCTTTAGCCCCATGGTTTATCTTATAGAATCGTTGGATAAGTTACGAGCTGATTTTATGATTCCCTCTTGGGTTATTCTAGAAGAACCTCCTTGCCCTTCTGATTTATTTTCTTTAGCTGAGGGACACTGGTTTCCTTACCTTTTTGTAGCGGAATGTGTCTTTTCTTTTTCGCCTAATCCCTTGTGTTTGGAGTTTTGCCAATATTTTTATATTGCTCCTGCAAGAGTAACTCCAAATACATGGAAGGTAATTAACGGCGTACATAGGTTAAACCAGATTCATGGGACTCGTTTAGGGATCCCTGAAATTATGTTTTGTTATAAATGGGTTACCAGTGATACCACATTTTATTTAAAAACTAGGTTTTCCAATAGAGTTTTAGTGGTCAATCTTCCCAATTCTAATAGAGACTATTTTGATAATGGAGTTGTGATGAAAAATTGGCAACAGCCCCCGTTAAAAGAAAAATTGGCAACAGCCCCCGTTAAAAGGAAATGATGTTTACCAAGGTCCCAGATGTCCACTATATGACAATGGGATAAGTTGCTTTTAATTCTTCGAGTTAGCTCCATTTATATTTGATGAAATGCATCACTGATATATTTTTTTGCAGTTGATAACAAAAGAAAGCCCCCAAAAGAGAGTGACATTAATATAAAAGCTTTGAAACTCATCTGGGGTTTGCATCAATCAGTTGATGGGGAGCACGTTAGACCTACTTCTTATTTGTTGAGATACTAAAATACTAATTCCTCTTTTATTGCTTGTCCTCTTGCCCCTCCTGTGATAATTACTCTTGATCAAGTTCCTTCGTCTCAAGCCGGCGTAGAAGAATCTTCTTCTGATTTGGGTACCTCTATTACTAATTTGATGACTAAGCAGAGGAGAATGCCTGAATTCTTTTCCAAGGAAGCTACGGGCACTGATGGGGCAAAGAAGAGAAAAGGGGATGCCCCAATTGAAGGGACGAAGAAAATGGATAGTACTCCATCCAAAGGAACAATTCACCTGTCAAGGAGGTCGGTAGGAAACTATCTGCTGTCCTAAAAGAGGCAGCACCTTTAATTGAAGGTGTTGTTGTTACGCAAGAAGAGGCAGCACCTTTGATTGAAGGTTCTCCTTTAAGGATATTAAGGAGAGATCTTGTAGAAAGACCTATAGAAACTGCTGCTCAGCCTTCTGGTGTTGAGGATCCTTCTTTGAGAGCGAAGACTCGAGCCCTCATTACTTCGAGCTTGGCCAAAGGCTTAATCAAGTCTTGGACCATCCTCAAATATCGAGTTGCTAAGGGTTCTCTTTCTCGGGAGAAGGTTACTGACTTAGCAGCCCAACATATTGCGTCAGTAAGTATCACCATCCTTGCTGCTTTAACTCCATATACCGTATTCATATTCTGATCTTATTTTTTTTGCAGTTTATGGTGTGTTTTAATAGTATCCTGGAGAAAGATGAGGCTATCAAGGCTTCAACTTCCTCCAGTGGGGTGGAAGAAGCTTTTGTTGGGCTATCATAATCTTTAAAGGGCTCCCTGCGGAAGTACGAGGAAGATAAAGCTGCTTGGGAGAAGAAACTTATATCTGCAGAGACAGCTCGCCAACAAGACGATACAGCTCAGGACCAATCTGTAAATGCCTCCAAGGAGTTGGAAGAAAAATTAAAGGTCGCCATTTCCATCAATAAAGAAGCTGATGGCAAGCTTGAAGTGGCTGAACGGCATAAGAAAGACCTAGAGGAGGAAGTGAAACTTGCTAAGGGATATGCTTCTTCTGAGAAAGCGAAGAGAAAAGTTGTATTAAAGAAGTCCTTCAGCTCTAGCTGGGATAAAGGATGGAATAAATCCCTAACTGTTATTACTTGCCAGATGGAGTATGCAAGTTTAAAGTACTTCAGAGACGGATGTGTCACAGCACTGAAAGAGTTGAGTGTTGTAGATGATTCTGAATTATTTCAGAAACACACTCATGGCCCTCCTACTACTATTGATGAAGAAGAACAGGATGAAGCTGCATCTGATGAATCTTATATGGTGATAGTAGAACAATTACCTCCAGTTACCTTTCCTCAGACCTCCGATTTAGTTCAGTAGGCGATAACTTTTATCGAGCAACACAAACTACCCTCCGAGTAGCCAACTTCTTCATCCAAAGCGGCTGATGACATTGTAGGGAATAAGGAGAAGGTGTAAAGTTATTTGGCTCTTTAATTATGTTGTTATTTTGCTTTTTCCTTTGTTGTACCTTTGGTTTTACTTTCTTCTCTCGTTGATTAATAAATTGGACTTTGTCATTTATTCTGATTTTCTCCTTTAATTGCATTGTCTGTATCATTGTTGATGCATTTTTTTTCCTTGCTAGTTTATTGCTAGGATGGAACGCTTGTTAGCTCATGATACATAGTTGATGAAAAAATGTAATGATTATTTCAAAGATGGTCACGCAGACTTTATTGAATCACTCTGTGTGACCATCTTTGAAATAATCATTACATTCAAAATTCAACACAAAGCAACCACTGCACTCCTACATGAAGGTTATGAGCAAAAGTACCAATAGTTGAGTGTTAATCGGGGTTATGACAAATATATCTCAACCCATGAAAAGAGGGAAAGTGTGATGAAACTTGAGATCGAGGAACATAGGACTATTGCCAAGCTATTGGAGGAAGAGAATATTGTCTTACAAGAAGAAATGAAACAACTCAAATATGCTGCCTCAACCTCTTCGGGAGCTTTAGTCCCAGTTAATGATGAAGGTTTTTACTTTTTGGAAACTGAAAATGCTACCTTGAGAATAGAGTTGGAGACTTTGAAATGAACCGGACCTACCTCGTCTGCTCATGGCAGAGCAAGGCCTTCTACCCGTGGTCGAGAAAGGGATGGTCGGATTAATATTAAAGAGACGAGGACCCAAATAGCTTTAGAAAATCAAGTCATTCAATTGACGGCAAAAAATCAAGCCCTGGCAGAAATGTCTAGAAAAATTCAAAGTCTTACCGATCAAGTTTCCAAGCAAAGCTCTGCCTTGGAGAGTAAAGAGAATTTTGTGAAGAAGCTTCATCAAAACATTGAGAGATTGACATATCAATTCCACAAACAGCCTAGGGAGTTTTGGAATGCAGGATATAATGAAGCTTTGTGCCATCTCGATGCTCGGTTGAGAAAATAAAATAATAAAGGGTACAAGCAAGGATGGTTGAATGATATTGGTGTTATGCGTTTTGAGGAAGGAAATTTTTTGTGGGATTGGTATGAACCTAGGTTGCTCGAGTTACCAGTACCTCCTTTCAACTTAGACGTTAGTTGGATTCCAGCTCGTGCCATACCTCATTGTTTGATATCCAAGTACCTTTGTGATTACAATCTTTATGAAGATTATGAGATATCTCGACCTCCTCATCTGCTTGAGAGACCAATTTTGAGCAACACTAGAATGCTATCAGATATGAATTTTATCAATTCTCCTTATACTTTATATGACCCTCCTGCTGGAATGGAACTTGTGCTAAAATCAGAAGGAAAAAAGCCAATAGAATAGGAAATTTATATTGAATGAAGAAAACTCCATCTTCTGTAATTTGTTTTCCCCTGTTTAATGAATAAAAATGTTATCTTAATACACTCTTCTTTCCTTAGAAATAGTGTTTAAGATGTTTGCCTTATGTATATCCATCTATAGAGGGACGATTTGTCCTATTTTGTTTTGTTTTACTAAACAATGGAGCTTGCCCCACCTGCTGCCTAGTTGTAGTGACTTATCACCCATAAATTCCTAAGCAATGGAATGATTTTCATCCAATGATCCTACTTAGTTGTAGTAATCTTTTCAGGATTACCTTGGTGCTTAGATAGTGGATGCCCCGTGAGGTCACCCATCTTCTTGCCTAGTTTGGGATGCCCCTTGAGGTCACCCGTGATCAAACAGGCTTTGCCTTGTATGATTGTTATTCCAATATTGTTGGTAAAATTTATTGATGTCGACCAACTTTGGTTGGTGGTTGTTGATATGCCGACCAACCGTAGTTTGTGGTTGCCGAAAAAAAATGAACAAAAGGAATATGGAGAAAATATCATCTTTATTCATACTAAAAAAACTAAAGTACATGTGAATCTATGCTACTGATAATATTTGCACAAATGCTCCGTATTCCATGCATTTTTGAATTTTTCGCCCTCCAAGGTCTCTATTCTGTAGGTCCCAGGTCGAACGACTATAGTTACTCGGTAGGGCCCATGCCAGTTGGCCTCTAACTTATTATGCTTCTGAATCACCTTCTTGAGAACATAATCTCCATCTTTGAGATCACATTTCTTGACTCTTTTGTTGTAAAACATGGAAGTTCGTTGCTGGTAAGCTGCGTTCCTGAGTGCCACATCTTCTCTTACTTCTTCGAGCATATCTAAGTCTAAACGTCTCATCAAATCGCTTACAAGAGAGTTAAAATTAAGCAGTTTGTGTGCGGGTAAGCCCAGTTCAGCTGGTATGAATGCTTCACTTCCAAAGGCTAGCATATAGGGAGATTCCCTAGTTGTTGTTCAGGGTGTTTTGCAATAGGCCCATAACACAGAATGTAGCTCGTTAATCCAATTATATTTTGCATCATCCGAACATTTCTTCAACCCGTTTAGCAGAGTTCTGTTTATTACTTCAGTTTATCCATTGCTCTGGGGATGACCTGGTGCAAAATGGAATTTCTGGACATTGGATTGATGACAATATGCTGCGAACTCCTCATTATCAAATTGGCTACCATGATCAGTGATGAAAGAATGTGGTAGACCATATTGGCAGATAATATGCTTCCAAATAAATTGATAAACTCTTTCATAGGACATGTCAATGAGAGGCTCTGTTTCAAACCACTTGGTGAAATAATCAATAGCGACTACTATATACTTGAATCTCCCTTTGGTAGTCGGCAGAGACCCGACCAAATCTATGCCCCACATGGAAAATAGCCAAGGGGAAGTAATGGGCGTTAACAATGCCTAGGGAGTTCTTCGAATGGAAGAGAAATATTGGCACTTATCACACTTCTTAGCGTAAGCTGTACAATCAGCTCTCATCATTGGCTAATAATATCCCTGCATCGTTATCGTCTGTAGGAGAGTCTGACCTGCTACATGAGCTTCATAAGAGCCTTTGTGAATTTATTCTATCAAATTGTTAACATCAGAAGGATGCACACATCTCTGTAGACCTGCTATGATACCCCTTCTATACAAAATACCATGGTTTAATACATACCGAGCAGTTTTAAACTTTAGGCTCTTGGCTGCAAGGTGATCAGTTGTTATAACTCCTTCTTCGATATATGCCATGATGGGGTCCATCCAAGATGGTCCCATATCCAGGGTGATAAATCTCACCATTAAATCTTTATCTATGCTCCGGTTTGTCAGAATCTCAATAGGAATCGTTCTTCGTAGCTCGGTACGAGTATCTGAGGCTAATCGAGCTAGTGCATTAGCTCTTGCATTTTCTTATCTCGATATTCTAATAAACTGAACTGCAGTAAGAGTGGACACAATATCCATAGCCTTGGAGTGGTACCTTCACATCAAGTCTCCCTTTGCTGCATACAATCCAAGAATCTGATTTATAATTAACTGTGAGTCACTAAACACGACAACTTGCTTTGCATTCATTGTTTTGGCTAAACTGAGGCCCACGATCATAGCTTTATATTCAGTTTCATTATTAGAATCTTTGAACTAGAAACGTAACGCATATTCCACATCCAATCCATCTAGGCTGTGGAGAATTATACCGGCTCCGTTGCCTGTGTCACACGAAGAGCCATCGACAAAAAAATTCCATATAGGGATGCTATTATCAAATTCTTGTTCTGATAAAATTCCTTGATGGAATATTCGACACTGCCTTTTATCATCTCCTGACACTGGGTTGTTATCTGATGGTACTTGTTTCTTGACATTTATTCCCTTCGTTGCCTCTGTTGATAGGAGTTGAACGTGGGTGGTATCCGATGATTCCCTAACATTCACAAGTTGATCTGCATTAGACCCTTATTGGTTGGAAGTATCTGGGCAAGTGAATTCCTGAAGTATTTCTTCAAAGCTAGAAATGCCTGCTCGCACTCGTCATTCCACTCAAAAGTCTTTTTAAGAACCTTAAAGAATGGGAGGCATTTATCCATCACTTTGGATACGAACCTATTTAGAGCTACAACACGCCCCGTAAGGCTTTGCACTTCCTTCTCAGTGGTTGGAGATTTCAGTTATAACAAAGCCTTGATTTTATCAGGATTTGCCTCAATGTCGCGCTGATTCATAATGTATCCGAGGAACATACCTTCTCGTACACCAAAAACAAACTTAGTTGGGTTTAGCCTCATCTGATATTTCTCCAGTTGATCAAAAGTTTGGCTCAGATCAGCTATGTGGTCTGTGTCTTTCTTTCTCTTCGTCAGTATATCATCGACATAAACCTCCATGTTGTTGTCGATTTTTTTTTAGAACACCTTATTCATCAATCGCTGGTATGTTGCACCTGCATTTTTTAGACCAAATGGCATAACATTATAACAATATGTACCCTTTAGGGTGATAAAATAAGTGCTTTCCCTGTCTTCTAGTTTCATCTTAATCTGGTTGTAGCCGGAATAAGCATCCATAAAGCTCAGCAATTCATGCCCCGAAGTAGCATCCACCAGCTGATGAATTTGGGGCAAGGGAAAATGATCTTTTGGGAAGGCTTTGTTGAGATCTATGAAATCTACGCACATTCTCCATTTTTTATTCTTTTTTTTTACCATCACCACATTATCTAGCCAATCAGGATATTTGACATCATCAATAAAGGAAGCCTTTTGTAGCTTCTCAACCTCCTCCTGAATAGCTTGGTTCTTTTTGGGGCTAAATACCCTTCTTTGTTGTTTCACTGGCTTGATCTCTTTATTAACAATTAACTCATGGAATAAGAAGGTTGGATATATCCCTGGCATATCTTCATGACTCCACGCAAAAGCTTGCTTTCTATACCTCAAAAATGCCACTAACTCATGCTTTATTGACGGGTCGAGTGAGGTGCCAATTTGAGTTGTTCGTTCTGGACGTTTGTCATCTAAAATGATGTTCTCAGTGGTCTCCATAACCTAACCCTTCACAAGCTCGGACTCATCTCTGGGGTTCAGAGTCTTGATCTATGCATCTTCAGACTCCTCCACTTGGTACGTGGAGGTCTTTTTCTTAGCATGCTCCAATTCTTCCTATTCAGTAGATGAATAGTAACATTCTCGAGCTACTTTTTAGTCACCCTTCACAACTCCAACTCCAAAGTTGGTCAGAAACTTAAGGCATTGGTGTACCATGGATGGAACTTCCTCGAACTTTTTCAAGCCTACCCTCCCCATGATTATGTTATAGGCTGATTGGACGTTTTTATCCATTACAAAAAAGCGTAATTTTTCTATTCTGCAAGTAGGCTAGGTACCAATTAGCATATCCAACTTGATCGTCCTAAGTGGAAAGACTTTCTCACCAGTGAAGCCAAGGAGGGGATTGTGATATGGCTCTAATTGGGCTAACTTCAAATTCAAGTTGTCAAAGCACGGGTAAAATATGATGTCTGTAGAGCTACCATTATCTACCAATACTCGTGAGATCTCCACATCCTTCATCCTCATGTTGACAACCAAGGGATCATCGTGAGGATATAAGACACATTCCAGGTCATTTTTGGAAAAACCAATGACCAATTTATCCTTGTTCACCTTCCTCGAGCGATCATTTTCAGTCAGATTTATGTGTTGTATATAGGAATAATCTTAGGCCTCATTAAGGTAAGCTTTCCTTTCAGCCATGTGATCCCCACCTCCTGTATCTCCACCTGTAATCACATTACATTCAAATGATCCAAAATGGATTGAAAATACCTCGTATTCGGGTTGCCTTGGCCTTTTGGGAAGGTTCGGGTCATCTTCTGGATCATCTTTATGGTCCCTTTTCTTATTTTCTTTTGCTCATCGGGGAGATTTGGACCTTTGCCTTTTGTTTTCGTTAGCCTTTTCATCATTTTGACGATCAACGAACCTGCTCAATTTTCTCCGTCGAATAAGTGCTTTGATCTCATTCTGGAGAGCTATACAACGCTTGGTCGTATGGCCATGATCTCTATGGAACTCGCAATATTTGGACTTATCCCTCTTGTCGGCCAGTTTAATTCCTTAATGTTCTTGATCTCCTCCAGAATGTGGTTAATATCTACCTTTAAGGGAGTATAATTCCCATACTTCTTCAACTGCTCTAGAGTTTCCTTGCCTTTCGGCTGCTTACTGCCCCCATTAGGCTTTTGGTCTTTCCTCTCAGTTTTAACTGTGTCTTTCGTCTCTGCTTTTGCGTCAGTATTCTTCTTCGCATCTATAGCCTCTTCGACGTTCATGATCTTAACTGCATTTGCCATCAGCTTTGCCATGGTCTTGGGGGGATCTTTGTCCAGTGTATAGTACAACTTATTGGGTAACAGACCATTAATCAGAGCAGTAATGGTTGTATTCTCCTCGTAGACGATTACCTTAAGTTTCTCATCATTAAAACGAGTGATATAATCCCGGGTGCTCTCTCCTATTTTCTTCCTTACACTCAGTAGATGTGCCACTCTCTTTACTGGCTTTGCTCCAAAATAGAAATTCCCTATAAAGAGATCTGCCAGCTGATGGAATGTAGCGATCTGCCCCTGAGGAAGTTTGTTATACCATATTTGGGCTGACCCGGTGATAGTTCCAAAAAATGCTCTACACCGCATCTCATCAGGAACGACGTAGATATCAGCAGTAGCTTGGTACTGCTCTATGTGAAGGACGGGATCATTTTTTCCATCGTACTTAGGCGTTACTATAGGAGCTTTAAATTTTGATGGTGTGGGAAAATCCATAATTACTTAGACAAAAGGGTGATCCCTTGACAAAAGTTCTTTGGAGAGGGTTCTTGGCCTTAGCCATTTCCCCTAACCTGTCCTCCAACCTTTTAATGGAGCCGTTCCATGCATTGTTTCTAGCCTCGAACCTATTCGTCCGAGAAACAAATTGTGCTGAATTCTCCTCTTGGGATCTTTCATTACGAGTTGTTGGTCGTGATTGGAAAGAACATTCTCGTAGATCATCTGGTCGTTGATAATTTGTCGACGTAATCCTAGGAGGGTTTCTATTCCTCCTAGGGCCCAAACGGTCAAAGGGAGAGGCTCTGCTCAACCTCTCCAGAGCGTTTGTTCATTCTGGGGCTAGAGTAACATTTCGTTGAGAATCTGTAGCTCTTATAAAAGAGGTCCGGCCAACATGATAAGAAGGATTATTGTTCCCCTCAGTATGATGAGACCCAGTGCGTCGGGACTAAGAAATATATGGGAACAGCGTACGTCTGGTTCTTGAAGACGGCAAATGAGTGATTCTGTGGACGCTTTATTGACCTGACTGGGCAGGTGCGCCTTTACAAACGGTCTGAATGAGCTGACGCATGGTCTCTTGCATATATGTTTGCCCCTAGGATAAATTGGCTACCATGCCAGTGAGATACTGAAGAGTTGGGGGAGCAGATGTATTGGGAGGAACTCAATCATTGTTCCTGTTCTGGATTTTGAGATTTCAGCCATTTGCGATGAATATGTTAATGAAAACGATGTGTATAGTTATTCCCACAGACGGAGCCAATGTGTTAATGTAAAAAACTAGATTTAAATTAATTTATTACAGATAAATATGAAATAAAAAATAAGACAAAGGATTTTTAAAGTGGTTCAGCCTTATGAAAATGGCCTACGTCCACTGTTTTGTATTGTTGGATGTTCTTGCCTTAATCTTGATCACAATTGCTAATGATCAATTACCCCGTTATGGAGGGTGTTACAATGTCTTTATAGCCTTGGGCTATCCGTATGAATAGACGATATGTCGTTATTTAATAGGCATATACATCTGTATAATAATAATGTTAATTAAATTCGATGTTCATTGAATGTGCAATTCTTGCTTGATCTTCCTGGCCAGATGCTCTGCACATTGAGTAGCTCGTCGCGTTAAGTTTCTTGGCACGCTAAATAGATCGAGGAGATGAGTAGCTCGGTGCGAGTATAAGCATTTGTTACGTAAGATGACACATTTCTTCATATGATTGGTCCACGTCAGCTGACTAATTTTCGTATCAACACATACATACATATATAGACACAAATCTACATACATAAGTCTCTGCTTCAAACTCTGGTCCGTTTTAATTCTCTTCTGCTTCGGAGTTAATCATGTCCCATTAGTCTCACATAAGGTTAGTTCCATAAATCTGGGATACCATTATTCCTCCAAAAATGTCAGTTCTACTCTAGAAAGTTATTAATAGTATTCTACCTATAGATGAAAACATCAAGAAAATAGGCTTTAAAGGTCCTTATAAATGGTATTGTTGTCAATCTCATCAAGAAGAAACAACTGATCATTTATTTCCTCGGGTGATATAGCAACTAAGGTGTGGAATTACTTTTGTTCAAAATACGGGATTATTGGTCAAAATGGTTCTTTAAGGATAAGACTTATCTCTTGGTAATCTTCTACAAAACCTATTTTCAAATTAATACCAGTTCTAATCTATTGGCACATTTAGATTAATAGATACAGGGTTAGATTTGATAATCACTCCATGTTCTCTAGCAGAATCATAAAAAACATCTAAGATTTCTCAGTCATGTGTTATAAAGGTCCTAAAAAGATTAATAACATTTTTCTATTGGTGAACTGGTTCCTCCCTCCCAAAGGTTTATTAAAGCTCAATGTTAATGGAAGTTCTTTGGGAAATCGAGGCAAAAGTGGAGTAGATGGTGTCCTATGAAATCATCAAGGTGAAGTGATTTGGTTCTTCTACAATGCCTTAGGAGTGTCGTAGAGTTTAGAAGCAGAGGTTACAGCTCCTGTTCAAGGCTTATATTATTATCAAGACTTAAAAGACTATAAACTGATTATATAATCAGGCTCCAAAGTTCTTATAGAGGCCCTCCACAACATTAATTCATGCCCTGGAAAATAAAAATAAAAGTGATATAAGCTCTATCTTTAGCCTCAACTATCCAGTGCACTTTCAAGCTTATTCATAGAGAAGCAAACTTTGCATAAGTTTTTTTGCTCAAGATGGGGAGTTCCCATAATCATTCTCTGATGTCATTTAACATAAACCTTCTCCCAAAGTATTTATGGGCATTTTAAGACTAGATAAAATTCAAGCTCCTTATGTTAGGAAAAATGTGTAGCTTAGTTTGCTCAAGTTTGGACTTTTAATTGTCATTTTCTGATTTGTAAGCCATAGAGAGGGCTCTTATCTCTTCTCATTCTCAATAAAATCCTCTATTCTTTAATAAAAATTAACATATATATATATATATATATATATATATATATATATATATATATATATATATATATATATATATATATATATATATATATTGTTTAATTACTTCAATTTGTAAGGGGATTTATTGACATAATGATGTATGTTGAATATTAGTTTTTGAGTTTCCTGGGTTATTTATATCATATGTTGGATTTTAGGTTTTGAAGATCGAATGAATTTCCCCAAGTTTTTTCACTAAAACTTATGGTGGTATTGGAGTGATGGTGTTTTTCAAATTGAATCATGAGCGTACTTGTTCAAATTATTATAACATAGGATGACATTGTGTTATTCCGCTTGATTTCTAGCTTCATTATTTATTTTTGGCATGAATTTTCCCCAAGGGAGATTACATTCTTCTAAAATTTAGAAATGTGGTGAGCTATGGTATGATCAGTATAAAAATAGAATCAATATGCCTATATTTTTTGTCAATGCAAAAATTCTAAGATTGAATTTAAACATCTATATAAATTATATTTTTTGTTAATGTGGGGTTGATTCTTATTCATTCCAAATTTACTTTAACTTTTTAACTTCTACCTTTTTATTTCTACTTGGTTTTAAATAATTAATAGGATATGATATTGTTATTATTTTATCATGTTAATTAATAGGCTAATCTAGAGATTATTCGTGCAAGATGTACAAGGTTTGGAATATATTTGATTATGATTTATGTCATAGCCACCAATAACTGATCTTTAAATCAATAGACAAATTCTCTTCCACAATAGTTTAATAACTAGCATAATCTGGTGACCTCAAATTAGCAATAGGAAAATTATGATTAATTGCCAATTTACACCACAATCTGGTGACCCCAAATTAGCAAACGTTTGGGTGAGACTTTAGCATAATCCCATGCACTAATTTTGTGTGATAAGTAGAAGGCAAATTCTTCAAATAAGTTTCAGGTTTTATACGGTAGATTCAAATCATTCAGTTGATATGTTGATATGTTGTTTAGGTTGATTCAAATCTCATTCCCTAGTTTATTATTTTATACAAACGAACTACTTAATTCAAATTTGAAATCTTTGAACCAGACATGTTCAAACGCAGTACTTAAATTCATTTTTTGTTCAAATGCAATAGGTATTGTTGTATCTAACTTAGGTTTCTTAAAATTTTCACACTTTTGTTGATATTAATCCATAAATATAGGCTTCTTGCCCATAACAAGTGATTGTTTGTAGTAACTATGATAAGATATCCATTATACAAAGAGCAAATGGGTGAGACAAATAGATTAGGGGATAAGTATTAACGTGACAACAAATGTGTATCTAGTGTTCGTGCTGATATAGGAACAAGTGCAAGCCTGTCGCATTAGTAATAAACCCAGTAAGTCAGGATCGTCTCCACAGGGAAATAGGACGAACGAAATCATAACGACGTTGGAAAGATTGAGAACCCTAACTCGAGCCTAAAAAGAACGAAAAGGTGATTCTGGGAGATAGACAAATTACAAGGAGAAATAATAAGAAAATTACCTATAGAATTCAGAAATAAATTAAAAGATTTTTGACGTACTTAAGAAAATTAAAAACTGTAGTGAAAAGTGAAAGTGAGAAAAATGACTCAGGATACACTCCTCCAGCCCTAGTTCATTGATCAATGATAAAACTTAATTCGGAATTGAAATATCTGAGTAAACCCAGTCTTTGGTGCTCCCAAGCATTATATATATGAGGGATCGTATCCCTCATCATACATAATCAAGAGATGAGTAAAGCAGTGTCATCATAGCTACACGCGCATTGCATTCTTAAGCATCCCGGTTATCTACGGCAAACGAGATCAAAGTCTTACAACGGTTTTGATCACCACACTACAAGATTAACTCAATTATTTAATTCAAAATCAAATTTTACGCATTCATCAAGAACATCGGGTTGGATTCATTCATCCCAATCCTTAGAAAATTAGCCGGACATAGTAAAACAAGAAGAAAGCATGATTTTAATAAAAGAAGACATCTTAACTAGTAACTTAGAATTACGAAGAATGAAATTATAAACTAATCAATTAACTAAAGAAATTATAAAAGCGAAAATGAAATGAATTTACTTGAAATGCAGAAGCTTGAATTAAATCTAAATGAAAACTAGTTTTTTATATTATTATGCTCTCTTCAAAACTAAGTAAAAAGCTCCTCTAAAACTGATTAGAATCCTCCTTAATGTCTGGGAAGACATTGAAATATATACACTATGAAAAAATATAAGAGTTGGAGTCATGCAAGACTCTAGCTTGAAGAAGATAATCTCAAATCTCGAACTCCGGATCGATCTTCCTAATAATTTCAGATCGATCTACCTGATGACCGGATCGATCCCTTTTTTATTTCAGCCAGATCGATCCGTTAAATATGCCTTATGCAGTGAACTTTGGGGGCCGGATTGATCCTTTTTTTTATGAGGACTGGGTCGATTCGGTAAATGCATCCTTATACAGTGGCTTCTAGTTTCCAAATCGATCCTTTTTTAGGCCATCCGGATCGATACGGATTTCCTTCTCAATTTCTCTTCATTTTTTCTTTAATTTCTCATGATTATCTCGTATCTTTAGATCTTCATAACTTCAAATCCAGAACTCGGATTGAGACGTTGTTTCTTCTTACGCACTCGTAGACTCGAGATCTTCGACTTTTATTTTGGGTCCTTAACTGAATTCCTGGTGGAAATTACACTTTTACCCTTCGAATTCGTCTTCTTTGTTCTCTCTTGCTCCTTCCAGTTTCTTTCTTTCTTTCATATATATAATACCTACAAAATCAATAGAAATACACGAACTCAGGATACTTGTTAGACGAAGCCATTAGCAATGATATGAGATAAATCAACTCATTTTACATTATCTGAGGTAAAAAAAAGCCTCTAAATTAAGGGTAAATTTTGGAAGAATTTATGCCTAATCAAGTATCATAGAGGTGCTAATGAGTTTGTAAAATTCACAAAGATATGTCTTACTGATGAAGAGTTCCCATGTCCATGTGCACATTGTAGGAATGGTAAGGTGTTTGAGTGTAAAACAACTAACCTACATCTACTTAGATGGGGTATGCAATATAGTTATTAGTCATGCATTTTTCATAAGGGAACTTCATGGTCCCTTTGTCCTTGAGCAACCTTCACAACAATCATCAAGTAGGATAGATGTACAAGGCCAAAAGGATAATGTAGATCATAATATGTCAGGGGATTTAGTTAATGATTATTATGGAGTTCATGAAGTGGAAAAAAAAGAGCTCACTAACAATGTAGAAGGTTCAAGCACTCCTGAAGATATTGGGATAAACCTTGATGGTGACATCAAAGATTGAAATTTAAATCGACCCAACCATTGTACCCTGGTTGTGGAAAAGATCAAATAACTTTTCATGCCATGGTCGATTTGCATAATTTGAAGACCCAATAGGGTTTGTCCGGTAATAGGATGATAGGAATTCTGAATTGGGTAAAGGTCTTGTTACCCAAGAAGAGTACACTTTCAAATAGCTGAAAGAGTGTTCCTTATGTGTGTTTTAAATCAAACCAATTTTTACCAAAATTTATCCGACTTTTAATTAGCACCAAATCAAGTTGTGAAAACTAAATCTTACTTTAAACCAATTTTATCTTGATTAATCCTAAACATGCATATAGTGATTAATGCAAGTAAAGTAAAGTAAAGAATAATCACAATGTCGGATCTACGAGGAAAAAATCCAAAACAGGAAAACAACCTCAGACGGCCCAAGCCAGACAATCACTATGAACAAAAATTTTACGATACTCGTCCACAACACTCGACTCCACGAATGTTTTGGTATCCACCGAATTGCTTTGATACGTCTACGATGTCGAACAAGAAGTCCTTCTCTTTTCTTCACCGTAAAACCCTGATTTTAAATTATAGAACAAACCTTCTTGGTGTAGCAAGATCACATAAACATAAAAGAACGATAACTCGGATCATTGCAAACTCTAAGGATGTGTTTTAGCTTTTAAACCTTAGAAAACATGTGCACAACTCGTACTGGATCGTATATAGTTTTTTCCATAATGCACACGATTTTAATTCTGATGAAAACACGCTTTAAATAAGAATTAAATGCCGTCTCGAAAACCATGTCCTTCAAACGAGATAGCCATGTCATTCGCGCGACATGAGCATCTCGCTTGAACGAAGGACATATGTCATTCGAACGATCGTCCTGTCAGCTCGACTTTATGACTTTTTGATTAAAACGTCTCTTCCAAAAGAGATTCAAATAAATCAAACTCTATTTCGAGCTTATCAGAATCAAAACGTAGTGTAAACATTTAAAACACTTTTAAAAACATTTTAAAATATTTTCTTTATAAAAATTACATCCTTATCTTTTATAAAAACAATTCCGAGCACCATTAATTATACGCATTCATACATGTGTGATCTCGGAATTCAATTAACTTTGAAGACGAATAAACTTGCACCAATTAACTTCGGCATGATTATTTCTTTTAAGCTTTTTTGCAAGGTCTTCAATTTCTTCAATACATCATAGACCAAGTGGGATCGTGACAAAATAAAATCTCCCTATGACATATTACAAACATAGTTTTGTTCACGGAATTAAGTCAAAACAATACAGTGACTCAATTGGAAATTTATGAACTTACAAATCTCCCCCTTTGACTATTCCGGGACAAAACTAGACCAGTGAAATGCCAAAGTTAGGATGTCAAGCCGTATGACGCTTAAATCCCATCAAATAAACCCAAAGTAAAAAATTACAGGACATGGACTAGAATATGTAGCACCGACAAGCATGAACTGTCTGAATGTGATGTAGACTTCAAATCTCGAATCACTGAAGCATGCCTACACACATTAAACAAACAAACAAATACCCAGTGAAGTATGGAGGAACAAATGAAACCAATATATATATCCAAATGATACCAAACGACAATAGATACCAATATGAATAAACTCAGAAAAATCATTTGTTCAACAATTGAGCAACAAAATGATACCAAATTTAAACTACCAATTTGAAATACCAATTTGTAAAATATGTAATCCAAAACATGATAAAATCTCCCCCTACATCACATACATCTCTCCCCCTTTTTTTCTCGAATAGACAATCCGGTGAAAAGATAAACAAATCAACAAGTATCTGGTATGAGAATATATTAATTTGAATCAATTTGAAATCGCTAGATAATCATGAAACAACCTTCTAAATATTATCAATTAATGACAAAGAACTAGCTAGTAATACAATGAATCACATAAAGAATATGGCAATCTAATCAGTTGTGATAATCAGACTATATGCAAAATATCAATTTTGAACCAATGTAACCTGCATATAAACAAGTCAGTCGAGAAAAACTTCCAGCAGTACCAAAAATAGCACCAAAATAAACCAGTGGACTGCAAATGAATACGAAGCAAGAATTCAGGTTATCTTTCGAACGAGCTAGGGACGTTGCTCAAACGAGATGAGGACGTCGCTCGAACGAGACTTCACGTGACATGGCAATGTCGTTCGAACGAGATCTCGCGGCATTCCAAACTTACACAATTTCCTAGAAATATCTTATATTTTTGCCCAGTGAAAAAATTTCTAGAAAAAATCAATGAAAGGGCCAGACATCAACAAAACAGTGCTCAAACAGTAAGATTTTAACACAAACCGCAAAAACTCATAAAAACTAACAATGTGAGTTACATGCAAACATAGTACCGATGTGCTCAAAAATGGATATGGAATGTATGGGCGTCAAACTACAACAAATGAGTCATAATTCCAACACATCGAAAAGATCAATAAGCTCTGCTTGATAGCAATAAACCATTAAACTTGATCATAGCCATATGACAATTAAAGAGTGAGCTTAATGAACTAAACATACTACATGAACACAAATTTAGAATTTTGACGATTTTACAAACAATAGCGTCAAATTGCAATGTTTCAACATTAGGATTAGTTGTTTAAACCCATTTAAATTTTCTCCAACCAAACTCCCTCATAAATATATGGCTTTTTTAAAGTTCTTTTGAGGTTTCTAGCATTCTCAACTTAGAGAAAATCATATTGGCCCTTTTCTTAGTATATTTCTTTTACTTTTGGGCTCTTTTAAATGGTGGCTTTCACGGTGAGTTAATTTTGAACTCTCGCATCCCTTTCCCGTGAATCACTCATAATTTTTTCAATTAGGAACCAATTCAAATTCTCATGGTAAATGATTCTTACATGCACACTTCTCCTTAAGTCTACTTACGCATAGATGACAAGATTGAGATAAGAACAACTCACCAAATTCAAATATGCAAGAGAAGTCAAACATCCATATAAACTCGTGCATGTATGAAATGTTGGCATATATACAAAGTCGAATCAAAATGCATATTAACTTCGAAACAACCCCATATAAACAATGGTTAAGATCATTCTAAGCATCGATAATAATGACCAAATGTCCTAGCCACATGGATATGAAACGATGGGGGGGGGGGGGGGGAATTCAAGCACACCAATATACCACATCAAACATGTAAAATCAAAAACAAAAACAAACAAGAAAACAAAACTATTTTCAGTGTTTCAAAAATTTTCTCAAAAATAAAATCTTTTTGTATTTTTCAAATAAGACTCAAAAAAATGAAAAATATAATACAAAGAGATAAACATGTCATAACACTAGCAAATTATAAATCATGATGCAAGGGCTAGCGTATGACAAAACATGAAAGCTACTACATATAAGAAATAGCAAGAGATGAATCACGTGCATGCATGTGAGAATCAACCAACGAAGCATTTACCATCTCCAAAACTGACTCCTTAACCCAAACAGGTGTATAACTAACAAAGCGGGTTTTGGGAACCAATGGAAAACTACATTTAAACTTCCTAGGGTCTTTTCAAAGATCAAAACAAAAACTCCTAAGGTGACCGTTCCTACCACAATGCGAACATGTGAAAACGCAACGAGGAACAGGACCTTTATGTTGACCTTTTCTAATACCCTTGGATGTGTTTGGCGCTCTAAAATAAACTATAGTTTTGGATTTTACTTTCGAACCACTAGAACAAGATAAGCCGCCACCATCACTACTCAAGTCATTTAAATCATTTTTTAACTTCAAAACTTTCGAGTCAAGAAAATGATTAGACTCCTCAAACTTTTGGGAATCCTTCTTTAAATTATCAATTACCCCTTTAAGGTTATATTTCTCCACCTCAATGTGATCAAACTTATCCCTAAGAGCCTTTTCCCGTGCCACAAAATCATTAATCAAATTATTTTCCTCTACGACACAAACCCTAGAATTTCTCAAATCCTCTAACTCTTTTTCTAAAATGAGGACTCTATCATCACTCTCCTTTTGGCCTAATTTTAATATATTAAAATCTTTAAACAAGGAAATAAACTTCTCACGACCAATATCTCTTTGAATTTAAAACGTTTGCAAATATTCAAACCTATTTTTGAAACCGAAATTTTCTTTCTCCAAGACTTCAATACGTTTTTCAAACTTTAAATTCAAACGATGTAAATCGTCAAACCTTAGAGAATCCATCGAGAGAAAATAAAACATAGGGGAGAAAACAAACACATGGGATCACAAAACAAATAAATTATGTTTTCTAGCTCTGTTACCAATTTTGAAAGAGTGGTCCTTATGTGTGTTTAAAATCAAACCAATTTTTACAAAAAATTATCCAACTTTTAATTATCACGAAATCAAGTTGAGAAAACCAATTCTTACTTTAAACCAATTTTATCTTTATTAATCCTAAACATGCATCTATTGATTAAAGCAAGTAAAGTAAAGTAAAGTAAAGAATACTCACAACGCCGGATGTACGAGAAAAAAATACAAAATGGGAAAACAACCTCGGACGACCCAAGCCAGACAATCACTATGAACAAAGGTTTTACAAAGACATATTAACCTTAGTCAATGATTCAATCCCCATGGGTATTGACGCTCTTTCTGATCTTCAACCATTATTTAATAGGGCCCATGCAAAAATTTCATCTTCCACGATACCTGTCCACAACACTAGACTCCACGAATGTCTCGGTGTCCACCGAATGGCTTTGATACGTCTACGATGTAGAACAAGAAGTCCTTCTCTTTTCTTCACCACAAAACCCTGATGTTCAATTGTAGATCAAACCTTATTGGTGCAGCAAGGTCACATAAACATATAAGAATGATAACTCGGATCTTTACAAACTCTAAGGATGTGTTTTAGCTTTTTAAACCTTAGAAAACATGTGTAAAACTCGTACTGGATCGTAAATAGTTTTTTCCATAATGCACACTATTTTAATTCTGATGAAAACACGCTTTAAATAAGAATTAAATGCCGTCTCGAAAACCATGTCCTTCAAACGAGATAGCCATGTCATTCGCGCGACATGAGCATCTCGCTCGAACGAAGGACATATGTCGTTCGAACGAACGTCCTGTCAGTTTGACTTTATTACTTTTTGATTAAAATGTCTCTTCCAAAAGAGATCCAAATAAATCAAACTCTATTTCGAGCTTATCAGAATAAAAACGTAGTGTAAACATTTAAAACAATTTTAAAAACATTTTAAAATATTTTCTTTATAAAAATTACATCCTTATCTTTTATAAAAAACAATTCCGAGCACCATTAATTATACGCATTCATACATGTGTGATCTCGGAATGCAATTAACTTTGAAGACGAATAAACTTGCACCAATTAAACTTCGGCATGATTATTTCTTTTAAGCTTTTTCACAACGTCTTCAATTTCTTCAATACATCATAGACCAAGTGGGATCGTGACAAAATAAAATCTCCCTATGACATATTACAAACATAGTTTTGTTCACGGAATTAAGTCAAAACAATACAGTGACTCAATTGGAAATTTATGAACTTACAAATCTCCGCCTTTGACTATTCCGGGACAAAACTAAACCAGTGAAATGCCAAAGTTGGGATGTCAAGCCGTATGACGCTTAAATCCCATCAAATAAACCCAAAGTAAAAAATTACAGGACATGGACTAGAATATGTAGCACCGACAAGCATGAACTATCTGAATGTGATGTAGACTTGAAATTTCGAATCACTGAAGCATACCTACACACATGAAACAAACAAACAAATACCCAGTGAAGTATGGAGGAACAAATGAAACCAATATATATATCCAAATGATACCAAACGACAATAGAAACCAATATGAATAAACTCAGAAAAATCATTTGTTCAACAATTGAGCAACAAAATGAGACCAAATTTAAACTACCAATTTGAAATACCAATTTGTAAAATATGTAATCCAAAACATGATAAAATCTCCCCCTACATCACATACATCTCTCCCCCTTTTTTTCTCGAATAGACAATCCGGTGAAAAGATAAATCAATCAACAAGTATCTGGTATGAGAATATATTAATTTGAATCAATTTGAAATCGCTAGATAATCATGAAACAACCTTCTAAATATTATCAATTAATGACAAAGCACTAGCTAGTAATCCAATGAATCACATAAAGAATATGGCAATCTAATCAGTTGTGATAATCAGACTGTATGCAAAATATCAATTTTGAACCAATGTAACCTGCATATAAACAAGTCAGTCTAGAAAAACTTCCAGCAGTACCAAAAATAGCACCAAAATAAACCAGTGGACTGAAAACCAATCCGAAGCAAGAATTCAGGTTGTCGTTCAAACGAGCCAGGGACGTTGCTCAAACGAGATGAGGACGTCGCTCGAACGAGACTTCGTGCGACATGGCAATGTCATTCGAACGAGATCTCGCGACATTCCAAACTCACGCAGTTTTCCAGAAATATCTTATATTTTTGCTCAGTGAAAAAATTTCTAGAAAAAAATCAATGAAAGTGCCAGACATCTTTTAACACAAACCGTAAAAACTCATAAAAACTAACAATGTGAGTTACATGCAAACATAGTACCGATGTGCTCAAACATGGATATGGAATGTATGGGCGTCAAACTATAACAAATGAGTCATAATTCCAACACATCGAAAAGATCAAGAAGCTCTAATTGATAGTGATAAACCATTAAACTTTATCATAGCCATATGAAAATTAAAGAGTGAGCTTAATGAACTAAACATACTACATGCACAAAAATCTAGAATTTTGACGATTCTACAAACAATAGAGTCAAATTGCAATGTATCAACATTAGGATTAGTTGTTCAAACCCATTTAAATTTTCTCCAACCAAACTCCCTCATAAATATATGGCTTTTTTAAAGTTCTTTTGAGATTTCTAGCATTCTCAACTTAGAGAAAATCGTATTGGCCCTTTTCTTAGCATACTTCTTTTACTTTTGGGCTCTTTTAAATGGTGGCTTTCACGACGAGTTAATTTTGAACTCTCGTATCCCTTTCTCATGAATCACTCATAATTTTTTCAATTAGGAACCAATTCAAATCCCCATGGTAAACGATTCTTACATGCACACTTCTCCTTAAGTCTACTTACGCATAGATGACAAGATTGAGATAAGAACGCCTCACCAAATTAAAATATGCAAGAGAAGTCAAACATCCATATAAACTCGTGCATGTATAAAATGTTGGCATATATACAAAGTCAAATCAAAATGCATATAAACTTCGAAACAACCCCATATAAACAATGGTTAAGATCATTCTAAGCATCGATAATAATGACCAAATGTCCTAGCCACATGGATATGAAACGATGGGGGGGGGGGGGGGGGGGGGGGTTCAAGCACACCAATATACCACATTAAACATGTAAAATCAAAAACAAAAACAAATAAGAAAATAAAACTATTTTCGGTGTTTCAAAAAAATTCTCAAAAACAAAATCTTTTTGTATTTTGTCAAATAAGACTCAAAAAAATGAAAAATATAATACAAAGAGATAAACATGTCATAACATTAGCAAATTATAAATCATGATGCAAGGGCTAGAATATGACAAAACATGCAAGCTACTACATATAATCAATGGCAAGAGATGAATCATGTGCATGCATATGAGAATCAACCAACGAAGCATTTAGCATCTCCAAAACTGACTTCTTAACCCAAACAGGTGTATAACCAACAAAGCAGGTTTTGGGAACCAATGGGAAACTACATTTAAACTTACTAGGGTCTTTTCTAAGATCAAAACAAAAACTCATGAGGTGACCTTTCTTACCACAATGCGAACATGTGAAAACGCAACGAGGAACGGGACCTTTAGGTTGACCTTTTCTAATACCCTCGGATGTGTTTGGCCCTCTAAAACAAACTATGGTTTTGGATTTTACTTTCGAACCACTAGAACAAGATAAGCTGCTACCATCACTTCTCGAGTCATTTAAATCATTTTCTAACTTCAAAACTTTCGACTCAAGAAAATGATTAGACTCCTTAAACTTTCGGGACTCCTTCTCTAAATTATCCATTACCCCTTGAAGGTTATATCGTTCCCCCTCAATGTGATCAAACTTATCCCTAAGAGCCTTTTCTCGTGCCCTAACATCATTAATCGAATTATTTTCCTCAACGACACAAACCCTAAAATTTCTCAAATCCTCTAACTCTTTTTCTAAATCGAGGACGCTATCATCACTCTCATTTTTGCCCAATTTTAGTATATTAAAATCTTTAAACAAGGAACTAAACTTCTCATGACAAATATCTCTTTGAATTTAAAACGTTTGCAAATATTCAATCCTATATTTGAAATAGAAATTTTCTTTCTCCAAGACTTCAATACGTTTTTCAAACTTTAAATTCAAACGATGTAAATCGTCAAAGCTTAGAGAATCCATCGAAAAAAAACAAACACAGGAGAGATAAACAAACACATGGGATCACAAAACAAATAAATTATGTTTTCTAGCTCTGTTACCAATTTGAAAGAGTGGTCCTGATGTGTGTTTAAAATCAAACCAATTTTTACCAAAAATTATCCAACCTTTAATTATCACCAAATCAAGTTGTGAAAACCAATTTTTACTTTAAACCAATTTTATCTTGATTAATCCTAAACATGCATCTATTTATTAAAGCAAGTAAAGTAAAGTAAAGAATACTTAAAATGCCGTATGTACGAGGAAAAAACCCAAAACGGGAAAATAACCTCAAACGGCCCAATCCAGACAATCACTATAAACAAAGGTTTTACAAAGACAGATTAGCCTTAGTCAATGATTCGATCCCCATAGGTCTTGATGCTCCTTATGATCTTCTACCATTCTTCAATAGTGCCCATGCAGAAATTTCATCTTCCACGATACCTGTCCACAACACTAGAGTCCACGAATGTCTCGGTGTCCAGCGAATGGCTTTGATACATCTACGATGTCGAATAAGAAGTCCTTCTCTTTTCTTCACCACAAAACCCTCATGTTCAATTGTAGAACAAACCTTATTGGTGAAGCAAGGTCACATACACATATAAGAATGATAACTCGGATCTTTACAAACTCTAAGGATGTGTTTTAGCTTTTTAAACCTTAGAAAACATGTGCAAAACTCGTACTGCATCGTAAACAGTTTTTTTCCAAAATGCACACTATTTTAATTCTGACGAAAACACGCTTTAAATAAGAATTAAATGCCTCCTTGAAAACCGTGTCCTTTGAACGATATAGCCATGTTGTTCACGCGACATGAGCATCTCGCTCAAACGAAGGATAGATGTCATTCGAACGACCTTCCTGTCAGTTTGACTTGTTGACTTTTTGATTAAAACGTCTCTACCAAAATATATTCAAATAAGTCAAACTCTATTTCGAGCTTATTAGAATAGAAATGCAGTGTAAAAATCTAAAACACTTTTAAAAACATTTTAAAATATTTTCTTTATAAAAATTACATCGTTATCTTTTATAAAAACAATTTCGAACACCATTAATTATACGCATTCATACCTGTGTGATCTCGGAATGAAATTAACTTTGAAGACGAATAAACTTACACCAATTAAACTTTGGTATGATTGTTTATTTGAAGCTTTTGTTTAACGTCTTCAATACGTCATAGACCAAGTGGGATTGTGACAAAATAAAATCTCCCTATGACATATTACAAACACAGTTTTGTTCACGAAATTTAGTCAAAACAATACAGAGACTCAATTGGAAATTTATGACCTTACAATAGCTATCCTAGTATGAAGAGAAGTTTGAAAATTTTAGGAATAAAGTATAAATTAATTCATGCTTATAAATATGACCATATACTATACCGAAAGGAGTATGAAAATCTCGATCGGTGTCCACTATGCGAGGAACCTAGATGTGTGCAATCTGTTGGAAAGGAAGGCACACTCTCAAAAGTGACTCAAAAAGTATTGAAATATTTTCCTGTTGGGACTAGATTGAAGCATTTTTTTCGTAGAACCATGGATAGCGGTGGACATGACTGGGCATGTTAGGGTAGAAGTAGGGTATATTTTCATGCATCATCCTATTGATTCTACAGTATCAAAGAGGATAAATTATGTTTATTTTGATTTTACTCGGGAAAAGTGTAACATTTATTTAGCAATATCAATAGATGGTTTCAATTCATTTGGAAATATAATAGTGTATGAACCGTGATCCTAACCAGAGTGTATGGACCGTGATCCTAATACTAATCAACCCCCTCCTTCAAAGTGTATGAGACCTGAATAGTCGATGTTTTCTTTATTGATACCTAGCCCAAAGGAACTAAGTGAGGACATTGATGTCTATTTGGCTCCTATGGTAGAAGAATCAAATGAGATGTGGGTAGAGGGTGTGAAAGATTTGACTCTTATAAAAAAGAAGAGTATAACTTGAAAGCTATGTTGATTTTGGCAATTCATGATTTCCTAGCTTATGAGACATTATCCGATTGTGTAGTACATCGTTATTTAGGGTGTTTTATTTGTGGCGAGCAGACTGAATCTCAACATCTTAAGGCTAGTGAAAAATTATATACCATTCTCACATGAGGTTTTTAACCCCCCCTCCCCCCATTATAGTTCTAAATTTGAGAGAGGTTCCAATTTTTTATCGAGTGGAGTTAAACATGGTCTACCTGTGAGAAAACTTTCAGGTTCAGAAATTGAGAGTAAATTTTCTAATTGTGGACCTAATGTTCCAGGAAATAATCCTAAATTGAAGAATACCAAACATAATAAGTCCCCAATTGAGAATAAAACTCAGATAAGAAAGGCATGGTCTATGAGCTCAATTTTATTTGACTTACCTTATTGGGGGGGTAACTCAGTGTGTCATGTATTAGATTTAATGCATGCAGAGAATAACATCACCGAACATCATGTGGGCACATGACTTAGGAGAAGTCATTCGAAGGGTAGAGAAAATTCTTGGCATGACCTTAACTCGTTAAAACTTAAGCAACAACTATGGTTGCAAGAAGATAGTAGCGGAAGGAAAATAATTCCCCCTAGTGCATTTACTTTTGACAAGTGAGGAAAGAAAGGTGCTTTTAGACACAATATATAATTTGAAAGTTTTCTCTAATTTTTCATCCAACTTGCATAGGATTGTTAAATATGCCACCCACAATTTACATAAGTGCAAGTTTCACGATTGGCATGTGATCTTGCAATTGGTTCCTTTGTTGTTTAAGCACCGTTATTCTAAGCATAAGGATTTGTGGAGGGACATTATGAATGTTAGGATCTTCTTCACACTTTTATGTGAAAAATTAGTTATCCTAAAGCACTTCATGGTTGCAAAAGTATTTATAGATAAAGTGATTTATAAGTTGGATAAGTACTTTCCTTCATTATTTTTTACATAAGTATTCACTTGTTGGTACACTCATGCAAGGAGACACTTCTTTGCAGTCCAATTAGATATCGATGAATGTACCCATTTGAAAGGTTAATGAAATTTTTCAAAGATTATACCAAGAATAAACAATACATTGAAGGATCAATTGCAGAGGAATACATCACTGGGGAATTATCAATCTTCGCTCAGGAATATATGCCCAACCCAAGCATTATAGATGACAGTGGTGAGTCCGTCGATGAGGGTGGTCATGTAATAGGAACACGAGTGAAATTAACAAGTTTACAGTATAAAAAAGTAGCTCATTATATATTTGAACCTCATGAAGATGTTGAAGAATGGAAAAGGTAAGTTTATGTTGTATTTTTACATTATTTAAACTTCTATACTTGATCAACTTCATAATATATTCATC
The DNA here is from genome assembly GCA_949130495.1 of Sambucus nigra. Taxonomy (NCBI): domain Eukaryota; kingdom Viridiplantae; phylum Streptophyta; class Magnoliopsida; order Dipsacales; family Adoxaceae; genus Sambucus; species Sambucus nigra. Next base: position 388,074,934 of record OX422212.1, read on the forward strand.
AATGTCAATGTAAGAAATATGACGCCTGTGGGAACAATAAAAGACGAATAATGATCGCACAATCAGACTGGAATTTAGGCTACAAGTGTTACATGAGGTAATTATTATGAGAATGTCTCTTAGTAAATGACAAATTGTAAGAAATCTTTAAAACTAACCTAATTAATTTATCTACATAATCTCATCTCTTAAATATGGGTGATGTGACATCAATGCTTTCTCTTTTAGCCACTGAACCAAATTTCATGACCCATGAGTACGAAAAGTATCAATTGAACAGTTATGTATTCCGTGCATAGGTGTACAAAGAAAATACAAATGTACAAAACTCGGGCATTTCATATAAGGCTCTTACTTATTTTTGAGTTTATAAGAATGGTAAAAACCTCATTGAAGATGAAATGACTTACTATGGTGACATTCAGAATATATTTGAATTAGACTATATAAGCTTCAAGGAAGTTGTGTTTTATGGTGATTGGGTAAGAGTTGAGGAAAAAATGCTTATAAAGTTGAATCAGGTTCCAATTTGATCATGGTTAACTTGTCCAAGATGAAGAGCAACGAGCATGCAAACGATGAGCCATTTATTTATGCTTTTTAAAAGGTCAAGAAAGTATTTTACTCTGAATATATCAATAACAAGTCATGGTCAATCATCTTACATGCGCTAAAGCGTCTTACTAGTAGCGTGGATGACTTGGCTACTCCTACCAAATGTCAATCCTTTTTGGATTACAACCCAAACTTGAAACAATTATTATATTTTAATAAGGATTTCAATTATTTGAAACAATTCTTAGTTTGGTTTATGATATGGATTTGTATTCTTCTAACGTCGTTGTTAATTTGTATTCTTCTAATGTTGTCCTTGATTTATATAAGTTTACTTCTTTGTTGGATATATTATTATTGGATGACATGTTAATGTTTTATTCATTTTGATTTGATCAGTTTTTGTGGAATTAAATCAATCTCTGTTGGTTACTTAATGAATATGTTAATTTGGAATTTAATCGGTTTAAGCATTATTTGAAAGAATTATTAGTATGGTTTATGATAAATGGCGTCATTAATTTTTCATCCATATTATCTAACAATGTCAAACTAATTCATTATATATATTTATAAATCATGTTCTTATATAAAAAAATGAATAAATATGTAAATATATATATATATATATATATATATATATATATATATATATATATATATATATACTAGTAATAATTATTTCAGGATATGTCATCATCGGGGCGTCAAGGTAGCGGCTGCGAGGAAGGCTCATCTAGAACTAGACCCCTCAAGTGGGGCATGTTAGGGATCTTAGTGGAGAACAAGATGTCCTTCTAAGCTAGTTCCTTGGAATTGCTCAAAATGATTATTGGCCCTAAGTACACTGATTGTAGGAGAGTATATGTTTTGCTTAAGATGACCATTTGTGGGGCATTACATGTACAAGCTTGATGCAATAATATTTATGTTTTGTTTTATAATTTAAATACTTATAACTCACTTTTTTTCTATTCATTTAATAGGAACAATTTGACTTGCCCTCAGAAGCATGCAACTCCAAGTTGGAAAAACTAAGGGAGCAATGGAAAACGGGGAAGAAAAATATGTTTACACGGTATTTTAGTAAGGATTGGGAGTCTGTCTTATGGCATAGGGAAATTGTACCGTGGAAGGAGCCAATCTCACTGAAAAACTAGTAGCAATTTGTTTATAATGAGATATTAGATAGGCAGTTGCCCTGTTGTGAATCGAGGAGGGAAAATCGGGCCAAGAAGGTCGGCATGCATTACTTCGAGCGTACGCCTTACGCTAAGGTGGAGCATAAGATGGTATATTCTGAATGTTATTTCATTTTTATTTTATTTTATTCTATTTGGTGGTGATTATATACTAGTTTTGCATTATTTTGTTTCAGGAGATGGGAAGTGGTCTTAGGGCTAAGCCACAGAGGCTCGATGCCTATATGGCAATTCAAACGAAGAAAGGGAAGGATAAGGAGATCAATCTGACCGTGGCTGCCACTATTGTAAATAATAATTTTTTTTGTTATTAAATCTTCATTTATAATCACATACTTTTTTCTATTTCATCTAATCGTGTAGTTTTTTGTTATTTTAGGAAAAGCTTGTTTAACATCCGGTATTTCTGAGTATTTAAAAATTGAATTAATTCAGTAAATTTTAAAATTACACGGGTGACATAATTTAATGTAATTAAATATTATGTGTTGATTAAAATATTAATTAGGAAGAGAATGATTAATATTTATTGAATATAATTACTACATGAATAGTGAATGGTTATTTTATGTCAGAACCAGTGGCAGTGACGTGATGGTGATATATCTTAATCGGGTGTCAAGTGTGGACTATATGAGGTTGAGATGAGAAATTATTTTAGAGTGGCTCAGATGGTGATTTTGAGGTCACGATTGACTCCGAAAGCGTCCAAATAATCGAAACAGTATATCCGGGTGTGATGTTTAGGTCCGGAGCATTTTCAGACTTAATCGGCACCATTAGAGGGCATTTTATTCATTTGGTAGCCTAGGGTTAAGGGAGATACGAATTTCCAAGGATTATATTAGCTTGTAGTTAGGAGAGTCTAGGGTTAGAAGAATAAAAAGCCCTTAGAGTCCATTTGAGAATAAAATGAGAGCATTCTTGGAGCTTAGGAGAGGATTCTTGAAGCTTTCAACTTTTTTCTTGCATCACCACCATTCTTGGAGTGTTGATTGGAAGGAAAGACAAACACATCATCATAAAAAAAATGAAATGAGATCACTCCAATATACGACAAGTGTTTATTTTTCTTATTTTCAATTAGTTATAATACCCATGTAAGGAGTTCAGATATCTAACATGATTTCATGATTTTTAGATGAAATATTGGACCATATCTATGTTAATGATGAGAAAAAATGTTAGAGGTTTTGATTCTGGAATTAGTATTTTGCAATCTGATTTGTTAGGATAATATAAGAGAATAAAATATGGGTTTATGAAGAACATGTTTGAATTATGAAACTAGGCTTTGAATGGATTAATTCGAGAATTTAATCATGTGAATCATCGAATTAAATGATGTTTTGATGATGAAAGTTCGTTGAAATCCATTCCTATAATCATATTAGATGTCGGGTTAAATTATATGAGAGTTCTAACAGGAATCATGAAAGTTGTGTTGAGGAAAAATGGCGAAAAACGTAACGACGCATTGGAGAACATGACCTGAAACTTTTCGAATCGATTCAGTCCAAGAGCGAATCGATACGGAAAACGAATCGATTCGTCTTTGGGAGAATCGATTCGGTTTGCCCAGATTTATGAAAATTTTCCTTTTGAACCCTGAATGTGTGAATAATTAAAGGGGAGACTTTTGGGACATCTCTAAATGATAAAGAAGATTATATTGAACATCAGTAGGCCTATGGTGGGGATAAGGTTTTACATAAATTGAGACGAGTTAATGTTAGGGAAAATCGGGCACATATCCATAGTTATTGAACGTACGGGATTTGAAACAGGTCACAAAGGGATGAGTGAACCTATGACTCCAACCAGTACTGTAGGAATGAAATAGATATTGATATTAATTAAGTGGTAACTAGGACCCTTAAGGTAGTGAGAGATACTGAAAAATATACTATTTGAGGTGATAATGGTAATTAAGGGTAAGTTAAGTATGCGAGAAATCTATCTCCATGACAAGCATGAGAAGGATCCAGAGTTATTCACCCAAGTTACGACCTAATTTCTAGGGCGAAATTCCTTAGTAAGGGGGAAGTATGTAACACCCCGTATTTTTTAGTATTTAAAAATTGAATTAATTCGGTAAATTTTAAAATTACATGCGTGACGTAATTTAATGGAATTAAATATTCTATGTTGATTAAAATATTAATCAAATAGAGAATGATTAATTTTTATTGAATATAATTACTACATGAATAGTTGATGGTTATTTTACGTCAGAACGAGTGGTAGTGATGTGATGGTGATATATCTCAACCTGGTGTCGAGTGTGAACTATATGAGGTCGAGATGGAAAATTATTTTAGAGTAACTAGGATGGAGATTTTAAGGTAACGGTTGACTCCGAAAGGGTCTAAATAGTAGAAATTACATACTCGGTTGTGATGTTGGGGTCCCGAGTCATTTTTATCCCTAACTAGCACCATTAGAGGTCATTTTAGTCATTTCGTAGCCTTATGTTAAGGGAGCTACGAATTTCCAACGGTTATATAATGTTTTAGTTGGTAAGGTCTAGGTTTAAAAGAATAGAAAACCTTTAGAGGCCATTGGAGAAGAAAAGGAGATCATTCTTGGATCTTAGGAGAGGATTCCTAAAGCTTTCAACCTTGTTCTTGCTTCATCACCATCCTTGGAGTGTGGATTGGAAGGGAAGACAAAACATCATCATCAGAAAATTGAAATCAGATCACAACCATATAAGGCAAGTGTTTATCTTGCTTATTTTTAATTAGTTATAATACCCATGTTAGGAGTTGAGATATCTAGCATGATTTCATGATTTTTAGAGGAAATATTAGACCATATTCATGTTAATGATGAGAAAACATGTTAGAGGTTTTGATTCTGGAATTAGTATTTCAAAAAATTATTTCCTCGGATCATATAAGAGAATGAAATCTGGGTTTATAAAAAACTTGTTTGAAATATTGGACTGTGGTTTGCATGAATTAATTAGAGAATTTAATGTTGTGAATCTTGGAATTAAATGATGTTTTGATGATGAAAATGTGTTGGGATCCGTTCCTGTACACATATTAGATGTTAGGTTAAATTATATGAGGGTTTTAATAAGAATCAAGAAAGTTATGTTGAAGAAAATTGGTGAAAAATGTAATAGCCTATTAGAGAAGATGACCTGATGCTTTTCGAATCGATTCATCCCAAGAGCAAATCATTTCTGAAAGCTAATCGATTCGGTTTTCCCAAATTTGTGAATTTTTTCCTTTTGAATCCTAAATGTTTGAATAATTAATGAGGAGACTTTTGGGACATCTCAAAATGATAAAGAAGATTATATTGAATATTAGTAGGCCTATAGTGGGGATTAGGTTTACATAAATTGAGATGAATTAATGTTAGGGAGAATCGGGCGGGCGCATATACATAGTTATTAAACATACATGATTTGAAATGGGTCACTGAGGGATGAGTGAACCTATGACTCCAACAAGTAGTGTAGGAGTGAAATATATATTGATATTAATTAAGAGGTAACTAGGACCCTTAGGGTAGTGAGCGATACTCAAAAATATACTATTTGAGGTTATAATGGTAATTAAGGGTACTTTGAGTATGCGAAAGATATATACTAAGTACAGGTTGATATAATTGGGTTGTTTGTATATACCTACAGAATGAATATGTATATAGGTTGTGTTAATACCTATGATTATGATTTATTTATGTGCGTGAACATACCTACGCTGCCTGATATCCTGATGTTTCTTCACAAAGGATGATCCTACCTTGAAAATTCCAATGATGTATAAATTTGTTCCCCGGAACATGGAACTTAGGGCATCTCACTGTGTGTGTATATTAGTGGAACCGGTGTCTCGTTTGGGTACGTTGTTTATGTGCGTATCACAAAGGCTTTGAACCATGTTCACCTTTATTGTGTGTTAATTAATTTTGGGTTTGAGGAGACATGTCAAACCTATAATCATTGATTTAGTATGAGAGGATCATGGAATTGATAGCAGAGTATGTCAGCATCACGAGGGGACATTTCGGGGATGCTACACTTGTATATATTGTATGTGTGAAAAATATATACAGGTGGGATATTTATACTTATGTGTGATAGTAGAACAGATAGACTATGTGTATTCAAAAGTAATTTAAGTAGAGAAACTTAAATAATTAATCCAATAATAATACATGGGAAATATTAATTATTGATACTATGGTGGTGAGTCGTATTTGTCATGTGATAGAGTTAGAACTTTTGAGGTTAGTTTGATACTTTATCTAGTTGGGATAGGTAAGATACGTTAGGCGTGCACATTAGTTGAGAGGTGGGGAACTCAAGGAAGTGTACTGTGAACTAACATGTCTATCTAATAACCGATTTATACTATGATTCAAACACTTCCAAAATATTTTCAAACTATTTTCTTAGGCTCTGACCTGTGTCAAAATATTTTCAAAACCTTTTAGGTGTCCAGTCAAAGGGATGCCTAGCTAGATGATTCAATCTAGGGATGCGTAGCTGCAGCATTTGTGGAGGCTTGCAGGAGTTGCTTTAGACGCTTCAGTTAATTCACTTCTACATATGAATTCTTTTGTATTCCAATTCGGTATGTTTCCCTTAAGACTATTTATTTCTCCAGTTTATTTACCAGACTGTATTTAGATTCAGTTTTATTATGCTAGACTTGTGGCTGGATTACTTATTTTTGGGAACTGATGATTTATTCGGTATTATTCATTTATATATATATTTGTCATGTGATTATTCACACTATATTTGTGTGGATGGTTTGGTTAATTTAATTTATTTCTCCATGTTTTTATAATAATGAATGATAAAATTTGGCACCAGTTTAATTTGATATAGGTGATTAGTAATCGAAAAGTTTTTCGACACTGATGCTAAGAACGAACTAGATAAGACTCTTGTTTGTTTTAATAAAGGACTGATCACCCGTGGTTAGAATGGGAGGGGTGTCACAAATGGTATTAGAGGATTAGTTTATAGTGTCCATAAGATCTGTATAGCTTACTATGATTTCAATGTAGCGGTCTTTGACTTAAATCCCTATTTTTAGGATCCTTGCATCCCTGATTACGCATTTGAGATTTCGTTCTTATGGTATTATATTGACTGTGAAATCATACAATTCAATTTGTTTTCAGATGCCACCTAGGAGAGAGAGAGAGAGAGAGAGAGAGAGAGAGAGAGAGAGAGAGAGAGTTGAGAATAATGGCTAGAGATAATGTGAGGGAGGCTCAACATGAGGCACAGGCCCCACAGGAACAACCACCACTGGGGACAGTGTCAGCATCAGAGGTGGCAGCGATAGTGGCATAGGCAGTTAATGCGAAGATAACTGTTATAGCTCTCCATTTTCCACAGGGCCAGCAGCCACCACAGCCAATGGCGCCGATTGTCCAAGTCCACCGGGGCCGTCAGATTAGCAGAGAGTCAGGGAGGCTTTTTAGAAGGGCCACCCATCAGAGTTTCAGGGGAGTTCAGATATGATTGTAGCATGCGAGTAGAAGAAGGATATATAGCGCCACTTGATCATGGTAGAGTGTAGCAAGGTGCAGAAGTAGATGCTAGCCACTTTTAGGCGGATTGTGTTACAGTGGTAGGAGTCGGTTACCACCATTGAGGAGAGGTACATGATGTCTATTACAGAGTTCTGAGTGCGGTCCAATCGTGAATACTTTCCTCAAGCTATTGAGGCAGAGATGTGGAGGAGGTTCAGTGAGGTTACCCAAGGAGATAGATCAGTGGCCGAGTACTGGAGGAATTCACTCGTTTGGCTAATTTTGTTCCATACGAGGTGAACAGTAAAGAAAGGAAGAAGGTGAAGTTTATCGATGGTTTAGCTTGGAAGACCAGGTAGCATTTGATTGGTAGCCCTACATTAGTGACTTATACATATGTTGTTAATGCAACATTGTTACACTTCCAGGACCATAACTTCCATGTGAAAAGGATCAATAAGGGAAGTAAGCCTAGCCAGAAGGGTAAGGCAGGAAGTAGCGGTGTTAGTGGAGCACCACAGTAGTAGCAAGAGTAACAGCAGTCAGGCAGATTGCAAGGGCAAGATTCCCGATAGGGGGATCAGGCCAAGAGGTTTAGATCTGAGAGATATCAACCCGTGGTAGGTTATATGCAGGGCCAATAAGTCCCTCAATAATAGCAGGTTCCCTAGGGCTGTTACAAATAAGGGAACATTAGGGGAGGCCAACGGGGTAGAGGTCATCAGGGCCAACAGTAGGATCAGCACCGTCAGGGCCATCAGGGCCATAGACAGAGAGAATTTCCAGTACTTTATTTGTGTCCAGACAAGCCATAAGAGGAGGGATTTCCCACAGAAGGGTGAAGCACCACAACATACATACAGTCCACCTGCCGCACCAGCCCCACCTACCCCACCACAGTAGGGACAGTTATAGTACACACACCTTTATAACGTACAAGATTCTTTCGCACAGTAGGCCCTACGGTTACCCCTACTAGTAGAGGGTACATTTTATATTCATGGGCATGAGGGTAGGATACTATTTTACATAGTGCCATCACATTCTTTCATAGCGACTAGATTTGCACATGCAGTCGGCTTATTAGAGACATCCGGTAGTTTCCTTCTATGTGTGGTGTCACCGATGGGTAGTGGGTCGCTTATACATTCTATATGTAGGGGTATGGACATTGGCATGGGTAGATTATGCTTAACCTCCGACCTCCTTATATTAGATATGGATGGGTATGATGTTATATTGGGTATGGACTGGTTAGCTGGATACTGGGCGATGGTGGATTATTTTGGGAGGACCATTATGTTCTTAATTCCACGGAAGGAGATGTTGTTAGTGGCGATGCCTCTTCCAGAGGGAGGGTCAAGCACACATCTATACTACATTGAGGAAGATACCTCACAGGAGGTGGTTGTTTTGTTAGACTCGATTCCAGTAGTGAGGAAGTTTGAGGATGTATTTGATAAGAAGCTTTTTGCGTGTGGTCGTTATACGGTCATTGTCTTCTAAGCCACTCTCCAAAATTCCTTTGATTAGCTACAAAACTTGTCTAAAAATAACTCGTAATGCGGTAAGTACGGGTGTCAATCAACTTTTAAGGTGAAACAATTAATGTGAAAACGTGCAATTCAATATTTTTTTATTAAAATCTTTTTTTTATTTTTTTAAAACAATTTCAAGGGAAAAATTAACTAACAAATGCTTAAAATTATAAAATGACTAAATAATGAAAAAGAATGTGCAACCGAGTGTGAAATAATGTGAGAAAGTCAAGAGATGGGATTACATTGCATTTTCAATTATTTTAATTTCTCAATTTATTAATTTGAAATATTTCGAGATAATATTAAATCGAATATCTAACTCTCGTTAAAATTATAAATTTAATAAAATCTTTTTCAGAAAATTAATTTAAAATTGTCACATGATGAAAAATTAGGACTACACTATTATCATAAAATTACCCGCTAGGATCAATTTAACGAAAACAATATAAATCCTCAAATTTCAATACCGAATTAATATTCGAATATCGAAAAAACCTATCTTTAGTTCGATTCCTAAATTCAAACATTAATTTGTTCAATTAATTTACTAACTCTCGTTACATAAATTAATTGGTGACAGTTAAAAATTAATTTACCTAGAAATATAAAATTAATGAAACCAATTAATTAAATTAACATCATTCGCAGTGCATCCCACCCCTTGAATGGGCCAAACATTCTTATGTTAGAATAAACATCATTAAATAATATAGCAAAAATGAAAAGGAAATGAAAAGAAATTCAATACGTAAAATTTCCTTGTCGAACTTGTTCACGAAAGTGCATCTCAATCTTCTCACAAATTCAGCACTTGATTACACCAAAAAGAATAAAAACAAACCTATAAATTTATTCTAACTAAACTAATTTTTTTTTTTTGTATTTTTCTGAATTTTTTTCATGACCCTATACTGTACATAATATACACGGTGTTGTCTCTCTCTTACGTTTCTCTCTTGTTTTTCTTCCGTTAAGAGTCTCTTTTTTTTTTATAATGAGATGCCCTCCTCTTTTTATGACCCACGATGCTTTGTTTGGGTGTTGAGATTTTTTTGGGATTTAAGGATTGGCTTTGGCCTTTGTTCGGGTTGACATTGAGTTGGATCGTCGGTGGCAGGAGGTGGGTTGGCCGGAGCTCAGGGAGTTTGGTTGAAACCGGGCCAGGGTCGCTACCGGGTTTGCTGCATGGGTTGTAGTGGGCTCAGGTAGCGGTTTCGGGGCTGGTTCGGGTGTGCCTCGGGTTTGGGTATGGGGAGATCCGTGTTGGTGGGTCTTGATTTGGGTTTGTTTATTATTGATTGGGTTTTAAGGTTGGTGAGTATTAAGGGAGGTATAAGGTTGGGTTGGTTATGGAGGTTTGAGGAGAGAGAGGATGTGAGGTAAGGGAAGGTGAATAGTAGGTGGGGTGTTTATGTTAGGGTGTGGAAGGTGTATGGGATTAGTGTGGGGGAGAGGTGTAAGTTTAGGTGTAGGATAGTGTAGGTTAGTGTATGGTATGAGTGTGTGTTTAAGTTGGACCCTTAAAAATTATAAAATAAACTAACTAAAAAAATAAATTAACAAAACTAAAAAAAATCAAAAATTATAAAACAAAAAATTTAAATCCTAAAAAAAGTAAAACTGAAGTCCTAAAAAATATAAAATCTAATAAAACTAAAAATAAATGAATTAAAAAAAACAATTCTAAAAGATAAATAAATAAAAACTAAAAACTAATATAAATAAAAATAAAAATAAAATATATAAAAATATGCAAATAAATTCTAAAACTCCTAAAAAAATCTAAAATAAATTCTAAAAATAAAATGACTCAAAATAAAAATCTAAGAAAATCTAAAAAGGCACAAACTCAACACACACCGGGCTCGGGGTATGGACTGGGCTCGGTCTAGGCTTAGGTTTGGTTCGAGGACAGGGTTCGGGACATCAGAACTCATCGGTAAAGCTCATAAATGGACTTCAGACTTCGCGATCTCTTTTTTTTCTTCGATGCATGCTTTTGACTGCTTCTGCGTCGCAATTGACTGAATTTAGCATCATTTGATGTTGCGACTGCTGATTGACCTGCAAAATAATAAAATATGAACATAAGGCCAATTTTAATTAAAACGAGCGACTAAAATGCATCTATTTGGGGTATAAAATAGACACTTTTGGGTGCTTATCAGTATTCTAGGAGATATCCAGATTGTCACGTAGCCATGAAATAGAGTGCGTGATTGACCTAGCGTTAAGTACAAGTCCTATAGCCCGAGCACCTTATCACATGGCCCCGTCTAAGATGAGGGAGTTGGGGGAGCACATCTAGTAGCTCCTAGGGCAGGGTTTTATTAGACAGAGTACTTCACCATGGGGTGAGCCGGTGTTGTTTATCAAGATGAGTGATGGATCTCTTTAGTTGTGTATCGATTATCGAGAGTTGAATAAGGCCACGATCCGGAATAAGTATCCACTGCCTCAAACAATGATTTGTTCAACTAGCTGAGGGGAGAAACTTACTTCTCCAAGATAGATCTGAGGTCTAGTTATCATCAGTTGCGCATCAGGGAGGATGACATGCCAAAGACTATTTTTCTGACATAGTATGAGTCGTACGAGTTTATGGTGATTCCATTCAGGCTCACCAATGCGTCAACAATGTTTATGAATTTGATGAACTGAGTCTTTAGTGAGTTCCTTGAGCAGTTTGTGATTGTGTTCATTGACCATATTCTGGTCTACTCCCACTCTAAGGATGAGCATGCCGAGCATCTGCGTATGGTTTTACAGACACTACGGGAGCACCAGTTGTATGCTAAATTTGAGAAGTGTGGAGTTTGTCTTTAGGAGATGAATTTTATAGGCCACATTGTGTATAATGGAGGTATAGTAGTCGATCCAAGAAAGGTACCAGTGGTAAGGGAGTGGGGACAGCCCACGACATTAACCGTGGTTTGCAGATTTTTGGGGTTGGCCATTTACTATAGTGATTTATTTGGGGTTTCTCAAAGATTTTGGGTTCATTGATAAATTTGACTCGCAAAGGGGTACTGTTTGTTTGGAACAACCATTGTTAGTTAGATTTTGATGATCTAAAGGAAAAATTGACTTCAACACCTATACTTTCACAATCTAGGAGAGGAGTGGAGAACCGTATCTACACTGATGCATCCGTGTAGAGACTTGGGGGTATATTACAGCAAGAGGAGAGGGGTATAGATTATTCATCCCGCAATCTTAAGACCCACGAGAGGAATTACCCTATACATGACTTAGATTTAGCCACAGTTTTCTTTGCCTGGAGGATTTGGAGGCACTATCTATTGGGGGAGCAATTTACTTTGTTCACGGATCATAAATCCCTTCACCATCTTTTAATGCAGAAAGATCTAAACATGAGGCAGAGACGGTGGTTAGAGTTTGCGAAGGATTACCATTTTAAGATTAAGTATCATCTTGGGAAGGCTAACGTGGTGGAGGTACGCATTGAGCCAATGGCCCGCGGGGAAATAACGAAGGTGTGGAAGGCGAAGTGGAGAGATCTTCAACACGATGATGAGGTTTCCAGAGAAAGTATGTATGTATTAGCTATCACGCCTGAGATTGTGTTGAGTGTGGTGAAAGCACAGGCAAGGGATTAGTATTGCCAGTATGGGATTCACCAGTTATTAGATGATGTGCCAGAGTCATACTCGATCAGTTCAAATGTTGGTTTGTGTTTTAATGGGAGACTCGTGGTGCCAGAAGATGAGGATTTGAGACAGTAGTGATGTCAAAGGCTCACGGGTCCTGATTTACAGTACATTCCAATGGGGATAAGATGTACCAGGATATGAAGTATTGGTGGTCGGGGATGAAGCAGGACATAGAGGAGTCTGTCTCAAAGTGTGCTACCTACCAACTAGTGAAGGTAAACCACTAGAGATCGACTGGGATGTTACAGCCATTCGATATTTTCGTGTGGAAGTGGGAGAGTATCTCTATGGATTTTATTACTGGGTTAACATTATCACAGTGAGGCCACGACTCCATATGGGAGATAGTGGATTGGTTGACTAAGGTGGCACATTTTCTTTCGGTTCTCACAGATTTTGAGACGAGACAGTATGCACAGTTATTTATTGCTGAGATAGTATGACTATGCGGGGTTCTGATTAATATTGTGTTCGATCGGGACAAGATCTTTGTGTCCCATTTTTTGCAGAGCTTTCAGAAGGCTATGGGCACGGATTTGCGATCAATTACTGCATATCACCCACAGTGAGATGGGTAGACAGAGAGGGTTAATCAGATGCTTGAGGATATGTTGCGAATGTGCATACTTAACTTCGGGGGAGGATGGGAGCAGTACCTTCCTTTGGTGGAGTTTGCGTATAACAACTCCTACCGGTTCACCATAGGCATAACTCCATTTGAGGCACTATAAGCTCGGCCTTGTCGTTCGCCCGCTATCTAGTTAGAGGTGGGGGACAATAACTTGTTGGAGCGAGATATGGTTCAGGACACCACTGCTAAGATTGAGCTGATTTGAAGGCACATCCGTATATATCAAGACAGGCATAAAAGTTATGCTAATGCAGACAGGAAACACGTAGAGCTTAAGGTTGGTCATCAGGTGCTAGTGCAAGTGTCTCCTACGAAGGCGGTTATGAGATTTGAAAAGAAGGGGAAGCTAACTCTGATAAATATGAGACCATTTTCGATTATTAAGAGGGTGGGGCCAATAGCATATATGCTGGGAGTATCGGAGAACCTACAACTGATCCACGATGAGTTTCATGTGTCATCGATGAAAACGTACCAGAGGAGTGAGCGGGCCTTCTTGCATATTCCATTAGAGAACATTGAATTGCATTTAGATATATCGTATGAGGAGAGATCGATGGCGATACTTGATTATAGTGAACGTAAGCAACGATCTAAGGTGGTACCCTTGGTTAGAGTTCAGAGGGTCACTAGAATGTTGACGAGTCGACGTGGGAGCAAGAGGATGACATCCATGAGCAATATCCAGAGTTATTCACTGAAGGTATATCCTAATTTCGAGGGAGAAATGCCTTTATACGTAAGGAAGTAGGTAACACCCGTATTTCTGAGCATTTAAAAATTAAATTAATTCGATAAATTTTAAATTACATTCGCGATGTAATTTAATGGAATTAAATATTATGTGTTGATTAAAAATTTAATCGGACATAGAATGATTATTTTTTATTGAATATAATTATTATGTGAATAGTAAATGGATATTTTGGGTCACAACGAGTGGCAGTCATATGATGGTGATATATCTCAATCTGGTGTCGAGTGTGGACTATATGAGGTCGAGATGGAAAATTATTTTAGAGTAACTCGGATGGTGATTTTGAGGTCACGATTGACTCTTAAAGGGTCTAAATAGTCAAAATAGTATGCTCGAGTGTCATATTTGGGTCCCGAGGCATTTTTAGACCTAATCGACACCATTAGAGGTCATTTTAGTCATTTGGTAGCCTAAGGTTAAGGGATCTACGAATTTTTAAGCTTTATATCAGCTTGTAGTTGGGAGAGGCTAGGGTTAGAAGAATATAAAACCCTTAGAGGTAATTAAAGAAGAAAAGGAGAGCACTCTTGGATCTTAAGAGAGGACTCTTGAAGCTTTCCACCTTGTTCTTGCATCACCACCATCCTTGGAGTGTGGATTGGAAGGGAAAACAAACACATCATCATTAGAAAAATGAAATCAAATCACTCCCATATACGTCAAGTGTTTATCTTGCTTATTTTCAATTAGTTATAATACCCATGTTAGGAGTTGAGATATCTAGCATGATTTCATGATTTTTAGAATTATATTGAACCATATTCATGTTAATGATGAGAAAACATGTTAGAGGTTTTGATTCTAGAATTATTATTTCAAAATGTGATTTTTTGGGATTATATAAGAGAATGAAATCTGGGTTTATAAAGAACTTGTTTGAAATAGGGTTTGCATGAATTAATTAGAGAATTTCCTCTTGTGAATCATGGAATTAAATGAGGTTTTGATGATGAAAATGTGTCGGAATCCATTATTATACACATATTAGATGTTGGGTTAAATTATAGGAGAGTTTTAACATGAATCAGGAAAGTTGTGTTGAAGAAAAATGGTGAAAATTCAACAGATGACCTGACACTTTTCAAACAGATTCGGCCCAAGAGCAAATCGATTCGGAAAGCGAATCGATTCGGTTTTCCCAGATTTGTGAAATTTTTCCTTTTGAACCCTAAATGTTCGAATAATTAATGGGGAGACTTTTGGGACATCTCTAAATGAAAAAGAGGATTATATTGAATATTAGTAGGCCTATGGTGGGGATTAGGTTTACATAAATTAAGATGAGTTAATGTTAGGGAGAATCGGGCACATATCCATAGTTATTAAACGTACGAGATTTGAAATGGATCACGGAGGGATGAGTGAACCTATGACTCCAACCAATAGGGTAGGAGTGAAATAGATATTGATATTAATTAAGCGGTAACTAGGACCCTTAAGGTAGTGAGCGATACTAAAAAAAATACTATTTGAGGTTATAATGGTAATTAAGGGTACTTTGAGTATGCAAAAGATATATATTACGTACGGGTTGACATAATTGGGTTGTGTGTATACCTACTGAATATATATATATATATATATGTTGTAAATACCTATGATTATGATTTATTTATGTGTGTGAACATACCAACTCTGCTTGCTATCCGAAGGTTTCTGCGTAGAGGGCGATCCCACCTTGACGATTCTAGTGAGGTCTGGATTTGTGCCCCAGAACATGGAACTTAGGGTGGATCACTATGTGTGTGAATTAGTGGGACAGGCATGTCGCTTGGGTACGTTAGTTATGTGCTTATCCCAAAGGCATAGAACCATGTTCACCTCATTGTAAGGAGACATATTGAACCAATAGTCCTTGATTTTGTATGATAGGTACATGTAATTGCTGGCAGAGTATGCCAGCATCACAAGGGGACATTTCGGGAATGCTATAGTTGTATATATTGCATGTGTGATGAATAATTTAACTAGAGAAACATAAATAATTGATTCAATAATAATACGTATGAAATATTAATTATTGATACTGTGGTAGCGAGTCGTGTGTGTCTTACGAGGGAGTTATACCTTTTAAGGTTAGTTATATACTTTATCTAGTTGGGTTAGGTAGCATAGATAGGTAAGATACGTTAGGCATGCACATTAGTTGAGAGGTGAGGAACTCAAGGGAGTGTACGTTGAACTAACAAGTGTATCTCATAACTGATTTATACTGTGATTTAAACAATTGCAAAATATTTTCAAACTATTTTCTTGGGCTCTAGCCCATGTCAAAATATTTTCAAAACCTTTTAGGTGTCAGCCATAGGAATGCCCAGCTTGGTGATTCTATCAAGGGATGTGTGACACCCCGCCCAATTAAACCCTAGGTGATCAGTCCTAAATTAAATTAGAACAAGTTTCTCATTTGGTTCATTCTTAGCATCACTGTCGAAACTTTCTAATTACTAACCACCTAAGTGAAATAAGACTGGTGCCAAAATTTTATCTTTCATTAATTCAATGAATTACTCATGCGAAAATAAAGTATTAATAATCACAAGCTAACTGAATCCAACCATCACATATAAATAAGAAACTGGCCGAATAAACCATCGGCTAAAATCCAACACAAATGTAAATACAGAAAATAATGGATCTCAAGTATCTGAAGTAAATACTAAATCAAACCGTGAGCAACATGCTCTAATATCTGATAGAAAATCCCTACACTAGGAATAGAAGGAATAGAGGCGCCTATCCCAATCCTACAACATCCATATATGCTGCAGCAGCGAATCCCTAACATGAATCAAGCCTGACGTCCCTGTGGCTGGACACCTGAAAGGTTTTGAAATTATTTTATAGCAAGGGTTAGAACCCAAAACATTTTGAAAATATTTAGAAAATGATTAACTTGCAGTAATAAAATATGCATGAATTTGCTTCATATTTTAATTAGTGTCGCACTCCCTTAAGGATAGAATCACCCCTCAACTAATGTGCACACCTAACGCCTCCTTTATATCCCACCTAGTCCTCTACCCCGAAGCTAGATACTTGATATAACTCTTATCAATTGTCCTACTCAATCCAGAGTATTTTAAACGCATGATTTATAAGTTATTTACCACCTTAACTTAGTTAATCATATTTCCTTGAAATCCATATAACGTTCACTAGTTATATAAATAATACCATTTTCTTTATGTATTTGAATTACCCGTATATAATTATTTACCCCATTATATACGTAAAGTTATCTTACAACAATCATACGTAAGTTGAATATGAATATACCCCATATATAATTACTTACAATACACTATATGTATTTAATGACCCGTATATAACTATCTATCCCATTATCTACGTAGGCCATATCATAACATTCACATATGTGTTGAATATAAAAATAACCCATCCTCCCAAGTAATAACTCACTGGATGTATTCTCTAAAGTGCTATTCCACTTGATGTACTCACATCACCTAGTTACCCCAAGTTAGAATCGCTCATTAACTTGGCCAAATAAAGACATAATGGAGGCGGTAATATTCCTTGCCTGAAAGTGAGATAATCCCCTCACCCATATAACGGACGCTATGACCTGGGGATATACTCTCCTTGCTCCTCAAGCTAGGGGATTCACCAACATCGCGCAACCTCCCTTGATAGCACTAGAGTATATAAATTAAATAAATATCTAGTCACTGATATTTAATAACACACACACACACAATATATATATATATATATATATATAATTAGTTCCCGGCATTATAGTGCACAAAAATCCGTAGCCCTAGCCTAAAATTTCCCCGAGTCTATAGTCCGACTCTAATTTAATTAATTTACACATTAATTAATTAATTTCTATCCCGAGTCTATGGTCCGGCTCTAAATTATTAATTAATTTATTACCTTGGTGTCACTCAACCCATATACCCGGACTCACTTACGTGGACCGAAGTTAAATATCACCCGAGTCAAATCCTCGACTCAAAATTAATTAGTTTTCCTCTATCATTAATTTAAATGAGTAGTGTTTCCCTACTACTATACCTGAACTTATTCACCCAGTCCGTTATTTTCTTTCTTTGAATTTATTTCCCAAAATTCATTCGCAATGTGTCTCCCTTAATTCCCCCACCACTCCCAATTATATCCCTTTATAATTATTAAGAATTTAATCTCATAATTAATTTTTCTCTCTTAATTATGCTAGGGGAAATTTGCAACTAAATCTTTACCCAAATAAATCCCTAAGCCAAACTTCCGAAAAACCTGAAGGGTCGATCGATCGACCCCCAACCATCGATTGATCGATCGAACAGGTGGTTGTCTTCTCCGAGACTATGTTTCCACCATCAACGAAAACCTCCAAGTTCTATCCTTTCCCCCGGTCTAACCCAATCACAATCAATACTATATCTACATAGGAATAGGATCAAGGCACCTTATAGAACTTCAAACTCAAATTAAATTTCACGATTTTCTACTTTTGCAAGTTGGGGAATTTTCGAGTTTTTACACGTTAAATCCAAATTCCATCAATTCATCCCAATTTCTACTGGATTTCACATTCAAATAAGATATCTATACTCAAAACCATGTAACATAATTAATTCTCACTTTGAATTCATTCCAGTGTTCCATTAACAAAAACCCCATTTTGTACCCATTTATACCCAAAAACGGATTTTGGTTTACACATCACTAAAATATGAATTGAATATCACAATTAAACATCACAGCAAGTTAACCACTTGCCTTATGGGTTCGTAGGGTCTGATTCGAGTGTGATTTGCAAGGTTGATGATGATCTTCCAATAAGTTCCTTGCCTTGTCTCCCAAAAGACTCCAATTTAGCAGTGAAATCACTCCCTATGGCTTCTTCTCCAAACCCTAGGTTCTCCCTTGCGTTTTCTTTCGTTTTCCTTTTCTTAGATTTAGGTATTAAAACACTAATCCCATTTTTAGCCTAATGGGCTTAATTAAAATGGCCCAACTACCCCGTGTGGGCCCGGTCATGCCCAAAAATGCCCCGTGACCCATTTACTACCCCCGAGTATAAGTTTTTGACTATCTCGGTCCATTCGTACTCAACCGCGCACTCAAAATCGACATCCGAATTAATTTATAAAAATCCTTATCTCACACCCAAATTAGTCTATACCGACTCCCGGCTGAGATAAATAAATGCCACGTCACTAATACACGTTATGACATAAATAAATTATTACTATTCACTTAGTAATTCAATTTTCCTAAATATTAACCATTCACTCTCCGATTAATATTTAAATAAATATTACCATAATTAATTCAATTAAATTACGACACACAAGTAATTTAAAATTTCCTGAATTAATTAAATAATACATGCACAGAAATACGGGGTGTTATAGGATACATAGCTACAACATTTTTGGAGGCTTGCACGAGTTACTTTAGATTCTTCAGTGCATTCATTTGTAAATAGGTATTCTTCAGGATTTCATTTGAGCATTTTTCCCTTCACACAATTTATTTCTCCAGTTTATTTGCCAGACTATATTTAGATTCAGTTTTATTATGCCAGACTTGTGGTTGGATTATTCGTTATATATATATATATATATATATATATATATGTGTGTGTGTGTGTGTGTGTGTGTGTGTGTGTGTGTGTGTGTGTGTGTGTGTGTGTGTCGTGTGCGTTCAAACTATATTTATGTGGATGGTTTCATTAATTTAATTTATTTCCGTACGTTGTTATAATAATGAAAGATAAAAGTTGGTACCGGCTTAATTTGACATAGGTGATTAGTAATTGATTTTTTTTACAGTGTTGCTAAGAATAAATCAGATGAGATTCCTGTTTATTTTAATGAAGGATTGATCACCCGTGGTTAGAATAGGCGGGGTGTCACAGCTTAAAGAAGTCCACAGCTCAAAGAGTGATCTGGATAAGGCATCTATGTGTACAGATACACATAGCCAAGTGATCAGGGGATCAGGGGATCATAAAGGTCGTACTTGTGGTATTATCTCTATGGAGGGTAAGGCGAGGCTCATCAAGATTATATTAAGCAATAACGTACTGGCAAGCAAGGTCGATGAAATGAAAACTAATACGGACCCAAAGTTTGACAACCTCGAAAAAACATTGAATAAAATATTTTCGATGGTTAAGCAAGCTCTTCAAGATCAAGTCGGGTTCAACTCATAGAAGGGTGCGAAGAAAGTAGTGGATGAGGGTACCAATACTCCGTCTTTCTCACCCTCACCCTCACCGATACACCCCTCATCTCTATATGACTTATTTTCCACCCCTGATCCCTATTGTACAGGCTCCATTTATAATTGTTTGGGAATGATTATATTTACTAGACATACAGGGAGGTGATAGAATTTCCAAGGGTTTAGGTACTCGAGTACATTCCCAGGTACCTTAGTGCATAACCATCCGTTATAATCTCACAGGGCTCGAGTCCACGTCATTGAAGTTTTGGTGGGAAAAGAGAATGAAACCATGTGGTTGAATGAATAATACAGCATGTAGCATATTGAGGGATGTATTGGTTCTTATATTGTATGGACTACCTTTCTCCTCCAGCTTGAAAATCAATGAACATTTACTTTTTATATAATAGTTTGTATTTCACATTCAAATTTGGTTTTATATATCATGTTTCTTATTTATATTTGGTTAGTGATTGGTTATTAAGAATATTGGTGTTGATTAATGTTAGTTATTGTTAAAATATATCATTGACTGCAGCTATAGGTGAAATAATATACTGCTGGGTAGTCGTAGTGGTCATACTACCTAGCAATTTCTTTTATTATGCTGCACAGTATTGTTATGGACTTTGATCGTGATAAGTCCTTGATAATGAAAACTTGTCACGATCAAAGTCCATGAAAAATATGATATTGTCTTGGACTCTGACCATGATAAGTTCGAGACAACTAAAACTTATCACGACCTTTGACCGTGATAAGTCTGTGATAAAAATAGTTGTCACCTCCATTCCCATCAAGGTCTTTGATCGTAATATGTTTGACTTGTCAAGGTATATGACTATGCTAAATAATTTTTTTTGGTGTAGTGCATAAAAC
Source organism: Sambucus nigra (assembly GCA_949130495.1). NCBI lineage: Eukaryota > Viridiplantae > Streptophyta > Magnoliopsida > Dipsacales > Adoxaceae > Sambucus > Sambucus nigra. The sequence continues at coordinate 388,095,894 of OX422212.1, forward strand.
TTAAACCAAGGTATGAGGACCCAGGTAAAGATTTTCAAGGATTACATCCTTAGCTCTACATCTAAGGTATAGTCTCAGGACCCAAATTTCAAGCTACAAGGACTCCAGCATTGGCTTATGATCAAATGTCAAAGGTTTGAGGACCCAAAAAAGACTATAGTCCATAGGTTTAAACATCCTAAAAATCATAGTTAAAGGTCTGAGGACCCAAGACAAACTAAAAGGATAACTATGATTTTCATGCTTGATTCCATGAAAAATGATTAAGGTCTGAAGACCTATAAACAGCCAGCTCAAAGGCTATTCTCACACCTTGAAAATTTGTTTTTAAAAGGATAAAAGTTATACAAAAATTCAAAGAATCTTAGACAAACATTTTCTTTAACCTCATTTTTTTGAAAAATCTAGTGTTAAGTATCTCTTATACAAACAAAAATCTAAAACTAAGGCAAACCTTCATTTTTTCAAAAACTTTAGGGGGATAAGTGTTCCAATGCAAATAATTCTCCAAAACAAGTTTTGCAAGAAAAAATACAAAGCCCGATGATTCATAGGTACTAGTACCTAGCGTGAACCACAGAATTACGATCCATACTGAGGCCAATGTCCAATACCTCTTGAGCCTAATACAAACAAAAGAACTTATAAGGACTTCTCATTTAAATTTTCCAAGTCTGGAGGTCTTCTTAAACCTTTGTGGGTCTCCGAATTCAAAATTTACCCAAGTTTAGAAGTTTTCTGACCCTTTGTGGGACTTTAGGTTTCAAATTTTCCAGGTTCATAGGTCTACTGACCCTTTATAGGACTTTGGATTTAAAATGTACCTAAGTTCTGAGTTCTTATCATCTTTTGTGGGACTTAAAATTTCAAATTATCTACGTTCATATGCCTTATGGCCCTTTGTAGAGCTTCAGTGTTTAAAAAATGCCTAAGATTAGAGTTCTCAGGACCAATTATGGGCACTGCTTAGAGGTCGCAGGACCAATTGGGGGCTTAACATCGAATAAATCTTAGAAATAAGTCCTTATAATCCTTGGCAGATGTAATATTTATCCATTGTTCAAAAAAAAATTGGGGGGATAAGTGTTTGTGCAAAATTTTAGGCCTTCAACCCTAAATATGTGCAAGAATCCAACATTTTAAGGTTGTAAGGTCTAATGACCGATGACAGGACCTCAGTCTTAACTTTAAAACAACTTCAATAAGTTTTGTTGCTCAAATTAATAGACCTCAGGTGGTTGAATGCTACAAAAATTTCTTAGAAAATAAAAATGTAAAGCAAGCATGAAGTAAATAAAGACATTGCAGCAAATAAAAAGCAACACGATGTAGTACAATTGTTGAAAAATCCAAGCTACTATCATTGTCATTGATAGAAGAGTTGAGGGTTTACTTCAACTGACCAACGACCTAAAAAATAGTTCAAAATAAAAATTACATAAAGCCTTCTCAGGATTTGGGAGTTGTGGGTGTTTCTTAATAGGGGCTTCACTTTATTTATTAAAAGGGCTTGAATGAGGTCTAAAGGTGGAGGCCTTCTTCACATACTTTTCTTTTTAAACCTGAGAGGCATATGTCTTATCAACATCATCACCACTATTTCTCCCTTCAGTTGAGCTCTCCACCAGATTCAGGGGCCTCGACACATAGTCTAGGAATATCGACATCAGAAAAGAGCTCCTAAATCTTAGCTTTACAGGCCTCAAATCCAGTGTTAAAATGCTAAAAAAGAAATTTCTTTAAAGATTCAGACTCAGTATAAATACCCAATTTTCTCCTCATTATGGAATAAATGTTCCCTTGGATATTTATGTGCTTTACCAATACCTTAACATAGTCTTTTTACAGTTCTTAGCCCTTAGAGGTTAGATGGTCCTTTCCAGCATTGAGCTCATCAACCTGCTATTTTAAAAGACCAGTGTCCTTCTAATAATAAAGGAGCCTCTCTTGAGCATTTTTAATCTTGAGGTTTTGAGCCTGAAATGACTCCTCCATAACCTGAGCTCAATCTAAACGAAGACACGAGTTTCCTCAACCTTAGCCAGAGCACTACACCAAAATGGCCAAGTTGTCACCTTTCAGCCGGCCACCCTTGTCAAGGTCATTGACCGTGACACAAATCTCGCGTTTTGTGTCACGGTCATTGACCTTGACACAAAATTGTCATGGTCGTTGACCGTGACAAGGCCGTGACAAATTTACTTGTCACGGCCTTGTCACGGTCAACGACCGTGACAATTCTGTGTCACGGTCGTGTCAAGGTCAATGACCGTGACACAAAACGCGAGATTTGTGTCACGGTCAATGACCTTGACACGACCGTGACAACTTTTGCAGCAAAAAAAGCCCTAGGATTCTTTTTTCCCACCTCTTTTGGTTTTCCCCCTCTCTCTCTCTCTCATCTGCGATTTCTGCTCTCTCTCTCTCTAAGGTATATTTTTTTTCCTCTCTTTCTCTTTCATTTCTATATGTATGTGTATGTGTGTATATATATGTGTGTATATGTATATGTGTATGTGTGTATATATATGTGTAAATGTTAGTGATAGTTAGAATGGTGTAAATGTTAGTGATAGTTAAAATTGTGTAAATGTTAGAAAAGTTCTAGAATTCATATGTTAAATTTAATTATATAAATATTTAAATTGATAATAATTTTATTCATGAAATTAATTCAATTACGTAAAACCCTAGATAATTTTTTAACAGAATTTGATAATATTATATAAAGTTTAGTAAATTCACAAAATGTTGCCAATTGTATGTTTTTAGGAATATCATTAGTCACTTTCGTGCCCAACTATGTAGAATCCATACACATGCATGTTGTTAGAAAGTCTTAAATTTAATTCTCACTTTAATTTGTAGAATCTCTGTACTTTGTTGGATATATCCCTTTATGATAATGAAATTTATGCTCCAATTATAATTATCTCATGTCATAATTTTATTGATAAACAATAAATGTAGTTGTCACGGTCGTGGTGGGGGGAGGGGTGGGGGTGGGGTGTGTGTGTGTGTGCGTAGGTGTGTGTATGATGGTGTGTGGTGGGGGAGGGGGGTAGTGGGGGTGGGGTGTGGTGGGGGAGGGGGTGGGGGTGGGGTGGGGTGGGGGTGGGGGTGTGTGCGTAGGTGTGTGCGTGTGTGCGTGGCGGGGGGAGGGGGGCAAGGGGTGGGGGGGGGGGGGGTGGAGGGGCAATTTTAACAATTGTATATCTTTAATTAAGAAATTGTATAGCTTTAATTGTAATTTTAACTGTATAGTTTAGATGAAAGTAAATTAATAATTAGTGCCAATTTCATATGAAAGTAGGATTGTCCCTCATTGTAAATTAGTAAATTAATAATTGTATACTTTAATTGTTAGTTTAATTGATGAAATGTTGGGTTGGTTAGTTTTAAAAGTGGCATGGCGTGTGCGTGTGTGTGGTGGGGGTGGGGTAGGTGTGTGTGTATGTGTACTATTAACATTTTTTTTATCTGTACTAATAACATTTTTTTTACAGCAAAAATGTCTCCTTCGGATATTAAGGCGAAGATGATGATGCTGTTTATGATGATGTCGTCTGGGCTCGGTGGTAGCGGAGGCGACGAGGGCTCCTCCGCCCCTAGGCTCCCCAAATATGGAAAATTTGGGATTACCATCGAGAACAAGTCGGAGCTATTAGCGAGATCCCTCGAGCTGCTAAAGATGGTCATCGGCCCGGGGTTTATGAGTTGGAAGGAGGTGCCATATGAGCTCAAGTTATCTGTTTGGGCAGCACTACAGGTAATATATTTATATTTATACTTACATGAATATTTCAATTTCAATTTCAATTTCGATTTCATATTTATATTTATTCGCAACTAACATTGTATTTGTTGGACAGGAACAATTCAACTTTGATCCAAAGCTACGCTATCCCTTCTTGGAGCAGATTAGGGAGTAACTCAAGTCGTGGAAAAAAAATATGCGGGCACGGTACTTTGGGAAAACAAGAGAGTCGATTATCCAATGGCGTGAATCCGTCCCCCCCAAGGAGCCGATCTCATTGGCACAATGGCAGAAGTTCATTGACAATGAGATCGATGATCGACAATTGGCATCTCGCCAATCGGGGAGGGAAAATCGGGCAAAAAAGAAGGACGTGCACTACTCCGGTCGGAACTCTTACGCCGAGGTGGAGCATAGGATGCAGGTAAGATTTAATTTTTCTATAACTACAGAAATATATTATTCTTCATTATTTAACTTTGCGGGGTCGATACTAATTTTACTTTACTTTATTTTATTTCAGGGCGTAGGGAGTGGGCCAGAGGGTAAGCCACATAGGCTCGATACTTATGTGGCTCTTCGGACGAAGAAGGGGAAGGACAAGGAGGTGTCCCCGAGCGTCGCGGACACGATTGTAAGTAATCCAACAGTTTAATTTTTGTTAATTACGTTATAATTTTTTAGTTTACTTATTTTACTAGTCATGTGCTTTTTGTCGTTTCAGGCAAAGCTTAAGGAAGTGCATGAGTCGCAATCAGATGCCGACAAGGCATCCTTGTCCACAGACGCACTCAGCCAAGTGCTTGGCTCTGATCGCAAGGGGAGGACAAGGGGAGTGAGCTCACGGGTGGCCAAATCTAGGATCATCGGATTGGAGACGAGCGACACCGGGTTGGCTCGAACGGTGGATTCACACGACGTGAAGCTGTCCCGTTTGGAGGCGACGGTCCAAGATATGTACGTATTCATGAAGCGTAGGTTGGGCGGAGACCGTAAAGGGAAAGGGAAAGGGAAAGGGAAAGGGAAAGGGAAGGAGAAGGCGGTGGAGGAGGAGGTGCGGGAGGACGAGGCGCAGGATGACGAGTATGTGGACCTCGTTGCTTCATCACCGACACGTTCGTACTTCGATGATCCACTTCCCTATTTGGCGCCCTTCAACAGACCATTGTCGACACTTGGTTGGCCGAGAATGTTCATATTGGACGTATTTGATGGCCAGCGGATAGGGCGGAGGTTGAGTGACCCGAATATCGTCGAGGGTGGAATAGTTCATGGAGGTGCGCTTCAACAGATGGAGTCTAGGGTGCTCGTCACGCATGTCATACCCGGGAAGGAGAACTCCCTATTGTGGTTGCGCGAACAATGCAGCACGACTTATATTAGTGGGTGCGTCAATTCGTATGTCGTGTGGCCTACTCACCTCCTCACATTTACCCAAGACATGTAGTAACATTATTTTTAAGTTTGTCCATTTTAATTATATTTGGATTATATCGTCATGTATATTATTTCTATTTTGAATATTTGGATTATATCGTCATGAATATTTATTTGCATTATCTTCAGTTTGTTTGGATATATGATGTTTGGAACAGGTACGACGTTGCTATAACAGGTACAAATATACTGCTGGGCAGTGGCAGTGGCCATCCTTCCCAGCAGATTTTTTTTAAATTCTTCCCAGAATTGTCACGGTCATTTGACCGTGACACGTCCGTGACAAAAAGTTATCACGGACGTGTCACGGTCAATGGCCATGACAATTTTTTTAAAAAGGGTCACGGCTTTGTCACGGTTATAAACCGTGACAAACGTGTCACGGTCATTGACCGCGACACGACCGTGACACAAAACGCGAGTTTTGTGTCAAGGTCAATGACTGTGACACGACCGTGACAAAAAAAGTTGTCTCGCCTCGAAATGTCACGGTCATTGACCTTGACAAGTTGGATTTGTCAAGGTCAATGACCTTGACAAATGGGTAGATTTGGTGTAGTGTCTAGGATAACAACTAAGAGGGAAGCACCATCCTCGAGAGTTTTCTCATTGAGAATCTTATGTTGTTCAAATTCAGTGATATTGGACCTCATACATGTTTTATCATTATAAAAATAAGTCATCTCCAGTCACAGATTGTTGATGATCTGGTTTAGCCGTAAGTGAACAAGTTCCCATTTTCCTGCCATCTCCACAACCTTGTGCCACCCTGTTTGGATGTCAATAATATTGGACATTCGAGGCTAAGTCAAGTTTTGAGCCTCTGAGAAAAATAAAATTATAAGAATAAGTCACAAAGAGGAAAAAGAAAATAAGTTAAAGATAGAGGGATGTATAAGTAACTTCCATAATAAATGGCCTAACTCCCTAGAATTCACACAGGTCCCTCAATCCCTTAGATAGGAAACCATCTCAAAATAATTTATCCTTGCCATCAAATGAACCTCCTACATTATTGAGTTCTAAGTATTCACCTTCTTAGATGAGGGCCCATTTGGTTGGTTAGAGACCTCGACACCAATCTTCCAACCCCCCTCTTTCTAAGGAAACCACCACCTCCTTCCCTTTAGTTGAGGGATTAAGCAAGGCGTTAATAACCTTTGAGATCAAGAGTTGCAAGACTCTTGGAATATAAGGATCTCTATGAGTGTCCCCATAAGTTCCACCTATCCCTAAATTTTCTTATAATAAGGGCAGGGTTTTAATTGTGGGCTCCATAACTAAGCCTTCACATGAGCCGAACCTTGGGCTCGCCTCTTCCAAAGGCTTGATCCCGAGAGTTTGAAGGTTCACCAAAGCATTGAACTTTAAGTATTTAGTGTTCTTGTACCTATTCTTCTTACCAATAGTAAGAACTCTTTGGCAAGTCTCCTAGTTATCCCATGCTCCTCTCGTTCATCTATTAGATCAAAAAATATCAAAGTTAGGCATCAGAGAGTTAAAAATGAGGACAATTATAGGGAAAATAGAGGGAAAGTTAATTAAATAGGAAACAGTCTGACTCAAGTGAAATGGGCTCCTCAACTTAAGGGAGGACATTCTCAATCGTTATGAGGATCTCGGCCTATCCCTTAGGTTGATCTTCTTCACCCTCAAAAACCTCAAGAACCTCCATAGAGACATCAGTAGGTGGTTTCCTCTTTCTGGACACCAAGACAAAGGGTTTAGGCTCCAGTTACCACCAACCATAATTTTGGTAACCATGAGGGTTCTTTCATATGTTAGGGGCTTAGGTTTAAGTCCGAGATCATAATTAAGTAGATGCTTGTCCATTACAAGGAATTCAATGGGGAGATAAGCTAATTTCAAGTCCCCAGTCATCCTGTACAACTCCTCTAAACAGGGATCAACAACCTATGCAAAATAAAATATGGCTAGAGAAAGTAATAAATCTCAGAAATAATTAAAATACACAAATAGAGGTAAAATATTAACTCACTTATATCCGAAGGAGTGCCCTAGAGAATAGAACAACAATTTGGCTCAGCGAGGCCAGGAATGCCCCCAAACTCTAATAAAAAATAAAATCTCCTTCTAATTTTTGGGTGCATTTTATTTGTCCTTAGCAAAGACTATAGTGTCAAAAGGGGATTATTTTTGGATTTCTTCCACTCCTGGACACTATACAGTTTATAGAATTGGGTTGGGGTAATTTATTACTTTCCTTTGCTTGATTCTTTGAGAATATTGGACATCGAAGATCTCCATGATTTGGAAGCCAACTGAAAAGGAGTTATCCCCATGGTCTTCAAAATCCTCACCACGGGTAGAGGTAAAAGGAACCTCACCCCATATTAGAGGAAGTACTCATTGAAACACACATGCTAATAAACCATGGAACAAGCCCTCTCATTATGATTGGTATCCCACAAGGTAATAGAGTCAGTAATCTACTAGTTCTTTTGGATATCTACCAAGTTATGTTCAGTACTCCTAGAGATAGAATGGTTCTCACCAACAAAGATAATGTCAACAGTCCCTAAGTAATTGACCACAATAGTAGCAGAAGGGATGGTCCAAGTGGAGAGATTCCTAGACGTCTCAATCCTTTTATTATCAATCAAAGGTAGGGAAATATGAGGGCCAACAACTGATAAAAGTTTTGGGGCTAAGACTTTGCAAGCAGAGATATTTTCAATAGACATTATTGAGGAAATAAGGATTGATTGCTCCAAAGGATTCAAAAGAGAATATAAGTGGTTAGAATGAATAATGGAGTTAAAATCGAACCCAATGGTCTTTTTTACAACCATTAAATCCTACCTAGCCTCTAAGACCAGATGACTCAATCCCTTTAATCATATCAATGATCTCAGTCCCCAACAGTTTCCCATATCCACATGCTAGGGTCTTCCCCGTGCAATCTAAAAATTATGAAAATGTCATTGGTTAGTGTAATACCCCGTACTTTTATGGCTTTTAAATTTAGGGATTTATTAAATTTAATTTTTAATCCGAAATGTTGTTTTAAATATTTACTAGCGTGACAAGAGTTAGTAATTATTGAAATTTGTTGAATGTTACTGGATGAGTATAGTAATATATGAGATTTATTTTTATAAAATTGTCACGTGTGAATGAAATGGCAATTATGAAAATTTAAGTCGGGACACGCCCGTGTCGTGTCGGGACAAAATGTTGATTAATAAAAGTGAATAAATTATAAGTTGCTCGTATGGTCATTTTGAGTGCGCCAAAGTGTCCGGAAGGGTCGAGATAGTCTCTAAGACCAGATGACTCAATCCCTTTAATCATATCAATGATCTCAGTCCCCAACAGTTTCCCATATCCACATGCTAGGGTCTTCCCCGTGCAATCTAAAAATTATGAAAATGTCATTGGTTAGTGTAATACCCCGTACTTTTATGGCTTTTAAATTTAGGGATTTATTAAATTTAATTTTTAATCCGAAATGTTGTTTTAAATATTTACTAGCGTGACAAGAGTTAGTAATTATTGAAATTTGTTGAATGTTACTGGATGAGTATAGTAATATATGAGATTTATTTTTATAAAATTGTCACGTGTGAATGAAATGGCAATTATGAAAATTTAAGTCGGGACACGTCCGTGTCGTGTCGGGACAAAATATTGATTAATAAAAGTGAATAAATTAGAAGTTGCTCGTATGGTCATTTTGAGTGCGCCAAAGTGTCCGGAAGGGTCGAGATAGTCTCTAAGACCAGATGACTCAATCCCTTTAATCATATCAATGATCTCAGTCCCCAACAGTTTCCCATATCCACATGCTAGGGTCTTCCCCGTGCAATCTAAAAATTATGAAAATGTCATTGGTTAGTGTAATACCCCGTACTTTTATGGCTTTTAAATTTAGGGATTTATTAAATTTAATTTTTAATCCGAAATGTTGTTTTAAATATTTACTAGCGTGACAAGAGTTAGTAATTATTGAAATTTGTTGAATGTTACTGGATGAGTATAGTAATATATGAGATTTATTTTTATAAAATTGTCACGTGTGAATGAAATGGCAATTATAAAAATTTAAGTCGGGACACGCCCGTGTCGTGTCGGGACAAAATGTTGATTAATAAAAGTGAATAAATTATAAGTTGCTCGTATGGTCATTTTGAGTGCGCCAAAGTGTCCGGAAGGGTCGAGATAGTCAGAAAAGTGTACCTGGGGGTTTAGTTTGGGTCTCGGGGCGTTTTTAGGCTCAATTACCACCCCGGGAGGGCGTTTTGGACATTTCGTAATTATGGGTAATTAAACCCACGAATTTGCAAGGGTTATATCATATGGAAAGTGTTATCTTCTAGGCTTAACACAATCAAAAACTAATTTGCCATTGGAGAGGAAGAGGATAAGCTCACCAAGGAGTTCTAGGCCAAGAACCCCTCCGATTGCACCGCCGCCACCGCCAAATCATAGATCGCGTGAAGGGGATCACAACCACACCCATTATTCCACAAATCAGAGACTAAATTTCTAGGCAAGTATCTATCTTGATTTTATCAAGTTAATGCATCCTTTTATATTAGTCTTAGGTTGATTAGAATTAGTGTTCTTGGAGATAAACGTTAATTGAAGACAAAAAATTGGATGTTGTAGAAGTAGAGATCATATTTCTGGAAATCCATTTCATATGTAGAGGTTGAACCACGAATTTCCATGGTGTTAGTGATAGAAAATCTGGAAAAGAATGGAAGAAACTAAGTTAAAGGAAAAATTAGGGTTCTTGAGACTTATAAAGATTTTTTCCCTTTTATCTTGTTATAGATGATGAAAATTCGCATGTGTTACGTAGGATATTGTTTATATGGGTATACAATACGTCTAGTATAATTGGTTGAGAGTTTGGGACTGAAAACATGATGATTTGGAGGAGTTTGGGGTAACAATTCCGTAGTTGGGTTTTCTACAGTTTCGCCATAACTGCTCGATCGATCGATCGAGCCCAGAGCATCGATCGATCGATAGATCGATAGATCGAACCCCTTTCATCGATCGATCGATCGACCCCTCCTGGAAACTTCTAATTTTTCTCGTGTTAGCTTAATCTGATTTTATGAGTAGTAAACCTTGATTAGGGTTGCTAGAACATAATGGAACATAAAGAGGACCAGTGGGGTCAAGATAAACCCCGTTAAGTGGGACCTTAATATGAAGCGAAATAATGGGGTAAACGGGAAGATATTCATACTTAGAAAATCATATGTGCGTTGATTTTAATAATCGAAATGTCTGGGAAGTTGGAGTAGAAGGAAAGTGAGGGCCTACTGAAATTATACTTAAGTAAAGGCAATACTTCGAGAGACGAGAAGTGAGTTTAAAATGATTTATTTACGAGAATAAAATAAACGAGTCCGTTATATGAAATAATCGAGTGAAATGTGTAATAATGGATAATTAATATTATGGGTCGTGAGCATACCCAATTTAACTATGTGGATGTGTATATATATATATGACTGTGTGATTATGCATATATTATATCTGTGTAAAAATCATGCCCGTGCTACTTGCTATCCCTGAGGTTACCGCGCTGGGACAGTCTTATCTCGATGGGACCTTTATGGGGGATATTGACTCGTACCCTAGAAGATAGATATCCTTGGTACAGGCTATCTGATCGATGGTCAGATGGTCCTAAGAGACGTGAGGGTATGTACTGACCTCTTAGAGACTTGGAATCTATGCTTCGCCTCAATGTTGTTTGTGTTTGTGTTAATACAGTTCGAGAGTGATTCCGAACTTGTATTTTCCTTAGTACGAGTGATACGGGGACTGGATAGCAGAGTATGCCAGCACCATAGTTTTTATGTGGGGTGTCGTTAGTAAATATATAATTTATGAGTGATTGGTATATATATACTTATATATGGAAGTCTAGCACCATATATTTTATGTGGGGTGCTGTTGGTATATATATTATACGAGTAATTAACATATATACGTGTAACTATATGAGAACTTTCTACTGAGTAAAATAGTAATTAAGTAAAGTATGAAATTCATCAACTTCACTGTACGTATTCAGAAACATTATAACAATACGGAATTTTTCTAAATAACGTAAGAAATCTTGAAGAGACAGACTTTTCTAAAGTGAATATCATAACCTAAATTTCACGTGTTAAGACTTATGGAGAATAAGTTAGAGAGATATGTGGGGTTCATTAGTACGATAGACGTGCACACTAGATGAGAGGTGAGAATTCTTAAGAGAGTGTTGCATACTAATATGACGGTTGCATTAGCCGGTAATCATTTTAAATACTTGCTAAACTATTTTTAAAACTGTTTTACATTCGGGCTCTGACCCGTTTGCTATTACCTCTTCTCTCTCTTGTGTATATATATATATATATATATATATATATATATATATATATATATATATATATATATATATATATATATATATATATATATATATATGTGTGTGTGTGTGTGTGTGTGTGTGTGTGTGTGTGTGTGTGTGTGTGTATTTATTTATTATAGGTGCCCAGCCACAGGGGCGTCATGCTTAGGATTCCTTCGATGGAACGCACTGTAACTTTTGTGGGAGTTGCAGGTCGTTGATTAGACGACCTCATTGTTGACTCTACTTCTAGTTCAGTTTTATCCAGTGGGGCATGTGTCGCCCTTTTTTCATTATTTAGTTGGTATTGTCACAGATTGTAATTCTTTTACTTTCAGCATCTTTATTTCGGGATTTATTACTGTCAAGATGTTTTCCTTTAGTGTTCAACTGCCGGGATTTGTTATTGTTGGTTAAACTATTGAATGTTCATTGTTATTCTTATACTTAATGTGTGACTCTTAAAATGTTAATGGTTAAAGGTTTTATAATTGGATTTAAATAAAATGGAAATAAGTTTTTAAATGGTTTTGGCACTTAGCTTAATTAATTAGAGTGTTTAAATTGGAAAAGATTTTCATTTGCGACAGTGATGCTAAGAATGAACCAACTGTTCACCTTGATTTTAATTTAATAAAGGAGTGATCGCCCGGTATTTAATTAGGCGGGGTGTCACAGGTGGTATCAGAGCATCAGGTTCTAGTGTCCTTAGGATCTGTACGTCTTATTATGCTTCCAGCGTTTCTTTGTTTGATATAGAGCCCTATGTTTAGGATTGTCGATTTCTTGACGAGAATTCGTTCTCCTACTATAACGTGTATACATTAGTGAATTCTAGTTTTGTTCGGATGTGTACGTGTGCCGAGTGATGACGGATGTCAGAAGAGGACCATTAAGCGGACATCGGGAGGCAGGGCTCAGTTGAGATTATATAATATATTCGAGGATGATGACCGTAGTCGAAGTCACCTCCATTATGGCACAAGAAGCCAAGACTAGAAAGGCGACTAAGGCGCAACAATGATTTCCAAATGCTGTTATAGTCGAATGAGGTGCGAGGGTAAACTTACCCAACGTATTACAAAAACGTGTAGAGAACTATCAGTGGGAAATTCTAGAAACGCGGAAATTATGTGTGTTTACCAAAGGAGGTAAAGTATCCAAAGGTTTAGATATAGAACGGAGTGTGGCTAACTAAAAGTAAAAATTTAGAGAAAATTTTTCTTGACTTTCGGGACGAAGTTATAATGATGGGAGCCAACCACTAATTTTAGAAGTGGAATGCTATGCCTATAGGAGAACCTTAGGTACAGTATTGACCGTATGTTCCTTCCTCAACTGTTCAGGATTAGAAGGGAGCGTGGTTCTGAACTCATCGCGGGAGGATATGACAGGGGTCCATTTGTGAATATGAATCTTAACCGTTAGCGAATTTTGTATCGGAAGATATAGATACAAATGGGGGAAACGACTCCAAGTGGGAGACCAACTCGTAATAATAGTTGATAACACTCAAAGAGGAAATTCTGATGGACGGCCGATTTAGTGGTTGACAATGTCGTATTTTGTCAATATAGATGATAACGCTTCTTTGTGGGGGAAGCTAAAAGAATCAAAGAATTTAGTCGAGAATAAGACTGAATACAACGGTGGTGGTGTAGCACCACAAAGGGGTGTGGATACACATCAGGGGATCCATTTAAATGCTTCAGATAGTTAAATTCTTACCAAGAGATAATAAATCCAATAAGGACTATTATAGTCAGTGACATGTTCTTTAGGGCCTAAAAGGTTAAGGGTATAACCGAGGCAGCTAACAGGAATCGAGTCTACTAAAGTCCGAGAGAAGGACAATCCTAACCTGGTTAGTAGGACAGGTAGTAAGTGGATTATGTGCTGAGGTATTTTGTGCGGAGTGAAATCGCTCGCGATAATATGTTCCAAAGTGAGTAAAAGGACAAGAATACTATTCCTAGTAAAGGACGACGATTAAAGTAGTTTTGTTTTGGTTTGGGCAGACGTGTTACGTCCGAAAACCATTTGCGCAGTCAAGACGATGGACAAGGTGGAATTATAAGTTGTATCCTCAGTGGATGAGGCGTGTTTATGTGACACGAGCGAGTCACTATATTTGTTCATTGCTAGACTAGTATATGAGACGAGTTTAATGCATATGATTATAAACGTTACCATTATGTGAATATTTTTCCCTAGCGTAGCGGGATTTTTCTTTAGTGGTATCCGCGAAAGATGAATGTGTATATTAGCAGTGTTATGTACTTTCTTGAGGTTACTCGTTGCAGTGATGCTATATGCGAGTACGATATTATCTTTGTTAAAATGTTATAGAAATGGTTAGTACGATAGTGGGCATTTATTGCAAGGCTATCGGAGTGGTTGCATTAGTGCAGCATATTTTTGTTCTGGCGAGGCTTCACCTGCAAGAAGATCGGACTCGCACTTATATTATCTATCCTAGAGACTTCGGAGGGGATAGTGGGCTCGAGATATTCAATACCGATGTATGTATGGACTTTGTCATTTTGATTCAGTATGTATTGGGTTTACTGTTGAGCAAAAAGATTTAACTCAGTATTATGTTTAGCACTCCGGACTTAGTGATAGGAAGAGTGCATTGTTATATCTATCCTCTAGAGATGTGGGAATTAATAGTTATACCCCTATTATTAGGGAAAAGAATTTCGAGAATTCCGATTGTATGTATTTGAGGTTATGGAATGAAATTACCAACACCCAATACTGAACGATAGTGCAATTAGAGAAACATTCTTTATTAAGTGTAATTACGGGAGGAAATGTAACTTTTCTGTCAAGAGACGGAATAAAGGGGTACATGCTATGGACGGAGGACCTAACGGATTTCGATAACCGACAATGCTAGGTAGTAGTGTATCGGGAGGGTTCCTTGTTTGGATTTCGCTTTGGAGACATCCCACGTATGAAACTTAGCGTAAGGTTGGAAATAGGGAGACGTTTGGTCACTATTCCATGAGTTCGGTACCCTGGTCGAAATGAGATCAAATAATTACATATGTAAGTTGGTAGTTGAATTTTAATTTAAAGCCACTGGAGCCGGATTGTGTGGTAAGAAAGCATTGAAAGTTATCCCCACGAGTTGAGGGGTGGAACGATGATAAGGAGGATTTAAAAATTTTGATTTCTAGGGTGATTGAGAGTACCCAAATGTCGTAACCGCGTTCAGAACATAAGGTGAATAAGGAGTTGGAATGATTTTTAGCATGGATTATCTGGAAAGAACTTTATTATACAAAAGAGATGACCTGTAATTATTTTGATGAATAGAGCGTTAGTGATTTATTTTGGTTGTTGTACCTATTTGGGAAAATAGTTATACTTATCTGAAGAAGGTTGAGATTTATTATTCCTCTTTTATGGTCATGGAATTCGAATGCCCTATTCCTTATACTTTGTTGGATTTAGTTAGTTTCACTGATGAGTAGCACGCCGCTCGCTTTCCTAGGGCGGTCGGGGTGTTGAAAAATGTGGGCATCTTGGTTAGTTGCAGTTAAAATCGTCCGAGTCAAAGGGACGTGGTAATAGACGTATGAAATATATGTTTGTGGGACTAGTATAACGAAGTGGAAGTGATAGAGTGGATTAAACGTCACAAGAGGGGCGAAAATCCATACATAAGTGTGCAATTAGAATAGCACACCCTAATTTGATTGGAAGGCTGTGGGAAGCCATTTAAGAAGGGGTATTCCTTGAATGGAGCAGAATTAAATTATTATGAAGAACACTCGGAGCAGAGTTGTTAGTATTCAAGTGTGAGAGCGACTTGATCGTACAAATAGTGATGATGTTAACATGGTAAAAAAAAAATAAGACCCAGAAGTGCGCATCGCGGAGGAAAGAGCACGAGTCGGAACTTTCGGCATACACCAAGGAAGGAAGGGGAGTATTACGTGTCACTTAATGTGAGACATTTCAAAGGAAAATCGATGTTTATCGGGACTTAGTGAGTAATCTCTACATGCACCGCCCATAGGTAGGGTATGGTTGAAAGAGGAAAATCAACCGAAGACTTTTGTGTTTATCGACAATTCCTGAAATTGGAAGAGGTCGGTAAAGTCGGTAAAGTTCTTGGATGGGTTTCCATCCTCAAAACAAGATCAAGGGTTCATCCAAACATGTGAATGAAGTCATCGAGAAGGAAGTGATTGATATTCCTTTGGGCTGGTTTACAATATTAACTAGTGTGCCCCAGACTTCCTTTGAAAGGAAGGATCGCACCAACACATGGTTCGGTACAGTATTAATTTCTGAATTGGGATGAGGTTTGTGAATCCCGCCTTTGATATGGGATTTCAGTAACCAACGGAGGTAAGGTTCCGTTTTGAGTGGAATGTATCACCCTTAGCCAGGGAATAGGCGCACAGTGATTAAAGATTAGTGGAGCCACGTGAATGAGATTTTAAAATCTTGGCACGATGAATTCAAGAATGCTCTGTAGAAGCACTCATACATGTTTGTCGCGTCCGAGGTGCTTATTAAGGTTTTGGTAATGGAAGAGCCTCGACTATTCTCCTTCCGCATGTTTAGAGGTGAGTGGATAATCAAAATTTTGGATCGGTCGAGAATAATTCGATAACTGCAGCGGAATCCCACGACTGTTTTAGGCAAACAAGAGTGGTCAAATGTTCGTATGGTTTTCTCAGAATGGGAGTTTTGTATATAAATAAATTCGAGTAGTTGTCATGTAGTGAGGTACGACCTCCTAATGATAGTGAGATAATGGAAATCTATAACGTATAGGCATGACCTATGCGAATGTTGTTCGTCGGGAGCACCATGTGAAGTGTCTCCAATGAGAATGTTAAACAAGCTTGCTGTGAAGAAGGGGATATAGTGATTGAGCATCGTACTATGTAGATGGTTTGCGTACTGACAAGGATATCCATAATTGTGCTACCTGGTAGGCCTTATTTTCTGAATTTCGGGACAAAATTCCGTTATTAGGGGGGAAGTATGTAATACCCCGTATTTCTATGGCTTTTAAATTTAGGGATTTATTAAATTTAATTTTTAATCCGGAATGTTGTTTTAAATATTTACTAGCGTGACGAGAGTTAGTAATTATTGAAATTTGTTGAATGTTACTGGATGAGTATAGTAATATATGAGATTTATTTTTATAAAATTGTCACGTCCGAATGAAATGGCAATTATGGAAATTTAAGTCGGGACACGCCCGTGTCGTGTCGGGACAAAATGTTGACTAATAAAAGTGAATAAATTATAAGTTGCTCGAATGGTCGTTTTGAGTGCGCCAAAGTGTCCGGAAGGGTCGAGATAGTCAGAAAAATGTACCCGGGGGTTTAGTTTGGGTCTCGGGGCGTTTTTAGACTTAATTACCACCCCGGGAGGGCGTTTTGGACATTTGGTAAATATGGGTAATTAAACTCACGAATTTGCAAGGGTTATATCATATGGAAAGTGTTATCTTCTAGGATTAACACAATCAAAAACTAATGACGAACATTGGAGAGGAAGAGGAAAAGTTGTCCAAGGAGTTTTTGGCCAAGAACACCTCCGATTGCACCGCCGTCACCGCCAAATCATAGATCGCGCGAAGGGGATCAGAACCATGCCCATTCTTCCACAAATCAGAGACTAAATTTCTAGGCAAGTATCTATCTTGCTTTTATCAAGTTAATGCATCCTTTTATATTAGTCTTAGGTTGATTAGAATTAGTGTTCTTGGAGATAAACGTTAATTGAAGACAAAAAATTGCATGTTGTAGAAGTAGAGATCATATTTCTTGAAATTCATTTCACATGTAGAGGTTGAACCACTAATTTCCATGGTATTAGTGATAGAAAATCTGGAAAAGAATGGAAGAAACTAAGTTAAAGGAAAAATTAGGGTTCTTGATACTTATAAAGATTTTTGCCCTTTTATCTTGTTATAGATGGCGAAAATTCGCATGTGTTACGTAGGATATTATTTATATGGGTATACAATACGTCTAGTATAATTGGTTGGGAGTTTGGGACTGAAAACATGATGATTTGGAGGAGTTTGGGGTAACAATTCTGTAGCTGGGTTTTCTGCAGTTTCGCCATAACTGCTCGATCGATCGACCCCTCCTGGAAACTTGTAATTTTTCTTGTGTTAGCTTAATCTTATTTTATGAGTAGTAAACCTTGATTAGGGTTGCTAGAACATAATGGAACATAAAGAGGACCAGTAGGGTCAAGATAAACCCCGTTAAGTGGGACCTTAATATGAAGCGAAATAATGGGGTAAACGGAGAGATATTCATACTTAGAAAATCATATGTGCGTTGATTTTAATAATCGAAATGTCTAGGAAGTTGGAGTAGAAGGCAAGTGAGGGCCTACTGAAATTATACTTAAGTAAAGGCAGTACTTCGAGAGACGAGAAGTGAGTTTAAAATGATTTATTTACGAGAATAAAATAAATGAGTCCGTTATATGAAATAATCGAGTGAAATGAGTAATAACGGATAATTAATATTATGGGTCGTGAGCATACCCAATTTAACTATGTGGATGTGTATATATATATATGACTGTGTGATTATGCATATATTATATCTATGTAAAAATCATGTCCGTGCTACTTGCTATCCCTGAGGTTACTGCACTGGGACAGTCTTATCTCGATGGGACCTTTATGGGGGATATTGACTCCTACCCTAGAGGATAAATATCCTTGGTACAGGCTATCTGATCGATGGTCAGATGGTCCTAAGAGACGTGAGGGTATGTACTGACCTCTTAGAGACTTGGAATCTATGCTTCGCCTCAATGTTGTTTGTGTTTGTGTTAATACAGTTCGAGAGTGATTCCGAACTTGTATTTTCCTTAGTACGAGTGATACGGGGACTGGATAGCAGAGTATGCCAGCACCATAGTTTTTATGTGGGGTGCCGTTAGTATATATATAATTTATGAGTGATTGGTATATATATACTTATATATGGAAGTCTAGCACCATATATTTTATGTGGGGTGCTGTTGGTATATATATTATACGAGTAATTAACATATATACGTGTAACTATATGAGAACTTTCTACTGAGTAAAATAGTAGTTAAGTAAAGTATGAAATTCATCAACTTCACTGTACGTATTCGGAAATATTATAACAATACGGAATTTTTCTAAATAACGTAAGAAATCTTGAAGAGATAGACTTTTCTAAAGTGAATATCATAACCTAAATTTCACGTGTTAAGACTTATGGAGAAAATAAGTTAGAGAGATATGTGGGGTTCATTAGTACGATAGACGTGCACACTAGATGAGAGGTGAGAATTATCAAGAGAGTGTCGCATACTAATATGACGGTTGCATTAGCCGGTAAGCATTTTAAATACTTGCTAAATTATTTTTAAAACTGTTTTACATTCGGGCTCTGACCCGTTTGCTATTACCTCTTCTCTCTTGTGTATATATATATATATATATATATATATATATATATATATATTACAGGTGCCCAGCCACAGGGGCGTCATGCTTAGGATTCCTTCGATGGAACGCACTGTAGCTTTTGTGGGAGTTGCAGGCCATTGATTAGACGACCTCATTGTTGACTATACTTCTAGTTCATTTTTATCCAGTGGGGCATGTGTCACCCTTTTTTCATTATTTAGTTGGTATTGTCACAGATTTTAATTCTTTTACTTTCAGCATCTTTATTTCGGGATTTATTACTGTCAGGATGTTTTCCTTTAGTGTTCTACTGTCGGGATTTGTTATTGTTGGTTAAACTATTGAATGTTCATTGTTATTCTTATACTTAATGTGTGACTCTTAAAATGTTAATGGTTAAAGGTTTTATAATTGGATATAAATAAAATGTAAATAAGTTTTTAAATGGTTTTGACACTTAGCTTAATTAATTAGGGTGTTTAAATTGGAAAAGATTTTCATTTGCGACAGTGATGCTAAGAATGAACCAACTGTTCACCTTGATTTTAATTTAATAAAGGAGTGATCGCCCGGTATTTAATTAGGCGGGGTGTCACATTTAGTTATAACCTTATCCCCAACTTGTGCAAATATTTAAGTGTTACAGTTTCCAATCCTTATAAAAAGCAGTAAGAGATCCTAAATGATACTCTATTTTAGACTTGGTGTTTAAAAGGATCTAAGAGCCTTTGAATACCCTTTGGCAAGAGAAGATGTCTCAAGTCTAACATGTGACCTCATATAGACCACTTCTTGGTTCCAAATACCTCAGCTAAATTCATACACATTCCCCAGTACTATAGTAGGCCCCAATTACACTTTTTCCTCTCTAAAGGGACAATCGTTCCGACACATCCCCTTAATAGAACTCAAATCAGACTTTTTCCTCTCTAAAGGGACAATCGTTCTGACACATCCTCTTAATAGAACTCAGAGACCACCGTTTTTCCATGTATGACACATAAAACAAACCTCACATTAATTATAAGTGATGTCCTTAAGGTCACCCCTAGGCATTACAAATCATCTCAAGACCAATTTATCACAACATCTTGACAGTTCATTACCCCTTAGACCTCAACAAAGCTCTTGTAACTAGTCTGGCGAGTAGGTTAAAAGCATAACATTGTTTCACCTACCGCCATTATGCACACCTACTTGCATTTAAAGCTCCCATCTGCATTTAATGCATCCTAAAACTACATTACTCACCTGCAAAACCTTTTCCCAACACTCCTAATAAGCACCCAAAAGTGTTTAGTTTATGCCCTAAACACGTGCATTTTAGTCGCTCGTTTTTAATAAAATTGGCCTTTTGTTTGCATTTATTTATTTCTCAGGTCAATCAGCAGTCGCGGTATCAAATTGTGCTAAATCGATTTAATTGCGACAAAGTAGCGGTCAAAATAAGTTAAGGAAGAAAATAAAAGTGACCGTAAAGATTGAAGTCCCGTTAAGCTTGCTCAGATATGTTCTGATACTCTAAGCCCAGTCTCGTATCAAATTTAAGCCTAAACCGAGCCTACGCAATCACCCAAGCATTGTGTGTGTTTACTTTGTAATTTTATTATTTTTTTAGATTTTTATTTGAGTCGTATGTAATTTTTACGATTTTTGTATTTTATTTGTGTGCATATAGTTGTGTATTTTTATCTAAAAATAATAGGTATATATATTTTATTAGGTTTTCATTTATTTGTCTTTAGTTTAGTTTAGTTTAGTTTGGTTTTATCATCATCATTATTATTATTATTTTATTATTTTTATTTCATTTTATTTTATTTGAGTCTTTTAGTAATAGGTTAGGAATTTGTTTTCAGTACATTTTATTTTTAGTTTTATTGATTTTATTTTTTATTTGAGTCTTAGGTAGTTTTATTGTCATTTTTAGTTAAGTGTAAATTGAACACATACACACACTATTGCAATACACCCACACATACCTAACTACCCCTCACACCTCTTTCTCCCCTAACCCACCAAAACCCACGACTACCTTTCCATATCCGGCAAACCCATGCCCAAGACTAGCTATGCTTTCGGCGAGCTTCAAATAACCGGCATCCTATACCTACCATGCCAGAGACACTTACCCGTCATCTACTTGTCACCAAGTCCAACTTCGGGCACCATTCAACTAAAAAATTTGGGCAAAATCTCCATGAAAACCCAAATGAGATCAATACCCATATCCGAGAACCCACCATTACTTTGACCCGGTTTCCACCCCTAACCCATATCTAGTTGCGACCTGATCCTCATACCTGCTTCAATCCGGTGCTACATTCACCTGCTACTCACCCCATCAAATTAGGAACCAAAAAAATATGTCACTCCTTTAAATCCAAATCCAACCCCTGCTAGAAACCCATTTGTCCCTTTGACTTAGCCAAAAATCAAAACCCACCAAATCTTCAACAAAACTAGCATTCGAGAGTTATAAAAGAAGTGGAAGCTCATTTTAACTAAGGGAGACATATATTGCATAGAGAATGGCAGTGTAATTTTATACAGTTTAGAAAAATACAAAAAAAAAATAGTTTAATTTAGAAGAATTGTTAGATTTATTTTATATTGTAATCAAGTGTTAATATTGGGAAGACGTTAAACGCATGTCAAGACGCATTTTAAGAACATGATTCGACAGACTAATTTACGCATCGTATGTCATTTACACGTTTCATTTTATATTATTCTTTACATGTATTTGATCGTTGTTTTATGTTCTAACATGAGAATGTTTGGCTAAACACCTCGTTCAGGGGGGGACATAACCGCGTAGGATGTTAATTTAATTATTTAATTTTGTCAATTGCCATGTTTCTAGGAGAATTGACTTTTAATTGTCACAAATTAATTTACATATCAAGAGATAATAAATTAATTTATCTTTAATATTTGATTTTGGAATCGAACTAGAGATAGGTTTAACCTAAAATTTGACTATTAATTCGGTGTTGAAAATCGAGGATTCATACAACTTTTATTAAATTCATCTTAGAGGGTAGTTTATTAAGAAGATTATAAATCTTAGATTTTCGTACTGTGATATTTTTAAATTAGTTTTCTGAAAAAGATATTATTCAATTTGTAAGTATAACGAGAGTTAGATTATAAAATTTAATAATATCTTGAAATATTTCAAAGCAATAAATTAAGAAATTAAAATAATTGAATAATATCTTTTTCAGAAAACTAATTTAAAAATATCACAGTACGAAAATCTAAGATTTATAATCTTCTTAAAATAATTGATCACGCGGCGTAATTCCAACTCTTCTACCTTCTCACATTTATCACACTCGGTTATGTACTTTATTTACTAGTTATTTAATTGCATACGATTATAGATTTAATTAATTCATTCTCCCTTGAAGTTGTTTTAAAAATATATAAAAAAAAGGTTTGAATAAAAAAATTTGAAATTGCAAGCATTCAAATTATTTGTTTTCCACTTGAAAGTTGGATTGATACACATACTTACCACATTATTCAAGAGATTTTCATACTCGACTTTTAAAGACAGTGATAAACTCATAAAAAGCAAGTTATCAAATGGCGACATATCAAATAGCACTATTGCCTCTTTCTTGAAGATTAGAGCAAAGTGAAGATTTGTAATTCATTTTTTCTTGTAGTTAATTTTTTTCCCTCCTCCTTAAACTGGTAATATTAGGATTATTGAGGCTTTATATTTATTTGGGTGCATTTTGACACCAAATTATTTGTAATAATTATTCATAAAAATAAAAACAAAAAGAGAAACGAAAAAAAATAAAGAAAAAGTTCCCTTAGAGTGGAATTTTGAAGCCTCTCTATTTTGGGTTCGTAGGACTCCTGAGGACGAATGAAGTTAGGTGAACTTCCCCCGGTCGACTCAACTCGATCTTCACCCCACGTGTGTAAAATTCGTGGGAGGTAAATTTCTTTATCCCTCGCGACTTTCCTGCAAGTGCATTCATTTTTGTGTGATTATTTGCTCTTATGTGCTTTAAATTCTCTCATCGCACTTAATTTGAATGGTTTGATGAATTAATGAACTTAAGACCTATACCCGATCATTGAAATGAGTCGGTATTTCAGTACCCACTTAATGAATTATCCCATTCTCTTGGTACTCGTGCTATCACTTCATTAAAATCAACTAACTAGCAAGCCATGTAGGATTGGTGTTCATTAGGAACCTTTTGGAATGAGATACTTGTAGGATACTCTTTTGAGTCCTTTCCACCCCTGCCAATCTTCAATAAACTATCTGTGACGCCCGGACTAATTAAATACCGGGTAGCTACTCCTTTATTAAATTAATACTGTAGGGGGTAGTGAGACTGGGGTCTATAAATAACTGGAAAGGGTGATGCGTGACCCACTCCAATGGACGCTGCCTGCAAGGTCTTCAAGGTCTCCTGGTGCAACTTCTGAAGAAAACTTCTCCTTCTGGTAACAATGGAACTCAAGCTTCAACTCACTCCCTGCAAGAAGATGAACTTTCACAGCAAAAATAGTAATATTCTCAAGGGAAACACCTGAGAGTGATGGCTGTCAGTGGGGAGTGAAGGAACAAGGCACTCAGCACTAAGAGAATGAGCAGGGAGAGAATACTCAGGTAGGTCTGGTGATATTTTATCAGAGTAACAGTGCAATTTCTATTGTGTATTTTATCATATCCTCCCTATGACCTTGCCCTGGGGTCCTATTTATACTTGGGCACTAAGGCTGGGTTGGCACTTTTGGCGCCAAAACTTAGAGGGTTGGTGAGGGACAAAGCCTGCAGTGTACTATTTGTCCCTACCTGCAGGCAGGTCTGCCTGTCCCCTCTGGCAGATGCCCCCTGGCGCCGACCAAAGTTCAAAAGAAAATATGTCTTCTAATGGAGAAAAAATATCTGATTTGCTAAATATCTTTTGAAACGGGTAACTTTGATACAAACTTTGTAAACTTGAGGGGGCGAGGGGGTCTCGAGGACCACCTCCTCTAAAATATTTTCAAGCTTGAGGGGGGTCTCGAGGACCCCCTTCTAAAATCATTTTTCTTGAGAGGGGTTTAGAGGACCCTCTCCTCTAAAATCATTTTATAAATAGTTCTCTTCTTGTGAGCAGCCAGCCCTTTGGCTGCTCACTTCACTTGTGACTAAGTGTGAGGTGTGTGAGGACTGGGTGACTCTAGGGTCTCCTACTAGTATTCTCTCAATCCTATAGTGTTAAGTGGTTGAGCTTGCTCAACATACCTTGTCCCTCAGCCGCCAAGCCAAAACTCCCAGGAGGTCCCAACGCGCCTGTTCGAGCCCTGCTTGCTTGACTAGGCAACCTGTACAAGAAAGTAAAGTGTTAGTGCTGTTGTTCATTTAGGCACTTCTCGAATAACATTTCTGCAGTGACCCTTGTTGTAGTAGCGCTGACGCTTGAAGCGGCGCTGACCCTTGTAGCGGCGTTGACACTTGGAGCGGCGCGGACACTTGTAGTGGCGCCGACCCTGGTAG
Source organism: Sambucus nigra (assembly GCA_949130495.1). Lineage (NCBI taxonomy): Eukaryota > Viridiplantae > Streptophyta > Magnoliopsida > Dipsacales > Adoxaceae > Sambucus > Sambucus nigra. Next base: position 388,120,438 of record OX422212.1, read on the forward strand.
CGGCGCTGACTTGTAGCGGCGCTGGTACCTGAAATGGCGCCGACACTTATAGCGGCGCGAACACTTGCGACGGCGTAGACACTTGTAGTGGCGCAGACACTTGAAGCGGCGCTGGCACTTGAAGTGGCGCCGACCCTTGCGGAGGCGCGGACACTTGCAGCGGCGCTGGTACTTGAAGCTGCGTCGACACTTGCAGTGGCACGGATGCTTGAAGCGGCGCTGACCCTTGCGGCGGCGCTGACACTTGCAGTGGCATTGGTACTTGAAGCAACGCCGACACTTGCAGCGGCGCCGACACTTGCGGCGGCGCTGGCACTTAAAGCGATGCTGACCCTTGCAGCGGCGTAGACGCTTGCAGCGACGCTAACACTTAAAGCGGCGCTGGCCCTTGAAGTGGCGCCGACACTTGCAGCGGCGCAGACACTTGAGGCGGCGCTGGCATGAAAAACGGCGCTGGCACTTGAAGCGGCACCGACCCTTGCGGCGGCGCGGACACTTGAAGTGGCGCTGATACTTGAAGTGGCGCTGACACTTAAAGCGACGCTGATACTTGAGGCGGCGCCGACTCTTGTCGCGGCGCCGACACTTGAAGCGGCGCTGACACTTGAAGTGGCATTGATACTTGAAGCAGCGCTTACGCTTGCAACGGCGTCGGCACTTGAAGTGGCGTTGACGCTTGAAGCGGCGCTGATACTTGAGGTAGCGGTGACGCTTGAAGTGGCGCTTATACTTGAAGCGGCGCTGACGCTTGAAGTGGCGCTGATACTTGGAGCGGCGCTTACGCTTGAAGCGACGCTGATACTTGAAGTGGCGCTGACGCTTGCAACGGCGTCGACACTTGAAGTGGCGTTGACGCTTGAAGTGGCACTGACACTTGAAGCGGCGCTGATACTTGAGGCGGTGCCGACCCTTATCGCGATGACGGCGCTGACGCTTGAAGTGGCGCTGATACTTGAAGCGGCGCTTACGCTTGAAGTGGCGCTGACGCTTGCAACGGCGTCGACACTTGAAGTGGCATTGACGCTTGAAGCGGCGCTGATACTTGAGGTAGCGCTGACGCTTGAAGTGGCATTGACACTTGAAGCGGCGCTGACGCTTGAAGTGGCGCTGATACTTGAAGCGACTCTTACACTTGAAGCGGCGCTGGCACTTCACCCGACGCTAGCACTTGGAGAGGCGCTGACACTTGCGGCGGCACTGACCCTTGTGTCGGCGCTGGTACTTGAAGCGGCGTCGACACTTACAGTGGCGCTGGCCCTTGCAGCGGCATTGGCACTTGCAGCGGCGCTGACACTTGCAGCGTCATTGACACTTGCAGCGGCGCTGGCACTTGCAGCGGCACTGATACTTGCAGTGGCGCTGGGGGTTCCTACTGAATATGAGTTTCTGTCGGGACCCTGGGGTGGTTCCTTCTCAATTATGCGTTTCTGCTGGGACCCTAGGTGGGTTCCTTCTTAACACAAGTTTCTGCCAGGACCCTGGGGGGTTCCTGCCCAATATGAGTTTCTGCCGGGACCCCGGGGGGAGGGGGTTCCTGCTCAATATGAGTTTCTACCGGGACCCCGGGGGGTTCCTGCTCAATATGAGTTTCTGTCGGGACCCTGGGTTTCTTCTCAGTATTTCTAATAAAATAATATTTTTACTTTTTTATAGGTAGACGCCCTTCTACAAATACAAAATGCCAAGTTGGTTCAGTTCATAGCATCACTGTCGAAAACGTTTTATTAATTACTAGCCACCTAATATTTAAAAAGTGAGTTGTCAATTTTAATTAAATCCAATTAACATGCAATAATTAAATTATGAAATGCTAACATAACCACCACAACATAATGACAATGGAATAACCATAAAATAGTAATGAGTCTGGAGGGATACTCCTAACAACAATCCAAATACAGGAATAAACAAATACTAAGTCTGCATCACTAAATTAATTACAACCCAAAAATATGATAAAACTGGATAAATAAAATGTCTAAAAGAAATGGGGCGACATGCCCAACAGATGAGAAAAATCTAGTAACATAGAGTCAAGATCGAAAGTGGAGGCGTCTACTATCAAAGTCCTGTAACTTCCACGGCAGCTACAGTCCGTCACCTGAATGGAAATCCTATGCATGGTGTCCTTGTGGATGGGCACCTAAAAGGCTTTTACAAAAATATATTTGAAAGCAAACGGGTCAGAGCCCGATTGTGAAAAACAGTTTAAAATATAGCAAGTGTTTTAATGACATAAAATAATGAATACAAAGTACATGTTAGGACGTGCTCTCACATGAAATACTCACCTCTCGACTATCTGTGCACTCCTAACGCATCCATAATCGAATCTAGTTATGCCCGTATCTAACTGGTTCAATATAAAATCTAACGTTACTATACGATTCACGATTTAATTCCCAACATCTTATTTTAAACATAGTGTTTTACTCTTCTACACAATTTCCCATTTTAGTACTACTAATCACTAGAGATCTTTCATTTTATCTTTTACAAAACGTTGATATAATAGATACTCACATTTATACATTACAGTTCATTTCAATTACCAGCATATTATTCTCATCATAAATATACAATACTAGCACCCCGAGACTAAGCTGCGGTGCACACATACTCTGCTATCCAATCCCAGTACATCACGTACATAAGGACCACACATTACGAATCTCTCAGGAATCGTTATCAAATAACAACAATCACACAAAATGGAGGCGAACATAGTTCACATCTCATGGGCCATGCACATACCTACGCTCCCATGATCAGCAGACTTATTAGCTTCTCAATAAGTCCTTCTCTGACCTATGTCCTTGAGGTACCAATCTAAATCCCCCCGTAGGCACACAAAGATTAGATGGCCCTAATCGAACGCAGACCTCCCGTAATAGCAGGTATGGTAGGTATGTTTTACACATAAAACCACATATACTAAGCATTCGCACATCTTAGATATCTCGAATTATTAATATAGGTATACTTCTCATTCTTATACCATCATTTAACGTTATATGATTATAAGTCCCCGATTTGTATATTAACGATGTCCACCCTTCTCACGTCGTAATTAGGTATTCATTTCCTATTCCAAAAATGTCATTCGGATTACTATAAGGTTCTAATTTCTACTCCTCAACGTACCCCAATTCTCACAATTATACCCACTAGTCAATAAGGGAAGATTAATTCTCAATTACTTAAGTCTACGGGACATTTGAAATAAAATCAGTCCAAAAAGGCCATTCTGTCAACTCGTTAGAAGTCTCATTCGAGCGAGGTCGTTCGAACGAGTGTCGTTCGAATGAAAGGCTTCGAACGAACTACTAACTCGTTAGAAGGGATACTGTCATCTCGTTAGAAGCTCGTTCGAACGAGGTTATTCGAACGACCTGGGCAGGTCTTCTAACGAGATGGCTGACTGCGCCCAGAATTTCTCCCAATTCGTTTTTCTTCAAATTTCTCTCCTCTAAATCCCCACTAAGATCATCCTAATTAAGTTTTAACGTTTTTAAACTACTCTTAGTCCTCCTAAGTCATCCTCTAACATATATTTGGGGTCAATGCTTCCTAAATTAACATGTAATCATCAAAATTCTCAAACATTATCCCAAACCCTATAAACATGAAGCCAGAATTTTAACATCTACAATTTCTCTTTATAAATCCGTTTTTAAATCATCAAAAGATACATTTTGGATATGAAATTCATTCGTTACCATTCTACATGCAATTCCTATGTAAGATTATGAGTTATATCTCCAATTTCATGGGTTTTTCATCAAACTTTCAATATAAGACATATATTCAATTCTATGCATGGAAGAAACATTCGCTTGAAATTATGTAATTAAACCACTTACCTTAGATTTTCTGATTCGATGTTGAAGGATGAAGGCTGATTCTCCTCTCTCTCTACAGATTTCTCCCAAAGATGGTGATGGTGGCTATGGGTTTCTTTTGGAGCCTCTTAAGACTCTCCCTATAACTCCCATAGCCCACTACTTGTTAAATGTTGATATTGGACTTAGTGGGTTTATTTCTAACATAAAAATTAACCTCTAAACTTCGTGGGTTTTAATTCCCCTATTTTTAAAATTACCAAAATACACTTCTAGGTTGCTGGTATGGCCCAAAAATGCCCTGGGACCCAAACTAAACCCCCAGCTAGTGTTTTATGACTATTTCGACCTTTCCGGACATATTGGCGCACTCAAAATGACCATTCGATTGATAAAAATATAATTCACTTTTTAATTCCAATAATTACATTCCTAACGCGACTGACACGCGTATCCCAATTAAATTTCTAAATTGTCGTATTTCTGTCTCGCGACAATTTTAACATTTTCAATACATGAAATTTTCAATTTTAACATCATAATCAAATACCAACTCACATCTCGCTAGCATTCATACCCGGATTAATTCCCAATTAATTCTCATTTAATTTAATTAGTCCCTTAAATAAAAATCAATAAAATTACGGGGTATTACATACTTCCCCCGTAATAACAGAATTTCGTCCCGAAATTCGGAACTAAAGAGTACCTGGTAAAAATAACTCCGGATATCGCTCGCGGATTTCATCCTCGTGCTCCCATGTGGACTCCTTGGCATTATGATGCCGCCACTGAACACGTACTAACGGTACTATCTTCAACCTCAGTTTCCGCTCGCTTCGGTCCAAAATAGCAATCAGCCCCTCCTCGTAGGAACTATCGGGATGAAGATCAATGTCCTCCAATGCAATGTGAGTATGGGCCAAATCACCCCTAAGATATTTCCTTAGCGAGGAAATATGGAACACATCATGGATCCTATGTAAGTGCTCCGGTAACCCAAGTCTGTATGCGACTGGCCCAATCCTCTCGATGATAGGGAATGGCCCCACGTATCTTGGTGCCAGTTTCCCCTTCTTCCTAAAACGCATGACCCCTTTCATCGGAGATACTCTGAGTAACACCTGGTCTCCCACCTTGAATTCTCTGAAGAACCTCTTGGCATCAGCATAGCTCTTCTGCCGGTCCTAAGTACCCGAATACGACTCCGTATCATCTCTGTCCTTGCCGAAGTATCCTGAATCACTTCTGTTCCAAGGAGTTTGTTATCCCCCACCTCTAACTAACATGCTGGGGAACGACAAGGTCTACCGTACAACGCCTCAAATGGATCCATGCCAATGGTAAACTGATAGGAGTTATTATAAGAAAACTCCACCAGTGGAAGGTACTGCTCCCATCCACCTCCAAAGTCTAGGATGCACATACGCAACATGTCCTCCAACATCTGATTTGTCCGCTTGATTTGACCATTCGTCTGCGGGTGATAAGCCGTACTCAGCCGCAACTCCGTACCCATGGCCTCCTGGAAACTCTCCCAAAATCGTGAAATAAATATCTTATCTCGGTCAGACATGATATTTAGAGGTACCCCATGAATTCTCACTATTTTCGCAATGAAAAGCTGGGCATACTGTCCTATAGTGTAGTCGGTACTCACAGGCAGAAAATGGGAAACTTTGTTCAACCTATCCACAATTACCCATATGGAGTGGTGACCCCTCTGTGACGTAGGTAACCCCGTGATAAAGTCCATGGAGATGCTCTCCCATATCCACGTCGGAACCTCTAACGGCTGTAGAAGTCCTATCGGTTTCTGATGGTCCACCTTTACTAGCTGACAAGTGGCACATTTAGAAACAAACACGGCGATATCTCTCTTCATCCCACTCCACCAATACTGTCGTCTCATGTCTTGGTACATCTTATTCCCACCATGGTGTAGTGTGAACCGTGAGCCGTGTGACTCCGTCATTACCTCGTGTCGCAAGTCCTACCCTTTCGAAATGACTAGTCTCCCATTGAAGCGTAATCCCCCGTCTGAGCCAACGGTATAGGACTCGGCTCCCTCTGCTAGTAATCGAACTATCCGCTCCTGACAGAACGAGTCATTTGCCTGGGCCTTTACCACTCTCGTAACAATCTGAGGTGTAATAGTCATCACAGACATGAACGATCGGGCCACTGCATCCTGGTGTCCCAACTCCTTCCACTTAGCTTTCCACACCTCGACCACCTCTTCTACCGGCCTACGGCTCAACGCGTCTGCTACCACGTTAGCCTTCCCTGGGTGATACTGGATATTGAACTGATAATCCTTCACAAACTCAAGCCACCGACATTGACGCATATTCAGCTCCTTCTGCATAAAGAGGTATTGTAGAGACTTGTGGTCTGTGAACAATCGAAATTTTCCCCCCAGGAGATAGTGTCTCCAAATCCGAAGAGCGAATACGACTACCGCTAACTCCAAGTCGTAGGTGGGGTAATTCCTCTCGTGAGGCTTAAGCTTACGGGAAGCATAAGCTATGGCCTGACTCTCCTATTGCAGCACACCTCCAAGTCCTCGTAAGGACGCATCGATGTAAACTAAATACTCAACTCCCGACCTGGGCAATGCTAACACAGGCGCTGAGGTCAACTTGTCCTTCAACTCATCGAATGCCAACTGACAGGCATCGCTCCAGATGAATGGTACAGCTTTGCGAGTCAGATGTGTCAAAGGAACCGCTATCTTTCAGAAACCCCGAGTAAACCTCATGTAGTATCCTCCTAGGCCTAAGAAACTACGAATCTCAGTCGGTGTTGTGGGATGTCCCCACTCCCTCACCGCGGATACCTTCCCTGGATCAACAGATATCCCTCGGTCTGAAATGATATACCCCAAAAACTGAACCTCCTTCAACCAGAACCAACACTTCTCATACTTTGCATAAAGCTCATTCTGACGCAACATCTGCAAAACCTATCTCAAATGCTCGACGTGCTCCTCTTTTGTGTGGGAGTAAGCCAGGATGTCATCAATAAAGACAATGATGAACTGGTCTAGGAACTCTCTGAACACCCTATTCATTAAGTCCATAAACACGGCTGGAGCGTTGGTCAAGCCAAAAGGCATAACCCGAAATTCATAGGAACCATATCGCGTCAAGAAAGTAGTCTTCGAGACGTCCTGCTCCCTGATACGCAACTGATGGTATCCCGATCACATATCAATCTTTGAGAAGAAGCAGTCTCCTCTCAACTGGTCAAATAAGTCATCGATTCGGGGCAACGGATACTTATTCCGTATCATGAACTTATTCAACTCTCGATAATCTACACACAACCTCAACGATCCATCCCTCTTCTTTAAGAATAACACAGGGGCACCCCACGGCGAAGTACTCCTCCGGATAAACCCCTGACCCAATAACTGCCCATATGATCCCTTAGCTCTCTCATCTCCGCTGGAGCCATACGGTATGGTGCGCGGACAATGGGTCGTGTGCCCGGCGTCAAATTAATAACAAAATATATCTTTCTACTAGGAGGTAATCCAGGTATATCCTGGAATACATCAGCAAACTCCCTCACGACTGGAATCGAATCAAGTGGTATCACCACTTCCTTAGAGGTCTCCTCCTCTATATAGTACAAATGAGTGGACGATCCTCCCTTAGGGCGAGGCATCGCCACTAAAAACATCTCCTTCCCAGGAATGGCAAAAATGATACTCCTACTGAAACAATCAATCATGGCTCCGTACGCAACTATCCAATCCATACCAATAATTGCATCATACTCAGTCATCTCTAATACTAACATATCAGCAGGTAAAGTAAACCTCCCGATCTCTATGCCCACACCTCTACAAATAAGGGAAATTAAAGAACCTGTACTCAACGATGAATCTACACAAGTAATCGTGCTCTCTATAGTGTCTAACAACCCAATAGTGCATGCAAATCTTGTGGCAATGAAATAATGTGTGGCCCCCGTATCAAATAAAATACGCCCCATAGTCCCCTGAATAGAGAACATACCCTCAATAGCAGGTGGATCTTGTGGGACGATGGCCTGCTGGAGCTAATACACTCTCCCATACTGAAGTTGTCCCTGTTGAACTGGGACCACTGGAATGGGTGGTAATGCTGCCATCTGTGGTGGTGCTGGGAGGGCGGAGGGAAACATAGGCCTCTGTGGCCCGTGTCGAGCACCCTGCTGCTGCTGCTGTGGGGCATTGCCCCTATCAGGACAATCCTGGCATTTGTGGCCAATCTTGCCACATACGAAGCACTTCCTCGGGAAGTTTCCTCCTCGCTGTCCCTGCTGCCCTCAGCCCTGATGGTCGTTACCATTCCTACCTTGACCATGCTGGCCCTACTGAAACTGTTGCTGCTGACCAATCTGGCCCTGCTGGCCCTGATGGCCGTTATGACCCTGATGGCCATGTCTGAAACCTCCCTGATCGTTCCGGAAACCCCCATATCTGAATCTCTTAGGATCCCCCTGTTAGGAATCCTGATCACACTGCATGTGCTGACCCTGAACAGATTGTGCCCCGCTGGCACCATTTCCCCCTGTCTTGCCCTGATGGATGGACTCTCCTGATCTCTTACTCTCAGACATGTGAAAGTGGTGATCCTGGAAGTGAAGCAGTGTCGCGTTAACCACATCAGAGTAAGTGGTCAACGAAATATTTCCCAACAAGTGATGTCGGATCCTCTAAGTCAATCCGTCCATGAACTTCTGAATCTTCTTCTCCTCAGTCAGAATCTCATCGGGAACAATGTTCAATAGATTAGTGAATTCGGCCTCATACTCGGCCATAGTCTTTCCTTCCTGCTTGAGGTTCATTAACTTCCTCCTCATTTCGGTGTGAACAGCTGATGGAAAATATTTGCGGTCGAACCGCACCCAGAACTCCTAAATTGAAAGGGCATCTCTCTCCTCCGGGGTGGTAATGGACTCCCACTACTGCAATGCTAATCCTACTAACTTAAAAGTAGCTAGTATCTGCTTCTGAAAATCCGTGCACTTGTACATCCTTAAGTTCCTCTGAATGTCCTTCCTCCACTGACTGGACACTACAACGTCGGAGCTACCTGTAAACTCTGGAGGGTGTGCTTTCTGAAAAGCATCACGAACGCATTCCCAAGAAGACGGGAATGCATGAGCCTGAACTGGTGCGACTACCGGCGCTTGGGGTGGTGCCTGCTGTACAACTTCTAGGGCGGCATTCACCGCTTGGGCTACAATAGCTGCAACCTCGGCGGCATTCATGGTGCCCTGAACTGGTGCAGGCTGTGGCTAGGGCTGTGCATCCCTAGGAACTCGCTGTGCACGTCGTGGAGGCATATGAAATGAGAGTAAAGTCTTATAAGTTCACAGTTATTATCTCAAAATAGATGAAGAGCGGAACATACATAAATGAATACAACAGTCCTAAAATATAGGGCTCTACATCAAAAAAAGCTCAGCGGAAACATAATAAGTCGTACAGATCCTAAGGACACTAGAACCTGATGCTCTGATACCACCTGTGACACCCGACTAATTAAATACCGGGTAGCTACTCATTTATTAAATTAATACAAAATGCCAAGTTGGTTCAGTTCATAGCATCACTGTCGAAAACGTTTTATTAATTACTAGCCACCTAATATTTAAAAAGTGAGTTGTCAATTTTAACTAAATCCGATTAACATGCAATAATTAAATTATGAAATGCTAACATAACCACCACAACATAATGACAATGGAATAACCATAAAATAGTAATGAGTCTGGAGGGATACTCCTCATAACAATCCAAATACAGTAATAAACAAATACAAAGTCTGCATCACTAAATTAATTACAACCCAAAAATCTGATATAACTTGATAAATAAAGTGTCTAAAAGAAATGGGGAGACATGCCCAATATATGAGGAAAATCTAGTAACATAGAGTCAATATCGAAAGTGGAGGCTTCTACTGTCAAAGTCCTGTAACTTCCACGGCAGCTAAAGTCCGTCACCTGAATGGAACTCCTATGCATGGTGTCCTTGTGACTGGGCACCTAAAAGGTTTTTACAAAAATATATTTGAAAGAACCACGCATTACGAATCCCAGTACATCACGTACATAAGGACCACGAATTACGAATCTCTCAGGAATCGTTATCAAATAACAACAATCACACAAAATGGAGGCGAACATAGTTCACATCTCATGGGCCATGCACATACCTACGCTCCCATGATCAGCAGACTTATTAGGTTCTCAATAAGTCCTTCTCTGACCTATGTCCTTGAGGTACCAATCTAAATCCCCCCATAGGCACACAAAGATTAGATGGCCCTAATCGAACGCAGACCTCCCGTAATAGCAGGTATGGTAGGTATGTTTTACACATAAAACCACATATACTAAGCATTCGCACATCTTAGATATCTCGAATTATTAATATAGGTATACTTCTCGTTCTTATACCATCATTTAACGTTATATGATTACAAGTCCCCGATTTGTATATTAACGATGTCCACCCTTCTCACGTCGTAATTAGGTATTCATTTCATATTCCAAAAATGTCATTCGGATTACTATAAGGTTCTAATTTCTACTCCTCAACGTACCCCAATTCTCACAATTATACCCACTAGTCAATAAGGGAAGATTAATTCTCAATTACTTAAGTCTACGGGACATTTGAAATAAAATCAGTCCAAAAAGGCCATTCTGTCAACTCGTTAGAAGTCTCATTCGAGCGAGGTCGTTCGAACGAGTGTCATTCAAACGAAAGGCTTCGAACGAACTACTAACTCTTTAGAAGGTTTACTGTCATCTCGTTGAAGCTCGTTCAAATGAGGTCATTCGAACGACCTGGGCAGGTCTTCTAACGAGATGGCTGACTGCGCCCAGAATTTCCCCTAATTCGTTTTTCTTCAAATTTCTCTCCTCTAAATCCCCACTAAGATCATCCTAATTAAGTTTTAACGTTTTTAAACTACTCTTAGTCCTCCTAAGTCATACTCTAACATATATTTGGGGTCAATGCTTCCTAAATTAACTTGTAATCATCAAAATTCTCAAACATTATCCCAAACCCTATAAACATGAAGCCAGAATATTAACGTCTATAATTTCTCCTTATAAATCCGTTTTTAAATCATCAAAAGATACATTTTGGATATGAAATTCATTCGTTACCATTCTACATGCAATTCCTATGTAAGATTATGAGTTCTATCTCCAATTTCATGGGTTTTTCATCAAACTTTCAATATAAGACATATATTCAATTCTAAGCATGGAAGAAACATTCGCTTGAAATTATGTAATTAAACCACTTACCTTAGATTTTCTGATTCGATGTTGAAGGATGAAGGTTGATTCTCCTCTCTCTCTACAGATTTCTCCCAAAGATGGTGATGGTGGCTATGGGTTTCTTTTGGAGCCTCTTAAGACTCTCCCTATAACTCCCGTAGCCCACTACTTGTTAAATGCTAATATTGGACTTAGTGGGTTTATTTCTAACATAAAAATTAACCTCTAAAATTCGTGGGTTTTAATTCCCCTATTTTTAAAATTACCAAAATACCCTTCTAGGTTACCGGTATGGCCCAAAAATGCCCCGGGACCCAAACTAAACCCCCGGCTAGTGTTTTCTGACTATTTCGATCTTTCCGGACACGTTGGCGCACTCAAAATGACCATTCGGTTGATAAAAATATAATTTACTTTTTAATTCCAATAATTACATTCCTAACGCGACTGACACGCGCGTCCCAATTAAATTTCCAAATTGTCGTATTTCTGTCTCGCGACAATTTTAACATTTTCCATACATGAAATTTTTAATTTTAACATCGTAATCAAATACCAACTCACATCTCGCTAGTATTTGTACCCGGATTAATTCCCAATTAATTCTCATTTAATTTAATTAATCCCTTAAATAAAAATCAATAAAATTACGGGGTATCACACTATCTTAAGCCTATTGTCTAGGTAAACTGGGTTTTAAGTAAAGTCGCCCAGTAAAACAAGTTTGTGCTTTCCCTAACATGGTATCGAATAGTCGATCGTTGTAGTAGCTAGTATGGTGAGCCTTAACTAGTAAGCCTCTTATTCTCTCGGGAAGAAAGTAGGAGAATAATTTTTTCAAAGGCGATGTAAGGCTCCGAGTTTTCTCGACGACGATTTAATTAAAATTTAACTACCCCGTCACTTAGTTGAAGATAAAAATTTGGCTTTGTTCTCGTTAGGATTTTTCTTTTGCTTGTACGTGTCTAATTCCACTCTTTTAGTAGTCGGATTTTTGTTCCATCCTTATAGAGTTTCAAAAAGAGTCCATTTTATTGCCCCTCTTTCCAAAAATACCAAAAGTATTTTCCTTTTTTTTAGAATATTTTCAAAAAAATCACAAAAATATTTTCTTTATTTTTCAATATTCTAAATGCCAAAAAGATTTTACAGTTCTTATATTCAAAAATCACAAAAATATTTTCTTTCCTTTTGAGAAACATATAAACCCCCCAAAAAAATTATACTCTCGTCACGGTCGACGAACGTCCTTTAAGGGACTACTTTGGTCATTTTTGGTTGTCTTGAAGCATGTTTGAAGTTGAGCCCGAATCCAACCTCCATACTTTACCTAATGTCTTTAAATATCTCACACACATCATTGATCCGCTTGTGTTCTCCGTGCACGTATCTCATATTCCTTCACCTCCGACGATGAGTGTTAACACGTCCAATGCTTTGTCATGCACCTATTTCTTTCAAACCGATCACTTTTACCCTGAGTGCAAATACCTTTCAAATCCATCCGTCCCAACCATGGCCCAAGTGTATCCATATAACATTGTTTCGGAACTCAACTCGACATATTATCACAATATATATCCAATACTGCTTGGTGTTAGCACCAAAACTATTCATGGAAGCTTGATCACCCTCCTACGCAATATGAATCCCAACCCCATGTTGTGCATCCTCATAGTTTTCGACAGTCATCATGGAAACCTAGTGCACCCTGTCACAATTAGTCACCTCACTACGCTCTCCATGATTATCAAACTTTTCTCTCTTACGGAGATTCTTCTCTCATGTATGACAAATTTGACCCCGTTCCCCACTTCACAAGAGTATTCTCCTCATTATAATGTTAATAGCAAGTTGTGTCAACCTCAACCACCACCACCATCCATATCCACTCTCAAAAGCCCCTGCAATGGCTTGAATAAAAGTTAAATGAATTTGAGTGTGGAAGAGAGTTGGATTCCACCCTAAGTCTACCCATTTTTGAACCAACATCGAGTGATGATAAGTCATCTTATGCCACAAATTTAGAGTGTTACCAACCCTATTACCCTGAGAATATTGAAGTTGAGACACCCTATTGTTTGGGCCCCATTTTGATAATTATGTTGATTTACCCAACGATTGTGAGTTTGATGAAACCCTGCCTTATCCTAAAGAACCCATCATTGAGGTTCATATTCTCCCTCCCGACGAATCCAAAAGTACGATCAAGTTTACACATATTGATCCCATCGTGTGTGTTCCCAAGGCACCATTTCATTATAGGTTAGTTTCGGCTACGAGTGCTCACTAAAGCCCCAAGATTACATCTGAGATGGTTCCTACCTCTTCGGATATGGATCACGTCCAAAGATGCCTGGCTCACTTAGAGTTCAATTTTGATGTTGGTTCATATATCTCAGATCTTAATGCCTCGTTAGATTTTCCCATCGCCTTGGATGGTGACTTACAGGTGGATAAGTTAATCATTTACTTCCACACTTCCTCCTGTGAGTACCCTTGCGGATCATTCTGAGCCTCACGAGGAGCATGTGTCCCCTACTCTCGAGTTATATCACCTTCACTCACCCTTTGTTCCATTTCACCCACCCATTTTCCCTCCCAATCCACCCGACCCTTCTATTGTCCCACCCAACCCACCACCTAATTTGGACCTTGCTATTATACCTTGCATATTTCCATCCATGTATTTAGGTTCTCATCTCAACCCTACTCTGCCCTACTTCCCATTCTTGAATTCTTCAACCATCCCACCTACTATGAGAGTTTTGGCGATGCTAATCTTAACCTACATGACACAGAGTTTCTTCCTCCATGCTCACCACTCATTTTTTGTGGTGACTTTTGTTCCCGTCAACTTATTGGCGTGTCACGATGCGACCATTATCATTGTCCATTTATAGAACGATCATGTGCTTTCTTTGATCCTCACCACATCCCCATTGCCAAACTATATTGCCTTCCCATCTAATTATAGCACCATGCTTATAGGGCCCTTGTTTCCCTCACCTTTAAACTCAATAAGGCTCACGACCGATGCCTCTTCATCTTCACCCTTCTCCTCACCCACCCTTGGTCCACCGATACATTGCATCGCATGAAAAAAAATTCTTACAGGTGCATTGACCATGTAGACTTTATCCAATGTGATTTGTGCTTCAGTTTTGTTTGAGGGTGATTATCATCACCCAATTTTCCTGCCACCCCGTGGTTTTATAGTTCTTATCTTTAGGGTGAGAATAGATTTTTCTAGCTGAAGAGGTTAAAGTTAGCGCTACTGGGAGGCAAGCTATCGTATCTCGTTTATGAGTATGAGACTTATCCTGTTTTGGGGTAGTGTTCTATCCTCCCCCCATAGATTTTATAATTCTTCGTAAACTTGTACCTATTTTTGTGCCTCCTTCATTCTCAGGTTCCACCTCTGCTCCATCACGTGATACAATTTCATTAGCAGTTCATTATGGTAATATCTTTCATCCCTTGTGCTTTCCATTTTTATATATAGTTTTAAACATTGAGGATAATGTTCTCTTTTGTTTGGGGGTAGGACATTTACCAAAATCATACCCCATTAAAAAAATCAGAAGCAAGTCGTTTTAATTTTTTTGTGCAGTTTAACTCAAATTATTTTTATGACACGAATTGCCTATCATCCCTCTTTTAGAAATCTCAAAATATTCTTGTTCAGTACTAAAATTACACTTTTTACCATAAAATTAAATAATACCTCTTAAAATATAATTGCACTATGAATTCCTAAACTCAAAAATTTTCACTATCACGTTTTAAAATAAAAAATTGAAGAGTAACAATATTCTGAACAAAACCTTAAAAGATCACCAGTGGAGGCTTAAACCCATGAGATTTGAGCTATTAACTTTTTTAGTTTTTTTACGTAATCTCTGAGTCACAAATTGACTCAACTTTCTTTACGTACGGCACTTAGTCATTGCATGGTCTCATTATTTTTCAAATTTGACATAATCATTGAGAATGATATCACATTCGAGTTGTAAAAAACATGTGTATTGTAGTTTTTCCCGAGCACTAAACCAATTTTACCATACAGTTACCATTTTCCATATCATGTTATCATTTACTCAACCATTATCTCTCCATATATACCTTGTCCATATATATGCCAGATACCATCCATATATCATTTCCCATCACTACCATCATTTTTGAGAAAAAAAAGTGTTTGAAATTATCATTGTAAAAATTGTCTAAATTTGTGTTATAAAAAAATGCATCGCAAGAAAAAAAAAGAGAGAAAAATAAAAGAATAGAAAAAATAAGTAGAGACAGAGAAAAAAAATATAAAACAAGAAAAGGAAAGCATGTGATCATAAATTCAAAAAATGAGGACATTAGTAATTCAAATTATGTTCCACTCTTCTCAAAACTCCTACCATCATATCATTCGTCTTCTTCATCTCATTTTTCATTCATCCGTTACATAAATCCCATTTTCACCCTAGGTAAGGTGTTCGGGATAATGATGAGCCTATATGGTGAATAACTAAACATTTTCAACCAGTGGTTAGTATTCCTCCATGAGATCAAATTTCTTTCATGTATCTGTTAATTCATATAAAGTGTGTGAGACATTTGACCTTGTTTACATTTACTCACCTCCTCACGCACTAGAGAGATACACTTACCCAATTCTCAGAGAGTCTTATTCAGAGAGATATATCCAGTGAGAATTAAGGTCAAAGCATTGTATCTATAAAGGCGATCTAAGAATTACTCTCCTAATACTTAAGATTGTTGCACATAAACCCATGTTGAGTTTTAGGAAGGATTTCTCTTTTGGTATTAAGTAATTCTATGCCATACCTTGATTGATGAAGATCGTATTCCTCGATGCCTTTTTAGTTGGGTTGTATAGGTTTTCATCATCAAAATAAGAGACACCTTTTTAATAATTTTTTTGAATTTTGCGGGTAGATTCAATGCGAATACTCATGAGACGCCAGTCGTCCTGTAGGTGAAACTTATATGTTTAACGACTTGTTGCATATGCTAAGTGCAATCACGAGTGCCTGCGAAAGTGGCACCCTTTTGGTCACTTATCTTTATTTTCTCTATTTTTTTCTCGAGGACTAGCAATGTTATGTTTGGGGGTGGTGCGATAAGCACCCAAAAATGTATAATTATTACACCAAATACATGCATTTTAGTTGCTCATTTTTAATAAAATTGGCCTTATGTTGGTATTTATTTATTTATTTCTCAGGTCAATCAGCAATCGCAATATCAAATTGTTTTAAATCGACATAATTGTGACAAAGTAGCGGTCAAAAGAAGTCAAGGAACAAAATCAAAGCGACCATGAAGACTAAAGTCTCGTTGAGCTTTCTCATATGTGTTATGATACCCTAAGCCCGTATCAAATCTAAGCCTAAACCGAGTCTATGTCATCACCCGAGCCTTATGCGGCGTTTAATTTGTAATAATAATAATAATAATATTATTATTATTATTATTATTATTATTATTATTATTATTATTATTATTATTATAAGTCATATAATTTTAGGATTTTGATATTTTATTTGTGTGCATATAGCTGTATACATTAAGGTCCGTTATTGTGCATCGAGTATTTTTTTTTATAATATTTATGTAAAAATAATAGGTATATATATTTTATTAGGTTTTCTTTTATTTCTTTTAATTGTTTTTTAGTTTTAGTTGTTTTTAGTTTAGTTTGATTTTATTAATATTATTATTTTTATTTCATTTTATTTTATTTCAATCTTTTAGTAACAGGTTAGGAATTTAATTTCAGTAGATTTTATTTTTAGTTTTATTGATTTTATTGATTTTATTTTAGTCTTAAGTAGTTTTATTGTCATTTTTAGTTAAGTGTAAATTAAACACAAACACACTATTACAATAAACCCGCACATACCTAACTACCCATCACACCTCTTTCTCTTAATCCACCAAAACCCATGACTACCCTTCCATATCCGGCAAACCAATGCCTAAGACCATCTACGCTTCAGGCGAGCTTCAAATCGTCGGCGACCCATACCCACCACACCGGAGACACTTACATGTCGTCTACTTCCACCTTGCTTCCATAAACCTCCGGCAACCTTTTAATTCACGGCCTGCCACCACCACCAAGTTTAACTCCAACCACCATTCAAAAAAAAATCCGGGAAAAAGCTCCATTAAAACCCAAATGAGACCCAATACCCATATCCGAGAACCCACCATTACTTTGACCTGGTTTGCACCCTTAACCCATATCCAGTTGCGACATGTTCCTCATACCTGCTTAAATTCGTCCCTTCCTTCACCTGCTACTCACCCCATAAAATTAGGAATAAAAAAAATAGAACACCCCTTTAAATCCGAATCCAACACCTGCTGAAACCGACATGTCCCTTTGACTTATCCAAAATCAAATCCCCCCAAATCTTTAACAAAACTAGCATTCGGGAGTTATTAAAGAAGTTGCAACTCATTTTTACAGGGGGGGCCACACTGCAGGGAGAAAACTGTGTAATTTTCTGTAGTTTAGAAAAATAAAAAAATTTAGAAAAATACAAAAAAAAATTGTTTAGTTTAGAACAACAGTTAGGTTTAGTTTTTTTTTTTTTTTTTTTTTATTGTAATCAATTTTTGATATCGTGAAGACGTTGTATACATATCAAGATGGATTTCAAGTACGTGATTTGACAGAAAAATATGCGTGTCATATTTCTTTTCTTCTTCTCATTTTATATTTTTCTTGATATGTATTTGATTGTTGTTTTATGTTTTAACATGAGAATGTTCGGCTAAACTCCTCGTTCGAGGGGGGCGGGGGATGTAACCGCATAGGATGTTAATTTAATTAATTAATTTTGTTAATTGTCATATTTGTAGGATAATTAATTTTTAGTTGTCACAAATTAATTTACGTACCGAGAGATAGTAAATTAATTTGATTTTGATATCAAACTAGAGATTGTTTTTTCCTAAATTTTGAATATTAATTCAGTGTTGGAATTCATACATTTTTTATTAAATTGATCTTAGCGGCTAGTTAATTAAAGAGAGTATAAATCTTATATTTTTATAGTATGGCATTTTTGAATTAGTTTTCTAAAAAAGTATTATTCAATTTATAATTGTAACGAGAGATAGATTATGAATTTAATATTATCTCAAAATATTTCAAATCAATAAATTAAGAAATTAAAATAATTGATCATGCGAAATAATTCCATCTCTTATACCTTCCCACGTTTATCACACTCGAGTACATATTTTATTTAGTAGTTATTTAATTGCATATGATTTTAGCTTTAATTAAATCATGCTCCCTTGAAGTTGTCATTAGAAATATATTAAAAGAATGGTTTTAATACAAAAAAATGCAAATTAAAAGCATTCATATTACCTGTTTTCCACTTGAAAGTTGGATTGATACCCGTACTTACCACAATACGAGTTATGTAACAAGTTTTGTAGGTATTAAAGGGATTTTGAGACTCAACTTTTCAAGACAATGATAAATGCACAAAAAAAGCCAGATATTAACTCCACCACCTTGTTGGCACCATCAGACTCAAAGACACCCGAACCATGCTGTGATTGTCCACTCATTATCTATTCTAGAATTTGAATATAAATAGGAAGTTGACGGAAGGATAAAGATACATTCCAGTAATTAGACTTAGATAGAACCAAGAGTTTCATCATTCTTAAGTGTTACTCCTTGTTTTAGACTCTCCGAACCCATTGTTGAGATCATATATATTTATAACTTGAATCATTTCTAATTAACAAATACCTTGTTTATCTTATTAAGCCCTAAATCAGTACTTAAGAAGCTTTAGATAAGTCAATCAGTTACTTCCTAAGGTTATTCTGATTGTTAACAGAGGTCGCAAGACCTCAGACTCTCTCGAACAAAGCTCAATAGGTCTCTTAGATTGTCATAACCCGTTTGTGATCTAATAAACAGTATAAACACCTTTGATGGTGGGCATAGATACCCATACTGTGGTCCTAACAACTTTAAATAATTGTCTCGCACTTTGAAATACAACTTTCCTTACCCATTTGAGGTTCGGAGGGAAGCACTTGTGGGTCTGAAATCATTTACCATTTCTAATCACATCACCACTCATAATAGATGGTAGGGGAAAAGTGAATCCATAGGTCATAAAGAGTTTTTTAAAATAACTAAACCCTGGGACCCTGGATTTGCCCCTCTCATGGGAATCAACTTGTATCAAAACCACAAAGTCAAGAATCTGAAACTTCCATTATTTTTACTGGAGGTCTTGATTACTGATGACTCAAGTATCATCGAGTCCACTATAGAACTTGGAATCCTAAAGACCCCGGTATGTCATCTCAACATACTTGGTAATTTATTTGGCTTTGAGATCCTAGTATAGGTACTGTTGATACCAAAATTAATATGCTGATGTGGACGAATAATACGCAGACACGTGTCAATCTACGTGGCACGATAGCAGCGAGGAAGTTCATTTCCCGACCAACCACGCTTCTTTCCGAGCAACGAGGATACACCGAGGAACTATAGCACACCGAGGAACTCCAATGCACCGAGGTACTCTAACGCACCGAGATACTCTAGTTCTCCGAGGAACTCCTGATCAGCAAGCAGCTATGGCGGTCCGAGCTGCACCTCGATCGTACCATTAATTTCCAGATAATCAACAGTTCAGATATTCATTGAATGCTTATATTCTTGACGCACACGCTGCATTAAATGTATTACCTTTTTACATGTATATCATTTAATGTATCGAACCTTTCATGTACAGCCTCAAGGCTATAAATACCTTGTATCAAACCCATTCAAGGGGACCGGAATTTCTTGAGAGAACTTGTAATCAAGAATTCCACAAACACTCAGCAATAACATAACAGTGGACGTAGGCTTTATTCCTAGCCGAACCACTTTAAAAATCTTTGTCTTATTTATTTATCTGTGATTAAATAATTAGAGCGATCTAGTTTTTTACATCAACAGATTGGCGCCGTCTGTGGGAAGCGACTGTTGCAATCGTTTTCCGCAAAAATCATTTATCAATGGCAGATAATCCAGAATCCAGTAATCGAAATGCTGGTAATACTGGAAATCTTTCAAATCCATCTGCACCTCCAGATCTGGCTGGAATTATGACAAATCTGGCTCAAGGACAAACCGCCATGCAAGAATCTATGAGGCAACTCATTCAAACTCTTCAAGGCGGTGCACCTACCTATTCAGGACAACGGAGTAATCGTGGGCAATCACGGTCCAGACGTACTGCGTCATATCGCAATGGGGAGTCTAATGATTCTTCTTATCAACCTGGGCGAACTTCATCGATACGGGCTACAGATACAAATCAACCTATATCTCTCTCTCCGGAGAGAACCAGCGCTTTGGAAAGATTAAGCAGGGAGTCTCCTTTCAGTCGGTTAGGACCAAGGAGAAACATGAGTCCACCTAGAGCTCCATCGAGAAGTGTTCGACCACCATCACGTTTACGAGAAGGATCAGCACAATCACGACCAGCTACTCGCCAAGATAAATCTCAGGAAGCTACATCAGAGCGATCAATTGCTCGGACTAAGCGGCCTGAGGAAGGAAATAAAGCATGGAAAGGTTCTATTCAGCGGTTGGAGGATAGATTAGGAGAAATGGCTAAGGCAAGGAACCCCTTACAGAGAACTTTTGTTCAAGGGACACCTTTTGTGCAGTCCATCGTGGATTTTCCTACACCGTCGAAATTCAAAGCACCTGTAGTGACTCCTAAGTACGATGGAAAAACAGATCCTGTACTTCATATAGAACAATATCAAGCTGCCGCCGACATATATGCCGTCCCCGACGAGATGAGGTGCAGAGCTTTCTCGGGAACTCTTACCGGATCTGCACAGATATGGTATAACAATCTTCCTCGGGGTAAGATTTCAACTTTTATTCAATTAGCCGAGTTGTTTATTGGCAATTTTTGTTTTGGGGCGAAGCCAGTAAAGCGAGTAGCACATTTGTTAAGTGTTAGACAAAAATCAGGAGAAAGTACTAGAGACTACATAACTCGTTTTAATAATGAAAAGTTGGAAGTCGTAGATTATGAGGAAAAGACAGCAATCACTGCTTTGATGAGTGGTTTGCTGCCTAATAAGCTGTACTACACCTTGGCTAAAGATCCACCTAAAACTATGTCCGAGTTGATGGCAAAAGCAGCCAAAATTATGAATGCCGAGGAGGCTATGGCTGCGAAGAAGAATATGGATAAAGAAGTAAAAGTGGAGGTCGACAAGTCTAAGAAGAAAGATCAGAAAGGAAATGGTGGTGACAAGCATTACAGGAATAATAGGACAACGTTGGAAGTCTTAAAGAAGTACGATAATTATACCCCATTGAAAATGGGTATTAATCATGTTTTGGAAGAAATCAAGAATAACGAGGAAATCAAGTGGCCAGAGAAACTGAAGACAAATCCCGATCTGAGGAATAAGGCCAAATATTGCGAGTTTCATAAAGATCATGGCCATATGACCAAAAATTGCATAGCCCTTCAGAACGAGATCGAAACACTCATCCGAAGAGGAAAATTGTCAAAGTATGTAGATCGCAAGAGTGAGAGGAAGAATGATGATAGAACTAGAGAGAGATCTAGATCTCCTCGTCGTGCAGTGGAGAAAAAGAGGAGGGACCACGAAGATGATCCAGATGATGACCCTGATCTTCCCAAGAAGCCAAGGCAGCCTGAACGAGAGGTATTCTCCATACGTTTTGGGTCATTTGATTGTAATGTTATTACAGGAGGAGATGCAGGGGGAGGAGACCTTACTGCAGAAAGAAAAGCTTACCTCGGAGAGGCTCAAGCTTGTTCATATATTCAGCGAATAAATCTGGCCGAGGATGATCGTCCGAGGAAGGTAAATAAAGAGAAGCTAGTGATTGGATTTTCAAAAAACGACCTGGCAGGTGTTCTTTACCCTCATGATGATCCTTTGGTGATCAAAATGAGGATGAAGGATGTGGTCATTTCAAGGGTGTTAGTAGACAATGGTAGTTCGGCAGACATCATGTACTATTCATGCTTTGATAGCTTGAATTTAAAATTATCTCAATTGGAACCTTATCACAGACCCCTTCTGGGTTTTGCTAGCGAGAAAGTTTTTCCACTTGGGACGATCAAGTTGGATATACTCATTGGAACTTGGCCTGCTTGTCGAACAGAAAGAATACGCTTCTTTGTGATGGATAAGAATGTGCAGTCAGCCTACAACATCATCATGGGAAGAGTTGGATTGAAGAAGTTCGAGGCAGTTCCATCTACAGTACATCAGTGTTTGAAATTCCCAACGAATTTTGGAGTTGGAATTATGAAAGGTGATAAAAAAGTAGCTCGGGAATGCTATTATTCGTCTGCCGAGCAAGAGGAACTTGAAGAGTCAAGGAAAAAGACTACTACTTACCAAGTGGAGGAAGGTACAGAAATTGAAACTCTTGACCCTAGGGATGAATCTCAACTCGTAAAAGGGCAGGTGGTGGAATCTACAGAAACTGTTATCCTGGACGACAAGCATCCTGAACGAGTAACTCAGATAGGATCGTCGTTGGATGTTTCAATAAAACAGGATTTGATAACTTTCTTGAGAAACAGGAAGAATACTTTTGCTTGGAGTCATGAAGACATGTCAGGTATAGATCCAAACTTCTTATGTCATGAGCTTAATGTGAATAAGGAGATCAAACCTGTGAAGCAGAGAAGAAGAGTGTTTAGTCCCGAGAAGAACCAGGCCATACAAGAGGAGGTCGAGAAACTCCAGAAAGCCCAATTCATTGAAGATGTAAAATATCCAGATTGGTTGGCAAATGTGGTGATGGTAAAGAAGAAGAACAACAAATGGAGAATGTGTGTTGATTTCACTGATCTCAACAAGGCGTGCCCAAAAGATCATTTTCCATTGCCCAGAATTGATCAATTAGTGGATGCTACCTCGGGACATGAGCTACTCAGCTTTATGGACGCTTATTCTGGCTACAATCAGATCAAAATGAAGCCAAAAGACAGGGAAAGTACTTCTTTTATTACCCCAAGGGGAACTTATTGTTATAATGTTATGCCTTTTGGTTTAAAAAATACAGGTGCAACATATCAGCGGCTGATGAACAAGGTTTTTGCCGAACAAATCAGTTGCAATATGGAAGTCTATGTCGACGACATGCTCACCAAAAGCAAGAGAGCTACTGATCATCTAGTTGACTTAGGCCAAACCTTTGATCAACTGGACAAATACCAAATGAAGCTCAACCCGACAAAGTGTACCTTTGGAGTACGAGAAGGAATGTTCCTCGGATACATCGTCAATCAACGAGGTATTGAGGCAAATCCAGAAAAGATCAAAGCTCTTTTAGGGCTGCGATCCCCAACGACGAGGAAAGAAGTACAAAGTCTTACCGGACGAGTTGCAGCTCTCAACAGATTTGTATCCCGAGCAACTGATAAATGCCTCCCGTTCTTCAAAACACTGCAAAAAAGTTTTGAGTGGACTGATGAATGTGAGAAGGCCTTTCAAGATTTGAAGAAGTATTTGGGAGCCCCACCGTTGTTGTCTAGGCCAATAACTGGAGAGAAGCTGTATTTGTATTTGGCAGTATCAGAAAATGCAGTTAGCTCAGCGTTGATCAGATTGGAGAATGGAGTCCAGAAGCCAATTTATTACACAAGTAAGGCCTTCCGAGGTGCAGAAATCAGATACCCAAAGTTAGAAAAATTGGCACTGGCATTAATTGAAGCAAGTAGAAGAATGAGGCCATACTTCCAGGCCCATACCATTATAGTGTATACCGACATGCCATTAAGACAAGCTCTTCACAAGCCAGAAAAATCAGGAAGATTGATTTACTGGGCAATAGAGCTCGGTGAATATGATATTGTGTACGAACCCAGATCATCATTAATGGGGCAAGCTGTAGCAGATTTTATTGCGGAATTCACATACCCTGATACCCCCGAGGAACAAAAGGTACTTGCTGACCTACCTGTGGATGATACAGGATCAACAGACACAGATCCAGACCAACCAAGGTTGGTAAAAGGACTTGTGAATGTGGAAAAATCATCATATTCAAACCCAGACCAACTCCGATTGGTAGAAGGGCGCGAACAAATGACCGACGAGGAACGAAGGATACCCGGGGATGATGAAAAAAAACAGATGATATTTCACCGAGGAACTCTAACAGATAAGAAATTTGAAGACGAGTTACCTACATGGAGATTATATGTAGATGGATCATCTTGCACAGCTGGTTGTGGAGCAGGGATTGTTTTAAACTCTCCAGATGATATTGACATAGAGTATGCCTTAAGATTCCAATTCAAAGCTTCCAATAATGATGCTGAATATGAGGCTATGATAGCAGGTTTTCATTTGGCGAAAGTTATGGAGGCACGACAAGTAATTGTTTTCAGTGATTCTCAATTAATTGTGAATCAAATGATGGGAGTATATGCAGTTAAGGGAGAATTAATGGTGAAGTACCATGCAAAGGCGATGGAGTTATTGGAAGAATTTTATGCTATTTAGTTGGTGAGAATACCGAGGATGGAGAATGCTAGAGCAGACGCATTGGCCCGATTAGCGTCAGCTATGCGCACCGAGCTACGAAGAACGATACCAATTGAAGTATTAGAAAGTCGGAGCATAGAAGAAGACCTGATGGTGAATATAATAACCCTTGATTTAGGACCATCTTGGATGGATCCTATCAGGGCATATATTGAAGAAGGAGAATTACCGGAGGACAAACTAGCTGCCAAGAAACTGAAATATAAAGTTGCTCGATATGTGTTAACTAATGGTGTTCTGTATAGACGAGGAATTATGGCAGGTTTACAAAGATGTGTGCATCCATCAGAAGTCAAAGAATTGGTTGAAGAAATCCATGAAGGATCTTATGGAGCTCATGTAGCAGGTCGGACACTTTTGCAAAAGGTAATGACACAGGGATATTACTGGCCGACGATGAGGGCTGATTGTATAGCCTATGCCAAGAAGTGTGACAAGTGCCAACGTTTTTCCTCCATCCGAAGAACTCCACAAGCATTATTGACACCCATAACTTCACCTTGGCCATTTGCCATGTGGGGAGTTGATCTGGTTGGACCATTGCCGACGACCCGAGGAAGGTTCAAGTATCTCGTCGTGGCAGTGGATTATTTTACTAAGTGGGTGGAAGCTGAACCACTAATTGATATGACGTACGAGAAGGTATATCAGTTCATTTGGAAGAACATCATTTGTCGATATGGTCTCCCCCATGCATTCATCACAGACCATGGAACACAATTCGATAATGAAGAATTTGCTACTTATTGTCATCAGTCAAACATTTTGAAGTATCATTCAGCACCAGGCCATCCCCAGAGCAATGGACAGACTGAAGTGACGAACAGAACATTACTAAATGGTTTGAAGAAGAGGTTAAGTGAAGCTAAAGCAAATTGGATTAATGAGCTCCAATCCGTACTATGGGCTTACCGAACAACTCCCCGAGCAACAACTGGAGAATCACCATATATGTTGGCATTTGGAAGTGAAGCTGTGATACCTGCCGAGTTGGGTCTCCCAACTCATAGAGTGATGAATTTCAACTCCCCGATCAGTGATTTGATGAGAAGACTGGATTTGGATATGCTCGAGGAGGTTAGAGAAGAGGCAGCCATTAGAAATGCTGCTTACCAACAACGTACAGCTCTGTTTTACAACAAAAGGGTGAAGAACTGTGATTTAAAAGAAGGGGATTATGTGCTAAAGAAAGTCATTCAGAAGCAAAATAAGTTGGAAGCAAACTGGCATGGACCTTACCGAGTTACAGAGGTTGTTCGTCCAGGAACTTACAGAATAACAACTCTAGAAGGAGAAGAATTTAAGAATGCGTGGAATGCTGAACACTTACGCAAGTATTATCAGTAATGTAAAATGTAAAGCTTTTCCTTCAGTATGAATAAAACGAGGATGTTTCACCATTTTCTTTCCGTTGAAAGTTTTTCGTGGGATACTAGTGTAATACACTATGCAAAAGTGCTCTAAGGAGCCAAAAGTGCTCTAAGGAGCCAAAAAGTGCTCTAAGGAGCTAAAAAGTGCTCTAAGGAGCCAAAAGCTCTAAGGAGCCAAAAGTGCTCTAAGGAGCCAAAAAAGCGCTCTAAGGAGCCAAAAGCTCTAAGGAGCCAAAAAGTTCGAAAGAACCATTACCACTCCTTTGGTTAGGAGGTGTACACCAGCATGATCAACTACGGTTGGTAAAATAAAAATATATTCTCACATTACAACTTATGTTGGTCGAAAGATAACATTATTACAAAAAGTTCTTTGAAGAACAAAATATTCCAAAATACACCAAGTATAGTTGGTCGGGGATAAAGACCCAATAACTGTAGTTGGTCGACGAGGACAAATTATTGACCTTAGTTGGTCGGACACATTTTTATTTTCGAAATTGAACCAAGTATAGCTGGTCGGGGATAAAAACCCATCAACTGTAGTTGGTCGACAAACATTATTTATCCACCTTGGTTAGTTGGAAACAGTTTGAACAATTTATATTCATTACTTTATTATTAAGTGATTGATCAGCCTTGATACTTGTAAATTTTTATTAAGTTGGTTGATGAAAAACACGATATGGTTATCTCTTTAACAAATATATAGATACATATGCACAAATATAAAGGTGTTTGATAAACACAAGACAATAGCAAAATTGGCAAACAGAAAATGAAAATCTTTTCATTAATCTAGAATAAATTACAAGTTACATAAATGTACTAACTGTTACATTGAAAACCTATTCTATTGGTTTCTTTTCTTTATTTTTTAAAACAGGCTCCTCGCCAGCAGGAGGATCCTCTAGACAAAGAGGAGAATTAATGAAATTAACATCCCTGAGCATTCTGACATTCATCACAGAAGGTGTATCCAAGAGATGCTCAGGACGAGACAATTCAACCTGAGAATGAAGGCTATAATCGCCAAGGTACTTTGAAATCAAGCTACGAGGAATGGAACGAGCTGGGATCCATGCCATGTCCAATTTGAAAGGTGGTACAGGCAGGTCTAATAATGATGGAGCATGATAATCCCATAAAAAATGCCCTTGCTCCAATTTTAACACACCTAGTGCGTTCAACCATCCTTGCTTGTAACCTTCATTGTTGGCATGTTCAATACGAGCATCCAGGTGAACAAGGGCTTCATTGTATCCTGCCATCTAGAATTCCCTTGGCTGTTTATGGAATTGGAAGGTTAATCTATCCAATTGTTCATGAAGGCTTTTGGCAAAAAGATCCTTATTATGCAGAGCAGATTTCGTCGCTGTAAGTTGATCCTCCAAGGATAGATTCTTCTTGGACATTTCTAATTGGGCCCGATCTTTGACGTTTAACTGGAATGCTTGAGTTTCTAAAGTAGATTGGGTACGAGCCTCTTCAACATTGCGACTAAGAACTCTTGATCGACTCCGAGAAGCGACTGGAGAGTTTTGCTCCTCGGCAACATTTTGAGCAGCTCTTCCTCGCCTCCGAGAACCTCTTCCTCATCCACGAGCAATCCCAGAAACTGCAGACCTTCTTAAATCATCCAGTTCTTGCCTTAATTTGGCATTTTCGACCTCTAAGAAAGAGAAACCTTCATCAGTAACGGGCACTAGAGCAGTGGAAGATGATGTTGCAGATTCATATTGAGCCAACTTCTTCTGTAAATTGTTATTTTCTTGTTCCAGGATCTCGGAAATCTGCCTACAAGCTTCAACTTCACCTTTTAAGGTCCTTTCCCTAATATCATATCCAGCAATGATCTTCTTATGGCCTGTTTCAGAAGAGAGTTGCTGATATCTATTTTCATAATCCTCGTGCAACGAGGCCATTGTTACATTGTGTTGATTTTGAAGATCCTCTATGGAACCATGAAGTTCCTCGATCAGTTCGTAATACGCCACATTATTGGCCACAGATCTATCAAGCAAATCCTTCAGATACCGGTAAGCCTCAACTGCTTGTTCTGAGGCATCGTGACCAAGGATGTCGACAATCTCTGATACACTTAGGTCTGTATGACCAGCTTTATAATATCCATTGCATTGTCGCATCAACTCAGTATCAGGAGCAGATATCAATTCCATTCTGACCAAAAACTAATAAAGAAGAGGAAGCAGGAATTAATAAATAAGAGCAGATAGAGTATCAACAAAGAAGAGAAACGAAGATGTATTTTATTAGATCATCAAAAAGTTACATTGTTCGATTACAAGTAAGAAAATATAGAAATGATACCGAATAACTTCACACCTTTTCCTTGTCCCCCAAGACTTTCTCGGGAGGCTGGGACGAGGAGCTCGGTTGCTCGGTGGTAACAACGGTTTGATCAGCAGGAATCTTCTCGGGAGGAGGAGGCATGGAAGAAACGTCCTCGTTGATAGAGGGTTGAGAAGCAGAGACTGGGTCGCCCGTAGCCATAGAAGATTCATCTGAGGCAGGCTCATCTTCTTCTTCTTCCACAATTGGTGGAGGAGGACCAGGGAGATGTTGTTGGAATAGCTCAGAATCGTCTTGGACCTTCAGCTCTTGCAGAGCAGCTACCCAGCCATCGTGGAAGTATTTCAACTTCCCATATTGGACTTGGGATGTCATTGCAGCTATCCCTCTCTCCCATCCTTTCTCCCAACCAGCACTGAAATGTTTCTTGATTGCGACTTTTCTCCTCAACTTCTCCGAGGAGAGCTTCACCTCCAATTCCTTTTTTTTGACCTTGATATCTCGCAGGGTAGATAACTCTTCCTCTGCCTTTTTCAGCTGGCCATCATATTCCTGATGTTTAACCTCTAAACCTTTAACTTTCTCCTCCAAATTCTTGGAGGTTTCAGCCATTTTCACCTTCTCAGCTTCAGCCACAGCTAATTTCTTCTCCCAAACAGCTTTTTCGTCAACATACTGTTGACGAGATTCCTTTAAAGACTGGGTCAAACCCAACAGAGCATCCTCTACGCCTGACGAGGAGCTTGAAGCTTTAATAGCTTCATCCTTCTTCACAATATTATTAAAACAGTTCACCAACTGAAAGATGAGAAAAATAGCAAAGTCAATACGAAATGCAAGCTTTCAGAGAAAGAAAGAAAAATCAGAAGTATAAGAAATTTACTGAAGCAAGGTGATGAGCAGCTAAGGATGTCAGCATATCCCTAGGAATTCTCTCATCAATACCATGGACCTCGGGTACGACCGAGCTCATTGCAGAACTTGGAAGAGTGATGTTTGGAACATCAGTACCACCAGCAGGTAAGGAGGAGGCAGTTTCAGCCGGAGTAACTGAGGATGATTTCCTCAATCTCTTCAACGGGCGATTAGAACCTTCAACCAAAGAGGTTTTGGTCGGGGAAATTGTAATCACATCTACAGGAGCAGTTTTCTTGCTCGAAACCACTGGGGGCTTCTCGGCAGCTTTAGAAGACCCAGCATCCACTTTTTTAGTCCCCTCTGGGGCGTCAGTTTTACTTTTCTTGGCCCCAGCAACAGAAGTAACATCATCAAAGAGAGTAGGAGGAGCTCTTTTCTTACCCATCTTTTGACTTAAAGGAAGATGAGAATCTGAAGATGAACCTTCTGGAGTTGAAGCTGGTTCAACAGGGCGAGCAGTATAAGAGGTTGTGTAACTCTTATACTGTAGCAGATATGAGGCAGACCTGATGTGTTCGTTTGCAATATTCTTGTGCAAACCCCAGATAAGTTTCAGATGCTTGATATTAACCTCTGATTCTTTTGGAGTTCTTCTTTTGCTATCAACTGCAAATAAACACATATTGAGATATCAGTCATACATTTTGTCAAACATGATGAAAGCATAATTTCATAAGTAAAATAAAATGAAAAATAAACCTATCCCATTGCCATATGGGGGACATCTGGGACCGTTGTATACTTCATTTCCAGCTAAAGGGGCATATTGCCAATTTTTTATAACCAACCCATGTTCAAAATAATCTCTATTTGAGTCAGGGAGGTTAACTACAAGAGCCCTATTCAGAAACCTAGTTTTTAAATAATAAATATTATCTAGAGTGGCCCACTTATAGCAATACATAATCTCAGGGATCCCAATACGATTCCCATGAGTTAGATTTAATTTGTGTACCCCATTAATTATTCTCCATGAATTGGGGGCTATTTTTGCAGGGACAAGGTCAAAATATTGACAAAACTCAAGACACAATGGATTTGGTGGAAAGGAAAAACCACATTCAGCAATAAAAAGACTGGGGAACCAATGTCCCTCAGGCAATCGGAAGTAATCTAAAGGCTCAGAAAGAACCTCTAAAGTTACCCATGAAGGAAT
This sequence comes from Sambucus nigra, assembly GCA_949130495.1. Taxonomy (NCBI): domain Eukaryota; kingdom Viridiplantae; phylum Streptophyta; class Magnoliopsida; order Dipsacales; family Adoxaceae; genus Sambucus; species Sambucus nigra. The sequence goes on from OX422212.1 coordinate 388,150,953, forward strand.
GGAAAAATCAGAACGAAATTTCTCAACAGACTCCACAATATAAACCATACTGAATAAAAGAGAAGAAAGGAAAAAGATCTTACAGGAAGAAAGGAGGTCTGCTGACAACTAACGAAGGAAAAGATGAACGCACAAGAGAGAAGGAGAGAATAGAAAGCTTGAAGGCAGAAAATTGGAAAACGTAGAAGACGGTATGGTTACCTAAGAAGTTTAAATACTTTGCATTGGGAAGCAGCGAAAGAAATGATTACCAAAAAGAAACTACTGAACTTCCGGCGGCTAAAAGTACAAAAACTGCACGGAGACCGAAGCGCTTATAAAAAATTCAAAAGAAAGGCGGAAGCTGCGAAATGAGAAGGAGATTTGAACACAATGTTCCTGAAACCCAGGAAAGTCATTTAATATTGCCATATACCGAGAAAGAATGTTCCATACTCCTCAAAGTTCGAAATATGAAACATTGGGGGCTTCTGTTGATACCAAAATTAATATGCTGATGTGGACGAATAATACGCAGACACGTGTCAATCTACGTGGCACGATAGCAGCGAGGAAGTTCATTTCCCGACCAACCATGCTTCTTTCCGAGCAACGAGGATACACCGAGGAACTATAGCACACCGAGGAACTCCAATGCACCGAGGTACTCTAACGCACCGAGATACTCTAGTTCTCCGAGGAACTCCTGATCAGCGAGCAGCTATGGCGGTCCGAGCTGCACCTCGATCGTACCATTAATTTCCAGATAATCAACAGTTCAGATATTCATTGAATGCTTATATTCTTGACGCACACGCTGCATTAAATGTATTACCTTTTTACATGTATATCATTTAATGTATCGAACCTTTCATGTACAGCCTCAAGGCTATAAATACCTTGTATCAAACCCATTCAAGGGGACCGGAATTTCTTGAGAGAACTTGTAATCAAGAATTCCACAAACACTCAGCGATAACATAACAGTGGACGTAGGCTTTATTCCTAGCCGAACCACTTTAAAAATCTTTGTCTTATTTATTTATCTGTGATTAAATAATTAGAGCGATCTAGTTTTTTACATCAACAGGTACAAATAAGGTTCTCATCTATCCTTTATAAGAAGGAGTAATTCGATTGTAAATCTCCTCAGGGGTAGAACCTTCCACCATTAAAGGAAATGATATTATGACTTGAGGAATGGGGTTTTTTGGTGCCATGGATTCATAACATGAGAATATGTAAATAAAAGAAGATTTAAAGTAGGAAGCAATAGGTTTCAAGGGTTTAGAGAGGGCAGTATTGTCTAAGGAACAAAGAAAAGCAAGTGGATGAATTTATAAGGATGAGGAGTAACCTCCAATGCTCCACTAAGCATGAAGTCCTATTAACATAAATTCCAAACTTATCTATCGCAATGACTATCTGTATCCATGCAATCCCACTAATTATAAAATCTTTTCATAAATAACCTTAATGCCCATTATAATTTCTTTAGAAAGTATGTCCCATTCTACGTCATGAAAAAAATAAATAAAGGGCTACCGATGATACCAAGTGTGATATCTAACTTTAATATTCCTAAAGGAAGCCTCGAAACCCATCCTTAGGTCAGAAAAGGGGTCAAGGGACATCACTAAATTTTTCTTAGGTTTCAATAGTAAAGCACATCATGGAGACCTCATAGAGAGTCATACCAAAAGCATATAGCAATCACCAAATCTTATCCATTAATTTTTTTATCCAAATTATGCATCATGAACTTTAGAAGCCTCTCATAATACATAATTAGGCCCATTGAAGGGGGGATCCTCCACAGTCATTGTGAGGATCTCCCTTAACACAGTTTAAATTTTGGGAACACTCTAACAGAGGGTTTGTGAGGTCACTACACTTCTAAGTCTTCGTCAAACACTCCTTTAGGCCTTAACAATGCCTGGACCATCTTATTCATGCTCAGGATATCTCTTGAGAATTATTCCATAAACTTTGGGATCACAATTGCTCATGAATAACCAAGAAGAAGATGCCCCTCAATTTTCTAGGCTGGTGAGAAAGTACACATTGTTTTACCATCCCCACTCACCTTATTAAGCCATCCCCATCACATTAAATGAAATTTAATGATATCAACAACCACCACTCAGAGTATTCAACCCATCCCAAAATACATTACACCATTACTTTAGTAAGAAGACATGGAATAAGTCCTCACATGCTGCACTTATCATTTATTATCATTATATATGGATGCCTATTTATATAAGGAAAATTCTTTGAGTCTCAAAAATCTCCCCCAAATCTTCTCAAATCCTATGTGGACGTCACGTCATTCTTTCACTTGCTTGTCATCTATTTTCATGTGGTGCGGATTCCGCCAGGACACAAAGCCCAAATCATTTTGAGGGAGATTTGGGGGAGTTATTTGGGGTATGTATCATTACTCATTTATATAATACATGAAGAAGTATTAAAGGGACTTATTCCAAGTTATTTAGGAGAAAATAAAAATATTCATCAATATACTACATTTATAAAGGAAAATGTCCACTTCCTCACATAATATTGCATTTTAGTCATAACAGTTAAGTGACTTAGCGTTATTTTTATTTTGTGAGTCCTAAATGAGTCATCATCTCTTAGATAAGCCAATGATTACTTTTCAGGTGCTTTTCGTATATTATAAAGACATCAGACAACATTCGCAGTTTATCCAAGGCTAAAGGTTGGGAACCTTTGTCTTATTCACCTTTATAAGGAATAAACAAAAGATAAACTCCTTCACGGTGGACATAGGTAGGTTATCAAGGGTAATGGACAATTTTATATTTCGTGTCTCCATTAATTCTGACATATACACACCTCCACCACCTCCTAAAGGGATTATTTGGGGAGGTTGGTGTCTAATCTAATTTCAACACCATCGTTGTGGATCATATTTCCATGTTTACTCTATCACTTATCTAATTCTAAAATATGTCTACTCATGTCATCTATTGGTGTTAGTAATTGATTGATTGATTGATGATGTTACAATTTTTGAGATCTTACCTCTGTCTACTAATGACTAAATGGGGGAGATATATTGGTTGTCTAAGGGGAGAAAATGGCATATTTTAGTGGTATTATTGTTATTTGTATCCTAATGCATTAACGAGGTGTTTGTTTTCATGTTGTGATTTCATGATGTTTATAGAAGATGATATTTGGGCAACTTTGAGATTGATTGCATTGAAATTTTCATCTTTTTGGGTTGGGATTAGTTTTCTTAGTACTATTGTTTATTTATTTTTTATTTATTTTTTTGCAGAATAGCCAAATGGAGATATTTGTACGAAAAACATTTAGCAATTTTGGTTCTTAGAGTATCATATAGACGTTCTACAGTGGATTGTAATGTATCTTTCTCGTATTGTTTAGTGAAGACCATGACTGAATTAAACACACTATAAGTGAGGTAAGTGACTTAGAGACCCAGTTGAGAACATGGAAAAATGAACAAAAATTCTTGAAAAATGTAATGGTCAAATGTAGTTTTACCACATAAACTTATTTCTTTATATTTCGTACCTTAAAATTTTATTTTCTAACAGTCTTAAAAATATTTACATGATAACCTCATTAAAATATCTTGTGGAAAATTTTGAATTTCAAAAGAAAAGATGAAATCATTTATATGATAATGTTAAAATTATATCCACATTAAGTTGTTTTTGTTAGGTTAGTCTATGCATTAAGTCATTAAAGGACGAATTCAATTATCTAATCTATATAACTATATAAAAAATTATAGACCCAATTTATGTGAGGCTGACACGTGGCAATGTATTAAATAAGAAGAGAGTTTCATTAATCTCCTGAACGTCCCATGGAATATCATAAGTTCCATGTGGAAACTTACTTAAATATGAGTTAGGCTTTCTAGAATGTTTAGGTGTCTAGATACTTTAAACATTCCTCTTCACATTGTAGATTTCTTTTGTGGAATATCAAAGGTTTCTTCAAGTCTTATTTGAAATTACCAAAAGACAGATTACTAAACAAATATCCAACTCATTTCCAAAGTTCAACATCGAAGAATGCGGATGGTTTGGTCATTAAAACGGAAATATCTTCTGGATGTATTCATATTTACAAGGTGCAAAAGAAAAATGATGATAAGAAGAACAATGATTTGCAAAGACCCTTTTTGAAAACAGATAATGGGAAGGAGACCGAGACAGAGTTTGATATGATAATAAAGTAGCTCATTAGAGGGGATAGTCAACTAAAACTCATCCTAATTGTTGTTATGCCAAGTCACGATAGGAACACAATTTGTAGATCAATTTTTAATCATCCAGTTATTGTCTCTCATTTTTATTTACACGCATGAGAATTTTATGTACTGGTGAGTTACTTTATCAAATTATTTTATCTTTGTTTTGGGTGGTTTCTAATAACTATCACCGTATCAGAAAGCAATTTGGCCCCGTAATCTAACCAAACAAGAAAACCCCGTAAAATACAAACCAAAGAAGCAATCCCAATAGTTTGTTTTATCCCAGTAAAAAAAAAAATAGTAGAAACACAATGGTTTATTCCTCTAATGCTTATATTTTCAATAAGTAATTTCTTTATTTCTCAGGTAGTTTCAACTCAATAGTTTGTTTTCTCGGTGGTTATATTTTTTCCTAACTTTGATCTCCAATTTATCCCAACTTCTGAAGGGATCTCTCTTAGCCAAGAATTATTTTTATTTTTGAAATCAAGTTTGAGAATATTTTGGTTTGTACTCTGTATTGTTGTGTCATGTTTGTATATATGTGGTTTTTTTACCTATACATACATGTGAATCTGCAATTATCGTGTTTCGATTCCGTTTACTCCATATTTTCTTCCCATGTTATGTGCAGAATTGTATATTTTGATGACATATCAACTTATATATAGTTCAAATGAATGAAGTTTTGGATCTATACATGTTGGGTTTGAAAAAGATAATGGTAACTAATCTCTCTATTATTCAGGTGATGATGAGTACTACAAAGGATATATTTAGATAGCTGAAAAGTTATCATATAAGATTTGTTAGGAATATATGGAGCGTATCTACCTTTCCACATTAAGATGTGAACATGAAATTATTCCCCGTATAACTTCAACAAATTAAGAATAGCAGATCTCAAATAAACTTTCTACACACACATTGATTTTAGTTGTGATTTTCATTGGTTAACTCATTGTATTCTAATTAATTACATTAAGCGGTTGGATTTTGATTGTGTATGTCAATGGGTAACAATCACAAGTGATGGTTGTATATATGTGAAAAACTATGACAAATTTATTTATTTACGATTATTCAATTGAATCATAGTTTTTTTGTTGTGAAGACAACACTCATTTGAATTTCTCAAATCTTAATTATGGATTATTGATTGTGTATCTCAAAAAGGAGTCAAAAATCGTCAAACTTTTGCATTGCTTTAACTTTGTACTTTTTAACTTATATTTATACTTTATGGTTCTACAAAGACTAATTTTATGTTTTTAATATATGACGCTTTACATTACATTATTAATATTGTAAATTTTTTCACTATTACAAGTTTTTTATTCTAACTAGCTTAATCCTTACTCTTTTATTTTGTTCCCTTCACCTATCAACATTTCCTTCTTATTTAAAACAATACCGTTTAGATAAAGTCGGTCACGCATCGCGTGTCCTACATGCTAGTAACATAATATGAAAATGGTGTTTGTCAGTGTTGTTATGCTACGTGGATTTCATTAAGGCTTCATTTTTTGAATCCTCTCCTCTCCACATCTGCTCAAATATAGGCCTCCCCAAAACAGCTATCTTTTGACCTCCCAAAATGAAACAACACGTCCACTCCCCTTATCCATCCCTTCCCTTTTCCCCAACCTCTTCCACTTTTGACATTTCTAATTTTCCCTATATATACCTGGAATCGATCTCTTGCAGTAGCTACCCTCCACCTTCTCGTACCGCAATCGCCTACATCCCTACAAACGATTAGTGATAATCATTTTTGCCTCACAGCTGTTTAGAGCTCAAAATGAACAAAGGTATTCCAGATCCAGATTCTCCTGTTACTTATATCTTTTTCTCTCTACCACTTTTTCATTTTATATGAATCGATACTATCAGTATGCAATTTGATCATTTAATAGATATTATTTCTGCTTTAGGGTATAGTTTAAACACCTATGTACTCAACAACCCTTTCTTTGTTATTTGTTTTTTTATAAGAATAACCAAACATTACTGTTTATATATATGGAAATAAAGTTGTTCATTGTATATGCCTACCATTGATGTCATTCATTTCATCCTTATCTAAAAGTTGTTCGATGTTTATATAGATGAATAATGAGATAAATTTCATCAGATGGTAACAAAGTTTTTCTCTTGTAGGGATTAAAACTTCAATCAATAACTTTGGCGATTAAAAGGGGAATCGATGTGGTAAATGTAGTAATAGGAGTGCCAGATTATAAATCACTAGCCTGGGTAAACTATTTATATAGTTGGCAGTTATTCTTATGCCTTTTAGCAAATATATATAACAATAGGCAAGGTTAAGTTTTGATCTGTATTGCATTTCCTGTTTACCTATCATGATAGTAGAATATTTTGTGCTTCCTTATAACACCCCGAATTTTGGATGATTTAAATAATTATGGAAGTAATTATTATTGTTGGGTTAATTGAATTAAAATGTGAGATTTAATTGTTAATTAATCTGGATTAAAATATATTAGCTAAGGTGCCAAGGGTTAATACTTATTAATTGAATATTACTGTGTGAATATGTAATATGGGATTATGAACTTTGATAAATTGTCAAGAGTGAGAAATATGACAGTTTGGTAATTTAAGTCACACGCGCGTGTGAGTCGTGTCACGACTAATTGATGGGAATAAAAAGAGAATTTATTTTGATTAACTAGTATGATCATTTCGAGTGCGTCATTGAGTCCGAAAGGGTCGAAATAGTCAAAATAGTGTACCTGGAGGTTTAATTTGGATCCCGGGGCAATTTTAGGCCTAACCGGTGTCTCGGGAGGGCGTTTTGGTAAATTTCATTTTTGGGGTTAATTAATGGACGAAAATTATAGTGCTTTAATATCCCTTACGTATTTATAGTTAGGGATTTATCTGTAAATGAAAAGAGAGGGTCCCAGAGGAAGGAGAAGAAGAGGTTCATAGGAGTTCCAAGGCCAAACCCAGTCATCTTTCACCAAAAACATCATCAACGCGTAGATTGAAAAGAGGAGAACACATCTAGATCAATTTCAAGCGACGACTCAAACCTTCATAATCAGGCAGGTGTTTATTACTTGCTTTTCTTTAGCAATACTCATGTTCATGTTAGTATAGGAATGAAATACCTATGTATTGTTAATAAAAGTGATGAAAAATGGAGGTTTGATATACATGAATTGAATATGAGATTAATTTAGGTTGAACCATTTATGTATATAGATTAGAATCACGTGTAGATGATTTTTTGTGATGAAAAAATCTAGAAATTTTATGTTCGTGGATGATAATTTGAAGAACTAGGGTTTTATTAAATTAATTGGGGATTCCATATTTGTAGAAACGTGGGGGGAGTGTCCCTTATGTGTGTTTCAAATCAAATCAATTTTTACCAAAAATTATCCAACTTTTAATTAGTACCAAGCCAAGTTGTGAAAATGAATTCTTACTTTAAACCAATTTTATCTTGATTAATCCTAAACATGCATCTAGTGATTAAAGCAAGTAAAGTAAAGTAAAGAATACTCACAACGCCGGATGTACGAAGAAAAAACCCAAAACGGGAAAATAACCTCGGACGACCCAAGCTAGACAATCACTATGAACAAAGGTTTTACAAAGACAGATTAGCCTTACTCAATGACTCGATCCCCACGGGTCTTGACGCTCCTTCTGATCTTCTACCGTTCTTTAATAGTGCCCACGCAGAAATTCCATCTTCCACGATACCCATCCACAACACTCGACTCCACAAATGTCTCGGTGTCCACCGAATGGATTTGATACGTCTACGATGTCGAACAAGAAGTCCTTCTCTTTTCTTCACCAAAAAACCCTGATGTTAAATTATAGAACAAAACTTCTTAGTTTAGCAATATCACATAAACATATAAGAATGATAACTCGAATCTTTTCAAACTCTAAGGATGTTTTTAAGATTTGTAACCTTAGAAAAACATGTGCAAAACTCGTACTAGATCGTAAATAGTTTTTCTAGAATGCACACACTTAAATTCTGATGAGACCACGCTTTAAATAGGAAATAAATGTCGCCTCAAAAACTGTGTCATTCGAACGAGATAGCAAAGTCGTTCGCGCGACATGAGCATCTCGCTCGAACGAAGGATAGATGACGTTCGAACGACCATCCTATCAGTTTGACTTTTTGACTTTTTGTTTAAAACGTCTCTTCCAAAAGAGATCCAAATAAATCAGACTATATTTCGAGTTTATCAGAATAAAACGTAGTGTAAACATTTAAAACACTTAAAAAATATTTTAAAATATTTTCCTTATAAAAAATACATCCTTATCTTTTATAAAAAAATAATTTCGAGCACCATTAATTATACGAATTCATACATGTGTGATCTCGGAATGCAATTAACTTTGAAGACGAATAAACTTGCACCAATTAAACTTCGGCATGATTAATTCTTTGAAGCTTTTCCACAACGTCTTCAATTTCTTGAATACGTCATAGACCAAATAGGATTGGGACAAAATAAAATCTCCCTATGACATATTACAAACACAGTTTTGTTCACGAAATTAAGTCAAAACAATACAGGGACTCAATTTGTATGCCTTACAAGATTTCATTGATGATTAGAAATGAATTAATGATGTTATATTAGTGGAAGTCATTCATACATGTTAGGAATATGATTTGGAATGGATGATTAGTGATTGGGAATGATCCGTAGAGGTTGGAGGTGTTGAAATGGCGAAAAGAACATACTTGGGTTGGGCTGCCATATTGCAAGTAGAGGTTCGGATCGCCTTTTAATAGGTTTGAATCGCCTTCCTTATTAATAGGTCCGGACCCTTTTTCATAAAAAGGTCAGGATCATATTTTTTTAAAAAGGTCCGGACCTTTTCTCATTAAAAGGGTCGGATTGCTTTTAAAAAAAAGGTCTGTATCGCTTTCTTAGTGGGTCCGGACCGCTCTGCTAATTTTTCCAGAATAGATTTGTGGACCCGTCAGACATCTTTCGGTACTTGTAATACGGTAATCCTAATATAGTACACTGAGGTTTGAAGTGATATTATATGAAGGCAAGTGTGATTTAAGACTTAGGCATAAGTGGGATGAATAACCCTTAGAAAATTAGGAGGGGGATTATAATCATAATTAATAATACGTCGAGAGTATTAAGTGAAAGTAATACGGCGAATAGGACATGATACTTAGTTGTGTGAATACCTAGAGATTATAATAGGTTGTGTGTATACCTATGTATTGATTTATTATATGTATAGCATACATACGCTTCATGCTATCGAGCGGAGGTTTCGCGCAGTGGACAGTCTTATCCTGGGTGACCTGATGGGGGGATATTGACTTGTACCCAGAACATATGAACTTGGGTACGTGCTATCTGTTACGTAGGATAGTTTAGACGGTTGGATGGGGGTGTAGGTATGTGCGTAACCCATTTAACTAGTGAGTATTCTTGCCTTTAATATTTATGTTATGAGATTTACGGTTCGTTAGAGATGCCGAACCAATTGTCCTTTATGCAGCGAGTGATGCATCGGGTCACGATAGCAGAGTATGCATTGCGCCAAGTGGTTCTAACCAAGGGGCGCAGGTTTTATATATATATATGGATGATGTGACTATATGTATATATATATATAAATGTACTTGATAATGAATGGTTTTAATGCGTGAAATTTGAAAATGTACAAATGTGGATAAGCAAAGTAATTCTAGAGGATAAAAGACTTCCTATCAAAATAGTGAATATAAAATGGGTAACTCGCATAAAAGAATATTATTAGCATATTGTATGGGTGATACGGTTTACTCCCTTGAGATATATTTAGGAGTTCACATCAGTAACCTAGTTGGGAATATTATAGACGACTAGGTTAGGGGTAGACGTACGCTAGGTGTGCACATTAGTGGAGCAGTGAGAATCTCAAGTGAGAGTTCGAAACTAAGATGTAAATAATAATTGCATCTTTGTAGTTTTAAATACTTGCTAAAACAAATATTTTTGCAAATCGGGCTCTGGCACGTTTCCTGTTATTTCTCTTCTATTTTGATATATATATATATATATATATATATATATATATATATATATATGTGTATTATACTATGTGTCCAGCCACAGGGTCACCATTAGACTTAGCCACGTGGATCATTCGACGAGATGCAACTATTATGGAAGCAATAGGTTATTGATATTAGACGCTACTATCTCTTCATTCTATTCCTAGTTCAGATCATTCATTTAGGGCATGTGTCGTCCGCTTCCAGATTAACTATTTCAGTGATGTTATTCTTATTAGCATTTCCTTACTATTGGATTGAGTATTATGATACTTTGGTTTTCGAGTTTGAACTGGAATATTTTATCCAGTCTCATTTATTTCATTATTTGTTTCATGTTCAGTATTTATTCTTGTGGAATAGAATTGGCTTATATATTAAAGTATGGAATTTATTAATGGATTAGTTGGGTATAATTAATTTGGTAAAATGTTTTGACACTTAACTTAATTAATTTTCAGTTGATTAATAATAAACATTGTTTTCGATAGTGATGTTAAGAATAAACCAACCGGACACTTTCATTTTAATTTAATAAATGACTGATCACCTGGTATTTAATTAGGCAGGGTGTCAGAGATGGTATCAAAGCATCATGCACTAGAGTCTTTTAGGATCTGTGCAGCTTATTACATTTTTGCGCAACATTTTTTGATATAGAGCCTTAATATAGGCTTATTGTATTCCCTGATGTGTGCGACTTACGTTCTCCTGCTATGAATTATAATGTATGTGACTCATTTTACGAACTCTTGTGTACTTCGAGCCCCGAACATTATAAGATGGCCGATGAAGGCTGTAAGAAGGATTGCAGGAGAAGAAACCCGATAGAAGATATAGAGTAATCTGGGAATGGTAATCGTGACTAAAGTCACCATGAGTAATATTTAAGAGAGTGATAATAGAGTTATCACTCAGAAATCGTAGGTTCCCCAAGCACAGTCGTAGATAACGGTGGAGTAATTTCAGTACCACCTAGCATAGTCGATAAGGGGGAACTCAGAGGGACTCTTTTGAAAGACATCGATGAATATGTGGAGAAGAAAGAGAGAAGGTGTAACAGGCCAATGGAAGTAGAAAGTCCAAAGGCAATTGTGTTGAGTGGAGTGCAGCGACACTCAGAATTAAATTGGGAGTTAAAATTGTATCTCTTAAGAGAGACAAAAAGTGACTAGAGTCAATCACCGCAGATAAAGTAGCGTGTTTGAAATTTAAAGATAAATTGGGTACGATTTGACCGTGAGGTCTTCCATTCGATGTTGTAACAGAGATGCAAGTGGTACTTTGACACTTAACACTGTGAGAAAAATAGAGATCGATCATGAGAGAACTGTTAAATTGTATAATGAACTTCGTACCTAAAAAAGGGGTAGAGAATATATAAAGGTTTATAGTTAATAATGGACCATGCGTAGAATATAAGTATGGATGAGAAATACAGTAAGGATGACTAATGTTGATATCGTTAAAGTTATATATTTGCAAGTTATTTCAACATTTCCAGAAGAAATGAGCCAGCAGGGTTAGATAATCTGACCGAAGAGCAAAGCTGGACTTAACTATATTAGTGAAACACCACATGAGACTATGCCTAATGGGTTACTCATTTAGATCAGTTTAATTGATTAACTTCCTACAAAGTGAAGATAAAGTCAATCTGGGTTGTAGAGGCCAACAATAGTCCTGAGAGGCCAGCGTAGCCAACGGGACAACGGGAGAACATTGGGAGCTAAGACTGCCCAGCCCGAGATAAGGACATTCCAAAATGGTTAGTGGGACCACTGGAGGGAAATGGCTTGGGAAAGTTCCCTATGTGTAGAGAGTAGTAATACCAGTGTCGAATGTGTCCACGTTGAGAAATGAGGCCGATAAGATTGGAAATAGTAAACCGTGCTAGCTAGGCATAACAACTAGAGGAGTGAGATTTTCAGCGGAGAAATTAAGGTCAAGGGAATTTAGGCCCAGGAATTACAACCCGAGAGGGATGGGTTCAGGCACGACCATAGAGTCCTTGGTAACAATAGCATACCATATTTTAGGGCCAAAGTTTAGACCTAGAGATTTTGGGCCAACGTTTTAATAATGGGCGTGTAAGCCATTGGAAGGAATAAATTGTCCACAATGGGAGGTGACAACTATTGGATGAAATCTTAGATGTATAACGAGTGCAAATGCTCATGGGCCATTTTGGCAGTCACGTGGAAAAAGTGGTGAAGATTTTCTTCATCCTTATGAGTAAAGGATTAATTCCAGTGACATGGGTGTGTTACAACTTATATATAAATTATAAACTCTAAACTTCTCGTGCGAGTCATGTTTAGTGGGAATGATGGTTTAACAGTCTGGTTAAAGATGTATTTCTCGTTGAAGGCGGGGCTTTTTTATGTCGCTCGTGAGTGAACAGGGTGGACCCTAAGAGTATATTTTGATGTTATAATTTACTAGTGCATTGAGTGAGTAGAGTAGAGCTTATTATGAGTGATTAATTACCGAATGTTGGAACGATCGTAGATTGAGTAATACGATTATTGTAATGGACACTTCGGGGGGGATTAATATTAAATTGTGCGGTGCCACCTAAAATAGGGTTGAGCCCACATATATATAGTTATATATGTATTCATGGTATCATAGACCTCAACGAGTATGTTGTCTAGTTATATGTGATCCCGGTGCATGGGGATTTATTTACTGATGTGACTCGGGATGTTTGTGTCCTTTATCGAGCAGCGAGATATTGTTCGTTATATATAGATATCGCACTAAGAACTTTTGATAGTGAGAATGCCATGTTTCATGTTATCTTTAAGAGACATTAGAGTGGACAGGTAAACTTTTATGTAAGCACATGGGGATTGTGGGAAGGTACAGATTATGGACTGAGGACCTTAAGGATCTCGACGACTGACTAAGCTAGGTAGTAGTGTATCGGGGGGTTCCTTATTTGGATTTTTCTTTACGAGACATCCCATACATGAAACTAGCGAACGATGAAAGCTAGAGAGAAGTTTGGACGATAGAACATGAGTTTCGTACCTTAGGAATTGTACATATATGAATATATAACTGAGAGTGGATAATCCCATTATGATTTAAGGTCGATAAAGCTGCCTAGACCGGTCATGGAAAACCAGTATGGAAGGGTTACGTTATGAATCGATCAATATTCTTAGAGTTTGAGAATTGATTTCAAAAAAGAGTATTTCAATTGCAATATAATACTTGAGACATAGGGTGTATGGGCACCCTATGAAATTGAATTTGGTCGCTGCCCCCATTTTTGGATGTATGGGATAAGGAAAATAAATATAAAGGATCAAATATCGAGACTTAGTGTCCGATCATTTATGACGATTAGGATCATCTTTCCCCAAATGTCCACGAGGGTGGTATTATAGCCGGTAATGTAACATACGTGTCAGATGAATTCGATAATGTTTAGCCGGGGAATTCGAAGCTTATTCCACAATATCTGGCAGAGGCCTACGTTTCATAAGAAACTGATTTATGAGTAAAGGAATGACTTATGACATACGGGGAGACAAGTCACATAGATCACGATTAGAGGTACATTTGGGTGAACATAAAATGTATCAGGTTATAAATAACCAGTGGTAGTGAGATTTAAAGAAGTGAGAAATTGTTAATCCGTTCTATAGTGGACCACCTGTCTGTTATTAAAAGGGGTGGACCCTTCGAAACCTGGTGAGGTTTCTGAAACCATTAGGATCCCCAAGAAGTAATGGGAGAACAGTCCCAAATTTTTTATCACGTAAGTAACTACTTCATTGAGAAGTTGCGATCCTATATGGATGACAATGGATCGGTTGACCGGTGTAGCACATGTTAAGTTAGTTAAGACTAATCATACTATGGGACAGCATGCGCCGACCTTTATAACCAAGATAGTGATGGTTATATGGGGCATCGCTTGATAGCGTGTTCGATTAGGACAACACCTTCACCTTTCGATTTTGGAAGAGTGTTCAAGAGGCCACGGGTACCGAGTTGTAATTGAGTACGACGTATCATCCACAGATGAATGGGCAGAACAAGCGGACTAATCGGATTTTGGAGAATAAATTATATGTATACCCTTGGGTCTTAGGGGAAGACGAGAGAAGTTCTTTCCACTAGTGGAGTTTGAGTACACTTACTCATATAAGCTCAGTTTGGGTATGTTGTTAGTTGAGGTATGGTACGGTAAACCTTGTTGTTCTCATGCTCATTAGTTAAAGGTGAGGGGACCGACTCTTATTGCGAAGATCAGAGATGAGTTGATATTTATGTTATATAATGTGTGTAACACATGTTGCGCCAATGACCTACCTGTGTGCGATCGTTGCGGGACGAGATCGTATGTAGCTAAAGAGCGGGTAATTTATCAAGGTACGAATGATCGAAGGCTAGATAGTGAATATCGAAAATAAGTTTAAGTAGTGAAACTTAAACGGTCAAGTTTGGGAAAGAACCTATGTGACAGGGTAATCTGGAGTTTAAAACGAACATGTGTGGAGTGTTCATTATGAAGGGTATTCGATAGCGTACTATATGGGTGGTACGGAGTGTTTACTTAGGAGCGCAATGATGCGATGCGCAACATATATACAGCGTTGGTTGTACCTAGTATACTTTTTTTAAATTTCGGGACGAAATTTCGTTGTAAGGGGGAAGTATGTAACACCCCCTATTTTTGATGATTTAAATAATTATGGGAGTAATTATTATTATTGGATTAATTGAATTAAAATGTGAGATTTGATTGTTAATTAATTCAGATTATTATATTTTAACTAGTGTGACAAGGGTTAATATTTATTGATTGAATATTATTGTGTGAATATGTAATATGGGATTATGCACTTTGATAAATTGTCAAGAGTGAGAAATATGATAGTTTGGTAATTTAAGTCAGACGCGCGTGTGAGTCGTATCGGGACTAATTGATGTGAATAAAAAGAGAATTTATTTTTATTAACTCGTATAATCATTTTGAGTACGCCATTGAGTCCGAAAGGGTCGAGATAGTCCGAATAGTGTAACCTGAGGTTTAGCTTGGGTCTCGGGGCTATTTTAGGCCTAACCGGCATCCCGGGAGGGATTTTTGTAAATTCTATTTTTAGGGTTAATTAATGAACGAAAATTAGAGTGCTTTTATATCCCTTACATAGTTACAGTTAGGGTTTTATCTGTAAAAGAAAAGAGATAGTCCCAGAGGAAGGAGAAGAAGAGGTTCATAGGAGTTCCAAAGCCAAACCCAGTCATCTTTCACCAAAAACATCATCAACGTGTAGATCGAAAAGAGGGGAACACATCTATACCACTTTCAAGCGACGGATCATTCCTTCATAATCAGGCAGGTATTTATTACTTGTTTTCCTTTAGCGATACTCATGTTCATGTTAGTATAGTAATGAAATACCTATGTATTGTTATTAAAAGTGATGAAAATTGGAGATTAATTTAGGTTGAACCATTTATGTATGTAGATTGGGAATCACGTGTATATGATTTTCTGTAATGAACAAATATAGAAATTTTATGTTCTTGCATGATAATTGGAAGGGATTCCAATTTTCATTGATGATTAGAAATGAATTCATGATGTTATATTAGTGGAAATCATTTGTACATGCTAGGAAGATGATTTGGAATGGATGATTGGTGATTGGGAATGATCCATAGAGGTTAGAGGTGTTGAAATGGCAAAGAGAACGTATCTGGGTTGGGTTGCCTCATTGCAGGTAGAGGTCCGGACCGCCTTTTAATATGTGCGGATCGCCTTCCTTATTAATAGGTCCGATCCACTTTTCATAAAAAGGTCAGGATCATGTTTTTTTAAAAGGTCCTGACAGTTTTTCATTAAAAGGTCCGGATCGCTTTAAAAAAAATAGGGGTTCGGACCGCCCTGCTAATTTTTCCATAATTGCTTTATGGACCCTTAGGACATCTTTCGGGACTTGTAATGTGAGAATCCTATTGTAGTACAGTGAGGTTTGAAGTGATATTATTTGAAGGCAAGTGTGATTTAAGACTTGGGAATAAGTGGGATGAATGACCCTTAGAAAATTAGGAGGGGGATCATAATCATAATTAATAATACATCGAGAGTATTAAGTGAAAGTAATACGACGAATAGGACATGATACTTAGTTGTGTGAATACCTAGAGATTATAATATGTTGTGTGTATACCCATGTATTGATTTATTATGTGTATAGCATTCCTACGCTGCTTGCTATCGAGCAGAGGTTTCGCGCAGTGGATAGTCTTATCCTAGGTGACACGATGGGGGGATATTGACTTGTACCCAGAGCATATAAACTTGGATACATGCTATCTGTTACATAGGATAGTTTCGACGGTTGAATGGGAGCGTAGGTATGTGCGTGATCCATTTAACTGGTTAGTATTCTCGCCTCCAATATTTGTGTTATAAGATTTACGGTTCGTGAGAGATGCGGAACCAATTGTCCTTTATGCAGCGAGTGATGCACCGGGACACGATAGAGGAGTATGCATTGGGCCAAGTAGTTCTAACCAAGGAGCGCAAGTTATATATATATATATATATATATGAGTGATGCACCGGGACACAATAGAGGAGTATGCATTGGGCCAAGTAGTTCTAACCAAGGGGCGCAAGTTATATATATATATATATATATATATATATATACACTTTAGAATGAATGATTCTAATGTGTGAAATTTGAAAATGTATAAATGTGGATAAGTAAAGTAATTCCAGAGGATAAAAGACTTCCTATCAAAATAGTGAATATAAAATGGGTAACTAGCATAAAAGAATATTATTAGCGTATTGTATGGTCGATACGGGTTACTCCCTTGAGATATATTTAGGAGTTCACGTAAGTAACCTAGTTGGGAATATTATAGAGGACTAGGTTGGGGGTAGACGTACACTAGGTGTGCACATTAGTGGAGCGGGGAGAATTTCAAGTGAGAGTTCGGAACTAACATGTAAATAATAATTGCATCTTTGCAGTTTTAAATACTTTCTAAAACAAATATTTTTACAAATCGGGCTCTGAGCCGTTTTATTTTATTTTTCTTCTCTTTTACCCTCTCTCTCTCTCTCTCTCTCTCTATATATATATATATATATATATATATATATATATATATATATATATATATATATATATATATATATATATATATATATATATATTATACCAGGTGTCCAGCCACAGGGTCACCGCCAGACTTAGCCACATGAATCATTCGACGAGATGCAACTATTGTGGAAGCTGTAGATTATTGATATTAGATGGTGCTATCTCTTCATTCTATTCCTAGTTTAGATCTTTCATTTAGGGTATGTGTCGCCCACTTCCAGATTAACTATTTCATGGATTTTATTCTTATTAGCATTTCCTTACTGTTGGATTGAGTATTATGATACTTTGGTTTTAGACTTTGATCTGGAATGTTTTTTCTAGTCTCATTTATTTTAGTATTTAATTCACGTTCAGTATTTATTCTTGTGGAATGGAATTGGCTTATATATTTAAATATGGAATTTATTAATGGATTAGTTGGGTATAATTAATTTGGAAAAATGTTTTGACACTTAGCATAATTAATTATTAGGTGATTAATAATAAACATTATTTTCGATAGTGATTCTAAGAATGAACCAACCGGACACTTTGATTTTAATTTAATAAAGGACTGATCACTCGGTATTTAATTAGGCGGGGTATCACATTCCTCTATGATAAAATTGGTTTAGTACGAGTCTAAAAGAAACTTACATGTTAACGATGAGATTGAACATTAAGTTTGTCTTATATAATACAAGAAACACTCTATTTTTCTCTGTGTACATAATGAGATAAATCTCCTTATCTTCTGTTTTGGGTGCAACAGGGCTAAACCGTATGCAAAATACATTTTAGTTTTGGTGTTTAAATGAATACTCTATTTTTCTTTGGCTATTACTTCCTATTAATCGTGATTGTGATTATGGCATGTACCACTTACACAAACTTTCTAAATTTTATGTGGTTGGTTGAACAATTCTTGCAAAGGAAAGACATTCTATGGAGAGTGTAATCCTCATTTTTGGGTATTAATTTTGCCTCTTTTCCTTAATTTCATTTCTTGCTACTATTTTTAATCACTAGAGATTTAGATAATTAATTATATTAATCTTAGTGATAAAGTGTTGAATGTGCATTCAGGAGAGCACTTTTTTGGGCTAATATAAATATTGATTGGGCTCTAACACAGTTCTCTAAAATAGTTCCATACATGTGATGTAGACTGGGATTTTTTTTCCTTCTACCCTTTTTATACAGATAGATAGTTTTGCCTTCAAAATTCATTTTTTATAGAAAATATGCTCATAGTTATATCGATTGCTATGTTCTTGAAGAAATACTGGTACTTGGTTCGTTCCCAAAATGGATTCAATAATTTTGTAGGAAATTAATTACTTAACAGTGCAATGTTATTGTTCTTTTTATTATTTATATTTTTATACGCTTATATTTTAGTTACAAAAATAAGGTAAAAATCGTATAAATTGTATCACTTTGTGAATAAATCAATCACTATTATCGGTTTTGTGGTTTGTGTTGCGTGCCATTTGGATGTGAGTAAACTGTGAATTCTTTCATTACTAGTGGTATTGATGGAAAATATAGATTGAAAACAATAGTAATATTTGTACTACCTACAATTCATAAATGTGCACACTGTGATTTAGGTTGAAAATTTTGGCCATCAAGTCATTGCTATGATTATGCTAATTTCTATTATGCTCCCCATATCAAAATTTTCAACTCAATCTATATATATCTAATAAAAATTATAGACCCAAATCCTCATATAATGACATGTGGCAATCTTTAAATGCCACTTCCCTTGAAACCATTTAGGAGCCCTTTTTCCCCCCTTCCTTTTAGGCAGGTTCCGTCTTCATATTTTTCCATTCAAGACATTAAATATCATGAGCCTCTTTTTCACCTTCTGCCCTCTCATTTCCTCATAAACCAAAGTAGCCACACAATTTCCTAAGCTCCCTACTGCCTTGCGTACACTTACAAATCCAAAACAGCCACAAACATTTAAGAAACCCAAAACAGTGAACAACAATTGAAGGAACCCGACTTTCAAGAAGCAATATTCATTACCCAACGCCCAAGAAAGACTATAAATACTGCACCCCCGCTAATTGTCATTGTTGAGAAACTTATATGATAAGAACTTTGAAGGTATTATTTTTTGTTTTATTTTAATTCAAGAATTATTATGCATGTTTCATACATTCATTATTAATAAGTGCGATATTCATGTAACATGACCCGGATATATTTCTACACTATTATTGATAGAAGTGCAATATTCATGAAACAAGACCCGGATATATTTATACACCGTTATTGATAGAGGACAAGAAGTGGTATATGGAATAGTGGTGATGTAGGTTTTAATTATTTCGGTGGCTTTGGGTTTGTGTTATGGTAATTGTTATGTTATAAAGGTTAAGATGATCTTCAAATTTAGGTTTGACATTTTATAAAGACAAAACGCCGTAAGTTGATTTAAAGTTGAAATTCTTATGTGTTTTGAGTTATGTCAGATTTTTATTTATTTTCTTTTGAAATAGAAAATAAAGACTAATAATTTTTTTTACCTGCGAATGCAAAACATTCATGGCGGAACAGTATAGGTACCTATGAGTTTTTTTGTCATTTTTACAATCAAATTTATAATTTAGTAATAATATATAATTTGTAAATGGTTTTTTTCATTTATAATTAATTATATATATATATATATATATATATATATATATATTCGGTCACGCATCACATGACCTTCTTATTTGAAGAAACATAACATATAATATTATTCGGCCTCGCATCGCGTGGCAGTCATGCTAGTTATTATATATATCACGTAATCTATATACCTATATAAAAATTGTAGACCAAAGTGTTAAGAGATGGACACGTGTAATTTGCATTAATTCCTCTCCCTTCACTTCTCACGTTTTCTGATCTCTCAAAGCGATGGACACGTGTCCCTTCACTTGAGATTTCCCCTCCTACTCTTCCGTCTAGACCAAAGTGTTAAGAGATGGACACGTGTAATTTGCATTAATTCCTCTCCCTTCACTTCTCACGTTTTCTAATCTCTCAAAGAGATGGACACGTGTCCCTTCACTTGAGATTTCCCCTCCTACTCTTCCGTCTATCCCTATTCCCCAAAGTTCATTTCTTAAGAAAAGTTTGAGAAAAGGTACAGATTCAGGGCATTCGTCTTCCCCCAAAATTCATTTCCCCTTCCCTGAAATCAAATTTCATTGTCCGACGATTCAGCCCCATTTCTTTTACGTTTAAGATTCATTCATTTTCTGATGAATCCAAAAGATCCTTCACATTCAAAGAACACCTATGTTCACATCCTCAGCCTTCCCCCTTCTCGACTATATAAATATAGACGAGGCAGAGTTCGAAAATCAGAGTATCACATCTGGCGTTTGGAAGGTACTATGATTTGGTCAATAATTTTTGTACATTTAATTTTTTTATTTATATTTTTATTTACTTAAAAATAAATTTCTTGCATCCAGTTATATTTTGCTGTTGTTGGATCAGTAAACTACATCAGCATTCCATTCACTCATAACAGATAAGGTTAGTTCCATGTCTTGAAAATGTTAGATTTGCATCAGACAATTCTATTTTTACACTGTTATTGAACTTAATTTTATTTTGAAATTGTTTAAAAAATGTAAATTAGGTTATCACTTTAAAGTTGTAATTATTTTTTTACATATTTTTTCCCAGATTTTAGTGATGTTTTTGTTAGTCACCACAAATATATGTAATGAAATTTAGTTTAGTTCAGATCTGAGTGTTAATTCTATTAGTGAACTTTATGAATCACCACATCTTTTTTGTTACTGCATAGACTTTTGTTATATATTTGTTTGAAAAAAATTCAGATGCATAGGATTGTGATTTAGTTATATAATTGGTATGCTAGATTTTAGGGTTAGTTCCATGTTTTAAAAATGTTAGATTTGCATCAGACAATTCTATTTTTACACTGTTATTGAACTTAATTTTATATTGAAATTGTTTAAAAAATGTATATTAGGTTATCACTTTAAAGTTGTAATTATTTTTTTACATTTCTTTTTCCAGATTTTAGTGATGTTTTTGTTAGTGACCAGAAATATATGTAATGAAATTTAGTTTAGTTCAGATATATTTGTTTGAAAAAAATTCACATGCATATGATTGTGATTTTTCTGTCACTGTTTGTTATATAATTGTTATGGTAGATTTTAGACTAATTTATGGATGATTTTTTTTTTAATGAATTTCTAAGTTGCATGTAAAATTTATATGTATATACGAATGTTTGTGATTTTTCTATCACTGTTAATTATAATAATATAATTTTGCCAATCATTTAGTCATTGTTCCCATATTGGTTCTATTTTAAAAATAAAATTTTGCAAATCATTTTGTTATTGTTCCCCGCGAAAAAAATATGTTAATCATTATTTGGCATAATGTGAATGTTAAGAAGACATGAATCTTTGTTTTTTATAAATATACTTAAGACTAATCCTTTTTTACTAACATATTTTTTAATTTTAACAAATAATTTAGGATAATTATGGTTCGTACTGAGCGTGAAATTCTTCTTAAATCTGACTTGATGTTCTCCCGAAGAGAAATTACCGACGTGGACAATCCCACTCCTCGAGAACAAAGATGTATTTCACGTCGTCGAATGCCTGCGCTTCAGTCATCTATGTCTGAATCCCAAAAGAAGCCTAAAAAATCCCCTGCAGAGAAAATATCTTATGTTCTGAAGGCCTTAGAAAGTAAATGCGTCATGCAAATATACAACAACGAAGGAAATATCATTAACTGTCCACATATTGAGAAATCGAAAGCGACTATACGCTCTTCATTAATCAAGAAACTGCATACCTCAAACAATGGATGTATTGAAGATCAACGTGATTCTCCAATCACTTTCATCGATTTAGATCCGAACTCAGAGGACGAATCCAATGGGGTGCCCTTTTTTGTTTCCGATGATGAAGAACCGTTGATGAATCCCTCAAATTCTTTTACTTCGTTGGATCATTTTGAAAATTCAAACTACTTCTATGACCAACCATTCGCAATTCATCAAGACTCCACTTCATTCGAAGATGATCCGTCTGAGAATTCAGATTATTAAAAAATCTATTCATACAGCTTAATATATATTTCATCGCTTAGTCTTTATGATGATTTTGTGTTTTTATTATTTAAATACATTTTTGTCTGTATTAAATACAGTTCTTTAATGAAAAGTGATGGTTTTATATTTTATTGTTGTAATATGTTTTCGTCTGTATTACATACAGTTATTTAATGAAAATTGATGTTTTTATAGTTTATTGTTGTTATATGTTTTCACTTAATGAAGTAGGACGTGTATAAATATTGTTAGTTATTTCATTTATTTATTTATTTTGCATATGTACATGGTTTATAGTTTGTGAATGGCAAAAAATATTAACCTATTATTATGCTTTATAAAAGTATAAACAGTTTTCTATTAACAATATACGAAAATAATCCTTTTTTTTAATATATTTTTTTGTGTTAATTGTTACACTATAAAGAAGAATTTAACAATCCAAATTAAATCTATATACCTATATAAGAAAGAGCATCTATAAATTGTTTATGAATGAAAATTGTAAACATTTTGTGAATTTGAAAAATTAAACATTTTGCAGCATTTTGTCAAGAATGTGCACATTCCCTTAAAGGTTATTATTATCTTTATATGAAATAATTTGGATGAAATTTGTTTGTAAATTTCAATTCAATAATTATTAAGTATTGATAATATTGATGATGGTCTTTATACATGTTATACAATGCCAGTAATCTGTAAGCTTTGACGCTGTTACTATACTCCTATGCTATGTGATATTTATTAAAAAATATTTTCATAAATTCATCATCTTATATAAATATATTTGTAATTCGTTAAATTTAGCATTATTACTAAAATAATATACATCTTATGCTCAGATGGATTATGGAGAACGATGTAGACAAGCTAGGATGCATAGGAGGTTCATACGCTCTTCAACGCTTCATCGACCATTAAACCCGCAAATTAATCCTTTCGTATCAACCTCTACCCATTTGTCTCCCAATCCACCTTCAATGTACTCACGTACTTCAATGAATGTTAACTTACCCATATTCAGGAGTACACATGTAAATTCCATTTCTTCGAGATCCCGTGTAGATGCTGATGGCTCAATTTCTACAAATATTGAACCTAACGCAACCATTGGTGTATATTGTGGGTACACGTTAGAATGGGCAAGACGTGCACTACTGCAATCCAATTCATCAAATCCAACCCCCAACATAACAATCATTAATCCCCAAAGCCGTATATCGGGTATGAATTTAAATTCTCAAATATTCAATTTAATACAAAATGAATGATGTAAATTTATAACGAACTTTACTTTTTTTCTTACAACAGGTAAACGAAAACGTCATTCAGCTATCTCATATCGTAAGACTATAGCCTCAACCGCATGCATCAATAGTAAGACACTATAAAATACGTAATTATTATTTCAGTGTGTAGCAAATATTTATAAACAAATATTCATTTTTACAATATATTATAGGTAAGAAGTATGCCCTTTGGACATTTGGTCCTCCTTCAAAGCAATGTAGTTATTGCGCTGCTATTATGTGGTATGAGGAACGGACGGATAAACACAAAAATACATCATCTCGTAAGTTCTCCCTATGCTGTCAAGAAGGAAAAATAAGACTACCATTTAACAAGGAACCCCCATCGTTCCTCCTAGATTTACTGTCTTACAACGGCGGTGCGCGTTCATCAAAATTTCGAATCAATATCCGTGCATACAACTCAATGTTTGCTTTCACCTCAATAGGAGGAAAAATTGATAATAGATACAATAATGGTCGTGGCCCATACGTATATCGAATAAGCGGACAGAATCATCATAGAATTGGTTCATTACTACCAAGTGAAGGTGAACGACCAAAATTTGCGCAATTGTACATCTACGATACTGAAGATGAGTTATCAAATCGTATATCAGCTATAAGATCATCAAGCAATGACAATAACATTGAACCTTTGATTGTGAAAGGACTGATCAAAATGTTTGATGAAAACAACAAACTAGCAAAGGTTTTTAGAATGGCGCGTGATCGTTTCAAAGAATCTGATTTCGCAGACATTCGACTAAGGTTGATCGCTAAAAGGCGTACTGACCCACCCGTTTATAATTTGCCTCAAGCCTATGAGGTTGCTGGTTTGATAGTTGGTGACCTTTCTGATACTGATTATAGACGTGACATTATCATTCATCATAAGTCTACCGGATTGCAGCGTATAAACGAACTACATCCATCATTTATGGCAATGCAATATCCAATCATTTTTCCGTATGGTGAAGATGGATATCATATACACATTCGCTACGCAAACAATTCTGGTCATCGTCAAACAAAGAGAGAATATGTAACCATGCGGTAGTTTTATTCCTATAAACTACAACAAAGATCGAATGAATCAAATTTATTACATCTTTCCGGTCGTTTATTTCAACAATACATTGTTGATGCATACACATGTATAGAGGAAGAGAGGCTACGCTGGATAAGCCTAAATCAAACTAAATTGCGTTCTGAGCTTTACAAAGGACTTAAGGATTCAGTATTAAGAGGAGATACCACACCTGCATCTGTTGGTAAACGCATTGTTCTTCCCTCCAGTTTCACCGGTGGACCAAGGTACATGGCTCAAAGCTTCCAGGATGCTATGGCAATTTGTAGATGGCTTGGCAACCCAGATCTATTCATCACGTTTACATCGAACCCTAAGTGGTCTGAAATTAGGGAATTTTTATCCTTAAATCCTGGGCAACAACCCGATGAACGTCCAGACATTATTGCAAGATGCTTTAAAATAAAGCTCGATCGTTTTATGAAAGATTTGAAAGATAATAAGCGACTTGGACGAATCCAAGCCTGTAAGTACCTTTCTATTTAATATATTTCTGTTCAATAATTTTATGCTAATCTAATTTATCCTTTTTTTTAGCTATTTACACGATTGAGTTCCAGAATAGAGGATTGCCGCATGCTCATATCATATTATTCCTGCACCCTGAGGATAAACCTCAAACATCAACCCAAATTGATGAGATTATATCAGCTGAAATACCCAATGAGGAAGAAGATCCTATTTGTTTCAAAGCTATTTCCCAATTTATGATGCATGGACCTTGCGGTGAAGCAAATCATAACTCGCTGTGTATGTCAAAAGGAATTTGCTCAAAAAAATTCCCTAGGGCCTATGCATCAGAAACCTCTTTAGATCAAAAGGGATTTCCTGTTTACAAAAGGAGAGATAATGGAGTTTCTGTTGACAGAAACGGAATTAAACTTGATAACATATTTGTTGTACCTCATAACAGAGGCTTGATTATTACATACGACGCACACATCAACGTAGAGTTGTGTACCAAATCTGGAGCTATTAAGTATTTATTTAAGTATGCCAACAAGGGTGCCTACAAAGCAAGGGTTGTATTACAAGAAAATGTTGAAAGAAATGAAAGAACAGGCAAGGATGATGTTATACATATTGATGAGATTAGATCATATCTTGATTGTAGATACGTATCTGCATGTGAGTCTGCATGGAGGATCTTTAATTTCGATATTCAACATCGAAGCGTTGCTGTAGAGAGATTAACGTTCCACTTACCAGATCATCAGAATATAACATTTAAGGACTCTGACAGGTTAGACAACGTCGTTAACAGAATAGATGTTGAGAAAACAATGTTCACAGAATGGATGAGGATGAATGTTGAACATTCAGATGCACGTGAATTAACTTATGTTGAGTTCCCAACAAAATGGGTATGGCAAACAAAGTTCAAAATGTGGAAAAGAAGAGAAAGAGAAGATTGCATTGGTCGAATTGTTTATGCACATCCAGCATCGGGTGAGAGATTTTACTTAAGGATGTTACTTAATATTGTAAGAGGGCCACGCAATTATGAAGAAATTAGAACAGTAAACGGTATAACTTATCCGACCTTCAAATCAGCATGTTATGCACTGGGTCTACTAGATGGAGACAAAGAATGGCACGATGCACTTTCCCATGCTTCTAGCTGGTCATCCGGTAATCAAATACGTGAATTATTTGTTACGATACTCCTTTTTTGTGAGGTTACTGACCCCTTAGCTCTTTGGGAACAAAATTGGCATACTCTTTCTGAAGATATTTTGTACATGCATAGGGAAAAACTCCAATTTCCTAACTTGGTCTTAACTGATTCTCAACTTCGAAGTTATGCAATTTACGAAATAGAACAAATTATGCATCGTAACAATAGAATTCTGAGAGATTTTCCACCCCTAGCACTTCCAGATGAATCTTTAATAAGGGATATGGAAAATCGATTGATTCGTGAAGAGAAATCGTACGATATGGCTGAAATGTCTTCGGAGCACCAAAGATTACATGTCGGATTAAACAAAGATCAATTGTTGGTTTATAACAATGTGATCGAATCAGTTAATCAACAGAAGGGAGGATTGTATTTTGTTTACGGTGCAAGAGGAACCGGCAAAACGTATTTATATAAGACTATCATGGCACGATTAAGATCCGAAGGTAAGATTGTTTTGGCCCTAGCATCCTCTGGCATCGCAGCATTATTGTTACCAGGTGGAAGAACAACACATTCACGTTTTGCAATACCGATTGACATATGTGCTTCATCCACATGTGACATACGACAAGGAACCAATCTTTCTGAGTTGATTCGAAAGTGCTCATTAATTATTTGGGATGAAGCCCCTATGGATCATCGTCATACATTTGAAGCAGTTGATAGATCATTACGAGATATCCTTCGATTCGATGACCCAAAATCGACAGATAAAATTTTTGGCGGAAAAACTGTTCTTCTAGGGGGAGACTTCAGACAAACATTACCAGTTATCCCAAGAGGTACAAGGCATGATATTGTTCGAGCTTCAATAAATATGTCAACAATTTGGAAGGAATGTAAAGTTTTCATACTAAAACAGAATATGCGAATAGAAGACACAACATAATTTTCAAATTGGGTCCTTGGGATTGGAGAAGGGACGATAGCGACATTTTCTTTCAATGAAGAATTGGATAAGACATGGATTGAAATTCCAAATGATCTTTTAGTTCAACATACCGACAATCCAATCGCAGCAATTGTCGACAACACATACCCGGATTTACTTCAAAACATTAAGAGTGAAGAATACTTGAGATCATCAGTAATTCTAACACCAACAAACGATGTTGTTGATGATATAAATCATTTTGTTCTTAATAAAATTGATGAAGAGGAGCATATTTATCTAAGTTCTGACTCAATTTGCAAAGCATCAGCAAGAACAACGGATGAAGAGATGCAAATCCCTTTGGAATTTCTAAACAGCTTGAATTTCAATGGCTTGCCTAGCCATAAACTTCATCTAAAAGTTGGGGTCCCTGTCATCTTACTGCATAACATTAATCAGAGTGCTGGACTATGTAATGGAACGCGTTTAATCATTACTCAACTCAGTGATTGGATCATTGAAGCTAGAGTTATTACTGGATCACATATTGGCACAAAAGTATTGATTCCAAGAATTGTCATGACCTCAACAGATAAGAAATGGCCGTTCATACTAAAACGAAGGCAATTCCCATTGCGCTTATGTTTTGCTATGACTATAAACAAGAGTCAAGGACAAACTTTGTCTAACGTCGGAATTTACTTGCCCAGTCCAGTTTTTTGTCATGGACAACTCTATGTAGCCGTGTCAAGAGTAAAATCAAGATCGGGTTTGAACTTTTTGATAAGAAATGATGAGTCAATACCTCAAAAATACACGAAGAATATAGTGTTCAATGAGATTTTCCAAGATTTACAATCTGGTAAATAAATTACTATTTTTACAGCCATTAATTTTTAAATAACGTTAGCTAAATATTATTAAGAACTTCATTTATAAAACATTTTTTACACATTTGACATATTTTTTTCATCTTTATGTAGATACAATATGAATCACCCTCATACTTCAGTGTCCGAGCTAACTATCGAATCAACAAATTGTGCAATAGTTGTTCGAATAACCAGGAAATGGAAGGTATTCAATTTTAAGAACAACAATGATCTGATGTCTGTTGACTGTGTCATGCTTGATGAAAAGGTACGTATTTATGCTTCAAATGTGTAGTTATATAAACATTTAATAATATACATATTACTCAAACTGTGTAGTTATATGTTCTTCAAGAATCTAATTTTCAATTAAAAACCCATATTATCTGCTGAAATTCTGCGACTGAAAATATTTAAAGCGAATAACTGTTTAGGTTATTTGTGGGACGCACTGACCTATATTTCTTTGTTTTATGATGAATGACATAAGTAGATGAGATAAGTGGTGTATTATCTACATTGCTTTGGTTTAAGTGATACTCAATTTAGATTCATCTGCAGAATTACATGAACAAACATAATAGTGACACAAATTTTTTAAAAAGGAATTCTTCATATTGGATTTCACACGTAATAATCGAACATTAATTAAGTTAGCCAATCTTTTTCAACGAGATGTACTATCATACGCAAAAAATGAAACTGAAAGTAAAACTCAGTTCAAAACTCACTAACACAACTGTGGTGCGAATTGATTCCATTAAATTTCAGTCTACACATGATTGTACAGAAGGTACACATCAAAATATAACTTTGATGAAAGTAGTCTCTGATCTGACTTTGCGAAACACTGCAGTAAGCAACCTAATTATCGAAATTCAACAAAACTAATCCCAATGATGGAAATTGAACAAAAACTCATATAAAACATTTTACAAATTACAAAAAAAAATTCATTTTCACTGAATATAATCAATAATTTATGAAACCAGATATGTTAGGAGAGCAACATCCCCCTAACAAAGCGCAGACGCACATAAACGCAAAGGTAAATTTTTTTATAACAAACAAGGAACTATATAAGAATTAAGAACAAAACAAAAATATTGGAGGAAAGAAATCCAGCACAGTTACGTAAAAAGAAAGCACCAATAACCCAACCACACAGGCTTAATAATAATTATTAAAAAAAACTTCCATTTCAAGAGAATAAGTGATAGTAGTACAGCCCATGCCATAAAGAAGTGTTAATTCTAAACTCTTTCATGCATTTCCTCGCATATAGGACTGCTAACAGGTCCGGTTGTGACGCGTCTAAGTCGCGTCATGTCAAGTTCCGATTCTTTTATAGTCATGTATAGCCTGTACAGGTGTTCATGTCATCCAATTGTTTTTTTTAAAACGAGTAATACTATTCACTATAATAATTTCGGTGTAGAAATCCATTTTAGCATAGTAACTGCAAATGTCGTCATCTCTACAACATTGTAAGAAACAGTCAATGTATTGTAGTATTGTGTTTATATTTTCGTATTTTTATGCTTACAGAAATTGCTTTTCACGTGAGTAACCAAGTAACCAATCATTTGGTCCGATTAAAAAAAAAAGTACAACCAAACCATAAATATTCAGAATTATCCAATGCAGCGATTTATATGCAATATGTTGATTGAATTTCGTGAATTGATTTGAAAAAAATGACACGAAGAGCCCCAAAAAATGAACACTCACTGAGGCAGAGAGTTTGAAATGTGTTTTCGTAGAGATTGCACGGATTGCTCCAAATCCCCGCCAGATCAGTGTTATCTAATGTAATACAATCTATTCGTAAAATTCAAATTCAATTATATTGTTTTCATCTATTCAATTACTTAAAACTGCTATAAATAACAAAATGTATAGTCTGCTGGAATACAAGAATTGTTGACTATTTTACATAACAAAGTTTGTTGTCTTTAATACAAATGTTGATGAATAAATAGCATTTTCATGCTTTTCATTATTAACGACTTTGTTTTTGGCTTTGTTTCATTTTATTGTTGTCATGATGAAGAATTTATTGGATAACTTCCTCGAGTAGCTATAGCTATAGAGAACTGTCAAACTCAGATCAATATGTGTAATTCATTCATGCAGTGGAGAATTACTAAGATTAGTATATTATTGCTAACATCCCCGCCAGATCAGTGTTATCTAATGTAATACAATCTATTCGTAAAATTCAAATTCAATTATATTGTTTTCATCTGTTCAATTACTTAAAACTGCTATAAATAACAAAATGTATACTCTGTTGGAATACAAGAATTGTTGACTATTTTACATAACAAAGTTTGTTGTCTTTAATACAAATGTTGATGAATAAATAGCATTTTCATGCTTTTCATTATTAACGACTTTGTTTTTGGCTTTGTTTCATTTTATTGTTGTCATGATGAAGAATTTATTGGATAACTTGCTCGAGTAGCTATAGCTATAGAGAACTGTCAAACTCAGATCAATATGTGTAATTCATTCATGGAGTGGAGAATTACTAAGATTAGTATATTATTGCTAACATTTATATTTCAAAACATTTCATATCGCATTGCATATAACAACATATCTTTATATTCTATGATATTTTTTGTCTAACATGATCATATCATAACTCAATCAGGATAATCATATTCACGGGATCATTTGGAAAGCAGAACTTTATGAATTTGAATCCTTAATCGAAGAAGAAAAAATTTATAAAATCGCAAACTTCAAGGTTGTTGAAAACAACAGAGGATACAAATGTGTTACACATTCATGTGTAATACATTTCAAAGCCGGCACTACTGTAGAAGAACTGACACAAAACGTCCCCAACATTTCTTTACATAAATTTGAACTTGCTGACTACAGTACACTAAAAAACAGAATTGTCAACAAGGAAAACCTCACAGGTAAAAAGTAAAACAATATCTTATCTTTTATAAACTTATTCATCATTTACATACCGTAAATAATAACAAATAAATTTAATTTTTCTTCAGATGTATGTGGTGTCCTTATCGGAAGAAGCGAAATCGAACTCTTGAATCTTAGGGGAAACACTGTCGAGAAATTAGATATCCAAATAACTGATTCCAGGTATGAAACAATTGACTTTATGTATCAATTAATTTTTAATTCATTAACTTATTACTCTTAAACATAACTACTTCATTGACAAATATACATAATACAGCAACAACAATTTTAGAATCACACTGTGGGGAAACTCAACAATTACTCTGAACGACATTCTGCAAATTGTGACAGAAATGCCAATTACAATCGTAATTACATCACTCAATGTTAAAGAATTCAGAGGTACGCATTTACTATTTACCAAATATTGATAATTATGAACATTTTAATCGATTCATTTTTACGTGACAGGTATATATCTGTCGTCCACAAATGCAACAAAGACGTATGTTAACATCAAAATTCCAGAGATGCAACCACTCATTGATAAGTAATTGCTTAATCTAATAAATAATAAAACAAGATTATAATTATAAATCAACTACTCATATTTTATAATCAACAGCTCAAGTAATTCACAAATCAAAGAAATGGAGCATATACCTTCAACGCAAAATTTGGAATCACAGAGTGACACCAAAAATGTTCTCAAGATTTTAGACATAAAAAATATGAGATCGACTTCAGAAGATGAGGTAACGTATTTTCACCTTCGAAATTCAAAATAGTTATTTCGTTTAAATTTGAAATAGTTATTTACTTGAAAATATAACTAACAATAACATACAGGTAAAGATTATATCAATTGAAGCATCGATTGCTGGAATAAATGATAAGTTCGGCTGGTCTTATGTGGCATGCAACGTTTGTAACAAGATGCTCACAAAGCTTGCAGAATCGTACAACTGTAGATTTTGCAACAACAACAATGCCTCTCCCATAACTAAGTAAGTATAAGTAAATTAATTTTATTATAACATGTATATTATAATTAATAAAATTCACTATTATTTATTTTCTAAAATTTTGTAGATTTAAACTACAAATTGAGGTGCAAGACTATACTGCCAAAACAACATTGGTGCTTTTCGATAAGGTCGCAGAAAAATTGGTTGGCTTCACAGTTGACCAAATTGAAACAAAGAAAACTAAGGTAACTATACAATTTCTTTAATTACTTCATTTATGAAATTAAATAATTCGAAAACATCACACGATTTACAATTTATACAGGAAGATACAATGGAGCCAAATCTTCTATTCAAGAATATTATTGGAAAAAAATTTAAATTCATTCTGAAGCTCAATAAATATAATTTGATTATGCAGAAGGAGTACTATACAGTTACGAAATTCGAAGAAACTACCGAGAAGAATTCACAACAAGAAGATTGCGAAACCTCATCAAAGGTAAAAAATTATCTACATAGATTTCTAAAATCATATAACATTTATAACTAATATGAAAAGATCTGATTATAACAGATAAAAAAAAAGAGAAAGTACATTCAGATTGTTGAAGAGGATAAATGAAAGAGGTAAAGTTTCATAAACAAAAATATCTTCTCCAAAAAATTATATACATAAATCTTTCAAATTTTCTAACATATTAATTCAAAATTTGCAGGATATAATATATCGGTCATACTTTACAAAATCTGGCGCTACATTTAACATTGAAGATTAAAGAAGACCGACTTTTAATGTGAATTAAAACTTCTGGAATACATTAAACATTGTTTAATACAGTATTGGATATATTCATTTCATAGTTTTGGTTTAACATCGTTTAATACAGTACTGGATATATTCATTTCATAGTTTTGGTTTAATATATTCATACAAATACTCACACCAAAACCATATATTCATGTCATTATATCTAATTTTTATTATGCTGACGTTCAATCCAACTGTTAATTTGTCATTCATTATGTATGTAAGCTTTTAAAGTTCAATACTTTAGGAGTTTTAGTTAAATGACACAGCTATATTATATTTATGAACTTCAAAAATCAAGAGTAACAATAATCTCCATCCATTAAAAAATAAAGATTAACAATATTATCTTTCATAAATCTCTATTTAATAATTAACTATACACTTTTACGCATACTCAAAGAACAAAACATATAATATTAATTTGGGATGGAAAACCTTTTTTAACTCCGCCAATACAAAATTCAGTTTGGTATTGCCGGTCACAAGCCCGGATAAAGGAGGAGCGGATTAGGTCTTTTCGAAATTGAATTCAAAAATCTCATATCAACACCTACGGAACTTCATCCGTAAGTACTCAATACTTATCTTATTGTCGTATATCCTATCTATCTGCTTCTCATTTTCAAATGTGGGAACTTCATTAGAGTAAAAACAACGATAATGTTGGATTTATTAATCAGATTTTGATCATTTAAATAGTTGTGTGTATGTTGTTAGTTTATGGAAAATTCTGTTTCATTTTCGTTCATTACAGATTGGAAAAAAATGGTCTTTTCTTTATTTTATTCCTTTTTCGTATTTCGAGATTTGTGAGAATTTTTTCTTTCTCTTTAACTTCTTCTTCATTATTATATATCATTCTAGCGTTAATACATCAGCAGGTATATTTTTTCTCTGTCTATAATATCCTTTCATAAAACCGATTTTAGGATTTTTTTCTCGGTTGGAAATAAACGCCGAGCTAAAATGAAGAATTCAGACTTTACTTGAATGATAATACAGATATGCTTTACTGCAGTCACATACTATGTTTCGCATGACAGAAATTACAGCCTCAATAAAGCGAATCGAAACATTAAACAAAACGTTTAGAATTTATATATGGTATGAATGCATCTGTTGCTTTCTTGCTGATACAGATTAGAACAATAATGTCTGACGTACATCTCTATTGTTTACACAGATGGGACAACAGTCATATCTACAATAATTTGAATCTTCGGAGTAAGATTATGATTAAGAGATGGAGGAACTGTGATTTCTAAAAGAAGAAAGGTCAAAACAAAAGAAATAATAGTGAAACCCATCACATCTCCAGCGTTTCTTTGTTTCCGCTTATGAGATCGGACTGGAATAAAAAAAATCACGTGCAATGGTTGAAGTTAATTAACGAACATTGACTTCGTCAAACTATAAATTTGTAATAGAAAGTCAATAAATGTAGGATTTACTTCAGACATGGCTGCAAATACAATTCATGTATCAAAGTTTACAACGAAACCATTTATTCATCATGTAACCTTATTGAACTATATATCTTTCTTTATCAATGCTGTTTTCATAGATATTTTTTTCAGCATCGAACTGCATACAAGTAACAGATAAATGCATAATTGAGACAACAAAAGAAGGGGGCCTGGATTATGGACATACTATCAAAGACAATAGGGAGAAAATTAAGGTTTTTTAATACAGATTAAATGAAAGAGCATTGCAACAGCAACGTCTATTAACGAAACAGATGGCGGAAAACGACGGAGATGGTGTTAAGGAAACACAACCAGGTATTCTCCCATTCAACTTCTCCGCATCTTCGTTGCCCCTACGCATACGATTTAACTCCATCTATTTCATTCTCTTCGTTTCATTAACAGTCAAGAGTTTCGTTAGTAAGACTTCCCTCTATCGTTTCATTAACAGTCATCGTTTCATTTGTAAACTGCAGGTGCATTACCATATGTCAGTCAAGGTTGATGAGACCGGACAAACAACTATCCAAACTGTTTTGGACAACAACAACACTAAACGAAGAAAACAAAAGGAATGATTTTGGTTCAGTCTAAAGAAATGCATTTGAAACCTATGATGTTCTTCCGGCCACTTTTTCTTTAAAGGTACCATCCTCATTTCCTAACAAAGGCCACAACTATCTAGATTCTGGATGACCATTTTTTCCGATACATCTCCTCATCGTTAAACCAACCCAACTTTGTACAAGTTAACCACAAATGTATATCAACATTTCTCAATCAAATGCTTCTCCCCACAATAAACCCATGAACAGGGGGTTGAGACAGACAAAAAAACAAAAACAAAACATCTTTTCGAACCAGAAGAGGTGGATGTTGTGCATCCGCTGGATAAGGAGAGGGATTTAACCCTTGATGATTTCAAGCTCATTAAGATGCATATGTCCAACTATAATATTCATCCTCTTTCTCTCTACTTCTTTGTATGTTCAATTTTTGGCTCATTGGTGTTTGTTTTTTAGGTATACATTTAGAGGTCTTCATGGAGGTGTGGAAGGAGCTGCTAGTGTCAAAGTTGGTAACATATCAAAGGTGGAAGATGCTGCGTATTTTCACATATACTATGGACAGGCCTTAAAATTCATTAACAACACCTTTGACGGCAAGAGCTATCTTCTCATACAGGTACTCTTCTTCATGTCCTCTGTTTTTTTTTTGTTATTTCATATTCTGTTTTGAATTTCATAAAGACACACAAATGCTTATTTCTTAGGTATATCATTAGGGTATTTTCGTCATTTCAACTAGAAACATTGAGATATCAAGTTGCTTGAAACATTACAGGAGGATTTGTCCATACGCTACTGATTTGTTGTTATTGTCAATGGTCACGAGTTTAATATAAAAATTGGGTGTATGTGTCTTTTCGTTGGGTGATAAAGTGTGTCCGGTAGTATTTAATTGCCATGACAAATAAATAGTTTTTTCTTATTTTTATTATTTTTTGATGTATTTAATATTTTTTATATACCACAGAATTTCTATAACTATATAAAAATTGTTGCCTCAAATTGTGTGAATTTCCCACTTAAGGCCTTGACCAACTGTGAGGTAACTACTGTTATATGTATTTCATTGTTTTCAGCTTTATTTTTATAAAGTGTCATTTTTGTTTAGTATAAACTTATTGACGCAATCCAAGATATTGCCTATCGCATGAGAAAAGATAGTTAGCACACAGAAAATTCTAACAGTACAGAAAATGGTTAACTTAATGCATTTGATTGGAATTTAAATTAAATAGATTTTCTGGCACCAAAAAACATATTAGCTACTTTAGCAAATTCTCCACTTCTTTGTAGTTTGATAATTTCTATGGACTGAAACATTTGCTTATATTCGGCCACGCATCGCGTGGCCTTCATGCTAGTATCTAAATATAAATTAAATGTCTTCTATGAGAGGATTGACACGTGTCATATCAATTATTACTCTAAAAAGACTCCAAAATTTATATTGTTTCACACCTTTTCCAGTATTTCTCTACTTTGTGAACTGTCATGTTTCTCTCTCTACATCAATAAAGAACCACCCGTTCCTCTTCCCCAACACAACCAACAAATAAAGAGATCCCGAGATGGAATATATTTTTTAAAATTTTAGTTTTAGTTTTGATATCTATGTTCATCTACATATGTATTTCGATTTAGGTTTATTATCATTTTGGCTTGAGATTCATATGGGTTTTAAAATAATTTGAACTGATCCATTTGTTTTTCATGGGTTGCAGATGGATGGAGACATGAACGAAGAGTTCACCGATAGGTGCTGAAGGAGTTTGCAATTATATTTCCAAGGGAGGAATAAGCGTTGTTTTTATGATCTTGGTGGTTAGTTGTCAGTGAAATAAAAAAAAAGGTGCTCTAATTGTGTTAAATTTTTGTGTTTATATTTTTGGTATTGATTATTGAATCATTTTTTTTATTCAGACTAATAACGCTCTATGGAGTTGCGCGGACGAGGAAAGCTCAATCATCTAATTTTGTTGTGATGTCAGCAAGGGTCAATGTCGATTCCATTTTAGCTACTAATCTCAGTCTATAAAGATACGTGTACCTTCAAAATGTACCTCTATCTATATCTTCTGTTTTAAATATTTATATATTGTTGTTGTAGGTTCCGTCAAGATATAAAGTATAACATACTATTACCTTGTCTTATTAAGAAATACAAAACAGGAGTACAAAATGGGATCACTGTAGTAATACCCAATATCAATACAATGGTCTATTCGATAGATAAATATGAGGTTTTCGGTGGGGACCGTGATAGGGAAGCTATAGTGAACCTATTATTGGACCAATCATGTGATGATAACAGTTTTTCTGTTGTTTCCATAGTGTGCATGGGGGGAATCGGAAATACCGTATTGGCCCGACTTGTTTTCAATGAAAAGAGTGTGCTTCGTAATTTCGTCTTAAGGGGTTTGGGTTTGTGTGTCTGATGAATTTGACTTGATCCTTATTGTGAGAGAAATCTTATAGTATGCTGATTTACAAATGCATGATATCTCCGTCTCCAGCTTAGATGTTTTAGCCATAAACCTTAGTCAAGTGATCAGGAAGAAGAAATTCATGATAGCGCTTCATGATGTGTGGACGGGTGATTACATGGTTCATGATAGCGCTTCAAAGTCGAGGCTGATATCGCGACGATACGGCCGAGTTGACTAAGTATCGGTGCCCACCAATCCGATTCCGAGTTCCGAGTGATTTTTCAATTATTGATGCGAGTCGACCCTATATCGGTAATTTCTCGGTATTATCAGTGATATAGCGGTATAATCGGCCCATATCGACGATATCGCAGTCGAATCAGCCCATATCGGAGATATCGCGATGGAATCGGCCCATATCGGCTATATCACAAAAGTATCAACCCATATTGGTGATATATTGGGAGAGATGATATAAGTTACTAAGCATCAATCTCTCTCTCTCTCTCCAGTGTTATGTTGGCAAGCGTGAGTTTTTGCGGGGTTACGCAATGCTAATTGCTTTTTTAATTTAGTGTGTTGTGTGGGGGGGTTATTTGGTCATCGTGTGGGTTTAATTTAGTGCGTTGTATATGTGTCAGTTTTTTTCTTAAAAGAATGCAAATGATCCAAATGTTATTTATTATTTTTTATAATAATGTTCCCAATGTTATTTTATAATATGTTATTATTTATAAAAAAACGTAAATGTTATTCTTTTACAAACAAATATACAACTGCAATTATTGTAAAAATAATATTTGTATGCTCTAAACATTTGTAAATATAATATTTGCATCCTTTATGTAAAAATAACATTTTCAACACAAGTAAAAAAACATATTTGCATCCTCTTTGTAAAAAAATAACATTTCCATCAATTTAAAAAAAAAACATTTGCAACCCAACAACAACAGAAAATAACATTTACATTTCTTTTATAAAAAAAATAACATTTGCATCATTTTTTGTAAGAAAATAACATTTCCATCCTTTTTGTAAAAAATGATTGTAAAAAAAATGTAGTGTTTTGTCAAAATCACAATTTGTATCCTCTTTGTAAAAAAATAACAATACTAAAAAAGAAACATTTCTATCATTTTTAGAAAAATATAACATACTTAAAAACACATTTGTATCCTCTTATTAAAAATAATACTAAGAATATAATAGTTGTATCCTCTTTATAAAAAAAAAATTATCCTCTTACTAAAAAGGTAACATTTGTTTTTCTTTGTAAAAATATAATATTTGTATTCTCCATGAAATAAAACATTGATTTATTATGGAACATTGAATCTGCCAAGTTCGCAGCACGTCAATATAATCAATTGTACAATGTTATGCATATTAACGGATAGTTTTAAACTTATCTGATTGGTCCACATTGTTAATCGTATTTTTGTTAAATTTTCTAGATTTTTTTCTAAATTTTTTTCGCTTTCTAAATAGTGTATCTTTACGTATCGCCCAATACCGTGACCAATACCGCGATCGAGTTGAGAATCGAGTGGTCGATACTGGGACCGATACCGAGACTTTGAACCATGGGTGATTATGACAAGTGGTCGACGCTGCATAGTTTTTTTAGTGTTGGTGTTTTGGGGTCCAGAGTTTTGTTGACTACACGGATTGCGCATGTTGCATTTTCATCTGGTGGGATTCAGCCTTATTATCTTGGTAGATTTTTTCGTATGTTTAGTAGTTACGTTTATGAGAAATTAGTGAAATATGGCAAAGGAAATTGAACTTTGAGTTATGTCAAACTTATTTATATATGTTGATAAAATTGACAAGTTTGGTAACTGACCATGGATCCTACTTTAATCTTCAAAGTAATTCATGGCCGCTTCTTTTCTTATTTGTTACTTTTTATAACTTTGAAAATTGTCTTTGGATTATTTTAAATTTATCAGTTGTTTTATTAGTATGGTGAGAAATTAGTGAAAAAAGAGATTCTTCCCAAATCAAAGAACTTATTGAAGGGTTTTTTCAAAAAAAATTCCACCAGAGATGAAGAAGTTTCTTGCATTTCTGTACATAGAATGTAGTTGACCCCCACCAATGACACAAATACTAATTTCAAGTCGTACTATATTCTAATAATTTTGGTGAGTTCTATTTCATTTCTTATATATTTCTTTTTTCTCATACTATATTATATTTTATATTGATATTAAGTTTAATAAATTTATGAATATATTTTAAAAGTAATACACGAAATCTTCTTATACATCCAAAATTATGGTTTCAATCTATAGGGTGATTTATTTGTTTATAAAACATTCCTTTGCAATTATCTGTCATTTATCTTTGCAATTATTTGTATTTGTTTTATATCCATGGCGGGGCCATCTATGGACCACCACTGGAACCACTTCAATTTGGGATCTGGCAATAAGACGTGTATTCAATCTACTTCAATCAGATTTGTTAGTTTGTTTTACCCATCTCCAAGCATCAACGGAGGTCATGGTTCTGATTGAGGTAATCAAAATATTAAGTTACATTTTATTACTTTAGATGTTGTCGAGTTGTAAACACGTGTTTCTTAAGGTAAGATAATTTAGGGGTGCTTTGTACTTTAAACTACACAAAGATAGTTGATGGAAGAACACTCAAAGTAGTTATGTGCAAGAAAACAAATTATTTATGTTTATGAACCAAAATTTGTGATAATTATTCTATCATTATATTATGCAATGATTCACTTTCCTTTGCATATTAATATGAGTTCGATATGAAGTTGTATTATGAATGTAATGCACATGTTCTATTTATATTGATAACTATTTTTGCAAGTAATACATATGGTTACTATATATTTGTTAATTTCTAAGTATTACATTATAAAATAAGAATTACAAAGCGCGCACTCATCAAGTGGCTCTAAAATCTAGTAATGAACTATTCGTAAACCATAAAGTATGCAGATTTATGAAGGTTTTAAATTTCATTGGCCAATATGAGCATTATTGATACATATTGGCTTATAGTGCCACTGGGAAAGCTACAATGGAAGTTTCACTGGGGAAAGAGTGGATGACTTGAGATTTTGGGATTCCATTGGGGAATGTGTTTGAAACTTCTTGGAAATAGTTCAGGTAGCTTTGCTGAAGATGAAGTTCTTAGGTCTTCGCTAATGGACGTGCTGATTTTTAGGGGATTCTAATGTTGGGAATAAAAGGAAATTTTAATTCAGCTGGGGATTTGTGATTTTGAAAAATGATTTTCTTAGTAAAGAAATGTTCCAAAATTCATTTGAAAATTTTAGGATTTTCTGGCATTTTTTGAGATTTTTTGTACGAAATTTCAGGGGATGCCGACCGGCAGGTGGTGGGAGTTGCCAAAAGAAAGTGGCACAGTCTTTTGGAGTGCTTAAGGAAGGGGAATGGAGTATCAGTGTGTATGCTCCATATGCCTAATGCAATGGACCGAAAGGTGCTAGGGCTAACGGAGGATGTCCTTCAGTCCGAGGTATATCTTTATTCTTTATCCTGTGTGATATCAAGCCAATCGTGTAAAATCGTATAACGCGGTGTGTGATATCGATTTAAAATTATTCGCAAGTTTCCAAGTAAACCTTATTTAATTAAATTATATTTTTAAACCAAATTAATCTAGCCCCTAAACAAGCATCTAAAGTGCGTGCGTTAACCCATAAATAAATATAAAGCATGCGACACAATAAATATGTTGAGACACAGATTTCAGGAAAAAAAACCTTTCGGGTAAAACCTTTGTTTCACTACGAATTAATATATTGCAACTTATAATTACATAGAGAAATCTGCAATGGATCAACGCGTAGCCAACCCACAAAGACTCGCAGTCTTGAACTCAACAAGAGAGTACACGCATCACCCTCCAAGGACTCGCAGTCTAATCTTCAGCAAAAAATCTTCACGCAGCAAGATCCTCAATGACACGCAGCCATACGATGTAGAGACTCACTCCACGAAAGATGAACAAAAGCAAAGTATTCTTAAAAACCAAAACAAATCACTCAAGCATATGGGAGTTTTGTGAATTGAAAACTAAAAAGGGATTAAACCCTAAAAGAAGAAGCCTAAAAGAATTATGCTTTCGTAGTTTTTCTGTTCGTCAAAACGCTGTGACTGCTTAACAAAAATGAAACCATTTAATGAGTATTTATACAAAAACTGCACCACCTTGAAATTTGATCTCCTTCGAATGAGATCACATGTCGCGCGAACGAGACAACGATGTCGTTTGAATGACATCGCGCGACACTGCTTGTCGTTTGAACGACGCACAGATGTCATCTGAACAACAGTTTCGAAAAAAAATAGTTTAATATTCGTTTCAACACTTAGAAAAAGTACTCATTATCAATTTTTGACGAAAAAGTCCGCTCCAACACTTAGAAAATATTTTATAAAAATATCCCAAAAGCTTTAAGTGAAAAGCTAAGGTATTAAAAAATAACCTTACCAAAGTAAACTTCCTGGAGTCTTGAATGATGAAGAACATGGGTAGTTTGGATCCATCTTTGATATAGATGGATCTTGAATGCTCTTCGACGATGTAGCGGTATATGACATAATAATTTGATAACGGACCTATGAAAATATGTCCTTACAAATCTCCCCCTATGTCTATGCCGGTACATAGATAAAAATCCGAATTATTAAAAACCGGAATGCCTATACAAATCTACCGTCCCATGAATAAATTTAAAAGATCTCAAAACTTTTCTTCAATCATCTTCGTCAAATCTCAAAGCTTTTCTCATCAGGGTGTGCAACATCATGATCTTCAATCTTTGTACCTACACACATGAGATAAAGCAAAATACCTTCGTGATGCATCGAGTTTGAAATGATATAAGAATAAAGCATTAATAAATTAAATCTCCCCGATAATGCAAAAACTCCCCCATAACATGATAATTCTCCCCCCCCCCCTTTTTATGATGTCCCCAAATAGACAAATAAGAAAAAAAATCAAAACAAGGAGTGTAACAAAAAATTGCAAAGCAAATATGGATCAAGCTACGCGCATGCAAAAGATATGTCTAAAAAACTTCCACAAACTATTTTTGATTTTTTAATTTTTCATATAAAAATGAGATACAAAAAAAAAATCACACCGTGGATTTAAACTCAAACAACCAAATTGGAAACGAAATGAATGGGTGTGAACACATTCGATAGGTAAATCAACTCAATCAATCATATGTGCACGATGCATACGTGTACTCCTAACGAATGAACATCAAAAGTATCCTTAGGTGTAAAAATTGTTGAATTTAGATGACATCGTCTTATACAAATCAACAAATCAAAGTCAAAGTGATTTCCACACCAATAACGTCCAAAACTATTTAGCGCTTTTTCAAGATTTTCAAGGACGTGCAAACCCGTTATAAAATCTCCAACCAAATACCCTCATATATAACTTTTATAGGTGTATAAACTAAATTCTAAAACATTGGAGAATTGGTGCAAAAACCTAAATGACCCATAATTGGCATGAATTTCTTTTTATTGCCTTTAAATTTTTTCGAGCTCTTTTAAACCTTTTTGGACCCCGGATAATAAAATTTCTCAATTTTATAGGTCCAATTTAAACGGCGGCTTAATCGCAAAGGATAAACAAATCTTTTGTAGCCCTTCACCGTTTTTAAATAAAGCACACAAACTCACAAAATAGTTCTTAAATGCACATCTTTCTTATCAAGTTTTATCGCGCTTGGTTCGTTTTAAGGACAGGATTGAAGTGAAAACACCCAACCAACATATGATAAGACAAGCACAATAATCAAATAAATCCGTACATGTCTGCAATAAAGGAAAACATGAGTCAAACATGTAAGAAGTAAAACTTAATTACATCTTAATGACTCCAAACATTATAAAGCACAAAGATGACATGATATATTGTCTCAAAACACTATCAAATAATCACATGAAAATAATGGAATGATGTTGTGACTCGATCATCCTAAGTGTCTATCAATAAACGGTGCAAACAAAATACAAAACTCTTTTTGGATTTTTCAAAAAATATTCAAAATAAAATATTTTTGTATTTTTCAAAATTTTTCAAAAGCAAACATCTATACAAAAATGATACATACTAGCAATAGGCAAATAATGACATCATGCAAATCATCCTATGCTAGTAAAGTAGTCAAACCTCAATCGTTAGGTGCGGATGGGTTTTCTAAAGGTGGTGCCAACTTATGAAAAACCTCCATCAAATCTTATGAAGTATTGACCAAAAACTTAACTTGCTCACCTAAATGTGAAAACTCTCTCATGTAGTCTCCGGGAGCATGTAAAGTATCATGTGTGGGTGCATGTGTGTCAGAAACACGTGTAAAAGAAAATCATGACACATAACCCAACTTAAAACAAAATTCCCTAAGGTGTCCTCTCTTCTTGCAATGGGAACAAACATAAATAGGCCTAGGAACACCTCTCTAAAAAAATCTAGGAGGCGAGACACACGTGAATCTAACACTAAAGTGGGAACCGACTTGGGTGCTAATTGGGAAGTAGAAGCACCGTCATGACTTATTCCTAACTTCTCACCTTTACCCTTAAGAACCACCTTTTCAACCTTCTTAGGTGCATTCTCAAAATTGACATTGATCTCCCTAAAACCTTCGAGATCACTCTCAAGTTGGGATACACGTGTCGTCAGACTAGACAACGTGTTGGTCAAATCACACTTCTCCTTTCTTAAAACCTTCTTCTCTCTCTCCAAATCTAAAACCCGACGACCTAAATCTCTATTATACTTCTTTGTTTTCAA
Source organism: Sambucus nigra (assembly GCA_949130495.1). Lineage (NCBI taxonomy): Eukaryota > Viridiplantae > Streptophyta > Magnoliopsida > Dipsacales > Adoxaceae > Sambucus > Sambucus nigra. Next base: position 388,195,332 of record OX422212.1, read on the forward strand.
GGTCTCAGTGTACAAATCTCTAAAATCTTTTTGGATCTCACTTTCATATCCACTCTCCTCCTCGCTTTCTTCCTCACTCAAAGAACACAAATCACTATCATCGCTCTCGTGTGCACTCTCAAGAGACAAAGTGGGTGTGCTCACACGACTAGAAAAAGCGACAACCATCCCATGTGCTAAACCTTTATCAGAATCATCTCCTTCATCACCCTCATCACCCTCACTATCACTAAGAGTGGTGGGAATAGCAGTCTCTTTGCCCTTTCTCCTTATCCTAATAGGACACTCTTTAGCTATGTGCCCTTTGCCCTCACACTCAAAGCACCTGATCTCATCCTCCTTGTAACTATCTTTGGCCTCCACTTTCTTTTTATTTTACTCAAAAGATATCTTTTTGTTGGAAGAATTTTCTTTATTCATTTTGAGAAACTTTTTTAAAAATTTCGCAAACAAGGCCATATCAAAATCTTCCTCAGAATCAGACTCATAAACTTTTTCTTTCTTTTTCTTAAAATGAGTCTTTAAAGAAACGCCATTATCCGTAGCCTTAATGGTTTTGGAAAACATGTCAATCTCATAGGTTTGAAGATCTCCTACAAGTTCTTCCAACTTAAGTGATTTCAAATTTCCCAAAGAGTTCAAAACAGTGACTTTAGGAATAAAACGTTTTGGAAGAGATCTCAAAATCTTTTTAACAGCATGCGTGTTATCAATCACCTCACCCAAATTAAAACTGGTGTTAACAATGTTCGAAAAACCTGCATAAAAATCATCAAAGCATTCAGACTCAGACATGGTGATAGTCTCAAATTGGGTGGCCAAATTTTGGAACTTAGATTCTTTAACCACGTTCGTACCCTCATGTGTCAATTTCAAAACATCCCAAGCCTCTTTAGACGTGGTGCACGCCATATTGCGACGAAACTCATCAGGAGTGATAGCTCCGAAAATAGCACTCAGACCACGAGAATTAAAATTAGACATTTTATAATCATCTTCAATCCAGGCTGACACAGGTTTTAAAGAGGTGATGTTATTAATGGTGACCGTGGGAGGAATCCACCCATTTTCACAAAGCAACCAAACATGTTCTTCAATGGATTTTAAACAAGATTTCATGCAAGCTTTCCAGTAGGCATAATTGGACCCGTAAAAAATAGGCATCTGATTATAGAAGTGCTCAATAAAAAAATGCGATTTTTCACAGAACTGATTTTTTCAAAAAAAATCAATATCACACGATTTTGCGGAAAATAGGAATACTCAATAAATTAGCGCAACCCGCTCTGATACTAATTTGTAAAACCGTATGATACGGTGTGTGATATCGATTTAAAATTATTCGCAAGTATCCAAGTAAACCTTATTTAATTAAAGTCTATTTTTAAACAAAATTAATCCAGCCCCTAAACAAGCATCTAAAGTGAGTGTGTCAATCCATAAATAATTATAAAGCATGCGACATAATAAATATGCTGAGACACAGATTTCAGGAAAAAACTCCTTTCGGGTAAAACCTTCATTTCACTATGAATTAATAAATCGCAACTTACAATTACATAGAGAAATCTGCAATGGATCAACGCGCAGCCAACCCACAAAGACTCGCAGTCTTGAACTCAGCAAGAGAATACATGCAGTGCCCTCCAAGGACTTGCACTCCAATCTTCAGCAAAGAATATTCATGCGACAAGATCCTCAATGACACGCAGCCATACGGTGTAGAGACGCACTCAATGAAAGATGAACAAAAGCAAAATGTTCTTAAAAATCAAAACAATTCACTCAAGCATATGGGAGTTTTGTGAATTGAAAACCAAAAAGGGATTAATCCGTAAAAGAAGAAGCCTAAAAGAATTCTGCTTTAGCAGTTTTTCTGTTCATCAAAATTTGTGGCTTCTTAAGAAAAATGGAACCATTTAATGAGTATTTATACAAAAACTGCACCGCCTCGAAATTCGAGCTCGTTCGAATGAGATTACATGTCGCGCGAATGAGACAACGATGTCATTTGAACAATATCGCACAACACTGCTTGTTGTTTGAATGACGTACACATGTCATTTGAACGACAGTTTCGAAAAAAATATTTTAATATCCGCTTCAACACTTAGAAAAAATACTCATTCTCAATTTTTGACGAAAAGTTCGCTCCAACACTTAGAAAATATTTTATAAAAATATCCCAAAAGCTCTAAGTGAAAAGTTAAGGTATTAAAAACATAACCTTACCAAAGTAAACTTCACGGAGTCTTAAATGATGAAGAACATGGGTAATTCGGATCCGTCTTTGATATAGATGGATCATGAATGCTCTTCAACGGTGTAGCAGTATATGACATAATAAATTGATAACAGGCCTATGAAAATATGTCCTTACAAATCGAATAGCAAGAAAGTTCATTTTTCCTACCTTTTCAATACTATACTTTGCGTATTTGAAATACTGTTATTGATATCACTATGTGGTAGCCCCTTTTACTCTTAGTGTGTGTAGGTTATTATACTTCCATACAATATATTTTGTTAACCATCATCATTATTTGAATTAATCATCAGTATTTAAACTTAAGGATCAATTTTAACCCTTCTCATCTAATAATTGATATCATGTACCTTGTTGATTCAATTCACCCTAGCACTCTGTGCCATTTTTACTATAAGCATCAATATTGACTAGGAAGTAGACTGACTTGTTATCCCATGAAACTTTCTAATTGGACTACTATTCTCAGATGATAGAGAGCGATGATTATTTCTACATACGTATGAGTGGAATTTTAATTGTGTGCATAGTAGATTACTTTTCCCCAAAAGTTTTGGGTTGATCTATTATTACAAGCTAACTAATGACTTAATTACTTCTGTACCCTTTAGTGAACTAGTAAGAATGGGGTATTAGTTCAACTCTTTGTCTTTTTTTACATGATCATAACTAAACTTGTAATGAACTGTATTTCTTAAACGGACTAATCATTATGGAATTGTGAGTTCTAACATTTTGATATTTTATAATTTGATAAATATGAAATTATCAGCTTATTATTATCAACGTTTTAAACACTGATTCTATACACACTCCAACTCTCTTTTATATATATATCATTGTTATAGAACTGGTAGAATTTTCCTAGCATATTTGTGCTAATTCTTTCCTTCTCCAGATGCGCCAGGAGAAAGAAGATAATATCTCTTTCCTAATGGAGACAAAAATTGGTCACCTATGTGCATATGTGACCGTGTGGGCAAAGATTAGACCAGATGGGAGCAAGGAGTGGTATTTTTTAATTTTCTATATTATTGTGCGTACTTAAAATGTGTAACTCACCCCTGTGGTGGTTCAACTCTATGTAGCATATTAATAATGAATAAAATTATGTTATTCTGACTTAGCTTTAATTCGTTTCTTTATGTGTACTTCTTGTTCATTCTTACCAAAAGTCCGGGTGTGACGGAATAGTTCAAGTTCTAGCTCTATTAACAATGGTGAGGACAACACAGTAACGCGAGACATGTTTATATAGATAAAGAAGGGATGATAGATAAAGGAAGACACAAGCATGTAAGTGGATCGACCTTGGCCTACTCCATTACACAAGGTAAAGGGTGTTTTCACTATAATAGGGATCTAAAGTCCATGAGAATACACTTAATCTTTATCTATCCGTGTACATAAAGTAACAGGGTTTCATTAGGGTTGGTAATTTGTCCCTCCTTTTCTAGGATGACAAGGTTGCCTTTTATATGGTTGGGGGTGCACAGTTTCACCCAAAAAATGCGCCTAGTGTGCATGAGGTTAATGAACTAATGAGAGGATGCCACATGTATCTTACATGTCTATATTAATATAAATAGTATTCTCCCCACGTGGAGGTTTGATCTTCTATAACGGTTTTATCCACGTGTCATGGTAATGTACTCTGTTTCAAATATACCAAAAAGCAATCTTTTCTTCCTTTAAAAAAATAAATAAATTTGAATTGCTTTCCTTCTCAGGTCGATAGCATACTCATTTTCTTGGCGTGACTCCATATTGGCTTCGGTCTTTTGTCAAACCACCCCGAAGCTCCGCCAGTTTCCCTGCTATTGCATCCGAGTCTGGATTCCACCTTCATCAGTTCTCCATAGAAAATGCAAACCAATTACCGAATGTGAAGCCCGATTTGATGGTAGTCTTAGTCCAAATCAATTCCAAGATTGACAATCTTCAAACTGAGGTCCATGACATGCAGAGAAATCGGGTCTAGATTCTCGAGGAACCCAAGATCATCTTCCCTCGTTCCATGGGTCCAAACACTTTAGGGCCTATTAGGGTCCCAGAAGAATATTAGCATTCTCTACGTACCCTCTGCCAATGGGCCGCTACCAACTCAACTCCCTATGATAACCTTTCACAGCCAGGGACTAACTTTCCAGTACCCGTTGATACCAAGGAGGAAGAAATTAACAAGGTCAAGGAAGACCTCAAGATGTTGTCGAAGAAGTTTGACCAAGTTAAGATATTCGGGAACTAAGTGGACTACACCCACATGTCTCCCTACCCTAGAGCAAGATTGTCGTAGAAATTCAAGATGCCAGCCATCGATAAGTTTGGTGGAAACGGGACCCTAATTGTTCACCTTCGCACTTATCACCGAGCCATGACTCTCCTTAGTTCCTTTGAAGAGATAATGGCCTAAATGTTCCAATAGACTTTGAAGGACAACGCTCTTCGTTAGTTCCTATCTCTCAAAGAATCTAGGATCTGTAGTTGGGAGGGTGTCGCCTAAGAATTCATGTCACAGTACAAATACAATGAAGAGATAGAGGTTACATGCCATGATCTAGAGCATTTTAAGAAAATCCTAGAGAAACTGATAGCAACTTCATAGCAATTTGGAAGGAGAAAGCTTCCACCATTACCATCGGTCCTTCGATGAAGAACATGTCATCTCCCAGTTCTCAATATACAGGCCAATGCGGATGAAGTTGCGCGAAAAGAAGTTGGATACAGCCGACAAAGGATATTCTGGAGGAGTCAACAAGCGGAATATTTCAGACAACCACATGAACAGCATCACAGGGCTACCCCTTAAAAAGTCAGAACGACCTTATCTCCAGGCATCCAGGCCATTCAGAGTCTCCGCCAATATCATCGCCGCAGGATTGTGACGGTATGACATCCATGAAGTAATGGCTGTAAGTTATGGGTCCACTTACACCTCCCCAGTCACCAACAATAATTTTGAAACCAGGCCCAGAACCACGGCTCCAGCATAGCTGGCATCACCTACTTCCCGCAAATGCACGAATTGTAGCACCGCCGGGAGGGAGATCATTCCTCCAGCAACCAATAACCTGGCCACCGAAGGCGATATATGAAGAAGCCTGGCCAACAAATCCCTAGGAGAATAGGAAAATTCGGGCAAAGTCGCAGCAACACTGGGATTCACACCCAGCATGGAAGAAAATTCCTCATAGGTAGTACACACTTCTTCCAACCCAAAGCGAAATACATGGTCTTTGGGGTACCAGAATTATAACGCCGCTATCATCATATTCCACTCAAAAGGACGATTGCACCACAAGGAGACTCGACGCATGTTTAAGGCATCATAGTCGACATTATAAGAGCACATAGCTTCCAAGGCTTCGAGGTAATTGACAAACTTAATACTACCAGGGAGAGCCATCTTGCAAGACTAAAAGATAATGGGTAGGAAGATAAGGATGCAAAGGTGTGATGAGAACACTCCACCCTTCTCCCTTTTTATACTTAAAAATGCTCACAAGAGACATAATCCCTGCAGAAATCAGAGGGAATCCTACCCCACAAGGTACCAAGGGCTGAAGAGGGTACCAATAAAAGACTTCAAATGATGGGACTGGACAAAACTGCTGATAGGCAAGTCAGGGTGCTTGCCGATCGGCAACCCCCCATTTTTGGAAATTTCCTCCTTTCCTCTTTTGTCAAATCAGAAAACTCAATAAAAATAAATTGATATTCTCAAAAGAATTTCAAGAATCATGTTTTCTCCTTATAGTATTCCCCTTTTAAATAAAATCTTTCCTTCGAAAATTCCAAAAATATTCCTTTTTTTACGGTCTCAGTAGCAAAGTAAAAAGCGCATGTGCATGCATTCATTCATCATTAATAAAAGATAATAATAAAAAAACTCCCATTGCATTGCATATATTTGTGTTATGTGTTAAATCAGTTTTGCAGGAAACAAGAAAAAAAAAGCCAAAAACAACGGGAGTAAGCCCGAACCCACATTTTATTTCCTCTATCTCTCTCTCTCAAGAGCTTCCACCCCCTCGACGCGCTCTCTTCCCCCTACGGCGAGACGACGCACCGCCACTACCCGAGCCTGAGTTCTCTCCGGACAAAGTAGACGTCACTAGGAAAGAAGGAACGGGAACCACGTCCCAAATATGGGTTGTCACCAAAGGTATCCAATCTCTAATGTCCCTGAGCCAAGTGGTCGACACCCAATCTTGCTGCAAGGAAAGACAAATTCAGTATCAAAACATGAATGACCAAAAAAGAAAAGAAAGGGAGGAACAGAAAGGTATACCGTAAGTCGAAGGACCTCCTCTGTCAAACCCAACTCCTCTGAATCCATCGCATGAGGACGGTGCAGCATAGGCACCATCCCTCCATCATCCCTCCAGATGTTGTACGAAGGGGTATGCAACCGCACAAAAGGGACCTCCGAGGTCGCCGCCACCGCAGATGCCGATGGACCACCATAACTGTGGGAAGACCCCACCGCTCGACTCGAACCTGTCGAAGGGAAGGGAAGCACATCATATATGTTGGGCACCATCAGCCAGCTCGTCACAAAATCCATATAGTCATACGGCGCGACCGTATCGGTGTACAACAAGTAGGACTCGCCAATCATCCCCGTGATCCTCTCAACCTCCAACATCAGTCGCTCCTGCCTCATAGACGTAGGAAGATGTGCGGGTGGCACCACCACCTCCTCCTCGACAATCTGATGAACTAACCTCTCCCCGAGATACCAGGAATGGCCGAACTCAGGCGCCAGCAAATGCCTCATCCTCGCATTCACCCCGGTCACCCCCGCATCCTAAATGGTTGTCCCCCAGGGATAAAAGGTCACCTAAAAATCTCCAAGAAAGCACAAATCAATACAAGATCGAAAGGTGAAAAAACTAAGACTTAAATGGAAAGAGTCTTACCCTACCACTGGTCAGGTCATTCAAGACCTGACGCACCACCTCCAGGGAGAGAGATCCCTTCGACTGTCGATTGGCCTTACGCCATCGATACAAGAGACAGAAGTCCCCAACAGTGTCATCCTTCAAAGCGATCAGCGGGGTATTGCACCCAATCACCTCATAGAACTATGTCTGAATTCATAAGAAAAAAAAGACGCATAAGGAAAATGCGAATGCATGAAAGGAGAATGCGAATGCATGAAAAGAAATGCACAAACTGAAAAATACCTCAAGAAGGCAGGTGGCCCCAGTAAAGGTCTGCCGACAGCACCGGCTAAATGCATCCAGAGAAAAGTAAAGGGTTGCCAATGTCAGACTTCCCCAATCATAGAAAAGGATGTTCGAAAACATCCTCAAGTACGGAAAAAACCACAAATGAACGACGTCGCCGCTCGACGCCACCATGAAATCTCCCAACACTAGCAAGATGAATAACCGGGACATCTGCCTCACTTGCAGCCCGCCCTCCACATCAATCACCCTGCTCAGCAAAACATCCTTCAGCAAGGACAACCAGATGGAATCCCAGGAGACTATCCTCCCCACATCACCAAGTGCCGTACGCACTGCCTCCGATCTCACCTATAAAGAGCGATCCACCTCTATCTGCTCTCCATCACAATCCAGCCCCAGCAGCTGATGCACGTCTATGGGAGTCACCGTCATCTCCCCGAATCCAAAACAAAAGGTGTGGGTAGTGTCCCACCACCTCTCTCCCAAGGCGCACAAGACCGCTATCAAAAGAGGCGTGTCATCTAGCACCGATGCCAACCGCCCAAAACTTGCTGATGATACCATTCAATGCACCACATGTGGGAGATGCTCCCAGACATCCTTAAGCCCCATTGTCCCACGGGCACGCATGTTCTTCAAAGAGATATCAGACTAGCAAAAAGAAAAGCCTCATCAAAAGTCAAACAAAGAAAAACCACCAAAAAGAGAAGAATGTCAAAAGTCGGGTTACTTATATAACCACCGGGGATCACTCTCGAAGAGCGATGCGCGATGGCTCCTGCAACAAAGTGCGCTCATCCGCGACAGGCTCAAGTGCATCAAAGGAATTATCATTCCCCAAATCAAGAGGCTCCCTAGCCCTCCACTCCACATTCGCCCAATCATCAACGGTCAACCACTCCCGGTGGACTGTAGTGCTCACAAAAGCGACCATTTCTTGAAGATCGAAACGCTAAAACAATTTGCAGAAGAATCGCAGAGGGAGAGAAAGCAAAAGAAGCTATGGAAAAATGAGGGGATTCTCCCCCTTTATATAGGAGGCCAAGCGCCATGCCGATCGACATGACCCCCACCATACCGATCGGCACTGACCCCTTTCCTTCCCGAGGTAGCCCAAAAGTTCATGCCACTGCCGAATGGCACCCTTTTGAAGAACCTTATACCTTTGACTTACTTAAGTCTATATTGTATAAGTGTTCATCTAATTTGGAAATAGTGACAAAATTTGTTTTCTAACCTAGAATCCAAAGAACCTCAGACTTATTCTCTCTAATCCTCTTCAATGATCCAAACAAGGTATAAATTGAATCACACTACACACATTAGAAGTGCATACATGTGTATATATTGCTCATAATTGATTGTGTGTTAAATTCCCCTCAAAATGTTGTTTTAATGATTTTTGGGAATTTTTAAACATTTTTAAAATAATGTTTTCTTTAATAAAAGTGTGTTTATAAACTTTGTGTGGTTAAAATGCTATTATGAAAACTTAGTTTTTCATTAGAATGTTTGATTGGGTAGAATATCAACGCACCAGAGACTTCAGGGTGTTGCATGTAATTAATTTGGACGCGCGTTTGCCAGCCAATGAAATGCCAACACTTATCATGCTCTTGTTATCTCATTTGTGTTTGTTTTGTGAGAGAACTGCCTGGTGTATTGTGGATCGTTAGATCAAACCTTATCGATGGCCTGCATGTTTTTTAATTCTATCCATGTGCTATCACTATGGACCAATCGCCTTCGTTTTAACCCACCGCTATTTTACCACCCTTGGATCAAAGTCAATATAAGGAAGAATGAATCTCAACCGTTGATTGCTATCAGCGATCCAGAACCTTCCTTGGCTCCTATATAAACCCTCTCATTCTCCGCATTTTAAGACTTTTGGCAGTCGTCCAACTTGAGAGAAAAAAAGAGAGAAGAGAGAAGTGAGAGAGAAGAGAGAAAAGAAAAGAGAGAAGATAGAGAAAGGGAACTGAGTTAGAGAAATCCTAACCCTAAACCTAAACAACTTCAAACCATATTCAAACCTTCGTACTTTCAGAAATCCAAACACAACCTTGAGTGTTTGAGAGAGATTGGTGTTACTGGTTTGATCGTTTGTAGTTGTAACCTCTTGATCTGTGATCTTGTTACCAACTTAGAGATTTTGGTGAGATCTGTATTTCTTTTTCATAGAAATCTTAGATCTACACTATTGCATGTTACAAATCACTAGATCAGTATATTTGTTTCTCGTTTTAAGAAAATTTTTGCTGATTTAGATCTATAAATGTTTTATGTTTTCTGTTCTTATGAAACTAAACCTTGACCTAGTTAGATTCTCACTTGGAGATTTTCAATCTCGAAAATATTTTTAAAAACTGAGATTGATTAAGATCTTGACCGATTTAGAAGCAAGATATCCGTGGAATTTGGGATAGATTAAAAGGTCAAAAAGGTTCTAAGTTTTGTAAGAAAGAAAGAAAAGAAAATCACAGCATATAGTCTTTATATGTAATTTTCTAGGACTATCTGTAAAAACTAAGTGTGTGTGAGTTCATGCATGTGAATAGAAATCACATCACAAACACTTGACACACTACCACACTGAAAGTGTTGGGTATAAGATCAAAGATTATTGAGTCGACGCAAAGAAAGCTAAAGCAAAGGGGAAGTTATCAAACTGGAAGAACATCATCAACAATCAGATCTACAAGAAGTTAGAAGGACACCAAGTGGGGTATATTCCTAAACTTAGAATAGGCTGAGTTGTGGTCATGTATGTTGTATTGTTTGTAACTGCTATTTGTCTTAGTGGATTTTTACTTTCGTGACTTAGAAGTCACTGTGGATGTTTCCTCTATTGGGAGAGGTTTTACCACGTTAAAAATAGTGTGTTCTGATTATCTTCATCTCCTCATCTCATTCTATAGTGTGTTGATATTTTGAAACTATCTTAGTTTTAAAACTGATTACAAAGTCTTGGTTATTCTCGTACATAAGTTTTTTTTTAAACACATCTTGTTGTTTATCATTTTTATTTTCAAAAGAAAAGGGTTTCTTCAACAAACATCTTGGAGTTGCTTATACAGTTTAATCATTGTATTAAACGGCATTAGTATCGTTTTTCACCTTTATACTATGCCCACCGGCACCCCTCCTAAAATTTCGTACAAAAATTCCCAGAAAATACCAGAAAACCTTGAAAAATCCTAAAAAAATTCCAAAAATCCTGGGAGGGATATAGAGCCATTCTATGAAGAAAATTTTACATTTCCTCAAGCAGAACCCCTCTTCCCCATGGAATCCTCAAAAGCTAAGTGAAAACTCCTCCCGGCAAAGCTCCAAAAAATCCCTAAGGATCACCTGATCACTTCCCCAGCGAAATTCTCTTACAGCACCAAAAATAGGTTGTTCCCCCCTGCGAGGTCTCCTAAAAAGCTTCCCCAGCTATCATCTCCCCAGCTCAGATCAGAATCACAAAGCTCTTTCTCCAGCAAAATCGAAATCTAATCCTCAACCACTCTTAGGTCAGAATTGACCCCGGTCTTGGATCGTCACCTAAGATAGGTCAGAATTGACCTCGGTCCTCGATCGTCACCACTCTTGGGTTAGAATTGGCCCCAGTCTTGGATTGTCACCTAAGTTATGTCAGAATTGACCTCGGTCCTCGATCGTCACCACTCTTGGGTCAGAATTGGCTCTGGTCTTGGATCATTACCTGAGTTAGGTCAGAATTGACCTCGGTCCTCGGTGGTCACCACTCTTAGGTCAGAATTGGATCTGGTCTTAGATCGTCACCCGAGTTAGGTCAGAATTGACCTCAGTCCTCGGTGGTCACCACTCTTAGGTCAGAATTGGATCCGGTCTTAGATCGTCACCTAAGTTAGGTCAGAATTGACCTCGGTCCCCGGTCGCCACCACTCTTCGGTCAGAATTGGCCCCGGTCTTAGATCGTCACCTAAGTTAGATCAGAATTAACCTCGGTCCTCGGTCGTCACCACTCTTTGGTCATAATTGGCCCCGGTCTTGGATCGTCACCTAAGTTAGGTCAGAATTGACCTCGGTCCTCGATCGTCACCACTCTTAGGTCAGAATTAGCCCCGGCCTTAGATCGTCACCTAAGTTAGGTCAGAATTGACCTCGGTCCCGGTCGTCACCACTCTTGGGTCAGAATTGGCCCCGGTCTTAGATCATCGCCTACGTTAGGTCAGAATTGACCTTGGTCCTCGGTCGTCACCTAAGTTAGGTCATAATTGGCCCCGATCTTGGATCGTCACCTAAGTTAGGTCAGAATTAACCTCGGTCCTCGGGGGTCACCACTCTTGGGTCAGAATTGGCCCCGATCTTGGATCGTCACCTAAGTTAGGTTAGAATTGACCTCGGTCCTTGGTCGTCACCAATCTTAGGTCAGAATTGGCCCCGATCTTGGATCGTTACCTGAGTTAGGTCAGAATTAACCTCGGTCCTCGATCGTTACCACTCTTGGGTCAGAATTGGCCCCGGTCTTGGATCATCACTTGAGTTAGGTCCGAATTGACCCCGGTCCTCGGTCATCACCACTCTTGGGTCAGAATTGGCCCCGGTCTTGGATCATCACCTAAGTTAGGTTAGAATTGACCTCGATCCTCGGTCATCACCATTCTTGGGTCAGAATTGGCCCCGTTCTTAGATCATCACCTAAGTTAGGTCAGAATTGACCTCGATCCTCGATCGTCACCACTCTTTAGGTCAGAATTGACCTCGCTAGACCTTTACCCTAAGCCCGCAGATTTATCTTTGATCCACAGAATTGATCATCCCCAGCACGCTCCTTAGGACCTCAGAATCGACCTCAACCCTCTGAATCGATCATACTCCCTCAAAAGCATCATGTGATGTCTATTCGACGGTCATCATTTGTTCCAAACTCACCCGTTAAGGGGCTCTATAGACACCCCATTCTATTACCCCCTGACTCTCCTTAGGTCCCTAGTACGTCCCTTCATAACTGAAAACCCAGGTCATGTCCCGAGTACTAACCTGAAAGTCATCGGGCACTCCCCCAGCTCAGTTTGACCCAAAAGTCAAACTCTTCATCTCAATCGAGACTGAATGAATCTTCGAAGGGTACTAAATACCCTTTCCAACGGTCTACCCCGTGCGCGATTCCAACTTACCATGAGGACGAACAGTTCGTTTGTGTCCGAAACTTGACCTAGAGGCCACCGGGCACTCCCGGGCTCGGTTTGACCTATGTCAACTCTTCAGCTCGACCGAGGCTGAATGAATCTTCAAAGGTACCTAAATACCCTTTCCAACGATCGACCCCGTGCATGATTTCGACTTTCCATGCGGACGAATGATCCGTTTGACTCCGGGAGGCCACCGAGTGCTTCTCAGGCCCGGTTGACCAAAGTCAACTCTCCAAATCGGGTCAAAATCTTTGGAATGTTGAAGTACATATCCTAAACTTTCCAACAGTATGCCCCGTACTCGATTTGGATTTACCATGCGGACAAATGATCCATTTGCGCCCGAATGATTCCCCGTCTAATGGACCGATAAACACTTCTGAGCCATATTTGACCCAAAGTTAACTCCCGAACCCGGGAGCGGTCCAAAGGACTTTTGAAGGTCTCTGAATTACCTTTCCAATGATAAACCCCGTGCATGATTTTGACCAACGGTTTTCCCTTGGCGGTCGATTTTCCGAAAATCCTGAAACACACTGCCAAACGATAGGTTCCAGAACCTGCCTATCAGCACCTGCCTACCGATAGGCAGGAAGGGCTCTATACCGATAGGCAGGAAGACCTGGGACTATAAAATGAGGCCTTCATCTCATTTGCAAGGGGATCCCAGATCTGATAAAAATCCCTCTCAATGAATCCCAGAAACCTCTCTCGAAGGCAGCGTGATTTGACTTCCAAATCCCCTATTTACTTCCACTTTTCATCATCACTTTCATCAAACTTGGTGAATTAGCCACTCTTAATTATCATCCAAAGTGCAAGGGCTACTCCCCAACATTCAAGATCAAGCTCAAGATCTTCAAGAAGGTCTAACTTTATCAAACTCTATCTTTAAATTCTCTTGAATTCTTAATAACTTGTTTTCTTACTTAGCACTTTTATTATCTCATTTCACACATCCTAATATACTTTTTACTTAGTACTATTGCACATCTTTTATTTTCATAAAACCCAAAAAATAAGAAAAAGAGGTTTTTGCTCATAAATTCAAATAAGGGATTCTCATATTTTCCTCACACTTTTCTCACAACTAAAACACTTTTTTCTACACACACACACTCACAAATAAGAGATTCCCCATTTTGGATTTATGGGATAAACCCCACCCCTCATTTTATATTCGAACTACATGGAGTTTGATGCCTTTATAGGCTACGTAGGCATCTCGGGGTAAAACCCGAGACTCGAGTCCTTTTTCTCACTTTTCTCTCATTTTCTATCTTCTCTAAATCCATTTTTCTTATATCCCCATATGCGTTATCGTTCCCTTATAATGATCAACGTAGGAATAATCGCGTAAATCTCATTTTTCTAATATTACTCTTATATCTTCCTACGGATGACACGCTTTATCTTTTCCATGATACAAGTAGAGGATTCCTACCTCCATTATATATATATATATATATATATATATATATATATATATATATATATATATATATATATATATATATATATATATATATATATATATATATATATACACATGCACACATATCACCAGGGGGGGGGGGAACATAAAGGAAAATAACAAATATTCATGAGAGACCGAAAGGGCGGAATGGGCGCCTAACACCTTCCCATTTCGTAACTAAGCCTCCGAACCCTTCTCGAATGATCTTGGTTTCGTATGCACTAGTACGTCTTTGGATGCAACTCTTCGGGGTGGCTTCCCCTTTTTCTTTTGTTTGTTTTGAGTTAAATAGACTGGAAACTCTGAATCTCTCTACATTTTTCACACCACAAATGAAGACGGCCGAAGCGCTCCCGAGAAGGACGCGCGGGACCCGAAGGATCCTTTCCTCCACGTGCCCGCCCGCGAGGATCAGGATCGGGGATGGACACAATGGAAAAAAATCCATCATAGGTAGGACAAATCTAATCTAACTCGAAGCGAAAGACATGATCATCGGGATAGCAAAACTTGACAACCACCATCAACATGTTCCACTCAACGGGTCGGTTGCTCTACAAAAAGACTCGCCGCATGTGAAAGGCGTCATAATCAACATTGTAAGAACAGACTGTTTCCAAGGCTTTGAGGTAGTTAGCAAATTTAATGCTACCAGGGAGAGACATCTTGCAAGACTAAGAGATAGTAAGAAAGTAAGAATGTGGAAAAGAAAGAAGTGAAAGTGTGAGGAGGAAAGCCCCATCCACACCCGCTTTTATACTTGGAAACACTAAAGCCAGGACAAGGAACCCTACAGAAATGGGAGTAAAACTTACCCCACCATGTAACAAGAAATTGAAGAAAGTGCAATCAAAGACTTGGATTGATTGGACTGGACTAACATGCCAATAGGCATGACAGGGGTCATGCCGATCGGCTACCCCCCATTTTGGGAAATTTCCCTTTTTTCCTCTTTTCTCGAAATAAAAAAAAATTAGGGAATTTTGAATTTCCTTTATACTTATTCTTTACTAATCTCATTTCAAATAAAATCCTTTTTCAAAATTCTTTTTACGATCTGAATAGCAAAGTAAAAAAGGGAATGCGCATTAATCACTAAACAAAGAAAATTAACCCCAAAAAAACTTGATTCATCATTTGCATATATTTTGTAGTGTTACATTAACATTTTATAGGAAAAAACTGAGGAAACAACGGGACTCGGCCCGAACCCAATCCTTCTCTCTCTCTCTCTCTCTCTCTCTCTCTCTTTCTCTCTCTCTCTCTTTCTTTTCTCTCTCTCTAGGATCCTCCATCCCTGCGGCATGCCCTCTTCCCCCTGCGGCAAGATGAGGTCCCCCACTACCAGAGCTTGATCCTCCCCCTGATGAGGCACACGACACCAAGCAATAAGGAACTAGAATCGCCTCACGAAAGTGATATATCGAGGATATCCAGTCCCTGATGTCCTTCAACTAAGTGGTCGAAACACTGATATGCTGCGACGTATAATAGAAAAGATGAAATCAGTCAAGCATGAGGAGAGAGAACGAAATCAAGGAAATAAAAAAGACGTACCGCAGGCCGAAGGACCTCCTCAGTCAGACCCAAATCCTCCGGGTCCATCACATGAGGATGTTGTTGCAAATGCATGGATCCCCCATCAGCTCACCAAAGGTTGTAGCTGAGAGAATGAAGCTGTAAGAAAGAAGGCCCTAAATTCGTCATCGTAGCTGCTGACGTAGCTGCACCACCTGGGCTATGAGAAGACCCCATTTACCGACTTAAGCTCGCACTAGGGAGAGGCATCACATGATAAATGCTAGGGGGCATCAGCCAGCTCGTGAAAAAGTCCATATAGTTATACATCACCGCTATGTCGGTATACATGCAGTATGGCTCTCCCATCATGACAGCCACCCGGGCATCATCAGATATCTCCTTCGCGTGCCTCATGAACATAGGGGGCCTCGCCGGAGTCACCACAACCTCGTCCTCCACAATCTGATGGACTACCCTCTCCCTAAGATACCAGGGGTGGCCGAACTCATGCACCAGTAGGACACCGCATCTGTACATGTCCCCCAGTCACCCCGGTGTGCTGAATAGCCGTTCCCCAGGGATAAAAGCTCACCTGTAAATCCCAAGAAAAAGTAAAGGATTGGTATCAATAAGATGGCATCAAAATAAAAGAACAATCTCAAGGAAAAAAGAATGCTTACGCATTCGCTCGTTAGTCCATTCAAGACCTGACGCACTGCCTCTAGAGAAAGGTTCTTCTTTGACTGTCGGTTGGACCTCTGCCATCGGAACATTCGAAAAAAGTCCCCAGCGAAGTCATCCTTCAGAGAAATTAGTTGGGTGTTCAACCCAATCACCTCGTAGAACCAGGTCTGTAAAGGACAAGGATCATCATTCAAGAAATCAAAAGGAAATGCATAAATGGAAAATGCAAATGCATAAAGGAAAATGCGCAAAATAAAGAATAACTCCAGAAGACACGTGGCCCCAATAAAAGTCGGCCGACAGCACTGACTTAATGCGTCCAAAGAATAGTAGAGGGTCGCCAAATTCAGGCTCCCCCAATCATAGAGGTGGATGTTCAAAAACATCCTCTGAAATGGAAAAAACCATAAATGAACAACGTTGCCACTTGTCACCACCAGAAAACCTCCTAATACCAGCAAGATAAATAGATGTGCCATCTGATGTACCTGCTGACCGTCGTTCTCATCAATCCTCCTCCTCACCAAAATCTCCCTCAAAGAAGACAGGCGGAGGGAATCTCTAAAAACCACCCTATCCACGTCACCAAGAGCCGTCGTCACTCGCAGCGTCCTGTTCACCTCAATCTGGGCACCCTCACAGTCCAGCCACAACAGTCGTTGAACGTCAATAAAAGTCACTATCATCTCCCCGAAGCCAAAATGGAAGGTGTGGGTTGTGTCCCACCACCTCTCTCCCAAAGCACATAGAACCACGGTGGAGCGGGGCATTTCATCCAGTGTCGATGCTAGCCTCCCAAAACCAGCAGAGGATACCATCTAGTGCACCATAATTGGAAGGTTCTCCCAAACATCCTTAAGCCCGGTCGTACCAAGAGAATGAATAGTCAACATGGAGATATCAGACTGTCAAGATATGGAGAAAATCCTTGTCAGATTCAGGAAAAAAAGAAATCTCGTCAAGAAAAGAAGAAAGGAATATCAAGAGTCGTGCAATACTTACATAGCCACCGGGGTTCACAACCCTTGAAGAGAGATAATGTGAAGGGTCGCGTAGAAGAGTCTTATCATCCACCATAGTCTCAAATGAGTGGAAATAATTCTCGTCGCCCAATGCGAGGGGCACCCTAGCCCTCCACTCCAACCCTGCCCAGTCATCGGCATTGAGCCATGCCGTATAGGTTGCACTGCTTGAGAAGTCAGCCATTTCGGACATTAGGACGATTTGCAGAGATTTATAGCAGAAGAAAAGAAGTCAGAAAGTTGTGGAAAATGACGAGAACCCATCCCCTTTTTATAGGAGGCTAAGGGTCATGCCGGTCGCCAGTCCACTCCACCCATCGATCGGCACTAAGCCTTTCACCTGCTCGAGGCACCCCAAAAGCCCTTCTAATGCCGATCGGCACACCCTATAAAATTTTGTACAAAACATCTGAAAAAATACCAGAAAATTCCAAACAATTCTAAAAAAATTCCTAAAATTGCCAAATCCATTCTAGCACCTTTTTTTACATCCCCAGTGGAATTCCATAGAATCATTATCTCCAACAACGTCTCTAAAGGATGCTCTAAATTTTCCCCAACTCATTCACTATTCCCCAATGGAACCCGAAATCCAATATTTATACCCAGCGAAATCCTCGAATTTCTTGAAGGAAAGTACACCTCTTTTATGTTAGAATTGACCTCGGTCTTGGATTGTCACCTTAGTTAGGTCAGAATTGACCTCGGTCCTCGGTCCTTACCTCTCTTAGGCCAGAATTGACCTCAGTCTTGGATCGTCACCTTAGTTAGGTCAGAATTGACATCGATCCTCGGCCGTCACCTCTTTTAGGTCATAATTGACCTCGGTCTTGGATTTTCACCTTAGTTAGGTCAGAATTGACCTTAGTCCTTGGTCGTCACCTCTCTTAGGTTAGAATTGATCTCGTTCTTTGATCCTCACCTTAGGTAGGTCAGAATTGACCTCGATCCTCGATCGTCACCTCTTTTAGGTCAGAATTGATCTTGGTCTTTGATTGTCACCTTAGTTAAGTAAGAATTGACCTAGGTCCTCGATCGTCACCTCTCTTAGGTCAGAATTGACCTCGGTCTTGGATCGTCACCTTAGTTAGGTCAGAATTAACCCTGGTCCTCGATCGTCACCTCTCTTAGCTCAGAATTGACCTCGGTCTTAGATCGTCACCTTAGTTAGGTCAGAATTGACCTCGATCCTCGGTCGTCACCTATTTTAGGTTGGAATTGACCTCGGTCTTTTATCATCACCTTAGTTAGGTCAGAATTGACCTCGGTCCTTGGTCGTCACCTCTTTTAGGTTAAAATTGACCTCGGTCTTGGATCGTCACCTCAGTTAGGTCAGAATTGACCACGATCCTCGATCGTCACCTCTTTTAGGTCAGAATTGACCACGATCTTGGATCATCATCTTAGTTAGGTCAAAATTGACCTCGGTCCTCGTTCATCAACTCTTTTAGGTCAAAATTGACCTCGGTCTTGGATTGTCACCTTAGTTAGTTCATAATTGACCTCGGTCTTGGATCGTCACCCTAGTTAGTTTATAATTGACCTCGATCCTCGATCATCACCTCTTTTCGATTAGAATTGACCTCGGTCTTCAATCATCACCTTAGTTAGGTTAAAGTTGACCTCGGTCCTCGATTGTCACCTCTTTTTAGGTCAGAATTGACCTCAATCTTGGATCATCATCTGAGTTAGGTCAGAATTGACCTCGATCCTCGGTTGTCAAATATTTTAGGTCAAAATTGACCTCGGTCTTAGATCGTTGCCTTAGTTATGTCAGAATTGACCTTGATCCTTGGTTTTTTTACCTCTTTTAGGTCAGAATTGACCTCAGTCTTGGATCGTCACCTTAGTTAGGTTAGAATTGACCTCTGTCCTCGGTTGTCACCTCTTTTAGGTTAAAATTGACCTCGATCTTGGATCGTCACCTTAGTTGGGTTGGAATTGACCCCAGTCCTCGGTCGTCATCTCTTTTAGGTCAAAATTCGCCTCGACGATTGGTCGTTACCTCTTTTAGATCATCCACATCCCTTAGGTTTGTAAAACTGACCTCCTTCCATCATGTGGTGTCTATTCGATGGCCATAACTTATTCCAAGCTCACCCATCGAGGGGCTCTGTAGACACAACATTCTAAGACCCCTTAAGTCTCTCCTTAGACTCCTAGCACTTACCCTTTCCACCGCAAACCTAGGTCGCACTCCGAGTACCGATCTAGAGACTATCGGGCACTCCCGGGCCTCGAATTGACCCCAATAAACTCCACTCTCAGAGAAAAAACTATTTAAATCTTCTAAGGACACTAAAACCCCTTTTAAATAGTCTACCCCGTGCGTGAAACATCATAACCGTTTGGACAAACGATCAATTTTCCCACGAAAATTGATCCGGAGGCCACCGGGCGCTCTCGAACTCCGTTTGACCAAATTTAACTCTTTAGCTTGAACGAGACTGAATGAATCTCCGAAGGTCACTGAATACCCTTTCTAGCGATCCGCCTCGTGCACGATTCTGACCTACAATACGAACTAAAGATCCGTTTTACTTCGAGAGGTCACCAGGCATTTCCGAGCGTCGGTTGACCAGGATTAACTTTTCAAACCGAGGGAAACTCTTTGGAATGTCAAAGTTCATCTCCTAACCTTTCCAACAGTCAGCCCCGTGCGCGATTCTGACTTACCATGCGGGCATGATCTCCCATCCAAAGGACCAACATGAGCTTTTGAGCCACATTTGACCTAAAGTCAACTCCCAGACCCGGGAGTGGTCCAAAGGACTCTCGAAGGCCTCTAAAATAACTTTCTAATGGTATGCCCCGTGCACCATTCGGACCAATGGTTTCTGCTCTATAGTTGTTTTTCCAGAAAAGTCTGCACGAGACTGCCAATTGGCAGGTCCTGAACCCTGCCTGTCGACACAGTGTCATGGGTGGACTGCCGATAGGCACCCCCTGGGGTACGCCAATTGGCACCTCCAAAAATAAACGAAAGAGGGTTACACCCATAAATTCCAATCGAAATTATCCACCACACTTTTTTCAAAACTAGAAACACATATTCTACACGCACACACCTAATAAAATTCCATTCGAATCTATGGGATGAACCCCACCTCTATTCTACATTCGAACTACGTGGACTTTGATGCCTTTATAGGCTACGTAGGCGTCTCAAATTAAAATCCGAGACTCGAGTCCAATTTTTTAAAATTCATATTTCTCCCATTTCCATCATTTCCCAAATCCCTCATTTTTATCATCATACATATATATAACATATTTGTTTGCATCTCATCCCACATATATTATCGTTTTCCAATAACGATCAATGTCACAATGAATGCTCATATTCTATCTTCTACATTTATTACTATTTTGGGAATATTCCCACGGATGGACTCACCCTATCTCTTCCATGGTATGGGTCGAACGATTTCAATCTCCATTATATAAACACATGTATACACTTCATCGGGATAAAAAGGAAAATATTAACATTTTCCCAAGAAAGACCGAAAGGGTGAGATGGGTACCTAACACCTTCCCATTCCATAACTTAGCCCCCGGACAACCAATATATTGGTTTCGCTCGCATCAGTTTTGTCCTTAATGCTGCTCTCTTGAGGTGGCAACATATTCTTTTGCCTGTTTTGAGAAAAATAGGTTGATGACTCTATCTCTTTACATTCACCCCACACCGACGACTGCCGAAGCCCCTTTTTCAAAGGGAAGGGTGCGAGACAGCGATGCAATTTTTTCCCCGGGGATCCTCTTTCTCCTTTTTTTCCCCGTAACGAATATCGCGCCGACCTAGATGGCCACATGGTATCTTCCTCCCTTCATCAGAAGTTGAAATTCTTCGCCAAGGGGCAAGTCATTACCATTTTGAAAAGGTCCTTTTGTGTGTGCTTTAGGCAAAGATAACCATTTCCAAATTTCTCAATTTTACTATGCACTAAAAATGAGAATCAATTGATTTAAACCAAATTTATTTTATTAACCCTAAATCAAGCATCTAAGTGATTCAAAGCATTAAGTAGATAAAGCAGGCAGGGAAAAAACACAATTTCATGGAAAAACCCCTTTCAGGAAAAAACCTTTATTTCAGTATTAAATGTAAATCTCAACTTACAATTACACAGACAAATCTGCAATGAATTTCTGCATAAAATCCACATAGATTGAAGCCTAGAACCAACAAAGATTCCCTCAAGAACCTCAAGAATCGAAACTCCTCCTTCATCTGCGAATACCCTCTAGTATCCCCAACGACCACAGTCTTCATCAATATCTCCCACAAGAACAACCAAGCTAGTAGTAGAGAATCCTTCTCTCCAAGGTAAATTTTAATAAATATGTGTTTTGTGTTTCAAAACTATTCACAAAAGTATATGGTATGTTATCTGTGAATCACAAACATAAATTTGCTCTAAAAATTGAAGATTCAAAGTCTGCAGATATGCAATTTTCATGCAGTAAAGTTATTAATGGAAAAGTCTCACAAAATCGATATTTATAGAAAAATAAATTTCTTGAGGCGAAGGACGTCATTAGAACGACTTCTTGATGTCGTTTTAATGACATTAGATGTCTCTTGAACGACCTTAGTAACGACCTATGAAAATGCAAAATAGTATGTCATCATTTGAAGCAAACAACGAACGACCTAAGAAATAACATGTGATGTCGTTAAGTTGTTTGAATGACATTAGCATGTCATTTGAACGACATTGATTTGTCGTTTAACAAATGAAGCAAAAAAATAATATTTTTTAATGCTCGCCTAGAGGTCTTCCAAAAAATATTTTCTCCTAGAAAAATGCCTCAACTAGATTTGAAAAAGTTTAGAAAAATATATCAATACTAAAGTAAAACATTTATGAAACTTATAAAAATGTGACGGTGTGATAATTGATTAAATTCACAAATTTCTAATTTGGCACACTTATTTAATTGGAGTCTATTTAAACCAAATTAATTTAGTCCCTAAACATGCAACTACATGTTAAACGAAATAAGATATAGCATGCGGCACCAAATTTCAGGAAAAATCCCCGAAGGGCAAAACATTTTATTTCTAGAACTTTGAAAAGTTTACAAGACCATTGACTTACATACAACCTGATAATCGCCCATAAGTGTAATGCACGGTGTCTTCGTCAAACCTTCAAAGCAAAGGCTAGAAATGTCCAGTGGTTCACGCGCATCTATACCACAAGGACCGCAGTCCAGACACGCAGTCTTCACGGTGTAGGTTATCCTCCCCACAAGAGTAACTTCATAGAGACTCCCTCCACAATAGAACGCATCTCTCCGGTTGTAGAGTTCTCCCCACAAAGAATAAACAAAATCAAAGAAGTGTTCTTGAACACCAAAACAATTCACCAAAGCATAGGGGATTTTTGTGAATTGAAAACAAAAAGGGATTAATCCTAAAAGAAGACGTCAAAAGGATTCTGCAGTTTAGCAATTTTTAGTCTTTCAAAATGCTGGGACTTCTTAATGAAAATGAAACAATTTAATGAGTATTTATACAAAAACGTGTCGCCTGGGTATTAGAGCTCATTTGAACGAGAAAGCAATCTCGCTCGAACGAAGTATAGATGTCGTTGAAATGATATCGCACGACATCCATATGTCGCTTGAACAAGATGACATCTCGCTTGAATGACCTGGGCGTCAAAATTGAGGTACATTTCAGGACTGAGAAAAAATAATCATTCTCCAATTTTGACAAAAAAATCCTCTCCAACACTTAGAAAATATTTTGTAAAAATATCCCAAAAGCTCTAAGTGGAAAGTTAAGCTATTAAAAATATAACCTTCACAAACTAATCTTCGCGGAGTCTTTCTGATGAAGAACTTTATATTCGGATCCGTCTTTGATGCTTGAATGTTCTTGAATGCTCTTCGACGGTGTAGCAGTATATGAAATAATTAATTGATAGCGGACTTATAAAAATATATCCTTACAAATCTCTCCCTATGTCTATGCCGGTACATACATAAAAACATCTTAATTATCAAATACCAAATTGCCTATACAAATCTACCCTCCCATGAATAAATTTGCAAAATCTCAAACTATTCTTCAAAAAGTCTTCATCAAATCTCAAAGCCTTTCTCATCAGGGTGTGCAACATAATGATCTTCAATCTTTGTACCTACACACACGAGATAAAGTAAAACACCTTCATGACGCATTGTGTTTGAAATGATATATGAATAAAGCATTAATAAATCAAATCTCCCCCTTAATGCAAAAAAGCCCCCATAACATGATAATGCTTTATCCCCCTTTTTATGATGTCTCTAAATAGACAGATAAGAAGAAACAATCAAAACATGGAGTGTCACGATAAAAATGCATAGCAAACATGGATCAAACTACGCGCATGCAAAGGTATGTCTCAAAATCATCCACAAACTATTTTTGATTTTTCAAAATTTTCATACAAAAATAAGATATTAAAAATCACACCATGGATTTAAAATAAAACAACCAAGTCATGAAAATGGAATGAATGGGTGTGAACACATTCGATAAGTAAATCAACTCAATCAATTATATGTGCACGATGCATACGTGTACTCCTAACGAATGAATATCAAAAGTATACTTAGGTGTAAAAAATGTTGAATTTAGATGACATCGTCTTATGCAAATCAACAAATCAAAGTCAAAGTGATTTCCACACCAATAACATCCAAAACTATGTAGTGCTTTTTCAAGACTTTCAAGGGCGTGCAAACCCGCTTTGATTCTCCATCCAAACTCTCTCACATATATTTTCTTTTTAGAGGTGTTAAACTAAATTCTCAAACCTTGGATAATTGGTGCAAAAACCTAATTGGCCCATAATTGGCATGAATTTCTTTTTATTGCCTTTAAATTTTTTCGGGCTCTTTTAAACCTCTTTGGACCCCGGATAAAAAAATTCCTCAATTTTTTAGGTCCAATTTAAACGGCGGCTTAATCACAAAGGATAAATGATAGTCTTTCGTAGCCCTTCACCGTTTTCAAACAAAGCGCACAAACTCACAAACGGCTCTTACATGCACAACTTTCTTATCAAGTTTTTTCGCGCTTGATTCGTTTTAAGAACAGGATTGAAGTGAAAACACCCAACCAACACGTGATAAGACAAGCACAATAATAAAACAAATCCGTGCATGTGTGCAATAAAGAAAATCATGAGTCAAACATGTAGGAAGTAACACTTAATTACAGCTTAATGACTCCAAACATTATAAAGCACAAAGATGACATGATATATTGTCTCTAAACACTATCAAATAGTCACATAAAAAATAGAATGATGTTGTGACTCGATCATCCTAAGTGTTTATCCATAAAAGGTGCAAACAAAATACAAAAATCTTTTTGGATTTTCAAAATTTTACCAAAAAAAAATATGAATGGACACTCAAAAAATAGAAAATATCTTTGACTTTTTCAAAATTTTCAAAAAAAATATACAAAAAAGTACATGTCACAACGCTAGCAAACATAAATATCATGAAACAAAAACTAGCGCAAGACAAACATGTGAACACAATCATCTATATGATATAGCAAAAGAAGAATCATATGCAGGCAATCAAGAATCAACTAGTCTAAAATTTAGCTTATCCAAAAGTGATTTCCTAACCCAAACGGATGTAACACGCCACGTGGGGGTTTTGGGAACCAAGGGAACACTAGACATAAACTTCCTAGGACTTTTTCCATGATCAAAACAAAAACGCCTAAGGTGACCTTTCCTACCATAATATGAACATGTGTAAACGGGTGGAACGACACCTATGGGTTGACCTTTTCTAATTTCCTTAGGAACGGTTAAATCTCTAAAACAAATAATGGTTTTGTCTTTAGCTCTAGAAGCATGAGAACAATATGAACCATTACCATCACTATCAAACCTACTCGAGTCTGTCAAATCATTTTTTAACTTCAAAATTTTTTACCCAATCAAATAATTAGACTCTTCCAATTTAACAGAAGCCTTTTTCAAATTATCAAAAATTCATAAAAGGGTATCTCTCTCCCCCTATATTAAAAAAAAATTCCCTAATAGTCTCTTCATGTGCCACAAACTCATTGATTAAAATATTTTTGTCATCTTTGGCACAAACACAAACCATCGAATTTTTAAGGTCCTCTAAATATTTTTTCTAAAAATAGGACCCTATCATCACTCTCCTTCCTGGATAATTTTAAAGAAACAAAGTCATGGTCCAAGGAAATAAATTTTTCACGATAAAAATCTCTTTGATTTTAAACCATTTGCAAAAGATCCATCGCGGATTTAAAACGAGAATTTTCTTTTTCCAAAACTTAAATTCTTTTAGCAAATGTCAAATTCAAATGATTTATATCATCATAACTCTAACTCGTGTCATCAAAGGGACGCATCTGATTACATAAGTGCTCCATCAGATAAATTGCGATTTTTTACAAAACTGATTTTTCAGAAAAATCTATATCACCCAATTTTGCGAAAAATAGGAATACACAATAAATTAGCACAACCCGCTCTGATACCAATTTGTAAAAACGTGACGGTGTGATAATTGATTAAATTCTCAAATTTATAATTTGGCACACTTATTTAATTGGAGTCTATTTAAACCAAATTAATTTAGTCCCTAAACATGCAACTACGTGTTAAACGAAATAAGATATAGCATGCGGCACCAAATTTCCGGAAAAATCCTCGAAGGGAAAAACATTTTATTTCTAGAACTTTGAAAAGTTTACAATTCCATTGACTTACATACAACCTGATAATCGCCCATAAGTTTAATGCACGGTGTCTTCGTCAAACCTTCAAAGCAAAGGCTAGAAATCTCCAGTGGTTCACGCGCAGCTATACCATAAGGACTGCAGTCCAGACACGCAGTCTTCACGGTATAGGTTATCCTCCCCACAAGAGTAACTTCATAGAGACTCCCTCCATAATAACACGCATCTCTTCGGTTGTAGAGTTCTCCCCACAAAGAATAAACAAAACCAAAGCAGTGTTCTTGAATACCAAAACAATTCACCAAAGCATAAAGGACTTTTGTGCATTGAAAAAAAAGGGATTAAACCCTAAAAGAAGAAGTCAAAAGGATTATGCAGTTTTGCATTTTTCTATCTTTCAAAATGCTGGGACTTCTTAATGAAAATGAAACCATTTAATAAGTATTTATACAAAAATGGATCACCTCGATATTAGAGCTTGTTCGAACGAGAAATCTATCTCGCGCGAACGAAGTATAGATATCGTTCAAATGACATCGTGCGACATCCATATGTCACTCGAACGAGATGACATCTCTCTTGAATGACCTGGGCATCAAAATCGAGGTACGCTTCAGGACTTAGAAAGAATACTCATTCTCAAATTTTGACGAAAACGTCCGCTCCAACACTTAGAAAATATTTTGTAAAAATATCCCAAAAGCTCTATGTGGAAAGTTAAGGTATTAAAAACATAACCTTACCAAAGTAAACTTCGCGGAGTACTTTTGATGAAGAACTTGATATTCGAATCTGTCTTTGATGTTGAATGTTCTTGAATGCTCTTCGACGGTTTAGCGGTATATGACATAATTAATTGATAACGGACTTATAAAAATATGTCCTTACAAAACTTAAACACAATCCTTATCAAAATCAATCTCGTAGAGGAATGTTGTTGAAGATATTTGATATTCGGATCCGCCTTCTTGAATGTATGAATGTGAACTTCGTTTGGCAATTAGAACGGTATACGACATACACAATGTAACCTCGGGGCTAAGAAAAATATGTTCTTATAAATATGCCCCTATGTCTATGCCGATAGAAATTAAAGACAATCTGAATTATCAATCAAATGTCCTATACAAATCTAATAACCTCCCATGAACCCAAAAGTGGCAAGCTTCTA
This sequence comes from Sambucus nigra, assembly GCA_949130495.1. Taxonomy (NCBI): domain Eukaryota; kingdom Viridiplantae; phylum Streptophyta; class Magnoliopsida; order Dipsacales; family Adoxaceae; genus Sambucus; species Sambucus nigra. The sequence continues at coordinate 388,222,570 of OX422212.1, forward strand.
AAAATGCAAGTCTTAAAAAAATCTTCAACTTTTAAAATCTCTTTGCTTTCCTTGCTCTTCTTTTGTATGTTTTCCAAATGATCATCAAAATCCTACACACAATAAAGAAAGAAAATACCTTCGTGATGCATCGAGTTTGAAATGAGATAAGCATAGATCAAATATTACATATCAATCAATGATTAACCCAAATAAAGTCAAATCTCCCACATAATTTAAACTCTCACACCCCCATAATTCGTTCTCCCCCTTTTTATTTTTCTGAAATAGACAAGGAAAAGAATAAACATTAATAAATACGGAGTGTCACGACAAGCATAGAAAATATATATCAATTAAGCTACATGAAAGGCTATACTCAAAAGGCTTCTGAAAGTGCGGAAGCCCCCAATTTTTAAATTCAAATATAATGAAATGGTTCAAATTTTAATTTTTCAAAAGTTATTTAAAATTTTCTTTTCTTAAAGAGAACAAACCAACTTATGAAAAAATTAAAACTAAACGAAAAGTGAAATTAAACTACACACACAATTTTCATTTCGACTTAAACACACATTAATCCAATTCAAGTTAAACTTGCATGTTATCAAGATAAAGTAATTTTTCACTTGAATTAAATTGAACATACCCAAACATTAAATTTGCACCAAATTAAATAGATTTTAATTTTGAACTAATTTTATCTTTTAGTCCTAAGCATGCATCTAGGTGATATAGCAAGATAAAATAAATATCAATCGCACTACGCCGGATGTACGAGGAAAACCCAAATGGGAAAAACCTCGGACGGCCCTAGCCACGAATTCACTAAGTATGGTAGTTTTTACAAAGACTCGGCACAAGAGGACTTACACAAACTGACTTGAGTCCGTCCAAGCCTTGACGCGCTCCTTCGGTCTTCAACCTCCGCCTAGTGTATAACCGTGGACTCCTCCACAGTCTCGAACTCCATCGATGGGGCTATGGTCACCATCAACCCACACGCGAAGCCTTTCTTCGAGTGAGAACACCGCAATAAACTTTTCTCCTTTTTGGGGTAGAGAAGAACCCAAACTCTCTTCTTGTTGGTGTAGAGAAAACCAGGTGCCAAAAGTCTCCAAGCAATGATATATCAATAGGTACTTGGAATAAACTAAATAAATGGGTGTGTATGTAATTTTTGATGAGTTTAATCCATAAAAATCAAACACAAAACATGGAAATTTTCTTAAAAGTTTTGTTCTCAAAAGACTCTTAGAATGTGAAAAAGTTATCTTCAAAAAGTTAGTTCCCTCACTTAAGAAGTATGTCAAAAAGGAAGTGGGGTAAAGTAGTGAAAAAGTGGAAAAAACTGGCTTAAAATTGTTCCCGCTGTTTTTTCGTTAGAAATCTCGTTCGAACGAGACTTCTAACTAAGAGACAGAAAGGAAAAAAAAATCTCGTTCGAATGACTTCTCGTTCGAACGACTTCTCGTTTGAACGACCTATCTAACGAGATATTAGGCCATGGTTCTAGATAATTTCGATATGAACGCGTGGCCGCCAGTTTCGTGTCATTCTGATTTTTTTTGGATTTGATATGATTTTTCTACTGAAAGGTGTCCGAGAACAAAATATTTAGAACTATGAATTCAAAAAAAGTTTAACAAAAAAATACTAACACCCAAAATAAATTTCTAAAATACACCCAATAAATAATGTTCCAAGCTCCTATATATATATATATATATATATATATATATATATATTAAAATGCATTCATACCTTAGGAGCAATGGAACCATGTTGATGACGTAGAAACGAGGCACAACACACACGGCATTTGATGAATCTTTAATATCTTGGCCGCTACGTCTTCAACAAACACGTCATAGGCTTGAATGGATAAACTTGAACTCTATCCTATGACTCAAATGTTTTTATCCGGAATTGAGCCAAAACTACAAAGGACTCAATTGGAAATTTGTGTCCTTACAAATCTCCCCCTTTGGCTATTCCAGGACAAAAACTAAATAAAAATCCTAAAGGGCCGTCAAGCTCACTAGACTCAAAAACAATGTCCCACCCGAAATAAAAATACAATGCTTGACGCAAACAACCCAAGGATCAATATCTTTGCCAATGTTGAATGTTTCCATTTAAAAGTATTCCTGCACACTTAAGCAAACTATGAAACGCATAGGGAATATCAAAATATTAAATGAATTAAATAATTAATCCCCCTAAATTAATTCTCCCCTTTATCAAACAAATGACCTACTTAGAAAGACGTCTCCCCCTAAGATAAATCTCCCCCAAACTAAGATACGATAATAATAGGATTAGATACCATTTCTCCCCCTATCATTCTCCCCATTTTTGTTCAGGAATAGACAAAGGCTAAAGAATCAAAGCAGTAACTTATATACCCCAAATAAAGCATATAAACCCTCTACTAACATGTAATTGTGCATATAGTGATGAGAACGTTAAATCATATGGGCAACAAAAGTTCAACTAATCCAAACAATAACATCGGATACCAACTAGGATGCAATAAAATGATACCAATATGATATATAAATTATTAAGCACGTGATACAACAAAGAATGCAATAAGATGGATACCAAGTATGAATAAAAGCATATATGGATTAGAAATCAAAGCAAAGACTAAACAAAAATATCAAATATACGTATACATAATATATATCAAAGAGACTCAAGTACACATATATAGATATAAACACACAAATGACACACACTAAATATAATAGGAGTCTTTCACACTCGTATGGAAAAAATGTGCCATATGGAAATGGAAGTGTTGAGTGTGAACTAGTAACGATTAAATTTAGACCCAATCACTTAAAACATGTTCACGGAGTTCTCAATGATTGCAAACTTCATCACATTTGAATATAACCTCATGTGATAATATAAATTGAACTCAATGAACAAACATACACAATGCATACAAGCCTAGCATATTGATGATTCTACAAACCAATAGAGTCATGACATGAAATACGCAACTAGGATAAACGGACATTGTACAAACCGTTGATATACCATCCAATCTCCCTCAATATGCATTTATATTAAATTTGAATGAATATATCAATCAAACATAGGCCTTGGCAAATTATTTTTCTTGTTAATGCCGTATTTTCTGTTTTTAGGCCTTTGGACCACGTATTTGTTTTAGGTCCATTCAAAATGGTGGCTTACAATCGCAAAGGATCACTTAGTCCTTTCGGAGCCCTTCCCCTTGCATATTTTTAATTATCATGTTTTCATTTTTTACACAAATCTCACATGCAACGGATTTTGACATGCACTAGTCCTCCTAAGTCACAAATATGTAGATGACAAGATTGGTAGGAGAACACCTCACATAGCTCAAATATACATATGAAGTTAAAATTTCAAAAGGGCTCGTGCATGTGTGAATAGAGGCATATAAAAATAGAATCCATTTGACCAACACAAAATTCAACTTCTCCATAAAAAATATGGTAAAGAACATTTTAAGGATTGACAATCTAAACCAAAACTTCTAGCCACGTGGGAGCGTTAAAGGAGGGATTCAAACACAAGAGTATGCCACATAAAGTGTGTCAAACTAAACTACACACAAAATAAAATCTTTTTGAGTTTTTGAAATTTTTAACCAAAATAAATAATATATACTCAAAAGTCAAACAAAAATCATTTGAATTTTTTTTATTAAGCTTAAATTACCAAGAGATAAAATCCAAATGATAAACACAAATCTTTTTGTATTTTTCAATTAATGCAAACAAAATGAAGGAAATGTAATACAAAAGATAAACAAAAATCATAATTCTAGCATGTGATAAGCATGGAGCATAGACTAGAAAATGATTAAACAAGCATACATTTAGCATGTGAATATAGCATGAAGTACAAAAGCTAAAGTATGCAAACACTAACACATTCATATTTTAGATTTAGCAAGGGAGGAAGCATGTGAATGTAAATGCGAATCAAAAACCCCATTTTGCAAGGCAACCAAGTCGGAATTCCTAACCCAAATTAATGAAGAATGACTATCTTGGGGTGTAGGAATTTTAACTACCTTGGTTGCTTTACGTTGGGATTTTCTAGGAATACGTTTAAGATCAAAACAAAATTTTCTAAGATGACCTTTTCGACCGCAATGTGTACAAGTAAAAACATGTCGAAAAGATTTACCTAAGGAGTGATCTCTAAAGACTTTCCTAGTAGATTATCCTAAAACATTGGTTTTGGTGTTATGAGTAAATTCATTACAAGTATTGAATCCTAAACCACAAGTGTCATTTTTAATTTGGACCGTTCCTAATATTTTATCTAATTTTTCCGAACGACACTCCAAATCAAATTTGACATTATTAGAGTCTTTTAATTTATTTTGCAATTCTAAAATGTTAGACTCTAATAAAACATCTCTCTCTTCAAAAGCAAGAAGCTCCTTTTTCAAGGATTCCATTAAACCCCTAAGGCTATCTCTATCGCCTCCTATATGTTCAAGCTTCTCTAGAAGAGCTTTCTCTCGTCTCCTAAGGTCTTCAACCAACATGCTATTATCAACGACCTTGACACGTTCTTTTAAAATAGCTTCTAACTTCAAATTAGCTCTTTTCAATTTAACAGATTCTTTATAAAGTTCTTGAAAAGCATTTTGAAGTTCACTCACATTAACCTCTTCTTCATTTTCACTCTCTCTTTCTTCTCCACTCTCACTATCATAAAAAATAAGGGAATCAAAAACTTTGACCTCGGAAGTGTCATGTGTTAAAGTTTCATCAATCGACGAGTTCCCACTATCACTCACATGACTAGCCATAAAAGCCACAAAGTTGGGCTTAGTGGGGGAATCGGGTCCCTCTTCCTTATCACTATCACTATCACTAAGGGTCGCATTATATGAAATGGGTCGCTTACCCTCTTTCCTTAGTTTAGTGGGGCACTCAAAAGCCCTATGGCCATAACCCTCACAACCAAAATACCTATTTGACTAGTCCTTATTTAAATTTTCATTAATGGGTTTAGGGATCTTCTCGACTTTGTCATACTTAGAAGTTTCAAATTTCTTAAAATCATTTTTAAATTTATCTTTGTTAAATTTAAGAAATTTTCTAAATTTACGAGCAAACAAAGCCATGTCTTCCGAATCACTATCACGCTCGCTCTCTACTACTTGTTTGACCTCTTTTCGGGCTTTTAAAGCAACGCCTTTTTCTATTTTCTTTTCAGTTTTATAGGGGAACATGTCTAGTTCATAGGTTTGTAAATCACCTACAAGCTCTTCTAATTTCGTAGAGGCTAAAGTTGGTAAAGAATTTAAAACAGTCACTTTTGGAATAAATCTATCGGGAAGGGACCTTAAAATTTTCTTTGCAACTCGGTTGTCGGGTATTTTCTCTCCCAAGTTAAAAGATGAATTAACAATATCAGAAAGTCTAGCATAAAATTCATCAAAAGTTTCTTTTTCATTCATTTGGATAGTTTCAAATTGAGTGGTGAGGTTTTGAAGTTTCGAAGCTTTAATGACACTAGTACCTTCATGAGTGAGTTGCAAAATATCCCACGCTTCTTTAGCGGTCTCACACGTCATAATGCGTCGGCATTCATCTGGTGTGACAACGCTAAATAAGGCATTTAAACCTCGGGAATTAAAGTTAGAAAGTTTAAATTCACCCTCACTCCATCTATCGGTGGGTTTGGGAACACGCTCATTATCTACTAAATGAGTAGGTGGGGACCACCCGTTAACAACAGACATCCAAACTCTCTCATCGATAGATTTCAGTGCCGATTTCATTCGCGCTTTCCAATACGCATAGTTTGAACCATCGAAAATAGGAAATTTTCAAAATGGGGAAAATTCCATTTTAGCCAAAAATTATTTAAAAGATCTTTAACGAAATAATTTATCGCTTTGGCTCTGATACCAATTTGAAAATGCGGAAGCCCCCAATTTTTAAATTCAAATATAATGAAATGGTTCAAATTTTAATTTTTCAAAAGTTATTTAAAATTTTCTTTTCTTAAAGAGAACAAACCAACTTATGAAAAAATTAAAACTAAACGAAAAGTGAAATTAAACTACACACACAATTTTCATTTCGACTTAAAGACACATTAATCCAATTCAAGTTAAACTTGCATGCTATCAAGATAAATTAATTTTTCACTTGAATTAAATTGAACATACCCAAACATTAAATTTGCACAAAATTAAATAGATTTTGATTTTGAACTAATTTTATCTTTTAGTCCTAAGCATGCATCTAGGTGATATAGCAAGATAAAATAAATATCAATCGCACTACACCGGATGTACGAGCAAAACCCAAATGGGAAAAACCTCGGACAGCCCTAGCCACGAATTCACTAAGTATGGTAGTTTTTACAAAGACTCGACACAAGAGGACTTACACAAACTGACTTGAGTCCGTCCAAGCCTTGACGCGCTCCTTCGATCTTCAACATCCGTCTAGTGTATAACTGTGGACTCCTCCACAGTCTCAAACTCCATCGATGGGGCTATGGTCACCGTCAACCCACACGCGAAGCCTTTCTTCGAGTGAGAACACCGCAATTAACTTTTCTCCTTTTTGGGGTAGAGAAGAACCCAAACTCTCTTCTTGTTGGTGTAGAGAAAACCAGGTGCCAAAAGTCTCCAAGCAATGATATATCAATAGGTACTTGGAATAAACTAAATAAATGGGTGTGTATGTAATTTTTGATGAGTTTAATCCATAAAAATCAAACACAAAACATGGAACTTTTTCTTAAAAGTTTTTCTCTCAAAAGACTCTTAGAATGTGAAAAAGTTATCTTCAAGAAGTTAGTTCCCGCACTTAAGAAGTATGTCAAAAAGGAAGTGGGGTAAAGTAGTGGAAAAGTGGAAAAACTGGCTTAAAACTGTTCCCGTTGTTTTTTCGTTAGAAATCTCATTCGAACGAGACTTCTAACGAAGAGACAGAAAGGAAAAAAAAATCTCATTTGAAAACTCGTTCGAACGACTTCTCGTTTGAACGACCTATCTAACGAGATATTAGGCCATGGTTCTAGATAATTTCGATACGAACGCGTGGCCACCAATTTCGTGTCATTCTGATTTTTTTTGGATTTGATATGATTTTTCTACTGAAAAGTGTCCGAGAACAAAATATTTAGAACTATGAATTCAAAAAAAGTTTAACAAAAAAATACTAACACCCAAAATAAATTTCTAAAATACACCCAATAAATAATCTTCCAAGCTCCTATATATTTATATATATATATATATATATATATATATATATATATATATATATATATATATATATATATATATATATATATATATATATATTAAAATGCATTCATACCTTAGGAGCAATGGAACCATGTTGATGACGTAGAAACGAGGCACAACACACACGGCATTTGATGAATCTTTAATATCTTGGCCGCTACGTCTTCAACAAACACGTCATAGGCTTGAATGGATAAACTTGAACTCTATCCTATGACTCAAATATTTTTGTCCGGAATTGAGCCAAAACTATAAAGTACTCAATTGAAAATTTGTGTCCTTACAGCTTCCACAAACTATTTTTATTTTTAAAAATTTTTAAGCAAAAATAATTTACAAAAAAACATTATAACCTTGAATTTACACGAAGATAACCAACCAAATTATGGAAACAGAATGAATGGGTGTGAACAAATTCGTTTGGAAAATCAACTCAAACATTCATAACATATGTTCACGATGAATATGGATACTCCTAACAAATGAACTTCAAAATTGTCCTTAGGTGTAAAAAATATTAAATTCAAGTGATATCGACTCAATCTAATCAACAAATCAAAGTTTAAAATAATTTGCACACCAATAACATCTAAAACTATATAATGATTTTTCAAGACTTTGTCAGGATGTACAAACCCGTTGATTTCCAACCATACTCACGCATAAATAGTAACACTTTTTATTTTTCTATTGAGGTTCTAAATTATCTTTTTAAGAGATTCCCTATTGGCCCTTTTTTGGAATATTTTGTTTCTTTTTATTGCCTTAATTTTTTCTTGGGCTCTCTTAAAACGATGACTTTTATGACGAGTTCACATGCCTTTCACAACTTTTTCTGTGTTCACTCATTATCTTTTCAATATTAATTAAATACCTCATGGGCAATGATTCTTACATGCACTACTTTCATTATCAAGCTTTATCGCATTTGGTTCGTTTCAAAGGCAGGATTGAGATGAAAACACTTCGACCAACAAGTGATAGACAAGTACAATAATCAAATAAATCCATGCAAGTGTTCATTAAATGAGACTAAGAGTCAAACATATAAGACATCTCAATTACTTCAAACATTGTAAACCACATGGATGAAATGATGTATCGCCTCCAAACACTATCAAATAGTCACATGGATATGGAAATGTGCATCCATAAACGGTTCAAAAATAAATAAAAAATCTTTTTGTGTTTTTAAAAAAAATATCAAAATATAATATTTTTGGCTTTTTTAACGTTTTTCAAAAAATATAAATCTTTTTGTATTTTTCCAAAAATTTTCAAAAACAAAAATGTTATTGGCTTTTCAAAAAAATATACCAAAATAGAAAAAGTTTAATAAAAAATATACAAATCATAACGCTAGAAAAAATATATATCATGAAGCACGACTATTGTATGACAAACATCCAACACGATCAACCGAAAGATCTAACACAGGGAGAATCACGTGCAAGCACACATGAGTCATGAAGGATAATTCCTAAAGCCTCTAAGTCTGATTTCCTAACCTTAAATAGATGTATAACAACACATAAGGGTTTTGGGAACATGAGTGGCTCTATGATTAAATTTCCTAGGAGCATTCATAAGTTTGTAATAGAAACGCGAAAGGTGACCTTGCCTACCCCAATGTGTGCAAGTGTAGATATGGAAATAAATGTTACCTAAAGGTGGTCCACTCCTAATATTCCTAGGTGGCTCTCTCCTAATGTTCCTAGGTGGCTCTCTCGAATGAATGGTTTTGGCTTTGGGAATGGGAATGGGTGCAACATAACATAATCATGGAAGCCAATACCACACATATCATCCTTGACTTGGATGTTGCTTAACATCTTATCTAGATTTTCCAACCTAGTCTCCAAATCAAACTTCATCTTACTCGAATCTTTCAATGTCTCCTCAAGCTCGCCTATCCTATACTCGATCAAACACCTAGACTCCTCATACTCTAAAATCTTCTTTTTCATAGCCTCTATGAAACCTCAAAGACATTCTCTCTCACCCTGAACATATTCTAGCCTCTCCTAAAGAGTATTCTCACATACCCTAAGATCCTCAATCAAAGCATCGGTATCGTTATTATCTATGGCACGTTCTTTCAACTTAGCTTCTAACTTCAAGTTTGACTTCTTTACCTTTAAAGTTTCCTCATATAATTCATTGAAGGCAACTTGCAAGTCTCTCTTATCCACCTTTTCATCCTTATTCACATCACCCTCACTATATTGGGCTTCACTACCTATGGCTACGGAAGAATCATGCAAAAAATATCTTCATGAGAATATTTGTCATCATAACTCACATGATTCGCCATGAAAGGTAGTAAGGGCCCGCTTACCAGCATAAAAAATTTCGTCTTCTAGGTCACTATTATTAAGGGTAGAAACATGTTTCATCGGTTTATTAGCATCCTTCCTTAGATTAGTGGTACACTCATCTAACTTATGACCATACCCCTTAGAACACATATGTAATACCCCGTATTTCTGCATAATTATAATTTAATTAACTCGGGAATTAATTGAGAAAATACATTTTATTTAAATTACGTGTGTGAAGTAATTTAATGTGATTAAATGAGAAATATGATTATTAAATATTAATCGAGAAATATATACTGATTAATATTATGTTATAATATTTACTAAGTGTGAATAATAAATAAATGATAATTATTAAAATACGGGATAGCAAGTGACATGTACGTATTTTATATTATCTCACCCGGGAGTCGCGTATAGGCAAAAAAGTGTACTTGGGGGTATAGTGTCCCAGATAAATTTTAGACCAAACCAACACCATTTAGGGGCATTTTGGTCATTTGACAAATAGAGGTTAAGAGACCTACGAAATTTGTAAGATTATATCAGATGTTAAGGGGACTAAATTAGTTTAAAAAACATACAAAACACAGAGAGACCAATTGGGAGAAAAGAGTGACAGTTCTCAAGGCTTAAGGAGGATTTGGAGGATTCTTGCACATCAATCAATTTGGAAAGGGAAATTGGAGGATAAGACAACCCAACACCTTCATCAAATTCAAAATCAGATCATTCTCACTAAGGCAAATTGTTTATTTCAAATGAATATAAAGTTATAATGCCCATATGTCTAGGGTTCCATTTATATTGATTTGTTGATGATTCTTTAAAGAAAAGGTTGATTTAAATACATGTTTGGGTAGGATTTGCATGTAGAACAATTTGATGTCAGTAGAGGATAATAAATTAGTGATTATGTGTTATTATCCACGGATTACATCAGATTTTTTATGAATAATAGAGGACAAACATGGAAACTTAGTGTTTTTTATGACTGGAGGGTTTAATTCTTTCTTGATTAGATATGGTATTGATTTGGTATAAAAATCACATTGGCATTGATCCTAATGCATGTAGTAATGGTTAGGAAAACTTAGTTTTGAGTTTGGTGAAGAATCATGAGAGTTATGTGTGGTGAAAATGGAGAAAAAAGTACTTGCGTGTTGGAGAAGATGATTCGGCAGAAAAACGAATCGATTCGGCTACCCAGAAAAATTGAAAATTTCCTCTTTTGCTTTAAATCCCTAAATCGTTGTTGTGAGATTTTTGAGGACTTTGGTAATGAGATGTAAAATATTACAGTAGGCTTAGTATGGGGGTATGAATTGGTCTTATTGAGAGGATTAAGAGGATAACAGAATTGGATTAATTTGTGTGCCGTAAATTATTCGAGAGAAAGATAATATATTACGGGGACTTTGGGAATTGAATTGATGAAGTAGACTAGTCGGATGAGTTCGTCTTAACTACTAAAATTTATAAAGGGGTAACTAGGACCCTGAGATTTGTGTGAATACTCATGAATTTAATAAGTGGGATAATTCATAAAGAAATTTAGTACGATTAGTATACGAGAGAAATTTCTAAGTATAAGTGTGAATACCTAGGTTGTGTGAATACCTATCATATGAATACTTAGTTGGTGTGAATACCTAATGTATATTAGATGTATTGGAATCGAAGGAAAATATGAACCAATACATGAAAGTTCGAATTAGGGTTGAGGGCTCTCTGAACCAATATCGAACATAAATAATATTGGGGTCTATGGAACATCTGGACCTATATATATATATATATATATATATATATATATATATATATATATATATATATCATTTACATTTGAGTCAAGGGCTGTCTGAAGCAATGTGAATGACATGAGAAATTGGGGTCGAAGGAGCATCCGAACAAATAATTCCTTAATTTGTGATACGAGGATATTATAGTGAAATATATATTTTCGTATATATTGTGTGGGAAATGTATACTGTGAAAATTATCTTCTTTTGTGTGATAGTAAATAGTAAAATGGTGTGTATCTAATGAAAATAAATTAAGTCGAGAAACTTAATTAAATGAAGAAGCTAATAACATATGTAAGTGTTAGTTACGATTGTGGATATTGAAATGATAATTAAGTGAGAGAAACTTAATATAGTTTTAAAAGATAACATGTGAGGAATGTTACTTATGATGATAATTAAAACATGAGAGATGTTAATAAATTAATGATCTGTATGGGCGGTATGGGAACTTATATGTGTAGATAAGTTCAGTTGAATACTTTAGCTAGTATCTTGGGTAGCACATATAAGTGGGATAAGTATATAATGTTAGGCGTGCACTATAGATAAGGGGTGAGGAAAACTCAAGAGAGAGTGTACGTGAACATGTGGAATCAATAACCGAATTTTAATGTAACAAACGCTTGCTAAATATTTTCAAAATATTTTGTGTACTAACACTTGCTATAAAATATTTCAACCTTTTAGGTGTCCAGCCATAGGGATGCCATGTGTGACTTTATCCCAGGGACTCGAAGCTGTAGCATTATGGATGCTGATAGTATTTGATTAGACGATTCTTCCATTCAGATCTAGTGTAGGATCTCATTTCATATTTCATGTATGGACATGTTGTTTGTTGACAATTTTCAGTCTTGTAGTTCTTTTATTATTATGGAGTATTTGGTTTTGGATTTTTGCCGAATGGTTTATTCGGCAAACCCTTATTCATTTATATATTGTGATGGTTGGACTTTAGTATATTGTGAATGTTTAATTTAATTTTCTGCATTGTTCATTTATTTGTTTTGAAGGAAGATAAAATTTGGCACCGGTCTAATTTCACTTAGGAGGTTAGTAATTAAAAAGTTTTCGACAGTGATGTAAGAATGAACCATATGAGAAATATGTTTTAATTTAATAAAGGCCTAATCAATCGATGTTTAATTAGACGGGGTGTCACAGATGCTATCAGAATAGGATCTGTATGGCTTACTGCGGTTGCAGCATATCGTTATTTTGATATAGAGCCCTATTGTTAGCATTGTTGTTTTATCTTTGCGCGCTTGAGATATCATGCTTCTACTATTTGATTTTTGTATAAACTGTGTACTTATACAATTTAAATTCTATTTTAGTATGTCATCAAGGTGAGTGTAAGTAGAGAGGGTTGTAGCCAAAGACGAGGTTAGGGGGACCCTCAAGAAGAGAAAGTACCACCGCCACCACCAAAGATGATTTATGCTACTCAAGTGGCTGTGATAGTGGCACAAGCCGTTGAGACAACTATAAGGGCCATGGCATCCCACTTCCCTCGGCCTCGGGCACAACAGCCAGCAGCCCTAGCTATTCAAACCCAGGATGCTGTGCCACTCGCCTGAGTTTTAGGGAGGTACGGACATAGTGGAGGCATGCTAATAGAAGAAGAGAATTCAGTACCATATGCGTGTGTTAGATTGCAGTGAGGTTCAAAGGCAGATGTTGGCCACCTTCATATTAGTAGGGGTAGCCCTTCAATGGTTGGAGTCAGTGACCACTGCTGAGGATAGATATTCGATGACTATTTCATAGTTCTGGATGCGGTTAACTGTAAGTACATTTCGCCGGCAGTTGAGTCAGAGATAAGGAGGAAGTTTAGGGAGGTATGTCACTGTGAGCACTCTGTAGCTGACTACGAGGAGGAGTTCACTCACCTGGCTAACTTTGTTCTAGACAAGGTGCGCAACGAGGAGAGGAAGAAGACTAAGTTCATGGATGGGATGGCCTGGAGGATCAGGCAACATTTGATTGGTAATCATGTGTTGATGACTTACACTAACGCCATCAATGTCGCTCAGGATTATCGCTTCCATGCGAAAGGATGCAAGAGGGGAACAGAGACTAGCCATCAGGCCAAGGCTTTGGGGATTAGTGGTAGTGGGGCACCACCCCAGTAATAACGGATAGCGAGTCAGCAGGAGCAGGATTCCCTACAAGGGAAATCTACCAAGAAGTTCAGATATGGAGGTTACCGACCTGACAGGGGATTTAGGCAGGGACAACAAGGTTCTGTGACACCCCGCTTAAAATAATAACGGGTGGCTAGCCCTATACTAAAATAATCAGGAATCTCAAGTGGATGATTCCCAGCATCAACTGACGATACTAAAATAAGCACAGCGAACTACCCATTACTACAAAAAGAGGGTGCCAAAAAATTTTAAAACATAAAAATCCATAACCAACTAACAACATAACAACTACTGAATATGATAAATAACACACACATTCTATAAAAAGAGAAGAGTACTAGAGTACAATCAAATATACAAAAAGAAAATACCCCGAATATACTGTCAGGTCACAGATAATACAACAGTCTAAAGAAAGATAAATATAAACAAAATGCTATAACTACAACTCTTGAGTGTAAACCCGATATACAAAATGAATCCTAATCTAGATATACAAAAGATAGGAATCGACTATATCAAAATCATGCAACAGTCCGCAACTGCCACAGCTTTCTAGAATGCACTGGATAGACAACATCAATGGCGTCCTTGTAGAGGAACACTTAAAATAATACAATATATATAGCAAGAAGAAAATATAAACGGGTCAGGGCCCGAGGTGTGAAAACATTTTTAGCAAGTGCATTAAAATGCATAATAATTATAAATGCATTATGACATAATTAAAGTGGAGTCTCACTCTCCAGAAAATCTAACTCACATCTCATCTAAAGCGCGCACCTAAACGCATGCACATGATCCTCAAATAACTGCCCAACACTATCTAGGGCAATATAATCTAACCTACGCCCAAAATTTATACTCATTAGAACTCCCATCTAAAACATAACCTTCAACTTCCAATTCTACCATAATCCCCAATTGTGCGTCACTTACTTTACATACAAATATACATATACATATTCTCTTACTAGAATTTCTCGAATTCTAGTTAGTGACATAAATGAGTTAATAGCATCAAAATGCTATGGACTAGACTTCTCCCAATTCTCAATACTTCACTGTGTTTCGTGCGTGGAACGTCTCGCAAGTGAAATCCAAACAAGGAACCCCCCCGATGCACTACTCCTGGATAGTATTGACTATCAAGATTCATTTTCCCTCAATGGATGACACATATAACCCAAAAGCTTAAATTAATATATAATTTAACTATTCCTAACTCTCAACAGTGCACTGCATTTCGTGAGTGGGATGTCTCGCAAGTGAATCCAAATAAGGAACCCCCGCCCCCGATACACTACTCCTGGGCACTGTCGATTGTCAAGATTTACTAATATATAAATCTGAGTATTAAGGACTAAACTTCTCTCCACTCCCAACATTGCACTGCGTTTCATGTGTGGGACATCTCGCAAGCGAAATCCAAAAAGGAACCCATCGATACACTACTTCTTGACAATGTTGGTCGTTGAGGTCCATTATGCCCTCGGTACCCACGTAATATATATACTCATATAAATCTTTTACATATCA
Organism: Sambucus nigra; assembly: GCA_949130495.1. NCBI lineage: Eukaryota > Viridiplantae > Streptophyta > Magnoliopsida > Dipsacales > Adoxaceae > Sambucus > Sambucus nigra. Next base: position 388,237,661 of record OX422212.1, read on the forward strand.
TATTCAGTTTAATATGCACATCACAATTTACGTTCGGGTAAAATTTCCCAGAATAAGATTCAACCTTTAATCTTATATCTCTTTACTCTAGAGATAGATATATAATAGCTCATAATCATACACAGGTAATATACTAAACACACAAGTATAATAATAATAACCATCCAAGCGAGCTATAACTTGAGGACGCAATTTTTTAATGCTATCATCTACCAGGGAATTGCTCACATATCATCCTGGGTACCAACGGTCGAAATCTCACACCACCTTGGTAAAAAAAAATCATAATGTATGGTAAGTGGTCATAGTTCCTCCCGGGAAATGAGACAAAACATACCCACCACATCTCACCCCTAATAAAAATCACACAATAATAATGGGCGCTATGACCTGGAGACTATACGCACCCTGCTCCTCAAGCCAGGGGACTCACCCATATCGCGCAACTTCCCATGATAGCATAGAGGGGGTATGTTTCACATAAATATACATATACAATCACATCATAGAAATGCATACCATCACACAAGGTATTTATATCACACCATATAAGTATACATACTCATTTTACGCTCGTATTTTTGAGTGAAATAATTTCATTTATAACTATATGTTACTGTCGATATACTATTCGTCGCTAACTCACATAACTACCCTGCTTTATGTACACGATACGATTTTTAACTTGAAGCTCACCCCTCACTACCATCATTATGATTAATCTCCCAATTCAAGAAACATTAAGGATACTCTCTACATCCGTATGCCCATCTATCAACATTCATTATTCCTCGAATATTAACCTCGACACTAAGAGTATTTTCCACTAAATTGATACGATAACTTAAATTCTCACTCTCTCGAAATAAATTACTAAAACCCTAACATATACATACAATCGTCTATTAATTTTGCTCTCATTCCCTTAATGCGAGAGACATTACACAATTAATTCCATTTATAGAATAGCCCCAAACATCTCCTCACCTTTTTAAAGTGATTAGTCCTCTTATATGATCACTTAATCCTCTATGATACAATAATTAGGAAGGTCCATAAATATAAACCTAAAAGAAAACTAAATTTGAATTCCAAAACTTGAACAAAAAACAGAGGCTCGATCGACCGGTCCCCTAACCGCAATCGATCGCGGTTTTTAGTTATGCGTAAATCGAAGATAATATGCTTTTCCCTTAAGGCGCGGTCGACCGGCCCCCTGGTCGCGATCAACCGTCCCTACTAGTAACCTCGGCCAACTTCCATTTTTAAGGAACTCCAACTTCCCATAAATCTCAAAATACCAACTTCTACTCATCAATCTTCAACATAATCATATTATTAACCTTAATACACATCAAATAACTCAACTCAACTAATTTACCTAAATTTCATCATAAACACATCAAATGTAAGATTTAACCCAAAATCTAGGTTTTAACAATTTTAACCAAAAGTTCATAAATTTATCCACAAATCATGAAATAAAAGATGCACAAGAATTATTTAGCAGGTTTAATAACTTGCTTCAAAGTTGTAGAGTCTAAAAAACGCAAATTTGCTGGAATTCCCAATCTTTTCTTTCTCTTTCTCTTCTTATTTGCTTCTTCTCTCTTTCTCTCTTTCTTTCTAGGGCTTTCTCTTAATCTCAAATGAGATTTCTATCTCATGTAGGCTTTTAAGCCTTATCTCCCAAAATACACAACTTTAAATGATAATGCACACTTTAAATGACTCAGTTACTCTAATTCGAACCAAACGAACTTAAAATATTTTGAAACCCAAGTACAGTTATTTCGACTATCTCGACCCTTCCGAAATCAGCCACACACTCAGAATCGTCATTCAAATTACTTTCTAACATCCTCTAATTTTGACCTCAAATGCCAATTTAATAATTCTCCAATTAAAATAATATTTATTTCTCTCAAAAATAATTAATTTATTATCCAAAACTCTCTAAGTATTACAGGTCCCCAACAGCAGTTGGTTCCTCAGGGCCGCTAAGGCCAATGGAACCAAGAGGAGGCCAGCAGGGTCACAAGAGTAGGGCTTGTCCACAGCGAAAAAGGCCTCAGTGACAGGGTGCTCAATAGGGGCAGCAGGCTCCGATAGCTCCAGCACCAGCACCGACTCCACAGCACAGTAGGGTCAGATGCATTATGGGTGTGTATACAATGTCTGGGATATATCGATGCCTCCAGCACCTCAGGCCCCGCCTATAGTAGAGGGTATGTTTCCTATTCATGAGCTTGAGGGTAGGATTCTATTTGATACTGGGGCCTCACATTCTTTTATTAAGACTAGTTTTGCATGAGATGATGGTTTATTAGAGACAGATGAAAGTCTTCTAATGCGTGTCGAGTCACCTATGGGTAGTGGTCGCTAATATATTCGATATGTAGAGGAGTTGATATTTTGATTGGGAGACTGAGTCTAGTGACAGACCTCCTAGTGTTAGATATGGAGGGGTATGACGTGATTTTAGGCATAGATTCGTTGGCGATTTATCGGGCAATGGTAGATTGCTATGAGAGGACTATAGTGTTCTCTATCCCAGGGTAGGATATGTTCCTAGTGGAAATGCCTCTGCCTGAGGGAGGATTATACGCTCATATTTACTACATTGACAAGAAGACCTTGCAGGGGATAGTAGTACCTTTAGACTCAATTCTAGTGGTAAGGGAGTTTGAGGACATATTTCAGGACATACCCGGGTTGCCACCGAGATGAGAAATAGAGTTTATCATTCACTTAGCACCAGGGATGAGACTAATTTCCAGAGAATCATATCGTATGGCTCCTTTAGAGATGCAAGAGCTGAGGGAGCAGATTTAGCAGTTGTTGGGCATAGGTTTCATTTGGCAGAGTACATCGCCTTGGGGTGCTCTGGAGTTGTTTGTGAAGAAGAGGGATGGTTCGCTTCTCCTGTGCGTGGATTTCAGGGAACTGAACAAGGTGAAGATATGGAATAAGTAACCATTACCTAGGATTAATGATTTTTTTGATCAGTTGAGAGGGGTTACGTACTTCTCCAAGATCTATTTGAGGTCAGGCTATCACCATTTGCGTATTCGGGAGAAGGATGTTCCTAAGACCGCTTTCCTATCACGGTATGGATCCTATGAGTTTAGGGTGATGTCATTTTGTCTCACCAATGCACCTGTAATGTTTATTAACCTTATGAATAGAGTATTTCAGAAGTTTCTGGATCAGTTTGTGATAGTATTCATCGATGATATCCTCGTTTACTCGCGTACGGAGGAGTAGCATGCTGAGCACTTACGTATGGTTCTGCAGACGTTATGGTACCATCAGTTGTATGCCAAATTTAATAAGTGTGGATTTTTGCTTCAGGAGGTACAGTTTCTTGGCCACATTATGTTTGACAGGGGCATAGCTATTTATCTAAATAAGGTATCAACAGTGAGGGGGTGGAGGAAACCCATGACACCAACTGCGATTCACAGCTTCTTGAGGTTGGACGGATATTACCGTCGCTTCGTCAAGGGGTTCTCAAAAATTATTGGGCCTTTGAAGAAATTGACTCGTAAGGGAGTACCATTTGTGTGGAGCAAACATTTCCAATTGGCCTTCGACGAGTTAAAGGACCGAATGACCTCAGCACCAGTACTCACTTTGCCCAGGGCAGAGTTGGAGTGTCGGGTCTATACTCACGCATCCTTGTAGGGACTTGGGGGTGTGTTGTAGTAGGAGGATAGGGCTATAGCTTATGCGTCTAGAAAGCTAAAGTCCCACGAGAAGAATTATCCCACCCACGACCTCAAGTTAGCAGTAGTGATTTTTGCATTGAGGATAGGGAGACATTATCTATTGGGGGAGAAGTTTACACTATTCACGAATCATAAGTCACTTTAATATCTCTTCCCACAGAAGGATCTGAACATGAGGTAGAGGAAGTGGCTAGAATTCATGAAGGGATACTAGTTTGATATCGCAGACGCATTGAACCGACGAACTACAAGAGATCTAGTGGAGGTGTGGAAAGCGAAGTGGAGGGAACTTCGACAGGAAGATAAGGTTGCTAGGGCGTATATGGCAATTATGACTATCACTCCCGAGATCGTTATGCGAGTAGTGAAGGCAAAGGCAGAAGATTAATTCTATCAAGACAGGGTATGATAGTTATTAGATGAGGGTAGAGAGTCTTACTCAGTCATCTCAGAGGGAGGCCTGCGCTTTAATGGGAGATTGGTAGTGCCTGAGGATGAAGATTTGAGATAGGAAGTTATGACTGAGTCTCATAATTCTAGGTTTGTGGTGAATCTCGGTGGGGACAAGATGTACCAGGATATGAGGAGACAAAACTGGTGGTCCAGCATGAAGAGAGACATAGTAGAGTTTCTCTCAAAGTTTACTTGTCAGCTTGTGAAAGTTGACCATCATAGGACTTTGGGGATGTTACAGCCACTCGAGATTCTCGTGTGAAAGTGGGAGAGCATCTCGATGGAATTTATTATGGTATACCACTCGCAGATAGATGGGCAGGCCGAGAGGGTGAATCTGATGCTTGAGGATATGCTAAGGATGCCCATCCTAGATTTTGGGGGAGGGTGGAAGACATTCCTCCCATTGGTAGAGTTTTCATATAACAACTCTTACCAATTTACTATCGGTATGGCACCATTTGAGGCATTATATGGGAGGCCTTGTCATTTGCCCACTTGATTGTTAGAAGTGGGGGACAACAAGTTATTGGGACCCGAGATGATTCATAAGACTACTGAAAATATTGAGTTGATTCGAGGACGTATTCTAATAGCTCAGGATAGGCAGAAGAGCTATGCCGATGCCGATAGGAGACATGTGGAGTTAGAGGTTGGCGACCAGGTGTTGGTCCGAGTATCTCCTATGAAGGGGATTATGAGATTTTGCAAGAGAGGGAAGTTAGCATTGAGATATGTGGGACCATTTCCTATTATAGACAGGATGGGATCGGTAGCATATAGACTGGGACTTCCAAAGCAACTTTAGCGAATACACGACATGTTCCATGTGTCATCACTAAAGAAGTACAGGGAGAGCGATAGAGATTTCTCGCACATCCCACCTGAGGATATTGATTTGCAGCCAGATGTCTAATATGAGGAGAGGCCTATGGCTATTCTAGATCGTAGTGAGCGTAAGCTTTATTCTAAGGTGGCACCAGTAGTGCGAGTTCAGTGGGGACACCACAATACGAATGAGTAGACATAGGACCGGGAGGATGACATGCGAGAGCAGTATCCAGAGTTACTCACTGCAAGTATGTCCAAATTTTAGGGACAAAATTCTTTTGTAAAGGGGGAAGTATGTAATACCCCATATTTTTGTGTAGTTATAATTTAATTAATTCAAAAAATTAATTGAGAAAATACGTTTTATTTAAATTACGTGAGTGAAGTAATTTAAGGTGATTAAATGAGAAATGATATTATTAAATAATAATCGAGAGATAGATACTGATTAATATTATGTTATAATATTTACTAAGTGTTAATAGTAAATAAATGATAATTATTGTAATACGGCGTAGCGAGTAATATATACATATTTTATTTTATCTCAACCAGTAATTTGAGGTCAAGAAAGGAAATATATTTTAGAAACTCGAATGATAATTTAGAGGTAATAAATGAACCTGAATGGGTTGAAAAAGTCGAAAAAGTGTACTCGGGAGTATAGTTTGGGTCCCGGGCCAATTTTAGACCAAACCGGCACCATTGGGGGGCATTTTTGTCATTTGGCAAATAGATGTTAAGAGACCTACGAAATTTGCAAGTTTTTATCAGATGTTAAGGGGCCTAAATTAGGCTTAAGAACGTATAAAACACAAAGACACCAACTAGGAGAAAAGAGAGAAAATTGTCAAGGCTTAATGAGGATTTGGTGAGGGATTTAGAGGACTCTTGCACATCAATCAATTTGGGAAGGGAAAGTGAAGGAGAAGACAACCCAACATCTTCATCAAATTCGGAATTAGAACATGCTCACTAAGGCAAGTTGTTTATTTCAAATTAATATGAATTTATAATGCCCATGTGTCTAGGGTTCCAATTTCATTGATTTGTTGATGACTCTTTGAAGAAAAGGTTGATTTAAATACATATTTGGGTAGGATTTACATATAGAACGATTTTATGTGGGTAGAGGTTAATAAATTATTGATTATTTGTTAATATCCATGAATTACATTTGGGTTTTGATGAATAATAGAGGATGAACATAGAAACCTAGGGGTTTTGACAATAGAGGGGTTTAATTCTTTCTTGATTAGATATGGTATTTATTTGGTGTAAAAATCACGTTGGAATTGATCCTAATGCATGTAGTAATAGTTAGGAAAACTTAGTTTTGAGTTTGGTGAATAATCATGAGAGTTATGATGGTGAAAAACGTTTTTGCATGCTGGAGAAGATGATTTTGCAGAAAAACGGATCGATTTGTCTAAGGGCGAATTGATTCGGCTACCTAGAAAATTTTAAAATTTCCCTTTTTTCTTTAAATACCTAAATCGTTGTTGTGAGATTTTTTAGGACTTTGGTAATGTAATATTGAGAGATGTAAAATATTACAGTAGGCTTACGATGGGGGTATGACTTGGTCTTTTTGAGAGGATTAAGATGAGAACGAAATTGGATTAATTTTTGTGCCGTAAATTATCCGAGAGAAAGACAATAAATTACTTGCAGTTTAGGAATTGAATTGATGAAGTAGACCAGTAGGGTGACTTAGGCTTAACTACTGAAATTTATAAAGGGGTAACTAGGACCCTTAGAGTTGTGTGAATGCTCATGAATTCGATAAGTGGGATAATTCGTAAAGAAATTTAGTATGATTAGTATACGAGAGAAATATAATAAGTATATATGTGAATACCTAGGTTGTGTGAATACCTATCATATGAATACTTAGGTGGTGTGAATACCTAATGTATATTAGATGTATCAGGGTCGGAGGAAAATTCGGACCAATACATGAAAATTCGAATTGGGGTCGAGGGCTTTTCGAACCAATATCAGACATAAATAATATTGGGGTTAATGGAACATCCAGACCAATATATATATATATATATATATATATATATATATATATATATATATATATATATATATATATATATATATATATATATATATATATATATATATATATATATATATCATTTACATTTGAGTCGAGGGCTATCCGGACCAATGTGCATTACATTAGAAATTGGGGTCGATGGAACATCCAAACCAATGAATCCTTAATGTGTGATACGAGGATATTATAGTGAAATATATATTTTGTATATATTGTGTGGGAAATATATACCGTGCAAATTATGTACTTATGTGTGACAGTAGATAGTTAGATGCTGTTTATCTAATGAGAATAAATTAAGTCGTGAAACTTAATTAAATGAAGAAGCTAATAACATATGTGAATGTTAGTTATGATTGTGGATATTGAAATGATAATTAAGTGAGAGAAACTTAATGTAGTTTTAAAAGATAACATGTGAGGAATGTTACTTGTGATGATAATTAAAACATGAGAGATGTTAATAAATTAATGTACTGTATGGGCAATACGGGAACTTAGATGTGCAGATAAGTTCAGTTGAATACTTTAGCTAGTAGCATGGGTAGCATAGCTAGGTGGCTAAGTATAAAACGTTAGGCGTGCACTGTAGCTGAGGGGTGAGGAAAACTCAAGAGAGAGTGTACGTGAAAATTTGTAATCAATATCCGAATTTTAATATAATAAACGCTTGCTAAATGTTTTTAAAACATTTTGTGAACTAACCCTTGGTATAAATTATTTTCAAAACCTTTTAGGTGTCCAGCCATAAAAACACCATGTGTGATTTCATTCAAGGGACTCGAAGCTATAGCATTGTGGATGCTGACAGGATTTGATTAGACGATTCTTCCATTCAGATCTAGTGTAGGATCTCATTTCATATCTCATGTATGGATATGTTGTTTGTTGACAATTTTCAGTCTTGTAGTTCTTTTATTATTCTGGAGTATTTGATTTTGGATTTTAGCCGAATAGTTTATTCAGCAAACCCTTATTCATTTATATGTTGTGATGGTTGGACTCTAGTATATTGTCAAAGTTTAATTTAGTTTTTTGTATTGTTCATTTATCTATTTTAAAGGAAGATAAAATTTGGCACCGTTCTAATTTCACTTAGGTGGTTAGTAATTAAAACGTTTTCGACAGTGATGCTAAGAATGGACCATATGAGAAACCTATTTTATTTAATAAGAGCCTGATCAACTGATGTTTAATTAGACAGGGTGTCAAAACTTACACCTCTCAAAGTCATCTATTTTTATTAAAGTCTTAAGTTCATACTTCATACATGTTTTCTAATTAGACTCTTCAAACAACTTTGTGTTCTAAAATCATCAAACCCTTTAAAATCATACCTACAAACACGGGATCACTCACATAATAAAATAGTTTTTTTAGTTCTAATACCAATTTGTAAATGCAAGGAAGCTCTGATTCCAATATGCGAATGTGAGTAGTCAAAAGGTATGAAATGGAAAAACTTCTTAAAAACTCAGGATCACTCGATAACTTGGAGCTACCTACTCTGATACCAATTTCAGAACATGAGTAGTCAAAAGGTGTCAGACGAAAAAACTTATTAAAACTCAGGATCACTCGATAACTTGTAGAAACCTACTCTAATACCAATTTGAAAAGACCCTTTTGTGTATGATTTAGGTAAAGACAACCTTTTTCCAAATTTCTCAATTTTATTACGCTCTAATTATGAGAACCAATTTATCTAAACCAATTTTATCTTCTTAACCCTAAAATATGCATCGAAGTGATTCAAAGCATTAAGTATATAAATCATGCATGGAATAAATAATATTTTAAGAAAAAAACCTTTATTGCACTATTAAATATAAATCACAACTTAAAATTACATAGAGGAATCTGTAATGAATTTCCCATAGAAAATCCACATAGACTGCAACATAGAACTAGTAAAGATTCCCTAAAGAACCTCAAGAACCATAGCTCTTCCTTCAGTAGTGAATACCCTAGAGTATCCCCAATGACAATAGTCATCAGTAATAGCTACCGCGAGAAATACCAAGCCAGAAGTAGATAATCCTTCTCTATAAGAGAAACTTCAACAAAAAAGTGTTTTGGTTTTCAAAACAATTCACAAAAGTATATGGGATGTTTTCTGTGAATAAAAAACATAAATTTTCCCTGAAAAGTGAAAACTAAAAATCTGCAGATATGTATTTTTCGTGCAATAAAAGTCGTAACAAAAAGTCTCACAAAACAAGTATTTATAGAAAAATAAATTTCTTGAGGCGATGGACGTCGTTCGAACGATTTTTTGATGTCATTTGAACGACATTAGATGTCATTTGAACAACCCTAGTAACGACTTATAAAAATTCAAAACAGTACGTGGTCATTTGAAGAAAATAAGGAATGACCTATGTAACGACCTAAGAAATGACATACGATGTCGTTAGATGAGATCATTTGAATGACATTAGCATGCTGTTTGAACGACATTGCTTTCTCATTTGAATGGCTAAAGCGAAAAAATAATATTTTTAATGCTCGACTACAGGTCTTCTAAATAAAATTTAACTTCGAAAAATGCCTCATTTTGATTTAAAATGGTTAAAAAAATATCTTAAGACTAAAGTAAAACATTTATGAAACTTAAACACAATCCTTACTAAAATCACTCTCGGCGAGGACTGCTGTTGAAGATATTTGATATTCGGATCTGCCTTCTTGAACGTATGAACGTGAATTTCCTTTGACGGTTGTAGCGGTATAAAACATATACAATATTGAATCAGGACTATGGAAAATATGTCCTTACACATTTCGAGAGATGATGACAGTATTGAAAATGTCGGCACCAACAACCTAATACAATAAAGACAACATGGATCCTTTTCAATTTTTGAGTCCAACCACTCCCCCTTTCAATAGGGGATGATCTCAAAGACCGAGTCTGTCTAGAGCACAACCCTCACAACAATGTCAATGTAATACAAATGTTTCAAAATATGCATTTTATGCCCAAACTGGGGCTAGGGCGACGTCAATAAAGGATACTTAATCTCATAGTCCTAAAAAAGGTCTTTCCTCCATTTGGCCTAGGTTATCAGCCTGCATTAGAAGAACTCAAAATGCTCCTCCAACCACGGCTGAAGAGAAGTCTAGAAGACTCCAAGATTGTCTCGAAGGATTCTTAGATGGGAGATTTGTCAAAGAGGGTGAAGATTTCCCCTTCTACGTCTTTCCCAAACCATTGTATGATCACGTGGATAAGGAGAGGGAGCCATAGATGGAAATCATCTTTCAATACAACTATTCTTAGGCTGAAGACTTCCAAAATCAAGTGCAACCTCTCATCGAGAAAGTTGTAGCCATTTCAGAGATCTACAAGGAAAGTGATTCCGAAGACTCATTCAATCTACAAAAACTTTAGCTAACACTCTGTACGATCCATTCAGTCACTAAATCGTCAAACCCGTACATTTCGATCAAGGCCATTGATGCACTTATCCTCAACTGGAATGCTATATCAGTCCCACCTACTGAGATGCAACCCAAATCTTACTATTTAACCTATCTCTTTATCTATTTTGTTCTTCCTTTTTCTGATAACAATGTAATCGAGACCTCTTTTGACAAGGTTCTCAATGCTATTATTCCCAAAAGTGAAATAAACGAGGATTTTGAGTATCTTATTGTGCCTTACATTAATTGTTTTAATTCTAATCAAACTCTTGATGATGATGATTTTTCAAATAAATCATTTTTATCTGACCTTAATAAGGTTAATAATGAATAACATAACTTCGTTCAAATTATTAAGGATGAAACTATTATTACCTATCTCGGTTCTAGTAGCCAACTACGTGAGATTAGGATAGGTTCCACCTTTAACAAGCATCACTGTGTGCAATTTCAAGAATTGTTAAAAGAATTTGTGGGTGTCTTCACATGGTCTTACGATGACATGCCTGGCATTGATCCCAAAATAGCTCAGCATGAGATTCCAACTCTCCCAGAATGCGAACTGATCAAATTTTCACGACCCCGCTGAATGGTCGCTTAAGGTCAAAGAAGAAGTAATAAAATAGTTGAATGTAGGCTTCATCAAGGTGATCGAATATTCCACATGGCTCGTCAACAATTCACGTATTTCAAAATCAGGAGGAAAAGTCCACATGTGCGTCGACTATCCAGATTTGAACAAAGAAACTCTGAAGAATGATTACACATTGCCAAACATCGACATGGTTGTAGAAAAAATGGCCATTAATGCTCTCAAATCATTCGCTGATGGGTTTACCGAATATAACCTGATCAACATGCACCCTGACCATCAAGAAAAATTCGCATTCATCACACCATGGGGAACCTTCTGTTACATGGTTATGCCATTCGGGCTCATGACCGTAGGGACCACCTACCAAAGGGATTAAATAACCATATTTCATGATTTGATACACAATAAGGTCGAAGTCTATGTAGACGACATGATTATTAAGTCTAAGATTGGGGAAGGTCACATTATCTCCCTTCGAAAGTTCTTTGAATGACTCTGGTGATGCTAGATGTGGTTAAGCCCACAGAAATGCATTTTCAACCTCACCAAAGGAAAGATTCTAGTATTAATGGTTAATGAGAAAGGGATCAAAGTATACCCTACTAAACTAAAAGCCATATTCGAAATTCCACCACCCCGAACATAGTAGGAAGTCCGGGGATTATTAGGAAAATTATATTATATCAGATGGTTCATCAGCCAGTTTACTTTTATTTTCAAACCCATCTTGAAAATCCTCTTTAAGGACTCTACCTAAGTCTAGAATGAGACATATTAGTAAGTCTTTGATAGAATAAAGCAATATCTTACCCGACCTCCGGTACTCATGTCTCCGCAACCTGGTATCTCTATACTCATATACCTAATTTTAACAGATACCGCAGCAGGGGATTTTCTATCCCAATACATTGAAGAACCATGTAAATAAAGGTCCATTTACTATGTTATTCAAAAGTTGGACCGGTACGAAGTCAACTACACTGCCTTGGAAAAAGCATGTGTTGCCCTGGTCGAGGTCACTCAAAAGTGACATCACTACATGCTCACTTTTTCCATCAAACTTGTGTACCGAATGGATCCCATCAAATACATGCTTGATAAACCTTCCCAGTCTAGTAGAATGGTTCAATGGTTGATTCTACTAGTCGAGTTTCATATTCTATATGTCGCACAAAAAGCCATAAAACGGAGAGAGATCTCCGATTACCTTATTGAATTCCCCGTGGAAGAGGTTTTTGGGACAAAGATATCCTCTGCACCCCTTAGGAGGACCTTCGATGGAAAATGTTCTTCAACGGCGCAGCCAGCAAGAAAGGATATAGGATCGGGATACTCCTGATTGCCCCCGGTGACTGTCACACTCCCATTACCATCAAACTAGATTTTCCTTGCACTAATAATATGACCGAATACGAGGCATGCACTGTAGGCCTAAAAGTTACCCCAAGAAAGGTATCAAACACCTGGGGATTTTTCTCTCATCATTGGTCAAGTCCTTAGAATATGGAAAGTCAAAGATGAGAAGCTCTTACCTTTTCATACTCACCTAGAAGAGTTGGCCTTCAATTATGAGATATCTCCTTCCACTACTTGCCTCGAGAAAAGAACAATTTAATTGATGCCCTTGATACCCTAGCCTCCATCGTCAACATCCCCACGAGAATAATGATGGCCCCTTTCCTAATCCAAAAATAAGTTATGCCAACCCACTGCTACCACATTGAGCTCGTCATAGAAGAAGATTTCGATATGGTTGAGTTCTAGTAGTATAACATTTAGAGCCTCCTGAAGTACAATAAGAATTCCTAAGATGCCAATAAGAAAGACCATAGAACCCTTCGCAAACTGGCTACCCCTTAAATCATTTGTGACAAAACACTATTCAGGAGAAACTTCGATGGAACCCATTTACACTGCATCACAGGAAATGAAATTGAAGAAATGATGCAGAAGATCCATAGTGGGGAATGCAAACCCCACATGAATGGTCATATGCTTGCTAAAAATATTATCTGGCAGGGATACTATTGGACCACTATGGTTCAGGATTTCATTGCCTACATCCAAAGATGCCTCAAATGCTAGCAATTCACCAATCTCAAACATTTACCCCCTCGATAATTGTACAACCTGACTTATCCCTGAACATTCTCCACCTGGAGCATTGACATCATAGGTAATGTCATGCCCAAAGATTCAAACGGGCATGAGTTCATCCTAGTCTCCATTGATTACTTCACCAAATGGGTTGAAGTCGAGTCATATCTAGTACTGAATGCCAATAAGGTGGCCAAGTTTATCCGAAAGAACACCATCTACCGATATAGGGTTTCCCACGACCTAGTATAAGATAATGGGTTACACTTTGAAGTCGAGGTCACATAATTGGTCAACGAATACAGGATTCAGAGACATAAATCCTCTCCCTACCGACCCCAAACCAATGGTGTAGTTGAAGATGCCAACAAAAACCTCAAAGCCACCATTAGAAAAATAACCAAGAGTTATCGAGGTTGGGACGATCGAATCCATTATGCCCTTTGGGGCTATCGCACTTCAATCAGTACATATACTAGGGCTACCTTTTAATCTCTGGTATATGGCGTGGAAGCAGTCCTACCCGTTGAGTTAGAAATACCTTCCTTACATGTTACGCTCAAAAGAAGAGGAGCGAGGAAGATTGGTATTAGAGCCGCATTGACGAACTATCACTCTTTGATGAAAAGAGGTTGAAGGCTCTATAACACATCAAGGGTACCATCATCGGATAGAGACATCATTCAATCGAGGAGTCAAGGAATGTGTTGTCCAAAAAGGAGACCTGGCCCTTAAGGAGATCATAAAACCCATCTGCGACCCTGAAGGGAAATTTAAAACAAACTATAGTGGCCCGTATATAGTGCAGAAGATCCCCTCAGGCAGCGCCACTATGATCAATGAATTTGACAGACAAGAGATGGCACGTCCATTCAACCTGAACCGTATTAAGAAGTTTTAACCTTAGTCCAAAATCTTGATGCGCTAAGACTCTTCTTATCCACCTTATATTCTAAAAAAATATTCATTTCCCTCTACCTAGATCTATGTGGGAGACTGATCCTCTAAAAACTCTTTTAATTTCAAAATGGAACACAGAAAATTTTCAAAACCCCCAAAGGTACATAGGCAGTTCATACACATTACATGGGCACGATCCCCCTCTTTTTTACAAAATTCTATACTTTTCTAGCCCCCGAGAATGATAGCTCATTTTATCATTTACATAAACAAAGGATTATGTATGACTTAGCGATCTGTATAGATAACTCAAATGTAAAACTCATCAAGAGGCACAACAATATGATCAAAATCTTTCTTATTTGAAATAGAGGAGTTCAGTACAATTACACGAAGTATCAGTGAAAGGAGTCAAACCAACCACCCCTCTTCACTGATTAAACTATTCCTAAACAAACCTAACAAAACTTCATAAAATTATTCCCCAATCCCACAAACAAAAACCAAAAACATATAAAATAATCCCATCCTCACAAAAACTCTATCCGTGGCTTTCTAAAGATACATCATCATCATCCCCAGAGGTTACTAAACTTCCCCTGCCTAGTTAGTATTCCAAATAAGCTCCATAGAGTGATTAGACCTGACCAGCCTAGGGAAACCCACTAATACCCCCTCCATGGTGTCAAAAAGGACAAATCACCTATAGTCGATCTCCTTTGCCAAGATCTTTGCCACTACTTGCTTTTAGAACCATTTTAGATTGTCCTTAGACACATGCCAAACCTTACCTACAAATTAATATGGACGAGTTAATGGCCGACTATACTCCCACAAATAACCTAACCTCATACGGATGGATTTAATCAAGTCCTTTACCGAAAAGAAGTCCAGTGTGTAAGGAGGCACTATTTTCTCCCATCTGACTTGGCACAGAAGCCGTCAAGGGAAATATAACGAAGTCTGCATAGGCCAACTAATCGAACATACAGATATTCTCCCAGTTCTAGAACAGGCTGCAACTCACCCCACCATAGCACCGACTAGTGAAGGCATCAGGCTCTGTGCTCCAAAAACTGATTAACCCAGTTCTCCATAGATGTGCCATAACTAATAGAGTATTGAGTAAAGAAATTCATCACAAATGCTAAGGGATACATTGGAGGAACCGCTATATGGAATCTCTAATCCATCCACTGAACAGCATCATTGGGATCCCTTTTAAGAAGTTGGAACTACCTTCCTTCCAAGCATTAAGACCGTTCAGGGTCTTTGATACTATTACCACCACAGGGCTGTGACGATAAGACATCCATGCTGTGATTAAAGCCAACTGAGGGCCCACTATTAGGTCCCCCATCACCAGCAAAATCCTCGAAGTTAGGCCCAAGTCAATAGCTCTGCCATGGATCGCATCATTAAAATCCCTCAGACGTATAGAATACATGACAACCAAAAGAGAGATCATCCCCCCAGTGACCAATGGCCGAGCCACTAATGGAGAAATATGGAGAAACTCCACCAATAATGCTCGGGGAGAGTAAGAAAATCCAGGCATAGCCTCCACTAAAGTAGGATTAATTCCCAACTTGGCTAAGAACTCTTCGTAGGTAGCATACACCTCATCTAAACCAAAGTGAAAAATGTGGTCTTAAGAGTAACAAAGTTGTGCCTTCGCTGCTAACATGTTCCAATGAATGGCTTGTTTGCACAACAAGGAGACTCATATCAAATTCAAAGCCACCTAGTCCACGTTATACAAGAACATGGCCTCTAGACTTTCGAGGTAGGAAGATAATTCTGCCTACATCAAAATGGCCATTTAGGAGATTATGGATTAGAAAGAAAAAAGGAGGAGAAAGTGAGAGTGGATGGAAAAATTACTCCCCTTACCTCCCCTTTTATACATAACAGCCTTGGAAAAAGATAAGAGATTTGAGAAGTCTGAATGAATTTCTGCCATATAAAGTACTCTGATTTGCAGGAAAGTGCAATCAAAGCCTTAGGGTGATTTGACTTGACCCATATGCCGATAGCCAGGATAAGGGGTATGCCGATCGACAACCCCCTAGTTCAAAAAGATTCTATCTTGTTTTTTTGTCAAAATCAAAATCTCCAAAAAGAAATACTTATTTTAAGAAACCCTGGTTATTTCTTCTTACTTATCCATTTTTACTCATCATTTCTCAAAATAAATAATTTTCTTGAGTTATTTAATCTCTCTTTTCTAAATAAACATCCTATCATTTTTACAGTCTCAACAACAAAGTAAAAAAGTATGTAGAACAAGCCATTAAAATATGAATGAATAGTAAAAATATTTTTCATATAAGTTGTCATTGCACAATTACATATATGTAGGAAAGAAGAAAAACAGGAAAAAAAATGACGAGACTCAGCCCAAACCCATAATCTCTCTCTCTCTCTCTCTCTCTCTCTCTCTCTCTCTCCCTCTATAACCCTTAACCCCGTAAAGGAGATGCTTCCCCTGGAGACGAGAGGTAGAACCTCCACTCCTAGAACCCGATCCCACGTATGAGGTGGTAGGCAGAACCAAATAGGAAGGAACAGATTCCTTTATATAAGTAGTTGAGAAGGCCACCCAGTCACTGATATCCTTTAGCCAAGTGGTCAGCACTTGAATGTACTGCATACAAAGGAACATAAATAAAGGACAAATCAATCAGTGAAAAGTAAAGAATGGATAAAAAGAGACAAGGCAAAATACCTCAGGGTGATGAACGTCATCCGTAATCACCATCAACTCCGAATCTGCTGCATTAGGGAGGTGCGACATGCTCAGTAACCCCCCATTAGTCAACCAAAAATTATAAGAGGGGGGATTAACATGAATAAGTGGATCCTCCTTTGTCATTGTTGGTGCCGATGACGTACCACCACCCATGCTATGGGAAGATCCCACTGGCCTACTGGTACCCTTACCCAAAGCCATAGGAAGTGGAGGCATGTTCACCACGTCATAATTGCAAGAAGTCACCAGTCGTTTCGTCACAAAATCCAGGTAGTCATAGATAACCGCCATGTCCATGTAGAACGAATAATCCTTGCCAACCATAGTCATCACCCTAACCTCGACGTACATCTCCCTTACTCGCCTCATATATATCGAAGGCATTATCAGTAGGACCATCATCTTATACTCCATTATTTATCGTACAACCCTCTCTCCCAAGTACCAAGCATACCCGAACACATGCACCATCAATCTTCTCATGACCTCGACCCAAAATAGTATTAGGGAACGAGTGTCTTGACATGCCACCAAGGCAACAAATATTCTGATTTAATTGTTTCTTAAAATAAATGCAACAAATGTATTATCACGTGGTTATGAATCATAAAATACTGAAAGTAAAGGAATTACGTCATCAGAGCTTTCTAAAGGAAACTTCATATATATTAAAAGTAACAACGAGTTACAACTTAAGAGAAAATTTAAACCTTATTACAAGAGATCCAGACATGCTCTAAATAAACATTTTACAAAAAGAGCTCTAAAAGCTAAATCTTCAATATAGTCCATTTTCGTTCCGTCCGTGAGCCTAAACGTTTCCTGAAAAATGGTTATTTATGCAACATCAGCTAAAAGCCGAATGAGGTTCAATCTCCAAACATTCCAGGATTTTCAGAAAATAAATACCTATTCAAGTCAAAAGAGAAGGCATATACCTATATGGAGAGGAAATTGCAGTAAATAGATATATATTTTGAAATGATAGTATATATATCACAATTGGATAGCTCAGAATAAGAAGAATGTAACAAATCAAATGTGGTATCTTTTTTTTTCAATCATATCATTTTAATGGCCAAGTACACTCTAATACCGTATTTTTTTACCGTATTATACCCCGATAGTTGAGGGTCAATCGAACTAGTTCATCACAACGCCTTATTTAGGGCACACCAGCGATAACCCAGCTGGGAAGGTCAGTGAGTAAAGAGGTCCCTTAGGCCGAATCATATTTTCAATATTCAATCTACTTTTCAATAATCATTTTAATCGGTATGTTTATATGGACAAATACAAACATATCACAAATGAATGAATCATCGGCATCACATGAATTTTGAGAATAAAAGCAGTTCAAAAAATATATATAGTTTGCATAATATCATATAATCAAAATGCACAAGGAATGTCAAAGTAGTCACCCAAAATGGAGGTCATGGTATTGAGTCTTCGATCACACGTTAATCTGATAAAGATTTAAGTACACGTTCTAAGGTTCAGTTTATACTATACTTTAATAATAACTTCCTCTTTTAATGGATTACTGAATCCCCATTTGTAAACTTTTAAAACTCATTGATCGTAATTGAAGAATTCAATTCATAGTCTTTCCTCATCAGTCGGTTCCCAGTAGAGATGGAGGGTCACAGGGGCACCACTTAAATACCATCTCATCTAGACTGAACATTTCCGGATTCATTCCCAATAAAGATGGAAGGTCATGGGGGAACCACTTAAATACCATCTCATCTAGACAGAACTTCACCGGGCCTGACTTTGGAATTACTTAAATGGGATTCTATAATAACGAGCAATTTCTTTAAAAAGAATCATTTTTAAAATCGTATAATTTCAAACAAGTTTATAAAATCAACTTGGATTTGTTCTAAATTTTAAGTTTTAATTAGTGAATTCTTTATTGTATTTTACTAGCATAACTACTAAGTAAAACTATAAAGATGCATTATAACATTAAGATTACTTCAAGATGAATATCCCTAAGAACTTCTTTTTAAACTTTCTCAAACTTTCTCTCACTATTTCTTTCTATAATTCTCAAGGAATTGGTGTGAGTTTCAAATGACCCCCAAAGGCCCTATTTATAGTTTTCCAAAGATGTCACAGCATTGACACATGTCCATGATGACCAAGCTTTTACAATGGGAGTCAGCATTGACGTGTCGCGTAACGGAGGCATCTCGCAGTCTTATTTCACTGGACTGCGACACGTGTTTTAGCTTCTCCTCTAACGACGACACGTGTTTTGCCTTCTCCTCTAATGACGACACGTGCACGGTGGAGGTGTCAAAACCAAGCATGATGTGTCGAGCATGAGGTGCAAAGGTATTAAGGGTATAAGGGCCATTTAGCACCTGAAGGGCATTTTGGTAATTTCACACCATATATTTTCAATATTTCTTTTAGGTCCCTAAAAATATTTTGTTAACAAAAAGACCCCTTTTATTTTTCATTTTGGTCCCTAAAACTTTCTTTATTGAAACCAAGTCCCTAAAGTTTCATAAAATTACATTTTCTACCCCAAAACTTATCACTTAGCTTAGGATGTGCCATAAAATCTCAATCTGACCCATTTTACCATTGATTCTTCAAATTTAAAAATGGGACTTTTCATATTAAGAACTCGGAATATCATATATGTAATAATATATCATTATTAGATAGTAAGTGCGACAAAATTGAAAGAAGATAATCATATATTGGCATAAGAAAATGGGGTCATTATAAATCTCCCCATCTGCACAAACCTACATGTCACCCATATGTCCTGAGAAGCCATCCCCCAGGGGTAAAAGGGAACCTAAAATTCTCGATAAATATCAATATTCGTTCAAAGAAATAAAATGCCAAAAAGGATCCATAAGAAAAAGGGAATAGCCTGATCGCTCTTCAGCATATTCAGAGCTCGAGCACCGCCTTCAGGGATAGGGACTGATTCGATCGCCCTTTGGACTTTCTCCATTGGTACATCAGTAGAAGTCCCCCAAGTCCTCATCTTTCAGGTCTATCGACCTAGAGTTGAGCCCAATCACCTCATAGAACCACGTCTATAAAAAGGACAAAAATCAGCAAAGAAGAAACTAAAGGAAAATACGTAAAAATAAAATGCGCAAATTGACTCCGAAAGGTACGTGGCTCCCGTAAAATTATGTCGATAACAATTAGTTAAATGCATTTAAAGAAGAGTAAAGGGTCACCAAGGTCAGGCTCCCCCAGTCATTAAGAAGGACATCAGAAAAGATCCTCAAAAATGGAAGGAACCATAGATGGACAACGTCGCCACTCGTCGCCACGAGAAAACCACCTAATAAAAGAAAAATAAATAATTAGGCCATCCACCGCACCTGCCTCCCATCAGTCTCATCAATCCTATTAATCAAGAGAACCTACTTGAGAGAGAAAATACATAAAGATACTCCAAAAACTATCCTAACCACATCCACCAACGACATATGAATCGCCTTCTATGTCATGCTCGCATAATGGTCCACCTCTATTTGCACACCCTCACAATTTGTCCCTTGTAGATGCTGAATGTTGATGGGAGTCAAAGTCATCTCCACAAAATCTAAGTGAACAGTGTTGGTATTATCCCACCACCTTTTTACCAACGTGCATAAAATAATAGTAGAACGCAGTGTCTCGTCCAAAGACTGTGTCAGGTGGCCAAAGACAATAGAAGTAACTACCCAATGCACCACCACCGAAATATTCTCCCATACGTCCTTCAACCCATTTTTCCACCTGGAATGCATGCTTGAAGGGGTGATCTCAGTCTTCCAAAACCAAAAAGAAAGAAAAAACTTTTCATCAGCACAAGAAAATAAAGAAAAGAAGAAAAAAGAAAAAAGAATGCCAAAGGTTACTATACTTACGTAGCCACTAGGGATCCTCGGACTAGATGAACGGTTATGTGAGGGATCATATAGAAGAAAGTAATCCTCAGCTACTAGCTCAAACAAGTCAAAAGCATTCTTATTGCTCAAAGCAAGGGGGTCCCTAGCTCGCCACTCTTGGCCCGCCCAGTCATCAACTCCCAACCATTCGATGTTGTATTCCTCACTGGAAGAGCCCTCCATTTGAAGTCTTGAAGAAAGAACGAATTATACAAAGCAGAAGGAGAAGATTCAGATACAAAAAGATGTTAAAAATGAGTAAGGACCTCCCCTTTTTTATAGGAGACTAGACAGCATGTCGATCGGTAGACCCCTGCTCATACCGATCGACACTTGCCTGTTCCGCTTCCCAAGAAAGCCCAGGATTCCGTGTCATTGTCAAACGACAACCCTATAACATACTGATCGGCATACCCCCTAAATTTTGTACAAACTGCCCAGAAAATGCCAAAAAAATTCAAAATTTCTCCAAAAGATTTCTAAAAAATCCAAACAAGTGTTAAAACATTTCTTCACCAAGAAAACCATTCTAAGTGCCCAAAATCCCCCATTGGATTATTATTACCCTCTTATCCCCAGCATAAATCCAAAACATATTCCTTGAAAAGGTACATCCCAAAAATCCACCACAATTCCCCAGTAAAATCCCAAAATCTTAAATCTTCCCCAACAAAACCCAAAATCAAATGCTTGCCCAGATTACAAAATTTCCCAATAGGATTCCAGACTAAACTTTCTCCCAATTTGTCCACCATAAGAATTTCATCTTATACAGCAAAGTTATCTCCTCTCAAAAGGATATAATCTCCGCCAGTTTTCGTTCCCCAGTAGAATCTCAAAACAACACAATCATCAACAAAACTATAAGTACAAGGGTAAATTAAAGATTCCCAGAGGACAAACCCCCCATCTCCGCATTACAACTTTAGGTCCTTAAAATTGACCTCAACCCTTAGAATTTATTGCCACAATAATAGGTCCTCAGAATTGATCTCGGTCCTCAGAATTGGTCTCGTCAACTTTACGTCCTCAAAATTGACCTCGACCCGAAGAATCGAATGTCATAACTTTAGTTTATCAGAATTAACCTCGACCCATAGAATTAGTCATCCCAGCTTTTAGAATTGACCTCGACCAGCAGAATTGGTCGTCCTAACTTCAGGTCCTCAGAATTAACTTTGACTCGTAAAATTGGTTATCTTAGCTTTAGGTCATCAAAATTGACCTCGGCCCTCAGAATTGGTCGTCACCACTTTAGGTCCTCAAAATTGACTTCGACCCATAAAATCGGTCTTCTCAACTTTAAGTCCTCAGAATTTACCTCAACATGCAAAAATGGTCGTCATAACTTTAGGTCCTAAAAATTGACCTCGACCCGCATAATCGGTCCTTATAACTTTAGGTCCTCGAAATTGACTTTGACTCATAGAATCGGTCCCCTCAACTTTAGGTCCTCAGAATTGACCTCGACCCACAAAATTGGTCTCCCTAACTTTAAGCCCTCGGAATTGACCTTGACCCGCAGAATTGGTCTCCTTAACCATAGGTCCTCATTATTAACCTCGACTTGCATAATTGGACATCCCCAACACAGCCAGAGGTCCTTAAAATCAACCTCCACCCTCTGAACCGGTCATCCCTGTCTTTTTTGTCCACCAAATTGACTTTTTCCCCCAAATATCCATGTGGTGTCAATTCGATGACCTTCACTTGTTCTAAGCTCGCCCGTCGAGGGGATATATAGACACCACACTCTAGGGCCCTCATAAGAATCTCCTTATGTCCTTAGAAATTCCTCCTTCACCATAAATCCTAGGTCATACTTCAAGTAACTATTTAGAGGCCATCGGGCACTCTCGAGCCCTGTTTGACTACGATCAACTTATTCGTCTGAGAAAAAGATGAATAAACTTCGAAAGGCTCTGAATACCCTTTCCAACGGCCTACCATATGCACAAATTGACCTTATGGTTTAGACAAACAGACCATTTTACTATCAAAAAGCAATTTGGAGGCCACTAAGCACTCTCGGGCCCCGATTTTACCCTAATCAACTTCCTCGCTAGAGATAAAGCTCAATGTGTCTTTAAAGGGCCCTGAATCTCCTTTCTAATGGTCCACCCCATGTGCGAATTGACCCTACGATTTATACGAATGGTCTATTTTCCCCAAAAAATGAATCGGACTCCATTTGACTCCCTTCAACTCTTAAGATTAAACGAGACAAATGAATATCTTAAGGGATTTGAATACCCTTTCCAATGTTCTGCCACGTGCATGAATCATCCTTACAGTATGGACGAATGACCCATTTTAGTCCAAGGGGGGCTTTCAGACCATGTTTGACCATGGTTAACTCTCCGAACTGAATGAGACTAAATAAATATTTGAAGGGCTCTGAATACCTTTTCCAACGGTCCATCCCATGTATGAATTTTCCATACAATTTGAATGAACGATCCATTTTCCTCCGGGAATCTCTTATCCAAAAGACCACCTCTTCTAAGCCCTGTTAGACTGTGGTTGACTCTTGAATCTAGGAGAGGCCCAATAAATTCTTAAAGGGATATTAATACCCTTTCGAACGGTATGCCACGTGCGTGATTCAGACTCACAAATTGTGTTTTATGACTATTTTACAAAAAATCTACATGAGATAGCCGAATGGTAATCCCATTTCCCTACCTATAGACAATGTGGCTGGGGTTGCCTGCCGATTAACAGGTCAAGTATAATGTCTATCGGCACCCCTTGACCCTATATAAGGAGATCATGAGCTCACTTCGAAAGGAACCTTAGAATTATCCCTCTCAGTGATCTGAGCAACATTTTCTCAAAGTCCACATGGTCCAAATATGGTCCAAACATTCCTCTCTCTCTCTCTTTAAATTTCCTTATTTTTGCATTAGTTATTTAGTTCTTACTTTAGCTCTTCATATTTATTAGATCATACACATTAATATCCAATCCTTTATTAATAGTATTGCACATACTAAATTATCTATAAAAACCCAAACAAGAAAAAACAGGTTTTGCTTGTAAATTCCAAAACATGGATTTCTCATTTAATTTTCTCACACTAAAAACATCTTTTTCCTTACACACACACACACATCTAAATAAAATCCCTGGTTTGATTTATGGTATAAACCCAACCCTCATGTTGCATGCGAACTACATGGATTTTGATTCCTTTTAGGCTACTTAGGCATCTCAGATCAAAACCCGAGACTCGAGTTCTCCTTTCCCATTTTTATTCATATGTTAATTTTATATATTATACTTGTGATTCATGTTCACACTTTATCTAACACATATTATTATTTCACTATAACAATCAATATCCTGATAAGCGCATACATTATATTTTTAATTTTTATTTTTGGAAACACTCCTATGGATGAGCTCACTCCATCTTTACTCATGATGCGAGTCGAGTGATGCTTCTCTCCATATATATGTGTGTGTGTGTATATATATATATATACGTGCACACACTTCACGAAGTAATTAAGGAGAAATTTAACATATGCCCGTAAGAGAACGAAAGGGCGGGATGGATGCCTAACACCTTCCCATTCCATAACTTGGCGCTCAAACCTCAGAACTAATTGGTTTCGCAAGCATCAATATGTCTTTGATGTCATTCTCCTGAGGCGGTAAAATTTATTTTGCCTGTTTTGTGTAAAATAAGATGACGACTCTATCTCTTTATATCACACCAAATTGACGACGACTGCACTTCCCTGAGGAAGGGTGTGAGATCTTCTCTCTCTCTATCCCACGCGTGAGTGTCGACCCTGAAGAGGAGAATCGGTATGGCCACAGCTATCATCATAACAACATATGAATGAATGATCGTGTAATGATAATCTCAAAGGCTCCACAAACTATTTTTGAAATTTTCTCAATTTTTTTAAGAAAAAAAATTACAAATACAACACATCTTGGAGAAACACGAAAATAACCGAATCATAGAAACAAAATGTAGGGGTGTGAACACATTCTGTAGGTTCATCAATGTGACGAACATAACATATGTGCACGAAGGAAAGCGACATCACTAACGCAAGAGCTCAAACTCTACCTTAAGTGTAAAAATGGTGAACTCAAGTGAAATCGACTTAACCTAATCAACTAATCAAGATCATAAGTGATTTTTGAAAATCCCTTACTAGATTTTTTAACAAAAGTTAAAGCTATTAAGAAGGATCCGAACAGTCTTTTTTGAGAAATTCTTTTTAGAAAACAAACAAAATAACACAAGGTATGTTTTACAAAAATTTATGTACGAGATATATTAGATACTAGTGAACAAGTTTTGAAAACCAAAACTAATTTAGTTAAAGTAGCAGTATAGCAGTAGGGATGAGAGAACTATGAAACACGAATAGTACACATGATTTTTTTAATGTGGTAAAACCTTAAAATAAGGGAAACATCCACGGTGGCCTCTACGCAACAAAACAAAAAATCCACTAATAAGTTTTAGGTTACAAATAGGTAACGAATTATACACACAAACAAGACCTAGTCTCAGTTCAAATATATACCAGCACACTCTAGGAATTTTTACATCTTCAGGCTCTTGATGTTGTCCTTGTTGTTCTACTATTTAGCTCCTTAGACTTTACGATTTTTGAACAATTTGAATCTCTCAACCAACACAAGTGAAGTAGCGTGATGGTGTTAGTGGGTGTTGTGGCAAAACACATGCATGTAGTCACACACACTTATACAGACGATTCCTATAAATTAGAAATACTCTAAGATTGATATTTAGGCTTTTTTCATGACACTGAAATACTGTTTGATCTTGAAATAATGATATTTCAGAACTAAGTTCTTTTAAGAATCTTTTGAAATAAGCTTCTTCGAATCTTATTTATGTACAAGTTTTTCAAAATGAACAACTTAGATCTGAAAATACGAAAACATTATTTTCATTGTAATAAAAAGAATTTGTTGGATTCAAAATCAATGTAAAAACATTTAAAACAAATCCAACAAGAGAGATGTATATTTCTTAAAAAAAGAAATCAACCTAACTACATGACTGTTTCACATATAAATCAGATCCATAAGTTTCTATTTGTTAGAAATGAGTTCTGATTTCATGAACTTATTAGAAGAGAGATAAAATCCTAAGAGGTTTGAATACTAAAGAACCAGAAACCCTGAAACCCTCAAACTAATTTTCTGGAGAAAAACAGGATGGTGATTGGTTTAGGGTTCGGAAAATTTTCTCTCGATTTTCTTTTCTCTCTCCTCTCTTTTTACTCTCAAATCTCAACTCTCCTAAAGATTGTAAATGAGAAGATAATGACGTCTATTTATATTAGATGAGGAAGGATCTGGAAGCTTTGACCTAAATCAACGATCAAGATTAATTCGACCATTCATGTGATCAATCTGAGGGATCACAAAGCACCACAATTAAATAGGCTCTGATTGGTTCACTCAAACATCACATGGATCATATAAAATACATGCAATCAAATAGATTAGAATAGATCGAATGAACAAGATTTAGACTCAAGGATGTGAGAGTGAGAAAACATAAATCCAGTCGATAAATTTGCAACACGTGTAGGGTTGTGATGGACTCTAACATGCGTGTTTTTGTGTTTCTAGTTTTCACTTACAATGTTATCTAGCGCTTTCGAATTCTATCGAAGTAAGTGTTTGGGAAGTTTGGATATTACAAATTAAGCCCAAAATAATGTAAAACCCCAATTTTAATTTCTTAAAAAAGATTTTAAATGTTTAAAAAATTCCTAAAAAATATTTAAAATGGTAGAAAGATATTTTAAGCCAAATTAAATACACACACAAACCTCATAAATGCTATATGCAATGAAAATAAAAACATAGAATGATTGTGTGTTGGTTTTCTACCTGATCAAGTATCTTTGATTGTATTTGAAGATCATGAAGAGGCAAGGAGGCTTGGGTAAAAATAAGGATGACACAAATTTTGACTCTATTTTCAAACTAGATGCGCTCCTATATTTTGGACTCAAATGAGTCATATATATAGTGTGGTTCAATAGCCCCCTTTGGCAATATGAGACAAAATCTCCTTCGAGTCATCTAGGACTCGTAGGGATAACAAATAAAAAACCTATTCCTATACATATTTTTAACTACCCCCCCCCCCCCCCCCACACACACACAATCCTAGAAACTAGAAAAGTACATAACTCAACTAATTACAGACCAATACCCTAAAAATGTATGCAATGAAAATATATAACTAAGATCAGGCTTTCTCCCCCATTTTGACTCAAATGGACAAAGGGTAAGAAATCACAATTCAAAATATATATAAATGATGAATGTACAAAGTGATATCAACAAACTATCAAGAATTATTCTAAAAATATCATGCTAATAGACTTTCTTAAAGATTCAAATCTCAATTTATCTAGAGGTTTGGTAAATAAATCAACCAATTGGAATTCTGTGGGAAAATAATTAATCTCTAATTCTTTTGATTCCACTAACTCTCAAATGAAATGATGTCTGATTTTTATGTGTTTGGTACGAGAGTGTTGAACTGGATTTTTTGAGATATTTATAGCACTTTGATTATCGCAATATAAAGTTAGTTTATTTTCTGCAATGCTGTAATCACTCAACATCTACTTATTCCATATTAATTGGGCACATCATCTACCTGTTGCTATATATTCAGATTCAGCTGTGGAAAGCGATGTGCAGTTTTGTTTCTTACCTATTTCCTACGTAGTGACATGCACCTGATGGACTTTTGTTGTCATCGGAATAGCCAGCCCAATCCTCATATGTGTATCCTACAATAGAACTGGATGTGTCCTTAGTATACCATATTACGAATTTTAAAGTCCCTTTAAAATATTTAATAATACATTTGATACATTGAAAGTGACTTTCCTTGGGATTGCTTTGATAGCTTGAACAAACACAAACTACATACATTATATCTGGACGTGATGCTGTAAGATATAACAGGCTACCAATAATACTTCTATGTAGGGTAAGGTCTATAGATGTCCTATGTTCATCTTTAGAGATTTTAATTGACGTACTCTTGGGTGTCCTAGCAATTTTGGCATTGTCTAAATCGAACTTTTTAACTAACTCTATTATGTATTTGGATTGCTAAATGAATAACCCATCAGATTTTTGTGTGACTTGAAGTCCTATAAAGTATTGAAGTTCTCCCATTAAGGACATTTGGAACTCCCCATGCATTACATCATAAAATAATTTAACCTCAGATGGGGAAGTTGATCCAAAAATGATATTGTCTACATAAACTTGAACTATTAAGACATTTTTGCCAAAAATTTTAACTAAGAGATTTTGGTCATTTCCACCACGACGGAATCCTTTTTTATAAGAAAGGTTCAAAGTCGATCATACCAGGATCTGGGGGATTGTTTCAAACCATATAAAGCCTTTTTTTAGACGATAGACGTGGTTAAGGTATTATGGATCTATGAATCCTTTAGGTTGTTCTACTTAAGTTTCTTCAGTTAGAATACCATTAAGAAATGCATACATTACATCCATTTGATAGAGAACAAATCTTAAATGACAGGCTATAACTAAGAGAATACAGACAAACTTGACACAAGTTACGGGAGCAACGATTTCTTCAAAAACTATCCCTTTAATTTGGGAGTATACCTGGGCCACAAGTCTAGCTTTGTTTCTAACAATCATCCCTATTTTATCAATTTTATTTTTTAAAATCCATGTAGGGCCAATAACCTTTTTATTTTTAAGATTAAGAACAAGATAACATACGTCGTGAGTTTTAAAATGAATGAGTTCTTCTTGCATATCACTTATCCAAAAAGAATAATTTAAAACTTCATTCACATTTTTCAGTTCTACAAGAGAAACAAAACATGCTAAGTGAGTAGTATTAAGTAATTGGGATCTTGTTCAAATAGGCTCCTCTGGGTTACTAATCACATTTATTAAAGGATGATCCTTAGAAACCCCGTTGGGCACTTTAGGGTCCTCAACAGGTAAAGAATCATCTATTAGAGGAAAATCATGATTAAAATCGATTTCAACCTCTTATAATATAGTTGGTTCTATAATCTTACTCTCAACATTGGTGTCACCAACTATCACATTGAGGGAGTCCACTATGGCTTTAGTAAGGAGGTTGTCGATACGATAAGCTCTACTATTAGGATAATATCTCAAAAATATGACTTTATCACCTCGTGTTTCAAATGTAGATAGATGTTCTCTATCTTTACACACATAGCATATATTACCAAAGGTTCTAAAGTATATCAGCTTAGACTTTTTCCCATACCAAAGTTCGTAAGGAGTCTGTTTAGTATTCTTCCTAAGATAAACTCTGTTTATCATATGACATGTCATTTGAACAGCTTCAACCCAAAAGTACTTAGGGAGGTTCTTAGCATGAATCATGACCCTAGACATTTCTTGAATGGTATGATTCGTACGTTCTGCGATTCCATTATGTTGTGGGGTTTTGGGGGCACTAAATTAGTATTGGTAACCATTTGCTTCACAATATTCGGTTACTCCTAAATCCTTGAACTCTCTTCCTCTGTCGATGTGAATAAAGCTAACTTGGATATCCTTTTCGTTTTTTTATACGTAACAGAATTTTCCAAAAATTTTGAAAGGTATCAGATTTTTGTTTAAGGAAGGCTACCCAGGTAAAACAAGTAAATTCTCATCAACCATTAATAAGATATAATTGTTTCCACATAGTCTTACAGTTCAAGAGGGACCCATTAGATCCATATGGATAAGCTCCAAAGGTTTTGAGGTTATAATGTTTTTAATTCAATTATGAGTAGACTTAACTATCATCCCTTCTTGGCAAGGCCCACAAACAATGTTAGAAATAGGTTTTATTTTAGGAAGAACTCTAACTATTTCTTGAGAGATTAGTCTACCAAGATTATCATAGCTTATTTGTCCCAACCTATTATGTCAGATTTCATTGTAATTTATTCTAGCAATATTACAAACCTCAGTACCCGGATTGATTGTGTAACAGTTATCCTGTGTTCGGAGGCCTGTAATGACACAGTCACCATTTTCATTTAACATTTTACAATTATATTTTGAAAAAATAATAGTATGTTTGGAGTTATATAACTGTGATATGGTTAGTAAATTGGCTTTTAGACCTTTAACTAAGAGAACTTCTTTGAGAATAGGCAAACATTTTTCATGAAGTGTCCCTTTACCAATGATCTAAGCCGATACACCATCTCCAAATAAAACTTTACCTCCTAAGAAGTTAGTTTTTCCTGAAAGTTTGGTATCGCTCCAGTCATGTGGTTAGAACAAACTGAGTCTAAATACCAATCAGGGGTAGTATGTTCAACTTTTAAAGCACTGATTACAATATTACAGCTTATCTGGGGTATTAACTCATCTTTTCTAACACAAATTTCTTTAGTTTTCAAAACTTTATGAGCATTTGGTTTAGGCTTAGATTGAGGGTTTTTTCTTTTGGAATTCCTTTTAGAGTTAGATCTCCTTTTCCTATTCCTCTAGTTAGAGTTACGAGTGGGTTGCTTAAGGAGAACACAGTTATTTCTGATCTTTTTAGAGTAAGTGTATACCGGAGAGCTAAATACGGTTTGTATAGACTCTTTTAAATGCATTCATTAAAAGAGTGACCAAATGCGTCACAGTAGGAACAATAAAGAAGACTCATTGATTTCTTAACCTTTTATAGACCATCGAAAATAGGTTTGTCTCAGTGTTGGACTTTAGCCCTATGTCAATGGGTTATAGGTTGAAAAGAGGCACCTTTTTTCCTTATAGGAGGACATACATATTTAGTCTTTTGATAAACAATGTTTTGAGAATTACAGGTTGAAGCAATGTCTGGGTCTTTCTATTTTTTTATCAAACTCATTTTTCAAAATTTGAAAATCTAGACAAGTTTCAACTGGCCTTTTTCCACCAGACACAAACTTTATAGTTTCAAAATTTTTGGTTAGTGGTTTAGTGTCAAGGTAAAAAACTATGATAGTTCTGTCCTCATAATTGGTTTTACTTGATGCTACAAATCCTTCAAAGCAATTAGAGTTATTTTCAAATTTGGAAAATAATTTGAAGACTGTTGAAGCTTTTACTTTTGTTTGTTCCAATTCTAACAACAAGTCATTATACTTCTTTTCCATAATTTCATTTGATTTTAATAAGTCTTTAATTTAATCAGCAAAAGACATAGCCTTTTTATCATACTCCAGACATTGATTAGTGTAATACTCAGCACTTTGTTTCACAACCAGACTTAGGGCTTTTAGTTTCTCCGTGAGGTTTTTAACTATTTTCTCAAGATTAGTGCATCTCCTAAGTGTCTTGGAATATAGTATGTGAATGTCGAGCAGATTGTCATTATTTGATTCGTCTAATGTGGTGTGTGAATTGTTTAGAGATGTGTGTGATGTGTTCACTATCGCTTCATTACTCACACACCCGTTCAATTCGTCTTTGATATGATCCCTTTGACTCACACACACTACGTCTGAACTACTGCTATCAACATTAACATGCTTTACATTCTCTAGGAAATAAGCAGATAAATCAAGAACATGCATTATATCACTAGTCATGACATTATTAGACATGTTATCATCAACAGAATCACTACTGGCAGCTACAACATCAGAGTAGAGATTATTCAAAATCATCATCATTTGATTCACTAGAATCATCCCAGGTATTGCACAAATTAGCTTTATTAAATTTGTTATTCAGGTTGGCCCTACAGTTAATGGCAATGTAACCTATTTTACAACATCTAAAGCATTTAGTTTTCTTACAGTCTCTGTCGGGTCTACCATTATAGTCATTGTTGTGTTTTTTTGTCTTTCTCTCGTGGGTTCTGTTATTAGATTGATTTGGATAAGGAGAATTTCCTTGTTTAGAAGTAACATTATTTCTAAACTTCAGTATTTTCTCAAATTGTTTGGACATTAAGGCTATTTGATTATCTAAATCATCAAAATCATAGTCCTCATCTGAGTCAAGGTTAATGTTGGGCACTATAACCTGAGGAGTTGTTATCTTAGATTGAAAAACAACAGTAGGACTCCTATGTCTCTTTTGATTATTAAGAAGTTATTTCTTATAGTCCAATTCCATTTCCACAGTTCTTAATTTGCAACTGAGGAGTTCAGGGGTAAGATTTGGATGTTCCATTTCCTCAATATTATATCTTTTATTATCAAATTTCTGTGGGAGGGATCGTAGTATTTTACAGACAATTTCTCTTCTGTCATATATAATACCATTGACATTAAACTTAGTAATGACATAAGGGAGTTTGATATAGAAATCATCAAAGGTCTCAGTGTCTACCATAATTAAGGTATTGTACTGTTAGATCAACATTTGGGTCTTGGCAGCCTGAACACGTGTGTCACCTTCATGGGTTGTGACCAACGTGTCCCAGGCTTCCTTAAAGGTTGAACAATAAGATATTCTCTTCAATTCATGTTCATTAATCGACATAAAAATAGCATTTTTTCCTTTATTGTTATTTTAAAAGGCAAGCTTTTCTTCTTTTTTAAACTCGCTTAGCAATTTCTTGACTCTTTCATTACTACCTTCTGCTACAGGTTTAGTAGGATGAACATATCTATTTTCAATAGCCTCCCAGGCTTCATCTCCCAAGTTCCCTTGGATGAAGGCTATCATCCTTACTTTCTAGTAAGGAAATTTAGTCCCATCAAAGAGGGGAGGCCTGAAAAGATTCCCAAATCTCCCATATTTCTCGTCCATGTTTATTTTGAAAAACATTTTCAAAAACACAGGATCTAAAAATATTTTGTGAAAACCAAAAGCCTTGCTCTGATACTAATTGAAAATCCCTGACTATATTGTTTAACAAAAGTTAAAGCTATTAAGAAAGGTCCGAACTCTCATTTTGGAGAAAATCTTTTTAGAAAACAAACAAAATAACACAAGGTATGTTTTACGAGAAGTTATGAACGAGTTATATCATATATTAGTGAACAAGTTTTAAAAACCAAAAGTAATTTAGTTAAAGTAGAAGTATAGTAGTAGAGATGAGAGAACTATGAAACATGCATTGTACACAAGATTTTTTAACGTGGTAAAATCCTAAAATAAGGGAAACATCCACGGTGACCTCTACGGCACAAAATAAAAAATCCACTAAAATAAGTTTTAGGTTACAAACAGGTAACGAATTATAAACACAAACAAGACCTAGTCTAAGTTCAGAAATATACCTGCACGCTCTAGAAGTTTGGACTTCTTCAGGAACTTGATGTTGTAGTTGTCGTTCTACTATTTGGCTCCTCTTATTCCTTTTAGAATTTACGATGTCTCAACAGTTTGAATCTCAACCAACACAAGTGAAGTAGTGTAATGGTGTTAGTGGGTGTTGTGCCTAAACACATCCATGCACTCACACACACTTATGCATACGATGCCTACAAATTTGAAATACTCTAAGAATGATATGTATGGTTTTTCACAACACTGAAATCGTGTTTGATATTGAACTAATGATATTTCAGATCTGAGTTCTTTTAAGAATCTTTGTAAAGCAAGATTCTTTTAATCTTATTTATGTACAAGTTTTTCGAATTGAAAAACTTTGATATGAAAATACGAACACACTATTTTCAGTTTTGTAAAAAGAATTTGTTGGATTCAAAATCAATACAAAAACTTTTAAAACAGATCCAATAAAGAGAGATGTAGATTTCTTGAAAAAAGAAATCAACCTAACTACGTGACTGTTTCACTTGTAAATCAGATCTTCTATATGTTAGAAACGAGTTCTGATTTCATGAACGTGTTAAGAGAGAGATAAAAACCTAAGAGGTTTGAATACTAACGAACCAGAAACCCTCCAACTCTCAAATTAATTTTCTGGAGAAAAACAGGACGATGTTTGGTTTAGGGTTTGGAAAATTTTCTCTTGATTTTCTTTTCTCTCTCCTCTCTTTTTACTCTCAAATCTCAACTCTCCCAAAGATTGTAAATGAGGGGACAATGAGGTCTATTTATATTAGACGGGGAAGGATCTGGAAGCTTTGACCTAAATCAATGATCAAGATTAATTCGACCATTCGTGTGATCAATCTGAGGGCTCACAATGCACCGCAATTAAACAAGCTCGGATTGGTTCACTCAAACATCACATGGATCATATAAAATACATACAATCCAATAGATTAGAATAGATCGCACGATCAAGATTTAGACTCAAGGATGTGAGAGTGAGAAAACACAAATTGAGTCGATAAATCTGCAACACGTGTTGGGCTATGATGGACTCTAAAATGCGTATTTTTGTGTTTCTAGAAATCCCATTTTCACCCACAATATTATCACACGATTTCAGATTCTACGCAACTAAGTTTTTTGGAAGTTTGGATATTAAAAATTAAGCCCAAAGCAATTTAAAACCCCAATTTTAATTTATTTAAAAAATATTTTCAACGTTTAACAAATTCCTAAAAACACTAAAAATGGTAGAAAAATATTTTAAGCCAAATTAAATAAACACACACACCTCATAAATGCTATATGCAATGAAAATAAAGACGTAGAGTAATTGTTTGTTAGTTTTCTACGTGATCAAGCATCTTTGATTGTATTTGAAGATCATGAAGAGGCAAGGAGGCTTGTGTAAAAATAAGGATGACATAAATTTTGACTTTATTTCCAAACTAGATAAGCTCCTATATTTTAAACTCAAGTGAGTCATATATATAGTGTGCTTTAATTTTCACACAAATAATGCTGAAAACTATATAATACCTTATAAGATATTTTTAGGACGTTCAAATCCATTGATATTTGACTTAACTCCCTCAAACCTTACATATTGAAGTTTTTTCTCTCAAATCTTTTTGAAGAAATCAATACTCATTTGTAGTGAAGCATCAATGTTCTTTAAACTTGTCCTAACACTATCTTTTTGTTTTTATATGCCTTTAATCTTGTAGGATCTTTCCTTTTTTGCAAATTGTGACTATTCACGCAGAGTCAACCTCTCTTTTGCAACCTGATTTCATTACTTAAAATATAGCAAAATTTACCGAATAAATGAGTTTCTATTTTTTTTTAATCTGGGCAACGGTTCTTACAAGCACAAATTCTATGATCTTGTTTTTCTCATTTGGTTCATTTTAAAAGTAGGATTGAGTTAAAAACACAATAATCGACATGTGAACGGTAAGTGCAATACTCAAATGAGTCCGTACTCATGTGCATTAAAGGTGATAAGGAGTCAAACATGTAGTACATATTCATCATATCACAACTTAATGACTCCACACATTATAAAGCACAAAAATGAAATGTTGTCACGTCTCAAAACACTAAAGAATATCACGTGGATATGGAATGAATGGGTGACTCGGACATCTTTAATGTTCATCCACATATGGGGTAAAAAAATACAAAACTCTTTTTGGATTTTTCAAAAATAAAATATGTTTGTCTTTTTCACCTTTTCTAAAAAAGAAATAAAAATTATTTCGTATTTTAAAAAAAAAATCAAAAAAACAAAACTCTATTTGGATTTGTAACACCTTGAGTTTTTAAAACATAAAAATCTGTTGGGAATTTAAATTTTGGGTAAAAAAATAAATTTTTGGAAATTAACGAGTTTGATATTTAAAAATGATGATCATGATTTATATAAAAAGGCATTTCTATCGGATAAAAAAAAAGTGAGTTTTACATTTTATAGAATAAGGGGAAAATTCTGATGTCAAGGAATCCGAATCGGTTCCGATGGAGGGGAGAACCGGTTCGTTTTCTCTGTTTTGCAAAATTAAAACTCTCTAATTCTAGAGTTGTGTAGGACTCAAATTATTTTTGATATAAAAACACAAAGTGACGGGTTTAAGGTTTTTAAAACATATTTTATCCTTCTCCAAAAGAAAAAAACCTCCCATAATTTTCACCCTCTCTTTTTGTAACACCTCGTATTTTTTAGCTTTTAGAATTTAATTAATTCGGGTATTTTTTTAAATTCCACGTGTGCAGTAATTTAATTTAAATACAATATTATATGTGTTTAATATATATTAATCGAGAGAGGGATTATAATTAATATTTATAGAATAAATTTAATATGTGTGAAGTAAACAACAAGTGATAATTATTATACGTTGTAGTGAGTAATATCAACGGGACTATGTTATATCTCAACCGGAAGTCATGTGTAGGCTACGTTTAAGTTGAGATAAGAAATTTATGTAGAGTGAATTAGATGGTGATTCCGAGGCCACGGTTGATTCCGAATGGGCCAAAATAGGCGGAATAAAGTACCCCGGGTGTATTAATTGGATCCCGGGGCATTTTTATATCAACCCACCACTACATGAGGGGTTTTTGGTCATTTAAGAGTTTAGGGTTGGCAAAGCTCTAAATTTTATAGTGATATATCAGCCAATTAGGTGTAGAGACTAGGGTTACAATACTTGAGAGAGACGATGGGTCATAAGAGAGGGTAGGAGAAGGGTTCTTAAGCCAACCTACATCATTTTTCACCACTATCATTGCCGAAATCAAGATCGGAGCAACGAAAATCAGACCACTGAACCCTAAGGCAAGTGTTAAAATTAGTAATTCTTTTGAGTACTTATATTACCCATGATAGTGTGGGGTTAATATTGCATGAAAATTGGATTTTTGGGAATATATGTAGAGAGCTGATTCATAATTTGTTGTAATAACATCTTAGAAATCAACCTCCTATTAATGTAACACGAAATATGATATCTGGGTTTAAACGAATGAGAAAAATATGGGTTCTTGAAGATAAACATGCATGAAAAGTAAATCTAGGGTTTAAATGAATAAAGTGATAATTTTACCTTGTTTAATGAAAATTCTATGATGATTTGAGGATATATTACGCTAGAAACTATTTAAACATTCCTATATGAAGTCTGGTTAATTTGGTGGGTATTTTGATGAGTTCCATAGAGGTTTGATTGTGTAAATATGGAAGAAATAGGAGTTCGGAGAAGTTGGTCTGCAGGTGTCGATCAATCGATCAAAGGATATCGATGCATCGATCGGTCGATCCTTTTTGTCGAGCGATCGATGAAAGTTAGAAATGGCATCTTTGTTT
The DNA here is from genome assembly GCA_949130495.1 of Sambucus nigra. NCBI lineage: Eukaryota > Viridiplantae > Streptophyta > Magnoliopsida > Dipsacales > Adoxaceae > Sambucus > Sambucus nigra. The sequence goes on from OX422212.1 coordinate 388,274,566, forward strand.
ATTTACGTAGTATTCATTACCAATAATTATGGGGGACTTTAGTAATGTTTTATTAACTATATATGAACTTGGAGAATATTATTAAACCTATAGTTAAAGCTCGACTTAACCTTAATGAAGGTAAAATGAGATTTGGACCAACAAAACGAAATGATTGTGTTAAGCATTGAGAATTTAAAATCAGGTTACAATAAGCATAGATGATAACCCAAAAATTGATACCAATAGGTTAGTGATGTATTAACTATAAAAATTATTTAAGGGATGACTAGGATCGACCCTTTAGGTAGTGAGTGATACTCGAAAAAATAAGAAAATAATATGAAGTGTGAATTTTTGGTACGCTGGGTATTTGGGACATACATAAAATGTGCTAGATATATTTATAGGTTATGTGTATACCTATTATGTGAATTTTATGTGTGTAATCATACATACATTTCTGGTTATCATGTGAGATTACACGCTATGGGAAATCCTACCTTGGTGATGCCAGTGAGGTCTGGATGTATGCACCAGAACATAGGACTTAGGGTTGAGCACTATTTGAGTATATGATGGTGTGATCGGTCATTTGGGTGCATTAGGTTTGCACGTAGCCCAAAGTCTTAGGACTATGTTCACCTCCATTATATGTTTATTTAATTTATAGTTTGAGGGCGATTCCGAATTGGTAGTCCTTGATGTGGTACGTGAGGTACATGGGCTGATTGCACAGTATGCACACATAGCGATTCTAAATCTAGGGATGTTGTAGTTGTATATATAGATAGCGTGATACATATAAATACATGTGTAAATTTGTTTACCCTTGTGTGGTAGTAAAATATATATATAGTGTATATTTAAAGTAACTTAAGTAAGAGAAACTTAATGAATATATCAAAAATAATATTCAACAAATATATTGATTATGATTTTACAGTAGCATATCGTAAGGGAGGTACAGGTGAGCTAAGCATATTAGTGGCTAAATATATGATTATTGGGACTAGTTAGGCTGGGGTAGCATAATTAGGTAGGTTAAATAGGAAACGTTAGGTGTGCACTATAGCTGAGAGGTGAGGAACTCAAGGGAAAGGTTTTGGGATTTGACCCGTATTAAATCTATTTTCAAAACTTGTAGGTACCCATCCACAGGGATGCCAGACATGATGATGCATTCCAGGGATGTGTAGTTGCAGCACTTATGGAGGCATGAAGGACTTGAGTAGATGCTTCAATCATTTCATTCCTAATCTAGGATTCATATTAAATTATTTTAGTTGGGCATGTTTCCGTTCAATATAGACTTTTAATTTGATTTATTCTCTTCAGTTTAAGACTATATATTTAAATTCATTTCATTTTAGGTAGATTTATGATTTGGATGTTAGATTTGGAGCCGATGGTTTATTCAACATTTACTTATTTATTTATTTTATCCTGTGATGTTATACACTTCAGTTATTGTGAGAATGGTTTATATTATTTTCATTTTTGCATATTTTTACTGTATGTTAATGAAAGGCAAAATTTGGCATAGGCTTATTTTAACTTAAGTGGTTAGTAATTTAAAAAGTTTTCGACAGTGATGCTAAAAATGAACCAAATGAGATTCTTGTTTATTTTAATAAATGACTGATCACTCGTGATTAAAATAGGCAAGGTGTCACACTTTTCTTCCAAACCTAAACCCTTTAAACTCAACTTTCAACACAAGATTTGAAGAACTAAACCAAGATTTGTTAAGATCGTCTAAGAACGTGTTTTCATTATTTTCTTGAGAGGAACACAACCATCTAATCATATTCTTCAAATGAATTTTTACAGGCATGAGTACTTCTATTGTTCCCCTTTGGTATTATGTGTTTTAAATGTTTCCCAAACACTTTTAATTATTGTTTTCTTAAAATCAATTACAAAGACTAATTAGGAAAATTAAAACTAAAGTTTGGTATTGATTTTATTCAAATCTTTAATACGAACTAAGACTCGAAACCCTTGCATGCTTTGATTGGAGGATGGAATTCCGGTAGAATTTATGACGTTCGCATGTAGAATAAATTGTAGGTATGTTATAAATTGATTTCAACTGGTAAAACCACGTTAATAGTGCGCATCTTGTAGAGTAGAGATTTATTATTGTAAGCTCCCAAAAATATGCATGTGAATAGAAATTCTATAAATTGATGAGAAAATGAATTGTTTTAATTAATTTTATAATTAAACAAACATAATTTGGATAAATAGTGATCTTGCGATTAATTTAAAGAATTATTATAACAAGTTGAATATATGCCATATGTTATTCATTAATTGTATTAATAATTCACACCACGGCAACAACGAGATTGTTGGGGTAGTTATTTCTTTCACCTTATTATTTAGGTTGCTTTCTAGGTATGGGAATAGTAGGTAGTCCTTAGTTGATGCTAACTCTTTCTAGGTATGCGACGAGATAGTGTGGGTTTTTACGGATCGATGATTCCGGTGTGGGTCTAAATTGTAATCATGAGCCTATGTGCGAGATTAGGTAGTAGCTATTGGTAGGTATTCTTCCTAAATGATAATCTAGGATACACTTTCATTTTGTAGACCTCTAGGTATGGGGATAGAGGTAGTTTGAGGAATTTGTGGTTGAAAAAGGGTGGGGCTAATATAAAATAATGAGAACTTAAGAAAATTGATAATAATGCCTAAGATAATAAACGGGTATTAAAATAAATTTGCGTCGCGAGTATGTGCAAAACTAATGATAATTGGGTTGACTGGCTATAGCAATGTGGGGGGGTGTTGGGATGATAGATATTAGGTCGACCAGCTATATAGTGATGTGTCATGCGTGGAACCTCACGAGTATGTGCATAACTAATAGAAATTGGGCAGACTAGTTATAGTGAGGGGAATGGGTGTGATGTGTTGGATCTTAAGGGCATCAAGAGTGTGTGTAGGACCAATGTAGAGGTTGATTGGCCATAATGGTGTCACGCGAATAAGAATAACTGTATAATTAAACTAAATAAGACTAACTGGATAATTAAACTAAATAAGAATAAGAGCTGTTATTTAAAATAAAGTTGAAATGGAATAATTTGACTTAACAACTTGGGTGGCTTAGTTATGTGGGTAGATAGTAGTAGTTTATTTTTACTCGCATGTTAATATATATCTCGTTTAATTTAAAATACTTTGTTGTGATGTTTATCATGTATAATGCTATTGTTTGGGTTTACATACCCTAATATGGATAATATTCACGTAGTGGGCTCTGATCCATTGCATTGATTAACATTTCAAGCATAGTATTGGAGCACCTTCACATGAGTGGTTGGAAATATTTTTGGGAGTGCCACTAAAGATTTATTTTATTTACTTTAGTAGTTTATATTTACTTTACATTTTTCACTTTTATTATGAGACTGTTATTCATGGATTTGGTGGGCCAATCGGTTCCACAATTGTTTATGGTTGCAGCCAGATATTTTTAGTTGGATAATTTCTTTTGGGTTTTATATTTATTTGGAGTTGGATTTATTTTGGTGATAGCATGATGATGGGTTTTTAATTTTCATGGATGGTTATATTTGTTGGATAAATTTGATTATATCATGTGGAAAAAAAATTAGTGTCTCATAATTTTGTCACATGATGAGGGTGATAACTTATTTAGTGACGGTCGGCATAGTTTGGCAGCGGTGGCTGGCCACATCGCTTGTCAGAATGCACGGGGTGTTACAGAATTTTCAAAAATATAAGTACAATGATAGTATACACTAAAAATAGGGATATACGATATGAGCATGAAAAATACCATATTTTAGTAAAAAGTCTCAACCTCAATCGTTAGGCCAAGATAAGTTCTCCAAACGAGATGACATCCTATGAAAAACCTCCATAAAATCTTATGAAGTCTTGATCAAATATTCTACTTTTTCTCGAAAACTCTCAAAATCTCTCATGTGATGTGCGGGAGCACACGGATTAACGCGTGGGAGTATGTGTGGGAACAAGTGTAGTAGTATATCGTGGAAGATACCAATGAGACACTCTAGCAAACTTTTAAAAAAATTCCCTAAGGTGAACTCTTTGCTTGCAATGGGGGAAAACATACACGAGATTGGGTCCACCTCTCTCAAAACGTCTAGGTCGAGATCTTCTATGTGGATTCGGATGCCTAAGTGGGTTTGGTTAAGGGCCATATGGATCTAACAAAAACTCTGGAAACGGCTCGAGTGAAACATGAGAAGTGGATGCACCGTCATAACCTATCCCTAGCCTTTCAACATTACCCATAATGGGACCGAGGAGAATCTTTCCTACCTTATTAGATCTTTCATCTAAAGTGACTTTAACCTCCCGAGTACGTTCGGGATCTCTCTCGAGTTAGGATATATGAGCTTCAATTTTCTCATGAGTCCCCAATGAAGATTGAAGATCTCCCATAAGGCTGTCCCCAGTGTTGGTCAATTCAATATTTTTCCGACCTAAAATGATCAACTGATCACACAAAGAAATCTTTACCTTCTCGAATGACTCACCCACGTGCACACACCCTCAAAACATTCACCTCTCTTTCTAAATATAACACCCTAAGAGACAAATATTTGTTTAACTTTTGGTTTTTAATGTCTCAATGTATAATCACTAAAATCTTTTTGGAGATCCCATTCTCCCTCACTTGCCATCTCAACCTCACTCTCACTACAATGGCTCGAAACATCATTGGTCCTCTCACATTTACATGTGTCCTCATCGTCGTGGGACAAACTAAGATTGCCATGAACGCAATGCATGGTTCATAAGGAGACTCTCCCCCTGAGTCAACCGACATGATGTCACTATCGCTAAGAGCGACTTTATTTACAATCTCCTTGCCCTTTCTCTTTCTCATAGTGGGACACTCATATGACTTGGGCCCTTTACCCTCGCACTCAAAATACCTTATCTCTTCCTCTTTCTCACCACTATCTTTGAACTCATCTTTATTTTTATTTTTATCAAAAATATTTTTATTGGAAGATTTATTTTTGAAAAATTTGTGAAACTTTTTAAATTTTTTTGTATACAAGGACTAGTCATCAATATCAAAATCTCCCTCAGATTCAGACTCACAACCTCTCTCTCTTGTCTTCTTCTTAGCTTGAGTCTTTAAAGCTACCCATATATCCTTAGGTTTAATGGTTTTAGGGAATAGATCCACCTCATAATTCTAAAGGTCTCCTATGAGTCTAAAACCCCTAAAGAGTTAAGCAAGATGAACTTAGGAATAAAACGGGTTGGGAGTGACCTCAAAATCTTTTTAATAACCCTAGTCTAAGGAATTTTCTCTGCCATATTAAAACTAGAGTTCAAGATTTCCGACAACCTAGCATAAAATTCAATAAAATTCTTGGACTCTAACATAGTGATGGCCTCAAATTAGGTGGTCAAATTTTGAAGCTTAGACGCATTGACGGCATTGGTACGCTTATGTATCAACTGGAGGATATCCCATTCTTCCTTAGACATAGTGCATGTCATGATGCGCTTGAAATCGTTTGGGGCGATGGCTCCAAAAATAGCACTAAGGCTGCGAGAGTTATAATTACTCCACTTAAACTCACCAGTCCAGGAAGAGACCGGTCTAGGATTTTTCAAAAAAAAACTGATATCACAGAATTTTTTTTGAAAAAAATCAGGATCTCATGATAGTTTGGTGAAACCGCTCTGATACCAATTTGAGAGTATGCAATTATCTAATGGCATTAACTTATTAAATTCATATGACAACCCATACCAATTTTTAAATCCATTATCCCTAAAACAAGCAACTATGCGATTTAAAACATAACTGAAACCAAACATGTTTTTATTCACTTTATAGAATTTAAAAATCGCAAATTATAAATTTTATAAATGAATATACTACGATCCTCTTAACAATCATAAAGCCGCAACCCTCCTTCAGTAATGATCCTCGTAAGAATCACAAGAACTGTAGTCCTCCTTCTGCTTAAGCCTTCGTCTTCAACAGTGATCCCCTCGGGTTTCACAAGTCATCCATGGAGATGCCTTCTCCACAAAGGTTGTGTATTGAAGGATAAAAACTATATGGTTTAAAATTTATTCGCTCAAATATATTTTGATAATGTTAATTGTGAATCTAAAAGGTTTTCTCAAATAAAAAGGTTGAAAACTTTCACAAAGTATGTGCAAAAATAGTTCTGGAAAATTTCTTAATGATAACAAACATGAAAGATGTATTTATACGGCGAACACAAATTTCAAGGTGACGTCTCAATTGAATGACTTTTAAAGATCATTTTAATGAGAATAGAAGTTCGTTCTAACGAGAATGAATCTCGTTCAAACGACCAAGCTATCTCATTTGAATGAAGTTCAAGCGACCTTCCAACGACCTACAACAGTACGCCCTCGTTCAATGTTTGATCGAAGTAAACTTCAAACGAGACTTCGAACTAAAATAAGATCTCGTTAGAACGAGATTTTCATCTCATTTGAATGTGATACGAGCATTTTGAAAAATTTTAGATAAAGAAAAACTGCCTCGATTTTTAAAGGAAAAAAAATCATATTTGGATTTTAACAAATATCCAAGCATTTCAAAAAAAATTTAAGCAATAAATATAAACACTAAATAACATTATAGCTTCATGATATGGAGATTCTTAAAATTTGGATATGTTAGATCTTCAGACTTTGTGTCGGATCGAATCAAATGGTAGCGGGATATGCCAAAATCTATGTAAGCCTAAGCTATTTGAGCAATGAATGAAAATATGCTCTTACAGTGGAGATCACACAGGTGATTTTAGACATAAAAAGGAAGAACGTTGTTCCTTCGCTAAAATGAAGGAGACTCGTGTCTAAGTTTGTACAAAAATTTATGTCTAAAATCACTTTTTTATACACTGATAGAGCAATCAGGTTCCCCCACAATAGACCTTTTTATGTAACGGCGAGCATCAATGGGACTAGTTTTTCTAAGGCCTTAATGGATGGAGGTTCCTCGATCAACATCATGCCAATGCTCATTTTATGCTACCAATATTTTTTAGAGTATATTGATTGCAATGTCTCTTTCAATTTCTAGGTATGATAGCCAAATGTTTAGGTGTGTTGTTTGTGTAAATATTGGTATAATGATGGGGAATCACACCTCACACTTCAAGTTACATGTGGTTGATTAGCCATTTCCTACCATCTGGTGATATAAAGAGTTTAAATACATAATCATGGGTTGGTACCTTCAATATATCACCAATGTGCTAAGGTCAATGTCAAGGTAACGGAGATTGTTATTCGAGCAATTAAAAAAGCCATTTTCCATAGATGAAGCTCATTTGGTAGATGCCCCTTTTTACACTGAGCTTACATAAGACATGATCATTTTGACAAGATGCATCGAAGGCGTTAGAGTTATAATGCTCAAGTAGAGATCGGGACCAATAGTGGATCGGGATGTTGAAATGGAGGAAGAAATACAAGTTGTGGGGGAGGTAACCAAATTAGTTCAAAAATCCCAAAATATCTCCAAACATATAAGACATAAAATGGCACCTAGGATTTACACGATAGAGCAAGACACTAGACGTCAGAGTTTACATAAGAACCCTTAGGGGTTCAGTCAACCGAAACACACCCCTTCGAGGGGTGAGGTTTTTCTATTTTCATTTTTATCCCATTTTTTAGATACCTATATAAACTAGTCATAGAGTAATTAAGACGAAAAAGAAAGGTTTGAAGCCTTCAAGGGAACTCATTTTTCATTAAAAGTAAATATTTTCATTACAGAACAATCATCGCTAGAAAATAATATATTACATAACGAAAGTTAAAGTGAATGTCCAAAGATTCAAAGTTGTCCACTTATTCCTCAGAGATACTCATTTCTCGAGAATCACAACTTATCTCCTTGTCATCAAAGGACTCCCTATCTTGCTGCAGGGAAATCCCATGAACATCCTCAAATCTAGAAAGAGTTAACCCAAAGATCCAGTAAGGACCAGTCTCCCTCATGGATACTACATACCTAACCTTATCCCACAGCTATGAAGGTATTACTTAAACAAGACCATTAGCGTACCCTCAAATAAACCAAGCGAAATAGGGAGGAACAATGGAACATCATTTTTCTAAAGGTTAGGAATCATGCTTACTAGGTACGTAGATAAAGGCTTAACCAAATGCAGATGACCCAAAGGAGGGAGGATCTCGTCCCTTCTCCCAAATTGATGCATCACCCATTAAGTTAAATAAACTGAGGCAAAACAAAGAGGAAAATGATGGACATATGGGAATGACCCCATGGACATACGAAGTGCCACAATAGGCCTCCAAGGGAAATATTAATGAGGGTAAGAATGCCCAAATTTAAATAGTGAGTAGACCCGTTCTCTTTTAGCCTCCCCAATGTAGATAAGTGGCTCATAAAAGACATACGCAAAAGGTTGATAGGGAAGAGATAAAGGGTCCCTAATCAATCTGAACCACTCTTAAAGCCACATTGACAAAAGCAATGAGCTTCCCCGAAGATAAGGACATTCACGAGAATGAAAAGAAGACTGACCGTTGATGGTCTGACCCAAAATCAAGGGTATTGGGGTCTTACACTCCTTTTATCTATAGAACCATGTCTACCAGATGCATGTCAACACAAGTAATGATCGTGATAAAAAAAAATATTGGGACACTAGTGCCAAATCCAAGGACCCTTTTTATGATCCCTTGTGACTTATTTCGGGAAGGTCATATATAAAAGAAGGTAATAACCACCATCGGGTCAATCCTTTCTTCAGTAAGGAATTCATGGGTGATGAGGTGATCCACCTCCAATAGTAAATCAAGAGAAAAGATTCCTCTCTGACCCAGATAAGGCTCTACAATGGGCTAGTTTATATTGTATCTTATTAAGAAGTAGTAATTCTCAAAGGTAGGATAGACTTATCGGACGCAAAGCAAAAAAGGTGATCGTCCGAGTACCAGAAGTGATCGAATGCTTGTAGGAATCCCAATTAAGACATGGTCCTCAAAGATAATAAAGGGACTAAAACATAATGTTCTAACCCTAGAAGAGACCAATCATCGAATCTATGAATGAAAGATTCTATTTGGTAATTCAGAGAAGCTTGATAATCAAAATTTGGAAGAGTCATCTCAAGAAAGACGCTAAAGAAGAAGAATGCAGTGTCTAGACTATGAGAGAATAAAGCAGGAGCAGTGAGCTAGTAAGGAAAAAACTCCTCTCCATTTATAGGGATAAAGAGTTAACTGATCAGTCCTTATATAAAAAAAATTGTTTTTCCCTACAGACCTGCCAACTGAAAATCCATTTAAAAAGACCCATTATGAGAATCAAAACTGCAATAGATATGAAAAAATTAAAATAGGATTTTTGCCAATTTTTTATCGTATCCATATCTTTATCATATCCATGTCATGGTATATCATCATTAGCATTAAATAACTCAAATAACTAAAAAATAAATATGGCATATCTCATAATAAAAGTGTGTTTCATAGACTATGTTTAGGAATAAAGGAGATTCCCCTTTATAAACCTTAAATATAAAAATATCAAACACAAAGGTACAAAATACCAAAAAAATAACAAAGATACAAAAGCTTAAAATGATCATGAGACCCTACAAAGGAAGATTCGACGTTGTCATCCTCATCATTAGATCAGAAACAACCACCCACTTCGTAGAACCCTCTCTGATCACTGGACCTCCTCGAGGAGCTACGAGGGATTTAGGTCCTCGATACCTGGGGAACACCTTCCTGGAAGGCTAAGGGACATTCACAGTACGAATACCCTGACCACTTTATGGAAAGAGACCTAAGACATTCTCTATCACCAGGCTCCCCTGACCTAAGTTCCTCCTAGTCCTCTGCATATAGTCCAAGTACGACCCCATTATCTGGGACATCCTCTCCAATACCACCCTAGGGAAGATAAAATCTTACAATTAAAGGTCAATGCATCACAATTTGACCTCGAGGAATTAAAGGCAACAAAAAATGATAAATTAAATAAAATCCAACACATACCTTGACTCCCTTAGGCATGGACAAATAAAGATGAGAGGGAGTAAATGATGCCTCATATTTCATGCGATAATCCCTAGTGAACTGAACAGATAAGCTTGTGACTCAAACCACCAACAATGGGGTTGAGGACCAATTCGATTTTGCAGCAACCAAGGGAGCCTCCCTCGAACCCTGGCCCTCTCCATCCTAAAGGACATCAGACATAAACATCTCCAAAATAAAGTCAGCATGGGGGACAGTGTAGTTGAAATGGATGATCTCCATTGTGACTCCTTGAGTATATGCCTCTTGATCGTCCAGAGCAAGTAAATGTGGCTCCTTCATCTCGAAGAAAGGCACCATTGGAGAAATCAATTGGGGATGGAATACAAACTAAAGGACTACCCTATCTCCCAAGTAGAAGTTTGCAGCCCTATTAGTACATAAGAGAAACCGAGAAATGGTCTTAGTAGTTGTCCTATCAATGGCCTAATGCCTCCAGGGCATAACCCAAGGAAATAAGATAACCTGAAGCTCAGAACAAGAATAATGAGGAAATAAAGAACATGTAAAAATCTTAAAAGATAGAAAGGTGGCCAATATATGGTCATCCCGCTTAGAAAGGTGTGTAATTCTCTTTAAGTATACACCCAAAAGCCCTATTCCCCATTTTTCTTCTGGCATGTCCTCTGGCGGGGCTAATAATCCTCTTCATGCAGGTAAACAGGAGGAATATAGGAATATCCATGGGAATATCCATGCCCACCCAGTCATCGGGCTATCTAGTCTCCAACTCAGGCTTGGCATCTGGGAGATCACCTAGAAGGATCTCCAATAACTCCTAATGTCTATCTCAGCCATAGCAAGCAACTCGAAGAGAGAAAACTTGAAAAAAACTAAAAAACTCTCTAAGAGAAAGAAAAAAGAGAAATAGATAATCTAGAGATATAGTTAAAAGAGATAAATAAGGGGAAAAGTTGAAATTCGCACTTATATAGGAGGATCGAGCACTTGACCAGTTCTTGCCTAATCGGTCCTACCCCTTGAATTAATAAAAAATCCTTTTTTCAATAAAATTCTCAGAATCAAAAATCAAAATTCATTATCCCTAGAAAAAATCAAAATCAAAATACAAAAAAATCATTATCCCTTTCAATAAAATTCAAAATGCCAAAAATTAAATCCTCAAAATTCACTATCCTCCTCAATTAAATCCAAATCCCATTTTCATTCATCCTCTAAAAACAAAACTTAATAAATAAAAATTCCTTATTTTCAAAAAATTAATCCCCCTTCTTTGAGCCCCATCCCAAGTGGACGGTCTACAAATGATATAGTCTATCAAAAAATCCTTGTTTCATTCGGATGGTTTCTAAATGATATGGTGTGTCAATAAATAGCCCCTCCTAAGCAAATAGTCTCCAAACGATCTGGTGTATCGAAAAACCCGACCTTCTGTGCATTATTTCGAAATGATATGGTGAATCGTTAAACACCCTATTGTAAGCAAACCATTTCCAAAGGATCCGGTGTAGTGACAAATACGTCGTCTTATGGGGATGGTTTCCAAGTGGCTTGGTGTATCAATAAGCACCCCGTATCATGCGAACGATTTTTCAAAAGATTTGGTGTATCAACGAACAGCCGTCTAATATGGATAATATCTAAATGATCAAGTGTATCGATAAACACCTCGTTTCATGTGAACAACTATCAATCAGTCTAGTGTGTCTTTAAACACCCTATCTCATTCAGGCGATTTTCTATTAATTTGGTTTTTCTTCAAACACCCCATCTCATTTAGATTATATTCAATCAATTCAGAGTATCATCAAACGCGTCATCACATGCATATGAATCTAATCAAAATAGTCCTCCGCAAAGATACCACATCTCACGTAAAAACCCCAAGCAATCATGAACACTATCAGGAAAAATAATCCAATCCTTCGTGATAATCTCAAGGGAATGTTCATCAAAATGAACTCCTTAAAGGGAGTGTTGATGTAAAAAATTAGATTGTATCTAATTATTTAATCACAGATAAAATAAATTAGACAAAGAAGTTTTAAAGTGGTTCGGCCTTATAAGAATGGCCTGCGTCCATTGTTTATGTTATTGATGATTTTTTGGGAATTCTCGATTACAGGTTCAATCAAGAAATTTCGGTCCCCTTACAATGAGGGTAATACAATGTATTTATAGCCCTGGGGCTGTAATGTGAAAGGGTAATACATTAAATGGTGTACATGTGAAAGGGTAATGTATTAAATGCCCCTTAAGTGTATACATTTGAATTATAAGCATTTAATGAACAGTCAAACTGTTGGTTATCCTGCTATTAATGCTTTGTTCGAGGTGCAGCTCGGACCGCCTAAGCTGTTCAGACCTCCTAAGTTCCTCGATACTCAAAAGTTCCTCGGAGAGTTCTTGTAAGTCGGAGCGTCTGAGTTGGTCGGGGAAGCAGTGTTCCTCATTGTAGCATGGTTCCTCGGAGCGTCTGAGGTCCTCGGAAGTGTTTATTGTTGCCACATAGATTGTCACGTGTCTTCATCCAATTGAGCCATGTCAGCAAACTAAATTTGGTATCAACATAAGCCCCCAATGTTTCATAGTTCGAAATTTGAGGAGCGTGGAACATTCTTTCTCGATGTATGGCGGTTTTAAATGGTTATCCTGAAATTTAGGAGTGTTTCCTTTGTATTTATTTTTCCTTCCAAATTTGTAGAATCAGGCTTTTTTGAATTTTTATAACCGCCTCGATATCCGTGTACTTTTTTTCCTTCTAGCCGCCGGTAGCATAATCGTTTCTTTTTGTAATCATTAACTTTACCGTTTTCCAAGGCAAAGTATTTAAACGCTACAGAAAATCCCATCGTCTTCTACTTTTTCAAATTTGCATCTTCGAGTTTTCCATCGTCTCTTTGTCTCCTGTGCACTCATCTCTTCCATCGTTCATTGTCAACAATTCCCTTCTTTTTCTGTAAGATATTCTTCCTTCTTCTTCATTTCTTTTATTCATCATGGTTTACCTTGTTGAATCTCTTGATAAATTCCGTTCTGATTTTTCTATTCCTTCATGGGTTGTTCTGGAGGAACTTTCTAAACCTTCTGATTATTTCCGTTTGGCTGAGGGACATTGGTTCCCCAGTCTCTTTGTTGCTGAGTGTGGATTTTCTTTTCCTCCCAACCCTCTATGTCTGGAATTCGGTCAATACTTTGACGTGGTTCCTGCAACAATAGCCCCCAATACATGGAGAATAGTTAACGGGGTTCATAGACTAAATCAAATTCATGGAACTCGCATAGGAATTCCAGAAATCATGTTTTGTTATAGATGGGCTATTGGGGATAATGATTTTTATTTAAAAACTAGATTTTTAAATAGGGCTTTAGTGGTCAATCTCCCGGATGCCAATAGGGACTATTTTGAGCACGGGGTTGTTATAAAAAATTGGCAACATGCTCCTTTATCTGGAGATGAGGTTTATCAGGGTCCCAGATTCCCTCCCTATGGCAATGGGATAGGTTATTTTTATTTCATTTTACATATTTTGAAATCATGCTTCTTCTGTGTTTGACAAAATGTGCCACTGATATTTTAATTTTGATTTATTTGCAGTTGATAACAAAAGAAAGTGTCCAAAAGAGGCAGACGTTAATATAAGGCACTTAAAACTTATCTGGAGTTTGCATCAGACTGTTGCCGATGAGCACATTAGGTCAGCTTCATATCTGCTTCAGTACAAGAGTTGCACAACTTCTTTCACTGCTCGTTCGGTGATAAGCGACGCAGAGCCAGTACCAGCTTCTACCAGTTCTTCGCCTGAATCACACGTTCCTTTAAGTGAAAGGATGAAGAAAAGAAGACCTCCCACCCTGTTCGAGAAACCTGCCTCTGGTACTGGAGAGGAAAAAATAAGTAAACATGATTACCCATAAGGGATAAAGAAAATTGATGCAGCCCCTCCAACTGCTCCTGTGAAGGTTGTTGAGAAGCCTTCAGTGGCCCCGAGCAAGGCTGCTGCTCCAGGCGAGGTGATTGTCATATCACCGACCAAGAGTTCTTCCTTGGTCGAAACTATTCTTGTTCCTCCGAGGAGGCTGAAGAAGAGATCCTCGGTCAATTTGGCTGACACTGTCTCTCAACCCCCGACTAGTGGAGTTCCCACTTTTGTTCCCCCGAGCTCTGCCATGAGCTCGGTGAAGACTTGGATCATTCTCGAGATCTAAGGCATTGAAGAAAACCATTCTCGGGACATGGTTACCTCATTGGCTGCTCGCCATATTGCTTTTGTAAGTCTTATTATTTTTAATTTTTCATCTCTCCCTTGCTATATCTGTCTCTGACTTGCTTTAATTTTCTCTTCACAGTTGGTGAGCTGCTTTAATACAATTTTGAAGAAGGATGAAGCTATTAAAGCTTCAAGCTCCTCGTCTGGTGTGGAGGAAGCTCTGATGGGCGTGAGGCATCTTTGGAAGATTCTCGTCAGAAGTACGATGCTGACAAGGCTGCTTGGGAGAAGAAACATACCTCAACTAAACAGGAGAATGCTCGAGTTGTTGAAGTCTCCAAGGGGTTGGAGAAAAATTAAAGGACTTGGAAGAGAAAAATAAAGAGCTTGACAAGAAGCTCAAAAATGCTGGAGAGCTTGAGAATAAACTCAAGGTTACTGAGGAAGAATTAATCCAACTTCGCGAAGTAAGTCGGTAGAAGGAAGAAGTTGAGAATAAATTGAAGACTGCTGAAAATCTTCTGTCCGAGAAGCTTTCCTCGGAGAAGTTAAAGAGGAAATTGGCTGTGAAGAAGTCTTTCAGCGCCGGCTGGGACAAGGGGTGGAATAAAGGCTTGGCTGCCATGATGTCGCAAGTTGAATATGGCAACCTTAAATACTTTAGAGATGGGTGGGTCGCTGATCTATAGGAGATGAAGGTGGATGAAAATTCCAAACTCTTTCAGCGACACATCCCTAGTCCCCCTCCAACTCCTGAAGACGAAGAAGAGGATGCAGCTGCCTTCGAAGAGTCTTCCATGGTGATGGGAGATCAAGTTTCTCATCCCCCGACTATCCAGCCCGCTGACGAGGAACTTCAGCAACTCGCTACATCCTCCAAGTAACCTACAGCACTTCCTCAGCTACTATATACTCCATCCGAGCAACCTACCTCCTCGTCCCAGCTTACCGAGAAAGTTTTGGGAGACAAGGAAAAGGTGTAGAGTTGTTCTGACTTCTATCTATTTTATTTTTCTTTAACAAATGTAATCCTGAACATGTAACTCAGAACATTGTACTTCTGACCTTTGGGATATAATAAAAGTTGAACTTTTGTTTATGCATACCGTTGTTTCTCCTCTTCATACTCTGTTGGGACTCTTATTGATTATTGCTTTTTCTTCCTCTGCTAGTTTCTGGCCAGGATGGAATTATTGTTTGCTCATGATACAAAGTTGTTGCGACAATGCAATGAATATTTTAAGGCTGGTCACACAGATCTGAGTGCAGCACAAATCGTCGACATCCTCGACCAAGATGCTTCGGAACAGGCAATTGAAGCCTACCAATACTTGAAGTGTCTGCTTGATAGTGCGGTGGCCAATAATGTAGCTTATTATGATATGATTGAGGATCTCCAAGGCACTCTTGAAGACCTTCAGTAACAATATAAAGAATCCACTGCCCTCTTGCACGCGGGGTACGAGAAGAAGTATCAGTAAATCGTTGCCGACAAGGGATACGAAAAGCATTTTGCTGCTTACGACGTGCGGGAGAGAACATTGAAAGCCGAGGTCGAAGAGCATAGGAAAATAGTCGAGTTATTAGAGAAAGATAATAACAACTTGCAAAGAGAAGTATCTCAATTAAAATCTGTTGCCCCCACCTCGAACGCTTTGGTCCCAGTGACTGACGAGGGATTTTCGTTCTTGGAGGTCGAGAACGCCAACCTGAGGGATGAGTTGGAAACCCTGAAAAGGTCTGGGCCTTCTTCTTCTGCCTGTGGACGAGCAAGAGCTCCTCGAGGACGAGCAAGAGCAGCTCGGGTTCCTGTTGAGGAACAGAGGACTCAATCTGCTCTAGAGAACCAGGCCTTTCAACTGATGGAAAAAAACCAGGCATTGGCTGAGATGTCTAAGAAAATTAGGGATCTAGAAGAGCAGCTTTCTGCGCAGAAGTCTGTATTGGAGAATAAAGAACTCTTCATCAAAAATCTCCATGAACAGCTGGAAAGATTGACATATCAATTGCATAAACAGCCCAGGGAGTTCTGGATGGCTGGGTACAACGAGGCTCTCTACCACTTGGACGATCGTATCCAGAATGCCAATAATAAGGGCTACAAACAGGGCTGGTTGAATGCCTTAGGTGTGTTGCAATTGGAACAGGGTCATTACCTGTGGGATTACCATAATCCTGGGTTACTCGACCTTCCAATGCCACTATTCAAGCTCGATATGAGTTGGATCCCTGCTCGGGCCATCCCTCAATGCTTAATTTCCAAATATCTCGATGACTACAATCTCCATTCAAATGTCGATATATCTCGTCCCGAGCACCTCTTAGATCGACCATCCGTGATGAATATCTGGATGTTAAAAGATCTTAACTTCATAAATTCTCCTCTTGCTTTAAATGATCCGCCTGCTGGCGAGGAACCTGTTTCAAAAATAGAGGGGAAGAAACCAATATAGTAGGAATTTTGATGTAATAGTTAGTATACATTTCATTATAAATGTAATATGTTTTTTGGATTTAATGAAAGGCTTTTATTTTTGTTCGTAATCTTAATTGCTATTGTCTTGTAAAACACTTTACATCTGTGCATGTATATCTGTTAAAAAAATAACAATATTGTGTTGTTTGTCGATCAACTTATTGTCGACTAGCTTGAATTTGTGGTAGTCATTTGGCAAAAATGAAGTTTTGTTTCTCGACCAACTTAGTAATAATTAAAAAGTTACGAGTATCAAAAGTTTTGCTCGATCACTTTCTTGTATTCATAAAATGTTTCCGACCAACCAAGGTCGGTAAATTTCCTTCTCGACCAACTACATTTAGTGGGTTTTTATCCTCGACCAGCCATAGTTAGTGGATTTTTCCTCTACGAGGAGCTTTGACACTTTTTGGAATAATTTTACCTACCGACCAACTTTAGTTGGCGTTTTCACGAATATATTTACTTCCTAACCAACATAAGTTGGCATTTTTAGGAATATTTTTACTTCCCGAGGAACACATAGTTTTACTTCTCGTAGGAATACAAGTTTTACTTCCCGGAGGAATACAAGTTTTACTTCCCGTAGGAATACAAGTTTTACTTCCCGTAGGAATACAAGTTTTACTTCCCGGAGGAATACAAGTTTTACTTCCCGGAGGAATATAAGTTTTACTTCCCAGAGGAATATAAGTTTTACTTCCCGGAGGAATACAAGCTATACTTCCTGGAGGAATACAAGTTTTAATTCCCTAAGGAATACAAGTTTTACTTCCTGGAGGAATACATTTGTTTCTCGACCAACCTTAGTTGGCGTTTTCGAGAAAAAATTTGAGTGCCGGGTTTCGCCGAGTAGTGTATAGCACTAGTATTCCCCAAAAAACTTTCAATAAAAGGAGAGAATATACATCATTGATAATACTTGCGCCGGTGCTCTGCGTTCCATGCATTCTTAAACTCCTCCCCCTCTAAAGTTGTTATTCGGTAAGTTCCTGGCCGAATAACTTCTGTAACTCGGTATGGTCCATGCTAGTTTGCCTCTAGTTTGTTGTGCTTTTGAATCAATTTCTTTAGCACATAGTATCCTTCTTTCAGGTCGCACTTCTTCACCCTCTTATTGTAGAACAAAGTTGTTCGTTGTTGGTATGCAGCATTCCTGATGGCTGCTTCTTCTCTAACTTCCTCGAGCATGTCTAAATCCAATCTTCTCATTAAGTCGCTGACAGGGGAATTGAAATTCAGTACTATGTGTGTTGGGAGGCCTAACTCGGCAGGTATAATAGCTTCACTTCCAAACGCTAGCATATTTGGAGATTCTCCAGTTGCTGTTCGGGGAGTAGTACGATAAGCCCACGGTACTAACTGTAACTCTTTGATCCAATTTGCTTTTGCGTCACTTAGTCTTTTCTTCAAGCCATTCAGCAGTATTCTGTTTGTCACTTCAGTTTGTCCATTGCTTTGAGGATGGCCTGGTGCTGAGTGGATCTTCAAAACATTTGATTGATGACAATAGGCAGCGAACTCCTCGTTGTCAAATTGTGTTCCATGGTCTGTGATGAAGGCATGAGGAAGACCATATCGACAAAGATGTTCTTCCAAATAAATTGGTACACCTTGTCGTACGTCATATCAATGAGTGGCTCAGCTTCAACCCATTTAGTAAAATAATCCACAGCGACCACGAGATACTTAAACCTTCCCCTGGTCGTCAGCAGTGGCCCAACCAAATATATTCCCCATATGGAAAATGGCCAAGGGGAAGTAATGGGTGTCAATAATGCCTGGGGAGTTCTTCGGATGGAGGAGAAGCACTGACACTTGTCACATTTCTTAGCATAGGCTATGCAATCATCCCTCATCGTCGGCCAGTAGTATCCTTACATCATTACCCTTTACAAAAGCGTCCGACTTGCTACATGGGCTCCACAGGACCCTTCATGGATCTCTTCAATCAAATCTTTCACCTCGGTGGGATGCACACATCTTTGCAAACCTTCCATAATTCCTCGTCTATATAGAACACCGTTAGTTAATACATACCGAGCAGCTTTAAACTTTAATTTCTTGGCTTCGAGCTTATCAATTGGTAATTCTCCCTTCTCAATATATGCCCTGATGGGATCCATCCATGATGATCCTAAATCGAGGGTAATAAAGTTCGTCATCAGATCTTCATCTATACTCCGACCAGCTAAAACTTCAATTGGGATCGTTCTTCGTAGCTCGGTACGAGTAGCTGATGCTAATCGAGCTAGGGCGTCTGCTCTTGCGTTCTCCATTCTTGGTATTCTGACGAGCTAAATAGCAGCAAATTCTGATACCAACTCCATCACCTTTGCATGATACTTGATCAT
Organism: Sambucus nigra; assembly: GCA_949130495.1. Lineage (NCBI taxonomy): Eukaryota > Viridiplantae > Streptophyta > Magnoliopsida > Dipsacales > Adoxaceae > Sambucus > Sambucus nigra. Next base: position 388,293,645 of record OX422212.1, read on the forward strand.
TAATTCTCCTTTGGCTGCATATATTCCCAAAATTTGATTTACGATCAATTGAGAATCACTGAAGACAATAACCTGCTGTGCCTCCATAATTTTTGCCAAATTAAGACCTGCAATCATGGACTTATACTTAGCCTCATTATTGGAAGCTTTAAATTTGAATCGTAGGGCGTATTCCATGTCGACCTCGTCCGGGCTATTCAAAATGATCCCTGCCCCACTGCCTGTTATGCAAGATGAACCATATACATATAGCCTCCATATAGGTAACTTGTCTTCAAATTTCTGATCTGACAGAGTTCCTCGGTGAAATATTATTTTCTTCCTTTCATCCTCCCCTGATATTTCTTGCTCTTCGTCGATCATCTTTTCTCTCCCTTTTACCAACCTGAGTTGGTCTGGGCTTGAATTTGATGATCCTACAACATCCACTTGCCCTTTTACAAACCTAAGTTGGTCTGAGCTTATGTTTGATGATCTTGTAACATCCACAGGTTGATCAGTGAGAAACTTTTGCTCCTCGGGGGTATCAGGATAGGTGAACTCTGCTATAAAATCTGCTACAGCTTGCCCTTTCAGCGATGATTTGGGTTTATAAACTATATCATATTCACCAAGTTCTATTGCCCAGCACATCAATCTTCCTGACTTTTCTGGTTTGTGAAGGGCTTGCCTCAATGGCATATCAGTATATACTACTATGGTATGAGCTTGAAAGTATGGCTTCATTCTTCTACTTGCCTCGATCAATGCTAGTGCCAGTTTTTCCATCTTTGGATATCTGATCTATGCTCCTCGGAAGGCCTTACTTGTGTAGTAGATTAGTTTTTGTACTCCATTCTCCACTCTTATCAATGCCGAACTGACTGCATTCTCGGACACTGCCAGATACAAATATAATTTTTCTCCCATCACTGGCCTGGATAACAGTGGAGGTGCTCCCAAGTATTTCTTCAAGTCTTGGAAAGCCTAATCGCATTCATCATTCCACTCAAAAGTCTTTCGGACTGTCTTGAAGAATGGGAGACATCGATCAGTTGCTCGCGATACAAATCTGTTGAGTGTTGCTACTCGTCCTGTAAGACTTTGCACCTCTTTCTTCGTCGTCGGAGATCGCAGCCCTAATAGATCTTTGGTCTTTTCAGGATTTTCCCCAATGCCTCGTTGATTGACAATGTACCCGAGAAACATGCCTTCTCGTACTCCAAATATGCACTTCGTCGGGTTCAGCTTCATTTGATATTTATCCAGTTGATCAAAAATCTGACTTAAGTCAACTAGATGATTGGCAGCTTTCTTGCTCTTTGTCAGCATGTCGTCAACATAGACTTCCTTATTGCAACTGATTTGTTCAGCAGTTCCCCTATGGGTAATGAAAAAAGTACTCTCCCTGTCTTTAGGTTTCATTTTAATCTGATTGTAACCAGAATAAGCATCCATGAAGCTCAGCAGCTCGTGTCCCGAGGTATCATCCACCAGTTGATCAATTCGGGGCAGTGGAAAGTGATCCTTTGGGCATGCTTTAATGAGGTCGGTGAAGTCTACACACATCCTCCACTTGTTGTTCTTCTTTTTCACCATCACCACATTTGCTAACCAGTCTGGATATTTAACATCTTCAATAAAACAAGATTTCTGGAGCTTCTCGACTTCCTCCTGTATAGCTTGATTCTTCTCGGGACTGAATACTCTTCTTCTATGCTTCACAGGCTTGATCTCCTTATTCACATTGAGTTCGTGTCATAAGAAATTTGGGTCTATCCCTAGCATATCCTCATGACTCCACGCAAAAGTTTGTTTTCTGCTTCTTAGGAAAGTTATCAATTCCTATTTTAGTGAGGCTTCCAACGACGAACCTACTTGAGTAGTTCGTTCAGGATGTTTGTCGTCCAGGATGATGTTTTCAGTAGCTTAAACCACTTGACCCTTCACGAGTTGCTACTCATCTCTAGGATCCAATGTTTCAATTTCTGCCCCTTCATCCACTTGATAAGTAGTAGTCTTTTTCCTTGATTCCTCCAGTTCCTCTTGCTCGACGGATGAATAATAGCATTCCCAAGCTACTTTCTGGTAACCCTTCACAACTCCTACTCCAAAATTTGTTGGAATTTTAGGCACTAATGCACTGTAGATGGTATAGCCTCAAATTTCTTCAATCCTACTCTTCCCATGATGATATTGTATGATGATTAAACATTCTTATCCATCACGAAGAAGCGTATTCTTTCTGTCCGACAAGCAGGCCACGTACCAATGAATATATCCAACTTGATCGTCCCAAGTGGAAATACTTTATCGCCAGCAAAACCGAGGATGGGTCTATGATAAGGCTCCAGTTGAGATAGCTTTAGATTTAAACTGTCGAAGCATGAATAGAAAATGATGTCTGCCGAGCTACCATTGTCTACTAGTATGTAACACCCCACCCGCCTGGGGAGAGCGAACGGAGCGCTAATGCGATAAAATAAATCCAAATCCACAAATCACAAAGTATAGAGCATCTAAGTCCCACAATAACAAAAGAGAAACTACAAATATCAATATCTTCAAATTAAATACCAAATCTCTCGAATTACATACAACAACTAACTCGAAAATAAAATACAAATCTCCAAAGCTCTATACATCAAAATAATACAAATGTTTCCCAAACAATCCTCGCTAAAATCAATCTCCATAGCACCCCAAAATCCGCGCTAACCCGCCACTAAAAGAAAATATGGGGAAGTACACAATACGACAGGAAAGATGCTCAACAAATATGGATTAGCATTGAATAAAGCGTAACAACACGAGTACAAATATTCAAATCAAATGCTAATCTCAATAGCATTTTATCAATAAATTTCTCAACAACACTTTAACCGGGTCACCAGGCCTCACCACATCAGTATATGTTTTATCAAGCCATAGCCCGGGAAACATGAATTTTGGCGGGTGCCCAACATCCGTGCCATATTAAAATCTCATGACAACATGCTCAACAACATGAATCATACCACATGAATCAAAATAATTTCAACAATTATTTTTCAGATTTTAATGAATTTATCAATTCAAATATGAGTTCAATTAAACAAGAATTCAAAGAGAATGACACTCGCGAGATTTAAGGAGCATATTGTGTAAAACCCCATACCTCAAACCATGATGAGAAACCAACGATCACATCCTCAAGATCAACTCAAAAGATCTACAAAAGCTCCTCCAAGAACCTCCAACAAAATAGCCCCAAGAACACCTCTAATCTAAGGTTGGAACTCAAAAATCTCAAGGGCCAATGTATATGTAAAATGGAGAGGAATATAAATATATTTGCTGCCAAAAAATTGTGTCAAAAGTCGGTTAAAAAGGTTGCCCACGACTTCCTTTTATAATGCAAAGAAATGAAGAGTTGAAATCCAAAAGACTCCTTTAAATAAGGCAAATAAATGAAGAGTTGGAAGTCAAAACAACTCTTGAAAGTTACTCAATGTTCACCGACTTAGAATTCTAAGAGTTAAAAACATTTAAAAATCATTTTAAAATCCGTTTTCGAAACCGTTTGAAATTCTCGCCTTTAAAAATAATAACCAACATATTTGAGCAATCAAAATAATTTTATCAAAAACTTTATTTTCCTCCATTTTTCAGAAATTAATTAAAATAGCCCAAAATTACGCGGGTTATTACACTTCCCCACTTACAATGGAATTTTCTTAAATTGGAAATGGATTTTGTTAAATTAAAAATTTGAAAAGTTTTTAACACCAGCTTAATTGAGTATTGGTTGAGTTGTAAATGTTTTCGACAGTGATGCTAAGAATGAGCCAACTGTATATTCTATTTTAATTGGGTATGGGACTGGCCACCAGGTATTTAATTAGGCGGGGTGTTACAGGTGGTATCACCTATATATTAAATGTTATCATGTGGGTTTGATTTTTATCATGGGATTACTTACTTTGGGCATGTCCGAGCATGATGTGACTATCGGCATGCATTGACTTGTGGTATACGAGAGCGTATGTACTACTATTAACCAGCATCTTGTCTTCTAGAGAAGAGTAGATGAGTAGACTCTATTTGAAATCAATAAAACTTAAAATATTTTGTTTAAATCGATAAACCTGATATTTTTTTTTCGATAAACCAAATTTTTATATACTATTGACTAAGGACCTTAGGAGTTTCGATGACCGACTACTTTAGGAAGTAGTGTATCGGGGTGGTTCCTTGTTTGGATTTCGCTTGCGAGACACCCCACGCATGAAACTAATAACCGTTGGGAGTCGAAATAAGTTAGGTTTTTGGGATGTGAGTTTATAACCTTTGCGGAAAAAAATTATATTGAAAGTGGTACGGTAGGGTGTATGGGCGCCCTGGATGGTTAAATGGTAGTAGTTTTCATAATTGTGAAAAGGTAAGTAGTTGAGACTTCAGGATTTATTTGTTCAATACGAGAGGATCATTTATTTTTCCCAAAGTTTGTCTCGAGGACGGTATAGGGGAGATTGGGTAAAGTTTATATTCGATTCAGTTGAAACTATATGGTGAGGCTTGGCGTATAACATCGATAGGGATCTTCGTTCATGTACTGTGTGGACGGTACGTCTTAGATTTCTTGCGATATGAGATGTATACTCAGAGTTGACCTTACCGTTATGATTTATATTCCTGAATTTCGGGACGAAATTCTGTTATAAGGGGGGAAGTATGTAATACCCCGTAATTTTAAATGACTTTTAAAATGGGTTATATTTTAAATTAATGGATTAATTAGATTTTATTATTAATTAACTCATTTGGGTTTTATCCGAATTGTGGATATTAAAATGGATGATTCTGAATATTATTTAAAGATATTTAGGTAATATATGAATGTGATGTCATTGGTATGACAGTGTGATAAAAATTCAGTAATTTGAATTTTTAGTCAGACGCGGTATGGGACGTGCCAGGACTAATTTATTAAATTAAAAAGGAAATTTATTTTCTATCGACCTTATAGCCATTTCAACTACGCCGTTGCGTCCAGAAGGTTCGAAATAGTCAGAAAAGTCTATTTGGATGTTATTTTTGAGTCTCAAGTCATTTGGAAATGAATAGACAACCCAAAAGCGCATTTTGGTCATTTTTCTAGGGGGATGAATAGTGATTTCGGGTTTCGTCCTATTATAAGTATTGGTAGATTAAGTGTACGTGGGTTATACATCTCCTTTTCACAAAGTAGAGAAGTCATCTTCCTAGAGAGAGAAAAAGGGTGCTTGGTAAAGGAAAATCCTACTTGGGAAGGAGAAGAACAAGAACCAAGGTTCACCACCACCAACCATCACTGGAGTTTGACCGGAGAAGGGACAACCAACTGAGATATACTACACCAAAGGATCGGACCTTCAGTAAAGGCAAGTGTTTGATAATTGCAACTTAAGTTCTTATATTGTCCATGTTAGAATAATTATGAAAAGAGATGATTTTTCTTGTTTGGAAGACATAATGGAGTTGTTATATGGATTTATAGAAACTGAAATAATATAGGAAGTAAACTCATATTGTAGGATGATAATAATCCATGAAATGATCATGAATATGTTGAAGAAAAATCTGAAAAACCATTGAAGTGTTCTTGAAGTTAATATGTTGATGATTTTCTAGAAATAAGGAGAGAAACATGCTTTTAATCCAATCCCTTGATGATTCTAGGATGTTTAGAGTATTGGAAATCGTTCATATATGTTGATATATCATGTAGAAATAATTATAACTCATTTTGGAGGTTAATATGAAGGTTTGAATGAGTAAAAATGGTGAAACCTGTAGTTGCAGAAAATGCAGAAAACCAGGCTTGGACCTGAGGGATCGATCGATCGATCGACCCCTGCCTTCGATCGATCGACCTCCCCAGAATATGTAAAGTTGTTTCTTTTTAAATGTTGATTCTTATCCCAAACCTTTTGTGGATCTTTGGTGATTATTATTTGAATATTATGGGACTTAGAAAATATCAGTAAACCCTTGATAAGATTTGAATTAATTTGATTTGGATTCAAGTGATTAAAATGATGAAAATTATATTGAATGGAATTTCGGTTGCTAGATTAATTTGTTAAATTCCAAATGGGGATGTATGAGGATTAAAGATAGGACCAGTAGGGGGGATTTAATATAACACCTGGGTATCCTTAAGTTTAGAAGAGGGTTTAATCCTAAGTGAAAGAATATGTGTTTATAATAGATTTGAAACTATCGGTTTTAACCTTAATTAAAAGGAGAACTAAACTCGTAGTAGTTCGGGAGAAATAATGTTATGGACCAATAGGATATTAGTGACTTCTTACTGAATATATGTTGAGAAAAAACGTATTTGAATCTTGTGTATTGAGTAAGGGTAGCCTTAGGGTTACAATTTGAACATCAAGGACTGAGTTTAAGCTCATTATTGATTTCACAAGGACGGAGTGTAATACAAGAGCGTAGTGGTATGTCTCCTGGATAGAGATGGGAGCTTAGAACACATTTGGTTGAAAAAAGGTATGAGGTTATCCCGATCGCATAGTTGAAGTTATCGGACCTTCTTGATCGATAAAGTTAAGTAGTAGTGTATTGGAGGGGCTCCTTGTTTGGATTTCGCTTTGCGAGATGCTCCGCGCATGAACCTTAACGACGTCGGGAGTGGAGAGATGTTATAGGATGCGAGGATAATTAAATTATGAAGTAAAGATATGATATTTTAATACGTGGAATTTAAAAGAGATATAATGCTACGTATGGGAATTATCTTAGGGTAGTGATATTACCTTATTGATATTATATTATAGGTATGATAATACCTATTTGATTGATTGATGATTTATGTGTATGACATACCTAGCTTACTTGCTATCGGTGGGAGAGGGCAGTCATATACTCATGAATCCATGGGATCTTTGATTTGTCGCTCAAGAACATAGGTCTATGAAAGACTTATCGGGGAGTTGATAAGTCCGCTGACTATGGGTACGTAGGTATGTGCGTGACCCATGGGTATGAGAACTATGTTCGCCTACAATGATTGTGTTGTTGTTTATGGTTAGAGAAATCCTTACCAAACCTTTTATCTCTTATTCGGTGACCAGCGATATTGGGACATGATAGCAGAGTAATGCATTGCACCGCAGCTATGACTCGGGGTGCCGTATTATATATGAATATATATATAATGGATGAAATGAACGAATGGATATTTATTATGGTTAAATCTATCTACGGTGATAATTGTAGATAACGGTGAATAGAGAAAGATAATGGAATTAAGTTAATGAATGTTTATTGAAAAACTTAATTCATATTAATGAGAAATGATTCATGTTAATGAGAAACGATGAGAAATGTAAATGAATAATAATGTGACGTATGGTATGGGACATACGGGGATTATGACATTGGGATGGAATTATAATATGGAGACTAGAAAAGAGGAACCATTAACTAGGAGGTTAATATGAAACGTTAAGTGTGCACTCTAGTTGAGAGGTGAGAATGGCAAGTCAGAGTTGGGTCTAACATGTACATAATAAAAGATTTATTGCACTTGTTAAATACTTGCTGTTTTAAAAATCATTTTCACAATCGGGCTCTAACCCGTTTCCTTGCATATTTTCTTTTCTATTGTATCTTCTATATCAGGTGTCCAGCAACAGGGACGCCAACCTTAGAGGATTACGACGAGCTATGGAGCTATGGAGTATTGCGTAGACGCTTATCTTCGTTTGATTCACAGTATTCTTAGTTAGGGTTTATCTTCGTTTGATTCACAGTATTCTTAGTTAGGGCATGTCGCCCAAAGGATTCAGTTATCTCTTTTCTATCGGGGTCAAATACTATTGTATTCGGGTCTTTTTAATACATTTAATATTATTGTGATTACTGTAATGGATTAATATTATTTGGGAATGTTTATTCCAATTGCATTTAAATTCTTTTGAGTTATTTATTGGGTTATCATTGTTGTAGAATAAAATGTGTTGTGTTATTCTTAAACTGGAAATGGATTTTGTTAAATTAAAAATTTGAAAAGTTTTTAACACCAGCTTAATTGAGTATTGGGTGAGTAGTAAATGTTTTCGACAGTATTGCTAAGAATGAGCTAACTATATATTCTGTTTTAATTGGGTATGGGACTGGTCACCCGGTATTTAATTAGGCGGGGTTTTACACAGTACTCTTGAGATCATTACCTCTTTCATCCTTATTTTGATCACCAATGGGTCATCATGAGGATACAAAACTCCTACGAGGTCGTTCTTTGAGATACCGATGACCAATTTCTCTTTGTTCACCTTTCTCGGGCGATCCTCCTTAACTAGATTTATTCGTTGGATGTATGAGCAAGCTTGAGCCTCACAGAGGTAAGCTTTTCTTTCTGCAGTAAGGTCTCCTACTCCTTCATCTCCACCTGTAATAACATTACAATCAAATGACCCAAAGCGTATTGAAAATACCTCACGTTCTAGCTGCCTTGGTCTCTTGGGAAGATCGGGGTCGTCTTCTGGATCAACTTCATGGTTTCTTTTCTTGTTCTCCTCTGCTCGACGAGAAGATCTAGACCTCTCTCTTGTTCGGTCGTTGTTTCTTCTTTCGTTTCCACGATCAACATACTTTGCCAGTTTTCCTCGTCTGGTGAGTGTTTCAATCTCATTCTGAAGAGCTATGCAATTTTTGGTCATATGTCCATCATCTTTATGAAACTCGCAATACTTTGCTTTATTCCTCCGATCAGGGTCTGCCTTCATTTTATCTGGCTAGTTTAATTTCTCGTTGTTCTTGATTCTTCTAGAACATGGTTCATATCCTTCTTCAAAGGAGTATAATTATCGAATTTGACGTCCCATACCGACCTAGTTTTTGAATGTTTGTCATTACCATTGTTCTTATGCTCTTTCTTCTTAGCTTTATCACCTTCCGCCTTGGTTTCTTTGGCATCCATGTTCTTCTTCGCAGCCATAGCCTCCTCGGCATTCATAATCTTGGATGCTTTTCCCATTAGGTCTGACATGGTTCTAGGTGGATCTTTGGCCAAAGTGTAGTACAACTTGTTGGGCAATAGTTCACTCATCAAGGTGGTAATCGTTGTCTTCTCCTTATAATCAATTACTTCGAGTTTCTCGTTATTAAAACGAGTTATATAATCTCTGGTACTCTCACCAACCTTTTGTCTAACACTTAACAAATGCGCAACTCATTTAACTGGCTTTGCCCCAAAATAGAAATTCCCAATGAATAACTCGGTCAGTTAAAGAAAAGTTAAGATCTTACCCCGAGGAAGATTATTATACCACATTTGAGCAGATCCGGTAAGAGTTCCCGAGAATGATCTGCATCTCATCTCATCTGGAACAGCATAGATGTCGACTGCAGCTTGGTATTGTTTTATATGAAGGACAGCATAGATGTCGACTGCAGCATAGATTTTCCATGCATCATTTCCTTCCTCGGGCCTGTTGTTTCGAGCAACTGATCGAGTTGATGTGGCTTCCTGGGATCTATCTTGACGAGCAGCTGGTCGCGACTGGGCAGATCCTTCCCTTAAATCTGATGGTCGTCAAAAACTCCTCGATGCGACTTTAGGAGGACTTCTACTCCTTCTAGGTCCTAATCGATCAAAGGGTGATACTCTGCTTAACCTCTCTAGCGCACTAGTCCTTTCTGGAGAGAGAGTGATACGTTGTTCAGTATCTGTGGCCCGCACTGATGAAGTTCGTCCAGGTTGATAAGAAAAATCTTCAGATTCCTCAGTACGATATGAATCAGTACGCCTAGTACGTGAAGAAGGTAAACGGGTATTTCTTTGAATATTTCGCAGTCCTGAATGGGTTGGTGCACCGCCATGGAGGGTTTGTAGGAGTTGTCGCATCGTTTCTTACATGACTGTCTGGCCCTGGGCCAGATTTGTCATTATTCTAGCCAGATCTGGAATATTAGGCGGAGCAGATGGATTTGAAGGGCTTCCAGCGTTTTGATTGCTGGGTTCTAGAATATCAGCCATTTGTGATGAGTTGTTTTTGATGAAAAATGATATTACCAATCGATTCCCACAGACGGCGTGAATCTGTTGATGTAAAGAATTAGATTGTATCTAATTATTTAATCACAGATAAAATAAATGAGACAAAGAAGTTTTAAAGTGGTTCGGCCTTATAAGAATGGCCTACGTCCACTATTTATGTTATTGATGATTGTTTGGGAATTCTCGATTACAGGTTCAATCAAGAAATTTTGATCCCCTTACAATGAGGGTAATACAATGTATTTATAGCCCTGAGGCTGTAATTTGAAAGGGTAATACATTAAATGGTGTACATGTGAAAGGGTAATGTATTAAATTCCCCTTAAGTGTATACATCTGAATTATAAGCATTTAATGAACAGTCAAACTGTTGGTTATCCTGCTATTAATGTTTTGTTCGAGGTGCAGCTCGGACCGCCTAAGCTGTTCGAACCGCCTAAGTTCCTCGATACTCAAAAGTTCCTCGGAGAGTTCTTGTAAGTCGGAGCGTCTGAGTTGGTCGGGGAATAAGTGTTCCTCGTTGTAGCATGGTTCCTCGGAGCGTCTGAGGTCCTCGGAAGTGTTTATTGTTGCCACGTAGATTGCCACGTGTCTTCATCCAATTGAGCCATGTCAACAGACTAAATTTGGTATCAACAGGGAGCGTAATTCCAAATTTCTCATCGAAATATAGCCCTTTCTTGACAGTCACAAAACAAGTATCCTTATTTACAATAGCTTTCTCCAAAAATGAATGCCATTGTTTAGGGACTCTATAGACACTCCATTTTTCTCCATACCACACACACACACACACACACACATATATATATATATACTTGTCATGGCCTCCTAAAAGGACGAAATGAACTTCGAGTCTTAAGACAAACCCAAAAAGCCTCACCAAAAGGCCCAAAAGAATAAGATGCCCAAAAATAAATCACCCAAATAAGTCAAGTTATCTCAAAATAAGCCCAAAGTCTAAGGGAAAATGTGCTTGACAGATTGATCTTGGGTGTACAATACACTCGACCGATCTATCCTTTGTCCCATTCAGTTTGCCTATAAAAAGGGGCCCTCACCTACCATTTCAACAAGTATTAAGTCATTACTTAAATGCTAAGCTTTATATCTAGAAGTTGTGCATTCTTCAAAAAGCCCCAAAGCTCTCTCCATTTTCCTTAAAAAACCATTTCCATGCTTAGATCTAGATTTTTAACTCAAAGCCTTAACTTCTTCTTTCTCATTCAAACTCAAAAGAAACCAAAAAAACCCATTTTTCCCCTTACTTTCTTCTTAGAAGGTTCTTTATCTTTAATGTAACCTTAGATCCACTCCAAAAAGGTTTATTCCAAGCCGAAACACTACTGAAACGGAAAAGAGCATATGTAAACTTATAGGTACATTGTATCGCACTCTTTGAAGCCTTAATATAAAAGTCTAGTGTTGTGCTGCACTACCACGCCAAGATACTCTATTTTATATTTATTTATTCTTTTAGGCTTCACTTTTCTCTAAAGGTCTCAACTATATTAACTTTGATTCCACCTATGGTGGATACGTAGGCGTATTTGAGAAACTCGATCTCAAACTCAAGTAAAATCTTGTACATGTTCATGTATTTTTACCTTTATTTGCACCAAAATCTAAAAAACAAAACAAAAGAATCAAAATCATGAAATATTCTCATATAGGTTAGAGGATCACTAGATTCGGGGGTTTTATCTACTATTTTTTCTTAGTGTTGGAAATTCGGTCATTCTTTCATCATCAAGTGATTTTATGGGTAAAACTAGTTTATTCAAGTTCTCTCATGAACACAAATTGAAAGAGGATACACTAAGGGAGATATGACCAACACATTTTAGTTTTCTATATACATGAACTCTAGAAGACTTATGCTATACATGAACTCTAGAAGATTCATGCTATTGAAATCAAATAGATCCAATAAAGTGACATGTTCACCCTTTTTACCAAAGTTCGTTTCAAAAGAAAAATGAGATTGAAGTCAAACAAGTGCATTCAAGTGATAATCTTGCCGATTTATTTATTAAGTCACTTTCAAAATAAACATCCCAAATGCCTGTACATGGGATTGTAATGCGTCAACTTCACCAACAATCAATTTGAGATATAAAAATCAAGGGTAGCTCCATACTAGGGGAGGATCAAAATTCATGTTGTTTTGGGGACATATGTGCATTGTACTGACTTTTCTTTTAATTAGGCTAGTCCACTAGGTTTTCTACTAAATTTTTTAATGAGGCATCATCCAACACGTCCAACACTAATTCAATGATGACAAAAGTTGTACTTTTTTCCTTCACTTTATTTTTTTCCACTAGGTTTTTTCTTAGTAAGGTTGTAATAAGGCAACAATAAATGAATGATAAAAATAGTGTACATTCAAGGGGAGTGTTATAAAATATGTATTTTCAATTGATGTCCACTGATATTCCTCATTATTAAAGGGTCTCTTGGGATACCATGATTTGTATTATAAATATGGGTAATACATATTTAGTAGATATGACAATGAAATAAGAAATTTATACTCCATATAAATTCTCTCAGTAACATTTATTTTGCAACATATATGTATATACAGTGGCTAGCGTAAGTTTTTTAGTCGGGGGTGAGAATTTTTTTGATAAATGCCACCCTGAGGATAAATTTTTTGGGGTTATGTTTACTTTTATTGAAATTTTTTAACCTAAAAATTCTGAGGTTAATTTTCACCAATTTTCGGCTCCTATTTTGTTCGTGGATTTCTTTAATACGTCACCATAATATTTTACTAAATTTAAAATAATAATAAAATAGCTTAACGTAATTGTCCTAAATTTGAAAAAATATATTTATTATTATATTTCAACAATTAAATGCCAAAGATTAAAATAACAAACAATTTGTGAAACAAACCAGTAAACCGATATTTTTGACAACCCAACAAACATATATATTTTAGAAATTTAACATTTCAATTAAAACTAATTTCACAATATTTTCGAGAAATTACAATAAACTAATATAACATGTTATCATTTAATTATTGAATATTGAAACAAAAAATAAACAAAGTTAAATTTGAACTTTTGAAGATATTTAACCATTTAAACGTATTTAAACTAGTATTTAGCTATCCATTTAAATGTTAAACTGAAAAGAATGACAAATAAATAAAACTTACCAGCTATAACTATATGAGTTGGGGAGAGGGGAAAGAAGAGGCCAAAACGGAGGAAGGAAGGGCAGCACTAGCTTTTTCTATCAACCGGAGGGGAAACAGAGGACCGGAGTGGCTTGTGAGGTGAGGTTTTGGCGCCTACTTGGTCGTGGGAGTGAGAGCCATAGAGCTTAAGCTAAGGAAGAGAGAAAAAATGGGTGATGGAAGAGGAAAGAGAGAAGTGGGTGGTTGCTAAAACTATATAGTAAGAATCTCCTATTTTTCTTTTATTAAAAGAAGGAGACGCGCATTTATGTTTGGTTAACTTATTTATATTTTTACCCATCGGCTTCTAAAGTAGCAGAAATGCAATGTCTTTCGCTCTAATAAATTACATATAGGTTCAAAATATTTTTTTAAATATATCTCGAGAAAAAATCCTGGAAACTTAGGTGGGCCACCGCCCACCCTCGTGACCATCTATGTCTGCCCTATATATATATTTAGAAGTTTCATTTAATAAGGATGACTATGATGCTACCAAAAATAATAAAGAGGTATTGCGATCATATAAATTTTCGTCGCGGATGGCTTATGATTAAGATCATGGTGCATTGGTTTAGAGGCGAAACAAGATGGGTAATGTGTCAGGAGATGAGAGAGATAATAGGTAAGGAGGTGTGAAAAAGGCAGAGTAACAAGCGTATGGTGATTTGAAGTGGGGGAACAAAGAGGCCAAAAAGGTGGTGGAGCTAATTTGATTGAGGATGAGCAAATGGAGGCAAAGAGAAGGATAATTGGCTATGTATTTTTACATGTGATGGTTTGCATATGGTAGTTAGATACGATTGAAATTCATGTTTTCAGTTCGTGTTTGAGTTTGATGGGACACGATCCGATAAACTCCATTTAGACATGAACACAACACAACACAAAATTATTTTGTTTATTTAACATGAACACAACCGATTCAAAACGCACTATGATACGAAAAATATGACTAATAATTTTTTACATATGTTAATATAATGCTACACAAAATTATAGTAAAAACGCGAATAACCCAATGCAACATAATAACATAGTAATATTTTTGGTATTAACGCCACACGACACGACTTTATCTCAGAAAATTCCGATGCGAACATGACATATCATGTCAATTTTATGTTGTTTCGTATTTTATTATTGTGTCATATATAAAATTGACAACCTTGGTTTATGGTAATGAACTTAAGATTGTTCCGAGGGTGTAGTATGGATTTGGTTACACTCTAAGTAAAGATCAATTTGAATTTCATCTTGTTGTATTAGGTATTATAGTCAATAGTAATGTTATGGATCTAATGAAATTACACAAGTTAATATGGCATTGTAATAGAGTATTATACATCACTCACACGAAGACAGTGTACAATAGTTTATTGCACTGTCAGATCAATTTGTGTAACTTTCTTGTGTAATTTTCTTGTGCCCATAGCATTTTCCTATGAGAAATTCTATTCTACCTAAATAAAGACCGAAAGTGTGACTCGATTATGTGGCAGTGATTTAATACAAAGTAAAAAAGAATGCTATCCTAGTTTAATGGTCATATCCAAATCATTTTCATCCCAATGTCCTCAATTATGCAAGTAATTTTATTTCAGTCCTTAAATTAAAAGTTTAGTTAATTGAGCAAAAAAAATTATTTATTTAACATGAAAACGATTCAATTAACGCACAATACAATTTTTTTTATTAGCTAATATGAACTCGATCCAATTAAAACTCAACACGATCAAGTTAAAATACTTAAACATGACATAAAAGATTTTTTGTACCTAACACGGACATGAACTAAATAAAACACAACATGGAATTGTATTTTTTTACTTAACACAAGCATAACCCACATACACAACATGAATCGCATTTTTTTACTTAATACAAACACAACTAATTAAATCACAACACAACACAAAATCTTTATTTTACTTAACACGAACACGACCCATATAAAACAGAAGACAACACAAAAATTTTTGCCTAGCAATAAAATGACCGAAATAAAACATGATGCAACTGTTCTTTTTACGTAACATGAACAATACCCAAACCAATTGGAACACGATGACACGAATTCTTTTTTGTTTACCTAATACAAACATGACCAAATAAATAGTATCGGTCTACGAGTGTCACAACGAGTGTCAGGTGAAGAGCAAGTTGTTAAGTTCCTTCATATATTGTTAGAAGATATGGGGAACCATTCAATGTCATTCTTCTTTCGACTATCCGGTGAGACTATTAGTCATCATTTTCACAAAGTTTTGAGAGAAATCATAGCGTTAGGAGATATATTTTTGCAACAACTAACCATAGAACATATTCCTCCTGAAATACTCCACAATAAAAGATTTTACCCTTACTTCAAGGTAACTAAAATTATTTGAATGTCTTTTTTTATATATAATTTGAGATATATAGAACTATATAAAATATTCATGCACATATTGTTGTCAAGACTGTGTTGGGGCAATCGATGGAACTCATGTTCATGTCAAAGTGTCCAACACCGAAGCATCTAGATATCGTGGTAGGAAAGATTTCCCAACATAAAATGTTGTGGCGGCATGTACGTTCGACTTAAAATTTACGTATGTATTGCCTGACTGGGAAGGGACTCCCTCTGACTCAAGAATTATTAAAAATGCACTTACGAGAGAAGACAAACTAAAAATACCTAACGGTAATAATTTATTTTTAAAAAAATTGTTTTACATATTTTCTTAGTATCTGTAGCAATTACCATTTCGTTTTGATAGGTAAATACTATCTTGTTGACGCGAGATTTAAGCATAAAAAAGGGCTTATGGCACCCTTTAGAGGTGTTCGTTATCACTTAAAAGAGTACTCCCAATGAAACCGACCTATAAACCCTCGAGAGTTATTTAATCATCGACATGAATAATTACGTAATTCAATTGAAAGAGCATTCGGAGTCCTGAAGAGATGATTTTCTATCATAAGAAGCAGTGCTGAATCCTTTTACCCTATTGGCGTACAATCAGAGATCATTCCAACGTGCTGTATTTTACATAATTATTTAATGACGGTTGACCCTGATGAAGACATTTTAAAGAAAGTTGATTATGAGCTAGCAAAACGAAAACCAGATGATGACGATGAAGTTTCTGTAAGGGAAGATGACGAGGATACAAGAGAAGCAAAACATCTACGAAATTGCATAGCAAACAATATGTGGAATGATTATTAAATTAATGCATTACTTTTTGCGTTACCTTTTATGTTGATAAATTAATGCATTATCTTTTATGTTGATAAATTAATGCATTACCTTTTATGTTGACAAATTATTTGCTAAATATTATTATGTTTTTATGATATTGTTTTGATTCACGTGTCAATTTATTATATTTCACGTCGCTTAGATTCGAAAATAAGCCAAACGATAAAAGAAGATATTGGGGCAAAAAAGGTCCATTTGTCTTGGACTTCTCAAATGGATGATACGTTTATTGAAGCGATGCTTTACCAAACACATGAAGGAAACAGACCAGATGGAACATTCATGATAACTGCGTATCTTAATATGGTTAACGAGTTGCAAGAAAAATTTCCTTGCATTGACTTTACCAAGGATCATTTGAAAAATCGTCTCAAGAGTCTCAAAGAACATTTTAATAAATGTTACGATTTGTTTAAAAACTCAAAGTGGTTTTGCATGGAGCCCAATTACGAAAATGTGGAGTGCCGAGCCAGAAGTTTGGTCACATTTAATTGAAGTATGTTTTCTAATTTATTTTTTTCAATAACAATGCAACCGGTAAACAACTATGACAAATTAGTATAATTGTTTGCTAAAGATATGTCCACGGGTGATTGTGCTGGGACAGCTATAGAAAAGAAGCGTCGATGGGATAATTCAATAGATTATAGGGAGGGTGACACAATCAATGCCATCGATTTGGATGACGATATTACTATATAGGGTTTTGGAACCGATATAGGTGAGGGTGTTGATGCGATATTAAATCAATCAAGATCTAAACATGACGATACAACACCTTCAAAAGGGAAAAAAGAAGGCTTCACATATTGATCAAGAAAATGAGTTATTGTAAGGTGTTCATGACAATGCTGTTCATGCAATTAGAGAGGGTAATGCGGTTATTGGGGAATCTCGCTCAAGTGTTTATTTTGAGTCAGAAATATTTGAAGAGTTGGTGACTATTGGAGTGCACTCGCATATGATCGATGGGGCGTATCTTTTTCTCGCACAAAATTTTGACAAAACAAGGATTGTATTTGGTTGTCCAGTTGAAAGGCGCTTAACAATTCTGGAAAAATTGATGGCTGACGCTCGTCTCATATGATATCAATGACTTTATGCTATTTTTTAATTTATTTAGATTTTGAACTTATTAAGGATTTATCGTATTTGAATATTTAAGTTTTGCCACTTATTATTATGGAATTATCGTGTTTAGACTTAACATTGATTTAATATGTGTGAATGGTTATTTAATATGTCTTTCAATTGATTTAATAAATTAAATAACACATGCTCTTAATTATAAGGTTATGGTAGTAATTTCTTAATTATTTCCTTTCTTTTCTTTCCTAACTCCTAAACAAGGGAAAGGAAAATAATTTTCTCTCCTCTTATGAATTCCCAAACGATAGAAAGAAAATGTATTTCTCTTCTTTTCTTTTCTTTTCTTTTCTTTTCCTTTTCCTCCTAATAAAATTTTCCTTTCCTTTCCCTCCTACTCAAAACTCCCAAACAGGCTGTAAAATCTGTCCAGATTTTTTGGACAGAATTTTGAGTAATTTTAAGCTCAAATTTAGGTAGCCCCACACTATGATAATTTTGGGGCCATATACGAACGCGTTCTCCTTCGCAACGAGATTAATGTGATATATTCACATGTCTAATTCCATTAAGTTATGAATGATATATTTGTGTCCAAAGTGACTCATAAAGCAATGAAAGTTAATGAATTTGGTGTGTTTTAACTCTTGTTCCATAATGGAAGAGTAGTGAAAAATTGAAGAGTTAATAACACCCTAAGGTCAGCTTGGGCTCGGGGTTAGGGTCGCGCTTATAAAAATCTCTTTTCTTCTTGGGGTGAGTCTAATTAATTTTCTGGGCTTTTATTAATTAACGAAATTAACTGTTTTGACAGTTAATTTCGATTTTGGTTGTTCCCAACAATCAAAACCTTTGCTATAAATAAAACATTTTCCCTACAGTTTTAGACTAATGAAAAATTCCCCTCCAGTAATTTCGAAAATTCTTTTGCCTTATTTTCTTCTTCCAAAAAATTCTTTCTCCCATTTTTACATTGCATATTACTAATCTGGTTGAGTACAAAAACACTAATTTGTGTTCGTTGAAATTAATTATTGTCGTGCTACATAATTAATTCGAAAAATTCGTTCTATCTTGGGAGACAATATTCTTTAATCTCATGGCACATTGGAGGAAATAAATTGTCTTAAGGACATTGTGTAAATTCACAGGATTCGAATTCTTTTCTATCTCTATTAATTTTCTACAAATTCAAATAAGTTCTTTTATTTTCTGTAATTTCATTTTATTTATGTAATTATAATATTATTCGTAATTCTGTACTTTTGTATTAATTAAATAGTAGACATAACACATTTATGATTGTAAAATACTAAAACTCTAAAAAACAGTTAGTATACACGATTTTTTTTTCTTCATTTTTTTTTTGCTTATATCAAGAATTATATCATGAAATCATTTTTCTTCTTAAGACTACCATTAATATTTATATAATTAATGTTAAGGGAATTTCGAATATTACTCTCTACGAGTAAATACAAAATTATTCAAATATGCGATACGATTACGTTAAGAAATATTAGTGAGTAGTTTCTGTACTAGCTTAATGGACCCTATTTTGTCCACGTGCTGGATAAGCGAAGAGGGGCCTTATTTCTTCTGATTTACAACTACACAGGCATCTCTTTTAGTCATCAGTTGTGTGATGGGGTTCATGGGCCCGTAGTGTCTGGCACATAATATGTTTTCAGGTTTGTTGCGACTTAGACCAACCCTCATGGATAGTATAAATATAATAAACGTTACTAACGTAAATATAGAAGGGAAAAGATAAAAATATTGCGAGTATAAATGTACAATACAAGTTAATACAACAACAACAACAAAACGACAGCGTCTTGGACAGACACCTACCCCCAACATGATGTTCCTCTTGAAACATCTGGCCCCACCTCCAAACAGAAAACAATGTTCCCCTTAATTTAATGTCCTTTAATTCGAATTTCTGCCCCGTAATTTCGAACTTTGATGTTCTGAAAACTAATTCAAAACTTTAATAACTACCCACCTAAATAATTAATCACCAACCAACCACCATAATTAAAATTTCACCCCTATAAATTTGATGTCCCTTTGACTAAACATCACCAACAACATTCATCTTCCAAAAGCAGAAAGGAAAATCAAATATTTAATCTCATATATTTAAACAAGGCGAGTTGTATTTTTTTATGATTTTTTATATTATTTGCTCTCATATTTTTAAACTAGGTGAGTTCTATTTTTTGTAAATTTCATTACTTTGTTTTATAATTAAAATTTATGTTCTTGACATTGCATGCTAAAAATGGAGACGCTTGGAAAAAGAATTAGACGTATTGTCAGATTGAGGAAGCATCAAAACAAACACGATGGATGGCCGGAGCTGAAAATTTCCGTTATTCAGCGCCCTATAGTCTTTGAAAACTATAGGCGTGTTGTGGACGACCATGTCCACACATGAATGTGACGCCGGATATTGCCACAAACAACAACTCAATAAAAATGCGTGAAAATTGGACGAGTCTCACTAGGTACAACGGTTTCAAGGAGCGTCCAGATGTAATCAATTTAATACATCGTAGTAGTTGGGGAGAACTATTAAATTTTAAATCCCGAAGACAAGTTGGGTGTTGGTACAAGCCCTCGGAAAATGCCGATGGGACACAACCAACATGTCCCAACTTTCCATCGATGAATTAGGCATAACTTCTTATGATTTTAATGTTTCAACCGGTAAGGATTTACTTTGTAAAAAAAAACTGAATATATACGTTATCTTACTAGAAGATTAGTTTTGAAATAATTATTGTTGTCAATGTTATATGCGCAGGTATGGGCCATTTTTGTTAGAGCGGTGCTATTGGCAATCCAAAAAAATCTTTCAACGCTCCAAATTTTTCATAAGATGGATCAATGGACCAAACTATCATCTTTATCCACTTAAGTCATATAGAATAAACTGCCCTATACTCCACTCCACAACAACTTAGGAATTGCAATTTAAACACATTTTTAAGCCACTTCTTATATATTTTGGGTTTGTAATTAAAATTATTATTTCACTGTTACTTTTTTTGGTCAAAAGACAACTCTAAACATTTTTTCATTATATATTTATTTGTAAAAATATTTATTTGTAAAAATATTTATTTTTTCATTTTGTAAAATATCAATATCCTTCATTTTTATTTGGGTCCTTTGTGTGAGGTAAAAAAATAAATTTACACAAAAAGAAATCTTGATTTTTATCAAATACAAATACGACCCAATTAAAAAAAAGTCACAATATGTAACAAAGAATATTTATTTTTCATTTAGCACGAACAACTCAAGTAAAAGATTTAATGGAGTGTCGCTTTTATTTGAATTGTATTCATTTTATGTAAAAAAAAATAGAGATTTCCTTTTACGTGTCGTGACTCTTTTTAATAGGATCGTGTTCATGTTTGGTAAGAAAATAAGATTTTCTGTCGTGTTTTTTTTATTTGGGTAATGTATGTTGGGGAAAAAAAATTACACAAAAAAGAATCTTAGTTTATTTACCAAACACGAACACGAATCAATTAAAAATAGTCAGGACATATAACATGGAACCTTTATTTTTTACTGAACACTGGAACAACTCAAATAGAAGATTTCATGTTGCATCACTTTTATTTGAGTTGTGTTCGTTTTAAGTAAAAGATAAAGATTTCGTGTTACGTTTTGTGCTTCTTTTTAATTGGATCGTGTTCGTGTTTGGTAAAAAAAAAAAGATTTGTGTTTGTTAAAAAAAATATATTTCATTGCGATGAATTTTTTTTTTTTTAAGAAATACAAATCTTTTTTTTACGAAACACGAACACGATTCAATTAAAAAGAGTCAGGACACGTTACATGAAATCTTTATTTTTTTACTTAAAATGGGCACAACTAAAATAAAAGTGACACAATACAAAAGGTTCCATGTTACATGTCGTGACTCGTTTTAATTGAGTCGTGTTCGTGTTTGGTAAAAATACTAAGATTTCTTTTTGTGTAAATTTATTTTTTTTACCCAACATAAAGGTCCTAAAAAAAGCACGACACAAAATCTTATTTTTTTACCAAACATGAACACAATCCTATTAAAAAGAATCGCGACACGTAACACAAAATCTCTATTTTTTAATTTAAAACGAAAACAACTCAATTAAAAGCGACATTGCACTAAATCGTTTACTTGAGTTGTTCGCGTTAAATAAAAAATAAAGAAAGATTTCATCACAATGAAATATATTTTTTTTAACAAACACGAACACAATCCAATTAAAAAGAGTAACGACACGTTACATGAAATCCTTTTTTTTTACTTAAAATGGGCACAACTAAAATAAAAGTGACACAACACAAAAGGTTCCGTGTTACATGTCGTGACTCGTTTTAATTGAGTCGTGTTCGTGTTTGGTAAAAATACTAAGATTTCTTTTTGTGCAAATTTATTTTTTTTACCCAGCATAAAGGTCCTAAAAAGGCACGACACAAAATCTTGTTTGTTTACCAAACATGAACACAATCCTATTAAAAAGAATCGCGACACGTAACACAAAATCTCTATTTTTTTAATTTAAAACGAAAACAACTCAATTAAAAGCGACATTGCACTAAATCTTTTACTTGAGGTGTTAGCGTTAAATAAAAAATAAAGATTATGTATTACATATAGTGGCTTTCTTTAATTGGGTTGTGTTTGTATTTGATAAAATAAATTAGATTTCTTTTCCTGTAAATTTATTTTCTTTACCTCACACAAAGGTCCCAAATAAAAATGAAGGATATTGATATTCAAAAAAATGAAAAAAAATATTTATATTTTAACAAATAAATATATAAGGAAAAAATGTTTAGAGTTGTCTTTTGATTAAAAAAAGTACTAGTGAAATGATAATTTTACTTACAAATCGAAAATATATAAGAAGTGGCTTGCATGTGTTTAAATTGCAAATCCTAAGTTGTTGTGGAGTGGAGTACAAGGAGATTGATTCTATATGGTTTAAGTAGATAAAGAGGATAGTTTGGTCCATTGATCCATCTTATGAAAAAATTGGAGCTTCAGATTTTCTTGGAGCGCTATTGGAGCGCCAATAGCGCTGCTCTTTTGTTGAAGGTGTGATTATGTCATAATTTAATGGTTTGGGTGTTTTTCTAGAACAAGATCACATGAGACTGGCGGAGATAAAATGTTTGTTTGTTGTAGGCACGATTATCATGGTACAAAGTCAAGTACATCAAAGTAAATTTAAAAATGTGTCATCGACACGATTTACCCGATAGTGTGTGTGTGTGTGTGTGTGTGTGTGTGTATATATATATAACACCTAATCGATTGTAATTTTTATGTTGTAATTTGTTCGCTTCAGCGGTAACGGACACGTGTGTGACACTCTCCAGCGGCAACGGACACGCGTGTCATACAGGTGTATTAAAAAACACGATTGTCCATTGTCGCTGACGCGGACCAATTACAACAATGGAATTACAATTGATTGGGTGTTAAGTGTTTATTGTTAAGGTTCATTAAAATGTTCATCTTTTATGTTCGCTTCTGAACCTCTCCATATATATATATATATATATATATATATATATATACAAGTGTACCCGTGTCGATGACACGGTGAAATATATATATATGTTCGCTTCTACCCAACCTCGCTTCATCCAGCGCATGAATCATAATAATTGTTTTCCTTACTTCACAATTCCTATTGTTCTAAGATTAAGGTTTCACGCCCCCACATATTATTTCGTAATTGTGATTAGGTCTCGCAAAATAAGAAAGGAAACAATTCACTTGCACAAAATCCGAAATATAAAAAATCATAAAAAAAGATTTTATGTTAGAATATACCCGTCTATGGCACATCGATGATTTCTTACTCAATGAAATTTTATTTATAGCTTGTTTGGGTTTATTATTAAGATCGTACAACATTTTTACTACCCAACAATGGAATAAAAATATTTTATTATCATGTTTTAGTAATCACAAAAATACAAATAAAAATTTAGTAGAATTGGTTAACATTGAACTAAGAGAAGCATAACTTCACGTGTTTACATGTTTACAATGATTGCAAATAAGTAATAACACATCACATTATTCATTAATCTAAATTTCCCTCTAAAACATGTATCTATATAAAAAAGAGGCAATAATAACACATTTTTTTATTAATTCGATGCCTAACCTTTTATATAGAGAGATAGACTTGCTACTATATTCTAGCTTTTTAATTCTTTGTTCTTGACTTAAGTAGTGCCTTGGGCAGTTTTGCTGATTAACCAACTATTTTGTCATCCTTTTTCGAGCCTCGTAAAAGCTATGAAAATGTGAATAAACATTTAATGCAATTGGGCCCCGCATGTGTAAATCTTATTCTTACAACAAATTAATGCCTTGGACATTGACATTAGGCTATAATGATTTCCTTTTGCCTCAAACCATGTAAAGGGCAGTTGTCCCTTCATCTAACACAATAAAGTCGTAAAAAAATTCTTATTATCAGCTATGGTAGAACCTCATTGGGCCCCGCATTTTTATGTATTAAATAAATTGTACATTATTTTATTTAGTTTTTTTATGTACATTTTAAAGTTTTTTTGAACGATTTTAAAAACTGTTTACAAAAATCTTACCGTTTTAATTGTCTTGCATAATAAAACTTACAGTTTTAATTATCTTATATAAAAATGTGTACTATTTAAAAAAATGTTAAAATAAGTAAATATATAATGTACAATTTATTTTGTACGTTATTTGAAAACAAATTTAAAATGTATTTGAAAATCGCGCACCTCATCACCCAAACATCCCCAGCCTCATTCTTGGGCAAAAAATAAACTCAAAAGTTTCTAAGTTTAAAATTGTTAAACAAAAAAATATCATTAGGCCCCAAAATTCAGAATATTCTACACCACAATATATTACAACCATAAGATACATAACCAGTAGTATAGTATAATTTTACATTTACCCAAACCAAACATCCTCACTTTCATGCACAAATTTAAAACAATGAGTGTGGCAAATGACCAAGCATTCTCCTTTACATTACTCAAACCAATGAACAATCCGATATTTTTGTGGAGCCATCCGAGCCAAGACCCAAACAAATAACCCGAGACCCAAACAAACAACCAAATCAATTTCATTTACCGGAATCAAACGACCCAGACCAACAACCCGAGACTCAAAAGATTCGACCAGCTATAACGTTGTAGAACTATCGACAACTATAACAAAAAAGCATTAAATGGGTTAGAACTAAAAAAGTAAAAGAAAAAAATGAGAGAAATGAGAGAGGATAAAGATCCAAGTTGATATCGGTAATCTAAACACATATCAAATTTTTTTTAATGAATTTTGTAATAACCCGAGATCTACAAATTTCTCAAACTTGAGACTTTATCAACCATAAAAAAATTAAAAAATATACATCCAAACACAAATCTAGAAAAAAAGGATCTGAAAAAAAAACGTATCTGAAAAAATCATGAAACAAAGAGCTTTGATTACCTTAAACATCAAGCCTGTACGGTCTAACACCATATCAACGAATCCAATCAGAAGAAAATAGTAGACGTCAAGACCCCATATCAAAGAGGGAATTGAATCAAATACCCCATACCTGATTGGAACCCGTATCAAGACCTGCAAAACCAAAACCCAAATCTCAAATATTGTCAATACAATGAAATGCCTGTTCAGATCTGCTTATAACCCATATCTCTGAGTCAAAAAATCAAACCCATATCTTTGAGTAAAAAACCTAACCCTTACCTTATCAATAATCATGGACAATACAATCATGGTTTTAGTTTTTTGACTAATAAACTAACCCTTACCTTATCAACAATCATGTTTCTTACTAAAAAAAAAAAAAAAAAAAGATAATTGCATAGAAGGGACGCAAAAAATAGAGATCAAAGCACTTGATGAGATTCACATAGAAGGGGACCATTATAAGACGATTAAAATAGAGCTACTGCAAAAATGGATAAAAGAACTCACCAAAGTTAAGAAATGAACTCAAAGCTGAGAAACGAACTCACCCATTTGAAACGAAATCACCAAAGTTAAGATTCGCATAGAAGGGACCCAGTATGTTCGTTTTCAAGCTGAGAAACTAACTCACCCGTTTGAAACGCTACATCAAAGCTGTGGCAAAAATTTGAGACTTTGAGAGAGAGATAGAGAATAAAGGTTTAGTCATTCTATTTCTCTGTTGGAGATTGTGATGATCTGTTTGAAAGTGTACAAACGGAGGAGCAAATGGTTTAGTCGTCCCTCTTTCTCTCGATCCTTGCGCTGTTAAAGGTGTAAATGATAGGGATTAGACATGTCATAAATTCATTTAATTGAGAGAACGATTACATGTTATACACCCCACCGTAGCTAGTCCTCACATTTAATCTCAGTCATGGGTTAGCTTTGACAACCATAAGACATAAACCCCTAAGATCTAATCTCAGCCGTGAGTTAGTTTAGACAAAAGGTCCCTCCTCCTTTATTTTATATATATATATATATATATATATATATATATATATATACGCTCACACTGAAACGGTGAAAATTTATTCTTTCACTTTCATTCAAATTTTGAATTTTAATATTTTTCCCCTGTTTATACCCCCTCTCATTTAAACACAAATGGCTTATTTGTCTCTCGTTTGTCCCACAATTTCACTCTCCACTTTACAATCATGTCTCTCTCTTTCTCTCTCTCTTGCAATAATTTACTACATGTATTATATGGTTTTTAGGGGATTTCATTATGATTTTCTTTGGGCTTTCATTGGGCTCGATTTTTTTATTCTCTATTTTGATTTTGGGTCTAATTAGGATTCAAAACTTTTGGTTTTGATTTTTTTTTTATTTCATTGGTTTAAATTTTTTATATTAAGTCTGATTGTCTTTTTTTTCATATTTGATTATACTGTTCTAACAATGTTTTTTTTTTGCAGATTTCTTCCTTGAAACCTTATATATGACCTCTCTCTATCTCTCTATCTCTAACTACGGTTCAATGTATAAAATTTGAAATTTATTATATTATTTCACTATTGTAATGATATTGGTATTTTAATGTTCTAATAATTCACACAAAAACTTATTGTTTTGTAGTGCTATAAATGTGTTCAACATCAGGTATATATGGGTTTGAAATCATAGGATAAGATTGTAATACCCCGTATTTTTATGGATATCTATTTATGGGATTAATTGAATTAAATGTGAATTAATTGAGAATTAATCCGGATAAAATATTAATGAGATGTGAGTTAGTATTTGATTATAATGTGTATATATGGCAATATATGAATATTGGAACTATTGAAATTGTCGCGAGATTGAAATACGGCAATTTGGGAAATTTTGTTGGGACGCGCGTGACAGTCGCGTCAGGAATATAATTATTTGAATTAAATAGTGAATTTTATTTTTATCACCCATATGGTCATTTTGAGTGCGCCAACGAGTCCGGAAGGTTCGAAATAGTCAAAAAACACTAGCCGGGGGTTAAGTTTGGGTCCCGGGGCATTATTGGGTCATACCGGTAACTTATAAGGGCATTTTGGTAATTTCGGAAATTGGGTAATTAAAACCCACGAAAATTAGAGTTAAAAATCTGACTTAGTCTTAACCCACTAAGCCATTTCCAACCCCAATTTAGGTAGTGGGCTACGGGAGAAGTTTAGAAACCTTAAAACTTGGCAAAAACCAACCCCACCTCCATTATCACCTTGAGAAGAACTTGTAGAGAGAGAGAGAAAATGAAGAATTCTGCAGAAAGAGAGAGAGAGGAATTCAACCACCTTCAATCAACAACAAATCTGAAGAACGATTAAGGCAAGTGGTTTAATTACAATTGATTCAATGCTATGCTTTTCCATGTTTAGGAAAATTATCGAATTTATCTTGGAAGATTGATATAGACCCATGAATTGGAAGGTTAAAACTATGAACTATGTTAGGGACTGCATGTAGAAACATTCTGGACGAATTATGAATTCAAAATTATGACCCTTGATGATCTAAAAACGGATTTCAGAAGAGATTTATTAATGTTCTTGAAAGAAATAGGAAACTAGGGTTCTTGATGAAGTTTTGATCCAAACAAAGCCCTTGGTTGATGAATTATTGGTTTTAGAACGTTAACAATGTTGTAGGATGGTTGTATGATGATACTATAACGTTATATTAGAGTTTCATGCATTAAAAAGATGTTTTGTGATGATTTGAAAACTGCAAAACGAAGCAGTCCGTAGCCATACCTGGTGCGTTCGATCGATCGAAGGTAAAGGTCGATTGATCGACCTTCCCAGAATGAGTAAAGTTCTCCCTATTTAAATTTTAATGGTGGTAACCCTTGGAAAATATCATTGGAGACCTTATGATTACCCTTAAACTTAAGGAAGACCAGTAGGCATGGTTATGAAATTTGAACCTTAATTAGAATTCAATTTGAGGAATTTTTCTAAATCTAATGGAAACCAATAAGTGAGATAATATTTGGGTTAAAAGTGTAAATTTGAATAATTTGATGAAATGAGATTTGGGGCAGAAGTAAGGACCTTAGGAATAATGATGTTATATGTGGGAATAATAGGAAACTTAATAATCTCTTTGAGATAGGTTTTAAGTATAAGAAACTATGACGTGAGACGTGTCGACAGTTTAAAATTTTATATTTTCGGGAGACTTAAAATATATAAAATTGGAATAATGGTATACGGATGTAGAGTATGCCTCTATTAATATTAAGATATCTAAGATGTGTGAATGCTTAGCATATAATTTTATGTGTATGACATACCTACCATACTTGCTATCACGGGAGGTTTACGTTCGCATAGGGCCTTCTTATCCTTGTGTTGCTCGGATTTAGATTGTTACCTCGATGAACATAGGTCACAGAAGGACTTATTGGGATGTTAATAAGTCTGCTGATCGTGGGAGCGTAGGTATGTGCGTGACCCATGTGATGTGACTGTGTTGGCCTCCATTATTTGTGATGTTGTTATCTGAGAACGATTCCTGAGAGATTCGGAATGCGTGATCCTTATGTACGTGATGTACCGGGATGGATAGCAGAGTATGTGTGCACCGCATCTTAGCCTCGGGGTGCTTGTATTGTATATTTATGATGTGAATAATATACGGTTAAATGAAAAGGAATTTGCTATGTTAAATTGTGAGTATTGTTATTGTAACGTTATGAAAAGATAAAAGGGGACAGATATCAATAAATGGTTTTGTTAATAATTGGGAATCCGAGAATTAAAGTAGAACTCTCTATTTAATTCTTAAGGTTGGAATTAAAACGTGAACCGAGTAGAAGTGTTAGAAACTCTTTTGAACTAGATAGTTATGAGAAAACACATGAATGAGTACAGGAACATTAGGAGTGCACAATTAGACGAGAGGTGAGTATTTCATGTGAGAGCACGTCCTAACATGTATTTTGCATTTATTGTTTTAAATGTTATTAAAGCACTTGCTGTTTTTTAAAATACTCTCCACTTTCGGGCTCTGACCCGTTTGCTTTCAAATCTATTTTTTGTAAAAACCTTTTAGGTGCCCAGCCACAAGGACACCATGCATAGTATTTCCATTCAGGTGATGAGCTGTAGATGTTGTGGAAGTTACAAGGCTTTGACAGTAGACGCCTCTTTTCTAGTCTTGATTCCATATTCAGTTCCATCATTGTAGGGCATGTCGCCCATTTCTATTAGAGACACTTTATATTTCTGTTATTCAGACTTTTGTTTGTATTTATTCAGATTACACTATTTTATTCATTTCAGTTGTAGGATTGTTGGGAGGAGTATTTCCTCCAGACTTATTATTAATTGTTGGTTATTCCATTACGACTTTATGGTGTATGGTGATGTCATTTTACATTTCATTCATCGCGTGTTAATCAAATTTAATTTAAAATTTGACATCTTACTTTTTAAATACTAGGTGGTTAGTAATCATTAAATGTTTTCGACAGTGATGCTATTAACTGAACCAACTTGACATTTTGAACTAATTTAATAAATGAGTAGCTACCCGGTATTTAATTAGTCGGGGTGTTACAAAGATTTGTATTAAGAGACATAAATATCCATATATTGTTTTTATTGTTGAGAAATACAAGGATAATTTATTTTATTAGTTAAAGATTGCATTCTAGATTGGAAACCATGTTGATACAGAGATATATTCCATCTTAGTGTGACAATTCCGCTATAAGTGTTAACGCAAAAATTATCCATCTACGTGGGCTAATGAAAAATGGACACCTGTTCTCCTACATGGCAATATTCACATTAATTACTCACTTGATCGGCTCCCGAAAATAGTTAGTTGGCCAACCGACCGATCAACCTAGAGAATATGAATCATTAAGAATATCAAAGGCCATTTGTGTAGACTCATTGTATACCCATGAATAACAAGGGTCTTATTTATTGTATATAGATGTAAATTCCTGGAGATATAAAGGGATTCCATATCTTGGGTATAAATACATGATCTCCCTTAGTGGGCTAAAAATTCAATCATTCACAGTACACCCTACTGTGCTATTATAAACTCCTGAAAATAAAATAACAGTGGACGTAGGCTTTCCTTACACCCTCTGTCTCTTATATGTTTGATGGGATTGTTTATTTTCATTTCATCTTCAATATCATCTTCACACCTTCACTTTATTTTTTGTTGATGCCTAAAAATGATATAGACCATTCTTAGTGTTCAAAGATTAGCACAGTCTGTGGGAAGAGACACAAAAATATTTTCGTATTTAGAAGAAATGAAGATCATCATCAAAAGCTAAGTTTTTCTATCTTTTTGTGTATACGCATCGTTATTTCAATCATGAATCCTGTCTATCTACATTCACGAACAATATATTTTTAGAATCCACATAACACTATTTATGTACAATGATTTGCCATATTATATTATATACAACTGAAATTCAGAGATGTTAATCATAACGTTTCATTTATTTGTATTGTGAACTATACACTCAATTTTTATTCACCTTTAAATATGCACAACCGTGTCAATTTTTTGATAATTTTCATTGTTAATTCTGAATTACGGGAGTTTTTTAATAACTCCTCAAATTTCCATGATAAATTTTCATCATATTTGTTTTATCCGTAATCAGAGAATAAGAAGAGATAAGGTCAAGAATAATTTTCTCTCTCCCCAATATTCTTGATTCTAGACAATTTTTCATTGTCCGAGGTCTTTAAAGACTCCATAAATATATGCTGGGTTATATCGAATATCTTGATTTCCATCTCTCATATTTTTTGGCAAAAGATTAACATCAACGATAGATTAGATTCTTATATATCCACCATCAGATCTTGATTTGACGCCTTTATCAAATCGATTCAGTACAAACAAAAGGAATCATCAATTCAAACCAAATACGAAAATCGAGATAGAAATAAAAAACAATCGGGTTGCCTTGTTCAACATATCATATGTCAAAATTTCTCTCGGTGGTTTCACAACAACCTTGGCCTGAATCGGATCCATTTAGAACCAATTTGGTTCAAAATCCAGCTGTGGAGTAAAACAATTGGGTTTATCCAACCGAACAATTGTTGGAAAATTTGACTTAAGTTGGAATTAAAAAGCTGTCCAGAATTTTCTGGATAGAATTTTGAGCGATTTTGAGCTCAAATTTAGGTGGGACCCACACTATGATAATTGTGGGACCATATACGAACACGTTCTCCTCCGCAAGAAGAACAACACAGTATATTCATATGTCCAATTTCAATAAGTTATGAATGATAAATATGTCCCCAAAGTGACTCACAAAGCAATGAAAGTTAATGAATTGGGTATGTTTTAACTCTTGTCCCACGTTGGAAGAGTAGTGAAAAAATGATGAGTTAATAATACCGAAATGATGGACTAAGGCTTGGATGCCTTGGGGTATCCCAACTCTTTGAAGGGGAGATGACCTACACTATGCATGTGTTGGGCTTGGGCCAAAAGCCCACACGCGCGCGCACGCGGCGTGTGGCCGGTCGGCTCGGCTCGGTTCGGTTCAAGCTTGGGCTTGGGCTTATAAAATTCTCCTACGTTTTTTGGCCGAATTAACTAAACTTTCTGGGCTTTTATTAATTAATTACGAAATTAATTAAATATTAATTAACTGTTTGACAGTTAATTGCCAAAGGTCAACAGTTAACAAATTAACTGTTTTTGACAGTTAATTTCGATTTTGACTGTTCCAACAGTCAACACAAAAGCTATAAATACAAACATTTCCCTCCAGTTTTTATTTGCTGTCAACAAAACCCCTCCAGAAAAATTCTGAAAATGTTCTTTCATCCAGAAAAATATTTTCTCCATTTCTGCATATCATGTTACTGTTCCGGTTGAGTATTAACACATATTTGTGTTCGTTGGGATTAATTATTGTTGTGCTACATAATTAATTCGAGAAATCCGTTCTATTTTGGGAGGCAATTATTCATTAACCTATAAGCACATTGGAGAGAATAAATTTGCCTTAAGGAGACTGTTTTAAACAGGGCGTGGATTATTTCTTTTTTATTCTAAAATTATTTCTGCAAATTTAAGTAAGTTTAAATTCTCTGTAATATTTCTGTAATTATATTAATAATTCATAATTTTGTACAATTGTATTTAATAAATAGTAGACATAACAATCTTAAGACAAATTTATTTTGTTCTACTGTTTTGTAGTGTACAAAAAAAAATTATTACAGAAATTTATTCGTATAAAATAAATCTAATTTGACAGAAAAGAAAAATTGAATTAAAATTTATTTTATTGCAGAAATTAATAAAACAGTTTTGGTACAAAAATTAATTTCTACACTGTTTATATATATTATGTTTTAGAAAATAAATTTTGTTTCTAAATTTTTGCAAAATCTGTTTATATAAAACTTTTAATTTTAAAATTGTAATTCTGTTTTGTACGGAATTATTTTTATTATTAAAAAATAGTGTGACACAAATTTTTTTTATGACTAGTGTAAATAGGTGTGCACATGGTTCGGTTCGGTTTGGTTCGGTTCCACTACGGAACCAGAACCAAAATCGAAATTGATAGGTTCCGTGGTTTTGGAACCCGAACCAAAACCGAAATTGGTCGGTTCGGTTCGGAATCGAACCATCGGTTCTTGGTTTGGTTCGGGTCGGTTCATGGTTCTGGTTTGCAGTTTTCGTTCGTAATTTGGGTCATGGTTCTGGTTTGCGATTCTAGTTCGTGGTTCCGGTCCGCAGTTTTCGTTAATGGTTCTGGTTCGCGGGTTAGTTCTCGGGTTGGTTAATGGTTCTGGTTAATGATTCAGGTTCATGGGTTGGTTCTTAGGTTCTCGATTCGGTTTGGTTTGGTTCAGGTATAAAACCTATAACCAAACCAAACACTTCAGTTCTCAATTATTTAGAACCAGAACCAACATGTGGAGAAAAAAACCCGAACCAACCCAACCCACGAAGGTCAGTTTGGTTCGGTTCTTCGGGGTGTCAATTTTTTCGCACACCCCTAAGTATAAATTTGTGTTTATATTTTAGTTTAACTCTGAATATTATTTAAAATTCTTTTGGAATTCATTTATTGTTAATTATATTTGGAGGAAAATAGTGCACAGAATTTTGTATTCTATTTTGATTAATTCATTCGTATATGAATATTATCATTGATAAAAATTCTATTTTTGTAACAGAAATGGAATCGTATAGTACGAACACTATTCCTGCTAATATGACTGTCACTAACACAAATGTGACTGCACCCGTATCTATGCCATACGGGGAGAAATCGAAAAAGTTCAATGGGGCTGACTTCAAACGTTGGCAAGGACAAATGTATTTCTATCTCACTACCTGCCAACTGGGTAGGTTTGTATATGAAGATTCTCCCTCTATTCAAGAGGGAGATGACGCTGAAAAGGTTGTTGATGTTGATGCTTGTTAGCACTCGGACTACCTATGCCGAAATTATATTCTGGCCTACTTGGACAAGACATTGTATCATGTCTACTGCACGATCAAGACATCCAAGGAATTATAGAATTCTTTGGAAAAGAAGTACAAAACTGAATATGCTGGGATGAAGAAATTTATCGTCGGGCATTTTCTAGACTTCAAAATGGTTGACTCTAAACCAGTGATCTCGCAGGTGCAAGAACTCCAAGTGATCCTCCACGACATTCATGCTGAAGGAATGTCCCTTAGTGAAACTTTCCAAGTTGCTGCAATTGTTGAAAAATTGCCACCATCTTGGACTTTATTCAAAAATTATCTCAAGCACAAGCAAAAGGAGATGAATGTGGATGAGTTAGTGGTCATGCTGAGAATTAAAGAAGATAATCGTGAGTCTCAAAACAAAAGTGGGAAGAATCGATTGGAAATAAAAGTCCATGTTGTTGAAGGTCGTAAGAAGAACAAGCGAAAGCATGATGGGGAAGACACTTCCAAACAAAACAAGAAGAAATTCAAAGGAAAATGCTACAACACTGTGGTAAACCTAGACACCGCTCAAGCGAGTGTCGTAAGCTTAAGAAGTAAAATAGGAATAATCCTCAAGCAAATGTAACAAAGGGTGAAAATATCGCCAATGACTTGGTGAATATCAATCTTGCTACTGTGGTCTCTGAACGTAACTTGGTTTGAAATACCAAGGAATGGTGGGTGGACACTGGGGCCACACGACACATTTTTGCAAACAAATGGATGTTTCTACCTATAAGCCTTTGGAAAATGAGGATACCCTCTTTATGGGGAATTTTTCCACTTCTAAGGTGGTGGGACAAGGAAAGATTGCTCTAAAAATGACTTCTGGAAAGGAACTTACTCTCAATAATGTTCTTCACGTGCCTGATATCCGAAAGAATCTGATTTTTGGATCTCTCCTGACTAAAAATGGTTTCAATCTTGTGTTTGTGTCTGATCGCTTTGTGTTGTCAAAGAATGACATGCATGTAGGAAAGGGCTACCTAAATGAGGGGCTCTTTAAAATCAATGTTCTTACTGTAACCCCAAAAACATCCGTTTCAATGAATGAAATTGCTAGTTCTTCTTACTTGATTGAGTCATCGAATATTTGGCATGCTAGATTAGGACATGTTAATTTTGATACATTGCGTAGATTAATTAACTTTGATTTTTGCCAAAATTTAATATTGATAAAAATCATAAATGTTAAATTTGTGTGGAATCTAAATTAGCTAGATTACCTTTTCATTATGTTGAAAGGATAACTGAACCTTTAGATTTAATTCACACTGATATTTGTGATTTAAAATTTGTTCAAACTAGAGGTGGGAAAAAGTATTTTATTACTTTTATAGACGATTGCACAAAATATTTCTATGTATATTTATTACATAGTAAAGATGAGGCTATTAATGCATTTAAAAAATATAAAAATGAAGTTGAGAATCAATTAAGCAAAACGATAAAGGCTATTAGGAGTGATAGAGGAGGTGAATATGAATATCCATTTGAGGAATTTTGTTCTGAAAATGGAATTATTTATCAAACAACCGCTCCTTATTCTCCTCAATCGAATGGTGTTGTTGAACGTAAAAACCATACTTTGAAAGAGATGATGAACTCAATGTTATTAAATTTAGAAGCTCCACAAAACTTGTGGAGGGGAAGCCTTACTTTCTGCTAATTACATTCTCAATAAAGTACCTCACAAGAAGACTCACAAGACACCTTATGAATTATGGAAAGGTCGAAGACCTTCCTATAAATATTTACGAGTGTGGGGGTGCTTAGCCAAAGTGATGGTTCCTAAACCTAAAAAGGTAAGAATAGGATCAAAAACCGTGGATTGTGTATTCATCGGTTATGCTATTAATAGCAGAGCATATCGATTTCTAGTTTGTAAATCTGAGATTTCAGATATTCATGTAAATACGGTTATTGAATCGAGGGACACTTCATTTTTTGAAAATGAATTCCTGTATAACATGACCCGAGAATCTAGTCCTTCTAAAAGGACAAATCAAGCTACTACAAGTGGTACTCATCAACCTATTGAACCAATAGAGGATGAACCAAGACGTAGTAAAAGAGCAAAAACCTCGACTTCTTTCGATCCGAATTTTCTAACATATTTGCTAGAAAATGAACCTCAATCGTACAAAGAATCCATATCCTTACCCGATGCTTCCAATTGGAAAGAAGCAAGTAATAGTGAAATTGAATCCACACTACAAAATCATACATGGGAACTTATGGATCTTCCACCAGGTTCAAAACCTTTAGGTTATAAATGGATCTTCAAAAAGAAGTTGAAGGCCGATGGATCAATTGATAAATATAAAGCTAGACTTGTAGCTAAAGGATATAGGCAAAAGAAAGGGTTGGATTACTTCGACACATATTCACCGGTAACAAGAATAACGTCCATTCGGATGTTAATAGCAATAGCTGCTATTAATGGACTTGAAATACATCAAATGGATGTAAAAATTACATTCTTAAACGGTGAACTAGACGAGGAAATTTATATGGAGCAACCTGAAGGGTTCAAGGCTCCCGGACAAGATGGAAAAGTATGTAAGCTTGTTAAATCACTTTACGGATTAAAACAAGCACCTAAACAATGGCATTAAAAATTTGATAATGCAATGTTATCAAATGGTTTCAAAATTAATGAATGCGATAAATGTGTTTACTTTAAATACATTCAAAATGGATATGTCATTGTATGCTTCTATGTTGATGATATGCTTATCATGGGTAGTAACTTTGAAATTGTCAAAACTACAAAACAAATGTTGAGTAGTAGATTTGACATGAAAGATTTGGGAATCTTCGATGTTTTATTAGGAATTAAAATTTCTAAAACATCGGATGGACTTATATTATCTCAATCTCATTACATAGAGAAAGTACTTGAAAAATTCAAGAAGTATGATATTAGTCCTACGAAGACACCTGTAGATGTAAATTTACATCTAGCAAGAAATAATGGTGAAAGCATATCTCAACTAGAATATTCTCATATTATCAGAAGTTTAATGTATATCATGAACTGTACACGACCGAACATAGCATAATCAATAAGTAAGCTAAGTCAATTTACGAGTAATCCAGGGAGAGATCACTGGAAAGCAATTTTGCGAGTTTTGGGTTATTTGAAATATACTCAAAACCATGGATTGCACTACTCAAAATATCTAGCTGTTCTTGAAGGACATTGCGATGAAAATTGGATACCTGATACAAAAGACTCTAAGTCTACGAGTGGGAATGTGTTTACCCTTGGAGGTGAAGCCGTGTCTTGTAAATCCTCAAAACAAACGTGCATTGCTAGATCGACAATGGAATTCGAATTCATTGCACTAGACAAATCTGGACAAGAAGCTGAATAGCTTTGAAATTTCTTAGAGGATGTTCTAAATTGGTCTAAACCTATGCCCGCGATATGTATACATTGCGATAGTCAATCGACAATTAGAAGGGCACAAAATCACATGTATAATGGAAAGTCACGACATATTCGTCGTCGACACAATACCGTTAGACAACTTCTCTCAAACGGAATTATCTCAATTGACTATGTAAAGTCAAAAGATAATATAGCGGATCCACTTACAAAAGGTTTAAACCGAGAGCAAGTTGAAAGATCATCGAGAGTAATGGGTCTAAAGCCTATAAATAAATAAGAATCAATATAGTGGAAACCCAACCTAGCTGACTGGAGATCCCAAGATCTAGGTACAATGGGCAAACCTAATTACATTGTATTCACTAAGCACTAGAGGAGATTTAATCCTATCCATTCCAAAGATGGACAGTGCATATCTGCCGCGAAATTAGGATAAGTTATGCTTTTAATGACCTCCATATCTTAGTATGTCTAAGTGGGGTATTGCAGGATACTCTTTATGGAAGTCACCTATGTGAGTAAGAAGGGGGCCACTTCTATGAGAATAATGAAAGGCATATTCTCTAAAATATTCACTGAACCAAGTGGTGTTCATGGCCAAAATGAACACAAACATGAGAACCAACTGTGTTGAAGAATTGTTGGGTGAATACTGTTGTCTAGGTTTACAAAAATGGTTAACGGTTCAAGGACGTGAAGTCTACTGATTAACCAAGTAAATCCGATACTATATCACTAAGGAAAGTTCAAGGCCACTAGGCTACTTCTCCGATGCAACTTGTGTCTACATCTGCATTAGCACCTGTTCTGTTTTATTTATAGCGATATATCATTCATGTAGGGGATTGTTGGAAAATTAGACTTAAGTTAGAATTAAAAAGCTGTCCAGAATGTTTCGGACAGAATTTTGAGCAACTTTGAACTCAAATTTAGGTGGGACCCACACTACGATAATTGTGGGACCATATACGAACGCGTTCTCCTCCGCAAAGAGATTAACGCAGTATATTCATATGTCCAATTTCAATAAGTTATGAATGATAAATATGTCCCCAAAGTGACTCACAAAGCAATGAAAGTTAATGAATTGGGTATGCTTTAACTCTTGTCCCACATTGGAAGAGTAGTGGGAAAATGATGAGTTAATAAAACCGAAATGATGGACTAAGGCTTGGATGCCTTGTGGTATCCCAACTCTTTGAAGGGGAGATGGCCTACACTATGCATGTGTTGGGCTTGGGCTAAAAGCCCACGCACACGCCGTCCGTCCAGTCGGCCGGTTCGGCTCAGGCTCGCGCTTATAAAATTCTCCTACATTTTTGGGCCGAATTAATTCAACTTTCTGGTCTTCTATTAATTAATTACGGAATTAATTAATTATTAATTCACTGTTTGATAGTTAATTGCCAAAGGTCAACAGTTAACAAATTAACTGTTTTGAAAGTTAATTTCGATTTTGATTGTTCCAACAATCAACACAAAAGCTATAAATACAAACCTTTCCCTCCAGTTTTTATTTGCTGTCAATAAAACCCCTCCAGAAAAATTTCAAAAATTTTCTTTCATCCAGAAAAATATTTTCTCCATTTCTGCATATTATGTTACTGTTCCGGTTGAGTATTAACACAGATTTGTGTTCGTTGCGATTAATTATTATTGTGATACATAATTAATTCGAGAAATCCGTTCTATCTTGCGAGGCAATTATTCATTAACCTATAAGCACATTGGAGGGAATAAATTTGTCTTAAGGAGACTGTTCTAAATAGGGCTCGGATTATTTCTTCTCTATTCCAATATTATATTTGCAAATTCAAGTAAGTTTTAATTTTCTGTAATTTCTTTTTATTTCTGTAATTATATTAATTATTCATAATTCTGTACAATTGTATTTAATAAATAATAGACATAACAACAACATCAACAGGAAATTCCAACACGAAGTGATGGTGACATGCATAATCTAGTTTGGCAAGAATAGGCGAGTAAAAAGATAAGATCCACCAGCCTTAAGCTCCACAATGCTCATTTTTATGATATTCCCGACCAACTATTACTAATCGACGGCATCTACTTCTTTTTTGGCGGTGTTATTAGTTGGCATCACCTATTATTTCGTTTGCACAATATCATTTCTTCCCGACCCTCATTTCTGCTCAGCTTCATCTATTTATCGTTGGCAGAACCATCATTTCTGGTTGATAGAAAAAGTAGGAACGACATCGTTATGCCATAATCATCTTTGTATCAATGATCTCCCCGACCAATATGGTCGACGTTTGCATAGTCTGGGAAGCTGTTCGACTACAAATTATTAGTCCGCAAAAGGTATTGCACAAATTGGGGGTTTCACGACCACGTATTCTTGGTCGGCGGTGATAGAATTGTACTAGCTTAACATATGGACAAGTTTTTTACCACATGATACTGGTAGAAAACATCTAATTTCTACTCGACATCTCTATTATTGGTCAGCATCTAATGGACGACCTTTGTTTTCGGCTTTCTCATTTTTTGAATACATATTAATACACGGTTGTTGGTCAAATATTTACAATGCCACGCCCCATTCTGATTTTGTTTAATGTGTCAGACCCGTTTAAAGACCTTCATTTTTCTGTGAAAGTCATATTTGGGTGAAAGTTGGTTGGAGATACACATACGGTCTATCATTTATAAGCTATTAGTACACCTCTCAATAATTAGCATTATTAAATCGCAATCTGCCGATTAAAAGCCTTTGGGTTCTTACACCAAATCCCAATACTTCATAGCTCCTCATGAGAAAATATTTTTGAAATCCAACTCATACCTGATTATTTACTTGGAACGCAAATAATTTTGCTAAAACTCTAGATGAAATCATTAAGCCTTATATATGACACGTATTTGATAAACAAATGCTCACATAACACATATTCAACATAAAAATTATCATTTCATATTTTGAAATTTTTGTTGCCCCTGGCTGAATAAATTATTCTCATGATGACTACTTTATTTAGCCTCCACAAATGGTCGGGCAATTTATCAACTTCCACATGTATAAGATTTACTCCCGAAAAATGCTCAGCTACGATCTTAAGATTCTAGAATATACTTTTAATACTCGTTATTGTGCAATTTTTCCTCAACGGATTAGCCCATGCACTTTTTATCTTCTTAATGCACCGACATATGTGCTCGAGAACTAATAATTCTCTATATCCATTCAGATCGTTACCAATATTCTATAGTCATCTCGGTAGAAGCTTAACAAAATATTTATTGTGATATATTCAGTCCCGAAGAGATCTGCCATATTTATTATATTTTACCACCAATGGACAGTTAGTCGGGATAATTCTTATCTATGTTTAGTCCCGACCAATGGTCGGCATAGTCGATTAATAATCGACATTACATTTATTATTGATATTCATTCCTTTGAATGGTACGGAAATCTATTTTTCTATAAATGCAAGATCAGTCCCCTCAGGCATTATTTAAAGGCTCGGAAATATGGTCGGCACTTCTATTATTTATCTGGATGGATTTCTCACTAGCTTCGATGGATATTCATTGCAAATTATATATATCATGTGGACATCCTAATTTAGTCTTAACGGATTGTTGGGCACTACTATTCCTATTTAATTTTACCGAGGCTAATGACTACATCAACATTATATTTGTGATTCAGTCCATATGATCAGTCATGCTTATTATTTGATTATTTTAAACGCTCTATATAAGTGGCATTATATCGCAACAATGTCCTCACAGTTGGTTGGGCATTATTATTATTGGCATTATTATTCAGTCTTCTCTTCAAAAAATGGGGGATCCGACCATTTATACAGATACCGATTTCAGTATAGAATTTACATATGAAGAGATGCAGTCAAGCAAATTTCTCAGGAAGAGAGTTTAGCATCAAAGCAGTCGAACAAACTTATTAGGAAGAGACAAAACAAATCAGGTTCCTAATGCCTGCTTCCCTAAATGATCATTACTTCATGTATGACTTCAATTCACGAACAAGAAGTGCCTAATGATCATAACTTCTTATATGATTTCACCTTTTGACGCGTCACGAATGAGAAGCCTATAAAACTTCGTATACAACTCGAAGATTTAAAAACTACCCTACTAAGTTAAATAAAGGAAGACATGTATACATACCTAAATAGAGGAATACACACATATATTCCTTATACAATTGGTCACCAATGATAACTAATTCTAAACTTGGATCAACAAAACTATTTATAGTTTCATCTAAGTGCATTGGTAGATTCTAAGGCCCTACATTCTAATTTCAATTCTAGAACCCATTACTTGTTAAATAATAAGATTACCTAGTCAAAAAGTTGATTAAAAGCTGATCACAAGCTTAAATACAGATCAACCAATTATTCCAACACCAATGGCCTCAACAACTGAAACATTTATTGTAAGGAAATGACAAATATTTTAGGAGTCATTTTCATGGAGCATTTTTCCCCATCCTTATCCATCCCAGCCAGAGCAACAACAAGGGAAAAGAAATCAGAGTATCAGAATAGAATACATTTTGATGATTCATAATTTTTCAAACTACAAGAACGCTAGTGAAATATTCTACAAAGTTCAGCAGGTCGGCTGCCAACCACCAGCATACTTAAAGACCGAGAGACTACTCAAAGCTCATATTATATTTGTGGAGGGCTTAATGTTCATGTTGATAAGAAATTCCAAGGAAAAATTGATGACATCACTAACTAAGCATCGGGTTCGACTCTAGATCATAACATGGACGGTGCACTGGCCGATCATCATCCAATAGTTATTTCTACTATTGAAGATCAAGAGTCACATTCAGTATGTACATCACTTGGATCTCCAATACTATTATTCAGACCAACACTGTGTAAGAAGTTATACTTAAATTTAAATGTTTTAAATTCCTCTACTATCTCGGGACTGATCAGACTGGAGAATGGGGTTCAAAAGCTAGTATATTACACTAGCAAAGGATTCGGAAGAGCATAAATCATGTATCCACGCTTAACGAGAAAATTTTAATTTCGCTCTCATTGAAGCATCAAGGAAGATGAAACCCTATTCCCATGCACACACCATTATACACTAATTTACTTCTACGGCAAGCGCTCTACAAACTAGAAAAATTAGGTAGGTTAATGTGTTAGGCCATAGAGCTTGAAGATTGTGATATCATTTATGAGCTAAGAGTTGTGAACTATGACAAATTTCATGATTGAATTTAGATACCCAGAAGTGATCGATAACCCAAGTTTGCCTATCGAGCAAACGTCTTCGAAAGAGAGATCAACTCCAAAGCAAACCAAAATTATCGATTAGCCTGAATCATCAATTGTCTAGGAGATAGCCCACCAATATGATGAACCAAGCAAGAAGATAGTCTAATACTCCACATGTGTTTTAGCAGGCCAATAATCTCATTTAGTATGTACGGGCGCCGTGCAAGTTTTCAGAATAAATATTCCACCCTATCAGAAAATCATCAAGAATGGAACATTGGTGGCTTCTGTTGACGCTAAAAATTATCCATATATGTGGACTAATGAGAAATGGACACCTGTTCTCCTACGTGGAAATATTCACATCAATTACTCACTTGGTCAGCTTCTGAAGACAGTTAGTCAACCAACCGACAAATTAACCTAGAGAATATGAACCATCAAGAATATCAAAGGCCATTGGTGTATATCATTGTATACCCATAAACATCAAGTGTCTCATTTATTGTATATAGATGTAAATACCTACAGATATAAAGGCATTCCATCTCTTGGGTTCCTAGCAACCCCTATAAATACATGCTCTTCCGTAGCTAAAGGGACAACAATTGAATCATTCACAGCACACCCTACTGTGCTATTGTAAACTTCTAGAAATAAAATAACAGTGGACGTAGGCTTTCCTTACAGCTGAACCACTTTAAAAATATTTGTCGCTTATATGTTTTATGGGATTGTTTATCTTCATTTCATCTTCATTATCATCTTCATACCTTCACTTTATTTGCTATAAGTATAAGAGAAATCACTACAAGAAAATTGATCATTTATGTCAGTCAAAAACTAACATAAATGACCATTTATGTCAATTTTAGAAAATTTCAAAACTGACATATAAAGCCCTAACATAAATATTCGTAAAACTGACATAAATAAAATCATATTTATCTCAATTTTTAAAAACACACATAAAAACTACAATATTCACCATGTTTTTAATCACATTTTCATAAAAAAACTAGCATAAATAACATCACATTTATGCCAATTTTAGTAATTTTATGAGAATTTTATCAAAATGACAGAAATGTTAATATAAAAATTATAAAAAATCATTACTCCATCAATAGACAACTATTATTTGAGGTTAAATCAACCCTTGTAAATAGATAATAAATAGTCGAACAACATTCAAATAGTCAAAATTCCATTATTTTAGATTTCATCGAACAAATTCACATATAACTTGAAATATACAATATTCATTAAAGAAATTCACATTGTGCCTCAAATAAATAAAGTGCCAATTTAAAAAAAATGGACAGAGTCTCCTTTGTTTATTGGACTTTCCACCCAAGGGGTAACAACCAATCCAACAAAATATAAAATTGAAATACAGGGTAACCTTTTAAGAATTCTCCTACATAAGGTAGTTGCAGCCATCTTTGAATCAACACTTGGAAGTGCTTAGTCA
This sequence comes from Sambucus nigra, assembly GCA_949130495.1. Lineage (NCBI taxonomy): Eukaryota > Viridiplantae > Streptophyta > Magnoliopsida > Dipsacales > Adoxaceae > Sambucus > Sambucus nigra. The sequence continues at coordinate 388,337,318 of OX422212.1, forward strand.
GTTTTCACTTGACAGTGCTTGGTCAATTTGGTTTCGCATGGCAGTGCTTAGTTTTGATGCTGCTGGTCTGATTTCAGTCATTGGGTTACTGGTTCATTATGCCCCATTTGTTATCTGGTCCGTTCTACCCCATTTGTTATCAGGTTGATCTTGCGTTGGTAAAAATCGAACAAATAAAAAAATGGGTAAAAATGGAATACACAAATTGCATAATCCTTACATGAGAAAAAAAAATTAAACATATAAGTAAGCATTAGAAGATGAATACATAAACTGTGTATTTAAAAGTAAAAGAAGGGAACCGGGAGTATACGTGATGGTGTTGATGAAAGCATGATCCATAAACTGCGTAATTAAAATTTTGACCTTGAACAGGCATTGTTTAATTAACATAGAATACACTTTGTAATTGGAAAGAGAGTAGAATGTGTTATTGGAAATAGCATACACTGTGTAAAATGTGTAATCAACTGATGAACCATTCATATTAGAATGAAGGCTACACATTGTATGCCTCAATTAGAATGAAGGCTACACAGTGTTTGCCTCATTCAAAGGCTATATGAACCTCTGCATGGAATGAAGTTAGATATATGCCTCAAATATGCAATCAAATATCCCTAGGTAGATGTATAATCAAATATGCACTAAAAGAAAACAAAATAAAAACTAACTCACACAGTTTCCTTTAAATGAGTTAAATATAGAAACAAAAAATAAGAAAGAAACTTATATAACCATTTCACAGAAGTAAGTTCAAATTCATCTCCAAACTTATACAACCATTGTAAACTGAACGGAAATCTAATGTGAGCCAATTTAATCTACAATGAGGCGTCGTGCTGACCAAGCTGCTCAACTCACCAAGTTGAAGAGGGAATTTACCAACAAGTTCATTGTGAGATACATCAAGTGATTTCAGTTTTGGCCGTGTTGAAATGGAAGATGGGATTTAGCCAGTAATTCAAACCACAATGAAAGGGTAAGTAAGGAAGGAATGCATCATATAAATATGAGAAACCTTTACACTTTCTCTGTTTTTATAAGGTTTTCTTTTGGGGGGTTGTCCAAAAGAAAAAATATACTAATGATCTATACCTACATTTTTTTATGAACCTAATGATCTATCATATATAAATTCATCCACTTTCTTTGCCCAATGAAACTCGTTGAATTTTAAACAAGCATTCAAGCACAATACACCATGCAAGTGGGAAATAGGAAAGAAAAAGGATTATACTTTAATGGACTTGCAGGTCAATCTGGGAATTGATCAAAGCTTCAATGTGCTTTGGTCTGTGCAAACTGTAGATAGGGAGAAAGAACCAAAGCTCTAAGTAGTTTAGCCCTAAAACATACATACCTGGTCGTGCTGATTTTGATTAAGATTTGAAGAAAATGCGTGATTCAAACTATTGGCGATATGGGGTTCACGTCATAACATTTTCTACACGCAGACACTGTGACCTTCAAATTTAGACATCAACTGATTGAGGGGGATCTTAAAGATAAGGATAATGCTAAGAATCTTTTTGCAGCTGGAAAGAATAATGTTGTAAAGGCCCAAAAACTTTTCCCTGAAGTAGAGAGTATATCTCAAATGGTGGCAACATTTGAAATTTATACATCCTCCTGATCAAAATTAATGGAGAAGTCAATTTTTATTCAATTCCTAGATTGGGGTGATTTGTCAAAAAGGCAAAGTTATAGAAACATTTAGTAGTGGAAAATGGGAGGGTCAAAATTATATACAGATAAATTTGGGCGGGTCAAAAGCGGGTCGGAGAGAATAATTTGGGCGGGTCAGGTCGATTTAAACTCGGATTGGGTCAAACCCGTGGCGGGTCGGGTTCATCGGCCTTTTTTTAATAAAAAAAAGTAGGCCCAGGTCATAAAAAAATGTTGTTATACACATCATACAAATTTTATACACAACATTTGTATATATATATGCTGTGTAGATTATGAATCAAGCTGCTGTGTAGAAAGCCATACCTGCTACAGCTGTGCAGTATGGACGTGTTTCTTAAACTTGGTCGAATCCAATTGTAACAGAGAGAGAGAGAGAGAGAGAATCGTAACAGTTGCCTTAGCTTTTAGCCTAATCCCCAAATCAAAGAGAGAGAAATCGTAACAATGAAACAAGGGTTAGTTGGTTGGGTTAAACCATTTGGGCCCAACATTAACCCGCTCAGACCCAATTTCATTTTTATTTTAAACCAGTCCAACCCATTAACAAGTTACATGGATCCCAAATTAGAAATGTGGGCGGGTAATGGACGGTTTTGTCCACATTAAATCATTTTTTCGGGCCTAGAAACAGTACAAAAGAATGGTTGTGATGATCCATCCCAATAAGAACAAGACTCTATTATGTGGGCTAATGAGGGCATTTAAGCTTGGTTCTTAAGAACGGGATCTCTTATGTGATAGTGTTAGAAGAGTTCTTATGATATAAGGAGAAATAATATTCGATACATTACAGATCGTTTGCGGGAAGCTTGTGAATAAGGAACTTTCTTGTAAAAACTATTGTGGTGTTTTTATAGCCCTCAAAGCAGGATAAACTCGGGTGAATGGTTCCTCCCGTATGGTTTATGGTAATATACACCCAAAAATAGGTACATAAGTCATAGATTTAAAGGGACTATATATGTCCCAAACACCCCATTATGTTTTACAGGGAACGGGGTCTCTGGATTTCATTTTGGACATGGAATTAATTACAATCCTAATGTGTAACATCAATGGGATTTGACCACTGGAGTTTGTTCAGAGTAGTGGATCCTAATGGATTACTTAAGAGATTTGTGAATGTTGTTCACCAAGCTGATGGAAGTGTTGGTGTAAAACTTATGGAAAGCATCATAACTAATGGAGAAACTTTTCGAAATGGACATGAAGAAAATGTCTTTAAAAACTGAACAAGATGAGAAAGTATACCTGATCAAGAGAGAGTTATCAATGGTCGAAAACACAAACAAGAAAACCCACAAAGTTCCAATCAGATTTGGAAAAAGTTAGGTCAGGGTATTTGATACTTCAAGTTCTATAGCAAAGCATATGAGATGCAAAAAATTACCTCATTAACATAAGTCAAGCATAGATAAGCCAAGTTTAAAAGAAATACAACAAAGAGCAGCACTGTTTGGGTGCCAATACAACAAATAGCAGGGTTAAGCTCAAACCCTTGTGGAGATCATAGAAAAAAAGTCGATCGCTTATTTTATGTTGTTATATATCAAGTTATGCATACATTAAGGTCCATGCATACAATTGAAGAATCTATAGAGCTAAGTTATATATTTAATCACTTTAATTTATAGTTAACAATTGAAAAATCTGTAGAGCTAAATATATTTGATCACTTCAATTTATAACTAATTGGATGGAAAAGAAGAAAGTAGTGTCTTGTGCATAGGCCTTCAATGAATGAACCCAATGTAGTCTAAATAATACCCTTTTTTTGTTGCCTATGTTGAGGCATATAAAAATTTGATTATTCCCCAATGAATAATTCCAGCAACATCCAAACATATATACTACATTTCACGATCAAGCAAGTTTTCCACACTCACAACATAAAGAAGCATAAAAAATAGGTAAACCAAGAGAAGATCAAATGCAAAAGGTGTTGATTACAGAACCTAACATTTCTCCAAGAGACGATGTAAGGTAACTATGCAGTATGAGTCGAGGTGGAAAGAAATCCAAGCTCAATTAGTTCTGAAGTTTCTTGTGAATCGCCATCTTCAACACGTTGGTGACATACCTTCAAATTGGTTCAATAAATATTGTTGTATCATCTTATTTAGTTCACCATTGTATTTTGAACTGCTGTCATATCGAATTTTTAAAAGCATTAGCATCCCAAACAAAATTCCATAAAAGTGAGATCCTTTTGAAATACCTCTAATCTTTCCCCTCTAATTATTTTCAGCTCAGTCACTCTTTCTTCCTCTCTTTTGGCAGTTAGCTTTACTTTTGTTGCTTCTTTAGCTTGCTGTAATACGATTTCTGGAAAGCATCACTTTCTGTCGCTATTATATCTGTCACATCAACAGCGACATGAGTAGGTGTTGAGTGATTTTCTCCCTTTTGTGTTTGATAGAAAAATCAGGGATGGATAGGTTAAGGTTTCAGCAGGGCAGAAGATGAAGTAATGAAACTTATCTTTGGATCTAGTAGAACAGAAACAGAGGACTTTGTGTATATTGTTTGATAGGTTTTTTGATTGAATTAAGCTTAATGAATGAATCTATCTCAACACAAAACACTTGTCTCAACAGTTTAAAATTCATCTCTCATTTCCTGCAATACAAAAACCACAGCAACTAATTAATTATTTGAATGAAAGAAAATAATAATAATTGTGAACTTTGAAAAAATAAAATTATATATTAGAAATAACATAGCATAAATAAAACATAAAAAATTATAAAACAAAAAACTAATCGAAGATGAAGAAGACTATTTATAAAAGGGAAAAAAGAACACGTATTGGACACATTATTATATGATGTAAAAATGTCAAATGTCCATTTGAATCGACTCATGCCAACCGTACCATAAAGATATGTTGAATTTGATTTGATTTGGATCACCACCTGAGAGGAAAAAACATAAATCAGTTAGTTCTTGAAAATTTTAACCTAAGCTTTGACATTCCTCCATCTTGCCTAACTTTTGACACATGTGAATGGATTTTGATTCTATAATGAAAATATAAATCTTACTACAAACATTATGGCGCACGCAAATTAAACCGAATAAAGAAATGTTAATGGGCATAGCAGTTCTATAGGTTATACACACACACACACATATACATAGGTATTAGATATAAATATATTAGTCCAAACCATTGTAATCAAATAGACTTCTAAGTATCATATTACTTAAGCCTAACATTCTGCAACCTTCACAAAATCACAAAATCTGAGAAGCAAGAAGGATCGACAACATAAGTACTGCATAAGCATTTTTTCCTTATACTATACATGAGTGGTTCGGAAGTCATTGTGAGCTAAGGAGGCGGGTAAATCCATTTGTACAACTCCCCCCCCCCCCCCCCCCCCCCCCCCACAGACACAGATGTACACAAAATGTTGCCTTGAGGATCCAGTATACGATGATGATTTATCCAAAGATCCCTAGAACATGACAGAATATAATGGGTACTCATCACCACTATGGCATATAACATTATCTATTATATGCAATCTTCTCATACCTAGTTGCAAGGTTGAGTATGTAAGCATCTTAATAATTGTACAGAGGTTGCCTAACTGAAAATTTAACCATTAATTTCTTATTTTTTTATTTAAACTAATCATTTTTTTCCAAGTGGGTCGAGTGACTTAACCTTTAAGCTGAAGGACACAACAGATTCTCTTAAATGATCCACCCACTATAAGATTCTACTGGAAGGAGCATGTTATGCACACACAATACATTTCGGAGTGGTGCTTATCATTTGCAATGTTTTAATTTTCATGCCCATCCATACAGCTTGTTGCATCAACATCAAGTATGCTTTATATCTTCAGGATCACCTACAAAAACAAAAGACATTATTTAAATGTCCCAACCCCACCCAAAAACAAAACAAAACCTGTAGAAAGTTTTTCTTAACAGTTGTATCGCTTAGTTAAAGAGTCTTTCTTCACAGCTTTCAACTTCAAATATATCCTGTACAAAGAATATATAATTTTAAAGAAAAGATATTTATGAAATAAAGAGTGTATATTAAAAAGTTAAAAGCAAATAAATGCAAGATTGCACACAATTTTTAACACTATATATGCTTTGTATACAAATTTTCTACAGGGATAAATAATCTAATACCATTTGCCAGGTTCTCAAACATGATGGAAACATATTCCCATTGTGCATGTAGCTTTATATACATAATGACTATATGGAGAACTCGAATAAACTGTATATGAACCCAACTAAACTTTAGAATCTAGAACAAAATCTAAAGAAATCACTTAACATGAATCGTTTACGCCATACTTAGATAAACACCTAATCGGGTCTAAAGCAACAATGTGACACTAAACAATACAATGGTTACAGATTTACGAAAAGCAAATGGAATAAAGTGAGACATACCTAACATTGAGTTTTAATATATACAAAGATTTGCGAGCACTCTCTCGTTGTCAAAAAACATGTGCACTAGTAGAACATTTGAGAAATGAAGATGAATATGCCAATCAATTTAGTATGCGAGTCAATAAAGAAATGAATATGCTAATCAATGAACATTAGTGATGAAGTATTACCTTTTCAGGTGAAATTTCACAAATATTAATAAAAGAAATTAGGGCCTCACATTAATATCAATAAAATAAATCAGTTTAGTATGTTAATCAATAAAGAAATGAATATGCCAATCAATGAACATAATTGATGGTATAAGTTTGGTGATGGTAAATTCACCCTATATATGTCATGAAACATAACATTAATGGTATAAGTTAAAAAAATTAATGATGAAGTTGCCAATTTTTTCAGACCTTCGAATAGATGTTGAAGCAAGTACAATATATTAGAATGTCTTGACTTTATTCTGTGTTTACTCAATGGGGAATCCCTTGTGAGTCCTAACATTATCATAATACGCTACAGTTAAAAATGTGAACCCCTTTTTGAACTCAAAAAATAAAAAATAGTTATTTCATCCTTGAAAACACTTGTCAAATAGAACATTAAAATAAATTCCATAAAGAGTAATCACTTACCAAAGAGGACACCACCTACCAAACAGGACATCATATTATCCAAGAAAGAACCCAAATTAAAATTTCATAAGTCCCTAAAAATCAACTAAAGGAGCATAAAATGCAATCCAAAACAAATTATCATACCTAAAAAAATATTGAACCTAAACATAGTGGACAAATCTACAAAATGAAACCAAAAGTAGTTGATAGATATGAAAAAAAATTGCACCGTGTGTGCAAAAAAAATCACACCATGTATTTGTGCCATCCGTAACTTTGCACCATGAAACAAATTGCACCATCAGATCTGAAAATATCGCACCAAGACACATAAAAATAACAAAAAAGGGGATATTAAAAAATGATGGATGATTTTGTGGGTGTGTAAGAGATTGGGAGATTACCTATATGGGTGAGGCAGAGAGGAGCCAACGCAGATAATAAGAGGGGGCAACACCAAAGAGGAGGATGAGGTTGATTCGTGAGTGGGAGAGAGTGTGGGGAGGGGTATGGTTTGTGGGGGGGGGGGGGGGGGAGAACTGAATGTGATAGGGAGACGGGGTAGGTTTTGAGGGTAAAGCGGGGGTTTTCTCTCATTTGCCATGTCACAATGCATAAGTGGTGACATGGCACATAGATTCTTTCTTCGATATGGTTCAACTTCTAAAAGAAAGTTGATCATTGTGGCTTGGAATAATGTTTGTGCTCCTATCAATGAAGGTGGTCTCAATTTAAGATGCTTCAAATGTCTTAATAAGGCTCCCATCCACAAATATGTCTCGGAAACTTTTTTTAAAAAGCCTACAAGATTTGGATTTTTGAATGATGGATTCAATACTTTTGGAGAGAAGATGCGCTACAAGGTTAGGTCTATTTGGACTGGTTATCAAGAAGATTATAGTCTAATCATTCTTCGTTCTAAATGGATTATTGGAACTGGAAAATCTATGAAGATTTGGACTGATATATGGATTAGAGAACCTATAGCAAACCAAATAAGAGATAAACCGGACTTTCCTTATAATAATCAAATGGTGTGTTAATGGATTAGAAAGGGTTAAGTGTGATATACCTTCTGTTTTGTCATCTAAATTCCCTCTTATTACTGGGAAGATAGAAGAATTATAGCTTCCACTTGATAATCAAGATGACTATTTGATATGGCTTTCAACTCATATGGGGAATCTAACTTTGAACGAGGCTTATGAAGTGGTCAGAATAAAAAATCCTAAATGTGATGAATTCTCATTCATTTGGAAGAATTATATTCCTCCAAGAATCTGAGTTACAATATGGAAACTACTTCAGAATAAAATTATTGTTCAATATCTTATTTAAACCCAAGGATTTCACTTAGTATCTAGATGTGAGTTTTGTACGTGTCATGCTGAATCTACTCAATTCAATGAGTGTGAATTTGCAAAGTCTATATGGAATTGTATTTTTAGGATATTCAAAAATATGATTTGTCATCATGAATTATTATTTCATTGGAAGAAAACCTTATATATTAACTCATTGGAAGAAAGCCTCACAATTTTCATGAAAAATAAATGTACTAATTGACTTAATACTGTGATTAACATGGAAATAATTTAGTACTACCAATTATAGAATATCAAACAATAGTAGAACACATGAATTGTGACTTCTCTGTACCAAAGATCTGAAGGGTAGCAGAGGGACACTTTTTCGTATTGTCCACCCCTAGTATACATAGAGAAAAGACGCATTGTAACATCACCATGATAGAATGGAGCCATACCAACATAATGAATATGAGCAAGTTTGTAATAAATACGGTTATATATGAATATATGTTGATGCAAATAGTGGGCCGATGGGGCGTGTGATAAGGGGTGTATTACACTAAAACCTTCGAATTATTTTTAGTTTATGAGTCACCGTCTTATCTAAAAGCCTGACCAAGTAACACCTAAACTGCCTACATGTTTCAATTAGCCCAGAAAAATGGATCCCTACTCCTTGGTATTTTTATTCGTAAATGAACAATAAAAATGATAACACAAGCCTCAAAGTAGTTTATATGAGAACTTTATGCCTTATTAATTATATGTCGAAACTTTGTCCATCAAATTTTTAGGTTCTTAGAGTGTACCTTGTAGAACTACTACTAATGATACACATCATACAAATATATATATATATATATATATATATATATATATATATATATATATATATATATATAGTTGGAAGGAAATAGATACTGAAATTGAAATCATTTTAGAAACATAAAATCTTTGTATTAATAATTTCTTAAAAGATTCCTATTGTAGTACATAAGTTTCAATAAAACTATTATACTCATCTTATAAATCGTCAATAGGCGTACCCACATCTTGTAAATTATTCCTCCCATAATCAATGACCCCAACCTATAATGTAAATGCAATTACAATTTTGAGCTTTTAAATGCGAATGTTTTCATAGAATTAGCTTAAATTGGTTAATTTGGGATGATGATTACAGAAAACGAGACGGTAAGATTATTGATTAGGACCTGGTGGTGCGATGATGGTGATGTAGAGGAGAGATATTGAGTATGAGCTTGGACGTGAAGGATCGACTAGGCTTCTTTTTTGGATCTATAGTGTCAAGCTCTGAAATTCATCTCCTTCCATCTCGTACGAACTACTAACGGTGATGGTACCTGGTTTACGCTCGAACTAAACTATATTTGTCATTTATGTCATTTTATATTTGTCTGACATAACATCAATTTTCAAACTGAAATAAATGATACTTTTTTCTTATAGTGGTCGTCTTTACTCACACAGCCGAAAGATAAGATCCGCTACTAATGCGTTTCAACCCCCAACACACCAATACTCGCAATTGGTCTCACTAAGGAACAATGACTACTGACTACTTTGGCTTAAGGCTAGATAAAGACATTGGGTGTAATCGCTCTGGTTTGCTCAGATACTTCTTTATACACACACACACACACACACACACACACACTAGTGTATGCCCGTTCCTAAAGGCATGACGCTAATTTTCGAAAGTGTACATCTTTGATGGAACCATACATCGTATTTAGTTCTCAACAAATAAAAAGTTTTTTAGAGTTGTATGAGGTCGTGTGACATCATGTTCATATGTAGTGTTATTTATGCCCAAACATGTGTTATTTTCTATACCATTTGACTGAATAAATAAATATACAACAAATGCAAAAATAGATTTTTACCTAACAACGGATACTAAACACTACCACAACGAAGGTTGGTCGCCAGTTAAACAATATCCACGAATATCAAAACACAGAACCGGAATTCATGAATGAAGATGAGGTATAAAAAATAAAAACACAACTGTAATACCCATTTATGCCTAACGAAGATGTGGTATTAGAAATTAGTACACGATGGAATACCTTAATGAAAATTTAGTACACAGTCGCACAACAAATATATCATAAATCAGTACACACCACAAAGTAGTACACAATCTAATGCAAACCTAAATATCAAAGTTTCAAGATCCCACACCTGAATAAGTACCAACTATCAAAATAAAAAATAGTACTAACTATTGAAATTAAAAACAGTACCAACTATTGAAACAATCAACCCGTATAACAAAGTAAAACTCATCAAACCCAAATCAAAGTCATTCGAATACATAGTATCATGATTAAACACCGTTTGCCTAAATATTCATCAAGAAATATAGTGCACACTCTATCGCACTCAATTAGTGTTGCAAACAAAAATCGAACAACAATTATAACCATATTAGGTTTTCGTCAGTGCTTTGTTTTATAGTAAAAGAGTAAACCTCATCAAAACCAAATCAAAATTATTCTAACACATAGTATCATGATTGAACACAGTGTGCCTAAATGTCCATCAAGAAATATAGTGCACACTCTATCGCACTCAATTAGTATTGCAAACAAAAATGGAACAACAATTATAACCATATCAGGTTTTCATTAGTGCTTTATTTTATAGTAGTCGGTGCCACACCAAATATATGGAATCTAATTACTACTTGGGAAGAAAAATATAAATAAAAGTTGAATCATTAAGTAAACAAACAAAGATTTAAGAAGAAACATTTTAACTATTAACATAAAAAACCATCCAATACAACAAAAAATGGAAAACTCACACAATAACATTCAAACTAAAATTTTAAAATACTTACTGAAAACACAAATTAATTATTGACCTTTAGCTTAAGTCACTAACAATCCCAAACAAATGATCCAACTGAAAAATAGCAACCCCATTTCACTCTATTGTTAACTTTCAAATCAAGAGAAGCTAAAAAAACAAAAAACATAAGCATAATAGTTTCAACTCAAACATTTGAACAAACATCATATATATGCAAATAAATGTATTACCCAAAATGAAAACATTTAAAGAACTCAAAAAAATACAGACCATGAGTACTTTTTGGTAATTATATGTACATAAAACCATTGAATCAAATAGAACAAAACTAGAGATCGTAATGGGTCAATAACCATACATTCTAAGACCGTAACAAACAACACCATAGTACTGAAGAAAGTAAAGGGGAAAATAGTTAAGAAAGTGATATAAACAGTAGGATTTTAAAACTCTAAATTTCTTAAATTCACAATAAATTAAAACAAAGTCATATGAAAGAACAGACCTTTGGAACTTTTCAACGGTGGTTGTTGTCCATTAACTCAAAAATCCTAGACGATTTCTGAAATCAAAACAAACAAAAGAAATGGTAAGAGCGAGAGAGAAGGGGTAACCACATAATACATATTTTGATTCATTGAACAAATCGATTCATGAAACAAATCATGTAGATTCTTTACACGATGAACAAATCACTGAACAAATTTTAAAAAACCCTAGGAATTAATTAAAAGGAGAAATCGTGAGAGTTGTTCTTTGTACCTGCCGTGGAGATGGCGCCTTGCCGACGCCGCTGCCTAGAGAGGAGGGAGAGATACGAGGGATGAGAGCGAGAGAGATGTACAGCCGCTGCAAGAGGTCGGCAAAAGAGATGTGAGCAACCCCTTGTGTTCGGGGAGAATGAATATGGATCCAATTTTATGGCGCGGGAATGAAAAAAAAAAAGATCCCGCTTTCTTTCTTATTTATTTCAATTTTTACAAAAGTCTAAAATAACTAAAACTATTTTATGTCATTTGTATATAAAGATGAGATAAATTATTTATCTTTTTATCTCAATTTTACTTATATTGAAATAAAAATTCACCTTAAAAGCTAAACTAACATAAATGTATATCATTTATCTCATTTTATATTTGTCTGACATAACGTCAATTTTCAAACTGACATAAATGATACTTTTTCTTGTAGTGAATACAGAAATAAATATGAGATTTTATTAGTTAAATCTCATAGCCATGCTTTATAGTTTGTTAATTTTTTACATCCGTCTTGTTTGAGTCAATGTTTATATTGTTGAGAATTTTGACCATATATAATAGTGTATGTTTGTGGTTTTAACTCTATGTCTTTAGTTTGTTTTTGTATTTTTGGGGAGAAGGGGGGGGGGGGGGGGGGTGTTGGGGGAATATATCTTACAAAGAAACAAAAGTAAAAGGTAGAATGTTGTTGGGATATAAAGAAGAATAAGGAGATGGTTTCATTCATAAATGTGTTACATAGCCTTAAATTTCAAATCATTGTGCGTGTGTATCATTTACATTTAGGGTCCGTTTGATAGCCTTACAATTCCAAGGCAAATTCAGAAAAGTTGAAATTTTCTTAAATTTTCCACCTTTTAGGCTGTTTGATAGCATTTTTTTGCCTTGAAATTTATTTTCAAGCATAATTTGCCATCTTTGGGTGGAATTCAATTCCTTTTTTTTTGTGGGGGGGGGGGGGGGGGGGGGCACAGGTTTTTATTTGCCACCTTTGGGTGGCAAATCACTCAAAACCATTTTTTTTAAACTCAATAGATTTCGTAAATATATAAATATATTGTTCATAAATTTGTAAATACATGTTTCGTGTATATATATATATATATATATATATATATATATATATATATTCTATAAATTTATTTCAATTTTTGTGTTTGATAGGAAATGTGGATAATTGATGATTTTCCAACTTGTATCAAACGAACACAAGTTGGAAAATATTCATTTGCCTTGAAATTGTTTGCCCTAGAATCAAATGCCTTGAAATCATTAGCATTTTCCCAGTTTTCCATCAAACGGACCCTTAGATAAATCGTTTTCTATATGCTTTACATGTAGTTGAAGTTTTTTTACATGTATTACATTATATGATTAGTGTGTTCTTTATGTTTTGCGTTTAGTAATGCAAGAGTAATAAAAATCATGATATTTTTGGATGGTTAAAGTGGGGTAAATGTAACGTGGGATATTATTGGTTAATTATTGAAAACCCAAGGGGGTGATGATTTTAGACTTTGTTTAGTAAAGCCTTATTAGATAAGATCTGGTGGTACAATTGGTGATGACTATTATCCCATAAACTTAACAACCTTTAGACCATATATATATTGAACATGTGCTCAGAATGAAGTTACATCGCTTTGGCCATGTAATCCCTTTGGCCATATATTATCATTAATCAATTTTGACTAGTGAGTCATTTTGTGCTTGGCATTAAGAAAATTACAAGTTAGTGTCAAATAATGAAGTTATGTGCTTTACCGCAAATAACTTATATTACATACATATATACTTAGATTTTGTAAATTGCATATGTTTAGTTTCTAAACACTACTGGAAAAATCATGCAAGTTTTATAAGGTTAATGAATTTATCTCAACTACAAAAATATGTACATATTTACTGTGAGGGCTTATTTATTCAAGCCCAGTACTGCAGGTTAGCCCAGCGTGCAAAGTAGATTGCCCTGCCCCACTCAAGATGTTTATGTTAGATCCATATATTTGACATGTACTTAAATGCATGGAGATACACTCAAGTCGGTTACCAACAATCTCAGAGGAAATATTCAGGGATACCTACGAGCTATCTACAAGTTGGTTGAGATACTTATACAATTCTATATCTTATTCTCATGACTATAAAATGAAAACCCTAACCCGGGACAAAGGGATGTAACTACGATTATTTGAGAGACACTAATATAATATAGTATCCTCTCTGTGGACGTAGGCAAGTTGTCGAACCACGTATCTTGGGTGTTGTGTGTGATTATTTATTTTTTCATCTCGAGATTGCTTTATAGATTTCTTATTGTGATAATTCATGCACTCACAATTGGCGTCATCTATGGGAAACTAGTAGTTTTCTTACTAAATTAGTTATTGAAAGAAAACTTGTGACGTCTCACCACAACAACAACCTTCCTCATGTTAGTGATGTACAGGACGATCTAGTCCCACTTAGGGTTAAGTAAGAGATTCTCCAACCACCAAATTCCAGGTTTCTCCAAGAGAGGCAACCTTCTGAGGAAAGTCAGATACCACCTATGTCTACTCAGATCTCTTGGCTGGTTGATGCTTATAAAGCCAGGCTTCAAGAGCAGGAGTAGATAACACGCCTCCAGATGGAAGGGAATGCTAGCTTGCAAAGGTGAAATGAAAGAATGGAGATCTCCATAGGAATACCAAGAAATACCATGATAGGTCTCTGAGTCCTCACGTGAGAAATATTTGCAGTAGAGGAAGGATCTTCAAGCACAACATAGATCGATCTGAATGCAACAAGTTAGAGCATGATCGATCAAAGCGTGTCCGATCAGAGAGGCACCACAGGAGTACTGATCATCAGAATGAGGACATCTGAATTTTGGTTCGTAAAATGATGACCCAACATCCATCCCATTGAGGGGCTAGGTCTACTAGGTAGCTAGCCATAAGAGCTCTCAACATCTAGATGAAATCTCATTTCTCAAGGTCAATTGAAGAAGAACCCCCCAAAGACTGATAGATCCCATAAATCATGTTCGGCAGTACAAGTACGCGATGACCCTGTGGAGTCATGACGATGCCTTAAAATCTTCCCTTCTATCCTATATGACGTAGCTTAAAAGTGGTTCAAAAATATACTCCATGGGTCGATCAAGGGTTTCAAAGATCTAGCAAAGTCCTCCATTTCTCTCTTCATAATCAACAATTACCAACCCAAAAGGATATACTTTCGTTCCTATGGGAAGGGAAGTAAGAGGGGAGTCTATGCAACAGAGCAAGAATGGGGGAGAAGTGTTAGTAGGACACCACCCCAGTAACAACAGTTAGTGGGCACATAGGGGCAGAACTCCCGGCAAGGGAACTCTGCTTAGAGATTCATATTTGGCGGGCACCAATCGGATAAACAGGGCCAATAGGGTCCCCAAAAACAGTCGATCCCTTAAGGTTATCAGGGCTACGGGACCAGGGGGTGGCTAGCAGGGTTAAGGCCACCAGGACCTACGTTAGGGCCATCAGGGCCAAGGTCAAAGATAGTTTCGGGGCAGTGTTTCACATGTGGTCAGTAGGGTCACAAAAGTAGTGCTTATCCATAGTTTATTAGGGCGCACCATCAGGGTGACCAACAACGAAAGAAGGCTCCATCTCTAGCACCAGCACCAGCACCAGCACCAGCACTAGCACCAGCCTTACCCCAGTAGTAAGGCCAGTTGCACTATGGGCGTGTATTCAATGTCCGAGATGTGCCTATGCCTCCAGCACCTCCGACGGCACCTGCAATAGAGGGCATGTTTTCTATTCATGGATCTGAGGGTAGAGTACTTTTTGATACTGGAACGTCACATTCATTTATTAAGACTAGATTTGCATGAGCTGCCGATTTATTAGAGACAACCGATAGTCTCCTTATGTGTAGAGTCACCGATGGGTAGTGGTTCATTGATATGTGAGATTTGTATAGGAGTCAAAATTATAATTCGGTGAGTGAGTTTAGCGATAGACCTCCTAGTGTTATATATGGAGGGGTATGACGTGATTCTAGGTATGGACTAGTTAGAAGGATACAGAGCGACGATAGATTGTTATGATAGGACCATTGTGTTTTCGATTCTGAGACATGAGATGTTCCTGGTGGCGATGCCCCCTCTAGAGGGAGGATCACACACTCATTTATATTACATCTAGGAGAGACCTCCCAGGAAGTGATTATTCTCTTAGATTCGATTCTTGTAGTGAGGGATTTTGAGGACGTGTTCTAGGAAGTACTCGGGTTTCCACCAAGCCGGGAAATAGAGTTTATCATCGACTTAGCACCGGGGATGAGATCGATTGACAGAGCACCATATTGCATGGCCCCCTAAGAGATGTGGGAGCTGAGAGAGAAGATTCACCAGCTCTTGGGTAAGGTTTTCATACGACAGAGCACATCGTCTTAGGGTTCTTCGGTGTTATTTGTGAAGAATAAGGATGGTTCGCTTCGCCTGTGCGTGGATTATAGGGAGCTAAATAAGGTGACGATATGGAACAAGTATCCGTTACCTAAAATTTACGACTTATTTGTTCAGTTAAGAGGGTATGCATATTTCTCTAAGATTGATTTGAGTTCAGGCTACCACCAGTTGCGTATTCGGGAGGAGGATATTTCTAAGAACGCTTTCCTGTCGCGTTACGATTCCTACGAGTTCAGGGTGATGCCATTTGGGCTCACTAATGCGCCTATAGTGTTCATGGATCTCATGAACAGAGTATTTCGGGAGTTCTTGGATCAATTTATTATAGTATTCATTGATGAAATCTTGGTTTACTCATCGACGAAGGAGGAGCACACCGAGCATTTTCTTATGGTTCTGCAGATGTAACGGGACCATCAGTTGTACACCAAATTAAGTAAATGTGGATTTTGTCTTAGGGAGGTATAGTTTCTCGGCCACGTTGTGTCCGGTAGGGGCATAGCTGTTGATCCGAGTAAGGAATCGATGGTGAGGGAGTGGGGTTAGCCCACGATACTGACCGAGATTCGTAGCTTCTTGGGGTTAGCCAGATATTACCGTCGCTTCATCAATGGATTCTCAAATATTGTTGGGCCTTTGACGAACTTGACTCGTAAGGGAGTACCATTTGTGTGGAGCAAGCAATGTCAATTGGCCTTCGATGAGCTGAAGGATAGATTGACATCAACACCTATACTTACATTGCCCAGGAGTGGGGTAGAGTAACAGGTCTACACGGATGCATACTTACAGGGATTTGTGTGTGTGTGTGGGGGGGGGGGGGTGTTGCAGCAGGAAGAGAGGGCGATAACTTATGCATCATGAAGGCTAAAACCCCATGAGAAGAATTACCCCACCCATAACCTAGAATTGGCAGCGGTCGTTTTTACATTGAGGATATGGAGACATTACCCATTGGGGGAGCAATTCACATTGTTCACGAATCATAAGTCACTTCGATATCTTTTCACACAAAAGGATCTGAACATGAGGCAGGTACGGTGGCTATAATTCTTGAAGGACTACCAGTTTGATAACAATATCATCCTGAAAAGACTAATGTGGTGGCAGACGCGTTGCGTCTATGACCTACTGGAGATTTAGCAAAGGTGTGGAAAGCAAAGTGGAGTGGACTCCAGTAGGATGATGAGGTTGTCAGAGCATACATGGCAGTTATGACTATCACTCCCGAGATTGTTATGCGGGTAGTGAAGGCACAGGCAGAAGATCAACTTTTTTAGGATAGAGTACGACAGTTATTAGCTGAAGGTGCATAGGTCTACTCAGTCAGCTCTAAAGGAGGCCTACATTTTAATGGGACATTAGTAGTACCCGAGGATGAGGATTTGAGACATACAGTAATGATCGATTCTCACGGTTCCATATTTAAGGTATATCCCGGTGGGGATAAGATGTACCAGGATATGAGGATACGGTAATGGTAGGCCGACATGAAGAGAAGCATAGCAGAGTTTGTCTCAAAGTGTGTTACTTGTTAGCGGGTGAAAGTTGACCATTAGAGACCTTCAAGGATGCATTAGAGACCTTCAAGGATGCTACAGCCACTTGAGATTCCTTTGTGTAAATGGGAGATCATCTCGATGGATTTTATTACTGGGTTACCAACTTCGCAGCGGGGTCACAATTTGATATGGGTGATTATGGATCGATTGAAAAAGGTTTCCCACTTCTTGCCAGTTCACATAGACGACGATATGATGCAGTAAGCGCAACTATTCATTTTGAAAATTATTAAGCTGCACAGATTCTCGATTAATATTATGTCTGATAGAGATAGTATTTATGTCACATTTATGGTAGAGCTTTCAGGAGGCTGTGGGTACTGACTTGAGATTGAGTATGGCATATCATCCCTAGATGGACAGACAGACAAAGAGGGTGAATCAGATGCTGGAGGACATGCTAAGGATGTGCATCCTGGATTTCGAGGGAGGTTGGGAGCGATACCTTCCATTAGTAGAGTTTTCTTATAACAACTCTTAGCAATTCACCATCGGGATGGCACCGTTTGAGGCACTATATGGGAGACCTTATCGTTCGCCTGCATGTTGGTTAGAGGTGGGGGACAAGAAGTTGTTAGGACTCGAGATGATTCAGGAGACTACTGCCAAGATTGAGTTGATTCAAGGACGCATTCAGATGGCTTAGGATAGCTAGAAGAGTTATGCTAACACTGTCAGGAGACATGTGGAGTTAGAGGTTCATGACTAGGAGTTGGTTCGAGTATTTCCTATGAAGGGGATTATGAGATTTGGCAAGAAAGTGAAGTTAACAATGAGGTATGTGGGGCCATTTCCTATTATAGAGAGGGTGATATCGGTAGCATACAGACTAGTACTTCCAGAGCATCTTCAGCGGATACACAATGTGTTCCACGTGTCATTATCGAAGAAATATAGGAGGAGCGAGAGGGATTTTTTGCACATTCCATTTGAGGAGATTGACTTATGGCTAGATGTCTCATATGAGGAGAGACCTGTGGCTATTTTAGATCGTGGTAAGCGTAAATTACGGTCCAAGATGGTGCCCTTAGCGCGAGTTCAGTGTGATCACCACAATGTTGAAGAGTCGACTTGGGAGCGGGAGGATGAGATGCGAGAGCAGTGTCCAGAGTTGTTTATCGCTGGTATGTCCTAATATCGAGGATGAAATCCCTTTGTAAGGTTGAAAGTATATAATACCCCGTATTTTTGTGTATCTTTAATTTAATTAATTCAGAAATTAATTACAAAAATATGCTTTAATTAAATTATGCGAGTGAAGTAATATAATTATGATTTATTTAATAGATGTGATAATTAATCGAGAGATAAATACTAATTAATAATTTGATGACATTTACTAAGTGTGAATAGTAAACAATAAATGATTATTATTATACGGCATAACAAGTGATATGTGCGCATTCTAGTTTATCTCACCGGAAGTCACATGTAGACTATTTTGAGGTGAGGAATGAGAATATATTTTACGTCACTCGGATGAGAATTTAGAGGTCACTAATGATTTCACATGGATCGAAATAGTTGGAATAGTGTACCCGGGAGTATAGTTTGGGTTCCGAGTCAATTTTGAACCAAACCGGCACCTATTAAGGGCGTTACGGTCATTTTTCAAAAAGAGGTCAAGGGATCTACGAAAATTAGAGCCATATATCTGATATTTAGAGATTGGGTCTAAGGCTCATAACACAAAAGATTAGAGAGGCCATTAGAGAAAAGAGAAAACCATTTTCCCAAAGCCTAAGGAGAGAATTGAGAAGGTGGTGAAGGGTTTCTTGCACCTCAAGACAATTAGAAAGGAAGATTAGAGAAGAACCAATCAATCATCAACCAAGAACCAAGAAATCAGATCAATCAATCTAAGATAGGTGTTTAATGAAAATTAAATTGAAGTTATAATACCCATAAGAATTGATTTCATGAATAAAATGATTTTTATTTCAAATCCTTGATGAAGAGTACCAATTGATTTCATGTTGAGTAAAATTGCATGTAGTTAGGGTTTATATCTGTAAAGGATTGTAAATCAGAAGAGTTTTAATTGTTACTACGGATTATAATCTGCGTTTTGAATTGAATTTGATGGATGAATACAAAACTACATTATGAAAGAGTTTTGAGGGATCGATTCATTTTTTATCACTACACCAAATCTGCACTATAGTCAAGGTCATTGACCCTGACAAATCTAACTTGTCAAGGTCAATGATCGTGACATTTCGAGGCGAGACAACTTTTTTTGTCACGGTCGTGTCGCGGTCAATGACCGTGACACGTTTGTCACGGTTATAAACCGTGACAAAGCCGTGACACTTTTTAAAAAAAATTGTCACGGTCAATGACCGTGACAATTCTGGGCAGAATTTAAAAAAAATCTGCTGGGCAGTATGGCCACTGCCCAGCAGTATATTTGTACCTGTTATAGCAACGTTGTACCTGTTCCAAACATCATATATCCAAACAAACTAAAGATAATGCAAATATATATTCAAATAGAGACAATATGCATTACGATATAATTCAAATGTAACAACTTAAAATAATTCAATTCAAACTTATAACAATTCAATTCAAACTTAAAACAATGTCACTACATGTCTGGTGTATTGTTAAAACTGAGGAGGTGAGTAGGCCACACGACATACGAATTGACGCACCCACTAATATACGTCGTGCCGCATTGTTCGCGCAACCACAATAGGGAGTTCTCCTTCCCGGGTATGACATGCGTGACGAGCACCCTGGACTCCATCTCTTGAAGCGTACGTCCATGAACTATTCCACCCTCGACGATATTCGGGTCCCTCAACCCCCGCCCTATCCGCTGGCCATCAAATACGTTCAATATGAACACGCTCGGCCAACCAAGTGTCAACATTGGTCTGTTGAAGGGAGCCAAATAGGGAAGTGGATCATCGAAGTACGAACGTGTCGGTGATGAAGCAGCGAGGTCCACATCCTCGTCATCCAGCGCCTCGTCCTCCCGCACCTCCTCCTCCACCGCCTTCTCCTTCCCTTTCCCTTTCCCTTTACGGTCTCCGCCCAACGTACGCTTCATGAATGCGTACATATCTTGGACCGCCGCCTCCAAACGGGACAGCTTCGCGTCGTGTGAATCCACCGTTCGAGCCAACCCAGTGTCGCTCGTCTCCAATCCGATGATCCTAGATTTGGCCACCCGCGAGATCACCCCCTTGTCCTCCCCTTGCGATCAGAGCCAAGCACTTGGCCGAGTGCATCTGTGGACAAAGATGCCTTGTTGGCATCAGACTGCGACTCATGCACTTCCTTAAGCTTTGCCTGAAACAACAAAAAGCACATGATTAGTAAAATAAGTAAACTAAAAAATTATAACGTAATTAACAAAAATTAAACTGTCGGATTACTTACAATCGTGGCCGCGACTCTCGGGGACACCTCCTTGTCCTTCTCCTTCTTCGTCCGAAGAGCCACATAAGTATCGAGCCTATGTGGCTTACCCCTGGCCCACTCCCTACCCCCTGAAATAAAATAAAGTAAAATAAAATTAGTATCGACCCCGCAAAGTAAAATAATGAAGAATAATATATTTATGTAGTTATAGAAAAATTAAATCTTACCTGCATCCTATGCTCCACCTCGGCGTAAGAGGTCCGGCCGGAGTAGTGCACGTCCATCTTTTTTGCCCGATTTTCCCTCCCCGATTGGCGAGATTCCAATTGTCGATCCTCGATCTCATTGTCAATGAACTTCTGCCATTGTGCCAATGAGATCGGCTCCTTGTGGGGACGGATTCATGCCATTGGATAATCGACTCTCGTATTTTCCCAAAGTACCGTGCCCACATATTTTTTTTCCACGACTTGAGTAGCTCCCTAATCTGCTCCAACACGGGATCGCGTAGCTTTGGATCCAAGTTGAATTGTTCCTGTCCAACAAATACAATGTTAGTTGCGAATAAATATAAATATAAATATAAATATAAATATAAATATAAATATAAATATGAAATTGAAATTGAAATTGAAATTGAAATTGAAATTGAAATTGAAATATTCATATAAATATATTACATGTAGTGCAGCCCAAACAGCTAACTTGAGCTCATATGGCACCTCCTTCTAACTCATAAACCCCGGGCCGATGACCGTCTTTAGCAGAACGAGGGATCTCGCTAATATCTCCGATTTGTTCTCGATGGTAATCCCATATTTCCCATATTTCCCATATTTGGGGAGCCTAGGGGCGGAAGAGCCCCCGTCGCCTCCACTACCACCGACCCCAGACGACATCATCATAAACATCATCATCATCTTCGCCTTAATATCTGAAGGAGACATTTCCTGTAAAAAAATGTTATTAGTACAGATATAATATTATCACAATATGCATATCTTATAAGAGAGTCGGGTTTGGCATTAATAAAGTGATAATTACACACACACACACATAAAGATCTTTAATAAAATTCTCATATCTTCTTTCAATTTAAACACACACACAGTAGTGACTGTCTATTTAAAATAATCTCAATGTTAATTTCAGGTATTGAATTTCTAATATTGTTTTGTGCTTTTTATAAATCATACCCCACCCCCACCCCACCCCCACCCCAAAATGTTTATGGGCTTTCATCACCCGTCATAAATTTTTCGGTCCGTGACTTACTGGCCAGTTGTCTTGGGTCTTGTAGTCCCTTAACATTACTTTAAGAATTTTACCCAATCTAAATACCACATTTTCTTTCTTGTTATACACTTGAACACGTTTTGTTATTTAGTCCTTATTAATTTATCTTTGATGTATTACCAGCATCTTTACTTTTATAAACTTTATTTAATTTTCAATTTTAAGGACTATTTTCATCACTTAGTGTTCATCTAAGTTCTAGTATAACAAGTTCCCATAAAAATCTTTAATAAAATTCTCATATCTTCTTTCAATTTAAACACACACACAGTAGTGGCTGTCTATTTAAAATAATCTCAATGTTAATTTCAGGTATTGAATTTCTGCTATTGTTTTGTGCTTTTTATAAATCATACCCCACCCCAACATGTTTACGGGCTTTCATCACCCGTCATAAATTTTTTGGTCCGTGACTTACTGGCCAGTTGTCTTGGGTCTTTTAGTCCCTTAACATTACTTTAAGAATTTTACCCAATCTAAATACCACATTTTCTTTCTTGTTATACACTTGAACACGTTTTGTTATTTAGTCCTTATTAATTTATCTTTGATGTATTACTAGCATCTTTACTTTTATAAACTTTATTTAATTTTCAATTTTAAGGACTATTTTCATCACTTAGTATTCATCTAAGTTCTAGTATAACAAGTTCCCATAAAAATCTTTAATAAAGTATTATCACAAATATAAACTAAGAGTGATAAAATAACTTTGAGGCATATAAATTAATTGTGACAAAGTAAGATTATGGAAACCCCACTTTTCTTTCTATAACTCCTATTTTATTAAACTTTAAATATAATTAGGGGTGTATAGAAAGAAAAGTTAAATAGGAATAAAAACAACATTTTAAAAATATGAAGGGCTCACCAATTTGATCAAATTTTTCAACAACATAGACTAATTGATCTTTATTATAAGACAATTACTACAAATTTATGCGCATCGCCCGAATTCAAAAATTAATTTAATGACTAAAGTAATACTTTTTTTAACTTTAGTTATTCACCACAAATCTTAAAAAATATTTTATTTTTCATGCTTTTAGCAACTTCGGATGCCATTTTAACCCTTATTGTAGTTTTTTAGTTTTCATGCTTTTATTTGATGGATATAAAGTCATGTGATTATTTCACCATATAAAGTCAACAAAAAACGTCATATATGGTTTTTTTCTCCATTAGTATAAGTATATAGCGATTATTTCACACTTAAATCACATATTAAGCCGGCCTTCACTTTTTTATGAAATTTGTAAAAAATTACTTATTTATTTTGAATGAAAATAAATTGTTATCCAATGCTTTTGGATATTATTTACATTTACATTTTTGGATATTATTTTTGGATATTATTTACATTTACATTTTTGGATATTATTTTTGGAAATTTATAGAAAATTACTTATTTATTTACATTTTTAACCCCCTACCCCCACCCTGCCCCACCCCCTACCCCCCACCCTACCCCCACCCTACCCTACCCCCTACCCCCCACCCTGCCCCACCCCTACCCCCACCCTACCCCACCCCCCACACACGCATACACACACGCACATATATACACACATACACACATATATATACACACAAACATATATATAAATGGAAGAGAGAGAGAGAGAGAGAGAGAGAATAAAACCTGAAAGTAGAGACAGAGAGAGAGAGCAGCGTCGAGAGAGAGAGAGAGAGGGAGGGAACGTCGGGAGGGAAAAAAGAAGGGGGAAAGAGTTTTTGATGGAAATATTGTCACGGTCGTGTCAAGGTCATTGACCGTGACAATTATTTAAAGAATTGTCACGGTTAATGACCGTGATAATTCTTTGTCACGGTCGTGTCAAGGTCAATGACCATGATATAAAACACGTGTTTTTTATCACGGTCAATGACCTTGACAAGGGTGGCCGGCTGAAAGGTGATATTTTGGCCATTTTGGTGTAGTGTATTGATTTCAATTAAGCTTTAATGTGTTTGAGACCTTAGAAATCATCCTAACTCATGTAGAAATAGTTAGGAAAATTGTATGTGAATTTGGTGAAGAATTATGGAAGTTGGGTAAAACAGAAATTGTGAGAAATCGAAAAAGATGAAGCAACACTGGTTCGATCGATCAATCGACCAAATCCTTCGATAGATCGACTCTAGCAGATTTTGGGTTCTTTTCTTCGTTGAATTTTCTAGGATTACCAATGATGTAAGGTTATTTTAGGAGGTTTATTATTCCTATGTAGGGACTTGATAAAGACTAGTAGGTATAGGATGGGAACCTTAGAGTTGTGTGAATGTTCAACTAGTTATGAAAGTGAATTAAATTCGTAAATAAAAATATTAGAGACAAAATGTTACGTACAAGTATAAATAATTTGGTTGTGTTAATACCTATTATATTAATACTTAGGCTGTGTGATTACCTAAAGTATGATTAATTCGGTATTGGGGTCGATGATTATCCGGACCAATACATGAATGCTCAATTTGGGGTCGATGATTAGCCGGACAAATAATCCTTATAGTATATATCATGTGAAATTTATATATACGTCATGATATTATACTTATGTGCGAAAGTATATTTGTAGATGATATATATATATATATATATATATATATATATATATATATATATATATATATATATATATATATATATGATAAATTAATTAGAGAGAAACTTAATTTAAACATAAAAAAATAGATTAGGAATATCTATAGTGAATTAAGTAGTGAAACTTAATTATAGAAGTCCAATGATGAATCTAAAATGTTTATTAAATGAAGTAGTGAGGCTTAATTATGATGATTTAACATAACTCATGTGAATGTTATATGAAAACTGAAATATGAGAGGGTGTTAATATTAAAGTGTGTTGTATTAGAAGTACGGGCGAGTAGACCATTGATAATATCAGTTATATACTTTAGTCGAGATAGCTTGGCTATTATGGCCAGGAGGGATAAGTATAGAACGTTAGGTGCGCACATTATATGAGAGGTGAGGAGACTCAAGGGAGTGTGCATGAACCTAACATGAGTAATAAATAACATATTTTAATTACTATAAATTACTTGTTAAATGTTTTCAAACTGTTTTGATTACTAAATCTTGCTATAAAAATGTTTTCAAAACCTTTTAGGTGTCCAGCCATAAGGGCCCCATACTTGAGTTCATTCTAGGTATTAAAAGTTGTATCACTGTGGATGCTGACAGGATTATTGAGTAGCCGACTCTTTGATTCAGTTCTAGCATAGGATCTCATTCTTATTTTTCATATGTAGACATGTTGTTAGTTGACTCCATTACAGTTCCAGTTTTGTATCAGTTTTACTTTATAGTTAGATTACAGATTTTTGGTTTGGTTGTGGTTTTAGCCGACGGTTTATTCGGCTTGACTTAGTTTCTTTTACATATTAGTGATGGTTTGGATTATAGTATCTTGTGTATGTTGTTTTAGTTTTCAAACTATTCTATTATCCTATTTTATTTGAAAGATAAAATTTGGCACTGGTTTAATTAACTTAGGTGGTTAGTAATTAATTTTTTTTCGACAGTGATGCTAAAAATGAACCATATGAGGAACTTGTTTTAATTTGATAAAGGCATGATCACCCGATATTTAATTAGACAACGATCCACAACATTCTACTAAACAAACTTTAGTAGCTACTTCTCCTAATCACTCTAAAATTTTAGCTCTTTATTAAGCTAGTCGTGAATATGTATGGTTCAGACCTTTAATTCAGTATATTCGTAGTTTTTATCAATTGACTTCCATTAAAGGTGTTCATAGTGTCATCTATGAAGACAATGCAACATGTATTGCACAAATCAAAGAATGATTCATTAAAGGAGACAGTACGAAGAACATTTCACTAAATTTTTTCTTCACTTACAAGCTTAAAAAATGAGATTAAAGTCATGCAAGTTCGTTCAAGTGATAACCAATATAATTTTTTCACAAAGTCACTACCAAAGACAACATTTCAAAAGTTTGTATACGAGATTGGAATGCGTCTAATCCACCAACAGAATATTAAACAGATCAATTAGGGGGAGCGTCTTATCAGGGGAGGATACAAAAACATGTTGTTTGGGACATATGTGCATTGTACTCTTTTTTCTTTGACTAGATTTTATCCCATTATTTTTTCCTAGTAAAGGTTTTAACAAGGTAGCATTACACACGTCCAACACTAATTCAATGATCATAAAGTTGTACCCTTTTTTCTTCACTTTGATTTTTTCCTAATGGCTTTTCCTTAGTAAGGTTTTAATGCGGCAATAATCATTGAGTGGTGAAAATAACGTACATCAAAGGGGGAGTTTTATAAATATATGCATTTATTATATTTCAGTGGATTTCCACCCCTATTAGGACTATACTAACTTATATTTTAAATAATGGGTGACCCCCCATTATTTCTACACTAATTAATGAGAAACTCTTCCTCTATATAAAATTCTCTATGTGCACTATTTCTCTTAACAAGCATAATAATATTTATAACAATCATTTTTTTCCTATTTATTCTGGCAGATAAAATAGGTGCGAGTTTTTAAAAAAAGAATACCCACTAGTTGTGCAATTATAGTAATCTTTGTTATATTTTTCAAAATCAAGTTGAAACTTTAATTTTCCTTCAAACGGAACAATTGTATTCTTGAACAAAAACACCATATCTACTCAAGGGAGGATCCACTATGGGACGAGGAGGGGCGAGGGTCCTTCCTATGTTTTCGGGAAAAAATACTGAGAATTTTTTATGGGTGCGATATGTAAAGATAGAAATTTGGAGGCATAAATAAAGAGGATTTCGTAACTTTTAAGGGAAAAAATGTAATAAGTTTTGAAAACTAGAACCCTACACGCCTCTTTTGATTCAAACTCCTTCTTTTTTCATTTCGTTCTTTCTCTCTCACTGTCTCACATAAACCCCTCGCTAGCTTTGAACCCCCTAATTTCCTGGGTGCCGACCTGCACCCATCTCCTTTCCAGAGTAGATCTGCCCCTGAATCTGATCTCTCCGCAGCTCCGCCCCTCTCCGTTTCACTCCTACAAAGGTGAAAAATATGTGTGTTATGTTTGTTAGCATAACTTGTTTACATATTATTTTAATTTGGTTAGATAAGTTGTAAGACCCCATATTTCTTAGTATTTAAAATTGAATTGATACGGTTAATCTTAAATTACATGTTTGACGTAATTTAATGGAATTAATTATTATATGTGAATTAAAAATATTAATCGAGAGAGATAATGGTTAATATTCGTGGAATAAGATTTTTAAGTGAATAGTAAATGATTATTTTACATCGTAGTGAGTGATAGTGACTTGACATCATTACATCTCAATCAGGAGTCACATGTAGACTAATTGGGGTTAGGATAAGAATTTATTACAGAGTGACTCGAATGGTGATTTCGAGGTTATGGTTAATTCTGAATGGGTTGATATAGTCAGAATAGTGTACCCCGGGTGGTAATCGGGTTTCGGGGCCTTTTTAGTCATAATCAATCCCACATAGGAGTGTTCGGATCATTCAAGCTTGGCTCGTTAGTCTAATTTCGGTAATTGGGAGTTATAAACCCAATCTATCTAATTGAGGAAGCAACACAACACATCCCAAACCCTAAAACTCAAAAAAAGTGAGAGGTTAGGCCATTAGAGAGGAAGGGAAGAGAGTTCTTGGGGGTGCAACATCTTTCTTCAAAATTGATACTGGAATCATGATCGGAAGAAAGGGAGAAACCTTCATCACACAATATAAAACGAATTTAGACCTGCTTAATAAGGAAAGTGTTTATCTTGCATAAATTTATGAGTTCTAATACCCATGCAGTGTAGGGTTCTTGATTTAATGTAAATTGATAATATTCTTGGGAGATTGATGAATAAAATCCATAATTCTGGGTAGGATTGCATGTAGAACGAATCCCTTTATGTTAAAAAAAAATGAAACAAAAAATTATGGGGTAAATAACATGAAGGAAATCTGGGTTTTTGATGAAATTATATAAAGAACACCATAGCTAGGGTTTGGTGTAGAAAGCCTTGATGAAATATGGAGATTTATGAATTTAAAGATGTTTTAACGTTAGATAATTGTTAGAACCGATATATATACTCTGGTATGATGTTGGAATAAACTATATTGCAGTTTGGGTGTGTTGTATGAAGAAATTGTGGGTTAAAAAGGTGAAATCCCTAACAGTGGAGAAGAAGAAGAGGACCTATAGGGTTCGAACCGATTCAAACTCATACTTGAACCGGTTCGGGGTACCAGTTAGAACTAGAAATTTTGTTGTGTTAATTTCTAAGGAAAATAATTATGGAAAACTTTGGGGGTAAGTATAATACTTGCACAAAGACTAAGGAAGGTCAGTAGACTTGGTGATACTTAGTGAGAGTAAATTAAGACTTGGACTCACAATGCTTAATCATTTGAGAGATGTATTGGGAATTTGCGACTTAGGTTACGAGAAGTGTGAATGATAATCTAAGATATAAATTAGTAGTTTAGAGATGTACATCTACTGAATTTACATGAAATAAATAATATGTGAAAATTATTTTAGTACGTTGAGCATGCGAGAGATATATACTACGTACATACTTATATGTTTGGGATGTGGGTATAGCCACTGAATAATATGCATATATAAGTTGTGTGAAAACCTATGGTTGTGATTTTATTATGGGTGTGAACATACCTATGTTTCTTGTTATCAGGAGGTTTTTGCACAGAGGGCGATCTCACCTTGACGATTCTAGTGAGGTCTGGATGTGTGCCCCATAACATAGAACTTAGGTCAGCTCACTATGTGTTGTGTATTAGTGGGACTGACGTATTGCTTGGTTATGTTAGGTATGTGCGTATCCCAAAGTCTTAGAACCATTTTCGCCTCTAGTGTGTGTTAATTGATTTTGGGTTCGAGGAGACATGGTGAACCAATAGTCCTTGAATTTGTACGAGAGGTACATGGACTTGATAGCAGAGTATGCCGGCATCACTAGGAGCCACTCCGGGATGCTATAGTTGTATATATAATATGTGTGTTAAATATATAAAAGTTTAATATTTCTACTTATGTGTAATAGTATAACTAATACATTGTGTATATCTAAAAGTAAAATAAGTGGAGAAACTTAAATAAATGACTCAATAATAATATACGGGAAATATATTATGGATATTATGCTAGTATATCGCATGAGAAATATGAGAGAGCTATACCTATTGAGGTTATTTAGATACGTTATCTAGTTGGGATGGGTAGCATAGCTAGATAGGGCGTGTGATGCATGCACATTAGTTGAGAGGTGAGGATCTCAAGGGAGTGTACGTACAGCTAACATGTGTATCTAATAACTGATTTAAACACTTGCAAAATATTTTCAATTTTTTTCTTGGGCTCTGACCCATATCAAAATATTTTCAAAACCTTTTAGGTGTCCAACCACATGGATTCCAAGATTGATGATTCTATCTAGGGATGTATAACTGCAGCACTTGTGGAGGCATGTAGGAGTTGCTTTAGATGCTTCAGTTTATTCACCTCTAGATAGGAGTTCCTTCGGTATTTCTTTTGGGCGTGTTGCCCCTTCAGGCAATTTTGTTCTTCAGTTTATTTATCAGACTTTATTCAAATTTCGGTTTGATTTACTTTAGATTGTGGTTGGATTATTTGTTTTGGGGACCAATGGTTTATTCGATATTATTTGATTATATATCTATCGTGTGATTGTTCAGACTATTATGCTATGGATGGTTTGGTTAATTTATTTTTGTTCTACGTGTGGTTCATTATATAGAAGATAAAATTTGTCACCAACTTAATTTCACATAAGTGATTAGTAATTAAAACGTTTTTCCATAGTGATGCTAAGAATGAACCAAATGAGATTCCTAGTTATTTTGATAAAGGACTGATCACCTATGATTAAAATAGGTGGGTTGTCACAACTGGTATCAGAGCATGAGGTGGGTTGTCACAAATTATTTTGATAGAATTTGTATGGCTTATTATGATTTTAGCATAGTATTTTTTGACATAGAGCTCTATTTTTAGGACTGTTGCATTCATGATTACAGTTTTAAGATTATGTTCTTCTGTTGTTATATTCGTATTGACTGTGAACTTATAAAATTCGATCTGTTTTCATATACTACCCAGGGGAGGACGAGCGACTATAGATAATATGAGGGAGGCTCAACAGGAGCCACATGCACCGCAACCACATCCACCACAAGGGTCAGTGTCATTAGCAGAGGTGGCAGCTATTATGGCACATGTAGTTAATGCAGCGATGACTTCCATGACTCCCCATTTTCCTCAGGCCTAGCAGCCATCACAGTGAGTGGCACTGGTTGTCCAAGCCCACACCGAGCCATCAGATCGGCAGAGAATTTGGGAGGCCTTTCAGAAGGGCTACCCACCTGAGTTCTAGGATAGCTCAGATTTGATTGCGGCATGCCAGTGGAAGAAAGAGATTCAGCGCCACCTACTCATGGTAGAGTGCAAAGATATGCATAAGTAGATTCTAGCCACTTTAGGCTTGTTGGAGCAGCGTTACTGTAAGACCCGAGTAATACAACGTATTCTAATACAGTTTATTAAAACCCCGTGAATGAAAGTTGAAGTATGTTATGACTTGAGAACAAATTATAAAGTATTAGTAACATAAATACTATGAAATGAGAAGTTTCAAAACCACCCTTAAGGTTTCCATAATTAAAAAATCACCCCTAAATATTTAAAATGGCTTTTTAATTATTCAAATATCCAAATTGACCCCACATTTTTTACTAAAACCTTCCTTACTTTATGAAATTACAACCTAGCCCAACCCCACATTTTGTAAACTTTTGAAAATTTCACAAAGGCCCCTCAAAAATGGAAAACAAGACGTAAACACCTTAAAAACTTAATATAAACTTTCTAGGGACTAAATACAAAGACTTACCTATCTTCTTTATCAATAGAACTGATAAGATTTGGCAAACAAACCATTGGAATGGCCAATACAAAGCTTGATAACCTTGAAAGCCTTTCACCCTATAGGTTCCCTCAAAATTTCTTCTATTGGACCACAAACTACCGCCCTTTATTTCAACCAATGAATTCACCTTCAAACCCCCTATAAAACACCTACGTTAGGGAGAGGAATTCAGTACAAATAGTGTTGGAATTCAAAGCTCAAAATTCAGCCATTTTTGGTATTCTATAATTTTATGTTTAAATTCCATTTTTTTTTGCTTTGATTACACTTATGCTGTAGTTGAGAGTTGGAATAAACTCTCTCATGCTTTCTGTACACGTGAAAACCTTGAGTAAGAACCAAAAATTCGAAAATCACCATGAAAGCTTGAGCTCCCATGGTGGAATTCAAATTTTTGACTTTAAACCTGTTTTAAAGCAGGAAACCTTCTCCTTATGATCATAGTATCCAAACCCCGAAGTTAATTCCAGTATGTCATCCTTAATTGTTCAAAATCAAAGATTTTTAACATCGGCCCCAAAAATTTCCAAAAACAAAATTCTCTTTACTCAGGATGAATTAATCCTTCAAACCAAAACCAATTAGTTCAAAAACAACCCAGAAACCAAACCTTAGTACCGCCGTTGTTCGAATTTGAACCAAAATCCATCAATATTCTTCTAAAAAATTTCGTATTTTTCCAGTTTATAGAAGTATACTCTACAGCAACTTTCGATACAAAAAAGTATATTTGAAATCCTTATAAAAATTCAGAGAAAATGGCTTTTGAATGAAGTAAAATGGTTTCGTATTAAAGGTTTAATTTGAAATCAAAATTTCTGAAACCCTAGGTCAAAGATCGAGGGGTTGAAGACGTGTGACGTCCACGCGCGCGACTAAGGTCAAATCCAATGCGTGATATCTTTGACCTGGAGCGTGTGAGCGCGTGAACAGTTACAAAATTCTAAAAAAAATTTTAAAAAAGTTATTTTATTTTTTTGGTCAAAATGGTAAATTTTAACACCATGTTTGGATGTCCAAAACTCAAAAATTACATAGGCCTTAATTAACCTTTAAATTTTAAATTTTGAATGTTTGCACTTAAACCCCTGAAATTTCTGACCTCTATAATTTTACTCCAAACTTTTTTTTTACAACTTTTAGACCTTATTTGCAATGAAAAATTCTCCCGGAACATGTCTAGATAAGCTAGGGAACTTAGTGGAATAAAAGTTTAAGTCTATTTTTATATTAAACCCCGAAAACTTATTTGTTCGCAACTATAAATTATTTCATATTTTAAACACAAGTCATACACTTCATGCTTAAAATATATGTGTTGTCATTCTAAATAGACGTGCACGTAATACCTTACTCTACTAAGAACTCAACGACATATTTTCAAACACTAAGTAGGTGATTTCTTATTCAATATTATTTCTCACAATGCTATTAAATCTCGCCTATTGTTGATATCACTTTGTGAGAGACCCAGTATACTATATTCTCATTGAGGAACTCATTTGAGTAGTTCAAACTGCTTACGTACGATTGATTCATTTATTTGAATGATTATGCGATCATATTATTTCATATGATTCTTTTTAAACCTAGTTACTTATTTATAGCATGCATTACAATTAGGGAATAATCTTTCGTTATACCCACGACTGTATTATTTGGCCTGAAGGACTCAGATGATTGAGGGCCTGGATTATTGCGACCATATAGAATGCCATTTAATGACTTAGCACGGTTATTATCTCCGATCTAATTGGATTGATTTAGTTGTATGTATTTGCTATTGCCCTAAGCCTCTGGACAAATAATTATGGGTTATTTGTTTGGAAACCATCCCCAGCCATTACCAACTCTACCCCTATGTTGTTATCAAATTTCAGTAACACATTCTCATATTGTATTATTTGAATCTCCATTTTATTGAAACTCTTATACTAACTCTTTTACATTTTATTTTAACTGTATAGAATAAGAATTATCTACTTGGAAAATTTGCTTATGTTTTTCAAATTCCAGATGGATCTGGGGGATAGAGCAGGCAATACTACTTCACACAATAATAATGCTTCTTCTTGCATTACTTTAAGAATTATGTTCACCCAGAAAATCAGCTGAGGAAATGAAGCTCCTGTTTTAATATCTTGTGTTACTACCTATAAGTGGACGTGTTATGTGTAGTTCTAAACTTATGTCGCACTTTCCTTTCCCAGCTTTAAGTTTGCTCTCCTATGAGAATATGTAATAAAGTTGTGATTTATTTTACTTTCTGATGTAAGAAACATGTAATTCCATACCATATAGTATTTCCACTATCTTAAAACATGTTTTATTTTCGTAAATTATATATTTATTTTCAAGTTACAATTATAAACACAATCCCCAAATCACTCCTGGTTTTTTGGGACGTGACAGTTACAATGGTGGGAGTGAATTACCATCGTGGAGGAGAGGGATACGATGTCCATTGCTGAGTTTTGGGTGCGGTTTGATCTCAAAAGGGGAGCAAGAGAGGAGGTGAGCCTAGATAGCCGGGAAATGTGAAGGGAAGCGGTGCTAGTGGGGCACCACATTAATAGTAGTCAAGCAGACACCAGGGGAAGGATTCCCGATTAGGGGATCAGGCCAAGAGATTTAGATCTGGGGCTATCAACCCAATAGAGGTTTTAGGTAGTTCAGCAGATTCCCCAGGATCGTTAGGGCCAAGGGAATAATGGGGGAGGCCATCAAAGACAATGGTAGGGTCGACACCGTTAGGGCCATCAGGAATAGAGACATAGAGATTTTCCAAGCCAATTGTTTATTTGTGGTTAAAGGGACCACAAGAGGAGGGACTTCCCATAGTAGGGTAGAGCACCACAACAATAGAGTGCCCCGCAGGAGCAGTAAGCACAAAGACCACCTACAACACCAGCCCTGCCAGCCCCACCGCAGTATGGACAGTTACAGTACGGGCGTGTTTATAACATTCGATATTCCATCATACAACAAGCCCCACATGCACCACCGACAGTAGATGGTACGTTTCCTATTCATGGGCTTGAGAGTAGGATTCTTTTTTATATAGAGGCATCACATTCTTTCATAGCGACCAAATTTGCACTAGTTGTCGATCTATTAGAGATATATGGTATGTGTTTGGAGTCACCATTGGTTAGTGGGTCGCTAATACATCCAATCTGTAGGGACGTGGACACCGAAGTGGGTAGATTATGTTTAGCCAACTTCCTTCTTGTATTAGACATGGAGGGGTGTGACATTATTTTGGGTATGGATTGGTTAACTAGATACTGGTCGATGGGGCAGGAGATGTTCTTAGTGCGATGCCTCTTCCTGAGGGAGGGTCGAGCACACATTTGTTTTACTTTGAGGATGAAACCTCACACGAGATGGTTGTTTCGTTAGACTCGATTCTAGTGGTGAGGGAGTTTGAGGATGTATTCCATTAGATACTCAGGTTGTCTCCTAGCCAAAAAATTGAGTACGTTACTGACCTAGCACTGGGTATGAGGCCTATAGTCTGAGTACCTTATTGCATGGCCCCATATAAGATGAGGGAGTTGAGGGAGAAGATTCACCGGATCCTGGGCTTGGTTTTTATTAGACGGAGTACATCACCGTGGGGTGTGCCAATGTTGTTCATCAAAAAGAGGAATGGATCGCTTCGATTGTGCATCGATTATAGAGAGTTGAGCAAGGTTACAATTCGAAACAAGTATCCACTACCTCGGATCGATGATCTGTATGACCAGCTGAGGGGAGCAACTTACTTCTCCAAGATAGATCTGAGGTCTAATTATCATCAGTTACGTATTAGAGAGGAGGATGTTCCTAAGACTACTTATTTGACATGATATGGGTCGTACGAGTTTAGGGTGATGCCATTTGGGCTCACTAATGCACCAATAGTATTCGTGAATTTGATGAACCAGGTTTTTAGAGAGTTACTTTACCACTTTGTGATTGTGTTCATCGACAATAATTTGGTTTAATCTCTCTCTGAGGATGATCATGTCGAGCATTTGCGAATGGTTTTATAGACATTACGAGATCACCCGTTGTATGCCAAATTTAAGAAATGTGGGTTTTGGCTTCGGGAGGTGCAATTTTTGGGTTACATTGAGTCTGATAAGGGTATAGTAGTTGATCCGAGTAAGTAATTGGCGGTGAGGGAGTGGGGATAACCCACGACACCGATCGAGGTTCGCATCTTTCTGGAGATGGTTGGATACTATAGACGATTCATTATGGGTTTCTTAAAAAGTGCGGGTCCGTTGACAAATCTGACTCGTAAGGTGTGCCATTTCTTTGGAACGATCATTGTTAGTTGGATTTCGATGAGCTAAAGGAGAAATTAACCTCAGCACCTGTACTCGCACTGCCTAGAAGAGGAGTGGAGTACCGTGTCTACACTAATGCATCCTTGCAGGGACTTGGGGGTGTAATACATTGGAAGAGAGGGCTATAGATTATGCATCTCGCAAACTTAAGCCCCACGAGAGGAATTATCCCACGCATGACTTCGAGTTTTAGCTATTGTGTTTGCGTTAAGGTTTTGGAGGAACTATCTATTGGAGGAGCAGTTTACTTTATTCATGGACCATAAAATCTCTTCAGTATTTTTTCACGTAGAAAGATCTGAACATGAGGCAGAGGAGGTGGTTGAAGTTCACGAAGGATTATCAGTTTGATATTCAGTATCATCATGGGAAGGCGAATGTCGTGGCAAATGCATTGAGACAATGACCTGTAGGGGAGATATCAGAGGTTTGGAAGACAAAGTGGGGAGAGCTTTGACACAATGATGAGATTGCCATGTCATGTATGTCTATATTAGCTCTTATGCCCAAGATTGTGATGAGGGTGGTGAAAGCACATGCAGGGGATTAGTATTACTAGGATAGAGTTCTCCAGTTGTTGGATGATGGGGAAGAGTTGTACTCGATCAGTTCAGAGGGTGGTTTGCATTTTAATGGGAAACTCGTGGTTCTAGAGGATTAGGATTTGAGACTCGCAGTGATGTCAAAGGCTCATGAGTCCAGATTACAGTACATCCTGGTGGAAATAAGATGTACCAGGATATGGGCAGGCAGTATTAGTGGTCGGGGATGAAGTGGGATATAACAAAATTTCTCTCAAAGTGTGCTACCTGTCAGCTAGTGAAAGTATACCACCCAAAGCAGACAGGGATGTTGCATCCACTCAAAATTCCCATGTGAATTTGGGAGAATATCTCCATGGATTTTATTACTAGGTTATCGTTATTGCAGCGAGGTCACGATTCCATTTGGGTGATAGTGGATCGATTGACTAAGGTGGCCCATTTTCTTTCGGTTCATAAGAATTTTAAGACAAGGAAGTATGAACAATTGCTCATTTCTGAGATAATACAATTACACGAGTTTTCAATAATATTATATCCGATCGTAACAAGATCTTTGTGTCCCATTTTTGGCAAAGCTTTCAGGATGCGATGAGCACGAATTTATAATTGAGTATAGTGTATCACCCACAGACTGATGGATAGACAAAGAGATTTAATAAAATGCTTGAGGATATGTTGCGTATGTGCATACATGACTTCAGGAGAGGATGAGAGTAGTATCTTCCTTTGGTGGAGTTTGTTTATGATAACTCCTACTAGTTCACCATCGACATGACACCATTTGAGGCATTTTATGGTCGGCCTTATCATTTTCCTGCTTGTTAGTTAGAGGTGGAGGACAACAAGCTACTGGGGCCACAGATGATTTAGGACACCACTACCAAGATTGGGTTAATTTGCGGGTGCATCCGTGTAGCTCAAGACAGGTCGAACAGTTACGTCGATGCAGACATGAGGCACATAGATCTTGAGGTTGGTGACCAGGTGTTGCTATGGGTGTTTACTATGAATGGGTGACGAGGTTCGACAAGAAGGGTAAGCTAGCACCGAGATATGTGGGATCATTTCTGATCATCGAGAGGGTGGGAACAGTGGCATATATGCCGGGACTACCAGAGTAATTACAGTGGATTCACGATGTGTTCCACATGTCATCGCTGAAAAGTATCATAGGAGCGAGAGAGATTTTTGGCAGGTTCCATTGGAGAAGATCGACTTGCATCCAAATATCTCGTACAAGGAGAGACCAGTGGCGATACTTGATCGTAGTGAGCGTAAACTGCAGTTTAAGGTGGTATCCTTAGTTGGAGTTCAGTCGGGGCCGCACAATGTTGACGAGTCAACATGGGAGCGGGAGGATGACATGCCTGAGTAGTATCTAGAGTTATTTATAGCAGGTACGTCCCAATTTCGAGGACGAATTCCCTTTGTAAGGGGGGAAGTATGTAACACCCCGTATTTGTGAGTATTTAAAATTGAATTAATTCGGTTAATCTTAAATTACATATGTGACGTAATTTAATGGAATTAATTATTATATGTGAATTATAAATATTAATCGAGAGAGATAATGGTTAATATTCGTAAAATAATATTTCTAAGTGAATGGTAAATGATTATTTACGTCCTAGCGGGTGATAGTGACATGGCAACATTATATCTCAATCGGGAGTTGCGTGTAGACTAATTGGAGTCAGGATAGGAATTTTTATAGAGTGACTCGGATGGTTATTTTGAGGTTACGGTTGATTCCGAATGGATCGAGATAATCGGAATAGTGTACCTAGGGGTTGTAATTGGGTTCCGGGGCCTTTTTAGTCATAACCGATCCCACACGGGTGTGTTCACGTCATTTAGGCTTGGCCCGTTAGTCTAATTTTAAGAATTGGGAGTTATAAATAGCTAATTGAGGCAGCAACACAACATATCTCAAACCCTAAAAATTAAAAGAGGTGAGAGGAAAGGCCATTATACAGGATGAAAAGAGAGTTCTTAGGGGTGCAAAATCTTTTTCTTCAAAATTGTTACCGGAATTGTGATCGGAAGAAAGGGACATAACATAAAATGAAATCATACAAGCTTGATATGGTAAGTGTTTATCTTGCATGATTTTATTGGTTATAACACTCATGTAGTGTCGAGTTCTTGATTTAACGTAAATTGATAATATTCTTGGGAGATTGATGAATAAAATTCATAATTCTAGGTAGGATTGCGTGTAGAGTTAATGAATCCATTTATGTAGACAAAATGATATCATAAATTATGGAATAAAGAACTTGAAAGAAATCTAGGTTTTTGATGAACTCATATGAAGGACCATAGCTAGGCTTTTTTTGTGTAGAAAACCTTGATGAAATATTGAGATTTATGAATTTAAAGATGTTTTCACATTAGAGAATTGTTAAAACTGATATATATATGCTCCGGTATGATGTTGGGATAAACTATATTGGAGTTTGGGTGTGTTGCATGAAGAAATTATGGGTTAAAAATAGTGAAATATGTAACAGTGGAGAAGAAGAAAACCCAAGGGGTTCGAACCGGTTCAAACCCATACTCGAACCAGTTCGGGGTACCTGTTAGAACTAGAAATTTTGTTGTGTTAATTTCTAATAAAAATGATTATGAAAAAACTTTGGGGGTAAGTTTAATACTTGCACAAAGGCTAGGGAGGGTTAGTAGGTACAAAATCTAGACTCGGTGATACTTAGTGAGAGTAAATTAAGATTTGGACCGACAATGCTTAACCGATTGAGAAATGTATTGGGAATGTGAGATTTAGGTTACGGGAAGTGTGAATGATAACCTAAGATATAAATTAGTAGTTTAGAGATGTACAACTACTGAATTTATGTAAGGGACAGATGGGACCCTTTGGGTAGTGCGTAATGCCCAAAACTTTCATGAAATAAATAATATGTGATAATTATTTTAGTACGTTGAGTATGCGAGAAATATATACTACGTACAAACTTATATGTTTAAGATGTGTGTATACCCACTGAATAATATGCATATATAGGTTGTGTGAATAAATATGGTTGTGATTTGATTAAGTGTGTGAACATACCTACGCTACCTGCTATCAGGAGGTTTTCGAGCTGGGGGAGATCTCACCTTGACGATTCCAGTGAGGTATGGATGTGTGCCTCAAAATATGGAACTTAGGGTGGATCACTATGTGTTGTGTATTAGTGGGACCGGTGTCGTTTGGGTACGTTAGGTATGCGCGTATCCCAAAGGATTAGAACCATGTTTGCCTCCAGTCAATTTTGGGTTCGAGGAGACATGCCGAACCAATATTCCTTGATTTAGTACGAGGGGTACATGAACTTGATAGCAGAGTATGTCGGCATCACGAAGGGACGCTCCGAGGATTCCATAGTTGTATATATTATGTGTGTGCTAAATTTATACAAGTGCAATATTTTTACTTATGTGTAACAATAGAACTAATAGATTGTGTATATCTAAAAGTAAAATAAGTCGGGAAACTTGAATAAATGACTCAATAATAATATGCGAAAGATATATTAATAATATTTTGCTAGTATATCGTATGAGAAATACGAGAGAGCTAGACCTATTGAGGTTATTTGGATACATTATCTAGTTGGGATGGGTAGCATAGCTAGATAGGGTATGTTAGGCGTGCACATTAGTTGAGAGGTGATGATCTCAAGGGATTGTACATGGAACTAACATGTGGATCTAATAACTGATTTAAACTGTAGACACTTGAGAAATATTTTCAAACTGTTTTTTTGGGATCTGACCCATGTCAAAAAATATTCAAAACCTTTTAGGTGTCGAGCTATAGGGACGCCAAACTTGATGATTCTATCAAGGGATGCGTAGCTACAACACTTGTGGAGGCTTGCAGGAGTTGCTTTAGACACTTTAGTTTATTCACCTCTAGATAGGAGTTCCTTCAGTATTTCATTTGGGTGTGTTTCCCCTTCAGAGTATTTAGTTCTTCAGTTTATTTATCAGACGTTATTCAGATTTCAGTTCCATTTACTTCAGATTGTGATTGGATTATTTGTTTTGGGAACCAATGGTTTATTGAGTATTATCTGATTATATATATGTTATAGGGATGGCAACGGGTCGGTTTGGGTCGGGTTTTAACTCCCCGTCCCCGTTAGAAAAATCATTCCCCGTCCCTGCCCCGTTTCCCGTTATAACCGGTTCGAGGATCCCCGTCCCCGTTTAAAACGGGTATCGGGTTCCCCATGGGGAACCCGTTTTGATTTTTTTTTATCTGTTAAATCTAAAAAACAACTAATGAAAAATGGAAGGGGGTGAGTAACAACAATCACACATTAAGGGGATGGAAAAAAATCTGAACAACAATCACAGTAACTAAAATCTGAACAAAACTGATGTGTGTGTGATTTTGTCAATAAAAAAGCATGGTTCCAGTTACTTCTCACCAAACATAACTTTAAATCAAACAAAACAACATAGTCAACATCAACTTTACATTTCCTAATTAGTAATTACGTTAACATAGTCTTAAGAACCACCCGAAATTTGAAGTATTGCTCTTTGAGCTCTTATTTTTTTAAAAGGAAATTATTCATATTATGTACAAACTTATTAGAAAAAAAATTCCATCAGCATGGAGTGCAAGATTTTCCCAGCATAGATTTGCCCAGCATAAAAAAATTTCCATCAGCATAGAAAAAACTTATTAGAAACTTATTCATATAAGAATCTGTAACTAACATCACACACACATTAACATTAACAATCTGTAACTAACATCACACACACATCAGTAACAGCGGGGAGAGAGAGTGACATTACCTTACACAAAATGAGGCTGGGAGCTACATAAAGACGAGGGAGCTGCGTGCGTGAGAGAGAAGAGGGGGGGGGGGGGACTCAGAGGCCGCGTGCGTGAGAGAAAAGAGAGGGGGAGCTCAACTCAGATAAGAGCCTTCGTGGTG
Source organism: Sambucus nigra (assembly GCA_949130495.1). Lineage (NCBI taxonomy): Eukaryota > Viridiplantae > Streptophyta > Magnoliopsida > Dipsacales > Adoxaceae > Sambucus > Sambucus nigra. Next base: position 388,378,472 of record OX422212.1, read on the forward strand.
CGTGAGAGAGAAGAGAGGAGGGGGCGGTGTGAGTAAAGAGAGAAAGATAGGGTTTTTTTTTAGAAGTTTATATAGTTATACATTTATTACAATATATATATATATAAATCAAATGAGATTCCAGATTATTTTGATAAAGGACTGATCACATGTGATTAAAATAAACTGGGTGTCGCATTAGTTTAATGTAATAAATTTGCATAAAACTTGAATTAAATCTATAATTTGTATAAAACTCAAATTAATTTATAAAAAAATTTATCTCGAGCGTTTCTGCACTCGAACCCCACTCACCTCTCGAAACTTTGGTTGGATCCGAGGGTATTCTATTGATCATGAATTAAATAAGAGCAATTCTATAGTAACATGAGTTTTTACCAAATTTTTGGAGATCGAATGAAGTAACGATTTCATATTGGTTAGTTTTTTAATCCTACATAGATTCTCAAAATCAACTAATAACAACTTGATGTGTTAATGTGTTTAAAATTTTTCTGTCAAATTCTATTTGATTCAATCCAGATAGATTTTTTGATTAAACAATGCCGAAGAAAGAAGGTTATTCATTGATTTTAACTTAACAGCATTTTATCGTTAGCTCTAATATTCGTTTTTTGGGGTAGAAAGTTGAGTCAGAATCACCATTCCTTTATTAGTAAAGAGAAAGAGACCCTTTTGTATGATCCGTCTTTTCAAATCGCGATCAGTGACTTTGCTTGCCAATATGCCATCCCGTCATTGAAAACTTTTTGTGGTGGTGAGTTAATGCTTTTTGTGGTTCCACTTGCAACTACACCCACATTACACATGATCAATTTTCATCTACCGGTTGCTTTACGTGACGAACTTGGGTCATTACTAGGTTTCATTTCAGTACAAAGACAGAAGTATCCTCTTCCAATAAATAAAAAATCTAGATTAGCAATAAAAACATTTATTATGTATGTAGACGACCTCAATGCAGGAGAGATGAGTGCAATATGACCTAAATAGTATACAGGAAGAGTTCAATGCAAAATGAAGCATCAAAATCCGAGCCCTTTTAGTACAGGTGAGGTCTGTGTTGTGCTGACACGTGTCAATGAGAAGAATGATTTCCGGTGGGTTATTGGGTGATCTTTCATTTACAAGTACATATCAAACGAATTGACGAGCCTGTCGTCCAAAGATGCTTGCAGTTTCAGCCGCTCCGTGATTGACACGTCTTTCATCAGAATACAGATTTTTATCGTTCTCGATTCAAAATTTGTTACTCTATTAAAATTAGGGGAATAATACTCCTAGAATAATGTTACGTGGATTATTTTTGTGATCCCTTTTATTATTTTTAATTTTAAAATATAATATTTTAAAATTAAAAATAATAAAAAGTGATCTTCCTATTAAAGTTCTTACTCCTAACACTTTACTACAAAATAATATAATACTGTCTTTGATGGTTTCAAGATGCAAACTAAGGCCCTTTGTAATAGCATCCAAATTTTAAGGTAAATTTTAGGAAATTAGAAAATTTGGAAAATTTTTAACTTTTTTAGGTTGTTTGATAGCATAAAATTACCTTGTGATTTGTTTTCTATGTACAAACACCCAATAAACACAATTTCTCATTTCTGGATAGCAACCAATTCTTTGGGACGCGGACATGTTTTTGCTTGACACTTTTGGGTGACAAATCACTCAAAATTAATATTTTTAAACTCTATATATTTGATAAATATATATTGTTCGTAAATTGGTAAATATATATTTTGTATATTTCATATATGTATATATTTCATATATTCCATATATTTTAGTATGTATTTTCTATATGTATATGTTTCATATATTTATATATTGCATATATTTTTGTATATAAATTGTTATATTATAAATTTGAAATGTGACACAGACCAATGACATTGTGACACTTGTCATCAGAAGATGCTCATCTTATTCATTGAACCTGGTCGATACGCCATCTCCTTGGTCGATTCAGTATTATTCTTGGTCGTTTAGGTGGTCGGCTAAGATGAAGTAATGCTATTATTCACCAAACACATTTGGGCCACATGTGAGGATATGTATAGCTCCCATTACCCACACCCGGGTTAGTCTTTTCAATTAATTGTAGTTATCTCATCATTAGTTGTCTCCTGTAATGTAGAAAGGAGTAACTGCGAGACTTATGAAGGCATTCCAAATCTTCCACTTCTCTTTCTCTATCATGAATTAACCTATAAATAGCACTCAGTGATACACACCAAAGATATCTGAAAAGATTCAAATTAATATCCACACACAAAACCCTAGAGATATTAATGAGAGAACATATCCATTCTTTCGTGGTTAATAAAAATAACATTGCGCCTATGGATGTAGACACCTCATTGGGCTGAACCACGTCAACCTCCTGACTCTTTCTCTGCCTCTAATCTCTCTCAAATCTAAGTTGTTATTATCTTTATTTTTTATAGTCTATTATTGATATTAGTCAGCTAAGACCCGTAAAATTCCTATATCATTTTTAGACGATAGCAGATTAGCATCATCTGTGAGAAAAACAAGCCATTTTTTGTATCCTACCACCTGATATCGTAAACCCTTGAATCGTGACTATTCAAATACAATTTGCGTTCCTTGATAGTGAGAAAAGATACGGAGGGCAGCCTTGCAAATGAAACCGTTCCATTTTTAACCATTCTTGGAATGGGGGACATACAAGGAATTTTAATGAGCTTGGCTAGAGGCCAAGAAACAATGAAATAAAGTATTAAGTAGTTGATGCAGACACTCCAAGTTTGACAGGGCAGACCTAAAAGATAACCTGCCAACCCAGTAGGAGGTGAACGTTTAGGTAAGAATGTAAATATACCACCTCTAGCTCCATGTCGAGGAGGACGATACACATATCGCACTCGGGCATTAAAGAACCCAAAAATCTATGTGGAGGATCACAGGAAGAAGATAGTAGGTCCAGATATTTTGGATCTCAAAGCAACATGTCGTACCGCCTGGGAGCTACCTCGTTTATCAGAATAACTGGTTTTGACGATGAACAAACCTTCTTTGAGGAAATACCTAGCGTACTTGAGAGCTTAAGCAGAGGATCTACTTTTGATCGACTAGGGACACAAGTAGTGAAAAGGTAAGACTGACCCAGTGCTCCACGTAGAACAGTACCTGGCCATAGCCAATATTTATTCTATACTGGATGAGATGCGTTGCCAGACATTTTCCAGTACAATCATCGAATTCGCACAAATCTGGTAAAATAGTCTACCACGTGAGCAAATTTTAAGTTTTTAATAGTTGGCCGATCACTTCGTCAGCAACTTCTTCTTTGGAACCAGGCCCGAAAAGATGGTAACTCATCTGTTGATGGTCGACGAGACAACGCGAGAGTTCATCACCCATTTCAACAACGAGAAGCTAAATGTGATCGATTATGACAAAAAAATAGCCATCGTAGCCCTAATGAGTGGTTTGCTGTTAGGAAATCTACACTGGGTGTTAGCTAAGGGGATACCCAAGACGATGACTGAGTTATTAGCCAAAGTCATGAAGATTATGAACGCCGAAGAAGCTATGAGTATCGAAAAGATTAGTATCTCCAAAGCCAACACCAGCAAAATCTTAGAGAAGAAAGAGCAGAAAGACAAGAAGGTTGACAAACTAAAGAGCTATGATAAGAACGTTGACAAACTAAATATATATGATGAATATACTCCTATAACCATCGGTGTCCATAATATCCTTGAGGAAATCTATGGAAACAAATACCTAAAGTGGCTCGATAAACTGAAAGCCATAGCAAACAGAAGGGACATGAGCAAATAATGTGTGCTCCATAGGGATCACGACCCTAATACCGATAATTTCATAACCCTAAAGAACGAGATAGAAAATCTAATCATGAGGGGAAAATTGTCAAAGTTTGTGGGCAAAGGTAGCTGAACAAATCAAAGGGATGAGCAGAAGCCCAAGAGACGGTCAAAGTCTCAATGATAAAAATATGATGAGAAGAAAAGAGGCAGAGAGGATGTTTATGGGGATGACCCAGATCTGCACAAAAGGCCAAAGGAGCTTGTACATGAGGTAAACATGATCTCTTTTAGGTGTAACTTCATTACAGGAAGGGATGCTGGCCGAGGGGACGAGCCTGTAGAGAGGAAAGCCTTTCTCAACTAGGCAAAGTCCTGCGCTCACATAAGATAGAGTAACCTGACCGACACTGTGGATACCCATCCTAGGAATATAAATAAAGATCACCTTGTGGTTGAGTTCTCCAAAAATGATTTTCTTGGTATGTTATATCTACATAATGTTGTCTCTATGATGGTCCATGAAAGCAATGTTACAATGATTCTGGTCGATAGTGGTAGTTTCGTTGATGTTTTGTTGTACAAATGCTTCAAGAGTTTGAGATTGAGGGACAACAAACTTGAAGCTTATCATTGACAACTTATCGACTTCTCAGGAGAAAATATATATTCTTTGAGAATAATTGAGTTAAAGGTTATAATCGACACGTGGTCCACCTACAGAAAAAAGATGAATCATTTCTTCGTCCTAGAAAAGAACGTCCATTCAATATGTAACCTTATCTTCGATAATGTGGGGCTGAAAAAATTTGAAGCAATCCCCTCCACCGTGCACCAGTGCATGGAGTTATCCACTCATTATGGAGTAGGTGTGGTTAAAGGAAGTCAAGCGGAAGCCAAAGAATGTTACTGTACCTCGGCCAACTAGGAGGAATAGAAGAAAATGACCACAACCTACCAAATCGAAACGTTGGATCCTGTGGAATATGAAGAGTTGATTAAGGTAAAGGTCGTAGAAGATATATAATCAATTATCTTGGATAACGAATACCCAGAAAAGACGGCCGAGATTGGCTCATCACTAGATCCCACCCTTAAGAAAAATTGGTCGATTTTCTTAGGCAACAGAGGTGTGTATATGCTTAGAGTCATGAGGACATGTCGATGATTAATCATGAATTAATCTATCATGAGTTAGATATAGTCAAGGATGCAAAGCCAATAAAAAAATGACGTGTTTTTAGTCAATAGAAGAACCTAGATATACAAGAAGAGGTGGAGAGGTTGTAAAAAATGAACTTTATCGAAGACGTCAAGTATATATAATGTTTCTCTAATGTAGTGATGGTAGGAAAAAGAATAAAAAGTTGCTTATATGTGTTGACTTAACCGACCTGAACAAAGCATGGGAGAAGGATCATTATCATTTAGTTAGAATTAATCAGTTGGTCGATGCTAATTCATGATATGAAGTACTCAGTTTTATGGATGCATACTCAGGATACAATTAGATCAAAATAAGCCCAGAAGATTAACAGAAGACTTCATTTATCATAAACTGAGGGACATACTGCTACAATGTTATGACCTTTGGGCTCAAGAATGCTGGAGCGATGTACCAAGGTTGGTAAACAAAGTAATTAATGAATAGGTCGACAGAAATATAGAGGTGTACGTTGATGATATGCTCACCAAAAGAAAAGAATATGTCGACCACATTAGAGATATGGGGTAGACATTCGACCAGCTAAAAAAATATAAAATGGAGCTCAACCTAACAAACTGTGTCTTCGAAGTACGATAAGTGATGTTCCAAGGCTTCATAGTAAATCAATGAGGCATTGAAACTACCCCAGATAATATTCAAGAAATAATCAATATGCAATCTTCGATGAATAAAAAGGAACTGCAAAGGCTGATAGGGCGTGTGGCCACGTTAAATCGCTTTGTTTTGCAAGCTACCGACAAGTACCTACCTTTTTTTAAAGTATTGAGAAATTCATTTGAATAGAATGGCGAACGTGAGGCTACATTCTTGGATTTGAAAAAGTATTTGGGATTTCCACCTCTGCTTTAAAGGCCTGTCCTGGGGAAAAACTTTACTTTTACTTGACTGTAGCCAAATCAGGGGTCAACTCAACGTTTGTTCAGAAAGAAAACGGGGCACAAAAACCGATTTATTATTCATAAATCATATCTAGGAGAAAAACTTCGATATCCAAGGATGGAAAAATTAGCACTGGTCCTAATTGAGGCTTCCCAAAAGATGAAGCCATACTTTCAGACCCATAATGTTATTATCTACATAGACCTGCCTCTACGTTAAGCTGTCTATAAACCTGAGAAATTAATCTGACTGATGGATTGGGCTATAAAATTGGGGGAGTATGAAATCCAATATGAACCCAGAATGGATATCAAGGGACAAGTCGTGGTAGATTTTATAACTGAATATACTTACAAAGAAAAACTTACCGATCGAACATCTTCAGAAGAGAGCTCAAAAGTAAAAGAGATAAAATAGACTACTGAGGAAGCTAGTACATCCCCAAAGAAGATCGAATAGACTTCTTTGGAAGTGAGCTCACCAGTCCAATTAAATGAGAAGACTCCTATGGGAGATAGCAGAACCATTAACCCAACTGACCAGGGTACTGTGGTCCGAGGGTCATCGGCCAAGTAGGAAAGCATTACTCGCTATTTGGAGAACATGAAAAAATTATTCAATTATGGGAGCTTTATTAAAGGAGATTTCAGAAAAGACCCTCCTGTCTGGCAAATGTTCGTAGACAGTTTATCCTATGCCTCTGGTAGTGGGACAGGTTTAATCATCACAACGATAGATGATATTAATGTGAAATATTCCCTTAGATTCCAATTTGAGGCCTCCAATAATGAGGTAGAGTACAAATCACTTATAGTCATGCCAATACATAGTTTGTTTTCTTTTGGAACCTTTATTATTGCCAGAGCATTAAGCCAACCATGATTGTAGCCGACTTTACTTACCTGATCAAGATTTTCCCTCATATGAACAAGGGCCTTATCTTATCCTTCCATCCAAATGGTATGACGTTGCTTATGAAATTGGTATGTGAGACGATCTACCTTCTCATTCAGCCTCTTAATGGTGGACAACTAATTCTTTATAATCACAACTTGGTCGGACAAAGTTTTCTTAGTTTTCTCTTCCTCCAAAGATTGCAAAATCCTCCCGTATTGCTAAGAAGACTGGCCCTTGGAGTTATTTATTTGCTCCCATTCCTCCCTCAAGAGAGCATTCTCTTCCTTCAAAAATGAAAACACCCTTATTTTGTTAGGTAAAACCTAGATTCTTAAGACCTTCAAGCTCAATAATTAAGGCATTATTTTCTTGCTCAATCATTATGGCGACCTCTCTGGCACTTTTTAGCTCAATGTTAAGAATGTAATATTTCTTAGTGTAAGCTGATGACAAAGAAAGTAGCTTCTGGTTAAAGCCACTACTCTTCTACTGGTCGGTTAGTTTTTTCTCATAGTCGATATGAAGGTTTGTGCTTGATTCCTTATGTATATTCTATAGTTAAAAAATTCATGTCATGATACGTAGTGTTATCCGTAACTACCGAATGGAAAGGACAGTGAATACTTAAATATGGTTGCTTGGCCATAGAAGATGCATCATAGGCGAGTAACTCCTCAAGCTCATCTTCGTCAATCTCACTGCGACTAACACGAAATAACAAATTGTGTGTTTCTTGAAAGTCACTTTGGACTGCGACCAGATATGCCAGTCTTGCATTAAACTGAAAAGCAAGTGGTTGGATATAAGTACTTGTCGAGAAAAAGAACTTACAAGAATTTAATCAGGACAACAATATATAGAACACAAAATTTATTTCATTACAAAAAGGGGGTCACATCAAGGCAATCCTCGTACACCAAAGAAAGTAAAAAAAGAACAAAGTAAAGAAAAATCCTATCAAACTATAGGGATTTATTTCCCCACCTTCTCTTTGTCAATAATAACATAATCCTGAACTTTCTCTACGATCGCCAATTGCTTATTATCAGAAGGCTCCGCATCCTTTTCCTCATCATCAATCTCTTGATCAATATAAAGGGGAGTGCTGAGGTGGTATAATTTGAAGAGATCGGACCCTCCATCAGTTCTAACTTTTACTAGGGAATCATCCCAACCATTTTTATAAGCAACCTTTTGTAAATAATCAACCTTCAAGAAGGCATTGGCAAATGCCTTATCTTAACCCTTTGTGAAGGCATCTTCTTTATCCATGGTAGCCTTAGTCTTCATCTCTACCATCTGAGTTTTGGCCTAGTTGATAGCTATCTTGGCATCCTCAACCTTCTTTTTAGAAGTAATCACAACATTCCCTGCCACTATCTTCTCCTGCTCTAAAGTCTAGACATTTTCTTCTAATTTTTTCTTCTCCTACATCTGGTCCTCATTAGTGTGACCAACAACTTCCATTTTTTGCACAGCCCATTGAAATTAACCTCAACACTAGAAGATGACTCCTTTATCTTGTCATTCCTCCTTAGGAGTTAGTCTTAGTCAATCAAGAACTATAAGATTAATGTTTCGAAGAGAATGATAAAAGAGAAAACTGAAGAAGTACGAATAACAATTATATAATAAATGAACAACTTACGAGAGACAAATTATGATTTTACCGATGAAGCAATCTTTAGTGTGGAAGAGAAGATGCATCTGTCTCATCGATAAGAAAGACTCCAGCACTGATCAAATCCCGAGAAAGCTTAGGACACACTGTAATGGACTGGGAAGCACCCTTTTCCTTGTCAATAATTTTCCTTCCAGCATTCGCATATGGAAGAGGTGGATCCTTTCTCACCATCTTAGACATAGGGTTCAGATTCCTCGCTAGGGGACTTATCCAAAATGAGGGGGTTTCTAAAACCTCCAAGTTCAAGTTTCTTGCTCGCAGAAAGAGGTGTCCTAACCCTACTAAGGAGGTTGGGAATATTTCATTTCACCATCATGTTCGAAGGGATGTTGGATGGTACTAGCATGACGTCGAGTGGGTTGAAGGAAGACGAAATACTTTTTATAGAAAAAATATCCCCTGCTCTATAAGAGGATTAAAAATTAGAGTTTGAGGATTCAAATGTAGAGGCTTTTGGGTCGTTAAAAGGGATAGGAGCAGGTGGTATCTCCTCAGTAGGTCTAGACACAAAGGAAGTAGTGGTATACTTGTATTCAAGCAGAAAAGAGGCCGACCTAGAATAATCCTTAGTGCCAAGCCTTTGTTGGATGGGTCAAATATATTTAAGTCAGAAAAATTGACCTTAAAGGTATTAGGAAGCTTTTCCTTACTCTTATCTACAAAAATGGAAAGCAAAAATATGAAATAAGCAATGGAAAAGAAAGTGAAATTTAGATATAAAAATCTTAAATGCGTATGTCCAAACCTATTCTACGACCTCCCTAGGGTCATCTCGGACATTTATACACAACACACTCAGGAAGAGGAGCAAACTGTCAATTCTTCATAATTAAACCATATTCCCAATAATCCTTATTAAAATCAGGTAAATTCACGACTAAAGCCCTATTTGACTGCCTTGTCTTTATATAATAAATGTTCTCATTAGTGGTGGCCCAATGGTAACAATACATTAACTCTGTAATCCCAATGTAAATCCTATACTACTCATTAATGTGATGGACCCCATTAACGATTCTCCAAGTATTTGGGACAACTTGGGCAGGGACCATATCAAAGTATTGGCAGAATTTCAAAAACAAACGATTGGGGGGAAAAGTGATCTCACACTCAGTAATGAGTATGGAAGGTAGCCAATGACCCTCAGCCAGAGCATAAAGATCATGTGCCCCATTTAGCAATTTAGTTTTTACCATGGAGGGAACTTATGCGTAGCACTAAAAACTTCTAATGAACCCTCATTAATAATATAAACCATATTTCAATAAGAATAGGAAATAATAACAAAGGAACGAGGAGAAAGAAGAAGGAATCATTACAAACAAATAAAAGAACACAACTCTCACAAATGCAGAAGAACTTGAAGATTTTAAATAAAGATGAAATGAATGAAGGGGGAAATTGACACTTCATAAGCCTAAATGACGTCTGCAAGTATCCATCGATTCATATTGATGGTGGTTTGTTACCTAACGTGTTTTATGACCAGCGTACCCCTGAAGCACTTCACTTCACAAAATTTTCATGTATTGACAAAACTGCCACTGCACTGAGAGGATAAAAATTCCCAGAACACCAATTCTCAGAGTTTGTCTACTGACTAAGTGTATTTACAGACCAAGTCACAAATAAGGACTTGCGACCAAGTTTCTATGATGCCGATCAACTCCTATTAGTCAACACTCCATCCAATTATTCCATATGCCCAACCACTCTGAATATCTTATGGTCCCGATAAACTATTATCCATTCATTCATGAGGGATTTTATTATATGGTAAATATGGTGTAACACTCCACATTTTTTAGGATAAATAATTTATTTAATTTGGTGAATTAGAATTTAAACTAAATTGATAATTTGGAGAAATTATTTTATTTAGAGAATTTATTTAATTTGGAAGATTCAATTTATTTAGAGAATTAAGATTTAAATTAATTTGGGTTATTTCTTTCAATATACATGTGTTGTAAATTGAGGGTGAAATTGGAGATTTTAGTTAAATACCTCGGATGACTATTCTGAGTGTACAGTTGGTTCTGAATAGGTCGAAATAGTCAAAATTGAGTACCCGGGGGTTGTGTTCGGGTCTCGGGGGATTTTTAGACTAATTAGAACTTATTTTGATGACTTTTGGGGCTCTTAATAGTAGATGAAAAGTCAAAAAAGGGATTACACTTATAAAATGAAAGGTTTGGTCTTAGAGAAGAGTTATTTTCACAAACCAAAGGTTAAGAGAGTTATACAAAGAGGTAGAGAGAAAGTGAAGAGAAATGAGAAGGAATTTCAAGAGTCTAAGGGATGATTTGAGGAATTTTTACAAGAACATTCTTGGAGTGAAGATTTGGGAAGGAAATTCTTGGAGGTGTATCAATATCTTCACCAAAATCAGACACTACGAAATTCTTCAGGCAAGTACTTAAACTTGCTTTCATTTAATTTGCGGTATTGCGATTTATATCATGGTGGGTGTAAACCATAGTTTTTTTTTTGGGTGAATAATTTCATTAAAATGGGTTTTGGGTGAATTAACCATTTTTATTGATAAGGATTGATGATCAATACGAAATTAGTATTATGTAAAGATATATAACACAATTACCTTACTGGAAATAAAAGTTAGATTCGTTAATTGAGAATTGTAGAATCGAATTGAAAAGAATGATTGAATAAAAGCTATAAAGCCCAATTCGTGAAATCGTGAGTGATAATCGAAACCATTGAAGTTTAGAGATTGATATGATGATAAGAACCTATTTAGTATGTGTAATAAACATTAGTTATGACTGGGATGAGTCTTGAGAATAAACTATGAAGGTTTGATGTGTAAAAAAATGAGGAAAAACGAGTTGGAGAATAAGGAGGCTCGCTAATCAACAACAGCGAACCAGTCCGATTTTGAGGTTGAACCGGTTCAAATTAACGGTTTGTCAAAAAATGAATTTTTATATCTTTTCTTTACAATCGCGTGGGCGCCGACCTCGTATTTTTCTGATTTTTTTAATTAGTTATGATTTTTCTACGGAAGGGTGGTTGAAACTGAAATCCTTTGTGAGAAATAAAATCTGGATTATTTAGGTATGTCCGTAGATGAGCGTATGACTTTGGAAAATATTAAGGAACATTATTTTTACCTTGAAATTGGATGGGAATGTATTCGAGGTTTGGATTTAGAGTGTTTAGGATGAACACCCCTAAAAAATATATGAACGAATTCGTATGGAAATTTCGGATGAAATTAAAATACAGACTAGATTGAGAAGTGTTTAGTATCTTTAAATAAAAATATGAATGTAAGTTTATACTTATAGAATTAAGAGTCGTGGTCGTGACATGAATAGTTTTAGGCTAGTCCGACGGGAGTTAGGTACAAAGTAGCCGGCTTAATTTATTATTGATGTATATGGTAAATTATTGAATATTGAATATATTAAAGGGTGTTTTACCTAATATTGGGGCTTGGTGTAATATATTTTGAGGGGTGAAGGTACGGTCCAAATGAAGGAGTCGGAGTATTGTAGTTGGGTGACACTACTTTAATAGATTAATTAATGTGAAATTGATGAGATTAATCGCTGTAATTTAAAATGTAACGAATTCAGGAAATAAGCGAATCTATGATTTAAATCATTAGGATATGAGTGAATTATCTACTGACATATTTTAAAGGATAATTGGATCACTTTGAGTAGTGAGGGATACTCGGGAATATATGATAAGAAGTGTAATTTGAATTAAATAATACGTAGGATATTCGGGATATATATATATATATATATATGATTTGTATGATTTATATGTGTATGACATACCTATGCTGCTTGCTATCGAAAGGAGGTTGCGCGTTGTGGATAGTTTTATCCTAATAAGCCCATCGGGGGTATTTCAGACTTGTACCCTGAACATAGTAACGTGGACACATGCTATCTAAAAGTATGATAGTTTTGATGGTTGAATGGGAGCGTAAGTATACGTGTCACCCATTTGGCTGAGGACTATGTTCGCCTCCAATATGTGTGAGTTGTGATGCTAGTTCAAGTGAGATACTGAACCAATAGTCCTTTATACAATGCGTGATGTACCGGGACTTGATAGCAGAGAATGCATGCACCGCAGGTCTCAGCGTAGGGGTGTCGTATCACACACACACACACACACACACACACACATATATATATATATATATATACACACACTTGTGGTTGATTATACTATGTGTGCTTGGTAGATGATGTATCAGGTTTGTATGTATATAACGAGGTGATAAATATACGTTTATGACTTATTCTACAGTGACATTAATAAATGAGAAAGATAGTGACAACTAAAATAACTTTAGTGGGTGGAGGATTAAACATATAATGAGAAATTTATAATTGGCTAATTAATCATCAAGTAACGTATTATATGGGAAATGCGAATGGACACAACAAGTTAGTATGAAGAAAGAGACTTGACACCGCTAGTTAGGTGGGGTAGCATAACTAGGAAATGTTAGTAGGCAAGTGTTAGGTATGCACATTAGATGAGGGGTGAGTTATACCCCAAGAGAGCGCGACACTAACTTAAATATGAAAAGTGTACATGCATATTTAATTACTACAATTTGACTACTTTCTAAGTATTTTCAAAATGTTTTACTTAGACTCAACCGTGTCAAAATATTTCTCAAAACCTTTTAGCTGTCCATCCACATGAACGACCAGTATGAATATTCTATACAGGGATGCGCAGTTGCAGCTCATGTGTAAGTTGCAGGACTTGTTATAGATGCTTCATTCATTTATTCTAATGTAGGGCCTTTACTCTAGTATTCATTGGGTATGTCTCCCTCAGATGTTGTATTCAGTTATTTATTTGACATTGTGTATTCCATTTATCGTTTCAGTTTACTGTTGTATTTTATTGTTGAACCGATAGTTGATTCGGTTACTTTTATTTATATTGTCCATCTATGTTGAATTTATTTATCAGTTTGTGATTGATGTTTTAATTATTATTTACCTCCGCATGTTGTTAATTAATGAAAGATAAATTTGGCACCAGTTTAATTAAATTACTAGGTGGTTAGTAACTTAAAAAAAAATTCGATAGTGATGCTGAGAATGAGCCATATGAGACCAACATTTTATTTTGATCACGGGCTAGCCACCCGGTATTTTAATAGGCGGGGTGTCACATATGGAATGTGATATGAACCAATGGTATTATGACACTTGTTATCAGAAGATGCTCATATTATTCACTTAACGTGGTCGGTACGCCATCTCCTTGGTCATGTCAGTATTATTAGTGGTCGTCAAGGTGGCCAACTAAGATGAAGTAATGTTATTATTCACGAAATATACATATGGGCCACATGTGGGGATATGTACAACTCTAACTACCCACACATGTTTTAGTCTTTTCAGCTAATTGTGGCCATCTCATCATTAGCTATCTCTTGGAATGTAGAAAGGTGTAATCATCTGACTTATAAATGAATTCCACCTCTTTCACTTATCTTAGTCTCTCATGAATCAACCTATAAATGGCATTAAATGACATACAACAAAGATATTTGAAAATATTCAACCTAATGACCATACAGAAAATCCTAGAGAGATTAATGAAAAAACATATCCATAATTTCATGGTTAATAAAAACAACATTACACCTATGAATGTAGACACCTCATTGGCTAAAACCACGTTAACCTCCTGTCTCCTTCTCTGTCTCTCACCTTCCTCAAATCTAAGCCATTAATATCTTTATTTGTTATAGTTTATTGTTGGTATTAATCATCTAAGACCCATAAAATCCGTTTACAATTTTTAGACGATAACATATGTATATTGGGAATATTTCACATATGTATATACTTTGTATAATTAATATGTTTCATATATTTATATACTTCATATATTTTAGTATATATGTTTTTTTTGTATATTGTATATATTTAATATATGTATATATTTTGTATATTTAATATATTTTTTCTGAAATACATAAAATATGTCATATATTGTGCGTATTTTTTTTCGTATATTTCATATCTTTTTATATATCTTTTAAATATTTCATATATTTTGTATTTTTTTAGATATTTCATATATGTATATAATTTGTATATTTCCATATATGTGTATATCTCATATATTTCGTATATGCGTGTATATATATTTAGTGTATATATATATACACACACTTATTTACGAAATATATACATTCTGTAAATAATATATATTATTTTGTATACAGTTTTTTCACATTTATTTATATTTTTCAGATTTTTTGTTTAGTTGAAAATGTGAAAAATTGATGATTTTCCAACTTGTATCAAACAAACACATGTTGGAAAAATACTGATTTGCCTTTAAATTATTTTCCCTTGAATCAATTGCCCTGAAATCTTTTACATTTTCTCAATTTTCTATCAAACGGGGCCTAATAGATGCTTGAGTGTGTCTAACTATCATTTTGATAAGGTTGTGAATAACTATTTATAATCTCAGAGAAATTTGAAAAAAAATTGATTAACTGGTGAGTCGTTTTTATTTTCAATGCAATACTAACAAATATATCTCTCATGGTGCGTACGATTATCTTACTTTGAGATTTATATATATAGATAGAGGAGAGAGGTGAGGAGGAGGTGATCATTTTATTTTACCATTAAAATGGTTTTTTTGACTTTGTTATGTGAGGTATTGTTAATATTAGATATAATTCCTTCTTTTAAAAAAAATTGAACTTACCCCGATAGTTTGTCTAATAGTAATCCAAAACCTAAAATCGTTAAACAACTCGTAAGAGTATTTATATACTCATGCACCCCTCTTGAGCTCCTTTCGACATTGCACATCAACGGTACATTTGCTTTGAACATGTTTCGACTTCTTAACCTGACACTCACATAATCACACATTAGTGTATCCACTTGGTTGGGGTATTTGGACTTCCTAAAAACCATTTCACACTTTGTCACTTTCAAATTAAATATATATATTTTTTGTGTGTTCTTGGTTTGATTTTATGATTTAAGTGATTAACTTATGCAAGTCTACTGTTGATGAGTGCATTATTTTGTATATTTTATACCCAAATTTATACTTTGTTAGTCCCCTTTTAGTGTATTTAATAATTTCTTAGGACTATTTTATTAAAAGGAGGAAAAAATGCGAGAATAATTGAATTCATATTGAAAATGGAAATTTTAAGTCAAAAATGGGCACTTCGATAATTTTATAATATTCTTGTGCTAATTTGTGAAAAAGTTGTCTAGTGAAATTTTTGCAGATAATGATGGAATTTGGTGCAAATTGATGATCAATTCAAAAAAGGCGCGAAAATGCTGATTTTTACGGTCGTTCGAAAAAATGCTGTTTTTACTCTTGTGAAATCTTAAAAAAGTCGGAAATTTTTATTCTCCGATTTGGACGAAACTCGGCATGCGTGTTCAGGAAGAAAAGATAAGAGTTTTCGAGTGGGGGGAAATTCCGTCCCTTATCACGATCCAAAGATTAAAGAGGTGGAGAGATAGCTACCAACACTATTCGGCCAATCAGAAAGAGTCCCACCACAACTCAAATACCTCACCACTTGTCCTATAAAAAGGACCCTAGGGCTCATAATTTCAGAGACAATTAGAGAGGACTTTCGTGGAGGATTTCGGGGAGCAACTTTGAGTGATTGTAATCAATTTGAGGGCCAAGTTTTTATCATTTTTTTAGAGGATTCAAGATTGTTGTGAGAGAACTATTTGTAAGTTTGGTTTATTAATGAAGATCTCTACTCATTCTTGCAATTTCTCTTTCATTATGGTAGCTTGATTCTTATATTAGGAGTAGGGTGAAGTTTATCATAGTTAACTAATATTGTCACGTTAATTTTATCGTTGTTTATTCCCTACTTGTTTTAATTGTTATTAAAGATTCGGTATCCATTTTAAAGTGACACGAGAGTGTGTTTTAGAACCTTCAAGATTGTTTTGTCAAATCATGTTTTGAGATTTAAAAATAGTAATTTTTGATGGATTATGCTTGCACTTTGATTGTTTTGATAGTCCATGCTTAAATACATTTGCGAATTTTAAAACTTGTATTTTCTAAGGGAATAGGGATTTTAGCCGTCTATTAGAGACGTTAAAAATATTTTGATCATAACCGTCACATTTTCCGAATTAAACACGACGAGAGTCGGTTTAATTTGAGTTATAAAAAGAGAATGGCAACATTAAATTAGTGTGCAATATTAGTTACGTGATAAATGGACCCCGAATCCTAATTATTTCCTAATTGTTTACAAATCTCTTGCGTTACTCTCATTTATCGTTGTTGCTTTTATTTTGTATAATTTATAATTATTCTCTACCCCATTTGATCTAGTTGGACAGTTGCGATTCTTTTAATAATTAAAATTGACAAATCCTCGTGGGTTCGACCCGTACTTACACTCGCTATTCTATAATAGCCCGTGCACTTGCGGTATTTTATAAATTGACAACAAGTTTTTGGCGCCGTTGCCGGGGATTTGACAATTTTTTTTCTTAAAAGAAGTTGTGACTTTCGGACTAGTTTGTTTTACTTTTTGCATTTTTTTCGTAAAAATTTCATAAAAAATAAAAAATAAAAAAAACTCTTAACAAGGCTAGAATTAAAAGCGACTCCAACGTGAACTTGTCAAATCGATTCCGTTTCACCTTGTCTAGGATTGGTGGTTTTTAATGAGTCTTCGTACCGACCACCTACCTGGAGGTGAAATCGAAATTTGAGGAGACAACCGTAGTTGGTCCTCTTTTAAATTCTCCCTTGTCAAAGGGTAGAAGCTATCCAAAATAAATAAATAAATTCATGTGTTGTAAATTGCAATGGGTGATCCTCATATTGTTATCCCGTCATCTTTCTCATATTCCTCAATGGATCATGTGGACGTGTTTTTACAAAATACTGAAAATCTAGATGACTACGTATTTCAATTTAATTCAGATGGGTCAGTAGTCATTTTAAAAATTAAGGAAGGTATGGATGAGACTCCAACCCCTGTAATTACTATCGGTCCACCAAAGTGTATCAATTGGAGAGAGGTGAACAAACGGTATAATGATGCTATTTCCAAAAATAATCATGAATTAATTGGGGATAATCAATTTTGTGAGGAGAAAAAAATTGACAATCTTGACACGTGTAATACTTTGGATGAATTGAATGTTTGTCAAGATTTTTCTCCTAATTTAATTGAGCAGAATGCTGCTTCTTTTTATATGTGGGAAAATTTATTTGTGGATTCGTCATCCGATTTTACTGATACTTCAAGTATTTATGACGATCCCCCTGTTTTTGATGAACCAAGTACCACCTTCGTGGAGCTTTTTTAAACACTGTCTGGCTCCAAGCATTTGTTATCCCTTATCTCTATCAAACAACTCAGAGAACGACCTGGTTGACCATATAAGGCCATACAAGGTGCCATACTAATAATCTGGCAGGTTATAGGAAAATTCCACTTGTGGCAAGCGCTGATCCAAACTCCCCTTAAAGTCCAAAACACAAGCCCGCAACATGTATTCCAAAATTTTTATTTACCCGCTAAGTCTGACCATTCATATTAGGGTGAAACGCGATACTCGTATTAAATTGTTCCCCTATAACCTCCTAAAAACTCCAACAGAATCAGGAAATAAAGGTATCATTCCTCCCGGACACAATGTCAACTGGTACCCTGTGAAGATGCAAAATCTATGAAACATATATTCAGGCGCACTTCTCTACAATGTAGTGTATGCGCATAGGAAAAAGGAGCCACTTTATGTAGTTTGTTGAAAAATGACCCAAACATAATCATGTCCCCTCTAGGACCTTAGTAACATAACAATAAATTCCATCGCGATACACTTTTACTTCCACATTGGGATATCTAACAACTGCAACTCCCCATCCAGTCTTTGTTACTCTACCTTTACTAACTGACATGTGGAACACTTTAATAGGAAATATACTATCTCTCTCTTCATCCCAGCCCACCAGTACTGTCTCTTCACGTCATAATACATATTATATCCCCAGTATGCACAATGAATCATTAATCACTAACAGTGCACCTTATGCAATACCGCCTTTCACAACTCGAGGATCTTCGACTTTGACAAAGGCCCATGAAATATCAAACCTCGATTTGAGCCAATAGAATAGAAAATAACTCCCCCATATAACAGTTTTCTAACCTTATTATTGACAAAAAGAGTCTTGAAGTCTGTGCCTGAATCACCCATAACATGTGTAAGGGAAAATAGTTTAGCTTAGCTATGTATTTATTTTATTTTTTCACTTAAGTTAGTTTGGCATATCCCGATACAAACTATCACGTATCGTCACGATAAAACAACTCCAAGATTGAAGACTTCCCTAAATTCCACAAAGGTATAAATCAACTTGTGTTTAAAATTATTCATAAGAAGTTATTTGGGATGTTTAATTTTTATAAAACCGAGGATGGTAATTTTATTTTAAAATTAAATTTTTTCAACCTCATCCGAATGACTTTGCAATATCGTTAGAAGCATCATTTGATCTCTACATCTAACATGCATCTAACGAGGGCGTATTTCTTTGCATCGATTGAAGGTTGTTTGAAGATGGTTCGAACAAGATGGCCTTGTCGTTAGAATGACCTCCGTTTTCTTTCTAACAAAATGCCTTTCTCATTCGAACGAGTCTTATTTTCATTCGAATGAACTGTTGCCTTGAATATTGTGCATGATCTATAAATATCTTTTTTTGTTTCCAAGTTTCATGGGACTTTTGCTAAAACAATTTCTGTATATCTGTTGCAAAGGTTTTCACCCCTTTTGGTTTATAAAACACTTTTGATTCAAAAATACATTTCCAAATTTATTTTTGTGAATCCTTTTGAATCTTATTGAGACGTACTCATTGTGGAGAGATCATCTCTATGGCTGACTTGTGAAGCCGGAAGGATCATGGATGAAGACTGAAGGTTGAAAGATGATCGGTGGATATCGAGGGTGGACCGCCACTTGTGGACTTCTCAGGATCAAGTAGTATTCATTGATGATTATGCAAAAACTACGCATTATGCTTGTGGGTTATATTAAGTAGTATTTTAAGTCGATTGTCTTGTAAAATTTCTAAAGTACTAAAAAAGGTTTTGCCCTGAAAAGGTATTTTTCCTCAATTATCATGTGATTTCATGTTTATTTATCTGTCTTATCACTTAGATGCATGTTTTAAGATAGTGAGATAAAATTGGATTTTTTTTGGTTGAAATTAATTATATAAGTCATTCCATTAGATCGAAAAAGTGTATTCTTAAATTTGTATCTGAGTAGGTTGCACTAATCTATCGTGTGATCATTTTCTGCAAATTATTTTTTTTATATCAAATTTTAAAAAAATTGTTGATCTTTAAAAAATTGGATTTTAATGAATAATTTGTATAATCGAATGCCCATCTTTAATAGTTTCAATTATGCTTCCTAGAAAGATAGGATTAGGTTTGCCTTAAAAGCCATAGATGAATGTGTTTGATTAGTTTGTGAAAAAGGGTGGACTCCTCCCACTATCATTGTTGATAATGTCGTTGGCCCTAAACCCGTCTCTTCATGGATAGAGGATGCATTTAAGTGGAGTAATTTTAACTCTCACGGACTTAGTGCTATTTTTAGAGCTGTCACCCCTGATGAGTTCCACTTCATCATGACGTGCACCACGTCTAAGGAAGTGTAGAACACCCTCCAACTCACTCACGAGGGTACCAACAATTTAAAGGCATCTAAGCTTCAAAATTTGACCACTCAATTTGAGACCATCACCATCCTAGAGTCGTAGTCTTTTGAAGAGTTTTTTTTCACATTTGTCGAACATAGTTAATTATACTTTTAATTTGGGTAAGAACATTCTTTAGATGAGAGTTGTGATGAAACTTTTGAGCTCGCTCCCTATCCACTTTATTCCTAAGGTCGTTGTGCTTAATTCATTAGGGATCCTAGGTACACTTAGGTTAGAAGAACTGTAGGAGATCTTTAAAAATTTGAGATAGATATGTTCCCTAAAACCATTAAACCTAAAGAAATAGGGATTAATTTAAAGACTCAAACTAATAAAAAGAATAAAGAAAAAGTTTATGAGCCTAAATCTGAGATTGATCTTGATTTTGATGATTTGACCCTTTTTGTGAAAAATTTCAAAAAGTTTCTTAAATTTTCCAAAGAAAATTGTTCCAAAGAAAAGATTTTCGAGAAAAATAAAAATAAGAATGAGGGCACGAGTGAGTGGGAGAAAGAGGAAGAGATTAGATTAGTGTCACACTAGGCTTAAGAAAAAGGGCACAAGGCACATGAGTGTTACATTAGGCTTAAGAGAAAAGGAAAGAAAGTTTCACATACGACCACTCCTAGCAATAATGACATCAAATTGGTTTATTCAGGGGTAGAATCACCACATGAACCATGTGTTACATTCATGGTTAGTCACGTTAGCACTTCTGGTTTATCCCATTTCGATGAGGACATATCTAAATGCGAAAGCCTCGACGATGTTTCTATTCATGCGGGAGATAATGAGAGTGATGATGGTAATTTCAGTGAGGGATAAGGTGGTCTCCAAAAATCTTTTAGTGATATTTACACCGAGACTTTGAAAAGTAAAAAGCTAAAGAAATATTTATCTCTTAGAGTGTCGAATTTAGAGAAAGAGGTGAATGTTTTGAGAGAGCATGAGGTGTTAGTGAGTCGACTGAAGATGGTGGAGATTTATTTATATGAGCAGTTGATTGTTTTAGATCGAAAAATACTGATTTGACCAATATTATGGATAGTCTTACAAGGAGATCTTCAATCTTTATTGGAGACTCGTGAGAATCTTGAAGCATGTGTATCCAAACTTGAGAGGGATCTCGAACGTGCCTGGGAGGTCAAGGTCACTCTAGAGGACACATCTAAGAAGGTAGGAAAGACGATCCTCGATCCCGCTTTAATAAAGTTGAGAGGCAAGGAATAGGTTATGACAATGCATCCACTTCCCATGTCGTACCCGACCCGTTTCCTGAGTTTACGCTAGATCCTTATGGCCCTCGACCTAACCCACCTAGGATACCTCGTCCAAGACATTTTGAGAAAGGTGGACCCAAGCCCGTGTATGTTTGTTCCCATTGCAAATAAAGAGTTCACCTTAGAGAATATTATTTTAAGCTAAGTAAAGTGTCTTACTGGCATGTTCCCCGATTTGCGCACACACAAAGCTCCTACACGAGTTTCCATACGCAGTCCCACACATGTTACTCCGTAAGCTCCTTCACATCACATGAGATATTTTTAGGGTTTTCGAGAGCAAGTAGAAATTTAGTCAAGATATCACAAAATTTAGTGGAGGATTCTTATAGGATGTCATCTCCTTTGGATAACTCCTCTGGGCCTAAAGATTGAGGTTGCGACTTGTTTCTAGCATATGGTGCTTATCATGTTCATATCTTTTATTCCTCTTGTAAGTGTGTACTATCATTGTATTTATATTTTTAATTTTTAAGCATTTTTTAAAAAATTCAAAAAGTGTTTTGTCTTTCTTGAAATTTTTTGAAAAATACAAAAAGATTTTCGTTTTATGAGAAAAAGTGAAAAAGGAAAATGATTTTATTTTGATAAATTTTTTGAAAATCTAAAAAGAGTTTTGTATTTTTTTACACGTTATGTGGATGAACATTAAAGATGTTCGAGTCACCTAATCATTAAGATGTGATTTGATGATAACTTGCTACATGTTTGACTCATTGTCTCCTTAAATGCACACGAGCACGAGATTATATGCATATCGCGCTTACCTGTCACATGCCAATCATAGTGTTTTCATCTCAATTTTTCTTTAAAGATTAACAAAATATGAAAAACGAGATAGTAAAAAGTTGTGCATGTAAGATCCATCCCCGGATTTAAAAAATCATTTTTCTCGTAAAATTGTTATGTATTAAGCAATGGAATCAGGCTGCGTAAGACAAAGTCTTTGCGTGAAAAACAAGCATTTATAATTAAAAAAGCCTAAAAAGATTAGAGACACATCAAAACAGAAGTACTAGTTTCTTGAACATTGATGCTTTTCTACAAGTGAGCATTAATTTCTTCGAAAAAAATGAGAGTATTATTGCAATATGTGAGATTTTGAGGGAGTTAAGTCGAAGATCAATGGGTTTGTACATTCTATAAAAATCTAAAAAAAATTTACATAGTTTTGGGCGTCATTGGTGTGAAAATCACTTTCGATCTTGATTTGTCGATTAGGTTAGGTCAGTTTAACATGAGTTAACAATTTTACACCTAAGGTAGACTTTGAGATCTTTCGTTAGTAGTGTCTCAATCCTTCTTGCACATGTGTTATCCTTGTCTAAGTTGATTAACCTATGGAATATGTTCACACCCCACATTTTTTCCCCATGATTCTGGTATTTTTATGTTTCTCCGTGGTGTGCTGTATTTGTAAAAATTATATACTTGAGAAAAATTTAAAGATTTTAAAAAATAGTTTGTGAGAGCCTTTGAGATTATCATTGCATGTGCATTATCTATATCTTTTGTAATGATATCTTCTTTATACGTGATGCTTTGAAATTAATGACTATATTTACTCTGCCTATTACATACAAAAAAAGGGAAGAACAAATTAAGTGAGAGACTTGTTGATTTGATGATGATGAGTTGTTTATTTGGGGAGATTGTCTTTTCTTTACGAGTATTTATTTTATATTTCAAGCTCTATGCATCACGGGGTATTTTTCTTTGTTTCATGTGTGTAGGTACATCATGTGGAAATCAAGACACACCGGGTATAGTAAAAGAACCACAAGGGAAGTACAAGAAGAGAATGAAGATAAAAATCTTATTAGGATATTTTGTCATTTATGGGGATATTTTATGTAATTTGGATTTCGGTTAGGTTTATATAGTTTTGTATCGGAATAGCCAAAGGGGGAGATTTTTAAGGGAAAATAGTTTAGCTTATACTGAGTATTTATTTATTTGCCACTTATGCTAGTTTAGCGTATCCCAATACAAATCGTCACATACCGTCACGACAATCCGACTCCAAGATTTAATAATTCCCAACATCCCACAAAGGTATAAATCAACTTGTATTCATAATTATTCATAAGAAGTTATTTGGGATGTTTATTTTTTTATAAAATCGAAAGGTGGAATTTGTATTTGAAATTAAATTCTCTTTAACCTCGTTCAAACGAGATTTCCATCTCGTTCAAATGACTTTGCCATGTCGTTAGAAGCATCGTTTAATCTCTACATCTAATATGCATCTAACGAGGGCGTAATTTTCGCATCATTTGAAGGTTGTTTGAGTCTGGTTCAAATAAGATGTCATTGTCATTCGAATAAACTCCATTTTTGTTCTAATGAAATTCCTTTCTCGTTCGAACGAGCCTCATTTTCATTTAAACGAACTGCCGCCATGAATTTTGTGCACGAGCTATAAATATATGTTTCATTTCAAAATTTCATGGGACTTTTGCCAAAATAATTTTCGCACATTTGTTGCAAAGGTTTTCACCCCTTTTCATTTATAAAATACTTTTGATTCAAAAACACATCCCCAAATATATTTTTGTGAATCCTCTTAAATCTTGTTGAGATACACTCATTGTGGAGAGATCATCTCTACAACTAACTTTTGAATCCGGAAGGATTTTGGCTAAAGACTGAAGGCTGAAAGTTGATCGGTGGATACCGAGGGTGGATCGCCATCTGTGAAATGTTCATAATCGAGTAGTATTCGTTGGATATTCTGCGAAGACCGGGGATTATTCTTGTGGATTATATAAAGTAGTAGTGTAAGTCGACTGTCTAGTAAAATTTCTAAAGTGACGACAAAGGTTTTTCCCTCACAGTTGTCATGTGATTGCATATATATTTATTTGTCTCATCACTTAGATGCATCTATTAGGATAATGAAATAAAATTGAACTTATTTGGTGGAATTTAATTATATAATTCATTCCATTAAGATCATTAAAGTGTACTCTCATATTGAGCATAACAACCACTGTGAGACATACAGTATTTCAAGAAAAAGGATTTTCTATGATAAAGACACAATCAATAATCATACCTCACTATATTCTCTCTAATGTTTTTGAGATAAAAATAACAGCTCAATACATAATGATATGTATTACAAGCATCATATCTACCATGCAACCATGGCATCAATTGCACGAACATTAGAACGAAACATTCAACCAAACCTAGCAAGTTTAAATAACAAGCATCAAAAGATCAACCAAAAAGAAAAAACCAAGTTCATCAAACAATCATCAAGACAACTCCACCTAAATCCATTTATACAATTAAGCTCATGATCATCTCATAATAAGTAACATCGAACAATCAAGATAAATGATCATACTCCAAAATACCTTCTCAGAACTTTGTAGATATTTAGGAACATTTGTATAAATGTAAGTAAAATTGATTCATCATGTTTATGCTTAAATTCAACCTACTTAAACCCTACCTAAAACTTTTTTCAAAAGATGGAACCAAACTAGAAAACCATTGTGACTTAAAATAACAAGGTATAGTCGACTAACACTAGTATAATCAACTATAACTTGAGGAATGGTTGACTATACATTAAGTTATAGTCGACTAACTTCGTCCAACTAGGACTGACTTCAAAAATCCAAAAACTCACTCTGTAGAAGGGTGGCATAGTCTATTATACCATTATATAGTTGACTATAAGATTTTGAAATCTCAAAATTCCATAACGGCTAATTTTTAAATTTGAATTTCAAGTGATCTAAGGTTTTCCATACGACCCTCCAATGACTAGTTTCTCAACACAAACCTATAAAAAGGATACCTTGTGTTCCTCAACCAAACACACAAGCTTACATCAACAATCACATTGATCAAAGTCTTATTTCTAAGTTTGTGTCAATATCCTTGAGTATACTAGAGAGATAAACCAAGTCCCAAACCCATTTTCATGCAAGAGCTATAAAACCAAAACTCCATTGAAGATAGAATCCACCCTAAATACTTTTGAACTTATATATTCATCCTTAATCCCCTTTTGACCAAATATATAAAAACAAAATACTTTTAGGAGATAAAGAATTTACTCAATATCCATTTGAGAAATATACTTGTGATTACTTATTTGTTTACATTTATAGAGAGAGAAAGTAAACCTATTTCACCAATGTTTTGGTGAAGAAATTTTCTTCGTGTTTTGATTAGAAATCTTGTTATTATTACTTACGATGAACTTCATTGTATCTTCTTGGTCGCTAATGTCGTTGTTGTGGGTAGTTAAGGCATTTCAATACCTTAGGCTCATGTGTGGGTACAACTTAGGCAAGGACAAGTTTAGAGTCTTATTAGTTATGGTTTGAAAGGTGTTAGAATTCCTTGTTAGTATTTTGGTTCCACATTAAGTGAACCGAAGATAAGGAAGATTCTTGAGTACAATCTCAAGTGTGGGCATATGCAGTGGTCAAACCACGTTAAAATCTCAGTTTGCAAAGCTTCTCTAAAATCTCTTTCTTAACTGCTTATGCTTATTGTTGATTAATTGTTCATACCTGAATTGATTTATTATATTACAATTAATCTTTAAAATAAGTTAATAAAGTTTTTAATTTTCTATTAAAATCCCGATATCCAATTCATCCCCCTTTTAGGTATATTTATAGACCAACAATCACAACTACTATAAGTGTCTTTACTTTATCCACAATGCACAAAGTGATCCACTGCTCTCCCACAAAATTGATAAATTGCCACCATGTGCTACCCATAATGCTACTAGACTCACCAATAGATCAACGATTCAAGCATATGATACCACATTCACCTTCCTTGGATGATATTGAATTGAGAAGTGGTAGTCCTTCACAAATTCCAACCACCTTCTCTTCTACATATTCATCTCCCGTTGACCGAAGTGGTAGTACTAAAGGCTCTTGTGGTCTGAGAACAACATAAACATCTCTCCCAAAAAGTAATGTTTCCAAATATTAAGCCCAAAGACTACTGTAGCCAACTCTAAGTTGTGGGTGGGGTAATTAAACTCTCGAGGATTAATCTTATGGTAAGCGTAAGCTATGGAATTTCTTACATCACTAAAGTGATGATTTGGTGTAAACCATATACCTTTTTTTAGAGAAGAGGATCAGACCCCATCACTACACCGAATTTGCTAGCTTGTGACGGTCATTAATCGTGAAAAGTCCAACTTGTCAAGGTCAATGATCATGAAAATTTTGGGGGTGACAACGTTTGTTATCACGGACTTGTCATGGTCGTTGATCGTGTCAAGTTCATTAGACTTGTCATGGTCATGTCACGGTCTTTGACCGTGACAATATTTGTCACGACCGAAGATCGTGAAAAACCCATGGCATTTAAAAACAAATTCTCGTTCATTGATCATGACAAGTCCGTGACATATAATGCTTGTCACGGCCTTATCACGGTCAATGACTGTGATAATTCTGGGGAGAAGTGAAAAAAATATGCTGGGCAGTATGGCCACTGCCACTACTCAACAATATATTTGTACCTGTTATAGCAACGTTGTACCTGTTCAAACATCACATATCCAAATAAAATAGAGATAATGCAAATATACATTCAAAACAATATTCATCACAATATAATAGAAATATAATTCAAATGTAACAACTTAAAATAATTCAATTCAAATAATGTCACTACATGTTTGGGGTAGGTAGGTTTGAGGAGGTGGATAGGCAATATGATATATGAATTGATACACCCTTGAATATGCATCATACCGCATTGTTCGAGCAACCACAATGGGGAGTTCTCCTTCCTGGGTATCACATGCATGACGAGCACCTTGGCCTCGATGTCTTAAAGTTCACATCCATGAACTAGCAAACACTGGATGGTATTCGGGTCCCTCAACCCCCTCCCTATCCGCTGGCCATCAAATATGTCTTGTATAAACACGCTCGGCCAACCAAGTGTCATCATAGGTCGGTCGAAGGGAGCCAAATAGGGGACTAGATCATCAGAGTCCGCACATGTCGGCGATGAAGTAGTGGCGTCCACGTCCTCGTCCTCCTACACCACCTTTTCATTACCTTTCCCCTTACGCTTTCTGCCCAATGAACGCTTCATGAATGAGAACATATCTTGGACCGTCGCCTCCAAACGGGATAGCTTCGCGTTATGCGAGTCCACCGTTCGAGCCAACCCGATGTTGCTTATCTCCAATTAGATGATCCTAGATTTGTCCACCCGTGAGCTCACCCCTTGTCCTCCCCTTACGATCAACGCCAAGTACTTGGTTGAGTGCATCCGTGGACAAAAATGCCTTGTCAGCATCAGACTGCGACTCATGCACTTACTTAAGCTTTGTGTGAAACAACAAAAAGCAAATGATTAGTTAAATAAGTAAATAAAAAATTATAACGTAATTAACAAAAAGTAAACTATCGGATTACTTACAATTATGGATGCGACAATCGAGGACACCTCCTTATCCTTCCCCCTCTTCGTCTGAATAGCCACACAAGCATCGAGCCTACGTGGCCTATCCCTCGGGCCACTCCCCATACCCTGAAATAAAATAATGCAAAATTAGTATCGGCCCCGCAAAGTAAAATAATGAAGAATAATATTTTTCTGTAATTATAGAAAAATAAAATCTTACCATTATCCTATGATCCACCTTGGCGTAAGATGAAGAGTGCGACAATGTGATAATTGATTAAATTAAATTAAATTAAATTCGCAAGTTTCCAAGTACCCCTTATTTAATTAGAGTCCCTAAACATGCATCTAAGGTGCGTGTGTCAATCCATAAATAAATAAAGCATGCGACACAGTAAATATGCTGAGACACAGATTTCAGGAAAAAAAAAACCTTTCGGGTAAAACCATTATTTCACTATGAATATATAAATCGAAACTTACAATTATATAGAGAAGTCTGCAATGGATCAACGCGTAGACAACCCAGAAAGACATGCAGTCTTGAACTCAGCAAGAGAATACACGTATCACCCTCCAAGGACTCGCAGCCCAAACTACAAAAGAAGAACAACAGCTCTCCTCAATGACACGCAGTCATAAAACTTTGTAGAGATTCCCTCAGCAATGACACGCAGCCCTCGGTTGCAAAGATCTCTCCACAAAGATGAATAGTAGCAAAGCTTGTGTTCTAGGGTTCAAAGAGATTCACAAAAGTAATTGGAATTTTTGTGTGAGAATCAAAAAGATGTTTGGCACATCAAAAAATGAAGTCTTGTTGTGTTTGAACTCTTAGAAACGTTTTCTCAAAGACTTAAAAAAATATACCACCGAAATAGTTATATATATAGGAAATATGAGATGATGGATAAATAACACACGTAACTGTTCGAATTTATCCCAGGCAGACCGGTCCGGCTAGGAGGCGGATCGGTCCGACCTCAGATCAGTTCTTTTTTAAAATAGGATTCTTCGGTTCGCAATCAGTCCGTGGTATACTGGAGCAAAGAGGATCGGTCCAGTAGGTAGGCGGATCGATCCGGGGGCTAATCGGTTCTTTTAAAATAGGGGGACCAGTCCGGTTATCCCGAAAAAATAAAATCCTTTTAAAGGCCTCATTTTTCTTGAAAAAACTTACTTCTTATTTTTATAAAAAACATTTTATGAAAATTTCCCAATACTAAGTATGAAGTTTAAGGAACTTAAAAACAAAACTTTACCAAGTTCATTCTAGCAGAGGCTATGATGTTGAAGACGCTTTGATATTCAGATCCGTTGATATAGATGCGATCTTGAATTTCTTCAACGGTGTAACGGCGTACGACATACATATTGACAATGGACAAAAATTTCCTTACATAAGACGTCCAACTGGCGTAGTGCACGTTCGTCTTTTTCGCTCGATTTTCCCTCTCCGATTGGCGAGATGCCAATTGTCGCTCCCTAATCTCATTGTCAATGAACTTTTGCCATTGTTCCAATGAGATCGGCTCCTTCGGCGGGATGGAATCACGCATTCGAATAATGGATTATTGGGTGTTCCCAAAGTACTGGCTCTGCAAATTGTTCTTCCACATCTTGTGTTGCTCCCTCAATTGCTCCAAGACGAAATTCCGTAGTTTTGAGGCCAGGCAGAATTGTTCTTGTCCAACAAATACAATGTTAGTTGCGAATAAATATAAATATAAATTGAAATATTCATACAAATATAAATATAAGTATAAATACATTACTTGTAGTGGCGCCCAAATAGCTAACTTGAGCTCATTTGG
This sequence comes from Sambucus nigra, assembly GCA_949130495.1. Classification (NCBI taxonomy): domain Eukaryota; kingdom Viridiplantae; phylum Streptophyta; class Magnoliopsida; order Dipsacales; family Adoxaceae; genus Sambucus; species Sambucus nigra. The sequence goes on from OX422212.1 coordinate 388,408,240, forward strand.
CACCTCCCTCCAACTAGTGTACCCCGAGCTGATGATCATCTTTACCAGCTCGAGGGATGTCACTAATATCCCCGTCTTGTTCTCGACGGTCATCCCCAATTTGCCTTATTTGGGTAGCCTAGGGGCTGAGGAGCCCTCATCGCCTCCGCTACCACCGAACCCAGATGACATCATCATAATCAGCATCATCATCCTCGCCTTAATACCCGAAGGACACATTTTCAGTAAAAAAATATTTTTTTGTGTAGAAATCCAAATGAATTAGAAGAAGACATGCAAATATGTACAATTACTACAAATCCAAATGAATTAGTACTATTTAACACCTATATTCTGAATTCCAAAACAACAACATCTAACTCATAATATGTATAATTACTAAAAATCTGAAACATCCCCACCCCTACCCCCACCCCTACTATCCACACACACGCACACTACACAAGAGTGAAAATAATAAAGTGTAAATCAATTAAAAGCATTAAAAATGGATTAATAAAGTACAAATTGGAATATTTATTACAAATTAAAAAATTATTTCAAATTCAGGTTATCATAAAAAATGGATTGATATTCGGTAGGAGCAGTCAAGTCATCAACACAACTATTTAGACGCACCTTCCTTTCGCCACTCATCAAAGTAAATGCACTAGGGGGAATTATTGTCCTTCCCATACTATCTTCTTTCAACCAAAGTTGTGGCTTAAGTTTCAACGATTTAAGGTCTTTTTGTGCAATTTATCCATCCCTCGAATGAGTCCCTCCAAGGCAAGTGCCCACAATATGTTCAGTGAGGTTCTTCTCTGCATGCATCACATCCATTAAATAGCGCACCGGGTTATTCTTCCAATAAGGCAAGTCAAATAAAATTGACCTCGTAGACCATGCCTTTCTTGTCTTAGTTTCATTCCCAGTTGGGGTCTTCTTATGCTTGAAATTATTAAATTTTGGATTCTTACCTGGCATATTAGATCCATAATTAGAAGATTTACTTTCAATTTCTGAACCTGAAATTTTTCACGGCGGTAGCCTATGTTCAACCTCGCCTGATAAAAAAATGGAACCTTTCTCAAATCTGAAACTATGAGCCGGGGTAAAAACCTCCTATGGCAGTGGTATACATTTTTTGAGCTAGCGGATAAATGAAGAGATTCAGTCTCCTCTCCACAAATAGGGCACCTCAAATAACCATTTACTACATAATCGAATAATGTCCCATAAGTTGGAAAATCACGAATTGCCCACATAAACATAGCTTTCAGTGTAAACTCTTCTTTTCTAAAAGAGTCAAATGCTTGCACACCCTCTTTCCACAACTCATTTAATTCTTCTACCAAAGGAGCCAGGTAGACGTCGATGTCATCACTTGGTGCCTTTGGCCCAGGTATCAACAAAGACAACATCAAAAATTCAGGTCTCATACACTATGAAGGCGGAAGTTTGAGTGGGGCTAGGATCACTGGCCATACATTCTGATTGGTGCTTAGATTTCCAAATGGATTAAAACCATCTATTGATATAGCCAAATGAATGTTGCACTGTTCTCAAGCAAAATCATGATACTCATAATTCATCCTCCTCTAAGGTGTAGAATCAATAGGATGACACATGTGATTACCCCCTACTTCTTCCCTAGCATGCCAAGCCATTGCCTCCGTTATCCATGGTACTGTGAAAAATCTCTTTAATATAGTCCCAACGGGAAAATATTTTAACACTTTTTGAGGCACTTTTGAGCATGTGCCTTCCTTGCCAGAAGATTATACATATCTAGGTTCATCGCATACCAGACAACGATCGATATTTTCATACTTCTTTCGGTATAGTATGCAGTCATACACATAAGCATGAATCAATTTATACTTCAGTCCCAAACCTTTTAAGCTGTTCTTCATAACAAGATAGCTATTTGGAAGCATATTCTCCTTGGGTAGTAAGCCCTTCACCTACTTCAGAATTCTTGTCATGCTATTGCCAGACAAATCGTAC